>CM061262.1:10000000-12455000 GCA_030848825.1 Tadarida brasiliensis
CTGTCGCTTCTGAACAGAGCTGCACTGGAAAACCCAGGTCAGGGCCCGCATGACCCTCACCATGCCGCGCTCCTCGGTGTTCCCAGCCTACGACTGAAAGCCCTAACCTGTGTAGGCCTGCTTCTTCTAGCTTTTTAACTATATTATATTGTCATTGGTTTAATCATTCGACATTTATGGAGCATCTGATAAGCACTCTTCTGGGCTCTGGGGAAATCAAAGATGAATTAAACTCGATCCGCAACTTTCAAGAATTTCTCTTGAACTTGGAACTTCATACCAAAGACAAGAATGAAACCTACTAATTTGATGAGTGATGAGCCCCGTATAAACCAAGCCTTAATTTTTTTACTGAACCATAACATTGTTAAAGGTACCTGAATACATACATATACACTTGCAAATTCAAAATGCCAGCCTCAGACACAAACCAAGCCAGGCGTCATCTATAATTATTTGCTGGATTATCAAAGTATTCCCCAAAAGGAACAGACTCACACTGCTATTTAATGTGCTCCAAGCCTTTATTGCTCAGAAAAATCCCGAAATCATTCTAAGGGACATCCTTCCAGGTTGCTCCTGTCCTGGGTGGGGTCCCTGGGTAGGCAGAGGGATGTGTTAGGTAGATGAGGGTCAGGTAGGTACTTGGTGGGCGGTAGAAGCAGTTATGAGGTGGAGATTCTCAGAGCTGCTACAGGAAGTGGGGCAGACCCACAAGGTACTTTCTGGATTAAAGGACAGGCAGGGAGGGTGCAGGACCCAGCAGGCAGTGGCGGCCCCTGGTGGTCACTGTGTCAGTGCAGCCTGGGATTATTCTCCCTCTGTTCCTTAGTGTCCAACTCCAAGACTTCCTTGGCCTTTGAGTGTCCGTATGTCTGTCCCTACGGCTCAGGTCATGAGAATGTAGGCAGGTCCGCAGGGGGTGTGGGGGAGCCTCCCTGGCTGGGAGTGCCATCCGGGAGCCAGGCACAGACTCGCGGTCCTTGGGTCCCAGGCCAGGCCTCTTCCCACTCATCAGAGCAGTGAGAACTACATGGTTCAGCCAGAGCTGCCTTGGTTGACAAACTTCTAGGAATCAAGGTGCTTTATAAAAAAGCAGGCTCTGATAAAAACAAACAAAACAACATTCATAAGCTGAGAGACTGTTGTCAGCGGGCCACACATGCCGTCTGCGGTCTGCTTTATAGAACAGGTTGTGACTGCCCGAGGCAATGCACCAATTGATGACCTGAAGCCATTCCATACAGATGTACTGCTCTGAGCGTCCAAGACCAGGGTAGGTGCAGAAAAGAGAAGCTCAAAAATGATAGGCACAGAGGAGTAGTGATCTGCTTATTTCCCCCCAACCTACAATCACAGGGACCCAGTCACATCCATGGGCTAGTCCTGTGTCAACTCCTGGTCTCCAGCTGATATCCCTCCCAACCAAGACGAGAGAGGCTGGATGAAAGCCACAGTGTAGGTGTTCCATACACCTGCACACACTATAAATCCCATGTTCAAATTCATACTCTGATGTGAGTTGTATTAGTTAGTTATCACTGCTATAATAATGCTGCGTAACAAACAATCCCCTCCCCAGATCTCAGTGCATTGTAAAACCAACGTTTGTCTTTCTCCTTCTGGGCCGATGAGTTGGGTGGGATAGCTCTACTTAGGCTACAGGCTGGGGTCAAGCCTGCTTCCTGGCCCTTTCATTCCAGGGCCAGCAGTTATGCCAGAACTGCCCCGCTCTGCAGTATGGCTGGATATATGCATCAGCATAGCTTTCCTCTGCTGGTCTTGTCTGTCCTCCAAAAGAGTTCGGTGGTCATCTCATTCAGGTTGCATAACTGGCCTCAAAGTGGAAAGAGGAGAAGTTGAGAGACTGCCTGCAGGCTACAAATGGAAAAGGAGGAGGTCCCTCTTGCTAATTGCGACTCGGATCCTCCTAATTGCTCCCAAGTCTGTCAGACTCCCCACATTTCCACCACTTGAGAGCCTCTCCTTTGAGTTACTATGGAATTTCCACCTATTCAAATGTGAGTGTAATAATAACAGCTACAATTTACATAGTAGTTATTGTGTCCTAAGCACCGTGGCACAGAGAGATTAAGCAACATGCTCAAAATCACACAGCTGGTAGGTGGCAGAGCTAGGATCCAAATCCAGGTGTCTGTCACCAGCATCTGGATGTTGACCACAAATCACTACAGTGACCCAAGGTAGCCACCCAGGCTGGAGTCAGAGTCGGAAGTCACAGGGTCTAGTCCTAGTTTCTCCACTGGGGCAGGCAGAGGCCTAGAGATGCCCTCGGAGGTGCTCAGGGAGACACGGCAGGTAGGTCTGGGTGCCATGTCAAGGAGGTTGGACTTTGCCTGTGGCTGGGGAGTCATCACAGGGTTTAAACAACAGAACAACACAGTCATATTTGAAAATTATCCAGGAATATGCAAATTCACATCCCAGCATTTCTCCAAGGTGGGCTCAGCGGGTGTCTTCCTGCAGTTTCCCAGACAGGGCAAGTGACTTGCCCAGGACCACACAGCAGGTAGAGGAGGGTTTGGAACTCAGCTTTCCCATCCCGTTTTTGTCTCCTTTCTCCTCATATGTGCTTCCTCGGCTTCTCAATCCAGGTCTGCTCCCTACCCACCCGACTTCTCTGTGCTCTCCACTTCCAAGGCTGTTTGGGTCACCTACAGGCCTCATCCCAGCGGGATCCAGGAATACAGTTACCCTGAGGTATGGAACTCCCCAGGGTGGCCCTGGAGGCTGGACACGGCCAGCCCTGTCCCAGGACACTTCCTTGACCCCTGAGCACCCTCAACCCAGTTTCCTTTTGCCCCCACCTCTCTCTCCCTGGTCACAGTCAAGGCCAGCACTAGCCCATGTGAAGCCTTGTGCACCGAGAAACAGCACCCTTCCGTGAGAACTTGAGTGCCAGCTGCTGGAAGATTGTTGTAATACACTGCTTTTGTTAAAACAATTGACTGCTAACTGCCAGAAACCTGTACGAATGACATGCAAAACTACGAAACTGTGTGCATAACGTGTGGAAAGCGTACAGATAACATATGACGTAGTGTGTCTGGGCGGTGCCCCGTGCTGGCAGTGTTTCCTCGCGCGGTGCACGGTCTGCACGATGGTACTCGGCACCCTGGGGCCTCTCTGCCTCCTCCCCCTTCCCGGAAACCCAGATATTAACCGGACCTTTGTAAACCCCAAAATGGTTCAGACACTCTTGTCAACTCCTGCTCTGCAAATGGGGCCCCTCCATTTGCAAAAGACCCTTGTCCAATGAAGTGAAGCTGCTGACTGGCTGGTATAAGTGGAGAGTCCCATGTGGACGCATCAGGTTGGCCATCGTGGGCCTGGCTCCTTGCTCAGGACTGCCCAGGGGGTATGACGCTGTGAGGAGGTTCTCAGTGGGAATTAGGGGAGGGAAGTCCTAGATGAGGGGCCTAGAAATGATGAATCTGTGTCCTTTCTCCAGGAAGCTGTGAGCCGAGAGAGAAAACTTGAGCTGGAATGGGACAGAACCTGACAACTCCGAGGCCCAGCCTTCTCCCCGCTGTTCTCAGATGCCTTCCGCTCACCCTTGGCCTTTTGGGGACCAGGGTGACACCGCTATCGAACCTGTTGGCGTAGAGGGTCCTGCTTCCCCCGGGCAAGCACCTTCTTGTCCAAACATCCTCTCAGCTTCCCTGTGGTCCTTCCAACCTTCCCACTACCCTGCTCTGGACAGACGGGCGGACAAAGACGGGAACTGAGGAGCGTGCACACAGCGCCTCCCGGCTGTCTGGCGGGGCTCTGGGCCTCCTCCAAGCCCAGCCTGAGCTTGCTCCTTTGAGATCTAGTCCACAGGGCAACAGTCTGGAGGGTCAGGCAGGGCTGAGCCAGGGATCCTTTCCTGTTTCCTGTGATGTCAAGAAACCAAGTTCTTTTGCTTTGTTTTCCATTCCCACAGCCTATTAAAGGCTCGACTTGTGACCACTGGACGCAGCCTCGGCTGCTCCCCCGACTCCCCATGGGGCAGAGCTGGCACCAGCCTGCAGGAGCGCCCCAGGGACAGCGCGGTGCGGCCCTGGCCTTCCCGGAGTCCTGGTGCGGCTGCAGAGGAGATGGCGGGCCATCCGTCCCTGCCCCTCCCCTCCCGTGGCCCAAGCGGAAATGTTCACAAGAAAGACACCTCTGGCCTCAATTTTTCCAACCTGTCCAGAAAAAAATGAGCCCCTCTGCTCCCCAGAGTGTGTGTAACCAACCTCCAGCCCAGGCAGGCTGTCCACAGGCCTCAGAAGCATTTGCCTAGCAAATCCCGGAATACAAAACCAACGGACTGGGTGGAAGACAGCCCTGAACTGGGCTGGGGCACGTGGGGGGACTCGTGCCAGGTCAGCCGTGGAGGGTGGGGCTATCATGGCACGGAGGACCACGCCAGGGAACACGCGTCTACACAAGCCCCCTTCAGAAGCTTCTGCCTGGAAGAATCCGGTTGTACCTTCGAGAGGCCTGAGCAGAATCAAGTCTCAGGTGTACCCGGACCTCTGCCTGCTCTGATTCTGTGGCCCGGACCAGTCAGGGGAAGCGCCCTGGTTCCGAGGAGCGGCCCAGCACTGCAGGGGTTCCTCCAGGAGTGCTCTTGCCTTTTGCAGGTGGCTGTGTGCCCAAGGCCTGAGCCGTGGGGACCAGGGGAGGGGTGTCAGTCCTGCAGGACACAGGAATGCGTGCATGTTCCCTGGTGTGCAAGGGAGAGCTGAGCATGACGGTAACTGTCGTTTTAACTCAACGCCCGCATTCAGAGCCCCGGGGCTCTGAGGTTTCAGTTATAAGTATCAATAAATCCCCTTGTAGATTTGCCTTCGTTTTGCTGACTTTCCTTTTTCCCCATTTTGAGGTAATCAAGAGAATTGTTCTTGCATTAGTTCCAGGGTTACCAGATCAAACACTAGAAGCTTTGTTAAGTTTGAATTTCAGATAAACAATGAATAATCATTTTAGTATAAGTATATCCCCAGTATTGCAATTATTTTTTGTGTATCTGAAATTCAAATTTAACTGGGCCACTATAATTTTATTTGCTAAACTTGGCCACCCTAATTAGTTCCTTTCTCCTTTTTATGCTTTAAGAAAACAAAAACAAAAAACAAAAATACCCCAGCACTAATGGCTTGTTTTCTGACGCCACAGTCACTGTGCTTTGAAATCGGGGGGTCTCGCTGGTGCCAAGGCCAAGGCCAGAACACTGTCTGGTTTTCCAAACAAGCATATCTGAGTGTTAGCACAAAGCGCGGCCCTCTCTGTGACCCAGCTACCACCCTGAACTCGACCGGTTCTTGGCTGACCCCGTTATCTCTGACTCACCCATTTAACCACCTGACTTCTCAGGGTGAGAAATTAGGTTAATTATGTCCTGATTTGCCCACCTTTTAAAAGCAGCAGGGTCTCCCATGTCCTCCAATGTTCTTGAAAGCCTCTGCGGTGTGAATGGAGGGAGGCCCACCCTCACACGGTGTCCAGCACCCTGAATTCCCATTGGCACAAAATTCTCATAACCAGTGAGGTCCATAAGCATCCTGAGGGTGGGGAGTGTGCCTTTTACATCAGACCTGGCACATGGTAAGTGCTCAATAAACACTGGTTGAACAAATGAACTGGTGGAGTAGATCGTAATGGGGGGCACTAAAACAGGGTTCTCAGAGCGGGGTCCTGGCCTGTTCTGTCTGTAGCTGGCTGTGTGACCTTGAACAAGGCACCACCCCACTCGGAGCCTTAGCTTCCTCCTCTGGGAGGTGAGGATAATAATACCGCCCTCTCCTGTCCTCCTGGAGCATGCGGTGAGCCTTTGGGGCTTGGAGAATGGACCCGTGGTTTGAAAAGAAGACAAGCCGCCACACAAAAGGGCCGCCTTCCCCAGGGAGCCACGGGCAGAACGCGTGTGTTATCTGAGAGAGAGGAAAGGAGGCCTTCAGTGCTTTTCCATGGAGACCACATTTTCTAGACCGAAAACCAGGCACCGTTTTCTGCCAATTCTATCCTGGTTCTGAGTGAGAGATTTTGGGCACCAGAATTCAGGGACGAATGAAACAGATGCTATCGAATCAGGCTGGCCCACATTTTCCTGGTCATACAATTAACTGTCACCTGAAGAGTCACAGAGTTGTAGACTGTCAGGTCTGGAGGGCAAGTGTCCTTGTCTCCAAGGTCATCAGCCTGTGGGCAGTGTCTCCTGAGGCCCAGCCCAGGGCACTTTCTTCCCTACCTCAGCAAGTTGGCACGCCAGGGATAGGATGCCTGGAAAGCATCCAGAGAGGGTCCCCGGACAGGGACAGGAGGCTGACCCCTGCAGCCTCGCAGGCACGTGGCGGGCCTAGGATGTGGCTGGTGGGCCCCATCTTGTCTCCATGGTGAGTAATCCAGCCGAGACCTTTGTGCAACTCAGTTTCTTTATTTGTCCAAATAACATAGTACAAAAATGAGACAATGCCAGCATCGGGAACTCACACAAATACTCATACAGCTTAAAGAACACTATTCCAAACAAGAAACTACACACAGAGGTTCCTGACCCCCATTTAAAACGGATTCCAATCCTTCACATTGGGGCGCTGTGTTCCTAGACCTACAAGTCCATGAATAGCTCGCCTGTCCCCCACTTCTTAGCAGCAATAACACTAAATGACTTTCAGAACATGCTTAGTGGCAATTCCTAAACGTCGCCTCAGGTTTGAGGCCAGTCCCATTTAACACCCAAGGCCTCTCTCCTGGGCGTCTCCACCCCGGTCCCACCCAGGGCACTCCCCACAGGTTCACACAGCAGCACAAGGTCCTCGGAGGGTGACAAGATTGAGGTTACCATCCAGGTGCCAACACCCCCCCCCCATGGCCACGTGTGCCAGGCAGTGTCCCAAGGCTGTGGTCATAGCCCCGTGGGCGTGCATGGGGGTAACGGACAGGCAGCTGATGGTTCCCCTGAGCCGAGCCGCGGAAACTGTCCAGCTGTGTAGAAGGCAGGGCCCCTAGAGGCCCACACCTCACCTTTGGACAAAAACAAAATGGAGGTCCTTTCTCAAGACACTTTACTGCCATCAGCTGGGAAATTGTCATCATAAATCTAGCAGCGCACAATGTCCAGGAAGTGAACAGCCCTTCCTGGGCCGTGGCGCCCTGCCACAGTGCATGCCCATGCCACCCAGGGTGACCCAGCTGGAAGCCCTCCCCATTTCCTGAAAATGACAGGATGGCGGCTATAATACAAATAAAGTGCATGGACATGCTCGACGTAACCTTCAGAACCCTTCACATTCACTTTCTCACTCTTGCAGACGCCCACGAGACGGGAGGGCTGCGAGGCATCAGCTTCATTTCTCTGGTCACAGAACTCTAGGAGGCAGGGCGGGAAGGTTTCCGAGAGACCCGTGATCGTCATCCACAGGTCTTCCCTACCTGGGCCCGCAGAGCCCCTGGAGGCATCTACAGATCCAGGCGGGCTCTATCGGCAGAATAAATTATTGTTGCCCATAGAGGCACATCTGTTTAAATGCACGTGGATGTTCCGGTGAGAGCTTAAACAAAAATCTACTTTTAAAACTAAGACTGATTTAAAACTAACATCTGAAAAAATGTCAGCAGGTCTTAGTTCTGTGGATCAAGAAAATACATGCCGATAAAAAAAATTAGATTAAGGATTTAGTAACTCTTAAATGAAAGTGAAAACCAGGAGAGTCATCCAAGGGCATGTAAATTGCCACTAGGGCTGTCCCCAGAATGCACGGCTTCGACCCCTGGTCCAACACTGCAGACCAATGCTTGTCAAGGCAGCTTCCCTGCTTCCTCCCGAACCCACAATTTAGAGAGAGACTCACTGGTTGTACAATTCCAGCTGCGTAGCAAGGCCTCCCAGGAATGCCTGACAAGCTGCCTGGATCTTAGTTCTCTGCCTTTTTGTGCTTGCATTCATTCATTCATTCATTCATTCATTCATTCATTCACTCACTCGCTCATTCACTCATTCACTCATTCACTCATTCACTCATTCACTCATTCATTCATTCATTCATTCGGTGAGTGCTTCCAGCTCAGTGGGGAGGGTGAATTCGCCACAGGGTAAAAACACTTGCTACCACTCTTTAGACAGATTTCAGCAGTACAGAACCAGAAGGGATACAACGGGTCCCCTCCAGCCCACAACCCAGGTCTGGAGAGGACAGAGGACACGCAGGGTCTTGCAGCGAGTTTGAAGCAGGTCAGCAGCTGGAGCCTCCTAACTCCCAGTCCAGTGCTTATTTCTCCCAACACCGTGTCTGGCTCTCAGTCGGTGGAAGAAAGGATCCGTGCATTCTCAGTCTCAATAAGCCCATGATGACTGAGGACACAGAATGGCTGTCCACTCTTGGCTGTAGTCTTGTCTGTGAAGCACTGGACAATCATGGAGCATCCTCAGGGTCTCCTACCTAAGGCCACCAGCTGTTTGGCTTGTTCAAGGGCACTTGAGTGCAAGGCACAGTTCTCAATCTGGACTTTGGGCCTCAGAACTTGTGATGTTCTGGGAGGAGGAAAAGAACATAGGTTTTAGCCAGAGCCCAATTATTTGTAGGTTCCACTTTGATAACAATAGACATCTCATTAACCCATCAACACACCATACTAGCACCCACTCTGGGTCTTTGCTCACACCGTACCAGCTGCTTACAGTGTCCTCCTGGTCCTTGCTCCCTGTCTACAGCCTCTCCCTCCTCAAAAGTCAAAATCAATGCCTGCCATCTCCTGGAAGTCTCCCAGAACCAACTTACTTTACTGACCTCAGTTACCACTACTTTGGCATTTAATTGATGTTTAATTTTGTCATCAGTAGTCATTCTGTCTTTTCCACTAGCAGAAACTTCCACAGGCCCTCACAGTGCCTTGCACACTACCTATTGGTTGAATGAATAAGTGAATGAATTGATGATAAAACCAGAGGATGGAGTTAGGGCTACTGAGGATGTCAGAACTGATGTTTCTGTAATATCTCTCACAAAGAACTCAGGTCACTCCATAAGCAATTACCTAACCCATCTTAGAGGGCAAATTATCTGTAATATCCCCATTCTCAGGGAGAAGACAGAGAAGCTGAGAAAAGAGAGATCTAAGGTCACAAGGAGTTCTCACCAGGAAAACAAGCCAATGTTGTGTCGAGCATTTGAATAACAAGGTACAAGTACCATGAAATAGGACCAGCTTTCTCGTAAGACTTGGCTTCCAAAGGTAATTAATTCCAGGAGAGGAAGACAGAGTGTTTGAATGATGGTGACATCATGGCAACGAGCTTTCTGGTTTCCCAGGGGACCCTGGGATGCAGAAGTGCTGGTTCTGTGTGTCCCGCACCAACAAACAGAGCAGGACTCTCCTTTCAGGTCACCCTCCTTCAGCAGCTCCTGCTCCATAGGTCTGGGCCCAATGTTTGCAAGCAGGTTATCTTAAGGGGATTCGAAAGGAGTGGGGACAACTGTTTATCAGAGTCCTCCAGAAAACATGTGAAAACTCAAATTTTAAAAAATGTAGTGATAAGTATTATTTCTAAAGGGAGCGTCTCAGAGCCTTGAGGGAGGGGAAACGCATGAAAGCAACCGGAAGAGCAGAGTGACCACAGGGGAGAGGCTCTTCGTGATCAGTGACCGAGGTCTGTGAAGGCTCCTTCTCCGCCACCCCTTGTCTGACATGTAATCTTACTGTGCTTCGTTATTTACATTTAATGTCAGTCTCAAGTTGGGAAGCCAAGCAGCAGAACCCATGACATAATCCGAGGGCAAGCTAAGATAACATTCCATGCTGACACCAAAAAGTATGAAAATGCACACAGAGACCAGAGCCCAGCAAAGAAGATGCTGATTATCAAGGAAAGCCAGTGAGGGGTTTGGGAAAGAAAAAGGCCACCGGGCTATAGAATTGTCTCAGAAGGCTTCAGCAAGGAGGTGTCATTTGAACTAGACCCCAGCAGTTCTGAACTAGGCAGGAAGGGGAGGGGACAGTAAGTAGACCCTGTGGTGACCACGACCTCGTCGTCCCTTGTGTCATCGCCATTTCTCACCTGCTGGGCCTCCGTGTGTGGGAACTGGGGGTAGCGCAGCCGCATCAGGCTGAGGGCTGTGTGACGGTTGTTGCCGGGAAACTGGTTAGCCAAGCCAAAGGGGTACTGGTAGGGCCTCTCAGCGAGGTTCCCGTGGGGCTCGGGGGCGTGGGCCTCCTGACTGCGCAGAATGGCCACCAGCTTCACGAGGGCGGAGTCTGGGAGCTGGTAAAAAAAGCTCTTAAAGCTGGGGTGTCGCCTGATCTGGAAGCAGAAATGAAGGCAGGCCGTCAGTGTTGCTGGGAGGTGACCCTCCCATCCACAGCCTCCCTCCGACTCCACGCAGCCAGGCTGGGCGGGCCTCATTGTCCCTGCGATGAGCTCCGGGTTCAATTCCTCCACCACCCACAGCCACTCAGAGTCTGTTCTGCAAGTTCCAGCTGCAAACAGCAGGACAAACTGGGGGAGGAGTGCAGGTCTTTGGACCCAGACAACTGTTTGAATTGCATCTACCAGCTGTGTGACCTCTCTGAGCCTCCTGATTATTGTTGGGGGGAGGGGTTCAGTGAGGTGGTTTATGCAAAATGTTTTGTCAGCATAGATGTTGGATGAATTTTATTCTCACCCTAAGCTTCCTCCTCTTAATACTAAATGTCTTAGGTGGGGTTCCTCCAGAGGCCAACCCAGAGACAAGGTCTGGGGTCATCCCCTTGATGTGGGAAGTGATCCCGGCAAACACTGATGGGAAATGCAGATCTGGGACAGGGCGTGAAAGCAGCCGCTCAGGCTGGCAACTGGAACCCGATGCACTCGGCACTCGGGAGCCAGCTCCGCCCCTTCTCCCCAGCCAGGGCAGGAGCCGGGGTATGAACCAGCCAGCTCCCATCAACTGTTGGTTGAGGGCAGCCCCTGGGTGGTAGAGGGTGTTCATTCTAGCCTGCCCGTGGGTGGCAAAGTGGCTCTAAGGGCCAGTCCTCAGGCCAAAGGATGTAGGTGCTGGCCAAGAGGAGGTGGGCCAGGGGACTCTGTAAGGTCAGGTGCCTACAGCGTCCGCCACACTGATCACTCATCTGTGACCTGTGCTCACACCTGATGACCCCTTCATGGGCGATCTGTGTGTGTCTGTCCAAGCAGACTGTGAGGTTTTCAGGGGCAGGGAACCATCTGTCATAGGCTATCTAGCAGGGGAGGAAAATCTAAAAGCTTGAAAGAATTGGAGATCATATAGATGCTGGAGGCACGCCAGAAATTCCCCAGTTCGAATCCACCCAGACTCAGGGAAGGAGGCTTTCAGGGAGGTAGGACTGAGCTGAACTTCAGGGAGGATTTGGATGGGGGAGGTCCTGGCTGGCAGGGGAGCCACGCGAGCTTTGTATTATTTTAAACAAACATTGATGTCATCTGCTATGTGTATGGCATTTTCTATATATGCACTAAACTTTGCCAAGTAGGTATTTATCTCTCATTTCGCAAAAGAGTAAAGCAAGGCTCAGAGAGGTTAAGGGACCACCCAAGGTCACCCAGATACAGAGATGGGGACTGAAGTCAGGTCTCAGTTGTGGGTTGGCCTAGGGGGGACTGAGTTCTTACCTGCCTCCCCAAACGGCCATCCACCTGTTGGAGAAGGGCCACCAGCTTCTGAATGATCAGCTCCTCTAAGGAAAATAAAGGATTGAGAGACTGTTGACATGTTCTGCCGTAACACATCCACGGATTACAGAGTATTCTGTCTCTAAAACACAGCACGCAGATTAGTTATGAAGGGCAAAGAAACATCTTCCCGAAACTAGAGCTGCAGCGTGAGAGCTTTGCCTGAGTTTACTTTATAGAAACAGAAGGGACTTTGGGCTGCGGCGCTCCGTGCATAACCACTCGACAGATGGGAAAACTGAGACCTTCCGATGTCCCTTATCCAGACTACAGAGGAGCACGGTCAGGAATGGGAGTTGGGACCAGGAGCAGCTAATCAGAATGCAGGGAGGGAACTTCATGGCTACGGATGGAACAGGAACGTACCCATCGGCCAGGGCTATAAACAGTGGTGTGCAGGTGGCCGCTAGGATCAAGGGTTCATTGTAAATATTGAGGGACACTGGGGACCCACTGTTATAAACTTGGCAGCTTGAAATCGGCCACGGAGGGATATTTATGCCACAGAAGTCTGCATAGGCTACAGATCGGGGCATCCCTTCTTGACACACCCCACCACCTGAGCCTGTTTGCCAGGACACCACTCATTCTGAGACCAAGCAAGCTAGGAATTCAATGAAACATTCAAGCAAGCCAACGGGCGGGGTAGGGTGGGGCGAAGTTACATCCTGCAGAATGGACAGGAGTTCTCTACCTGAAGAAGGCTCTCCACCTCCACCTCTGCCCCAGCAGCCCCAGCTGGAAGGCCAACCCTACCTCCTCTCGGCCCCTCCAGAGCTCCTGGATGCTTGTCAGCCCCACCCCCACCCCCAGTTCCCTACCCAGGTTCAGTCTGTGGAATCCCTGGGGCACCAGGTGAGAGCAGGTGCTACTAACTAGATTCACATGCTCCATCCGGCAGAGGTCTCCCTTCCGGCCTGTGGCTTCCGGCTGGGGAGGGTGTTTCTGAGGATCCAACTCGTGCCCCTTCTGCAGGCGAAGACTCCTGGAACTCAAGACCCTCTGGATCTAGGGCGAAAAGGGCTGGGTGAGTGTGTTTGCACCTGTCTCAAATCCACGAGCACGTCACTGTGCCCAGGTTCTGACAAGCAGCTGTCCGAAGGCACTGGCAGGACAGGGGCCCTGGCTTTCCAGGCTCCTGGGCGAGCCCCAGCCCCCTTGGACCCACTCCAGAGGAGTTCACAGGACTCTATTTGCCCCTCCAGAAATCTCATTCTTTCTTCCACAACCCCCTCTACCTCCTCTCTGCCCAGGAGGCAAACAAGCAGGCCTGCCCTGGCCGGTCTGGCTCAGCGGTAGAGCATCGGCCCGCGGATCAATGAGTCCTGGGTTCGATTCCAGCCAAGGGCACGTACCTCGGTTGCAGTTCGTCCCCTGCCCTGGTCAGGGTTGTGCGGGAGGCAACCAGTCGATGTGTCCCTCTCACGTTGATATTTCTCTCTCTCCCTTTCACTCCCTTTCTCTCTACCTGAAGATAAATAGAAAAATATCCTCAGGTGAGGATTAAAAAAAAGAAAACAAGCGGGCCTGCCGGCAGGTCACACCAGGTAACTCACTTCCCCTTTAACTCTGCCAGGCTCTGCCAAGTCCTTGAGCCTGTCGGAACCTCACTTTCTCCATCTGTCCAATGGGAGTAATAAGACTGGCCTCGCAGGGTTGTGAGCTGGTTAAATGAGATATGTGGCAGCGGCATGGAGTAGGCACTCCGTAGCTGCCAGGGTGATCACTGTATACCGTGATCCTCACACCCCGGTCCTCACACCCCGGAGCAGTGAGAAGACAGCCCAGGGCATATCGTCCTTCATCAAACCTGGGTCTGTGTTTTTCTATGAGCTGTCCAGGTGATTCTGATGCACTTGTCTAATGTACAGATGCACTGTTCTCATACCACATTTGTTTGTAAATGTGTGCGTGTGTGTGTGTGATGGGATGTGGGGAGTGTGTTGTGAGTGCTGGGTTTTGCCAGCAACCCGCCCCTCTCTCTTCCCCACGGTCCTCCCACACCTCCCCACTCTGCTCAGAGCAGAGCCAAAGACAAGACTGAATGAGAGGCCACATAGCGGGCCAACCCCTGCCCTGGAGGACGCCTGGGGTCAGAGGCAGCCTCTGTTACCATGGCAACACCAGGCCTACTCACCAAGGCTGCTGGAGATGGAGGACCGATGGCCCCCGACACACAGGGGCAGGTAGCTGGGCCTCCTGGGCGGCCGGGACTCCGGGCTGGTGGCACCTGCAGCCCCCGCTCTCTTGGGCTCCTTGGATCGATATTTCTTATGGGAAAAGGCTTTTCTGAAGCTGGACTTTTTCTCTTGGGATTTCTTCCTGCTGGGTGGGGCCAGGTTTTCTACAGCCATCTCTGGCTCCTGGCCTTCAAGGTGCTGTGGGTGAGATGAGAGAGGCTGAGTCAGGGCCCTTGACTTTGAGGAAATTGCAAGTGAGCCGGGGAAAGAGGCCGGCACCCCCTGAAACAGAGAGACCCACTGCGGACCAGAGGCTGTGGCCCAGAGACGCTCAGAGGGGGAAAGGGACAGTCCCGCAGTATCAGGGAAGGAGGGACTGCAGAGCTCTGGCTGGGTATAGGATTGGGGGAGGGGCGGGGAAGTTGTCATGCCAAACAAGGGCTGGGGTGTCCACAGTGAGGGTCAGGGGCTAGGTGGGGAATGTCCCCCTCACCTTCTCTCCCTCCTGTTCCTCCTCATCTTGGAGTAGGGCGATGATCTTCTGGATAAATTCTCCTAAAAAGGAACGAAGTGGTTGCTTACATTCTAGTGCAGAGAAAAGCTTCTGTGTGGTCAGTCTGCATTTCCTAAGGCTCTGGGTGGGTGACTCCCAGGGCTCTCCTGGGTGCTGATGGGCTTGCATCCCTGAGGCCAGAGCTGCTTTCCGGACCTATTCAGTCCCCTTAGGTGGAGGAAAACAGCACCGGGCCCTTCTCCACTCCCCTTCAAGGCACATTTTTTGTGGAAAGCAAACGAGGCAGAAGGGGGTGGGGGCAGCAGATCTTTAAGAGTACCTTCAGACACCCAGAAGTGACAGTGATTACGATTCTAAGCTTGGCTTGGCCAGTGATGAAACAGTAACAGTCGTGAGGGCAGCTACCATTGGTTGAGCTTCTCTCCCACGGTCCCTACGCCTTCCTATCCTCTTTGCTTCTCCTGGGGCTCTGAACAACCACAACAATAATAATGACGACGCACGACAGCTAACATGTATTAGCTGCTAACGGGTACGTCTCTAAATGCTCTGTGGGTATTAATTCATGTAGTGTCTCCAACAGCTCCATGAGGTCAGTACTATTATTATCCTCATTATACTGATGAGGAAATTGAGACCAGAGAAGAAGCAACTTGTCCAAGTTCATGTGGCTGGAAGAGGTCAGAGCCCAAATTCAAACCCAGGCCCTAAATCACACTGTCTACCAAGCCAGTGCCATGGGCCAATGCCATCCTCCCAGCGCCTTACGTCGGCCCCCAAGGAGGGCACTTCACAGCGGAGCTCAGACAGGGTAAGCATCAGCACTGTGGCTCGGGCCTGTGCTCCAGACCCCGCACTGCCTCCCCACCTGCTGCACGCAGAGGGCAGTCAGGACAAGTCTGCCTCTCTGGTTCAGTTTCTCTTCTGTAAGTGGAGGGGTTAGGCCCGACATTTTGCAAGGGACCCGTGAGAAAAGGAGAGGGTACTGACTGCATTCCAAAGCTCTTTCCAGCTGCAAGTCCTCTCCAGGTCCCCGGCTTCCTGCTTGAGTGGAAAGCTCAGAGGGACTCGGATACCCACAATCTGCAGATGAGGCTTCTTGGACTTTAGGTTCTTCCAAGTCTGAGAAGCAAAATGAAATGGTGAGTATGTTTTGTTAGTCTGAGGCTGTAACTACTGCCCAGAAGTTAGCAGAGTCTCTACCCTCCGCTCTGGGGCCAGATCACGGTGGAGTGAGCTGGGGTGGCAGTGAGCTGCTGGGCAGGGCCTTTGCACCTGCTTCCACACACCTGGCTACCTGGGCTTTGCTCCCTCGCCTCCCTCCCCTAGCGACCTCGCCCCTCCACCAGCTTGACTCGATCCACCAGGTGGAGAGTAAATGCCACAGAATGAGTGAACACATCTGGCTAGAACCCCCTGCGTGAAAACCTACTCCTTGGTGGAAAGCACTGCCCCTCCTTTTTAAAATATAAATCTCCTGGCCAGGACGACCTGCTCGGCTGTTCCTCCCGACACCCAAGACCATCCCTCTCCCTCTGTCTCTGGCTCCATCATCGATGGGCCTGACCTTGAACACTGTTCTACCTCCCTAAATATCAGTTCCCTCGTCTGTAAAATGGAGGTAATAAAATGGCTGAGGGCTGACTGAGTATAGATACACAGTGGGTAAGTGTCCTATTTTACAGGCGAGGAGACTGAGGCACAGAGAAGAGGAATGACATAGAAAGTACAGCTCAGAACCCAGGTCTCCTGCCCGCAGTCTCCAGCTCCTTCCTGCACCTGCTCCCGCCGCCGGGGCGTGGAAGCTGAGGCTGCAGAGATGAGGACGATGGGGGTCTCTGAATACAATTTCCACGGGGGGCTTCGCTGGGTTGCCTCGACCCTGAGGCCTCGTGTGAAGGTGGCCTGCGGGCATCCCTTTTCTCCGCCCACAGCCCTCCCCATACCGCTCCGGGAAGGGCAGAAGTCAGCTGGGCTGGCTGCTCTTCAAGTGGCCAGTTCCAGCCCCGGGGGAGTTTCCAGAGCTGGAGGCAGCTGCAGTGTTGCTATGGTAACTGTGAGCCTGCTCACCAAGGCTGCTGGAGATGGAGGGCCGGTGGCCCCCAACACACAGGTACAGAAAGCTGGGCCTCTTGGGCAGCCGGGACTCCGAGCTGGAACCGTCTGCAGCCCCCGCCCTCTTGGGCTCCTCAGAGCCATGTTTCTTATGAGAAAAGGTTCTCTTGAGACTAGACTTTTTCTCCTGGGATTTCTTCCTGGAGGCTGGTGCTGGGTTTTGTGCAGCCACCTCTGGCTGAGAGGCTTGAAGTTGTTGTGGGGGAGATGAGAGAAACTGAGTCAGCTCTCTGACCTTGAGGAGAGAGGAAAGCTCCCTGAGAAGCAACTCAATAGCAACCAAGTGTTCATTCTGTCCATGGGCAAGGGAGGTGACAGAGCCCCAAGCAGGGGAGCTGGGGGCCTGAGAGGGAAGGAGGGGGAGGAGGGGGAGGGGAGAGGGGAGGGGGGAGAGGAGGGGGAAGAGGAGAGAGAGAAGAGAGGGAGGAGGAGGAAGAGGGGGAGGAGGGGAGGAGGGGCTGGGGGAGGGGGAGGAGGGGGAGGAGAGGAGGAAGCATCAAACCCCTGGGTACCTTCACGGGCAGTTGACTCGTCACCTCTTCGTCGCACCGATCTCCCACTTTTTGGAGGAATTGCACTATCGTGGGAATGATGTCCTCTGGAAGAAAGTGGGTGTGCCGGTCAATCTCTCTAGATGCACAGAGAACACTTTCTAATGACTGTCTCGTACTTCTGAGACCAACTTGGGCCTCTGTGCTAAATGAGGGCCCCCTAAATGAGGTCCCCTAAGACAGCCCCCCAGGCCACAGAAGTGGTTGAAAGCACCACATCCCAGGGCTGGTCCTGCTGAGAGTGGGCTGAGAGGTCCATGGGGAAGAGACTTGGCCACAACATGAAATTTCATGCGGGAAAGTTCAGCTCAGTCCTTCAGACACCCCCTTGCACCTCACTGTCCCTTAGACGTCACAGAGCTGTGAATGTCACTTTGGGTTGAGCGAGCTGTGTGACCTTGGGTAAATGTCTTCATCCGCCTGGGCCTTCCTCTCTCCCCCTGTGAAATGTGGATCTAAGCCCTGTTCTGCTTCCCTTGGAAGGCTCTCAGGCCAGCAGACGAGGGGCTGTGCTTGGAAATACTTTGCAAGGTGAATGCTGACCTTCCAACCTGCAAAATACCAGTCGGAGAAACGGTAGTAGGGGTGGAGGCCTGGCTGAGGTCGGGGTTAGAGGACAGGGGCACTCGGGCCCACAGGACACAGACAGCCTGCCGCACTGGTGCATCAACCACACTGCAAGT
The DNA here is from genome assembly GCA_030848825.1 of Tadarida brasiliensis. Taxonomy (NCBI): domain Eukaryota; kingdom Metazoa; phylum Chordata; class Mammalia; order Chiroptera; family Molossidae; genus Tadarida; species Tadarida brasiliensis. Next base: position 10,017,718 of record CM061262.1, read on the forward strand.
CTTCACAGACAAGCCACAAGCAACATCAGTGGTTTCCTTTGATGCCACAGTCCACCTCTGCATGCCCAGAGTGGCCTCTGCCAGCTGCCAGCTGGTCGGTGTACACGAGGAGGTCACACAAGATCCCCTGTCCAAGGCGTCGGCAGACTGCCCCACCCCCGCCCCCGCCGTCTCTCTTATTTAGAATCCTGCTTGGCTTTTACTCCTTGACTCATTCCCTCTCATGGAGAAAACAGTTAGCATGTAAAATAACCAGCTGAACGCCTTTTACACATTCTTGGACGGACAGATAGCTCCTCTGTTTCATATCTTTAACAATATGCCCGTTCTTTACAGGGAATTAGATTAATGGGGCATTACTGATTTTATTAGGGGCGATAACAGGATTGTGGTTGTGTTTGACACTGTCCTTATCTCCTGGTGACCCATGCTTAAGTATTTAAGGATGAAACATTAGTTTACTTAAAACGGTTCAGCAACAAAAGTGCACACACACACACACACACACTCACAAGCAAAGCAGATGTGACCAACTATTAACAACTGTGAGTATATGAGTGTGCATAGAGCTATTCTGTCCACTCTTCTATATATTTAAATATATACATAAATTCTATATTCCTCTATTCTAAATTCCTTTTACAAACTTAAAGAGACTAAAAAAAAGTCCCATGCTCATTGATACATAAGCAGCAGATTTGCCAGCGGCCATTCTAATTTCTGAGACTCCTTTCTGTGAAACTCTAAAATGAGTAAATGCGATGCCCTGGCCGGTTTTGCTCAGTGGTTAGAGCATTGGCTCGTGGGCCAAAGAGTCGCGGGCTCAATTGCAGTCAAGGGCACGTACCTCCGTTGCAGTTAGGTCCCCGGCCCTGGTCAGGGTCAATCGGGAGGCAACCAGTCAATGTGTTTCTGTCACATCAATGTTTCTCTCTTTCTCTCTCTCTCTCTCCCCCTGCCTCCCTTCCACTCTTTTTGAAAATAAATGGAAAAATATCCTCAGGTGAGGATTAAAACAATAGTAAAATAAAATAAAATAAGTCAATGTGGCTGGAAGCATCAGAAGGGGCAAGGTCAGCATAGCATTTTGAAAGCGACGGCCCGAGCCCTAAGCTCACCCAGGGCAGTCCGCCCAGCTGCAGGCAAAGAGGATGCAGTAGATTCGGACTCACGGTCAAGGTTTGTGAGCTCCTCCTCCTGCCGGTGGCCTGAGGCTGGGACGCCAGCATCCTGGCCTTCGATGAGCAAGGACTGGTGGAGACCAGAATCCTCCCCGCCTGGAATAAAGAAGAAAACAAGTGTGGTTTTGTGTGTGTGTGTGTGTGTGTCTGTGTGGAGGGTGGGGGTTGTCAGTGACATTCTTCTGACTTTGTTAATTGACACAAGGAAACAGCACAGAATTGCCAGCAAGAGGGCACTCTGGAGCCAGCTCTGGGCCTAACCAAAAAATCAGAAGCACGCCAAGGTTTCCATTTGAAAAGAGGCTGCTTCAACCCAGACCTCCTTACCCCACCCCCAGAATAGCCTGGTCTTCCTTGAGTCTCTTCTCTCCATTAAAGCATGGTGACGTTTGCCCTGGCCGGTCTGGCTCAGCAGTTAGAGCGTCGGCCTGCGGTCCAGAGAGACCCGGGTTCAGTTCCCGCTAAGGGCACGTACCTCAGTTGCAGTTTGTCCCCATCCCCTGCTGGGGTCGTGTGGGAGGCAGCCACTCGTGTCCCTTTCACCTCGATGTTTCTCTCTCTCTCTCTCTCTCTCTCTCTCTCTCTCTCTCTCTCTCTCTCTCTCCCTCCCTCTCTCCCTCCCACTCTATCTGAACAAAAAATGGAAAAATGTCCTCGGGTGAGGATAAAAAATAAAAAAATAAAATAAAACATGGTGACGTTTGAATGCGACAGGGCAAAGCTCCCTCTCCCTCCAGGTGTCTGTGGGGCTAGGTCAGAAGAGGAAGGCACATCACAGACTAGCTCCCCCATTTTACAAATGAGGAATCAAAGGTTCCAGAGAGGGGCAGCAGCTTGCTCAAGATCACACAGCGAGTTTATTCCGATGGAGCCGGGTCTAGAACCAGCACCCCAGCAGCCGGCTCCGTCCATTCCCCTCCCCGTCCTCACACGGGGACTGGTGTCGGGGTCCGGCTTCCGTCCTCGCCTCCCTCCCCGCCTCCCCCGTTCCCCTGGTCCGTGTCCTCGAACTGGAGTGTGAACGAGAACAGCTATCATTTATGGAGCACTTTCCGCCTGCCAGCTCTGGGCCACGGCCACCCCATGAGACAGCAACTGTCATTATCTCCGTTTTTATCGGTGACAAAAATGAAGGCTCGGAGAGGAAAGTCGCCAGCCCCAGGTCACACAGCTGGTTCGCGTGGAGCTGGGGTCTGAGTCCAGCTCTCAGCCGAGGCGCTGTTCTGCCCCGAAGAGCTCCCAGGGCGCTGCTGCTCCTGACAGCTGTCCTACCTCCCCGGTCCCCTCTGCTGAGAGGCTTGCAAGCCAGCTCAGAGCACCCTAGGCCTTGGCAGGGGGGGGGGGGGGCAACGGGGTTACCACGGAAACGGCATGGTCTGCTCACCCCTGCGTCCTGGGCCCAGGTCAGCCTCCTCGGAGCGCGGGGCAGTGGCCGTCCTGGGCGGCGCCGCCTGCTGGCCTTTGGCTTCCTGATCTTGGGCCCCCCTGGTTTCCTCATCCACATGTTTCTTGTGACCGTGTTTCTTGCGGCAGGCCTTCTTGTCGTGGGCTTTCTTCCTGGGAGCTGGCTGCCCCGGCCACTCGGAGGTTTCTGCGGGCTGGGGGAGGCCCTCCTTCCCCTTCGCCCTCCTGGCCTTTTCTTTGGTCTCCTCAGGGCCTGTCCTCAGGAAGAAGTTCAGCACGGTCTTCAGCCACCCCTGCTGGGCCCGACTCTGGGTCTTGTCCTTCTTGGTGTCCTACAGAGGCCTCTGCTCACTGGGGAGAAACTCCCTGGTCCCCTCCAGCCTGAGGGCTGCACCCGTGGTGCCCGGAGCCTCAGAAGACCCTGGGCTCTTGAGACACCTGCTCCCGTCGCTGGCCTTCCCCGGAGACGCCCGTCTGGGATGGGTGGTGGGCAGGGAAAGGCGCTGGTCATCCCACAGCTCTGAGTTCTTCCTGGGGTTCTGTGACCTGTCCAGAGACCTGGCTCTTCTCTGCAACGGAGGCTTCCTTGGGCCCACCGGGTACTCCATTGTGCTACAACCAAAACAAACACGTCCCTTAGAAGAGGCCTAGCAGAGGCGTCCCAGGCCGGCCAGCATGCTGATGGGGTGCGCACCGTCCACCCTGCCCACTGACGGGAGACATCTCAGCTCTCAAAGCCGTTGTCCCCTTTTCATTCCTCAACGACCCTAGGAGGAAGGGGTGTCCTTGCCCCATTTTCCAGAGAAGGAAACTGAGCCACAGGCGACCATGCCCCAGACCTCACAGTGCCCACCCCCGTCCTCCCTCCAGAAGGAGCACAGCCCTGCCAACACCTTGATTTTAGTCCATTGAGACTGATTTCGGACTTCAGACCTCCAGAACTGTAAGACAGTTCATCCATGTTGTTTCAGAGACGCTGAATGTGTGGTATTTTATTAGAGCAGACAGAGGAAACGGACACAGCTGGAGCCAGAGGCCCAGGCCTGCCCCTTACCAGCTGGGATGTGAGCCACTGACGCTCGTTTCTGGCCCAATGTCCTCATCTGAACTGGGCCTAAGAACTGTCTGCCTATCTCACAGGCTGCTGAGAATATTTCACGCCCTGGCCGGTGTGGCTCAGTTGGCTGGGCATTGTCACATGCAATGAGAGGTTGCCAGTTCGCGTCCTGGTCAGGGCACATGCCGGGGTTGAGGGGCTCGATCCCCAGTAGGGGGAGTGCAGGAGGTAGCTGATGGATGTATCGCTCTCACATCGATGTTTCTCTCTCCCTCTCCCTTCCTCTCTCTCTAAAAATCAATAAAAAATCAGTAGATGGCAACTCTGCCCTTCCAGTTGCTCAAGACAAAAAAAATATGAAGCCATCCCTGACTCCTTTCTTTCTCTGGCTCCCACACCTGATCCGCCAGCAGAGAAAGCCTGTGGCTTCACTCTCAGCCACGTCCACACCCAGTCAACCATGTCTCCTCACTCCTCCGCTCACCTGGACCGTTTCCACCACCTTCTGACCGGCCTCCTGCTCTGCTCCCGTCTCCCTTACAGGCCTTTCTCCCCTCAGCGCACCGGCTCTCCCAGCACCGCCTGGAGCAGCCACCCTCCCCTCCCGTGGCTCCCCTTTCGCTCAGAGTCCACGTCAAAGTCCTCACCACGGCGGGCAAGACCCCATGACCTGGCCTCACGACCTCTCCAGTCACCTCTCACTCATCCACTCCAATCACACAGCCCTGCTCACCGACCCTGAGGCCTGCTCTGCCTTGGGGCCTTCACACTGGCTGCTCCCGACTTCTAGAAGATTCTTCCCCTAGGCAGCCTTATAATTTGTTCCCTCACTTCCTTCAGTGCTCTGCTCAAATGTAACCTTCCCATAGAGATCCTCCCTGTGCGACACCCCCATTTGTACATCCTCCCCTGCCTTGTCACCCAATGTTTAATTGTCTGTTGGCTGAGTCTCTCTTCCTCCCCGTTGTCCGTTGTGCTGGGCCTGGCACCCTGAGAGCCGAGAGCAATGCCCGGCGTGTTAGTGACACTCAGTAAGTATTTATTAAACAAACGAATACATGGTAACACACGCAGCAAACTGTACGGGACATAGGGTATCTCTGGATGAGTAGTGACACACGAGACACGTGTCTGGACCTGTCCCACCTTAGAGCAGAGGCCCCTCCTTCTCCGTCCAGATGCAGCTACCTGAGAAGACAGGGGTCCTGCCCCTCCTGGGCAGCACCCGCGCTACCCGCGGGTGGGCAGTTCACGTGCGCGTCTCCAATCTGAAACTCCTGGGCTTCCCAATTTTCCCAGACTTTGCAGAAACCATTTGCCCTTTGGTGGAAGACAAACAAAAACTAAAATATGCTTTTGAATCCCAAACCTGAGCTCGCAGAGATGGGATTCTCTAGAGCTTGGATTCTCTGGAGCTTAGCTTCATGGATTGCCTGCTCTAGTCTGTCATTACAGCCTTATCACGCGTTTCCTGAGCACAGTTCAGTGTGTTCATATAGTTTGCATGTGTGTAGTACTGACGTCCTGTCTCCTGCATTACTGACTCAGCCAGTTTAAAATGTACTCTGTTACTATTCCAGCTTAGAGACAAGAGTAAGAATCTATAACTGTGACTTCAGAAGTGGAGGAATTTGTGGGAATGTGAGGAAGAGAGAGAAGAAAAGGCATGGGAAACACGGAGACAGTTGAAGGAGACAGTGACGTGCAGGATTCCTCCCTTCAAGCACAGGTCTGGGGGAAGGACGGGGAGGATGCCAGAGGCCAGCAGCTCCCACCGCACTGCCGGCGTCCAGATGTGGACAGTCTTGGAGGAAATGGCAAATGGGCCAGGAGAAGGCAGGCGATTTGGAAGGCTTCATATGTTGTTTAATATTCCTTAAAAGGAACATCTGAGCTACACAAAAACTCAGCAATACACATCTGTGCCTTATGCAAGGCACAGACTAAAGTTCTTTTTCTTTAATCCTCACCGGAGAATATTTTTCCCTTGATTTTCAGATAGAGTGGGAGGGAGGGCAGGAGATAGAGTGAAACACGGATGTGAGACACATCGATTGGTTGCCTCCCACATGACCTAACCAGGGCCAGGGATTGAACTGCAGCCGAGGTACGTGCCCTTGACTGGAATCAAACCCACAACTCTGGTCAGAGGGCTGACGCTCTAACCGCTGAGCCAAACTGGCCAGGGCAAGACTAATGTTCTTGAAAGCCTCAGAGCCTACCTTCGGGGTGCGATCTGAGACAGAGTGGAGTGGGGTAAGGAGAAGAAAATAGGTTTCTCTCTTCTCATTAATTTCTTTCAACAAACATTTAGTAACCACCTACTATGTACCAGGAGGTATGCTCAGGGCTAGGAAAACAATAATGAACAGGACACAGGCGGCTCTCCAAGAGAATGCTCTGGTCTCCAAATGGGCCAGCGTGGGGCGGGGTACGTGGTGATGGCGGTAATCCTCTGCTCCCCTGGTCTGCTCTCTCTTTAGTAACACATGGTCTGAAGAGAAGAAACATTTAGGTGGAAGCTATATTTGATTTTAAAATCTAAGTAAGCTGCCCGGCAGATGTGGCTCAGTGGTTGAGCGTCGACCCAAACAACAAGAGGTCGCCGGTTTGATTCCCACTCAGGGCACATACCCAGGTTGTGGGCCCGATCCCCAGTGGGGGGCATGCAGGAGGTAGCCCCTCAATGTTCTCTCTCATCTATGTTTCTATCTCTCTCTCCCTCTCCCTTCCTCTCTCTCTAAAATCAATTTAAAATTTTTTAAAAATAAAATAAAATCTAAGTAAGCTGGCCCTGGCCAGTTTGGCTCAGTGGTTAGAGCGTCGACCCGTGGACCAATCAATCGCAGGTTCGATTCCGGTCAAGGGCATGTACCTAGGTTGCAGTTTGTCCCCAGCCCTGGTCAGCGTCGTGCGGGAGGCAGTCAGTCAATGTGTCCCTCTCACGTTGATGTTTCTCTCTCTCTCTCCTGCCCTCCCACTTTATCTGAAGATAAATAGAAAAAAAAAATGTCCTTGGGTGAGGATTGAAAAAAAAAAAATCTAAGTAAGCTGAGCCAGAAATATTTACTGAATGGTGTCAGGGTCCTCTCTGATTTTCCTGTATGTTCCTGTGCTCAGGGCAAATTGGACAGGTGGGCAGAGAAAGCCACAGGACCAGCCAAACACACTGGACACCCCTATTCGGCTCAGCTCCTCTTTTTCCTGCGATAGCTTGGCTTGAGGGGACCTGTGGCACAGAGGGCCAGAGCATCCTTCTCTAGCTGATGGAAAAGGAGGCGCAGTAATCTTTTCAAAACCTACCGTTGCTATGGAAACTGTTTTCACCATTGCTGATGGTTGCAGTGTCCTCCTGCCGCACTCGAAGGACACGCTGCTACTTCTAATCAGAGCATCAGTGCATCATCAGCAATGACGATTTTTCAAGAAGACTACCTTGCTTTGGCCACCTCCTCCCTGGAACAGCAGTGCTCTGAGGCCAGAGGGAGGTGGGAGTGAGGGGAGGAGCAGCTGCAGCCCCAGAGGCAGGGGAGGCAGTATCGGTGACGTGCGGCCCTTGCCATACAAAAGTGAGGAGAGACTCCAGGATCTCCCAAGGCCTCCAAATTCCAAATCCAAGGACTTCTTCCCATTCTCCCTTCTCCCTTGAAGTGCTGCTACCTGTTCACACTCTTCTTTCTGCAAACTCCTCCTCCCTGGGCAGCTGTGAGGGAGCTCAGCCTGGTTTCCCACCCACGTCTCTGCCGGCTCCTCCTCTCCTCCTCCTCAAAGTTCCAAGAGTCTACCTTCCAAGTTAGGCCCAGGGTGAAGAGAATGTGGCTGGAGGGCAAACCCACCCACGCCAGGGAGACACTTCGGAAGAGCCCCTCTTTGGTCCATGTGCCCTCGGACTTTTAACATCTCTAGCCCTGAGAAGATTGTGTTTCTCTCACTCACACACCAAAGTCTATGTGTGCTGAAACGAAATCTTTCCAGACTTGTGAGTGTTAATGCTGCCTGTCCAGAATTCATCAAAGCGAGACTTGCTCTTTCCTTCCTCTTTTTTCGTGTTCTCTGCCTGGGTGTCCACCCACACGCAGCCGGCTGTCAGGGAAGGACGAGCCTCCAGCCCAGGAACCCGAGACCGCAGCAGCCTCTCCCTGCACAGAGACCCAGCTGCCCTTGTAACCTTGCTCAACGCCTTGGCAGCAAGTGGCTTCAGAGCAAAGTCCAAGTCTGCTGAGAAATACCCAAGTGATCTGCAGATCACGGACCTCTGATAAGACATGACACATACAACAAACCCCGAGACAGCTCACAGAGCTGCCGGTGAGTTACTGCGAGCCGGAAGTCTGCTGTTTTTCCCCAAGCATGCTGCCATTTTTGGTTTATTACCTAAGTATACATTGACCTTATCTAATTTATTCACTTGGCTGGGTTACTCTGTAACTGCTCGGGCCTGGGCGCTGTTTCGTAACCAATTCTGCCGCTGCCCTCCCCACCCCTGGACTCCACACACCAGAATTTAACAAAGAGCCGGCTACCATGGGTGACATGCAAGTGTGGACCCCGAGTCATCACCCACAGACACTCATTGCTATAGGCTGAATGTTTGTGTCCCCCCAAACTCATTGTTAAATCCTAACTCAATGCGAAGGCATTAGGAGGTGGGGCCTTGGGGAGGTGACTAGGTCATGAGAGCAGAGACCTCATGAACCGGATTAGTGTCCTTGTAAAAGACACCCCAGAGGGCTCCCTTGCCCCTTCCGTCATGTGGGGACGCAGAGAGAAGATGACTGTCTGTAAACCTTCCCCAAACTCTGAACCTGCCAGCCCCTCGATTTCCATCTTCCCGCCTCCAGAACCGTGAGAAATAAATTTCTGTTGTTTATAAGCTGCCCAGTCTGTGGTCGTTTGTTAGAGCAGCCAGATGGGCTAAGACACTCAGGTCACAGAAACACTCACACACCGTAAATCTCCACGGACTCTTAGCATCTTGTATTTGTCCATCCCAAGTGCAAGGGAATACTTATCTGGGCAGCTATTTGCCCCTGCCCGCCTTAACTCCAAGTTCCAGAGAGAAGACCTGAGCCTGCGCGGTCCCGTGGTGCCCACACGGCCGGGAGGTTCTCAGCGTTTGTTGAATGAATAAATGATACACAGACAGCACAGGCATGGCCAGCTCACCCGTGCGCCGCCACCCAGCCTCCACGATGCCCTTTCATCTACATTATCTCATTCCACCCTGGCCATGCCCTGTCACTCACACGGGCTGCTATGAGGAATGGGGACTCCGAAGGGTTAGGAGACTTGCCCAAGGTCCCACAGCCTGGAATCAAAGAAAGTTGGGGCTTGAATCCACTTTTCTGAATTCTAAATTCTTTATTCTCTCTCCTACATCAAGGGACCTCCAGAAATACACACACACACACACATACACATGGACTTAAAGGTGAGCAAATCTGCTACTTCACAGTGACAGAAAGAACTACATCTACACACACACACTTGCTGTGACCTATACACACTGACTTATATACCACGAGTGCCCTGTATAGACACACCTGTGCCCCAGAGACAGAGATTGTCAACACGGTGAGCTCACAGACTCCTGGGCAGGAAGCCAATCAGTGGGCTGGAGGGTCAAGGGCTGCACCCTGAACTCATGCTTCTCTTCAGCACAGGCAGCCCATGGCCACTCCAAACCCCATTCTCATCCCAGCTCAAACCTTCAACCCGGGCTCCCTCAGCGGTGCGGGTCCCATCACCGGCCACAGCTTCCCACGTGCCAGGGAGCGAGGGGCCTCCAGGGGGAGACACTCAACCTCTACTGGCCTGAGTCTCGTGGGGGACAAGGTGGTCATCTCTTCCCTTAGCACTGGACCCGTCCTGCTCCACGCCCAGCTCCCAAGTCTTAGATGATCCCCCTCTAATCCCAGTCAGAGCAGCAGAAGACTATCTTCCAAAAACCTTAAAATCAAACCTGCATCCAGCCATAGGTAAATTATCACCTCCATTTATGTGGAGTTTCTCTTTCCCACGTATCTTCACATAAATTCTATAATTGGAAAATGAGCAGGTGAGGTGTGGAGAGCCACCCTATTCGGCAAATGAGGAAACTGAGGCCCAAGAAAGTGAGTTCCTTGGCTTGAGTTCAGAGCTCATAGGTCCAAGTTTGTTCAGAGTTCTTCGCATGACACCAATTGAGATCAGGTCACTGAGCCCGCTGTCCTTCTAGAGATAAAGAAACGGGCCTAGGGAGAGCCCAGCAAGCTAGAAGCAATAATGGTACTGGACTCAGGGTCTGGCTCCTGGGTCTACACCGCTTTCAGGACCCCAAGATACCTACCCACTGCTCCAGCCAGTCACTCTTGTCCCAGGACACCCTTGGCTAGGACCTCCGGACCAGAGGGCTCTGTGATGGGACCGCTGAGGGAAGTTGTATCCAATGAGGGATGGTAGGCCCAGCTCTCCAGGGAGAAGATGCTGCTATAGCTGCTGCCAATTTCCAGGGTGCCCCAGAAGATGCTGTGATGGGTCATATACAGCGTTTCCCAGGAGCTGAGCTCACGGACAGCCAGTCCAGGGCCCGCCCACTCCGCCCTGTCCCGTCCTATCCCAGGGCTGCTTTTTGCTCCTGCAAAGATAGGAGGCTTACCTCAGCCACCCTGGAAAACAGTTTCGCTTGACAACTTCCTTATTACACTCAAACCCAACAAGAAACCAATGCTCAGAAAACAACCCTGGCCTGGCTGGAGGCCAGGCCTCAGAATAAAACACAAGTGTTTATGGGAAACACAAGTCATGGGAAGAAGGAGGACGTAGTTTTATCATCTCCACACTCCCTCAACTCTCCCCAAAGCACGCCAAAGAAAGAAGGATCTAGAAAGAAAGGTCATTGAGGGAAACACATATATTTCTCGACCTAGAGACAAAATTCAGGAGGGGGAGTTGATAAGGGGCATCTTTTCCAAATCCTGCGACCCCTGTGTTGGGTTGCCATGAATCTTGATAGAACATTCTATGACATTTTCACTTTCTGTAGTGTCGGATTTTTATTTTTTATTTTTTGATAGAGTACATACATGTTTAGAATCAGAAAAGAAAAACTAGTTTTATTTATACAAAAACAAAAAAGTCAGAAATTTTATTTTGGCTCATTGACATTGAAGGGTATTACAAATGACAATTTCCAGAGTGTAAATATTTATTTATTTATAAATCATTTCAGAAGTAAATACTGAACGCACTGAGCTTTGGAGTTGCCCACAGCTGGGAGCCGTCTGCCAGCTGTGTGACCTCTGGCGGGAGACACATCTCTGAGCTGGTTTCTCGCTCAAAAAATGAGTCCTCTTGTTTCTATAAGAATATAGATCTATGTATTGTATGACAATGATTTGAAAGAAAAGAAGAAAATGTCTTGAGTGCCAGGCCCCTTTTAAGTCCCGTGCAGGAAGAGTGCCCAGCACCTCACCAGTGCTGGACAGAGGGCCAGTACTGTGTGTTTGACAGCAGAGTCGTTAACCTTCATTCATTCTGTTAGCAAACAGGTTTGGGTCCCGCTAGGTGCTGGGCACTGTCTCAACACGGAATTTAGAGAATTTATTGTACAAAAGTGTGGATTCACTGAATGCTGTGGGGCTGTAGACTTAAACATGGTTGAAACAGTGGTATGATATGTATATTTACCACAATTTAAAAAAGGAATGAGAGGGAAGCGCGGGGCAGAGAGCCACGGGGCAGGGGGCATTGTGCGTGGACCTGCCCTAGGCCCAGCCATTCCATCCGCAGGTGCTCGCGGGAGGGAGAGGCGTCCTGGGGCATTCGTGGGCACCGGGCACCTTCTCCAACCAGGCAGAGGGACAACCTGGCCCTGTCCTCGGTGCCTGTCAAAGACCAAGCCTCGGACAGAGATCTGGGGAGAGACTGGGCCTGTGGCCAGGGCCAGGTGCACGACGTGGGCGGCCCAGAGCCAGACGAAAACGAAGGGACCCTTGTTCAAAACGTGCGAGTCAGCGGAGCATGAAACCCATCCAGGCCTCCTGTACAGGTGGCACGGCATGCAGGGACTCTGAGGGGGACAGTCCCCAGCCAAGTGCTGTGAGGAAAGATGACAGGAGAAGGGGGAGAGGAAGATTGAAAGCAACTAAGTTTTACGTTTTAAGTGTAACATGTAAAAGTGCACACATCACAAGCATACAGCCTGATGAACTTTCACGAAGGGAACAAAGACACCTGCGACCCTGGCACCCAGACTGCGAAACGAAACACGACCTGCACCACGGGACCCCTCCCGCTTCTCCGGGGCACCCCGTCCTGACTTCCAAGGCTCAGGCTGTCTTTGTCTGTTTCAGGGTTTCGTACAGATGGAAGTCAGACTGCAGGTTTTCCTTTATGTCTGGCTTTTCTTTCATGCGATTTCAAGCTTATGAGATTCGTCATACTGCTGGGTGGCGATGTCGTTGTAGATTCTCAGACCGAAGATACCAGGTGTCGGAGCTGTGGCCAACCAAGAGCTCCATCCGCCGCTAGTGGGCGTGGGGACGGTGCCGACGCTTCGGGAAGCGGGTGGCAGTATCTCCTCCCGCTGAGCAGACCCACCCACTCGGGATACACACACGAGGACGCGCACGTGGCCCCGAGCAGCGTTCACAGGGGCGGTAGTGGCACGGGTAGTGGTAGCCCAGAGCCAAGCACTAGAAACCACTGGATGCCCAGTAGCAACAAAGTGGGCAGACGGTGGTAGGTTCACAAAATAGAGAATGTTTTCCCCCGAGAGTCTGTATGTTTGTTTAAAGAACTGTTTACCCTCTTGTGTGACCTGTGTACAACGTGGCGGCATCAAAGATAAACGTGGTCTTGAGTGAAAATGAAGGAATCCATTTAAGAGAGTGGCCCCCTGCCCGGCCGGTGTGGCTCAGTGGTTGAGCGTGGACCCATGCACCAAGAGGTTGCCGGATGGATTCCCGGTCAGGGCACATGCCCAGGTTGTGGGCCTGATCCCCAGTGGGGGTCATGCAGGAGGCTGCCAATCCACGTTCTCTCTCATGGATGTTTTTATCTCTCTCCCTCTCCCTTCCTCTCTCTCTCAAATCAATAAAGGAAAAAAAATTTAAAAAGAGAGAGTGCCCCCCATCTCAGGAGCCATGGGTGGGGCGGTTCTCAGTGGCATATTTAAGAATTTTTTTTATAAAAGAAGAATTTCCATAAGAGACATTCAAACCCCTCTGAGTTTGGAACCCCATTTCCCAGAAATTTGCCTCCATACTGGCAAAACGATTTGCATTGCGGGACAAAGAGCAGTGTGTGACACGCCTCCTTCCCAGGGCCACACCCTCTGCTTGGAATCCACCAATTCAAGGTCCAGGCCCCACCCTGTGTGCGGGCTTCCCACCAACCCAGCCTCCTAGAGAGCTGTCTTCAGGGCCAAAGTCCCCCGGCCAGAAGGTAGTCTCAGAATATTCTTTTGGTTCCTGTACAGAATGACCGAATTTAGGTCTTGTGCCTAAAGTGCTCAATGAATCTCAATTCCCATCCATACTCCCCTGCCTCGGTAACTTTTCCTGTCCCTCCAGCGGCCCCCAGAATCTCCCCCTCCCTCAGTTGTTCCCGGGTCCCCATTGCAAGTGGGCAACTCAGCTGGCCATCATGGTAGGCAGCAGCTTTGACATTGGACAGAACTGCACTGTCCCCAGCTCCTCACCCCAGTGGGCACACAACAGCCATTTGTGAAATGTTTACTCTGTCAGGCCCTGAACTAAGAGCTTTTACATGCATTATCTACTTTTACCCTCAAAGTAATGTTAATAAAGTAGATATTGCTTTAGTTTACAGATTTGGAAAGTGGTGCTCGGAAAGATAAAATGCTTAAGTGACACTGCTAAATGGCAGATTAAGACCTGTCAGTCAGTCTCCAAAGCATACCATTAACCTGGCACGCCATTGGTCACCTGAGCCTCAGTTTTCACACCTGTACAATGGGAATAAATGGTACGAACCTTGCAGGATGGCTAGGAAACTTCAAGGAGGCAAGTCACATGAGCACCTATCCCAGTGGCAGCATTAGGTCTGGAGGAACCCACACTTAGGTCTCACCTGAGGAACTGGGGCCCACAACTCTCTCACAAAACTTGGTCCGAGCCTAATAGTGCTGCATGAGTAAGGCCAACAGGAATGATTCCTTGCCCTCCTCTTTCCTGTGCCCAAAGGAGGACATTGGTCTGCTCAGCCTCCACGGCTCGGGCCAGCCTCTCATGCTCTCAGTGTGAGTACAGAAAACACTTGGTCAGCAATGGCTCAAGCTGGGGTGTCTCACCTTGACTCTACTGACGTTTTGGACCAGATAATTATTAATTATGTGGCCTGCCCTGTGTATTATAGGATGTTTACCATCATTTCCGACCTCCATCCACTAGATGCCAGTAGTGAAAACCAAAAGTGTCTCCAGACTTTGCCAAATGTCCCCTGGAGGGCAAAATCACCCCCAGCTGAGAACCACTGGCTTATGTAATAATGACGTGCAATGATCTCATCCAACCAGGAGTCCCTGTTGGTAAGTAGTTCCAGGTTTGGTGGAGCAACTCGGTGATGCCAACAAGAACCAGTTTTGTGTTGATGTTATTTCCTCATGATCACAAAGTGGCTGCCATAGATCCCATTGTGTTACCATCACAATCCCGTTCAAAGGCAAGCAAGAGGGGCAAAGTGATGGTGTCATGCGTGGCTTTACCTTTAATCTGAAGAGTTTTCCCAGACATTTCTCAGCAGATTTCTCCTATATCTTATTGGTCAAAACTGGTTATATGTCCACCCCTAGCTTCAAGGGAGGCTGGGAAAATGACTAAGAGGCCAGGAAGAAGGGGGTTAGAAATAGAGTGGGTCCTCCCTGACATGGCAGTGTGGGCAGTGCTCATACCTGGGGAAATTATTTTTCTATCTGTTTTCCTCACTAGACTGTGAGAACCTTCAGGACAGGAACCTCCTCATGTTTTCTTCTGTATCATTAGAACTTAGCCCAGTGCTCAGCACTAAGAAGGTGCTCAATAAATTTTCTATGAATGAATGAATGAATAAATGACGGAGAGAATCAATCAATCAATCAATCAATCGATCAGTATTTGACCTTCCCCCTTCCTCGCCCATACCACCAAGAGCCCCTATACAGGCAATTATTTATTCATATGCAAGCTAAACTTGAGTTAACTACAAATAAACCTATAATGCAAATCATAATGCAAACATGTCCCAGTTTCTCCAACAATACATGATACCTCTGGCCATTGGACATGCTGTTCTCTTTGCCCAGAACATTCTTCCCGCCTCCTCCAACCTCCCTCACCCATTTGCACATGACCAGCTCCTTCTCACTCTCTAGGTCTCTGCTTAGATGTTACCGCCTCTGAGAAGCTTTCCCTGATCTCCCCAGTGTGGCTCAGAGGCCTCTGCTATATCCTCCTGATCCCCCCATCCTGACACTTGTCACCCTGGGTTGTGACTCTCTCTCTAGCAGGACAATAAATGTCCATGGGAACCAGAACAGCACGTCCTTCACGAGTAGGCTCTCCATAATTTTTTGTTGATTGACTCATTTATACCAGGGGCTCAAAAGCAAAGCTTCTATGTAAGGGGACAGATGGTAAGTATGTTAGCTCTGTGGGCCGTATGACCTCTGTTGCCACTATTTAACTCTGTGGTTGGAGTGAGAACGCAGCATAGATAACACACAAGAAATGAGCGAGGCTGTGTTCCCACAAAACTCCATTTATTGGCACTGAATTTGAATTTCATATAAATTTCACGTCATGATATATTATTCTTTAAATAATATTTTTCAACCATCTAAAATGTAAAAAACATTCTCAAAGGCTGTTGGCTTTGAGACATACAAAAGCAGGTGACAAGCCACAGTTTGCTGACCCTGATTATCACAGAATCACATGCTTTGGGTTTTCCAGGTCACTCTCTGGGCACAGCAGGATCACCTTGAGCAGTGAGACGACAGCATTGCTTAATAGCCAGTGTAAATCAGACTGGAAAGTACACTAAAGGACTTACCATCATCCGTAGACAGTGTAGACAGTGTTCTAAGAGATGAAGATTAAGGAACTGTTACCATCAGGGAAACATGTCAATAGGCTTAAACAAAACTGACCATTTCTATATGCAATCCGGATGGCAATTTTAAAAACTAGGCATAGAATATTTATTTTTCATGATAAAAATTATTTATCTTAAATAATATCCAAATATTATTTAGATAATAAAAGTAACCACTGGAAACACTGAAGACAAATTAACTGAGACTGGTTGCCTCCAGGGAGTGGAAGTGAGGGTAGGTTTCCGACAATGCTAGGGCTTTGTTTTTGTTTTTTAATCCTCACCCGAGGATATGTTTTCATTGATTTGAGAGAGAGAGAGAAATATTGATGTGAGAGAGAAACATTGATCTGTTACCTCCCGTACACACCCCAACAGGGTATAGAACCCGAAACCTGGGTACGTGCTCTGACCAGGAATCAAGCCCGGGACCCTTTGGTGAATGGGACAACACTCCAAGCAACCGAGCCACCCGGACACGGCAATGCTAGTTTTTGGTTTTTGGTTTTAACCGGAGTTCATGTATTACTATGATGCGTAGAATGTTAGTGAGGCTGTGGGGATCCAGGACTCCCATGCTCTGCTAGGGGTGGGGGTATGTGGCCTGGTATAGTTATTCTGGACAACAATCAGGCAGGGTCAGGTGTCCGTATTCCCAGGACCCAGCAATTCCTCTCCTGGAGATTCTCACACAGCTCCTTCAGGGCTCGTGGACAAGGGCGTCCACTGCAGCACTGTTTGGTACCAGGGAGTTGGAAGATCTGGGAAAAGGACAGATAGAATATTGTGGATGTACATCCCGGAGAATGATTTACATGTTAGAGGCATCCAATTGGATAAACACAGCAATGTGGGAATATCCTAAAAATACAGTATTCCAAAGAAATAAATTTTTAAAAATAAAAATAAAAATGTAGTGTTCAGTGAAAAAAATAACAAACAGAATGAAATGTACCAAATAACGTTATATAAATTAAAAATACAGAGAGACAGAACAGCAGTATCATCTGTCTCTCTCACCTGGGCACTCCAGGCAGAGATTTGGGAGAGCTGACTCTGGTCAGAGTACTCACCCTTCCCCGCTTCTGCCTCTTCTTCCAGGATCCAATCGGCAGGCTCCAAAGCAAGTGGGGTTTAAAGTAGAGAGTTTAACTTCTACCAGAATTTAACAAGGTTTTCCCTTAATTTTAATTTTAGTTTCTCCTTGGCTGTTTAAGGGAATAACTAGTAGCAGTTAACTAGAAAATTCCTGTGTCCTGTCAACCCTGAGAGGGGCCCATTTGGGATCCCTCCTTCAAGTGCAGCCATGGGGGTGTCTGAAGGCCAGTCACTTGGCAGACATCTGTTTGTGGTCATCTGAGTTGTGGTTTTCCGAGTGGACAGACAGTTCAGACAGGTGATCAGAATGAGTGCTCGAGTAAAGGCTGATTGAGAGGAGCGGTAGGAATGACATCAGTCTTAGAGTCATCGTTTTAGGTACGTCTTATATCTTTAATTTTTCACGACCCTTTGCATGAATCTTAAGCTATTTTGGAATTTTGAAGCCTTTTGGAGACTTCTGAATGCCAAGTAGAATAGCGATCCCTTGGGATCCCTTGCTTTCAAGTGCACTTTTTTTTTCTTTATTGATTTTAGAGAGGGAGGAAGGGAGAGGGAGAGAGAGAAAAACATCAATGAGAGAGATCATCGATTGGCCACCTCCTGCATGCCCCCCACTGGGGATTTGGCCCACAACCTGGGCATGTGCCCTGACCAGGAATCGAACTGGCAACCCCTTGGTGCATGGGTCAATGCTCAACCACTGAGCCACACTGGCCGGGCTCAAGTGCACTTCTTAAATGAGCGATCTAGTCTGATTGGAACATTTCTCATAATGGCCATTGTAAGTCTAGGTCACTTCAGTAAAATTGGTCTATGCCCATGAGGAGAGACCTTTTTTTTTTTTTTTTTTAAACACAAAACCAGGCAGTTTCTAAAGAGGGGCCACCCATAAAATATTTAGATGACTGGGATCCCAGTTTTGGAGTTTTCCCAAGAGCAAAGAAAGAAAAAAAAAATCCTAGATAGCCTAAGGGTACGTGTAGGATTGGGACTTGGGTTTTGTTTGGTAGTGTGCCTTTTACAAGAGTCTACTTTGTCCTGGTGGACAGCCTTGTAACCCATGACCAGGTGTCCCTTGTTGCATGGAATTTTCTTGTGGGTAGTAAGCAACCCATTGTAAAACTTGCTTATCTGAGACCACATTGTCCTTATTCAGGAGTCTTTTGTTTCAGAGGTGGTTGTCTCTCATATAAAGGTGGCAAGCACTCTGGCAGCACTGGGTGCTCAACCTGCACCCACCAATTTTAGTTTTAGTTTTGCTTTCAGGAAAACCCACAAATTTAAATCTAAACCAAACACATTCTAATTCAGAAGCCAAAAGAGTACTTACCAGAAGGACAATCTGTCTTTATCCAAATCCCAAATAAAGTCAGAGAGCTGGACCAGAAGGAGGGAGCTCGAAACCCAGGAGGAGACTCACCAAACCAGAAGCAAAAGGCAATTGACAAAAGCTTTGAACTCAAGGGTCTCAGTGTGGGTATCTCCCTTGATTCCAAGGTTCATCGCCTTCAGATCCCACTTCTGACACCATTGAATGTCAACCTGAATAAGGAGGTAAACTGAGGCAAGCTCCAATTGTCAGAAATTTGAGTTTATTTAGGAATAGCAGAAGAATTGCAATTCTAGAAACACGTGCTGTAGCAAGCTACAAGTGAGTCCACTGAGGGTTTAAAGTGGGCTGAATTTATGGGCAAGGAGTGCAAAGAAGGGGAAGTCCAGCCAGAGTCCAAACACTGGGCTCATTAGCTTGAAGACGGGGAGAGATTCTTAGCGGATATTAATTGGTCAGGAGATAAGTCTCTGTTTTCTGTAAATCAGGCATTTAATGGAAATCAGTGTCAATTCTTAAGTTATGTTCTTCTGAGGGTACATGCATAACATTCTCTATTTCATATTCTCTAGTTTGAAATCCTTTAGATTGAAATCCTTATAGATATAGATATAGATGATATAGATATAGATATAGATAGGAAGACAACATTATCACTTGTAAAAATATAATTACACAGCCAGAAAATTGGGATCAACTGAATTCTTTGTGAAAATTAGAATTAATAAAACAAAGGAGACTGTGTGCAAAATAAATACACCAAAAAGATCAAGTTTTTTATTTAATGTTATTTACTATATTTTCTATTTACTTTATTTCTATATAACCAGTTAGAAGGTGTGATGGCAGAAAACATCCCAGCCACAATAACAGTTGAAAGATACTCTGCCCTTAAGAAGAAATGTACGAGACCTATAAGCAATATGAAAGGTGTGAGAAAATTAGCAACATCCATACACTTGAATAGAAATCTTAAAATTTTTTCAGTTCTCTGCTGGTTAATTCATAGTTCACCACACTTCCAATCAAAATTCTGAAGAATTTGACACAATTAGAATTTAGAAACTGACAAAAATTTCCTGGCTACATTTCACCTGGAAAATTAACAGGTAAGATTACTATAAAATTTTTGGAAAAGAAAAATAATTGGGACATTTTCCCTGCCAGATATTAAATGTATTATAAAGCTAAAGAAGTACAACAAGATTGTGTCAACAAGGATTAACAGACAAATCAGTGGGGAAAAGAGAGCGCTCTGAAATCCTTCCGAGTAACGCATGAATTTCATGTGTGAGAAAGAAAGTCCACAAACCAACACGAAGAGGTGGATTGTAGAGCAAATGGGATTGAAAATGGCTGGATCCGTTTAGGTCTACGCTTCATACTGTAGTATAAAATAATTTCCAGGTGCTTTAAAGTATTACATGCAAAAATAATGCCACTTTGAAAAACTAAAAAAGTAGATAGATAACTAAATTTGGGTGAAGGGGTTTTTTAAAGCAATAATGGGAGAAGTCACATAAGAAATGAATAACAGACTTGACTAAGTAGGAATTATAAAATTCTGCATAAAAGATTAAAAGGCAAACAACCAAACTAGGAAAAATTATTTGCAGCAAATAGTTCGGGCAAATGGTTACTCTCCTTATTTTATAAAAGATGTAAAAATAAAAACAAATTTAAAGGTAATCAATAAATAACTTTTTTGTGAAGGTGTAACTAGACATCGTATATACAGTTTACTTCCACGTATAAATGTTGTAACACAGCATTAAGCAGAAAAGTCAGGATATAAAACTGCATATGCAGAACAATCCAAATGGTGTTAAATTAAATCATACACGTTTTTGAAGTGGAAGTATAATCACCTAAATATTTTAAATGGCTTCCATTTGGAATGGAATTATAGGTGATTTTCACTTATTTATTTTATTCTTTGCCAAATGTTTCATATTTTCTATAGTAAATATGTATTACTTATATATTCCTTTTCTAAAAATTAGTTAACATGGTTTCCCTGGTTGGTCCCCCACCAGGTGAATTCTAGAAATGGCTAACCCCTTCTTGGCATAGGGGGGTGGGCATAGGAGATACTCCGGGAGTGTCTCCCCCAGTGGCAGCTTCCGGGTTGCTGTGCCCCATGGAAAGCGTCCTTCCTGTCCACCCAGGGCCTCAGCACGTCCCCCTGGGTCTCTCAGTCTCACAGAGGAACTCAAGCCGCAGGCCAGGCCTGCTCTGTCACAACCTCCCTGCTGAAGAGAATGCCGAGCTATGGTCCAGCTGTCCAGACACGGAGCAAACTCAAATCAAGCCTTCCCATGGGGGGGGGGTGCTCCCCACCAACACAAGGCCTGGGATTGACAAGCTGAGGGGAAGAGAGGGGTCTTTTGTTTCTGAGGGACTGCCCACCTGCCCCGAAGTGCCCATCTAGTTCTCCTTCCATGGGGCATCGGTTTGTTCTGCAAATGTGGGTTTCCTTACGCCCACCTCCCGGCCAGGTCTCAACAGGGGACAGGATGCAACTTAGTCCGCTGGGACCTCAGTTACAAACACGGGTTATGCAAATTATCAGGCAAAGAGAGATTTGCAACATGCCATGACTAATTAGAGCAGTGACTGTCCTTGGTCCCCTTGGTCGCTCTGCAGTGGATTGAAAGTGACCCCCAGAAGAATATGGCCCAGTCCTAACTCCAGAATCTGTAAATGTGACTTTGTTTGGAAAAAGTCTTTGCAGGTGTAATTAAGTTAAGGACCTCAAGATAAGATCACCCTGGATTTAGGGTGGGCCCGAAGTCCAATGGCAGATGTCCTGGTAAGAAGAAGGCAGAAGGAGACCTGAGACCGCCAGAGACATGCTGAGGGAAGACTCGCGGGTAAAGACAGGCAAAGACTGGAGTGACGCGTCTGCAAACCAAGGAGGCCAAGGCTGTGGGCCACCAGGACAGTCCAGGGAAGAGGCGTGGCATGGATCCCCCCTCAGAGTCCCCAGAGGGCACCCACCCTGCCAAAACCTTGAGTCTGCACCTCTGGCCATCTGTGGAAGAATTTCTGTAGTTTTAAGCCCCCAAGTTTGTGGTAACTTGTCACAGGACAGGAAACTAACACACACTCTTCCACACAACCATTTTGCTGTGTGGGTGTCCCAATCCTGGCACTGCCACCGGCTCGTGCTTGGGCTGCCCGTCCCGTCTGAGTGGGACCCAGGGGGAGCCTTCCTGCCCGGAAGCTCCCATTGTCCAGCAGAAGGGGCACTTATTACTTTCAGAGTGTTCCCTTCATGGCCCTGAACAAATAAACAAATCAAATGAAATAAAAGAGAAACTAATTAATCTTGAAATTAAAAATGTAAAGCCTCCCGGCCGATGTGGCTCAATGGACTGAGCCTCGTCCCATGGACTGAGAGGTCCCGGTTCGATTCCCGGTCAGGGCACAGGCCTGAGTTGCGGGCCAATCCCCAGTGGGGGCGTGAGGGAGACAGCGGATCGATGCTTCTCTCTCATATCTATGTTTCTATCTCTCCCTTCCTCTCTCTAAAAAATCAACTAAAACATATTTTTTAAAAATGTAAAGCCAGTGTTGAGGAAACTGAAGCCCAGGTTGATTCCTAAAGCATTACTCACAGTTTTTCTGCCCTTCGTGACTTTCATTGTTTCTTAGCTCCAACTTCCAAGTCCAGGGTAGGACCGGGTGTCCACCCGCAGGGATTGTCCACAGGTGAACCGAGAGAGGCAGGCTCTTCTGACCATCCTGGAACTCCCCGGGAACGAGATCAGATGGCAGGAAGGAGTCATGTTTCAGGGAAGGGGTGGACTTTTGCATTCGCAGGTGACTGTTGATAAGATCACTCCATTCCCACAAGGGAACCAGACTTGGAAGGCCTTGTCTTATCAAAACAAGAGCCTACCGACAGATAGGCAAGCCCATTGGGTCATTTCCGCTGCACTACAATAATGCATGTCTGTGTGTGAGTTAAAATACCGGAGACCTCAGCACCCCACACCTGGGAGATTGTCACTGGTTTTTTTTTTGTTTTGTTTTTTTTATCCTCACTCGCGAACATTTTTGCATTTTATCTTCAGATAGAGCGGGAGGGAGAGAGGGAGGAAGAGAGAGAGAGAAACATCGATGTGAAAGAGACACATCGACTGGTTGCCACCCACACGACCCTAACCAGAGCCGGGGATGAAGTGCAACTGAGATACGTACCCTTAGCGGGAACCGAACCCAGGACTCTCTGGTCCTCGGGCTGACGCTCTAACCGCTGAGCCAAACCGGCCAAGGCATTGTCACTGTTTTGAATAAGCTCTTCTGGGAACTTTTTTTTTTTTAATCCTCACCTGAGGATATTTTTCCATTTTTGTTCAGATAGAGTGGGAGGGAGAGAGAAGGAGAAACGGAGAAACATTGATGTGCGAGAGACACCTCGATTGGTTGCCTCCCACATGACCCAGACCAGGGCCGGGGGTGAACCGCAACTGAGGTACATGCCCTTGACCGGAATCGAACCCGGGACTCTTTGGTCCTCTGGCCAACACTCCAACCACTGAGCTAAACCAGCCAGGGCTGGGATTCTTTTTATAGAAAATAACAAAGCATCATTTATCATCATCATTTTCACAGATGGGAACATTCAATATATACTGTTCCACAATTCGCTCTTTTTTCTTTTTTGTTTACGTTTTTGTGTTGGTTCTACAATAAACATTGTTTTAAGGGAGTTTTTCACCAAAGAGCAGGGGAGATTCCCTTCTCCCTTCCAAGCCCTAAATAGTTTCTTTTTTAACTTAGTGAGTGAAAGGCTTCGAACTCCAAGAGACAGTCAATACCGGGAGGAATGTTCAGCCACGCCCTGTATTTCCCATGCAAAGTGACATTAAGAAATTTGCATTTTACTGACACTGGCTTCTCAGCCTTCTGCTGATGACCTTTGTCCTTGAAACTTGCAGGCGGTGGAGTGGAACTCAGCTCCCCTCCTCACCTCAACCTAGACAGGCAGGGATGTAGGCGGGGACGAGGTGGACCAAAGCCAGCTTGTTGCAGCTGGGACACCTCTTTTAAACCCAACGTGGTTTGTAATAACTCCATTCTGACCCTCAGTTACTGCACATACACACCCTGGCAGTTTCTTTTCTGTAAACATAAAGGCCTTGAGACACCCAAAGAAAACTGTAAAGATAAGGGGTTGAGGATGGCCTTGGGAAACTCAGAGGAACCATGAGAGATTAATGGTGGCCCTGAGCTAACAAGCTTCTCTCCCCCTTCTCTGTATCAGCCCCCCTTAACGGTGCCAAAAGCGGTGCCAAGTGAATGTAGTTTTTTTCCCGGAGTTTGTGCCTTTAAAAGCAGACAACAAAGAAGGCTCGGGGCTGAGGATTTGGGGAAGCTGTAACCCCCCAGCCCGCTGGTGTAATGAAGTGCTCCTTTACAATTCGGCCGTGCTTTCTGTTATCTCGCTGACACGTTACAACATTTGGAGGCCCCAGCGAGATTTTAAAGAGGACTCCCCACTTGGGGTGCACCTCCTCAGGCTCCAGCGGATGGGAATCCGTGGTCCTCGTGAGAGCTGGGGGAAGGCCTCGGAGAGACGTTCCTCCACGCCAGCCTCTTGGAGACCTTCTGTCTGTCCCCTCCGCCACCCTAAAAGTACCTATAGTGGAGCCTGAGTGTTTGCTTCTCGCGGGTCACAACATTTGGAGGCCCCAGCGAGATCCCTGGTGCTTTAGGACACTAGGGGATAGACGCCTAGGATGAACGGCTTCTCCCGGTCAGGCCGCTGGACCCCTAGAGATCTGAGGGGAGGTACCCCCTGAGATGTTCCAGGGCCTCGAAGACCCTACTTAGGTTTCCAACGAGCGGCTGGGAGATGCCAAGACGTCCCCAAAAAGATTTAAAGGAGACCTGGTAAAAGCCTCTGGAGGTGAGTTCTGGGTGACCGGTCCATCTGGGTGACAGTGAGAGGGCCGGACACGGCACAGCCTCTCCTCTCCGGGATCCCCCTGAGACGTTAGGTGGGGTTCAATTCTGGCAAATTCTGGTTCTGGACCGCGCTGCTTTCTGGTCCGCCACTGGGGCAGAAGGGGAGACTGATCACCTCCCGAGAACTTCTGGTGTGTGAGTGTGACTGTGTGAATGTAATTGCGTGTGAGTGACCGTGCTCCACGACGCTCGTTACGGAGCCTGTGTGAGTCCTACCCTGCGGTTCCGTGACGACCTCATATGGCTAAAAGGCGGTATCAGGTTCTTGGGCCACTGTGGTGTCCCACCAGCGAGCCTGATCCGAGTTGGGGGCTTATTCCAACCTGCCACATGCCAAGAGGCGTCTGAAATCTCCTCGAAGGGAGCGGCCAGGCGGACGAAGAGAAAGTTTCTGTCTTGTATGTCTTCCCTTGTTTTTGTTCTCATCTGCCTC
The DNA here is from genome assembly GCA_030848825.1 of Tadarida brasiliensis. Classification (NCBI taxonomy): domain Eukaryota; kingdom Metazoa; phylum Chordata; class Mammalia; order Chiroptera; family Molossidae; genus Tadarida; species Tadarida brasiliensis. Next base: position 10,042,275 of record CM061262.1, read on the forward strand.
CCTACTGTGTCTCCCTCAACTTTGTTACGGTTAGTCTAATCATGGGTGGCTACCCTAATGCCCAGAAGACCTCATTGGGTTGCATAGTAAACATTCTTAGAAATGAAATATCGGGGAAACAAGATAATAGAATAGCAAAGGTAATAATAACAGCCTTAAGGGGAACAGGGCCCATAAAAAGGATCACCCGAGAAAGGGAAACATGAGGAAGAGCCAGGACAGCAGGTATAGGTCCTGATTAGAGATAGACAATACAATAGGGGACAAACTAGTTAGTTTCCTGGTAGGTACTGGTGCAATAGACTCAGTCCTGACCGAGCCAATGGGGCTCTAACCTACCCCTGGACTTCAAAGAGGACTATGGACTTTGGGAAAATACTGTGACTCCTTTGTTTCTGGTCCTGCCGGAGTGCCCATACCCCCTACTCAGACATGATCTCCTCCAGAGATCATTCAGTTGCTGGCCACTGCCACTCCAGGTCAGCCCCCGCATCAAGTTCCACAAGACGCTGGCCATCAGTCCTGCCAGCCTGCTTCCAGATGATGACCCGGAGAAACCTCTACAGGACTGCCCGGAGGTAATCGACATAGTGCAGACAGCCCGCCCAGACCTCAAGGATGTCCCACTGCCATCACCAGATGAGGTATTGTTCACGGACAGGAGCAGCTATGTCCAGGAAGAAATCAGGTATGCTGGGACAGCACTAGTAACTCAGGACTGTGTCATCTGGTCACAGTCATTAAGTAGGGGAACTTCAGCCCAGTGGGCTGAACTCATAGCCCTAATCCAGGCTCTCGGATGGGGCAAGAAAGAAAATCTGCTGCACCAGGAAGCTTGAGAGGCAGCCCTAAAACCAGTGGGGAATGGCCTCTCCAGATACACTAGGTCAGAAAATGACTTAGCCAAGCAGAAACAAGCCATTAAAGAAATCAGTGGATGGTGGACACTGCCTGATGGGAGGTTATTAGTCCCAGAGGCTCTAGGTCGGACTTTAGTCAACCAGCTGCACCAGACTACCCACTTAGGTTACACCAAGCTTACTGAACTCCTGAGAGGCAGGCAATGTCCAGTAAGGTCACAGGGAAAGGGAGAAGACAGAGGGAAGCAGGACTGTGTGGGTCTAAGTAGGAAGGAGGAGAAGAAAAGCTGGGGGATGTGCAGACAGCAGAGAGATTGAGCAAGCTCTCAGGTTCATGTCAGGGGAGGGACTAGGAAAGTCACAGAGGGACTGTGTAAGTTGAAGAAGGATTGTGTAAGTCGCAGAGGGTCTGTGTAAGTTGAAGAAAGTTTGTAGAGAAGGGAAGAAATAAAAAGAGAAGGATTGTGCAGAGGAAGTAAAAAGATAAGAAAGGATAAAGGAAAGGGACATACATATTACAGGAAGACAGGGTATTGGAGGAATACTCAAGAAGGGAAAAAGAAAGGGACACTGAGAGAGGGAGAGCTTGCCCCTGGTAATGGAATAACAGTGTAGGATGTAGTCTGCTCCCCCTCGCCCTCTTACAGTTCTTGCAGGCCCTGCAGTCTGCCCAGAAAGCCGTCCATAAACACTTCTGCGACGCCCTGCCTGTGCCCACCTCGGACCCTTTCCAGCCCGGGGACTCGATATGGGTAAAGAAATTTACCACCCATATCGGCCTGACTCCGGCCTGGAAGGGACCATACACTGTCATTCTGCCTGCACCAACGGCTGTCAATGTCAACGGCATCCCGGTCTGGCTGCACCATTCCCGGCTGAAGGTGGAAAAAGCAGAATGAACGGTCTGGGCCTCTCCAGATCCCTTAAAAATGAGACTCATGCGTTTATCGGGATTCTAATTTTACTGATTATGACTGTACAGGGGACTCTTTATAGATCTGGGCCCCAATAGAACTAGGAACTCGAAAATAGGATATTGGGGGAGGTCTTAAGAAAAGTCACCACAAAGGGGATAGAAAAACCTGTTTTCAGTCTTGACCTATGTGACCTCATGAGAGGCACCATAGGCACAGATGGCATTACTGAAGATTAATGTCATGTAGAAGGGCCCCTTCCCTGGGGTTATGGGACACCTACAGGGGAATGGGGACTACAAGGGATAGGAATATATATATCCAGGGAGCGGTACAGTCACCACAAGTTGCTTGAATGCAAATGAATACTTTTGTCCATCTCGGGGTTGTGAAACCATATTTACTACTAAGGGCTATATAAGAAGCAGGCACCCTCATATAGATTTTAGAAGGTTAACCAAGCCCAAGGGTTTCCCTATAGGAAAATCTGACCTCATTCAGATTAATATCATTGGTCAGCCAGACCTTTATTAGGCTGTAGGAAGTACATAGGGGCTGACTACGAGTTATGCCTAAATTCGGGGCCACCTTATTATATAGGGCTAGGCCTCTCCAAGCCAATTTCCCAGACCCCAAATACTGACAACTGTACATGGGACCAGCCCAAGTTAACTTTGGGGGATATCCAGGGGCAAGGGACTTGCATACTCCCACCTAAGTATAACCTCCAGTAATACAAAGCAGATTCTGTGTAGCACTAGGTGAAACCTGCTGTTTCTATGCCAATAATTTGGGAATAATACAGGGACAGAGTTAATATCCTCAATAAAAAAGGGTCAATGATTTGACTTGTACATAAAACCAGTGGGGATGTAATAACTCCATTCTGACCCTCAGTTACTGCACGTACACACCCTGGCAGTTTCTTTTCTGTAAACATAAGGGCCTTGAGACACCCAAAGAAAACTGTAAAGATAAGGGATTGAGGATGGCCTTGGGAAACTCAGAGGAACCATGAGAGATTAATGGTGGCTTGAACTAATAAGCTTCTCTCCCCCTCTTCTCTGTATCAGCCCCCCTTCATGGTGCCAAAAGCGGTGCCAAGTGAATGTAGTTTTTTTTCCGGAGTTTGTGCCTTTAAAAGCAGACAACAAAGAAGGCTCGGGGCTGAGGATTTGGGGAAGCTGTACCCCCCCAGCCCGCCGGTGTAATAAAGTGCTCCTTTACAATTTGGCCGTGCTTTCTGTTATCTCGCTGACACGTTACAACATTTGGAGGCTCCAGCGAGATTTTAAAGAGGACTCCCCACTTGGGGTGCACCTCCTCAGGCTCCAGCGGATGGGAATCCGTGGTCCTCTTGAGAGCTGGGGGAAGGCCTTGGAGAGATGTTCCTCCACCCCAGCCTCTCGGAGACCTTCTGTCTGTCCCCTCTGCCACCCTAAAAGCACCTATAGTGGAGCCTGAGTGTTTGCTTCTCGCGGGTCACAACAGTTGACAAGACATCCAGGTTCAACTTTCCTTTTCTCACTGGCGGCACTGAGAGTTAAGTAAAATTCTCATAACTTAATGGAAGACATGAAGACTAGAGACTATCCCATACCTTCAGTCTAATTATTTGATAGAGTTTATATAAATTATCTTACAGAACAAACTCGACCTAAGCCTTGCTGTGCCATGTTCTCTGAAGCACGGTTTTGCCAATTCCAAGAGTTCACAGACAAGGGTGGCATCACCGTTTGTCAAAGGGCCAGCAGCCCCAGCCCTGCACACAAGCGTGCACAGGTCCCTTCCCCGAACTTCGCGTTCCATTGCTGCAGAGCCTTCCCCTGTGTTTATTTTCCAAACCCCGCTGCTAGTCATTGGGATTTTCCCCGAGACTTTGTAACTGTAACCCAGTGCTTCAGAATGTAGCTCTATAAATATATTTTTGTGTGGCCCTGGCCAGTTTGGCTCAGCGTTAGAGCACCGGCCTGCGGACCAAAGAGTCTCAGGTTCAATTCTGGTCAAGGGCACGTACCTCGGTTGTGGTCCGGTCCCCAGCCCTGGTTGGTTCATGCAGGAGGAAACCAGTCGATGTGTCTCTTTCTCTCTCTCTTCCAGAAGTTTGTCCCTCTACATCTCCAGCTGTGGCCTGTGGGTCCCACAGGGGACACGACTGAGCTTGTTGCAGACCAGATGACCCAGTCTTGCTTGGATTTGCCTCTCTTTGTTGTAGTGAAGGTACGCATCTTCACAAGTGCTTCTTGGCCTCTGAGTTTGTTTTTTTGAGCATCTGGTTCTTTATTAATTTATTTATTTTTATTACTTTATTTTTGTTACAGATGTTTCTCCTTTTTCTCCCACTAACACCTCCTCCCAATCGCCCCCCCACCTGCCCCGTCCCCAGCATTGTTGTCTATGTCCATGGTTACCCATACATGCATATAAGTTCTGTGGTTTATCTCTTCCCTTCTCCCCCACCCCCTCTTCTGAGATTTGTCAGTCTGTACCCTACTTCTATGTCTCTGGGTCTATTTTGTTCATCAGTTTATCTTGTTCATTATACTCCACAAATAAGTCAGATCATGTGATATTTGTCTTTCTCAAATTGGCTTGTTTCACTTAGGATAATACTCTCCAGGTTCCTCCATGTTGTCTCAAAGGATAAGAGATCTTTCTTTCTTATAGCTGCATAGTATTCCATTGTGTATATGTACCACAGCTTTTTTATCCACTCATCTATTGATGGACACTTGGGCTGTTTCCAAATCTTAGCGATTGTAAATAGTGCTGCTATGAACATAGGGGTGCATATATTCTTTCTGATTGGTGTTTCAGGCTTCTTAGGATATATTCCCAGAAGTGGGGTCACTGGGTCAAATGGCAGTTCAATTTTTAAGTTTTTCAGGTAACATTATAGTGTTTTCCATAGTGGCTGCACCAGTCTGCATTCCCACCAGCAGTGTACTAGAGTCTCCTTTTCTCCACACCCTCGCCAGCACTTGTTGTTTGATGATTTGTTGATGGCGGCCATTCTGACAGGAGTGAGGTGACACCTCATTGTTGTTTTAATTTGCATCTCTCTGATGATTAGAGACGTTGAGCATTTTTTCATATGTCTCTTGGCCATTTGTATGTCCTGTTTGGAGAGGTGTCTCTTTAGGTCCTCTGCCTTTTTTTTTTAATTTTATTTATTTATTTATTTATTTATTTATTTTGGTTACAGATGTTTCTCCTTTTTCCCCATTGACACCCTCCTCCCCATCCCCCCACCCCGTCCCCAGCTTTGTTGTCCATGTCCATCAGTTATATGCATATAAGTTCTGTGGTTTATCTCTTCCCTCCCCCCAACCCCCTCTTCTGAGGGTTGTCAGTCTGTACCCTACTTCCACATCTCTAGGTCTACCCTGTTCCTCAGACTGTTATGTTCATTATATTCCACACATACGTGAGATCATGTGATATTTGTCTTTCTCAAATTGGCTTGTTTTACTTAGGATAATACTCTCCAGGTCCCTCCATGTCATCTCAAAGGATAAGAGACTTTTCTTTCTTACAGCTGCAGAGTACTCCATTGTGTACATGTACCACAGCTTTTTTATCCATTCATCAACTGATGGACACTTGGGCTGTTTCCAGATCTTAGATGTTGTAAATACTGCTGCTATGAACATGGGGGTACATATATTCTTTCTGATTGGAGTTTCAGGCTTCTTAGGTTATATTCCTAGAAGTGGGATCACTGGGTCAAATGGCAGTTCAATTTTTAATTTTCTGAGGTAACACCATAGTGTTTTCCATAGTGGCTGCACCAGTCTGCATTCCCACCAGCAGTGTACTGGAGTCCCCTTTCTCCACACCCTCGCCAACACTTGTTGTTTGATGATTTGTTGATGGCGGCCATTCTGACAGGAGTGAGGTGATACCTCATTGTTTTAATTTGCATCTCTCTGATGATTAGTGATGTTGAGCATTTCTTCATATGTCTCTTGGCCATTTGTATGTCCTGTTTGGAGAAGTGTCTGTTAAGTTCCTCTGCCCATTTTTTAATTGGGTTCTTTGTCTTCCTTTTGTTGAGTTGTATGAGTACTCTTATATATTTTGGAAATTAACCCCTTATTTGATATATCGTTAACAATTATGCTCTCCCATATATTGGGTTCCCTTTCCATTGTGATGGTTGTTTCTTTTCTTTTCTTATTTTATTTTTTTCTTTATTGATTTTAGAGAGAGAGGAAGGGAGAGGGAGAGAGAGATGGAAACATCGATGAGAGAGAACATCGATTGGCCGCCTCCTGCATGTCCCCCACTGGGGATGAGCCCACAACCTGGGCATGTGCCCTGACCAGGAATCGAACTGGCGACCTCTTGGTGCATGGGTTGACGCTCAACCACTGAGCCACACTGGCCGGACTGATGGTTGTTTCTTTTGCTGTGCAGAAGCTTTTTAGTTTGATGTAGTCCCATGTGTTCATTTTTCCTTTGTTTCTCTTGCCTTAGGTGTTGTATCAGTGAAAATTCTACTGCATGTGATGTCTGAAATTTTGTTGCCTACATTTTTTTCTAGGATTTTTATGGATTCACGAGTCACATTTAAGTCTTTTATTCATTTTGAGTTAATTCCTGTGTATGGTGTAAGTTGGTGGTCTAGCTTCATTTTTTTGCATGTAGCTGTCCAATTTTCCCAACATCATTTATTGAAGAGGCTGTCTTGACTCCACTGTATGCTCTTGCCACCTTTGTCAAATATTAATTGAGCATAATGACTTGGGTCAATTTCTGGGTTCTCTGTTCTGTTTCATTGATCTATATGCCTGTTCTTGTGCCAGTACCAGGCTGTTTTGATTAGAGTGGCTTTGTAGTATACCCTGATATACGGTATTGTGATCCCTCCTACTTTGTGCTTCTTTTTCAAGATTGCTGTGGCTATTCGGGGTCTTTTTTGGTTCCATATAAACTTTTGGAGTATTTGTTCTAGTTCTGTGAAATATGTTGTTGGTATTTTGATGGGGATTGCATTGAATCTATAGATTGCTTTGGGTAGTATGGACATTTTAATGATGTTAATTCTTCCAATCCATGAACAAGGTATATGCTTCCACTTTTTTATATCTTCCTCTATTTATTTTTTCAATGACCTGTAGTTTTCTGTGAAGAGGTCCTTTACTTCCTTAGTTAAGTTTATTCCTAGGTATCTTAATATTTTTGCCACGATGGTAAATGGGATTGTTTTTTTAGTTTCTCTTTCTGTGAGTTCATTATTGGTGTATAAAAATGCCATCAATTTCTTGATGTTAATTTTGTATCCTACTATTTTGCCAAATTCGTTGATTAAATCTAGTAGGTTTTTTGTGGAGTCTTTAGGGTTTTCTATGTACAATATCATGTCATCTGCGAATAATGACAGTTTCACTTCCTCCTTTCCAATTTGGATTCCTTTTATTTTTTCTTCGTGTCTAATTGCTGTGGCTAAGACTTCCAGTACTATGTTAAATAAGAGTGGTGAAAGTGGGCATCCCTGTCTTGTTCCTGTTCTTAAGGGAAATACTTTTAGTTTTTGCCCATTGAGTATGATGTTGGCTGTAGGTTTTTCATATATGGCCTTCATTGTGTCAAGATATGACCCCTCTATTTCCACATCGCTGAGCATTTTTATCAGAAATGGGTACTGGATTTTGTTGAACGCTTTTTCAACATCTATTGATAAGATCATAAGGTTTTTATCTTTCATTTTCTTTATGTGTTGTATCACATTTATTGATTTGTGAACATTGTACTATCCCTGCATCCCTGGGATGAATCCCACTTGGTCATGATGAATAATTTTTTTGATGTCTTGCTGGATCCGATTTGCTAATATTTTGTTAAGGATTTTGGCATCTGTGTTCATCAGATATATTGGCCTGTAGTTTTTTTTCTTTGTAGTGTCTGTATCTGGTTTTGGAATTAGGATTATGCTGGCCTCATAAAATGAGTTTGGAAGTCTCCTATCTTCTTGGATTTTTGGAATAGTTTTGAGGAGAATGGGTGTTAGATATTCTTTGAATGTTCAGTAAAACTCCCCCGTGAAGCCATCCATGCCTGGGCTTTCGTTTGCTTGGAGTTTCTTTTCTTTCTTTCTTTTTTTTTTTTTTGGTACTGCCCCTAGCAGGAACCAAACCCAGGACTCTCTGGTCCACAGGCCAACGCTCCAACCGCTGAGCCAAACCGGCCAGGGCGGGAGTTTCTTGATTACATCTTCAATTTCCTGTGTTGTTATTGGTCTGTTCAAGTTTTTTATCTCTTCCTGGTTCAGTTTTGGGAGACTTTGTGTTTCTAGAAATTTGTCCATTTCACCTAGATTGTCCAGTTTGTTGGCGTATAATTTTTCATATTATGTTTTGATGATCCTTTGTATTTCTGTGATGTCAGTTGTTACTGCTTCTCTTTCGTTTCTGATTTTCTTTATTTGGGTCCTCTCTTTTTGTTTCTTGGTGAGTCTGGTTAAGGATCCATCAATCTTGTTTATCTTTTCAAAGGCAGCTGGTTCTTTATTGAGAAAAATATTCAACTTATCAAGTATATTGTTTCCTCCAGGAAGTGCTTGTTATGCTCGAGAGAATACATGGAAGTTCTTGCTTCCACACAGTAGCTTCTCACTCTCTGTAGAGAAAGTGGTTATTCACGTTGTCATCAGCCAACTGTAAAGCACTCGGAGTTCAATGTAAGAAAACCCCTTCTCTGCCTGGCTGGTGTGTCTCAGTGGTTGAGCGTTGACCCATGCACCAGGAGGTCGCCTGTTCGATTCCTGGTCAGGGCACATGCCCATATTGTGGGCCAAATCCCCAGTGGGAGGCATGCAGGAGGTGGCCAATTGATGTTCTCCCTCTCCCTTCCTCTCTCTCTAAAAATCAATAAAGAAAAAAATAAATAAATAAAAATAAAACCCCGTCTCCAGGTTTCCAGGGCTTGGATCACAGATAATCTTGAGAGGTAAATTTTTTGTTTGTTTGTTACTCCTTACCTGAGAATATTTTTCCATTAATTTTTAGAGAGAATGGAAGGGAGGGAGGGAAGGGGGAAAGAGACAGAGAGAGAGAGAAACATCAGTGTGAGAGAGATACATCGATTGTTTCTCGAACTCACCCCGACCAGGCCAGGAACCAAACCTGCAACTAGGGATCGAACCTGCAACCCATGTACATGCTCTTGACCGGGAATCCAACCCGGGACCCTTCAGTGCATGGGCCGATGCTCTAACCACTGAACCACACCAGCCAGTGCTCAGAGGTAAATTTATAGACTCCACAAAAGGGAAAAAAAGTCACTTCACACTGCAAATATAAATTTTATAAAGACAAATAAAAGGATGATCGGTTGTTAAGCTCAGTTGAGTATTGAACCAAATTCAATGTTAAATCTTAATATAAGGAGGCCAGTCCTGATGGATTGACTCCTTGCATATCCGTTCTAACCTCCTGCAAGGATTGGGTCCCTTCCTCTATCGCAGGGGCTGGAAAGCCAAAAATCAAACTTCCCAGACTTCTTTGCAGCTAGAATTTCAGATGAGAATTTGAATCTGACAATTAGATGTCCCAGCCCAAGATGTGAGAGGAGCAAGTGAGATGGGGCCGTTTTCCTATGGATCCAGCTGCTGCAGGGACAAGCAAGGTCAAGAGAAGCTGTGTGTTTCTCAGCAGTGTCCCAGCATGTGAGCACCTCTTCGTGGAGCAAGGGCCCCCTGCCGTCTGGTGGTGGTGTTCCAGACCATTCCTTGAGGTCCCACTTGAATCCACTCCTCAAACCCTTCCAATGACGTTGTACACCCTTGATTCCTTTTCTGCTAAAATGAGCTGGTGAAGTTTCTATGTCCTCCAACTGACCCCAGACTGGTACAACTTACAAATGACTGAGCCATTCAAGATATAAGAAAGAAAAGCCTAGACAAAGGGCGATGCTGTTATGAACCATGCGTCCTAATAACACTTTCATCAGATACCTCGTCCCTGTAAAAAACTTGAAACGGCAGAAAGAAAGAAATAAAATCATCTGTTATTACACAAGAATCAAATATTGATGAGAAGAAAACAGTCAGCCCCTCTGAGATGTTGGTCCTAACCGGCCAGCTGCTGCTGTTCACTTGAGAGCAGAATTACAGCCCAGCCAAGTAGACCCTGGGGCAAACACTTAACATCTAACATGAGACTGCTGGGCCTCTTCTTCCCACCTTTCGTCCAGGGCCAAAGTTGCCTTCCAGAGACCTCTTTCCTCTGTGTCCAAGAGAAAATAATAATTATAATAGCTGTCATTTATTGACTACATTAAGCTACCAAACAATTCATCGTCATAAGAACCCTACAAGGTAGGAATTATTTTCATTTTAGATGAGAGGCTCAGAGTCTTAACATTCCACAATTCATAAGAGGTGAAAGCAGGCAGGATTCAAACTCACGACCATCAGGATCCAAAGCCTGGGTTTTAACCCCTATGCTACATCTCAGTCTTACAGTGCTAGGAAAATGCCCTTGACCTCTGCTCTCTTTGGGGAAGCTGAAACTCTACAGAGGCTCTCTTTGTTCATAAACTCTTTTTCTCTTTACTAACATCTTTATCGAGACCTAATTCATAAAGAGACATGTCCTAAAGTTCACCCTTTTAAAGTGTACGATTTAATGGTTTTTAGTATATTCATAGAGTTGTGAATTTTCATCACTGTGAAAAGATATCCCATACCTATTAGCAGTCACTCCCCATTCCCTCCTCCCTCCAGCCCTGGCAGCCACTAATCTATGGCCTGTCTCTTTGGATTTGCCTATTCTGTACATCTCCTATCGATGGAATCGTGCAATGTGTGACCTTTTGTATTGGGCTTCTTCCACTCAGCATAATGTTTTCATGATTTATCCATCTTATAGCATTTATCAGAACTTTATTCCTTTTTATGGCCAAATAACATTCCATCTTTGTTTATCTGTTCATCAGCTGATGGACATTTGGGTTGTTTTTACCTCTGGCTATCATGAGTAATGCTACTGTGAACATTTGTTTACAAATTTTTGTGTGGACATATATTTTCCATTTTCTTGGCTATGCGCTTAGAAGTAAGGGTGCTGGATTATATGGTAAAGCTGTACTAGCTTTTTGAGAAACTGCTAAACTGTTTTCCTTAGAGCTGCACCATTTTATACTCGCCAGCAACGTATGAGGTTTCCCACTCCTCCACATCTCCTCCAGCACCTGTTATTGTCCATCTCTTTCTTTCTTTTTTTTTTTTATCCTCACCTGAAGACTTTTTTTTCCATTTTTGTTCAGATAGAGTGGGAGGGAAAGAGAGGATGAGAGAAAGAGAGAAATATCAACGTGAAAGGGACATATCAAGTGGCTGCCTCTCGTACGACCCGAGCATGGCCGGAGACAGATCGCAATCGAGGTACATGCCCTTGGTCGGAATCGAACCCGTGACTCATTGGTCCGCGGGCCGACACTCTAACCACTGAGCCAAATCGGCCAGGGCTCCATCTCTTTTATTATAACCATCCTGTTAGATGTGAAGTGGTATCTCATTGTGGTTTGAGCTATATCTACTTAATGATCAATGATGTTGAGCATCTTTTCATGTGCTTATTGACCATTTGTATATCTTCTTTGGGGATGTGTCTATTTGTCCATTTTTAAATTGGGTTATTTGTCTTTTTATTATTGGGTTGTGAGAGTTCTTTATATACCCTGAATACAAGTCCCTGGTCAGATACATGTTCTAGAGATATTTTCTCCAATTCTTGTGTTGTCTTTTCAGTTTCTTTTAAATTTGATGAAGTCAATTTGCCTATTTTTTTCTTTTTTGTTGCTGTTGTTGTTAATCCTCACTTGAGGATATTTTTTCCATTGAAAGGAGGGAGAGAGAGAAAGAGAAACATTGATGTGAGAGAGACACATCAATTGGTTGCCTCCTGCACCTGCCCCAACCAGGACCAGGGAGTAAACCTGCAACCCAGGTATGTGCTCTTGACCAGGAATTGAACCCGTGACCCTTCGGTGTGCAGGCTGACTCTCTAACCACTGAGCCACACCAGCCAGGGCTACCTAATTTTTCTTTTGTTTCTTGTTCTTTTGGTGTCATATTTAAGAAACTATTGCTTAATCCAAGGTTATAAAGATTTACTCCTATGTTTTCTTCTAACAGTTTTACAGTTTCAGTTCTTATATTTATATCTTTGATATATTTTGGGTTAATTTTGGTGTATGGTATGAAGTAAGGGTACAACTTCGTTCTTTTGCATGCAAATATGCAGTTGTCTCAACACCATTTTTTGAAAAGACTATTCTTTCCCTGTTGAATAGTCTTGACACCTTTATAAAAAATCAGTTGTCATAGATATATGGGCTTATTTCAGAATTCTCCATTTTATTTTATCCATCTGTATGTCTACCCTATGCCAGTTCCACTCGTCTTCATCACTGTAGCTTTGCAGGAAGCTTTATGTTGGGAAATGTCTGTCCTCCAACTTTGTATTTCTTTTCAAGATTGTTTTGGCTCTTCCGGGTCACTTGTACTTCCTTACCAGTATCAGGATCAGCTTTTCTATTTCTGAAGAGAAAGAGCTGGAATTTTGGTAGAGATTGCACTGAATCTGTTGCCATCTTAACAATATTAAATCTTGCCCGGCCAGTGTGGCTCAGTGGATTGAGTGTTGTCCCATGGACTGAGAGGTCCCAGTTCGATTCCTGGTCCGGGCACATGCCCGGGTTGTGGGCGCGATCCCCAGTAGGGGGCGTGCAGGAGGCCGCTGATCGATGTTTCTCTCTCATGTCAATGTTTCCATCTCTCCCTTCCTCTCTCTCTAAAAAAATCAATAAAAACATATTTTAAAATATATACATTAAGTCTTCTGATACGTGAACATGGGATGTCTTCACATTTATTTAGAGCTTTTTTAATTTCTTTCAACAATTCTTGTAGTTCTCAGAGTATAGTTTTTGCACTTTGTTTAAATTCATTCCTAAGTATTTTATTTTTTGATATTATGGTAAATAGAATTGGTTTTAGATTTCATTTTCAGTTCGTTGTTAATATATATAAATACAATGGACTTTTATAGATTAATTTTGTATCTTGAATCCTTGCTGAACTCATTCATTAGTTCTAATAGATTGTTTTCCTTAGGACTTTTATATACAATATCCTGTTGCCGATGAACAATCTGGATGCCTTTTATTTCTTTTTAGCGAGGTTTATCAGGTTGAGGAAGTTTCCTTCCAATCTTTGTTGGTTGAGTATTTTCATCATAAAAGCATTTGGACTTTGTCAAATGCTTCTTCTGTGTCTATTGAGATGACCAAGTGGATTTGTCTTTCAATCTATGAATAGGGTGTATTACTGTGATACTCACAAACTTTTGATCCCTGTGTGTGAGAACCATATTCAAATGCCAGGCCTCTCATCCCCGGCAGGAGGAGACTGTCCACAATGGGACCAGTGATTGTTACTGGGAATCTTCGATGCCACCCACTTAAACCTCCTGAGCTCCAGTGTAACGACTCCCTCTGATTCTTCCCGATGGACAGCCCCTCTCTGCTTGAAACCCTCTAGTGATGGGGAACTCACCTCCTAGGGTAGAGCGATGTGGCGGGCCCAGAAGTGACCTTGGAGGGTCCCAAACCATCCTTTGACTAAAAGTTGTAGATCCTCCTCAAAATATAGTAAGAGCTTTCTCATTTGCATAAGACAAAACCCCAATTCAAACCACCTTAAGTGAGAAAACATTTATCAGAAAGTGATTGGGGTTGTCAAAAAATTGAAGGGAGATCCATGGGGATCAGGACATCTCAGAAATCCCAAGGACTGGAACTAGGAGACCAGACCCTGTTGGGACTTCACCCCACCTTCCTGCTTCTCTGGCATCCCTCATGGCAGAGGACTTGGCCCCCAGCTTGGGAATAACTTCCTTGCCAGATCCAGTTAGAAAAATCCCAGGGAAGGACTCGGATTGGCCTGTCCTAGGTCATGTTCCATCCCTGGACCAATTGCTGTGCTCAGGGGAAGGAGCTGCGGCCCTGCCTGGGTTACAGGGCCCTCCACCACTGCAGGGACCGGAGACTGCTGGAGCAGGAGAGGAGCCACACCCACGGGCAAAATCAATGATTAGCAGGATGGCAAGAAGGTTGCTGGGCTGATACCTGCATGACCTCATTGCCAACTGTTCTTGGGGGTTAGGTATTGAAGACTGATGTTCAAGTATAGGTATGTTATCGAGGGACTCTATTGCCTCCATTAAAACATCATCACAAGTTAATTTATCAAAGTACTGAGCCATAACACAGAGCAGCCTTGAAGGGCTAGAACGCAGGGCGTGCGTGTATTAGTCTGCTCAGCTGCCAGAACAAAGCAGCACAGACCGGGTGGTGTACACACCAGAAACTTACTTTCTCGCCGTTCTGGAGGCTGCAAGTTCAAGTTGAAGGTGTTTCGTTCTCCCTGAAGCCTCTCCCTCTCTGGCTTATGGTTTTTCCTCTGCATTCCTACCCCTGGTGTCTCTCTGTGCCTTAATCTCCTCTTTTTATAGGATACTAGTCCCATTGGATTATGGCCCATGCTTAATGGCCTTGTTTTAACTTAATTAGCTCTTTAAAGGCCTTATCTCCAAATGCAGTCACATTCTGAAGTGCTAGGGGTTAGGCCTTCAACATATGAATTTGGAGGGGACACAGTTCAGTCCATAAAAGGACATTAGGATGCATGGCAAGCAGTGGATTGTGGAATTGCCTCTCTTTTGGAGCCAGGAAGATAAAATTGCATCTGAGCTCACAGGGAAGGAGCCAAGTGTCTCAGGGCAACTGAGATGCCATTTGCAGCTGGAGGGGCTGCTGAATACCAGTGGGACAGATTTCCTGGCCCAGCCCCTCATTTTACAGATGAGAAAACAGGAGCGCAGAGAAAAGACACTGCCCAAGGCCACATGGGCAGATAGCCTATACAAACAGGCCGAAAAGCATAGAGGTCAGAGCGAATGGTGCAAACACAACTAGCTGTCACTCAAAAGTTCCTTCCATGCCCAGCTGGTGTGGCGCAGTGGGTGAGCGTCAACCCATGCACCAAGAGGTTGCCAGTTTGATTCCCGGTCAGGGCACATGCCCAGGCTGTGGGCCAAATCCCCAGTGGGGGGTATGCAGGAGGCAGCCAATCAATGTTCTATCTCATCGATGTTTCTATCGCTCTCTCCCTCTCCCTTCCTCTCTCTCTCTAAAATCTATAAAGAAAAAAAATTAAAAAGTTCCTTCCACACTGTGGGAGTGTCCGCCCAGGCTGGGACTCCACTGCCCGCCCTCTGCACGTGTGTGTGCCCAGGGCAGCAGTCCGTCACAGCAGGAGACAGAAGGACACTCATTCTGAGCACGTGCACAGTTAATAATGAGACTGTTTACAAGGGTGAGTGCAGGGTGGAGGGAAAACAACAAGTGACGGTGCAGTTTCTTGGGCCAGCAATGCTGAGAGCTGTCACCCCTACGCCTAAAAGGACAGGTGGAGGGAGCAGGGACAACTTGGAGGGAGTGACTGTATGGTGAGGGTGGTGACAGAAACTGTGGCCCTTCAGCAGAGGAACATAGCCAACCCATGGAAGCTAGCAAGGAGGGGCTGGGGGGCTGGGGGACTTGGCCACACTCTCCTCCAACCTCCTGCCGGGAGCTTCCTTGACAAACCCACCTAGAAGCACAGGACAAGGGAGCCCGCTGGTACAATCCATGCGGGTCAGCCTCCTGGCCACGGAGCAGGAGGAAGAGAGGTGGAGAGATATGAATAAGGATGAAAATCTTTCAGAAGGAACGTATTTGGTATTCCAGCTGCCTCATTCTGGCAATGAAATGTGGGCAGAGATGATGGCTGCCTCCCCGCTCAGTCTGGGCCATTTGAGAACCTTCTCAATCCTCTATGCTGTCTCTTCCCCAACCTGTTGGCTGGAGGTCAGCCTGCAGCATGGAAACCGCATGAAGAGGAGAGCAGTGCCCCCATCAGCCGGGGTCCCCGAATGACTTCACAGAGAGGATCCGTCCCTGCCCACCGACCACACCTGGCATGACTGAGAAACAAACGTGTCCTGTGAGGCCCCGAGAGGCTAGTTTGCGTGTGGCAGCTGCGACACACAGTGGGTGCCTCCGCTCCCACAGTGGAAGCAGGGTTATCAGGACTGGCTTCCTTCGAGGAGGAGCTAGATTTCCATCTGTGCGTGTCCCTCCCTGCAAAGCCGGCTAAATGAACTTGAACTTGTAGTATCAGAGAGGCAGTTCATCTGGCTCAAAATAAAGATGTGGTTGAGCCACAAGCTTTGGTTTCTGGTACGTATGTGTTCGGGGACCTTCTGCTGTTGGCTCTAGTTCAGACCTCCTCCCTTATGTGCGTGCATGTGCGTGTGCGTGTGTGTGTGTATGTGTGCGTGTGTGTGTGTGCGTGTGCGTGTGTGTGTGTGTGTGTGTGTGTGAACAAGACCCAAGTTGGTGAATTATTTATTCACTGTTCAGCCAGGAAAACGGAACTTTTTTTTTTTTTTGCAAATCACTTTAGGGTTTTGTGGGCAGGGTCTGTTCCAAAGCTTGGAAGGGAGTCTGGCTGAAAGCTGGAATCCCAGACCCCTCGGACTCCCCGACATCTCTAAACTTCAGTTTCGTCATCCCTAAAACGGGGTCAGACCTTCATGCTCAGGAGGGCTGGGGAGGAGAAAAGTGTCTCGGCAGGTGTTTCAGAACCTCTGTGGAGATGCGCGCACCAGGCCCAGGCCCTGCGCCCAGGCAGCTGCTCCCCGAGAATCTGATGTGCACCCCACCCCACCCTACAGGTTGAGAAGCTGACATGTCACTCACTGCAGAGTGTGATCCTATGACCAAGGGGAATGCCCTGCTGATCAGAACTGCTGGGATTTCAAGAGTCATAGGTAGAACTCTGGGGCTTTCCAGCCAGAGCACTTTCAACAGTACACTGCGCGTCCTTGAGTCGGGTGTTTGGACGGGTCTGACCTGGAGCATTGAGGTCTGCTCAGGAAACTTGGTGATCTCTTCGGTCTCAGCTGTGGCTCCTCCGCAGGCAAAGGACAGGTGTGGAGAGGGATGGCTCCGGGCCAGATTGGTCTCCCTCCAGACTTCCTGTGTACATCATTCACACACACTAAGGTTGTATTGATGCCACATAACAACAGTGTCTATCTCAGGCATGAACCACAGGCCAAGTAGAAGGGGGCAGACAGACTACAGGTGAAAACTGATGTAGGGATGGTGACTTATTCCTTCTTTTTTTTAGAAATTTTTTTTCTTTATTGATTTTTAGAGAGAGGAAGGGAGAGTGAGAGAGAGAAACATCGATGAGAGAGAACATCGATCGGCCACCTCCTGCACGCCCCCCACTGGGGATCGGGCCCACATCCTGGGCATGTGCCCTGACTGAGAATCCAACCAGCGACCTCTTGGTGCATGGGTTGGCGCCCAGTCACTGAGCCACACTGTCCGGGCGGCTTGCTCCTTCTTTAACATGCTTTTCACACCTCTGGCGGCTCAGTTTGACAATGGCCCCTTCATGGCACACATGCCGTCACTTTCATTTACTTGGTCATCACTGCATTCCCCAGTTTCTAGAGCAGTGCCTAGATATACAGGGTGCACAAAAGTAGGTTTTCAGTTCTGAGTACACAAAACATGGAGTTTATTCTTATTATTTATTACTTATTGTATTATTTTCCATAGGAACAACTGTAAACCTACTTTTGCCCCACCCTTTAATAGATGCTCAGTAAATATTTGTTAAGTAAGTGAATACATTATTTCATTTGAAGTTTCTCAACAACTTAATGTGGCAGAGGGTGCTGTTGTTTATTTCACAGATGTGGAAACTGAGGCTCGCAAGTCTGACTTCACTGAAGTCACTGGGTAACTGAGGGAGTCCCAGTAGTTTTGATTCCTAATCAGGGGCTGCGTGTGGGGGGACGGGGGTGGAGAGGCTTTTCACACCCTTGGCCTGTGTCCCAGACCTGTACAAAGTCTCATTGTGAAATGCAAATAAAAACCACAATGAGCTATCACCTCACACCTGTCAGAATGGCTCTGTCAATAAATCAACAAACAATAAGAGCTGGTGAGGCTCTGGCCGGTTTGGTTCAGCGGTTAGAGCATTGGCCCTTGGACCGAAAGGTCACGGGTTCGATTCCCGGTCAAGGGCACGTACCTAGGTTGCAGGTTCAATCCCGGCCCCAGTCAGGGTCACTGGGGAGGCAACCAACTGATGTATCTCTCTCACATCTCTGTCTCTCTCTCCCTCCTTCCCTTCTACTCTGTCTAAAAAAAAAAATCAATGGAAAAATATCCCCGGGTGAAGACTCACAAACAAGCAGAAAAAAGTGCTGGCGAGGATGTGCAGAAAAGGGAACCCTCGTGCAGTTGGTGGGAATGCGGACTGGTGCAGCCACTGTGGAAAACAAGGTGTTACCTCAAAAAATTTAAAATGGAACTTCCTTATGACCCAGCAATTCCACACTGATTTGAAAGAATATAGGTGCCCTGGCCAGGTGGCTCAGTTGGTTAGAACTTCGTCCCCATACACCAAAGTTGCAGGTTCAATCCCCAGTTGGGGCACATACCAGAATCAACCAATGTTATCACATGGTCTCACTTATTTGTGGAATATAATGAACAAAACAAGCTGAGGAACAAAATAGACCCAGAGACATGGAAGTGGGGTGCAGACTGACAAACATCAGAAGAGGTGGATGTGGGGGGAGGGAAGAGATAAACCACAGAACCTATATACATGAATGCGTAAACAAGGACATAGACAATAATACTGGGGGGGTGCGCGATTGGGAGGAGGGTGTCAATGGGGGAAAAAAGGAGGAACATCTGTAACAAAAATAAATAAATAGATAAAAAGTACTGATGCCTGAGTTTAAAAAAAAAAAAAAGAATCAACCAATGAATGCATAAATAATTGGAACAACAAATCAATGTTTCTCTGTCTCTCTCTCTCTCTGTCTCTCTCTTTTCCTCTCTCTCTCTCTCTCTCTCAAAAAAATAAATCAAGAATATATTGGAGCCCTGGCCAGTTTGGCTCAGTGGTTAGAGTGTCGGCCTGCGGACCAGAGAGTCCCGGGTTCAGTTCCCGCTAGGGGCACGTACCAAAAAAAAAAAAAATTAAAAAAAATAAAAAGAATATATTGGAGTGTTCTTTACAATAGCCAAGATTTGGAGGCAGCCCAAGTGCCATCAGCAGATGAGTGGCTAAAACAGCTGTGGTACATTTACACAATGGAATACTACTCAGTCATTAAAAAGAAGGAAATGTTACCCTTTGCAACAGCATGGATGGACCTGGAGAGCATTCTGCTGAGTGAAATAAGCCAGTCAGAGAAAGACAAGTACCATATGACTTCACTTATATGTGGAATCTAATGAACAAAATTTACTAACAAACAAAACAGAAGCAGACTCATAGAGAACAGACTGATAGCAGGGGGGTTATGGGGGCTGGGTGAAAAAGGTGAAGGGATTAAGCAAAAAACCCCAAACTCATAGACATGGACAACAGCGTGGTGATTACCAGAGGGAAAGGGGGTGGGGGAGGTAGAAGAGGGTATAGGGGGATAAATAGTGATAGAAGGAGACTTGACTTGGGGTGGCGAAATACAATACAATATACAGATGATGTATTATAGAATTGTACACCTGAAACCTATATAATTTTATTAACCAATGTCACGCTCAATAAATTCAATAAAAAAATAAATAAAAGGTCTCATTGGGGCCTCTGCTCAGAAAGTATATAAGCTATTCAGGTATGTGGTGAAAAGAAAAGGAGATAAGTTATTGCCAACAAAGAAACTGGGAAGATAGGAATTTCAGAAACATTGACCTGTGGGTTGGGAGAGGAGGGTGACATCATTGAACAGGTGGCTTTTCGGTGCCTTCAGTTCCACCCTTACTAGTGCTATTTACCCTGCCCCCAGAGGTGGTGAGCTCCCTGTCACTGGAGGTGTTCAAGCAGTGGCTGTGTGTCTATTTACCGAGCATGCCTGAGTTGGAGAGTAGTACCCACGCCCTGATAGAGGCAGGCCTGCTGTGTCACAGAACAGGCACCGCCCACAGACAGCGGTCCCCAACGCCAACCCAAGAGGCTTTGCGCCACCTGGTGGACATGATTTCAAACTGCAGACCCTTCCGTGGAGAGAAGCCTGCAAGCCGCCTGTGTCCCCAGAATCGTGGGCAGTGAAGCCAGAATAGTCTCTAACAGTTTCACAAAGGTCCCACACTGTTTGTGAAAGCTCAGCCGGGCCCCTGCACTGGGCCAGGCAGCAGCAGGCATCAGAGGTCGCTATTAAAGGGAGGATTATTAATAAGATTGGAAGGAACACATCCTTCCTGGACGACAGACAGCCTGGGAAGCTGCCTGGGGACAGGAGAAGGCTCATTTGTCCATTCTGTATTTGGGAGTGACCCTGAACTGTCTTTGCCTAGAGGTAACAGTTCCCAACTGTGTTCGGTTCTGATAAGCCTCGGTGAAGCCACCGAAAAAAAAACCTCTTTAAGTTTTTGCCCCATGGACATCAGATTTTGAAAGATTCTGTCTACCACAGTGCATATTTTAATTGTTTGTTACACTGTTATGTATGTTCACTGTCTTATTATATCATGTGCTGTCATCAAAGGCCTTGGCACCTGCCAGTAGAAGCTGTGATGAACCTCGTGCGTTAGCATTTCCTCACGGAGTTCACTTAACTTGAGCAAAGACGAAGGCACTTGAGAGCTGAGTGTGGGATTCTGCTCACCCGAGGGGCCCCTGCTCCCTGCCCTGCGCTGAGCCCCTGTCCCAGCTGCTCCTCTCATCATTCCATCATTCCTCCTTCCGGTATCACTTCTTTCTGAGAAAACGGCATAATTGTAATCACCCCAAGCCTGGACCTGGGCGTCAGGGGCCGCTGGGAAGCCTCAGCACAGGGCCTGGGGCCATGCTTCTCCCGCAAGTCTGCAGGGTGAACCACAGGCTCCCTGGGGACAGGCGTCCATAGTGTGGCTTTTCCGCACAGAGCAGAAGCCCAGGAAGTGGGGGATGTGCAGGTGGGTCTGTTGGGAGTCGCCTCCTGCTGTTATTCACGGGTCAGACCCCGGACAGCCCTCCCTCTCCCTAAAGGCTCCCTCCTCACCCTCATCTCAGGCCTGTCTTGGAGCCAGGCTGACCCCAGCATGAACCTCAGGAACCCTTGCCCCACCCCAGGGACAGGCCTCCACAGTCCCTGCCCCCTCGTGATGGGAAGACCACCGCCTGCCGCCTCCACACCTCACCCCTCCAAAGGGAAGGGGAAGCAGAGCAGAAGCCTAGATGATCCTCCTCAGGGACACTTGCCCTGGCACCTGCCAAGCACAATTCACCAGTGCCACTTTGTCCCCACTGACCCAGTGGGCGTGCCCCTCACGGAGCTCCCAAGGGCAGGGCTCTGCTCTCCTCTGTATGCCCTCTCCCCTCCCCATATGAGCAGTTTGCTTACAAAGATTCTGGAAGTCTAAAAATTAAGATTATGGCCCTGGCCGGTTTGGCTCAGCGGTTAGAGCGTCAGCCCGCGGACCAGAGAGGCCCGGGTTCAGTTCCCGCTAAGGGCACGTACCTCGGTTGCAGTTTGTCCCCGGCCCTGGTTGGGGTTGTGTGGGTGGCAGCCACTCGATTTGTCTCTCTCACGTCAATGTTTCTCTCTCTCTCTCTCTCTCTCTCTCTCTCTCTCTCTCTCTCTCTCTCTCTTCCCCTCTCTCTCCCTCAAGATAAATGCAAAAAATGTCCTCGGGGGAGGATAAAAAAAATAAAAAATTTCAAAAATTAAGATTATGATTAAAAGATGTTTAAAATACGCACATTCAGATTTCATGACCACCCACTTTAAACGCCTCACCCTAACCCTGGGCTGTCCCAGTGGTAGCCGAGCTCAGGGGTCCCAGGAGTGGCCAAGCCAGTGCGGAGGTGACCTGACCGGCCCTGGACAGGCTCCGTCTGGGCCACCACCACCTCTGCATTTGCCACCAGACACTGGATGGTTTGCAGACACCAAGCGTTGCTCTGTAAATTACATGTTTTCTGTGCGTCTCTGCAACTGAGAGAACGCTTGAGTAGAAAATGTGGATTCCCGCCCTGGCCGGTTTGGCTCAGCGGTTAGAGCATCGGCCTGCGGACCAGAGAGGCCCGGGTTCGGTTCCCGCTAAGGGCACGTACCTCGGTTGCAGTTTGTCCCCGGCCCTGGTTGGTCGTGCGGGTGGCAGCCACTCGATGTGTCACTTTCACGTCGATGTTTCTCTCTCTCTCTCTTCCTCTCTCTCCCTCCCACTCTATCTGAACAAAAAAAATGAAAAAATGTCCTCGGGTGAGGATAAATAAATAAATAAAAAGAAAGAAAGAAAATGTGGATTCCCGTCCTGGGGAGGGACCAGAGGAAGAAGTCAGGACAGGCTGTCACCACTAGCATCTGGCACAAGAAGGACAGTGAGTGGGTGGGTCCCCAGCATCCGCCAGGCTTCCTGCGTAAGTATCCAGTCGAGCTGGGGTGCTAGGCCTGGAGCCTCTTTGCGAGGGAAAAAGACCTTCTCAGCCCGAATCCGTGATGTGCTCATAGACGGAGACCAGGCAAATGGTTGCCAGAGGGGCGGGGGTGGGAGCTGGGTGGAAAAGGGGAGGGTTAAGAAGTACAAGCTGGTGGTTACAGAACAGTCACAGGGATGTAAACTACAGCACAGGGAACATAGTCAATAATATTGGAATCACTTCGCACGGTGCCAGGCGGTACTGGAAATATCGAGGGGAGGGCTTTGTAGAGTATATGGTTGTCTGACACTCTGCTGTGCGCCTGAAACCCACACAAAATAACACTGAATGTACATTGTGATTGAAAAATAAAATTTTAAAAATAAACCAAAAAAAAGAATCCGTGTGAAGAAGCTGGGGAATGGCGGAGCCCGTGCTCCTGGGTCCATGCTGGGAGTGGCTGACTGGGTGAGGCAATGACTTGCGTCATCTGTTCATTTGTGAACCTCTTAACATACCACTGTTTTTCATAAACTCTTTATTTACTGTTGACATCAATATAATCTGGCAAAAAAAATAAAGGATATGACTGGCTACTTTTTCAAACCATGTATTGAAATGTATTTTCTGCTTGTTAAAATTATTTGGGAGGAAGTCCATTTTGACATATGTTGTTTTCAGTGACCCACGGCTTTTCAGGAATCTAATTCGTAAAAAGTGGAGGCAAACCCAGAGCCTCAGCTGGTACATAGCAGGTGCTCAATTAATGCTCATGGGAGGAAGGCTGAAGAATCCCTTTATTCCTGGCACCCAGGTGTCCGTCCCTGAGCACAGCCAATGTGCCTAGGAAGATGGGGAGAGGGTGGAGCTGAGCCCAGGGCCGAGCGGAGAGTCCAAGGATCTGGGATCGGGGGTGGTGAGCTCTCCCCAAGCCCACAGCCCACTCCTGGCTCCAAGAGTCCCAGTGTGGGGTGAGACTCATCGCCCTGGGTGAAGACACAGTCCCTAGGATACACAGGTGTTTTCAACCATTAATGCACCAGCAGGCAAGTGCCAGCATTGTAACCGGCAGAAGTGACCCATGACTCCGTTCTCGTCTAAACCTCTAGATCTTGGACCCATGAAAAAGATGTGAGACAAGAAGAAATGAGGCAACATGAGGGGCCAGCAGGCTGAGCTGGGCTCTGTGACCTTGGGCAAGTCACTCCCGTCTCTGGCCTCAGGTGTGTTATCTACAAAGGGAGAGGTTGGACACCTTGATTTCGACGGTCCCTCTCACTCCAGTTACGTGGTTTGAGGATGATGAGAAAGGCTATGGGGTGTGGGTTCATCCTGGACCGAAATCAAGGAGACAGAACAGTCTCAGGGGAGATGGAAGGGCTAGACCCCTGCCTGGCCCCTCTGTGTGGGATTGTCAGAGCCCCAGACAGGACCCAGCCAGGAGTTTCCCTGCTTGCGAGTGGTCAGAGATTTGAGTCCCCAAATCCAAGAGACCTTGTCAGCTTCCCCTGTACAGTGACTCGGGCCAACTCAGGCTCAGCCAGACGGGGTTTTCTGACCTGCTGGAGGCCCAGGTGGTTTCTCCTTCCAAGGAAGACACAAACCCAAGAAGTTCTGCTTTTGTTAAGTGAAAGCACCCGCTGTGAGTTCTCCCCAACCTCCCCCGTGGTGCAGGGCAGAGGCTCCGACCCCCCTCAGGAGGCCCCAGCCAGGACTGGGGAGCTGGGGAGCTGGGGAGCGGAGAGGAGAAGCTGAACCATCAGCACAGGCCTTCCCTGGCTTTCGAGCAGCTCTTGGTTTGCCGTTTTCTTAGCTCACGCGGAGTGCGTGCCCCTACAGAGCAGGTACACCCGAGCACTCAGATACTCTTATTGAACTTTTCCAGCTCTCCTGAGAGGTCCGTCAGGGCAGCATCCCCACTTTACAGATGAGAAAACTGAGGCTCCCGAGAGGTGGGACAATTTGCCCAAAGTCACATGGCAGATACGGGTGTAGGAGCAGAGGGAGCCACAGGTGGAGGGGGTGGCAGTCTTCATGGGCCACAGTCTTAGAGTCGCCAAAAGAAAAACTGAGGACAAGGGGACTGTTCCGCGAAGAGCCGAGGCAGAGAGGTAGGGCCCCGGCCTCTGCTTGAGAAGCGCCCAAGACACTGAGCCACAGAAAACAGGCAACAGCGCTGGGTTCTGGAGAGACATCCCGGCTCTGCGAGTCTCTGCCTCTGTTTCCAAGCCTTTAAACCTCACGGGGTTGATGTGCAGATTGAATGAGATAAAATATAGGAAGGACCCTCAGCACAAGGCCTGCAGACAGCAAGCCCTTGGATGTCAGGTATCGTTGTTATTATCACGGAGGTTGACAAAGCAATGATCCCTTAGTCCTGTTCATACATCAGCCCGAGGGCCGGTTTTCAGGAGCGTGCCCCTTTGACAGATGAGGCAAGCTCGGCTCAGCGAGGGACCTCTGCTCCCTTCTTCTGTCAACTGAAGGAGTTGGCTGGATGCTCTCAGCACCCAGCTACCTCTCTCTAGCTGGGCAGGTAGCCACGGGTAAGGCACAGAGAGAGTCCATGCCCTGTGCCCCCGGTTAGCCCCAGGGCTGCCCTGCCCAAAGAATGATGCCCCCACAATGTCCCGGCTGGAAGCCTCCCAGTTCTCAGCCAGCCCAGGCCCTCAGGCAGCTTTAAGGTCCCAGACAACAGGTCCTGAAAGTGCAGAACCCCCCTGGACATCCTTGCTGCCCTGGGAGGAGGGAGGACGCCCCGCAGCTAGCTGCCTTCATGAGAGACTCAGTCTCGGTCCCATCGGTGCCCAGTGCCTGGAGTCCACATGCCCCTCATGGAGACACTTCCAGCATCTCTGCCTTCAAACCCTGCTTCTGGCCCTGCAGCTGCTCCAGGCGGCTGCCCTTGTCCTGGGTCGTCTTCCCGGGGATCTTCAGAAATCTGGAATTCAGGCCCCAGCTGCAAGTCAGCCGCTGCCCCAGCTGTGGGGGCTTCTTGCCCTCCCGCCCCCGCCCCGCCCGCTGTGCACCTGGGCCAAGGCTGCTCACCTGAACAGCAGCTTCTGCCCCGGCTCCTTCTTAATGATGTTCAGCTTATAGTAGTGGCGCAGGGCCCGGGACATCTTCTCGTAGGTCATGTTCTCCCGGTTCTGGAAGGCAAAGCAGCCTGCATCACCCCCCCACCCCCCTTCCAGGCCTCGGCTTCTACACCTGGAAGGGAGCAGCCCCGGGTCTGTGACGGCATGTGAGATTTCTCTCCAGTGTGGAAGGAGAAAGACGGAAGGTCGGGGAGAAACGCAGGCGGTTCTCATCTACCTGGTTGGGAACCACGGGGCAGGCGCGAGTCACACGTTGCTTTAAAGAGTGAATTCACAGGTAGTCACAAATAAATATACATTTAGCTGGAAAGGTCATCAGAGAGAGCCTGGAAGGGGGCACGAGGGCCAGGTGACTTTGGCCAGGTGACATTTTCCTCTCTCCGCAGGTTGGGCAGTGCAGAGCAGGGGCAAAGCAGCTGGGCTTGGGTGTCAACTTAAGCCCCAAGTCCACCATTTGGCAGCTGTGTGCCCTTGGACGAGTTTCTCTGAATCTGTGTCCCTGGCTATACAATGAGGATGAGACCATCCATCTCACAGGCTTGTGGTAAGGCGTAAACTGCTAATCCGTGAGAGCACTCAGCACAGTGCTTGGCATGTAGTATGTGCTCATTAAATGAACGTGCCACTCTCTGAGCCTGCTTCCTCCCGTACCACACAGGGACTGGGCCAGATAAGCACGGCCAAACTTTAGTCATTTGCACCCTTCCAACCACCAGGAGCACTGAGAGGCAATGAAATAGAGCAGAGGAGCGTAGCTCTTCAGTCTGGGTTCAAGTCCCCACTCCGCCACCTCCTGGCTGCAGACCCTTGGACAAGTCAGTAAACCAATCCGTACCTCAGGCTCCCCATCTGATAATACCTACCTGCCCTCACCAGGCTGTTGTGAGGAGGGAATGAGTTAATACAGGTACAACCCTCAGAGCAGTGCCTGCCAATCAAATGCTATGCCATTTTAAGAAATGCTATCTTTGCAAATTATTGTTATTAATAGTTTACTTTAAAAGACTCATTTTTTACTTTGAATGAATTAACTTATAGGCAAGGACACTTGCTTTATATCACCACTGTAAATCATGAGAGTGACATGATAGTTACATTTTTAATCCTAATTCTTACTAAAATAAGTACTTAGTTATTAGCATCCCCTGGCAGACACCCATTTAGGTATGGGCATTCCTCGAGCTGGGAATGC
Organism: Tadarida brasiliensis; assembly: GCA_030848825.1. Classification (NCBI taxonomy): domain Eukaryota; kingdom Metazoa; phylum Chordata; class Mammalia; order Chiroptera; family Molossidae; genus Tadarida; species Tadarida brasiliensis. The sequence continues at coordinate 10,068,830 of CM061262.1, forward strand.
TGGTCTGTCACCCCCAGGCCTGTCCAGCCCTCACACCAGATGGCCCTGTAGGGCCTGAGACCTGCGTTTGTGCCCAGCTTCCCCCAGGGACCAGCGTCCTCATGTGGCCCAACCAGCCCTCAGCATATGATGTGCAATTCATGGGAATGAGCCTTGAAAGGTTCCAACGCTAAGCAAAGGGATAAGCGATGAGAAGGCGAGCTTCCCAGGTTCCGGGGACAGTCCCCATGCTCAAGAAGTAACTGTCAGTCCTTCAGGATCTCCCCAGATGGGGTGAAGCCCCCATCAGTTAAGGACTGTCCCCTGCGCTGAGGGTCCACTCTGACACCCTGCCCTGTCCTCTTCTGCATATACTGAGACCATCCCGCCTGCTGGCTGAGGTTCACCTTGTGGTTTCCCCAGAGTCTGGCGAGACCATTAGGATCCACAACTCGGAAGATCTTGGCATTCTTGTCTTCCCACCTGATGTAGGACTCGTACCTGGTGTCAGAGAGCAGCTGGTACACATAATCCCACAGCAGCCGGCAGTCTGCAAGTGAGCACAGGGTGAAGACAGGGCTCTTTCCCGGCTGTGAGGATGGGCACTAGAAAGGGACTCTGGGGCCCTCGAGGCTGGTGCAGATGATGGTAACAGAAACGGGGGCCCTTTACTCACTGTCTCATTCAATCACCCTATCTCTAGGGCAGGTGTGGGGCACGTCAGGCCCACAAAATCAACACCAGCTAACATCACACACCTCACCAAATTAGCCTGACCAGATATAGCAGGCTGATTTTTTTTTTTAATCCTCACCCAAGGATATTTTTACATTTATCTTCAGAGTGGGAGGGAGAGAGAGAGAGAAACACCGATGTGAGAGAGACACATCGATTGGTTGCCACCTGCACGACCCCAACTGGGGCCAGGGACTAACTGCAACTGAGGTACGTGCCCTTGGCCGGAATCGAACCCGGGACTCTTTGGTTCGCAGGCCGATGCTCTAACCACTGAACCAAACCAGCCAGGGCAGCAGGCTGATTTTTAAGTTGATAATTTAGTATGGCCCGTGAATGATGTTATAAATATCCAAATGGCCGTTGGCAGAAAGAAAGGTTCCCCACCCCTGTCTAGGGGGTGCTACCTTCATCCCCAGGAAGAGATGAGGCATTGGGCTCAGAGAGGTACAGGTGTGTCCCAAGGCACCAAGCCCCTGGGCAGGCAGACCAGGGAGTCTAAGCCGGCTCTGCAGACACCAAAGCCAATGCCCGCCCCTCGGAGGCCGGCGGCTTCCAGGTCCCTGTCTGCCCCTGGCCCAGTCGCTCAGCCCCTGGACGCTATTACATCAGGTTCTGACATCCACCTCCAGCCTAACGGGAGATTCAGGAAAAGCAAATGTGCCATTGCGGAGGGCAAGCAGCAGGGGGAGCCCGGGAGCACTGAGCGCTTCAGTCCCACTACCTGGGCTTCCAAGCCGGTTTCCTCAAGGCCTGATGCCAGCGTGAAATAACATAGACAAAACAAAAGCAAAAACCTTAGCACAGTGTGGTACAGAATAAATGCTCAAAGAATGTTAAGCACTATTATTTTAAAAATCAAATGATTGTGTTTTAGTGATTCCCAGTCACTTCTAACCCAGAAACCAGGATTCTTCCCTCTCTGTGGCGTCTTAGAATAAGTATAGTGGCCCCACTATGGCTAGAAAACACCCTTTGGTGCTTATCTGTCAGTCTGTCTGCTTGCCTATCTGTTAGTTAATCCTTCAACAACGAATGCAAAATGGAAATGTAACCCCTGCTGAGCTCAGGCTCCGGAGCCAGACTGCCTGGGTTCACAGCCCAACTCTGCCACTTATTGCTGTGTGAACATGGGAAAGTCACTCAACCTTTCTGTGCCTCATTTTCCTTATCTGTGACTGGGGCTAATAAAAATACCAACCTTGAGGGCTGTTGTGGGATTGAAGAACCATGCCTGGCACATAGTAAGTGCTCAACTATTTAAAAGTAAATAAGGCCCTGACCGGTTTGGCTCAGCGGTTAGAGGGTCGGCCCTCGGACCAAAGAGTCTCGGGTTCGATTCCAGTCAAGGACACATACCTCATTTGCGGTTTGGTCCCCAGCCCTGGTCGGGGTCATGGGGGAGGCAACCAATCGATGTGTCTCATCGATGTTTCTCTCTCTCTCTCTCTCTCTCTCTCTCCCTCCCACTCTATCTGAAGATAAATGGGAAAATATCCTCAGGTGAGGATTAAAAAAATAAAAGTAAATTAGGTTTAAATGCTGACCTGACTGTCTGACCGTGACTGGCTTAACTGTCTCTGTTCCGGAGACGGTGGGCTTGGCAATCCCCAGCAGCACTGTTCACCGTGGCCAGGCTGTGTTCAGCACACAGAACCGCCACCCACACCCTACCGCCCAGCAGACAGATCAAAACCACCCTCCTCCTTGTCACCTGTGACCTCCCTCCGGGCCAGGGGAACACAGCCCCCTACCCACCTGCAATCCTGCCGTCGATGGGGGCCTGCGGCATCGTGGGGAAGGAGCAGACTCCCTCAGTCCTACAGCCCAGCTCCGCACAGTGAGATAAGTTGAGGGACTCCTCCCTGCTGAGGGTGCACCTGGCCAGGCCAGGGCCATCCAGATGGCTCAAGGAGTTGGTAAGCTCCGGATCTGGTGGCTGCTGCAGGAGGCCTCGTTGGGGGGCCACTGGAGACGGCCTGGTTCCCTCTGCAAGCAAATGAGCACCATTGATTCTAGGGACCAGAGCCTCCCCCAGCCCTGGCCTCCTTGAGCCCGGTGGGCATCACTGCTAACAATCTCCATCTAAGACCCTGGTTAGAAGGTCAGGGAAGCAGTGGAGAGCATGGGTGAGGGCCAAGTGCCCCGGTGCTAACCCCAGCTCCTAGACAAGTAACTTCATCTCTCAAATCTGTTCCCTCCTCTGTAAAATTGTTCACAAAGCCAAGGGGTGACAGAGCCAGGTCCAGAGCCCAGGCGCCCTGTATCTCAGTCCAGTGTCTTCTCCATCCACCCAATAAGCTGAGAACCTTCGATGAGCCAGGCATTGTTCTAAGAATACTGGGGACACATCACTGAACCCCAAAACATCCCCTGCCTTCATGGAGCTTATATTCTACTTGGGAGTGGAGGGAGATAGATGATTAAAATAAAAAAGGAAATAGAAACAGTATGTAATATGGGGGGTGAAAACAGAGCACCATAGGCAGATAGGAAATCCTGGGAAAGGTGCAGGCGCATGTCGGTCAGAGACGGCCTCACTGACATGTTAACATCTGAACAGACCTCTGAAGGAGGTAGAGGAGTGGGCTATGTTGGTATCTAGAGAAGGGAATGCGAGGCAAAGGGAACAACAAGTGCAAAGGCCCTGAGGCAGGAGCGTCTCTGGCTTGTTCAATGAGCAGGCGGCCAGTGTGGCTGTAGTCGCATGAGCAAGGAGGAAAGTGGTGGCAGCGGACGACAGGTGGTTGGAAGGTCACTGTAAGGACTGTAGTCTTGACTCTAAGTGAGATGGGAGCCATTGGAAGGTTCTGAGCAGAGAAGTCACATGAACTGACTAATGACTCTCTCCAGCTGCTCTGCTGAGAACAGATCACAGGACATCAAGAGTAGAAACGAGGAGACCAGTGACGAGGTTCAAGCTTGGGAGAGGAACAGAGCAACCAAAGATGACATCCAACATTTCGACCAGAGCAATTGGAAGGAGGCAGGAAGACTTGGGGGGAGGCAGGAATCAGGTGTTTGCTTTAGGAACTGAGTTGCTGTTGGAGTTGACATCCCAGTGTGGGGGTGAGGCAGGCAGTGTGGGGTGCTCAAGTCTGGAATTCAGAGAGGTCCAGGTATATATGGGAATCATCAGCACTAGATGGTATTTCACACCCAAGACTAGGTGAGATTACCCAGGTCCGCTGCCTGGCCAGTGTGGCTCAGTCATCCCATGGACTGAGAGGTCCTGGTTCCATTCCTGGTCAGGGTACATACCCAGGTTGTGGGCTCAATCCCCAGTAGGGGGCGTGCAGGAGGCAGCTGATTGATGTTTCTCTCTCACATTTATGTTTCTATCTCTCCCTTTCTCTCTCTCTCAAAAAATTAATAAAAGCATATTTTTAAAAAAAGAAGAGGTCCCTGAGCCCTGGGGTACTCCAACATTTAGAAGTAGGGGAGAAGAGGGGAAACCAGGAGACTGAGATGGAGTGACCAGTGGGGTGTCCTAGAAGCCAAGGGAAGAATTTGGGGAGGAGGATACCCCACAGGGTGGGAGGCTGTGAGAAGTCCCGGTGAGTGGACATGGTCATCCCCAAGTTCAGGTCCCTGGAGACCCTGATAAGAGCGGTTTCCATGGGGAGATCAGGAGGAAAAGAAACAGAGACACCGCACAAACAACCTCTTGCTGGGGAGGCCAGCAGAGAACTGAGGAGGTGAGAGGCTAGAGGGTCCCAGAGGACAGGCGGTGAGGGCTGGGGGCAGGGCAGGGAGGAGAGAGGGCGCTCCCACACCTGGGCCTCTTGCATGACTTTGCCCGGAGAGCCCTGCCCTCCTAATGAGGCCCATTTGGGGAAGGGTCTCAGAGCTCTGCTAAGGGCCTCCTCACCTTCCAGGGGGCAGGGGCAGCACCGACTGGGCATCTTCGGCCTGAAAGCCCTTCCAAAAAAAGGACCACGTACCAGGGCTTGCCGCTGGGTCTTGATGTACTGGAGCAGCTCATAGAGGACGTCACCTGGGGGCGGGGCAGGAGGCGGGCTGCTGACCAGGCTGGGTGCGGAGGGCTGGCCTCACTCCCCCGCAGTCACCTACCTCTGGGGGGGGGGGGGGGGGGGCATGTCCTGTCACAAGCTTCGTACTGATGGAGATGAGGGGCAGTAGTGTGGTAGGGGAGACAGGGCCACAGGGAACGGGAGGGGAAAGTGAGGGGCAGGACAGACCCCTGGGGCTCTGAAAACAACAGCCACCTTGGGTCCCTAGCTGCAGGCCAGCTGTGGCTGGAACCACCAGGCAGACAGGTGCGGAAAGAGGGGCGCGGGCAGTGCTGGGAGGGGCCTGATCCTCCCACCGACGCCCCCTGCACCTCCCTCCCGGCCCGGGGCGTTCTCAGACCTGAGCCCGGCGCGCGGAGCCTGAAGTCGTCCTTGGTGAGGATGCAGAGCGCGCGGCCGTTCATCTCGAAGCCGTGCTCGCGGGTGCGCTGCAGGGAGTACTCGCGCTCGGCCCAGCGCAGCCAGTGCAGCACGTCCTCGCGGCTCCAGAGCGCCGGCTGGATCCCTGCGAGCACACGCAGAGAAGCCCACCCTGAGCACGCCATCCCAGCAGCTCTCCTGTCCTGCCACACCCCAGTCATCGTCTCTGTCACCGCCTGTTCTTTCCCTTCCTGGCACCTTACTTTCTTTGTAACTGCACTTTACATTTGATATAATTATATGTTTATGTGTATCATTATCTAGGCATTATGTATTCACTTATAATTTTGGTGCCCCCCAACCGCACCCCCACCCCAGCCTGTTTCCAGTTGTTCATTCAACAAATGTTTAATGAGGAGCTGCTCCGTGCCAGGCCCTGGCTGGGCGTGCTGGGGCACACTGTGTGTGTGTTCCAGGACAGTGCCTGGCACACAGTAGGTGCCCGTCAACACAGTTGAATGATTGCATGAACGACCAACCAGTCCTACAAAGAAGCTGTTATTGTTACTGTTTTACAAATAAGGAAACCGAGGCTCTCAGAGTTTCAGCACCACAGTGCATGAGGGACAACCAGGTCTGAACCAGGTCCGTCTGGCTGCGGTCCGCTTCCATGCGTGGGGACAGCGCAGATCTCGGGTGCTCAGGGAACAGCCCAGGGGCAGAGGGGCCTCCACCCACCTTATCCCTGGGAATACCCAGACAAGTGGCTGCCTTCTTTCATTCCACCTTCACTTCTAGCCTGCCTTGGCTAGGCTGCTCCTGATACCAGCTACTTACCTCCCTGACCTGGGTTGTTTAGCAGGGCCACGGCATGACACTCAGGGGCCCCTTACTCAACTAAAAGAAATTTTTTAATTGATTTTCTTTTAAAGAGAGAGGAAGGGAGAGAGAGGTAGAAACATAGATGTGAGAGAGAATCATCAATCAGCTGCCTCCTGCATGCCCCCAACTGGGGACCGAGCCTGAAACCCAGGCAGGTACCCTGTCCAGGAATCGAAACAGGACCTCTCAGTCCATGGGACGATGCTCAATCCACTGAGCCACACAGGCCGGGCAAAAAAAATTTTTTTAATTATATGTTATGACTGCATTGGCATAAAGTGAGTATACTGTTATATATTAAAACATTTTCTTCTACCTAAAAGTTTTTTTCTCCTGATTTCAAAAGAAATTGGAATATTTTCACGGGCTCCTGAAAGTCCTGGGGCCCCAGCACTGTGCCCCTGCAATGAGTCAGCCTGGCGTTTTGCAGCGTGTGGTGTTTTCCCTCTCAAGAGCTTGCTGTCCCTCTAGGAGCCTGCGCCGTGGGAGAGTGGAAGGGGCTCAGGGCTCACTGGGTCCAGAATGACTGGTAAGAAAACTGAGGCAGAGGAGAGAAACAACTGTCCAACACTCTGGCAGTGACAACCTCTGACTGCCTTGTTCCCAAAACAACATGAGATGATAAAAGTAGTTTTCACGTTTAAAAAAAAAAAAAAGTGCACCATCTACTTATTCATTCATTCATTCATTCAGCCAATATCTAACAAGCAAGAGCCATGTGCCAAGCTCAGGGCCACTGCTGGGGACAGGGCACAGAGCGAGGCTGGCAGGAGGGAGGGACCCCAGCAAGTAGTGACTGTCTAATAACAAACCTAGTCAGCTGCACAGGGCACTGTGCGATCGCAGAAAGCAGAGCAACGCAGCCCAGCGGGAAGGAAGGAGAGGCTTTCCTCACCTGACTTTGGGAACTAATTGCGAATAAGAAACAATAAATGGCTGTGGACCAAAAAGTTATTTAAGGGGGAAAGAAGAATAGAGGTGACAAGTGACCTTTGTGGTATCACATACCACAAAGTCATGTAATCAAGATCTGATGGTATTAAACTAAGATTGACAAGAATCACTGGAAAAGAAGAGGGAGCCCAGTGTGTGTGTGTGTGTGTGTGTGTGTGTGTGTGTGTGTGTGTGAGTTAAAGTGTGACAGAGGTGGGATTTTAACTCAGTGGGAAAGGAGAGTTGATTTAAGATATGGTAAAACCACACTGCCTCTCCATGTGGAAAAAACATATTTGGACCCTCACCTCCCACCATTCACAAAAATCAATTCCTGATGAAATAAGGCCTAATGAAAACCTCAACAGGAGGAGAAACAAGAAACCATATGCATTAAACAAGGGTAGGGAAACCTCGACCTCGACAGGAAACTCAGAGGCTGCAGTAAAAACGAAAGACACACTTGACTACATTAATTTTTGTGTGGCAAAGATATCATCAACAAAGCTAACAGAGGGCAGATTTCGGGGAAGTACAGTACTCACAAATCACAGATAAAAGGCTAATACCTATCATCGGTCAAGAGCATCTCTACATTTTTTAAGACAAAAACATCTTACCTGAGCTCACAGAGCAGCAGGATTGCTTGGCACTATGACACCTCGAGCCTGAGAATCCCTTGCTGCGGGGGCTGTCCAGAGCTTTGCAGAACGTTTAGCAGCATCTCTGGCCTCTACCATTCAGCGGCACACACAAACCCCCACAAGTTGTGACAACCAAAAATGTCTGCTGACGTTGCCAAATGTCCACAAGGGCAGGGGAGCACAGTCTCGGCCAGCTGAACCTCTGCGGATGAGCAGCCCCACTAAACACGTGGGAAGAAATGCACCCCAATCGTCAGGGCCTGGCGCAATCACAGAAGGATGAGTTACCGTTGTGATAACACCCACACTGGCAGGAACACACAGAAAAGGCCTTGCTGGTGGAAATGGGAACTCAGAGCCACGGTGGAGGCAGTACAGGGCGAGACAGGTAAGACTCTGAGGTGGCGGTGGCGAGAATCAGGGCTGCCTGGGCTCCGCGCTAACTGGCAATTGCATTTTTTGCAGTGCTGCCTATTTCGTGATATCTGAGGCTGTCAGTCTGAAAATTTGAAACTATAATTCCTGCGTCAGAGGGGCCCGTTTTCCCATGTTTGGCCAGAGCGTGGGGATGGGTTCCACCCCAACCCCCGCCTGTTCTGCCTCCATGAAAAAATGACAACAGTAAGAGGGGAACACCTGAACTTACAGACATTCGCAACCACACACGTGGTCCTGCTCCCAGATCCAGAGAGATGGGCTGCAGACTCCCCAAGCTACCTCTGAGGGACCCTGAGGTCACGCACAGCCCACAGCAACACCTGAGACCTTGAAGCCTGCCACCTGGCTGGAGTGTCGTGTGGTTTTGCTTTCATTATGTTGTGCTCACTCCGACCCTCGCCTTTCATCCCATTGCTGCCAGCACCTCCGGTCCAGTGATAAACAACAGGGACCTTGTTCCCACGTCTTCAAAGAATACGAACATCAAAAAGCTTTTGAATAGGACTTGTGCCCTAGGAGAGGACCAGGTTCCAAGAAGTGGGTCAGCCACCTAGCTTCTGCCCACATTCCCAAGAGTTTGGGTTCCAGCTCAGCCCCTGACTAACCAAGTCCCCACCCAACCTCTCTCAGCCTCAACGTCCCCCTCTGTGAAATGGGTTAATAGCAGGCACTGCCTCTCTGGGCTGCCGTGCTGTTTGAGGGACAGTGTGGTGCAGAAGTTGTGAGCCCAGCATTTCCACTTCTAAGTAAAGACCTAAGAAACACATCCACTGAAAGGCACGCATGCAAATGTCCACCGTGGCTCTGTTCACAACAGACAAGAACTGGAAGCATCCCACGTATTTATCAGCCAGAGAATGGACACGCGAACTGTGATATTTTCATGTAATAGATGCTTCTCAGTAATAAACCAGAAAGTACAGCCGAGTGTTACTCCCAACACATGGACGAAGCTTACAGACTGTGCTGGGGAAGGAAGCCAGACATAGAACTGTGATCGAGAACAGGCTCCTCTTGGGAGAAAAATCAGTAGAGTGGTCCTCTGCAGGGGAAGTGACTGGGAAGAGGCACAAGGGAACTTTCCGGGACACAGGAAATGCTCCAGATCTTAATGTACTTGGTGGCCACACTGGTGTACATATACATTAAAAAATGCATGGAGTTGTACACTTACGATTAGTACACTTGACTGTAAGTTATACCTAATTAAAAAAAAAAAAAAACCACAAAAAGTACCCATGACTGTGCCAGGTCAGCAGTCAACAATGGGACCTAAATGTCAGCCTCAGTTTCCTCATCTGGACCAGCCTTCAGCAACCAAAGCGAAAACAAATAGGACCAGCCACTCAGGGCTGTCCTGAGGACTCTGAGCGAATCCATTTCGAATCCAGTCGGGCATGTGGTGTATGCCTTCCGAGACAAACAGAGCTCTTCATGTTAGATGAGGTCACGCGTGTAAAATGCTTGACAGGGCCCAGCACACCTGAAAGCCCAACCAATGCTGGTGCCCTCATCTAAGGTGTGGACTCCCCCAGAAGTCTCCCTGACCTAGTGACTGGGATGGGCCTCACTGGGGCTCCCTTCCCAGTCGAACCGAACCCCTGGGCTTCGCCTGCAAACCAGCCCATGGCTTCTCTCTCCGCAGTGAGTTTTCAGCTCCTTCACACCAACCATCTTTGTCTCTCAAGACTCCAGCCAGATATCACCTTACTCTCCCTGCCCCAAGACTTGCTCACAGGGAATTTCCAGTTTGGCCAACAACCAGTTTCTGGACAGATCTGAACAGAGACCCTGCTGTCTGGGGCAGCCAGAGGAGCTTCCTGTCCAGGACATAGTGAGAGGGCTTGGGTGTCTCCCTGAAGAATGAGCAGGGCTGGACATGGGGGCTCCCCCTGGCTGTACTGCCCTCACTGCCCTTACCAGAGCTTTGTGCTGCCTCGTATAGTCACCGCCCCCCCCACCACCACCACCCCCACCACTGGAACATCAGCTCTGTGAGGCACAAACCTTGTCAGTCTCAGGCATTTCTGTGTCTCCAGCACCTGGAGCCATGCTTGCCACATAGTAGATGCTCAATAAACATACGTTGCCTAAGTGGGGGAGCTGAGCAAATCAGGGAGGGCCAAAGAGGCCTCTGGGCATCCTGATCAACCCCATCTCTCTCTCCCTCTCTCTCTCCCCCTCTCTCCCACTCTATCTAAAATTCAATGGAGCCCGGCTGATGTGGCTCAGTGGCTGAGCGTCGACCCAAGAGGTCGCTGGTTCGATTCCTGGTCAGGACATATGCCCAGGTTGTGGGCCCGATCCCCAATGGGGGGCATGCACGAGGCAGCCAGTCGATGTTCTCTCTCATCAGTGTTTCTATCTCTCTCTCCCTCTCACTTCCTCTCTCTCTAAAAATCAATAAAGAAAAAAAAAATGTAAGTACCCAGGGCTCTCCTCTGGGTGAAGGATGTGAGCTTGAGCACCCTCTGCTGGAGCTCCCCTAGGGCCCTTGCCCCTCCCCTACCCTGCTGGAGCTCCCCTAGGGCCCTTGCCCCTCCCCTACCCTGCTGGAGCTCCCCTAGGGCCCTTGCCCCTCCCCTACCCTGCTGGAGCTCCCCTAGGGCCCTTGCCCCTCCCCTACCCTGCTGCAGCTCCCCTAGGGCCCTTGCCCCTCCCCTACCCTGCTGCAGCTCCCCTAGGGCCCTTGCCCCTCCCCTACCCTTCTGGGGAGTTGCAGAGAGATACCACCCCTGCCTGTGACATCTGAAAATCAGAGGTGGCACTCTACACCTCTTCCTGTGGCTTAGCCACAACTAGGAGCTTTAAAAGTCAAAACACAATCCTCTCCATCCAACAGTGGGAAGTTCACAGAGCTTTTCCCCAGGAATGAGCTCCTGGAAAATAAGAGACTCGGGGCCGAGAACTGAGAGTCCCGGGTGGAGGCCCTGACCATTGGTAGACTCTCGCTCTCAAGGAGTTTCCGTTTCTGTCATCGAGTGAGGCTGTGCTGGTGATCATGTCTAAACTGACTCCTCTCAAAATCCCCCCAGTTGATCCTTGATGTGGCATCACCTCCTCCCAGACTCACTCCCCTGTGATCTCAGCCGGCGTCCTGTAAGTGGCCATAGGGCTGGCACTGCCCTCACAGCCCCTGACTCCCCCAGCCTCAGCCAACCCTCACACGGGGCAGTACTCTCTATCTCCACTTGCACAGAGGGACACATAGTCGTGAGCCTCCTTTTGTGAGCGGGGGGTCACTCTGCCGGAGCCCCGTGAAACCCATCCCTCCACCCTGCCCTCCGCCTGTCACAGCATCACGATCGTCCAACGAGTGGACCTCCCACTGCTCTCCGGCACACCTCGTCAGGCAAGTGAGCACTGAGCGAGCCCCGCGGGGCCCCGGCTGGTCGCCTCGCGTGGCGCTGACTCACAAAGCTCAGCCAGGTTTATTTCGTTGGTTCACCTTCCTGCTGAGGCAAATCAGCACTGATGATTAGAATGGAAGCTGGAGGTGGAGGAGGGAATGGGCTGGGTGACTGGGAATGAACGTCAGGGCAATGCCAACCCAATTTCCGGAGATGTGAGCATCGGACTGATGTCACCCAGCCATCTGAAAGGTCAAACCCTCATTAGGTGTCAGCAGTTTGCTTATTTGGGATGTTGTTGACAGGAAAATGAGTCATTTAGTGTACCCTATCTTCTAAGACTGTTAGATGCTTACTAAGGGCCAGACTGGGCTGTCTGAATATTTTCGGAAGTAAATATGAGTCATGGAATCTACATGAGAAATATAAAAGACGCTGTTGGTGCCCCACCTGTGGGCCGTGGCTCTCACCTCTATGCTCTGCACCTGACTCGGCCAGTGAGCAGGCCCCTGGGGAGTCCACACCCCTGGAAGCAGCCGTCACCCCGTCAGGATGAGGAGTGAGTGGATAAAGACCCAGCTTCCTTCCCCCTGGGCTGGGATAACTCAGGGTGTGCTCTCACTGTCCCCGAGAGGTCCCCGCTGGGCCTGGGCTCCAGCTGCCCCCAGTGCCATTGGCCTGAGAGAACAGTCTTTCGAATTCCTTCTCCCCTCTAGGAAGTATTTCAGGGTCTGCTTCTGGAGAAGTCTAACCCAGGGCAATAGGACGAGTCCCTCAGGAGCTCGAGAGAGGTCACATGACCCTGTGTTCTGAGCTGAGTCACCAGGGACCAGGCTGGCAGGAGGGGAGGAAACTCCTGTCTAGAAATGTGCAGGAAGACCTGACGACCATCTCCGAGGGGCCCCACTGAAGGGGACTGTAGTCATCAAAGTGGAGTCTCAACTTTCTAAGTCCCCACTTCTGTACCCTCTCACCCAGTCACCTTGAGCTAGGTACACAGTGGAAGGCAGGGACTGAAGGGTACTTGACTTTGAGAAAAACAAATCCCCTGGGCTTCAGTTTCTTTATTTGGAACATGAGGGAGTTACCTGAGGTGACATCTGGGGTCTCTGCCAGTTTTGATGTCCTAGGACTCGGTGAGCTTATTGTGAGAGTGGTCTTTGAATATGGGGGAGGCCATGGGGGACAATCCAGAGGGCTCTGGGGGACCTGCAGAGAAGCCCTTCCCTCTCTGAGGCTCAGTGTCCTCAGCTGCCATAGGGGACTGGATTAGATGACCTCTAAGGTCCTTCTCAGCAGCAACACTCAGGGTCTTCAGGTCTGTCCCCCAGGTCCTGCTTTTCCTCATCACCATGGCTTGGACTGGGAATGGAGCCCAAATCCTACCCTCTCTGTAACTGTTGCCAAATGCCTCCTAGAAGCAGCCCTGAGCCCCAACCTACCGGTCATGGTTGGCATCTGGACAAAAGGAAACAACAGAGGTTCTTACAGATCTCCCCGCCCTTCTCCCCAAACACCGCCACTTCCCTCCACCGCCGCGCGGAGGCTCGGGGCCTCTTCCACACTCTGGGGTTCTCTCCTGTCCATGCGTCCACGTCTCAGTCCCCACCTTCCCTCTAATCATGGCAAGACAGGCTCTGTTCCCCATTTTAAAATGCCAGGCAGCAGATAGGAGAAGCTCTAAGGGGCAGCAGGCTCTCCGAAGGCCTGTGAAGTCCTAACCACATTCTGCTCAGTCCTGTCAGCGCCTCAGAAAGCACTCTGTGGCCAGGAAATCAGAAGGGTGTGACATCAATAAAGCAGTGCTCCAGCCACTGGGCCAGCCCAGCAGGAAGTGGCCCAGGAGCCCCAAGACCCCGACTCAGATCAAAGATCCCGCCGCTATCAGCTAGCTGCCTCGTCCATGATTTCCACAGATTAGAAAGTGCATTTACAAATCTCTTAGAAGATTATCGCCCGGCCAGGGTGGCTCAGTGGTTGAGCGTCGACCCATGCACCAAGAGGTCGCCAGCTCGATTCCTGGTCAGGGCACATGCCCTGTGGGGGGCATGCAGGAGGTGGCCAGTCGATGTTCTCTCTCATGGATGTTTCTATCCCTCTCTCCCTCTCCCTCTCTCTCATAAATCAATAAAGGGAAAAAAATTTAAAAAGATTATCAACAGGACAAAGGTTTAGCCTTAACATCGAGAGCCTGTGTAATCTTCAACGTCACTCAGCTTTTCTGCCTCTCAGCGTTGCCATTTGAAACTCAGGCGTAAATATATTAGTCTACAGCCTGCTCCACGGCTCTGGGTTTCCTCCAGCGAGAGCATTAGAATGGAATGAAAGAACACGGCCAATACATTCCCCGTGGTTATTTTTGGGTGCATTTGATTATTCTATATATATTCTTCTGGTGCTTCTCTGTCATTGTCCAATTTTTGATAATAAGTACATGCTATTTTTGTAATAAAAATGAAACATAATTATTTAAAAGAGGATTCTAGCCCTGGCAGGTGCGGCTCAGTTGGTTGGGCATCATGCTGTGTACTGAAAGGTTGCCGGTTGGATTCCTGATCAGGGCACATGCCTGGGCTGCTGCTTTGATCCCCAGTCGGGGTGTGTAGGAGGCGGTTGATCGATGTTTCAGCCTCACACTGATATTTCTCTCTCTCTCTCTCTCCCTCTCCCTCTAAAAATCAATTTTTTTAAAAAAATTTTAATAAAATAAAAGAGGATTCTACATACACACAACTGTTCACTGTTTAGCCCCGTCTGGCTTCCTCACTGGCAACGTCCCCAACTCTTTGTCTGTAGGCTGGAAGGGACTCGACAGCTCATCGGATCCCAACATGTTACCAGTGAGGAGACTGGCACCCTCACGCTGGGTCATGTCAGCTGTATTCTCTGCAGGGAGAATTCACATTTACCTCCTCTGACTTCCTCACCAAGGAATAAAGAAAACCCAGCAAAGACACAGCAAATGAGGGCCATTAAATCCTTAAATAAGAAAATTAATGCATCCCATTTATGGCCTTTAAAAACATCACCCTTTCTCCTCCCCTCTACTCACGGAGTCTCCCCGGCAGCCTGCAGATCCCCTCGTCATCCAGCAGGTCCCCTCGCGCTTCGCACCTGGCTGGGGCCTGGATGCCTGGAGGTGGCGGGGCTGCCTCGGGGCTCACAGGAGAACTGGCCAGAGCTCCCTCCTGGAGAGATGAAAAACCAGGGTAGTCAAAGCTGAGCATCTTGGTGCAGGCTCAGTCATCCTGAAATGTATTCAGAATTTCTTTCAAAGGGAAAGAGCATCCATCTCCATGTCTACCATAAAGGTAGGAACCAGTACGTCTTTGATGTATACAATTAACATCTTGTACACAGTGGACACTTGATAAATTCATCTTTCCTAGTCAAGCTTTTCGGGCCTGTGCCTAACCCCACCGGAAGGCCTCCTTGCCAAGACTTGACCTGTAAGTCGGAAATCTGAGGGCCGAATAATACTCAGTGGGAACCTGAGGGGCCAGGATAAAAAGACCTTAAATCAGAAATAAACAAACAATTACATGCTATTTTCAAAAGAGAAAAAGAAAGGATAAACTTCTGAACCCCAAAGTCCCACCAAAGGATGTCGTGTCTTTACAATTTTACCATCAGCCTAGCCCCCAGGGGTGATGTGGCGCGTTCAGCAGGGTGAGGGGGTGAAGGACATGGCAGGGTTTTGTAGAAGCAGGAGGATCCTTGGGGCTCACTCCCAGCCACAGGCTGCCATATCCTAAAAAGTGAAAGTGAAACCAGTCCCAGCAAGAGTCATTTCCTCACTCCAGGCTCTTCTGGAGCCTTACATTCATCTCTTGGTGTCTGAGGAGGACAATCTGCAGTAAAAGACTGCGGACCTGAAGCCAGCAAAGCCAACTCCAAACCTTGGTCACTGCAGAAGAGGGTTCAACAACTTCTGGGGTAGTTCCCACTTCATTTCTGGATGCCCCCCCTTCCTGCCCCAGTTGGTGCTGTTTTCCAGGTAACCCAGCCTCAGCGCTGTGAGGGCTTGCCAAGCTGGAGGAGGGGCTGGAGGCCAGGACTGGCCTAGGACTTCCAGGAAGATCCTTGTGTTCTCCACCCTCTTCCAAGCAAGAGGAACGGGGAATTCCAGGCCTGCGACTGCCAGGCTGCGAGGGCCAACGGGGGAGCCGCTGAGTGAGAGCTCTGGGTTTCGGCTTGAGGGCCAGGGAGGAGTGTGATAAAACATACATGCGTGTGGATCCTGGGGGGAAGGGAGCGGAGGAAGGTCTTGGGGGTGCGAGGGGGTACCCAGCTCTGGGCACATTCTGAGGCTCCCAGGAAAATATGGCAAATGAAGAGGAACTGCTGAGGAGAGGGGCCCCTGCGTGGAGGCTGTGTGTGCCAGCTGTGAGGGTCTGGCTTGCGCAGAAACTTTCAGAGATTTCACATCTGGTTGATGTAGGGCTGAGGAAAAGGAAAGGAGGAGCAGCATACAGAGGGATTTCAAAAAGAGAGAGCAAGGGGCTGGAGATGAGTGAGGTGGAGGAGAGTGAGGGGAGGGGAAGAGGGGGTGGCCAGAGTTGGGGATGTATTGGAAAGTGAGATTCCAGCCAGGAGAAAATGTCTGATAAAATGAGTGCGGAAAATTCGGTGCTGGAGAAGGGATGGAGGCAGTTGTTCCGCGTCCGCGCTGCGTGGTTCAGCTGCCAGGCTCTTACCTGCATTACAGGTGGAGGTGTGGGAGCCGCCCGGCTGTCCGTTGTGAGCGCTCAAAGCCTGCAGCTGCTGGGCCCTAGGTCGGAGCTGCCAGACCCTCCCTTCCCAAACCCCTAACTTGGCCTGAGAACTGAAATGTCTCGTGGGAGGAAATCTCTTTCAAGAAGTGCCAGTAGCGTGCGCTCGGGTTCCCGGGCGAGCAGGCGCGCAGGGCGCTCCGGTAATCGCTATCCTTCCGGGAAACGAAAACGAAAGAGCGGGATCCGGCTTCCACTCCCTCCCCGACCGGCTTGGGGGAGGGCAGGGCCGGCCCCTGCGGGAGCCGAGCCCCGGGGCGCTGTGGCTCGGCCGGAGGCGCCGGTCCTGCTCGGGTGGACAGCCCCTTGGGCAGCCTGGCCCTGGCTTCCAGGGAGATGAAGGTGGGATTCTGCGGAATCTGGGGGGCCAAGGGAACCCCTGGCCCTGGGCTCCCGACCAAGGCAGACCAACTTCATGTTGCTCTTATGTGTCTCCATAGATGGATAGGAGGGGGACCGTTCATGCTGTCCATCTGAACCAGGTGCCTCCCCTTAGGGAGGGTGACCTCTGTCCGCATGCCATTTGGCTGGGTGGAGGCCCCAAGGCCCTGGGCCCGAGAGCCACCAGCAGAGCTGGCGTCGTGCGCCTCCTGACCTAGACCCCAGTACTCGGTGAATCCCCACTGGCGCCTTTTCCCAGGCCTCTGGCTTCCCGGGGTATGATGCGCACCTGCCTATCACCGGTGTGCCCCTCGCCTCAGCTCCTCTATCTCCAGGGAAAACGCAGAGAGGTTGTAAGCACTGAAGCAAACCAACATGCCCAGCAAAGAAAAGAAGGGAAGAAGCCTTAGTAACCTTCTGCCGGAAACCTGAGGGTGTAGATGCTGTTATAAAGAAGGCTTAGCACTGATACATCACCGGCTCCTAGAAGCCAGTGAGAACAAGGCCAGAAATACAACAGAAAAATGAGCAAAGGCAGTTCACATAAAACAAAATGCCCAATGGTTCCTGAACATAGAAAAAGATGCTCAGACTCCCTCATTATAAAAGCTGTGCAAATTAAGTTATTCTGAGATACAATTTTTACCCCATTAATTTCACAAAAATTCAGAAATTTAATAACAATCTGTTGGAAAGGCTGAGAGGAACAGGTACTTCACTGGACGTACAAAGTGGTACAAACCCATGGAGGGCCACGTGGCAGGATCTAGCAAAGTTACAAATGTATTTACCCTTCACCCAGCACTCCCACCAATGGTAGTATTACACACTACTTTGTGTGTGTGTGTGTGTGTGTGTGTGTGTGTACACTGGTATTCATACAAAGACACCCCTGGAAGGATGTGTAACAAACAAACGTAATTGGGATTCAAGACAGAAAAGAAGAGGAAGGGTTTTCATTGCAAACTTTTTTATATTGTTTTGATTTTTGAACCATATCATTAAATATCTATTCAAAAGAGTTTTTTTTAAAAAGGAAAGAAAGAAAAAAGTTTAAAGATCTGCTCCATGTTAGCAAGCCAAAACCTAGGTGATGATGGAAATAAGTAGGTACTGCATGAGGCAGACTGAAAAAATGGGGACATGCCCTGGCCGGTTTGGCTCAGCAGTTAGCGCATTGGCCACGGACCAAAGAGTCGTGGGTTCGACTCCAGTCAAGGGCACATACCTCGGTTGCAGTTCATCCCTGGCCCTGGTCAGGGTCATGCAGGAGGCAACCAGTCGATGTGTCCCTCTCACTTCGATGTTTCTCTCTTTCTCCCTTCCTCCGTCTCTCCCACTTTATCTGAAGATAAATAGAAAAATATCCTCGGGTGAGGATTAAAAAAAAGGGGGGGGACCTTTCCCTTTAGAATGATAAAAGCGATGCTACATATGATCTAAGTCTACAAAATTATAAACCCATGTGAGCAGGAATAAGTAAAATCCCTCCCTCACAAAAGAAATATGCATAAATGTTTCATGCTCAATAAAATAACAATATTTATTTCATTTTTAAATAACACTTTTCTCACAAAGAACTCAAACATATACAGAACTTATAATTTATAACAACAAACTTTCTTAATACCTGTAATACTTCTAAAAGGGAGGAGAGGGGGAATATGAGGTAGACAGAAAGGAAGGAGAAGAATGGGGCACTGTGGATCTGGACATGGGCACCAAGAGCTGGGGGTACCCAGGGAGGGGCCTAGGAGAAAGCACCCATTTCTGTGACCTCTGGTTTGAGGATGAGGCTCCGTTTCACTCACGGAAGGAAATGCTCAAGATTTTCCCACAAGGAGCACTAGGACCATCCACCACGCCTCCTAAGTGTGCCTTGGGCTCTACCCTGACGCAATCACAGCTGGTGGCTCTGAGCAGACAAATGGTCAGTGAGTCCGCAGTTCTCCAACGAACCAACCAGGCATAAACCAACAGTGACAGGTAAAAAGAGAGGGAGCTGGAGAAGGGTCTTCTTTCCATCTGTGCCGGTGGGTCTCATGTTTCTCAGAGGGTAGAAGGATAACAGAACTTGACATCTACATTCCTTTTACATCAAATAGTTATTCCGGATAAAGCGCAGCAGCGCGTAAGCTCCTCCAAAGAAAACCACGACAAAATGAGCCAGTGCATCTCTGCCTTCCCGCTGAAGATCCTGTTTTAAAAAGGGAGAGAGAGGGATATTTTTGAAAGGCAATAGAACAATCCAAAGTTAGAAATTCAGTATTACTATTAATTCAATCAACACCAGCAAACAAGCTGCTTGGGCTGCTTTTCGAACTGCACGAGCTGAAGGAGGATCTTGGGAGTTTAGTCATGTCCTATCCTCCGCACCGCCTGGGGACGTTCTCCTCTGGACGTGTTTTCCCATCTTAACCGGCAGCAAATGGGGGCCCTCTGTTCAGGGCTGATAACCGCTTATCTGGCTTCCCAGAGCACTTCTTCATCCTCTCAAAGGAGCGAGGGAGTTTGCTTTGGGGTTGGAAGTACTGTGGGACTTAGCCGGGTGGAGAGGGGAGTGAATGGGGACAAAGTGGGAGGTGACAGGAGCACAGCAGGTGTGTGGAGCTTGTGAACTTGGGAGCGGCAGGAGGAGGAGGCTGGGGGTCGGATACAAAGCTCTCCCTGCCCCTGCCCCTCCCCCTGCAGTCTCTTCTCAACACAGCAGCCTGCTGACTGTTGAAATGTGGCTTCTCTGCTCAGTGTTCCCTATGGCTCGGCCTCCCTCAGAAGACAAGTCCTGATGGTGACCCAAAGGCCCTGCCTCACCTACGGCCAACCGGCCGCTCTGACCACATCTTTTATACCTTCTCCCTACTCAGCTCCAGCCACACCGGCCTCCTCGCAGTTCTTCAAAGCTGCCTCTGCACTGCTGTCCTCAGACACCCCGACCCCTCCGACGCTGTGTCAGGGTTTTCTCCGAAGTCACCTTCTCGGAGAGCCCTTCCCTCAGCTCCTCTACTCAAAACAAAATCCTCGACATTCCTCATCCCCTTCCTTGCTTTCTTTTTCTCCAAAACAGTTATGACTGTCTGATAAACTATACACTTTATTTATTCGGTTATGATTTGCCTCTTTTAGAATGAAAACCCTTGAGATGAGGGAGCTTGTCTCTTCTGCTCACTGCCATGTCCCCAGGACTGGAGCTGCCTGACACCCAGGGTCGCAGCACATATTGGTACTAAATGACCGAATGACAACTCGCCAGGGACTCAGCACATAATGGTACTAAATGACCAAGTGACAACTCGCCAGGGACTCAGCACATATGGTACTAAATGACTGAATGATAACTCATTGGCAGCAGGGTAAGGAATTTAGACTTTGTCCTGTCAGTAACTGGAAATCACTAGAGTATTTTTTTCCCTTTTATAATTGATATCAGTTAGGAAAATGGAATTAATTTCCTTCCAGCACGGCAGACAGAAAAATGAGCACGGAGCCAGGTGCTCGTATATATATATTTTTTTTCTTTAATCCTCACCCAAGGACACTTTTCCATTTTTTGTTCAGACAGAGTGGGAGGGAGAGAGAGGAAGAGAGAGGTGCTCGTATATTTAAATTCCAGTTCTGTCGCTTAGTTGCAGAGTGACCTGGCGTAGGTGACTGAATCGCTGAAGCTCAACTGCTCTCCTGAAATACCTGTACCGCTGATGTATAGGGTTACTGGGAGAATCAAATTAAAGGAAAAGTTCTGTTTTCCTTCTACCCTCTGAGAGCGTTTTCAAAGAGGACCTGGAAGAAACTGTTTATTCATGTTAGGGTCCCTCCCCTCTTCCTAACAAACTAAGAAGTTCCCTGTGCATTGCTGTTATCAGGCAGGGTCCCAGAGAAAACAGTGGCACACTCAAATTAGGATAATTCAGGGAGGGTTGAATAAGGGGACTATCTACCAAGGGGTAGGGGACACAGGGGTGGCACAGCACCCAGGGCTGGTAACTGCAGAGTTGTTGCCACTCCTAGGCCTATGGGGACAGGGAGGGGTCAGTTTCTAGAACCCAGAAGGAAAGAGTCCTTCCTGTAGAGAAAAATTTCAGAGACACATTTAAGAGCCTACACATGATGGGAAAGCTATTATAAAACACACTTTCTATCTAGAAAAATGATGTGCCCTGGGTTTAAAAAAAGACCAGGTCCTTGAATCAAAACCCCATATAACTAAATAGCAAAACATGTTATTGCGAGAATCAGGCCTGTTTGGAAACACAGAATTCGTGCTTAAGTGAAAAGAGCTTTCTCAGCAGCTGTGTGGCCCCTCAAGGGCAGTCAGCTCCGTGGACAAAAACATGGCCTGCTGAGCTCCTTGCTAGGGCGCTCCAAAGGCAAGAATGAGAGTTTCTTTGAATATCTCAAAAGCAGGAAGGGATCTGGAGAATCAGTGTGACAACTTGATTAAACAGAGTACAAAGGTGAACAAGTGATGACCACACATAAATGAACCGTGCCAGAGTTGAAATTCTGTTCAAGTTGCTTGATTTAAGCCTGAAGCACCAGAGTGAAGCCGTCAGCATTTCACAGCCAGACTTAAGAGAAATTTCTAAAATTATTTTTAAGCCCAGAACAGTTTGGCTCAGTGGTTAAAGCATCAGCCCGGGGACCAATGAGTCGTGGGTTCGATTCTGGTCAAGGTTGCAATTCGTCCCCGGCCCTGGTCGGGGTCTTGCGGGAGGCAACCAGTCAATGTGTCCCTCTCACAATGATGTTTCTCGCTCTCTCCCTCCCACTCTATCTGAAGATAAATGGAAAACTATCCTCGGGTGAGGATAAAGAAAGAAAGAAAATTATTTTTAAAATATGATGTGGTCTACTTAAAAGTGTTCTAGAATGCAATTTTGTGGGACAGGACAAGATATCTTTAAAAGTCTAGGTCAAAGCCAGCTTTATAGAACGCTGCAAGAAAAGCTAGGGCAGGCATAGGGATGGGCATACAGATCGATGGAAGGGAGCTGAGAGGCCAGAAATAAATCCTCTCGTTTACAGGCAATTGATTTTCAACATGAGTGCCAGGGAAGGAATAGCTTTTTCAACCAACGGTGCTGGGACAACTGGACCCCCACATGCCAAAGATTGAAGGTGGGCTTTTAAATCAAACCACATACAAAATTAACTCCAAGTGGATCAAGACCTAAATCTAAGAGCTAAAACTACAAGTCTCTCAGAAGAACACATGGGTGTAAAATCTTCATGACTTTGGATTAAGCAATGATTTCTTGGATATGACACCAAAAGCACTAGAAACAGAAGAAAAAATAAATTGAACTCCATCAAAATTAAAAACTTCTGTGCTTCAAAGAATACCATCTAGAAAGTGAAAAGACAACCTACAGAATGGGAGAAAATATTTGCAAATGATATTTCTTATAAGGAACTTACATCTAGAATATATAAAGAACTCCTATGACTCAATAATAAAAGACAAATATTTTTTTACATGGGCCAAGGATCTGAAAAACATTTCTCCAAAGAGATACACAAATGACCAATAAGCTCATGAAAAGATACACATTAGCCATCAGGGAAATGCAAATCAACACCACAATGAAAATCTCTTCAAACCCATCAGGCTGGCTATAGCAAAAAAGGCAGTTAATAACAAACATTGACAAGGATGTGGAGAAACTGGAAACTTGTACACTGCTGATGGGAATGTGAAGTAGGTCAGTCACTTTGGAAAACAATCTGGATGTTCCTACAAAAAGTAAACATAGAATTCTCATATAGCACAGCAATTCCATGCCTAGGAATGTACCCAAAAGAATTGAAAATAAACCTGGCCGGTTTGGCTCAACAGTTAGGGCATCAGCCCGAGGACCGAGGGGTTTGGGGTTCAATCCCAGTCTAGGGCATGTACCTGGGTTGCAGGTTTGCTCCCAGCCCCAGTCGGGGAACATGCGGGAGGCAACCAGTTGATGTCTCATTGATGTCTCTCTCTCACATTGCTGTTTCTTTTCTCTCTCTCCCTCCCTCCCTTCCACTCTATCTAGAAAATCAATGGAAAAATAACCTCAGGTGAGGATTAACAAAACAACAACAAAAAGAACTGAAAATATATTCTACACAAAAACGTATAAACTAATGTTCATAGCATCATTATTCATAATAACCAAAAAGTGGAAACACCCCAAATATCCATCAACTGATGAATAAACAAAATGTGATATATACATACAACAGAATATTATCCAGCAATAAAAGGAAATGAAGTAATGACATGTGCTACAACATAAAAGAGAAGAAACGCTTGGGCCATTCAGTGTTGATTTATGCAGCTGCAGAGGTGAATTTAAGACTTATAAGTAAATTACAACTTAAAAGGCAAAGGAGATTACGTTTGTCCTACTCTGGTCTCTCCAATTCAGAGAAAAATATTAGCCGGACCCATGAGTATTCAGAATTAGCTGATCAAAAAGCAGGAAAGTTGAACTGAAGAATTTCCTAGAAGAAAAAGTGAGAACTTTCCTGCAGAAGAAACTGGAGCCTAGAAGAGAGACGATGAGTATCACGCGTGTGCTGTAAGAAAGGATAAAGAGATATTCAGCTCCAAATGTTGAAAGGGCAAAGACAAAAAATAATAATAATTTTTTGGTTTAGATAACATTTATTGATCATTTTCTGTGGGTTGGGCTCTGTTCTGAGTGATTCACACAGATTCTCTCATTTAATTTTCACAACAGTCATAAAAGGTAGATAATATTGTTATCTCCATGTGACAGATGAGACCCAGGGAGGCTAAGTAACTTGCCCCATGTCACACAGTAAACAGTGGTGAGCCAGACTTTGTATTCAGTACTGGGACCCTAAAACTAGCACATTTAACCCCTTGCACCATAGTGGAAGACTCAATGAGTCCCTGTGTAAGTATCTCTTCTACGTATGTGAGGCTTCTGCTGTAGTGTTAGATATGGCTGTCCACTGAGGCCAAGAGTAAGGCTCTCAGGTGAGGTGTTCTCTGAAAGGGGTCCCGACAGGAAATGTATAGAGGTAGGAAGGCACCCCACCTCTCTCTGCACCTCAGGCTTTTGGGCCCAGATGTCAAAGAGAGTAGATGCCTGGAGGTGGCTCCTGGGAGAAAAGGGGGCCAAATAGTAGAGACAGTATTGGGGTGGCACATGTGTTTTGGAACCAGCGGACATGGGTTTAGGTCCTAATTCTGTTACTTACCAGCTGTGTGACCTATGAGAAGTTACTTGACTTCTCAAATCATCGATTTCCTCATTTGAAATGTGAGAATAGTAATAGTCCCAGATTCACTGGTGGTTGTGAGAATTTAATAAAACAATGCAGCCCTGGCCGGTTTGGCTCAGCAGTTAGAATGTCAGCCTACAGACCAAAGGGTCTCAGATTTGATTCCTGGTCAAGGGCACATACCTGAGTTGGGGGTCGTTCAGGAGGCAACCGATGTGTGTGTCTTGCATCAATGTTTTTCTCTCTCTCCCTCCCTTCCACCCTCTCTAAAAATCAATGAAAAAATATCCTCAGGTGAGAATTAACAAAAAACAAACAAACAAAAAAAACCAATGCAGCCCTGGACAGTGTGGCTCAGTGGTCGAGCATCATCTCATGCACCAAAAGGTCACCAGTTCAATTCCCAGTCAGGGCACATGCCCAGCTTGTGGGCTGAATCCTGGGCCAGGGCTTGGTGAGAGGCAGCCGATCAATGTTTCTGTTTCTCTCTCTCTCTCTCTCTCCCTCTCCCTCTCTCAAATCAATAAAAACATTTTAAATAAATACATAAAAATAAAACAATGCAAGTGAAACCCTTAGCATGGCTCCTAGCAAACAGCAAGCCCTCCATAAGCACTAGTTATTGTTACACAGCTTTAGTTTATCCTCCAAACAGAGTTGTGTTGGGAGCAAGGTCATTACTGATCCTGTGAACCCAGGGAGAAAGCAGCACTTTATAATCCAAATTCTTATCTTCAACGTCTCCTCTAACTGCAGGCTGGGACTTAACAACTCCTACACAACTTCACAACATCTCCGTCTGCGTGTCCAGCAGGAACTTCAGACTCCCGCGTTTCCCCCAAACAGAGCTCTGTATTTCCCCCAAACCAGTTCTCCAGTCGCCTCCACCCCAGTAAATGCCACCACCACTCATTCAGAGGCTCAGGCCCAAACCACTAAGCACTGCGTTCCTTTTCGCTCACTCCGCACATGCAGTTCATCAGCCAGTCCCGCAGGCTCTACTTTTAAATTCATCCCGAGTCTGATCATTTCCGACCACCCCCACTGCTACACGCTGGTCCCAGCCTTTGGGGGTCTCCTCTGCCTCTCCAGCCCCTGCATACAGCCTACTCTCTGCACCATAGCCAGTCTCCATTCTAAAAATGTAAGTCAGCTCATGACTGTTCCTCTCCAGAAGCTTCTCTTATGTTTAGCATAAAACCCAAACACCTACCACTGCCTCTAAGACCAAGGCCAACTTCCAGACCTCACCTCACTCCACTCCAGCCATCCTGGCCTCCTCGCTGTTTCTTGAGCCTGTTCCTGTAGCAAGGGCTTTGCACTCGCTGTTCCCTCGGCCTGGAACGCTTCCCCCTACGTATTCCCACGCCTCACTCCCTCACCTCCAGTCTCTGCTCCAACCTCACCTCCCCAGAGATATCACCGTCCCTGATAGCCCATCCAAATTCAGTCTCCATCACTATCTTCTCATCCTGCTGTCTGACCTGTCCCCTGCGTTGTCTTCTGTCTCCCTCCCAGATTGTGAGATCTATGGGAGCAGGCTCATCTTCTGCCCTGCTGTTTGCTCTAGCTACCAGCGCCTGGAACTGAGCCTGGCATGTAGTAGGTGTTCAATAAATATCTGTTTGAATGAAATTGGTCTAGCAAATGTTTTATTTGGTTGTCCGTGTTTATTTTGTCTTTGTTTCCTTCTTGCTTTTAGTAGTGTTGTTGTTGGGACTTCCCATTCATGTTTTGTCTTAGGGACTGTTTTATTGAAGAAAACACTGTCCACATTTAGGCCAGGACATGAAAGAAGACACAGCACCCCCCAAGCCAGCACGGTGGCGGCAGCAGCGATGAACAAGAACCATCAGGAGAGGTGAACTGAAGGGCAAGAAGTTGCCCCTGAGGGGCAGCCACCCTCCTACCATGGAGTGCCCCCGCCGCCCCAATGATCTCCTCTCTCTGCTGCCAACTACAGGTTGCTCTGAGGAAACGAAGTTGGCTGCGGATTTCATTACCCCTAAGATTTCAATAGCAATCACTATTCTTTTCTGTTTTCCCTTATTATCTCTTGTAATAATCAGGAGAAACTAAGAAATCAGGGGAGTGGGGCTTAGATCATACCTCTGGGTTGGTCCAGGAGGATTATTATAATCTGAGGCAGAGGTTGTCCTCCTTGCCTGAGCATTCGATTCACCTGGGGAGCTTTAAAAAAATGCCCTATGGCCAGGCCACACCTCATGTCAATTAAATCAGAATCTCTCAAGGTGGGGCCCGGGCATCGGTAGTTCTTAAAATTCCACAGGTGATTCCAATCAGCATCCTAGTTTAGGGTGTGGAGCAAAGGCTCTCACACTTTAATGTGCACACAAATCCCCTGGGGTGTGTGTAAAAAAGGGAGATGGTGATTCCAGCGTGTGGGCTTAGATTCTGCACACCTGACTGGCTGCTAAGTGATGCTGAGGCTCCTAGTCCATGGACCACAGTTTGAGCAGCAAGCGTGAGGTCAAATACTGACCTTGAATCAGGTTCACAATTTTCAGATCTAATGCTTGGTAATCCAGACATTACTAATCCATGTGTTCTGCTAATTCCTGGGCATCCCATTTGCTCAGCAGCCACTGTTCTGCCTGCTCTTTCTCCTGTTTGACAGGCCCTTGCTGGAGAAACAGAGGTCTCACCTCTTGAACCATCCTGTGATCAATGCTGTCTCCAATGTTTTTCAGCTGCGTGGCCAACTTGTGGATTATTTCCTCCTGGTAATTGTTCTGGCCAATGCTGTTTTCCTTGGGCTGAGAAGGTGAATTGTGATCTGCATTAAGAGAAAAGAGTTCAAATGAGGTACTTCATTAACTATCTGTGAAATTACTCACCACTAGTTACTAAAAACCATCTTAGACAACGAGAGGGATGAAAACCCATCTTCGTAATGATTATCAAAGAGAACAAAGACTTGCATTGGAATAGATCAGTTCTGTTCAATAGAGATATAATTCAAGCTATATATTAATTTTCAATTTTCTACTAGTAAAGTCAAATAAAAGTTCATTAGTAATATATTTTACTTAAGCCAATATATCCAAAGTATTATCATTACAACATATAATCAACATAAAATTATAAAGCTATGTTTTGCATTCTTTTTATTATACCTAAGTCTTCGAAATCTAGTGTTAATTTATTCTTACAGCACATATAAATTCAGAAGCTAACTTTTCACTGGAAAACCTGGATCTGTATTTAGATTTCATGAAGTTTACATTTTAAAAAGTAGATTCATATATCCAAGTTGTTCCAAACATACTTGAAAGTTTTCCAACAATTAAATCAAGTATCCATTTTTAAAATTAATTAAAATAAAATAAAATTTGACTCTTTAATCACTATATTTCAAGTACTCAAAAACCAAATGTGATTAATAGTCATTGTATGGGATAGGTCTGGATCTGCACACTTTTTAAAAGTAGATTTTTCCTTTTTTAATCCACAATCCTTGAATGAATTCTTCCAAATCCTATTTGCTTCCAGCAACCAATGAGTGTTTATAAGCAACACTATGAGTAAACTACTGTGCTGGGTGCTTTGGGGAACTTATAAAAAATAAAAACACAAGGTTTCTGTCCTTAAGTTTCTCACAACACACTGATCAGGGATGAAACAATTCCCAAGTGCTTCAGGACTACAGAGAAGAAAATAAAATTGGGCTAAAGTAGACAAAAGTATGGCTTCGTAAGTACAGCAGGTTTTGCGTTGAACTTATTTTGTTCCAATAAAATTTGGGGACTTTGCTTTTTCAAGTTTTATACAGAGAGAATAAGCCCTGTCTTCAAAGAGGCTAGTAGGAGAGAGACACACACTACAATTCAACATGTTATAGTAAGAACAGGGTCTGCACAGAGGTAGGGAAGATATCCCGATGGCGATATCTGAATTCAGTCTTGAAGGAAGAAGGATAAATAAGAATTAGCCAGAAGCCTGGCTGGTGTGGCTCAGTGAATTGAGCGTTGTCCCATGGACTGTGAGGTCCTGGTTTGATTCCCCGTCAGGGCTCATGCCCAGGTTTCGGGCTCAATCCCCAGTAAGGGGCGTGCAGGAAGAAGCCAATCAATGTTTCTCTCTCATATTGATGATTCTATCTCTCCCTCTCCCTTCCTCTCTCTTTAAAAAAAAAAAATAAATTAAAAATAATTCTTTTTAAAAAAAGAAGAATTAGCCAGGAGAAGAAGAGAGATGGAGGCCAAAGCCAGCTGGGAGGGAGTGGCAAACAGAACATTCCAGGCAGAAGGATCACGGGAGCATAGATGTGGGGGATTTCACAGTGAGCTTTTGTATACAAACTCTAAGTAATGCTACTGTTGAAAGGCAGGGAGTGATAGGAAACAAACTAATAGGGTAGGCAACAGAAAATTCATGAAGGCAGAGTAAGAGGCTTGGACTTTATCTAGTAGAGCAAGATCCCACTGGAGGGTTTTAAGCAGGAAATGATATGATCAGATTTGCTTTCTAGCTACAGTATTTCCTTCTGGGATCAGAGTGGAGAATGGTCAGACAGGCAGGGAGTGCATTTAGGGGCTACTGCAAAGTCCTGAGGATGGATGGATGATAAGGTGTTGCCTAACAATAACTAACATGCTTACTACATGCCAGACCAGACATGCATTATTTTACTGACCACTCCCTCACAATGACCCCTGTGAGGACATTTACCCTGTGTTACAGATGAGAGAGCTATGATTTAGAGAGTGCTTTTCAACCTTGGCTCCACCTTGGAATCTTTGGCCGGGGGTGGGGTTGGGCCTTTTAAAACTCCTAGTGCAAAAGTCTCACTCCATTCCAATGAAATCATTATCCTGGTAGTTGGACCAAGCATCAGTTTTTTGTTTTTTTTTTAAGCTCCCCAGGTGGTTCCCATTTGCAGCCAAGTTTGAAGACCAGTAGTTTAGAAAATGGTTGAGTACATTGCCTGAGGATTGAAAGTCAATGAACTTAGTGAGAATGTCAAGGAACTTAGTGAGAACCTTGAGCATAAAAAAGGACCAGTCAGGAATGAAGGATGCACTAACTAAAAAAATAATTTATAGGGAATCAATAGTAGAGTAGGTGAAGCCAAGAAGCAAACCATCAATTTGAAATATAAGGAAGCAAAAAAACACCCAATCAGAATAAAGAATCCCAAAAAACAAGGATAGTGTAAGGAGCCTCTGGAACAACTTCAAGTGTACCAACATTTGCATCATGGGGGTGCCAGAAGGAGAAGAGAGAGGGCAAGAAATTGAAAACGTATTTGAAAGAATTACAGAAAAATTCCCTAACTTGGTGAAGGAAACAGACATACAAGTCCAGGAAGCACAGAGAGTCCCAAACATGATGAACTCCAAGAGGCCCACACCAAGACACATCATCATCAAAATGCAAAAGGTTAAAGACAAAGAGAGAATCTTTTTTTTTTTTTTTCTTAATCCTCACCTGAGGATATTTTTCCATTGATCTTCAGATAGAGTGGGAGGGAGAGAAAGGGAGAGAGAGAGAAACATCGACATGAGAAGGACACATCGACTGGTAGCCATTACAATCTCCTACACAGTTTTATCACCATTGGGCAGTTCTGGACAATGCTAATTAATACAGTATTTATGACTGTTTGTTTGGTTGCAGGGAAGAGAACCCTACTCTAGTCACCTCCAGAAAGCTGTGGTTTCTGGTGAGGATGCTTATGAAAAAGAACTGAACTTGGAGGATTCAGATTCTGAGGCAGTTGCGGGGCTTAGTCTTTTTTTCCTTTTGAGTCTTGGTTTCTTTCTGAGTGCTCAGTTCTCTATCTGCCGGCTTCCCCTGCCTCTCCTTTAAATGTTTCCTTCCCCTTCGTAATTTTCACTTGCAAATGACTGTGACTTATTCTGGGCCCAACATAATCCCGTGGCATTCCTGGTCCCACTGCCAACTCTTCCCCTACATTGAACAGAGAGGAAGCTGACATTGAACAGAGAGGAAGGGACCCCGTTTCCTTTGGGGACTAGGTTCTGAGTACCTGGCCATACAATAGATTATTGGTTCTTGGGTCAGATGTCCACCTCTGATCCAATCAACTGTGGCCTGGGGCTATAAATCGACTTCAGCATAAACTCTGGAAGTAAAAGTTAAAAATTAAGTTCCTGATGCTACAGTGTCTTGTATTTTTGGTTCTGGTCATGAATCCATTCCTAGTAATAGTTGAATGCAAAATGGATTGAGCTGTGCTGTACTCAACCTATACATGGCAGTATGTGATGGCTAAAGGGAGTTGGTGTACCTGTCCTACAGACATTTATACAACAAAATAGTTACGCCACCATATTATAAGAAATATTATAAGATAACAGGAAATAAATCATTAAATTAAAGCTCTAAAGTGATCATACATTGAAGTGAGAAGTCTTGTGACAAGATCATTAAAATGAATGAAATAAAAAAGCAAAACTCTGTATTATTTTCCAAGTATTGAATTTTTAATACCCAAAGGGGAAAAGTATCTCGTTTTATGCTAGAAAGTTGTGTGAATACATATATATCCACACAGAGTTCTGAAAATAAAACGATAGTCCAAATGGCCTAGAGGGCAATTTGGGGAAATCTCATGGTTAATCTTTTTGTAAGAATAATTCCTTCACAAATTAAATTAAGCCTCAATGCATTGGAACTTTTAAAAAATATTGTACATTGCGAATCCTGACTCTGACCGGCAGTCCCTTCGGTTGCATCTAGGGAAACCTTTCAGCAAACATGCTCTTAAGGTGTTTTAAGGTGATTTGAGGTGATTTAAGAATGTGTGCCCTTCCACTGCCAGCTATAATGTGAATGTTCTATTTTCTCATATGGTGGTCATCCTTTTATGCTCTTGATTGTGTTCACTAAAAAGAGAGGTCTAGGGACTTGTGATTCAAGTCTGAGCACAAGTGTTGGCCTCTCCATTTCTCCTAATCCCTCCTAACCCCCCTCCCCCCAAAATAGTAAAATGAGTAAAGCCACAGCAGTGAAGAGAATGGAAGGCAAGGTCAATCGCAGATGAAAGATCTGTGTGTGTTTGTGAAAGGCAGACGGGAGATGAGACAAGATGGTGCTTCCTCTGCCTGGCTCATATGACCACAAGAACCCACCACAGGGGCTCCTGAGGCTAGAAGCCCATCTACCCACCAATCTCATGGTTAATCTTTCTGTAAGAATAATTCCTTCATAAAGCAAATTAAGCCTCAAATTAAGCCCAGGAGGGAGACACGCCATTGACTCCCTCTGATGGGGATCAATTGAACCACTTGGTGCCCTTGACATCCCAGCCCACTACACCCAGCACAGATATCAGGCAATCAATCAAACAAACCCAGACCACTCTTTTCTAATGGAGGAGAACAAATCTAATGGAAGAAGCTAAAGCTTCTTTATGAATGCTGGTGCCTTAGACTACATGTCTTCTTTGTTCTGGCATTTGAGGAACCTGAGGCCAGAAAGCTAGCTTCCTAATTCATCCCCCAAAGCCTCCCCTCCCCCAACTCAGACCCTCCTGTGCTCCATTTGAGTGCCCGCTCATCTGGGAGCCTGGAGAGGCAGGTAGGCACAGTGGTAAAATTCTGAAGCCAGGTCACTCGGGTTTAAATGTAAAATCCACCACAAATAAAATATGTGACCTGGGGCAAGTTATTTAATCTCTCTATGCCTCAGTTTCCACTGTAAAATGTGAATAGTAATGTATTATTTCATCAATTTTAATATTTTTAATGCCTCCGAAATCAGAATGTGAGTTATAATCTGTTGATAAAATATTAAACTTAATGAAATACCATAGTAACTACCTCACAAAGGAGTTGTTGAGATGACTGAGTTAACGTATTTAACCTGCCCGGGACAGTGCCTGGAGACCAGATAAACAGTACAGAAATGCTAGCTACTACACCCCCCGGGAAAACAGTCTTGCTCACATTAACAGCAGGCAAACCTCACCAGCTACCCAGTCCATATTTCTTTAAAATAACAAAGTATCACCAGGCAATTGATAAGAACCACAGAATAAGAGATACCAGATAAAAAAACAAAATAGTAATGCTAAAGAAAACAGACAAAATTCAGGGAACAGAAGAGAATGTGTGCAAACTCTAATGTATATGTTTAGATAGATTTAAGAAAATACCACATCCATGAAACCAAGAGGATGCTCTGAGAAAAAGAATAATCCTAGAACAGATTCTTTCAGATTTAAAAAATATAATTGCCAAAATTAAAAATACAATTGATGATCTAAAAAAATGAAGTCAAGGAAATCACTCAGAAAAAGCATCATAACTTGAAAAACATGAGAGAGAAAAAGTGGTATAGCATACCAGCATCTGATTAATAGGTGTCCCAGAAGGAGCGAAATAGAGGAAATGATCAGAACAGTCTAAGACAGCTTCCCAGAGCTGAAGGACACCAAACTTCAAATTAGAAAGTCCCACCAGCCTGGCTGGTGTGCTCAGTGGCTGAGCGTCAACCCATGCACCAAGAGGTCGCCAGTTCGATTCCCAGTCAGGGCACATGCCCAGGTTGTGGGCCTGATCCCCAGTGGGGGGCATGCAGGAGGCAGCCAATCAATGTTCTCTCTCATCGATGTTTCTCTCTCTCTCTCCTTTCCTCTTTCTCTAAAATCAATAAAGAAAAAAAATTTTTTTTTTAAAAATCCCACCACCAACAACAAAAAAAAGCCCCACCAAATTTGCAGGACAACAAACAGGGAAACAATTTCACCTCTAGAACATATTGAAATTTCAAAACACCAAGCATAAGAAGATGCTAAAAATCTCCAAAGAGAAACACAGATTAGTTGGGCGGCTAACTTCCCATCAACAATGGGATACCAGAAGATAGTAAAACAATTAATGTCCTCTAAAAAATTATTTTCAAACTAGGATCCTATGCCTAGCTAAACTCTCAGTAACGTGAGATGTGAATAAAACATTAGCAGATATGCAAAGACCTGAAAAGTTTTTCTCCCACACACAGTTTCTCAGGAAGTCTCTTGAGGAAGCATTCCAGTGAAACAGTAAACAGAGTATGACTAAACCCAGAAAAAAGACAACATTTAGCAAAAGGTGGAACCAACCCATGCGAAGGGAAGTCCCAGGATGGTAATGATGCAAGAAGGCCTAGAGAGCAACCCGACTGGAGCAGAGAACAGCTGTGGGTGGGAAGCCCCCAGGGGATAAGGGGGTGGGGGGGTGGGGGGGATCTGATAGAAGAGGCACTGTGGTTGAAAATTTGGGGAAACTACAAAGCAAGTTGGGGAGGGGAGGAGAGGCGATGAAAAAAAATCCAGAAAACGATCAAAGGTCAGACGGGCAGTTTATGGTCCATATGTGAAGCAAATTAAAAAGTGGCTTAAGTTTAAACTGAAGGAGTTGTTTTCCAGTTTTTTCTAAAATGATACTGGTCTGTGTTAAACTTCACAGTGCTTTTCCTATGTAGTCGACTAGGCATGCTTTTAAGCAACCGAAGCTTAAGTCCCTTGTTTACTGGGAGGTGATTATTCTCAGGGCTAATCATTCCAGCACATACAGTCTTTATTGCTGGTAGCCACCACCCCGAAATCCCGGAGCGTGAAGGGGGTTTGCACAACCTTTTATTTTTGGGGTGCTGATACAACAGGTGGACAGAAGCGAGGACGCGGGTACCAGAAGTCTTGGCCTCGCCACATGCTGGAAACACAGGCCTCCCGTTTCAGAGATGAACCACCTCACCGATCTCAAGGCTTCATCTCACACTCGTGTCTCTTTTTACTTGAGGAAAGTGGCTTCTTTTAGGAGGGCTTTAGGGCATCAGCTAGTGCTTTAAATTCAATCATTTTGAATATTTAAATCTTCCAAATACAAAATCAACAGTAGTTGCCCCATCCCAAAGGCCATGCCCTCTCCTAATCAATCAAACACATCATTGAATTTTCAATTCCTCACAATATCTAATCTGAATAACCATTTCAAAGTAATTTGCTTAAACTTAGCAAGACTATTCATCAATTTCAGGAAGGCTCAAGTCTCTTAGTAAGGACACACTGGTCCTTTAAAAAAGATTTCTGGGCCTAGCTGGTGTGGCTCATCGGTTGAGCAGCGACCCATGCACCAAGACATCACTGTTTGGATTCCCGGTCAAGGCACATGCCCAGGTTGTGGGCCCATCCCCAGTGGGGGGCATGCAGGAGGCGGCCAATCGATGTTCTCTCTCATTGATGTTTCTATCTCTCTCTCCCTCTCCCTTCCTCTCTCTCTAAAATCAATAAAAGGAGGGAGGGGGGAAGATTGCTGGTATCACCCAGGATTGAAGTATAACAAAAGAGAACTCAGTAAGGATAAAAGAAAGTTTGCAGGACAGTGAAGTGTGAATTTAAGCTATCAGACTATATTTAGCATCGGTAAGTGTGGGCTCCTCTAAGAGGTACCCTGATGCAGGACTGAGAGAGAAAGGCAGTGGCAGGAAGAGGAGGTGTGTTGAAGGAATTTCCTAAATTGAGAGTCTTGAGCAGGTTCGTGGGATGAGGAGGGAGGTTAGAGCAGGCACAATGAAAAGCAGAAGATAGCGTAGGTCAAACAGTTGAGGCAAAGTCTCAGAGGTTAATGAGGAATGAGAATGAAAACAGCCCTGGCCAGGTGGCTCAGCTGATCGGAGCACTGACCCATACACCGAAAGGTTGGGGTTCAATTCCCGGTCAGGGCACATAACTGGGTCGTGGGTTCATTTGCTCTTGCTCTTGGCTCTCTGGTTCCTTTGGCTTTGTTCCTGCCTGTGTTCCCTCCAGAGCCAGGTGACCCATGGCCACACAGACCCCGCATGCAATGGACTGATGAACTGCAGCAGGAACACAAACTAAGCTAGCCTGATGCTGGACTGGACCATGTCCTGACATGGAGCGAAAACTTTGGGCAACGGCTTTAATTCTAGCCATACTGCAGTCACAGCTACATTTCTTCCTTGACCGGACAAAGGGAAATGAGACCTTGGAAACTCAGGGATATGATTCAACAGAAATAAAGCTTTCTATAATACCTCATCCTCCTTCCAGCGGTACCCCAAGAAGCCCACTTCTGATTATAACAGTTTGATCCCCAGTCGGGACACGTGCAGGAGGTAAAAGATTGACGTTTCTCTCTCTCTCTCAGCTCTACTTTCCTCTCTCTCTAAAAATCAACAAAAACATATCCTCAGGTGAGGATTTAAAAAAAGAAAAGAATGAAAACACGTGAAGGATGAGCTTTGACAGGAGCCCCCTCCCCCTTCCTTAGATGGAGACAAGGTATGATGCTCACATAAGGAGGTCTGGAGCAAAGGGAAAGGAGAGTCAGGTGTTTGCCCATGATGACATCAATTCTGTACATAGAACAGAAAATGAGGCCATCTGCTGAGACAGAGGGGAATGCTGAAGTGGCTGAAATTAGTCACTAACAGAAATGGAAACAAGAAAACTGATCGGAGTTGTGTAGCAACCATCACTCCCTCAAAAAAAGAAGAAAGAAAATGTATTTGACCTTGATGTGCATTGTTGTTCCAGCTGGCCAGGATCCTAAACTTGTACCTAAAGAAAAGAAAAATGTCCCCTGTCCTCCCACAGGGGAAGGTTCAAGTCTTGGCTCGAGTACATTTCTGGTTCTGAGGCAAGTTACTTAGCTTCTTTGTGCCTCAGTTTCCTCATTCGTTAAAAGGGAATTTAATATTATTGTGACCATTAAACAAAGGTGTTCATAAAGTGCCTGGTTATACCAAACGTCCTACAGCATATGCCTTAGCTACTACAACTGGACTTGGTGTGAGACAATATTTACATAGATAAAATAATGTAAAACCAGGGTTATTGGTTTTTAACTTTAGAACAAACTGATGGACAAAGTCTGGAAGAGTCGGCTGTGCCCGGGGGTCAGAATGTAAATATCAACAACTTTGGCCACAGAAAAAGAAAACGATATACAGGCTATGGAAGGCTGAGTGAGAAGAAAGCAGGGAAGTTAGTATCTTCATTTTATAAAATGCTGAGTCACGTGATATTGCTGAAAATATATGAGATAAAAATAGACGTTTAAGTTATTTAAGTTTGCAAAGACAAGAAAACAGAAGTATTAAAATAATAATTTAACTATCCAACATGAACCCTGGCAGGTGTGGCTCAGTGGTTAAAGTGTCGGCCCCCACACCAAAGGGTCTCAGGTTTGATCCCCGGTCAAGGGCACCTACCTGGCTTGCAGGTTCGATCCTCAGCCCTGACTGGGGGATGTGCGGGAGGCAACCTATTGATCTCTCTCTCTCTCTCTCCCTCCCTCCCTTCCACTCTCTAAAAATCAATGGAAAAAATATCCTTGGGTGAGGATTAACAACAACAACAAAAAAACTATCAAACATAAAAAGGGAGGGTGTAGTATGAGCTAAACCTCATCTGTCACGTCAAGGAAACAACGCACGGCATCAATAAATGAAGAGACAGAGAAATAAAACAGTTGTTCCCAACTCTGGCTGAACATGACTATCAGCTTAGAGTCCTAAAAAAAAAAAAAAAAAAAAGCAATTTTGTTGGTCTGGAAATAAAGCAACACATAGGTATTTTTTTAAAGCTCTCTGGGTGCTTCTAACATACAGCCAGAGTTGAGAACCACTGACCTAGAAAACTGGAAAACACAACCAATTAAAGAGTTGATCTTCTGGGAATGGGACAGTGGGATAGGGTTGAGGTGAAAAGGAGAGGCTGAATACTGACTTTGTATTTCTTCGTCATTCACTCAACAAATATTTATAGAAGGCCTCCTATGTGTCAGGCACTGCTTTAGGCCCTTTTCACCATAAGCTTTCCAGGACTTGATTTGTTTCCATGAACATGCAAGTTGCTTTGATTTACATTTTTTAATGCAACATAAAAGCAGCAGCATTACCTGAATCCACACTTTTAAATATACTGGGAAACTAGCAAGAACCACTGCACCCTGGGTGGAAAGGGCAGCCACGTATGCAGGGTGATGCAGTTGGAAAAAACCACCTTTCACATGGTGGTGGGTGGGGACAGCCAGGTTGCAAGCTGACTGGAAGAAGACAATGGGAAGAATGTCTAAGGGCAACCCACTTCACATTACCCCTTCTGTTACCACCAGATGCCACTCAGCCAGGGCTGCCAGCTGAGTTTGAAAGCTAAGAACTCTGAGGGCAATGGTCCCCAGAGCTCCAGGACCCTACAGCAGTATAAAGAGTGGGAGGGAGAGGATAGGATGGGGCAGGAAGGGACAACGTCTCAGTGCATTAATTCACCTCAGCCAAGGGAAAGCCCCTAAATAGGCGGCTTAACTAGAAGGTACAACATATGGCCCTTCGATCAAAATTTCTATTCTTGTTTTCAAGAGGATCTTGAAACAGACACATACCATCTCACCTCAAGCCCTTTTGAAATGACACATTAGTGATTAGTTAACACAAGAGCAAGATTTGACAATTATCTGAGAAAAAGTGAGGGCTGAGAGAAGGTGCCAGAGAGAAGAAAAGGGAACCGAGTGGGGAAACTCTCCAAACAAATGTCACTGATTTCAAAAAGAGTTTAGGGCCAGCCCTGCCTGTGCCAATCAAAAGCATAATGATCTGCAAGTATTTAAGTGATTAACTAATCATCACTTGGGAAATACAAGATCTATACATTATCTGCAGTAGGAAGATGGATTACAAGGTGGGGCAGAGAAGGAAGTACCTGGAGCTAGGATACGGCAAAGGACTGTGCTGAAAGCAATCGGTGTGTTTTGCATTCTGGAACTCCACATAATAACTATTTATAGTTTGTGCATGTCTGACCAACTAAATGATGAAACCCTGGAGGACATGTATCTATTTCATAACTCTGGGACCTTGCTCAGAGCCCTACACATAGAAGATACTCAACAGATATTGTTGATTGTGATTGTAAACATACAGTTGTGCAAGGGAGTGGAGAGAATGAAACAGAAAAGAGAATAAGAGTTAGATGAAAATGTTGGCTACTCTGTAAGTTTACCTAAGGACAGCTCTACCTTTCAGTTTGTTTTGAAGACAGCTCTCCTTTCATTTAAAGTTGTAAAATGGCAACAATAGTATACATTCACATAGTTTGAACTCTTGGTATATAACCTTATCAAAAGTCTGGAGATACTCTCACAATCGGTGGTGAGAGTGTAAACTGGTACAACCTCTCTAGGGGACAATGTATTTATTTACCCAATATTGCAAATGCAAATAAATACATTCAAGGTTATTTGTTGTAGCGTTGGTTTCAATATTAAGTGACTGGAAACAACCCAAATATACATCAATAGGAAATTATTTAAATAAATGACGGTGTAACCACACAATGAAATATTATGCCACTGTAAATAAGAATGAGCCCCACCCAGGTGGCTTGGTTGGTTGGTGTGTTGTCCCAGACACCAAAAGGTTGTGGGTTTGATTTCTGGTCAGGGCACATACCTAGGTTGTGGTTTCAAGCCCTGGTTGGGGCACATAAGGGAAGCAACCATTGATGTTTCTCTCTCGCATCGATGATTTTCTCTCTCTCCCCCTTCTTCTCTCTAAAAAAATTTTTTTAAATATGAGGAAGCTCTCTAAGAATTAATGCAGAAAGATCTCCAAATCATTGTTAAGTGAGAAAGCAAGCAAGGACAGTCTATTTAATATCCTAGCTTTTGTCTAAAAAGAGGGAGTATAAAAATCTATATTCATGATTGTTCAAAATTGCATTAAAAACCTCTAGAGGGATGCCCAAGGATCTAAGAACAGTGGTTGCCTATGACAGGGAGCAATGGGAGTGGGAACTGAGCAGATGGGAGACAAAAATGCAGGAGAGACTTTTCACTATATGCATTTTCATAATCTTTAGATTTCCAACCATGAAAATGTATTTTTTTTAATCCTCACCTGAGGATATTTTTCCATTGATTTTTTTCAGATAGGGAGGGAGGGAGGGAGGGAGGGAGAAACATCAATGTTAAGAGAGACACATGGATTGATTGGTTGCCTCCTGCACGACCCCAACCAGGGAGGGGGATTGAACTGCAACCGAGGTATATGCCCTTGACTAGAATAGAGCCTGCAACTCTTTGGTCCACAGGCCAAGCTCTAACCGCTGAGCCAAACCCCCCAGGGTGAAATGTATTTTTAAGCAAACACTTAGACAGCACTTACAGTGTGTCAGCCATTGTTGCAAGCCATTTAGAATTAGCAACTCGTTTATTATAATTACTGTCTCCTAGATGCCTTTTTTATCTTCCAAAATAATGTGATCTCTCAGCACTTTGAATATCTATAGTACTTTTATTTCTATTGAGATACATCATATTCTACACTTTGTTATAATCATTGCATGTTATTATTATGTAAAACAACAGAAATGATCATGCATATTAGATGTGTGTATGAGTATACTTACCTATTGGATAAACATTGTCTATAATGATAATTACAGGTTACAAGTTACTTCCTTAGAACTTGGAATTTAAAGAAAAAAGAGTGTCTTCTGAGACTAAGAGGCAAGATTAATGAATGTATGTATGATGGAAATGGCTGAGACTGGCAGTCTTTGGAAAGGGAAAGGCTACCAGCACTCCTTTGCACAAGCTGTTCCCTCTGCCTGCAGCTCCCACCCCCCTTAACCCCTTCAGCCGTGGGTCCAGGGTTACTCTTTGAGGGAAGCCTTCTCTAACCTCCCTGCTAGGTCAAAGCCTCATTATAGCATCTGGACCTCCTCTTAGAACTTACATTACATTCAGCATTGGTAAGTGCAATTACTGCTATCTGCCTTCTTTACCAGACTGTAGCTCCAAGAGGGAAGGGGCGGGTTTTGTTCACCATTGTCACCCCAGTACCTAGCGCAGCGCCTGGAACAGAGTAGGCCCCAGTACTCTTTTGAATGAGTAAGAAAGAAAATGTTTCCTAGAAGAGGGGGGAGCGCTGGCAAGCCTTAGAAGAAAAAAGATGAGGCAAAATGAGCATCTAGTAGCTGAATCACTGGGCTCTACTGACTCCTACAATTACATTTCCCATTTATACCAGTATACACATAATAAATATACATAGATATAGTTTTTAAAAATTCTTCCCTTTCCTATCAATAATTATTACATTTTTTATCGGTGGGCAAGATCTCTTTTGGCTTTTACTCATTTTTGCTTTCCCAAGAGATTCTAAGTTCCCTTGAATGACAAATCAGGAGGGTTTCGCTGGGCTTCCCAAAATTCTACCCACCCCCTCAACTTTTTCAAGAAAAGTGGCTTTCAGTTCCCCATACAAAAACTGTTTTCTTTTTCTCCAAAGAGTTGTTCGTACGTGTAGACTTCCCCAAAGTAACAGGTCCACGTCGGCTTCAGCAAGTCCCTTTCCAGCCGATGATGGCTGTGATTTCCATTTTCAGTCCGTGTCACGGCCCAGGGCGCAAGTCACTGAGGGGACCTTTCTCGACAATCAGTTTCTTCACTGAGAGTTTTATTTTGGGCAGTATTTGGGGCTTTTTTTTTTCAAGGTTGCCGGCAGGACAGGCGGCCGGGTGCTCCGACGCACCTCCCAGGGCCCGGGCCCCGCAACGCGGCGCAGCCGGCTCCCCGCGGGGCCAGCGCGCTCGGCGGGCGCTCGGAGCGGTCACGTGGGCCTGCTGCGGCCAATGGGGAGCGCGCACGGCCCGAGCGTCTGCAGCGCTGCAGCGGCCCGCGCCCGGAGAGGCCCCGCGGGGAGGCAGCGGGAGGCCGGGGAACCCCGCGCCCGGAGGGCACTGCGGGGCGCCCCCGATTACCCCAGCTTTGGCGTTCTCGATGCCAAAGGTATAAGTGCGTTTCCCTCTCGCACCGCCTGTTTCAGCTTGCACATCCCCCATGCCTTCAGCGGTATCATAAAGCGTGAGGGGGAAACGTGCTGCTGCCCCATGGGCCGGGCGGGAACCGTGCGCGGAGGACACGGGGGGCTCCCACCCCTGCGTGGGGACCCGCCGGACTAAGGTGCCCGTCACAAAAAAAGATTTGACATACGGAGTAAAACGAGAGCTCTAGGCACGAAGACTAACGTGTGGATTAGGTTGCAGGCTGTTACTCTGGAAGTCAAAGGGAGCAGCATTCTTCACTGTTTCTCCTTTAGAGGGAAACTATTAGGGAAGCTTCTGGGGTGAGCGTGGGAACCGCCCGCAGGGCACCTCGGAAGGTACCCGGCAGCTTCGCAGAGGAGCCTGTGAGGATGAGCGCTAGAGTGTGAAAACATACTGGAAAAGGTTGACAATAAAATGTAAGTTCCAGAATAGGAATGATTGCGCAACTTTGTGAATATACTAAAATCCACTGAATTGTGCGTGCTAAAAGGTTGAACTTCACAGTGTATGAATTGCATCTCAATTAAAAAGATATGTTATTCACAGGGGACAGAATCGCAGGCTTTGAGAATTGTTGACACCTGCACTGATGAAAATTCAATATTTAAGTCAATTGAAGTCTTTCTGGAAAACGGATACCAGATTTGATATGGCGGCCAGAGACTATCATAGTGCTTTAAATTTCCACTTTCTCAGTGGCATGTGATTCTTTTAAAATTGGAGAAGAGTTTGAGATTAGTTTTAATAACAGCTTTCACGTGTCTAGCATATTTTAATCTAAAAGTCTAAAAACCCATACATTTGACCCCAACACTCTTTAAGGCTCTTCAAAACATAAGACTTTAATTTTCCACCAGTCTAGGATATTTAGAAATCATACATGTTTTCAAAACAAAGTTTCAAGTTTATCTTTCCGTCAGTTCTTTCCTGTACTGGCAAAATCAAGAAGGAATCTAAACTGAATGTTTCCCACGTTAAGAATACAGACATTGTCAGGTCCAGTTTAAAGACAAGCTTTTGTTTAAAGACAAGTTTTTCTTAAAAGATCAATTTGATCTATTTAAGTTGCTTTGGGATCATCTTAATTAATTGTCACAGCAATGATTCAGGGCTAACAGAACTAAGAAATGTAATACCATGAAGCAAAGAGCAAAGTCAGTTTTAGATTTTTAACACATAGAACTTTGATGAATATAGATTTACCACTAACTTCTTACAGTTAATGTTTAAGTAAGCTATTGAATGCCCAAATTTGTGTCCCTAATGCCAAGAAAAATACATGCTCAGTAGAATATTTCTTTTAATTTAATATAAATATCTTACCTGGGTTCCTTGACATGGCTGAAACTAGCTGGTTGCTGGCAAGTCTGGTCATGTGTGCCTTCTGAAAACTGTATTTCACCCACAGTGATTTGCAACAATTTGTTACTTTGGAAGAGGGATTCAGGAGTTCTTTAGATTCACAAACAATGGTATTAATTTTTTTCTTCATGTTTTTTCCCTGTTGAAAAATACATTTTCAGAGGATTTCCCCCATTTCTCAGTATATATTTGGTATGTTAGATGCATATTGATGTTCTAACAATACAAGCAGCCTTTATTCCGTATATAAAAGGGTTATGGATTTGGGTGGAAGATGGAACAGGGTGATCTCTGAGGTCTCTTTCAACTTAGATAAACATCTTTCTGTTACTTGGTTTTTAGATCTGCTACACTACCCCACATCTTCATTTCCCAGCAGCTTTTGTTCATCTTTTCAATAGCCACATTCCCTCAACCGAACAGTCTAAATTAGTAAACACAGAAAAAGAGGACCCGCAATCTTGGTGTGTCTGCACGATGCTCTTACCAACTGAGCTACCCGGCCAGGCCCCTTATTCCCTTGACTTAAAGGTTTGCCACAGAGTTTGACTTTCTATTTTACCTTCTAAATCTAAGCAGTTACTGGAAAGAAAAGGAACGGATAAGAGAGGTCAGACTGTAAAGAACAACTAAAGAAGGTAACAGAGGAGGCCTTCGGGAGCCGTAGATCAGTGCTATCCAGTAAAAATGCATGAATCACATGGAATTTTTTTTTTCTTTACTGACTTTTAGAGAGAGAGGAAGGGAGAGGGTGAGAGAGACAGAAACATCAATGAGAGAGAACATCAATTGGCCACCTCCTGCATGCCCCCCACTGGGGATTTGGCCCACAACCTGGGCATGGGCCCTGACCGGGAACCAAACTGGTGACCTCTTGGTGCATGGGTCAGTGCTCAACCACTGAGCCACACCGGCCAGGCGTAATTTTAAGTTTTCTAGTAGCTACATTAAAAAAGTAAAAGAGCCCTGGTCAGTTTGGCTCAGCAGTTAGAGCGTCGGCCTGCAGACCAAAGAGTCATGGGTTCGATTCCATGTACCTTGGTTGCAGTTCATCGCTGGCCCTGGTGGGGGTCATGCGGGAGGCAACCAGTCAATGTGTCTCTCTCACATCAATGTTTCTCTCTCTCCCTCCTTCCCACTCAATTTGAAGATAAATAGAAAAATATCCTTGGGTGAGGATTAAAAATAAATAAACAAATAAAAAGGTAAAATTCATTTTAGTAAGTTTTTTTACCCAAATATATCCCAAAATAAATCCAGAAGTTATCATTTCAACAGGTAATCAATATAAACATTATTAATGAAATATCTTATATTCTCATTAAAGTAAGTCTTCAAAATCTGCTATGTATCTGTTTGGACTAGCCACATTTCAGATGCTCAGTAGCTAGTGACTACTGTATTAGACAGTGTATAGAGTAAAGCTGTACATCAGCTTTAGAGGAAGAAGCAAAAATTGAAAAGAAATTTGAGAGAAAGGCAATAAACAGTTATCTTAGCTATACAGACCAGGGCAAGGGAAATCAGATAGAATTCTGACTAATCATTTTTCAAATGTACCACATTTTCCAGTGCAGTATGCTACTTCAATATTTTGATTATTGCAATTTGAGCCAGATTAGGGGAGAGGGAGTTGTGGGGTGAAGGGTTGTGAGTTCCTCGGCAATTTTGGTGCCTTGCACAGCCTGACATTTTAACTATACTCATCAGGCAACTTTCTGAACTTAATTTGATTTCTCAAGTAAAGTTTCCACTGGGAAAAGGGGATGTTCTCCAGCTAATACATCAGAGCCAGATCAGCCCCAAATAAAATTATTAAATTACTAAATGGGCAAAGTTGATAGTCAAGATACAGTTACTGGGTGAGGTTCTTATCTGAAAGAGCCATCTAACGGCTTTACCCATCAGCCCACTGTGAAACTGTCATTTTGTACTATTCACATGGCATTGCTAGGTAACTGAAGAAAATATCTAACCATGGTCGTTTAAAGTAAATGATCAAGAATGTTGAACTTGCCCTGCTTGCGAACCAAAGAGTCATGGGTTCAATTCCCAGTCAAGGGCATGTACCTGGGTTACAGGTTCAATCCCCAGTCCCAGTCAAGGGTGTTTGGGAGGCAACCAATCGATGTGTCTCTCTTACATGGATGTTTCTCTCTCTCTCTCTCTCTCTCTTCCTCCTTCCCTCCCTTCCACTCCATCCTCCCTCTCTTCTACTCTATATAAAAATCAACGGAAAAATATATCCTCAGGTCAGGATTAACAACAACAAAAAAATGTTGAATTTGATCTTCCCCAAATAGGTTTTTTTTTTTTAAATATTTTTTCTTTATTGATTTTAGAGAGAGAGGAAAGGAGAGAGAGAGAGATAGAAACATCGATAAGAGAGAACATCGATTGGCCACCTCCTGCATGCCCCCCACTGGGTATCATGCCCACAGCCTGGGCATGTGCTCTGACCAGGAATCAAACCGGCGACCTCTTGGTGCATGGGTTGATGCCCAACCAGTGAGCCACACTGGCCGGGCCCAAATAGGTTTTTATTATAATTTTCCCAAACAATTCTGCAGGATGTTAAGAGGTATTTATTGGGGGAAAAAAAATCAATGCTAATTATATTTTTCACCTAAAATTTACTTTTAAATATATGTAATAAAAATACTTCTTTATGTAGTTGTTAGTATTATTAGATAATTGTCTTTAGGAAATGGTGTGCCTACCTGAAAACACCAGGACATCCCAGGATTCATGAAAGCATGATAATGGATTTGCATGTGGAAGCCTAGGCAACCACTGAGCTGATATATGTGGTCTATTTAACAATCATTGGTTTATGTTAGTTATCTTGTCTTATTATTCCAACATATAGATGATATTTTTCACTTAATAAAGTTATTTTTATCTATTTGTTTGAAGGTTGTTCTGATATAAGTTTAAAATATTTGCCTGGCTGGTGTGGCTCAGTGGATTGAGCATCATCCATGGACTGA
Organism: Tadarida brasiliensis; assembly: GCA_030848825.1. Classification (NCBI taxonomy): domain Eukaryota; kingdom Metazoa; phylum Chordata; class Mammalia; order Chiroptera; family Molossidae; genus Tadarida; species Tadarida brasiliensis. The sequence continues at coordinate 10,113,739 of CM061262.1, forward strand.
GAGGTCTCAGTTCAATTCCCGGTCTGGACACGTGCCTTGGTTTGGGGCTGATCCCCAGTAGGGGGCGTGCAGGAAGCAGCCGATTGATGTTTCTCTTCACATCAATGTTTCTCTCTCCCTTCCTCTCTCTCTATAAAAATAAATAAAAACATAAAAACCATTTAAAAAGTTTGAGTGAAGTTTTATCATTTCTTTCAGCAATTAATTCATCTGTGGGTTTACATTTTACTGTCTACATGTGGGAGGCTGAATAATGGCCCTCCAAAGGTGTCCACATCCTAATCCCCAGGATTTGTGAATATTTTACCTTATGTGGCAAAATGGAGTTTGCAGATATGATTAAATTAAGGCTGTAGAAGCAGAGATTATCCTGTATTATATGGGCCCACCCTAATCATATGGGTCCTTACAAGAGGGGGGCAAGAGGGTCAGACTCAGAGAAGGGGACATTATAGTGGAAGTAAAGGTCAGAGTGATGAGAAAGTCTCTAGGAGCCAAGCAATGCAGGCGACCTCTGTTAAAGGCAAGGAAACTGAAGAATGCAACCCTGCCCACCCATTTTAGACTTCTGACCTCCAGAAGTGTAAGATAATAAGTTTGTGTTGTTGTAGGCCACTCATTCTGTTGTAATTTGTTACAGCAGCAGTTTAAAAAATGTATACACTATGTTAACCTGAGTACATATTAAATTATAGTTGGTGCATTCTAATTTTAAATGTGTTCATTGTAAAATAAATTTGGAGATGGACAGTAGTCCACATTATAGTAATGTTTCCATAACAATAACTAGATGATGATAATAACTAGAATTGTTCAATTCTAAGTAACTACTTATTGGTGGTAGCAACTATATATTAAGCTACAGATCTTCATAGTGAGCAGTATATGTTGATCAACAATGAAAAATATATGTTGATCCCCTACTGAATGCCAGGCATTGCACTAGACACTAGGGATATAGCAGTCAACAAGATAGAAATGGTCCCTTCCCTCCTGGAGGTGACAGTCTAGCAGGGAAAATGGGTATATCTACTTAGTTAGAGTGGTGGTAGGTGTTATGAGAATACATTGTGGGGAGTGGACCTAATCTAGTCTAGGTGCTCAGGAAGGACTCATTTAGAAATGATGTTTAAGTTGAGACCTTAAGATGACTTGGAATTGACCAGGAGGGAAGTTGAGGAACTGAAAAAGAATATCTCAGCCCTGGCCAGTTTGGCTCAGCAGTTGGTTAGAACATCAGCCTGCAGACCAATGAGTTGTGGGTTCGAGTCCAGTCAAGGGCATGTATCTCGGTTGCGGTTTGGTCCCTGGCCCTGGTCGGGGTTGTGCAGGAGGCAGCCAGTCAATGTGTCTCTCTCACATTGATGTTTCTCTCTCTCTCACTCCCATTCTATCTGAACAAAAATGGAAAAATATCCTCGGGTGAGGATTAAAATAAATAAATATATATATATATATATACACACACACACACATATATATATCTCAAGAGAGCTGGAACACCAAGTGCAAAAGCTCAAAGGCAGTGTGGAAATCAAGGCATCTGAAGAACAAAAATAACAGTGACAACCTTCCAATTCAAGATAGCTGAGATCCTATCTCAAAAAAAAAATAACAAGGAGGAAAAGAAAAACCAGAAAGGGAAGCATTTATTCAGTCCACCACAGTCAGTAACCATCTATTAAATGAACCCTACTTCACTGGCTCATGACTCAGACCTGGCTGATCCTGCTAGGGGAAGCCTTTTGGAGGAAGCACAGAGAGCCAGTCAAAGTCTTAGTGGTGGAAATGAGTTGCCAGTTGATTTGCCATTTCCACAAGCCCTAGATCAGGAGCGGTGCCCCAGCCCAAGCAGCAGCAAGACTCAGGCAGCTGAAACCTGCCCCTGACAACTGCAGCAGCAGATTTGGAGTAGAACCCCTGCCCCAGCAGCAGCGAAGTCCTGGGAGCTGAGCGTCCTCAGCCCCCGACAGCAGCAGAGGATTGGGAGCTGAGAGCACCCCTGGCAACAACAGCAGCAGTAGCAGCATAAACCAGGAGCTGATACTTGCTCCCAGCAGCGACTGATCAGGAGCTGAGCCCCACCAGGCAGCAGTGTACCCCAGAAGCACACCAGCAGGACCCACGCACCCCAGAAGCACACCAGCGGAACCCACACACCCCAGCAGAGCACCAGCTGAACCCACGCACCCCAGGCAGCAGCAGCATAGATCAGCAGCTGAGACCCATCCCCAGTGGCATCAGCAGAGGCTGATCAGGAGTGGTGCCCCAGCCCAAGCAGCAGCAAGACTCGGGCAGTCGAATCTTGCACGAGAGACCTAACACAACAGACCAATACAACAGACATAACACAACAGACCTAACACAACAGCCGCCAGTTGTCAATCCTCCAGGACCCACAGCAGGCAAGAGGCGCCACACACCAAAACAGTCTGGGAGGCACAGCAGCCTTATTTGATACACATTGACCTACCTACACATTCCAACGTCCCTCACCAGGCCTAGAACTACCAGACTGCTAAAATGATGAGACAAAGAAACAACACCCAAATGAAAGAAAAGGAGAAATCACCAGAAAAGGAACTACATGAAATGGAAGAAAGCAATTTGTCAGATAAAGAATTTAAAGCAATGATTTTAAGGGTGATCAAACAATTTAGTAAGAACTAAAAGCAACTTAATAAGAATTGTGAAGAGCTCAGTGGGAACTACATCAGCTTAAAAAAAGAGGTAGAAGCTATGAATAAAAATCAAGAGCAAATAAAGAATGACATAGCTGTTATGAAGAATACCTTAGAAGGATTCAATAGTAGATTAGAAGAGGCTGAAGACTGAATCAGTGAGTTAGAAAACAAGGTAGAAAACAACACCTAGCCCTGGCCGGTTTGGCTCAGCGGTTAGAGCATCGGCCCGCAGACCAGAGTGGCCCGGATTCGGTTCCCGCTAAGGGCACGTACCTCGGTTGCAGTTTGTCCCCGGCCCCAGTTGGGGACATGTGGGTGGCGGCCACTCAATGTGTCTCTCTCACATCGATGCTTCTTTCTCTCTCTCTCTCTCCCTCCCTTTCTCCCTCCTGCTCTATCTGAAGATAAATGCAAAAATGTCCTCAGATGAGGATAAAAAAAAAGAAAAGAAAAAAACACCTAAATGGAACAGCAAATGGGAAAAAATTAAAAAGCAGGAGGAGAGTTTAAGGGAGCTTTGAGACAATCCAAAACATAACAACATTAGCATCATAGGGGTACCAGAAGGAGAAGAATCAGAGAAAGGAATAGAGAAACTGTTTGAAGAAATAATGACAAAAAACTTCTTTAAATTGGTGAAGGAAAAAGTCATACAAGTCCAGGAAACACAGAGAGTCTCAAGCAAGATGAACCCAAAAAGACCCACAGCTAGACACATCATAATTAAAATGGCAAGCATTAAAGACAAAGAAAGAATCTTAAAGGAAGGAAGAGAGAGAGTTACCTACAAGGGAGCTCCCATTAGACTGTCAGCTGATTTCTCAATAGAAACACTGCAGGCCAGAAGGGAGTGGCATGAAGTATACAAAGTAATGAAAGGCAAGGGTCTGAATTCAAGACTATTCTATCCAGCAAGGTTATCATTCAAAATTGAAGGAGAAATAAAGAGCCTCACAGACCAAAAAAAAAAAAAAAAAGCTAAAGGAATTTACCACCACCAAACCAGCACTGCAAGAAATGCTGAAGGGACTGTTGTAAAAAGATGAAGAAACAGAGAGAGAGAGAGGAACACAGGCATAAAATAAAAATGGCAACTAATAAGTATCTATCAATAATAACCTTAGATGTAAATGGCTTAAATGCTCCAATCAAAAGACATAGGCTAGCTGATTGGATAAGAAAACACAACCCATATATCTGCTGTCTACAAGAGACCCACCTCACAACAAGACTCACACAGGATGAAAGTGAAGGGATGGAAAAATTTTTTCCAAGCAAATGGAAATGAAATAAAAGCTGGTGTAGCAATACTCATATCTGATAAGATAGACTTCAAAACGAGGGCCATAATAAGAGACAAAGAAGGTCACTACATAATATTACAAGGACCAATCCAACAAGAGGATATAACACTAGTAAACATATATGCACCAAATACAGGAGCACCAAAATATATTTTAAAACTTCTGGAGGACTTCAAGGGAGAGATCAATAGCAGTACAATCATAGTGAGTGACTTTAACACCCCACTGACACCACTGGATAGATCTTCTAGACAAAAAATTAACAAGGACACAGAGTCCTTAAATGATGAACGAGATCAGTTGGACTTAATTGATATTTACAGAACATTTCACCCCACAGCTGCAGAATATACATTCTTCTCAAGTGCAAACAGGACATTCTCGAAGATAGACCACATATTAGGACACAAAGTAAGTCTCTACAAATTCAAGAAGATTGAAATCATATCAAGCATCTTCTCAGATCACAATGGCATCAAACTAGAAATCAATTACAACAAAAACACACACAAACATTCAAACACTTGGAGGCTAAATAGCATGTTATTAAACAACGAATGGGTTACCAAGGAGATCAAGGAAGAAATTTAAAAATTCCTGGAAACCAATGAAAACGAACACACAACAACACATAATCTATGGGACGCAGCAAAAGCAGTCCTGAGAGGGAGGTTCATAGCACTACATGCCTACCTCAAGAAACAAGAAAAATACCTAATTGACTTTCTAACTCTACAACTTAAAGAACTAGAAAGTAAACAAAAAGAAAAACCAGAGCAAGTAGAAGGAAAGAAATAGTAAAGGTCAGAGCAGAAATAAACAACATAGAGACTAAAAAATAAAAAACAATTCAAAAGATCAATGAAACAAAGAGCTGGTTCTTTGAAAAGATAAACAAGATTGATGGACCCTTAGCCAGACTCATCAAGAAACAAAGAGAGGACCCAAATAAACCAAATCAGAAACGAAAGAGGAGAAGTAACAACTGACACCACAGAAATACAAAAGATCATCAAAACATACTATGAACAATTATACGCCAACACATTGGACAATCTAGATGAAATGGACAAATTTCTAGAAACACACAAGTCTCCCAAAACTGAACCGGGAAGAGATAGAAAACTTGAACAGACCAATAACACCTAAGGAAATTGAAGATGTAATCAAGAAACTCCCAGCAAACAAAAGCCCAGGCCCAGGTGGCTTCACGGGGGAGTTTTACCGAACATTCAAAGAATATCTAACACCATTCTCCTCAAACTATTCCAAAAAATCCAAGAAGATGGAAGACTTCCAAACTTATTTTATGAGGCCAGCATAATCCTAATTCCAAAACCGGATAAAGACACTACAAAGAAAGAAAACTTCAGACCAATATCCCTGATGAACACAGATGCCGAAATCCTTAACAAAATATTAGCAAATTGGATCCAGCAAGACATCAAAAAAATTATTCATCATGACCAAGTGGGATTCATCCCAGGGATGCAAGGATAGTACAATGTTCACAAATCAATAAATGTGATACAACACATAAAGAAAATGAAAAATAAAAACCATATGATCTTATCAATAGATGCTGAAAAAGCATTCGACAAAATCCAGTACCCATTTCTGATAAAAATGCTCAGCAATGTGGAATTAGAGGGGTCATATCTTGACATAACGAAGGCCATATATGAAAAACCTACAGCCATCATATTCAATGGGCAAAAACTAAAAGCATTTCCCTTAAGAACAGGAATAAGACAGGGATGCCCACTTTCACCACTCTTATTTAACATAGTACTGGAAGTCTTAGCCACAGCAATTAGACACGAAGAAAAAATAAAAGGGATCCAAATTGGAAAGGAAGAAGTGAAACTGTCATTATTCGCAGATGACATGATATTGTACATAGAAAACCCTAAAGACTTCATAAAAAAACCTACTAGATTTAATAAACGAATTTGGCAAAGTAGCAGGATACAAAATTAACATAAAGAAATTGACAGCATTCTTATACACCAATAATGAACTCACAGAAAGAGAAACTAAAAAAATAATCGCATTTACCATTGCGGCAAAAAAAATTAAGATACCTAGGAATAAACTTAACTAAAGAAGTAAAGGACCTCTTCACAGAAAATTACAGGTCATTGAAAAAATAAATAGAGGAAGATATAAAAAAGTGGAAGCATATACCTTGTTCATGGATTGGAAGAATTAACATCATTAAAATGTCCATACTACCCAAAGTAATCTATAGATTCAATGCAATCCCCATCAAAATACCAACAACATATTTCACAGAACTAGAACAAATACTCCAAAAGTTCATATGGAACCAAAAAAGACCCTGAATAGCCACAGCAATCTTGAAAAAGAAGCACAAAGTAGGAGGGATCACAATACTGGATATCAGATTATACTACAAAGCCACTGTAATCAAAACAGCCTGGAACTGGCACAAGAACAGGTATATAGATCAATGAAACAGAACAGAGAACCCAGAAATTGACCCAAGTCATTATGCTCAATTAATATTTGACAAAGGTGGCAAGAGCATACAGTGGAGTCAAGACAGCCTTTTCAATAACTGGTGTTAGGAAAATTGGACAGCTACATGCAAAAAAATGAAGCTAGACCACCAACTTACACCATACACAAGAATTAACTAGAAATGGATAAAATACTTAAATGTGACTCGTGAATCCATAAAACTCCTAGAAGAAAATGTAGGCAACAAAATTTCAGATATCACACACAGCAGAATTTTCACTGATACTACGCCTAAGGCAAGAGAAACAAAGGAAAAAATTAATACATGGAACTACATCAAACTAAAAAGCTTCTGCACAATGAAAGAAACAACCATCAACATGGAAAGGGAACCCACTATATGGGAGAGCATAATTGCCAACGATACATCAGATAAGGGGTTAATTTCCAAAATATATAGAGTACTCATACAACTCAACAAAAGGAAGACAAAGAACCCAATTAAAAAATGGGCAGAGGACCTAAAGAGACACCTCTCCAAACAGGACATACAAATGGCCAAGAGACATATGAAAAAATGTTCAGTGTCACTAATCATCAGAGAGATGCAAATTAAAACAACAATGAGGTATCACCTCACACCTGTCAGAATGGCTGCCATCAACAAAACATCAAACAACAAGTGCTGGCGAGGGTGTGGAGAAAGGGGGACTCTAGTACACTGCTGATGGGAATGCAGACTGGTGCAGCCACTATGGAAAACACTATGGTGTTACTTGAGAAAGTTAAAAATTGAACTGCCATTTGTTCCTAAGAAGCCTGAAACACCAATCAGAAAGAATGTATGTACCCCTATGTACATAGCAGCACTATTTACAATCGCTAAGATCTGGAAACAGCCCAAGTGTCCATCAATAGATGAGTGGATAAAAAAGCTGTGGTACATATACACAATGGAATACTATGCAGCTGTAAGAAAGAAAGATCTCTTATCCTTTGAGACGACATGGAGGGATCTGGAGAGTATTATCCTAAGTGAAACAAGTCAATCAGAGAAAGACAAATATCACATGATCTCACTTATTTGTGGAATATAATGAACACAACAAACTGATGAACAAAATAGACCCAGAGACATAGAAGTAGGGTACAGACTGACAAACTTTAGAAGAGGATGTCGGGGGAGGGAAGAGATAAACCACAGAACTCATATGCATGATGCATAACCATGGACATAGACAACAATGCTGGGGATGGGGCAGGGGGGATGGGGAGGCGGGTGTCAATAGGGGGAAAAGGAGAAACATCTGTAACAAATATAAATTAATTTAAAAATTTAAAAAAAGAAAAACCAGAAACACAAATTTCATCCTTTTTTGAACTAGGAATCACTCCACACCACAATGCATAAAATTAGAAACTGGTTGGAGGATGCTAAAGAACTTAGCAGACCCAAGGAAGGTCAAGCCTCAGTGCTTGGAGAAGAAGAAACCTAGGAGAAGCGAGGCAAGTCACGCTGAGGAACCTTGGAAAGATTCGGGAATCAGAAGCAGGTACAGTGCAGAGGGAAGCTAGAGGCGTGTAGTGCTGAATAGGAAGATTTGTTTGAAAACCTGTTTATTAAGTGGTCAGATCCCCACCTCCCCACCTCCCCACCCCCACCTGATATAATGGTAGAAGCTACCATATAGTGGTAGAAGTGGTAGAAGCTACCACTTCTACCTCAATAGGAAACAGGAAATGTCACCTCTGCAGAAACCAAAGGAGTTCTAGATGTGCAGACACCTGGCATAGATCAGAGAGGGAGTGAGACATCTTACTGAAAAGAGAGAAATTAAATCTGAAATGGAAAAAGAGACACCCAGGCCTCTTCTGCTGCTCAGATACAGAACTTCACAGCCCAGTTTTGCTCTCTAGCCGAAAAGAAAGGGTACTTCTCAGGAAAAAAATGAACCATGCCAGAGAAAAAGAGCCAGAGATGCTGACATTTAAGGGTCCCCACAGGAAAAGCCTGCAGTGAATCTTTTCAATTGACAATATTCAAACACACACTCAGAGCTTCCCATCGGCTTTTAGGACATCACTCAAAATATGAATGAACAAAATTCACCAGAGACTGATGGAAAACCTTCAACATGAAAAAATAAAAAAACTCCAACATGTGAGAATGGGGTGGGGTGGGGTGGGGGAGGAATCACAGGAAATAGAGACAATGCAGGGAGCATAAAAATACTTCAGAAAAACTAAAGTATCAGCAGAGAAATATTGTATCCATGAAACAAGAACAGGATGCTGAAAGAATGGAACAATCTAAGAGTAAGAACGAGCAATTGGAAATTACAAATAGTATAACTAATTAAAATTCAGTAAAAAAAAAAAATATATATATATATATATATATCCTGGCCGGTGTGGCTCAGTGGATTAAGCTTCGTCCCATGGACTAAGAGGTCTCAGTTCGATTCCCGGTCAGGGCACATGCCCAGGTTTCAGGCTCGATCCCCAGTAGGGGGCGTGCAGAAGGCAGCTGATTGATGTCTGTCTCTCTCACATCAATGTTTCTATCTTTATCCCTTCCTCTATCTCTAAAATGTCAATAAAAACATATTTTTTAAATATATATATAAAGATAAAGACAATGAAATCCTCCAAGAATAAACTTGGAAATTGTTTTAAGTCAGAAAAAGTCATGAAAACATTCTGTAAGATAACTGGTCTGATCTTTTAAAAAATTTAGTATTATAGGGGCATAAAATGGTGGGCAGATGAGGAGACTGCTTAGAATAAAAGAAACTAAAGAGATAAAATAACCAAATGCATATGTGAACTTTGGGTCCTGTTTTGTTTTGTTTTTAAAGGGGGGGAGACTATAAGAAAATTGTATTAAGGAACTATTGTTATTTTTCCTAGGTTCAATAATGCTACTTTAGGCATACAGAGAATGTCCTAATTTTTAGGATTTTGGTTTTTGAAGTGTTTCAGAGTGAAATGTGATGTTGTCTGCCACTTAGTTTCAAATAGTTCAGCAAAATATTTAAATAAATAAAGCAAACATAGGAAAATAATCACAATTTTAACATTGTTTAATCTTAATAGTGTTTAAACTAATCATTTTATAAAATGGTTATTAGAGAGAGAGGAAGGGAGAGAGAAAGAAACATCGATTTGTGGTTCCACTCATTTATGCACTCATTGGTTGATTCTTGTATGTGCCCTGACCGGAGATTGAACCCAAAACCTTGACATATCGGGACAATGCTCTAACCAACTGACCTACCCAGCCAGGGATAAACTAATAGTTTGTTTTTTTTAATACTCACCCGAGGATATTTTTCTATTTAACTTCAGATAGAGTGGGAGGGAGAGAAAGGGAGAGAGAGAGAAACATCGACGTGAGAGGGACACATCCACTGGTTGCCTCCGCATGACCCTGACCAGGGCCGGGGACCAAACCACAACCAAGGTAAGTGCCCTTGACCGGAATCAAACCAACGACTCATTGATCCGTGGGCCGACGCTCTACCCCTGAGTCAAACCGGCCAGGGCTAAACTAATAGTTGTTTTTTTTTGTTTTGTTTTTTTATCCTCACCAGAGGACATTTTTTCATTTTTTACTCAGATAGTGGGAGGGAGAGAGAGGAAGAGAGAGAGAGAGAAACATCGACGTGAAAGGGCCACATCGAGTGGCTGCCACCCGCACAACCAACCAGGGCCGGGGACAAACTACAACCGAGGTACGTGCCCTTAGCGGGAACCGAACCCGGGTCTCTCCGGACCGCAGGCCGATGCTCTAACCGCTGAGCCAAACTGGCCAGGGCTAAACTAATAGTTTTAATCATAGTATTGCTCTCAACTTTTCTTTATATTTGAAATAGTTCATAATAAATAGCTATAGAAAAGCAAGTATGTCAAAATGGTGATTATTGTTGCATCTAAGTAATGAGTATACTCATGTTGAATATTCTATACCCTCAACTTTTCTTTGTTTGAAATTTTTCATAATAAAAACTTGGGTGGGGGGAGACATGAGAAATATCTAAAATTTTATAGGATTTTATGTTAATATCTGCAAGAATTGTGGCCTATTTTGAAACAAATTCAAAATAGAATGAAGCAGTAAATAAATTGGTTGAATCTAATCAAGTGAGGTAGCTATTACAGGCTCTAATCAGATGGGAAAATTAATTAATGATGTAACTGAAATCCTCCTTAGTTTTGGTGGAGTGGTTGGGTGTATAAAGGCCAAGTAAAATCCAAGAAAAGTTGACATACAAGAGAATTAACAATCACTAGTATTTATAAGTTTATTAGGCTTACTATAAATATGTACTTGAAAAGGTTTGTCAGTTGGACAATGAAGATATGTAAAAAAAAGTAAAATATTTTAAAAGCTTGTAGTTTGAAAAGATTTGTATTTAGTTACATGGCAAAGGCACCTTTTCAATTAATTGCTAAAATTTGCTACTACTTTTTAAATCCTCACCCAAGGGTATGATTGTTTGTTTGATTGATTTTAGGGAAAGGGAGAGAGAGAGAGAGAAACACTGATGTGAGAGAGAAACATCAATCAGTTGCTTCCCATATGTTCCCCGACTGGGGATCAAACCCACAACCTAGGTGTGTGCCCTGACTGGGAATTGAACCTGAGACCTTTTGGTGTACAGGATGATGCTCCAACCAACTGAACCACTCAGCCAGAGCTAAAATTTGCTACTTTTAACTAAAGTAATAAAATGTACCAGCAGAAATGTTATCATTTTCTCTTTATTCTTCTTTTAACAGCTTAGGAAGATGAACTTCTGAATGGAATTTTTCTATGGTTGAAAACCACCCTTGAAGATGTTTTAAAAAACTAACTTGTGGAAGACAAACATATGGACCACAGAAGAAAAAGATAAGACTAGAGGATCTAGAAGATAGAATGCCTGAATAATAGCAAGTGCATGGGGAAAAAAAGAAAAGAAAACAACAACAACAAAAATGCAAAAGCTTTAGAGAAGAAATTACCAAATAAATAAATGAGAGAAAACTTCCTAAAACCAAAACATGTGTCTCCAGAATGAAAAGGCCCACTGAGTTCCCAGAATGACAAATGAAAAGAACTATGCCAAGGTTCACACACATGTCTTGAAATTTCAAACATCAGTGATAAATGGTAGATCCTAAAAACGTCCAGATTGAAAAAAAAAAGAATAAAAACAAACTCAACGGCACTACTGGAAGCTGGAAGACAAGAGAACCTTGGAAATCTTGAGACAAAATGTTTTCTAATCTAGGACTACACAGCTATTTAATTTAACAAGTGAGACTAAAATAAGCATTTTCCTGCCACATCCTGAAAAATTAGCCTCCCATGCATCCTTTCTCAGGAAACTACTGGAGAAGGGAGGACTCTCCCAAAAGAAAGGGATGAAGACAGGGATCCTGGAGGAAAACATTTTTTGTCCAAAACTATTTAGCAATGATTGGTTTCTAAGTTATGTGTTTGGATTAGTTTTAAAAATAAAAATTAATTTTTAAAAATAGAAACAAAGGAAAAGAAAACCAGTGTGATTGAAGAATAGTGGGTAAGCGCAAAATAAGAAAAGATACATAAGCAGGGGCCAAATCATACAAGGTCTTACATACCCTGCTGAGGGTTTTAGATTTTTATCCTCAAAGATGTGAAAAACCATTTAGGAGGTTTAAACAGGGAAGTGACGTGATCAGATTCCTGTTTTAAAACATCTCTCTGCTCTGGCTCAGTTAATTGAGTGTCGTCCTAAGCCCCAAGAGGTCACTGGGTCCAGTTCAATTCAGGTCAGGGCACACGCCCAGGTTGTGGGCTGGATCCCCAGTAGGGGGCGTGCCAGGAGGCAGCCAATCTCGAGGTTTCTATCCCTTTCCCTCTCTCTCTAAAAAAATCAATAGAAACATTTAAAAAAACACACACACACAATAAAACCTTCCATTAAAAAAAAAAATCTCTGCTCTGGCATTCTTCATTTCTGACTGGTTCTTTTTTATGGTTTCTATGTCCTTTTTTTCATGCTGTTGAAAACTATCACTTTGGTTACTGGATGGAGGATAGTTTAGAAGCAGGCAAAAGACCGTTATAGTAACTTAGTAATCTGCTAGCATGGTAGCCCTGGAGGTAGAGAAAAGTGTGTAAATTTGAGGAGATTGAAAAACTAGGATTGATTAGATAAAGGGATGATAAGGAGAGAATGATCATGGATAATGCCCAGGTTTTTGATGAGCAAATAAGTGGATTATGGTGGAATTAATTGAACCAGAGAATACCAGCATAGAATATTTCTCCTTGTTTGGTGGTGGGTTTTATTTGGCAGAGTGGTGCGGTGGCAGAAATTGATGAGTTGGATATATTCAGTGTTTGAGGTATCTGAAAATCATTCCAGTGGAGATGTTAAGTATTTGCCAAAACAAAGTTGGAGCTCACCAGAGGAATCAGGGATGGAAATTTAAATATGTGAGTCATTATCACAGAGAAGATGAAAGATGCTGTGTAAGGAAAAAGCACACTCTGTGTTCATTCACTAAAGACATGTTTATGAAATCCCTGCTATGTGCCAGGCACTGTGTTAAGTGCTAGGTTATAATAGTGAGCAAAAATTTATGGTACAGGATATATAAGTGGACTTCACTGAGGGTGGTGACAACACCTCAGTGTTGTTGAACAACAGAAGGTGTTGTTGAAAATGTTGGAGTGCATTTGTGTAGTTATATTAATAAGGTTTATATTCATATCTAATAGGTAGAACCAGGTACCCTAGACCTACTCCCACGTCAAGGTACTACCTGTCAAGTTTCTTCCCCGCCACCACACACACACAAAATTGTCCTACATCCTATATAACTTCATACTGTTCCTCTGGATATTCATATAAGTTAAAAAAAAAAAAAAATACCCACCCTGGTCAAGGTTGTAGGTTTGATCCCTGGTCAGGGCACATACAAAAATCAACCAATGAGTGCATAAATAAGTGAAACAACAAGTTGATGTCTCTCTCTCTCTCAAATCAATAAATAATTTTTTAAAAAATCCTTGTATAATTATCTGAGTTTAGAACTTAAGTCTGTTTCACATATACAAACACTAACATTTTTTTGCATGGGTTTTATATACACTGGATTTTCTAGGAATTCCTCTACAGTATAAATTAAGAAATCAAGAGAAACTTATACTTGTTATTTTTATTTTATTTTTCCCAACTTTACCAAGATCTGTTTATTATATCAGAAAACCAGATGACTGCAATGCCACACATGGTAACTGAGCTTCTAATCCAACACCCCTTACTATAGTGTATCTGTGGCTGTCACATTTGCAGTGACTCTACGTACAGATGCAAGCAAATGCCTGCTGGAGTCTTTGCTGGTATTATGCCTGAGTTTGAACGTACTGAAATACACACTGTTTTATGGTAACTACTATTATAAACTACCTTCCTTTTCATTCTCCTCTATAAGAAGGGCATTATTCAGATTTTTAAACTGAATTTGTATGGAGCTCCTATTAACCATACACGTCATTCCAGGATAGAAGAGAAGGTGTGACAACATTTTTGTTTTAAAAAGAGACATTCAAATTGTTCTAAGTCCTTGCATCGTCCCAGAAGAGGCAAAAGTACAAATTTAAATTTATGTTACACTTAGACAGTTATCCTTTTTTATATGATATAAAATTAAGGATATGACTGTTGGCTGTTTTTGACCCTGCATCCACATCTCTGCAATGGCTTCATGAGCCTGGGGCAGAGGGACAGTGTGCGAGTCCAAGCCTAGGTGGTGGGTTTCTGTCTGTCCCTCTGCACCTCTGCCATCTCCATGAGAACAGGTTTCCCTGGGTAGCTGCAGCCCTTTCAACTGAACACCAGACAGAGCAGTGAAGTGTCAGTAGGCTACAATTAGAGGTCCTTTTTTCCTCCCCTCTTTCACTCAAAGAAAGAGAATTAGAGATTCTTTATTCCACTATTTTCCAAAGTTTCTAAATGAACATAAATTGCTTTTAATTCTCATTTAAAAAAAGGGAGGGGGGTTACTAAAGAAATGAAATCATTAACTCCTTTTGCAGCATACTTGTGTCTCCTAGGACATGAATTTATCAGTGTCTTGCACGCAGTGGGCAGGCAGTAAATATTTGTTGAATGAAAAAAGAAGCTCCCTTAACTCATCTCTCCAGGCTTCCACTGCGATTCTCCTTTGTTCTCAGTCTTTCTCTCCCTTCTAAGACCAGTTTCCAACTTTTCTTACCCACTCCCAGTTTCTCTCCCTCTGATCCCTCCTTCTCTTTCCCTAACTCTTGCTTGTGATTCTCTTTTCTTTTCCTTCTCCCCAACTCTAACTTTTTTCTTTCTATGTTTCTCTCCTTTTTTCTTGGTGTTACCTCTCCCTTTCTTTCTTCTCTCCTGTCTCCTTCTCCTTCCATGGGATTTCTCCTTGGCTAGCCGTAATAAATAAGTATGCATTATGTTCATTGACAGTTTGTTTATAGAAAGTTATCCTGTTTTCAGTGTTTAAATAATTTTAAAATGTAAAAATACATCTATACTTGTGCTTAATTTTAAAGAACTATTTTTCAATAGGGGAATAAGGAGGGACATCTGTAATACTTTCAATAATAAAGATTTAAAAAATAAAAATTAAAAAGTAAAAGAAAGAAAGAACTATTTTAATAACACATTAAGAGCTAAATTAAGTTGCTTTTTAATTACGTGTGAATCTTCTTTTACTTTTCAGTGGTTTAGTGGTTCTGGGTAAAAAAGTTTCACCACCCTTATTTTATACCTTCCCAAAGAAAAGGAATGTCCTCCAGTAACCTTCAACTTTTGGAAATTCTATTTATTTGGATGGACATTATTTGCACACAGAACTGAGGTCATCTTTAGGAAGCTTTTGGAGCCAGGCCAAATACCACTTCCTGACCCACCTTCCCATATATGTTTCTATCCAGGTAGACTCAGGTGACAATGAGTATTATGGGCAAAACTGAAAGAGAAAATAAGTCACACCCCTGGGCTGGTCACTGATTCTCTTTGGACCTTAGATTCCATCTTAACAAGTGAAAAACCTGGCACTAGTGATTTTGAAGGCTCTGTCCACATTTGGCATTTTATAAATGAATCCTAAAGTAGAATTTCTAAAAGGGAAACGGAAGCCCAAAGGGTGGGTTTTCTCTCTGTGGAATGCTCGCATTGCAAAGCTGAAATGGTCCCATGGAGTTCTCCTAATGTGACCTGAAGTGATAATTTTACGTCTTTGAGCTGATTTCTGTGTCTGTAATACGGGACTAGCAAGGCCTGTCTTGCCAGGCTACTAGGAGAATTAGAGCTAGCACCTGCCTACTGTTAAAAACAACACAATAGGCCCATGTCAGCAAACCAAGACTTAACTACAGTTTGGACTCTCCCGGAGACAGAATCTTAAACCAATTAGGAATCGCCTGATCAGCACTAGTTACGTAATCTGATAGAGACCCCTGCCATCCCCTAAAGCAGAGGTGGGGAACGACCGGTCCATGGGCCATATAAGGCCCGAAAAATCATTTGGTCTGGCCTTGCCAAGGCAACCGCAGGCGGGACTCGAAATTCAATAAATCTAGGAGCTTTTTTCATAGCAACATACATTTATATTAAGTGAATCATAATAATAACGTAAATTTTGAGGGACAAGCAAGGAACATCCATTATAGGGTAGACAGGACACATATGAGTACAAGACAGGACAGACCCGGATGCTTCTCGCCAGCTTGGTCCGTCTGCCTGTATTGTGGTGACTCAGAGGACAGTCAGTGCTGGGCAGGGTGGGAGTGTACATGTTGCGAAAGTGTTAACACACTGTGGCGAGACTGTGGTGATCCGGTGATGATGAGATGAGATGCAATGAGGTGATTCCTTGTGACACTGATGGCCTTGCCTCCAATTATCGATGACGATGTTGTCAACTTTTTTTTTTACATTCTTTTTTTAATTTATTTTTTTTCCTTTTTATTAATTTATTTTTGTTACAGATGTTTCTCCTTTTTCCCCCCCATTGACTCCCTCCTCCCCATCCCCTCTCACCCTGTCCTCAGCTTTGTTGTCTATGTCCATCGGTTATGCATACATGCATATAAGTTCTGTGGTTTATCCCCTCCCTCCCCCCCACCCCTTCTGAGGACCGTCAATCTGTGCCCTACTTCCATGACTCTGGGTCTACTTTGTTCATCAGTTTGTTTAGTTTATTATATTCCACAAATAAGTGAGATCATGTGATATCTGTCTTTCTCTGCTTGGCTTGTTTCGCTTAGCATAATACTTTCCAGGTCCCTCCACGTTGTCTCAAAGGATAAGAGATCTTTCTTTCTTACAGCTGCATAGTACTCCAATGTGTATATGTACCACAGCTTTTTTATCCACTCATCTATTGATGGACACTTGGGCTGTTTCCAGATCTTAGCGATTGTAAATAGTGCTGCTATGAACATAGGGGTACATATATTCTTTTTGATTGGTGTTTCAGGCTTCAACTTCTTTATTGACATAGACAATAACTCCATTCCAACTTTCATCCATACGTCCACGATCAGCAATCCTCGAAAAAACTGAATCTCAGATAAAGATTAAGGAAATTACAATACACAGAAAAGACCTCAAGAGTCGATGATCCAAATGTTGGATATGTTCCAAATCCAAGATGCAGGATTAGAACAGTGATCAAAGCAAAATAATCATGTTGCTGGCGACACGCACACTGGATAGTTGTTAAAACTTAAATGGTGTGACATCCTACAAATGGCGATTACAAAGAAAAGAAAAGTTGATGCAGAGTGTCGATCTTTACAAAAGAAATGGACAAATGATTATTTTTTTGTTGAAGTCAAAGGCAAACCTGTGTGACTAGTTTGTGGCTATGCATTAGCAATAATGAAAAAAAGTCAATCTGGAGCCTCATTACAGCTCAAAACATGCTAAACTCAATGAATTGGGAGGCCAAATTCATCTGCATAAAATCAATGCTCTTCAGGGGAGTTTGGAATCACAAGCCACTTTCACTAGGCCTCGCTGTGACAGAGACATCAGTATTCAGACGAATTATGGAGTGAGCAAGCTAATGGCAAAGACGTTGAGGCCTCAGGTAGAGGGAGAGTTTGTGAGAGTGCATGGTGGCTGCTGCGGAGTTGTTAGCACCAGACAGTAAAATTGTTCAGTGTTAGTTTTTCTCAGAGAATTGTCTCAGATCGGATGACTGACTTAGCACATGATAGTGAAAAAACACTGAAGGATTCTGCAGGAGATTTCCAATTTTTCTCTCTGGCTAGTGACGAGACAATGAACATAACAAATACTGCCCAACTGGCAGTTTTCGATTGTGAGGTAACTGCAGTTTGACACGCAAGAGGAACTGCTGTCATTGGAAGCCATGCATGGCACTACAAGAGGTGAGGACTTGTTTGAGAAACTTGTTTTATCAATGAAAAACTTGAGCTAACGTTACAGATGGCGCTCCAGCCATGGTTGGCTTGAAAAAAGGGTTAATTGCATTTGTCAAGGAAGAACTGAATCGTCTCAGTTTTGATCCCAGTGATTTAATTATATGCTACTGCATCAGACACCAAGAAAGTCTCTGTGCACAGTCGTTGCAACACAACAATGTGATGTCAACAGTAGTGTCATGCATACATTTTGTCTAAAGCAGAGGGTTTAACAGCCACCAGTTTAAGGAGTGACTGAATGATCTGACTCCGAGCACAGTGATCTTGTTTATCACTGTGAAGTGCGGTGGCTGAGTCGCAGGAACATGCTCATGAGGTTTTACGAACTGAAGGATGAAGTCAAGCAGTTCATGGAGATGAAGGAAAACCTGTCAGGGAACTCAATGACAGCAAGTGGCTGTGTGACCTAGCCTTCATGGTGGACATTACCAAGTACCTCTGAGAGCTGAATGTCAAGCTGCGGGGCCCCAACCAGCTTCTCAGCTCCCTGCTTTCAAGGTGAAACCATCTGAAGCTAAATTAAGGCTGTGGAAAGTGCAACGCCAAAGGAATAACATGGTGCATTTCCCCACTCTGGAAGGACAAAAGGTTTCTATGACACTTGAATATGCTGGTGAATGTGCAAAACTAATTGAGGCATTTAATGGAAAATTCAAGGACATGAAAAGTAAATAAATGGAATTGAACATCTTTGCTACACCGTTCAATGTGGAACCAGCTGATGTGCCTGATAACCTACAACAGGAAATCGTTCAGCTGCAAAGCAATGATAAGCTGAAAGCTAGGTACAACCTCCCACTGCTTGAGTTCTATAAATGTCACATAAGCAAGGATGAATTTCCCACTTTGAGGAGACATGCATTGAAATATGCATCTGTGTTCGGAACAACTTACTGCTGTGAGCAGTTCTTTTCAAAACTGACCATCACAAAGAGTCGACTGCACTCCAGATTGACCGACACGAACCTGGAGAAGCAGTTGCTAGCAGCCACATCATCAATATAGCTCACATCACACGCCTCACCACAGAGAAGCAGTTCCAGCCATCACATTAGGGGTGAGTTCATTAAATATTTGACCAAATATAGCAGGCTAATTTTTAAGTTGGTAATTTTATATGGCCCTCGAATGATGTTATACATATCCAAATGGCCCTTGGCAGAAAAAGGTTCCCCACCCCTGCCCTAAAGGAAAGTAACTTTGCAATAACCAACCAGCTTTTTTTTTTTGCCAGTATAACTTCCCTGTTCCCCTTCCCTTCTGCCAATAAAAGTCTTTCATTCTGTACAGCTCCTCAGACCTCCTTTCCTTCTGCTAGATCGGATGCTGCTCTATTCAAGTGGATTTTTGCTCAAAAAAATTCTTAAAATGTTTAATATGCCTCAGTTTCTCCTTCAACACTACCATACGGAAGGCAGTAGACAAATGACAGCTATCATTTGGTCCAAACTTCCTAATTTTTAGATAAAAAGAAATGAGACAGAGAGGTAATTAATGACTAACCCAAAGGTGATCAGGCTGGTACCTGATGTCGATTTCCTTAATCCTTGTTCAGCCTTCTCTCACCTGACTCCTCAAAGTTAATTTCCAAGTATATGATTTCTACCCCAAGGCTGAACATCTAATAATTTTCAGCATCTTAGGAGTCTATCTCTATTTATAATAAATAAAAAGCAAAAGAGAACGACCCAAATTACTAGCTAAACTTGTGTTAAGTACTACAGAGACCCAGAGCAAGAAGAGCAACTTTCTGAAATTGCTCTCTTCAACCTTGTTCAGATGTTGCTATCATATGATTAATAAATCAAAGAGCCGCCCTGGCCGGTTTGGCTCCGTGGTTAGAGCATCGGCCTGCGGTCCAGAGAGACCCGGGTTCGGTTCCTGCTAGGGGCACGTACGTCGGTTGCAATTTGTCCCCGGCCCTGGTTGGTCGTGCGGGAGGCAGCCACTCGATGTGTCCCTTTCATGTCGACGTTTCTCTCTCTCTCTCTTCTTCCTCTCTCTCCCTCCCACTCTATCTGAACAAAAAGTGGAAAAATGTCCTCGGGTGAGGATAAAAAAAAAAAAAAAATCAAAGAGCCGCTAAGAAAGGACTGAGTTAGCTATTCCTTCCAGATCCAGCAAAGGAGTGTGTGTGTGTGTGTATTTGGCAATCTTTTAAGAATAAGAGTCTGTGAGAGCAATTAATTACTGTACAATTACAAAATACACTAAAAAGAGTACATTTGCCTGGCTAGTGTGGCTCAGTGGATTGAGCATCGTCCCATGGACTGAGAGGTCCCAGTTCGATTCCTAGTCAGGGCACATGCCTGGGTTGTGAGCTCTATCCCCAGTAGGGGACGTGCAGGAGGCAACAAATCAATGTGTCTCTCTCACATCGATGTCTCTCTCTCTCTCTCTCTCTCTCTCTCTCTCTCTCTCTCTCTCTCTAAAAAAATCAATAAAAACATATTAAAAAAAAACACACATTTGATAGAGAACCAAATGTCCCCTTAAGAAAAGATGTCAAATTCTCTTTAAAATAGTAACTATTGTCATCAGTGATTATGGATAAAAGGAGGAAATATTGAAAATATTTTGTCACTGTATTTTTACATTCATTCAAACTGCATAATAACTGTTAAGGAAACCAGTATATTTTAATATACAAACAACTTATGGTTGACATTAAGTAGGATAATTTTATTTCATAAAAAAGTCTTTGGGTATTCCTGTTAAAGATAATATTGGTGTGGATGGAGTGTGCGCATAACATTAATACCAACAGTACCTTAAATTTCTCTAGTGCTTAGAGGTTATAAAATACTTTTACATCATTTTGGTTATGTTTTCTTCCTCATAACAACCTCATAGCAAAGATAGGTCAGTTGTTATCTTACAGATTAAGAAACTGAAGCTTACGCATGACTTGCTCTGTTAATAAGTGGTGGAATGACCTCACACTGAGGTCATTGGCTCTATTTCCAATGTGATTTTTTTTTTCCCACTACATCATACTGCCTTATGAATCTGATACCACTTCATGTTTTTGTTGTTGTTTTTTAATTTTTTTTCTTTATTGATTTCAGATAGCGAGGAAGGGAGAGGGAGAGATGGAAACATTGATGAGAGAGAACATCAATTGGCTGCCTCCTGCATGCCCCCCACTGGGGATCGGGCCCACAACCTGGGCATGTGCCCTGACTGGGAATCGAACCAGTGACCTCTCGGTGCATGGGTCAACGCTCAACCACTGAGCCACACTGGCCGGGCCCACTTCATGGGGTTTTTTTTGTTGTTTTGTTTTTTTTATCCTTATCTGAGGACATTCTTTTGCATTTATCTTCAGATAGATCGGGAAGGAGAGAGGAAGAGAGAGAGAGAGAGAGAGAGAGACATTGAAGTGAGAGAGACACATCAAGTGGTTGCCACCCACACGACCCCAACTGGGGCTGGGGACAAACTGCAACCGAGGTATGTGCCCTTAGCAGGAACTGAACCCGGGACTCTCTGATCCGCAGGCCGACGCTCTAACCGCTGGGCCAAACTGGCCAGGGCCACCTCATGTTTTTATATTTCCTTTTCATGTACCTTGTACATTCACAGACACTGACTTATTTCTAAGTAGGCATCACAACTCCAAATAAGCAAGAACACTTGGTTAATCAGAAGAAACCTTTCTGGTTTTGCCTAGTTCCCATTATTTGTTTTTCATTATAAAATGTCTCAAAGAGTAGAGGTAAGGGGCCAGGATACATGCTTTGATAAACAGATTTTGCCTTTTCTCAGTTATTGAAAGTTTGGGGACAGGAGGAGGTGTGGTTTGAGCAAGGTAAAAGAATCTCATGTTTTCTGCAGTGGCTCAGTGGGTGACTAGAGTCTATTTCCTTGTAAGTCCAAAGTCCACTGGTTGAAATCGTCGTTTGAAGAATATATATTTTGGGGATTGTCTATTTGTTTTCTTTTTCAAATGCAGTTTATTTAAAACTCATATAAGGTTAAAAAAAAAAAAACTTCCCAGTATTCTCAGTATTGGGTTCAAGAATGAGACTTGTGTGTTCAGAAACAGAGGCAGCGTGAGCAGGCGGAGCTGGGGCATGAGTTGGAAGGTCAGAGTCTGTTTGTAAACTGGTAACAGAAGGAATGAGAGATAAACATATTATCAGTTTCCACCCAGACTGCTGGGTGAAGCCCAAGGTAACATACTTCCACATTTTCTTTAAAAAAAATTTTTTTTTCTTTATTGATTTTAGAGAGAGAGGAAGGGAGAGGGAAAGAGAGATAGAAACATCAGTGAGAAAGAACATCGATTGGCCACCTCCTGCATGCCCCCCACTGGGGATTTGGCCCACAACCTGGACATGTGCCCTGACTAGGAATCGAACTGGCGACCTCTTGGTGCATGGGTCGACACTCAACCACTGAACCACACTGGCTGGGCCTTCCACATTTTCTGATTGCCCCATTCTGACTCCCCACAGGACTTCTATTTACAGAGGTTTATTTGATTCTTGAATTTCAAGCTGAACATTCTATGTACTTTTAAAAAAGTCATATAATCCTGAGACATTGTCCTGGCATGTAGGTGGGGAAAAGTGGGGGAGCTCATGCCCTCATCAAAATCTCAATGGGAAATGTTTATAGATTTTTGTCCTGATCACTATTGAAATTTAACCGTTAAGCTTTAAGAAGTTGTTCTAGGGTGTCAGGGATTGGGGGTGGGGTGGGCAGGAGAAACATCTGTAACAAAAATAAATTAATAAAAATTGCAAAAAAAAAAAAAAAAAGGAAAGAAAGAAACTGTTTTAGTCTCCTTATCTTTCATCATTCCATTTTACCATACCTCTAACTCATAATACACTCTACTACCTACTTGCCCCTTATCTTCTAAAAAAGAGACAGGCTATCTAAATAAAATTCCAAAATTATATTACAATGTGGAATATCTTTCAAAGGATCTGTTCTTTTTGAAGCATTTGTTTTTCTTTTTAAAATAATTTAACCTGAACATTGTCCCAGAAAACCAAATGGATATATTTGCAAATAGCTCTGTGTGAAGAAAATGTATTTCAGCTCTTAGGTAGGACTGGCCTCTCCCTCCAAACTTTCTTTTTAAATCTTTTTATCATAAAATAAAACACAGAAACAGAAGACAACCCAAAGGAAATGTTTGCCTTAATGAACTTTTTTAAGGCAAAGACCCTTGTAACCACCACCAGGTCAAGGAACAGAATTTCACTACCTGTCCTTGGAAGTCCCTTCCACATGTCCCTTCTCAATCACTACCACCTAATAAGTAACTATTATCCTAAGTTTTATACTGGTCCCTTTCACTTCCCTTTTTCTTTAATGGTTTTACCATCCAAATGTTTGCCCCTAGACAGTATAGTCTCCCGCTGCCACACACATTCACACAATTTAATTTTTTAAAAATATATCTTTTAAGTTTTTAAAAAAACTTTACAATTTATCTTTTAAAGAGCAGGGGCCTTTTGACCTGCAGAGTCTTCCATAGACAGGACTTTGCAAATTGCATGATCATGGTGTAATTCAACGTGTTCCTCTGTTCCTTGTGTTTCCTACAAACTGGCTGCTGCTTCTCAAGTCTAGATCAGATTTAGGTTCCATCCCATTAGCTGCATTTTAGATGGTAGTGTGGCTTTTCCCTCAAGAGGCACATAATGTCTAATTCTCTTTATGATCTTTGAAAATGTTGATGCTTAATGCCTCTATCTACTGATTCACAGGAGATTGCAAACTTGGGATATTCTGTCATTTCTCTTTTACGTAATAGTGAAATACTTTTATGTAGATTCACTTCCCTTTATCTCTTATTTAGTTACCCAAGTAACCAAACTTAACTTTTTAAAAGTTCCTTTGGAGGAGAGATCCTGTCATCATCATCTATGTAGTTCTCTTAGGGTCCTATTCCTTTGGACTGTGGCTACTTGTTTGTTGAATCTGCATGAGACATTCCCTATAAACGAGACTAAGAGGCACACTGAAGTTGTATGTAAAGCAGATGTATATTAATGAAGATTTAGTAGTAAATGCCAGCCACTACAAAACTTAAAATTCTTGATTCTCTGGTTGATCATATATTCAAGGTCCAGTCTGTTTCCTGCTGGTAGAAAGCCTTTGTGCCTTTCATGAAGAGATTGTTAACAAGGTGAACCGATGGAAGTGAAGTAAAAAGGATTCTTGTGAAACTATTTTGGGTCAGTATGCAAGGTTCTGGCCGGCTTTCCTCTAGAAAGTCAGAAATTAAATAATTATTTCCATCTATATCTGAGCACAATTTGGAGTTCAAATCAAAGTGATTCTTCTTTCAAACAGTCTCATTTGAAATGTCTGCAGTAATCTAGAGATCATACAACTAAACCAAACATTTAGTAAAAAAATTGCAAACGTAATTACTTTGAGAGTTCTAAAACCTTGGGATTTTTGGTTTGTTTTTATATTTACTACAGTACATATGCTGTAGTATGTAGAAAGAATAATTAGTTTCTTATATGATAATTGATAATAGCTATTACTTTAAAAATATTTTCATTCTATGATAGAGTCAATCTTAAATTAGTTGTTTGGTTTTAACAGCTGAAGGCATTTAAGGTACCTCCTAGAAGTGCCCAGGAGTTCACCTGGACACAGTTGGGTGGAAGAGCCATACCTCAGCGAAAGGCCAGCAAGAACTTTGAGGTCAGATGGTCTGAGTTCTCAGTTTTTCAGCACCACTTAGCAGTTTAATAACCCTAGATACTTTGTTTTTGTCTTGCTTTCCTCATTTGTAAATCTGAGTGATCAAATCTATCTCCCAGAGTTGTTAAGAATTTTAAGTGATGTAAACTATTGGGAAAAGGGCTTTGTAATAATTACTGTTAATAGATGTCATATTTAAGGAGACTTAAATAACAGTTAATGAGATGAAATGTATCGCCTTTTGAGTTGGCCATTAAGACAATTGAAAATTCCAGGTCTGCCAATTTGACATTAGGAAGGGTTTCAGTTTCAGATATAAATACATCTGAGAGATTCAGGTTTTGGAGATGCACTAAAGTACAAATAAAATGATAAAAATGAGCACACATCTCTGCTTTCTGTGAATATACATTATACTCCGCCTCCTTGATGTCTACTAAAAAACAAAAAAGTATGAGATCTGATATGCTATTGGTTCATTATATAAAATTATAGACAAAACAGAACAATTTAGTCTTAACTATTAATTAAAAGACATAGTAGTTAGCCTGATTCTCAAAACTTTGGGCTAGATTTTTGTATATTACAAATCTGCAGAGAGAAACCTTTCCAGAAAAGAATTTGTTTCAAGAATTCCTGCAGGAATATTAGAAAGGTTTTTTGTTTTTTGTTTTTCCTTTCTTTCTTTTGACTTGAAGGACATAACACTGTACTTTATAGAAATGGAAATAAAGGCATTAGTTTGAATAATCCTCCATGTCACTTTGGTTGTAAAGTTTGGATCCTATAACACTCACATTTTTTATATTTATTTTTACTATTAAACACTATGGCAGACACTATCTGTTCACCAAACCATTTTTTCATGTTCCTTTTCCCCAGGTACACAGGAAGTGATACCTCCCAGCCTTCTTAGTCAGTCAGGTTGAGCCATGTAATTAGTTCAGGCCAATGAAACGTCAGCAGAAGCTAAAGGTTCTCTTCCCCATGAGGCAAAGAAAAGCCTTGGCAGGATTCTCCAGTCTAGTTCATTCTCCAATCTAGCTCTGCTGCCAATCTAGTGTTGGGCTGACAGAGCCAGAGATGGAAGCAGCTGGAGCTGCTGAGTCACTACTTGCAGGTAAGCTGTTAGTCACCTGCCATTGGTGTGACTAGTGCAGCATCATAACCCAGCCCATTCCGATTCAAACACAGAATTGGATACTTCACAGTCATTTAAAGTGAAGTGAAAGAGTAGAAATGGGGAATGACCGCTAGAACTCTAACATCAAATTGTAATGAAAAAAATGATAGTTTTTAAAAATTAATGTTGTTGACCCTGAAAATGCTATTTTGCTATACGGTACAAGCGTCTGGCAAACATTTGCAGCCTTTTGAAATGAAAGTCAAACTATTTTCTCATACTACTATTTCAACTCTAATTCTAACCTTGGCCCCAAATTAGTTTCTAGAGACTTTTGTAACAAAAAGTTGACTCAGAATTGAAGAAATTATTAATTTATATGGTTTTCAATATTTAAAAAATAGAATAGTTTGCATAAGCACCAAATGTTTTATTTCATTAATACAACTTATTTATTTTTATTAATAACCTGACGGTATTTTTTTCACTGATTTTCAGATAGAGTCAAATGGAGGGAGAAAGAGAGAGAAATATGGATGTGATCGATTGGTTGCCTCCCACATGACAGAGGCCAGGTATCGAACCTGCAATCTAGGTATGTGCCCTTGATCGGAAATCAAACCCTTGACCCTTTGATCCAAGGGCCAAGGCTCTGACCGCTGAGCCAAACTGGCCAGGGCGGTATAACTTTTAAAAGAACAGAAGTCATCAGAAATCATGACACTAAGAATTGATGCTATTTCTTTCATTTTATGTTTTCTAGCATTAGTTTTATAGGACCATACCTAGATGTTTTTAAATGTTGAAATGTTTTTCTTGTAACACAGTTTTCCAATAATTTGCTTCCAGTTGATTTAAAATTTGTAATTCAACTTTGCTATAGCCTGTTAGTTTCATTATACTCAAGGTTTGAGAAAAATGTTTCCCCCCCTTCTTCTGGTGCGAATGCACACCCAGGATAGGGGCTTCCAGGCAGAACGTGTTTAAACAATCCCTTTGTTCTTACTACCTCCTTCCCTCAAACGTGGGCAGAGGTCCGGCGCCACAGTCTTCTATAAGCATTGGCTGTCCTGAGGCTGCGTGAGCTTGTGTGACAACTCAGACAACTACTAACGTTCCCGTTTTATGCCTTTAACCATTGAAAGAAGCTATCCGAGGCTCAGAAATCCCTGGCTGTGCAGGCGAGCAGCGTCCTGCTTCGGGCGGGCGGGGCGCGTCGGGAAGGAAGGAGGACACCCCCAGCGTGGGCCCCGGGCCACCACCCCGAGCCCGGCTTTCCCGGCGTGCCCCGCGCGCCAAGGGGACTCTTAACGTGAAGCGCCGGGTGAGCCAGCCGCGTGGCCGCGCCGGCCGGGGCGGAGGGCGCGCGCCGCTGCGGCACAGCCGGTCCCCGCGGCGGCTTCTCGCGGGCGGTGTGCGCGCGCCTCCCGGGCGGATTCGGGTCCCGGGCACCGCAGCGGGGCGGGGAGCGGCAGGTAAGTGTTGGCGGGCCTGGTCCCGAGATCTGCCTTTGTGTCCCGGGGACGTCTCTTCAGGACGCCGCTCGGGCGGAAGTCCGCCGGGTCCGACCCCCCCACACGCGGGACCAAAATCCTCGTGAGGAGAAATGTCCGCAGGTGGGTTCCGGGCGCCCGTTTTCGTGTCGAGGGTGAGGTCACCTGATGGAAATCGTAAACTCAGTCGTGGGGACAGGTGAAGTCGAACTTGTCCGTTTCCTGCAGGCCTGTGGTGTCTGTGTCCCGCCAGAAACGACGAGACCTTCGGGTGTTTGTTGATGAAACATTTGCAGACACGATGTTTTTTTTTTCCTGGCAATTAATTGAACTCATTAAGAAGTGTGGAGTTGGTCGGACTTCCTCCTGAACTGAGCGGAGAGCGCGTGGCGCTCGCCCTCCCTCCCTGCCTCAGTCTCCCTCCCTCAGTGCCCGGGCGAGCCTTCCCCGGTCGTTGTCTTTTACCTAAAACCTTACTTTTTCTAGCAGGCAGTGTCTTCGGGTTCACAAGCCCAGCTCTGCGCTCTCAAAAGACCTCTTCTGTTTTGATTCTTTCTGAGAATCCGGGGCCGAAGCAATTTATTTATAAACAAGCCGGCCAGCACACTAACAGGATAAACCAGGCTGCGGAGGACTGTGTAACCAGTTTGTGAAAAGGCATTTCCCAGGCCCTTCAATTGTGCTTGTGTTAGCTGCTGAGCGACTCGCTGCAGCTGTGACCTGAGCAGTTGAGGGTTTTTTTAAATGCTTCTCGAAACAAAGTGTTGTGGTAATATCAGTGGGATATGATGGATCCAGCCAGAGTCAAAGAACTTCGCTCTCAGCCCTCCCCCGCCCCCCCAGTTCTGGCGCAGTCGTTCTCAAACGTCAGTGTGCTCCTTAAAAATGCCAGTACCACTCCCAGAAACCCGATTCTGGAGATCTGGATGGGCCCCTGAGTATGCGTTTGAAGCAAGCACGCTGTCTGGGTCTGTTGCCAGTCACCCAGGGACCACACTTGGAGAAACACCACCGTAGGGCTGGCCTGAGAGTTTTTACAACCGCCCCGCTCCCTCATCCCTTTGTTGATTCTGCCCCTCAACCCGTCATAAGCCAAGAAGCTCTGACTCCAGAAGGAAACTTAAGAAAAGATAGTGCGTTTTCTTGGACTCTGACACCAGGGTAGGAAATGACATTCATCCGTATTTCTAATACTGCCTTGGTGGCTTCGAGATAGCCAGTGCCTGTGAGTCTGTCCTTTTCCCTTCTGGCCGCTGCTTTCAGTATTATCACACCAGCAATGCTATTATACCAATTCCCCCCTCTCAACTAGCTCAGTCTCCTTAGAACCAGGGCAGCCAGTGCCATGTAATTAATTCCCATGGCCTTGAGCGCTCAGATTTCCTGGTATGTAGCAGTACCAGTAGCACTTATCAGGGCTTTCAGTCCAGTCATCAAATACCCCAGTAATGCCTATTTTGTGCAAAGCACTTTAGTGGGCCATTTCAGCAGCAACATTGCAAAGATGGCACAGAGTTACATTGCTCCCTTGAGGCAGGGCTGGATCACCTCCTCTGCTGCCAAAAGCTTTTTCTGTTTCTTAGTCTCTCTTCAAATAGATTTGTAGGCACGAGGTTAGAGTTTAGCTATGTGTTTCTGACTTTTTCTGTGTTTGGTGTCTGATTTCTCTCATGAATCCATCTTTTTCTATTGGTTCACAAAATGTTATGTCTTTCCTTCTATAGTCCTGGGTTTCCTGATTATCACATCTTCCTCTGCCCCCAAGTCTGAACATGCCTGCCCCTCCTTGGCTAACTGGAGTAGAAAGTTTAGGGAAGTTGTTGGAAAATGAATGATTTCTAGTTGGAATACCCAGAGTCATGGAACTATGAGGCTTAGCGATATAAGGAAACCTATTACAAATTTATCTAGTGCAGTGCTCTAGTCTTTCAGATAAAGAATCTGACAGAGGAGATGGTACAGTGAGGACTTCTGGCTCCTAGCCCAGTGTTCTTCTCACTATAAGTCATCTCAAGAAAAATGCTTCAAAAATGGAAAAGATCCAGAGAAATGAAGTTATAAGATGAAGAAAATGGAGAGACTTTCACATGACTACAAAAGTAGTATTATTTGGGGGAAATGGAGCTTGAAGGAGAATGTGATCGAGCCATATAAATCATGAAGAGTGGGAGTACTAAAATAAGGAAGTCTGAAGCTTGAAATAAGTAGTAAAAGGGAAAATAAGAGCAAATAGGTATCTTGTAATCCCAAGAGATCTTATTTTTTTTAAAGATTCAGTAAAGGTTAAGATGGGTACAGTGGTGAAATTTTATTATATGTTAGATGTTTGAACAATGTCCAGAATCTTGAAGTTGTCACATAACTATACTGTTGTCCTTACCACAGTTGTTAGGTATCTCTGTGTGAGACAGAATATAAAACTGATAGAACTACTAATATGATTCAGTATATTCTGATGTTCCTGTGGGAAATGAGATTATTGGAGTAATATATGCATTTCTGGAATAGGGGGAAGGAAAGAAGTATGGATGAAAGAAAAAAACCTTTTGATATTTATGCTTGGAGTCCCCAAATTAGACATTGTTTGATTGTTCTTGTATATTCATGAAAAGTAGAATTAGAAGTACTATAGTAAGGACTTAGAGTTCATAGACATTATTATATACTGGATGCCGTACTAAATACTTTTACGTCTATTGTCTCATTTCATTATCTTTATCTCATAACTGAGGAATCTGAGACACAGAGAGTTTCAGCTTGCCCAAAGTCGTAAACCTAGTAAGTGGTCAGTGTTCAAACTTAAATCTGGCTGTCTCCAAAGCTGTTAAGATTTATGCTCAATAGTGCCCTCATTGTGCGGTTGACCCTTGAACAACATGGGCTTGAACTGCACAGTTTCATGTATATAGAATTTTTTTATAAATGACTGCAGCTCAGTTGACCCTCATAGTTTAAACCTGTGTTATCCAAAGGTCAACTCCACTTTTGGGAATCTGAGTATACCCAGTATGCGAAGGGCTTATGCAGATTTTGGATAGTGTGGGAGGTTGACACCCCTAACCCGTATGGTTTAAGGGTCAGCTGTACTTATTGGGTAGTGGTTAAAAATGTGTCTTTGGAGCCAGTCTTTCCTGGGTTCAAATCCTAGCGCCTTCATTTACTAGCTTGGATAAAGAACTCATCAATTTCTATGTCTCTGAAATAGTGATTGTAATAGTACCTACCTCAGAGGGTTATTAGGATTGAGTTAATTCATGTAATTTATATGAAGTGCTTACAACTGTGTCTGAGACATTGCAAGTTCTCAGGAGATGCTCTCTGTTCATTGTTTTAAAATATTATAATTTAATTTATTTCAAGATACTGTTTTCTTTTGATCCAGATTGCCCATTCCACTGTTGAAATGTTAAGGCTTTATGATAAGTATAGATATAAACTACCTCTGTTCTTACTAAAACAGAGGGTGCCTTACTACAAGATTGGAAAGCCCCAAGGCGCAGTGGAAAGGTCTGTGACTGGGGCCAGAGGATTTAGTTTCAGATGTCTCTGTCACTATATTCCTATTTGTTTCATAGAGAAGGTTGTAAGGATCAGATAAGGTGACAGATGTGAATGAAATTTGAATTGTATGCTATACAAATGTAAAATACTGTTACTAAAATTATAGAGGAAAGTGACAAATTCCCAGCCCCACTGTAAGCCAGCGGAGACAGACTCAGAGGATAGGCCTGAGAGTCTGGAACCACTGGTTTAAACCACTTATTCCATATTATTACTTAAATTTACTTATCTTTTTTGCCCTGGCTGGGTGGCTTAGTTGGTTGGAGTGTCATCCCATACACCAAAAGGTTGTGGGTTTGATTCCCCATTAGGGTGAGTATGGGGGGCAACCGATCAATGTTGTCCTCTCACGTCGATGTTTCTCTCAATCTCTCTCTCCTTACCCTCTTCCTCTCTAAAAAAATCAGTGAACATATCCTTGGGTGAGGATTTAAAAAAAAGAAGAAGAAAAAAAATTTACTTATAATTTTTTTCGTATATCTCTACCTAACCAGTGTGGGAGCTTAGGACCGACCCTGGAAGGTTTTGTTCAATCCTTTGTGCCCCTCCATGCTGGTACACAGTGCTGGTGCCTTCACACAGTAGATATTTGGTAAATGTATGCTGACTGTATCTATATGTTGACCAATTTGCTGATAATCTGAAGAGATTACCAAAAACTTCTCTATAGTTTTGAGGGATTAAAAAAGAAACCTAGCCCTGGTCGGTTTGGCTCAGTGGTTAGAGCATCGGCCTGCGGACCAGAGAGTCCCTGGTTCGGTTCCCGCTAAGGGCACCTACCTTGCTTGCAGTTTGTCCCCGGCACCAGTTGGGGTCGTGTGGGTGGCAGCCAGTTGATGTGTCTCTTTCACATCAATGTTTCTCTCTCTTTCTTCCCCCCTCTCTCCCTCCCGCTCTATATGAAGATAAATGCAAAAATGTTCTCGGGTGAGGATAAAAAACAAGAAACCTAGCTGATAAAAAGAAAAAGTGCTTAGTCATACAAAAACTCATTAGAAAGCTATCTAGTTTTTAGTTCTAAAACTACAGGTTTGGTTTACAGAAATAACATGTTTTTTATTCGTAAATGTTTGGAATTAAGAGTTAATGGTATCATAATTGTTTTATAACCTCTGCAAGTAGATGCATTCAGAATCCAGTACTTATTCTCTATAAAAAACAGATACCCAGAGATATAAATAGAGGGTTGTTGGTATTGGAATTGAGATGAGGGATGATGTGGTGGCTAGGTATTAATGCAAGAAAGGAGAAACAAGGAGAGAGTTTAAAAAATAAAGTTTTCAAATATTATTTTTGTAAGCTTGAAACTAGTTTTGAATATATAAATAATAATAATAACAGCTAACACTTTGTTGGTGTTTACCGTATGCCAGAAACTGTGCTTTATGTGAAGTGTTAGTAATTTCTAAAACAGTTCTTCCAAATAGATATTATTATTTAATTTACAGGTGAGAACTTTGAGGCTCAGAGAAGTTAGTCATGTACCCAGATTCACACAGCTAGAAAGTGGTGAAATTAAGAACCAACCTGCCCTGGCCAGTTTGGCTCAGCGATTAGAGCATCAGCCTGCGAACCAATGAGTCAAGGGTTTGATTCCGGTCAAGGGCACGTATCTTGGTTGCAGTTCGTCCCGGCCCTGGTCGGGTCGTGCAGGAGGCAACCAGTCGATGTGGCTCTATCACATCGATGTTTCTCTCTGTCTCTCTCTCTCTCTCTGTCTCTCTCTCTCTCTCTCTCTCGCCCTCCCTCCCACTCTATCTAATGATAAATGGAAAAATATCCTCAGGTGAGGAATAAAAAAAAAAAGAACCAACCTAGGTGATCTGGTCCCAGAGCAGTTGCCGGTAAATATGGGAGGCAGGGTAGTTTATGGTTAAATATAGCTCCCCTTCATTTGAGAATTTATGAGGAAGTAGTAATGCAAATGGAAAAACATTTTATAACATCAGTTCTTTGAAAAGAAAAAGAAACAAAAGAGAAAGGGGTTGAGGAAGGGGATTAATCTTTACTAGAGATTAATTATACAATTGCTTAAGCTCACGGAGAGTATGTAAGGAAGACGTGTAGAAACCTTCACCAGTTTTCAAAAAATACAGTACCATGAGTTCTTTTTCTGCACAGAAAAGTCTTCTGGATAACTGCAATATTAATCTAAAAATATAATTGATCTTTAAAGTATAATGTAGCCCTGGCCAGTTTGGCTCAGTGGCTAGAGCGTTGGCCCACCCATGGACCAAAGAGCCTTGGGTTCAATTCTGGTCAAGGGGATGTACCTCGGTTGCGGTTTGGTCTTTAACAGTAAACATCAAAATTGCTCTAGTATTAATAGTTTCAATTGTATTTGTTAAAATTTCATTGGAATGAGTTACGGCAGTAATATTTTTAAGTAAAGCAAATTTTTACTTCCATATAATGAGTTAGAACACACAGAGCTTCATTCTGGGTCATAAACTGGGAGTTTGAATGTGTGCAATTGCCGTCTCCATTAAATTTAATGTTCTATGAAACTTATCACAAGAATTCTAAAACTGATAAAGCTGTTGTTACTCATTGCAGAAAAAAAAGTGTAAATGAGTAGTTAAGACATAATTTTAAAGATGAGAAGAAAAAATTTCCCTGTTGACAACTGAAAAATATTTTAGAACTTCTAGATAAGTGACATGGGAAAATGATGGGAAGATGTCAAATTACAATTATATATGACATTGACGCAGAAATAGATGAGTCAGTGGAACAGAGTTTAAAAACCATATCGAGCATAGATATAATATGTTAGTATTTGAGAAAACTGAAAATTCAATCAGTGTGGGAAAAAATGGACTCTTCAGAATATATTGTTAAGGCAATTAGTTGGTTAACCATTTGAATTTTGTTAGATCTGTACCTCATGCTGAATGCCAGAATAAACTCTATATGGGTTAAAGGTTAAATATTTAAAAAGTAACTATGAAAGGGGTTCAGTAAAATTTGATATAACCACTTAAATGGAATATTATGTACCATTGAAAACCATGTAAGACTGATAATTGACATATAACCATGTTCATTGTATGCTGAGAATACAAAATAGTATTTACAGCAGAATTTCAAATTGTAAAAATAGAAGAATAAAAGAAACATATTTATGTATTTATACTTAGGAAAGCCAGGAAGAGGAATTATGGGTGATTTTTGTCTTTTCAGTATTTTCTGCCAGAAACAGTGAACAGTACCACCCAAGTACAAGATGATTGTTTTGTTTTGTTTTTAATTCTACAGCAGTAAAAAAAAAAAAAAAAAAAACTAAAGAAAAGTCAGCTTGGCAGGAGAAGAGAAAGAATATGGCATTTTCCTGAGGGAAGAATGGAAAGACACAGAAGGTTAGGTGCAAATGAAAAATTAGGCAACGGAGGCAAAAAAATAATTCAAAGAACTCCAAAAGCAGTACAGTGTGTAATTTCACTGACTCAAAAAAGAAAGGTAGCTGAGATCAGGAAAACCATACAATAGTCAGAACATAAAAAATATATTCAAAAGTGGAGGAGGAGCTTGATGAATTTAAAGAGTTAAGTAAATGCTAACTAGTTGTAGAAGGGAAATTCACATACCCAGATTCATCTCATGTCTTTATATAGCGCTTTATGCTTTTTGAGGGCTTTTCCATAGAAGTTCCTATTTGAGAAAGGATTGTCTAACTTTATAGTGGTAGATATCATCCCATTTTTATGCTTAAAACACTAAAGCTTAAAGGACGTTTTCTTGGTGATATAGCTAGTTAATAACAAAGCCAAAGCCAGAACCCGCTTTGCTTCAGTCTAGTGGGTGGTCATCATATCTTGTCATCTCACAGACTTTCAGGGAGATGTAAGCAAGTCATGGGAAACATCCAGTGATTCTAGTCAAAGCTGACAAACCTGATATGAATCAATCACTGCTATTATCTAGTATCCACCTGGGAAGGGGTTTTTTTCTCTATCCACCCACAACTTTTAAGGCTCTTAAAGGTGAAATTTTGGAAGTACTGCTGAAAATGAATGACTTTAAATGACCACATTAGAATGAGATCATATTTCACTTATCAGATTAGCAAAAATAAGGAAGACTGAAACACTATTAGCAAGAGTTTTGGAGAATGGACACTCCATGCTGCTGGAAGGAGTGTAAATTGGTATATTTATAAAGGATAATCTGGTAGTATCTATCAAAACTTAAAAAGTATTTACCTTTTTCCAAAGCAATTTTACTTCTGATTTATTCCAAGGATATAATAGGGTAGATGCCCAAAGATACATGTGCAAAGATTTTACCACAGCTTTGTTGATTTTTAAAGAATTTATCTCTTTCTATATTGACTGATTTTTTTCATTGAGCGCACATGCTTTTATAAGCAGTAAAACACCATTAATGCTATTTTTATTTATGGAAAAGTAAAACCATCTATCACAGGATTCTTGCATTACTACCATAACTCCTACTTGATAAGAACTGCAACAGCAATGACCCTAGATTTTTCTCTTTCATTTCTGACAAGTAATGGAAGGAATAACTCCTACAATCAGTAATGGATGAAAGGCAAGATGATTTTGGGGAAGCAGTGTGATTGGTTGGAAAGAATATGCCAATCCAAGGACCTAAGTTTGGAATCTATCTTTGCCTCTTAGCTAGGATGTGATTGGGGCAAGTTTCTAACCTCTCTAAAGCTTGATTTTTTTTTTTTTTTCAGCAGTAAAGTGAGGATAATTAAAATATCTCTGCTGGAGTTATTTTAGTATCAAATACGATTAGGTTTGTAAAAGATTTTTATAGACTGTGTGGTTCAGAAATAACAATAATCAACATTTATTGAATGCCATGTGCCAGGATCATACTAAGCACTTGAAATATATTACCTCATTTAATCCTTGTATCAACCTGAATGGTTAATGGTTATTATCCTCTCTTTTTCTTTTTTCTTTTTTTTATCCTTACCCGAGGACATTTTTGCATT
Source organism: Tadarida brasiliensis (assembly GCA_030848825.1). NCBI lineage: Eukaryota > Metazoa > Chordata > Mammalia > Chiroptera > Molossidae > Tadarida > Tadarida brasiliensis. Next base: position 10,149,505 of record CM061262.1, read on the forward strand.
TATCTTCAGATAGAGCGGGAGAGAGAGAAGGAGGAAGAGAGAGAGAGAAACATCGATGTGAGAGAGACACATCCACTGGTTGCCACCCACACGACCCCAACCGGGGCCGGGGACAAGCTGCAACCAAGGTACGTGCCCTTAGCGGGAACCAAACCCGGGACTCTCTGGTCCACGGGCCGACGCTCCAACTGCTGAGCCAAACCAGCCAGGGCAATTATCCTCTCTTATAAGTAAGTTAAGACACAAAGAGACTTAGGAACCTGCCGAGGGCCACAGTTATAAAAGGTAGAGCCTTAATGGAAAATTATACTTGGGGAGAAACGTAGGAAGAAATATCTAAGTAGTTACATCTCACCAACCTGCCAGTGTTCTCTGATGAAAACAGCAGGTACTCAGGAAGGGAGGACCCAGTGGAAATAACTTACAAGGATCTCCCTCTTTACAGATTCAAACAGCTATATTATTATGGGTTTGGGGATATAAGGTAGGAAAACGCCAAGATTTAGAAATGTTAAGAATAAAGTTTATATGGGCTTAATACTGGAGTGGTCTTACTATTTTTAGAAATAATCTGGAAAAAGGAGAACCAGAAAGCTTCAATCAGAAGACAGAATTTCTTCTGAGATTGGAGCATTAGGGTTGCACATGTGAAGGGATTGAACAGAAACATGACAGAAAAGTGTCAGTGGACTTGGTTTAAAATATATAGAGATAGATAGATAGATAGATAGATAGATAGATAGATAGATAGATAGATAGACAGACATATATATAAACACATGTACCCAGAGTACATTTTGAAGATGGCAGCCTCTTAGCTATCAGTCAGTAATCACATAGACATTTTAGATTGCATTCTGTCACCTCTGTTGTCTTTCCCTCTACCTTCACGAACACTCTTAACCAGAAATTCTGGGTGTCACCAGAGAGCATATGTGAAGCAAAACGGAATCCGTTCACCTCTAATAGAAAACATTAGCAGGGTTCTCATTATTATGCTTAATGGAACTAGACCAAAGTCAACGACAGGCAATTAGAGAAGAAATGTAGTTGTTTTCACATAAGAACAGACTGAAAGGACTAGGATATGTGTCTGAAATGAAGGTTTGGCAAAGATGTAATTATTTTCTGAATTTAATTATGAATTATAGATGAAGGGTAGATTGTTCATTTACCGAATTCTGTGGCATTCTACCACATCTTCACCATCCAGCTCTTACAGGAGGATACATGGCTCTGAAGTAAAACATCATACCCTTATACCATTAACACTCTGAAAGCATAATGCTTTTGAAATGTATCCATGTTCACTTTGATTGTCCCCAACCCTATTCCATCTGGATTTTTAAAAGCTGAATGAATAGTTTAGTGGCAAGCTACTAAACTTAATGGAACAGTGACCTGTTTATCTTATTTTCTTCAGAAATAATTAGACAAAATTACAAGTAAAAAGAAAATATACTTGCTATCTAGAGATTATTTTGGATTAATACTCAAGATGACAATGTTCTAGAGAGAATCTACCAGTGTGTCCCTTTTTTAGGTGCAAGGAATATGTGGAAATAATTCCACTATCAAAGATTGTATGTTGCCTTGGCCGGTTTGGCTCAGCGGTTAGAGTGTCGGCCTGCGGACCAGAGAGTCCCGGGTTCGGTTCCCGCTAGGGGCACGTACCTCCCTGGTACAGTTTGTCCCTGGCCCCGGGTCATGTGGGTGGCAACCAGTCGATGTGTCTCTCTCACATCGATGTTTCTCTCTCTCTTCCCACCTCTCTCCCTCCCACTCTATCTGAAGATAAATGCAAAAATGTCCTCAGGTGAGTATTTTAAAAAAATTAAAAAAAAAAAAAAGATTGTATGTAAATTTTCCAAGATGGGGAGATTAGGATGCTAAATGTTTTGCTGTTACAGGTCAGCAAAATCAAGACTTAACAAAATGTGGGCCTTCATAGGAGCCCTGTGAAATAAATAGTAAAAAATATTTGTTTGTGTAGCTCTTCAGAGTGTGTAAAATGCTTTTATGTGAGATGTGGGAGTGAAGCTTGAGCTGGCTTGTTGGATGTTAAGTTTCTTTGCTTCACAGCTATACAGTGTGTTTCATTAATACATTTCTAACTCCTCGTTGTTTTCTGATGCAGTCTCTCCAGTTACTGTTAGGTGTGCCAGGAATGTCATGATCCTTTGCTTCTTGTAATTGAGCGTTACTGTGACTTTTAGGACTGTTGACCAAAAATAGTTTTGTAGCAATAGAGAACTATATTGTTGAAGTTCTTTGCTTATTTCTTTTCTTTTTTGTTTGTTTTGTTTTTTGTTTTTTCCTTAGATCTGTTCTGAGGACCAATATTCATTTGGGGGATGGTTACAGAATTGAACCGTGGTAGGCAATGAAAATATACATTCAAAGTTGAATGAAACATCCATCCTGGAAGGGAAGTAAACCCTTAATATTAAGTTGAAACTGGCTGCTCTGGTGTATGTTGAAGAATTTAGTGTCAGACTGTTTACTTTTTTTTTTTTTATCCTCACCCGAGGACATTTTTCCATTTTTTGTTCAGATAGAGTGGGAGGGAGAGAGAGGAAGAGAGAGAGAGAGAGAAACATTGACGTGAAAGGGTCACATCGAGTGGCTGCCTCCCGCACGACCCAACCAGGGGCTGGGGGACAAACTGCCACCGAGGTACGCGCCCCTAGTGGGAACTGAACCCGGGTCTCTCTGGACCGCAGGCTGACTCTCTAACCGCTGAGCCAAACTGGCCAGGATGGGACTGTTTACTTTTTAGGTTTCTTAGGTCAAGAGAGTTTTGTTCAGTTATTCTAGGATTATAGAGGAATTCATTCATAGGGGACTTTGGGAAATGTTGGATTAGGTAATTTTTTTTTCTTTATTAATTCTTAGAGAGAGAGGAAGGGAGAGGGAGAGAGAGATAGAAACATCGATGAGAGAGAACATCAACTGGCCGCCTTGTGCATGCTCCCCACTGGGGATCAGGCCCACAACCTGGGCATGTGCCCTGACTGGGAATCGAACCGGTGACCTCTTGGTACATGGGTCAATGCTCAACCAGTGAGCCACACCAGCCAGGCAGATTAGGTGATTCCTTAAAGTGTGTGCCAATAAGCATTAATCCTCAGACAGTTTCTTGAAAAAAGGCGTACTGAAACCAAATCCGTTTGGGAAAACTGCAGACTGGGTCCTATCTTGGAGTTTCATAGTACACTCTGATCTTGTTCATCGAAACATTGTTTGTAATAGTTAAGCAATGTCAGCTTTAATATTGGTAGATAGAATAGACTCATAGGATATTATGTAACAGTTAAAAGGGATAAACAAGATCTTGACCTTCCAACATGGATGGATCTCAAGAACATTAATTTAGAGAAATATTACAGAAAGTGGATGCATATAGAATATAGTTTGTCTGTTTTTAAAACAATATGCTTTTAACATATCTGTGTAATATAAATGCATTTTTATAAAGTCTAAAAGGGTTCATATCAAGCAAGTAGTGATAGTCACTTGGAGAAGTGACTGGGATTGGGGATGATAATCAAAGTGTCCTTTTTAAGAAAGGAAATCTTCACCCTGGCCAATTTGGCTCAGCAGTAAGCGTCAGCCCACGGACCAAAGAGTACCGGGTTCGATTCCGGCCAAGGGCACGTACCTCGGTTGCGGTTAGTCCCTGGCCCTGGTCGGGGTTGTGCAGGAGGCAGCTAATCGATGTGTCTCTCTCACATCGATGTTTCTCTCTCTCCCTCATCCTCCCTCTCTCCTTCCCGCTCTATCTGAAGATAAATGGAAAAATATCCTTGGGTGAGGAATAAAAAAAAGAAAGAAAGGAAATCTTCATGTATTATCTGTAATAAAAATGAACTAAATACAAATAAAATGCTTATTAATACTCAGCATGTTACTTTCTTTTCCCTCATTGGAGATATCTACCCTGCTACTTCCAAGTATATCTTTATATTTATTAATTGATTGTATACAAGTTAAACTGGGTTTTGAGCTTTGGTACTATGGAATAGGAAGAACGCATTTTCTTTTTTTTTTAATCCTCACCTGAGGACACTTTTCCATTTTTTCTTCAGATAGAGTGGGAGGGAGAGAGAGGAAGAGAGAGAGAGAAACATCGACGTGAAAGGGACACATTGACTGGCTGCCTCCCGCATGACCAACCAGGGCCGGGGACAAACTGTAACTGAGGTACGTGCCCTTAGCGGGAACCGAACCCGGGTCTCTCTGGACCACAGGCTGACGCTCTAACCGCTGAGCCAAACCAGCCAGGGCAGAACACATTTTCATTCTAGTCTATTATAATGAAACTTTTTCACACGTTATAAGAAATGAATGAAGTAATGTATTCAAACAGTCATGTATTCAAATGGTCTAGACTGTGCAAATTTTCAAGAGATAGGCTTTTTCAGGCTTATTATATTTTGGTCCAAGAGATCTTTTGGAGAGCAACAAAGAGAAGTTTGAACTTGGTTCTTGAACAGTTAGTGAAGAATTGAGAAGCAGCAGCTGTTGGTTGAGTGAAACATTGTAGTTCAAACCAGTTAAGCTTAAAGAAGCAAACCCTCTTTTGGACTTTCCAGTATTGGTAAGAATGTTCTTTCCAGTTCCATGGATATTCTTTATCCTGTTCTGTAGACCTGATTTTGACATCTTCTGAAGTGAACTCGAGGGCAGTGGTGGTTCTGTTTGACATTACCAATCTCCAGGACAAATTTTAGGTGGCTGCATTTTTTGTATGTAGATATGTTTTTTTCTTTAAGAAAGGGTAATCCTGAAAAAGCTGTACCCACATATCAGGTTTTCTGTCAGAACATTCATCTATTGCCTCAATTTGCCTAATGTTATAAGAGCCATTGTCTGAAAATAAAAGATTTCATCAACTGAAAGTATCTCTTCTTTAAAACAGTTTGTTTTCAAGCACATGTACTGACTCATCTTTCCAAAGTGGTCATTTTTATATTTCATCCAAGTTAAAACAGGGACTAACTGATCAATTGAATTTGTGCTAAAAAAATGTATTAATAGCCCAGTGGCTCAGTGGTTGAGTGTCGACCCATGCACCAAGAGGTCGCCAGTTCGATTCCTGGTCAGGGCACATGCCCAGGTTGTGGGCCTGATCCCCAGTTTGGGGCATGCAAGAGGTGGCCAATTGATGTTCTTTCTCATGGATGTTTCTATCTATCGCTCCCTCTCCCTTCCTGTCTGTCAAAAAATCAATAAAAAATGAAAAAATATATTAATACAGGTTATGAAGGGATTCAGAATTTAATTCACATTACAAATGTTTATTGGCACCTCTACATGCTTGCATCAGGGACATTCAGAGTTTTAAAACATGTTACTACCCTTAGTGACCTAACTTCTTCCTAAATTGGTGTTAGCCTGCAGTCCATATGCATAAAAATTGCTGGTGATGTGAGATGATTCTTCCACCAAACACCAAGTGGAAATCAGTACAGTATAAACTGTGAAAGTACTAAGTAGTGTGAACTTCAGGAATGTTTTCAGTAGTAAAGGTATGAAACCTGTCTGACCTCTCCATTCTGCCTAATCAACGAATGCCTTGCACGTGGTATTCACCAGTAGGTGTTATTCATGATGATGATAGCACACTACTGTGGGGAGAATTAGGCTTATAGCTACCGACATCTTGGTGTAATTTTGAGGTGGGTGTTGGAGGTTGAGTATAGGTTGAGTATAAGTTACAGAAAGTGAGAGAGAGAACTGTTTTCTAGTGCAGGTGACTTCTGGTTTCAGCTCTCCTACTAGCATTATCATTGTGATTGTTTTGCATTTCCTAGTGCTTCGTTGTTGCAAGAGTGTGTGTGTCTTGATTTTTTAAAATATATGGTAGGTTTTCTTTAAGTGATCAATTGGGCTCTTCTCCTCCTGTGTCTTTGTAGTATAAACAACATCATATTATTGCAACACCATTTAATATGTACAATTGACTGAATGTGGCCATAGTAGGTGAATTCAATGTCTGTTTATGGATGAAGCTTAAAATTATGCCCTAGTAACAGATTTATCAACAGACCATTTAATTCAACCAGTTCCTCTCAATATAAAATCACAGAGATGTTTAAGATATCATTTCTTCTTAGAACAAGAATGAGAGCTGTCTGTGTCAGTTCTCTAATTTGGCTTTCATGACATGGAAGTCCTTGAAAACTTGTTTTGAGAGAGTTCTAAATCATGCATATTCCTGTCTTGCAGGATTTTTTTCTGATCAAGCAGACAGTTCAGCGTAGAGTCCAAGGATGAATGTTCACCGTGGCAGTGAGAGCGACAGGTTATTGCGGCAGGAGGCCAGCTGTCTGATGGATGAAACCTCAGCTGCAGCCCAAGAAAAAGAAACCAATAACCTGACTTCTTCTGGTCTTCAAAATCTTACTTATCCTCTAGGTCCCAGGAATGATGGTACAGTGATTAGATCTTGACTTAAGTTGGAGGGCTTTCTGACACCTGAGCATCCACTACTATAGCCCAGAAGACATAAATGTTCTTAGTCTAAATAAGCTATCCAGTTAATTGGATTAACTTACATACCACAATTATATAAAGCTAACCATCACTGAAACTCTCCACTTACTTAATCAGTCTAGCACATATAATTTGGCGATAATGGTGTAAGAAAAATAGTCACAGGTTTGCAAACAGAAGACAGATTCTACCTCTGCTTTCTGTCAGCTGTAACCATGGGTAAAATCCTTAATCTTTCTGAGGTCTGCTTTCTTAATCTAGAAAACAAGAATATAATATACTTCTTACCTCACAAGGCTAGAAGATTATTGAGGTAATGGATGTGAAAGCTCTTGATAAACTGTTCCTTTTAACTTTTAATAAAAACAGTAGCAACAATAATAGCAGTTACCACTTATTGAACACTCACTGTGATAAGAATTTAAAAACGTTTCTTTAGATCAAGGGTGGCAGACAGGTCAAATCTGGACTGCTGCCTGTTTTTGTCAAAATTTTGAAATACAGCCACCATCCCCATTTGTTTACATATTGTCTATGGCTGCTTTCCTGCTACAATGGCAGAGACTAGCTCACAAAGCCCAAATTATTTACTTTTTGGCCCTTTACAGAAAGTTTGCTGATCCCTGCTTAGATTAGTCCTCCTTTTAAAAATGAGTAAACGTGGGCTTCAAAGGCTTAGGTAACTTGCTTGGGGTTCACACTGCTAGGACGTAGGGGACTAGGATTTGAACCTGCGTCTTTCTGATCAGGCTGTGTTATTATTTTATATATCTCTACTGACAGAAAAGCAGAGTGACTGCCACCCTAGAGTGCACCATTAGGGAGAATTTGTGCAATGAGTCTCTTCCTGCTCACCCGTTTAAGGGTGAAACCTGAGGCACCCTTCAGGAATCAACCTAATTTAATTGCTTCATTGCTGGGGGGCAAATCAAGCTTTCTAGAGAACTGAATTAGTGATTTAGATACATACTTTCATTTTTAAGAACAGCACTGCTGGTGTGAAAGCCTGTCTGGTGATTAAGGTATTTCTTGCCACAAGCTTGCCTGTGGATTGTGTGGAAACTTAGCTCTTGGTATGCAAAATCAGGGCCACATTGAAAATTTAAGTCCTGCAGAAGCTGTAGGATGTGAACCCTAAATTGATTTTTGGTCTAGATTTTGGTTTTCTTTTCTCTAGAAACAACCTGGGGGCGGGGAGTGTACTCTAGCTAATAACAGTTTATTTGGTTATCTAACTGAAATCAGACTAATTTCCCAGAGGTCATGGGCAGTAATCATGTTCATGAAATACTGGATACAAATTTTAAATACAGGAAGGGTGGGAGTGAGACATTCAGTTGTATCTATAATATTTTATTTCTTTCCAAAAAAGTTTTGAAGAAGAGATTGAAAAATGTGAACGGAGCCAGCTCTAAGTAATGACATATACATGTTGTATTACCTCTATGCTTTGGTATATTTGAAATTTTTCATTAAAAAACATTGTTTACATTAAAATGAAATATATTAGGAGAACTGTTTATTTAAGAGCATCCTCTGGGAATCCTTTTGTAGATACTTGCTCCTAATTGTGTCCTGTATACATCCAGATTTCATTAATTCAGTTTTAAGTCTCTTGCATGATGTAGTATTGTACATTTTTAAAAAGTGCTCTCACATATTTTCAGTTGATAGCCCGGTGAGGTAGGTGGAATGAACATTATTCTCATTTTATAGATGAGAATCAGATTTAGAAAAATAAAATAAATTACTTAAAGAAAGTAGCTCTTTGGTGATACGAAAACTGAGATTCCAAGCATAGTGCTAATCCAAGGCCATTTGCACTGGAATTGTGCTGCTGATATCAAGACCTGCCTGTTTGGAAGTGGTGTTGGTGATATTAGGGTGTTCCTTTGCATAGTGAAAATGCATTTTTCTGTGATTTTTTTTTTTTTTTTTTTTTTTTTTTTTAGGGAAATGATGCATTAGATAATTAGGGTCTATCATCTTTCTGGAAAATAAAATTTGGAAACATTTTTAAAGAATGTGGAAAATATATAGTTTTGGCACACAGCGGTAGCAGTTTCCTTAAATAAAACACAGGAAATAGAGAGTATTTAGAGAGAGAAGTAAAAAGTTATTGCCTCTGTGGAATAAGACTGGGGCGGTAATGGGATGTGGCAGGGGATTGCTGCTTTGCCACAGAAAGTCTTCTCTAATGTTTAATTTTTTTAAACCATGAAGAAGTTTACTTGTAAAGTTTTTGATCATTTTATTTTAAAATGTATTACTGCCTTTATTCCCCTCTACACACACACACACACACACACACACACACAGAAAAAAGCTCAATATAAGTCTCTAGTTGTATTTTTTTCTTTACTTGCTCTAGGCAAGAGTTTTTGCCTGTATACCCCTAAAAATCTATGGGTTTTTGTTGAATTCTTTTACAGTTTTGTTGTTTTTTTTTTTAGAGAGGATGGGTTTTTTTTTTTTTTCCCCAAAGCTTTTGCTGTTGAGTTATTTTGGTTTGTTTGTATGATCTTTTAGACCTTTCACTTGACTATGCCTCTCAGCCAGCAAGTCTCCAGTTCCCTCACACAATGCCACTTCCTGAAGACGGCAAAGGCTCTTGCTTCCAAAGTGGGAATAAACGGAACCATGAACCCTTTATTGCTCCTGAACGATTTGGAAGCAGCACTGTGGGCTTTGGCAGTAACGTTCATTCCCAGGCGACAGAGAAAGTGACACTTCTTGTAGATGGCACACGTTTTGTGGTGAATCCACAAATTTTCACTGCTCACCCGGATACCATGTTGGGAAGGTAATTGATGATAATTTCCTTCCAAATGTACTCTGTTCTCTATGAATAGAATACCTGCTGTTTATCTTGCTTTAGATCTGAGAATAAAAAGCATTGCGTTGCTGATTTTTCTACCTTCCTACTTTGGTGAGACAGAGAGCAAGCTGGTACAGAACCTATGTGTTGGTGATTTGGGGGGCTGGGTATTTCTTTTATTTACAAAGCCAGTATAATGAACAAGAAAAGAGTGCAGCCAGAACGATGGGAAAAAATCTGCTAAATCTCGTAACTCTATTCCTCTATAAACTCACTGTAAAACAGAAGTCAGATACTTAATTTATTTTATTTGCAATATGCATAACCTTACAAAAGCAATGTTTTCTGAGTTCCACAAGTCAAAGATACTGGGATAAGGTGAGAGCTGTAAATTGTGTTTTCTTCCTTTCTTTCTTTCTTTCTTTCTTTCTTTCTTTCTTTCTTTCTTTCTTTCTTTCTTTCTTTCTTTTTGGTCTTTTGTCTTTTAATTTAAAAAAGTAAAATTAGACAAGTGTTTCACAGGACGCAACAACAAAGCCATTTCACTGAAAAGTGTTATTTTTCCTGCTACCTATTGCCAGGTATGTTTGGAAATAGATGTTGTACTATCATTTTCTAATGCCTCCATCCATCAACTGTTTGTTCTCTGAAACTGAATCCTTATATCTGGCTGTTCTGTTATTTCATGATTGCTCTCTTTATTCTTCATGTTTCATTCAGAGCATAGTCTTATCCTCGTCTCATCACCCCTTGCCCCAGCTTTTTAAGGTTAGAATTTAGGAAATGGAAAGGACTTGCTCAGAAGGAGCACTGTCCGCAAGTACTCTTGGAGTCTGGGCTGGAAGTTAGGAGATCCTCTTTCTAGCCAATTATAGACCTTAACATGGGGAAAAGCAAATGGAGTAAGAGTGAAATAATAATAATGTGTGTATATACACACACATATTGCTTTTGAGGATTTTTAACTACCTAGGTATTATTTAAAGATCTAACTTCACTCAGGACATTGCGCTAATTTGAATTTCCTGAACTTTAGGCTAAATGGGATCCAGCTATTCAAATATGTGCTTGAACATATACATACAAATTCATGATGAACCATTTTTAATCAAAACCAAACCTATATATTTCTCAAACATCTGAATTAAGATTAAACTAGACCATTAAAACATTTTCTAAATTGACCCTATATTTTATGAGACTTGACTTCCTTTTCTTAGTCTTGGTATCACTACTACTAATGCCCTGCCTCCAGCACCCCCTCCCCACAAATGGGTTCCTCAGGGTAGACTTGCTAAGGTAGATTTCCTCTGAAAGTGATAAAGAGAAGGCAGCAACCATTTTCTGGGTATTAGAGTCTTGGGTGACAGTGGTTCTTTGAATCTAGAAATGGGTTGTTCCAAAAAGAAGAGAGTCTGATTTCTTTATCTAAATGGTTCGTCAGCTGAGTTGGCTGAGAGCATGAATTCTGAGAGTTACTTAGGTTTGTTCTGTCCTGTGGCTACATACAGTATTCGTAAGCCCAGCCAATGAGTTTATAAATGTGGCCCACTAGTCACAGGGGAGAAGCTGAGAAATTGAGAATGGATTAATGTACATCCATGCCACTACTGGAGAACTTTCTCTGTGTTGAGGTCCTGCTGATGGTAAGGGGGATCATATTTATGGCATGTTGTTAACTATTTTGATTCATAGCTATCTCAGCTAGTCTTCACGATGTTCCAGAAAAATGTCAGTGATCTTTGAAAAAAGCTTTTATCAGGATGGATTTCTTATGTATGGTCTACTGATGTGGAAAACATATGATATGGAGTCTTTTTCAGATCTTTGAAAAGCAGCCAATTCAGAGTGGAGGCGAACAGCTTTGAACAGTTGAGCTGCTGGGTTTCCCAGCAGGTTAAGGAAGGAAATGGCATGAGTCCCCACTGGGAACTCAAATTAGGCTGGCTGTAGATAGCAACTGTCTGCCCTGTCCTTCCTGCTGGCTTCCTATTCCACAATGTCATAGAAGTCATGGGGCCACTTTACTGGAGGGGATCTGAGAGGAGGAGGAAGGATGGGAAAAGACGAGTAACAAAAGCAAGTCTTCCTCCTTGCACCCTCATGACCTCTGAGCTCATGCCCAGAGCAGGCCTTCTCCTCTGAAATACGTCAAACTGTTGATACACCTAATACCTACTCTCCTTTTCTACTTGACCTGAAATTTCCATAGTTAGAGTTACTCCTTGGATTGAAGAAGGGCATTTCCCCCCCCCAAGAGCTCCATCATTAAAACGGACCAAGAAAGGGAAAGCATTAAAATATCTGTACCTACTAATACAGATTCATCTTTCAGATAAGATGTTGAAAAGTAGAACTCAGGAATATTGAGAATTGGCATACTGGATAGATAAATGTTGATACAGAGGGAAATGAATAGGAGAGGCCAGAAGCATGAGACACTGTCTCCCTGAGCTGCCCGGTGTATATACAGGCAGATTCCTGGGCAATGGGGAGGGCAGGGGAGGCAGCCCTCATACACTCCAGGCATTTTCCAAGGGCCAGCTTCACAGATGCTGCTTTACTGCTGTCACAAGCTCACCACAGGTGAACCCAGAGGACTTGTAACTTCATGCCCCCTTATACTCCAAGACTAAAGCAATTGCTGCCTTCTTTTTCAGTCTGAAAGGCATTTCCTAAGACTTGAGTACGTCATGGGGGCTGGATCCCAGTGCTGTGTTAACTTATGCTAGGAGAGAGTGAGAATCCTGCTGGAGAAGGTCACATTGGTGCCTGGTGTTTTTCAGGATGTTTGGACCAGGAAGAGAGTACAACTTCACACGGCCCAACGAGAAGGGGGAGTATGAGATTGCTGAAGGAATCAGTGCAACTGTCTTTCGAACAGTGCTGGTGCGTAGTAGTCTTTTTGTTATATCCTTCCTGTTCACAGGCCCGCGTGGTCAGAAGCCCTGAGAGTTCCACCAGGCTGTGTTACTGACTTTAGGGTCTTTAGTTTCCATTTACTGACTTTCCCGCTTTATTTTTTATTCCTGTTACTCAAGTCTTCTTGCTGTATGAGCTCAATCAGGTATCAAGTTGTGATTAAACATGGCAGGACAGGAGCCACTTTGCCATTTAATGAGTCAACTTACTTGGTGATAGTGCTAGTAACCCATCACTTTAACAGAACTGGCAATGAATAGGTATTGAAGAGGTAATTTTTCATCTTGTTCTTTGTCTATATTTCTTCCTAATCTATTTACAGGATTATTACAAAACTGGTATCATCAATTGTCCTGATGGCATCTCTATCCCAGACCTTAGAGATACGTGTGATTATCTCTGCATTAACTTTGACTTCAACACTATCCGATGTCAAGATCTGAGTAAGTACAGGAGAAATTGAACTTAGTTTTCCTGGAATCAATTGGCATTGTTTATTACTAAATAGAAAGAGTTTCAAGTGTGGGTTGAAAATCATCTGCAGAGGCAGAGATGTGCTACTATCCTGTTCCCTCTCTTGCTTCAAAGCATTTTGAGGAAGTTCAGTAAACAAAAGAGAACATGTAGTGGGTTCTAAATCTAGTTTGGCCCATGAGTCACCAAGCTAATTCCTTCCCCTCTTGGGACCTTGGTGTCTCAACCTTTTAACAAATAAGGGTACTGATTCTCAGATATGTGGAAAGTCTTACTAGTGAAATCAAACAACATAAATTGGCTGGGTTTTTATAATTATTTTTATTATTATTATTAACTTAGTGTTTGCTAAGGGCTTTATAGATGTGTACTTGGTGTAAGTCTTTTTTTTTTATGCAAAGAGGTTTTTTTTTTTTTCTTTATTGATTTTAGAGAGAGAGGAAGGGGCCCTGGCTGGTATGGCTCAGCGGTAAGAGCGTCATCCTTGGACCAGGGTCCCAGATTCAATTCTGGCCAAGGGCACATACCTCGGTTGCAGTTCGTCCCCGGCCCCGGTTGGGGTTGTGTGAGTGGCAACCAGTCAATGTGTCTCCACATCGATGTTTCTCTCTCTCTGTCTTCCTCTCTCTCTCTCTCTCTCCAGCTCTATCTGAAGATTAATGTAAAAATATCCTTGGGTGAGGATCAAAAAAAAAGAGAGGAAGGGAGAGGGAGAGAGAAACATCAGTGAGAGAGAACATTGATTGGCCACCTCCTGCATGCCCCACACTGGGTATCGGGCCCACAACCTGGGCATGTGCCCTAACTGGGAATCAAACCTCTTGGTGCATGGGTCGACGCTCAACCTCTGAGCCACACTGGCCGGGCTGTGTAAGTCTTATAACAACCCTAAAAGATGTGTGATAACCTCATTTAACAAATAAAACTGAGAAGTTAGCTTGTTCAAACCCTAAGTATTAAAAACTGAGATTAGAATTGATTGACTCCAAACTCCATGCTTTTATCATTACCTATTAGGCTTGCTGGAATTATGTTCTTTGAAGTTAATGATACATTTCCCTGTAGATTCCATGTAGTTCTCTGGACTTGTGATTTCTCTACTGGGTCTGGTATATACTCAGAGCAAGTCCCTTAGTGTCTCCAGACTTCAGATTATTCCTCTTCTGTGGTATTCTAACTCCATTAAATTGGGGTACAGAGCATCTTCAGAAGAGGTACTACAAAGAGTCATTCCCAAATGATGGTTCTGTCTCTTGTAGAATTAATGTTTATGGTATGGCACTATATGGTCCATTGATCAGAATGCTTTGGGATTATTAAACATGAGCAAATGGAGGCATGGTAGAATGCGAAGCATCTAACAAAATCAGCTTAATTATTTCCTGGGAGCAGGAAACAATCTCTGCCTTCAAATGGGTCACTTCTCTGAACCTTGTCAATGATAACAGCTGTTACCCAGTTGATAGTCTTTTTCACTCCAGTAATATATGCACTTGAGCAGAAAGAATGTTCACTTGCATTTTCTCTCCTCAGGTGCTTTACTGCATGAACTGTCTAATGACGGTGCTCACAAGCAGTTTGATCACTACCTCGAAGAACTGATCCTACCCATCATGGTGGGCTGTGCCAAGAAAGGGGAGCGAGAGTGCCACATCGTTGTGCTGACAGATGAGGATTCTGTGGACTGGGATGAAGACCATCCCCCACCCATGGGGGAGGAATATTCCCAAAGTAGGAGCCACCTGCATGGTGTACATGTTTTTAGCAGGACACTTGCTACCCAGAGTAGCGGCTAAATCCTAGAACCAATATGAATATCACTGTTGAGCTAGTGATGAGCACACTGACCTGGATGATCAGTTCAATCCAGTGATGCAGGTCTAATTTTTTATGCTGTGGAACATAGTGAATGTTACACCTTCATGCTACCACTGGTGTCTGATACTGTGTCAATTCTGAGATAGCACATTAAATGGTGGTGACAATCTTCATTTTTAAATCCTTCTGAATTGGTAATAATTCAGAATTCAAGAAATACAAAAGGATATACATTGAAAAGTCTTGTTCCCACCCCTGCCTCATCTATCCAGTTTTCCTCCTCAGTTTCTTCTAGATGTATTTAATGCACGCACAAAAGCACTTACATGTTTTCCTTTCTTTCAAATGATACTATATTATAGACTATTCTATACCATTTCTTTTTTAAAAATTTTTATTGTTGAAAGTATTATATGTCCCCTCTTTTATCCCCCATTGACCCCCTCCTCCTACTCCCATCTCTGTCCTGCCTTCCCCACATTATTATCTGTGCCAATTTGTTAAGTGCTTTGGTTTATCTCTTCCCATCCCTCCTCCCCCCTTCCCTTGGAGGTTCATCAGTCTAACAGCCAATTTGTACTTCTTTTTTTTTCTCAATTCTTTATTATTATTTTTATTGTTGAAAGTATTACAGATGTACCCCCTTTATTCCCCATTGACCCCCCTCCTTCCTGCTCCTACCTTCCTCCTGCCTTCCTTAGCCTAATGTCTGTGTCGATTGGTTGTGCATATATGCCTATAAGTTCTCCGGTTTATCTCTTCCCACCCCTCCATCCCTCTGAGGTTTGTCAGTCTGTTCCCTACTTCCATGATTCTAGATCTCTTTTGGTCAACATCTTATTTTGTTCATTATGTTCCACAAATAAGTGAGATCATGTGATACCTGTCTTTCTCTGACTGGCTTATTTCGCTTAGCATAATACTCACCAGGTACCTCCATGTCACCTCAAAGGGTAAGAGATCTCTCTTCCTTATAGCTGCATAGTACTGCATTGTCTAAATGTACCACAACTTTTTATCCACTCATCTACTGATGGGTGAGGTATCAGGGAAAATTCCACTACGTATGATGTCTGAGATTTTTCTGCCTATATTTTCTTCTAAGATTTTTATGGTTTCATGGGTTACATTTAAGTTTTATCCCTTTTGAGTTTATTCTTGTGTATACTGTAAGTTGCTGGTCCAGTTTCATTTTTTGCATATAGCTGTCCAATATTCCCAACGCCATTTATTGAAGACACTGTCTTGGGTTGATATCTGGGTTCTCTGTTCTATTCCATTGATCTATATGTCTGTTCTTGTGCCAGTACCAGGCTGTTTTGATTATGATGGGCTTTGTAGTATAACTTGGTATCTGGTGTTGTGATCCCTCCCACTTTGTTCTTCTTTTTCAAGATTGCTGTGCTATTTGGGGTCTTGTATGATAGTTCCATATAAACTTTTGGAGTATTTGTTCTAGACCTGTGAAATGTGCTGTTGGTACTTTAATAGGGATTACATTGAATCTAGATTGCTTTGGGTAGTATGGACATTTTAATGATGTTGACTTTTCCAATCCATGAACATGGTATATGTTTCCACTTTTTTATATCTTCCTCTATTTCTATTTTCAATGTCTGAGAATAGGCCTTTTACCTCCTTGGTTAAGTTTATTCCTAGGTATTTTATTTTCTTGTTGTTGCAATGGTAAATGGGATTTTTTTTTAGTTTCCCTTTCTGAGTGTTAATTATTGGTGTATAAGAATGCCATTGATTTCTGGATGTTAATTTTGTATCCTGCTCCTTTGCCAAATTCGTTTATTAAATCTAGTAGATTTTTGATGGAGTCTTTATGGTTTTCTATGTACAAAATCATGTCATCTGCGAATAATGACAGTTTCACTTCCTTCTCTGATTTGGATCCCTTTTATTTTTTCTTCTTGTTTAATTGCTTTGGCTAAGACTTCCAGTACTATGTTAAATAAGAGTGGCGAAAGTGGACATCCCTGTCTTGTTCCAGTTCTTAAGGGATATGCTTTTAGTTTTTGCCCATTGAGTATGATGTTGCCTGTAGGTTTTTCATATATGGCCTTTATTATGTTGAGATACGATCCCTCTATTCCCACTTTGCTGAGCGTTTTTATCAGAAATGGGTGCTGTATTTTGTCAGATGCTTTTTCAGCATCTATTGATATGATCGTATGGTTTTTTATCTTTTGTTTTATTTATGTGGCGTATCACAATTATTGATTTGTGAATATTGTACTAGCCTTGCATCCCTGGGATGAAACCCACTTGGTCATGGTGAATAATTTTTTTAATGTATTGCTGGATCAAATTTGCTAATATTTTGTTAAGGATTTTGGCATCTATGTTCATCAGGGATATTGGCCTGTAGTTTTCTTTCTTTATAGTGTCTTTGTCTTGTTTTGGAATTAGGATTATGCTGACCTCATAAAAAGAGTTTGGAAGGCTTCCTTCTTCTTGAATTTTTGGGAATAGTTTGAGGAGAATGGGTGTTAGTTCTTCTTTGAATGTTCAGTAAAACTCCCCCGTGAAGCCACCTGGGCCTGGGCTTTTGTTTGCTGGAAGTTTATTGATTACATCTTCAGTTTCCTTAGTTGTTATTGGTCTGTTCAAGTTTTCTGTCTCTTCCCAGTTCAGTTTTGGGAGTCTGTGTGATTCAAGAAATTTGTCCATTTTGGCTAGATTGTCCAATTTGTTGGCGTATAATTGTTCATAGTATTTGTTAACAATCCTTTGTATTTCTGTGGTGTCAGTTGTTACTTCTCTTTCATTTCTGATTTTGTTTATTTGGGTCCTCTCTCTTTGTTTCTTGGTGAGTCTGGCTAAAGGTTCTTCAATCTTGTTTATCTTTTCAGAGAACCAGCTCTTTGTTTCATTGATCTTTTGAATATTTTTTTTTAGTCTCTATGTCATTTATTTCTGCTCTGACCTTTACTATTTCTTTCCTTCTACTTACTTGCTCTGGGTTTTTCTTTTTGTTTTCTTTTTAGTTCTTTAATTTGTAGGGATATATAGTCTAATATAAATTTTTCTTGAGGTAGGCCTGTAGTGCTATGAACTTCCCTCTCAGGACTGCTTTCTCTGCATCCCATAGATTTTGTGTTGTGTGTTCATTTTCATTGATTTCCAGGAAGTTTTTTATTTCTTCCTTGATCTCATTGGGAACCCATTCATTGTTTAATAACATGCTATTTAGCCTCCATGTGTTTGAATCTTTTTATTGTAATTAATTTCTAATTTCATGCCACTGTGATCTGAGAAGATGGTTGATATGATTTCAGTTTTCTTAAACTTGTACATACTTAGTTTGTGTCCTAACATGTGGTCTGTCTTTGAGAATGTCCCGTGTACACTTGAGAAGAGTGTGAATTCTGCAGTTTTAGGGTGTAATTCTCTGTAAATATCTATTAAATCCATTTGAACTAGTGCATCATTTAGCGTCTGTTTCCATGTTAATTTTTTGTCTAGAGGATCTATTCAGTGATGTCAGCAGGATGTTGAAGTCCCCTGCTATGATTGTATTATTGTTGATTTCTCCTTTTAAGTTCTCCAGAAGTTTTTAAATATATTTTGGTGCTCCTACATTGGATGCATATATGTTTACCAAGGTTATATCCTCCTGTTTGGTAGAGCCTTTCAGTGTTATGTAGTGACCTTCTTTGTCTCTGGTTATGGCATTCATTTTGAAGTCTGTTTCATCAGATATGAGTATTGCTACCTCAGCTTTTTTTTCCTTTCCATTTGCTTGGAAAAATTTTTTCCATCCCTTCATTTTCAACCTGTGTGAGTCTTTTGTTGTGAGGTGCGTCTTATAAACAATATATAAATGAGTCATACTTTCTTATCCATTCAGCTACTCCTCTGTCTTTTGACTGGAGCATTTAATCCATTTAAATTTAAGTTTATTATTGATATATACTTATTTATTGCCATTTTAATTTATTATGGCTATGTTTCTATCTCTTTTTCTTCTACTTATTACAGCAGTCCTTTTAACATTTCTTGCAGTGCTGGTTTGGCACTAATATATTCCCTTAGTATTTTTTTTTGTTTGGGAAACTATTTCACCTTCTATTTTGAATGATAGCCTTGCTGGATAGAGTAGTCTTGGATTCAGATCTTTGTGCTTCATTACCTTGATTTTTTCATGCCATTCCCTTCTGGCCTATAGTGTATCTGTTGAGAAATCAGCTGATAGCCTTATGGAGGCTCCTTTGTAGGTAACCTGTTGCTTTTCTCTTGCTGCCTTTAAGATTCTCTCTTTGTCTTTAACTTTTGTCATTTTACTTATGATTTGTCTTGGTGTGGGCCTCTTTGTGTTCTTCTTACTTGGGGCTCTCTGTGCTTCCTGAACTTGTATGCCTTTTTCCTTCACCAAGTTAGGGAAGTTTTCTGCCACTATTTCTTTAAATATATTCTCTAACCCTTGCTCATTTTCTTCTTCTTCTGGAACTCCTATGCTGCAGATGTTGTTACGTTTCATGTTCACTGATTCTATCCTTGGCTTCCTCTTATTTGCTTGTTATTCCTTCCAGTGTGTTATTTCTGCTATGTCATTCTTCATTTCTTCTTGGTGGTTTTTCATTTCCATTTGGTTAATTTTCATTGTTTCTATATCTTTATTCATGCTGTTGAGCTTCCTCATAATCATTACTCTGAACTCTACCTCTGATAACTTGCTTAATTCCAGTTCATTTATCCCTTCTTCTGTAGAATTCTCTTGTTCTTTCATTTGGGATTTGTTTCTTTGTTTCACCATTTTGGCACTCTCAGTGGTTTTTGGAGCCTGCCAAATTTTCCCTGTGGGTATCTATGTTCTGCTGATTGTGGCTCCCTCTACTGGGTTTGGATGAGTATGAAGGGACCACACTAAACACCAGTGTCTAGTCTTACTCTCCTGGGTAGAGTCGCAGGCCAAGCAAAGATTTAATTATCCTAGAGCTTTTGCCTGCAGGCTATTAGTCTCAGTTACTTAATGAGCCTCAGGTAGTAGCCCTCAGATGAGTGAAAAATCCCTCAGATGGACAGGGTAAGAGGATTTCCAGTGGGTGGGGCAATTGCTTTCCACTGGGTTAAAGTTGCTTTGATAAGAAAGTTGTTTCTGCAATGTGGGTTCAGTGCAGGGGTGCAGGCCTCAGCCTTCACAGCTCAGTCCCCAGAGCCATGACCCAACACTTTGAACACACAGGTTCAAAGCTCAAAGCTTTCAGAGGCTTTTCTCTGCCTACTGGCTGGCAGGTAGTCTGTTAATGAGCCTCTGGTTGCACTTCTCCAGGCCGGGTGGTGTTAAATTTCCAAGGAAGGGGCAGTTGCTTCTCTCCTAGGCTACAGCCACTCTGGGGTGGGGCTCTTTGCAGGAAATGGCTACTGTGTTCTGTGGGGGAGTGATTCAGCATGGAGCTCCTGATGGCCTCCTTCTCAGCTCTCTCCCCAGTGCCACAAACCCCTGACTCTCCTCAGACAGTTGCAATCCAGTCTGCCCTCCCTCTACTGGAGTCCTTGGTAAGTGGCTGTAGCTGTAATTTAGTGCGCTGCCCTTCAGGGAAGTGCTGCTGTTCCCTGTGCCTCTCCCCGCTGGGCAAAACCTCTACTCTGATGATTTTCTCCACCAGATGTTATGTGGGCGCCTTTCCCTGTTCTGCCATTCTGTGCTGGGGAGCTGGCTTGGGGTTTTAACCCATGATTTCTCAGAGGGAACTGCTCACAGATAAGATAGCCTCAGCTGCTGCCTGTGGGCGGCCAGCCAGCCTTCTCACACCTCCACAGCTCCTACCAGTCTCAATTTGGGGTTTTTTTTGTGGGTTTTTTTTATCCTCACCTGAGGACATTTCTGCATTTTATCTTGAGATATAGAGTGGGAGGGAGAGGAAGAGGAAGAGAGAGAGAGAAACATCGATGTGAGAGAGACACATTTAGGGGTTGCCACCCACACGACCCCAACCGGGCAGGGGACAAACTGCAACTGAGGTACATGCCCTTAGCGGGAACCGAACCCAGGACTCTCCGGTCCATAGGCCAACGCTCTAACTGCTGAGCCAAACCGGCCATGGCTGGGGTCCTTTTTATGTCCTTGGTTATAAGGGTTCTCTCCAGCTGCTCTTCAGTTGGTTTTTCCTGATGACTTGTCTTTATTTTAGTTGTAATTCCAGTTTGGTACTGGGAGACGATTTGTGTAGTTTCCATTCACTCTGCCACCATTTTTCTCTCCAATTTGTACTTCTTATTTTTTATCCTCACCCACGGGAAGGAGAGAGGGAGGAAGAGAGAGAGAAAGAAACATTGATGTGAGAGAGACACATTGACTGGTTGCCACCCACACGACCCCAACCGGGGCCAGGGACAAACTGCAACCGAGGTACGTGCCCTTAGCGGGAACTGAGCCCGGGACTCTCTGGTCCGCGGGCTGACGCTCTAACCACTGAGCCAAACCGGTCAGGGCCATTGCGTACTTCTTAATCCCTTCACCTTTTTCCCCCATCCCTCCATCTCCTTCCCATCTGGCAGTCAACAAAAAGTTCTCTATATTTATGTCTGTTTCTGTTCTACTTCGTTCATTTTATTTGTAGATTCAATTATTGATAGATATGTATTTATTGCCATTTTATTGTTCATACATTTTATCTTCTTCAAGAAGACCCTTCAGCATTTTCATATAATACTGTTTTGGTGGTGATGAACTCCTTTAGCTTTTTCTTGTCTGGGAAGCTCTTTATGTGTCCATCGATTCTAAATGATAGCTTTGCAGGATAGAGTAATCTTGGTTGTAGGTCCTTGCTTTTCATCACTTTGAATGTTTCTTGCCATTCCCTTCTGGCCTGCAAAGTTTCTTTTAAGAAATCAGCTGACAGACTTATGGGAGCTCCCTTGGAGGTAACTAACTGCTTTTCTCATGCTGCTCTTAAGATTCTCTCTTTGTCTTGAACGTTTTGCATTTTGATTATGATGTGTCTTGGTGTGGGCCTCTTGGGGTTCATCTTGTTTGAGACTCTCTGTGCTTCCTGGACTTGTATGTCTGTTTCCTTTACCAAGTTAGGAAAGTTTTCTTTTTTTTTTTAATCCTCACCCGAGGATATTTTTTCCATTTATCATCAGATAGAGTGGGAGGGAGGGAGGGAGGGAGGGAGAGGAAGAGAGAGAGAAACACTGATGTGAGACAGACACATCAACTGATTGCCTCCCGCACGACCCTGACCAGGGCCAGGGCCAGGGCCAAACTGCAGCCAAGGCACGTGTCCACCACTCATTGGTCTGCGGGCCGATGCTCTAACCGCTGAGCCAAACCTGCCAGGACTGTCATTATTTTTTCAAATACGTTTTCAATTTCTTGTTCTCTCTCTTTTCCTTCTGGCACCCCCATGATGTGAATGTTGGTATGCTTGGAGTTGTCCAAGAGGCTCCTTACACTGTCCTAATTTTTTTTTTTTATTCTTTTTTCTTTTTTCTGTTCTGATTGGGTGGTTTTTGCTTCCTTATGTTCCAAATCGATGGTTTGCTTCTCAGCTTCACTTACTCTGATATTAATTCTCTGTAAATTATTCTTTATTTCAGTTAGTATATCCTTCCTTTCTGAATGGTCCTTTTTTATGCTCTTGAGGTCCTCACTGAGTTCCTTGAGCATCCTTATAACCAGTGTTTTGAGCTCTGCATCTGTTAGATTGCTTATCTCCATTTCGTTTAGTTCTTTTTCTAGAGCTTTGTTCTTTTCTTTCATTTGGGACATGTTTCTTTGTCTCCTTATTTTGGCTGCCTCCTGTGTTTGTTTCTATGTATTAGGTAGAGTTGCTATGTCTCCTAGGCTTGGTAGTGTGGCCTGTTGTAGGTGTCCTGTAAGGTCTGGTGGCACAGCCTCCCTTATCACCCCAGCTGGGCATGAGGTGTACCCCCCATGTCAACTGTACACCCTTCAGTTGTAATTGAGTCTTGATTGTTGCTGGCACATCAGTGGGAGGGATCTACTCAGGCTGATCAGCTGCAAGGACTGGCTGTGACCACTGACCTCTGACCACCTTGAAGTATCAACTGTACAGGGCCCACCACATAGAGCAACACTTGCTTCAACACAGCTCTGGTACCCAGTGAGCCCACCCCTTGAGTGTGTCACTTGGGGAGGTGGTTGAATGGTGTTACTTCAATGTGGTCTGAAGCTGTCCACTTCGTGTTGGCTCTGGGGCGTCCTAGGAGGTACAGGCCAAGGTCGGCCACTGCCTGTGTTCTACCTGGGGTAACCATGCATAAGCTACAAAGCTATCTGCAGATGGCTTCTTCTTCTGCCGAGCTTGAAAGTGCCCAGGCAAGGCCAAGCTGTGAACCAAAGATGGCTGCTGCTATTGCCGGGCCTGGGGCTACTTAGCGAGAGGTATGGGGCTCACTGAGGCCAGATGCTGCTTGTGTGAGAGATTTTTACAGCCAGAAATTATGGGGACTTCTCTTCCTGGCACTGAAACCCTGAGCTGGGGTCCCTGGTATGGGATGGACCTTCACAGCCAAGGTATCTCCCCTAGTTTTTATCCACCACACGTGGGTGTGGGACCAGCCCTTCTGTGCCTTCACCCCTCCCACCAGTCTTGATGTGGCTTCTTTAATTTCGAAGTTGTAGGACTTCCGTTCAGCCTGGTTTCAGGTGGTTCTGAATGATGGTTGTTCTGTAGTTTAGTTGTAATTTTGATGTGGTTGTGGAAGGAAGCGAGTACTGCATTTACCTACGCCACCATCTTAACTGGAGTCTCTTTTATATATACCATTTCTTAAATTAAAAGCTTCCATTGTCTTTTTTATAGCTGTATAGTATTCCGTTGTGTGATTGTGCCATAATTGATTTAATCAGCCCTGTTGATAGACATATAAACTATAAATTATAAATGATGCTGCAGTGAATAACCTTTGATTTATTTATTTATTTGCATTTTTATGAGTTTGAGTCAAACTGAAGACATATACCAGGGAGCAAGATCTCAAATGCGCCATGAATATCCTTGTAAACAGACTTTCCACACATGCATCTCTCTGTAGAAAAATATTCCTAGAAATAGAATTTTGGTCAAAAGCTTTGTACTTTTATTTTTTTAAATACTTTTTTTGTTTGTTTGTTTGAGAAAGAGAGAGAGAGAGAGAAACATCTATGTGAGAGAGAAACATCAATCAGCTGTCTCCTACATGCCCCCTGCCAAGGATTGAGCCCACAACCCAGGCATGTGCTCTGTCTGGGAATTGAACCAGGACCTCTCAGTCCATGGGACGACGCTCAATCTACTGAGCCACACTGGCCAGGCAAAAGCTTTGTGCTTGTATAATTTTGATAGATGTTGGCAAATTATCCTTCATAAAGGTTGAGCCAGTTTACACTCACAAAACATAGCGTTTTTTTCCTGCACCCTTACCAAAACAGTGTTTTTACTAAACTTTTACATTCGCTATTTGAGTTTTGATTTACATTTCTCATTTCATGAATGAGACTGAACATCTTAATTTTGTTTGTTAATCCTCACTCAAGGATATTTTTTTCCATTGATATTTAGAGAAAGTGGAAGGGAGGGAGAGAGAAACAGTGATGTGAGAGATACATCAATTGATTGCCTCCCAAACAACCCCGACTGGGGCTGGGGATCAAACCTGCAACCCAGCTACGTGCCCTTGACTGGGAATTGAACCCTCGGCCCCTTTGGTCTGAGGGCTGATGCTCTAACCGCTGAGCCAAACTGGCCAGGGCTTGTATGATTTCTTATGGTTAATTTATTATTTAACATTTAATCTGTGATTCATCTGGATTTTATTGGCATCAGGGCCAAAAGAAATACTTTCATTAGTCTGATTCTGTTAGCTCATCTCCTTCCTTTTATGGAGAAGACTTTGCTCCATAACTAACTCCAGACCTTTTTTTTTTTTAATCATAGTTCTTTATAGCTCCAAGCTCTACAGATTCTTCAAATACATTGAGAATCGGGATGTTGCTAAAACAGTGTTAAAGGAACGTGGCCTGAAAAACATTCGCATTGGAATTGAAGGTAAAAATATCCCAGTCAGTATTCAGCTTGCATTGCTTATGGAGTAGGTTGGAACTGTCACCACAGCTTATGTCCTTAAAACTTAGCTTCCAGAACATCTAGACAATGGACACACATGAAAACTACATTTCTACCCAAGTTTTAAGGACTTTTATTTTTGTTTTCCTTTACGTTTCCTTTTCATTTTATTTCCAGTTGAAAATGTTTTAAAGCAGCTGCAGGAATAAGTTCCAATTTCCTGCCTTGGGATATAAAGAGAGCAGTGAGGGCTAAGGCCTCTGGTGGGTAAATGGAGCAGGTCTCATGGGCTCACCAAGCACAGGGCCGTTCTGCCAACAGTCTTGGTGAGGATCTTTCTGGTATCTGGAAGGGTCCTTCTGAAAACTAGCTTGGAGACTCAAAATTTAAGTTTATTCAATTACATACCTTTGAGAAATGCCTGGACATATTGACAGAATTGCTTTAAATGATCTTGAGCAATGTATGACTTGCAGCCTGTGGTCAGCGTGAAAGGGTCTCTGAGACTGATTCCAGGTCTCCCCTCCGTGGGTATTTGACCCTTGTGTTTTGCTACTCTTACTGTCTCAGTCTTGCCCACAGAAGCCATCAGACTTCATTGTGTCTATCGGGTTGGAATTTAAAGTTGGGAAAGATTTTTGAGATCATCAATTAAACCTGTATGTCCCTTGTCTCTTGGGAAACACCAGACACAGGGTGATAGGGATCACTCCATTTCCCACAGCAGCCCATCACATTGTTCTACCATCAGAACATTCTTCCACATATCTGATAGATAATTGCCTCCCTCTTCTGTCTAGACTCTAAAGCTACTTTAAATAAGATTTCTCCCATTTCCATGTGACAGCCTTTCAGATATTTTAGGCAGCATCCATGTTTTTTCTTTAGGCTAAACATTCCACATTCCCTTAACTAGTCCTCATACAGTGTGCCCCATGAGCAACAGAATTAGAGGGCTGGAGTGGCCATGCCCTAGCAGGACTGTTCTGTAGTATTGTTGCCAGTAACTAAAGGCTTCTGAAATTAGTAAGAGGCTTCTCTCCCCCTTCCATTAGAAGGAATAGACTTTTTGTTACTTCCTTTCTAGAGATAAGACCAACTAATCGAACATGTAGGTGATTGGGGCTGGGAGGATGTGGTGAGGAAGTATGGAAGCCAGAGTGAGCATTTGCTGAAGTAATGAGAATGGTCTTTTTCTGTTTCAGGTTACCCTACCTGTAAAGAAAAAATTAAGAGACGACCTGGTGGCCGATCTGAAGTAATCTATAATTACGTGCAGCGCCCCTTTATCCAGATGTCATGGGAAAAGGAGGAAGGAAAGAGTCGCCATGTGGATTTCCAGTGTGTTCGGAGCAAATCCCTCACTAATCTGGTAGCTGCTGGAGAAGATGTCTTGGAGGACCAGGAGATACTAATGCATCACCCGCCCCAAGTGGATGAACTTGACCGGCTAAATGCCCCACTTTCTCAGATGGCTTCTAACGACTTTCAGGATTAAGGCCAGCTATGGTCCACCCCTCTGCGAAGCTTGTCTCTGTCTGGGCTGCCAAAGCCAGTCCTCCCCATGAGTATGGACATGCTTCTCCCCATCCTTTCCCTTTCTCCCATAACTAATGTTCGTCCTTTTCAGTATGTCTGCACCTCTGGCGGGGGATGAAAAAGCACTTCTTGGTAATTAGGCTACCAGCTTTTTGCAGCCCTGGTAACTTGAAATTTTAGGTCTGGTGCTGTTCACTGAGCCTTTGCACAACTGCAAAAGCAGAAAAGGAAGTCGGACTCCTGTTGCCTCATATTCAGCAAAGCCGTTCTCATCCTTGATGCTATGTCTTGGCTTTTGTGTGTTTTGTTTTATACCAGGCACGTTACTTAGCATCAAAGGGACCAAACTTAAAAGGAGACAATCTCTTTCTTCTAAAAATAGGCACTAATGGCATATTCATTAGAAATCAATGAAGATGCCCTTCCTGGAGGCATCTGTGCCCAGATTGCATCAGGGAAGAACTAGGCTCTCATTCAAAATGTCTAAAAGGAAATTCTTAGGCACTTAAATTTAGCTTTGTCATTAATGCAGTGAACAATCCAGAGTCACACAGATTCCATGACAGGAAGGAAAGTGGCATAATGGTGTTTATGAAACCTTAGCATCATGATGTTTGAGCCTAAATAGATTGTTCATTTCTAAGGAAACACAACTCAAGTAGAACCTCTCCAGATCAGGCCACTTGGGTTGTCCTGGCTTAGAATCTGGTGAGAAGCCATAGGTCTTCACCCAGGAATAGCATGTTGCTGTGGGTGTGGCTGGGAGACCTTAGATATGACTTAAAGGCTTTCAAGATGTGGACAGAAAGTTCTTACAAAGGCTCAGTTTCTCAATAGGAAGACTTATAAGAGCTCCAGTGAGGGCACATTAGGGGTGAAGCTGGGTGGGGACGTATCACCTGTCCAGGCTTTGTCCCAGTACAGGATTTTTCTTTGTATATTCTTTTCATACTTAGGGAATTTTTTTGGATACTAGGTATTTTAATTTTGAAGTAGCCTGCCAGCTGCTCACACTGAGTAAGAAACCATAGTAATGTCATCCCCAAAGGAAGGATGAGTTGAAGGGAAATTAGGCCTACTAATTGTGTTTGCTCTGTCAGCTACATGTTAATGCAGTGTGACAGCCAGGTCCTTCTCCCCAGCACTGGACCACCTTCCCCGATGTCCCCATGGCTGGAGTCATGGGGTTATCTCCCATTGTGGTAGAGGCTGGCCTTCCAATCACCTACCTGGAGCATTTACTCATCACAAATTATAAAGAGGCACATAGTTTTCTTGAAGTTCTTTAAGAGCATGACCGGTTTTCTTAAATTCCGTTCCCATAAGATGCTATAGGGCAAACTGCTTGATTCTGTTTTGACTGCGCTAGTCACAGTCCTCCAAAGGTGAAGACAGACGGATGTTGAAAGCTGCTCTTTCCAGGCTTGAAGAACGAGTGTCTAAAGAATTGTGTTCTCTGTGCACGTGGTCAGCATCGCAGTGGAAATCAATGCTGTTCCTTACTCTGACAAAGTAATAGGGGTTACACTGAATCACCCCCACCTACGGAGTTCTGGTTATCATTGGCATCCATTCGTAAGGCTGATGGCCAGGGTTAAGGTTTAAGGTTAGGCTTATTTTGTAGCCAGTGGTAGTTTTATTTCTGTGAAACCGTTGGCTCACATTTGAGGTCAGGTTTGGCTATGACCTTACTAGTATACATTCATGCCTACTAGTAGTCAGCCCAGTCATTGTTTGATGGTGCTTCGTTTACACTTTTCCGTTGAATTCCATGTCATCACAAGGGAAATTTGCATTGACTGTGTAGTCCGTGATATATGTATAACTTCTGTGATACAGCTGATGTGTTGCTAACGTTTAGTAAATGTTACACCCTGCAGCTAATACTCTCATTAGTCCTTGCTTAGGTGGAAAGCCAGGTATGAAGGTATGGCATGTACTTAACATTTTTTTCTATGTAAACGATTAATTTACTCTGGCTTTCAAGAACTAGATTTCTTTTCCCCAAATTGGGTTAATGTGCTTTTGGCCCCAACCCCATGGAAAACTGTGGAGGTAAATCTGCCAGTGTCACCAGATGGTGGTGACAGAGGAAAAAGCTGGGCCCTCAGGCTCCTGCTGGAGAGGGGTTTCTCCTGTACCCCATGCCCTCCCAGCCTGGAGCTCAGCATCACTATAATTTGGTGGCTCCCTTCAGTCATAGCTGCTCTGTTCCCAGGACCAGGACATCCTGCCATGGCAGGACCTCTCAGCCCGGCAGGGCTGGTTGTGGTCATTCCCTTCAGAATCAGCTGGCCACCTGGGCAAGAGGTGTTTCTAATACAAAAGGTGGGACTCAGGTTTGGTGTTTTTTCTAAGTGCCTAAATAAGTAAGCCAGGTGATTTATACAGAAACTTTTTCACGAGGAAATGGTTTTACCCACACTCTCTTACTCAGAGGTATCAATCAGCAAGCCAAGGTGAACCTGAATTTGAGGTTTAGAATCCGAGTTTGTGTCTGTATCATATCATGTATAGTTGAGTGGGAAACATTTGCCATTGAGGACTTGGAGAGTAGTGGGCAAGGAGACAGTGTTAAAATGTGTCTGGTAACGTTAAGGATTTCTCCAAAGCGGAAGAAAGGTACTGACAGAATGACAGCAAAAGGTAAAGCAGCTAGAAAGTAGCTGGATTTACTGCACACACTATGCATAACCAATATTTTAACTAAAATCCAAGAGCATGGTGTGATATTTAATGTATACAGGTCTATGGAAATACTGTGGAATAAGCCCAGGAAGGGTAGCTATATTTGCAAATAGTGGTCCAACAGGTCCTTGTGTAAATAATCAGAACACAGGCTTTGATTCAAACTGTCAAAGTGTGATATGGAGCCTTTTTGTGAAAATAGAAAGTTAAGAAGGGGTTTGAGTAATCTATTCAATGCCACTTCTTGCCATCATTTAAAAATTGTTAAAGTGGGTATAGTGAGTTCAGAACGCAAACCCGATGCCTTCATGGGAGATGGAGCCACACTTGTGCTCTGGGTGGGACCACCGCTGCAGAACATTTTCTCTTAAAGGCAAAATGCCTTTAGTTTTGCCTCTTTACTTTGTATTTAAAGTTGCACATGTTTACCTACCAGTGTTTACGAAATTCTATATTTGGGATGCTTTTTTTAAATAATAAAATATTATCATTTGTGTCCGTGTTGTTCTTTTGGCACAAAATAAAATGGTAAGTCAAGACTTGAAAAGGGACTGAAGGGAGCAGCACTGACCTGCCCAGAACAGTCTCCTTTCCTATAGCGGCGTGGGCTTGCCTCAAGCTCGTGTGTTTCCCACCCTGCTGTTCCTTTTACCTCTAGGTTCCAGAGCCCTAATGGTCTCCCTTCTCTACTTCCTGGTTCGCTTGCATTCGAGACCCCTCGAACCCTCAAATCCAACTAAGTAGGACCCCACAAAGTCAAATGTAAGTTTGGAAGATAAGAGGACTCAAACTCCAATGTCCCGGTTTGGGTTTATACCAAGCGGGGAACCGTGCAGCAGTGAAAGGCAGGTGAGAGGGTGGAGCGGAGTGCAGGGGTCCCTTTGAGACACTGCGTAGAGCCCTTCTCCTCCTGCGGGGTCTGATTGGCCCTACTCTGGGCGGGTGTCTGAGCCCCCTCAGCTCACTGAGCCTGGGAGCCTACTGGTGATACAACTTCAAGGGGTGCTTGCTGAAGCAGGCCTGCCTTGGTCAGCTCAGAGGGTAAGAACACGCTCTGAAGACATGGCCTTTGAGTCTGTTCTGTGCCAAGCACTGCTTGGCCACAGGAACACTGACTAGGACACAGTTCCTCCCATTGAAGGGCTTTTATGATCACGTGGAGAAGACATCTATAAACAGTCCAGTTCACAGAAAAACCCCAAAAGGGTGGAGTAGCCAGTTGTTACTGTGAGGGGTAGAGGTCACAGGAGAATTCTAGAGGTGAACCATGAACCAAGTTGTGAAAGATGAACACTCGTTTTGGATCCATGAGTACAAGGGGAGGAGGTATGCCAGGTCAGCTCAACTGCTTAGCGTCATCAGGGCAGTGGATGGGGTGACACAGATGAGGCAGGGTAAGGAAAGACTTGTACCTCGGTGCAGTGGGAGCCCTTTAGTTTTTGTGTAGGAGGACATGTTAAGACTTAAAATTTAAAAGAATTTCTTTGGCAGCAGGGAAGATCACAGACTTGAGAGAAGGGCAGTGCAAAGAGGGCACTTAAGAGACCACTGCACTGGGGTCAGCAAGGAATGAAGGCACTCACTGGTAGGATGGCATGCTCCAGGCCTGGACAGGCTTACTGTTGGGAGGCATGTAAGAGGTTTCGGGCTTGGACAGCTGAATACACTGAGCTGGGGAAAAGGCTATGGAGACAAGAGGAGCCTGAAGGAGGCCGTCCAGATGGCCATTTCTAGTAGCCACCTGGCTACATGAGACCCATCATTCTGGGGGGTGGTCTAGGTAGGTTGGTCACTTTGAAGTCCTCACCACAAAAACATGGTAGTTGAAGCCATAGTTTGGGGCAGATGGCCTAGAGATGGCCTTTTCACTCTTTTCATGAGTGAAAAGGGTCATTGCTCTGAGGAGCACCAGCATTTAAGTGGTGGCAGAGGAACTACCAAGGAAGTTGGAGAGGTGGGAGTCAATTTTTTTAATACAGGTATGTGCACATATGGTAGATTATATATTTATTACAAATGGTAGTTTCACATCTGTCAAAAATGGATCCTGTTTTTACATATATGTTCAGGTTCTGAATATACAAGAAAGGGTCATGTGCTTAGTTCATCCATGCAAAGCTCATGGTCTCCTTTTGAACAAATCTGTTTAGATCTAGGATTAGTAAAACTGTATGTAACTAATGAAATACATTGATAGAAACTAGGAAGTGCAATATACTGATGGGCTGGGTATGTAAAGGTAAGGGACAAAAGGGGTGTGGGAGCCATTTTTAAAGTCAACAGTGTGAGTACAACAGGTTGATCAAGTAAGATAAGGAGTCAAGAAGCCAATGGAGCCCTGGCCAGTTTGGCTCAGCGGTTAGAGCATCGGCCTGCGGCCCAGAGAGACCTGGGTTTGGTTCCCGCTAAGGGCATGTACCTCGGTTGCAGTTTGTCCAAGGCCCTGGTTGGGTCGTGTGGGAGGCAGCCACTCGATGTGTCCCTTTCATGTCGATGTTTCGCGCTCTCTCTCTCTCTCTCTCTCCCTCCCTCCCTCCCACTCTATCTGAACAAAAAATGGGAAAATGTCCTCAGGTGAGGATATAAAAAAAAAAAGAAAAAAAAAAAAAAAGAAGCCAATGGATGCGGCAGGACACCAGTGACCAGCAGAAGAATAATAAAAATTAACACTGGCATGCTTTATACATGGGATAATTAATACTAACATTTCACACAATGGACAGGCACCAGACAGGAGGAGTTGAAGTGGGAGAGGGAAATGACATAACAAAAGCGACCGCAGTGCTCTTCATAAAGCAATAACCACTCAGGTCCGCACCGCCACCCCAGCACTACCCACCTCCGAGACCCTGGACTGCTCATTCCCGTCTGCCAAATCACTGCTGTTTGCAAACATCTCTGGGTAGCTTCCCAACAACTTTGGGTTGGTTTAATAGTATTATTACATCAATACTAAAATACTAACTTTACAATGATGCTGCATTCTGTAAGCCACTTGCTGGGAACCCCCACACTGACCTGCAGTCCAGAACCGCAGAGTTCCTGGTACTGAGTACCGTGTGTTATGGGTGCTAATGTTAGTTGGGCAAGTTGTATTTCTCTGAAAATATGCCTGAAAAAGTATGTGGAGGTTGGTTTTAAGTCAGTGTTGGCTTTGACAGACAATCCCAAGAAAATGTATGCTACCTAGCAAAGGAAAACACCATTCACTGAATCCTTTTGAGTTCGAAAAACAGGTTACACACAAAGGCCCAGGAGAGACAGATAGGAGAAGGTGATCCAGGAAATACGCTTTCCAAGGAAATGATTCAGAGAAAATGTATTAGTAATAAATAGCAGAGATTCCTATTATGCCACATAGATGAGTTTTGAAATCAGCAATCTGCTATTCAGACACTGACACTCCCGAAGGAATTAATCTGTATGTTACTTTTGAAAGTAATTCTAAAAAGAAACAGGCACTGAAGAAAATTCGGATGCCCTCTGAATCAAGGAGAGTCTAAGCAAGAATGACATCAGTATTCAGTTTCATTTTAGTAAGTAGTCCAGTTCAAGTTCTATTGTTTTCTAACTCCCACTAAGATAGTAGGAAACAGAATTATCTGTGAACAGAACCAACACTGAGCTAATCCCACCATGTTTCCAATGAACCTTGGGAAGACAGTACACATTCTGACTGCATTTAGCTTCCCTCTGCCTGCGGGTCCGACCCTGGTCTTTACCCCTTCCTTCCTGCCTCTTTCTGAGGTTCTTTCCCTCGCCTAGAGAAGGGGTAAGTGGGACCCCATAGGACTCAAGTACGCAAGATCTGGAGAAAGAACTCTGCTCTGGTGGACACAGGGGGCACTGAGAAGTATGGTCCTGAGAGCTTTTGACATTCCTGGTCAACCTCAGGATGGGGGGAAAAAATGGGGCTGGACTGTAAAGAGTTGTACAAAGGGTCCGCCAGTTGAGAGCGCTTTGTGAGAAAGGTCTCCCCTTGGCCTTACTGGGAAGAGAGAGCCCACTGCCCTGTAACTCGGAACCAGGTAGAAAGAACACACGTGGGGCCAACAGAAGACAGTCTCTCTATGGACAGCAATTCCGAAGACTCAGGTCCCAGCTCCTCTGAGACAGAAAAGCAGTGGCCTACAGCTGGACGCAGCGCTAGCACTCTGCCTCTCTGAATTAATACCCGTATTTGAGCTAGAACACATCACACATTACACTACTTTTTTCACACAGTTTATTCAAAAGTTTAAAAGTTAAAAGGTGGACATTTCCCCTGAAAACAAATTATCCCCTGCGATTCCCCAACACACAGACTATCACCACTCCCGTTACATATCCTTACCCATGCTTACCACATACTCTTGCGAAACATGTGGGGGTCAACACCCCAACTATTTGGTAATACAAAGAAACTACAAAGTTACACAAAAGAATCTCATTTACTTCCTTTTCACTAACAGACCATGAATGAAAGATTAAGGGACAGACACACTACCTTCATCCAGAGCTAATACTTCCTTAATATTCTTTTTTCTTCCTCTAAGATATTAAAATCCAAAGCATTTCACTTACTACTGTAACTTTGAATTCCATTTTTCTTTTCTGAACGGCTAAGCTGGGACATACTTTCCTTTCAAAGCTGATCTTAATAACATCAAGACTGGCAGGAAGCAGTCCCCCAGCTGTAGCTTGGCCATGACGCTCTGCAACAGGTAACGTTACCACACAGGTGCAAATGATGCTTTCAGAGTTATCAAAATTTTAAAAAGTAATAATGCATTATTATGGAGCCTCCACAATTTTCTGACACAGCAAAATTCCTCTAAAGGTGGTGGCAGCTGTAAGAGAAGGCACTTTGTGCTAAACTCAGAGGGTGTCTCATGAGAGAACGCCACAGCAGGGGCCCCCTCGGCCCAAGCTGCAGGCCACCCTTTAGGGTGGAGAGGAACATCCCCCAAGAAGGCATCTGCAAAGGAAATATCTGTAATCATAATTCCAAGGCAAAATGGTACTTAAAGATGGGAGAGTATACCGAGAGAGAAGACAAAACACAGTTGCACCAAGGACTGAGGAGTGAACTTGACAAAGATCTGCAGGCTGGCTCTGCACTTTCATTGGGCTGGTTCCTTCACCGCTTCCAAGAAGGTTCTGGAGACCCAACAGGAGCAGCACCTCAGCCAAGAGGGTTCCAGGCCTCCTGCCTCTGCCTGGCTTTCCTTACTGTGTTCCCAGGAATAGACCAAGTACTTATTGGCAGTACTTTGCGAGTATTGCTGGTCCATGGCAACATTCGACTTAGGGATTTTCGGATACAGCCAAGAAGAGAAAGTGAGGGTTTTCCGCACGATCCAGGACTCCTTGGCAATGCCCAGTGGCTTGGGGGGCCTTCTAAAGAGCAACAATGAACCAAGCAGGTATTCCCCCATCAACACTCAGAGAAGCAGCATGAGTATTTCAGATGGGTGGGAGGAGACATATCAATGGGTTGAGGGTCTTTATCCTAGTACCATAAATAAAGTGCACCATGAATGGAGGCTATAAAAAGCCACTCGCCTGAGGCGAGGTCGGGGGAGAAACTACCATCACCACCCCTCAGAGGATGGTGGATCATCTTCAGCCAGAACGCTGGCTGCTGAGGCTTTCATTATTGCTTTATTTCCTTAGTACTATGGAACTTTTAGCTGTAAAGAAAAAAATACTTGGTGGGCTTGGCAGAAAGCGTATCACAAAATCAAGGGAATTGGCTGATATTCAATAAGCATATGTTACAATTTCAATAATGATGGATGATGGCTGTTTTTTTCCCCTTCATTCTGATGAACTTAGAAGAACTCAAGTTTTTTTTTTTTAAAAAAACAACAACAAACATCTATCAAATTGGCTCATGACGCTTCTAAAGAAGCTGCTTATGGCCCACGTGGTCGAAATGGCTGTCTTTATTCTACAGCTTTTCAGATGCACTGTGGAGGAGAATCCACTCACTATCACATTTCAGGCAAGTTTACCGTGACATACGGGTAGGTTCCATAAACTTCTTGGAAGCTCTTGCAAAAGAGTGTGTGAGAGGAACACCGAGATGTTATACAAACAACTGCTGCATTTAGGGTTCCATTTCAAGGATACTATTTTGCTGCTTTCATGTAGGAAGGTATTGCCCCCCTCGCAGTCAGGCCTTCAAAGCGCTTGTATGTGTAATTGACGAAGACCCAGTCCTTGTTCTTGTAGTCAGTCTCAGGGTGATTACTTGTTGCCACTGGGAAAGAAATAGATGTGAAAATTGATTCACAGTCATACCCGGGCGGACCCCTGGGTACTGAAGACATGACATTCTGAAGCACCTATCAGTTTTCTATTTGGGAAAAGCTATTTTTCACTCGGTGCAACTTTTCTACATTTGATTGCCTATATGTTCCTTGAACCTCATTTTTTTCACCTATATTTTAAAAGTTTTATTTTCCCATTTCTGTTACAAGTTACCTAACCTTTAATGTAATAATCACCAACAAGAGAACAGACCTTTGCGGTTCACCCACTCTGCTGAGCAGGCTGAGCCCAGGAACGCGTATCCATCTTCCACGGGACACGGTCTCGCTGCTATCCAGCACCAGCACTGGAAAATACTTACGAAGGACCCGAAAAACTCATGTTCCTCTCCACGTTCTCTACCCTGACTTGCAAACATCGTCCCCACACTGGGGGGTAATAATGCATTTGTAAGGCAGCAGGAGGCACAGTTGGTATATTACCTGTTGGCTTGAGAATATCAGATTCTGGAAACTCATCGAAGTTTGAGGTATCATCAATGCTTTTGATTTCAATAGATATCGCAGCAGGTCTCTCTCTGCCAAGAAAAGACATGCCAAAAATTACTACGGTTAGTAATCACATGGGTCATAACTAATCCAGTCTTCTCTAAAGAAGACCCCTGGTCTGACACGGGCAGGCTGTCCCCTGGCAGACAACATTTTCTCTGAAAAGCTTCTGACCATGGACCAACCATGCCAACTAACTACAGCCAAACAAAATACATTATAATAAAATAAATAAATAACAATTATTCATAGCTAGAATAAGGAGAAATTAAAGACCAAAGTTATGCACTTCCCCTGATGACTTGCCCTGTCTGCTAAAAAGGGACCTGGACCTCAGAGAGTCCCCTCATGTAGGGCTCTGCCCTTCTATGGGAGGTGCCAACAAACAGGGTGGCTACAAATGTGGCACAAAGGAGGCAAAGGTAAAAATCACAAGTATGGCCCAGCCCGTAAGGCTCAGTGGTTGAGCGTCGACCCATGCACCAAGAGGTTACCGGTTCAATTCCCAGTCAGGGCACATGCCCAGGTTGTGGGCCAAATCCCCAGTGGTGGGCATGCAGGAGGCGGCCAACCGATGTTCTCTCTCATCGATGTTTCTCTCTCTCTCTCCTTCTCCCTTCCTCGCTCTCTAAAAATCAATAAAGAAAAAAAAAACCACAAGGATGCGAATCAGAACACAGCATGAAATAGATGACAACTTCTTTGCCTTCTGTTTGCTACCACAAGCCTGAGTAAGCGGCTGGGCCCACAGAAGGCTAGAGGCACTCTGCAAACCAGAACAATCTCCCTCTCCCTCTCCACCCCAATCCTTCCACTCCTTCTTCCTTCTCCATCTCGCAGAGACAGTCCCTACCCTCTGGGCAGGGCAGTCCTGCTGGTGGTCCCCAACACTAGAGAGGCTGGTGTGCTGCGGTGAAAGCAAGGACACTATGTTTCTTAGATGTTCCCTTCACCATGAACCCAAATTTCCCTTCACTTTGGAAATAACTGCTGGCTTCAACATATCCCATGGCCCAGGGCCAACAGGAAACTCCAACTCCCAATCCTCACCATAAATTTAAATCAGGAAAAGACCCTGAATTTCTAAAAAGATCTCTTCCCTTACTTGATTTGCCAATAATGGTGCTTCCAAATTAGTATTAAGCAAACTAGACTTTCTGAAATAATCCTGAAAGCTTTTATATGGTTATACCTGATATGTTCCCAGTCAACACCTTCAAAAAAAGAATTACTTTTGATTTCCTCAACTCCAGGGGCTCCAATCCTATGTTCCCATTCACAGCAGAATCTGGAAAAGACACAGGCCTTTCAGCACACCTCAAGTAGTCTCTTTGGAAAAATAAAAGGAATAACCTCCCCCTTTAAAAAAGAAATGGGAAGAAGCAGGAGGCAAACCCAGGAAATAATGAAAGCTTAAAAAAATGGATTCACGCAAGTCAAAAAGCCTGGGTGGGGGCAGGGGAGATGTTCTCTGACCGATACCTCAAAATTAGATCCTTGGCTTTCTCAGAGATAGGAACTTCTGGAGGAAAAGTCAAAGTTTCTTTCCAGTTCATCACCTTCTTATATGTCTCTTGAGGGGTCTCAGAACAGAAAGGTGGGTAGCCTATAATAAAAAAGAAACTTGGAGCTTTTACATTGCAGAGCTTTGAATCTGAGATTATTCTCCTTAATACAAACTCTATATATCTTTAATGACCTTGTTTATATCCTTCCCTCAATGACATGGACAGAATTTCCACTCATCCCAGAAAGCACCTAAACCAGTATTTTATCTTCCCCCAAACTCCTAAATCCAAAGTAAAGTTGTTCTTCTGGAACCACTAGGGAACCAGCTAATAACTGGAGCTGGGAAAAGAAAGAAAGACATAAGTAGAGTTGAAGATGTGGGAACCACTGTGCCCAAAGAAGAAATGAAAGGATGAAACAATGTCATTAAGAAACTACTCCAGCCCAGCCAGTGTGGCTCAGTGGACTGAGCATCGTCCCATGGACTGAGAGGTCCCAGTTCGATTCCTAGTCAGGGCACATGCCCGGGTTGTGGGCTCGATCCCCAGTAGGGGGGCGTGCAGGAGGCAGCCAATCCATGTTTCTTTCTCACATCGATGTTTCTATCTCCCTCTCCCTTCTCTCTCTAAAAAAAACTCAATAAAAACATATTAAAAATAATAAAAAATAAAATTGCTATGTTTTCTTGGTAAATTAACACTTAAAAAAGAAGAAACAACTTGGCCAGTGTGGCTCAGTGGTTGAGCGTTGACCCATGCACCAAGAAGTCACTGGTTTGATTCCCGGTCAGGGCACATGCCCAGGTTGTGGGCCAAATCCCCAACAGGGGACGTGCAGGAGGCGGCCAATCAATTTTTTCTCTCATCGATATTTCACTTTCTCTCTCATCTCCCTTCTCTCTCTAAAATCAATAAAGAAAAAAAAAGAAGACACAATTCCACCCTGGCCGGGTGGCTCAGTTGATTGGAGCATCATCCTGTGCGCCAAATGGTTCTGGGTTTGATCCCTGGTCAGGGCACATACAGGAAGCAACCAATCAATGTTTCTCTTTCACATCAATGTCTCTCTCTCTCTTCCTTCCCCTCTCTCTAGAAATCAGTGAAAATGTCCTCAGGTCCTGAGGATTAAAAAAAAAAAAAAAAAAAGGAACTAGTCCATTTTAAGAACATCCTTACATGTTAAAGTGCCAAACAAGTAGTAGAAGAAGAAAGTATGGGTTTTGAAAGTGATCACCATCCTTTTTTGAAAACTACAGGCAAGAGGTTAAATACTCACATACCTGCCCATACTACTCTACCTGCCCTCCACACATTACATCCACTCCACAGGCATCCATCCAGTGCTCCCAGAGAAAACACAGCCAGATGGATGCCATATCTCTCATCCACAAGGACACATCCAGTACCACCACAGATACACTGACTCTCCTAGTGCTCTCAGGCATAGGGCCATCCCACTGATGTGTCCCCTAAATGAGACATACCATCTTAATAAGAGGGAGAGAGGTCAGGGGGTTCCATGCTTTGAAGACCTTCAGAGAGAAAGGGGAGAGCAAATAAGAAGTAAAGAGTGTACGCCCAACCAGTGTGGTTCAGTGGTTGAGTGTCGACCCATGTACCAAGAGGTCGCCGGTTTGATTCTCAGTCAGGGCACATGCCCAGGTTGTGGGTCAAATCCCCAGTGGGGGGCATGCAGAAGGCGGCCAATCGATGTTCTCTCTCATCGATGTTTCTCTCTCTCTCTCTCTCCCTTCCTCTCTCTCTAAAAATCAATAAAAAGGAAAAAAAAAAAAAAGAAGTGTGAAAAGTAGATGCTTTCTAGGATGAGTGCATCCAGGTAAAGCTCTCTGCATACAATGGACATTTAATCAATGCCAGTGACTAAAAGAGCTGCTAGACGGAGAGGATGAAAAAGCAGAAGAAAAACATGATAAATGATCAGCAAAGCAAGCACAGCATACCAGTGTGCCAGAGAATACAGTGGGATACATTTTTGGCCAAGAGTTTCCTACCTGGGAATCTTTACTTTGAAAGATGGGGGAGAGGAGAGAGCTTGGATCAACCCCAAATTGAAATAGAGTTTATTATCAATGTAGGTCTCTCTCCTGGCTACACAGAAAAAGCCATCTGAAAGCATGCAACTTACCAATGAGCATCTCATACATGATCACACCAAGTGACCACCAGTCACAGAGCTTGTTGTACCCGGTCTGCATGAACACCTCAGGAGCAATGTAGTCAGGAGTACCTACTGTGGAGAAGGCCTGAAACACGTACCACATGTCAGAGAGGCCCAGCAGGCAGGAGGATACCCAGAGTTCCATTCTACAGACCAAAGGCCATGAGCACCATCTAGAACTACCCACAAACTAAACATGCTGGAAGGCCTAGCTGCTTAATGGCAAACCTGATTTGCCAGAGCACTTCCAAAATGAATAAAGCTCTATCAGTGAGGAGAGAGACCCAAAGTTCATATTTCACTAGGTCGCAAGTACCTGTCATGACAACTAGTACCATAATTTACTGAGTATTCAGTAAGTGCCAGGCTCTGTACTTCTTATATGCTTATGAGACTACTCAGTGCTGACAAAACTCAGCAAAGAGGATTTTATTAACCCAACTTTGCAAATAAAAAAATCTGACACCCAAATGGCTTTGCCCAAGGCCTCAGAACTGGTTAAGTGGCAGAGTGCAGTTTGGAAATTATCTTGCTCCAAATCATCCCTCTTTTCACAATATATATGTATTTTTTTTTTGAGGAAACCATAAAAGGAAGTTTTATTATCAAAAGCCAGAGTTATATCCTATAGGTCAAAGGTTTATAAATATCTGTTTACCAAACTTAACTATTTATATAAATAGTTGTTAGAGGAATGTTTTCTAAATTCAAATAACTTCTCATACACCAGGACTGCATCCGGGGGAAGTACAGTCAAAGCCTTCCAGTGAGCTCAGCACAGGAGGGTTGACCACGTGGAGGGCTCTAATCGAGGTACTTTCCACATTATATAACTTCTAAAATTAAAAATTACAGCTGTGTTTTTTAAAAATATTTATTATGAAATACTGCAAACATACAAAAACAAAGCACAGACAATAAAATACACATGTAACCATTAGAGAGGTTAAATAATCTGCCATATTTGTCTTAGATCATTTGTATTTTTTTTAAAAAGTGAAACGAAATAAACTATTAAAGCCAGATAGTCCCTCCCTCCCTTCCTCTCCACTGAATTTAAAACCGCCCGGAAGTTGCTGTGCTATGCTTTTTTTACTATAATTATGAGCGAGATTAATTCACGTAGCTCTAGTTCACCCATTTTACTGCTGTACACTATTCCATTACACAAAAACAACAGTTTGTTTTTTATCCATTCTCCTGTAAATGGACACTTAAATTGCTTCCAATGTTTCACTATAACAAATAACACCTGAATAAACATTTTTGTAACACCTCCTGGGCACTTGTGCAAATTTTTCACTAGAGAATGTAAGAGAAATAGTATCACTGGGTCTTCTACTTAAGACATCTTGCAATTGTCCTTCCAAGCAGTTATGCCTATTTAAACACCCCCAGTGGGGATGAGTTCCTGATGTTCCATAGCTCACCAACACTTGGCTCTGTAGAACTTTATAATTTTTACCAATCTGATGAATATGAAATGGGATCTCACTGTTTCCACTGTTT
The DNA here is from genome assembly GCA_030848825.1 of Tadarida brasiliensis. Lineage (NCBI taxonomy): Eukaryota > Metazoa > Chordata > Mammalia > Chiroptera > Molossidae > Tadarida > Tadarida brasiliensis. The sequence goes on from CM061262.1 coordinate 10,190,286, forward strand.
GAATTTGCATTTCCCTTATTTCCAGTAAGGTTGAGTGCATATTCATATATTAATTAGCCATTCAGGTCTTTTTTTCTGTGAATTCTTGTTCAGACCCTTTGCCCATTAGTTCTTTTTTATTTGCATTATCTTTTTTCTTATTGATTCGTAGGAATGTTTTTTATAAATCCAGGGCATTAATCCTGATTTAGGACATTAATCCTTTATAGTTTTACATATTGCAAATACCTTCTCCCAGTCTGAGGCTTATCATTTTATTATGTTTTTTTAATGATATATTTGTCACATACCAAAAATGTATAATTATTAAATTATAAAGCATAATAATGAAAATGAATACCAATGAGTTCACCTGAAGAACCGAAGTATTACCAATATCATTAAAACTAAATGTTACTCCTCCCATCCCATCCTTATGCCTCTCCTAACCCCTATATGCTCAATTTTATGTTTATCATTCCTCTGCTTTTAAAAAGAAATTTAATTTTGCCATGTATCTCTCTAAATGAGATCATTCTAGTTTTGTTTTTGAGCTTTGTAAAAATAGTATCATTCTACATGCAGTCTTCCGCTATTTGATTTTTTTCTCTCAATGTTTTGTTTCTAAAATTGATCCATGATGTCACATGTAGCTGTAGTTCAATTATTTTAACTACTATAAAATATTCTATTCCAGAATGTAACCACTGATGGACAGGAACCACTAAGTAATTTCCAGTTTTTTGCTATTATGAAAATGCAATAAACATTCTTTGCCATGTCTCCTAGTTTACAGGTGCAAGAGTTTCTCCAGGCACATGATGGGGTAGAACTGCAGGCTGTAGGATATGCACATGAACTGCAAGATAATTCCAAGGTAGCTGGACCACGTGATTTATCTTCTTATTTATGTCTTTCAATATACAGAAAGTTGTCTTCTTTAAAGTAGTAAAATAAAACACGTTTTTCTTTATGATTTGTACCTCTGATATTGTATTTGAGAAATCCTTCTTTACTCTGAGGTCATAAAGATATTTACAGGTATTTGCTTCTAAAATTTTCTAAGTTTTACTTTCCATCTACAATTTATTTTGTGTATATATACTGTTAGAAATCCATTTTTTCCACATACATAATTATACATTGTTTTCTTTAAATACACATATTCAATAACATAAATGCCAGTTTGTTTGTTTTTTTAAGCTTTAAGTCTGAAACATGGATTGGGCCCAACCCGAGAAGCAGAAATATTTTCATTCTAATTATAAAAGTTAATAAACTACAGAAACCCTTCAATTTATAGAGACTAGATTTATTCCAGCAAAACTGAATATTAAGTAAATCTTATTTGTTAAAAGATTTCTATTATGAAACCAGAGACCTATTGCCACAGGAAAAGAATTACTGTAAGGTACAAAAGTGTTAAAAAGACTCCTGGAGTTATAAAATATAGCCAACAGCAGGCACACACCTGTGATATAAGGCAATGTTCTCCCTCTGGGACTAGAGTCCAGTGCCTTAGGAGCTCACTCTCCTTTTAACAAACTGGTAGTAGGTATTTTTAGTCTAAGAACTGCCCCCTTCCCAAACGATTATCTACTTTCCATACCAAGGTGTCCTCCAACTCCAAGCTCTTAATACTTCAAATCTGTACCCTTCTTTTTCCTTTGGTTGTCTGGATACTTACAGTGGCAATCAGAGCTGTACTCTCAAAGAGCTTTGTTGGTTGTTAATAGTCATTTCACACACATGACATGTTCCAACTTATTATTGCATTTAGGATTTGGGGGGAAATAAAGCAATTTCATTTCCTACCCAATCACTTCTATAATTCTACACTAAGAAAAATAAATAAATTGACAAAGCTCGAATGCCTACTTCAACTCTTACCTCTGTGGTTTAATAACTTAAAGTTGACACATACCTATTTCCTAATCAGTTACTGAGGCCTAAGGTTACCCAACACAACACAGCAATTTAAAATATTACAGTATGATTTAAGCAGCCAAGGAGTGAACCTTAAGCTTCTACTTTATTCGGTGATTCTCAATGGACTGAAAAGTAACAGGGTGGGTGAGCAATATAATAGGCTTAACCTAGAGCAGTAAATTTACATTAAGCATTAACTAAATATTAACCTTCCACTTGGTACTAGCTATGGAATCACCTATGAAAAGGTCAAAAGCACAAGGTTAATCAACCTTTTGAAGACTGAGAGGTGGTTTTATTTTCTTCAAGTTATCAAAACTGATAATATGAGGATGACTGTAATATATTTCCATTTCAATCACAGATAAAATAAAAAGGCAAGAACATTAATCACAGTATAAGAACCTTAGTTTACTCAGTTTAAAAAACAAAACAAAACAAAAAAAACATTTTAAACTATTAAAGGACACTGAACTCCAAATACGGAAATTGTGAAATCTCCTTCCTTATAGACCTTTACATGGTTCCTAGTAAGTCTGACATGACTGTTTGGTGTGTGTCAAAAAGCATAAAGGCTGTCTCAAAGTATACAAATAACTTAAACTTAATTACCCCCAACATAAATATTAGTACAGTGGCCAAAGGTTAAATCTTGGTTGCTTTTTTAAAAAATCAAAGAAGATTCCTTCCTTTCTGTTAGCTTCCAAAACACAGGTAAATGTCAATGTCCCAATAATGCAGAAGCTATTGTTAGAAATTGTCTCTTCCTTAGAGGGTTTCAAGCTTCACTGCATAGTAGAATCACTCAGAGTCCTTTTAAAAATCAGATACCCAGACTATATACCCCAAACCAAGTGAATCAGTACCCCTGGGGGTGGGACCCAGATATCAGAATGTTCTTAAGTTCCCAGGTGATCCTATACCAAACTTAAGTATCCACAAGTTAATATTAGAGAAAGATTATCAAAGATTAATTTCAGTTACTACATCTCCAAAAGTGTTTGGTTTAAGTTAATGCCTCTCCCAGGGCCCACGTTTAACATAAAAATCATAATACTCAAAGCATAGTCTGGGCCCATATATGGACCTCAAATAAATTTAAAAAACAAAATAAAAAAACCAAGCCCTCCTTTGATTCTTTCTTAAACAATTCTACAGGCTTCCATTTTCACATGACTGACAATCACTTACTAGTGACCTACTAAGTTAGTTATTAAACCTACAGAGAACTCTAATTCGGTATTTTACTAAGGAGTCTGGCTGAAAATCAGCATTTGGCGAACCTGCTAAGTTACTATTATATTATACACACTGACAAGCAGAAGTGCCCCCGTGTCCAGATAATATACGTGGCATGGTCATCATTCCAAGTTAGTCCTAGTTTTCCATTGTTGCTACTCTTGATTTCTAATGACCAATGTCTAGTTTAGCTTTATCACCATCAATTTCATTTGCTACTGGTTTCTAGCAAAGCCTAAGTATGCAGTGAAACACATTTCTATTAATTTTCTAATAACTAGACAGCAGGGCATGTACAATGCACTTCAAATATAAACCAATGAATCAGAATAAAAGTTTGCTAGACAGCAACATTTCACTGGTGAATTTGTATTATTTAAATAATTTTCAACATACTATCAAGGTAAATCCAATAGTGTTATTTTTTAAGCTTGTGGGGCATAATTTTATGTGTATTCAGTCAAGTATTTATAAAGTAAGTAATAAGCACTTCCCTTAAATTTCTCTCCAATTTTCAACACCTGGTTCTTTTTTCCACCACAAAGTAGAAAAGGGTAGGGCAGGTAAATTGAGGAGTATTGACTTGCTGAAGTGAATCAAAATTTTAAAAGTTTGTTAACCATAACCTTAAAGCTCTGTGTAGGTATCTGTACTTAGACTATTTTGAGAGACCTGCAGTTTAAATATAACCCTTTATCACCATAAAAATAGGGAAAAGGTAGAACAAAAAGGATAGAGGTCGTCACCAATGTAAATGGTCAAAATGAGGTCCTCTACCAAAAATGTCACAACCAAAACAACCTAATATTATCTGCCTCCAAATAATGACTTTGGTGTTACCGACATAGTAACAGTGCTCTATTAAGGTAATCTTAAAAGCAAGGGATATGATATGCTGTAAATATTTATCAAATGCAAATTTATGTGCCTATTTTTAACATACTCATACTTGGCTTGTAGCATTTAAGAAGCTATAGATATTACTTACTAGCTGACGTCTATTTCTTTTCCAGGTTTCTGCTTTCCTTTTGGAATTCATGTTCTGGAAAGCTAAAAGTAGAGAAAACAAGTTCTAATCAAAGTACAGACAGGAATGTTTACTACTTTTTTTAGCCTATGGTTCAAACCACATGGGACCCTAAAGTCTACCAACACATCAGCAGCTCTGGATGACACATTTCCCAGCAAGCACTTGTTCAAAGAATCACACAATGAGATCAAGCAGCACTTCCATGTGGATCATGTTGCTCTGGAGAACACAGGCAAGCCTTGATCAGAATTACAGGAAATCTAATCAGAATGACTAGAAATTCAGTCTCATCAGAAGCAAAGGTCCCAAAGTGGACCCAAAACATTTACAATTTCTCAAAATTACCATCAAATTTCCAAGAGTAGTAACTGTTAATCAGAGACTCCTGAATTTATAATACTTTATTTGACATAAGCTTCTCTACAATGAACTGGAATTTTACTACATAATTTCAATGATTTGATAGTGCTTGAGTGAAAGTAACACTCATAAAGATAAATTTCTTTCTGCCACTACAGGAAGAAGCACCTGGGATAAATCTAATCTGCAATTGTTTGCAGGACTTTTTCCTCTACTGCCCAAATTCCTCCGCCGGAACCTTCTCAGTAGAGCTCCAAAGCAAGCTCTTCGTGACATCTGTCTTCACATATTTGGCGGCACTTATCTTGCCTCACTATACAAGTACTAATCATTTAACTTTCTAAAAGACTCAAAGGAAGACTCTCCTAATCTGTCCTGCATATTCTGGTTACCAGGGGGAACAGCTCTACTAGGCCCATTTAAGGAATAAAAAGGCTAACATCACTATTAACACTTACTGAAATCACTGGGAAGACTGTGGTTCAAATTCCTATAAAATTCTGTCCTATGTGCTTTTTTCAGGCCTGTGCAAAGGCCAAAGTCAGAAAGTTTCACATGGCCCTATGGGGAAGAAGAAACAAGGTAATGGATGAACGTTCGTGGGTGTGGAACACAACAGTATCTTCTCCAGCTCCCTGCAGTGTCCATTACAGCTCCACAGCAAAAGTATGCTGCCTTTTTTGTCTTTTATTACAGGGAAAATATATATGGTAGCAAATACATTTTTAAAAGATCACTCCAAATTCTATTATACTAATAAAAAAAAGTATTTTCATTTTTGCATATTATCTTTGTTTTTGTCTAAATATGACCTTTTAAACATAGTTGAACCTTCCACAGCATCTAAGGATAATTTCATTTCTTAAACTAACTCAAATATTCTTCTACATATATAGTTTGTATATTCAGTCTTGAAAATTATTGGTTTTAATATTTACAGGTAATATTCAAATGATTTAGTACATCATTGCTTACCTAACATCCCCCTCATACTGGGTGCTCACTTCATCCCCAGTTCTTCACTCTCATTGTAATGTGGATTACAAGCACCTTGTGACACAGAAGGCCTGTATTCCCAACCCTAACCATGCCTGGTACAGAGGATGGTCTTAATAAATGGCTGTTAAATAATGAACAAATTTTTGTTCATGTAGCTTCTTCTTCTTCTTTTGAATTATTTCATTAGGATAAATTCCAAGGAATAAACTACTCCACAGACAAAGGGAATAAACTTAATCCATAGTTCTTGATAAATGTTGCCAGACAGCTTTCCAATCGTAAGTCCCTTCAAGGAAAACTCACACCTCATGTGAGCCTGACACCATGCTTTAAATGTGTTGTCTTGCCCTGGCCGATGTGGCTTAGTGGGTTGGGCATCATCCAGTGTACCAAGAGGCTGCAGGTTCAATTCCCAGTCAAGGGCACATGCCCAGGTTATGGGCTCTAACCCCGGTGGGGGGTGTGCAGGAGGCAGCTGATCGATTTTGTCAATCTCATATTGATGTTTCTCTCTCTCTCTCTTCCTCTCTCTTTAGAGATAAACTATTCTTTAAAAAAAAAAAATGCTGTCTTTTTTATAACTCTGAAGCTACACTTCACAGACTCAGAGTCATTATATGGCTTGCTGGTGAAATGACATATGCCTGGCAGGAATTATGAGAATTAATGCATACAAGGCTCCTAACTTGGTGCCTGGCACAGAACTAGCCCTAAGAAAGAGGTAGGTGTTCTTAGGGTGGTTAAATTTTAAGCAGAAGAGGTAAAACCAAAAATAGGGAAGGCAATCCTGATGCTCAGGGATCTACACTGCTCAATGTCACACAATTAGAAGTGGTGTCACCAATGTTTGAGCTCCAACAACTGCAACATGTGGTCATTCCACAATACCACCTTCCTTCAGGCCCTAACATACAACTTCCCGGGGCACAAGGTTACAGAAGCCCTGCTCAGATGGGTCAGGTTTTATTTTGTTTTGTTTTTAAAGAAACTCATTAGCGCCCTGGCCGGTTTGGCTCAGCGGTTAGAGCGTCGGCCTGCGGTCCGGAGAGACCCGGGTTCAGTTCCCGCTAAGGGCATGTACCTCGGTTGCAGTTTGTCCCCGGCCCTGGTTGGTCGTGCGGGTGGCAGTCACTCGATGTGGCCCTTTCACATCGATGTTTCTCTCTCTCTCTCTCTCTTCCTCTCTCTCCCTCCCACTCTGTCTGAACAAAAAATGAAAAAATGTCCTCAGGTGAGGAAAAAAAAAATAAAGAAACTCATTAGGGGTGTGTGTGTGTGTGTGTGTGTGTGCACATGCGCAAGCACACAAGGTGAACTGCCAAACAAAGACAGCTTTGAGCCTATTAACCTGATATCTTTTTTTCAGATTTGCAAATAACTTGTTCTACAAGTCAAGGAACAGGGTTTAATTTGTAGCTCTCATAATTACATGTTTTACCTGGACACCTCTAAGAAAGGAGTGTGTCTTAAAGAACAGTGCCTGGAGCAAATGCTATTCAAACCTTAATTTTCAGGGAATTCTACAGCAATTCTGAATATATAGCAGAAAATCAAAACTTCTACATTTTCACTTCAAAGAACTATATGGCTGAACACATAAATGAGCTCGCTTGTGAAAACATTTATTCTGCAAGTCTGGGCTACCATATTATACAGCGAAAATCTGCACCTAGCAGGGTCCCTCATTCCTCCTCAGCTAGACTGAGTCCCCAAGTTATTATCCTTCAATGTTTGCTGAACCTGAACATAGACTACAGGGTACAACTAAGCCAGCACTAAGGCACCTGGGGTACAGGATCAGGACACGTGAACCCAAGACCAAAAAAGTAGGGCCAGTACCTTATTAAAAACATACCTGAGCCCTGGCTGGCATTAGTGGTTAGAGGGTCGGCCCTCAAACTGAAGGGTCACAGGTCTGATTTCGCACGTACCTGGATTGCAGGTTAAATCCTCAGCCCTGGTTGGGGCATGTGTGGGAGGCAACCAATTGATGTCTCTCTCTCACATCAATGATTCTTTCTCTCTCTCCCCTCCTCCTTCCCTTCTACTCTCTCTAAAAAAAAAAAAACTCAATGGAAAAAATATCCTCAGGTGAGGATTAACAAAAAATATACATATATCTGAACTTAATGACAGAAAAATACTCTCATATACATTAACATTTTAAATACCAAGAATACCAAGCTATTTACTTTGAGGATGCTAACTGTATGTGAATTATTGACACAAACAGAAAAGGTATTGAAGCTATTATACCAAAATAGTGTTTATCTTTGAATGATGAGATTATTGGTATTTTTCTTCTTTGTGGTTCTCTGTATTGTTCAAATTTTCTACTTATGTACATGAATTATTCTTATAATGAAGAAAAAAGCTATTAACCAGAAGAAATTATCCGACAAATCTCCTGTGTTCTTGAAACAGAAAAATATGGCCCTGGCCGGTTTGGCTCAATGGTTAGAGCGTCAGACCGCGGACCAGAGAGACCCGGGATCGGTTCCCACTAAGGGCACGTACCTCGGTTGCAGTTTGTCCCCACCCTGGTTGGGGGTCATGTGGCTGGCAACCAGTTGATGTGTCTCTCTCACATCGATGTTTCTCTCTCTCTCTCTTCCTCCCTCTCTCCCTCCCGCTCTATCTGAAGATAAATGAAAAAAAAATGTCCTCAGGTGAGGATTAAAAAAAAAAAGAAACAGAAAAATATGTTTTGTTTTGTTTTTTAAAAGTCAGGTTTTTCATCCAGCCAGTATAGATCAGTGGATTGAGCATCGTCCCATAGACTGAGAGGTCCCAGTTCCATTCCTGGTCAGGTCACATGCCCAGGTTGTGGGCTGGATCCCCAGTGCGGGGCGTGCAGGAGGCAGCCGATCAATGTTTCTCTCTCACATCGATGTTTCTATCTTTCTCTCCTTTCTACTCTCTAAAAGAATTAAAAAAATTTTGAAGTCAGGTTTTTCAATGATAACAAGAAAGTTACCAAAAGACAGCAAGAAAGAAAAATACTCTAGGAATTAAATTTATTTTCTACTTAAAAGAAAAATTAAGTCTAGACAACAATTTTGTGTAACAGAACATAACATTCTACATTTTAGAGCTGGAAGGAACTTTGGAGCTTCTCTGAATCAATATATTCACTTTATAGGTAAGTGAGGTCCAGAAGGTAGAGAGACTTCCAAGAAGTAAACAGCAACCTAGCAGCACAGGGGATTCTCCTAGATTTGCTCTTAACTTAAGAACCAAGCAACTAAAGCTCATTTGCATGTCTAATGATAAATATAAAAAGGCCATTACGGAGGTTGAGCAGGACTTCTTTAAGCAGAGGGCATAAGATTTGGAACCTAAACTTTGTGACAGAGTGTTGTGGTTGTTGCTGTTGTGCCTTACTTCCTGGTTCTTGGCTGGGTTCCTCATCTGATGAAGCTGCCCAACAGAGGGGTTCTCAATAAGTGATGCATCAGTATAATTATATGCTAATAGAAGATGACTATTTCTGGCTTTATTACAAAATATCCTTCTAAATCAATTTTATTCCTAATCATTTTCAAAATGTCCTTTATTTTTAAGATGAACATTCAATCAAATTATAGAATCACGTCCTGGCTGAGTAGCTCAATTGGTTAGAGTATCGTCCAGATATGACAAATTGTGGGTTTGATCCTCGGTCAGGGCACATATAAGAATCAACCCCTGAATATATAAATAAGCGGGACAACAAATTGATGTTTCTCTCTCTCTCTCAGATCAACCAATATATATATATATTTTTTAAATTATAGAATCAGCCCTGGCCAATTTGGGTCAGAGGTTACAGCATCGGCCTGCAGACCAGAGTCACGGGTTTGATTCCGGTCAAGGGCATGTACCTCGGTTGCAGTTTGGTTCCTGGCCCTGGTTGGGGTTGTGTGGAAGGCAACCTCTCACACTGATGTTTTTCTCTCTCTCTCCCTCCCTCCCTCCCACTCTATCTGAAGATAAATGGAAAAGTATCCTCGGGTGAGGATTAAAAAAAAAATTGTAGAATCATAAGCCTTTCAGAGAAAAGAGGTAACAGCAAACTTACCTGTAAAAAAAAGAAAAATGTACAAGGTAGTTCACAGTTCCACAGTTTCCCTACTGTGATTATCACAGGCAGTGCAGGTATTAAAAAGCAGAGGTTGTTCAGATCGGTAAATACACATGGGTCATGCTGTTACCTACCCTGCTCCCCACCCCCCATGGTACCTTGCTGTCCAGGAGAAGGTTGTCTGGTTTGATGTCTCTGTGAATGAATCCAAGCTGGTGAATGGAGTCTATGGCTAATACTGTCTCTGCTATATAAAACTGAGTCTCCTCCTCTGTTAAGGTGTCTTTTTTCATCAGTAGGGTCATCATGTCTCCTGTAAATAAGAAGATACAAAACCACCAAACACACACACACACAAAACACATGAGTAAGTCAGTTTTCAGGTATGTCTTCCCTATCTGCCAACATAAAGCCTCTGCTGTGTTCCAGAGACTGACCCACACACACTACCACTACAGGCAGAAATAGAAAGTGGTTTCTAACACTTAAAAGGTAAAATTCACTCCACAGAGAGCAAAGCACTTTCACCTAAGCTAACTGATGTTTATCACTGAGCTATGATTTCCACACTGTACTTTGAGAGAAAAAGAAAATTTCTCTCATGCTAAAAAAAAAAGTAAATTTGCTTATGATAAAATTTTGAACTAGGAATAAAAGCTATTTTACTTTTAACTTGTTCTGCACAAATATCTGCAAAATTCTCTATACCTAGAACAAAATGATGTTTCCATATAGGTTGTATTGCCATTGTTATAGAGAGAGACTGAAATGCCAAACAACAATGTAAACACTTGGGGAAGCTGAAAACAAGCTCTCCAATTTCTATTTGAAAAGAAAGCAAAGTGCTAGTCAGCAAAAACTAAAAATAAACTGAAAGTGCTCCAGAGACTGTGTGATAGTTGCCTCCCCAAAGTGCACATTGAACACCTCCCAAGATCAGTGGGTTTTTCCTCTGGTGTTTTATTATAGGCATTTAAATATACACTAATATGCTTTATGCAATTTTTATAACACAATATCAATAGTTTAGCAATTAAAGGTAACCTCCTTGTTTTCTGCAAAGTCAAAATTTAATTATTTCTGCTTAATACCAGCAACATAAAATGGCAAAACAAAGATTCTGATCCTAACTCAACGGTTAGACAGACAAAAGCAAAGAAAATATGTCTAAGTAGTTTAAAGCTAAGAGAAACAGAAAAGGTTCAGTTTAGATCTCACATAAAGCCAGTTAAGTTAGAAATAGGGAAAAAAGAAAGAAACCTCTGATTTTAACAGAGCATCATGCTGCTTTTTAAATTTCGTTTCATTTACAACTTTTGGGGAATTTTTATATTCTTAGAGAAAAGTGGATATTTTACTCCCAGGCCAAAAAAAAAATCCAACCTTTTATTAAAATGCTCTCTTTTTTGACCCAAGACTTGAAAAATATGAATCCCTGTTCACTCTTGGCAGCCACACATTCAATCTGGAGACACACTAGTGACACAGGGACAGCACACTCAGGCCAGCTCTAAGGTAGCCGTGTAGCTTTCAACTGTGGCCCAGGAGAGCAGCCAATGGCTTCACCTATGCAAGCCTGCCCAGATGATCAGAGAGCTCAGGTCAGATGGTCTATGGCTCTACAGGCCAGCTCCACCAAGTGCAAAGGTCAGGGTCCAAGAGATATGAGAAGCTATGAAGATGGTGCAGGTAAGTCTTGAGGAGACACAAGTCAAGGGGCTGGTGACTATTTAAGAATTGGCATCTAAATAATAAAAAGTTTCTCCTCATGCTATCAGTCTCTTTTCTAACCATCAATTATTAATTAAAAAATTATTGATGACCCTATATCTAAACTAAAGGTGTCACAAGATCAAAATATTATGCCACAATTATATTTGCTTTGCTATAGAACCAAAAAAGAAAAACTTTTCTTTTTTTCCCACCAGAGTTTGCTCACATTTCATCTGCTCTCTGGGAACAGACTGTGTTTCCCAGAAGAGATGGTATGTCCTGTTCTGGGTTTGTTTTGGAGCTGTCTTAGGAAATGCACATGCTGAGCTACATAAAACTTAAAACCTCAGAAATGAGAAACTGATTCTGGCTACTAATACAGGTGATGAGAAACTCACTTAATATGTTATAGAAAAAGAAACAAAAGAGTTGAAGCAAAGAATGTTATAGTTTCAATTTTGTCACTTGGGTAACTGATTGTACATGATTCCCATTGACAGGAGAGCAGGCAGAGACCCTAGTTTATTCCTATATATTTAGAAAGAAAAAGAAAAGAAAGAAATGTCCATCTGAAATCATGAGAATGAATGAGGTTACTTTTATGGCACTAAAAATTGTAGAAAGGCACCCAGCAGAAAACAGGTTACTGACTTCCTTTATAGACCTAAAAAAGATACAGAAAGTAACTTTGTGAGCAAGGATTAGAAAGGAGGGTTAATTGAGGTGAGAAAGAAACCACAGAACAAAAAGGAAAAATGACCTTTCATCATCAAGTAATTACCTCCAGGCAGGAACTCCATGATTAGGTAGAGGTTTAGCTTATCCTGAAAACTATAGAACATTTTCACAACCCACAAACTGTCTGCCTCCACTAGAATGTCACGCTCCGCACGAATGTGGCCAACCTGGAGGTATACGCATTTGATTAATGACAAGACTTGCTTTGCTTTATTAGACTGTATATTTGTTTAAACAATTTAAATACTATTTTGAGTTCGAAATTGTGATGATGCAAAAGATCTAATTTATGATTAGGCAAACCTACTAACTCAAATTGACATTTGACTTGAAGGTACTCGATAATGAAAACTTAAGTGATGAAAGGCTTAAAAATGTCAAAGTGAATGGCTGTATAATGCAAATGGCAACTTTAACAATGCTAAAAATCAAACCTCCGATTAATTAAAATTGCCATTATTTTGCATATCTTTTTGTTCTAATACAGTAGTCCCTCCTTGTTGGAGAGGGATACTTTCCAAGACCCCCAGTGGATGTGTGAAACCAAGGATAGCATGGAACCCTATATATTCTATGCTTTCTCCTATACACACATACTTATGATAAAACGTACTTTATAAATTAGGCACAGTAAGAGATCAACAATAACTGATAATAAAATAGAACAATTATAACAACATATTGTATTATGTGAATGTGGTCTCTCTCACAAAATACCTTATTGTGCTGTACTCACCTTTTCACTTAAAGGAAGCACTTTACGACTTCTCTTTGGCATACCCAAATTGCCATCTTCACTACCTCTTGTTTTCAGGTCATTATGAAGTAAAATAAGGGTAACTTTAACACAAGCACTGCGATACTATGTCAGTCAATCTGATAACCGAGATGGCTACTAAGTGGCTAACAGGTGGATAGTGTATACAGCATAGATACACCAGGCAAAGGGATGATTCATATCCCAGGCAGATGGAGCAGGATGATACCAGATTTCATCACACTATTCAGAACCATGCTCAATTTAAAATGCATGAACTGTTTGTTTCTGGAATTTTCCATTTAACGTTTTCAGACCACAATTGGCCACAGGTAAATGAAGACATGGAAAGCAAACCTGCAGATAAGCAGGGGACTAATGTAATCTTCTATGATAAAAGTAAGTCTCAAGATGAGACTCTCTAGACAACTCCTGGCTCAGGTGTGCAAAGGTACCTGCAATGATGGTGCACTGGTTGACAGTTCTATAATAGTATGATACAATAGTATTTAGGTCACTGCTGTGTACAGAGTATGTGCTCAATCAATTCTTACTGAATTGAAATATAAGAACACCTAAGAAAACTTTAAGATTCAAATGTATGACATTTCCAGTTTTCTACTCTTACTGTAATATCTAGCTAAGGAGACCAAGTTGCCAAAGGTTTGGGAGAACTGGTAGAATTCATTAAAATAATGTTTCATTATGAAATTTACCTTATCTAATATATAATAGTAATCAAAACAGTGCTGCATATTATCAAATCCCACCCCTCTCCTCTTATATAAGTGTCACAAGATGCAAAGTTGGGTTGAATAAGATCTAAATTTATTAAACCCAGTCCACTCCTTGAAGAGAGGTTTTGGTCTTAACATATGCCACAGGACTTGGGTTTACATTATGGTCGGAGGTAAAGATGTACCAAGGTTCACAAACCTGCACTTCTGTTGGCAAACTCAGACCATGGGTGTTGTTTTATTTGCTACAATGTTCTATATGCTTGTTTGTTTTATCGGAATGTCTTTAGCAAAGCCAGACACTCTTCCTTCTGGACACAAATCCTACCCCTCTCTCCTGTCTTACACCTTACCTGCTTCATTCTTCCATGCTAACTCCCAGGGGGCCTGATGGCATTTGAGTTTACTTACTATTTGAGTTTTCAGTTGCTACTAAAATTGTTCTTTGAGAAATTTTTAAATAGCTGAAAACTTACATTTTTACATTTCTACTTACAGGATGAGGGTGGGAAAAATGGAACATAGGGTGATAAAGAACAGTGCTATGAATCATGACAAAGCCCAGTAAAGCTACTGCCTTTACTCAGCTTTAAACAGGAGCAAAGCTTTTGGGAAACACTAATGCCACTTGCTGAGCTGCAGCTGTGGCTCTGACCCAGTCATTACCACACAGGAAGACTGTACAAGGCAGTCTTCACCTGCCTCTGCTTCTAGCTCTGCTTCCTGTTCAGGCCACTCCCTACTGCAGGGAACCAGAGAAAAGGTGAGGCACTATACTATTACCACTTGTCACTCTCCTTGGAGGACAGAATGGTGACTACATCATTCCCTGTTTGTCAAGGGGAAAGCTGTAGTCTCTGTAAGCTCACCTTGCCCTTCTCTCCTGGGGCTGAATCAGTAGCTAGAAATCTCAAGATCCAGGAGTAGAGTCAGGTGAATAGGGTAAGGGACGGAAGAGCCAGAGGTGCAATTCACACCAGAGGTTCCCCTTCCCCTATTCCATAAATATTTAATGGGGTGGGGAATTACATGCCAGTTACTATCCTGGGCACTAGGAAAGTAGATATAAGCCAGTCTTTTGCCCCATCCTAACACTAGACTGGTGTCACAATTGGAGGTTTTCCTTTTGCGCTGGAAGAGAAACATGAAGAAACTAGCTATGTGCTGGTCTCTTTAAAATTTATTTTCCAGGTATAAAAAATTCCCACCCTGTGGGCTAGAACAGCAACCTGAATTCTCAGTGGGTAACTTTAATTCTTGCTCAGTTTAGTAAAAGCAAACAAAAAACTTTTCCTTTGAACAAGGCACCTATACCTGCAAAAAGTTAGACTCTGAACCTAAACTTTGTCAGCTGTACCCAAGTGATGGATTTGCATTGGTCTACTTCCACTCTGACCTAGCACAAACTGCTGCTCACTTCTTCAAGACGGCTACCCAGGACAAGCCGGGGCCAGAAACTTGAACTGGCTCACACTGAGATCAAACCCACAGAGCTGAGTCCAACAGCAAGGTGGACTCAAATCCTAATTCTAACAGATGTTTTCTTTACTTTCGTGTAGACAAGTTTTAGAAATTCATTTTGAAGAAGGTACAATATTGAGAAAATGTTTTTACACACTGTCTGGATCATTTCTGTCACCGCGCTGCAGAACTGGCACATGCTATGAAGGATTAATAACATTATGATGTGCGTGTCTTCAGTTTTATTCTGAATGCTAATTATTTGATAAAGAAAGGTTTTGGGCTCTGGATAAACCTACAGGAAATACGTCTTGTAAAAATAAAACATACTTGTGAAATACAAAATATACTGACTAATCAATACAGCTGTACAGTTTCCTTCTTGGAATCAACTGAAACTCTTTCAGTGCCTACACTCAGACCACACACTAATTTTTAGATAATACATAAATAGAGCTGTTGTGCATTTTTAATAAGGTTGGTGTCAGCATAAACCATAGTGTCTGAAAACTTACTGTCAGGGTATTTTGATACTCTCAATAGAAATTCCTGGGAGTCTAAAGCTTCTGGGTAACATGAAA
This sequence comes from Tadarida brasiliensis, assembly GCA_030848825.1. Classification (NCBI taxonomy): domain Eukaryota; kingdom Metazoa; phylum Chordata; class Mammalia; order Chiroptera; family Molossidae; genus Tadarida; species Tadarida brasiliensis. The sequence continues at coordinate 10,205,872 of CM061262.1, forward strand.
ATTAAAGAGAAAATATAAATTCCAAGTGTCAAACTGGGACTTAAATGAAGCCTCAGTAATTATACCTCCTCTCAAGAGGCAGAAGGGCTGGGTGTGGGGCCTGTCTCCATCCCAGAGCTCTCCTTGTCCTCCTGTAGCATCAGATCTTTTACAGGACATCTGCAGGCGTGATCCACTACAATCTGTTCTTAAGCAACCAGCTAAATTAAACTAGATTTACAGAATGTCTGCATTCTCGTTTTTAATATATTGTCCAATATTTAAATTTTATTTCGCATAAACTACTTATGTATCTTATAAATCTATTTGCAAAGTATGTATAGGTTTTAGAAAGTGTTCTTCGTCATTAACGAAAAAATGTACACTGCTCTGAAGTTCACATATTTTTTTCAAATTCATTCAGAAAGACTTCTCTTTTAGGTAATGATGAGCTACTCAGAAGACCCAACTTTGGTTTCTATGTACAGAATAAAATATATTAAGACACATTTTAAATTGCAAATTCCAAATTCTAATTCCTAAGCCTCAGCTCCAAGGTGTACGTACAATTTCTCTCATCTCTCAGCATCCAGTAAGGAACATGCCACCACATCAAGTGTTACTTCAAAACTGGCTCATGATAAAGACAACTTGTGATCAACTGGGACTCACAAAGAGCAGATGCTTCTCTAGTAGGTTTTCAACTTTTAAAAAGATTGTGTGTAATATAGAAACATTATTTGTACTTTTAAAATATATGTAACTGTTTCGTCTCTGTTGGATAAAGAAAAGTAATATGATATGTATATTCATACATGACAGAGCTAAAGAAAACTGTAATAAGAACAGACATTTCAATTAAGCAAAAAGAACAATCTTAGGAGACAAAAACTTCATAAGCGAACTACAATCCCAACTACAATTGTGCTTTACCTGCTCTTTTTCAAGCATATCTGCTTTACGGAGTATTTTCATTGCATACACATGCCCTGTATCTTTCTTCTGAACAAGCCGCACCTAAAAGTTATTTAAAAAATGCCAAGTTAAAAGTTCACAATGCCAAGCTAATACTTTCATGTGTGATAGGAAGTAATATTTAAACTAAAAAAGTATTACAATATTAATATAAGCAACTAGCAATAACAAAGCAGTAGAAAATGCTTTTGATGTACCAAAATGGATATGTTACACCAAGTGAAGTCAGTGCTGGAAACATCCTCAGGATGTCTCCACATGTGAACAGCTTTGGCTCCCTAGCTGAATAAATCAATCTAACTTAGAACCCTCACTTTAGAACTTAAGGACTCATTAAACCCGTGGCACATGTCACGCAGTCACTTCAGAAAACCTAAGTAAATGATTACAACAATGTTTAAAACAACAGCAAAAGCTCATGAGTAGGAAAAAATGTCTAGAAGGAAAAAACCCTAAAATGTATAATTAGAGAAATGAGGTTTTATGCAGTTTTCCTTTCTCTTCTTTTTTTTTAGGGAGAGAGAAAGGGAGAGGGAGAGATTGAAACATCAATGAGAGAGAACAATAATTGGTCGCCTCCTGCATGCCCCCCATTGGGGACCAGCCCCACAACCCGGGAAAGTGCCCTGACTAGGAAAGTGCCCTGACTAGGAATCGAACCTGCGACCTCCTGGTGCATGGGTCGACACTCAACCACTGAGCCACACCAGCCGGGCTTCCTTTATCTTTTTAATTTTCCAATGTTTTTTAGAGAATACATAGATAGATGAAAAGAAAATTAATGGCCTACAAACGCCCCCCCCAAATTTCTTGGCAATTCCTTGCACATCCTCCCCTTCCTCTCCCAAGATATGTATGTTTTCATCTCCCTGTACCTTTGTTTTCCCGATTGAGCCCCTCGTCCCTTCCTCACTGAACAGAAAGCAATTCAGAGGTGTTACTGTCCATTTCCCTCTCTTAAGGGACCAACAGGGATTCTGAATGCTGAGGGATCAATTTAATCTTCCACCTGTGCTTTTGAATATGCACTTACTTTCCCTAAGGTATGGATTTTCAATAATATGCTGCTCCTTTTACACAAAGATAATGAAACCATTACATCAGTCGGTCATCCACTTTGGGCGTTTTCCATTAATGGGAATGACCCTGCCCTGGCCGGTTTGGCTCAGCGGTTAGAGCGTCAGCCTGCAGACCAGAGAGTCCCAGGTTTGGTTCCCGCTAAGGGCACGTGCCTCGGTTGCAGTTCGTTCCCGGCCCCGGTTGGGGTCGTGTGGATGGCAACCAGTCGATGTGTCTCTCTCACATTGATGTTTCTCTCTCTCTCTCTTCCTCCCTCTCTCCCTCCCGCTCTATCTGAAGATAAATGCAAAAAAAATGTCCTTGGGTGAGGATAAAAAAAAAAAATGGGGATGACCTTGCATGGGCTCAATTCAAACCCTCCCCACCAGACTGCTCTTGTGACCAAGCAGGATGCATTTGCAAGACTAGCTGGGACAAAGGTACAAATTCTTTCAACTCTCTGCCACTACCTATATAACTCATTTCTACAAATCCTGTCCCCTAGGGCCATCTTTTTAGCGCTGTACCAATCTGGCAGGAAGGGTGGAGATATGCTGTCAGTTCACTCCTGGAGAGGCAATGTGGTACAATATTGGGAAAAACAAGAGCTTTAAGATCAAGAAACCCAGGCCAACTTCTAGTACCACTGCTCAATGGCTATGATACTGCAGCATTATCTATGCCCTCTGAGTCATCTATAATGAGTTACGGTCATGATTATAGGAGAAAAACACAGTAAATAATAAGTATTGATTTTCTTCTACCTTTCAACTCTCCCTCTAGATCAGTATTTAAAACATCAACATGATCTGGCAAAATAGAAAGAACAATTGAAGAGCTGGGACAGTGGAGAGGGGAAGAAAGAAAGGAGGAGGACAGACAGAGCAGTTAGGATGTGGGTCTGGCATGCTTGACCCACCTACCCCATATTTCAACTGTATCAACAATCATGAGCTCATGGTATGTTAGAAGCTTTGAAGTTCTGTGGTATTTTTATACTGGATAAATAGCTGTAGCTGTGGGGTTTTTTTTTTTTTTTACCTCACCAAATGCTCCTCTGCCTATTACTTTTAAGGACTCAAAATCTTCCAGTCCAAGTCTTGTTCTCTTCAAACGAAGAAACTCTGTTTCCTTCCGAGCATGAGCTGATCTCCTGAGCCGCTTCTAATGTTTAAATAAAGGGAGAAAGGGATGGGAGGGGGAGGAACTGAAATTCTGCAACAAACTCATTTGTGATTTGACCCATCTGGAAAGCAGAGCCACACAAGACTAAGCATACTCTTTTCATCGACAAAAGCACCACAGAAGGACCCTTACAGCTCACTTCTCCCTTCCCCAGCCTTCAGATACAATAATCAAACCACAATGGACAGATGAGTGCTTTCTCTGAGGGCTCTTCAGTAACCTATCTCAGCAATCCACTATTCTAGCCTTTCTAATGAAGGAGGGATAATCAACAACATTTTCCTTTAACCTTCATTATATAAAAGTGTGTGTGTTTTTAAATTTTCCTCTGGGGTTTTTACACATTGCAGTTCATTTTATGATCTAGTTTTCTATTATTCCTACAAGTCTGGGGTACTTTTCATTATTTTCCTGGGTTCTGCAATTTACTCCTATTTTTGAAAGCATTTCCACTGCCAATTCAGTTCCTGGCACAGTATCTTATTAACTGCATTTTCTCCCACCACATCTATGGGCATTAGAGGAAAGGGCTGATTTGAGAGATCTTTTGCTTTGATAATGATTTCAGAAATTTGTCCCACTTCTATGGAGCCTTTTCAATGAATTCTGTAAGTATGCTATAATTTGCTTTTTGGCATTTTAATTTGGTTTCATCTCTTCCTTTACTTGGAATTCTAAATTAATTATAATTAATTTGTTATCAATGTACCTAGAGAAGTCTTCCTCTCCTGGATGCTTAATAATTAACTCCTCCCTCTGCATGAAAACCTAAATCCAGAAGCACACTGGCCATCCTCCATCCTAAATGTCTATTACTAAGCCAAAGCCTTTCCCCCGTGCACTAAGACTAACAACTTGCTGAACAAGATATGATGACCTGCCATGCTGGGTTGCAACGAGAAAAAATTCTGATTTTAATTACCTCTTCATCCTTTAGGCCTTCTTCCTCCATCACTTTTTCTAACTTCTTTTGTCTGTTAATAAAGACATAAAATAACATCTGAATGATAATTTTCTGGAAAGTCTATACAAACATAAGAATTATTTTTTTTATGACAAAACCAGGTAAATCTTAAAAGATCTCACTAAAGCAACAAACTGCAGTCACTAAAACAAGTGAAAAGATTCCCACTCTTTGTTAGTTCTACATTTTGAGACAGATCTTTTAAGATGTTAATGCAACAAAGAATCTTATTTTGAAATGAAGAGTTCTCTTTTTTTTTTTTTTTTTCCTCTCCTGGCAGAACTGTATTTCCTCCTTAACTAACCACAAAACAGCTGGTATTTTGATAACCTCTTATATCAGGGTGTTTCTCTCCCTCTCCCTAACTGATATCTACTGCCTTTATTTTCACTTCTTCCTCTTCCTCCCTGCCACAAAGTGCAATAAACAACAAAGGTAAAAGGCAGAATTTGAATATTCAAAGGAAGTACTTGGCATCACTACAAAATTTAAGAGCTGGGGGACAGGATGGGGGGATTGAGCAAAAAAGAAAAAACTTACAGACACAACAGTGTGGTGATTGCTGGGGAGAGGGAGTAGTGGTGGGAGGTGGAGGAGGGTATAGGGGGGATAAACAGTGATGGACAGAGACTTGACTTGGGGTGGTGAACACACAATACAGTGTACAGATGATGTGATGTAGAATTGTGCACCTGAAACCTGTATAATTCTGTTAACCAGTATCACCCCAATAAATTCAATAAAAAGAATAAACAAAAACAAAAACCTTAAAGAGTTTTTTTCAGGCCCTGGCTGGTTTGGCTCAGTGGTTGGAGCATCGGCCCGCGGACCAATGAGTCGCGGGTTGGATTCCGGTCAAGGGCACTTACCTTGGTTGGGATTCATCCCCAGCCCTGGTTGGGGTCGTGCGGGAGGCAGCCACTCTATGTGTCCCTCTCGCTTCAATGTTTCTTTCTTTCTCTCTCCCTCCTCTCTCTCTTCCCCTCTCTCTCTCTCTCTCTCTCTCTCTCTCTCTCTCTCTCTCTCACTTCCTCTCCCTCCCACTCTATCTGAACAAAATGGAAGAATGTCCTCAGGAAAGGATTAAAAAAATAGTTTTTTTCAGTACTCTAAATCCTTGGAGTAATGAATTTAGAAACTATTCAAGAATATTTTTCATCTACAGTTTCATACTGATTTGATAAAACCAAAAAAATAATTAAAACTTCTTTACAACCAATTCCCAATAACCTTTATTTACTCAGCATAATAAATGAAAGCACATGGGCTAGACTCTCCCCTCCACCACTTATCAGCATTCCAGAAGACAGGCAATGTGAGCAGGGCAGGGAATAAAAGTACAGGGTACATGAAGTAACAGCATGTAGTCTAGTGTGGCTGAGGCACACAGCACTTCTCTGTGTGCCTGCTCTTAGTCTGTAGACGACTAAGAACTTACAGAGGCTTGTGCACAAAGGAGTGATGTAATGAGGTTTCTATTTTAGAATGGCAACCAGCAGTAATGAGCTAATGGACTGGCAGGAAAAGCAATTGACAGACAGAGGCAAATTAAAAGCTATTGTAAGGATTCAGATGTGCATTAAAGATCTGGAACTAGGGCTGGAAACCTAGAATGAAGTGAAAAGAGCTATTGCAAAGATGACCAACTGGCAGTAGGAGTCAAGGGAAAAGTCTCAGAATTTCTTGTATGGGAGGACAATGATGTCACTAACCAAGACAGAAAATACAGAGAGGGGAACATGGAAAGATAATGAGTTCCCTTTTGGTCAATGAGTATGTATTGCAATACAGTATTCAGTTTAAATGAATATATTGTTAGAAAGCATATTACAAATCCACAGGATCAAATGATGACTAAGAATTTGTGTCTATTGGTTGTGGCTATTGGTTGATTCTTGTATGTACCCTGACCAGGACTCAAACCCATAACCCTGGCAAATTGGTATGATGCTCTACTCAACTGAGCTACCCAGCCAGGGCCTTCTGATTATATTTTAAATCTAAATTCAGTCCTGGCCGGTTTGGCTCAGCAGTTAGAGCGTCGGCCACGGACCAATGAGTCGAGGGTTCAATTCTGGTCAAGGGCACATACCTTGGTTGCGATTAGTTCCCAGCCCTGGTCGAGGTCGTGCAGGAGGCAACCAGTCGATGTGTCCCTCTCACATTGATGTTTCTCTCCCTCTCTCTCCCTCTCCCTCCCTCCCACTCTATCTGAAGATAAATAGAAAAATATTCTCGGATGAAGATTAAAAAAAAAAAAAAATCTAAATTCAGATTGATAAGTTTTCCACAGCTTTATTGTAAGTGTAATTAAATTGGTTTCAGTAGAATACCTGCCTGAGAGTAAAGTTTTATTAGAATGAACTCCTTGAATACAATCAGATTCTTTCATTAGAGAACGTATCCAGAAAAGGCCTGTCATAACAGAATTATCCCTGGTAATGATGTACTGGGACCAAGTCAACAAAGACCTTGAAGACACCAAAAATGGCAAGTACAACCTAAAATGAGGCTTGCAAGAGACATCCTCTGTGAGATACCATGGAATTATTGGACTTTGTTAGATTCGTGGTAGCACTGTGATCAAGAAAATGGCCTTATTTTTCGAGATGCATACTGAAGTACACAGGATTGAAATGACAGATGTTTGAAATTTGCTTAAAACATAATAGCAAGAAAAAAATAAAATGTAATAGATGAAACAAATTTAGTGAAGTCTTGATAATTACTGAATCTGAGGAATGACTATATGGGGGTTCACTATACTAGTCTTTCTATCTATGTGCATACTTAAAAGTGTTTATAATGGCCCTGGACGGGTGGCTCAATTGGTTAAAGCATCGTCCTGATACGCCAAGATTGTGAGCTCAACCCCTGGTCAGGGCACATATAAGAATCAACCAATAAATGCATAAATAAGTGGAACAACAAACTGATCTCTCTCAAATGAATGAATGAATGAATGAATGAAAAAGAAAGAAAGAAAGAAAGAAAGAAAGAAAGAAAGAAAGAAAGAAAGAAAGAAAGAAAGAAAGAAAGAAAGAAAGAGCTCATAATGAAAAAGAAAAGCAGGCTTGTCTCTGGTAGCAGCACCAAGTTAGCTACCGCTCCAGCATTTTGTGAAGCCATTCTTCCCCTCAATTCCAATGTTCCAAACCATAACACTGGGAGACACAAAAGAGAGAGACAGGCTACTTCCATACTTAGGGGCCACACCCACCCTCACCCCAGCAAGACCTTCTATGCACTCCACTCATTTCCATGTGAATCTTTCCTAAGTTCTTTTCTTTTTTTTTTTTTTGTTCAGATAGAGTGGGAGGGAGAGAGGGGAAGAGAGAGAGAGAGAAACATCGACGTGAAAGGGACACATCGAGTGGCTGCCTCCCGCACGACCAACCAGGGCCGCACGACCAACCAGGGCCGGGGACAAACTGCAACCGAGGTACGTGCCCTTAGCGGGAACTGAACCCGGGTCTCTCTGGACCTCAGGCCGACGCTCTAACCGCTGAGCCAAACCGGCCAGGGCCTAAGTTCTTTTGAAGGCAGGGACAGAATCTGAATCCTCCTTCCATTAAGAATAGTGCTTTGGTCCAGCTGGTGTGGCTCAGTGGTTGAGCGTCAACCCATGCACCAAGAGGTCACTGGTTTGATTCCCGGTCAGGACACATGCCCAGGTTGTGGGCCTGATCACCAGTGGTGGGCGTGCAGGAGGCAGCCAATTCTCTCTCATTGATGTTTCTATCTCTCTCTCCCTCTCACTTCCTCTCTCTCTAAAATCAATAAAAGGAAGAAAAAAAAGAACAGTGCTTTGTAAGCAGCAACAGTTTAAACTGTATGTTGCTAAATTAAAAATAAAAGTCAGAGATCAGAATATGTAACAATGTGCAGACCCATTCATGACTACTAATTGTAATTAGCTACCTTTTCTAAGCCTAATTTAGGCTCCCTTCCCAGCACAGCTTGATTTAGAGTCTTCAAGGTCTTTGCTGACTTGGTCCCAGTAAATCATTACCAGCAATAATTCTGTATGACAGGCCTTTTCTGAGTACATTCTCTAATGAAATAATCTGATTGTGCTCAAGGAGTTGATTCTGACAACTTTATTCTTAGACAGGTATTCTACTGAAAATAATTTAATTACATTTGCAATAAAGCTGTAGAAAACTCAGTTTGAATTTAGATTTAAAATATAGTCTACAAGAGAGCAGACAATAATTTCTGTTGATGAGACACTTAAAACCAGGAGAAACAGTATAGAAAAATACAGTGGTTGTTATCTCCATGATCAAAATTGAGAAAATTCTTAATAAATACCCTAAAAATGATTACACAGATGTTTTAAAATCTCAACAAAGTACTTTGGTTTGACTGATATCTAGTCAGTGAATATCATTAGGAGGTCTAGATTTACCCAACCCTGGAGCTTAAATAAAACTGATACTTGCTCATTAATAATAATCACATATTGCAACTCACTAGGAGATCAGCTAGGAAAACCTCAGTAAGAACATCTAAGAAGAATAATAGAACATGCTGGTTCTCAGGGGGTGAAATGTAGGCAAGTTCTTATTTGACTTTGGGGTGGAGGGGAGGGAAGCAGACCATTATTGCCTATTAAATCAGGTTTTTGTGGCTTTAATTAATCCAGCAAAATAGTATTTGTGAATGACAGAAACAACACAGAATATTTGTAAGAGGAAATGAAGTTTCCTCAGTTTTGATTTCAGACTGCTATAAATTACTCAAACCATTAATTTATTTTATGAATAACTAGACAATTATCAATGCCTACTAGGTACCTACATCACGTAAGAGAAAATGGGAGAATTGCGCCCTGGCCGGTTTGGCTCAGTGACTGGAGCGTCAGCCCACAGGCCAGAGAGTCCTGGGTTCGGTTCCCGCTAGGGGCACGTACCAAAAGAAATAAAATAAAATAAATGAATGCTCAAATAAAAAAATAAAGAAAATGGGAGAATTGCTGTTTTAAATTAGTTTACAACAGAGGCCACCATGAAAAGCAAAACACAGACTAAATAAAGAAGATGGACTTGCCCTACTGAGTGGATTCAGCTTGTAGTTTACCAGTAGCATTAATAGGAGACCATCAAACAGGTACTCTGCAACACTGTGTGACGGGGACTAGACTCGGGAGGTTTAATTGATTTTCAACCAATCTTCAGAACTTGTTGCAGTGTTTCTATAAAACTACCCAATGTTCTCATACTCTGCTTTTATACAGAAAACAATATCAAAATGATTTTTATTCTTCCTTCTACTTCTAGGCTTTGGTCTCACCTCCCACTGCTGTGAGTCCTTTGTTTCAAATGTAACCTAGTGCTCTACTATAAATGGAACAGTGCAAAAGTTGCATATAAGTAGGAGAAATACTAGAAATTTTAAAGGCATTCAGATGAAGAACATACAAACAAAATGAAAATCTGTATTACAACCTGGTCTCAAAATTTACTAGCCTAATACTTATTATTATTTCAAACCACTCATTATATAATTTAAAAAATTGTTTTTAATCATCAATTGTCTTACATCATTAAAATTCTGCTTTGTTTTAGCAGGTGTCTATGATGTTTCCCCAATATCAAAAAGCTTAACAATCTATTTCTGACTATTCTAATTTTAGTTTACTTACTACTGTAGTAAGTCCTGCCAATAACTATTTTCCTTGTAATTTCTTTAATTTTCTAGGAACAATAAGACATACAATCATCTTATCAAATTGTATCAACAAACTTTAAACCAAGTATCACCTCATGTCCAAAAAAAGGGGCACTAAAATGAAAGATTAACAAGGAAATAATGATTCTGAAAAGATCAAAGTGTCTGCCACTTTTCAAAAAATGAAAAATACTAAAAGAAAGAAAAATACTGGTGATTTGAGGACAGCAAAAATTACTTAAAACAAATATTCTAACTCTCTTAAATGTTTAAAATTTTCTTCTTACTGTCTTTTGATTAAATCTTTAAGAAAAGCAAGACCACAAAAGCGTTGGGAAGTTCTTTCCATCTTAAGAATTCAAAACAAACAAATAAAAAAAGCATTGATTTCAACCCATTTTAGGGTACAATCAGGGTAAATCACAATGTAACACTTATGAGTAATGTAAATAAAATCATACATCATCTTGTTCCTGGGGAATGTGATACATATCAATGATGAATGATAGAGCAGAGCCAGTAGGATTAGAAACCAACTGACTATTATCAAATAAAACAAGTAACTTAATCAAGTTTCGTAACTAAAACACCAAAGTTCTGATTCCAAAAGACTGTTTGTATTTGAAAGTAACTGTCTCCAACAGGTTTCACATGGCTAGAGATATACTGCACAGATTTATCTTTAAATTCCCCACAATCCTAACAACAGGCATTTGTGCAGGCACTTGTCCCAGTAAACAGCAGGCAGCCAACACCAGCTATGAAATATCTTGCTATTCAGCATATAGATCTACATATTTAAGGTCAAATAATGTACCCCATGTAAATTATGATTTACACCCTCATAAGAACATCGTTGCAAAAATCCTTATCAAACTAGTTAACATATTGAATCCAGCAACATATAAAAAGAGTAACACATTATGACCAAGAGTGTTTATCTCAGGAATGCAAGGTTAAATTAATATTCAAAAATTAGCTATTCAACATTGTACCTGAAATCCCTGCCAATGCAATAAGGCAAGAAAAGAAAGTTGTATAGATTAGAAAGAAGTAAAACTATCTAAACATGCCCTGGCTGGTTTGGCTCAGCGGTTAGAGCGTCGGCCTGCGGTCCACAGAGACCCGGGTTCGGTTCCCGCTAAGGGCACGTACCTCGGTTGCAATTAGTCCCCGGCCCTGGTTGGTCATGCGGGAGGCAGCCACTCGATGTGTCCCGTTCACGTCGATGTTTCTCTCTCTCTCTCTCTTCCTCTCTCTCCCTCCCACTCTATCTGAACAAAAAATGGAAAAATGTCCTCGGGTGAGGATAAAAAATAAAAAAAAAAACTATCTAAACGTGACATGATTGTTTACATAGAAAATCCTAAAGAACCTATAAAAATGAGTTACTAGAATAGGTAAATTAGCAAGTCACAGAATGTAAGGTCAATATACAAATTCAGTTATATTTTTATACACTACAGCAAAGAATGGGAAAATGAAATTTTAAATACCTACTTATCAAAAAGAAAAAAACCAAAATACTAGGAATAGATGAACAAAGACACATAAGACCGCTACACTAAAAACTATAAAACATACTGAGAAAAGTTAAAGAACACCTAACAAAATGGAACGATATACTATATTCATGCATCAGAAGATTCAATATTGTTCAAATGTCAATTTCTCCCCAAACTGATCTACAGATTCAATATAATTACAATCATAACTCCATTAGGCTTTTCTGTAGAAATTGACAAATTAATTCTAAAATTTATATGGAAATACAAAGAACCTTAAATATCTAAAGAAATCTTGAAAAAAGGAAGAAAAAAAAAAGAACAAAGATGAGGACTTACACTACTGACTTTGAAACTTACCACAAGGTTACAGTAATCAAGACAGTGTGATACTGCATAGGAATAAATAGAACAATGAAATAGAATAGAGAGCCCAGAAATAGATACACATTTAACAGGGTTTCAATCTTCAACAAAAGTGTCAAAGCAATCTAATGGTGGGAAAAATAATCTTTGCAACAAATGGTGCTAAAATAACCGTATATCCATAAGGAAAAAAAGTAAATCTCAAACCTCACTTCATATCACACACTTATCAATTCAAAATGTATCACAGTACTAAATGGAAAAACTAAATCCATAAAACTTCCAGAAGAAAACATAGGACAATATATGACTTGGGGGTAGGCAAATGTTTCTTAGAGGTCACAGAATGCAATAACCATAAAAGAAAAAAATGCCACCCCGGCCGGTTTGGCTCCAGGGTTAGAGTGTCAGCCTGTGGACCAATGAGCCGTGGGGTTCGATTTGGGTCAAGGGCACATACCTCAGTTGTGGTTCGTCTCCAGCCCTGGTCGGGTTGTGTGGGAGGTAACCACTCGATGTGTCCCTTTCACGTCAATGTTTCTCTCTCTCTCCCCCCTCTGCCCCTCCCTCACATTGTATCTGAAGATAAACACAAAAATATCCTCGAGTGAGGATTTTAAAAAAAGCCAAAATTGAAAACTTCTGCTCATTTAAAGACATCATTAAGAAAATGAACAGGAAAGCCACAGACTAGGAGAAATTATTTGCAAAACATATATATATGACAAAGGGCCAGTATCTAGGATACATAAAAAACTCCTACAACTCTATGGTCAAAAAATTTGAATGAACACTTCACAAGGAAAATATATAAATGGCCAAAAGCACATAAAAAAATGTTCAACATCATTAATCATCAGGGAAATGCAAATTAAAACAACGGTGAGATACCACTAAACATCCACAAGAACAGCTATAAGTTAAAAGACTGACAACACAAATTGTCAGCAAAATGTTAGCAAAAATGTAAAGCAACTAGAGCTCTCATATGTTGTTGGTAATATTTTGAAAAAAGATCTAGCAATTTCTTATAAAACTAAACATATGACTATGTATGTTTATAACCCAGCAATTCTACTCCTAAATTTACCCAAGAACTGAAAATAAATATTCACAAAAAGATCTATAACAAATGTTCACAGAATTCAAAATAGCAAAAAACTGAAAAAAGCACAGATGTTTATCAACAGAAGAATGTATAAACAAACTGAGGTATGGTCAAAAAACAGAATGGTACTCAGCAATAAAAAGGAACAAACTACTGATATAATAGCAACATGAATGTACCTTGAAAACATTAAGATGAGTGAAAAAGATGCCTTACTCAAATGAGTACTTACCATATGAATCTGTTTACATGTTCCTTTTCTATGGAATAGGCAAAACCAATCAATGGCAGAAACAAAATCACAATGGTTTCCTGGGGTTGAAGGAGCATCTCCAGGAATGAAAGAACTTTCTGGGATAATGGCAATGTTTTATGTCCATAGGGGTTTAAATTATACAGGTGTATGCATTTCTCAAAACTCATCAAATGGTAACCCTTAAGACTGTGCATTTCATTGCTTGCAACTCTTACTCGCTTAAAATATTGAACTCTAGTTTGTTATACAAGGAGAAATATGCAGAAGTAAAATATACTGACATCTGAAACATACTTTGAAGTACAGTAAAAAAAATTAAGGTAGATTAATGAATGGATAGAGGGATGGATACATGGATATGTGATAAAACAACAAATGATAATTGTAGAATCTAGATGGTGTATTTATGGAATCCACTGTATAAGTCTTTCAACTTATCTGCACTTTTTGTTTTGTTTTGATTTGTTTTAATCCTCACCCGAGGATATTTTTGCATTTATCTTCAGATAGAGCGGGAGGGAGAGAGGGAGGAACAGAGAGAGAGAAACATCAATGTGAGAGAGATACATTGAGTGGTTGCCACCCACACGACCCCAGGGCTGGGGACAAACCGCAACTGAGGTACCCACCCCCATCGGGAACCAAACCCAGGACTCTCTGGTCTGCGGGCCAATGCTGTAACCGCTGAGCCAAACTGGCCAGGGCCTTATATTCACTTTTAAGTATTTTCATAGTAAAATGCCGGCAATAAATTTTAATTATGAGTTACTACATGGATAGTATACACCAGATCAATAACAATAGCTGCTACTATCACCATTAACTAAGTGAGTATTATGTGTGAAGCACTGTGGTAGGTATTCACATATGTTACGTCTAATCCCCACAGCAATCCTGCAAGGCAAGTAGCATTATCCCCATTTTCCAGATGGGGGAACTGATACACAGAAAGACTAAGGAACTTGTTTCAGCCTCATACAGCTACTAAATGGGAAAGGCAGGATTCTAAACCCAAGTCTGACTACATAAGAGCTATTCTTTCCATTACATCACACTGTCTTAATGAACTTCAAGGATTTGGCCCAGTTAATTGTTTTATTCTACCATGGAATTTTGTGTTATTGTCTTAGTAGTAGACATAAGTGGGTTATAATAGCAGGATCTTTGGAAATCAATGGCACTGTCATTCCACTGTATTGGGATAGGCTATAACATGGCTGCTGTTACTCTTGTCTCCTTTCAACGATATTATGATGGTGCTTTACCATACCAGACATAGATGCCAAATCCATGACATGATTTTCTTAAAATTCTTTACCTCATTTCTCGTTCTTCATGTTGAGCAATAAGGTTGCTATAAAAATTCTCCAGCGTCACTTTGGTCATTGTCACCCTTTCTTTTGTGTGATTACTCATGGACGAGCAAGGTGTTGAGCCTGTCATTGCCATGGCTGCTAGAAACAAAGAAAAGAAGAGGTTTTAGTCTTGGAGTTAGAATCTACCAATTATGCACCCTCTTACCCTACTGACAGGAATGTAAATTGGTACAACTTTTCTGGAGGACAAACAATAACATAAGCCAGACAAACAGAACACTTGGTGAAAATAAGTATATATTCATGTCCTATGACCCAGAAATACCATCCCTGGGTAAAAGGCCTAGAGAAATTGTTACATGGGCACTTAAGGTAACATGCACAAGGATGTACAATTCAGAGAATGTTCACTGTACCATCATTTTGTTATGGGAAGCTAGAGGCAATTCGGTAAGGAAATAAATAAAAGGCTATGGATGCAAACAAAGAAATACCATGTAGCAGTCAGAAGCAAATCTACCTGTACCTAAAAGTGACATAAAAATATATTTAAAACATTGTTGTATTTTTTAAAAGGAAGAAAACTTGATCACAATACCATATGTGTAAATTAAAAATATACACTACAGACACATTTCTTTGCCATCCAGGAATCTACCCTGGAGAAATTAAAGACCCGTAAAGATTCATACACAAGAGCGTTCAATGCAGCATTGTAAACAAAGGGAAAAAAAGAAATAACTTGAATATCCAACAACAGAATTGATTAAATTATGAAGAAGTCCTATAACAAAATAATATGCAGACAATTAAAATATGTTCAAATGTTTAATGTCAGGGAAAATGTTTCCAATCCATTTTCCTGTTTTGAAAAGAATAGGTTACAAAACAGATTTTTTTCCATGATCTCAATACATCATTTTATTTTTATTTTTTATTTTTTTCTTTATTAATTTTAGAGTGAGAGGAAGGGAGAGGGAGAGAGAGATATAAACATCGATGAGAGAGAACATCAGTTGGCTGCCTCCTGCATGCCCCCCACTGGGGATTAGGCCCACAACCTGGGCATATGCCCTAACCGTGAATAGAACCGGCGACCTCTTGGTGCATGGGTCAACGCTCAACCACTGAGCCACACCGGCCGGGCGATCATTTTATTCTTATTTGTGCTTTCCACATTTTCTATATTTTATTCAATGACCATGTACTATTACCATTAAGTTACCAATAACTTTTAAATTTACAATTTCTACAGTTAAAAAAAATCTGACTAAAATGCTCATCTATTGGTATATATGCACTCTGATATGTGTATTTGATAAATGTTCACTGTCTATTTGAATTTACAAGTTAAAACGAAGACCTATGATGGAAATAATATTAAAAGAAAAAAACTGAATCATAATTTTAGTGATGGAAGATACAAAACAAACAAACAAACAAAAAATGCATCCTAAGTTCCTAGTTTTACATTTGAGAAAGCCAGTATCAAAAAAGTTTAAATAGCTGATAGAACATTTTTTCCTAAATTTAAATCTCATTTTCTGCCAGAAATTTTTGCCAACCTATATTGTCACACTTGGCCAGACTACTCACCAACCTTGACTTGCTCCAGCACTGGCAATAATGTTCAATATCTTACACTTATTATGTATTCTTCCCACACAACCTGACTCTAAGTCTGTGCTTTCATCACAAAATAAAGCTGACTAAAAATCAGAGGGGCTAAGGTCCACTTTCATGAAAAGTTTTCTAAAGGTTTTCCCCTCAATACTCAGCAGTTTTTTTGCTTTGTAGAGCAAACTAAGGCTTTTAAGGAATGTGCAAACACTTGTTATTACTAAGAAAAAGGACAACATGAAATAATTTCATAAAATGATACTGGGGGCACCCAGCCAGTGTGGCTCAGTGGTTGAGCGTTGACACATGCACCAAGAGGTCACCAGTTTGATTTCCAGACAGGGTATATGCCCAGGTTGTGGGCCCAATCCCCAATGGGTGGTATGCAGGAGGCAGCCAATCGATGTTCTCTCTCATCGATGTTTCTATGTCTCTCTCCCTCTCCCTTCTTCTCTCTCTAAAAATAAATGTTAAAAAAAAAAAAAAAAAGAAACAAACAAACAAATTTGCCTTGTTTAAAAAAAATAAAATAAGCCCTGGCTGGTTTGGCTCAGCGGTTGGAACATTGGCCTGCGGACCAGAGAGTCCCAGGTTCGGTTCCCGTTAGGGGCACATGCCTCAATTGCAGTTTGTCCCCGGCCCAGCTGGGGTCGTGTGGGTGGCAACCAGTCGATATGTCTCTCTCACATCGATGTTTCTCTCTCTCTCTTCCCCCTCTCTCCTTCCTTGTTCTATCTGAAGATAAATGCAAAAAATGTCCTCGGGTGAGGATAAATAAATAAATAAATAAATATAAAATAAAATGATACTGGGGGTAAAAAAAAAAAAACAAAGAATAATCTCTTCAGAGCAAAGAGATTCAAAATCAAGGCTCTACTTTAGAGTTAAACATTTTGACTCGTGGTGTGCCAAAATGATCAGTAATCACAAATTCAAGACACTGAACTTTGCTCTACCTTATTATAAAATGGGATATTTTTAATGGGAAGTTTCTGTTAATACCAAAGCAAACTCAAGTGTATATAGGATAACAGAATTAAAAAAACAAACAAACAAAACCTCTGTTTGTCCCTGGTCTGTGTGGCTCAGTTTGTAGGAGTGTCGTCCCATATATGGAAAGGTATCAGGTTCGATTCCCGGTCAGGGCACATACTTAGGTTGCAGGTTCCATCCCGGACCCTACTCAGGGCATGTGTAACCAATCTATGTTTCTCTCTCACACTGATGTTTCTTTCTCTCTGTCTTTCTCTCTCTTCCCCTCTCTGTGAAAATATCCTTGGGTGAGGATTTAAAAAAAAAAACAAACCTCTGTTTGGTTTTGGGTGTGGTTCCTTATTTGTCAGCCTGTACCCCCTCTCCACCCACAATGAAAACCACATGCACTCTAAGTTTGGTGAAGAAATTTTGAAACCAGATTTAAAAACAAGTCTGAAGCAAGTGAGCACTTTGTACTCCACTCCTCCCTTGTCTGTAACCTTTTGGAGACCCCTTATATATTTTAACAACTGAAATTACTTCAACTTAAAAATATAACAACTAGAGAGAGTTTAAGCTTGAGATAAACAGCCTTCCATATAATAGGTGATTAATAAATGTAAGTTAAGCAAGTTAGTGATTTTTCAGTTGTCAATAAAGCTAACAAAATTACATTTACATTGACAGGTATATAAAAACTGGAGGGGGGGTAGTTTTGACTCATTTAAGTTGCTGGCATGACTTACTTAACTTTTAAACATCAACAGATTTCACCTCACTGGTTTTGCTCAGTGGTTAGAGCATCAGCCTGTGGACCAAAGAGTCACCAGTTCAATTCCGGTCAAAGGCACGTACCTCGGTTGCAGTTCGGTCCCCAGCCCTGGTCAGGGTCGTGAGGGAGGCAGCCAATCGATGTCTCCCGCTCACATAGATGCTTCTTTCTTTCTCTCTCTCTCTCCTCCCCCTCCCCCCACCCAATTCTATCTGAAGATAAATGGAAAAATATCCTCAGGTGAGGATTTAAAAAAATAAATAAACAGATTAAGTTCATTCAAGGTGCTTATGTAGTAAGGCCAACAAATTTTCTAGCAGAATGGTTTTCGACCTTCACATACAGTCTCTAATATAAGGCAAAGGTTGCATTGGCCTTCCCTTTGACCTTTCTTCAAAACCTCCTCCTACCCGGGCTGGTGTGGCTCAGTGGTTAGAATGTCCCAGTCAAGGGCAAGAACTTGGGCTGCAGGTTCGATTCCCAGCCCCGGGAGGCAACCAATCGATGTGTCTCTCTCACATAAACGTTTCTCTCTCTCCCCTTCCCTCTGTCCCTTCCACTCTCTCTAAAAATCAATAGAAAAAACATCCTCTGGTGAGGATTAATAACAACAACAAAAACCTCCACCTGCTCTTCCTCCATTCATAAAAGGGCTAGCCTAATTCTAATAACCTTTCATCGAAAGATAAAATTACTCTTACCCTATAGCAAGTTATAGGTTCACTGGGTCAACCAAATACTTTAAGTTTTATTTTATTTTTTTATTGATTTGTAGAAAGAGAGAGAGAGGAAGGAAGGGAGAGAGAAAAACATCTTTTTGTTGTTCCACTTATTTATGCATCCATTGGTTGACTCTTGTATGTGCCCTGACCAGGGATCAAACCTGTAACCTTGGTGTAATGGGAGGACATTCTAACCAACTGAGCAACTCAGCCAGGGCCTAAATACTTTTTATTATAAGACATGGCTTTCCCTACAATAGCTAAGATCTAGAAACAGCCCAAGTGTCCATCAGTAGATGAGTAGATAAAAAAGCTCTGATACATTTACACAATGAAATACTATGCAGCTGTAAGAAAGAAAGATATCTTACCCTTTGAGACGACACAGAGGGACCTGGAGAGTATTATGCTAAGTGAAATAAGCCAGTCAGAAAAAGTCAAGTGCTACATGATCTCACTTATTTGTGAAATATAATGAACAAAATAAGCTGATGAACAAAAAAGATCCAGAGACATGGAAGTAGGGAACAGACTGACAAACCTCAGAGGGAAGGGGGGGTGGGAAGAGATAAACCAAAGAATTTATATGCATATATGCATAACCAATGGACAAAGACAACAGTGCAGTGAAGGCAGGGGGAGGGGGTAGGATCGAGAAGGAGGGTGTCAATGGGGGGGGGGGACATCTGTAATACTTTCAACAATAAATATAAATTAACAAAAAAAAAGATATGGCTTTCCCCCATATTTTTTTTTCTTTATTGATTTTAGAGAGAGAGGAAGGGAGAGAGAGAGAGAAAGATAGAAACATCGATGAGAGAGAATGATTGGCTGCCTCCTGCATGCCCCCCACTGGGGATCAGGTCACAACCTGGGCACGTGCCCTGACCGGGAATGGAACTGGTGACCTCTTGGTGCATGGGTCCACGTTCAAGCACTGAGCCACACCAGCTCGGTGTTCCCCCATATTTTTGATAATCCAAGCCTTTATGCCCTGACCTACAGATTGCTGCAGGCCCTTTGCTTATTTGTTTCATTCTCCAACTCTGCAGAATTAGGGAATAACAGGTAGGTGAGAAATTCTTAAAAGTTTTAAAAAATTAACAAAAGAACATGATCCTCATAAGTCAGGGGTAGGCATTGCAAACATAAAAGGAGATCAAATGAAAACCATTGTTTTATGCAATCTAGAGAGTTATACCTGGTTGACTGATTGACTTCACACTGGTACAGTTATCTCTATAAATACCACTTCTTCCACCAATTCTTTGTGACTGGACAATCCAGTATCTTTCATTTGAACAATTCAACACTGGGGCTGAGACCATTCCTTAAGAGTCACCTATCTAATTTCTCTTACTAAACTGTAAGTCACTGGAAAGCAAGCATCCTGTCTTATACTACTTGTAACATCCTTCCCCCATCTTATGTGCAATGCTATGAACTTAGTAAGCACCTTATAAAAAGTTTACTAGGAAAGCAGTCGTTGTATATGTCCATTACTAGGAGTTGAAAGTATATGTGTGTGATGGGGAATGGTTTTCTACACAGAGTTGGAGGATAGAGTTCCCATCCTCTCAGGAGGAAGCTGGTATCTAATGTTTGGGGTAGAGTGGAGCCTGTAATTGTGATGGTTGTTTTCTGTTCAGGGAAACCACATCTACTGCCTGGCTAATTCTAATTCACAGCCAAGGTGACCTGAAAGGGTCTACCTGACCCCAGCCTTCCTCTGTACATTTCAAGAAGAACAAGTTTCTCTTGGCGTCTTTTAATCCATTCAAGGTGCAATTGGGAGATCTGGTCTCTCTACCAGACGTTCTGCACCCTTTCTGACACAGACTTTCCTCTCAGTCCTTATCAACTTTCCTCTTTTACTCTCTTCTTCTTAAAAGTAGAGTCCTCACTAAATTTTCCTGTGACTTTAAGATTATCTGAACCCCAGTACCCAAAGACTGGCCATGAAGAGGGGAGCAGACGCAAAGATATCACACCCTAAGGTGGGCTTTCCACATCTCTGCCTCACACGACAGCTCTCAGGTTCTTAGGCTCCAGAAAAAAGAAGAGGAGGTGACAATTGGTAACGAGCGAGATCCCGGCGAAGACTGAGAGACGGCAGCGAGCAGACAACGCTGGCAACAAGGACAGAAGAGAGCCCGGCTCCCGCCCCGAGTGCACACGGAGGACAGGACGCGGTGGGCAGCCGGGACGGGGACACCGTGGAGAGCACCGACAAGGAGCCTCGGAGACCGGAGCACAGGGGCTGTCAGAAGGCTGAGGAGAGCGGCCGAAGGGCCGAGAGGGAAGGGGGGAAAGGAGGTGAGGGGAAAAGCCTGGGGTCGACTGAGGCAGCGGCAGCGAGACACTCACCAGAGCCCCGAGGGAGGCAGGGCTGGGGGGGCGGACAGCCGCAGCCGCCGGCCGGGCCAGAGGTCTCGACGTGCGGTCAGGAGAAGCTCCAGCGGCGGCAGCCGGTCGGCCAGGGGAGGGGATAGGACGGCTGAGGTGCTCTGAGGTAGGGGACTAGGGGCGGTTACCGGTGAAAACAACAGGAAGAGTCCCAACTGCCGGAAAAGACGGCAGCGCGGAGGGGCCAAGGCAGCCGTGTCCCCCGGCGCGGAGAGGGGCTGGCGGAGCGGCCACGGGCCCAGACTGCGCAAGCGTGACTTCCCGGAGACGCGGCGGGAATTTCAGGACTGCGCGTGCGCAGCCCCGCCCTGCCTACCGGAGCCCACGCCCGGGTGAGGGCAGAAGAGTGAGGTGGAGGGCGGGCCCGGGGTGGGCTGGGCTCGGCTGGTGTGTGTTGCGGGGGGAAGGGGGGCGGTGTGCGTCCTTTTGTGTTTTGTGTTTTGGTTTTTCACTTTTTATTTTGAAATTATTAGACTCACGAAAAGTTGCCAAATTAGTACAAAGAGGTCCCGTATACTCATCACCCACCCAGCTTCCCTCAACATCTTAACGTAACTGGACTACACTATCAAAACCAGGAAACTGGCATTGGCACAATGCAATTAACTAGATAACAGCTCCTGCTTGAATTTAACCAGTTCGGCAAGCGCTCGCTTCTGCGCGTGCCCGCGCCCAACTGTAGTTCTGTGAAATTTTAAAACCTGTGTAGTCGTCGTATCCCGCCCCTCCCTGGATTTTCAAACATTGGAGCACAAGGTCGGCTGGAGCCATTGACCCCGCCTACTCTTCCTTAAAGTAATGATTAAACGCCATATTTGGGGATCAGGCTCGCTCCTCTGGATTTGGACGTGGGCTAGCGGGAGGGTGTCCAGTGTGCACTGGAGAGCCTGCTTTTCAAGGCTACTCAACTGCTTAGTCTGTACTACCCTTTGGGGTAAAGAGGTCCTAAGTTTACCGAGCCTTTGGGCACTCAAAAGCAGCACGGTGTCCTAAACCAGTAAGTGTCAGGCTCCCGGAAATAAAGATGGTCCCTGCTGACCTTCAAAGAGGCGTCTAGAGAGCGAAAGAATCAGAATCGAATGTGCAAGTCATTCATTAGGGTGTTTTGTGATATTTGTGCGCTTTCTCTCTTGTGTAGCTGTAAGACCATAGGTCTTGGTTTTATCCTTCAAGCTTGGGGTGGCAGGCTTTGTTTTCTTAATGGTCTTAAAAACATAGGCCTTCCTTGACTGCTTTCATCTTTCTTTTGTTATTATTATTTTTTTATTTTTATTGATTTTATCAAGAGAGAAAGGGAGAGAGAGAGAAGAAACAATTGATTTGTTGTATCCGGATGGTGCTCACCTAACCAACTGAGCAGCCCAGCCAGGGCTGCTTTCATCTTTCTGAACTTCAAAGCCCAGTTTTCTTTTGTCTAGTCTCATATGAAAACCACCTCACCTTTCATTCTCTCTGCCCAGAGGCCCTTCTCCCTCAATGCCTTTTGTCAAAGTTCTAACCATCCTTAACGACTTAATAACAGTGCAAGATGTTTGCATAGAGCTTTGCAGTTCACAAACAACTTTCACTTGTTTTTATCTCAGTTGATCCTCACAGCTCTTGGGCAAGTTACATAGATGAATTTTTTTTAGGGTTTTTTATTTCTTTATTGATTTTAGAGAGAGAGGAAGGAAGAGGGAGAGAGATAGAAACATTGATGAGAGAATATCGATTGGCCGCCTCCTGCATGCCCCACACTGGAGATTTGGCCCACAACCTGGGCATGTGCCCTGACCAGGAATCAAACCGGTGACCTCCTGGTGCAGGGGTTGACACTCAACCACTAAGCCACACCGGCCGGGCTTATTTTTTTTTTTACATTCAATTTTTAATTTCTATTTTAAAATTATAGTTGACATATATTAGTTTCAGGTGTGCAATGTAGTGATTGGACATTTATATACCTTACGCAATGATCACCACAATAACTCTAGTAACCATCTGTCACCATTCAGAGTTATTACGATATTATTGACTATATTCCCTATGCTGTACATTACATCCCCATAACTTAATTTATAACTGGCAGTTTGTACCTCTTAACCCTCTTCACCTTTTTGCCCATTCCCCACCCCCTCCACTCTGGCAACATCAGTTTGTTCTCTGTATGAGTTTCTTTCTGTTTTGTTTGTTCATTTGTTTTGTTTTTTCATTCCACATGTAAGTGAAGTCATACAGCAATTGTCTTTCTCTGTCCAATTTAGGATGCATTTTTCAGATAACTAACACTCAGAGAACCACAATCATTTGCCTGAATTCTCACAACTAGTAAGCAAGTAGTGAAGTAGTGAACCCCATTTTCTGACTGCAAAAGCAATTCTTTCTGCTTTCCCCTTTCCTCCCTCTAAAGCCCAGTTCAAACATTATCTTCTCCTTGGAGCCTTCCCAGTTTCAGAGGAGGGATTTTGTTCTCTGCTTTCTGTATTCCTATATAGATGTATTTGTACCTCAACTCTAATAACTACTGAAGCTTTCCTCAAAAAACTTTAGGCCAGCCAAAAAATGCTGCTCTCTCTGCATGAACCCAAACAATAACATTTTACCATGACTCTAATAAGTACCATGGACATTTGTCATTCCTTTTAACTACCTGAATCCCTTTCATGTGTTTCCTACTTCTCACTAAAACTGAAGATTCCAGATATCCTTCCTCCTTGATTCCTTTGCAGTTAGGGATCAGACATAAAACCCAAGTGCCACCAATCTCGTACACCCATCCCAGACTGTGAGTTGGAACCTAGGGTGATCTGACCCTACTTGCAGGACTTGGCATCATTTGTATGAGTACTGGTGTTGTCAGGTCCTACCTTTACTTTAAATGTTGATATTTTGTTCATCATGGATGTTTTGCATTAAAAATTATCCTTTTAAATATTGCAATAAAATTGATTACTGAGTTACTTGCTGCCCTCATTAATTTTGTACCAAGGGGAATGTCTTGCTCTCCTCACCCTATTCCAAGTCCTGGAAAGAACACTCTGAATCTGTTCTGCAGAGAGTGGTGGCTGCTCCAGTTTCTAAAGACCTCTACCCTGGCCAGTTTGGCTCAGTGATTAGAGCGTCGGCCGTTGGACCAAAGAGCCATGGGTTTGATTCCGGTCAAGGGCACGTACCTCGGCTGCGGTTCAGTCCCCAGCCCTGCTCAGGGTTGTGTGGGAGGCAGCCAATCGATGTGTCTCTCTCACATCGATGTTTCTCCCTCTCTCTCTCTCTCTCTCTCTCTCTCTCCCCTCTCCCCCCATTCTATCTGAAGATAAATGGAAAAATATCCTTGGGTGAGGATCATAAAAAAAAAAAAAGAAAAAAGGTCTAAAGACCTCCACAGAGGTCTCATTGACCAGAATTGTGTCACATGGCCACCCTTTCTGGGAAGGCAGTTACCTTTTTTATGCTCTGTAATGAAGGCAGGTAAGAAAAAAAGGGGATGGGAATGAATATTGCGTTATCCAGCCAATAACGTTTGCCATGGTAGTATATATTACTTTGCTGTTCACTTTTAATTTTACTTGCTAATATAAATGGAAAAGTAACATATAGCAGGATCCTTATTTATTTATTTATTTATTTATTTATTTATTTATTTATTTTATCCTCACCTGAGGACATTTTTCCATTTTAGTTCAGATAGAATGGGAGGGAGAGAGAGGAAGAGAGAGAGAGAGAGTGAAACATCGATGTGAAAGGGACACATCGAGTGGCTGCCTCCCACACGACCCCAACCAGGGCCGGGGATGAACCGCAACTGAGGTACGTGCCCTTGACCGAAATCAAACCCGTGACTCATTGGTCCGCAGGCCAGCGCTCTAACCGCTGAGCCAAACTGGCCAGGTCAGCAGGATCCTTATTAATTGATTTCTGGGTAATGGAAACACTGAACAGAATTAATTCCTTTATATTTTCCATATTGCCAACCTATATGGTCACACTCGGCCAGATTCTTTTTTTAAACACTTTTATGAGTGGAGAAAGAGGAAGAGGTGTGTGTCTTGCTCACCTCGACTTATATTAGCTCTGCCCTCATATAATTATAATGTAATTTAATTCACCTATTCCAAGCTTCTCAGTTTTATAACAGATTTCTCTAAAACATCTTGGAAAAAACATTTTTATAGTATACTGAGTTATTCTTCATCCCCATGGGACTTGGGGATGAAGAATATCAGCATTTTATTGTCTCTTTTCCCAGTTTCAGACCCACCAGCTTTTCCCTTCCCTTTAAACATTGCCCCAAATTGTTCTTTGTCCCAAGGGAATCACCTGCTTCTCCTCCCTCAGGCTGACCTTCGATTGCTTCACCAGCTGAAGCTCAGCCTCTCAGCAAAGACCACAGTCCTCTAAAGGACAAGCAGTGTGTGTCCCACCCATTGGGGCAATGACATCAGTTGTCTCTGAATGTTCCTTCCACAGGAAGATAAGAACTGTGCTTGGTGCTGGCTAGTCCAGTGCTTCTCAAACTTTAATGTGCACACAAATTCCCTGGGATTCAGTGAAAATACAGATTCTGATTTAGAAGGTCTGGGCAGAGCTGGGATTCTGCACATCAAACAACCTCCCATGTGATGCTAATGCTACTGGTCCATATACCATACTTGGAGTAGCAAGGAACTTGAACACATATCTAAGTATAAAACCAGAAGGGAAAGTGTCCCTGATCCTGCAGCCCTCGGTCTCTAGCAGGGCCAGAGTCAGGTGAGACAACATTGAAGGAGGCACTCAAGCTCTGGGGGTGCATCCCCTGCACTTGCATGACCCCACAAGTGAGCGCCTCACATTGTGCATCGCCTCACATTGTACATTCCAGGCACCTCACTTATCCACCCTTGTGCCAGCCCTGGTCACTACCAAGTGGCATTTTGGTCAATATCCCTCCAGACTACTTTCTGATACACACATGAACACATATGGAATCATATTGTATATGATCATACCATATATAATTATACCTACCATAGTACACATACAGTATTATACTCTTTTTTTTTTTAATTATTTTTCTTTCTTTATTTGAGAGAGAGAGAGAGGAAAGGAGAGGGAGAGAGAGAGAGAAATATCGATGAGAGAGAACATTGATTGGCCACCTCCTGCATGCCCGCCACCGGGGATTTGGCCCACAACCTGGGCATGTGCCCTGACGGGGGATCGAACCGGCGACCTCTTGGTGCATGGGTCGACGCTCAACCACTGAGCCACACCAGTCGGGCTAGTATTGTACTCTTATTATGTAATCATTTATATCTAAGTTATGCTATTTTATATCTTCAAGCTCTGACAATTTAATCTCAGCAAATTCATTAAATAATCCTGTTCCTCTAATATGTGCATAGTTGCTTTCTCTAAGTGGAAGAATTATGTATGAGTCATTATTATTTTCTCCTTCATTTTATTTTTTAATCCTCACCCAAGGACATTGTTTCCAATGATTTTTAGAGACTGGAAGGGAGGGAGGAAAGGGATGGGGAGAGGGGAGAGAGAGAGAGAAACATCAATGTGAAGGAAACACATTGATTGGTTGCCCCCTGCACATGCCCCGACCAGGGCTGGGGATTGAACCTGCAACCCAGGTGCCTGCCCTTGGCTAGAAATTGAACCCATAACCCTTTGGTTTGCGGGCCAATGCTTCAACCACTGAGCCACACCAGCCAGGGTTATTTTGTTCTTTATACTTTTCTGTACTTTCCAAATTTTCCATATTGAACCCATAACTTTTTAAAAATATGTTTTATTGATTTGAGAGAGAGAGAAACATCAGTAGGTTGCCTCCAGACTCACCCCACCAGGGACCAAACCTGCAACCTGGGCATATGCCCTGACTGGGAATCCAACAGGCAACCTTGCAGTGCACAGGACGACGCTCAACCAACTGAGCCACACTGGCCAGGGGATGGACCCACATAACTTTTAATTTATTATTTGTTATCAAATAATACATGTATGGACTTGAAAAAGACCAAACCATCTACAAATCATAATGATAACAGCAGTTCTTGTCCCACCAGTTTTACTCAGCAGAAGCAGCTGCTTTCAACGCTTTTAGTTGTTTCTTCTGCTATTTACTTCCTTGTTTCTGAATTACATCACTATTTTTAAGTTTTCAGTTTTAGATATTTTTTAATTTTCTCAGTAAAGAAGAGGATTTAACTCAACTTCCACATAACTTCTTCTCCCACCATCATTCTCCTTAAATCAATATTCAGTGTTTACAACTGAGCCAAGCGGGCAGGAAAGTTACCGTCTTCTTGTACCACTTTCTGTTTTCCCCGGAGTTAACAATTCCTTCGATGTTTCCCCTTGCATATTTGTTTTTTTTTTTATCCTCACCCGAGGACATTTTTCCATTTTTTGTTCAGAGAGAGTGGGAGGGAGAGAGAGGAAGAGAGAGAGAGAGAGAAACATCGACGTGAAAGGGACACATCGAGTGGCTGCCTCCCGCACGACCCAACCAGGGGCCGGGGACAAACTGCAACCGAGGTACGCGCCCTTAGCGGAACCGAACCTGAGTCTCTCTGGACCGCAGGCCGACGCTCTAACCGCTGAGCCAAGCCGGCCAGGACCATAATTTTGTTTTAATGTATCTATCACTGATTTATCTGCAAGCTCTCTGCCAAAACTGGAAAACTACTCAGATTATGGTCAAACTCATGTCTACCAGCTCCATTTTTTCCCCTATGGTCATCTGTGTGGAGCTTTCTGTATTAGGGTTCTCCAGAGAAACAGAACCAATAGGAAATGTATACATGGAGAAGGGAGAGAGAGAAATTTTATTTTTCACCCCTACGAAATTGATTTGTTTTGAGGAAGTGGCTCACACAGTTGAGGGAGCTGAAAAGTCCAAAACCTGTAAAGCAAGCTGGCAGGCTGGAAACTCAGGCAAAAGTTGGTGGTATTGCAGTCCTGAGTCTGAAATCCACAAGGTAGGCCAGGAGCCTGGGAACTCAGGCAGGACTTCTATGTTGTCATCTTGAGGCAGAATTCCTTCTTCCCTCAACTGTGTGAGCCACCTCCTCAAAACAAATCAATTTCGTAGGGGTGAAAAATAAAATTTCTCTCTCTCCCTTCTCCATGTATACATTTCCTATTGGTTCTGTTTCTCTGGAGAACCCTAATACAGAAAGCTCCACACAGATGACCATAGGGGAAAAAATGGAGCTGGTAGACATGAGTTTGACCATAATCTGAGTAGTTTTCCAGTTTTGGCAGAGAGCTTGCAGATAAATCAGTGATAGATACATTAAAACAAAATTATGGTCCTGGCCGGCTTGGCTCAGCGGTTAGAGCGTCGGCCTGCGGTCCAGAGAGACCCAGGTTCGGTTCCGCTAAGGGCGCGTACCTCGGTTGCAGTTTGTCCCCGGCCCCTGGTTGGGGTCGTGCGGGAGGCAGCCACTCGATGTGTTTTTAATCTTGCCTTGGAGATCTTTATTGTCTTTAAACTGAATGCTTAATGATGGAGCCAAAATAATTGAGAATTCTTAAGAAATACAGATTTTAAATTAATTTTTTCCAAATGACTGTGTGTGTGTGTTAGAAAGACAGAGAGAGAGAGAGAGAGAGAGAGAGAGAGAGAGAGAGAGAGAGAGAGAGATGAGTCAATGTTTCTTTGGGAACTAAAGGTGAAAAATCTCAGAATAATGGAGGATGTAAAGCATGGCAGGTACAGTATCCAAATCATGCATAGACTTTCCACCTACCTGTTTGGGAATGAAAATATTAGGAAGGAGGCCCAGCTGGTGTGGCTCAGTGGATTGAGCGTCGTCCCATGGACTGAGAAGTCCCAGTTCGATTCCCAGTCAGGGCACATGCCCAGGTTTTAGGCTTGATCCCCAGTGGGATCAAGTGCAGGAGGCAGCTGATCAATATTTCGCTCTCACATCAATGTTTCTATAATATCTTTCTCTCCCTTCCTCTCTCTCTTAAAAAAAAAAAAATCAATAAAGAACATTTTTTAAAAAAAGAAAATATTAGGAGGGAGAAAAGTATACATACTTTATGGAGCAAGGAGAGTAAAAGATCTGAGCCGGCGGGAGATCACATCCTCAACGCTAGGCCAGTGTAGAGAAAGGAGCATTTTATTACACCGGTGGGCTGTTACACCAGCGGGCTGGGGGGGTACAGCTTCCCCAAATCCTCAGCCCCAAGTTTGCTTTGTTCTTTGCTTATATAGGCACTAACTACAGGAAAAAACTACATTAAAAAAAACCCACATTCTCTTGGCACCGTGTAATTGGTGTCTGGGTTGGTACGAGTTGTCTCAGAGGTAAGGAGTCTGCTCAGGCAGAGGTCAGGGCCATCGTTAATCTCTCTTCTCATGGTTCCTCTGAATTTCTCAAGGCCTTCATTAACCCCTTATCTTTGGGTTTCTCAAGGCCCTTATGTTTACAGAAAAGAAACTGCCAGGGTGTGTACGTGCAGTAACTGAGGGTCAGAATGGAGTTTAATTTTGTTAAAACATTATTAACCCTTTCAGAGAGAAAAAGAGAACTATAATTTGAACAAAAAGAGTGACAAAAAGTCCTCAAAGCAAAAATAAATCTAAAAGCCAGAAGCGAAAGGGATAAGATGTCCACTGACTTCATTGTGCTTAGATGGGAACTTTTCTGTAAAACAAGGAATTTGTGAGGCTCCCACTGTTGAAGGTTTTCTTTCAACTGGGAGGGTGGAGAGCAGTATGAATCACAAGACTCTCAGGCTCCCTCAGGAATGTGCTAAATCTTCCCATATTTGCAGAGGCCCCAGAAGGATCCTAACTGCCAGCTGACAGCTGATCTCATAAATTCCCTAAAAATGAAGACATGTGAATCCCATTTGTTCCAAATAGAGGTAATAGGACAAACCAAAGTGTTCCATACTCATAATTTTGAAAAAATGCTGAGTTAAGTGAAGGTTTTTTTTTTGTTTTTGTTCTTAATCTTCTCAAGAGGACATTTTCCATTTATCTTCAGATAGAGTGGGATGGAGGGGGGGTGGTGAGAAACATCGATGTGAGAAAGACACATTGATTGTTTGCCTCCCACATTACCCCAACCAGGGCCAGGGACCAAACCGCACCGAGGTATGTGCCCTTGACCAGAATCGAACCCGTGACTCTTTGGTCCGCAGGCCAACGCTCTAACTGCTGAGCCAAACCGACCAGGGCTGGGGAAATTTTTTTTTATTGCAGGACTTCTCAGGACCTTGAATAACATTCTGACTCTCCATCAGAAACAGTTGTTATATAGGATTTCTCAAATTTATAAGAGATATTTCATGGAGCATTGATTAACATTCACCTAAACTAGCTCTGAGGAAGACAGATCTAGATGGTAGGAGAAAGGGGCCAAGAAAATCATTGCTAGTTCTTGTGTAGCTTTGAGTCAAAGAAGCAAAAGGAGACCCAACAGCCAGTTACCATCTCCTAGCTTTGAAAATTGATTTCATAGGGGGGTAGGTGGAGGTGGAAGACGGTATAGGGGGGAATAAATGGTGACAGAAAAATAATAAAATAAAGGAAGAAAATGTGTAACTAATAAATAAAAGTTAACTAGTTTTAAAAAATGATTTCAGCCCTGGCCGGTTTGGCTCAGCGGTT
Source organism: Tadarida brasiliensis (assembly GCA_030848825.1). Taxonomy (NCBI): domain Eukaryota; kingdom Metazoa; phylum Chordata; class Mammalia; order Chiroptera; family Molossidae; genus Tadarida; species Tadarida brasiliensis. The sequence goes on from CM061262.1 coordinate 10,236,354, forward strand.
AGAGCGTCGGCCCACGGACCGGAGAGTCTCGGGTTCGGTTCCTGCTAAGGGCACGTACCTCGATTGCAGTTTGTCCCCGGCCCCGGATGGGGTCGTGTGGGTGGCAACCACTCGATGTGTCTCTCTCACATCGATGTTTCTGTCTCTCTCTTCCTCCCACTCTATCTCAAGATAAATGCAAAAATGTCCTCAGGTGAGGATAAAAAAAAAAAAAATGATTTCATAAATTCCCCTTTAGTTCTAAATTGCTAATAACTGTTTCAAAATCCAGAAATACCAGACCTAAAAGGGAACCTAGAGATCACTTCATCCAATCCTTCCATTTTACAGGTGTGAAAACTGTCCTAAGGAATTAGGTTACCCAAAGTCACACATGAATTAAATTGCGATGCTTAGCCCTGGCCGGTTTGGCTCAGTGGCTAGAGCGTCGGCCTGCAGTCCAGAGAGACCCGGGTTCGGTTCCCGCTAAGGGCACGTACCTTGGTTGCAGTTCGTCCCCCGCCCTGATTGGTCGTGCGGGAGGCAGCCACTTGATGTGTCCCTTTCACGTCGATGTTTTTCTCTCTCTCTCTCTTCCTCTCTCTCCCTCCCACTCTATCTGAACAAAAAATGGAAAAATGTCCTCGGGTGAGGATAAAAAAGATAAAATAAAATATATTGCAATGCTTAGTTAGAACCAGGTTTTCCTGACTTCCTGTCCACTGATCTTTCTCCTGTCCTGTGGTGCTTCTCCATGTGACTGAATCTTCGGACTAGCAATGGTCTGATACTGCACGATTTTGACAAATCTGCCTGTAACCAAAAATCAGATCTAAGCCCAGCTGATAGCCCATGTTATTTCAAGCAAATTTCAACTGATAAAATAATTCAGTCATTGACATTTGACCTGTAGTTTCAACACCAGATTCTTCATTCATTCCTGAGCCCACAACATTATGCTGTTTTCTTTGAAATCTGGATTGTAATTCATGCAGATGTTATGATCCACCTCTCTTTAAAAAGTTTTTAAATAGGTTTGTATTGTTCAGTAAATAGATGAAGGATTATAAAAGGTTCAAAGTGAAAATTTCATTCCTACCTCAGTCTCCTATTTCTCAGCTTCCTTCTGCACTTAGTTAACCATTGATATTAGTGTTTTGTGTATCCTCACGAAGTTTATTATGTCAATATGGATATAGAGACTTACTGTTCTCCCTTATTTACACACACCACATACTTTCTTTATTAGGCAAGTAAGTCATTTCCCCTTTAGGCCTTGTTCTCCTCACTCATAAAGAAAGAGGATTGTACCAATTCTCTCCAGGGTCCCTTCTCTCTGACATTCTCAGAGGCTGCTAAGGCACCAAGCCCCCTGCCACTCACTCTGTCTCTTTTGACAGTGTTTGGCCTTTGGGAAAGTCACACTTGCATGGCTGGTTTAGTCAGTAATCTCAAATTGAGAGCACTCAGGGTGTGGTTTGTAGACTCTGGTATTTCATGCTTTAAGAAAATCCAGTACACAAATGTCAACATTTCCAAAGCAAATTAGGGAGTGGCTGTTTGTACACATACTTGGTATAAAATTCAAAAGAGCATAAAATGAAAAGGCTCCACCTTGATCCCAGTGGGCCTTTGTCATCAGTTTCCTGTATATCCTTTCCTATTCTTTGAATATGCAAATATAGCCATATATGGCACTCCAAAATAGCACTCTAAACTGTTTTGCACCTTGTATGTTCACTGAAAAAGACATTTTGGGCCCAGCCGGTGTGGCTCAGTGGTTGAGCATCAACCCATGCACCAAGAGGTCACTGGTTGGATTCCTGGTCAGGACACATGCCCAGGTTGTGGGCCAAATCCCCAGTGGGGGGCAGGCAGGAGGCGGCCAATCTAAGTCTCTCTCTCTCTCTCTCTCTCTCTCTCTCTCTCTCTCTCTCTCTCTCTCGAACATCAATAAAGGAAAAAAACATTTAAAAAACAGTATCTTGGAAATCCTCCCATACCAAGACAAATAGAACTGCCTCATTCCTTCTTTTAAGGGTTGTATAATTTTCCTATAATGGATATGCCAAAAGGAATTAATTTTAAAGGGTTTTTTTTTTTAATCCTCACCAGAGTATATTTCTCCATTTATCTTCAGATAGGGTGGGAGGGAGGAAGAGAGAGACACATAGATGTGAAAGAGACATATTAATTGATTGCCTCCCACAGGACCCCACCAGCCCTGAAGACCCCAACGACCAGGGCTGGGAACAAACTGCAAGTGAGGCATGTGCCCTTGACCAGAATCAAACCCGCAACTCTTCGGTCTGTGGTCCGATGCTCTAACTGCTGAGCCAAACAGGCCAGGACTAAAGGGTTCTTTTTAATAGTTGATCTGGGCCCCGAGGCTAAGGTGACTAGATTCCATTCTTATGTAGGCCCCTTGGCTAAGGCAACTAAATGACTCCATTTGTATCATCAATAGACCTTCCTCCATATTCTTCCAATAATAGGTTAATTACCCCTAGAAGTAAAGGAATTTTGCCTAAGATTATAGTTGCCCCACATGTTGGGAGGCATTTGCAGTTTCCTGAGTATAGGTATTTGCAAGTACTTGTGTGTGGGTGAATAATGCTAATTTTGACTTCTGTAATCGCTGTCACTCCCACTATTGTACTGGTCCTCTGAGGGGGTGGCAAAAGGGGTATGGGGCTTCTGTCTTTAAAATCGGAAGAGCAAGAAGAATCGTTGCTGAGGATCTGGGGAAGCTGTACCCCTCCCAGCCCTCCGGCATAATGAAGTGCTCCTTTACAATTCAGCTGTGCTTGTCTCTGGTTATCTCGCGGACACGTTACAACAATAGTGAACTCCATTATCCCATTGGAATCCGATTTAATCCCGGAAGTCCTGTTTTCAGTTGCACTCTACTGTAGGAAGCGATTCTCTCACAAGGTGCTTCCCTGTGTGCGCGTACAGTCCTAGCAGGCCTTCCGCCTACTGACCCACATGTGGCAAACAAACGTTTTCACCTCAATACTAAGGTTGAATCTCAGACTGTTCCAAGATCCCCAAAGCTTTATCTTTCTACTTTCTGGATTAAGTTTTTTCCTCTTTCTAACTTTTATTTTATTTTTAATTTTTTTTTCCTTTATTGATTTTAGAGAGAGAGGAAGTGAGAGGGAGAGAGAGAGAGATAGAAACATCGATGAGAGAGAACATTGATTGGCCGCCTCCTGCATGCCCCCCACTGGGGATCGGGCCCACAACCTGGGCATGTATCCTGACCAGGAATCGAACCAGCGACCTCTTGGTGCATGGGTCGATGCTCAACCACTGAGCCACACTGGCCGGACTCTTCCTAACTTTTAGAGCAAGTTCTTTTTTTCTTTCTCTCTCATTCTCTCTCCCCCCATCCCCTCCTCATTACTGAAAACTGAACAATCTAATGTAGCTTTTTTTTTTTTTTTTTGCACCAAGCTTTTGAAATCTGTCTCATTCTCCCAGGCTCTGATTAATCCCCTGGTGACCACTAGCAGCTCTTACCCTGGGTGATCCCCAGCTTGGGCCTGATAACAATAAAACTCCTGTGCAGTCCTATTCACTATAGGCATAGAAAGAATTTTGATCAGAGGCAGTTGTAATGAGATATTGATCTCCCAGCCCTCAGTGTAGCCTAGGGGTCTCAAGCAGCCCAGGTGCCTTATCAACCATTCACCCCCAGGGATGTGCAAATACTATCTTGTTTTTCTTTCTTTTTAACAAAAAATTTTTTGTTTTAGAGAGAGAGGAAGTGAGAGGGAGAGAAAAAAACATTGATGTGGTTGCTTCCTATATGCACCATGACTGGGGACCAAACCCAAAATCTGGGTATGTGCCCTGACCAGGAATTGAAGCAGTGACCTTTCGGTGCACAAGACAACGCTTAACCAACTGAGCCACACCAGCCAGGGTATATTGTTTTTCATGTGTGACAGTGAGAAATGTTGAGAAGCCCTGATGAGCACCATGAGAGGAAACATTGTCCTTAGCAGAGTTTGGCACGTGGTGTTAATATACGATTGATTGGTGGGTTTGAATGATATAATCAGGTACTATGTACTCAATAAATAGTAGGAATTATGATTATTATTTTGATGATGATGATTATAGCTTCACACTGTTTTTGTGCCCCAACCCAAAGAGAGAAGACATGACACCCATAGATATTTTACAATCCTAATCCTAGTTGACCTCTTATTTTACTTAAAATATTCACTTCCCTTAGTTCTGTGATATGACAGTCTCCTGCTTTTCTTTCTACCTTCTCAATTCGATTTCCTGATTCTTCTTCCTCTACTGGGCCTTCAAGTGTTGGAATTTTTCCAAATTTGGTTCTTCATCCTCATCTCTTTCCCTGAGCCATGTCAATGCCTCTGGGACTCCAGAGACAAACTGTGTTGTCATGAACCCCAAATAGATGTTTTCAGCCCATATCCCTCCCCTAGCTCCAGACTCATGAATCCAGCTGCCTGCCTGTCATCTGTTCTTGAATGGACTGAAGAGGAAGCATCTGCCACCTAGAGGAATGAGAACTGAAAATCCAAATAAAGGTACTGTTGTCCCAAAACATCTACTTAATTCTTTCATTTGTACCATTCCTTCAGAAAAGTAATTTGAAGGAAGGAAGGAAGGAAGGAAGGAAGGAAGGAAGGAAGGAAGGAAGGAAGGAAAGAAAGAAAGAAAGAAAGAAAGAAAGAAAGAAAGAAAGAAAGAAAGAAAGAAAGAAAGAAAGAAAGAAAAAGGGAGGAGGAAAGAAAAGAGAAAGAAAGGAAAGAAGAAAAGTACTGATGATATATAAGGTTTTTCTTGCACATCTGGAATTTGTACCCACTCTAGTAGCCATTTCAAATCTTTCTACCTTCTTCAATTCTTTGATTTTGCTAACCCTTCCCACTCACTGACCCACCCCAATTAGCAGATCTATCACCTCCCACTACACAGAGGCCTAACCTCTCACCACCACATCTCCAGACATCTCCGTTCTCAGCCTTTTCTCCTCCTAGTTAGGCCATTGTTCTATCGGCGCTTTGGCTTGTGTCACTTCCTAGTTTCTCAGGGATCCTTGGCTGCTGAGTGTCTGCCCTCTCCATCCTCTCTCTTCTAAGCGCCCTCTCCACTTGCTGCTTCCTATAGACATTTGTGCATATTCAAAGGCTTCCCAAGTCAAAGCCTCTTCCTTTGACCCCGTGTCTAGCTCCTGCTCCTTTGCCATTCCCTTCGCAGTCAGATTCCATGAATGAGTTGTCTCTGTTTACCGTCTACGTGGCCTGCCTCAGCCTCCTGCAATTGTGCTTTCTTCCTGCAGTCTGCAGAAGCTGTTCTTGACGAAGTCAACGCCAGTGTCTTCCATGTTCTTTAAACCAGTGCTCTTCACATTGCTTAAGCTCTCCACAGTGCTTGCCGCTATTAACCAGTCCCGCTCCTTGTTCCCTTGCTGTTTTCCTCATGACAATATTTCATAAGTGGTTCTGGGTGGCTCGTGGGGAATTGCCAGCCCAGGGACTGTATTTTCTTTCTACCTTCACAAACACCTCGTTATCGCTAACTTGCCCTTCAGGTCTCCACTCAGGGCGCTCTTAACGTCCCCTTAGACCAGTCCACAGGCTTTCTGTGCTTTATCTGAATGGCAATTATCACAGACTGCAATTAGATGTGTTATGGTCATTCTACACCCCATCTTTCCTCCTGAGCTGTATCCAATTTCCAGGGACTTTTGTGCTGCCAAGACACAGGGGAGGTGGCTCTCTGCTCCTGAGTGTCACCTGTTATGCTGGCCCAGCTGAATGCACTGAGAGGGCACAGTCCTAAGTGCTAGTTTAAGGGGATCTGAAGGCTCCCCTTCATTCTCCTCACATTTTGATGTTTTATTTATGTTTCTCCAGACTTTGTCCAAAGTGATTATTGGAAATAATTAAAGCAGCAGTTCCTGAGGGTGGCCCGGTAATGGCTAGATAGCCTCTTTGTATGAAATCTCACTTAACAACCACTGAAGACACCAAAACAGTTACAAGGGCATTCTTGTCATCCCGGGTCCTAACTCCCAGCCCAGCACAGCAAGGGGCCCGGGATACACTAGATTCTGAGTTCTCCAGTCTCCTTCTCCTCGGCCCAGGGACCCTGATGGCATCTGGAGGGGGAGTGGACGCTTGCAAGCCTTGAGTGTTGCCTTTGCACCGGAGTCCTTTCTGCTTCTCAAGGGGTCCTGGCTCCAAGCCAGGAAGAGACTCCTTTCTCTTTCAGCTGGGGCCATCCCTGAGTTGAGACAACAATGATTTAGTACACAAAACTGAGGAAAAGCCATGGAGGAAAGAAAATCCTGGGGACAAAATCCATCAGTTGTTATTCCAGAGAATCTCCTGACACAGTACTGTGGATAGAGAATCTAGGAAAAATGGGTTTGGAGGTAATAGATGAATCCAGAACTGCCTGATGTCCTTAGTAGATGAATACAGGTATAACCGAAGGAAAACCATTTTGCCAGAGAGTAAGAAAAGAAGGGTTGCCCTGGCTGTTTTGGCTCAGCGGTTAGAGCATCAGCCACGGACCAGAGTCTCAGGTTCGATTCCGGTCAAGGGCACCTACCTCGTTTGTGGTTTGGTTCCCGGCCCTGGTCAGGGTCGTGCGGGAGGCAACCAATTGATGTGTCTCTCCCACATCGATGTTTCTCTCTCTCTCTATCTCTCCCCTTCCTTCGCACTCTATCTGAAGATAAATGGAAAAGCATCCTCGGGGGAGGATTTTAAAGAAAAAGAAAAGAAGAGTTGTTTCATCTTCAGCATTACACTGAGGAATTTCTGAAGGGAAATGTGAAGATTCTGTGACTGTATGAGTCATTTGTAAATATTAAGACAAATAAAACATGGCACTGGCCTGTGTGGCTCAGTGGTTAGAGCGTCAGCCTGAGGACCGAAGGGTCTCAGGTTCGATTCCCAGTCAAGGGCATGTACATAGGTTGCAAGGTTCAATCCATAGCCCTGGTCGGAGTGTGTGCAGGAGGCAACCAATTGATGTGTCTCTCTCACATCAATGTTTCTCTCCTCTCTCCCACCCTCCCTTCCACTCTCTCTAAAATTCAATGGAAAAAATATCCTTAGGTGAGGATTAACAAAAAAAAATAAAATAAATAAAACATGTATTGTACCTAAATGTAGCTAGCAAGAAAGTTAACACTCACCTACATTCTCCCCTTACTTACCTAATTAATCCAGTTACCTCTTACCATCTTTTGACCTTTTACTTCCCATATATCCCTACTTATTGTATGTTATCTAAACAAAACAACACCATCCCCCCAAACAAAAAGCCTACAGATAACCAAGAGAAGACACATGTTTGAGAAAGATTCCATTATATTTTCAAGGAAGTCTGCATTAATATACCTCTTTTCTTTTTTTAAAAAATAATATTTCTTTATTGATTTTGGAGAGAGAGGAAAGGAGAAGGAGAGAGATAGAAACATCAATGAAAGAGAACATCAATTGGCCGCCTCCTGCGTGCCCCCCACTGGGGATTTGGCCCACAACCTGGGCATGTGTCCTGACCGGGAATCAAACTGGTGACCTCTTGGTGCATGGGTCGATGCTCAACCACTGAGCCACATCAGCCGGGCGTAAATATCTTTTCTTCTTGTTGATGTCCACACAGGGGAAATCTGGCCTTTGGGGACCCTGCTGACGGCTCTCTCCCATGATATTCTCTCCATCTGCCCTTGTTTTTGGACGCTGTGCTTTCTGATTCTTACTTAGACTACTCTTTGGAGAGATAGCTTTGGAGAAACCAAAATAATTGGACTCCTGGGAGAGCTGAATTGTAGAGCTGAGGCTTAAATGACCTGACAAAATTATTTTTCTCCATATCATGTTTTTATTTCAAAACCCTGTTTAAAATCTGGCTTCTAATTAAAGTATTCTATTTTTAACAATCACTTATTGAGTACCTACTCAATGAACATTGTACCAGGCTCTTCAACTAGGTTCTTTCAATTGATCTTCTAGCATCCATGAGAAACAGGAATTATTACCCTCATTTCCAAGAGTAGAAAACTGAGTGTCAGAAATAAAGTGCTAATGAGGGCAGACAGAGGCTAATTAAGCAGGAAGCTAATGAAGCCCAAGCCACAGGCCCTCTCTTACATGGGTGCCTTTCAAGGCTCTGCACCTAATTCTGCATCCGTAGCTTTATTCCTCTCCTTAGGGGGAGCATTCAAAATTGCATAAGCTTCAATCCCCACAAAACCTGGATCTGTCCCTGGTGTGGAGCCAGTATTTGAACTCAGAATTATCTGACTTTGAAGTCTATGCTCTTTGCACAGAACTATTGTTCATCATGAAATGCAGGAACCAGAAAATATGACTTCTGCTCCCTAAATCTGCTGTAACCTTGGACACTCCAGTAACCTTAACAGAGTGCTCTGTTGAAATACTACTTGAATCACCCCTTCTGAGACTCAGAGACATATATCAGCAGATACTCATTTATCACCACATGGCTGGGTGGATGAGAGAGGCCCTGTGAGAGAGTGGTTCAAAGGCCGGGCTTTGGAGCTGGCTCCCTGGGTTGGAATCCTGGTCCTCCCACTTCATCCTTGGCTGTGTGTGGTTAGGCAAGTCCTTTAACCTCTCTGTGCCAGAATTTTCTCTTCTGAAAACTTAATACAAAAATAGTTCTGGCCCTGGCCAAGTAGCTCAGTTGGTTAGAGTGTCATTGGATATGCCAAGGTCAGGGCACATACAAGAATCAACCAATGAATGCATAAATAAGTGGAACAACAAATTGATGTCTCTCTCTCTCCTTTCCTCTCTCCCTCTCAAAAATCAACAATAATAAAAAATAGTCCCGCCCTGGCCGGTTTGGCTCAGCGGTTAGAGCGTCGGCCTGCGGTCCAGAGAGACCCGGGTTCGGTTTCCACTAAGGGCATGTACTTCGGTTGCAGTTTGTCCCCGGCCCTGGTTGGTCGTGCGGGTGTCAGCCACTCGATGTGTCCCTTTCACGTCGATGTTTCTCTCTCTCTCTCTTCCTCCCACTCTATCTGAACAAAAAATGAAAAAATGTCCTCGGGTGAGGATTAAAAAAAAAAAAGGAAAAAAAAAAAATAGTCCCTACCCCATAGGAGTTTGTGCCTGTCTGTGTGTGCATGTGTTAAATGAGTTAAAAGCGTTTTTCAAACTGTAGGTCAATACCCATTAGTGGGTTATGAAATTAATTGAAAGGGTTAACCAGAATTTTTTAATCAAATAGAGTTGAAATACAACATAACAGAAGATATCACAGTCGAGGTAGGTGATTGATTTTTGAAAGCGTTGTTTCCACTGTGTACAGTGGGAGAGTAGAGATGAACAGTGTGCTGCGTGGCTCTGTGAATGTCTTTCTTACCGTGAGTCACCGTCCAGAAGGTTTTAAAACCTCTTAATGAATACAGGCAAAGTAACTGGGAGTGTGCCAGGCACCTTGTTAATTATTATCACAGTGCTAGACCCTGTGGAGTAGCCACAGGTGTACTTAATGTAGTCCAGATGCTTTATTTGCATTACCTGTTGTCTCATGTTATCTTTATAGGCTTTTAAAAATAATGTTTTATTATTATAAAATCGTGCCTGTGTAGGGTAGAAAGTTAGAAAATCCAAGAAGGCAAAAATAAGAAAATATGATCATCCCATTACCAGAGATTACCACTGTTAATATCTGAGTGACTATCAATCTGGGTCTTTTTCTATATACATACTTATTAACTCAAATCACATCATATCCTTCAGATTATTATATAATCCTTTTTCGTCAACAATCTCTTCCTTTTTATTCTTATAAATTTTCATTTTATCTAATATCCAGACCATATTCAAATTTCCCCAAAAATGTCCTGTATGGCAGATTTGTTGAAACCAGTGTTGGTGCAGGACTGCTCAGCGAGCTGGCTGTTATGGCCCCGACTGTTTTCTAACCCTTCTGTCAGAGAGACCAGGCCAACTGTCCTAGAGAATGCTCCAGTTCCCTTTTTCTTTTTTAAACTAATTTTATTTTTATTTTATTTTTTTATCCTCACCCAAGGACATTTTTGCATTTATCTTCAGATAGAGCGGGAGGGAGAGAGGGGGGAAGACAGAGAGAGAAACATCGACGTGAGAGAGACACATCGAGTGGTTGCCACCCACATAACCCCAACTGGGGCCAGGGACAAACTGCAACCAAGGTACATGCCCCCAGCGGGAATTGAACCCGGGACTCTCTGGTCTGCAGGCCAACGCTCTAACCACTGAGCCAAACCGGCCAGGGCTTTAAACTAATTTTAGAGAGAGAGGGAGAGAGAGAGAGAGAGAGAGAGAGAGATCAATTTGTTGTTCCACTTATTTATATATTCATTGGCTGCTTCTTTTTAAAAAATATATATTTTTATTGATTTTTTAGAGAGAGAGGAAAGGAGAAAGAGATAGAAACATGGATGTGAGAGAGAAACATCGATCAGCTGCCTCCTGCACGCCCCCTACTGGGGATTGAGCCCACAACCCAGGCATGTTCCCTGATTGGGAATCAAACTGGGACCTCTTAGTCCATGGGATGGCGCTCAATCCACTAAGCCACATCGGCCAGGCTCCATTGATTTTTATTTTATTTATTAATTTATTTTTTTCCTTTATTGATTTTAGGGAGAGGGAGAGAGAGATAGAAACACCAATGAGAGAGAACATCGATTGGCCGCCTCCTGCACACTCCCTACCAGGGATCAGGCCCACAACCTGGGCATGTGCCCTGCCTGGGAATCAAACCAGCGACCTCTTGGTGCATGGGTCGACACTTAACCACTGAGCCACACTGCCCGGACTCCATTGATTTTTAGATACAGTGGAAGAGAGGGAGGGAGAGAGAGAGAGAAAAAAAAAAAACATTGATGTGAGAGAGACATATTGATTGGTTGCCTCCTGCATGACCCCTACTGGGGCCAGGGATTGAACCTGCAACCCAGGTACGTGTCCTTTACCAGGAATTGAATCCATGACCCTTTGGTCTGTGGGCTGGTGCTCTAACTGCCAAGCCAAACTGGCCAGGGCCTCGCACACCTTTTTGATTCAGGTAGGTCATTAGGTCATTCTTGTTTACCCATTTTGCAATATGAAAGGTATGACAGACGCAAAAGAGCTTAAGGAAGTTGTTCAAGGTCTTGATCTCAGCCAACAATCAAGAAACCTGATAAGAGTTTGCTTCTAAAGAGAATGGATTTGGTTGCCAAGGTACTGTGAAGACTCAACGCAATATGCCTGTAGTGGGCACCTGCTTCCTAGCAACGTGGTCAGAGTCTGTTGAGAAACATTTCATCTCCCGCCATTGACGTCCTCATTTCCAGCAAGGTCGCTCCTTACCAGCACACAGGCTGTGAGCTGCCCGACCCAGCACCTGCTGGTGTGAGGCAGAAGCTGAGTGCTGTGGCCCAACAGTCCTGGAAGGCATTCCTTTGCCATGAAAGCCCCCTTCACTGACTTCTGTGTGAGCATGCTGCTTTTCCTTCTGAAATTAGAATTCATTAGGGGTGACCTCCTGGGCTCTTTTCCAAACAGGGATGGGGCAGAAAGTATCAGTGGCAGAAAAGCCAGGAATCTGAAAGCACATTTAGATGTGGATTCGGTAAGGGACAGAGAAGCTAAGAAGTAGACAGGGCTGATGTTCAGCTGGAAGGCTTTAGACAGAAGTAGCAGTTGTTAAATATTCAGATACTTCTGTGTTAGTTGGTAAATACCGGCTGCTCTGAGAAACCCCACCCCCACCCCCAGTGCCTGCCTTCCACCCACCCACAGTGCCCAGTCTGTTCTTTCCATCCTTCCATGACTGTTCTGATTAACTAGGGTCCAGGCTGAAGTATGGTTAAATATTTTGAATAACTATTCTGGGTGTGGACACAAACTGGATTAGAATTCTAACTGGTGTGACCTGGCATCTATATTCTAACTTGAACATGAAGGTGGTGTTGTCAAGCACTACTGAGGCTGCTTAGTCACTGCCTGCCACTGGGTCATGTACTTGTGGGCACTGGTCTGTGATGTCACATGTATTTCTTACCGTTGGGATCAAAAGTTTGAGAAACCCAGGCAAAGGGGACGGTATGCAGCGGTACCTAGCTTATTTCTGGAAAGGAAAGACTAAGTGACTAGGAAGTAGGCAGACCCAGATATGAAGGCCACGAGGCTCATGGTCAGTGGAGTGTGGCCTGGGAGCAGAGAGACTCAGATGAGGAGCCCAGGAAGGAAGATAGTGAATGGGGGTCTGAAGTACTCTGGGGACATAAGAAAGAAGCATGAGCATTTGGATGCGTGGCTCAGGCGTGGAGGAATAAGCACCTTGCCAAAGATAAGAACTTAGGTCCCTCATGGAGAGAGATACACAGGGAGCCAGGAAGAGACCTGGCGAAGCTGAGAGCTGCCTGCATCAGTGAGCAGCAGAGAAGAAGCACTCTGAAGGGCACTGAGAATGAGGAGCCAGAGTTGGGAACTCCGAAACTGAAAGGGAGAGAACAGAAATGCCAGAGGAAGAGATCTGCAGGCTGAAATGTGATAGGTCAAGTGATAAGGACCCCAGACCCCTGGGGGGCTCAGCAGTAGTATGGGCTCGTGGCCAGTGTCTTGACTGCAGGGGGCTAAGCTGGCTCTGGTCATCCTGAGCTCTGGCACCTTGGGCAAGTGATTTCAACTCATGTGCTTCCATTTTTTCATAAAAGGGAGATAATAAGAACATCTACCTTGGAGAGTTTCAGGATTAAAAGACAGACAGAACCCGGCCAGTGTGGCTCACTGGTTGAGCGTCAACCCATGTACCAAGAGGTCGTGGTTTGATTCCCGGTCAGGACACATGCCCAGGTTGTGGGCCCGATCCTCAGTGGGGGGCATGCAGGAGGCGGCCAATTAATGTTCTCTCTCATTGATGTTTTTTTCTCTCTCTCCCTCTCCCTTCCCCTCTCTCTAAAAATCAATAAAGGAAAAAAAAAAAAAAAAGACAAGAAGAAGAGGGGAAAGAGAGACACTCTGAATTGGCTTTCAAAGGTTGTAAGAGTTGCTGCCCTTGCTGATTTGGCTCAGCGGTTAGAGTGTCGACCCACGGACAAAAGAGTCTTGGTTCAATTCCTGATCAAGGGCACATACCTGGGTTGCAGGTTAGATCCCTGTGGGGGCACATGCGGGAGGCAACCAATCTATGTGTCTCTCTCACATCAATGTTTCTCTCTCTCTCCTTTCCTCCCTCCCACTCTATCTAAAAATCAATGGAAAAATATCTTCAGATGAAGATTTAAAAAAAAAAAGGTTGTTGTAAGGGCTGCATCTAAACATATGTTAAATTATGATAGCTATGGCACACCAGCTACCTAAAAGTTTTTGGACTGATGTGTAAACTCTAGAAACTCAGGAAAGAAGGAAAGAAAGAAGGACAGCATGGGGGAGCTGAATAAAGACAAATCCATTTCAAAACACAAAATTAAGCACACACTAAACATTGCAACATCTTGACACCTCCACTCTGCCCACTTCAGTTGCTTCTGGTAGTTCTGAGGACAAGTTTGTTTCCCTGTGTTCGTGATCTCCAGAGCCTGAGCCTGAGTCACTGAAATAAAAATGTCTCAACCCCTAGCTGCACAAACAATCTTTTTATTCTGGCCTGGATTCTTTTCCAGACCTCTTGGTGGCTCTGAGATCCAAATAAGGTAATACACGGAGGAAGACATTAAAGTTCGGGGCCACTTAGGGGGGAAGAGGGTAGGGCTGAAATCAGAAAAGGAGGCTCAAGAACTTGAATTGCCTCAGGGGACTAGGCACAGCAAGGAAGGACATCTTTTCGCATAACATGTTGTTCCTTGGGGTTCCTGAAGGAATGGGAAGCTGAAACACACACACACACACACACACACACACACACACACACACACACCAAAGATGCTAAACACAGTCTTTCCAGAGGACCATACTTTCTGAGCATTGCAGCTTTCCATTCCTCAAGTTATCACCAGGCTTCAGAGCCAGACTTGGGGTTTGAATCCCATCCCCATCCCTTACAAATGTATCCTTGAGAAAGTTACTTAACCTCTCTGTATCATAGTTCCCACTTGTTTCAAGTGCTACAACTACATTTTATAAATCAGGTACATGCTCTAGGAAACCACAGGGTGAAAATTATTGTGTGTGTTGGGGGTGGTAGTTGTTGATGCATGTGGCAAAAGGTATTTGGTAGGAGGAGGGGGCAGTGTCAGGGAAACAATTACACAAATGCTCTCAGTTAACTAACAAATTTCAGAGGTCATGTTGTTATAGGATAGGAGAGAGCCTCATCTCCCCTGGTTGCTCATGGAAGTGGGGTTCTTGGGGAGTGCAAAAATTGCAGCTTTCTGGTACAGCTGCCCAAATGACTGGCCTATAACGTCTGGCTTTCCCCTTTGCTCCTTTTAATAACTAGCTAATTACAATGGTATCAATGTGACACCCCCAAGCTAAAAGAAATTAGATAATTAACTAAGGATTATTGGAAACTGAGGACCTTTTTTTTTTTTTAAATTTATTTTTATCCTCACCTGAGGACATTTTTGCATTTATTTTCAGATAGAGTGGGAGGGAGAGACGGTGGAAGAGAGAGAGAGAAACATCAACATGAGAGAGACACATCGAGTGGCCGCCACCCGCACAACCCCAACTGGGGTCGGGGACAAACCACAGCAGAGGTACGTGCCCTTAGCAGGAACTGAACCCGGGCCTCTCTCATTCACAGGCCAACGCTCTAACTGCTGAGCCAAACCGCCCAGGGCCTGAGGCCCCCATTTTAAAATGAAAGTTTTGTCCAGCCGGTGTGGCTCAGTGGTTGAATGTCGACCCATGCACCAGGAGGTTTCGGTTCGATTCCTTGTCAGGGCACATGCCCAGGTTGTGGGTCTGATCCCCAGTGGGGGGCATGAAGGAGGCGGCCAATCGATGTTCTCTCTCATTGATGTTTCTATCTCTCTCTTCCTCTCACTTCCTCTCTCTCTAAAATCAATAAAGGGGAAGGGGATTTAATAATAAAAAATAAAATAAAATGAAAGTTTTAAAGCCAAATTATATTTTAGGTATTTTGGCTCTTCAGTAAAAGGAATTTCTATTAATATTTATTAAAATATAATTAAAGAAAATTAGACCACACAGAGAAACAAATAGCTAAAAATAATCTTCAACCATCTCACACACATAATATATATAACATATATATAATAATTATATATTTGAAAAACAAATCATTTCTGCATTGCTCTGTTACCTGTGTGCAGTTTTGTGGGTGTGTTTTTTGGGGGAAGAGTTAAGAATAGTTGTGAATCCTCTTAAAACCCACAAAATGGCCACCAGCCTTGCCAGTTTTCCTTATGTGCATAATTCCTCTTTGCTGATTCAGTGTTTCCCAACCTTTCTGATTCTGTGACACACTTGGAGAGGATTGACCTTTTCCAGGACACAACATGGTGAATGAGAGGAAATAACCTGACTAGAACCACAAACTATGGCCGACATGAACCTGCCCCTTAAACTTAAAACAAAACAAACAACAAAAACTCATAAAGCAAGCTATAGGCGGTTGTCTGGAGAGTAAGGCTTTATCTGGGCATATTTAACTCTTTAATATGTGGCAAACATTCAGCAGCAATCAAGACCTGCTCAGGCAGGCTGAAAAGAGACCAGGTACAGTGGCCAGTGGTCCCCACGGAGCTCAGTCTCTCTCTGCAAAGTGGAGAGGGTGGCCGCGGAGCCTCTGGGCAAGTGTGGGCAGGGCTAGGAATGAGAGCTTGCGTGCTCGTTTTCAACGAACATTTATTGTCTTCTAAGTGTCAGGCGGGACTCTCTCTGTGCGCAGACAGAGGTCTGTGGCTGGCAGGAAAGGGGTTAGGTAAGAAGCTAGGAGCTAGCCTGTCTCTTCTGAATTACTGAATTTAAATGTCCAGTATCTATAAAATACTCCACTATTATGATATCAGCAGCATAATTATTCTTTTTCTCCTTTTCTTCCTGCTCTTCTCTTGTGGCTTCCCTCCACCCCTGCCCCCTTTTAAATTTTTGTTGTTATTATTTTTTATTTTTTGTTGTTGTTAATCCTCACCCCAGGATATTTTTTCCATTGTTTTTGTTTGTTTTTTTTTTAGAGAGAGTGGAAGGGAGGGAGGGAGCAGAAGGAGAGAGAGAGACAGACAAACATGTGAGAGAGGCACATTGATTGGTTTTCTCCCATAAGCACCTCAACCAGGACTGGGGATCGAACCTGCAACCCAGGTATGTGCCCTTGACTGGGAATAGAACCCATAACCCTTCAGTGCGTGGGCTGTTGCTCTAACCAGAGTCACGCTGGCCAGGGCCCTTTTTTGACTTTTTAATTATGAAAAAATTTAAACATATAAATATATAACATAGGAGAGTATAATGAGCCCCGTGGACCCATTACCCAGCTTCAACAATTCTCAGCTCATTGTCAGTCTTGTTTTATCTTCAATCCACTTCCCCCATCCCTGTATTATTTGGAAGCACATTTAGAACATCATATCATTTCATATATAAGTATTTCCATATGTATCTCTAAGAGATAGGGACTTAAAAAATCATAAGCATAGTCTTATTGTCCTTTAAAAATTAATCATAATTCCTTAATGTCATCAAATATTTAGTCAGTGCTCAGATCCTACATTCTGGTCCACAGTTGAAACTCTGATGTATCATATGTACAGATTTGATTTATTAGAGGTCTTAGTTAGTTTGGGCTGGTATAACAAAGTACAATAGACTGGGTGGCTTATAAACAACACTAATGTATTTCTCACAGTTCTGGAGGCGGGAAGTGCACCATCAGTCCACGCGTGGTCAGGTTCTGGGCTGCAGACATCCTCACAGGGCCAAAAGAGGGCTAGCGACTTTTGCAGCTGAATAACATTCCATTGTATGTATATTCTACAATTTGTTTACCCATTGGCGAACATTTGGGCTATTCCTACCTTTAGCCAATTGGGAATAGTGCTACTATGAACATGTCCGTGCATGTACTTGTTTGAGTACCAGTTTTTTTTTTTTTTTTATCCTCATCCGAGGACATTTTTGCATTTATCTTCAGATAGAGCGGGAGGGAGAGAGAGAGGAAGAGAGAGAAACATCGACATGAGAGAGACACATCGAGTGGTTGCCACCCACATGACCCCAACCGGGGCCGGGGACAAACTGCAACCGAGGTGCGTGCCCTTAGCGGGAACCGAACCCACAACTCTGGTCCGCGGGCCGACGCTCTAACCACTGAGCCAAACTGGCCAGGGCTGAGTACCAGTTTTTAATTCTTTGGGGTGTATACCTAGAAGTGGAAATACTAGGTCATAAGTATTTTGACCTATGTTTAACTTTGTGAAGAATTACAAAACTTTTCCACAGCAGCTGCACTATTTTACATTCCTACCAGCTACATTTAAGGGTTCGAATTTCTCCACATCCTCACCAACATTTGTTATTTTCCTTTTTAAGAAAATCATTATTATTTCCATCCTAAAGGGTGTGAAGTTGTATCTCCTTGTGGCTTTTATTTGCATTTTCCTAATGACTAATGATGTTGAGTATCCTTTCATGCTTGTTGGCCATTTCTATATCTTCAGAGAAGTGTCTACTCAGGTAGTTTGCATGTTTTCATTGGGTTGTTTGTTTTTTTGTCCTTGAGTTGTAAGAGTGTTTTATACTAGTTCTGGATACTAGACCCTTATCAGACACATGATTTGCTAATATTTTCTCCCATTCTGTAGGTTGTTATTCTGTTTCAATACCAACTTTTGCAATACAAACTGGTGTACTGCAATGCAATTCTGACATTAGCCGCCCAGAGTCAGCATTAGACGCTATAAATTTAAGGTCACGGTTTGGTTCCCATAAGACGGCCTCCACTTCAGACACCAGCCTCAATTTCTGGGGTCTCCAGGCCACCTGCACTTCTGAACATGTGGCTGCAAATATAGGGGTTCCCACTCCGGTTTGATAATTCATGAGAATGACTCACAGAACTCAAGAAACCACTATACTAGTTGTTCCATTTTTATTATAAAGGATACAGATCAGGAACAGTCAAATAGAGAAATGTGTAACAGGTCAAGGGCTGGAAGGGTCCCCAACACAGAGCTTCTGTGCCCTGTCCTCACAGAGTCAGGGTGCATCACCCTTCCAGCACATCCATGTGTTCACCAACCAGGAAGTCCACTGAGCTTCAATTCAGAGTTTGTTTGTTTTTTTATCCTCACCCGAGGTCATTTTTGCATTTATTTTCAGATAGAGCGGGAGGGAGAGAAGGGGGAAGAGAGAGAGAGAGAGAGAGAGAGAGAGAGAGAGAAACATCGATGTGAGAGAGAAACATCAATAGGCTGCCTCCTGAATGCCCCCCACTGGGGATCAAGCCTGAAACCTGGACATGTGCCCTGACCAAGAATTGAACCAGGACCTCTCAGTCCATGGATGGGCACTCAATCCACTGAACCACATTGGCTGGGCCAGTCCACAGTTTTTTGTTTCTTTATTGATTTTTTAGAGAGAAAGGAAGGGAGAGGGAGAGAGAGATAGAAACATCAATGAGAGAGAACATTGATTGGCCGCCTCCTGCATGCCCCCCACTGGGGATTTGGCCCACAGCCTGGGCATGTGCCTGACCAGGAATTGAACCAGCGACCTCTCGGTGCATGGGTCGACGCTCAACCATTGAGCCACACCGGCCGGGCAGTCCAGAGTTTTTAATGGGAGTTTCATTACATAGGCTTGGCTGATTAAATCATTGGCTACATGATTTAACTCAATTTCCAACCCCTCTTCCCCTCCCCAAAGGTGGAGCTGGCTCAAAGTCCCAACCTTCTAATCATGTGGTTGCTCAGGAAATTCCAAGGGCTTTAGAAGTTCAATGCCAGGAACCTGAGACAAAGACCAGACAAATTCTTTGTTACACAACAGTTGCCTTTTCAGTTTCTTAATGATGCCCTTTAATGCACAAACATTTAAAATTTTGAAGAAGTTCACCTGACCGGTATAGCTCAGTGGATGGAGCGTCATCCCATGGAATGAGAGGTCCTGGTTTGATTCCCAGTCAGGGCACATGTCTGGGTTTTGGGCTTGTTCCCCAGTAGGGGGTGTGCGGGAGGCAGCCGATGGATGTTTCTCTCTCACATTGGTGTGTCTATCTCTTCCTCTCCCTTCCTCTTTCTCTGAAATCAATAAAGAAAAAAAATATTTTAAAAAAATAATAAAATTTTGATGTTCAATTTAACTATTTTTTTTTCCTTTGGTTGCCTGTGCTTGTCATATCAAGGAATCCATCACCAAATACTTAGGTCATTGACCCATCTGCAGTTAATTTTCGTATATGGTATGAAGTAGGGGTCCAATTTCACTTCTTTGTGTGTGGAAATCTAGTTGTAACAGCCCTATTTGTTGAAGAGACTATTCTTTCCTCACTGAATAGTCTTGGCCCTTGTCAAAAATCAGTTGGCTATGGGTTTACTTATATAGACGTATGGGTTTATTTCTGTACTTTCAATTCCATTCCATTGGTCTATCGGTCTATCCTTATGCTAATACTACAACGTATTGATTATATACCTTTGTAGTGAGTCTTGAAATTGGGAAATGTAAGTGTTCCAAATTTGTTCTTATTTTTCCATATTATTTTTACTACTTGGGGCCCCTTGCAAATCCATATGAATTTGAGTATTGGCTTTTCCATTCCTGAAAAAAAAAAGGCCTGTAGAATTTTGATAGAGATTGCACTGAATCTGTAGATTGTTTTGGGGTAGTATTGTCATCTTAACAATATTAAGTCTTCCAATCTATGAACATGGGACATCTTGTTAGAATTTTAAGTAGGCTATGATAGGCCTTTGAAATGTTTCAGAAAATTATAAGTACAAATGTTGCTTGATATATTTAAAGGAATTAGATCCATTAAGTGTGTAAATAAGGTCAATTATTTAGGGAAATTATGCTTAACTTCTGATTCAATTAAAGCTTTATTAAGGACAATAGGAATTTTTTTTTTAATTGATTGATTTTGAGAGAGAGAGAGAAACATCAATTTGTTGAGAGAAATTAGGATGTATTAGGATGATGTATTAGGATGTATTAGGATGATGCTTTAGCCAACTGACCTACCTGGCCAGGACAGGACAATAGGAATTATTGATGTTAAAAAACATTAGATTTTCAGAAAATAAAATAATAGTGATTAGAGGGTTAGCTTAACTATTGAAAGTAACTGGATTTAAGAATTTGAAACTTTGATAAGTATAATACTAACCAAAACACCAGAATCAATCAATATGCCTTTCCAGACAAAAGAAAATAAAAAGTCCAATTGTCACCTGGAATCTTCTATGTGGAAGAGGGAGAAAGTCTCCTGGGTACATATACTTCTAACACACCATTATAGCAGCTCTCCCAGCCTTCCAGAGAGAAACATAATACTCAATTAATGTTTATTGACTGAATGAATGTGACCTAGTCATCTTTTTTTACTGAAAGCACTTAGTAGGCACTTGTAAGTACTTATTGCTGTATGAATAAATATATGTATAAAATGAACATTTTCCGCCCTGGCCAGTTTGGCTCAGCGGTTGGAGGGTCATTCTGCGGACCAGAGAGTCCCAGATTCGGTTCCCGCTAGGGGCATGTACCAAAAAAAAAAAAACAATAAAATGAACATTTTCCATATTAATAAAATTTAAAGTCTCTCCCTCACTTCTGTGCTCAGCCACACTGGCTTTTCTTTTTTAATTACTTTAATTTACTACAGGAAACTTTATACATTCTGTACCCTCTTCCAGGAACAAATTCTCACTCCTCTCATAAACTTTGCATGTTATCTTCTGCTTTTGCTTTGCTCCGGGAAGCCTTTTTTGGTTCACGTACATAATCAGGCCAGTCTCTCCTATGATATATTCTTTCTTTTAAAAAAAATTTTTTTTCCCTATTGATTTTTAAAGAGAAAGGAAGGGAGAGGGAGAGAGAGTTAGAAACAACGAGAGAGAACATCAATTGGTCGCCTCCTGCATGCTCCTCACTGGGGATTTCGCCCACAATCTGGGCATGTGCCCTGACCAGGAGTTGAACTGGCCACTTCTTGGTGCATGGGTCAATGCTCAACCACTGAGCCACACTGGCCCGGCTCCTATGATATATTCTTAAGGTACCATTTCCCTCTCCAGACCATTTCCATATAAATAACTTCACAACTACCTGTGTGATTCTTCCTCTAATTTCCTTCTATATTGGAACTTAGACCCATACTGGCAGCCTGAGGCTCTGTTTTGACTTATTATTTTTTCCTCCAAATCCATCTCAGTGTTTGGAAAATAGAAGGAACCTACAAATACTTCTTGAATGAATGAATGGATTATTAACTATTGTAATATGATCCAAAAAACTGTTTCAGGGAATCATATAAAAATACATAGAAAGATGCTATCTCAAAGTATCAAAAAAAATTTTTTTAAGTTTAAAACTATGTAATTTGCAGAAACACTATTTTCACATAATTTTTCAGAATAGGGAACAAAATGAGCTTTTATTTATTTTTATTCTGAGAATTTATTTTATTAAAGTTCTGGTGATTTTTTAAATTTTATGTAACTATAGTTTGTATACAATATTACATTAGTTATATTAGTTTCAGGTATACAATATAGTGATTCAACATTTTTATACCTCACAACGTGATCACCCCACAAATTCTAGTAATTATCTATCTCCATGCAAATTTATCACAATATTATTGACTATATTCCCCTTCACTTTTTCACCCATACCCCCAAAACCCCTCCCTTCTGGTAACCATCCCTGTTTCTCTGAGTTTGTTTTTGTTTCGGTGGTTCATTTTATTTTATTTCTTTAGAGTCCACATATAAGTGAAACCATACAGTTAAAATGAGTTTTTAAAAATTATTTATTTATTTATTTATTTATTTATTTATTTATTTATATTGACTTAGAGAGAGGAAGAGAGAGAGAGAGAGAGAGAGAGAGAGAGAGAGAGAGAGAAATCCCAAGGAACATCAACTGGCTGCCTCCCGCATGTGCCCCAGCCAGGGACGGAACCCACAACCTGGTTATGTACCCTGACTAGGAATTGAACCCACCACCTTCTGGTGTATGGGACAACACTTCACCCAACTGAGCCACACCAGCCAGGGCTAAAATGAGTTTTTAAATGATTATTTGTTGTAATTGTGTGTGGTTATTTTCCATTTGTCCTGGTAGATCAACACAGCTCAATAGAAATATAATGTGAGCCACACATATAATTTTAAGTGTTCTAATAGCCATAGTTTAAAAAGTATAAATAAACAGATGAAGTTAGTTTAATAATATAGTTTTTTAACTCAGTACATCAAAGATATTATCATCTCACCCAGGCTGATGTAGCTCAGTTAGTTGAGCATTGTTCCTGTGCACCAAAAGGATCCCTGGTTGGGGTGTGTGTGGGAGGCAGCCGATCCATGTTTCTCTCTCACATGGATGTTTTTCTCTCTCTCTAAAAATCAATAAAAATGTTTTTTTTTTAATTGTCATCTCAACATGTAATCAATATAAAACTTTATAATGAAATATTTTACATTCCTTTCCTTTTTTTATATACTGTTTGAAATCCAGCATGTATGTTACATTTACAACACATCTCAGTTTGGACTCAAATTGATAGCCATATATGCCTAATGGTTGCTGTATTAAACAGCATAGCCCTAGGTTAGTTTTCCAGTCTTCTCTGCTCTGTGCCCTGGGAGGCTGACTTCTAGGCTTGCATCACCCAGCTCTCTTGCCCTCAGGTTTGCAGATGGCTTTGGGCTATAGAAGGTACCATTAAAAGATGGGACTATGGGAAGAGAGTGTAGTTCAGTTCTTCCACCTCTGACCCCACTCTCTTCCAAAGAACAAAAAACAAAACAAAACCCCACAACTGGGCTGCTGCAGATCCTCTAATTAGGCCATAGTAGCCCCTCTTCATAGATACAGCACTTGCCTGGTTCTGCTAACCCTGCTCATTCTTTTCCCATTGGGCCTAAGAGCTGTCTCTGGGAGTCCTGCCTTCCCTTGTGGGTTTCCTTAACCCTGCCCATGCCTCTGTAAATAGTCCTTTATGATTGTGCCATCTGCTTCCTGCCAGAACATTGAACCAAGTAGGCATTGTTATGGTCCATGCTCTTATTAGATGTTCCTTGAAGTCAACCACAGTATTTAAAATACTAATTTTTATACATAGGTATTAATGCCTGGCCACCAGTAACTTTTTGCCCTTAAGTTAAAAAAAGTACTTAGTTGATTGGTAACAGGTACATTTATTTTTTAAAAATTATTTTTATTTGTTTTTGTTACAGCATATATATTTTTTTTAATTGGAAGATTACTTAGTGCCAGGGTTCTCAACTTGAGGTAGTGAGAAGTATGTGAGAGTAATTTCCATATTTGGAATCTTTCTGTGTGCAAGTGACAGGGGGAAAATCAACTAAAAAAAAAAAAAATCAACTCAAAGTGGCTTACGCAAATTGGCAGAAGAGACAGGGAACGTGTATGTTCAAATAACTGGGAATTCCAAAAATGGAACTGGGTTCAGGGCTTCTATAACAAGAGGTCCAGGGCTCCTTACTCCCATTTCTCAGCTCTCCCTGCCTTTAGGTTGGGTCTACTGCAGGCTGCTGCTTCTTTTCTGGAAACAGGATGGCTGTCCTGGAAATGAGCAGTCAGAGGAAATGAGCACACCTCTCTCTGGCTGGCCTAGCAGCAATGCTGGAATTAGTAACTGTGCTGATGGGATTACTCATCGCTTCTAATGGGGATGGGAGTGGGGGTTAAGAACTGGAATGACTTAATTAACCAGGGGTGGTCGTGTTCCTACCCATGAAAAAGTGGGCTGTAGGGCCCAACCATACCTGAATCAATAACATGGTCTACTTGTGAGAAAGGTAGTTCCCCCAAGAAAATCAAGAGATGTTCACTACAACACATGATCTCCATTCCCTGTCCCTACCAAGAAATTCAGATAGGTAGTTTCATGTGGTTCTAGGGTCCAGACAAGCATGGTTGGTGGTCAAATAAAATCAAAAGAGCATTAAAATATTCCAGAATTTAAATGGATAATTCATTTAGCTGCAGTTACCAGAAGATGGAAAGTGTGTGGATAGCCAGATGAGGTTCAAAATGTATTCAGGAATACAGTTGGAGAAATTCAGAGTGCTCCATTGAAAGATGCATGCTAGACTAGCATTAAACACACAAATAAAAACAGGAAAAATCGTGGGAAAGAATGGGAGATTGAGCAGTGAAAGGAACATTTAAAAAGAGGTTGCATTTTTTTTTTTTTTTTTTAATCCTCACCCAAGGACACCTTCCCATTTTTTGTTCAGATAGAGTGGGAGGGAGAGAGAGAGAGAGAGAAACATCGATGCGAAAGGGACACATCGAGTGGCTGCCTCCTGCACGACCAACCAGGGCCGGGGACTAATTGCAACTGAGGTACACGCCCCTAGTGGGAACCGAACCCGGGTCTCTCTGGACCGCAGGCCGATGCTCTAACCGCTGAGCCAAACTGGCCAGGGCGGTTGCATTTTTTGAGCAGAGATTGCACCAGGTGATTTACATACATTTTTTTTTTTTAATCCTCACCCGAGGACATTTTTCCATTTATCTTCAGATAGAGTAAGAGGGAGGGAGAGAGAGAGAGAGAAACATCGATGTGAGAGAAACACATTGACTGGTTCCCTCCCTCACAACCCGACCAGGGCCAGGGACAAACTGCAACCGAGGTAGGTGCCCTTGACTGGAATCGAACCCGAGACTCTTTAGTCTACAGCTGACACTCCAACCCAACCGCTGAGCCAAACCGGCCAGGGCACACACATATTTCTTTTAATTAAATAATTAAAAAATATGTATTGATCGCCTGCTGTGTGCCAGTCTTGTTACCAGGCCCTGGGGATGCAGGCGGGACCACAATAGACAAAAGCTGAAGTTCCTGTGGGTGGCGACAGCATCTAACAACCCTGCAACACTGGTATTATTATCCCTTTTTACAGAGAGGACACTAATCCTGAGACGGGTTAAGGGATTCTTTTCAAGACACTTATATGTAGCAGTTCAGTAGCAGTGGGGCTGTGGTCCGAATCCAGGACCATCTGACTTTGCTCAGGCAGAAGACAAAATTATGAAGAGAAAAGCTTATGCTAAGGAGAGGAGCAAGTAAAGGCAAACATAAGTGAGTCAGAAGATAACATTTAGAGAATCAAAGAAAAGTAGGAAGTGAAAAAGAGAGGGTTTGCTAGAATCCCCCTTCACGTGCTAACACCCCAGGTTAAGGCCAGCACAGGGGCTCAACCACTGGCGTTTCCCTCCCCCCTCTGCCTTCTTCCCCTGCGGTATGAAAATCCCATTTTACACCAGAGAAAACTAAGGCTCAGGGCGACCTTTTAGAGCCCACCAGAAGAGTTAAGGCTTTAAACGAAAAACATCTGGGAGAGATAAGACATAAAATAATTAGCATTTCAGCAAATGACTGAAAACACAGGTAATTTTTGCTTTTTTTTTTTTTTTTTCTTGAGAGCAGCTCTAAATACATTTTATCAATACATAAGTCAGACGCTACTGCAAGGAGGTAGGGGAGAAAGTTTGAAGGCACCAAACGTCCTGGCTGAGCTCTGTTCCCGAGAGGGAGAGCTGGGTGATTTTTCTAACAAGCGCGGCATTTGTCGCCTTACAGTTCACATTCCTGCGACTCGGTCTTCCCAGGGGCAGCGGAAAACAGGAAAGTGCGAGCGGCCCACGGACCCCGCCCCCACCCCTTTCCAGGAGGAAGACCAGAGGCGCCTTCCCGGCATTTGTTTGGGGGCTTAGAATCTAACCCCATCCTCTTCAGGAACTTCCTCTTATTGTTATTCGCCAAAGGTGATCGTTTCCAGAGGGCCTGACCGGTCTCTTTTGCCTTTGAGTTTCTGTTAAACGTTTTCCGAGTTCAGGCTGATGATGTCGCCGCCCTCTCTGCCACATCCTGCCGCTCCGGCGAGGCGGGAAACCAGCCAGCGTGGGGCAGACCTTCCCGGCTCGGCCTCTTCCCTAAGTGTAGGGCTTGGCGGGCACAATCTGGTGGCAGCTCGGTCACAAACAGCTCAGGGACTTTGGGAGCAGCTCTGAAGCACATTTGTAAACGTGATGGTCTTAGTTCCAGCCAAACCGCGAGCGCGGATCGAGTAGTGGATTCATGATACCTAAGGCTTATTAGAAGCAAATGGCGCTCTCAGCGTGTGGGAGTGACGGCAGTAGTGGTAACTCCAGCCTATTTGGAGATGAGGGAGAGGAGTCTGAAAATACTTTGGAGATCGGAAGCGGGGGAAGAACAGGCGGGCTCGGGGATTGGGGCCACGAGAGCGGGGATGCTCAAATCTCCACAGATTTGGCGGCGCGGCCTGAGCGCGCTCCCAGCAACCGCGGTTCTCGTTGCGTTTGTAGCCGCTACGTCACGGCTTTCTCGGCCTCTCATTGGACGAACCCGTCCAATCATGTGATTCCAGCGTGTAGTATAAATAAGGGCAAGGAGACGGCGGTAGTCCGCCATTTCGTGGACGCCGGGTGGGTGATAAGACGTGCGGGAGCCGGGCGGAGGGGAGCTGAAGAGCCGGCCGAGGGTGTGTGGATTTAAGCCGCTGCATTTCTGACTCAAGATCTCGGTAAGAGACCAGGTTTCAAGGAGTGAAGTGGGAGATGAAATTTAACAGGGCCGAGGTGGGGCCGGTGCCAATGGCGGCGCCAGATTGAGACAAAGGGACGCCGCCGCCATTTTGTGACGTTCCGCACGGGGCGATGGCGGGGGCTTCAGGGCGACCCGAGGCGGTATCCTGGCCATGAAGTGAAGGTGTTTATAAACCTTTACGGGAGGGTGAGCCGGGGTGTGGGATTACCTGAGAATTGAGACGGAGGGGGTGCCGGTAACCGTGTTGTACTCTAGGCCGCGCGGCCTTTCAATTTATGGCGCCTTTTTTTTTTTTAACCACGTTTTCTTAAGAATCTTGCAGGATTTTTTTCTCAAGTCACTAATCAAGACTGGATATTTCGATCCACATTGAGTTTTCTACTCATAACTTATTTTCATGTTATTTTAATTAGACTTCACTTTTTACACGTTGAACCCAGTCTTTTGTAAAACCGATCTTCCGTGGCAGCATCGTTTTTGTAGTTGGTTTCTGTTACTCCATGGACATGAAACGGGTCACACAAAGTTGTTAAAAAATCAGTCTCCAGCAGTGGTTTGGTCTGAACTGCGCACAGGGTGGAGTCACACAAATGTGGACTTTTTAAAAAAAATTGGATAAGCCCAAAGTGAGAAGAACGTGGTGTTTGTGAATAGCCCTTGAGCTGAGTTATTGAAGAGGCTGCTCTTTCAAGCAATTGACACTGGCCTCTGGGTGTTTGGGAACGTTGCCCCGGCGACTTTAAGTAAATACAAGCCCCTAAAGTGCAGTAATTAGTGCCTAACAAATGTAAACACAAATCTGTCTCTGGATTTACCTGTTTTGGATATTTCACAATAGATGGGATTGTAATTATGCACTTTTGTGTCTGGCTTCTATATCTGAGCATGTTTTCATCCACATTAGTAGCATTTATCAATAATACTTTTCCTGAATAATAATCCATTGTATGGATAATACATTTTGCTTGCTTATCCGTTGATATTTGGGTTAATGCTTTTTTGCTGTTAACAGGTAAAGTCCCCAACTCAGTGCCCACATTGTAGTAAATGCTCCTCCAGTGTTTATTTTCCCCTTGCTTTTCAAGGAGCCTTTTTTTTTTTCTTAAGCACTTTGTGCTGGTTTCCTGACAATTATCAGTAACATTTAGGGAGAAATGGGTGTCTTGAGGGTGGGAATTTTACTTGTTTGGTTTTTACTATTTTGGCATCGTTTCCTAAGGATCTGTTTTTCACTGTGTACATAATTTGCTTGAATCTTCAATTTTTCTTTTTTTTTTTTTTAATACAGAAATGCATCGTGATTCCTGTCCATTGGATTGTAAGGTTTATGTAGGTAATCTTGGAAACAATGGTAACAAGACTGAATTGGAACGAGCTTTTGGCTATTATGGACCACTCCGAAGTGTGTGGGTTGCTAGAAACCCTCCCGGCTTTGCTTTTGTTGAATTTGAAGATCCCCGAGATGCAGCCGATGCTGTCCGAGAGCTAGATGGGAGGTAATTTAATTGTCTTTTTATGTTTATATTAACAGTGAATATGTTGGCTGAGTTCTAATATTTAAAATTTCTAGGATACGCAGTTCTGAGTGGCTTCTTGGTTATCTGAAATTGCTATTACTGGAAATTTACAAAAACCTTTTTTGCAATCAAAAAAGGACCCAACAGTTTTAGTGGAGATATGTAGGAAGTTTCTTTTGATTAAGTTGGCCGTTGAAAATAATTAAGTTTAATGGTCAATTATTGGTGGATGTAGCTGCATCCAAGAAATGGTCAAAACATTTTAATCTAAATTCTCCAGTGTCAACTGTGTCACCTTTGACTTATGTCTAAAACAATTGTGGAGTCAGATATTGTCTTTAAGAATGGCTATGAATTGATAAATGTAGCTGGATGATAGTTACATGGGGGTTTATCACACCATTATCTTATAAGTTTGAAGTGCTGCTTTTAGGAAGTCTGGATTGTATAGCAATTTTTCTTAATGATGAGTGTCATTAGTTGGCTGATAATACCTGAGTCTTTATAGTTTACAGGTGTTGCGCTTTCTCCTTCTATTTGGCATTTGAAACCATTGGATTTCATGAAACCAAGGAAAACTCTTAATCCTTAAAATCATAAAATTAAATGGTCTGAGGGTTGGCTGTATAAAAGCTTGTTTATCCAAGCAGTTTGCAGAAACATATTTCCAGGGCCTCACCTTCTTCCCAATCACTGTGGCTTATCTAAACTTAATGGTTGCTGCAGATTTTCGATGTCAACTATTGTGTGATGATTGAGGGAAAGAGGTGATGTAAAATACAATGGCCCAAGGTCTTCTGTCCTATTTGTGGTAGTTTACACGGATGGGGTGGCGTGCAGAGACCAGCAAATAACC
Organism: Tadarida brasiliensis; assembly: GCA_030848825.1. NCBI lineage: Eukaryota > Metazoa > Chordata > Mammalia > Chiroptera > Molossidae > Tadarida > Tadarida brasiliensis. The sequence continues at coordinate 10,265,442 of CM061262.1, forward strand.
TGTAAGATCCATAAACAAGTGCTGGGACCTCAAAGGAAGAAGTCAGAACAGTATGTACACCTGAACTAGTTCTTCCAAGGATGAATCCAGGGGTTTTCACACTTAAATTACAGCTGTTAACAAATTAACATTGAGCACAATGATCAGACTGACTCTGAACAAAGCAATAAAATGTAAGGAAGTTGGTTTTCTTTCAAGAAAAAATAAGGGAAATAAAACTTGTTTTGGTGTTAAGGATTGTACAGGCACTCAAATGTGTTCTTTGCTAAGGTGCTAACTAGATGTGTTTTTTGCTTTAATACACATTTCTTAGAAAGTCAGTTTGGCTGCTTTAAATTTAATACTGTTTTTCCCTTCCTAGAACACTATGTGGCTGCCGAGTAAGAGTGGAACTGTCGAATGGTGAAAAGAGAAGTAGAAATCGTGGCCCACCTCCCTCTTGGGGTCGTCGCCCTCGAGATGATTATAGGAGAAGGAGTCCTCCACCTCGTCGCAGGTACTTGAGAGAGAGCGTGTTTAGAGGTATTGGTGTAATGGAGTAGCTAATAGGAGCAGGTATTTCTCTCAAAGCTTGTTGGTGGGTTTTAAATTTATTGTGAAGAATCGGAGGTTTTTATGAAACATTTGCTGGGTGTAGGTTGGGGTATGTGAGTTGTGCTGAGTGTTGGCTTTTGTCTTTAGGTTCATGTTGGTAGTCAGTAACTTCTGTCTTGGATCTATCTTCTAGTTCATCTTCTAGTTGCATCTTTCCAAGTCTTCCCTTATACTTCAATTTAGGCCTTTTTCCATTTCTTGACTCCATAATGACAAACATTACATTCAACTCTAGCTCTTCACAAAAAAAAAATGTGTTTTCTACTAGTAGCACGATTGTAATATTTATCAACCAGGCAGCTGTTTTAATGTTACAACTGGTAAAATAGAAATCTTTCTGAAACTAACTTAAGTGACTGACCAATAAAGGGGGCTAAAAAAGTAATCCCAGTCATCTATTCTTCAAACCCAAATAGGAGAGAAATCAGTTTTTTTATAATTGAAAATGGCATCATTCTTGGACCAGGCAGTGTTGTCTGGATGCTAACTCCACATCTCCTCAAATCTCCAAAATAGTTTCTGTAGGACTGAATTTACCTCTTACAGGTGAGTGAAGTCCTTCTAGGAGATAGGAGTTCAAAAATCTTGCCCCTTTTGCTATTTTGAAAAACAACACACTGTTGCCCATCATAATAAAGAGTATTTGTTAGCTAAATAGATGGTTGTACTGATGGCTTGTTTTTCATTTTTTTTTTGTGCTTTTTGGTCCATCTATTAATAAAAATGAACCCCGTTACAGAGTCACCATCATGTCTCTTCTCACCACCCTCTGAGTCTGCATTAGCCAGTCAACTAGCCCTTTCAGCGTCATGTGACCAGCGCGCCCCATTCAGCTTGGCTGGTGTCGTTTCACATGACCCAGGCATGGCCAGTCGTCAGGTTGCACCGCCCTTTGGTTCCCGAGCATGCTGTTTTCTCTCAGCCTTCTCTCCAACCTTAACCAAATCGGCAGCAGCCACCTCGACCGCCCACACATTCCTGGCCAATCAGCTCAGCTGTTTATTTACCAAATGTCTTCACAACAACTACAGCAGCAGCCTTCGGCTAACAAAAAAGCAGGAAAAATCCACAACACCCCCTTCGCCAACCAACTAAATCCAACGCAACATCTGGCAAAACCTTTTCAGCAAATTCTTCCTGGCCGTCAGTCCGGCAGCCTCACCTCACCATTTCTAGCTTGTTGAAACCCAAAACTAGTAAGTTTTTCCTGCTTATACAGTTTACTGCTGGTTAAAATAAGGAGTAAGCGGCTTAAAGTAATTCTTTTTTCTGGATCAAAGGCTGGCTGTGCATAATTGAATGGTAATGTACATATATATTGCTTGAATAAAACTTTTAAGGGTGATAGGGAACTCATAATGTAACTAGACCTTCAAGTGAAACTTATTTGCATGTGTGAGATGCCAAACTAAAAATTTTAATAACTAACAGATAATAGCTTTCCTTTCTAGCAAAAATTTGACTCCTATCACCTTTAAATGGTTTTACTAACAGTTTTCAAAATTTTTAAATTTTGGGGGTGAAGTGGGCCAAGCTAAGGTAATTTGATAAGTCTAAAACACACTCTTAAATGTGACGATCACAAATGCAGTTCTAATGTAGCACTTAATGGCATCAATATTTACACCTAGCGCGTTTTCACAAAATTACACTATCCACCTGGTTACCTAAGTCTTGTCATGGACTTAATAGGTTTGCATGGGTTCCAAATACTGGTTTATGGAACTGTTTTTGGAACTACTTGTGGGACTACATTTTGGTGTGGTGTTTTGGGTAGTGAAGTTAGTTTGACATGAAGTTTTGCATTGGACAGATCTGCTGTGAAGCATTCTTTGTTAAAGTGAGTCCATGGTTGGAATACCTGCTTTTCACTTGAGCTTTTGGTTCCTTAATCCTTCTGTGCCTTTTTTTTCTTTTCTTTTTTTTGTTTTTGGACGATGGGTGCCAGTTCTTCAGCACATTCACTGGGCCCAACAGTGAGATTGAAAAGTTGGGAAATGCCTCACGCCATAAATACTAATTGACAGTTAGCCTAACTTTCCTGTTTCTGCTTTTAGATCTCCAAGACGGAGAAGCTTCTCCCGCAGCCGGAGCAGGTAAATGACTTTGGGCCACATTCTCGAAATGGCAGTGTTGCTTGCTATTCATAAGCTGTTTTCCAAATGACTTGGTTAATGGCAATAGACCTTCTTTGGCTTTAGTAATGAACGAAGTGTTACATAGAACCAATATTAAGTTATAAGAATGAACCAGCTTAGTTTTCAAAGACTTATTAGAAATACCTGTTGTGTATAATCCTGAATGGTCCTATTTTTCTTTTCCCTCTGTTTTTAGGTCCCTTTCTAGAGATAGAAGAAGAGAGAGATCACTGTCTCGGGAGAGAAATCATAAGCCGTCTCGATCCTTCTCTAGGTCTCGTAGGTAAGCTCTTTAATGACTAACTCTATTTAAGACCTTTGCTTATGTAATATACTAAAAACAGAAATAGGTCATCTTAAGCCGTTTTGATATGATTTTTATAACTTTTTGCCATAAATTTCTTTTGATGTTTTGTCACTGTCACCAAGTTACAGATGAAACTGTTTTTCTGTGTTTTGTTTTTTTTTTTTAGCCGCTCTAGGTCAAATGAAAGGAAATAGAAGACCAGTTTGCAAGAGGAGTGGTGTACAGGAAATAACTTCATTTGACAGGAGTATGTACAGAAAATTCAAGTTTTGTTTGAGACTTCATAAGCTTGGTGCATTTTTAAGATGTTTTAGCTGTTCACATTTGTTTGTCTTGGAACAGTGACACATAAAGATGTAATTCTCTATGGTTTGAAATGGATCATATGAGGCATGTAATATCAAAAATTGTTACTTTACAATGTTCCCTTAAGCAAAATTGAATTTGCTTTGTACTTTCAGTCTTGCATAGACTGATAATAAACCTCTTAAATCCTGCCCAGCTAAAGTGTGATGTTGAATATTATGGAAACAAAACTTGGAAAAATTGAACTTGAGACTTTCCATAGCTGGGATATAATATGCAGCTGTAGTTTAACAAGCAGTCTTCAAAAGCTGCTGTGAACACACAAGCCAGCAGGTAAAAATTAAAGCTGCACCCTTAAACTAGATTAGAGGTTTAAAAAAATCCAACTAGTCTCTACACCGGGCAGAGGTTGTCCTGTTAGTGTAGAATCTAAGAAGTTTCAAGAAAGTTAGTTTACCCTTCTTTGCTTAGGTCGTAAATTTCTTATGTGATTGCTGTATATGACTACATAACTCTTTGTAACTATTCATTTGGAAATTTGAGACTATTCAAGATACCAGTGTCCTGCCAGTTTAAGGGTACATTGTAGAGCTGAACTTTGAGTTACTGTGCAAAAATTTTTTTCATGCTGTCATTTGTAAAATGTTTTGTGAGAATCCTTGGGATTAAAGTTTTGGTTACAAATTGTTGTTTAACCTGAAAGCCTGTTTTTCCTTGCAAAACTAAAATCTGTGAGCTTGGTATCAAGTTCAGGTATAACATTCCTATTGGAAGCCATACTTATATTTTCTTGTAAAGTGCTTTTGAATTAATAAAATAGCATAACTGTAATAGTCAAAGCCACCATTAACATAGTTCTTGTCCCACGAAAAGCAGTTGGTTACACAAATTTTATAAGAAACAAAATTGAGGCTATTGAAGTGATGGGAATTTTTGGGAGTAGAAGCCAGTTCAAAGTCCGTGATACTCAGTGACCAACATTAAAAGGTTAGCAACCTAGTACGTTATAACCCAAAGTTGCCCATATAAAAAGGCTTTTAGCATTAGCATGAGAACTTTCCACAAAGCTTTAAAAATTGCTTCCATTTTATATAATTTGAGGTGTTGCATGGGAATTCTAAATTGAGCCATTATGATGTAAAATTCACTATGTGGTTAAAATGTAACAGTGCAGACTTGAATATGGAGGCATGCATAACCTTCCTCTTAGAAATCCAGAGGAGCTGTAATTTCAAATTTTTGTGCAATTAGATTAAACCATAATGCAACAGTCTTGTGGCTTAGTTTCCTTAAATGTGCTATTTTATGCCAGTTTTGGATTATCCTGACTTTAATATTGAAAGAAATGATTGCATTGAGTTGAATATATAAGGATATATTTATTTTTAAAGATTTTTAAAATTGCTTTTTAGATGGGGAGGGGGAGACAAATACCGATTAGCTACCTTCTGCACACCCCCTACCGGGGATGGAGCCCACTCAATTGGGAATCAAAGGGGTGGGATGTTGGCCAATTGAGCCACACTGGCCAAGGCTCTATAAGGATATTCTATAAGATGTAGATCCTAAGCTGATGATTTCCCCTGGTCCTTAACTTTTCATGGCAAATGTCAACAAGGGAGGAGAGTCATTGGTGTCACAAGGGAGAATTGGTATCAATGAAGTTCAGTATGAGCCTTGTTACAGAAGATCCTTAAGATTACCTGACGACTTGGAAGTAATACCGTATGTCAATAATTACAATGCTCTTATAAATGGACATTTGTATGGGCTTCTAGGGCATTGTACAACTTCCCAAACTAGGTTAGCATTTTTGGTAAAAGGATAATAAATTATGGGTATAATGTGGGTAATGCATAAAATGAGATCAAGTCAACCTCAAGGAGTTACCCTGACTTGGCAGGCTAGGGTGTGTGTTTCCACTTTAATCAGAAGTTCCAGAACAATTCTTTACATTGCATATTTCTATTGTGGCTATTAGAAGTTCTGAAGATACTATAATTTTAAAAATTACAAGTTCCAAACTCCACTAGCTAGTTTGGTTACGCATCCTTTGAGTCAAATGGTAGTGAAAGCCACTAAAACTGACCTGCAGTGTAATGACTACAGGTGTTCTCTAGAGGTCACTAATGGTGATTTAAGGAAACCTAAGGATTGTAGTTGGCTTTCATGGTTTCAGGAATATGTAACTATCTGTGGTTCTCAGCTTCTTATGGGTTACTTCTGAACGCCATGTCTTAAACAGAAAGGTGAAGACAAAAGATAACTACTGTTTATTATATGCTTTTTACAGTTCCTTAAAAAGATCATGTGGTCAGTAGGTGGCATCTCTCTACCCAAGTAGTTAGACATACCCATATCTGGATGGGAAGTCCTGGTTGCCTTTTATTGTAGAGTCATGGTTCATATTAGTAGAATTTTAAATCGGGAGTAGAGTTGATCACAGAAATTTTTCAAAATATACACAGCTGGATTCCAGGCTCAGTTTTCCAGTGGTATAACCCTGTGTTATTGGGACGAGCTCTCCCAGGTGATAAAATTCCTGGTTATATAATGCTGGTTTAGTGCTTTGTCTTAATGTGCTTTTTATTTTTCAGAATTCTGAACATGATCTAGTTGCCAGATCTAGTTGGTGATGTCTTCCAGTTGTATATTTTTGTACTGGACTGTTGCCTTCTGGTTTTCCATTTTTTGAGAGTAGGTATGAAAGATTTTTATAATTAAAGTATCTGAAGAAGAAACTGGATTGGAGTATATATTTATCAAAACAATCCGGTAGTGTTAAATAACGATTTTATAGTCCACAAATTCTCTTCTATTTTATTAGATTCATTGGATACCTCAAAAGAATTCAAGCAAGCACATTTGTAAGTTTCTGAGGAGAGATTGAAAATTTCTTTTGATAAATTTGGTGTGCTTAATTTTTTTATGCAGCTTTGTCCTAACTGCAGAAACTTAAAATACACTATTTGGACATCATTTGGCATCCCAGTTCTTTCTCTCTGGATCATATAAGTAAAAAGGTTTCTCAGACTAACATTAAATACATGTGTAGAACATTTCTCATCTTTAGTTTTTTTTTTTCAGTTCTGACATACATAAAAGCATTGAATATGATTGCTTCACTAAGGCTTTAGAATCTGGCCATTTTGTGCCTTTACTGTGAGTTAGCACATGTAAGTACTTCACCTCGAGGTAGTGAAAACCTTTGGAAACACAGATACCTCACTTCCTTGTGGTCATCATTTGTGGAGAGGTCCTGAGATGGAGAATATTTCACTTTATTTTTAGAGCAAAATTAAGCCTTTCAAAAAATTATCTGTAGGTGGCTTTCCTTCTCTTTTTCAAGTCCTTTTCACTTGTGAAAAATTTTTTGAAAGAAAATTTTTCTTGTGAATAGGCACCTGTGTTTTAGTATATAGTTTGTTCAGGTTTCATTTGGGGTGAGTTAGCATCCTTTTTATTAATATTCGGTTATTTGCTGACAGGCCCCTAAACTTCAACAGAGCTAAGGGGGAAAGTTGCTGAATGATAACTTTCATTGGGGTGGGGCTGAGGATACTATTGTCATTTGGATAAGGAACTGGAAATGATCAGCATAAAAAATGGAAGTTTTGAAAGCTAAAAGTTTGTGATAGAACATTTTTCTTAGGAAATAATTTCTAAGCCCTTTTGAAGCTTAGGCAGCTAGTGGCTTTATTTTAACCCATTCCATGTGGTGCTGCCACCAGAATTTATAATAAGGAAATTTATTTTTAGATAAAAACATCCATATTAAGTTACAACAAGAATTCTTTAGAAGTAAATACAAATTGGAGTGTTGGTTTGTCATTTAATTGTTTTTGGTCATACTTTCCCTACATGGCAGGCAGTCCATGACACAGGCACTTAGTGGGGAACGGGGTATAAATCTTTAGTTGAGGGCCCTCTGAAAAGCCACTTAGCAGGTGAAAATAAGTCATGGCAAGGGTTGGGGGTGGTGAAGGCAGAGTTCACAGATAAGGAAAGGTTATGTAAAAAATCTGAGGTGAAGAAAAGAGTACCTTAATCATGAAGTAGAAGTTTACGGGAGCTGTTGAGTGTACAACTGTAGGGGAAAAGTAAAACGGGAAGGATTCTAAAACTTGAAGTAGGTCCAGCCTGATGATTTGACTTTTTCAGCCACACTGCAGAGTAAGCAGGTGTGGGATAATTGGTACTGGCAGGAAGGCCAAGAATTTGGCAGTTAGACTGCACTAATGAAATGGCTGGCTCATGTATCCCAGCTGTCTGGAGTTTAATGGGGACAAGGCATTGAACTGGCACTCCTGGTAGGACTTGTGTTGACAATGGATAGCAAGTCTATTTGACATGAAATAGGCTTCTAGAAGTTCGTTTGGGAGTAGAAGTTCACCTTTTAAGGAGTAAGGAGATATGAGCACACTGATTATTTGGAGAGGGATAAAAACTGAATCTTGGAAATTAGCTGCAAAAAGGGGGTTGGTTGGAAGCTTCAGTGAAGAGTTGGATGGGTCAGGAAAGAGTTTTTTTGACCCTGCCCCTGCTGTGGCATCCAGGAGAGGAGGTTTTATTTTCGAGTACTCCTTTCTTTGCCAAACATTGTGCAAGGCCTATTAAGTGATACTTAACCACTTTAGAGATATCACTTAAAGGGAAAGCAGAAAATTCCTCACTTTATTTGTCATACTAAGCAAGTGGTGTATTCAGAACCCAGGCCAGCCTTGACTGCAAAGCCCTCATATTTTGTTCCACTACGTTTTTTGTTGTTGTTGTATTTTGTTTTTTTACTTTCTCAGCCCAATGGTAAAATGCCATTTAATTGCCATTTAGTGATCGTCAGGATTTAGAGCATGTCTATCTAATTGTAAAACAATGTAAATTGTACCTACATTGGAAAATCATGACCTTCCAGCCTTTCTGGAGGCAACTTGTCAACATTTTTGTCTTACAGAGAGGCATATGTGATGAACAAGTGTTTTTAACAGCTAGAAAATTCTTAACCATGTGCCCTTGAACCTTTTCCTTTTTACACATCTGAAGCATGTACATCTGAGGTGTATGTACTATGCAAGCTTATGCTATATGTCATTATCTGGGCAGGTACCACAGTTGTTAAGCACTTAAGACATTTCTTGGCAAAGGCCTACCTAGCTTTGTCTTAATGGTAAGTGATACTCCATTCAACGTGAGTAAATGTCACTGTCAAGGACAAAGCTGTGCTAATGTGGATGTGTTGGTACTGATTTCTGTTTGCCCATGTTAACTGTTGATCTTGTGCTTCAAGCTTTGGCTATGCCAGTCTCCTGGTCTTGACCCTTTTTAGGAATGTGAGAACAATATTGGTGAGTATTGCTTTTTAGACAAGGACTGGTAAACAAAATTTTAGGGACTTTTAAATTAGCTTTTTAAACTTTATAGAGAAAAGTGCACAATTACTATCCCCCCCCCCCCCCCTTTCCCCTTGGGAACACACCAAAAGAATTCCGTGGCCAGACAAGGCTGTTGCAGAGATTCATGATAGCACCTTCTCTGGTTTTAAAACCAGTTTGCCCAAGTCTGTTGTGAAGTATTTCTCTGTTGCTGGGGGGGAAAAGGCTGATCTAGGTTAAGGAAGCACATTGAATCACTTAGATTTTGACAGTGGACTTTGTGCTTAAAACTGTTTGTCAGTCAGTACCTGCAGTCTATTGGTTTAGAAGAACGCTCCATTCCTTTTCTCCAATGAGTGTACAAAAGGAAAAGGCTTTTTAAGGGAAAGGTGTATATACAGTGCACCATTCAAGATTTTCCTGAACAAGGGCTAACTTTTTGGACTTGACAGCAGTTGAGAGGAAGAAAAAGATTCAAAGGGATATCAGTAATAAAGCAATATGATCATCCTGCTTTATTGAAGAGGTTGAAGTGTAGAGAAGGCTAGACAAGATGTCCGGGGTCGCAGCCCAGCAGTGATTGAGCAGGAACTGTGTAACCTAGGTTACAGGACCAGGTGGAGATTAACTGGAAGAGGCCTTGAGTCCATAGTCCCAGTCCTGTGTTTAGAGATGAGAAGGTAGATTTGCCCAAATTTCATGCAAGGATACCGGGGAAGAACTGGGGCAAGGAGTGCCCCAACAGTTAATCCAGGTGCAAGTTCCAGGAAGCAGTATATTAAGGCTTTGAAGCCAGTACAAGGGTGACTTCTGACCAGCTATATAGTATCTGGGGTTTCCTTTTCTTTCAATTCTCACATGATTTTTTTTTTAAGAGAAAGGAAGGGAGAGAGAGACATCGATTGGTTGCCTGCTATATGCACCCTGACTGGGAATGGAACCCGTAACCTTTTAGTGTATGGGCCCACACTCTAGCTAACAGCCACCCTGTCAGGACTGGGGTTTCATTTTTTTCTAATCTGCAAAATGGGGATAACAATAGGAAACAACTACCTCCTGTTAATACCTCGATAATGTAGTGATGTGGCACACAGATGACATGACACTCAAGCCATGTCATGGTGCACAGTTAATAACTCCTGTGGCAGCTTCACAGGGACTGTGTGCCATAGAGCGCTCCAGGAAGCATTTAGCAATGTGGACTCCTTGTGCTGGGCAGGCACGAGTGTCCCGATGCTTTCTTGTATTCCCCCTGCATACTGGGGTGTTTCCCCTGGCCCTGGTTCTTACCACATTTTTTATTTTTAGTCCATTGTCCAGATTGAGGGGACATTGATTTGAGGGGTCCAAGGTCAGGAGGGAGCATTGGTAGTTAGAGGGGTCTGGGCAGATATAAAGAAAGGGGGGCTTCTGAAATGCAGCAATAAGCAGATGATAAATAGGATGAGGGGTTAAAACAGTGTTAGATGATTTTAAAAATAGGTTTTCAAATTAGGCCTGCCTGGATCTGAGTTTTCATCTTTTGGCTATGTGCCAAGATTTTACAACTAAATGTTTATTAAATAGAGTTAAAACAAAAGATTTTAAATTGATTTCAGGGAGAGAGAAACATTGATTTGTTCTACTTATTTATGCGTTCACTGGCTGCTGCTTGTGTGTGCCCTGATGAAAGATCGAACCTGCAACTTTGGCATATCCGGACAATAGCCAACTGAGCTACCCGGCAAAGGCTACACATACTTTGTCAAATTGGGGATAAGAAAAACATAACCTCACAGAGTATTGCTGATGAGTTTGTATGTCGGTGATTTTTTTTCCACCTTTCACTACATTGGCATCAACTGGGGAACTTTTGGAAACGAGTACCTGGGCCCCATCCTTGGAGGCTCTGATTTGGTTTGAGGTGGGAACTTTGTGTTTGCATGCTTTAAAATTTCCCCAGATGATTCTAAAGGGCAGTCAGGATACAGGTCTGTTTTTATCCCACAGTGGTCCCATTGGTTTATTTGGGACCTCCCTTCCTACCTTAAGCATCCCAGTATATTGAAAAAGGCACATCTGTGCCCTTAGCCTGGGGCCCTGCCCACTGGCCACATCCTCTGCCTATCCATGTTCTTGCCACTTAACCTTGCTGGGAGAGGTGGCCCTGGTTGTTTCTGTATACAAGCTGTGGAATAGGGCTGAAAACTCCCAGCATTCCTTGGTGTTGCATAGCAGATGGGTGAGATTGTTGTCACCAGAAAAGGCTGCTTTCCTTTTCTCCGTTCAGCATGTTCACAATGCTGGTGTTGGGAATACCCCTTGAGGAAGGTGTGGGAGCAAAAAAGACAACCAGACTGGAAAGGAATTAAAAATGAAGGACCATATGCTGAGCACATGCACTGTGCTTTTTCTTAATATCAACTCTAATGTTGGGGTTATCTCCCATTTTCTTCGAAAGCTCAGAGTGGTTCTCAACCCTATCAGACTTGGGCCCCTCTTTATAAAACAATTTTGTAATGAATGATCCGTGACTTACAAAGTGAAATCCATTTTCTATTTTCATTATTTTCTTTTAGCTCAAGATGAAGTCTTAACTGTAAAAATATTTTATAAAATAGTATGTATTTCTGTGTGTTAGGTATGAGTGCTAAAAGACATAAGTCAGATGCTTGAACCTACCTGAAGCCATTTCATACTTGCCCTATAGAAAATTAAAGAGTGAAGGCACATTTAGACACACAAACTAGAGACTTTAACGACAGACCAGACTTACTTGAATATGATGAGGGAGAAAGAAGCCTAATTGAAGTAGAGATAACACACCAAGAGAAATAACAGACTGCTGAATTGGAGAAATGAAGTATAATGAGCTGGGCCTAAAAACTATGTCGAGATTCTGGCCAGGTAATTCAGTTGGTTAGAGCGTCATCTCGATACACCAAGGTTGTGGGTTCAGTCTCTGGTCAGGGCACATACAGGAGTCAACCAATGAGTGCATGAATGAGTGGAACAAAATTGATGTCAAATTGATCTCTCAAAAATGTATATAAATTAAAAAAAAAAAGTCAAAAGTAACTCATAATGGGGGCGGGGAGAAAACGAAGTGCCATGGGTTTTTATAGGTTTGATTGAATTAATACATGAGATGTGCTTAAAAACAATTTCTGGCACTTAAATATTACGTTAGTATTTAGTATACATCCTTTGGTAGAAGAGAATAACTGGGTTAGGAAAAATTAGTCCAAATGCACATGGTAATGGATTATTCAGTGATTTATAGGCAGTGTCTTTATTCCGTTTAGTTATTCTATCTGTAATGGCCTTAAGCAAGTACTTAAAATATTTCATAGCTAGCTCAGCCGGTGTGGCTCAGTGGTTGAGTGTCGACCCATGCACCACTGGTCACCGGTTTGCTTTCCGGTCAGGGCACATGCCCAGGTTGTGGGCCTGATCCCTGGTGTGGGGCATGCAGGAGGTGGCTAATCAATGTTCTATCTCATTGATGTTTCTATCTCTCCCTCTCTCTAAAATCAATAAAGAAAGAAAAAGAAAGAAAAATTTTATACCTATAGTAGGTTCAGTCTTGTGGGTGTGGGCAATTCTTGTGTAACAGACATCTCGTAGCTCCTCCATCCCTAAATCAGTTATGCTCCCTGGCCAGTAATGTGATGGCAAAAAACAAACAAAAAACCCTACATCAGTTTCCCAATCACCCACTAGGAGGCAGTACTTCCCCATTGAGACTACTAGGCCACATTCTTTGCCCGAGGTCACACTTCTGTTTAGAATTGAGTTTCCACTGACAAGTCTCCCACTTTGACAACAATAGAGAGAGTGACAGTAATTAGCATTTCTTTAACTCCTGTGCCAGTACTTTAATAAACATTTTACATGTGCAACCCACCAGCTCATTAAATATCACTACTTGAGGGAGGTTCTGTTATCTCACTATACAGATGACACAGTTTTAGGTTCAAGAGCCATGTGAAGTGTTTTGTGTAGTAGAGGTTGTACTTAAGCTAAGCATTGCAGAATGGGATTTGGATAGAAAGCTGGCTATATAAAGAAAAAAAGCCATGGGCATAAAAGCAAAGGCAAGAAACTTCGAGGCTTTATGTGGACTGACAAGTTTAAGACTATTAATTTGTTCAAGGTTTAGAATTGGAGATTTAGTAGAAAGTCCGAGCTAGAGGAGAACTTAGAGTTCATCAGGGATGGTGATTTTCACCATCCTTTTTTGGAATGAAATCTTACATAATGTAAAATACATCAAACAATTAAAATGATACTGCTATAAAAAGCTCTAGTAGATAATATTGGTTTATAAAGATAGGAAAAAAATTTTTTTAAAGACTTTATTGATTTTTAGAGGGAGAGAGAGAAACATCGATGTAAGAGTGAAATGTCCATCAGCTGCCTCCTACCTAGGATGGAACCTGCAACCGAGGCATGTGCCCTTCAGTGCACGGAACGACCCCAACCAACTGAGCCACATCAGCCAGGGCTGTTTTGTTTTTTAATTTTTAAAACTTGATTTTAGAGAGAGAAACATCAACTTGTTCCACTTATTTACATGTTCATTGGTTGATTCTTTTTTTTTTTTTTAATTTTATTGTTGAATGTATTACAGATGTTCCTCATTTTTCCCCCATTGCCCCCCTCCTCCCCATTTCCGCCCCCCTCTTGCTTTTCCCCACACTGTTGTCTGTGTCCATTAGTTATGCATATATACATATAAGTTCTTTGGTTTATTTCTTCCCACCCCCCAACCCCCCTTCCCTTTGAGGTTTGTCAGTCTAACAACCAATTTATACTTCTTAATCCCTTCACCTTTTTCACCCCTCCCCCCAGCCCCTACCCATCTGGTAACCAACAAAAGTTCTCTGTATCTATGAGAATGTTTCTGTTCTTCTTGTTCATTTTGTTTGTAGATTCAGTTGTTGATAGTTATGTATTTATTGCCATTTTGTTTGTTCATATTTTTTTATCTTTTTCTTCAAGAAGACCCTTCAACATTTCATATAATAATGGTTTGGTGGTGATGAACTCCTTTAGCTTTTCCTTGTCTGGGGAACTCTTTATATGGCCATCGATTCTAAATGACAGCTTTGCAGGATAGAGTAATCTTGGTTGTAGGTTCTTGCTTTTCATCACTGTGAATATTTCTTGCCACTCCCTTCTGGCCTGCAAAGTTTCTTTTGAGAAATCTGCTGACAGTCTTATGGGAACTCCCTTGTAGGTAACAAACTGCTTTTCTCTTGCTGCTTTTAAGATTCTCTCTTTGTCTTGAACCTTTTGCATTTTGATGATGATGTGTCTTGGTGTGGGCCTCTTGGGGTTCATCTTGTTTGGGACTCTCTGTGCTTCCTGGACTTGTATGTGTGTTTCCTTCACCAAGTTAGGGAAGTTTTCTGCCATTATTGTTTCAAATAGGTTTTCGATTTCTCGTTCTCTCTCTTCTCCTTCTGGCACCCCCAAGATGCGAATGTTGGCACGCTTGAAGTTGTCCCAGAGGCTCCTTACACTATCCTCATTTCTTTGGATTCTTTTTTCTTTTTGCTGTTGTTTGGGTGTTTTTTGCTTCCTTATATTCCAAATCGATGGTTTGCTTCTTGGATTTACCTACTCTACTATTGAATCTGTGTAAACTATTCTTTATTTCAGTTAGTGCCTCCTTCATTTCTGACTGGTCCTTTTTTATGCTCTTGAGGCCCTCTCTAAGTTCACTGAGGTTCTCACTAAGTCCATTGAGCATCCTTATAAGCAGTATTTTGAACTCAGCATCTGTTAGGTTGCTTAACTCCATTTCACTTAGTTCTTTTGCGGGAGTTTTGTTCTGTTCTTTCATTTGGGACCTGTTTCTTTGTCTCCTCATTTTGGCTGCCTCCCTGTGTTTGTTCCTATGTATTACTTAGCGAGAGGTATAGGGCTAGCTGAGACCAGATGCTGCTTGTTTGAATGATTTTAGGAAAAGCTGAAGCAGGCTCCAAGACAGGCAAATCCTATGGTGAAGCAACTGGCAACAGCTTGGGTGGGCCTGGAAGTTGGGTGGGGCGGGGCCTCAGGGAATCACCAGGGCGGGGCCAACAGTGTGAGCCAGGTTGCTGGAGTCCCAGATATGGCGGCGTCTGCCGGCTCAGGAAGGGCTCACCAAAGGAACAAAAGCCTCTGTTAGCACGTCTGTCCAGGAGAAAGCTGCCTCTCCAGCCCTCGCTCCAATGCCAAACAGCTCAGTTCTTCCCCATATGACTCTGGTGCCTTTCAGGCTGCCTCCCCCATGCTGGAGCCTGGAGGGTGGGAGTCCGAGTAAGTCCGAGCGCGGGCCCTTTAAGAGGAGCTGCCGGGGGCTCCAGCCGCCTCAGCCTCAGTTCCCGCTGGTTTTTCCAGCCAGAAGTTATGGGGACTTCTCTTCCTGACACTGGGACCCTGAGCTGGGCACCTGGTGTGGGATGGGGACCACTCAGCCCTCTGGGAGGACCTTCCCAGCCGAGGTATCCCAATTTTTATCCGCCACACGTGGGTGTGGGACCAGCCTGTCGCGCCTCCGCCCCTCCTACCAGTCTCGATGCGGCTTCTTCTTTAATTTCGTAGTTGTAGGACTTCCATTCAGCTTGATTTCAGGCGGTTTTGAATGATGGTTGTTCTGTAGTTTAGTTGTAACTTTGATGTGGTTGTGGGAGGACGCGATACCGCGTTTACCTACGCCGCCATCTTGACCGGAAGTCCCCATTGGTTGATTCTTGTATGTACCCTGACTGGGGATCAAACCTCGACCTTGGTGTATCTGAACAATGCTCTAACCAACTTACCCAGACAGGGCAGGAAAATGTTTTGATGAACGCAGTCTTAGAGTGACCTCAGAACCCAGTTGCTCCTGTATTTTGGTTGTACAGAAAGTAAATGCAAATGATAACATTTTTTAACACCTCCTTTTGCAATCCCAGAAGTGACAGGGTAGGGAGGTCTGCCCCAAACAACACAGAAGCACACATTTGTTTCAGCACGTTAGAATATGCATATGGTTGAAGAGGTCTTATGTTTTAAAAAAATACTTTTTAAAAATTGCTAGACCGGCCCTGGCCGTTTGGCTCAGCGGTCAGAGCGCTGGCCTGTGGACCAAAGAGTCATGGTTTCAATACCGGTCAAGGGCATGTACCTTGGTTGCAGTTCAGTCCCCAGCCCTGGTTGGGGTTGTTGTGTGAGAGGCAACCAATCAATGTGTCTCTCACATCAGTGTTTCTCTCTCTTTCCTTCCCTCCTACTCTATCTGAAGATTAATGGGAAAATGTCCTCAGATGAGGATTTAAAAAAAAAAAAATTTGCCAGAGCAATGTATATTTTTTAAACACAATCAAATGTCTGGGAGAATCCTGCAGCGTGGTGTGAGAATTCTTTATGCCTCCCACACCTTTGCTCTGCAGATAGAGAGCCTGAGGTGAAGGGTGGGAGTGGCCTGCTCAGACTCCTGGAGCCCGCTTTGTGCTCAGCCTCCTGACTTCTGGCCCAGTGCTCCTGGGTGGCCAGCTATGACATCTGGTTGGCAGCATGCTGCAGACTGGCTGTTCAACCCTTCACCTGAGAGGGCCCTGGCCACTTGCCCATCTCCTGACAGATAAAACCTCAGACGGAGGGCAAACAGGACCGGCTCCAGGAGTCCCTGCAGGTCTGACTCACCCAGTGGTTTGTGCCATGCAGTCCCAAAGGCACTTCCCCGATCTCTTCTATCACTTCCCTTGCTGTGGCCAGATGGGGACTCTTGAGCAACAGGCAGACACCCTGAGCGTGAGAATGGTGCCGCCGGCTCTTTTAAGGTGGGTTTTCCAGGCCCCAGGGACTGGCTTGTCCCATCCCTCTGGGTGGCTCAGCATTGCCCCATTGGTTTCAGTATCAGGGTGGGACAGCGACCTGGGGTGGGACGCTGTGTGACTAGGGCGCAGATACATTGGCGACAGGTGGTGGTGTGCTCTGCAGCACGGAGAGCATGGGCTACCTAGACCCAGGATTTCAAAAATACCATTTACCAGCATTTGCCTTTTGAAAGAAGCAGTCTGCTTACAAATGGCAGGATGTTAAGAAATTTAACTTGCTCTTTTTTCCTTTTTTTAGAAAAGGATATATGAAATCATGTGTGGCAGACGTCTAGTATCTCCATCCCTAAAGTCAGTTATGCTCCCTGGCCAGTGTGAAGACAGTAAAAAAAATTAAATCATTGTTAGGAGATGTTTCTTATCACAGTATAGTTAGCATTTTTGTTTAGAGACTACATTATGTTACTACTGAAGAGAAGAATATCACATGCATGGAATGTTTTTTTGTAATTTCTTTCTTTATTGATTTTAGAGCGACAGGAAGGGAGAGGGAGAGAAAGATAGAAACATCGATGAGAAAGAACATCGACTGGCCGCCTCCTGCATGCCCCCCACTGGGGTTCGGGCCCACAACCTGGGCATGTGCCCTGACCGGGAATCGAACCGGCAACCTCTTGGTGCATGGGTCGGCGCTCAACCACTGAACCACACCGGCCGGGCATCATGGAATGTTTTTATACAGAAATGTTTTAAAACTAAGTTCAGCCCTGGCCGGTGTGGCTCAGCGCTTAGAGCGTTGGCCCGCGGACCAATGAGTCACCAGTTCGATTCCAGTCAAGGGCACGTACCTTGGTTGGGGTTCGTCCCCAGCCCTGGTCGGGGTGTGCAGGAGGCAACTGGTCGATGTGTCTGTCTCACATCGATGTTTCTCTCTGTCTGTCGGTCTCCCTCCATCCCTCCCACTCTATCTGAAGATAAATGGAAAAAAATATCCTTGGGTGAGGATTAAAAAATAAAAATAAAAGTGCATACACTGAAAGCTTTGGCTGGGCACAGGGCTGTTATTTAATAATAAACTTACTGACCTTGACCCAGAGCAGGTCCCCCAGAAGCAGGTTCCTGGAGTGTGGCTTTTCTCAGGCTCTGTGGTCATGTTGCAGGGGAGGGAGCTGGAGGGCTGACCCTGCATCTGTACCATCCCCCTGCCACGGCACCGCAGCCTGTGGTCGGGAACCCTTTGGCTTCTCTGGGAACTCAGTCTGTGCAGCTGAGAAGTGGGTACCCCACTGCCTCCCTTCCAGGCTTGTTGGACAAAATCCTGAGGTAACATGAGTAAGGCATCAACAAGTGCCTGGCTCGGCCTTTTCCTTCACATGAGCTCCACTTCATGCCCTTCAGTTACTCATTTTTAATTCAAAGGTAATCCATGGCCACAGTGGAAAACTTAGAGGACATGTACAAACAAAAAGGGGAAAGGTGACCCAACAGCTTCTAGCTTTCATAAAAGTTTCTTGAATCCTGTTTTCTTCTTTGTGCTGGAGTGAGACGCTTCTTCATTTGTGTGTAGCGGGTGTTAGGTGATGTGGCCCCACTTTGCAAATGAAACTGAATTCCAGAAAGAGGAAGTGCCTCCCCCAAGGTCGGGAAGATAGTAGGAAGTTTAAGCTGGGTTTGAAACCCACAGCTTCTGAGTCCAAGCTCAGCACCCATGTCAGGGCAGGAGGGCCTCAGAAGTGTTCTGCATTGAGGAACCTGCAGGTGGGTCTCATACCTGCCCCGAACTCCCATGTGGACAGGGAGCCTGTGCCCACGATGCCATATTTTCCTTGTGACAACTTGAGGTACATTCCCACCAAAGACAGACTCCTGTTTCATGGCCTAACCGGCCCTGGAGACCTGGGTGTGGGCAGGTTGTGAATAAACAACCCAATCAGGGGTTTTTAGGCCCCTCAGTTTTGCATTCCCAGGGTTACTGGGTTGGCACTACCCTTAGGCTGCCATTATACGTAAGTGCCAACCTTCTGGGCTTTCCCCTTGCTTTAAAGGGCGGTCTTTACACCCTGACCGGTTTGGCTCAGCGGTTAGAGCGTTGGCCCGCGGACCAGAGAGTCCCGGGTTCGGTTCCCACTAAGGGCACATACTTTAGTTGCAGTTTGTCCCCGGCCCCGGTTGGGGTCGTGTGGGTGGCAACCACTCGATGTGTCTCTCTCACTTGGATGTTTCTCTTCCTCCCTCTCTCCTTCCCGCTCAAATAAGTAAAAGGCGGTCTTTACTCTTTGATTTCCTGTTTTCTAGCTGGCTGTCTTGGGGTTCAAAGCAAATATTTCCATTGTTTTCTTATTTATTTTTGTTAATCCTCACTGGAGGGTATTTTTCCATTGCCTTTTTTTTTTTTTTTTTAAAGATAGAATGGAAGGGAGGGGGAGAAAAAGAGACATTGGTTGGCTACCTCCCACATGACCCCCAGCCATGGCTGAGGGATCGAACCTGCAACCCAGGTTCATGTCCTTGACCAGGAATCTGACCCGAGACCCTCTGTCTGCAGGCTGACGCTCTAACTGCTGACCCAAACCGGCCAGGACTCCAGTATTTTTCTAAGAGAAACAAACATGTATTGTGTTAATGGCTAAAGTAACAAACAGTTTTTTAAAAAAAATATGTTTTTATTGATTTTTTTTTTAGAGGAAGAGAGAGATAGAAACATCAATGTGAGAGAGATACATTGATTGGCCGCCTCCTGCATGCCCCCCACTGGTGATCGAGCCCACAACCGGGCATGTGCCCTGACCAGGAATCAAACCGGGACCTCTTGGTGCATGGGTCGACGCTCAACCACTGAGCCACACCAGCTGGGCCCAAATAAACAGTTTTAATAGTTAAAATTATTCATTGAGGTCAAGTGGATTGTGGCCAAGTTGTTCCCTGAAATCTAGTAGTATAATTTTAAAGAATGCTGAAAAGATAGAGACATCAGTCCATAAACCCTAATTTGTGTGATGATTGTACGTAATCACGTGATGTAAGCCAGGCCCTGTGCTGGTCCAGGTGGCGCACAAGCCTGCTCCTGGGCCAACACTGCAGTCAGATCTGGTCGTCCCGAGAATCCGTGAGGGAAGAGAAGGGATCGTCTCACTTAGTCGGTTTGCCCGTCTGTAGGAGGGGGGCAGTTGGGCTAGAGGTGGCATGTACCTTACATGTCGGCCTGCACCCTGGAACAAATGGACCACAGTGTCCTAGCTGAGACAAGTTTGCCACACAGGGACCAAGTGGCCTGCAAAGGTCCCTTCCATCACTGACATCCTAGGATTGGCAACTCCAGAAGAAACTAAGGTTGTTTCTAAAAGGGGAGACACTATGATACTTTCAACAATAAAGATTTTTTTAAAAAGATTGAAAGAAAAATAAGGTGGTTTCTTTGTAAGGATGACAGGTCCAGAGGGTCACTTTCCTGGAGGGGAAGGGGCAATGTTAGACGTGTACAGTGGTGACAAGTCCTCCAAGCAGCAGCAGGCTGTCTCTTGGGCTCTTGTTCTGTAGGGCTCAGGCAAGTGTTAGTGTTTGGTCAAGACTGGAATGGGCTCTGAAAACTTCATCCTCACCTGACCTGTTAGCAGTCACTGCCCACATTGTGCAGATGTGGGAACTGAAACTTAGAGAAGAAAAATAACCCGGAGGGAGGAAAGCCACAGCTAGGACTAGACCCACGCCTGACCCACACTCCCCCTGCACAGCTCTGTGTGCTGCGCTATTTATTACCAGGCCTGTCATTGGGATTCACCTTGGCCCAGAGGCTGCTTGGTGAACATGGATCCCCACAAAACCCCTGGAGGAAGCAGGTTCTTTGTCAGAAAGGCCAGTGGGTATAAAGGTTGCGGTATGGGCGAAGGATGTCCACAAGGACCGAAGACCGCCAGAGCCAGGAATTGCCTCAGCACAGCCATCTCCAGCTGGCACAGAGATCGAGGTCCTGCGCTGTCTTTGGTGAGAACAGCACCACGTTCAGTCTGGACACCTGGATTTGGCTCCCGGCAAAGCCGTTGTACCAGCCTGGGCAAGTTACTTTGCTCCTTGAGCCTTGGTCTTGTCATCTGTAAATTGAAACTAATTATACTACTTCACAGGACTGGTATAGGGTTTATATGAAAACAAAAAAACCTTTACTGAATGCTTGGTAGGTACCAGGCACTGTTTACCTGTATTACCTGGACCTTCACAGCAGTCCTCGGAAAGCAGGTGCTATTACTGACTCCATTTTAGGAAATGGAGGCACAGAGAGGAGGTTAAGTAACTTACCCAATGTCACATAGCAAGTGAAGAAGCTGGGATTGGAACCTCGCCCATCTGGCTTCAGAGTGGGTGTTCAGTAAGAATCTGCTGGATGAATAAATACATTCTAGGGCTGGTGAGTCCTAGACAACAGCTTTCTGAGACTATTCAAGGTAAATGGGACCTTGGAGGAGCCTTGGTGTAGCCTGCTGTTTAATGGATGAGGACCTCAGGGGTCCGAGTCAAAGACCCACTGGAGGTCTTAGCAAGTCTGGCAGAGCTGAGGTGAGGACTCAGGCCTCCAAACAGCCAGGCCTGTCGGGGCGCCCATGGCCCACAGTCCTGAGGTTATATGTTCTAGGAAACAACTCTGAGAAAAAGTGCCATCACTTCCATAATCATTAACCAGAGTCTCAGCGACCTCAAGGTGCTCTCATTCTCCACAATGTATCCATTGACCCTGCCCCCAAACACATTAAATAACATTGTTACAAAAATGGTTCATGCTATGTGACAATACACGCCTGTGGAACCCAAGTAAAAGGATCTGCTGGAATGGCTGCCTATGGGGCAGGAGACTGGGAGTGACCCACAGGGTAAAGGGGAATGCGTAAAATGAGGAGGCCAGCCAGGACCAATTACGTCTAAGCCGTCACCTGGGGAGAAGGGTTAATTCATCCCACTGCACCAAGGGCCAAAAATAAAACAGGAAAAACAAGACACTGGATGAAATCACTCTGCCTGGGCTCAAGGAGGAAAGGTGGGGACATGTCCCAGGCTGCCCTACCAAAGGCAGAGGCTTGGAAGAGGGTCCCTGTGTGGGGCAAGTGAGGTCAAGGTGTGTCAGTCACACCTACCTCTGAGCTCCAGCTCCCGGCCAGAGGCCACTGGCGGCAGGGAAGGAGTGAAGAGCAGCAGGGTTGGTGTAATGGTCACACAGCCACCAGATGGTGACCCTTCCTCACCAAGGTTTAGCCGGATCCACTCTTAAGATGATTCTAAGGATGTCAAGAAGACACTGATATAGGCCAATAATCCTGTGACTATGATAATTGTAGGCTCAGTTGCCATGAGGATCCTGACACATGCTGGTCCAAGGGGTACACTCACCCATGTCCCAGGCCAGCGGAGTGTGCCTGTGAGGATTGGGGGCATCTTCATTTACTCAGCTGGACCATCTGTGCATGGGGACAGTTGGATGTGACCTCCCCTAACCACCCACCTGGCCCTGCAAGCGGTTATCCCTGGGACACAGAGCCTGCAGTTCTGGGCTCGGGTCACAAGGTGGCAGTGTGGGGAAGAGAGCTGACAAGCCCACAGAGCAGATTTGTTTGCTTTCAGTGCTGGAAGTGGGGAGTAGCCTGGTCCTTCAAGAAATGGCTCATTTATTAAACATGAAACTAACCCCAGTGGCTGGGGAAGGGCAGCAAGGAGAGGCAGGCACGACTTTCTAGAAAGTCAATCTGCAAGCCTGTCAGTCCTCACCCATTAACCATCAGAGGTGGGTGACTCTGTGTGTGTGCTCGCGTGCTTATGTACATGTGATGTACAGGGTGGGGCAAAAGTAGGTTTACAGTGTTGGTATGGAAAGTAATACAATAATTAATAAATAATACAAGAACAAACTTGGTGTTTCATGTACTCACAACTGTAAACCTACTTTTGCCCCACACTGTATATGTGAATGTGTCAATGTGTGTATGACTAGTGTAATTGTGTGTGAGGGTGACAGTAGATGAGTGTGAAGTGTGACTATGAGTGGGGGGAGGGGGCAAGGGGAAGTAGCAGGCTCAGGTGTCGCCAGAGAGGCTAGGAGGAAGCTATAAACCTGGGCGATGTCCTCTTTATCAGCAAGCCCTTCTCCTGGGTGAACTGGAGTAGAGGGCAAAGTTCCTGCAGATTAGTAGGGACCAGGAGGCATGAGCATGGCAGCGGCATTAGAGGGGAGGAGGTGGCACTCCAGGGAAAGAGAGGGCCCACACTAAATTCCACCTAGCCCCGGACTCAGAGAGGGGGTTCTGGCCCAGCACAGCCAGATTCCATCCAGCCTGGCCATTTTCTCTTTTATTTTATTATTATTTTTCTTTATTGATTTTAGAGAGAGAGGAAGGGAGAGAGAGAGAGATAGAAACATCGATGAGAGAGAACATAGATTGGCCGCCTCCTGCATGCCCCACACTGGGGATCAGGCTCACAACCTGGGCATGTGCCCTGACCAGGAATCGAACTGGCGACCTCTCGGTGCATGGGTCGACGCTCAACCACTGAGCCACACCGGCCGGGCAGCCTGGCCATTTTCAGGTTAGCTGCCCAGGCAGGACAGCTAACCTCCCTGGGCTTCAGTTTCTCCACCTGTAAAATGGCAGAAAACTGGGCCTGCCTTCCTGGCTGTGGGAGAGGATTCAAAGACAGTTATGTACGAATGCACTTAGGAGAAGGCCTATTTGAGGAGACCGTGTACAGCCTGGTCCAGACCCACTCTGTCCTCCGCCTGTCCAGCTTTCTGAGAGGACCTTCCTAACGGTGGATCGGGCCTTCTCCGAAGGTGGGGCGGGCTGGGCTCTGGGGGAGGGGAGCTTGCTCTTAGGGGAGGGCCGTTGGGCCCACACCTGACTCACATGTCCTCGCTCGAGTTTTGCTCTTGTTTCTCCTTTTCGTTTTATTAAGGACTGGGTGGAGAACATTTGGTGTCATCAGAGATCACTTTGAACCTACTGTCTCACATTAGGAGCTGGCTTGAGTCAAATGGTCACCATGGAATTTCTTTTTTTAGCACATAAACAGCCAAGTCAGAGGCAGCTGTGGCCCGGTCCAGGGCGGAAAGCAGCCTCCTGGCTCGTGTTTCTTGGGCAATCAGATGCCAAGTCTCAACTCACCGGTGAGGAAGCCCAGAAACTGTGGTTTGGAGGCCACGTCTAGCTAATCAGGTGGCTTCACCTGGGAAGCCCCCTCTGAATGTCAAAGCCACAGGAGAAAGGACATGGAGAGTAGCTAGGATGGCACTTCTTAGGGACCACCCAAGGAGATGGTGAGCACTGAGTGCCAAGTCAGTGAGGAAACTCTGTTTTGGAGCCAAAGCATAAAAAAAAACCAAAAAAAAAACGGAGCCACAGCCCTGGCCAGTTGGCTCAGTGGTTGGAGTGTCCCATTAAAGAGGACTGACCACTGTGGGTTCTTCTTATTGTTATTATTAATTGTCCTTCATGAGGGATGAGGGCCTTTTCGGTGTGTTGAGCCTTAAGACTACAATGAGGATCTAGAAGGGCCCTCCAGGTTCTGCCAGAAGACACGCTGATTTGTACGAGGTTCAGCCTTGGTCCTTCTCTCCAAATTCCATCAGCCAATCTCCAAACTCGGTGTTCAGGTGAGCCACAGACCCACTTCTGCTCTCCCCCAGCCCCTGTCCCCTCCTCCCAGCCCTGCACCCAGGGACCCTTCACACTTCTCCATCAGCAAGCCCAGCACCAGCCCTGTCGCCAGCCTGCGGGTCCCATGGGGCTGGAGCCAGGCTTTCATGCGCGTGGTTCCGCTGCCTCCTGCTCCAGACTCCCAGAAGCACAAGCCAGATCCCTGATCCAACCTCTTCCAGTTTTCATCCCCGTTTCCTGAGCGGAGGAAGGATGTCACTCGGGCTTAGGTAGTGAGAGCAGCCAACTTTATTTCTGGGCTGCCACCCCCTGGTTGCTGCCAGGAAAGCCTCTCAGAGTGCCCTTCCCCACACCTGCATGCACCGTCTTGGCCACACGGCCTTGCCAAGCCGTCTCCTGGCAGTGTTCTGCCCCAGGGAAAGGCCCTTCCTCCTGGAACCCCAGAAGGGAGGGCCTGGACCTTCAGGCCCCATTTGGCCCACCACCAGGGTCTAGGCCCTTCCCCTCCACTGTTCCCTTTAGCCCTACCCTCTCCCTCCCACCCTGGCTCTGTTCAACCCTCAAAACACAACTCCCACTTCGTGTGTATACCTGCTCCGGGGCAGGCTGGGCCCAGGGTCAGGTACTCCCATGAGCTGGCAACAACGTTAAGAAGGAATTTCAAGATTGCCCTTTAAGAATGTCCTCAGCCTGGCAGAACCCTTCAGGGCTGGGAATTCCCGCCTGGGAATTTTTCCAATATTCTGCCAGCTGTTTCTTCTCTTTCAGTGGTTTTATTTATTTATTTCTGTTCCAACTCCTCCTTTCGCTTTCTGTACGGCAGCTCAGACCAGATGGCGGGGGAGGGTGGGCCCTGGCATTTGCTGAGGTCAGAGCTGTGCCCAGGGCCAGCTGTGCCGGGAGGGAGTGGGATGCCCGAGGGGGCAGGAGAGGCCCAGGAGCCCAGATGGCGATCTCCACGTCATTGCGCTCTGGGCATGCGGCCTTGTCTTCTGGCCCTGTCAAAAACGCACATTTGCTACTTGGGAGGGTGACACATTAACCCAGTAACACCAATTCACTTGTTAGATGTGCTGGCTGTCGCCTAACAGAGCAGAGACCAGGGATAAGGGCACACGAACAGGGGAGTGGTGGAGAAGCCCTGGGAAGGGCTGGAGGCACGGGCCGCATGCCTGGGGAGGCGCCATGGCACCTCTGAGCATCAAGGGCTGCCAGACACCTGGGGAGCAAAAGGGATGAAGACCTGTCTAGCAGGACTTTCTTCGCTGTGGAATTAGGCCCCACCAGTTGGGTAGGGTGGGTACGGTCCCTTGGCAAGATCCTTGCCCTGATGTGATGTGGGCCCCACAGCACCTGCTTGTGCCGCTGGGTCTTGGACAACTTCCTTGGACAACTGGCCTCCAGCTTTGCATAACAGAACAGTAAAATAGGTGACTCAGACCAGTGAAAGCTTTACTTTCTCTCATGTGAAAGAACTGTGGAGGCGGACGGTCCTGAGCATTTAAAAAGCAAGACTTTGGCCCTGACCAGTGTGCTCAGTGGTTAGAGTGTCGGCCTGCGCACTGAAGGGTCACAGGTCTCATTCCCGGTCAAAGGCATGTACCTGGGTTGCTGGTTTGATCCCCAACCTGGGTTGGGACACGTGTGGGAGGCAACCAATGTGTCTCACGTGGATATTTCTTTCTCTCTCTCTCTCCCTCCTTCTCTTCCACTCTAAAAATCACTGGAGAAAATATCCTTGGGTGAGGATTAACAAAACAATAAATGAATTAAAAATGTTTAAAAGCAAGACTTTAAGGACCACAGATGCCATCCTGCTGGTGTGGCTCAGTGGCTGAGCGTCGACCTTGCACCAAGAGGTTGCCGTTTTGATTCCTGGTCAGGGTACATGCCCGGGTTGTGGGTCTGATCCCCAGTGGGGGCATGCAGGAGCGGCCGATCGATGTTCTCTCTCATTGATGTTTCTATCTCCCTCTCCCTCTCCCTTCCTCTTTCTCTCAAATCAATAAAGGAAAAAAAATTAAAAAAAAAAAGGAACACAGATGCCTAGGTTCCCTCGCCTTCCTGAGTCTACCACCAGGCGTTTCCCGAGCAGGCAGCTCATTCTGTGTGCAGCTGGCTTCCTTCCCTCCCGCATCACCGCCCCAAAGCCCCACGGGCCTCCTGGGCTCACCTCCCAAGTCTGTCTTGGGGTCTGTATGTGGGGGGAACCCCGACAAAGACACTAACATGGTGAGCACTCCCTGCGTGGGAGGCCTGTCTCATTTCTTCCTCACCCTGTGGGGTGGGGTGGGATTATTGAGCCCCATCTTGGGGACGAGGCCATAACTTGTCCAAGGTCACCCACCATTGGAGTCAAGACTCAGACCAGGCTGGTCACTGTATTTCCTTGGGATGGGTTCCTAAACCTGAACCCCGGGCAGAGGAGCAGGCTTTTGACCTGTTCTGTCAAAGGGCCCTGAGCCAAGCCTGACTTCCCCTCCCAGCAGTGTGGGGACGACTCAATTCTCACGTCCTCCCTCCCTGCCAGCGGCTCCCAGCTCCCCCCAACTCAGCCCGCGAGGCCAGTTCTCCCAAATGTCTTTTTTTAAATGCAGAAAGCATTAATGTGAACTAGCCTGCCAGCCTTATATGCAGTATGTGTCTGTGCGTTGGGCTGAAAATGGATGGAGCCAAGGGGACAAGTTCCAAACCTGAGCAGAGCAGTCGTTTCCTCCAGCCCTCGGCCTTCTGGGGCCTGCAGCTCTGTCCATGTCCCCTCACCGGGCGGGTGGGTGGAGATGCCTGGGTGGCAGGTGGAGGGGGAGCCGGAGGAAGGGCAGCTGGATGGCATTGTGCGGCGAGGGCCTGGGAGAGAAATCCTTGCACAGCTTTGGTCTCTGCCACCGCATTCCTTTTCTTGGCAGAAACACTGGTGAGGTGGGTGGTTGTGCCTGCAGCACCCTTAGACATTTGAAGAGCTACCAGCCACTCCCCAACCCAGAGGTGCCAAAGCCTGAGGGTGGCAGGAAGCACGCAGGCCGCTGGAGGGAGGCCCCGGGATTCCTCTCACGGGCAGAAGGAGCTGCTGTGCTCGCAAGGAGCCCAGCCTGTGGCTGCAGGATGGAGCCTGGCTCCATCTAATACAGCTCTGCGCTGGGCCCGGCCGGGGTGGCTCAGCGGACTGAGTGTCCCATGGACTGAGAGGTCCCGGTTCTATTCCCGGTCAGGGCACATGCCCGGTTGTGGGCTCGATTTCCAGTGGGGGGCATGCAGGAGGCGGCCAATAGACGTTTATATCTCGCTCTCCCTTTCTCTCTCTCTAGAAAAGTAATAAAAACATATTAAGAAACAAACACACTCTCTGTTGGGCTTTATAGTATCCAAAACACTTTCACATCAGGGACTCCTTTGATCCTTCCACAACCTGTAAAGTAGGCTGAGCAAGGGTGTCATTACCCCCCTTTCACAGATGGGGAAGCGGCGGCTCTGACCGAAATGATTTCTCCACCCACCCGCTACAGAAATCATTTCATGTATTCATAGTGATAACAAGTTCGTTGAACATTATTAAGGGCAGGTGCTGTGTGTGGCTCTTTGTCCAACCTTTCAGTCCCCATAAGTAGCTGGAATCGGAGCCTTGGCTGCCGCACTCCACAGCCAGGGGTTCTCAAAGTGCGGTCCCCAGGCCAGGAGCGTAGCCGGGAACTTGTAAGAAATGCACGTTCAGGCGCCGCCCCAGCGGTACCGGTACCGGTCCGAAGGAGAAGCCCGCGGGAGGCCTGCAGGCTGTGGACGAACAGCCCCCGTGATCGGATGCTCCCAGATCTGGGAGCTGCTGTTCTAGTACATTCTTTTAACTTCGTGGGTGTCAACCCTGACTGCACGTTGGAAGCACTTGGGAGCTTTAATAAGTACCAAAGCGGGCCAGACCTGAAGCTCCGGGGAATTTTTAGACGTTCCCCGCGTTCAGGTCACTGTCTCCGACATGCACCAGGATGGAAAGCTGCACATTTTACCAGAAGGTTCTAGAGTGGAACAGGGCAGCCTTTGCAGAGGCTCCTGGAGGGAATGGGGAAGACTTGGAGTCAGGAAGAAGAGACCCTGGGGGCTCAGCGCCTCCTAGCCGCCTCTGTGGGGGCCCAGGAAGCCCGCAGCCCTGGGGGGCGGGCGGGGCCCGCAATTGTTTGTCTTGGCATTTGCCCAGGCAGGCAGCTCTGTGCGGGGCTGCAGCTCCTGTTTGTGTGGTTTAACTGCTGGTCTGGTTTTTCCAGGCTGGTCAGACACCCCTTCGAGCAGCACATCTCAGTCCGGTCAGAGGATTCCCCGGGAGCTGACGCAGCCGTTTGCCCATCGAGTGGACGCAAGGCGGGTGTGGCTGCGCCGGCTCCTAGCTGTGTCCCAGCCAAGCCCACGCAGGTCAGGGATTGGATGGGTGTATCGGTTGGGGTCCAGTCAGGAGACAGAAAGTACACTGGTTATTGTAACAGAGAGAATCTAATATGAAGAACTGTTCATTAGGGACTGAAGAATTGAAAAGGCAAAGAGAGAATGCTGAAGGTCACACAACCGCAGAAGCAGCTAGGGCTCCCTAGGACTGGAAGAACACAGGGGAAAGGTTACATTGTTAAAACTTACAAGCTGGGCCCACCTGGTGTGCACCAAGAAGTCCTGGTTCGATTCCTGGTCAGGGCACATGCTTGGGGGCTGTGGGCTCGATCCCCAGTGGGGGGCATGCAGGAGGCAGCTGATCAATGCTTCTCTTTCTCTCGCTCTCTCTCCCCCTCTTCCTTACTCTCTCTCTAAAATCAATAAAAACATATTAAAAAAAAAAAAAAAAAACCACCTTAGAAGCTGGGAGGACAGCTGTGGAGCTGAAACCCAGACCTTGGGGGAAGGGGGAGCCAGCTGGAATCAGCTGCTGCGTCAGGTGGAGAAAGCCTAGCTAGGGCAGGCGGTGTCGGGGCAGCTGAGTTTCTGGTTGTCTAACTTCTCTACCCTTGGGGACCCTCCATCCTCACCTCAGTCTCACACTCTCCCCCCTCTCAGTTTCCTTCTTTCCAGGACCAATCCCAAATGTTGCTGGTTCAATCAATAAGCCTTTATTGAACACCTGTTATGCCCCAGGCCCTGGGGTCTGGGTGCCAGAGATGCAGATACAGTAATAGCACCCACATTTATTGGAGCATTTACCTGTCTGACTCTGCTCCAAGTATCTCACATGCATTAACTCATTTACTCTTTCCCTCAATTTACAGATGGGGAAACTGAGGCACAGAGACATTTAATAACTTGCCTAAGGTTATTATTTAGTTATTAAGCGGCAGAGCCTGAGTATTTCCCCAGTCAGTGTGGCTCCACTACTCGATACTCTCCACCAACTCATCTCATTGCTTCAAGCCCTCGAGAGACAGACATGCAAACAGTTGACTGCGGCACAAAATGGAGAATGTCACATGGGGAGGGTGCTAGCTCATTTCATTCATTCATTCATTCATTCATTCATTCATTCAATCAATAAATCTTTAGACTGGGGTGGAAATGAGAGAAGCTGCTTCCTGGAGGAGTGATGTTGGGCAGAAAGGACAAGTGGGAGTTAATCAAATGAAAAAGAAGAAAGAAGGTAGAGGGAACAGCATGTGCAAAGGCTCTGAGGTGGGAAGGGCACAGTGAGTACGTGGATGGCGAGTCCTGCCCCTGATCTCTGGCCTGCTGACCTTGGCCAGCCCTCCCAGGCATGCAGCCCACCTGCTGGGACCCCCACCACTCCAGTCTGGAGCCCTGTGGCCAACCCTTCCTAGACCACGCTGGAGGCTGGCCTTCGCCTGCTAGTGCAGGTCCCAGCCTCCCTCAGCTCCTCACAGGCTGGCCTCGGGGGACACCTGAGGGAGACCTGAAAAAGCTCCACAGCTGAAAGCTGGTCTAGGGACAGGCAGGGGCAGTCCTTTGTTGAGCGAGTGGTGCAAGTCCCCAGGGAGTTTCTGGAAAGTGAGTGAATGAGTGATCTATATAAATGACCTTTGTAAAACGAAGCGTCAGGGCAGCTCAGGACACAAATGGGCCATGATGGACCCCTCTCTTCAACCTCCAGAGCCTTGACCGGGAGCCTTGGAGCAGTCAGTGCACCCCCAGTGACCCCCACTCCTTGACTGGGTGGGAGGCGATGGTCAGAGTTCACAGGGCAAGGAGACGAAAAGGCGAGCTGGAGAGGAATGGCGCTGTGTGAGGCGGCTTTGCAGCCTGACCCTCGGTGCAGCTGGGCCTTTGCAGATGAGGTTCTGAGGCTCATGCACAGGTTTCGTGCAGAATCCAGAGGGCCTCTGGAACCCGTGGGCAAGACCCTGGCCTCCTCCTAGTCAGCAGGGGGAGAGACAGACTAGAGGAAAGAGGGAACTGCCTTTTCCTAGGTTCCTCTTTCCGCTCTGCTTGCAGAAAAACCAAGTGCCTCGGGCTGACTCTGGACCAGTTCCCCTGAAGCAATTAGAGCAGCCACTGTCTTTGATGCTCCCAGGAAGGGCACCCTCCTCCCCCATCCTGCCACCTTGCAGTGCCGGGAGGCCTGACTGGGGCCCCATGCTGGTATCTGTTGAGAACTGCATGCCTGGAGTCCCCAGCCCCGCTCCCACCTCCCACCGACAGGATGCCCAAAGCCATCCAAGTTTCCAGGGGCCCAACCCAATCAAGCGCTGAGAGCTGTGTCATCCTCGTGGCTGTCCCTGAGAACATCTGATGAGGAGGAACACGGTTGCATGGGCCCCTCTGGCTCCCAGTGGGAAACCGAGCCCCTCCTCTCCAGACCCCACACCAGCCTGAGGTAGGCCTTTCAGCAGAACCGCTGCACAAAGATGATTTGAATCTCTGGGGCAAGGGTGAGGGTGTGTGCACCCTCTGTTGTCCCGTGTTGGGTTGGGGGGCCCTGCAGGATGCCACCACCGTCTGCCACACTGACCTGGCCCTGCGCTGTTGGAGAACATGGGAACCGCCCGATCAGATGACATGGGCCAGGACCCAGGGTCTTGGGTGAGGACTTGGTGGCAGACTGAGGGGCGGCCCCCTTGATTTGTTGGGGGTCCGGAGACTCTCTGTCCTCTCAGTACCCCACGGCACACCATCTTTCCCACCAGCCAGATGCTCCTCCCCCTTCCCTGCTTTGCTCCCTCCCATCTCACTCCAGGTGGGCAGGTCCCGTAGGCAGCAGCCAGCTCGGAGCAGCAAGAGCCAACCATTAGGTATCCAGGAATCCTGTGAGCTGGTTGCTAATGCAGCCACCATCACAGCTTCAGTTACAGAAACCAGGGCGTCTCACCCTTCCGTCATCACTGCCTCCTGCGGAGACTTTCCAGATGTTTTCCTAGCCTCCTACCACCCTCCCCGTGACATTTTTTTTTTAAAATATGTTTTTATTGATTTCACACAGAGAGGAAGGGAGAGTGAGAGTGAGAGAGAAACATCCATGAGAGAGAACATCGATTGGCTGCCTCCTGCACGCCCCCAACTGGGGACGGAGCCCTCAACCCGGGCACGTGCCCTGACTGGGAATCAAACTGGCGACCTCCTGGTGCACAGGACGACACTCAACCACTGAGCCACACTGGTCGGGCCTCCCCATGAAATGTTAATATGACAATATATTGTCTGTCTATTTACGTGCTGGATGGATATCTGAGCTTTATATATAAAACGAGTAAGATTTTTCCCCCCACCAGGAATCAATTGTCACCCCTGTTGAGAATGCATGATGTAAACTCACAGTTAAATAAATTAAAAACAAAAGTAATATATACTCAAACTCATCACCTCCTAGTTATTATTTTATTTTTATTTTCTTATCCTCACCTGAGGATATGCTTATTGATTTTTGAGAGAGGAAGGGACAGAGAAAGAGAAACATCAATGTGAGAGAGCAACATCGGTCGGTTGCCTCCCGCATGCACCCTGACCGGGGACCTGGCTGAATCCCCCCTCAACCTAGGTATGTACCCTGACCGGGAATCGAACCCAAGACCTTTCCATGTGCAGGACAACCCTCCCACCAGCTGAGCCACACCAGCCAGGGCAATGCATTTCTTACTATAAATTATAATCCAAAACTTCTGGAGAACACTGATCTACAGTGTTTTCAATCTCTCCTAGAGTGAGTTTATAGTTGAAAAGCCAGTCAGCGTCCCGGGGAGGTGGGAGTGGTGTGGGGGTGGGGGCTGGGCCTAAAATAGGTGCAGCCACTTTGTCCAGACAAATAGCCAAGGAGCCCTGGCCTTGGGTTCTTTCCTCCGTGTCCTGGACAAGGACATGACTTCCCTGGGCCTCAGTCACCCTATTTGTCAAAGGGGGCTCCCGACAGGGTGCTGTGAGGATCCCCAGGAGCCGAGGAGCCCAAGGCCCCCACCCACTGAGGTAAGAGGCAGCTTTGCTATTTCATCATTTCATTCGGGTCTGTCTGCTCTAGCAGGCGAATTGTTTTTTCTTCTTTACCTCAGGAGAAAGGAATGTACATGCCCCTCACCCCTCGGTACCCTGGCTGGATGGGCCTGGAGCTCAGGGGTAACCAGAAAGGTATTTCAGAGGCTAAATTCCAAGATGAGACTCTCCTAAGGATTTTATGCAGATAAAATCAAGTTCTGGTAAACTCTCAAAGCAACTTCCAAAGGGCAGTAAAGGCCCCAGGAGCGGGGCAGGGCAGCCTCCTGCCTTGTGTCTGGGAAACAGAGGGGTCTGGGTTTCCAGGAACATTGCCTGCAAGCCCTGAGTCGTCGCTAGAAGCCATCCTGGGCCCCCGGGGAGTGCAGGCAGGGACAGTACCCCCCCCAGGTGGTTTCCTGAACCTGTGTCCTGGCCACCCCTACCCTCAGCCTATCCCCCTTTTCTGGGCCTCTTCTGCTTCTCTGAAACCCATGTTGGCCAACCTGCTTCCATGCAGGGAACTTGGACATGAGTGGAATATCTGGAATTCCTAGAGGATTTATAATCCAGCAACTGGAACAGGTGTAGGTAGCTGACCGCCACCCACCCCCCGTCTGTGCCTCTGCCTCCAGCTCTGACATTCAGCTTTCCTCTCGGGCCAGTGTCACATCTAAGTCACCATCCTGACCTCCATGCCCTTGTTCAGAGCAGAGAGCACGGGATGCAGTCAGGAGTCCTGTTTCTAGACCTAGCTCTGCCTCTAACTGCGTGTGACCTCAGGCAGTCCACCTCACCTCTCTGGGCCTCAGTTCCCTCATCTGGTGGGGGATGGGCCAGTACTTGATTTTCTGTAAGAGTCAGGTCTTTAACTGTTCTTTCTAAATTCCTAGGAAATGAACGACAGGAGCTGAAACCATGCTTGTTTCTGCCCCAGAGAGAGAAATGGGTACCTAATTCCTGAGGAGGCAGCCAGAGCTTCCGACTCACCAACCACCTTCTGGGGTTTGCAGTCTGCTTGGTGGGGCAGAGAGGGGGCGTCCTTTCTGCAGCCTGAGCAAGCAGGATGTGGACTCTGGCCTGTACAGGGTGTACCCGGGTCTGGGGTGGGGTGTGGGAAGTGGGCATTCCCCACACAGCAGCTGCATTCTGCACGGAGCTTGGAAATGGGGAACTTGTCCTTGGCAGTCCTTCTCCCTCGTCCTCCTGTCTCAACTCAGAGACTCTCTGCCTTATTTTGGAGATGCCCATTGTCCAGGGCTGATTAGAGGGACTCCTGAACCCCACCCACTCAATCTGCCCCCAGATCATCCCTGTCACCCGCCTCGACAAACTGTCCTTTGAGAGTCAGAAGGCCAACAGATAATCAGCCCTTCAGGCCCAGAATTTCAGTTGTCGAAATTAATCCTCAAAAAAGAGATCCTCAGATGCTCTTCTTCCTCCGTGACATCTGCCCTGACCAGTGCCCCCACGCCCATGCCTTGCCCCCATCTTTCACATCAGACATTCAGTTGATCATTTATCCGCTCCATGTGTTTTGAATGATAGCTACCCACTCTGCTCTCCTGGGTGCTGCCTTAAGGAGAGCAAAACCAGACCCAGACTCTCCTCTGTGGGGTTTACACGGCCCTTCCTCCTCACCCCTCCAGCCCCACTGGCTCCAGACCAGCTCCCAAGGCAGCACTATGTCCTATGCATCTCTGTTTCTCAACACCCAGCAAGTGCCTGTCATCTAACAGGGCTTCAGTATATTGCAGATGACATCTGGGTGGCTAAAAGGGAAATTGGTTCGTGCCTGAAGCCGGTCCTAACTCTGTTATTCGGGGATAACAAAAGAGGGGGAAAGTAAGTGAGGCTAAGCACTGGGTTAGGCCGCCGCCAGCCTGCAGAGAGCAGTTGGGCCATAACTGCCACAATTATAAGTGCATTCTCTTTTTGACTCTGCAGTTCCACTTCTAGGAGTTTCTTGATGGATGCTCACACAGGTACACGAGGTATGTACAGTGTTGGTCGCTGTAGCATTGTTTGCAACAAATTAGCAACGACTTCAGTGTTCATTAATGGAGTCTAGTCTGATATATTATGCTGCACCTACGGAGAGGGGAATCCTCCGGGTTGTAAAAAACACTGAGAAGGCTCTCCTTGAATGTAGATAGGAAGTCCTCTCAGACACATTGTTGAATGAAAAAGGAAGGTGAGGGAGAGTGTGGTAGTTCACTGCTCTTTGTTTAAAAAATTGGAGGGGGGGGCGGGCTGGGGAAGGAACATATAGACGTTTACCTGTATTTGTTTAGAGACGCATAGACGGACCCTGCAGGGAGGGTCCCCAGGAAATGGGCAAAGGAGATGCCATGGGAGGAAAAGTGGGCAAGTGGGGAGCGAGGTGGCAAGAAATCTTTCCACTGAATATCTGAATCTTTTGAATATTATACCATGTAAATATGTTACCTATTAAAAATTAAAATAAAAAGTAAAAGTAATTATAAAGACTATGAGGCAACATTGGAAAATGCTTATAAGATAGGTGGGGGAAAATTAAAAGACTGTATTCAGTGTGATTACAACTATGGATAATAAATGCATGTTAAAATTTCTATTTTTGAAAAAAGATTCTATTTGTAGAAGGAACATTCTAGGTAATTTTTATCTCCTTCTTTTGTATTTTCCCAGAAATTTCAATAATATATATTGTTTGTTTTTTTTTTTATCCTCACCCGAGGACATTTTTCCATTTTTTGTTCAGATAGAGTGGGAGGGAGAGAGAGGAAGAGAGAGAGAGAGAGAAACATCGACGTGAAAGGGACACATCGAGTGGCTGCCTCCTGCACGACCCAACCAGGGCCGGAGACAAACTGCAACCGAGGTACGTGCCCTTAGCGGGAACTGAACCCGGGTCTCTTTGGACCGCAGGCCGACGCTCTAACCGCTGAGCCCAACTGGCCAGGGCTATATTGTTTTTATTATTAGAAAAATTAGCGACACAAGAAAATTCATATATACTAAGAGAATTGTATATTCTGTATAATCTCATTTATGAAAACAAGGCACTGAAAGGAATGGAAGAAAATACGCAAAATGTTCACTGTGGTTGTCTCTAGTGTGAGATACTAGGCGATTTTTAAAATATTAAAATATTTTGTATTATTTTTATGATGGAAGGAGGGAAGGAAGGACGGAAGGAAGTCTAGTGGAAGGGACAAAATAACAGTTGTGTTAGGGTAGTAAGATTATGGGTCATTTTTGCTGACTTGTTCAGTTTCCCAAACTTTTCATTATGTGGTTTCATTGTTATTTTAGCAGAATAAAACCCTTGCTGCTGCAGAGCAGAATTTACTCCCCAAAGACCTGCTGATTATGCTAAAGAGCTAGAACTCCTAACTGCTTGTTATTCATCCCAAGTAACAAAGCAAAAGGCTTGCTCTGGATGGTGGGAGAGTGCTCCTGGTGACATGCTGCTGGGGAAAAAGAGCAAAAATCAGAGTACCTTTAGCCCCTTAAAATATCTTAGTGGGCAAACCTTTATGGAGCCTCAACAGCCCAACTTGGTGCCGGGAGAGTAAAGGGTAGTCCCTGCCGTCCCTGGGCTCCAGCCGCCCATGGATTCTTAGGCGAAGGTGTTTCATGCAGAGATGGAAGGGGAGTCCTCAGTGAGGTCCCAGCAGAGGCCTGGCAAGATCTGGCCTTATTAGAAATTTGTCCAGTTTCACCAATGGACAAAATGAGGCCTGTCCAAGGCTTGAACCCTCACTGGTCCTCACCTGCCTTGCCATAGTGAGCACATGTCCGAGAATCCTCTTGGTGGAAGGACACCACTACGATCACAAAGCAAACTGTCCAACGAAGGTTTTTCATCCCAACTCAAGAGACCTGGGTGCTGATTCTGGGTCTGCCGTTAAACAGCTGCGGGACCTTGGATGAGCAATTCCACCTTTATGAACCTCAGTCTCCTCATCTGTACAATGGGAAGAACTGTAATAATCATGACTAGTACCTGCCCTGACTACCTCCCAGAGTTTGTGAAAGGATCAGATAACATAATGTATATAAAGGTACTTTAAAAGTATAAAGCATGTCAACTGGTGAATGGATAAACAAAGTGTGGAATACTAATCAATCTTAAAAGGGAATGACGTCCTGATATAGACTACAATATGACTGAACCTTGAAAACATTATACTAATGTTTCACTTATGAAAGAAGACACACACCAAGGGGCACATATTGTATGATTCGTTTATATGAAATACCCAGAATGGGTGAATCCAGAGACAGAGGCAGATCTGTGGTTGCCAGGGGCTGGGGGTGGGGGGAATGGGGAGTGACTACTTAGTGGGCACAGGGCAGCCTTTTGAAGTGACGAGAGCGTTTTGGAAGAGATGAATAGTGGCTGCACAGCACTGTGAAGGTACTAAAGCACTGAATTGTACACTTTAAAAATGGTTAAAATGGTAAATTTGTTATATGTATTTTACCACAATGTTTAAAAACTGAAAAAAGTGTAAGTGATTATTCCAATCTGAGTTTATTATTATGACTAGTTCCACAGTTGATAATCAAAAGGATTAGATGTTCAGAAGTTCAGAGTCCTTCATCTGTACCAGGGCAGTGTGAGCAGTGACTGGAGAAGAAAAGGAACTCACTCGCAGAGAGTGTGCCGGGCCGCAGGGACGTGAACCATTAGGCGCAGAGAGTGTGCAGGGCCCCAGAGACGCGAAGCATTCGGCGCAGAGAGTGTGCAGGGCCGCAGGGACGCGAAGCATCCGGTGCAGAGAGTGTGCAGGGCCCCAGGGACGTGAAGCATTCGGCGCAGAGAGTGTGCAGGGCCTCAGGGACGCGAAGCATTCGGCGCAGAGAGTGTGCAGGGCCGCAGGGACGCGAAGCATTCGGCGCAGAGAGTGTGCAGGGCCCCAGGGACGTGAAGCATTCGGCGCAGAGAGTGTGCAGGGCCGCAGGGACGCGAAGCTTTTGGTGCAGAGAGTGTGCAGGGCCTCAGGGACGTGAAGCATTCTGCGTAGGAGCGCTGAGACCAGAGGGAAACCCAGAACGCCAAGGCCAGGGAAGCATACTGACCTGGGCATTTCCAAATCCAGCTGCGTGGGCTCACCCTTTAATTTAGTGGTTATGCTATCCCTTGGGGAAGATTTAATCCCCAGCCTCCTGCCCCCAAACCACTTCCCAGCCAGACTAGAAGAGTGCTTTCCGGTTCTCATCCCAAGGGCAAAGGGCAGCTTCCTGGATATAAACGGCCCAGACCTGGCTTAGCTCCTGAGTGACCTCAGACCTGTAAGGTTTCAGAGCTGGAGGCTTCTTGATGACGAGGATGTGACTTTTTTTGGTGGGGGAGGGGCTCCATTAGAAGGACTTGGGCCCCCAAGGATGTGTCATTTTGATGACAACAATGATATGACATAGTAAGAGCAACGTTTCACTCACAGGACACTTAGATGTGCAAAGAAGATATTGTTATTTTCTTGTCCTTTTTTCCTATTACTGATTTAATCTGCCTCTCAAGCCCCACCTCAGGGAGTGGGAGCTGGGAAGGGAGGTGACAACTAGCCAATTAGGCATCTTTGTTCCCATTTAACCTGCATCTCACATAATACTCAGCCGCCTTATTAGTAGGGCCACTTCTCCCTTCCCTTCCTCCTTTCCCCATGCCACCCTGGGGGTCAGTTCTCACCCACGTAGTCTGCTGCTTCCCCTGCCCCGTCCTCCTCATCCCCACAATGCCCAGGGCCCGAGGGGCAGGCTCACCCTCTCCGCCAGGGTTTCCTAACCCTCCCTGACCAGAAGCAGTAACCGGGGCACTGAGAGTCCCATCAGGTAGATTTGGGGCAGGACCCAGGATTCCGTGTTTGGTTCCCTCTCAGGGAACTTAGAGAAATACTGCTCGGTGCCATATTCTGAGTTCTCTGGCCTGGCTTACACCAGCCTTCGTGGTCAAATCCTCCAGGCCGAAAACATTTATAAAATCATTTCCTTCTCCCCAAAGCCGGCTTTCAAGATTATTGAGCACCCCATGTCCCACACAACATATCAAAAATGGGAAACTTGTTTGTTGAGGGACAGCAATGACTTTGCTGCCCTGGAATGTGTTCCTCCGTCGATGCTCCAGAAACCTGCTGATTCTAGGTTGGGCAGCCTCCCAGGCCAACAAGATTAGTGAAGCTATGCTCCCCCAAAATATATTTTTAAATTCCCATTCACTAACAATAATGTCTAACATTCATCGAAAACTTACTGTGGGCAAGGCATTGTGTTAATGCATTCATGGAATATCTTTCTTTTTAAAAAATTTTTCTTTATTGATTTGAGAGAGAGAGAGAGAGAGAGAGGGAGGGAGAGAGAGAAACATCGATGAGAGAGAACATCATTTGGCCGCCTCCTGCATGCCTCCCACTGGGGATCGGGCCCACAACCTGGGCATGTGTCCTGACAGGGAATTGAACCAGAGACATCTTGGTGCAAGGGTCAAAGCTCAACCACTGAGCCACACCGGCCGGGCATGGATTATCTTTCTTAATCTTTACAACCTTACACTATAAACTATCCCCAGTTTACAGATAAGGAAACTGAGGTGTACAGAGGTTAAGCAATTTGCCTAGGGTCACATCACTGATAGTGGAAGAGATAGGACTTATAGTGACATCTGGATGACTTCAAGGGTTTTTTTGTTTTGTTTTAAAAATATTTTTATTCATTTTTATTTAGAGAGGGAGAGAGTGATAGAAACATCAAGGAGAGAGAACATCAATCGGCTGCCTCCTGCACGCCCCTACTGGGGATCAAGCCTGAAACCCCGGGCATGTGCCCTGACCGGGAATTGAACCAGTGACCTCTTGGTTTATGGGATGATGCTCAATCCACTGAGCCACACTGGCTGAGTGGTTCTTTTAATCACCAAGATGCCCCTTCCCTATGTGAGCTGGAGGCCTCTTAGAAATATTCTAGTCCAATCTTCCTATTTTATGCTGTGGAGACTCAGGCTTGGAGAGGGAAAGTGACTTGCTCGAGGACACCGGGGTTAGTCAGCGGCAAGGTGGGACTGAACCCCAGGCCTGGGGCTCCTGCTCCAGTGCTCCTCCTCGCCACAGTGCTGGCATTGGACGAGATGCACTTGACATTCCCCAGCCGGGCTGTGCAGAGCTGCTGAACTGCCTGCGGACAGCCAGAGTCTTCAGGGGACAGCGATCTGCCAAGGGTTTCATAACTTCAGTGAACTCTTAAAGTGAGAGGGGCCCATCCAAGAGCATTGCTTCAGTGCTGTTGCACCACACCTTTCTGTTCACTGACTTCTAACATGCACATTTCTTGGTTATGACTCCAAACCATTTATGGTCTAATTATCCGATTTTCAGATTTTTAGGAATTGAAGAAGGGCGAGGCTGGTAGCCCCCTCAGGGCGGCTCTGGACCCATCGAGTCTTGTTTCACCTTTGTAAGGTGCAAAGCCCTGAGGCAGCAAACTCCTTTGAGGGTGTGAGTAATCGGGGTCATGGGATCTTTGTCTCAGCACATTTCACAATTTGGAAGGGGAGCTCCAAGTCCCAAGTGGAGGAAAGAAGGGAGTTCATATTTAGTGAGTGGCTATGATGAGCCAGACCCTGTGTTAAATACTTAACAGAGTTATTTCATTTAATTTCCACCCTCACCTTAAGAGGCTGGTACTATTATCCCCATTTTACAGATGAAGAAATCAAGGCTCACAGAGGGTAATTTGCCTGAGGTCTCACAGCTTTTAAATGAATTTGAACTTGGAGTCTGTTGAACTCCAGAGACTGTAGGTAGGACACCGTGGAGTCTTCAAGGGTGAAATAGCACCTATGAGCCTTACCAAGGCTTGTAGTTCCCACTGTTTGCTGACAGACACAACTCCTTTCCATCCTCCCTCATCCCCGATCGTGCCTGGGCTGGCAGTTGCTGACTATGTGCAGCTCTCCTCTGAAGGTCCTCTGTGCCCATCTCAGCTTTCATTTTCTGGCCAGGAGTTAACATCCTTAATGAGTGTTTTGGAGATATCAATCAATGCATGACCCACCCACACCCCTTCTGGGGGGACTCCTTACCTCAAAGCCTGCCCTCCAGGGTGCCAGTGAATTGCTCCAAGATGGACACCTGACCAAGGTCAGTTCAGATGTAATTAGCTTGGCT
This sequence comes from Tadarida brasiliensis, assembly GCA_030848825.1. NCBI lineage: Eukaryota > Metazoa > Chordata > Mammalia > Chiroptera > Molossidae > Tadarida > Tadarida brasiliensis. Next base: position 10,306,106 of record CM061262.1, read on the forward strand.
ATTTGTGCTTTGTGGGACCTCGCTGAGCAAAGAGGAGCTGTTTCCATCAGATGCCTTTCCAAAAACTGGAAACTGGGCACCGAATCAGCAGTGGCACTGGAATTATAATCGCTGTGATGGAGAAAGGGGACTAGGAAGTGGGGGAAGGTGTGATGATCCACTTCTGAACGGATGAATAAATAAGCCTCCGTGATGAGAGAAGAGCGGGGTCTACGTGCAGACAGCGGCAGACGAGCTCCATAATATCCATGACAGTGGCGGTCTCCACAGTTCCTGCTCTTGGATTCCCAGGAGCCCTCCATAGCCTTTCAGTAAACACTCTTTTCCTGAGGTAAACTGAATGTTTCTTCTCTTCCTTGAAATCAAAGAAGCTTTGTCTAGATCAAGAGGAAACTGAAATAATTTATAAGGTTTGAACTTCCTTTCAATTGGCAAAGAAGACCTTTGGGTTAAGAGCTCCCAAAGGGCTCCAACCAAACATGTGGAGCAGCTTTTAAACAGGGAGTAAAAAGTGGTCACACAGTTTTCCAGTCACCTCTTGCTATGAATGATACCACCCCAAACTTAGAGGTTTAAAACAACCATCACTTCTTTTGTTTATAAATCCATAATTTGGGCAGGGCTCAGCACGGACAGCTCGTCTCTGCTCCACGTGACGTCAGCTGGGGTGGCTGGAAGGCTGGGGCTGGAATCACCTGAAGGCTCACCGATTCACCTGCTGGAGACTGGTGCTGGCTGTTGAATGGAGCCTCAGTGGGGGCTGTCTGCCAGACACCTACAGGTGGCCTCTCCGTGTAAACCACATGCACCTTCCTTGTGGCATGGTGATTAGGTTTCAAGAACGAGCATTCTGAGAGGATCGCGTAGAAGCTGTATCACATTGGTCTTAGTCACACAGCATCATGGACCCACTTAGATTCAAGGGGATACATGGTGGTGGAATGTCATCATTACATTGTAAGGAGGGCATGTTGGATGGGCTATATTGTGGTGCCCATTTTTGGAAAATATAAGCTGTCACATATAACTAGTGAGCTATAGACATTAAGAAGATGGATAAAGCCCTTGACCCCTAGTGAGACCAATGCATATTAAATGCAGCAACAGATTAAGAGGCCCAGCAAAACTGCAGCTGCAGCAAGACAGAATTATGAAAAACAGAAGTATAAAGCAGAGCAGTGTGGGGCCATTTAATGCAGGTACAAACAGCCTTGCAGACCTCAGTGACCCCTGGGAGTCTCAGTAAGAGCACACTAATGTTGAACCTGAATCCTCTATTAAGAATGGAGGGATAGAATGATAGACTTTGGAATGATTTACATCAGAAATTATTAACATAATGTTTTGGCTTTTAAATGGATAACTTCAATAACAGATTAACTTTCCCTCATAATGATAGATAAATATTATTACAATATCCTATAATTATTTTATGGTTAACCTTCCAAGAAGCAAGATCAACCTAACCTTATGCCAGCCCTAGCTTCTGTAGGACCCGGACACCTAAGCCCTGCCCCTGGCAGACCTTTGCACCCCAGCAGCACTTCCGACACACACAAACACGAGTCGCCAGCTGTCAGTCCTCTTGGACCGGGATCAGACGAGAGGCGCTGGCTCTGAAAGCCCTGCACCAGCCCAAAGCCACTGACCCCATAGGCTCTGCAGTAGCCAAGAGCTGCCAGCCACTGCTGCCACTGACAACAAGAGCCACCACCATCACCGAGAACCACTTGCCCCACTGCTGCCACTGCTGAGAGTCGCCAGCACACCTGGACAACCAGACTGGATCCAAGATCAGGCCCCACCATGACCTGATGCCCCTGGATGCACCAACCTGCTTACGTGCCTCACCTGGCACTGAACTACCAGACTGCTAAAATGGTGAGACAAAGAAACAACCCACAAATGAAATAAAAGGAGGAATCACCAGAAAAGGGAGTAAATAAAATGCAGGCAAGCAGTTTGTCAGATAAAGAATTAAAAGTAATGGTTTTAAGGGTGCTCAAACAATTTAGCAACAATTACAAGCAATTTAATGAAAATTATAAAGAACTCAGTGGGAACTACATCAGCATGAAAAAAGAGGTAGAAGCTATGAATAAAAATCAAGTGGAAATAAAAAATGACATCGTTGAAATAAAGAATACCCTGGAAAAATTTAATAGTACATTAGAAGAAGCTGAAGACCGAATCAACAAGTTAGAAGACAAGGTAGAAAAAATTACCCAGTTAGAGCAGCAAATGTAAAAAAAAAAAAAGCAGGAGGTCAGTTTAAGGGAGCTTTTGGACAATATGAAATGTAACAACATTCACATCATAAGGGTACCAGAAGGAGAAGAATTGGGGAAAGGAATAGAGAACATGTTTGAAGAAATAATAACAGAAAACGTCCCTAACCTGGTAAAGGAAAAAAATCACACAAGCCCAGGAAACACAGAAAGTACCAATAAAGATGAACCCAAAAAGATCCACACCTAGACACATCATATTTAAAATGGCAAACATTAAAGACAAAGAATCTTAAAGGCAGCAAGACAGAGACAGAAAGTTACCTACGAGGGAGCTCCCATTAGACTATCAGCTGATTTCTCAATAGAAATACTTCAGGCCACAAGGGAGTGCCATGAAGTATACAAAATAATAAAAAGTAAGGGACTGTCCAAGACTACTCTATCCAGCAAGACTATCATTCAAAATTGAAGGTGAAATAAAGAGCTTCACAGACTCCCCCCAAAAAAGGCTAAAGGAGTTTATCACCACCAAACCAGCATTGCAAAAATTGCTAAAGGGACCGTTGTAAGAAGAAGAAGAAGAAGAAGTGTGTGTGTGGGGGGGAACACAGGCATAAAGAATTAAAATGGCAACAAATAAGTACCGATCAATAATGACCTTAAATGTAAATGGCTTAAATGCTTCAATCAAAAGCTGATTGGATAAGAAAACTTGAACCATATATATGCTGTCTACAAGAGACCCACCTCAGAACAAAAGACTCACACAGGATAAAAGTGAAGGGATGAAAAAAAATTTCCATGCAAATGGAAACGAAAAAAAAAAAAAAAAAAAGCTGGGGTAGCAATACTCATATCTGATAACATAGACTTCAAAATGAAGGCCATTGCCCTGGCCAGTTTAGCTCAGCGGTTAGAGCATCGGCCTGCGGTCCAGAGAGACCCAGGTTCAGTTCCTGCTAAGGGCACATACCTCGGTTGCAGTTTGTCCCTGGCCCTGGTTGGGTTGTGCGGGAGGCAGCCACTCGATGTGTCCCTTTCACGTCGATGTTTCTCTCTCTCTCTCTTCCTCTCTCTTCCTCCCACTCTATCTGAACAAAAAATGGAAAAATGTCCTCAGGTGAGGATAAAAAAAAAAAAAAAAAATGAAGGCCATAACAAGGGACAAAGAAGGGCACTACATAATATTAAAAGGATCAATCCAATAAGAGGATATAACCCTGGTAAACATATATGCATCCAATATAGGAGCACCAAAATATATTTAAAAACTGCTAGAGGACTTTAAGGGAGAGATTGACAGCAATGCAATCATAGTAGGGGACTTTACAACCCACTGACATCACTGGATAATTGTCTAAACAAAGAATCAACAAGAAAACAGAGATCTTAAATGACACACTAGATCAGATGGATTTAATTGCTATTTACAGAATATTTCACCCCAAAGTTGCAGAATATACATTATTCTCAAGTGCACATGGGACATTCTCAAAGATAAACCACATATTAGAACACAAACTAAGTCTTTACAAGTTCAAGAAAATTAAAATCATATCAAACATCTTTTTGGATCACAATGGCATGAAACTAGAAACCAGTGACAGTAAAAACACTCAAAAACATTCAAACACATGGAGGCTAAATAGCATGTTATTAAACAGTGAATGGGTTCCAATGAAATGAAGGAATAAATAAAAACTTCCTGGAAACAAATGAAAATGAACACATAATCTATGGGACACAGCATAAGCAGTCCTGAGAGGGAAGTTCATAGTATTACAGGCCTACCTCAAGCAACAAGAAACATTTCTAATAAACTATCTAACCCTACAACTTAAAAAATTAGAAAGAAAACAAAAAGAAAAACCCAAAGTAGAAGGAAGGAAAAATAAAGATCAGAGCAGAAATAAATGACATAGTTACTAAAAACAAAAACAAAAGATCAATGAAACCAAGAGCTGGTTCTTTGAAAAGATAAACAAGATTGATGAACCTTTAGCCAGACTCACCAAGAAACAAAGAAAGAGGACCCAGATAAATAAAATCATAAATGAAAGAAGTGAAGTAACAATTGACACCATAGAAATACAAAGGATTGTAAGAAAGTACTATGAACAATTATATACCAACAAATTGGACAACCTAGGCAAAATTGAAAAATTCTTAGAATCATACAAGCTTCCAAAACTCAACCAGAAAGAGTCAGAAAACCTGAAAAGACCAATAACAACTAAGGAAATTGAAGCAGTAATCAATACACTCCCAGCAAACAAAAGCCCTGGTCCGGACAGCTTCACAGGGAAATTTTATCAAACATTCAAAGAAGAACTAACACCTATTCTCTGGAAACTATTCCAAAAATTCAAGAGGAAGGAAGACTTCCAAGCTCTTTTTATGAAGCTAGCATAATCCCAATTTCAAAACCAGATAAAGACAGTACAAAGAAAGAAAATTACAGGCCAATATCCCTGATGAACATAGATGCCAAAATCCTCAACAAAATATTAGCAAATTGGATCCAGCAATACAGTATAAAAATTATTCACCATGATCAAGTGAGATTTACCCCAGGGATGTAAGGCAGGTACAATATTCACAAATCAATAAATGTGATACACCACATAAACAAAATGAAAGATAAAAATCACATGATCACATCAATAGATGCTGAAAAAAAACATTTGACAAAATCCAGCACTCATTTATGATAAAAACTCTCAGTAAAGTGGGAATAAAGGGATCATACCTCAACATAATAAAGGCCATATATGACAAACCTACAGCCAACATCATACTCAATGGGTAAAAACTAAAAGCATCTCCCTTAAAATCAAGAACAAGACAGGGGTGTCCACTTTCACTACCCTTATTCAACATAGTGCTGGAAGTCCTAGTCACAGAGATTAGATAAGAAGAAAAAATAAAAAAACATCCAAATTGGAAAGGAGGAAGCAAAACAGTTATTATTCACAGACGACATGATACTGTATATAGAGAACCCTAAAGACTTCACCAAAAAACTACTAGATTTAATAAATGAATTTGGCAAAGTAGCAGGATACAAAATTAACATCCAGAAATCAATGGAATTTTTATATACCAAAAATGAACACTAGGAAAGAGAAACTAAAAAAATCCCATTTACCATTGCCACAAAAAAATTAAGATACCTAGGAATAAACTTAACTAAGGAGGTAAAAGGCCTGTTCTCAGAAAACTACATGACATTGAAAAAAGAAATAGAGGAATATATGAAAAAGTGGAAGCATATACCATGTTCATGGATTGGAAGAATCAACATCATTAAAATGTCCATACTACTCAAAGCAATCTATAGATTCAATGCAATCCCTATTAAAATACCAATGGCATATTTCACAGATCTAGAACAAGAACTCCAAAAGTTTATATGGAGCTAGAAAAGACCCCGAATAGCCACAGAAATCTCCATCCTCCCTCATCCCTGATTGTATAACCAGATATCAGGTTATACTACAAAGCCACTGTAATAAAAGCAGCCTGATACTGGCACAATAACAGGCATATAGATCAATGGAACAGAACAGAGAACCCAGAAACCGACCCAAGACATTATGTTCAATTAATATTTGACAAAGGAGGCAAGAGCATTCAATGGAGTAAAGACAATCTCTTCAATAAATGGTGTTGGGAAAATTGGACAGGAAGATTCAAAAAAAAAAAAAACTAGACCACCAACTTATACCATATACAAGAATAAACTCAAAATGGATGAAAGACTTAAATGTAAGCTGTGAAACCATAAAAATCCTAGAAGAAAATGTAGGCAGCAAAATCTCAGATATCACACATAGCAGAATTTTCACCAATACATCACCTAGGTCAAGAGAAACAAAGAAAAACATCAATACAAGGACTACATCAAACTAAAAAGCTTCTGCACAGCAAAAGAAACCAGCATCAAAATGAAAAGGGAACCCACTGTAAGGGAGAACATATTAGCCAATGATACATTAGATAAGGGGTTAATTTCCAAAATATATTAAGTACTCATACAACTCAACAAAAGGAAGACAAAGAACCCAATTAAAAAATGGGCAGAGGACCTAAATAGACACCTCCCCAAAAAGGACATACAAATGGCCAAGAGACATATGAAAAAATGCTCAATGTCACTAATCATGAGAGAAATGCAAAATTTAAAATGTATTTATTGATTTTTTAGAGAGAGAGGAAGGGAGAGAAAGATAGAAACATCAATGTGAGAGAGATACATGGATCAGAGCTGCCTCCTGCATACCCCTACTGGGGATTGAGTCCACAACCCGGGCATGTGCCCTGACCGGGAATCGAACCAGAACCTCTCAGTCCATGGGATGACATTCAATCCACTGAGCCACACCAGCTGGGGGAGAGATGCAAATTAAAATGACTATGAGGTATCACCTCACACCTGCCAGAATGGCTGCTATCAACAAATCATCAAAGAACAAGTGCTGGCGAGGATGTAGAGAAAAGGGGACTCTAGCACACTGCTGGTGGGAATGCAGACTGGTGCAGCCACTATGGAAAATAACATGGTGTTTCCTCAAAAAATTAAAAATGGAACTGCCATTTGACCCAGTGGTCCTACTTCTAGTAATATATCCTAAGAAGCCTGAAACACCAATCAGAAAGAATATATGCACTCCTATGTTCATAGCAGTGCTACTTACAATAGCTAAGATCTGGAAATAGCCCTAGTGTCCATCAGCAGATCAGTGGTTAAAAAAGCTGTGGTGTCCTGGCCAGTTTGGCTCAGCAGTTAGAGCGTCAGCCGAGGACCAATGAGTCGTGGGTTCGATTCCGGTCAAGGGCATGTACCTCGGTTGCGGTTCGTCCTGGCCCTGGTCGGGTAGTGTGGGAAGCAACCAGTCGATGTCGCTCTATCATGTCAATGTTTCTCTCTGTCTCACTCTCTCCCTCCCTCCCACTCTATCTGATAATAAGTAGAAATATATCCTCAGGTGAGGAATTAAAAAAACAAAACAAAAAAAGCTGTGGTACATTTACACAATGGAATACGTACTATGCAGCTGTAAAAAGGAAAGATCTTTTACCTTTTAAGATGGCACAGAGGAACCTGAAGAGCATTATGCTAAGCGCAATAAGCCAGTCAGAGAAAGACAAGTATCACTCGATCTCACTTATTTGTGGAATATAATGATGAAAATAAGCTGATGAACAAAATAGATCCAGAGTCATGGAAGTAGGGGATAGACTGATGAACCTCAGAGGGAAGGGGGTTGGGGGTGGGCTGGAAGAGATAATCCAAAGAACTTAATATGCATATATGCATAACTGATGGACACAGACACCAGTGTGGTGAAGGCAGGGTGGGATGGGAGTGGGGAAGAGGGTGTCAATGAAGGAAGAAAAGGAGGACATCTGTAATACTTTCAACAATAAAGATAAATTTTAAAAAATATTCTGCTCAGGGTTCAATATGATTCTTCAAACTGATGATACATGTTGTGTACACTAAGGTATCAGTCTGATCTTTGTCCTGGGTTCCTAGAAGGGAGCTTCTAAAATCCTCCTGATTTTCCTGAGTGATAGGAGTGTCTTTGTTAATCATGTTGGGGCCCTCAGACCACACCTGAGTTCTTGTTAATGATGACTCAGGATGGGGGCTGGTCACACCAGAGAGACCAACCATGTGATTAGACGGTTGGGGATTTGAGCCCTGATATCAGCCCAGCTTCCTCTGAGGAGGGGAGAGGGGCTAGAAATTGAGTATAATCAATCATGCATCTATAATGAAATCCCAATAAAAACTCTGGACACCCAAAGCTTGGGTAAGCCTCCTGGTTGGTGAATGCATTGATGTGCTGGGAAGGTGGCAAACTCTGATTCCACAGGGAGGTCTCCTGGAAAGTCTATGTTTGGGACCCTCCTCCAAGACCTCACTCTGCGTGTGAGTTCTGGTTCTGGTTTGTATCCTTTATAACAAAACTGTAATAATTAAGTATAGCACTTTCCTGAGTTCTGTAAATCATGGTATCTGAAGGGGGTCACGACAGTTGTAGCCAATTGATCAGAAGTGAGGATGGCCTGGGGACCCTTGAACTTGCAGCTGCATCTCAGTAGGACAGTCTTACTGGGGACTGTGCCCTCAGCCTGTGGAGGCTGTGCTAACTCTCGGTGATTTCTGCCAGACTTGCATTGTGGTGTTGCACCCATCTTTCTTCACTCTGGAAAGATTTCAGTGTTAGACACATGTGCTCATCAAATACTACACTGATTTCTGAGAAACCTGTAACGACTCCCCATTGCCTGTTCTTTCCATACGAGCCAACTGTGGCTCTTCTTGGCATCAAAAACATGCCAGCCCGGCTAGAGTGGCTCAGTTGGTTGAGTGTTGTTCTGTGCACCGAAAGGTTGCTGGTTCGATTCCCCAGTCAGGGCACATACCTGGGTTGCAGATTCAATCCCTGGTTGGGGCACGTACAGAAGGAAACCCATCGATGTTTCTCTCTCACATCAATGTCTCTCTCTCTCTCTCTCCCTTCCTCTCTCTAAGTATGAACTCAGGTGAGGATTAAAAAACAGCAACAAAAATCATGCCAACAGAAGAAACAATGTCATACCTTTGATGTCAAAATAAGACAGTATAAAATAGAGGCAATGTGGTAGATGGCATTAATGTTCCTTTAGTGGACATTATTGGTGTTCTGCCCAGATTTTGTCAGATCCCTTTTCAGGTTCTGTTCCTTCTCCCAATTTCCATGTGATTTTGTTTCTAAGAGCAAGGCACCTGTGACTCTTCTTGAAGGCTACAGGGTACTAGAGCTGCTTCACCCAGGTTCCAAAAGCCAAGAGAGTCTAGTCGCTTATGTACCCTTGGAGATGTCCTGAACCAATGACTGACAGCTGTGGAAATATTAAGGCCTAGCTCCTCTGCCTTGAGTTGGGATGGAATCTTAGGTATAATTTACACTCCAGAACCCCATGCAGGATGAGGCTTAGTCCAGGACTTTGCCTGACATTATACCCTTAGCTTTGTCTCCTTCCCTGTCCTGCTCCCCCACTCCTTTTTTGGATCCTTGTAGGAATACTTCTTAATAAATCACTTACCACAAATCCTTGACTCAGGGTCTACTTCTGGTTAACCTAAAACAGTTTCCACTCATTCACTACTGAACAGGTTGCCACATGACTTGCAATGCCTGGGGGATAGGGGAATCTATTTCTCAGTCCCCTCTGAGTCAAGTGACAATGTGATGTGCTTAGAATGTGACGAGAAGTAATGTATGTTACACATTATTTAAGAATCATCATCTGTTACTAGTATTGCTCTTTTCTCTGGGGAAAGGCCAAGATAGGGGCTGCTCCTTCAGCCTTGATCCCAGAACATGATATGCAAAGCAAAACCACAGCTGACACAAGAGTGTCAAGAAAACACCTTTACTATTTTAAGACACTGAGATTTTGGGGTTGTTACTACAGCATAAGCTAACAGATATAATACAGGCAAGGCAGCATAATAGTTAAGAGCATGTGTCCTGGAGTTAGATGGCCTGGGGTCAAAGCCAAGCTCTACCACTTACTATCTGTATAACCTTGGCCAAGTTATTTAGCTCAGCCTCAGTTTCTCCATCCAAAAAATGGGAATATTAATGATATCCACATCATAAGGTCATTATAGGGATCAAATGAGTTAACACATATAAAGTGTTTCATCAATGCCTGGCACATGGTAAGTGCTTAATAATTATTAACTAAAGTGAACTATAATTATGAGTGATAGCTCATCCCCAAGTTTTTATTGTTTTCTCCCACAACCACTGAGCTTGTTGGTCGACTCCCAGCATCCAGTCTCAATTTCTATTTGGGGATCTATGTGGTTTTGTGGAAACTGACTTCACTTGGCCTAAGAAGAGACAATCAACCAGTAGTGTGCTGATAACCTGGATCCCAGGAGGCTTGGGAGGGAAGCCAACTTCCATGGTGTAAACACTCTCTCCACGACAATTTCAACCTACCAAAGGTTTAACAAATGGCTTGCAAAATTCTTGAACAGTGGACTATCACCTGGTGAGCCAATACTCCTCTGTGCCTCTCCTCCAGCCGTAAGAGGTAAAAGCAAGCTGCCCCAACCAAGTGAGAATCTCAGGACTTCTACAACTGTAATCACACATAAACATTTCCCCTGCATGTTGTAAAATATAAAAGAGCTTTCCAAAATGTATTAAATTGAACATATGAAATTGCCAATATTTAATTAGTTTTGATCTACATCAAGGGCAATTTTAAACGATTCAGCCTAACAAACAGACTGAATGCACAGGAAAATGTCAGAAGAAAGGAAGAGGTATATCCCACCAGAAGCAAATCTGAAGTAGGATCACGTGGATTTTAAAAAGAGATGTTAATTCTTCACTCCATAATGGGTATTGCATATAATTTTGGGCAATTAGTTTCTTTATTATTCAACTACATACTCCCTGGAAACTATATTATACCATACAAGCTTATCTAACATCTTTTATTCTTCCAACCTCGTTTCCATGGCACTAAACCTAGATTCCCTTTCCATCGGGGGCGAGGAATTCAGAAAGGCCTTCGCAGATTTTGGCGAGCACCTCTCGACAGGTTTCGGGGGGACTCGGGGTCAGGCTCTCCAGGGAGTCCGTTTCCCCGGCGTTTCTCTCGCCGTGACTGCAGTCGCTGCGCGTCGGCCTCCGGGACCCGGGCGGGCGGGTCCTTCCCCTCTCGGAGCCGCCGGACGCTCCGGGGCGGTGGGGCTGCGACCTCCCCTCGGAGGCGGGCTGCGAGGATTAAACGGGGCAGACACGTCCGGGGCAAGGAGCTCGGTCCACAGGAGCCATTTATTAAGACAATGTAAACACCCGGCGGCTCTTACCGAGCCCAGCCCCCGCAGGTGACGCGCGGGACTCCCGGCTGCGCCTCCACCTCCACCGCGGCCGCCGGCGCCGCTTCCCAGCAGCCCCTGCGGCGGGCGTGGCCCCGCTTCCCAGAATGCCCCGCGGCTCGGTCCCCGGGCGGCGGCCGCGGCTGCCAGGGGTCCGGCCCGGGCATGTCTTGGCGGCCGGTCCCAGGCCCCACCGCGGAGGCCCCCATGGTGCCGCTGCCTTCCTGCCACCCACCCCACCCACCCTCCAGCGCATCCCACCCGAGCGTCGTGCACATGGACACCGCACAGCCGGCACAGATACATTAGCACACACGCGCACACACGATGACATACATCTATCTCCCCGCACCGAGCAAAGCCCACGCACCACGGCACACGGAGCATGCGCAAAGCACAACACAAGTGCCTCTACACACGTGGCACGTCTCAGCGCCCTCGGAGAACACAGAACTCATCCTTAGACACACCAAACATAGCACACACACAACGCATCACTTACTCGTGCACATACACACACCCCGTGTTTTGCCAAGAGACTACTGGAGTCACCCACACATGGAGTCAGACGTCACACACACACACACACACACACACACACACGCACACACACAAACTGTTCCCTCCTTACATGACTGACATAGGTACATTCCACACTACACCAAACACGAAGTATACACTTAACTTCCCGCTCAAGAAAACACACATTGATTGCACACAAATGTCATGCGTACGTTACACATACCACATTTAGTACAACATGCTATACAAGCCCTACGCATATGGGTGCATCTCACAAACATGGAAACACCACGCCTTCACACACTCAGCAATATACATCCAACACTCAAAACCTAAACGTACCAACATATCCACACTATACCCACTGCTCACAGCATGAATAATCACACACATATCCACCACACTCAGCACAATGGACATATAGCTACCACATCAGACAAAACCACACCCACAGCTGACCCACACAACCCTAGGTCCACCTCCAGTGACCGCAGTCTCCTGTGCCCAGGACTTGGCCTGGTTTTAGCATTGAAAGTTCTACATCCTGTGAAATCCCTCAATCTCAGACAACCCAGGACAGTAGTCACTCCATGCATTATTCACATCCATCTGGCCTGGACCCATAATTAATAAAGGTAATAAAGTCTGGGTAGGTCTGGGGGCAGGGAAAGGGGGCTACAGTAGCCCAGAGGGCAGGAGCACCAAGTCCCCTCCCCCACTCCCCACCTTGTCTGCAGGAAATAATGCACTTAGGGAGGAAATGCCTTTAAAATGAAGTTGCTGGCTGCACCTTCCAAAAAAAGGAAAGAGGCCGAGAGTCCTAACAACACTTGACTTCAGGGTGTTACCCTTGCAAAGCACTTTTACTGAACTTATCTCATCTGATCCTAACAAAAACCTGTAAGGTAGGTAGCTAGGTGCTATGATGACACTGATGCCGGAGAAGCACAGGCACCTGTGTAAAGTTACATAGCACAGGCCGCAGGCAGAGCGGGTCTGTAAGAAGGCCCAGCTCTCTGTTCACCCACCCAGGCTTCCCCCCTCCTGCCGGCTGTCTGTATAGGCCTCTGCATCCCCCACCCTGGTTGAGACACCTTGGCTAGAATCAAGAAGCCACCTGTCTTGAGCCACCACCTTCAAAAGCCTTTCATTCCATCCTAATGGGGCAAGGCGCCCAGGCTGCCCCACCCTCAGGGTGGATTAGGCCTCCATCTCCCTGTTAGGGTTTAAGGTACATCAAAAGAGTTCCCTGTACCAAAATAGCTCTCACAGGTCCTGTCTGGTAGCTTGAAATCACACCAGGAGAGACAGACCCTTTTTAGTAAAGGCATTGTGCCTTGGGGGCCCCTGCTCAAAATTCACCTGTATCCCTGGGAGGGACTCCCACACTGAAGCCTCCAGGACCCTAGCTGGCACTGTCTCCCCTGTTACTCCCTGCGTTGCAACAGACATTTCCTAATGCCAGCTTTCGAATGGAATTGGACCATCGCAAGTCCTGTGAGAACAGGGAATGGGATGGGGAAGTTTGTGACTGAGTGAGGGTGTGAGAAGGGTAAAGGGTGACTTGGACAGAGGAAGACAGGATAGCAGAGATATGGGGTGTTGAGGAGGATGGGGACACACCATTGGCAGGAGTGGAGGAGACCCTTAATCTAAGGAGGAAGGCCGAGGGAATGCCATGAGCTTTCCAGAGATGCCAGGAAGAAAAGGGTCAAGTTATAGAGTGGGCATCTGTTGGGGGTGGAGAGGTGGGTGGGAGGGGGCTGTTTGTGGGGGACACTGGTTCATTGCAGGCAGCACCCTGAGCAGGACACTTGAGCAATTACAGACTGTTCCTCTGTGGAGTCCTGAAGAAAATGTAAGAACATGGGAAAATGTTTGTGATGTAATGATAAGTGAGAAAAAAGAAGGTTACAAAAGAGGAGATAGAGTGGGAGCCCTATTTTGTAACACTGGCTGGAAAGACACCAGAACGTTAGCTGTTGTCATCCCTGCTGCAGTGAGGATGACTTGCATTTCTTCTTGGATCCTGTCTGTACATTCCAGATTTTCTGTAATGAACTTGGAATATGATTTTTGTACATATCAGAGAGCGTTATTTTAGAAGAAAATTAATTGAGTGCTTATTAAATTATGCAGTTTGGCATCCCCCATGGTGCAGAGATATGTAAGCCGTGGCCACTGCTCCAGGTTACCCTTAAATTCAGTCATGGCACTGGAGTAGCACAGTTCTGTGCACGAGAATGTGGCCTCTGCCTGGGTCAGGTTCCTGTTCTGCAGCTTCCTAGCGGTGTGACCTGGGCAAGTGCCTTGACTTTCCCTTGTTTTGGTTGCCTCATCTGTAAAATGGAAATAATAATAATAGCACCTGGAAGGATTAGTTGAGCTGATACATGTGAACACTTAGAAGAACACCCAGCACTGGATAATCATGACCGAAGTGTTAGCTGCTACTTATTAGTGGTTAAGAGCTTTGCCTCTGGAGTCACCCTGTCTCTGTTCAAATCCATGTTCTGTCTCAGTCTTGGCTTAGGCAAATGATTTCATCTCTGTCTCTACCTCAGTTTCTTAATCTTTAAAATGGGGGTGAGGCCCTGGCTGTGTAGCTTAGCTGGTTAGAGTGTCGATCTGATACACCAAGGGTCAGGGCACATACAAGAGGCAGCCAATGAATGCATAAATAAGTGGAACAACAAATCGATGTTTCTCTCTCTCTCTCTCTCTCTCTCTCAAATCAATCAATCAACCAGTCAAATGGGGATGAAAGTAATGGTGCTTCATTCATAGAGTGGTTATAAAAATTAACAGAGTAACTATGGATAAAGTATGTTACTTAGAAGAGTGCCTGGCACATAAAAAGTGCTCAAAAAGTGGGAGCTGCTATAATACTAATTATTATTATTAGTTATTACTGTTAGTATTGGGGGAGGCAGTGAATGGGGGTGAGGAACCACCAGAGCACCCTGTGTAGAGCCAGCAGGGGGTCCAGGGTGCATGAGGCGGGCTGGGCACTGCAGGATGGCCCCATTCTCCCTCTCTTGCCTTTCCTGTGTCCTCCTCCAGCTCAGTTATTCTGGTCCTTTAAGTTTTAAAACTGTGGCCTCCAGATGCCACTCCTTGCACATCTGCCACTACCTCTCTGATCCATATCTAGCCACACACAGAGGTGGACATATGGTGACGTTAACAAAGGGAGGCTTCCAGAACCCTTCATTTGCATGGGAAATGCCTGGCATATTATATTGATAATTGAGTCTTCTTTTTTTTTTTTATAGGAGATTTCCATCATTTCATTAACTTAGACCCCAACTGGATCCTCCCTGGGTTTTAGGAAGGAGGTTCCCAATTTAGACTTCCAAGGCCCCATCTGCTGAAATCCAGCCCCTTTCTGTAACTGGGCCTAGTCACCAGGGACTTATCTGGGTGGTATTGTTGCCCATGTGAGCCAGTTTTCCTTTGTTACTGCTACATAGTATTTCAGGTCTCCTCTTGCAGCCATAGCCTCTACCTGTCACCATTGGGTTGATGTGACCTTGAAGGAAGGAATGAATGAATGAATGAATGAATGAATGAATGAACGAACGAACGAACAAACGAAAGAACTTGCAATGCCTGGGGGTAGGGCACAAATGAACAAATACTGTACATTCTGAGTCTGGTTTGTTCTTAAAGGAAAATTAACAGCAGGGTAATTGCTCAGTCCTGGGGTGAAGCAAAGCCCTCAGCAGACAGGAGAAGCTGGAAGCCTTTTGAATCTATGTGGAACAAAAGCCTCTGAAATCCCAGAGTGATGGGCAGTTTAGGAGCACAACTACACGTCTAGTTGGGAAAATGTGTTAAGTCTGGAGACTTATCCAGAAGCTGATGAAGAACCATCACAGGCCTTTAGGCTTTATTAACGCTGCCCTGCTGATGCACTTTATTAAAGATTTATGTTTTTAGTTAAAAATGAGCAAAATCAACAGGAGAGGAGGCCTGGTTGTCTCAATGTTAGGCCTGGACTCCCAGTGTCTCTCTAGCTTTCTGGACTATAAGGGCATTTTCCAGGCCATGTTCAGAACCTCACAACTTACTCCACACGAGACACTTCTACATGCTCTGTGACTGTTTCATGGACCCGGCACCTCCTCTGCAACCGTGAACTCTGGGAAGGAAGGTGGGGTCTTCCACATCTCATCCTGACAAACACCCGAACTGAGGAGCTGAGGTGTTAAAACAGGTGTGATGGTTACTCTTGTGTCAACTCAGTAGCCTCTTGTTTGGCCAAACACCAGTCTAGATAGCGATGTAAGGGATTTGTAGATGTGATTAACATTCAAATCAGTGAGCTCTGAGTAAAGCTGATTACCCTCCAGAATGTGATTGGGCCTCATCCAATCAGCTGAAGACCTAAGAGGAAAGGCTGAGGTCCACCTCCACCCCACCCCCGCCCTCCAGCTACCAGGAAGAAGGAATTTTGCCTTCAGATTCAAGACTGCAGCATCAACTGCTGAAACTGCCAGGCTGCCAGCTGGCCCTGCAGATTATGGACTTGCCAGTTCCCACAATTGCATGAATATATATAATATATTCTATTTCTCTGGAGAACCCTAGGTCTGAATGTAAGTTGTTTTCTTGCTTGGAAAAATTATCTTATTTTATTTTTTAGAGAGAATGGAAGGGCTGGAGGGAGGGAAAGACTGAGAGAAAGAGAGAGAGAAACATCGATGTGAGAGAAACTGATTGGTTGCCTCCAGCATGACCTCCAACCAGGGCCGGGGATCAAACCTACAACCCAGATGTGTGACCTTGACCAGAATCAAACCCAAGACCCTCTCTCTGGTCCTTGGGCTGATGCTCTAACAGCTGAGCCATAGTGGCCAGAGCAAAAAAATTATTCTTAATGTGAATGACTTTTCATGATGTTAAGTGGTTGGACAGGTGTTGGCGATCCCGGAGACCTCAGCGGGTCTTCTTGTCTCTCTCCCCAACTTCTGAGCAGGCTTGGATTTAAACATTCAGTCACAAATAAACATCAGAAGTGAGCATCCCATTCCTCCTGTTACCACCCCGGCTGTGGAGTTAGCTACATCTAAAACTATGTGCATTTGCAATAGCGAAAGCCTGGAGAAGCCTAAGTGTTCGTGCACACGATGGAGCCCCATGCAGCGGTGAAAAGGAATTGGGGGCTTTCTCTGTGCTGATGAGTGAAAAAAAGCAAGGTGCCCGATGCTGTGTTTCCATTTGGGCGGATGAAAAGAATATATGCATCCTTGCTTACAGGTCCACAATCCCTCATCCACAATTCCAAAATCCCCAAATCTCTGACAACCATAAAGTTTTTCTTTGGTATGTGGCACATTTATTTGGTAGCAAAACTGGACCTGAAAGGATGTGCAGCCATCTGTAGTTTTTATGTATCCCTATTGGTGTGAACACCTCAGCCCCGGACCTGGGGCGACCAATCGTCCTGTTCGCCTGGGACTGTGGAGCTCCTTGGACGAACCCACAGTGCTCAAACCGGGACGATGGGTCATCCTGCACAGAGCCCGCGGGGGGTGTTACAGAACACGTTACATGCACCTTATTACCTGTCTAAAATCTGACAAGCTCTGGATTCTGAAACCCAGCTGTCCTCAAGGGTTTTGGGTGAAGGAGTGTGGACTGTCTCTGGAAGGAGGCAGCAACCAGCCACAGTCTCTGGGAAGGAAATGGACGGCTGGAAGGCAGGGGGTGAGGTGGGGGATGAGGGGTTCTACTGCATATCATTTTGTATCTTTTGACGGTGAACCATGTGAATGTATTATCTCTTCAAAAAATAAATACAGGAAATAAAGGAAAAACAAAACTCCGCACTTTTGACTAAACTACAAATAGAATTTTAAAGATTTTTTGGAAAAAAGAAATTACTGTGCTGCTGTTATTGATACTGTCAAAACAATATTTGTCTTTCAGATTCTGCTGATCCCAGTGCATCCTGTCCTCAGGGCCGCTTCACCTACTGAGCCCTAATTTGGGAGTCGAGAGATTTGTTCTCTGTTTTCTAAGCTCAGGGTGCGGGTCGGGTCTCTCCCGAAGCAGCAGGTGGACGGACCCCGGCTCTAGCTTCAGCAGCATGCTCCCCAGCCGCAGGCGACTGTTTCCTGGTGGGTACTTATTATTTTGAAAAGTCAAGAACAATCATGCAAAACAAGTAGAAACAGGCTGGGTCAGCTGAAAAATATCCACATGCTCCCAGCCTGGGTCTGGGAGATATAATTAGCTGGTTTCATCCAGCCGTGAGTGGAAGGCTTGCTCCTCTGACACCCAGCAAGGCCAGAGGCTGATGCAACAAAAGGCAAGCCCGGGCAGGCCAGCCTGAGCGGTGCGGCGGGAGGTGCGGACTGGGCTCTGCCCTGCAGGGGGTGGGGTGGCTGGCTGTTTCAGGGCTGGTGGGGGGACAGAGCTGGCCTCCTGCCCACTCAGCCTTGAGCTCCCACCCCACCTATTCCCAAAGGTCTGCTGAGAGCTTCTAACGATGAGAAGGGGACCCTGAGCATGGATAGACTAAATCGGGGTTCCCAAAGCTGTGAGGGTGGAGGGTGAGGAGGCTTCAGTCACTGGGCAGATTTGTCAAAATACCTGTGCAGTTGTGTAGCTGGCCCTCACCCGGTTGTGATTCAGGAGGTTCAGATAGAATCAGAAATTGGAATATGTTTTTGAACAATATATTTTATTTCATCTGATATATTAAAGATATTATTTCAACATGTAATCAGTGTAAAAATATCAGTAAGATTGTTTTACATTTTATTTTACTAAGTGTTCAAAATCTGGTGCCTAGTTTATATTTACAGCATTTGTTACATTTTCGTTAGAAAATTATCTGTATTTAGCCCTGGCCGGTTTGGCTCAGCGGTTAGAGTGTCGGCCCGCGGACCAATGACTCGTGGGTTCAATTCCGGCCAAGGGCATGTACCTTGGTTGCGATTCATCCCTGGCCCTGGTTGGGTCATGCGGGAGGCAGCCACTCGATGTGTCCCTTTCACGTCAATGTTTCTCTCTGTCTCTCTCTTCCTCTCCTTTCTACTCTATCTGAACAAAAATGGAAAAATGTCCTCGGGTGAGGATAAAAAAAAGAAAAGAAAATTATCTGTATTTAGATTTCATAAAATTTGCAGTTGAAAAGTAGATTCACATACCCAAGATGCTCCACACATATTTAAATGTTTTCCAATAATACTACTATCAAATTATTTATTATTTTTTTTAATTTAAAATTTTGAAATTCTGTTTATTTATTTATTTATTTTATCCTCACCTGAGGACATTTTTCCATCTTTTGTTCAGATAGAGTGGGAGGGAGAGAGAGAGAGAGAGAGAGAAACATCGACGCGAAAGCAACACATCGAGTGGTCGCCACCCCCACGACCAACCAGGGCCGGGGACAAACTGCAACCGAGGTACGTGCCCCTTAGCGGGAACCGAACCCGGGTCTCTCTGGACCGCAGGCCGACGCTCCAACCGCTGAGCCAAACCGGCCAGGGCACTACTATCAATTTAAAAACTTACATGTAAATTGATTAAAATTAAATGAAATGTAAAATTCAGTTCCTCAGCTGCATTCGTCATGTTCCACATGGGGAGCAGCCACGTGGCCTCCGGCGTGGGTCGCGCAGGTCACGCAGGTTCATCTGCTGTGAAGGTGGTGCGGGTGGGAGAGGTCCAGGAGGGATCCGGAGCACACTGGGGGCCAGTTGTGGGAGGGTAAAGTGGGGAAAACTGAGGTGGCAGGCCTGGGCCCACATACAAACCAGGTGGGACGATCAGCCATGCCTCCCACCACGCAGCACAGGCCAACCCACTCACCAGGAGCGTGCCTCCTACGGGCATTCTGTAGGTCTGGGCCTCCTGTCACCAAGGAAGTGCTGGCCCTCAGATCCCTGGGTGGCTCCTCGCACAGTGGCTATTCCCTCCACCGCCACCACAGGGATCCTGGGGGGTGCATGAGGCTGGATCTGAGCCGCTCAGAATTGGGGGGGGAGGGAAGGATCTCCCTCTTCCCTTCCCTACCTGTGGGCAGCCAGACATTTTAAACCACGTGGATGATTCCAGCATCAACAGAATCCAGCTGGGTCCACAACAAGGAAAAAGCACCAAAACACACCTCATTCATGCACACATAGCCTGAACGGCTGGAGGACTTATTTAACTACATCGTGTTTCCAGATAAAAGTCTCCATAAGGAAGTCGCTTTGAAACTCAACCCACTGGAGTCAACAATAAAGACTTGGTTCTGGAACCGACGAGTCCCACTGAGGAAGGAGCAACAGCAGCAATGACAACAGCCATCACTAAAGCAACCACGTCAGATTCCTCCAGCCAAGAGTGTGCCCACCTCACCCACACCAACCAGTCCTTATTCTTTTTTTCTGGTAGTTTCAGATTCCCATAGCTCCCTTCCACCTCAGCCCTTAGGCCCTTCTAGTTTTGCACGGGACCCTTCCTCACTGAGAGTGCCACAGGTGACGTCCACGTGCAAGCTCCTCGGTTGGAGGGGCTGGTGGCCTCGGTTCCAGCTCTGTACTCTGATGCTGTGACACAGAGCAAATCACGGAACTGTACAGTTTTCCTGATGAGGATGAACTACCCGACACTTCTTTCCACTGTCTATGTCAGTGTCTGTCACCCATAGGCCCCGGTGGGAAGAAAAGTGTTCTTAGCACCTTCGCTGGTGCGGCTTTAGGTCTATCGCTTGGGCAAACCTCATCCAGTATGACAAGCTGAGGCCATTCAGCCTGTAGGCTAAGAAAATAGCCCGAAATTCCAGAACCTCTCCGTGGACTTTGGATTTCTCTGATCAAAGTACTAGTAAATACCAGATTGTACGGGAAAAAGATATTGAGGTTCAAGGACACCCAGCTTACAGGTGGCACTGTTCTTGTGGGGGCCATGCCCAGACACTCAGCAGGAAATGACTCACCTGGAAGAAGGAGAGGAAGGGTTCTCACCTGTCTCACTCCCCTGCAGAGATGGCTAACAGGTCATCACAAATATGTGCCCCCATCCAGGGACGACATGGATCCTTGCATCTAGGTGGGGCCACAAGACAAGTCCTTGCCAAGGGAATGTGGGTGGCAATTGGTTGCCAGTCACTTCTGAGGCAGAGGTGAAGAAATGCACACACCTTCATGCACTTCCTCCTCCCTCCAGCTGGAGGCAGGAATCCTGGGGTCCTAGGGGACAGTGGAGCCACAGTCTGGAAAGTCCTTGAATCAGCACATGGAGGTCAGCCACTCGGCCAACCAGAACACCTCAACTGTATTCATATGTGAGTGAGAAATAAACTTCTATCTGGTTATCACTGAAATTTGAGAGTTTACAATGTTACAATGGCTGATGTCATCCTAACACATACCCCCACTTTTCTTCCTACGTCTGGCCCTGAGCTGCCAGCATTTACCCAAGAGGAGACTTTGGCAATGATTCCTCCCAGCAGGGGGCAAGGTTGTTAGAAACCACTGAGGGTGGGGGTAGCGAGCTATCATCTCTTCTCTGGCTCCGAGCTCAGCTCCAGTGGGGCCACCAGCATTTGGGGCTTGGGGGTTGCAGCTGTTGCATTTCACAGTGGCTCTGGTGGCATTATGACCATGTGTGACACTCAGAGCCATCCTAGGAAAGAAAAGACAAGGACAAGCAGCTGATGGGGGGCAGGGAACAGAGAGGGTGGGGCCACGGCCTGAGCCCTAGGTCTGCCCTGACTCTGCCTGTATCACCCACGGGGCCTTCATTTCCCTCTGTAGTATGAGTGTAAGACACCTGTCCTGGATGGAGGCAGGAGAGGGTGAGGAGGGTGAGATGTGAGACAATGGGTCAGAAATCCTGCAATCATTTTGTAAGTTAACTCCACACTGCTATGCAACCAGAGGATCCAAACCCAAGAGCCTCAGAACTTTGATGTATGTGGGGCTTTTTCTTGGGAGGGGCTTAAAAGTCATTAGTTAGGGATAAAAAAAAAAAAAGAAAAGAAAATGCAAAATTCCTACTCTTTGCTATCATCCAGAAGGCTGTTCTGAGCTAAAGAGCCTGGGGAGAGGGGTGTCGCGGGGGCTTTGGAGGCCAGTTCAGAGGACGGACAGTGTCTGTGGGCAGTTCCCTTTGCCACCAAACGTCTACTCTCAGGTGTCACAGTATCTGAAATTCCCCATTAGTGCTTCATTCATTTGGATTCCTTTTTTGTTCCTCCACAAAAATGTAAGCAATGATAATCCCTAACATGTGTTCAGTGCTTTAGACTTATTCCAGCAATCCTGAAACAGACAGACAGTGAGGCCCAAACACTGGGCGTGAGCCTTCCCCAATCACTTTTCTCCTAACAGGAAGATTGTGGGGACAATTCTACTCCTAGGTATACATCCAAGAGAAACTTTTGCACATGTGCCCCAGACACATGGGTAAGAATAATCATAGCAGTCCTACATATAATAGTGCAGAATTGGAAATAACCTAGGAGCCCATTGACAGGAGAAGGGATCATTGGACGCTAAATAACAGTGAAAATGATTGACCCCTGTTTTTTTTTATAATGTATTGCTGCATAACGAACCATGCTAGAACATAACGGCAACCACAACCATTTATTTGCTCACGATTCTACATTTTAGGCAGGGGCTCATTGGGGATGGTTGTCCCACTTCATGTGGCTTCAACTGGGACTGAAAGATAACTTTCAAGATGGTCCCATGCACCAGCTAGCCTGTTGATGCTGGCTGTCAGCTAGGAGAGCAGCTGGACCTATTGGGGAGTCCCTCCATTGTCTTGCGTGTGGCTTCTGCTCATGACTTCTCACAGCACGGTAGTCTCAGAGAAACCAAACGTCTCGCATGTAGCTCCAGGTCCCCAGGAATGCAAAAGCAGAAGTTGCTAGACCTTCTCAAGGCTTAGGACTGGAATGGGCACAGGGTTCCTTCTGTCCCATTCTGTTGATGAAAAGAAATACAAGCCAGACATATGGGGGGGGGGGCGGGGAGTGCGAATACCCAGAGGTACACTGCATTGGGTGCCACAGACTTTCATAAACCACCACCACCCACGGCCACATGGCTAAATCTTAGGTAGGGTATGCCACAGTAACTAATAACCTCCACATTTCGGTGACTTTCACACAACAAAGGGGTACTCTTTTTCGCATACATATCCCACACAGGTTGGTGGGGTGCTCTGCTCCACACAGTCACTCAGGGACCCAGGCTGATGGAGGCTCCATCATGTTGAGATGAGACCTCACGTTTGCCACAGCCACGGAGGACAGAAGGGCTGGAGAATTTCACCTGGTCACAGCCCTAAGGAGACAATCACTTATGCTCACATTTCATTGGCTAGAATGAGTCACATAACCCTGTCTAACCTGCAAAGAAGTGGGGGAAATGCAGAAGAGCACATAGAAAAATGGGTGAGGATTACTGTCTTGGCCACATGTGATAAAACTATTGAAAACAAAGGAAAGTTCAACATAAAATTCAAGAGAGTGTTTACTTCCAGGTAAGGGAGGAAGGGGTCAGGATTGGAGAGAAATTCACAGGACGGGGTCAGTGATTTGTGAAGACACTGAAGCCTAACCTCAGAGTGCAGGCTAAAAATGGCACTTCTGCAAATATTCACTGAGCCCCGCTGAGGCTGCTAGGTCTCCAAGGTACAAAGATGAATAAAAGATGAGCTCATCCCCTCCAGCTTCCCAGCTCAGGCGATGCAGTAGGCACCAAGCAGGCCAGCAAAGTACAGTGCAGTAGATTGCTCACTAGGAGCTCCAGGAACCAGAGGGAGCTCTGAGAAGGCCTCCCCACAAAGGGTCATGTAAGTGGGGCCATGAAAGACCAATAGGAGTTCAACCAGTGGAGAAAGGAATGAAGGTGACGTAGGTTGATCAGGAACAGGGAACCGTATGTGCAAGCCCTTCACTGCTGGGGGGGGGGGGGGGGGGAGGCGGGGGCTGTATTCCCTGTATTACCTCACCACTTGCTAGTCCTTGAATGATCTGATCAACATTCACATTGTGCTGTGCCACCCGGCTTCCTCTGCAGGACCCACATTCATTCTCTCGCTGGCTGTTGGGAGTGTTGGCTGCTAATGCTTTCAGTTGAATCCTTTTTTAGGAATCAGCCACAGATAAGGGAGCTCTCGGGCCCAAGGTCATACGCACCCCCGCCCCTACTCCCACCGGTAGCCACATCAAAATGACTGGTGGAAGCAGGGGTATAAGGCCCTGCCCCCCTGCTTCAGGGAACTCTGCAGGACCTTGCCAGCTCCAGAGCTCCCTGTGGGATCAGCTGAAGCCTGTCTGGGGCCTTCAGCCTACAACTCCAGTCCTCTCTTTCAGCCCAATCCTGTTTTCTTTATACCCCTACAGGTGTTAATTGCACATGTACTCCCCAAGAAACATCCTTCAAGCAAATCTCCACTTCAGAAGGACCTTTTTTTTTTGGTACGTGCCCTTAGTGGGAACCGAACCCGGGACTCTCTGGTCTGCAGGCCGATGCTCCAACCGCTGAGCCAAACTGGCCAAGGCTAAATCTCCACTTCAGAGTGTGTATTCTGGGAAACCTACCAAAGACACCACTAACGTGCAAATGATTACCCAATTTCAACGGAGGCCTTCCTTGGAGGTGTTTGTATAGTAATAACAATAACTAATATTCAAAGAGTGATTTCTGTGTGCCAGGCACTATGCTAAGCACTTTGCCTATATGATCTAATTTAATAAAGAGCAGAATTCGTGCCAAAGGAATGAATTTCTCATGGTGAAATTTCAGGTTTAGGCAAGGTGAAATTTCCAGCTCAGGGATGCTGGCTGGAAGTGTTTGTGTAGCACAAATTCTGTCACAAATTTCTCTGCCTCACTGTATGGTCAGTTCTGAGCTTTGTACTGGCTGGGTAAAGTCCCCAGCAGGTCAGGGTCAGGGTGGGGTCTCCTAATCTTATTCTTCCTTAACAACAACAACAACAACAACAACAGCAACACAGGGCTTATTCTGCTTAGTAATGTAATACCTCTGTTCTGCCTCTTCTCCGGGGTCTCACTCCTTGGGAGCCAGTGTGGAGGTAAATTCCTCTGAAAGCCGACTGCTCCAGTTTTGGACTCCCCGGCCTCTTCTGAGAAAGGGTAACATTGTTCCCAGCACTTCCTCTCCCTTCTTGGAAAGTTCCTGCAGCCACCACTGAGTCCTCCTCACATCCTCCTTTTTCAGGCTTGGGCTTTCCCTTTCCATCATCACCTCCCTCCCAGGTGATCGGGACCTTTTTGTCCCCCTGCTCCATCTCTAAGCTGCCTACTTTCTGAGAGCATGCCCAGGCAGCAGGCTGAGGCCCTGTCTGGCCCACTGGCCCTCTGGCCCTCAGGAACATGCCCGAGCATGTTGAGACCTGTTATAGAAGAGGCTGATGCCTGTTTTGTCCTTGGGGCTGCCTGCTTTGGAGGAAAAGAGGGGTAGGGTAGTAGGAGACAGGAGAACCTCAGAGACCCCAGAGTTTTTCTGAACAGATTATGTAGTTTTTAGCACATCCCTTGGGACTGGCCTGAGATCTGTTGTGTGCACACGTGTGTGTGTGTGTGTGTGTGTGTGTGTGTGTGTGTGTGTGTGTTTTGGGAGTCAGATCTCCTGTGTGACTTCTAACAACTTGCTCCTTTGCCCTTTTCAGGGAAGAAGTCCTCCTTTAAGAACATGCCTGGCTATGCATTCAAGTGTATGGTTGGAAACAGTAAGTGCTTTATAGATATTTGTTGAGTTCTGTTGTGGTGGTGGTGGTAGTAAGCTAAAAGTTATTAAAAAAAAAAACCAAAACCCTCACTTTCCAACAACAACAAAAAGAATTATTTCATTGTGGAGCTCCATGCCACAAAACTGTAAGTAGTTCAATACTAGCCTTCATTAAAAAATTTCCCCCCCAAAGTAAACAGTCAGACAATGTCAAGTCTATTTGAAAAGCCTGAAAGCCCAGGGGATTCAAGGCAGTAGGAGAATGTGCCTGTCTTCTGTTGGGCTTTTGACAACCCAGCCTTTGGGTGGTGCGAATATGTGTGCGCTGGGGGAGCAAAGGGAGAAGGAGTTTTGTCTTCCCTGAGGTCAGCTGCTTTAGAGGAAGAAGACTGGGCATGTCTGGGCAGAGATTTCCAGCCACTGAACAGCCCTAGATGTCAATAATTTTAGCTGCTTTAATTTAAGCCTGGATTTTCTTTTTTTTAGTGGGATTTCTGTTCAGACTTACACTGTTCTCTGCAATTTATTAAAAGCAGAAACTGCAAATGTTTTAGGTGAAGAGAGGGGCAAAGACAGGGTCCAAGGGGGGCTAGGAGTGTGGAGGTGGGTGGGAACATATGGGCACCCCACTTGCTTTTTTCTGTGTCTGTCAGAGCCATCAGGGGACATTTCTAGAGTTGTTCTTCATCAGTGTCACCTCCGTAAGCTGTCTGGAAATGATGGGTCCTGGGTGTTTCCCTCATTCTAGAGCCTTGAAAATAGAGAGGGCAGTAAGCAGAGAGCTCTGGGCAGGAGACAAAACGCCTATGTCCCAACCATGGCCATTCATTTGCTGCGTGATCTGAGTAAGGTCACTGAACTTCTTTGAGCCTCAGATTCCCCAGCAGTGTATGTGGGCTGTCTGGGGGAATATAATTCACTCACCAAGTCCTTCTCCCCTTCCTAACCATCAAGCCTGTGGCAATCACAGAGGTTTCTTCTGTTGAAGTGAGAGAGATGGTGTGGGGAGTGAGGGGGAAGAGAAGGGAGGTCTTTGTTCATGCAGGATTTCCCCCTAGAGACCAGGATCCCCTTTCTGAGAAGTGTCCCCAGGTCCCTCCTTTCCCGAGGCATTGCCAAGCAGCCACTCCTCATCCCTTTTGTCCTGTGGGCCTCATCTGTGAAATAGAGGACTCAGTGTGCCGCAGGCCTTCAGGAGGCTTTGTTGGGGGTGTCTGGGTGCCCCTGGTGCTTGGGGAGAGGTGTTCCAGTGAGGGACCGTGGGAATAGTGGTGGCATCATGTGGGGCTTTTCTGGGAATTGTAAAGTGAGGTGCACTATTATTATTTGTGGATTTTTATTTACTATTAATGTCACCCCTTTTCAGGGCCAGAAAATGGGCTTACTTTAACAGTGCCATTCCTCCTGGGCAGTGCCAACACACTTTCCAACCCCAAACCCCACACTTGTGGCTCAGTGCGTGGGGGAAATGGTCCAGCGCAAGACCCGAGCGCAGGGTGCGGGCAGGATCCTTCGGTATCGCTGGGCTCGAGGCAGGTATCTGAGCTCCCCAGATTCAGTGCGCAGCCCGGTGCGGAGGAAGGGCGGGCGTCCCGGGGGAGGCGATCCCAGGCGTGGTGAGCTGAGCAGGCAGCCCCGCCTCCTGTCACTGAATCAATAAAAGGACCGCCCTCTGGGCGGCAGCAGCTGAGGTGTGAGCAGCTGCCCGAGTCGGTGGCTGGGAGATCCGGAGCCAGTCGCGGATTCGCCGAGACGCAGAGACCATCAGAGGTGAGGGAGCCGTGGCCACAAGGACAGACCCTGGGCTGGCGGCTGGGAGCTGAGCCGAGCGTGTCCGCGTGTGTCCGTGCATGCCCGTCCGTGTGTGTGTCCGCGTGTGTGTGTCCACAGGTGAATGACATGCGTGGGTCAGTGCGTGGGTCTCATTTTGCTCACATAAGTGTCTGGAAGTGCGAGCGTGACGGGAGTCGGGATGTGCCGCAGACTCCGGGCGGAGGGAGGAACTCGAGTACAAGGGACCGGTTGCCACGCTCCCTTCCCCTTGAAACTCGGCTGGGGCGAGGAAGGCGTGGACAGGGCGCGGCTGGCTTGTGGCGT
Source organism: Tadarida brasiliensis (assembly GCA_030848825.1). Lineage (NCBI taxonomy): Eukaryota > Metazoa > Chordata > Mammalia > Chiroptera > Molossidae > Tadarida > Tadarida brasiliensis. The sequence continues at coordinate 10,333,564 of CM061262.1, forward strand.
GGGGATGAAGCCGCTGTCCGCGGAGGGGCGGGAATGCCCAGCGCAGCAGGTTCATCTGGGACCCGCTCCCGGGCAGCTCTCGGATCCATCCCCGCCCAGATCTCTGAGGTCTGGGTCCCAGATGCCGTCGTGTCCGCCACCCCACTGGGCGCTGAGGTCAGCGCGGCTGTGTCCCCAGTTCTTGGGAACAAGTCGGGACATGTCCCTTAAGGGCCAGCGAGGAGGTGACTCACGGTGACAAGGAGACCCCAGGGAACAGGCCGGGTGAGGTCAGAACACCTCCTGGGCTGCGGGACAGTGGCGCCCCAGAAGTCCTCTTCCTTGCCCCTCACCCCCCGAGTCTCGTCCCCCTCATCAGCACAGTGACCTATTTGGCTGGCACAAAATGTTCCCAGGGAAGCCGGGACACCGGGAGGTCCATGACCGGGTGTCCGGTTCCGCCCCAGCCGCGGCCCCCGGCGGTCAGTTCGGAGCGACTGGGCGTGCGGTGTGCCCGGTGGGCGGCGGGGTGGGGTCTCAATGGGAGCGCCCAGGCTTCGCTGGGCGCCACGCTGCGCGGGGCCTCTGTCCGCTGTATCCGGGGCTTGGGGCGCCCGGTCCTAGTCCAGAATTCCCTCTCCGAAAGCGACAGGGCTGAGCCGAGCGGGAGGGTGACTCGCCCTTCGGGTGCCCGCCCAGTCCCGGGACCTGGGGGTGGGGTGGGGGTGGGGCACTTCGCCCTCCTCCTGCAGAAAAGAATCTTGGAACTGAGTTTGGCACTTTAGGGCGTCCAGGCGGCTTCCTCCCTCCATGTCGCGTTTCGGGGAGGACTTTCGAGCTGTTTTGTTTTCTTTGCTCCAGTCTATTTTTATTTTCCAGGGATCTGACTCATCCCGTGCTTTGGGCGTGGAGATAAGGTGGAGGGACCAGATCACTGCGCGCCTGTGCACTCGAGTGTGTGCGTGCGGGGTGTGTGTGTGTGTGACAGAGATGGCGCCAGAGGGCTCGCGGTTTCCCAACAGGGGGTTTCGGAAGCCGGGCTAGGTCAGCGTGACGTGTTCGCGGCCCTGTCTCCCTCCCTTTCCCCCCTCCCCAGCTGAGAGTGACGCGCGCGGCAGGAGTGGAAGCTAAGTTTTGGCGGGCAGGGAGCACTTTGCAGGAAACTGACTCATCACAGCTCCCTCCCGCTGTCCTAGGCTCTGCCCACGCACCTCCCACCCGCGCGTGATTTCCTGGAGACTGGCTCCCTCTTCAGGCCCCGACGCGAACAGTACACATGCCTTCCCGCGGGATGCGGCTTCACCCGCCTTTCCTCCCCTGGCTACTCCTGGGCTCATCCCAAGTTGCCCCCTCTCCACGTCCTCCAAAGCCCCCCTAAAAAGAGTATCCCATTGGTTCACAGTGCTTGCTGAGTGCTTACTGTTTACTTGGGGATTAAAGTTGGTTAGAATCTAAAGCACAAAGCCAAAGTAAAAAAGCTATTGTCAATGACCTGTTTGTAAAACAAGGGTTTGTGTTTTCGAGTTACCTCTGAGCTGGGAGTTATGATAATGGATGAGATCGCAGGTTGTCATGAGGCCCCTGTGAGAGCCATAAGGGAAGGGGTGGTAAAAGGAGAAAGGATCCCTGACTGAATTAGGTCCCATCTTCAGCTCCCAGAAGCCAAGGAATATCCAGCTTCCTGACTAAGCCCCAGGGGAGTTCCTCCTCCTGCTTTGAGGCACTGAGGCCTAGGATGTCCATTTAGCATCCTTTGTGTCCCTTCTTGTGTGCCCATCTGGGGAACTGCCAAATACTTGTTTAATCTCCTTCAATTTGGTCTGGGGAGGGAGGGGCTTTATTGATCTATGTTTTGAAAAAGCTCCCCAAGAGATTCTAATGGACCTTTCTGGTTAAGAAACCTCAAAATTAGTGAGGGAATAGGATTCAGCACCAGAGCACAGAACTCAGGGCAAATAGGTCTGGGTTCAAATCCTGGCTGTGTGATATGTGAGCTGTGTGACCTTGGGAAAGTTACTTAACTTTTCTGAGCCTTGGTTACCTGTTCTGTAAAAGAAAATTAAAGAACTAATATACTCACTTTTTAGGAAAATTAATATCTGTAAACTTCTTAGAACAGCCCGGCCACATGAAACTATATACATTTCAATCCTTGCCCTGAAGACAGTGGGGAAAGGTTATTTGAAGGCTCTGCACTGTGTAACTCCTCTTTGGGGTAGTGGCCTTTGACCATCTTTAGCTGTATGGTTTGGGGGTCAAGTATCATTTCTCTTCTGCCCTTTAAACTTGGTCTGAGGTCACCAAGTGCATCCCCTCCCCTATCAGCTGAGCTGTGGGCCGCACTCATTGTGAGAGGTGGAATGGGGAGCAGTAGGTGTGTCATGGGTCCAGGGCTTCCTGCCCCAGGAGATCCCAGCAAAGCTTTCATGCTCAGAGCCTGCAAATCAGGACTTGTCCCCAAGAAAACCCAGTCCCTGCCAATTTCGTGCAGCCGCTCAGTCCTGGAGTCAGGCCAGAGCAGGGCAGGTGCGTGCCAGTGCTACCATGGCTGTCCCTCTCCTGAAGTGGGAGGAGAGGAACTGGGTAGACCCGCCACCTTTAATTTTCTTTGCCTGCAAAACAAGTTCCTTGGATTCAGGCAACACGGGGCAGGGGCTTCAAGGCCGTCTAGAGTCTAGACCAGATCACCTGATGGGTCTGGCAGGATGTAGCTCAGCCTGGGAGAAACTGTGACTCTGTCCTGCCCTGCCCGGCTCCTCCTCAGCCCCAGGCTGCTCGCCTGATGACATCTTTGTGAAAGGCTCTCAGCCTACAGCAGCTGTCAGCTGCTGTCTAGGATGGAGGCTCCGCCAGAACTGAAGGCAGAGAGAAACAATAATACTTCTGTTTTCCAAGCACGTCTATAAACCAGGTGCTGCTCTATGCACATTCTCTACTCAGTAATCTTCACATCTGTCCTCTGAGACATTTACTACTATTGTCTCCATTTTACAGATGAGGAAAATAGAGCCCAGAGAAATTAAGCCACTCGTCCAGGGTCAACCAGCAGGGCCTGAATTCCAACCCAGGCAGTCCTGCTCCATAGCCCTCGCTGTTAACCACAGCCTGTCAGCTCTGTGCCATCTGCCTTGCCTAGAGGGACTCCCTGACCAATTGCTTGATCATGCTTCAGCGGCCGTGCTCTTTCAGCTTTCATAGAGCCAATTTTATAGATGAGGAAACTGAGGCCCAGAAACATTAAGTGACTTTTCAAAGTTTAGATAGTAAGCAGCAAAGGTAGGCCTAGATGCCAGGTGTTTTTTACCCCAAACTCCAGGGTGCTTTTGAGTACTGGAGCAGGGTTACCCCACATGGGCATCTGGGTAGGAGGCTGTAGGCTGTCAGCCTGTCCATTCATTTGGGAACTGACCTCCTGGCCAAGGCTGGGAAACTGCTGGACTCAAAATTCACACGTACTTGGGGCATTCACACCCATGAGGGACACCTCAGGGGGGGCAAAGTAAATTGATTTTAGCTGATAATACCTGGTGGTAAACAGGCCCCTGATCCCTGCTCTTGCAATAAACTTTATTGACATAAGCTTGCCCTTCAGCTGTTCACTCTCCCAGTCACCCTGGGGTGCCATACCTCCACCAGTGTCTGTTGGTGGGAGGTTGGGGGCCCCGTGGGAAGGAGGTGGTGGAAAATCAGCTGGAAGGAGCCAGAGACACCCTCTCACCTCCTGTCCTAGTAGGAAGACCTCACCCAAGCAAAGCACGTCCTGGTAAGGGAGGGTCAATTTCCCAAGTGACCAGGGCCTTTCTTGTGTCTCAGCTACAGGCACCATGTCAGAGCCATCCCGGGATGCCCACCCGATCCCCCGTGGCAGCAAGGCCTGCCGTCGCCTGTTCGGCCCAGTGGACAGTGAGCAGCTGAGCCGAGACTGCGATGCTCTAATGGCCAGCTGCGTGCAGGAGGCCTGTGATCGATGGAACTTCGACTTTGTCACTGAGACACCGCTGGAGGGTGACTTCATCTGGGAGCGTGTGTGGGGCCTGGGCTTGCCCAAGCTCTACCTGCCCTCAGGGCCGCGGGGGGCCCAGGACAACCTGGGAGGAGCCAAGCGGCCCAGCAGCTCACCTGCCCGGCTGCAGGGGGACCATGTGGACCTGACACTGTCCTGCACCCTCGTGCCTCGCTCTCCTGAGCGTTCTGAGGGGTCCCCAGATGGGCCTAGCACATCTCAGGGCCGAAAACGTCGGCAGACCAGCATGACAGGTGAGGACAAATACAGGGAATGACACTGTAGGGGACCAAGACTCAGAATTCATGGTGCAAGGGCTGACCTGTCTGGTCCAGCTTGCTCACAAGGGGGAAACAGGCCCAGAGAAGGGGAAGTGACTTGCCTGAGGTCACACAGCAAGTCTGCAGCCAAGACCAACTAGCTGTCATTTATTTGGAACATTTATTAAGTGCTAGCCCTTCTGTCCTAGCTGGTTTGGCTCAGGAGTTAGAACATCGGCCTGTGGACCAAATGGTCACGGGTTCGATTTCCGGTCAAGGGCATGTACCTGGGTTGCAGGTTTGATCCCCAGCCCTGGTCGGGGTGGCGAGGGAGGCAACCAATCAATGTGTTTGGCATCAATATTTCTCTCTCTCTTTCCCCTTCCCTCCCTTCCACTCTATCTAAAAAATAAATAAATGCTAGCCCTTCACTAAATTTCTAAGGTGGATTTTATTTAGTCCTTATAGCAATCCATATGACATTCTTGCCACCCTTTTAGGCAAGGAAACAAGGTTCAGAGAGGTAGATTTCCCTAAGGCTGCACAGTGAATTTGCAATGAAGAGAAAACTAATAATAATAATTTCCTAGCTGCTCTATCCAAACATAAATCCTCTTCCCCCATCACACACACACACACACACACACACACACACACACACACACACACTTTCTGCCCTTCTGCCCTGCCTATTTTGTTTTGGTACTGTTTACTTGTCAACAGCTAATTCCTTGTCAGTCTCCCTGACTAGGATGTTATCTCCACAAGAAAGAGATCTGTATCTCTCTGTTCATTGCTGAATCCCTAGCAAGGTGTCTGGCACATAGTAGGTGCTTGATAAATAATGAATGAGTGATGCTAACGTTTAAGCACTTACTAGACCAGTCCCCAGACCAAAGCCTTTACAGAGAGCATTTCCTTTAATCCTTAGAGTAGCATACCAGCGTTATCCCCATTTTACAGGCGAGGAAACTGAGGCTCAGTGAGATGCAGCCAAGAATCCCACAGCAAATTTGCAGCTGGGTCAGAACTAACAATAAGGATAATAACAATAGCTAACGTTTATATGGCCCAGGTGTTGCGCAGAACACATTTCGTGGGTGACCGAATGGTATCCTTAGAGCAGTGCTATCTGACAGAACTCCACAGTAATGTAAATAAATATACAGTGCCACAGCCAACAGAGCTGGTCAGTACTTGACATGTGGCTAGTGTGGCACAGGAAGTGAATTTTTCATTTTATTTTATTTTAGTTAATTTAAATGACCACATAGGACTGGTGGCCGCGGTTTTGGGCAGCTTGGGTTAGAGCAGGCCAGGAGTGTAGGTCCCGTTATCAATCACTCTGTGAAGTGGGATGCTCTGTAAACGCCCTGGGGGATGGGGTGGGTGTTGCCGGAGTTCGTCCCTGGACTTGGCGGTGTGTCCCTGTGTCCCCGGGGAGGGGTCCTGGCCCCTCTGCAGTTTGCCTTGGTTGAGTAGCTCCCTGTGCCCTCTTCCTCCTGACCTGGCTGACCTCTGTTCTCTTTCCCTAGATTTTTATCACTCCAAACGCCGGCTGATCTTCTCCAAGAGGAGGCCCTGACCTGCCCACTGGAAGCCTCTCCCTCCTGGAAACACGGGCCTCCTGCAGGCCCATTCTACATCTTTTGCCTTAGTCCTTCAGTTTGTGTGTCTTAATTATTATGTGTTTTAATTTAAACTTCTCATGTATATAGCCTGACCGGCACCACCCTCCCACCCCGCCAGCTGCTGGCATTAGAATTATTTAAAGAAAACATCACACAGTGGAATGATAGGCTTATTAGATTGTCAGATATTTTTATTATGCAAACTGGTATTTAAAACCTCCTCATCCTATGCTCTCGATCTCTCTATTTCTTTTCTCCTGGAGGTAAGGTGGGGCCTGCATGACCCTCACCTGCTGGATGGTGCTTTCTGGAGGGGCCTGGCTCCTTCTGTTCACTGTTTCATGGATGGTATGAAATTCTACTCCTTTCCTTTATTCTCACACCCAAACTCCTTATAATTTGAGAAGTAAAGAGATAGCACTTTGAAGGGGGCCCAGGAGAGTGGGGGCATCATCCAAACTTTGGAGTCTCCTCTAAGGTTGGGCAGGGTGACCTTGAAGTGGGCACTGTCTGGAACGGGGGTGGGGACTGGCACCCTCCTGGCCCTTGATACCCCACCCCCTCCTGTGAGGGCATGGTGGAGGTAGGGTCCTGTAGCAAAGCACTCACCTCCCTCGTGCCCCTTGCCTCGCACATGGGAGCCAGCCGTGGGGTTTGGCTTCCACCTGTTGGCTTCCCCAGGACTTTGCTAGGAGCCCTAGGTGCCCCTCTTTTCCAGCTGGGCTTTCAAGTCCCCCTTCTCTCCTCTCCATGTTCTTTCCGTCTCATCCCCTCTCAGCCCTGGGCAGCTGCTCTGGGGTGCCTGTCCCCCCAACTCAGTGGATTGGGAGGGAAGGGGCACACTAGAAGTAGGTTCCCCAGTTCTACCTCAGGCAGCTGGAGCAGCGAGCGCTCCTCCTCTGAGCGCTGGGGGTAGAGTCCTGGGTGGTCTGACAGGCCTCCTTGAGTGGGGCTCTCTCTCTGATGGGGGTATGTGGGTTGGGGGAGCAGGTTTTTCTAGGAGGGAGAGTGTGACACTAGCCTCTGAAACTCACCCAAGGCTGTCCCCCACCTGCTCCACCCCTCTCCCATGTCATTGCACTTTGAATAGCAGCTGAACAAGAAGCCAGGTGTTTGAAATGATGGGAGTAAGGCTACGGCTCAGGCTCACCTGGTGGGCTGACCCAGGCCTGGGCGTTGTGAGTTGTGTTTTCCTGGCACTGAACCCTGAGCCCACAGAGGCACCAAAGCACTTAGTGGGTCTGCCCCAAACACCTCCCAGCTCCTGTAACATCCTGGCCTGGACTGTTTCTCCTGGCTCCCCATGTGTCCTGGTTCTCCTGTCTTTATCTAGACTGTACACCTCTAAAGGGCAGGGACCACGTCCTGTGTGGCTCTGTGCCCTTCAGGGCCCCCCACCCCCGCCCCACCCCAGTGTTGTGTATACAGCAGGTGCTCAATAAATATTTCTTAGTGACTACTTGTAAATATGCCTTGTTATTTTTAAGAATAACCAGGCAGCCTTGGACGGTTTGGCTCAGCGGTTAGAGCGTCGGCCTGCGGTCCAGAGAGACCTGGGTTCGGTTCCCGCTGGGGGCGGGTGCCTCGGTTGCAGTTTGTCCCCGGCCCTGGTTGGTTGTGCGGGAAGCGGCCACTCGATGTGTCCCTTTCACGTCGATGTTTCTCTCTCTCTCTTCCTCTCTCTCCCTCCCACTCTATCTGAACAAAAAATGGAAAAATGTCCTCGGGCGAGGATAAAAAAAAAAAAATGAATAACCAGGCAGTAGATTTTGTTTGTGTGTTTTTGGTTGTTTTTATCATTTAAAAAATTAAGCATTGAAAAATTTTAAATGCAAAAAGCTTAGCAAACAGAAAGACCATGAGGCAAAAAACAAACAAGAACAAAATAAAAACAATAAATCATCACAAAGATGATTTTTTTGCAAAGATGAAAGATCTCTGCAAAGATCACCATTGTTTGTTGTGTGGTCTTTTTTAGTAAAGAACATATTGTAGCTTAACATCATTACTCATCGGGGAAATGCAAATTAAACCACCATGAGATACCACTAGGCACCCATGGGAAGGACTAAGATGAAAAAGGCTGACAATGCAAAGTGTTGACGCAGACATGGAGCAACTGGAACTCTCATACCTTGCTGATGGAAAACCATTTCAACTATTTTGGAAAACTGGCAATATCTTCTAAAGATGCTTCCCCTCCTGCCTACCTCATGACCCAGGAATTCTATTCCTATGTTTGTTCTCAAGAGAAATGAGTACAGATTTCCACCAAAAGATACGTTCAGAGCAGCATTCTTCTTTTTTTAATCATTACCCGAAGATATGTTTTTTGTTGTTTTGTTTTTGAGAGAGTGGAAGGGAGGGAGGGAGGGAGGAGGGGAGAGAGAGAGAGAGAGAGAAACATTAATTGGCTGCCTCCTGAACACGCCCCAACGGGGGCCAAGGATCAAACCTGTAACCCAGGTACATGCCCTTGACTGGGAATTGAACCTGTAACACTTTGGTGTGGGGGCCAATGTTTTAACCACTTAGCAACACCAGCCAGGACCCAAGGATATGTTTTTATTGATTTTATAGAGAAGAAGGGAGAGAGAGAGAGAGAAAAACATTGATCGATTGCACCCCGACCAGGGATCAAACCTGCAACCTGGGCATGTGTCCTTACCGGGAATGGAACCCACGACCTTTCAGTGTATGACACAACACTCCAACCAACTGAGCCACACCAGCTGGGACCAGCATTATTCTTAACAGACCCAAACTGGAAACAACCTAAAAGTTCATAACAAAAGAGCAGATATGTCAGTTGTGTATCTTTATATAGTGGAATACTATACAACATTTTAAAAAACAAAGTATTATTACACGCCTGTTCTGATTATGTGTTCATAATTAACCACCCCAAGACTTAGTGGCTTAAAGCAATAATCACTTATTTGCTCCCGATTCTGTAATTTGGCCAAGACCTACTTTTCAAATGTTGAATTATTCTCTTGTACAGGGCATGGCTCTGCTCTAGACCCTGGGGGTCTGAAACGAGGCTCTCCCACTGGGGCTCCAGAAACTTCACTGTTCACTCATCTTCAGTAGATATTTCTAGCACCATGGGATATGCTGGGTTGTACTTCCCAAGTGCTCGTCCCACAGCATGGACCCATCACAGAGCCCTTTTTGGCTCTGGACTCGACTCAAACATGGCAGCTTCCCAAGTCATCCAATAAATGGGCTGGGGCATTAGCACATGGACTCCAAAGTCTAAATTGGCCTACCCAGTTCTATGCCTCTTTTTAGTGGTAGGATGTCCCCAGCATAACTTGTCCTTTCCCATAGGAGGAACATCCCAGCATGCCCCAGGCCACTGACCACTTAAAACTTAATGGACATGATATGTCTTTCCTGATGTGGCTAGGAAAGAATGCATTGGCCATATATCAGCTTCTTACAGTCAGAGGCTGTGTAGACTGTTCTAGTAAAGATACCACATGTGACATATTGGCTGCAGTTAGAGCTACCATGTGGCTAACCATTGATCCCCATGCTTCATTTGGTTGTTAAGGAGCAGTGCAGGGTGGGTTGAGCAGGGATATGATGGGGCCACCCTGCATCCTCTGAGAGTAGGACCGATCTCCGCAACTCCTCCTGGGATGTGTGGTGTTGCTGCTGAGGTACTATCTTGACTAGTGCAACCATTTTAGAGACTCCTGCTTGGTTCTTCTTTCCATAATGGCTCTTATTTTATAGATTAGGGAAGCAGCGTGAGGGTTCTGCCAGCTGCCAAGTCTGTCCATCCCAATGTGCACCTAGGGGCTAGGAAACAACCACAGGGTGGGCCCACAGACCACTGGACTCCGAGATGAACCTGGACAGACTTCATATGTTCCCCTACTCTAAAAGGAGGGTATAATGGTATTTTGGGTCACCTGGAACCAGTGTAAGCTCAGACTCTATCCAATGGACCTCAAAAGATCTGGTCATTCCCTTTCCACACTGCATAGTTATTATGGTAAATAGTCAGAGGGCACCTTGGGGGGAAGAATTGAGGAGATATTTACTTTACATACTTATAGTGGCATTGTGGGTCTTTCTCTTAAATCAGTGGGTCTAGACGGGGGAACCCAGGCGGGGCGGGGGAGCCGGGCGAACCCCCCACCACGGGGGAACCCAGGTGGGGCGGGGGAGCCGGTGGACCCCCACACCAACGGAGGAAGCCGGCAACACACAGGAGAACTGAGTAAACTGAACAATGAAATTGACCCAGAGACATGGAGGGTGGAGTACGGGATGACGGGCCTCAGAGGAGGGGGGGAGGCGGGGGAAAGAGATAAATCACAGAGCCTATGTGCATGGGTGCATAACCAATGGACATGGACAACAGGGATGGGGAGGAGGGGAAGGGGAGGGGGAGGAGGGTGTCAATGGGGGAAAAAAAGGAAAAACATCTGTAACAAAAACAAATTAATAATAAAATAAATTATTAAAAAAAAAATCAGTGGGTCTAGGTCTGAGAGCTGTCTCAAACCTGGAAACTGGGTAAGAGGCTGCCACTTTCTATCATAGCAGTTGGCATCAGCCTCTGCTCACCAACCTCCCTTGATTTGTTGTGGTTAAGTCAAGCAATATCCCCATTAAATGCTCTCTCTCTTACCTCTGGGGACACCACAGATCAATGACCCCTGGTTACCATTCAGGCCTTGTGCCCACCTTGCCTCTGATGATTTGGTGGCCCTGCGTGGCCTCTGCTCCTCCAGGATCCTAGCATCTCCATTGACAGCATCTCCTCAGCACCGAATTCATCCTTGACTGCTTCGAGAAGGGAGGGTGTTCTGGGCAGTGAGCTGGGAAGACAGTAAGCTGGTGGGTTCTCATGCAGGAAGTCCATTCTGCCTCATCCACCTCTCTGAGCCTTCTAACTCTCCTTAGTATCTTCCAAGGCAGTTTCAGTATCACCCCCTCATTGGTTCCAGGCTGTCACTGTGCCTAAGCTTTAAGGACCAGTTCAGCAGTGTGTAAGGACCAGCTCCAGGGGGCCTTGCCAGAGTGTTTAATCCTGAATCAAGAGAGAGGCCTGCATAAACACTGTTTTTATCCAGCCTGGTCCCACACTCCTGAGATCTCCTCCCATATCTGTTTCCCTGTTCTTACCCATACATACCAGCCAGGCCTGTAGCCTTTTTGGTAAGTTATTTCCTCCAGTAGCAGGGACTGTACTTTCCTGCTGGGGCAATGCTGGGATCCAACCCTAATTACTGGTCTAGAGAAGTTCAGAAGCCAGCAGCCTGTTTTTGTCTAAAGCTTTACTGGAATGCAGACACGCCCACTTGCTTACCTGTCCATGGCTGTTACTGCACTGTTATTTTAGGTAGTACACAGGCAGTCTTGAGTAGTTGCCACAGAGGCCACATGGCCCCAAAGCCTAAAATATTCACTCTGTCCTTGAAGAAAACGTTTGCTGACTCTGGTCTAGAGGCAGTGAGGCGGGTGGATGGGTCTTCAGGAGGATAAGCATCACCTTGTGAGGCACCAGGTGAATCCTCCCTGTGGACTTCAGGTGGTGGGAGAGTATCCTGCTCCAGCAGGGGGGTGGGGGGCACTTCTGCAGGCCTGAGGGCTCAGGGGAAGCTGAGGGTACAAGGTTCTCAAGGGCATCCATTCAAATATCTCCATTCCAGGCGGCCTTGGCCCCCACTTCCCTCCGCTGGAGCTGCGCATTCAGTCTCGTGTAGCTTCACCACTGTTGTAATCAAACCCCGGGGCTGCTGTCAGCACAGCCTGCCCACGGGCCACAGAGTTGAGGGAACAGAACGCTCCTGTGGGGTTCTCCAGTCTCCCGCAACTTACCCTGGGTTAAGCCTGTCTTTCTCCTTCTTCAAGGCTTCTAGGGCCCTTAACAAAAGCCAGCCAGCTCCACAATCCTCATGATTAGCATTGCCCGTATCTTCCGACGGTTCAACCTCTTGCCTAGGTCAGTGTAGCCCTGGAATTCCACCCTCACCTCACCCAGCCCAGCTCACACAGCTGAGCGTGGGCACGTGGTGCCACAGCCTGTGGGGGGCTCACCAACCTACTTACCGCGGCGGTCAGGTCCCTGTGGTCATCTCACTGGCCAGGGCTCTGTTTTCAGAAGCCCACCTACTATTTCTGGTGCCAACTGTCCTAGATACCCCCCTCCCCCCCAAGCAACCTGACACAAGGACCTGTGTGCAGGGTGTTTACTTGGGAGGGGTCCTGGAGAGCGCCAGCTAGAGCTTGGACACGGTGAGGGAGGAAAGGAAAAGCCACTGGCGGTGTTGCTGAGCAAGTTCTGCTGTGCGCAACTCGGACCTAAACCCGCTCGGGAGGTCCAACGAGACCATGGGATGTGCCCTAGAATTGTCCATTGCGGACTGAGGGCTGCCGCCAGGGTCAAGTTCAGGTTACTTATCATAGGTGAAGCTAGTTCCCGTTGTTACCGGTGAAAGTGGAGGTCTTGGGGTGCCTCGAGGAAATGAATTTCCTGAGACCCCCAGGGTAGGATGGATTCTCATGGAAAGGTTTACTGATGGCTTAAAATTAAGGGGGTTCCCCTCCAAGGTCCCATCTCCATTCATCTCGCCATGAAAGAAGTCCAGTCTTGTCTTCAGCAGGGCTGGAGTTAAGGCCACTGCCCACAGTTTCTGCTCCATATTAAAGCACAGTCCAGTCCAGCATCCTGCGTGTGAAGTCCACACAGCCGTGGGCCACGCGGCTGCTAAGGTCACATGGCTATGGAGAGAGAATGCGTGAATGCTCTGGCGAGTGCGGGTCACAGAGCAAGAGAGAGGGAACTCTTTGTCTGGGGATTTTAACCAGGAACGTCTTCAAACTAACCAATCAACCTTCCAAGATTTTGCGTGCTTCTGATGGAGTCCACCCCCTAGCCAATCCATTGTTCCCCAGGCTAGACTGACAGGCAAGCTCCTCCCCTGCACCACCCTGACTTCTGCTGCGCATGTGTCTATCTCTCCCTTCTACCCCCCAAATCCATTACCCGATGGGGGAAGGGAAGGGTGTTAATCCCCTTGGAGGAACAATGCTGTGTGAAGCCACTTGCCTGAGGTCACACCCTTAGGAAGTGGTGGGGAGCCAGGATATCCACCCTGATGACCCAGGTCACACTGCCTGCTCAGTAAACCAGAAGCTTCCCAGGTGACCATGCTTACAATGTGACTTCCCTTTTCTTTCTTTCCTTTATTAATATTAACTAGTTAATTCCGACAATAACACCACGATGTCGGGAAAAAAACAGAAGGATGCAAGCATTTGAGGTGAGAAGCTATATCCCTGCCAGGAAGGATCTAGCAAAGGTTCAGGTGAACACAGATGTGGGCCTGGGGCCGAGTGGCCACTGTAACCATCCTTCAGCCAGACTAGTGCCCAGGCCAGCATGTGGTCAAAGCTGGCTGTGGCTTTCCCCTCTCACACCCAGCCCACAGAAACAGGAGCTCCACCAGGGTAGGTCTTTGCTTGCTTGCTTTGCTTCTGTATTCCAGCAACTAGAGAGTGTCCAGCACATAGTAGGTGCTCAATAAATATTTGTCAAATGATTCACAATGGCTTGAATTTCCTTCCTGACCTGAGCACTTGTCTCCCAAACCCCATCCCAGCCCGTCCTCAGCCCTACCCCATCTCATCCCAGCACCCTGGTCACTGGTCACTGCTCCTCACCACTGGACAATCAGTCTGGCATATGAATAAGGCCATCTACAACTGGCAGGATTACAAAAATAAGAACAGCTAACATTGATTATCATCTGCCTAATATGGTTCCAAATGTTTGATATGGTTTATAGCATTGAATCCTTACAATATAGCTACAAGGTGGTATCTCTGTTTTACAGATGAGAAACTGAGGCAACAAACCCTGAAGCCACTTGCCTGAGGTCACACCCTTAGGAAGTGGTGGGGAGCCAGGATATCCACCCTGATGACCCAGGTCACACTGCCTGCTCAGTAAACCAGAAAGGGGAAGTGCCTTGCCCAGGGCCACCACCACTGTGACAATTCTAAGAGGGGGCTTGCGGGGGCCTGTCTTCTGTGCCCCCCCCCCATGGTTTTGGATGTAACTCAGGTTTTCTTAGTCTAATGTAAAGCGTGCTACGTAAATGCAACTTCAAAACAAACTTCCTGGCCCCAGACCCATTGCTAGCCTCCCTAACCACCTCCTATAGTTACAGCCAGCAGCTGAAGTCAGGGGACCCATGTCTCCAGGTTTGAACCCAGCTTTGCCACTGAACCCCAGAACAGAAAGTATTATAGCTTGCTTCTGGGTATGTTAGACTATGAAGTGAATTTAAGCATCTTTAAGGAGTTGAAAATTTGTGAGTGCAAAAGCTTTCCCGTTTATGAAACGGTCTTACTGTCTTTGATCTTTGATCATTAATTCAGTTTTTGTAAACTGTAGTTTCTGGGCTCAGTGTTTTAGGTCCAGCGACACTATATTTTAAAATTAGTTCCACTGTTTCCAAGAAGACCTGGATCTAACTTTTTTCTTCGTACTTGATTCTGTCCACCTGCTGGTTGGCTCAGAGGCAGGTGTCTCCCGTGGAGCTGGTGGAGCTGGCGAGGCCAGGCTGGGTGCTCCGGGTGTGACATCAGAGAGGGCTGAGGCCCGCACCTTCTCCATGCCAGCGGGGCAGGGACAGTGAACTGAGGCTGCCTTGAGATCCTGGAGGCTGGGTCTTACAAATCTAACCGCACTCTGTTCAGAGAGAAGTGGAGAGAGTCCCTCAGTGGATAGAAAAGTTCCTGGATTTCACTGCATTTGTCCAGATCCAGCAGCAAGCACTGTTGGCCCTACTTTCAGAACACACCCAGAGTTTAGTCACTTCTCCTTATCGCCTCCACCTCCTACCTATAGGTCGTACTGTATGCTACCCCCGACCTCATCTCCACTTCCTTCTGTTACCTGCTCCAGCCACACTGATTTCCTCACTGTTCCTCATGTTCACAAAGCATGCTCCTGCCTCAGGGCCTTTGCACTCACTGTTTCCTCTCCTGAATACTCCTCTTCCAGATATTCTTGCTCACATACTCTATTCCAGTATCACCTCCCCAGTATCACCTCCTCAGACAGCCCTCTTCTGGCCAAACTCTTTCTAAAATACACCTTGCACCATTCTATTCCTCTCCTTAAAAAAAATTTTTTTTTCTTTATTGATTTTAGAGAGAGAGGAAGGGAGAGGGAGAGAGATAGAAACATCGATGAGAGAGAACATCGATTGGCTGCCTCCTGCATGCCCCCGATTGGGGATTTGGCCCACAACCTGGGCATGTGCCCTGACCAGGAATCGAACTGGTGACCTCTTGGTGCATGGGTCGATGCTCAACCACTGAGCCACACTGGCTGGGCTCCTTTACTTTTCTTCATAACACTTTCAGCTACCAGACATTATATTACATAGGGGTCTTTTTTCTCTCTTTTCTTTTCACTCTTGTATCCTCAGTGCCTAGTATGGGGTCTGGCACATATTAGGTACTCAATAAATATTTGTTGAATTAAAAAAATGCCTTATTTACTTCAATAAAGCCACAGAAACTCTGAGTATCAGTTTCCTCAGTGTTAAAAAAAAAGGGGGGGGGGAGAGATAAAAGAATGGTTGGTTGTGAGAATATATATTTAGAAATTTATTAATTATGAAAACTTTTTGTTTTGAAATCATTTCAGGCATACAGGAAAGCTTCAAAAATAGTAAAACAATTCCTATATACTCTTCATCAACAGATCTTAAATATTAACATTTTACTGTGTTTCCTTCATCATTCTATCTCTGAATATCTACAAATTATTCTTAAATATATTTTTGAATAGGTGATGTATAAAGATGGTTCAAAATAAACAGTAAAACATAAATCTCCCTCCTTCATCCCAACACTTCTCTTCAGCCCAGCTGATACCAGTATATTCTCCCCCACCCCTTTATTGATTTTAGAGAAAGAGGGAGAGGGAGAAAGAGATAGAAACATCAATGAGAGAACATCGATTGGCCGCCTCCTGCATGCCCCCCACTGGGGATCGGGCCCACAACCTGGGCATGTGCCCTGACTGGGAATCAAACTGGCGACCTCTTGGTGCATGGGTCGATGCTCAACCACTGAGCCACACTGGCCGGGCTACCAGTATATTCTTGAATATTCTGTCCAAAATATTCTCTTTTAAAAATTGAATTTATTAAGGTGACATTGGTTAATAAAATTTTATGGGTTTCTGGTATACAAGTCTATAATACATCATCTGTATATTGTATTATGTTTCCACCACCCCAAGTCAAGTCTCCTCCCGTCATCATTTATCCCCCTTTACCCTCTCTTACCTCCCCCACCCCATTTGCCCCCTGGTAATCACCATGCTGTTGTCTGTCTATGAGTCTGTCAGAAATATTCGATGCATTTACAAACATATGTGAATTCATGTACACTTACATACCATAAATTTCATCCACACTCATGCACTTTTTTTTTCATGCAAAGCATACTATACTCACTGTTTCCCACTTTACTATTTTCATTCAACAATATATTTTGAAGGTCATTCCATATGGGTCCACCTGGATCTTTCTCATTTTCTTCACAGCTGCACTGTAGACCCCTGTATGGACGTACCAGAGCTTCTTTAACCAGTTCCCTGTTGATGAAAATGTACGTTCTTTCCTTTGCTAATCCAGACACTGCTGTGATGAAAACATCCTTTCGGGTCGTCATTCGGTGCTTCACCTGTAGGACGAATGACTAGAAGTGAAATTGCTGAGTAAAAAGCTTTTTGTGTTTTAAATATTGGCAGATTCCACCACATTTCTTTTCATGAAAGACATACCAGTTTATGTTCTTTTTTTAAAAAAAAAAAAAGGTTTTTTTAATTGATTTTTTTTTTAGAGAGAGGAAGATAGAAACACCAATCGGTTGCCTCCCATACACACCCCATGTGGGGACTGAACCCACAACCTGGGCAAGTGCCTGACTGGGAATGGAACGTTTGAACTTTTGGTGCAGAGGAAGCTGCTCCAACCAACTGAGCCACCCCGCCAGGGCTTACATTCTTACCAACGACGTGTGGAAGTGTTTCTCTGAATCCTTTACGAAGCATGTTATTTTAAAGTTTTACCAATTGGATAACTTAAAATATCTCATTGTCGTTCTATTTTATTTTCTTAAACATTTAAAATATTTTTACTGATTTTAGAGAAAGAGGAAGGGAGAGGGAGATAGAGAGAGAAACATCAACGTGAGAGAGAAACACTGATTGGTTGCCTCCCATCCGCACCCTGACTGGGAATCAAACCTGCAACCTGGGTATGTGCCCTGACCAAGAATCGAACCCGGACCTCTCAGTCCATGGGACGAATTCTCAATCCACTGAGTCAAAATAAACATTTTTTCATGTGTTTAAAAGCAAATTGATATTTCCCCCTCATGAAATGTCTCTTCTCTAATGCCAGTTTCCCTAATGCATTACTGGTTTTCCACCGATCTGTAGGAACTCATGATATAAGGAGGAAATTAGTTTATTTTTTGTGACATGAATTTTTTAAATAATGTATTTGCTTTTTGATTCATCAACAGTGACTTTTTTTGCTATTTAGTCACTTTATTTTATTTTTAATTTTTTAAACTTTTTATTTTTTCAGGAGAGAACGTTGTACCTCTTCCTCATGGTTTTGGGTGCTCTACATGCTTAGAGAAACTTCTCTAGTGATGAACTCTCTAAATGATCCCTGAGAGTATAGTCTTAGTTGTTTTACTTTTTTATTTTAAATTTTCTATATAGTCGAATGTCTCAATCTTTTCTTTTATGGCTTCTAATGCTTTGTGACAGACCTGTAAAGGCTTTGCCTGTTTCAAGATTATTTAAAAATTACCCCATGATTCCTATGGCATTTGTTCAAACATACACAGAAGCAGAGAGAATAGAATGAGCCAGCGGTTCCTCACCAACTTCCACAGTAATCAGAACAGGCCAGGGCCAGCATTACTCCATCCATGCCCCACCCCTTCCCCCATCCCTTGATCATTTTGAAATAAATCCCAAAAAACATAATTGTGTGATTTTTAATACTTACATTTTCAACCCATATGAAATTATTTTAGAGTTAGAGCTCCAACTTTGTGTTTTGCAAATACTTAAGCTATTCTCTCAATGGTTTATTGAATAAACCATCTTTCTCACTGATTTGAAGTGCTACCATTATTATACATGAAATTCCCATGTATATACTTGAGTTTATTCCCGTCTATTATTTATTCTGTACTCTTGAGTCATCCATTTATATTCATGCTCCAGTACCACACTGTTCTGATAGTTGTAGCTCTACAATATATTTTGGTATTAGATTAGACTATTCTCTAAAAGATGATTTAGATGTCAGCCTCCCCTGGTATTCCAAGACACTGCCTGAGAGCGAGGGCCTGAGGCATGGTGCGAAGTTTAACAGACAGCATTAGCCATAACTGTGCCCACCAACACTCTGGCTGGGATAAGGCATGGCATCACCATGGCAACCAGAGAGTACGATCCAATTTCTGGCTTTGCCAGTGAGGGCTAGGTGACCTCGGGCAGGCCACCTCACCCTTCAGAGCCTCTGCTTAGAAGGACTTCCCTCCCAGCAGCAGTGCTCTCCAGTTCCAGGATTCTAGGGCAAGGGGGCCTCGGGAGAACCAGACAAAATTGTGAAAGGATAACTGGCCATTTCTACAGGAAGTCTCAGAGATTAACACAGGAGATTGGCTTGCTGGGGAACGGAAGAATGATTGAGCAAGAGATAAGGCTGTTAACAGTTCCAGAGCTGGCGGGCTCCTTGGGCAGGTCCAGGAGCGCGGCTGCAGGCACGACCAGGAGTCTTTGAGAGGTGGGAGCCTCCCCTGATTGCAATGCTTCTTTTCTTTGGAGGGATGAGGATGGTGGAGGCAGCAGGGTCCCCTCCAGCTCCTATGACAGGGGTGCAAAGGCCTGAGTCCTTTTATTGTGTGAATTTGGGGCTCTCTGCATGGTCTAATGGAGGGCCCCTGGGCAGGAGACTGGGATACTTTACCTGCCCTTACATGGCCATGTGACCTTGGGCAAGTCACCTGGCTTCTCAGAGCCTTGGCTTCTCCATCAAGTTAGTGAGGGGAAGAGCAGTGAGTAGGTCAGAACAAGGCACGAAGTGGGCTCTCAGGCCACCCACCGGGACAGTGTGGGTTCTGTGCATGTGGCTATTATTTGCAGTTGCTGAAGTAAGTGGGGTGAGAGCAACCCAGGCCTCGCCCCTTTGGTGAGAGAGCCCCCTGGGGACCTGCAGATGCTGTATTGTGACCCTGTTGCTGGCCTCAAACTTTGTTTGGTTTCTTGGGTGAGGAATGTGGGGAGAGGGAGTCGTGCTGCGGGGTGTGCGTGTGCGTGTTCCTGGTCACGAGGGCTGCTGGCTGGTGAGGGGTGAGGTAGCGATGACCCAGGACGGGGTGGGGGCGCTGACGGAGGGCACCCCGCTGCCCGACTCTAAGGCGTGTTGTTCTGAGCCACTGACTGGGCAGGGCCTTCGTGACCGTGAGGGCGCTGTGGGTGACGGCTGGCCGAGTGGAAGTTGCCCGAGGAGGGAGTCGTGAGCGTGTGTGTGTCCACGCACGTCCACCGTGTGAGACCGACTGAAGCGTGTGCCCGTCTCTGATGGCCGCGCCCGGCCACGAGGGGCCCAGGCTGCTCCTCCGGCGTGCTGGGAGGCTGCCCGGGGACCCTGGCTCTGCCGGCTGCGACGGGCACTCCGCCGGTGCTGGCTGGAGGGCACCTGCCGCCTTTCTGCCCCAGGGCTCCCGGCAGGAAGGAGGTGGCCGCCAAGTGGCCTCGGGGACGGAAGGGCTCAGGGGCTGATGGCGAGACCGGGCAGGGTGGGGCTGGGGCTTCTTCATCTAAAATGCCCGCTGGAAATGGGCTCTGGAGGTGCAGCCTAGGAAGCCCCCACAAAGGACACGAAGGGCGCCCTCTGTCCTGGAATGTGGCCACGGGGATTCACGTCAGGATCCTGAGTTCCCTGACTGT
The DNA here is from genome assembly GCA_030848825.1 of Tadarida brasiliensis. Classification (NCBI taxonomy): domain Eukaryota; kingdom Metazoa; phylum Chordata; class Mammalia; order Chiroptera; family Molossidae; genus Tadarida; species Tadarida brasiliensis. The sequence continues at coordinate 10,353,463 of CM061262.1, forward strand.
GGCGCCTGGCAGACTCAGCACGGTGGCACCCACAGCACGGTAGACTCTCACCCCAACACGCTGGTTCTAGAAGCTTCCCCAATGAGAACCTTATCTTGCTGCCTTGTGTGTATCTCCACCAGTGGAAGTGCACGTGAAACTTGCGTGTGGAAGCCCCACAGCCCCGAGCAGAGCCTGCGGCTGCCCTGCTCCGTGCAGCCCGCCCCCCACGGCGGCCCCATCGGGCGTCTGTGAGCGCAGACGGGCCTTTGCCACCCAGAGGGCGTCCCTCCAGCAGGTGGCCTTGGGGACGTCCAGCCCGCGGTGCTGGTTCTGCTAGGGACACCCTGGCTTGTCTCCGAGGCCTGGAGCCTCCCTCCCTTACCTTCCTCATCTGTTGGGGGGAGCAGTCGTATCTGTGCAGTCCCCGGCTTTTGTGAGGCTCCGACAGAGTGTCACCCTCACCCACTCATCACCACCATTGTCACGCGAGAGTGCTTTACAGGGGCCACAGATGCGACAATACTTGTGAGAGAGCCACGCTGTCGAGCATTTGGGATGGAGCAGTGAAAAGTGTGAACTCCCAACTCCCACAAAGCTTATAGTTCAGTAAGAGGAGATGGAAATTTTACAAAATAACCGAATAAAAGACTGTTCTGGGGCGGTGACAGTTGCTAAGGGAATGTAAAGCCAGAATGGGGGTGGCGATTCAACGTGAACGATCTCAGCTAACCCTCACGGCAACCCGGTGGTAAACGGTCCACTGAGGACACTGAGGTGCCCAGGCGTTAAGTGGCCAAGGTCACACAGCTGGCGAGCGGCGGGACTGGGACAGGCAGAGTCTGTGAGACCCCAGAGCACTGTGACTGGCAGTCACCTCCTCTCTTGGGCCTCCTTCTCCACAGCTGTGGGTCAAGAGGGGGGTAATCTGCCAGGACGGGGGGGGGGGTGCCCGTTCCTCGCTCACCGGAGGGACCCACGCGCGTGCTCACCACCCTGCCACCTCAGCTGGTGCTGAGCAAACACTTGTCACTTAAGTCAATGCTAGGTCTTGGGAAGAGGTTGGGCAGAGGGAAGTCTTCTCAGAAGACATGTGCTGGTAACTGCTCTGTGGGAGGACAAAGGCCCTGACTTGTCGCGTTTGCCAGTTGGCATGGGGTAGATACTCCCACCGTGGCAGTTTCCAAGCCAGCGGTCAGGAAGGGGGGCGCACGATGGCTCTAAGGGGCCGAGCCCCGAGCTCAGAGCCCCGAGCGGGCACACACACCGCCGCCGCTGGACGCGTGTGATCGTGCAGCTGCACCAAGAGCGACAGGCAAAGAGACAGATGGAGAGACAGACAGGAAGCCACTGCTTCACTGTAAGGTTTGGGGGCCTCCCACGAGAGGGAGTTGCTTCATGCAAGTCCTGTGCATTCTGCGTGAGGGGATTTGCCCAAGGGGAGGCTCGCCCAGGGGCTCCCGTCCCTGGAATGAACGTCACCCCGAGGCAGAGCTCCCTGACCCGTCCACTCAGCCTGTCTGTGACCTTTGGCCCCAACAGAGAACGCCCAGGGGGTGGTTTCTGGTGCCTCAGTTCCTCTGCCCGCTGTTCACGGCTTCTGAGTCCTGCCCGCCTCCTTCAGAGCTTGGCCACGCCCCACGCCCCACGCCCACGGGAAGCTGCCTGACCATGCGCACATCCAGCCCCTCTCACCCCACACAATGTGTGTACCCCGGACTTATTCCCTCCAGGGCAGGTCCCCAACTTCCCCTTCCATACTCCAGCCTCCTTTTCTCCTGCCCTGGAGCCTCTCCTGGACAAAGCCTTATAACTGACTGACTAACCTAAGCAATTCAATGACAGAAGAAAGGACCCGAATTAATGAATTGGACAACCCTTACATGAGCACCTGCTATGTGCCAAGGAGCTGGGAACAATGTGGACCAAGGTGCACAGTGACAACCATCGGGGGAGCCCAAGGCATCCTGGGGCCACAGACAGGGGGTACTAAACCCTACTTGAAGTTGGGAGTGGCCGCAGGGAAGGCTTCTTGGAGGAGGCAAACTCTAAGCTGAGGGAGGGAGGGATATCAGCTAGGTGAGGGAATAAGAGAGTCAGGGAAGTTGGGAGCAAGGGTGGGAGGGAGGCTGGCATCCTGGGCACGGGGAGTGGTTCAGAAGGGGTGCGGTGGACTGCGAGGGGTGGGGGAGGGGGAGAGAGGGAGGGCACATCCCACAAGGCCACATGTGGGGGTGTGAAAGGGTAAAGAAATGGTTTTGAGGGGGAAAAAGGCCAGATGCAAGGTGAAACTGAGAGAGGGAGGAGGCAACTTGGAGGGTCCCCTCCCTGAGGTGAGGTGAGGAAGGGGCTGGAGGAGCAGCAGGAGAGACAGCTCGCCAAGTGCTCTGGCCCGTCAGACAGTGAGACTCTGGGCCACCCTGTGTAACAGCCCCAAGTCCTAAAACAGAACCCATCCTGCACTGGGGCTCTTTTATAGAACAGCCAGGGAAGGTCTAGGACCGCTGAGCAGAGATCTGAAGAAGATGAGGGCACCTGGATAGCTCGGGGAAGAGCGTTCCAGGCAGAGGGAACAGAAAGGGCAAAAGCCGTGAGCAGGATGTGCCGGGGGCCAGGAGGTCAGAGAGGCCAGCGGGGTCCAATCAGGCAGGGCTGCATCACCCACGGAGGATTTTCTCCAGGCTAATGGGGGGCCGTGGGAGGGACTGCAGCAAAAAACGACTGTGTGCAGCAGCCCAGTGTCCCCTCACCACTCTGTCCCCAGGCCAAAGCAGCATGGAAACTGGACAGAAAGGGACCCGAAAAGGCCGGAAACTGGGCTCCAGCCGGCGGCGGCAGACACGAGAGCCCGCTGATGGCCAGGATGCCCCTGTGGCTCCAGAGCCAGAGTCCTGGTCCTCCCAGGCAGCTGCAGAACTACAGGCCTTCTTCCAGCAATGTGGTGCCAAGGAGAGGGGCTTTGTCACCCGCGAGGACCTAGCGGTGAGTCGAAGACCCCGTCCCGTCCCCGGAATCCCTTTTCAAGGCTTGCTATCCCAGGAACGCAGGGCTCCCTGCTCTTTCCCTTTTCTCTCATCTAAACTTTGATCTCAGAACAGGCTAGGAATTTGTTTATACTAATGTGTAAACGACTGACAAGGCTTTATGTATTACACTCCTTCAGAAACACTTACATTTTAACAAAGGCAAGGACTTTAAGCCAAAGAAGTAACTTGCCAATGATAGCATTTTAGGCCTACTGAGCAGAGAAGTTTATCTTGGGGAGCAGTCAGAGGTCTGGAAATCAAACCATGTCGATGACTAAACTTGGATGAAATGTAAGATCAGTTATGGTTGTGTATCCCGATAAGGAGTCCTAGGCTGTGGTCTAGACCAGGCTGACCAATTTTTCTTTAGTTTTCCCTCATTCCCTGCAAAGCGGCCTGTGTGGGTTGCTCAGGTCTCGCTGGGCCTGCCGTCTCCGGATACTCTCCACGTTCCTTCCCCCAGCAAAATTGGCCTTTCCCATGCTCCAGCCTCGGGGCCACAACAAGGCAAGAGTGGCTGATGTTAAAATATAATTTTCAAAAGGGTAAAAAAATAAAAAAGACTTTCAAGTAAATATAAGTCAGCACTTATCAAAGGTCTTACCTAATTAAGTATTATTGTTAATTAATGAGGGAACCAGTAAGATGTTACAGTGGGTTCTAAGGACGTTTGAGAAGCTGGGATATTTATAGGCAATTTGACAGAAGAGTGTTATGATAAGATTGCTGCATTCGATTTTATTTATTAAAATTTTTTTTTTGCCCTGGCTGGTTTGTCTCAGCAGTTAGAGCGTCGGCCTGCGGTCCAGAGAGACCCGGGTTCGGTTCCTGCTAAGGGCACGTATCTCGGTTGCGGTTTGTCCCCGGCCCTGGTTGGGTAGTGCGGGAGGCAGCTACTCGATGTGTCCCTTTCATGTCGATGTTTCTCTTTCTCTCTCTCTTCCTCTCTCTCCCTCCCACTCTATCTGAACAAAAAAAAAAAATGGAAAAATGTCCTTGGGTGAGGATAAAAAAAAATTTTTTTTATAGAGAGATGAAGGGAGAGAGAGAGAGACATAGAAACATCGATGAGAGAGAACATTGATTGGCTGCCTCCTGCATGCCCCCAACTGGGGGTTTGGCCCACAACCTGGGCATGTGTCCTGACCGGGAATCGAACTGGCGACCTCTTGGTGCATGGGTCGATGCTCAACCACTGAGCCACACCAGCTGGGTGCTGAGGCCAATTTTTAAAATGACTCATGTCCATCACACCATAAATCTTCGGGGTTATTTGTTCTGCTAGGCAAAATTATTTTCATCTCTCCTGGACAAGGATCTGCAAGTTAACAAGTAACCTCAGGAAGTCTGGGACTTTGAATTAAAGGTAAACAATGAGACGAACTAAGTGCATTCCTCTAGTCTGTACAGTGCTTGAAAAGACGGGCTGTCTACCTTACTTCCAAGTTTCAAACTTTTAAAATCTCTGCTCTTGGCTCTGCTGTCTAGAGGGACCACCTGTCTCAGCTTGCCTGGGTTGGAGGGGCACCCGGGAGGCAGCCCTCTCCGTGCCGAAGATGCCCACCCTGCGTCTATCCTAAGGCCGGGAATCCCACCCAAGACTCTCTTTGCAGCAGCTTTTACCTGTAGCCCCTATAAATGCGAGGGACTCTCTTCTTGAGGGTCCCAATTTTTCTAAGGTCCCTCTCCTGCCCAGAAGCGGCCTTCCTTGTCACCTGGTGCCTAGGAGGGCTTTGCAGGCGCTGGCTCTATGTTTCTGCCAATGGACTTGTCACACCTGATTGGATGAGAATCATTCTCCGATAGGACGCTACAATTACACACTGACTTGTCTGACTATATCTCTGCAAACAGGAGGGCAGAGTCTTATTGGACCTGTGTAAATGACTGTGTTGCCATGGAAAGCAAGGAGGTTCAGTGAAAGTATTGGTTTCTGAATCAGGAGAGGGTCGGTGAGATTCAGATACCATTTAATATGTTTAATTTCGGTTTGCGAAGGCCATAATCTACTAAACTGAAGGTTAGAGACAGCTCAAGAAGACAGAGAACTTTCTCAAAGATTCATAAAAATAATACCAACTATGATCCCAACGACTAAGTACAACTAGATTTCCTCAAACCATTCATTCAGTTCCATGGGGTTCATTCTTTTTTATTTTTTCCTATTTATCTTCAGATAGAGTGAGAGGGAGGAGGGGGAGAGAGAGAGAGAGAGAGAGAGAGAGAGAGAGAGAGAGAGAAACATCAACCTTAGAGGGACACATCGACTGGTTGCCTCCCGCACAACCCCGACCAGGGCTGGGGATGAACCGCAACCGAGGTACGTGCCCTTGACCAGAATCGAACCCATGACTCATTGGTCCGAGGACTGATGCTTTAACCGCTGAGCCAAACCAGCCAGGGCTGGAGTTCATTCTTGTTCTGCTGGACCTTGGGTGAGCCGGCTGCTTCTGGACTCAAAGGAATCGTAGACATTGTCAGCCCACCAGCTTAATCTGAAGGGTGGCCCCAAGTGGAGCATCAGCAGTTCGAGGACCTGGTGCAGTCCTTCCCCTCAGGCTTCAAGTCTGTCCTCTATGGAAGACACAAACAGTGGCCTGCAGCTTTTAACTGAGCCTTCAGGCAAAGCAGAAACTTACTTAGTAATGGGACTGAACGGGCTGTGGCTGTTTGTTACAGTAACTAACAATAGCAGAGTGGAAGAGAGTCAAGTTCTCTACCGGGTGCAGTACATAACTATTTCATAAGGGTTAGACCAGTGTTTCCCCTGAGGATAAGGGCGTATTATGGATAACAATGGCATTGAGAAATCTCCATGGCCTTCCCATAAAGCATGCACCTTCTGAAACAGTTGTATTAATAGTTTTTACCTACGGAAACTTAGCTTAGGAAAGGCTGAACATTTCTTCTGAGTTGGCAGTTCTTCCTACAATGCTGTTCTTTCTTGCACCGAAGCCATGTTTGACATCACATTTTGTTACAGGTTAAAGCCTCGGTTTTTATTTTCTTTTACATGCAACAAATATTACAGCATTTTTCTTTATTGGTAATGATCAGCTTATTGTCTTTTACAAACAGGTGTTAAACACAATTGTATTAATTAATTGTAATGAACTTTAAAAAATATTTTAAAAAATATATACACCGCATCTTGATCCATTCATCCATCAATGGACATTTAGGTTGCTTCTGTGTATAATGCTGCAATGAACTTGGGAGTACATATCTCTTTTGAATTAGTGTTTTCATTTTCTTCAGATAAATACCCAGAAGTGGAATTAATGGATCATAGGAGAGTTTAATTTTTAATTTTTTGAGGAACCTCTATACTGTTTTCCATAGTGGCTGCAACTTATATTACCACCAACAGTGCACAAGGGTTCCCTTTTCTCTTGCCAATACTTGTTAGTTCTTGCCCATGTTACTCTTATAATAGTGGTGAAGTATTTAATAAATATAGAGAAAGATATCCTGAAGTTTTTTTTTATTCATTTAGGATCTGATATTGGGAAGGCAAAATCAAAGGAGCTACCAGAGAATTGTGGCCACTGGATTAAGAGGCTCCTGGGAGCCTGAGAAGTCGTACTTGGTTACCTGTTTAAACAAAGTGACAGTAAAATACAATATTTTGAAATATACATAGAAGAAGTTAACACAATGGCAAGGCTATTTAGCTCTTTCAGAAGAGAAGCACCTTAGATGTTTGTTTTTAAAAATTTAGAATATGATAAAGCCAAACATAGCAGAGGGAGTTATTCTGCTGAGGAATGGAATCAGTTATCTGGGCAACTCACACAGAAGATAAATAGTAACCTCTTTCTAACCCTTGCTAAGAGCTCTAAAACCAGTTTACCATTTTTTTAAAAAAATATTTTTTTATTGACTTTTTAGAGAGAGAAGAAGGGAGAGAGAGATAGAAACATCGATCTGCCTCCTGCACGCCCCCTACTGGGGATCGAGCCTGCAACCCGGGCATGTGTCCTGACTGGGAATCGAACCGGGACCTCTCAGTCCAGAGGACGATGCTCAATCCACTGAGCCACGCCGGCCGGGCCCAGTTTACCGTTTTAATGGAGATGGAGCCCAATTCCAGTTTTGCTTTGATATAACACAATAACACATGGCAGTAAAAGTCTCACAAGTTTTGTTTTTATTTTTAAATCCATCAAAATGGAGGCAAATTTGGCAAAACGTTAACATATTTCATAGCTTATTTTCAGACTCAAGTATTATAAGTCAAGGCAAATGAGGTTCCCTTTCAGCAAACCCTCTCCAGCCCTCTGTAGCCGTTCAGGTTTTGCCTCTTACAGCTCTTCATGTTCTGGAACAAGCAGGCACTTGAGACAAAACCACTTCCATTATCCCTCCAAGACAAAAGCACACCCCGTTCTCCTGTAGACACAGTGGATTTCTCTGTTACTGTTGTTCCTAGTATAGTCTCAAACACCCACAGTATAACTCTTAACCAAAGTAATTAGCCTCTATTTCACAGAATGAACTGGGGGGTAAATAACTGAGATCTGTCTGTCTCATACAAGCATTTCAGGAGACTAGCGGGGCTCACATAGACGCCTAACGTGATGTCTACAGTCACACATGTCCCCGGAACAACTTCTAAAAAAATTGTAATAAAACAGACCTAACATAAAACTTACCATTTCAGTGATATTAACTAATAATTCACATTGTTGTGCAACCATCACCACCATCCATCTCTAACACCTCTTCATCTCCCCCAACTGAGCTCTGGACCTATTACACTCTAACTCCCATTCTTCTGTCTCCCCAATTCTTCTTTCTAGCTCTATGATTTGACTACGGTAGGCCCCTCACATAAGTGATATCATATAGTATTTGTCTTTTTGTGATTGGTTTATTTAACTTGGCACAATGTCCTCAAGGTTCATTTATGATGTAGCATATTGCAGAATTGCCTTCCTTTTAAAAGCTGAATAATAGTCTACTGTATGTATCCACCACATATCATCTATCCATTCATCCTGTGATAGACATTTGAGTTGCTTCCATCTTTTAGCTATTGGAAATCTTGTTGCCGTGAACATGGGTGTACAAATGTCTACTTGACTCCCTGCTTTCCCTTGCACAACTGGTCAAAGTGCCCAAAATGAATTCACTCATTAACACGACCCGAAAATACAGCTGCTCTCCAGCTTGTAAAAGTAAGAAGCAAAAAGATATAAAATTATGCTTAGCACTTAAAGTTTCAGTATTACATTTTTCTTAATATTAATTCAGGTTTTTCAAGTTACAAAAGATCTTGGAAACTTTGTTTCAATGACACACTACAAAATATAAGTATTTTTGGTATAAAATTTGGTGGAATAATGAATCAATGTAGTTGAACACAAATTTACATTTTCATGATTTTTTTTTTTTTTCAGAAGTGCATAACTTGGCTTAATTTTTCTCTCTAACAGATTTTCTTTCCCATGTACTTGTTCATTTTTATTTTTTATTGAATTTATTGGGGTGACATTAGTTAATAAAATTATATAGGTTTCAGGTGTATAAGTCTAACATTTTTATAATCTTAAACATTATGTACAGATAATGTTGGCTTATTTGATCAGTAAGACAAAATAAGAAGTATAGGACATTCAAATTAACTAGTTTCTTCACAAAAAACCAAATCCAGATATTATAAAAAATGAAATGTGTACTTGTATTAAACTTAATATAAAGCAGAGAAAACACAGATAACTATTATTGTCTTGTAAACCAAAATTCTTAAACTAATTTGCCCAAATATTCACCTTAGTTATGTGAACCTGGCTCCTTAAAAGTTTTCTGAGCTAACAATTTCTTGTATGAGGGGCTCAAGAAAAAGTTGAGCACACCTAAAGCATTTAGAAATCTAGTTTCTTTCCTTTCTGTGGCTTTGGGAAACGTTAGATTCATGTAAACACTTACTTGTTTCCAAGCAGTCAGCACAGAACCCCCAGAAGAGACCTTGGACTCAAAGTCATTAATGCCCTCCAGATGTAGAAAATCACTTCACACTCACACTAAGAGTTTCTGAATTACAGACATGTAGACACACACACACACAGAGGGATTCTGGCTTTATTTCTACAACTCCGGCCATCGGTCAAAAGTCAACACAGAAACAAAAACCCACCACTCCAGATCTCAAAGAGCTGCTCCTTCCCAGTGGGCACAAAACTCTTAACTAATTGGAAGTCACACGTAGAAAAACAAACACTACCACCACCAACCAAAGATCAGCAAATCAGATTTTCTCTTGCCTTTCAACCAACATCATGCAGGCCAAATAGATCACAGAATAACTAGTCCATAAAATCAAATTCCCCATCATTGCTGCCATCAAAATAAAAAACACAAATCCAGCAAAAAGAAAAAAAACGAACAAACTAGAGAAACAGAGTCAGCAGAGTTTAAGGTCACACGTGGATTCCCTCCACGTGCCAAGGAGCGCCAGGCCCCCTCCTCCAGCAATGCACCCCACTTGGCTCTGACAGCTGAGTCCACTGGGACACCTCCACAGAACCTCCAAACTGTTCCAATATCATTTCCAAAAAGGTAAATTCATAACCCTTAGGCAAAAATAAAATGAACTCATGTCAAAGATTTTATTTAACGCATTAATTAATGAGAGATGTTATGAATGATTAAAAGAGTATTTAAAAAGCTAGATAATTTAATAAAGAAACGTTAGAACCAGATTGTTGAGTTAGAGTTTTAAAAGCTGGTTAATGTCCAATAGGCCATAAATCTTCAGGGTTATCTGTTCCATCAGACAAAAGTTATTTACATCTCTCCTGGACAAAACCTGAAATTAACCGGTGGCTTGAGTTAGTCTGGGACCGCTCATCAGCTCTATGAGATGAATGATGGTCATTCCTATGGTCCAGAATACTGCAGGAACGTGCTGCCCACCTTCTGGACTTATTTTCAAGTTCCAGATTAAATTTTGGACACTGATAAACAATCTGGGGAGGATTCGCTACTGTCCTTTATTAGGGTCCTTAAGGGATGAGACTCAGAACAGGCAAATGTTGGTGTTGGATGGAGGAAGGAAAAGGTGTGGAGGAAGGTCAAGGCTCTGCTGAGAAGGCTGTCCCAAAGTTGGGGAGAGGGCAGGTGGGGGTAGCTGAAGACAAACACCTTCTGTTTTTTGAGGGAGGCCCAGAGCCTTCCCCAGTGGGAACAGCACCCAACATTCCCCTTCCTTGCAGGTGGCCAAGTTCAGCTTCCTGGGCAGTGAGGAGGAGCCGGAGATGATCTTTGACTGGGTGGATGTGGAGCGGAAGGGACACCTCTCCCTCGAAGAATTCAGCTCTGGGCTCAGTACGTCTGTCCTGGGAGGGCCTCTGGGGGCTTACTGCACAGCCTGGCGTCCCATGCAGGTGCCATGAGCTGACGGGAAAGGCAACACGACACCTTGCCAACTGGAGGACTTTCACAACACCCTGAGAGTTCAGGGTGTGGCGATGAGGACACTAAGCCTGGGTGGGAAGGCAGATGGTTTGAGCCCTAAGACTCCAGCCCAGGAGATCTGACCGCTTACTTTCCCACCAGCCAGAGCAGTTCATTCGCTGGGGGCTCCCCTGAGCATCCCCTTCCTCTAGAGAGGCCACCAGGCTTGCTTTCTGATGCCTCCCTTGTCTTCTCCCCATCAAAGCTTCCCTTGAGCTAGAAATGAAGCACCCCCCATTCTTGAGAGCACAGGCCTTGTTTCTCTCTGTGGAAGTTCACATTCTGGCTTTGGTTAAGGGAATTCTAGGTCCCAGGGAATAGCAAAGGGTGATATTTAGTGGGTGGGGGATCCCAGGCCCCTAGCCCTCACTGAGCAGGGCTATTTCAGCACCTGCTTCTCAGGACAGGTCCAAAAGGACTTAAAGAGACCAAGACCAGCAGGAAACCATACTCCCACTGATCTTCCTGATGGGGGAAGACCTTCTGGCCCAGGGAATGGAAGGTGTGGTGTCCTTGCAGAGACTCTGCAAAGCACAGCTTAGCCTTACAGTAATGCAAAGCCATCTGGAGTTCTCAGGTCTTCTGAGTCTCCAAAAGTTTGGGGGACAACAAAAGGGAGTCCAGGACTCTGCATGTATAAGTTGGTGGTTGCTCAGGTTCTGATATATATATTTTTTACTAGTTAACTTTCTGTTTATTTTATTTTATTTATTTATTTATTTATTTATTTATTTATTTATTTATTATTAATTTACTTTTGTTACAGATGTTTCTCCTTTTTTCCCCCATTGACACCCTCCTCCCCCTCCCTCCCTGCCCCGTCCCCAGTTTTGTTGTCCATGTCCATTGGTTATGAGTACATGCGTACAAGTTCTGTGTTCATCGCTCCCCTCCCCCACCCCCTCTTCTGGCAAATGTCAGTCTATACCCTACTTCCACGTCTCTGGGACTACCCTGTTCCTCAGACTGTTATGTTCATTATATTCCAGAAATAAGTGAGATCATATGATATTTGTCTTTCTCTGCTTGGCTTGTTTCACTTAGGATAATAGTTTCCAGGTCCTCCCATGTCGTCGCAAAGGATAAGAGATCTCTCTTTCTTACAGCTGCATAGTACTCCATTGTGTATATGTACCACAGCTTTTTTATCCATTCGTCTACTGATGGACACTTGAGCTGTTTCCAGATTTTAGCTATTGTAAATAGTGCTGCTATGAACATGGGGGTACATGTATTCTTTCTGATTGGTGTTTCAGGCTTCTTAGGGTATGTTCCTAGGAGTGGGATCACTGGGTCGAATGGTAATTCAATTTTTAATTTTTTGAGGTAACACCATAGTGTTTTCCATAGTGGCTGCACCAGTCTGCACTCCCACAGGTTCTGATATTGAGAAGCTGGGAGTAGGGAGAGAGAATTGGGGCCTGGAATTGGGGGTGGAGGCAGAGGGAACATTGTTGTCCATGTACCTCCAAAGGCCATCTCCACATCTGTATGCAATCATGCCCAGCACACCAGGGACTTCCCAATGCCTGTGGAACACAATCTAAACCCCTTTCTGGGCCCCACAGGGCAGCACCATCCAGACTCTGCCAACCTCTTGGGCTCATTCAGTGCCACTCGCCTCCTCCAGTGTGCCAATCTGTTTTCTACCTCAGGGCCTTTGCATGTGCTGTTCTCTCTGCCTAGAATACCCTTCCCTAGGAATCCACATGGCTTGCTCCTTCTTGTTATTCTCATCTCAGTTCCAGTGTCACTTCCTCGGGGCACTCCTGACCACTGGCTCTAACGTAGCCCCTGTCCAGTCTCTAGATGGAAATTGCCCTGTTTATTCTTTTAGCTCACTTAGCAAATTTTTTTTTTAAATGTGTCCTTTTCAGCACTCACTACAATGTCAGTTCCACTAGAGCAAAGATGTTGGCCAATTTTCCCCAGCACATAGTAGATGCTCAATAAATATTCTGGGTGAATGAAAAATGTGTTGGCAACCATGGAGCTGCTGTGTGACTTCCAGCAAGTCTTTTGGCCTCTCTGGGCCTCATATGCTCATCTGTAAAACGAGCTCAGTGCCTACCTTCAGGAGACTCCCAAGGTTGACATGAGGAATGTATGAACATGGCCTGATATAAGTGTGACCAAAACAGATACAATTATTTCCCCAAGGGCTGGACCAGAGCAAAGTGGGAGATCAGGGGTTGAGCCCAACCCCACTCTGCTGCTTTCTGTCCCCCTCTGTCCCACAGAGAGTATCTTTGGCTCCATCCCAAGCACCCGCAGGCTCCGTGGAAGGAGGCCACTGTCCTCCAAGCGAGGATCTGCAGCCACCAGCTTCCCTGTGCTGGAGGAGGCCGACGCGGAGGAGAAGGAGGCGTTCTTTGCCTTCATGGAGCAGCTGGGGGCTGACCACTTACCTCCTGAGTAAGGCCAACAGTGTGTGTGCGGGGCAGGGGCAGGACAGGCACTGCCAGTCAGTGTAGGTGAGGACTTGCCTGGACACAGTGTCAAGGTGGGAGGCTGCCAGGTAGAGCTGGGTGCAAATTCTGGTTTGGCCACTTGTTAGCTGTGTGACCTGGGGCAAGTGACCTAACCTCTGACCTCCGTTTCCCTGGCTGCAGAGTGAGCATAAAAGCTGTTGTGGGATAAAAGAAAGCCACGCGTGGAGATGCTGCTCAGGAGGAGACCCCGGGCCGGCTGTCCTGCCCTACGATCACTTCTCAGGAGGGTTATTGAGCGGGGAGTCAGCCTCCCAGGGATACTCACATTCTGAGCGGGCCTTTCTTTTCTTTCTTTCTTTTTTGTTTTGTTAATCCTCAAGTGAGGTTATTTTTTCCATTGATTTTTAGAGAGAGTGGAAGGGAGGGAGGAAGAGAGAGAAAGAGACAGAGAGATGGACAGAAAGAGAGGCAGAGAGATGGAGAGAGAGAGAGAGAGACATCGATTGATTGCCTCTCACACGTGCCCCGGACCAGGGACCGGGGATCGAACCTACAACCCAGGTATGTGCCCTTGACTGGGAATCAAACCCACAACCCTTCAGTGAATGGGCCGACTGACGCTCTAACCACTGAACCACACCAGCCAAGGCTGATGTTGCCTTTCTTAACCCAAAAAGAAGGTCCCCCCTTGAGTGATGTCAGGACTGTAGGTTTGGAGAGAGGAAGGTGTTTCCTCCAAACTGTCTCAGGCTCTGGGCTCGTAGGGTTCACTCGTGCTCAGAAAAGGGAGGTCTGCATGAAAATGCCCCTCCCACACACCCCAGCCCCCACTGGGCTGCCCACCCCAGGGCTCTGTGAGAACAAGCCCGCCGAGGGCGGGGCCCAGAGTCGTGGGACAGGCAGGGTAAGCCGCAGAGTACAGGCTGGGGGGCAGGTGTGTGGGGAGCCATTTACCTACTTGGCAGCTTGGCCTGGGCTCAGCCCTCTGGCATCTGTCTTCACAACTTAATTAAATCTGTGTGAAAGCAGCATTTATCAAGTGCCAACCATGTGCCAGGCCCCAAGCGGGTGCTTTCAGGGGTGTGTCTCCTTCTCTGGAGAACTTGCTGGGCAGGTATCAGCCTCCCTATTTTACAAATAAGCCCAGAGAGGGCATGGCACTTGCCAAAGATCACACAGCTGCGGAGTGGGAGAAGGCAGATGGAAGCCCTGGGCTTCCCCCCAAGCCCCCCTCCCCACAATTAATCACCAACCCATAGAGAGACAAAGTGTTGGGGGGTTCAGTAAGGGAGAGGGCACATCTGGGAAAGATTCCCGGAGGGGGTGGCATTGCATTGCACCTGCAGGGGTCAACAGAATTTTGTAGCCCAGGTGCCCAAGTCTCTCGCAGTGTTGCCATTCATATGGAGGCCGGGGGCTCCCCTGCTTCCTGGTCCCCTCATATCTAATCTCTGGCTCTCCCCACTCCGCAGGCAGGCGGAGATCTGGCAGCTGTGGGGGAAGCTGAGGCAGGAGGAGCCTCAGCTGGCGGGCAACCTGGAGGGCTTCCTGGCCCAGATGACCAGCCGCCTGCAGGAGGCGCGGGCTGACAAGGAGGCTCTGGAGCTGACCCTGAGGAAGTGAGTGGGGCTAGGAGTTCTCGCCCACTCGGTGTCTGCCAGGTAGTGGGAGCGCTTTGCCTGTTAGCCGAATCTTAACTGAGTTCCCTCAGCTCCAGAAGAATGGAGGCCAAGGGTCCACAGCAGGACCTGGAAGCTGGAATGGGCGGAGCTGAGCTGGAGGAAGGGGTGACTTAGGGACCTTGGGGAGGACAGACTTGGGCCTTTATGGAGAGTGGGGATGCCAAGCGTGTCTTGGAGCGGGACCACTGTGGCAGCCAAGTCCAGGAGCACCACTCACATAGATGACAGTGCATGTGGTGACCCTGGGGCTGGCATGGGCACAGCCCTGCAGGAGGTAGGGGGACGGTGGCAGTGGGAAGTGGGGACAGAGGGTGAAGTGATGGGGACCATGTGACAGGGCCAGGGGATCCAATATCTTGGCGATGGTTATAGGAGTCAGCGTGATGGGATCAGAATGACCAACATCAAGGGCACACGGGTCAGGGGCTGTTATTGGGAAAACTGTTCCCAGGGTGATGGGTCGGTGGGTCGGTGGTGATGGGTCGGTGGTCCCTGACCAAGTGAGGTGAGCAGTACGATGGACTCCAAACCAGGTCCAGACCACCTCTGCCAGCAGCAGGGTCCCAGGGTGCCGATGGGCTGCCCGGCCCACCTCCCACCCCTTCCAGGCGGGAGTCCGACCACCAGCGCGAGGTCCAGCAGCTGTACGAGGAGATGGAGCAGCAGATCGGCCAGCAGAGGCAGCAGCTGCAGGCTAAGGTGGGCCCCCCAGCGCGCCCCCTGTCCTGGACTCCTCGGCTGGCCCTGCCGCGGGCCCAGTGACTGGCCGGTGTGGGGGGCAGGAAGTCGCTGGAAGTGGATCCTCTCACACCCCTGACCGGGTGATGGGGTGAGGAGTGCCGGGCCCCGTGCCCTCTGCCGGGTTTCACTGTGTCCCCTGGAGCCAGTCCTTCTGCTGTCGGGGCCTCGGTTTCCTTGTTGCCACAATCTAGGCCCGAGCCGGGGACGTTCTCCAGACACCCCTCTGGCTGGGATCCTGCACCCCAGGCCCGGGTGGAGGTGAAGTGTGGGGAGGGCCGGCCCACAGGGTCTGAGACCTCTCTGCTCCCCAGAGTGACTCCCGGGACCTGGCCCTCAGCTCCCAGGTGCAGGAGGTCCTGGAGGCCAAGGAGCGTGAGGTGCAGCGGCTGACTGAGGGCCAGAGGGAGGTGAGTGACAGGCCACCCAGGAGCCCAGTTTCTGAGGATTCACAGACTCAGACACTAGGCTGGCTGGGCTCCCCTATGAGAGTAGCCCCCTGGGAAAGAGGTGTCTTGGGCCTTTTTCAGAGGGGAGGCCAGGGAGGGCAGCAGGAGCACCGGGACAAGAGCCAGAAGGTCTGGGTTCAGATCCCTGTGGTTCCAATGAAGAGCCATGCAGATCTGGGAATAACTGCTTGCCTTGGCCTTGCTTTCCCCATCTGTAAAATGGGACTAGCCACATCTACTGCATCCCCCAGGGGCTGTGTCAGATAAGGTAATACACGGGGAAGTGCTGCGGAGTGGGAAAGGCTGGGCAACTCGAGGCCTCCCTGCTGGGGAGATGGTGGTAGGGTGGCGTCCAGCTCTCACCTCCATCGGCAGCTTTCTCACAGCTCTGAGCCTCGGCTTCCTCATCAGACAAGGGGAGTTCCCTTGCCTTGGAAAACCGCCGTGAGGACCGGAGCCGCTGCACTGAGGGCCTACGATGGTGCCGTGCTTACACACCACGGTGGTCACTGTCTCTGGCTCTGACCTGGCTTCCCGGTCAGCATGTCTGCTGCCCTGACACCCGGGCCCCCTACCCGATGATCACTTCCAATCGGCACTGTGGCTGAGTCTTTGGGTCCGAGACCCTGCCCCACTGTCTCCTCCTTCAACTTCCAAACCACCGACCTCAGTAAAATCAGCACGCGTGGTAACCAGACCAGCGCCCTTTCAGAACTGCGTAGGTTCCCAGAGCCCTCCCCGCCACTGCCTTGGCTGTCCCTGTCACCTGGTCTCGCCCTCCCGGCACAGGGTGGTGTCCCAGGTGCCCCAGAAGCAGCTGCTCCTTGGAAATTGAAGCAGGCCCTTCTGCCGAGGGAGGAGGTTGGGCTTTCCACGCACGGCCACTTTGTCCTGTCCCCCGTGGATCCGAAGCTCTGCCCCGGGCCCTTCATTTCCTCACCCAGCAACTAGTTAGGACGCACCTGCTCTGTACCAGGCACAGTTCTCGGTTTCGAGGAACATGACAGACAGCAGCCCCTGCCCACGGAGTCATTGTCTAGTCAGGCGGATGGATGATGAAATAAGCAAGTACAATCTGTAACGTATTAGATGAACGCGCTAAGGAGAATAAAGTAAAGCAGGGCCAGGGAATAGAGGGTCTTGATAGATGATGACAGTAAAGACCTGAAGGAGGGGAATGGTGGACATGTGATATCTGGGGGAAGAGCAGTCTAGGCAGAGGGAACCGTGAGTGCAAAGGCCCTGGGGTAGGCATGCGCTGTGAATGTTTAGGGAACAGCAAGGAGACCTGTGGGCTGGAACAGAGGGAGGGGCAGTAGTGGTGGGAGAGGAGGTCAGAGATGTAACAGGGGTGCAGTGAGGAGTCTGTGCAGGGCCCTGGAGGCCACTGGGAGGGCTTTGCCTCCCACTCTGCGAGGACAAGCAGCTTGCCAGCTCCAAGTCATGTGACTTGCTGTTGGTCCAGCAGCTCCCTGCAGACCAGATGGGGCTCAGAGATGAGCAGTCATTGCAGAGCTTTGAGCAGAGGAGGGCGTGACCCCATTCACTTGTCGGGCCCTCGTGGTGCTGGCAGTTGTGTTTCTTACACAGTTCCCTGTCTCCTCGCTACCCCAGCAATTCAAATGTCTCTTGGAGGGGAGGTTATGGAGCCAGTTAGGCCAGTGAGTGGTCACCCTCCAGTCCTGTTTTAGGCTGGGACCTGGAGTCCATGGCCTTGGGAAGCTGTGTGTTGCACTGGAGGGCGTCCATGGCCTTGGGAAGCTGTGTGTTGTGCTGGAGGGCGTCCATGACCTTGGGAAGCTGTGTGTTGCGCTGGAGGGCGTCCATGACCTTGGGAAGCTGTGTGTTGCGCTGGAGGGCAGCTGGGCGTCTCTCCTCCTCACCGTCCTCCTCCTGCAGCTCGAGGCCCAGCTCCGCCACCTCAGCAGCACACACCAGGAGGCCAGCTCAGAGAACCAGCAGCTTCAGGAGGCCCAGCATGACCTGGCTGGGCGGCTGGACAAGGTGCGGGAGCAGCTGCAGGTGACCAGGGGACACCTGAACGTCACCAGAGCCCGCGTGTCCTGGCAGATGGAAGAGGAACCGAGGCAAGTGGCTGCCACCCTGGGCTGGGGTGGAGACCAGGGCCTTCCTGGAGGAGGAGAGGGAGGCTCTGAGCTCTCTGAGGCTCTGGTCAGCACCCAGAACACACAGCGCCCTCCGTAAACCTCACAACAACATTGCCAGGCTGAGATTAGCATGCCCATTTCTCAGACAAGGAAACTGAGGAACAGAGAGGGGAAAGTCATGTGTCCAAGATCACACAGCTGGGATTTACACACACACGCATGCACGCGTGCGCGCGCACACACACACACACACACACACACACACACACGCATGCATACGCATGCGCACACACACACACACAGGTCTCGTGTGGTGTTAGACCCCAGGCAGGTATTCACTCTATCTGTCACAGCTCAGAGGAGTGGGATGGGCCACAGTGGTCAGAGAAGGCTTCCTGGAGGAGGGGAGGCTTCGCCCTGGTCGTCAAGGATGAGCAGGATTGCAGGAGCGGGGAGTGGGGAGTGCACGCCCGGTGAGAAGGGCAACCTGAGCACAGATTGGGAGGGAGGGCCAGGCGTGAGGTGTGCAGCTGACGGTGTGGGAGGTAGGCAGGACTGGAGTGACATCTGCCTGCCCCTCCCCTGACGAGCTTCCCGCACCCTTTCTAGTGTCCCCAGAGCAGGTGAGGAGAAGCCTCCGGACCCTCAGGCAGTCTCCTCTGAGGAGGCTCCCCTGCCTGGACTGTTTGGGGACAACGATGACTGGGACCAGCTCCTGAGCAGCTTCAGCAGCACCCCGAGCAGAGCCCTGCAGCTGTCCTGGAGCCCACCCCCCAGCCCAAGGCCGCCCTCCGCCCCCCAGACACCCCGAGTGGTCAGGCAGATCTCCATCACGCAGCTGCATGCTTTGCCGTTTGCTCAGGACCCATCTTCAGATCCAGATGGGGCTCCAAGGAGCCCCCCTGGGGTGCCTGCCAGAGCCAAGGAAGGGACAGGAGTGGACCCAGATGGGCAGGACCTCGGTCCAGAGCGGCCTGTGGAGCCTCACACGCAGGCTAAGGAAGAGTCAGGGCCTGGCCCCGAGGCCCACTTCCTCTGGGGTCTGCCTGGGGCCCCAACTCCAGAGTCAGGGAGCCTGGGGGCAGCTGCACTCCTTCCTTTGGAGCATGGACGCCCTCCCCGCCCGACCTCTCCCCGTTCCCAGGCCCCAGCTGGGCCCAGCAAACAGTTCCAGGCCTCATACCCAGATGACAAGGACTCCGGGACTGGGTCTGTCCCCGCCAAGCCACCCAGGCAGAGAGAGGCCCTCCATCAGGACCGTCAGACTGCTGACTCTGAGCCGGGAATGGGGTCCCCGGGAGCTGGAGTCCTCACAGCAGGGCTGCCTGAGCCCTCCCTGGGTCTGGAGCACGTGCCTCAGTCTCCCACACAGGGATCGGAGCAGGGCATGCTGGGCCCGGCTGTGCAGGAGGGCCTTCCTGAGGGGCTAAGGGGAGCTCGTGGCCTGGTCCAGCCAGATGGGCTGCCTGCCCTCCCCCAGCAGAGTCTGAAAGAGGAGCCCGGGGCTGAGGAGAGCAAGCAGGCGGGCCAAGGAGGGCAAGGCCTCAGTTCAGAGCAGCCGGCTGAGGCTCAGGGCCTGAGGACTGGGCATTCAGAACCCCAGCAAGGTTCCCCGCCTGCTCCTGTCCCACACGACACACTGCAGGCTGAGGCTGAGGCAGCAGCCCCTGCTCCTGGGACACCGGCACCTCCAAGGGGCTCTCCCCCTCGGGGGGCTCAGCCTGGGGGTGCAGCAGGGCCCCAGCAGCCCATGGAAACACTGCCCACCATGGCTGTGCTGGAAGCCCAACCAGGGCCTCCACCCGCAACTGCTCAAGCAGAGGGAGGACAAGACCCGCTACAATCTGGGGCGCCAAGGGGAGAGAACGGGCATGAAGACCCACAGTCCGGGGCACCAAGGAGAGAGACCGGGCATGAAGACCCACAGTCCGGGGCACCAAGGGGAGAGAACGGGCATGAAGACCCACAGACCTGGGCACCAAGGAGAGAGACCGGGCCTGAAGACCCACAGTCCTGGGCACCAAGGGGAGAGAACGGGCATGAAGACCCACAGTCCTGGGCACCAAGGGGAGAGAACGGGCATGAAGACCCACAGTCTGGGGTGCCAAGGGGAGAGAACGGGCATGAAGACCCACAGTCTGGGGTGCCAAGGGGAGAGAACGGGCATGAAGACCCACAGTCTGGGGCACCAAGGGGAGAGATCGGGCCTGAAGACCCACAGTCTGGGGTGCCAAGGGGAGAGAACGGGCATGAAGACCCACAGTCCTGGGCACCAAGGGGAGAGATCGGGCCTGAAGACCCACAGTCCGGGGCGCCAAGGGGAGAGATCGGGCATGAAGACCCACAGTCCTGGGCGCCAAGGGGAGAGAACGGGCCTGAAGACCCACAGTCCGGGGCGCCAAGGGGAGAGAACGGGCCTGAAGACCCACAGTCCGGGGCGCCAAGGGGAGAGATCGGGCATGAAGACCCACAGTCCTGGGCGCCAAGGGGAGAGATCGGGCATGAAGACCCACAGTCCTGGGCGCCAAGGGGAGAGATCGGGCATGAAGACCCACAGTCCTGGGCGCCAAGGGGAGAGATCGGGCATGAAGACCCACAGTCCTGGGCGCCAAGGGGAGAGATCGGGCATGAAGACCCACAGTCCGGGGCGCCAAGGGGAGAGAACGGGCCTGAAGACCCGGGAGCAGGCTCCAGGGAGACTGGGCTGACCTCATCCCCAGGGGACCCCATGGGCAGCGAGTGTCCAGCTGACCCTGATTACATCTTCCACGTCATCTTCCTGGGAGACTCGAACGTGGGCAAAACATCCTTCTTGCACCTGCTCCACCAGAACACCTTCGCCACTGGGCTGACAGCTACTGTGGGTAAGGGCCCATGGGGGAGAGCCATGGGGGAGGGCTGTGGGGGAGGGCCATGGGGGAGGGCCCATGGGGGAGAGCCATGGGGGAGGGCCGTGGGGGAGGGCCCATGGGGGAGAGCCATGGGGGAGGGCCACGGGGGAGGGCCATGGGGGAGGGCCCATGGGGGAGGGCCATGGGGGGGCGTGGGGGAGGGCCCATGGGGGAGGGCCATAGGGGAGGGCCGTGGGGGAGGGCCCATGGGGGAGGGCCGTGGGGGAGGGCCGTGGGGGAGGGCTGTGGGGGAGGGCCCATGGGGGAGGGCTGTGGGGGAGGGCCATAGGGGAGGGCCCATGGGGGAGGGCCGTGGGGGAGGGCCGTGGGGGAGGGCCGTGGGGGAGGGCCACGGGGGAGGGCCACGGGGGAGGGCCATGGCCGACAGGCTGGAGCAGGCCTGGAGGGAGCCATCCCTGGGGAAGCTGCAGGCTCCGTCCTGGCCAGAGGCCCTGCACTAGACAGTGTTTTATATGAGCGTCCTCTTACTATTTTACTAATCATCTCTAATTACAGGTAATTTGCTTTTTCTGCATTGATCTGATTAGCTTATATTGTGCCACATCAACAAAGCACCCTGCAATTTAGGTGCAAGTGCTGGTTGATGGTGAAAACAAGCAAGTCCCACCCACATGGCGCAGGGCAGGCCCCTGCAGGGTGGCACTGGTTGGATGTGGTCATGACTAGCCCCGGGCCAGCCAGGCAAGCTCTGGTGGGAAGCTGCCTTGGGCAGGTGGAATGTTTTACACAGAATGTATTTGTAGAGTGTGTAAGTTAGGAACCCGGATGCCCGAGTTCAAATCTTGTTCTGCCACTTACTAGCCATATGAATTTGGACAACTTATTTACCTCCCCGAGGCCCCAGATCCCCCTCTGCATAACGGGACAACGGAAGTGCTGACTTCCTAGGGCGGTTGGAGGGGTTCGCTCATAGCGCACGTCAAGCTCTTAGAGTACTATCTGGCACGCAGCAGTGCTAATAAATATTAGTTATTTCTATTGTTATTATTGTAAGAAAGCATTTGATAATGTCCAATTCAGTGGCTCCTGCCCAAGCTTCGCCTCCCTAAGAATACTGGGACACGTGGCCCCTTGCATGTTGTTGGAACCCCCGAAAGCAAGCTGGTGGGAATGAGGAGGAAACCGCTCAGGGATGAAGATGGGGTGAGGCACACCCTATGTCAGTCAGGGTGCGCGGACCGGGACCAGTGCCCACCAGGGGATAAATGACAGCCCACATGCAAGGGAGGCCCCAGGACAAGTTTTCAAACTTTTCTCTGCTTAAGAACCAGTGAACAATGCAGTGTCCTTAGCGATGGGGAGCCCCTAGCAGGCCTGGCTTGAGGTTGTGTAGGGTTGCAGGGCCACCGTTATTAATCGCCTAAGGTACTGGTTACCAACCACTTGCAGTGCACCAGGCATCTTACAACAGCCCCCCCAAAACCGAGTCTCCCCTATTATTATGTAGTAAAGGTTTCCAGAAAATTCAATCAAGAAAAACATAGACTGCATAATTGTGAAAACACAGGCCCAGGCTGCATCCAGTGCTAGCCAGCTGCGGGTACTTGCGATCCAGGTGTGTGATCCAAACCTGTCTCAGTCCCAGCTGCCGTTTCTGCCCCCGGGTGACTGCCGTCCATCTGTCTTCACTGTCGCTGGGGATGATTCTGGCTTCCTCAGCCATGAACACTTCCCCACTCAGTGTCACCGTCCTCCACTCCCACCCTGTCTCTCAGAGGATGAGAACTGTATCCTGCCCTGGCCGGTTTGGCTCAGCGGTTAGAGCATCGGCCCCGGGACCGAAGGGTCGCAGGTTCGATTCCCGGTCAAGGGCATGTATCTCTGTTGCAGGTTCTACATGAGGGAGCAACCAACTGATGTGTCTCTCTCACATCGATGTTTCTCCCTCTCTCCTCCTCCTCCTCCCTCCCTTCCATTGTATCTAAAAATTAATGGAAAAATATCCTCGGGTGAGGATTAACAACTACAAAGAACCGTAGCCTGCCTGCATTTGAGAATAGGGCTGGGTGGAGGACCAGAGCCAGAGCCAACTGAGTCATACCTGAATGTGCATTTTTGCCTGGCTTTTCCGTATCTATCCCCATTTTTCAGATGAGGGAAACAGAGGACTGGAGACCTGCTTCCATTTCTTGTCCTAGCCAGGCCCTAGAGTTCATCCCCAGGGCCACCTGACTTCCAAGCACCAGCCCCACACCGGAAGCTTTACCCTCTTTTGGGTTCAGCATTTCTTTCTCCCTGAGGCTGCTCATGGAAAGGAGCCGATCCCTCGGGGAGGAGAAAGCATTGTACTCCTAACAGTTTACGTGTTATGTTGTAGCATGTTTTGGGGGGAGAGTGTGAGCACAATTGGGTGGATTGAGGAGGGGGATGGGCAGGGAGGTGGAAAAGTGGGAGTAATGAGGGAGTTATTCAATGCAAAGAATAATTGTTCATTGTTAAGAGTTGTTCAATAGATCACACGGTGGGAGCTTAGCTGAGGCTGGATGTTATCACGGGAGTCGGGTTCCTGCAGACCCCGTTTCCTCAGACCTTCAGGAGAGAGGCAGTAAAGGGACGTGGCTGTTACAGACAAACTTCTCCACCACCTCCCTGGCTGCTGCTTCTCCCGCCCGCTGTGGACAGCATGATGGTGGGGGAGGCGGGCTATGATTTCAGCCACCACCAGGGGCCAGCAGCAGGGGCTTGTGGGGGTCACCATAAGACACCTTGAGAAAGGTCTCTGCCAGCTCAAGGCTGATTGAAGACACCCCTTTCCTGAGCTGGCCTGGGGCTGGTTGTGGGCTCTGCAGCCTCAGGGCTCCCTTAGGAAAGGGGGTGGGGATGAGGACAAAGAAGGTCCTCTCCATCATCCCCCAACCCACCTGATTTCCTTGGGAAGTAGGGACTGACAGAAAGGTACACCCTAAAGATTCCAAACCTCTCTGGGAATTCACTATTACCGCCGTATTTCCCGAAAGGCTCTGGAACCATGACCACGGGCAGGGGTGGGGCTGTAAAATTCGAGGGGCTGAGGCTCAGGGAGATGAGAATTAATAATGATAATAAAAATCACCACCTCTCGCCCTGGCCAGTTTGACTGAAGGGTCTTGAGTTTGATTCCCGGTCAAGGGCACGTACCTGGGTTGCAGGTTCAATCCTTGGCCCCGGTCCGGGTTGTGTGGAAGGCAAACAATTGATGTGTCTCTCACATTGATGTTTCTCTCTCTTCCCTCCCGCCCCCACCCTCCCTTCCACTCTATCTAAAAATCGATGGAAAGGTATTCTCAGGTGAGGATTAACAACAGCAAAAAATCACCACCTCTCAAGCCCCTCCTCCCTCCCAGCAACTGAGCTAAACCTTGGACATAAGTCATTTAATCTTCCCAATCACCCTGCAACGTGGGGCTTTTTAAACTGCCATCTTGCAGATGAGGAAGGGGGGCTCAGAGAGGTGAAGTGACCCGCCGAGGTCACACAGCGGCACAGCGGCTGAGGGTGGACAACGCACGGCGCAGTCAGTCATCTCTGCAGCCAGTGCTCCGTCCACCCCTGGCTGCCTGTCTACCCGCTGTCTGGTTGAAGGGAGGATGCACACCATGGTTAGGATACGAAACAACGAGTATCATAAAACTAAAGTAATGAAACCTTTTCCTGAGTGGACTAAGGAATAAACATCGCTGTGCAGCTGGGAAGACGTGTTCAGCGGTGAAGACAACGCAAGTTTCCCTGCATTGGCCTGGGTGCAGCGGGGGCAGGGAGCCCCACGGCTGGCGGTCAGGGAAGGCTTCTTGGAACACAAGGACCCTTGAATGTGGATGGGATTTGGGGAGTGGAGGGGAAGCCCAGCAGCCGGAAGTTTCCATTCCCTGAGGCAAGGGTTGGGGACAGGATGTATTCGGGCCGGCCTTGGCTAGAAGTCCTGGAAGGTAACTGGAACGTAGGCCTAACCCCTCTCTGTGTGTCCTAGGAGTGGATTTTCGGGTCAAAAACCTGCTGGTGGACAACAAGTGCTACTCACTGCAGCTCTGGGACACAGCTGGCCAGGAGAGGTAATGGACACTGTCTGCATCAGCAGCACCAGCAACCTGCACTGAGCCTGGGGTGCCAGCCCCGAGCCTCGGGACTCCAACGCGGGCAAGAGGCCACCAAGTGCCAAGGAGACACCTGCCCCCCGAGGATTCAGGAGGTCAGGGGAGGAGGGATGAGTCCAGGCCCAGTGGGGAAGATAAGGCAGTGGACCCAGAGGCCCCCTCCGCCTGGCCGGGCGTCTGTGAGGATCATCCCAACATGGCCCTCTGGGACAGCCACCCAGTCACTGTCCTTCTGAGAACACTGGCCTTCCACTTGCCAGTTAGGCAGCAGTGATCAGAACTTTAAAGGCACTTCTTTGACCCAGCAGTTCCATCTCAAGAAAGTCACTCTTCTGAGAAACTCATACATGATGATAATATGAAAGGGACCGAGACTGTTCATAGCAACGTTTATATTACAAAACACTGGAAACAACCAAAACGTCATCAACAGTGAGCCAGTGACATAAGTCAGGGTGTATCCTCACAACGGAATACTATGCAGCCACAAAAAAGACTGAGGGCCCTCATTATGTACCAACAGGGAAATGCCCCCAAGACATTTTATTGACTAGAAAAAACAAAGTAGAGGTTACTGAATATTAATGAGTACAGTGAGGGTTTTACACTGTACATGTGTTAACAGGGACAAAGGATAGGTGCGTGTATGTGCGTAAGGAAGGAAAGTATATACACACTCTCTTTGGGAAGCAATTAGAAACAGGAAAGATGAATTCTCCCACTTTGCCAATGGAGTGGCCGTGGCCTAGAGAGGCCCGGCCCTGGGATCCGCCCACCCGGCCTGGCCTCACGCAGATTCCCTGGGCAGGTACCGCAGCACGACACGGCAGCTGCTCCGCAAGGCTGATGGAGTGGTGCTCATGTACGATGTCACATGCCAAGAGAGCTTTGCCCACGTACGCTACTGGCTGGACTGTCTCCAGGTGAGCGGATGCTTGCTAAGGTTGGTCCTGGTGTTTGGAGTCAAAGGGGAACTTATATCCTGCTCAATCTGACTTTTCTTCCAGGATTACAAATGATATAACAGATATATAGATGACAAAACTCACTGAGGGCGTGTGGCTGGATGGGCTAGGAGTAGTACAAAGGAACCACAACCACACAGTACAGCCTCCAAAACAAACTACTTCCTTTATCCTATGAACATTTCTTTCTTACATGCAGCAGCTCTGTGATGTCTTCTTTACACCTGGGGATAATGCAATTCTAGTACCACTTACGTGACAATTCCTTTGTCCACACATCTCTAGTTCTTTCCCCCATATACTTAATTGATACACATATGCTGAAATTCTGCAATATGTATTGTACAGCAGAGGGATATGAAATAAGACATGTTGTCTTTTTTCTATAAGTTTCTAGTCTGGTTGAAGAGATGCGAAAGAAGTAGGATAAGGTAATGTATAAGGGTGACTGGGCTGTGGTCAGACAAGACCCAACTATCCCACCCCAACTCTGTGACCCTGGACAAATGACTTAGCCTCTCTGAACTTCAATTTCCTAACTTCTCTCATAGAGTTGTGAGGATTAACTGATATAATTGCTTTCAGCACAGCACGTGGTATATAGCAAGCACTCAGTAAACAAAAGCTATTATTATTATTCATGAAACAATGAGGAAATAAGCTAAGGCTCCCTGGGTAACCAAGCACTGGGCTGTTGAGCACAGGCAGGAAGAGAGGGCCATGGGCAGATCAACCCATGAAGGCTTCCTGGGGGAGGTGCCTTTGAGGTTGGCCTTGGAAAATGGGTGACATGCTTGCAGCAGATAGAAGGGGTGGCCTCACAGCAGATGGAGGAGAGTGTCATGGTGGGAAGGGTGTGGAGTGAGTGTGACATGGAAAAGTGGGCGTGTGGGGTGGGGAGTCACACTGCCAGCTTCCTGGAGGTCAGGGCCAGCTCCGCCCAGGGCCTGGCACACAGCGGGCACTCAGCGAGTGTGGCTGCGGGAATGTGTTCTGTGTGCAGGACTCAGGGCCCGATGGAGTAGCCATTCTTCTCTTGGGAAACAAGATGGACTGTGACGAGGAGCGGCGGGTGTCCACCGAGGCTGGGCAGCAACTGGCCCAGGTGAGCACGTGGGTGTCAGCTTCTCCCCCAGCCTGGACCGGGCAGACCCCTCCCCAGAGGGTAGTGAATAGGTCACCCTGGCCTGGGCAACCAAGAAGGACTCCTTGGCCATTTCTGCCCCTGCCCGGCCAAAGGCCAGGTCAGAGTGGACAGCAGCCTGGCCACCTCTGCCCCCACCCACCCCAGCCGTGGACCAAGAGGAGGCTGTCACAGTGGGCATGACATTGAACCTCACTGCTGAATCAGCATATCCCCACCCAATGTCCTGCCCTACATAAAAAATATCTTCAGAGTAAAAAGGTTTTAGAAGCTTCACTTAAAATGCCCAATCAAATCTTAATTTTATCTCTGGTCTCTAATTAACATAACATTCCTTCTAATTTAATCTATTTTAAGACTCAAATTCTTCCCCAGGAAGATTAACATCAAAAGCCCCACCGCCAGTGGGTACTATTTATTTATGAACAGAATTTGACCACATTTCAGAAAATCTGGAAAACAATAAAGAAAAAGAAAAAAGGAGTCCACTCCTTGCCGCACCTCTGATACCCTCTTGGCATTTCACTCGCTTTTCCTTCCATTCCTCCTCTCACTTCTCATACCCCTGCGGTCGTCACTGTGGCGCCTGCTTGGTGGGAATTTTTTCCTCTTAAAAGTAGTAGCTCATCTCTTTGACATAGTAATTCCTCCTCTAGCAATTTATCCTAAAAGAAGCAGAAATAATAATAACGTAGTGGATACCTGTGTACAATGTAGAGCCAGGGCTGCTCCTTACAGTGGTATTTATAAGGATAAACATTGGACAGCAGCTGGCGGTTAAATTGCGGGGCTCCTGTGAGGCTAGCATTTGCCACCAAGAAGCCTGTCCTGGGAGAGCATGCAAGGGTGAGGAAGAAGTGCTCACACCACAAAGTGAAGTCAGAAAAGCAGCTGCAAATCTGGGTACAGGGTAGGCTGACCCCCACGAGACTGCTGATATTGGACTGTTTGGGGCCCAAACTGCGGTTTCATTGGCGTACCCTAACGGTAGAATGACGAGCAGCCCCCCACCCACACACACACTAAAAGGGTTACATAAAACAGAGTGGAAATATATATGCTGACAGGAGGGGTTTATATGTTGTACTTTTTAATGCTGTCTCTTCTAATATTTCCCCCCATTAAATATTTTTGAAATAAAACAAACAAAACATGACGAATGGTTTAAAGATATCAAGGACATTTCTCCAAGTTGGGACACAGGCTTCCTTCCCTCTGTCACTCTGAAGGCTGTAGGATGTTTCCAGGATGTCATCTGTGACACGGTGGCCAGCCAGGGTGGAGGGGCAGTGGGCGGAGGGGCGAGGCAGGGGGACAATGGGCTACGCAGAGATGGGGCTGCCTCACCCTTTGGGGTTGGCCAGGCTTTTGGTGGGGGCTGCTGCCTGGACTCCATGGTCTCCCCAAGGCACCACACCTTGTCTGTCTGGCTTGCAGGAGCTGGGCATCTCCTTTGAAGAGTGCAGCGCTGCCCTGGGTCACAACATCCTGGAGCCCATGGTAAACCTGGCCAGGTGAGTGCCACCCCGCCGCTTCCCACCCAGACCCCTCCGGGCAGCCTTCAGCCCACTAGTGGGGGAAGCACCCATGAAACCCCAGGGCTCAGCAGTGTAGGGAGGGAGAGAGCGCTGTGTGCAGAGTCTCCTGACTGCAGTTCTACCAGTCCATTAGCTGTATCACCTCCCCAAAACACGTCCCCTCTCTGAGCCTCAGTTTTCTCATCAGTAAAGTGTTTCTAAACTTCTACTGACTTCCACTGGATTTAGAATAAAATCCAAATGCTTCACAATGTCCTGCATTGTCTCCAGGGCCATCTCCCTGCATGCGTGTGCACAGGACACACACACACACACACACACACACACACACACACACCACATTCACTAAGCTTCAGCCACTCAGAGGGGCTCCCCTGACCACACCCCCTCCCCCACTATTCTGGATCACAGGTCTCTGTGTCCTTCAAAGCCCTTCGGGACATATTGTAATTACACGTGCATTTGTCTGCCTCCTCCGTCCCTGGGCTGTAGATCCTGAAGGGCAGGGCCTGGCGAATACTAGGTGCTCAATAAATGCATGGAATGAGTAAGAGGGAGGGGTATCAGACCAGATGGCCTCTAAGCTCCTTCTCTGACAAAGTGACTACAGTGATTTGCTCATCTGTAAACCTGTTTAGTCATGATGCCCTCTAGCAAAAAACTGCTCAATGACTTCCCTTTGCTTTAGCATAAAGCCCAGGTCCTTTCCAGGCCCACAGAACCCGGAACCCCGCTGTCGCCAAGGCTTCTTTCTACCCATGCCGTCCTTAGCTCTGTGATTCAGCAGAGTGTCCAGCACGTAGTAAATACATTGTGAATGAATGAATGTGGGCTTCTTTGACTTTCCCAACCCCAAGCTCTCTCTTAACACTGAGCCTTTGCCCTCTGCCTGGAACACAGCCCCCCTTTCTGCTAGTGAGTCCTTGTCCACTGCTGCCCCTCGGCCCGTCCACTGCTGCCCCTCGGC
This sequence comes from Tadarida brasiliensis, assembly GCA_030848825.1. Taxonomy (NCBI): domain Eukaryota; kingdom Metazoa; phylum Chordata; class Mammalia; order Chiroptera; family Molossidae; genus Tadarida; species Tadarida brasiliensis. Next base: position 10,382,931 of record CM061262.1, read on the forward strand.
CCGTCCACTGCTGCCCTCGGCCCCTCCACTGCTGCCCTTCGGCCCGTCCACTGCTGCCCCTCGGCCCGTCCACTGCTGCCCCTCGGCTTTCCACTGCCTCCTTCCTCCCTAATCCCTCCAGGACCTGGTGTGAAGTCCCTCTGGGTGCTTCCCCATTCCTGGTCCAGATCAATCTGTCTCCTCTCTGCCTCTCTCACTACTCAAGGCCAGGGCATGCTGGCTTCACTGTCGTAATCAGAGTCCCTTGCACAGTGCCTGGCACATAGCAGACTGGAAAGAATGACAGAAAAGTGACAGAAGCCAAAGTGTTCGTGGCCCCGTTTTTCTGGTGCCATGTGGAATGTAGGGCAGGGGCAGAGCAAGTAGGAGAGAGGAGGCTCAGGGGTGCAGCCCTCCAGCCTCCCAGCTGCACCCACAGGCCCCTCCCTGTTGCCCCTGGGAGCTGAGAGAGGACTGATGCCTGGGTGTGGTCGCGCAGGTCACTCAAGATGCAAGAAGACCGCCTGAAGGGCTCACTGGTGGAGGTGGCCCCTGAGAAGCCACCAAAGAAAGCTGGCTGCTGCTGACCACCTGGCCTGGCTGAGCTGGGACGCCACCCCGCTGCGTCCCCTGTTCCGCAGCTCCTGTCCCCCCGCCTGGACACAGCAACAGCAGAGAGGCCCAGCGTGGACGTTCAGGAGCATCCCCCTCGGGTCAGGACTCGCTCCCAGGGCAGGGCTGGACTGACACTGCCCTTTGCTCTCTGAAGAAGGGCTTTGCTGAGTAAATCATCCTTGAGGTGGGGGGGAGGGGGAATCTCTAAAGAAAGGGAAAGTCTAACAACTTAAGGAAAATACACCACAATATTGGCAACACATCTCTGGGTGGTAAAATTATAGGGTAATGTGGGAGGGAGTGTTATTTTCCTTTTTATAAGTATTTGTATTTTCAGATCTACAATGACTGGGTATTCCTATATAGTCAGAAATAAAAATAACTGCTGAGGGGGAGGAAAGAAACTTTTCAAGGATCTTGCTTTGGTGCTGATTACTAATGGGTATCGCCTGTTAATGACAAAGCACTCTGTTCATTAACGCGGTCCCACCGTCCTGTGCCGGGCGAAGCCGGTGAACTTGTCTCACGCGTGTAGCTGTTTGCAGGCTTGGAGTTCCCTCCGAGAAGAACCCGATTCCTGGGACAGCAATGCTCTGACGCCCCGTCCCCCTGTCTCCCTGAGCCCCATCCCTTCCCCAAGATCTGCCTCTAAGGGCTCACATTTGGGGATCCTGCCCCTGTCCCAATGCCAGGTGTCCCCTGGTGCAGCCCTCTGCCCCGAGGCGTCAATCTCTGGATGACCTCGAGGCACAGCTGGGGTGTGACAGGTGGGTGCCTGGGAAGCAGCTGGGGAAACTGGGTTTGATCACTCATGGTCTCCTCCTGCAGGGGTTTTCGGTGCCCTGGGGAGCTTGCTTTGAGAGACAAAGAGACGGCCTCTGGACAGTCTTCCTGCATCTGTGTTCACTGCAGATGTCGTCTGTCTCGTCTGCCTGGCCACCACAGTAACATGCACCTCCCACTGCCGTCGGGTGTGTGCAGGGCACCGAGCGTGGTACTTTGTACTCATTCGGGTGAATTCTTCAGCTGAATCAGAGGAAACCCCAGTTTCACAGAGAGACAAGCAAAGACACGTCAAGAGACAGAGGTCCAGCCCTAGCCAGTTTGGCTCAGCAGTTAGAGCGTCGGCCTGTAGTCCAGAGAGACCCGGGTTCCTTTCCTGCTAAGGGCATGTACCTCGGTTGCAGTTTGTCCCCGGCCCCAGTTGGGGTTGTGTGGGTGGCGACCACTCGATGTGTCTCTCTCACATCGATGTTTCTCTCTCTTCTTCCCTCTCTCCCTCCTGCTTTGGAGATAAATGCAAAAATGTCCTTGAGTGAGGATAAAAAAAAAAAAAAATTAAGAGACAGAGGTCCAGAGAGAGAGGAAGGAGAAAGCGGGAGGGCAGGAGACAGGGCGGAGCCTTCCCGCTTGTGGAATCCCAGTCCTCGCTCGTGGCCCCATCCCTCTGCTCCCTTCTACAAGGGATGCCCCTGCGTCAGCGAGCTCTCCGTCACTGGAGGCACACAAGCAAAGCCAGCTGACACTTGGCAAGAAGTGAGGTGGAGAAATTCAGGCATCAGAAACCACCAAAGCCTGGGCCAGATGCCCTTCATGGGCCCCTTTCGACCTCTAGACTGTACGCAGGACGATGCCCGTGGCCCAGCCTGTTCTGTTACTGGCCCCTCGCTGATTCTCTCTCCGCCCAGTGCCTTCCCCTCCTGGATCCCTTCGGTCAGCCCACAAGCCTGGCCTGCTCTGGGCAGTCTCCAGGCGATACATGCTCACAGAAAGAGGTGAGCTGTAGTGAGTGATGCCTGGCCCGGGGCAAGGGTGGGGCAAGTCCTGCTGATGCTAATGGCCCGGGACCTGGCAGGCACCCACACCTCTGTCCTGTGGGTCAGTGAGTTAATGAGACAGGCAAGGTGTGATTCCTGGAACAGCTGGGAGAGCGGATAGAGCCCTGTCCTTTGGGGGACCCAGTACACAAGTGGCCCAGGGCCTGCCCCTCCCCTCTCAGCTCTGCCCTGGGGTCAGGCAGCCAGCTGAGGCTCCCTAGAGGCGGGTGCTAGAGGGGACTGCACACCTGGCCAGAGCCCCTCTTGGCTTTCTCTGGCTAGATCTGGCTTCTGAGCAGAGTACAGCTTGGAGGGGCTGCCAGCCTTTCCCGGTGTCACAGGGCTTCAAGTCAGCAAGCAGAGCCAGGAACCTCGGAGCAGCATGAGGCAGGCGAGGAGAGCAGCAGGAGGGACTCAAGGTAGACTTCAGAGTGAACTTTTGGGCAAGTGGTGCGTTCTCAACACATGTCAGCCAAGGGGAATCAGGTCACAACTCAGCTTGAGACTGATTAAGAAAAGGGGCGTGGGGCCCTGGCCGGTTTGGTTCAGCGGTTAGAGCGTCGGCCTGCGGTCCAGAGAGACCCGGGTTCGGTTCCCGCTAAGGGCACGTACCTCGGTTGCAGTTTGTCCCCAGCCCTGGTTGGGTTGTGCAGGAGGCAGCTACTCGATGTGTCCCTTTCACGTCGATGTTTCTCTCTCTCTTCCTCTCTCTCCCTCCCTCTCTATCTGAACAAAAAATGGAAAAATGTCCTCAGGTGAGGATAAGAAAAAAAAGAAAAGGAGTGTGGGACCGGGCTGATGGGGCTCAGGGTGTGGAGTGAGAGGGGTGGGCAGGGGGATACATGGAGCCTGGGCAGGGGTGTTAGGGAACAGAGCTTTTTGGAGCTGAGGGGGAGCAGGAGCAGGACACAGCCATCATTTACCAAGCACCTACCATGTGCCACGCACTGTTCTGAGCACTTAACTGTATCATTTAATCCTCACATAAAGCCCCTGAGACTGGGCCTGTTCCTAGCCCCGTGTTCACAGATGAAGAAAGTGAGGCACAGAGGACCGAGTAACTTGTCCACAGTCACGTAACCAGCGGGGTTTGAACCCAGCCGCCAGCGCCCACTAGCTTAACCTATGGGAAGGGATGGATGGATGCTAGGGGAGCAGGTGGGTCCCTTGGGCCTCTGCTTCCCTCTCCCATCCCTCTCCCTCCCCTCCTCTCTAGTCCTGCCATTGCAGCAGGACTGGGCCAGGTGGAAGGACTACCGAAGCAGTGACAGATCCTGGGGGTGGGGAGGAATTGGGGCTGGTCTCTAACTTCCTCCTTCCCTGGAGCAAGGCTGGGAGCTGGGGGAGTGCTGGTGGCAGAACACACAGAGGCCCCCTCTCCGGTCTCTTCCCAGCTGTCCTCGGGCAAGTTGTGGCCATGAGGTCCCAGAGACCAAGCAGGTCCTTCAGGGGGGATCTGCAGAGGGGCTCAGGGGACCCCCAGTCCTGGCTCTGAGCCAGTTAGAGAGGGGTCTCCAGCCCTGTGCCCAGGGTAGGGGAAAGGGGATAGGAACTGGAATGAGGACCCCACTGTTCTGTCCTGTTTGTTGCTGGATCCCCGGGACCTGGCTCAGGGTCAACGCTCAGGAAATATTTATTTATTAAGTTAACAGGCAAGCCTTGCCCCGCTAAAGGTGAGAGGCATCCGTGTCTGCTCTGCAGGGTAGCAGGTGGCGACATCAGCCCTGGGGCTGACCCATCTCCCAGGCTGAGTCCTCTCAGTCGGAGACCCCAACCCCCACCCCTGTGTCCTCAGCATGTGGGATGGAGTGGCGGTGAGGAGGAAGATCTGACAGACAACCACAGAGGGCAGTGGTTTCCAAGCTGGCCTGCCCCGTAGAGCCACCTGCCAAAGCCCGGACCAACTGAATCACGTCTCTGGGGTGGGGCCCATGCATTAGTATTTTTGAAACTCCTCAGGTGACTCTAATGTGCAGACAATTTGGGAACCAGTGGTCTGGACTTGACCCTTCTAAGGCCCTTGTGTATCCACTTTCTTACTTGAACCTCAAATTAAAGTCTGCCTGTTTCAGCCCTGGCTGGTTGGCTCAGTCGCTTGGGTGTCCTCTTGTGCACCAGGAGGTCGCCGATTCCATTCCTACTCCGGCACCTGCCTGGGTTTCGGGCTCAAGCCCCAGTAGGGGGATCGATATTTCTGTCTCTCTCCCTCTCCTTTCCTTTCTCTTTAAAAATCAGTAAAAATATTTTAAAAATAAAATCTGCCTGTTTCGTGGTCAGGGCAAAGTTTACTTTTAAAAAAGAAAGCGTACATCTATATCTATATCCACGATATTCATTTATCAGATTCCATCTGTACTCAGTGAAGAAATTTTAGAAATAAGAAATTAAAAAGAAAAAGGAAATTACCTGAATCTCGACCTTCGGTGACACTTTCTATGGACATCTGCTGTGTTTTCTTTATTTCCTCACTTCTTTACAGTTGAGGAAACTGAGGCAGAGAAACATTAGGTGACTTTCCCAAGGTCACGGAGCCACCAAGTAGCAGAGTCAGGACTAGAACCCAGGGCACTGACAGAGCCTGTGCCTCCAGGTTGTGGTGAACAGAGTGGGGCTCAGCAGGGGAAAGAGGGAGGCGGCCCCCGGCTGGTTTCCACGCTGCCCTTGTGTGTCCAGAGCAGAATGGAGCCCAGTGCCACGGTCCCCAGCAGGCTCACAGCCACCCCTGAGTCACTGCTCTGACCTGACTCTTCGGCCTCATCCTGCTGGTGGGGCTACTGGCCAAGGGGCTCATGCTGCTGGTGGTGGGCCGGGGCCCAGGCACCCCCCCACATGCCGGCTCCTCACCCCAACAGCCACTACCTTCTCTGCCGGTCCTCCCCCAGCTGTCACACACAAACCTCTCAGCCCAGACGGGAACACAAATAACGTCAACCGTGGAGCCATGAGTCTGGGCCTGTGGATTTCTGAACACCCTCCTTTCTGCTCTGTGGTTTCTCTTTATGGCATGGCTGGGTAGGGGCCCTTTTGGAGGCCCTTCCTTCTCTTCAGAGAAACTAGAGGTTGTCACCTCTCCTCCCCCATGTCTATGCCCTCCCTCTGGCCTCCTGGGAGTAGGCCTCAGGCCTGTTTGTTGGTCTGGGAACCAGGAGATTGTCTCCATTGAAATTCCCAAGACAACATGGTCTGCTTGGTATAGTGCCACAGCTAAACACACACACACACACACACACACGTGCACATACACACACTGACCCCATGGTCAAAAACACTGGGTTGAACCAAGTCAAACTGGTCTCTTTGCTGCAGGACTTATCAGAGCCTTGAATACCCTAAAGGCCACTGGGATTTTCTGAGAGGCACTCAGGGCAGGCTGTTTCCTAAAACCCATGCCAGGGCACCGGTGTCCCGTGGAACACACCTCGGGAGAGAAGCCAGGAGAGGAGGTACAGCGTTGAGCACAGTGAAGATGCACTGGCCCCCCGAGGCAGTGGCTCAGCCTCAATCCCCCTCCCAGGGGGTACCTCCTCCAGAGTTTTCCCACAGGTGCCCGAAGAGAGGGAAAACGGGCCACCACTTATGGGAACTTCCCTCTTTCTGAACCGTGACTCCACCCCGTTCCCACTCAAAGCAAGTCAGAGGGGCAGCTAATTACAGGGACAGCTAGGAATGAGCTAATTTACTACAGGATCCTAAGAAGTAAACAAGTCCCAAACTTTGGTAGAATTAGTACCAAGTATCTTGTGATGTGCAGACCGGGAATGCTTTCTGGACGCCTGAGAGCAGACGGGTCCCCGATGGCCACAGTGATTTATGTGAAGAGGGACACAGGGGAAAGTGGTGTGTGGTGTGTGCCTGAAGTGCAGCAGGTCCTGTGCACAGCACACGCTTCCCGTGGGCACGTCTACATGTCACTCCTCTGGCCACACAATCATCCTGGGGGGGAGACGTGGCGGTGCCATCGCACAGAGGAGCACATGGCTTGAGTCGTCCTCTGGTGCCCACAGACCCTGGCCCTCCCACTGGCTTGGCCTCAGGACCCCAGGGTGGTCGGAGTCCCTGCGCACAACTGCAGAGCAAGGGTAGCACCCTGAGGGTAGAGCCGTGTGAGTGAGTCTGTCTCCAAACCTGAGCGGGTCCCGGCACTAACGTCAGTCAGTACTTGTTGAAAGATGAGTGAATGAGTGATCAAGTGCAATAAAGTGACCCGCTTGCTTTATTTTATATATATATATATATTTAAGATGGAACTAGTTTTGGGGAAAGGGACATGTTAACATCCAAATAATTTCTCATTGTTTTTTGTTTGTTTTCCCCACTTGTTTTAGAGAATAATCTGATCTTGTTACCTCTTTCACCTCCTCAGTGGCTGCTTGTTTCACTCGGACTCATGCTGAAGGCCTTCCATAGCCTTCAAGGCCCATGCATTCTGGATTCTCCAGCTCACTGACCTACTCTACACTACCCCTTCCTAACGCAGATCCGACCACACCAGCCTCCTTGTTGTCCTTCAAACACACTAAGCAGGTTCCCACCTCAGGACCTTTGCACTTGCTGTTCCCTTTACTTGGAGCTCTCTTGCCTCCCTCTCTCATTTCCTTAGGACCCATCTCAACTGCTACCTCCTGAGAGAGGCACTCCCTGACCACCTCATCTAAAACACCACCCTGTTACTCTCTCCTCTTATTCTAATTTTACTTCGTAACTTATCACACCTGAAATTATGTTGTTTATCTGTTTGTTTGTGTGCTTGCTGCATTTCCCCCTGTCTTATTTATGTCGTTATCCATGTGGAGATAGGGTCGGTGATTGGTTCATTGTTGCATCCGAGTGCCTAGCACAGACCCTGGCATGTAGTAGTTGCTCAGTAAATCCTTGTTGAACAAAAGAATGGAAGAAAGAGAGAGGTGAGAACCTGGACTCTGTCAGACAGCAACCTCTGCACTTTTTCTCCCAGGAGAAAGGAAAACAAGGAACTTTAGTAAAAGAACCAAATTTACTTCAGTTTAAGGCAAATTCCACACAGAGACTGTCTCAGACACAGGCACAGGACCAGACAGCATGAAAACACCACCATCATGCATGACAGGAAGGGAGTGGTGTGGGGAGCAGACAGGGTGGGGCCTGGTCCCCACCCATGCACAGGACGTTCAGTGGGCTGAGGAGCCCCATGCGGCAGAGGGACTGGCATGCATGACCTGCCCCACGTGGGTGAAGGCTGGGCAGCTGGGTGGGCCCAGGGGTGAGATCACCTTTCTCACCTTTCCCACGGCAGGGGCAGGGGCTTCTGCTCAGGTGACAGCCCAAGGCTGAAGGACTAGGGTGATGACAGGATGGAACGGGGTGACCCTAGAGCCAAGACGGCCCGGGTGAGAAGGTGCACTGGTGAGGAGTGGGATGGGAGAAGCTGGGCATGGTCTGAATGGACTCTCAGGGCATCAGAGCAGAAGGTAACCCCGGGACCATCTGGTCAACCCTCCTGTCTTACAGATGTGGAAGCCAAGACCCAGAAGGCCCTTGCTTGGGTCCCCACAGCAGGCAGGGGCTGCAGCCAGGGCTTGAACCCAGGACTCCTGGTTCCTATCCCGTGGACAGAGGGGCAGTGTGGAGTGCTGGGGCCGGGCTGCTCCTTGCCCAGCCTCTAGGTGGACAGCAAAGGAGTGGGCACCAAAGGTCCTGGGTGGCCTCTGCGGGGAGGTGGGGGTGCCTGGAGCCAGGAGTCAACTGTGGTGCCTGTGGGCCCACAGGCCAGGGAGAGGCCTGTGGATCTGTGTGTCGTCTGGGCTTGAAGGGGACCAGAAAAGACCCTGCGCCTGGAAAGCCTCTGCTCCTGGCCCTCGTGTGGCCTGGGTCCACCATCACAGCCTCCCCTCCATGCAGCTGTAGGGTCCCCACTGCAGCAAGTGTCCTTGGGAGGTCGCATGTCCAGGCAGGCATTCCTGCCAACCCACCAGCCTCATGGGGTTCCCAGGAACAGGGACAGGATAGATGGGGTGGGGTCAGGGGCCAGGCAGAGGACTAGACTGCAAGGAAGAGGGGAGGGAGAGGGGGGCCTGGAGGAGGGAGGCCCAGCCCAGGCTTCAGGGCCATATAGGAGCAGATGGCACTGTCCAAGTGGGCTGAGGGGGACCCCAATCACACTGATTGTTAAAACCTGCCTGGCTGGGTTAGAACCAAATGTCAGGGGAAAAAGAGAAGAGCAGGGGCCCAGAACCCCATCTCTACCACCTGTACCCCCCAACTCACTGGGTTTGGGCCGTAAGTGAGGCCAGGAAATTGGAAAGGAGTCTCCAGAGGCCCCGCCCTCTGCCAGCCTCCCAGGCACATGGGTTCCAAAGGCTAGGCTGGGCAGACTATAGGGTGGTCGAGGGACCTGTGGACCCTTCTACTGACCCCCTGGGCCCCAGCCACCTGCCATGGGCCAGGCTCAGATGTGTGTGTTCAGGGGGAGGCAGGGGGTGTGCGGGCTGGAGACTGCGAGGGGGAGCTCGCCGGGGCCTCAGGGGGGGTGCTCGGGCGGATGCCCTTTGCCTTCATGTAGGACACCAGCTGGTCCGGGATCTCCGCCAGCACGTCTCGGGCCAGGCGCGCCATGCTCAGCACGTGGTTGCCCGTGCGGTCCACGTAGTCCCTGAAGGGCACGAACTGGCCGGCGGGGAAGACAGGGTTAGGCAAGGTCTCTGCCTGGACCCCAGCCCCCCAGATCTCTAGGCCCCCTCCTCCCAGCCCCTGCCCACTTGGTGAATGCTCGGAGGAAACGTCATCCCGTCTCTATTCTTTCATTCACTCAAATACTTATTGAGCACCTGTTCCAGGCAGAATACGGCCCTGAACAGAGTCCTCAGTGTCTGAGGCCTGGCCCCAGGCACTTAGCAGGCACGGAGGAAATGCTGCACGAATCCCCTGGCTTCTGGAAATCCGGCCCTCCGGGAGCCTCCCTCCTCTCCGGGCAGGGGCCTCTCTGTCTCTCTGGCCCTGCTTCTCCTCTTCCCTCAAGTCAGGCCCCTCTGCTTCCTTCCAGGGGGTGCCCCCTCCTGCCTCCAGGCCTTCGCATACGCGGTCCCACCTCCCAGACTGCCCTTGCTCTGGTTTCCAGCCCCCTATCTGGTCTCCACACCTGGAACGAGCCCTCCCCACCCCTAGTTTTTTAATCTAGGGGGTATGGAGAATGTATTTTTTATTCCGAATGTCCTAAGCAGTAGGACAGTCTGCAGGAGATGCCAGGAGGGACTGCTTGCTGAGGTGCCTCTGAGGCTTGACCGGACAGGGACGCCCTGAGGACCAGGACCTTCTGCTCACTACATCTGCATCCTACAAGGAGCTGCTAAGACACCGATTCAACAAGCCAAGCGGTGCGTTCTTGGAGAGGAGCTGAGGACACTGAGCCCTCCTCCCCTCCAGGGCCCTGCCCGCTCGCTGGGAAGGGGCCCAGCAGAAACCAGCAGAAGGTGCAAGAACCTGGCTGGTGCTCTGCAGGAGACCATGGAGGCCTGGGGGGGAAGGGGGGGCGGCAACAACAGTGTTAGGGGTGAGTCTCGGACATGGCTGAGACATTCCAGCCCAGAGACCACATGACCTGAGGACTGACTCCTGTTCCCCTCTGTGGTGGCCATGCCACTCGGGCTCCGGGTGCCTCCCTCCAGGGCCCTTCCAGAAAAGCCCCAGCAGGGAGTGTGAGAGGGGCAGGCAGGGGCTGGGCTTCACCTGGACAATGTCCCGCTCAGCCAGCCTCCCCCGGGAGGAGATCCGCACGTCGTCACCGTCCAGCTCCACCATGGCTGTGTGGGAAGGACGGGCGTGGGAATGGGGGGAATGAATGGGCCTGGAGGGACAGTGGATTTGCCCCCTATCCCAGGCCCATCCAGGGCAGAGACTGTCAGACCAGACCCCCATGTAAGAGATGGGGAAACTGAGGCCAGGAGACCGGAGGAGCCCACCCAGGTGAGTCTGTGACTTCTAGCCCAGCTTCCAGCCCTCCCACCCCACCCCCGCTGCCGGGCCCACAGGCTGGAGGAAGGAGCAGTGGCCCGGGCCTCCTCTCCACACCCTGACACGCCCCGTGCACACACACACCCAACGCCCTGCCTGCTGACCCAGACAGTCATCCACGCCCAGGTGTGAGTGCTCACTCACTGGGACAGGGTCATTCCCAAGGGCCTGCGGCCTCTGTGGCAGCACGGGGCAGGGAGGGGGCTCACCATCGAACTCCGCCTGGCCCACGCCGATGATGATGATGGACATGGGCAGTTTGGCAGCCTGTGAGACAGCAGCAGATGGGGTGCTTGGGACCCAGCAAGGGGCCAGTTAAAAGGAAGAGGAGACCATGGATAGGGACAGAGGGTGGGTCAAAGAAGAAGGTCAGGAGGACAGGGAAGAAACGGAAGGGAGAAGGACAGACACACAGAGAAACACAGAAAAGGTGGGGAGAGGGAGAGAGGGCAGTCGCAGACACAGACCCGGGGACACAGAGGTTGGGCACCAGAGAGGAAGGGAGGCAGAGGGAACTGGGTCACAGGTCTGCTTCTGCCAGACACCCCACCCCCTGCTCTGCCCTGGGCCTCCATCACGTGGACACCTTCTGTGTGGGCCTGGAGGGAAAGCCTTCTGGGGCTGGGGCCGATACAGGGAGACCACGGCCCAGTGGGAGCCAGTTCCTGGACCTCCCACGCTCTCCACCCGGCCAGACCAGGCTGAGGTCTCAGAGCCGGTTAATGAGGGAGCCAGAGGTGACTGGAGGGAGTGGACCCCCGTGTGACTAAGAGGTGGGTGAGGAGCTCACTGGTGGGACAGACGCCCCCATCCCATGGCCAGGCACTCCAGATGGTGCGGCCAGAAGCAGGAACGGTCCCCCAGAGAGCAGGGAGAGGAGAAACCAGGCCCAAGGTTTCCCTGAAGGAGTGGGAAGGCATGTCCCTCGGGTAGATCCCTTGGGCTCCGGGTCCCCCACGAAGCTCACGTTGACGATGGCCTCCTTGGTCTGCGCCATGTCCGAGATGACCCCGTCAGTGATGATGAGCAGCACCGAGTACTGGGAGCCATCCTGCACCTCGGCCGCGTTCCTGGGTGGGGCCGGGCAAGGTCTGTCTGGGCGGCTCTGGACATGTCACCCCCACACACAAGGGCCCTTAACACTTTGGTGGGGACAGCGCTTGGACTGGAGGGGGGTCTCTTTAGAGTCAGGGCTCCCTGAAAGGCAGGTCAATGGGAAGAGACACTCCCTCCCGCCTTCCTGAGGGGACAGGTGTGGAGATCAACGCCTCGTCAGCTGCCGGGATGGGGGTGTTGTGGCCCAGCACCCACCTGGCCACGTGGGTGACCACCGGGGCGAAGTTGGTGGGGCCGTAGAGCTGCACCGTGCGCAGGCTGTGGTGGTAGGCCTCCAGGATGCCGTCGATGCCGCAGCACGAGGGGTTCTCCTGGTTGCCGTTCTGGGGGCGGGGGATGGGGAGGCTGAGCCCAGGTAGGAAGGAGGGGTTGAAGGTGGCGGCCGGGGGTCAGCAGGAGAAGAACCAGGTGGCGGAGGACAGCAGGCCTGGGCTCTCCTACACTCTTCTCTGTAAGGGGGGTAGGGGTGCGGGCCAGGGAGGGGGTCCACCCTGCAGGGCAGTGCATGCTCCTCGCCCCACTCCTGCACCTGCTCAGATAAGCCCCCTTAGCCCAGCTGGAAAATGACTGCAGGACCCAAGCAGCCCCGGAAGGGCCAGGGCTGATCCACCCTCCCCTGTCCTGTACCAGCACAGTGCTTGGCACCCCACAGGCATGTGAGGGGTGTCACTGTGAGTGATCCAGTGACTGACGCAGTGTCCCCAGCTCATGGCAGGGAGGGAGAGAAGGTGGCCTGAGGAGTCACCCCCACAGGGCCCCCATCTCAGCACAACTCAGGGAGTTCCTGGAATTCCCCGCAGTCGGCCATACCCAACCTACACCCCTCTATCCTCATTTCTGGGGCTTGAGGACTAGTGACGCCACATACCCACTCCGCCTCCACGTGGTCTTGTTGGGGAAGGAGGCCAGAGCCCACTGAGGGTGGCTTCAGACACGGACGGGAGTGCTTTGTGAGCAAGGTGGGGAGCGGGTTTCTGGAGGCCCTGACACAAGACCCCCTATGCCCAGTGGGCAGCCCCCCAAGGCTGCACCTGAGTCCCTGGGCAGGGAAGATGGCAAGTGCACCCCACCCCAGCTTGTCACCCCTTCCCCCAGCGTGGTCAGCCCTCAGCCCTTTCTCCGGGCCTCCTACCAGCGGGAACTCGTGGGACACCCTGCCATCCGGGGGCAGCTTGGCCCCAAAGCCCAGGGCGGGGAACATCTTGTCACTGTCATAGTGCTGGATGATCTCCCCGACGGCGGTCAGCGCCAGGGCGTAGGCGTTCAGCTGGTAGGGACTCATGTAGTGCAGGGACGTGGACTGCGAGGGGTTCCCTGTGACACAGGACACGGAACGCTGCTGGCCTGCACACTGCAAGCACCCTGGCTTCAGAACCAGAGGGGGCAGCCAAAGGCACCCCTAGCTTTATTTACTTACCCTTGATGACGTCGTCTCACTGTACACCCCATCTTTTAGCAAAGCCTGGCTGCTAAACCTTCAAAATATACCCACGTCCCACCCACTTCCCCTCCCCCATGGCCCCACGTCTTGCCTGCAGGACAGCAGCAGCCTCCTACCTGACCCCCGGCTTCCTCGCCCTGTGCTGCGCCCGCTCGGCACACCTCCGTCCGCAGGCAGCTCGGGGCCCCTCTCCTCTGCCCAAAAGACTCTGAGGCTCCCCAAAGTCCTTACCAGGCCCCACATGATCCGGCTTCCAGCTACCTCCATCCTCATCTCCCACCACCCTCCCTGTCACTCACTCAGTCCCACCTAGGGCTTTGGCAGTGGCGGTTCCCTCCGCTCGGGGGCACTTCCGCAGATGTACACACGGCTCGCTCCCTTGCCTCTGAGGTTTCTACTCCTGTCCTCTCCTCAGTGTGGTCTTCCCCGAGCAGCCCGCCGGGGGTTACAACCTCCCAGTCCTCCTCCCCCTCCCCTTTCCTCATCTGATTGTTCTCCACAGCCCTTGTCACCACTAACACTGTTCATGTTGTACTTATTTATTAGTGAGAGGCAGGACAGCACAGGCTGCAAAGGGACCAGTCCTGTCTCTACCTGCTACTAGCTGTGTGATCTTGGGTCCGTTCCTGCACCTCTCAGCCTCAGTCTCCTCGTCTGTAGAATGGGGATGATAACAGTCCCCACCTCATAGGATTGTTGCGAGGATTCAACAGGTGTTATGATGACTCTCCTCCTTGTTATTGTCACTAAGGACCCTCCCAACTCTGGCATCCTGCCACTCTATCTGTGATGTCGGGGTTTCTCACACACCTGTGGAGTATGAGACCTGGGTATCTGATTGGCACAAACATGAGCACTGAGCACCACTAACGGGGGTCCAGACTCCAAAGAAGGCTGTGATGCTTCTAACAGTACGAAGTTTGGCACTGATTGCTCCTGGAGACTCGGTCCCAGCCCAGTACTGGAGCAGGTCGGAGCGGGGAGGACTGTGGCCCTGGGCGGCGTGCCTGCCCTCACCCGGGCCACAGTGCTCAGTCCCCACTCTGTTCTCCCCTGCAGAGGGCGTGGGACTCGGGCCTGGGAGGAAGCGCCTGCTCCAGGGCCCTCCATGGCCCCGAGCAGCACTGTCCTGTCCCCCCGGGAGCCTAGGTGCCCTCAAGGGCGAGGCCCAGATCGGAGTGACGACGTTTCTGTCTTTGGCTTTCCAGGCAGCACCTCTTCTTCAGTGGGGATGAGACCAGAGTGTGGGAGACCTGGCGCCAGCTGGGGCCAACCGCCACAGCCCGGGAAGACCCCCCATCCAGCTCCTCTGCCTGCCCCCACTCACCATTGGAGGCCGTGAAGTCGATGGCCACTGTGAAGTTGATCTGGGTCCTAGAGGAAGGAGAACAGCAGGGCAGTTACCTGGACAGAGGCGGGGCGGTGGGGAGGGCTAACGGGGCTGGAGGGAGTGGGAACGCTGGCTCCACCCCCCCACCCTCCCCACCCCCGGCTTGCCTGGTTTGTGGCCCTCCATCTGGAAAACTGGGGTAGTCCGCCAGCCATGCCCTCCCCCAAAGGGCTGCTGAGACCCCCGGAGTCAGGAAGTGTGGAAGCTCTTTGACATGATGCCCTGTGCTGGCCAGTGGTCATGATTAGCTATTTCTCTCCAAACCCTGCCCCTGGGCCTACCTGAGGCCAGTGAAGTCTACTGAGTCTCACTTATTTCTGGCTCCAATTTGGAGACAGAGTCAGGGTTAAAACTTATTCGACAAAAGAGAGAGACAAACAGACACTGTACATCTACTGAGGGAAGAACAGAACACCACCCAGGAAGTTGTCTGGCCTCCAAGTTGGACCTAACCTGACTGGGCCTCCAGAGCTACCTACCAGCTGTTTACGGGAAACACAGGGGACAGAGGAACATGTTCAATGACACCGGGGGGGTGGCCGGTAAACGCCAGTCGGTGGGAAGTCCTGGGGCACCACTGGAAGTGGCCCATGGACCAGCAGTAGCAGGACCACCTGGGGACTCAGAGGACCCTAAGTGTCCTGCAGACCCACTGAATCTGAAGCCCTCTGCGGGTGTAGGAAGCTGTCTTAGCAAACCCTCCAGGTTCGGGGGCCCCAGGGTGGGGGTGGGGGGCGCAGGGACCCAATAGATGAAGAGAGAATTAAGAGACCAGTCAACCAACCGCAATACAGGAGGAGGCAAAAGTGGGTTTACAGTTGCAATACAAATAAACAATACAATAATTAATAAACAACACAAGAATAGACTGTTTTGTGTTCCCATGACTGTAAACCTACTTTTGCCTACCCCTGTACATGGATCTTGTCTGGATTTCTGCTTCAAATAAGCCAATTAAAAAACTTCATAACTCAACTGGAGAAATCGGAACACTGACTGGATATTTGGTATTAAGGAACTTTCATTTTTTAGGTGTGACTGCGGTGCTGGGTTATATTTGACAAAGAAAGTCCTTATATTTCAGAGACGCACCCTGAAGTGTTTGGGGGAATGCACTATGTCTGGGATTTGCTTCAAAATAATGGCATGGAAGGGAGAGTGGGCGGAGAAAGACTGGCCCTGAGCTGGTAATTGTTGCATGTGGGTGAAGGGTACCTGGGGTTTATTAGACCGTCTCTCCACTTTCGCATGTGTTTGGGATTTCACCATAATAAAAAGTTAAGTTCTGAGGCTTCAGATTCAGGGTTGAAGTTGCTGAGGGTTTGGCTGGTCCAGGTTCTGTGCTATGTGCTGACAGAACAAAGCTGACAAGACACGAGCCCTGAGAAAGTCTGTCTGATGGTTCCCACGGTGAGTGAGCACAGTCACCAGGGGCGCTTATTTAAAAGGAAGATCCCAGGGCACACTCTCAGGAACGCCAGTTCAGTTGGTCTGAGATGGGCCCAGGATCTGCTTCTTTAATGAACATCCTCTGCCCTCATCTGGGATTCTGAGGAGGAAGTTCTGGGTTCACACTTGGGGAAACTCTGTTACGATGGTTCTAAGTTGGGGCCAAGGATGATGTAAAACGAGGCAGGGCTCACCTCACCTGCATTTAGCAGATGGTGCCTATCAGAAACAACAATCCTGTCTCCATCTGATCACAGCTGAGCTGTTGCTCGTGGACCCTTTGTGCCCCAGGAAGCATGAAGGACATGTGTAACAGGAGACCCAAGCCAGGATCTGCTGGCCAGAGACATTTCTCCCCACCCTCCTACATCCTCATCTGTTGCCTGGGGACAGAGCATCCAGCGGACTCTAAGCTCTGAGGGAGATGGAGCCACAAGATGGCAAGAGCCTGGGTCCCTGAGTGATTGTATGGAGCATCCCCCAGCTCATCTCTGCCACCCCAAGAATAAAAAATAAGCCATTATTTGTACTAAGCCTTGAGGTTGGGGAATTATTTGTTATAGAAGTTGACCTACTCTATACATCTGCTGTTCCTTGTCACCTTTTTACGCATATAGACTGTATCTTTGTTAGAGGAAGGGAAACATTTGGAGGGGAAGAGCCCAGCTCCCTGGGCTGCCCTTGGGAAGGTGGTTCTGGCCTGCAGGACTATAGCTGAGGGGACAGACAGGCCTTAATTCTTAAGTAGTCTTTCCCTGCTCTGGGTTCTGAAATGACTCAGGGAAGGAAGGGACTGGAAAGCGGGTACATTTGTGGGAAAATTCCTCCCTGAAGGCTCACCTCTCTTGCCTAAGGGCACAGCAGGGCAGAACACAGGCTGCTGAGCAACCAACTCCTTCTCGGATGTGAAGGAAGAGGTGCCCATACCCTACTCACCCCCCACTCCTCCAGGTGGGCAGGGGAGGGAGCTCAGGGAGGAGAGGATCCCTAGACAGATGTCTCCATCAGCTGCCTGCCTGGGCACGCATGCCGGGCTCTCGATGCCTGGAGCCAGCCTCTCACTCAGGCTCTCCAGAGTGTGTGAAGAGAGGCGTGGGGTGGGTGGAGGAGGGGAGGGCCAGGGCGGCTCCAGTGTTCTAACTTGCCCAATACTCCAGGCGCCAGCTTTGCACAGCAGCCCGCCCACCTCTGAGGCTCCTTCTCCAGGAGACGTCACGGCACCCAGCCCTTTAACTCAGCAGTCTCCATCTGCGTCCCCCCCCCACCCCACCCCAGGTTCCTGCGAGGCAGGCAGGGATAGTCATCACTGCGGAAGAAGCGCACCATGTGGTGACAGGAGGCACCTGCCACTAGCTAGGCATGTGGCCTCGGGAAAGCTATGTAAAATGAAGACCCTCCATGCCCTGCCCACTGTGCTCTGTAAACTGGGGGTCTTATACAAATGAGAAGGATGAAGAGGATGAGGTTGGTTGGAAATTACCAGCTACTATGGGATGTAAGGGGTGGTTGCTTAGTGGATGGAGAACAGAGCGGTTTTAATGAGGGAAGGGAGCGAGGGCAGGGTCGGGAGGGGCTCAGGAGGGGCAGGGGACAGGGGACAGGGAGGCCTCTGGGTGACTGCAGGGACGGTGTGCGCTTAGTGGCTAAAGCAGAGCTCCCAACCATGTCATGGGAGAGCGAGGGTGGCTTCCCAGGCCCTGACTTTTCCCTCTGCCCTGGAGAACCAGGCACCCAAGTGCCCACTTGGCTGGGATGAACCTTTGGCAGCTGCCTACCTGTCTCCTTTCCAGACAGGTGTAGTTACTCACCTGCCTGCACCTGTGGGCTCTTGGCTACCCACACCCTGACCTGGCACCTGTCCTTGGCAGCGTCAGGCTCTTTCTTCATGAGCTGTTGGCTGGGGCAACTGCCTTAGCCTGGACGCTAAAACCTCTGGTTCTTTCTGCTCCTTAAACCCATGTTTGACCAACTGCTGGGCCTGGGACCACTCCCTGGCTCATCTCCCATTCCCTCCTCCCCTCATATGTCCCTGATGACAACAGGCAGGTTAACCACCGCCCCCCAGACAGACCAGAGGTATCAGAAGCTCAGAGCAGGGAGGACTCTCAGAATTCACCAAACTCCAACCTCTTGTGTTCGCAGGAGGAAACCGATTCCCAGGGAGAGTAAGTGACCTGCCCAGAGGAATCCAGCAAATTCAGGGCAAAGAGGGCTCTGGAGCCTGGGCCTCATGACTCCTCATGCAGGGCTCTTTCCTCCTCCCTAAGCCCTTGGTACTCTTTGTCACGGAGTCCCTGCCACCTCCAGGCCGCATCTGGGCACGGGGACCTGATGGGACCTGCTGGCCTGCGTGGCCCAGGAACGCCCTCTGCAGCCGCTCAGGCTCCAGGGGCAGGCAGGGCTCCGGGCGAGCTGTCTGAACCCAGACACCAGGGGCTGCCCAGACAGAGCCCAGGATCACAGACGTCAGCCAGGGCCTCAGAGGCCAGGGTGGGGCGGAGCTGCTCATGCCCATGTTTGAGGCCCCTTCCCTCTCCCTGAGGCTGCATCTCTTCTCACCCTCCTTTGATGTAGTCGAGAAATGTGCACTCCGACTCCACGGCAAAGGACAGCAGTGTGACCTTGAAAACAAAAGGGAGCTTGGTCAGCGGGGTGCCCTCAGCACGTGCCAGTTTGCACACATCCTTGTATGCTGGGCTCACAACAACCCTGTGAAGTACTATCAGTATCCCCATTTTATCACCAAGGAAACTGAGGCTCAAAAAGGCAATGCGATGTGCCCAAGGACACTGTCAGCATGTGGCCAAGGGAGAGGGAACCCGGTCTGTCTTCCTCCAGAGCCTGCACTCTTGACCTCAGTGCCAGACTGCATCCTGGAAGGACCCTGTCCCTGTCCCTGGAGCAGAGGCTCAGGCCAAGGGCACGAGCTTCCCTAAGGAGACACCAGTGTGGAGCATGGAGGGCAAGGGGGTCTTCCTGACGCAGTCCTGACACCCTGCCACGCTGACAAGCGCCACAGCTCCTCATCCCTCTAACTAGTAATCCCGAAACGTGCCCCTCTGGTCTGCACTTATCTGAAACCTTTTGTTGCCCCTCACCCCTCTGGTGTCTCTCAATCTCTGCCCTCAGACCTAAGACCCTCATAAGCAGCCTGTCCTTTCCCCGGAGGTAACTGACCACCCAGGACCCCCTCTTCCAAGCAGAGGCCTCGACCTGTGCCCACTGGAGGCTTTGGCATCAGCTTCGCCGAGACAGGCAGCTACCTGGCAGCTCATTATAATGATGACAGGATCTCGGAGACAAGCCTGGCAGCCGAAACCAATTAAATGAGGCAGAATTGGGGCAGGGGACCTCTCACTGGCATCACAGAACTCCACTCTGGGATCGGGGGAGCTCCCTCCCGATGTGGATTCAGCCATCTTTACCGACTCACTAGCTGGGCCAGGGAGGGCCTCTGCTTGACAAAGCCCATGAGCCACTAGGCTGCAGTGCAGAGCTGGGCCCCAGAGACCCGGGCCCACTGCGGCTGCGGCGTTCAGCACCTCGACAAAGCCTCCTTTCACTGGAAATGGACTACGGCAGGGGCCTCTACCCTGACCATCGTTAGACTCCTTGAGGAGCTTTTAAAACACCTTGCAGCCCGGGAGAGGCCCTCAAACCAATCACATCAGAGTTTCTGGGGGAGGGCCCTGGCCCTGGACCTCTCTGTAGCTCCTCCCGTGAGTCTAACCTGTAGCCAGAGCTGAACCCCCATCCAGGACCTGGGAAGTAATTCCCTAACTTGCCTGACCATAAGGATTCACCCAGGGCCTTGCTACTCAAAGTGTGGTCCCTGGACCAGCATGGTCAGAATCTCCATGTTGCTGGTAAAACACCCAGAACTGCAGAGTCCTGGCATTTTACGAGATCCCCAGGAGAATCTGCACAGTCAGTAAAGTATGAGAAGCACCAAACACAGGTGGCTGGACCCCAGCCTGGAACCCAGGCTAGGGCATCTGAATTTTAATAAACACACTAGACCCTGAGTGATTCTTTTTTAAGGCCAAGATTGGGAAATGCTGCAGCAAAGGAAAGGCAGGAGACCTGGGCCCAGTCCTGCTCTGTCCCTAACCCACTGTGTGACCTAAGACAGTCAGGTCCCCTCTCTGGGCCTCGGTCTCTTTTCTTGTTTTTTTGTTAATCCTCATCCGAGGTCATTTTTCCATTGATTTTTTTTTTTTTTTTTTTTTAGAGAGAGAATCGAAGGGATGGAGAAGGAGAGAGAAAGAGAAACATCAGTGTGAGAGAGACACATCAGTTGGTTGCCTCCCGCACGATCCTGACTGGGGCCAGGGATTGAACCTACAACCCAGGTACGTGCCCTTGACAGGGAATCGAACCCGAGACCCTTCGGTCTGGTGACTGACACTCTAACCACTGAGTCAAACCATCCAGGGCTGGGCCTCAGTTTCCTTATCTCTAAAGTAAGAAAGCTGGACGAGATCAATGGTTTTCAAACATTTTTAAAAAACTACATCCAATATTTCTCAGCTAGGGGTAGCTGCTGCCTCCCCTAGAGGCCTTTGGGGAAGTATGGGAGAATTCCGGGGATCTCACAATGACTGGGGCTCTACTGGTAGCTGTGGGCTGAGGCCAGGGTGCTAAGCACCCCACAATGTAAGGGGAAGTCCTGTGAGACAAAGAATCATCCTGCCGGAAACAGCATCCCCCTGAGAGACACTGCAGCTTTGGACAAAGGAAACACAGGGTGGGCAAAGTGGGTTTGCAGTTGTGAGCACGAAAAACACAGGATTTATTCTTGTATTATTATTTATTGATTACTGTATTATTTTCCATACGATCAACTGTAAACCTACTTTTGCCCCACCCTGTATTACTCCAAGCCCGCCCGGGAAACAGTCATAACCAGAGAGGGGGGTTGGGCCCCTTCGGGGAAGCAGCCTACTTTGCTGTCCATAGGCCTGCATCTCCCATGTGTCTGACATAGCCCCCCTGTGCAATCAGCAGGGTAGGGATGACTAATTAGCCCCCTTTTACAGATGGAGAAAATAAGGGTCCTTAGAGGAACCCCAGAGCCCCTGACTATGGCCTCTTCTGGGTCTGGAGTTGCAGTCTGCCTGACTCAAATGGCGAGGTTTGGCAGCATTAGCTGATGGCGCTATGACTTCGAGCGGGGAGGGACATAAAGGTTATGAACTTGTTTGCACTACAAAGATATTGGCTTCTTCTATAAATGTGCTGTGGGCTCTACCTCAGGGCCTTTGCACATGCTGATCCCTACTAGAATTCTCTTTCCCCAGTAGCCTCAATACTCGCTCCCTTCACCTTCTTGAATCTCTGCTCAAATGTCACCTTCTCAGAGAAGTTTTCCTTGACTACTTTATATAAAATAGTAGTTTTGTCCCTGGCATTCCTTATCCCTTTATTTTACTTTTTTTTTTTTATCCTCACCCGAGTTTTTTCATTTTTTGTTCAGATAGAGTGGGAGGGAGAGAGAGGAAGAGAGAGAGAGAGAAACATCGACGTGAAAGGGACACATCGAGTGGCTGCCACCAGCACGACCAATCAGGGCGGGGGACAAACTGCAACCGAGGTACATGCCCTTAGCGGGAACCGAACCCGGGTCTCTCTGGACCGCAGGCCGACACTCTAACCGCTGAGCCAAACCGGCCAGGGCTATTTTACTTTTTTCCACAGCACTCATAACCACCCGACACACACCGGTATACGTATGTATATATACTTGTTTCCTGTTTCCTCCCACTAGAATATAAATGCCAGTAGGGCCAGGATTTCCATCTGTTGAGTAAACGCATGAAGATCAGCCCCCAGCAGCCGCTGGGCCAGCGGGACCCCAGGGTGGTCGCAGCCAAGCAGGGGCAGTGCCCGCGGCAGCTGCAGGCTCTGAACTGAACTGGAGGGCTGCCCGCAGTGTCTACCACTTTCTAGTCTGTGGCCTCTGTTGAGTCACTTCCCCGCCTGCAGTCTGGGTTTCCTCTCTCAAGACAAGGGGATGATAACAGCTGTTGTTTCCCAAGGAAACAACCTGTGCAAAGCACCTCCCTTGGGAATTTCCCAGAGTTCGGGCCCAACAAGTGCTACACCTCTTCCTCTTCCTTCCTGCAGGAAGTCGCATGGGAGTTTCTCTCTGGGATTTGTCACTCTGTGTCACAGAGCCTGTGGTGATACAATGCTTACACACTGCCTACACCCTGGGCGGTTGCTCCACGGCCCCAGCCCTCTCCACCCCGACTCCCCGGGTCTGGTTCCCACACCGCCGGAGCACACGGACACCAGGCCTCCTAACACCAGGCCAAGCTCGGGCCTCAGGGTGGCTACTCACTGTGCCAGAATTCACATATTTCTTTTTCTTCATTTTCTTTTTCGGGTTTACCACCTGAGGGAAAAACCAGTTACCAGATAAGAAGGTTTCCAAACAGGCAGGCTGGGCCCCTGGGGCTTCCACCGGCCCCTGGATGTGGCCCAGACCCCGGTAAGCAGAGTGGGCTGAGAACACGGAGAACATGCAGGTTCCCAGGGAGGAGGGTTCAGGGAGGCCTGTGAGAGACTGGCATTTGAATTTACGCAACTGGGTTCCCCGATTGGACCTAGTGTCCCA
Source organism: Tadarida brasiliensis (assembly GCA_030848825.1). Classification (NCBI taxonomy): domain Eukaryota; kingdom Metazoa; phylum Chordata; class Mammalia; order Chiroptera; family Molossidae; genus Tadarida; species Tadarida brasiliensis. Next base: position 10,405,343 of record CM061262.1, read on the forward strand.
TAAGCAAACACACCAAGAATAACATTTATTTAACCTTCTTTCCCACTGCTCCCCAAACACACCCTCCACCCCATGCAGCCAGAGGAGGCTCGATGTTGCAAAGGGGCCCTGTCCATGCCTGCCCCGTGAGCCAGCGCTGGCTGCTCCCGCACCCAGAACACACCCCCTCCGCCCCACCAGCCCTCCCTGCTCCTCCTTGGAGATCTAGCCTTAGGGCTCCCTGGGCCTGTGAGGCTCCCCACCACACACACGCAGCCAGAACCTCCTTAACTGTTCTTAACGTACAGGCTTTCATTCCAAACCAGACTTGTCATCAGAGCATATACCACAGCGCTAGCTAGGCACACGGGAGGCACTAACAATCATTTCTTAGTGGGTTAACTCAGTGGTCTCAACTGGGGGCGATCCCTCCCCACCCCTGGGGGGGATATCTGGAAATATTTTGGGTTGACACAACAGGGGAGTAGGTAGAGACAAGGGGCAGCTAAACATCCTACAACACACAGGACAGCTCCCCGAAACAGAGTGTGAGACCCCAGCAGTGCCCGGCTGTGACTCCTGGGCTGGCAAGGAGGACCACCCTGCCCTGCGAGCCCTCCACGGGTCTACCGCACGCACGACGTTTGTACTCTACTCTGAGCCTCACCAGCTCTTGTTTTTCACATGGGTGTCTAGGCCCAAGCCTTCCCTAACCCATTAACTAAACAAAGCAAGGTGGTCTTCACACCCGCTCTGTCCTTGCTGTCCAGTGAACTCACTCCCCTCCCCCCCTCCTGTTCTTCCTGCCGGGCAGCCAGCTGGTCTTTAGCAGAGGCCTCTTCTGTCTGAGTGACCACTGATATCCACTTCTGGAGATAAGGAAAGTAAGGCACAGGGACACCAAGTGTTTCGCCTACGGTCACACAGCTGGTCCCCGTAGTGACAAAATTAGAAACCAGGCTCTTTCCCTCGGCCACCTTGATAACAAATACAAACACATTCCGTCACAAGTATTTACAAGGTGGGGCCGTGGTGGGGGTACCAGTTCCTCTCCCCTAGAGTCTTTACTCCAGGTGGAGAAAGAAGATACCTGCTCAGGATAGATGACAAGGGCCACCAGGAAAGGGGAGTCAGGACCGTGAAGGAGTTGCTGGACGGAAGGACCATCCCAGCGGGAGCGTCAGCGAAGGCTCCCAGCGCAGGAGGACTGAGAGCAGATGCGGAGGGACAGGAGGATTTGGACATGGAGAGATGGAGGGAGGCATCCCAGTCAGAGGAGTTATTGGGGGGAGCACATAACTGGGGTCCAGTTTAACTGCAGAACCACACGGTGGAAGAGAGTAACTGGGCTGGCTGGAAGAGAACCTCAAATGCCAATTTGAAGGTCTGAACATCACGCAGTAGCCAGCAGGAAACTCCGATGACCTCTGATCTCATGGGGGACAAGATCACCGCAGGCTCTAGGATACTGGGACCCGGTGGAGGTGAGTACGAGGGGATAAGGAGGGACATCCAGGGGCATGTCTGCCTGGTTCTGCACCTCATGGCTGTGTGGTCTTAGGCAAGTCACCTAACTTCCCTGTGCCTCCGTTTCCTCATCTGTAAAATGGGAGTAAAAAGGACCTACCTCATAAAAGGCATGGGGATGAAATGGGTCAATACAAATCAAGTTTAGGACAGGGTCTGGAACATAGTAAGCACCACGTACGTCGGCTGCTATTCCTCTTTTATTACTATACCCACTACACCACCGCCACCAGCCCCGGCCATAGGTAATGAGGGCTCGGGGTGTTGGAACAGGTACTGAACTAAGGCCACACAGCACTGCCAAGGCGTGACCACAGATCTCGGGCCCCGGGCATGGCTGTGGGGCAGGGTGGGGGGGTCAGGGGCGACCAGGTAGACACAGAAGGAAGGAAGTGCTGACTTGGGGCACAGGTGGGACGTTCAGATGGGAGGGCCAGCAAGCTGAGCAGGTAGCCAGTGGGAGTCTGGGAGAGGAGCCCAGAACAACCTCGAATCCTCCGGAGGCGCGAAAGCCGCCCAGAGGACACGGTGGTCACAGACACACTCGTGGGCAACAGCCACGACGGCAAGGTGCTGAGATGAGGGCACAGTCGCAGCTCCGATGCTGCACCGTGCCTCCGTTTCCCCATCTGTCCCAGGAGGGGGTGGAACTTTTCGAACTGAGTGCACCTCAAACTTTTATTCCAAAGTAGCCCTCCTAGCTGAGGAGAATAAGCATGGACTCCTGGGGATCTGGGCGTCACCCAAAGACCTGGCCACAGCACATTTCTTTGAAGTCTTCTGAGTTGTCTTTAAATTAGCCAGTATTCCACATTTCCACTCTCTAATTATAACTGTTTTAATATAAAAGCAATGTTTTGTTCTCAGATCTTCATGCGAAATGGCACTGAAGAGACGCCCTGTTTATCTTGAGGTTTCATGCACCCCCAGCACGCCCCACCCCCATGTGCCAGCCTCTGCCGCCCTAGGGGCTGCACAGTGAGGTTCCATGAGTGAGACCAGCGCCCCCTAGGGGTCAGGCCAGGAACCTCCCAACCCCTGGCTGGAGTTCTAACCCTGTTCCTCTCCTTCTCCTCACATCCGGAGTCCCTAGGGCCCTCAGGACCGATTTGGGGTCTGCTCTCCTGTACAAGGGGTCATGGAGTGGCTCCTGGGAGCCACGAGCCGCTCTGGCTCTGGGGATACAACAGTGAGTGAGACACAGCCCCGCCCCAGGGGCAGCAGCTGTGAATGAAGCCGCGGAGGCTGAGCCGGGTGCAGAGCCTCAGACAGCGGCGCCACTGGGCTGAAGGCGGGGTGGGCAGAGCGGAGGGCTGGGGCCAGACCCTGGGGGGCTCATAGGGGTGTGACATGTGTGTCTACCTACACAGGCCCACCAGTTGCACACAGATCGCAGGTCACTGGGGCAAGGCGCCGTGTGAAGGAGCTCGGACTTTACCCCATAGGTAAACGGCCCTGTAGGATCTCAGCTGGGTGGGGCATCTTTCTGAATCTCCTCCCCCATCCCCTGTGCAAACCAGGCTGAGGTGGCGCGTGGAAGTACAACCACGTTCGGAGCTGAGCAGCGATGTGGTCAGGGGACCATTTTGGAGACGCCTCAGTTACCGAGTGGAGGACGGGACGAGGTGGGAAGGCCGTTACGGGCTGTTGCAAAGTCCCCACTCAGGGGAGATGACCGTGGGGTGGGCAGGAATGAAGGGAACACATGTCAGAATATTTCGTTGGTAGAAGTAGGGTGCAGTCATGGGTGGCGAGGGGCCACAGCTGTCAAGGACAGCTCCCCAGGTGCTGTGGCCCCATGATGACTCTGTATTTGGTTTGGGAAGGCTGGGTCTGAGGAGTGGCCAGCAGACAGCTGGACATACAGGTTAGACGCCCAGGGTGATGTCAGGGCCCAGGATGAGGGTCTCTCCTGGCAGAGGCCTGTGCTGTCTGCAGGAGGACGGTTAGGCCTCCCAGGGACACCCCACAGTGCAAGGCCTGCCCCGCGGCCCGCGTGGAATTCCGTTCCTGCCTGATGGCATTTCAGCGTGGAGACGGTGCTTCCGCATGCCAGAGCGGCAGCTTCGCTTGTCAATTACACGGGCGCAGGAATCCCCGGCCAAGAAAACAAGTCAATCGAACCTTTCTGCTTTTAGCCTGAGAGACCGTGGCCTCTTCTGGTCTGCCAAGCACCCTTAGAAGCCACACTCCAGGGGATCTGACCTCTTCCCCAAAAATCTCCTAAAGGAGGCCAGAGAAAGACAGAGCCTGCTTCTTTCTGCCTGGGTGGGGCGGGGGTGGGTACACAGACAGCCTTCCCTTTGTCCATGCAGAAAACAAAACAATTAACTGTGAGGAATTCAACGAAATTCACCCACGCTCCATCCTCACAATGGCCTTGTTCAACGGAATTCGGTACGCGGCTGCCTAATGAGCACCTACTGTGTGCCCAGCAGTGGCTAGACCAACGTGAAGAGAGGCAACAGAGAGGCTGTCACCTGCCCCTGGGGAGCTTCCGTGGAGCTGGGACACAAGACCTGCCCACTCAGAACAGAGATGCCGGTGCGGGAGGGGAGGCACGGAGGGTTCGGATTCAGTGATGGGCGTCAAAACCAGCCCTTCAACCTCACCCGCTGAGTGACAGCTAATGCGAGGCTAGAGCCCGTTTGCAGGGTGGTTGGTAAACGCAAACCTCCTGGCACACAGGACAGGAGAAGACAGCCCTGACGTCACGCCCACTCGGGCCGGCATTGTTCTAGTGCCTTGTTCCCTTCCCCGTGGGCGTGGCAGAGTGGTCCAGGAACTCAGGCAGGCTCACTTGGCTAGCACGAGGTCGTCAGGCTATGAACCCCAGCAGCAACAAGGTGGGGAGCCAGCATGGGAGCAGGAGCTCAGCTAGGTGTGGGAGGTGGGAGGCACCCGAGAGGCACAGCACACACCGGCCAAGGTGCAGCGGCGGAACCTGTCCTATTATCTCCAGAGAGATTGGGTGCCCTGTCCAAGGTTCTCCAGGCCTACATAGAGGTGTCCCAACTCTGGTACCTGAGTCTCTCCTTCCAGAAAAGGCCCAGGCACTGTTCTAATGGAAAGCAGAAGGCCATCTTGAACTCAGGATCTTGGTCTGAGGCCCGGAACCTTCTGATACTGTATCCTACCTTCTGCCCCACCCACCTCTATGCCCCCGCCTTGTTGGAAGTACTCTTTGGGGGTGCAGTGTAACTCAGTGATTCAGAGTCAGATCAGCCTAGGCTGTTTGCCTTTGGATTCTGCCATTTACGGAAACGTGTCTTCCCTACCTTCTCTGAGACTCAGTCTCCGTAACTCTACAATGGGACAGTAACACCCACCTCGCAAGAGAACCTGCAGAAACCCTAGCCCTGCACATGGCTCCCCGTGGTCCTCGAAGACTGCGAGCTCTGTATCATGGGAACAAAGCCCGACTCGAGCGTCTGCCTCACCTCGTAGATGTTGAACTGGCTCTGTCCGCGGGCCAGCTCCCGGTAGCTGGTGGTGAACTCCCCGATGAAGTCATGGCTGCAAAGAAAGGCAGCTGCTGGGACCAGGAGGCCCGGGCCATGCTTTGCCTGTGTCCACCCCCCACCCCGCCTCTCACATCCCCTGGCTCCCAGGGCTGCGAGGCCTCTTCTCCAGGGGCACACGCCAGCAGAGAGGCTGGGTCCTTGGGAGGAGCCCAGTGTCACCCACGGAGCAAGAAACCCAATGGTCAAGTAGCAAAGAGCAGGGCCCCAGAGAACGGGACCCATTTCTACTTGGATTCTTGTTTGAATAAACCAGCAACAAAAGGTATTTTGGGGATAATAAGGAAAATTTGAAAATGAAATGAATATTAGAGGGTATTCAAGAATTACCCTCAAAGTGTCAGGTGTGATAGTTATGCAAAAAATGCCCTTATGTCTCAGACATTCCCAATGAGATATTTAGAGATAAAAATGCCATGATGTCTATAATTTAAACGACATCAACAAAACACAGATAAAGCAAATACAGCAACGTGTAATACTTATTAAATTCCAGTGATAGGCTTAAAAGTGTTCATTAAATGTGTATTTGACATATTTTGAACAGACAATTAGCACTATGTCCATCCAGGCCACTGGGGCTGTTTTCCGCAGTGTCTGCTCCTTCTGGGCTTCGCGTGTGTTCACAGCAAGGGCAGCGAAGCCTCGGACAAAGCAGAACTCCCACCTGCCCTGTGGTCGGCTGCCTTTGCCCACGCGCTGGCCTGGAGTGCCTGCTGGAGAGGGATGCCCAGGACGTCCCTGGGCCTCGCCCCCGAGCCCTCTCTGTAGTCCTTACTACGTATTTACAGCTCTCCACAGCAGACTGTGACTCCCTGGTGGTGGGAGCCACTTGCATCTGGTGGCTGTCCCCAGCTTTCTCCGGTAAAGGAGAAGTAGAGGGAACTCCGGGCCATGGGCGGAAACATGAGGTCGCCTTGGTGTGGTGACAGAGGGCAGGAGCTCGCCGGAGGACGGGGTTACGGGAGGCAGTGGTGGCACTGGCCAGCCTCTTTGGAAGGTCTCGGGAAGGTGCGCTCCTTGGGAGGGGCGTGGGCTTAACTGAGAGCTGCTTGCACACCCCGTCCACGTCACAGACTGGGAGGTACCAACGAAGATTATGGGGTGCGAAGCCCTCTACGATCCCCCTGCTCGTGCCACACAATGGAGGGGTCACAAAAGTCAGGATGGTACATCTGGATTTGGTTCAACAGACAAGTAGGAGCCAGTGAGGCTTCCGAACTAAAGCTGTGGGAGTCCCTGTCCTCACCTATGAATTCCCAGAGACACTGGCTCACTGGGGACACTCAGAAGGGAAGGCACTGGCCTCCCAAAGCCCGAGTGGGAACCGCCCTCCCACTGGCCAGGCCCTGCCCCGAGGCTCCGAGGCTCCGGGGTCGGTTCTCGGCAAAGCTGCCCCTTCCCGCTGCCTGAGCTCATCTCCGCAGCTCGGCCACCCCACAGGCTGAGCCTCACACACAGAATGAGTCCGGGAATGCTCAGGGCATCACCACCATCTACACCTCACAACAGGCACATTGCAGAAAACCCGAAATCCTCCCAAATGCGGGCAGAGTTTAGGCACTGGCTGCCGCTGGGCAGCTGAGAAGAGCCGCCTGTGCCCTTTGCACCACGTCCTGCGAGACAGAGGTCGTCTGGTGCCAGCAGAGCCGGCAGGGACCAGTCCCGGGGCAGTGGATGTCCCACAGGAAAACCCAGGCCGCTTCACCCCCAGGGCTGCCACGAGTGGGGCCAGTGCACAGCTCTCCCCAAGTGAGGGCGGGGCCCAGCCTCCCCAGGGCTGCCCCACCCCTGCCCCCCTTTGCCCTTCTGCCGGCTCACCTGCCATCTCGATCCCAGTCGTACACCTCCACCTTGATGGTCCTGTGAAGCAAAGGGCCCGTGGTAGGATGGGCTTGACCCAGCTCCCACGTGGCCTGAGGATGGGGCCCTTCTCAGGCTCCCGGGCCCCCGTGAGAGGCAGCAGCCCAAGAGACTAAGGAAATATCTTGAGACCTTCAGCAAAGGTCTTAGGGACAGAGGCTGTCCCAGAGCTGTGTAGGGACTTCCTCGAATTTCAGGGAGGATGTGATATGGAAAATCAGCCTCAGACTTCAGTTCACCGCCTGCTCCTTGGCCACCCTAGATGAGGCACGAGCCCCAGCATGAAGCCACACTGTGAACCTATCTGGGGTGGGGCCATTGTAGGGAGGGGGGTGCTGCTCCCCAGATCTCAGGCCTAAACAGGGTGGGCTCTCCTGGGAGGGGTAACGAGACAGCAGGACTCCGGGGTCCACGGGTCTGAATGGGGGGGAGCCAGCCCTGCATGCCAGGGATGGGCCAGAGGCCGGGCGCGGGGATGGCCTGCTGAGCTGTTCTATGCCAGGACTGGCTCCTGAGTGAGGGTGTAATTATCTTCACATTTTTGCCGGCTGCTTTAATTAGTTTGTTTTGACTCCTGTGCCTGGGGCTGGGCTCTGGGAGCCCATTTTATTTTTAGCCCGTTTCCATGGCAACAGGCTAGCGGACCAGAGGCGGAGGAGGGAGGTGGAAGGCTGCAGGTTAACCCTTGGTGCCAGTGGTCCTCCAGGGATGCCCAGGGATGGGGGAGCTGCCAGGGTCCTGCTGCAGGGTCAGGGTCTGGGGAGGTAGGAACTGCAAGGGAAGCCGGGTCTCCAGCCTTCAGTTCTGAATGGGGCACGAGGAGGCGGCTGCCTGGGCCTGTTTTCCATTAACATATCATCTTGCCCATCTCCTCGGGTCTCTGAGGACTCAGCCTCGGGGTTCTGGAACCCCAGAAGGAGGCGCTGTCTCCCTTCGGATGCGCCTCCACGGGGCGGGATGGCTGGGCTGTGGATTCGCCTGCATCAGGGCAGAAACTGCTCTGGAATGAAGGAAGGCCCCCCAAGTCGTGCACCAGCTGCATTTTTGTTACTAAAATGCAAAAATGGGGCAGATACAGAAGCCCACCATTTAAAGAAATCCTTTAAATTCTTGTGAAAAGCAAAAAACAGTGTCTCTCTGAGATGAATGACTGAAGGTGGGCCGGTGAGCTGGAGAGGCTGGGGTGTGGACTTGGGTGCTGGGCCCCTAGCTGGGGGACCCGGGGCTGTCATCTGACCTCTCTGAGCCACAAGCCCCCGCTCTAAAGCAGGGATAGTAATGTTCTTACAGAACGGCGGCAAAGACCAGTCGGTAAAACCCGCCTGGCAGGCGGGTGGGCTCTATAAAATGTCCCCTTCTCTCCACTTTAGCATCCGGCCATACTCGAGTGGTTTTTCATGTGAAATTCACTTAAATCAGGGACACCTGAGCCTGAGTACCAGAGCTCTGCAACTTCTGATTCCTGGAATGACAAGGCTGGAAGTGACCTTGGTGGCATCCGAGCCAGGCCCCCTGACAGATCACCAGGGAGCTTTTCAGACACACAGACCCCAGGCCCAGCTCTCAGCAGCTCTGGGCAGGGCCCAGTGGCTCTGCTGTGCATGTTCTGGAGTGATAACCTCCAGCCCCCTCCTTTGCAGATGGGGAAACTGAGTCCTAACTTGCCCAGAGTCACACAGCTGCTGAGGGTCTGAGCCAGGACCCTGCCCCACAAAGTCTCCCACTCCTTCCCCAGAGCCCTCCAGCTCTGCGGGGGACCTTCAGGGACCCCAGGAAGGAGTGTCTCTCCTCAGACCACTGACACCAGCCCCTCAGGCGGCGGGACCAGTGACAGCCTCATGCTCAGAAGCTATAGGAGGACCCTGGTCACAGCCACAGCCTTGGACACACAAAATATCACGGGGGAAATTTTCTAATAATCCCAAGACCAGCGGGCCTGATTTCATTAGTCTAGGTGGTGCAGGCGCAGGTAGTTTGGGAAGTCCCTGGCTGACTCATGTTCAGCCAGGGCCGCTGACCTCTGGTCCTCAACCTTGATTGCGCATCGGATCCCCTGGGGAGCTTTAGCAATCCAGTGCTGCTGCCTCCCCCCAGAGACTCGGACTCAGAATCAGTGGGTCTGAGTGCACCTGGCAGGGGAATTGTTTAAAGCTCCTCAGGGGATTTGAACTTGCAGTTGAGATGGAGACCCCTGAGTGTGAGATTCCTGTGCAATCGAGGCTCCAGGGATGGCCGTGCGGCTTGGGGTCCGATTAGCTCAGGGGCTGCAAACCAGCCTTGGGGGAGAAGGTGAGAGAAATGCTGCCCAGAGACAGGCAGGGAAGACACAAGCCAGACGCAGCTCTGAGTACCCTGTTGACAGTTCTGTCGCTGTCCAGCGCTGGTTGGGCTGCCCCATGTCACCTCACATGCCCCTTGTGGGCTGCAAGCCTTGGCTTCCAACCCCTTAGCACAGGTCCAACCACGGCTCACGTCGGACCCACTGTGACTGCTGAGGACAGCACCCAAGAGAAGGGGCTCCTAGGTGTGGGACAAGGACATGGGCCTCTGCCGCCCATAAAATGAACATCTTATTTAGCATAAAAGGCTCAGGATAATGGAGCCCCGAGTCTGAGAGGCAGTGGGGTGGGCAGGGGAGACCGCGGGCTCCGGTGGCAACCCCAGCTCTCCAGCTACTGCTGTGGCCCTGAGCGACTGGCCTGCCCTCGGGGACTGTGCACGCCTCTGTGAAATGGTGTCACCGCGCCCACTTGGGAGATGCTGTGGGAAGTCAGCTACATCCTCCCACAGTCAGCACTGGACACGCGTTGTTCTGTCCCACCTAAAACGCTCGAGCCTTTTTTCCACGCTCCTGTCTCCCAGACAGTCCCCGTTCGCCACAAAAATGTCAGGGCTTGTGTTTGTTTTGTTCACTGCTGCATCTGCAGATTCCAGAGCAGGGCCTCGCTAACATTCGGCACGTAACAGAAGTAGTATTATTAAATGTCTGCCGGCTGGCTACCGTCTATCAGCGTGGTAAAGTGGCTTTCCCCAAGTCACACAGCTGGTCAGTAGCAACCCCAGGCCTGGGGCAGGAGCCAGTGTCCTGTAGGTCAGTGCACACCTGGGGCCGGAGTGACGGAGCTGGGCTGTGAGCCTCGGCAGGACGGCAGGGTGAGGGGCTTTGGCAGAGCCGCCTGGCTTCCCTCCCGCCCAGCTCACCAACCCGCCCGGCTGCAGACCTGCCTCCTAATGAGCCTCTCCCAGGCTGGAGGATGTACATTTTGCTGCCGCTTACAAGTCCCCAAGGCTGACAGGCCCCGAGGGGTTCACCCTAAACTGACAATCAGTTCAACACTCAGAGAGGCTTCAGGGCAGAAGAGGAGCTGGGGCCTCCCTGGGGCAGGCGAGGCTGGGTGGCGGGCGGCACGAGCGCCCGGGCTGATGGCAGACTCCTCTGTCTGAGTTCGGCCTCCGCAGCTGTGAGAGGGAGGATGAGACCCCGCTAACGAAGGTCACAGCGCTGGCCCGGCCCCTCCCGGCGCTCAGCGGGTGGTGGGGTTCAAAAGAGAAGCAGCTGACGCTTCCAGGGGCAGAGACGGTGTGATGTTTCAGAGATGTGACAGCCCCCAGCTCCCCCTCTGCCCTCTCCAGGCGAGGACCCAGCACCCTAACACCCTCTTAAAATCCACTCATTCAAGATCAAGGTGTGAGTGAGAGACAGCAGCCCAACCAGGGGAATGGGGTTTAACGAGGACAAACCCGCAAGTCACACAATGTTCAAGGAGAGAGCGGGGCTTCGGGGAAGGCAGGGGAAGCGCTTCTTGTCACCCACATCACCCACGGGAGGGCTGGACGGGCCCTGACCTTGATGCCACTTCCTCTGACCCCAGCTCTGCTCGGCTGCGTCACTTGAGTTTGGCGTTGTGTGGACTGGAGACACAGCCAACACAGGGGGACCCCAAACCACAGGGCCAGCCCAGAGGTATCTTCTGGAAAGAAGAAAGGTACCTTCTCCTTGCCCTGCTAAGTTACATAATCTCCGGTCCTCCCCTTTCCCGTCTGTGAAATGGGGGTGTCACCAGTACCCACCTTCTAGGGTTGCTGTGAACTTTAATTCACAAATAAGATAATGTATTGAAACCAAGTAGGACACAATTTGGCCCATACCCTAAAGACTCCGTGATCTCAACGTGTGAACTGGCTTCCGCCCACCATTCCAAGGAAACGGGCCCTCTTGCGGCTCTCTGGCCCCTCCTGGCCCTTGTTTTCACAACAGTAGTTGACACTTGCGTTTGAATTCCCCTCTCAGCTCCCGGACCACGGACCACGGTCCCCCCTCCTATCTCTCTGACCATCTCCTCTTCTTTCTCCTGCTTCTGATCTGTGGCATCTCCCCTCCCCCCAGGGCCTTGAGCACCGGACCTGTGCTAGCCCCCCTCCTGGGGGCCCCAGGCCTCTCTCCCACAGCCACCCACTCTGGCTCCCTGTCACACTTCCCATTTCTGTCGGTGATACCATCTTCTTTTGTCCTCCAAGCTCCACACCCTAATGACCTCTCCGTCTCTGTCAGCCCCGACTCCAGGCAGGTCTTCCTTCCCCCTCCGTCCAGGGGCAGACCTGCCCAAGCCCCGGGGCACGGCTCTCACAGAGCCCGCTCCACACACACCCACTCACAGCCCAGCTCGGCCATTTGGCAACAGTGTCGGGGTTAAGAACACAGATTCGAGAGCCACCTCAGTTTCCTTACCTGGGAAGTGAGCATATAGTACCTTTTCCAGAGGAGGACTAACTGTTGGGAGGATTCAATTAGATCATGCACACAAATTAGCACGGAAGTGCTGCGGAGCGTCTGTATATGATCACCGCCTGTCTCCTGCCCTGGCCGGGGAGCAGCCTAAGAGGGAGGCTTGGGCCTGACAGCTCAGGGTGCCCACAGCACCCAGCACGGCGCTCTGTGCCCGGCTGGCATGGAAGACGGGCTGCTGGGTTCAACCAAATGCATCTGTGAGGCTTTAATGAGATGCCTCCCTCGTTCTCCTGCACAAGCCCCCCCGTCCCCCCAGGGCTCCCAGACGCCTGCACCTCCCGAGTGGCTGTTGGGTACATGGGTCACCCTAGGGCTCAGTGTGCAGCCTGCTCACTTTCACCAGCCAGTGTGACACGCCTGGCCCCCTTCATTCACACCGCTGTCACTCACGCCACGGTCCATCTACTCGGCTGTGGAGAAGGACCCCCGAGGGAGAGCCGGCTGGGCTCAGCCTGGGAGGGGAGGTGGGAGCCTGCCTGGGTTTCCCGGTGACTTGCAGCCTCCCCCACACCCTCACCTCCTCTAACAGCTGAACAGTGAGCCCAGGCCTCTGAGCCTGGCTGCTCTCCTCACCATCCCTGACAAGCTGGATTCTAAGACCCTGGAAGTCCCTCCCCAGGGATGCAGAGCTGTGAGGGGTCAGCTGGACTGCCCCCCACGGCCTTGCAGCCTTCCCTGGGCCTCCTGTCGACCCTATGCTCCAACCACCCGGCCCTCCCATCCCCCACTCCAGGAGCCCCAGGACCTGCCCAGACACGTACGTAACTGGTGTCTGTTTGGCTACAATGCCTACGTTTGTCTCCAGTCTCATCTTGCAATTACTTCGCTGTCTGAGGCACTTGTGTGCGCATCTGAGCTCCCTGAGGTCAGACTATAAGCTCCCTGAAGATGGGACTGAGGCTACAGTGCCTTGAATGGTGCACAGCTGGAGGCCTAACGAGCACATAGTAGGTGTTCATGACCACCTGTGGAATAGACCGTGGCTTTTCTGTCCCAACAAGAGGCAGGAAAAGGTGCCACCTTATCTCGTGGATCAGCAGCCTAACACGGAAGGAGACGGGGTTCCTGAAGGCCCCCCTCACCCCACCACACATAGCCTGTCAGTAGCCACCGTGAGCAGGTTCCCAGCAAGCCCATTCTCGTGCCACCAGCCAGGATGCCTGTGTTCCTGTTCGAGTGGCCAGCAGAGGGCCAGCTTCCTCCAGGCTGCCAGGGCAGCGCTCCTGTGAACCCCTGCCAGCCCGCCCACCAGCTACAGCAAGCACCGGGAACCAGGCCGGATTCTCACGACTCCACACAGACCACACCACCTTACAGCTCCCCCGGCACTTAGCACAATTTGTAATTATATGTTTCTGCGTGTGATTATTGGATTAATGTCTGCCTCCCCCACTGGATGTAAACCCCGCGAGGCTGGGTGAAGGGTGAAGACTGTGTTTTGTTCCCTGCTGACTTCCTAGCCTCTAGCGTAGGGCACGGTGGGGAGTCCGTAAACACTGGAAGAAATGCTGAATTTGGTATTTTACACACACCAAAGCCTTCCGGTGTAGGTTGTGTCATGTGAACCTCAAAGCAGCCCTATAAGGTAGGTAGACGTTTAAATACCCATTTTACAGATAAGGAAACTGAGGCTCAGAAAGGGCAAAGTTTGCCCGGATTGACAGTAATTTTTAGTCACAGAGCTGATTAGAAACCAGGTGTATCCACACTCAAAATCTGCACTCAGGCGATGACGATGACGATGATGACAATGAGACAATGGTGATCTAACAGGTAATAACAGTAGGCTGTGTCACATCAACAAGTTCCACGAGCTCTGTGTCCTACCCCTCACCCCCATGTATGACAACTTGGCTGGCAGAGAGTATCTCAGCATCCTGACTCCCCAGAATCCACCTGCCAAGAGCTGGGGCTGGTGGGGACCAGGCTCCTCTGGGTATCTAGAGCCCCGTCTGGCCCCCACCTGCCCCTCCAGAGGGAACAATGACAGGCTGCTGAGCTCCAGACCAGGACACCCCAACACCCATGGGGCTTCCCTGGAATCCCAGGCACCTCCCATCCCCCCAGCCTGGGGAGGTTCCCACCAGTGGGGATGCCTGACCGGAGGGAAGAGGCGGGGTAGGAGGAGGGCTGTGAGGAGATGAAGGCAGACACTGCCCAGGGAGGGGAGGGGCGTGGGGAGGCTCACAAGCCCCACCCTGTGCAGGGCCACCTGTGCACAGCTCCAGGAGTCTCTGCTCATACTGAGGGGACCACCCACAACCACGTGAAACAGGCCCCCTGCCCCTGTGCACAGGGAGGGACTTTTTCTCAGCTCACCGATCATAGTCCCCGTTGCAGAGGGCTCTCACAGGAATGGAGAACGTTTGCCACACTGGGTTGAGGGTGTTCTTCATGACCTCAGTCTTGTGGCAGATGGTGAACCTGGCACAGAAGAAAGGGAGTGTCAGACCCCCGCCCCAGGGAGGTAGAATCCAGGTCCACTGCGGGACCAGCTGGCTGATCCCTGTAGTTGCCAGGAGCAGAAACCATGGCTTTGTGAGGTGATGAGCTGACCGTCACTAGCAGCATCCAGGTAGAAACCAGATGGCCATTTCCTGGTGATGCTGCAGAGAGGATTCCTGGGGGGGATGGGGAGGAGTGATGTCAGGAGAGGCAGGTTCTGGGCCCCCTCTGTGTGACCTTGAGCACGCCCCTCCCGCTCTGGGCCGCTGTTTCCAGGGAGTTGGCCACTCAGACGTCCTTCAGCTGAGATCCATGGAAGAATCTGTGGATGGGCTTTAGGGATCTGTGAACCCCTGAAATTTTCAGGGAAGCTAGGTGTCTGTGCTTCATGTGCTTGCTGTTTTCCTGTCTGTCCCCCCAGATCTCCATGTTCATGGCTCACCCCTCACTTCCTTCAGGTCTGACTCAAATGTCACCTCTGTGATGTGAGAGCCTGCCAGGAGCGCCAGGTCTGAAACTGACAGCCCCTGGCCCCTGACTCTGACACTGCTAGTCCCTCCATACCGTCTTCCATCTCACCCGCCACCACTTGACAGTTGACACAGTCTGATTTTCTCCCTATTTATTTTATGGTCTGTCACAGAAATGTAAGCTTGGTAAGGGCAAGGGTTCTGTCTTCTCTGATCACTGGTATATCTCTAGTGCCCCAGACAGTGCCTGGCACATAGTTAACGTTCACTAAATATTTTTTGGAATTAATTAATGAATAAATGTATTTCTCAGAGAAGACTATCCATAGCTTTTGCTGGCATTTCAATCCAGAGAATGAAAGCCCCAGGCTGATGGGTCTTAGAGATGATCTCTAAGACCCTTTCAGCTCTGAATCCATGAGCTTGCTGTGCAGACTGAAAGTGCAGAATGGCTGGTCCCGTCTGGGCCCCAGGGCATCGGCCCTGCCGCTCCCCACACAGGCCTGCCCTGCCACATGGGGGCAGCGGAGCCATGGTGCTGGGGCCACCTCCCTGAGCCGTCCCAGCATCCATCCCAGCTACCTTCCGGCTTGGAAAGGTCACTCAGGAAGGTGCCTGGGCTCCGCCTATGCCCACACAGCCTGTGCCATTTCTTCTCTGGCAATTTTCAAGTCAAAATGTCATTTCTGTCACCAAGGCTCAGCGTTTCTCTTCTCCGCTCCTTCTCGCCCACCCGCTGGAGTGTAGAGATACACGTGGGAGACCTCCCCCCACACCCAGAGCTGCAGATGAGCGGAATGGGACGGAGGGAGGAGGGGCCACAGCTGCCCGTGGCTGGGGCAGGCCCAGAGCAGGAAGAGGAGGCTGGGTGGGCCGTGGGGAGGGTCAGGAGCTCGAGGGCAGCAAAGGGAGGGAGGCGGGCACTGTGCAGAAGCCCTGACTGCTAACCCCCCCAAGTCACACGCACCGGTGTGGCTCCTGCAGCCTCCCCGCCCCTTTGGATCCACTGCGTCCCGTCTCCTCTCCCTTGCCAGGCAAACTCCCTGCCCAGCTCTTCTGAGCTATTAGCCTGATGTCCTCCCTACTTGTTTTTCCTGATCCCTGGGTAGTCTGGTTTCTGTGTCTGACCCTGGCCTGAAGCCCCTTCTTTAAGTCCCCACCCCATTGAATCCACAGGCCCTTCGACTCCCTGCGGTGTCCCCAGTCAGCTCGCCCTGGATTCGGTTCATCTGGACGCTCGCCTAGTGGATGGCGCAGGAGCGCGCTAACCAACGGAGTCACACAGATGTGGCCCCCAGTCCCAGGGCCACTACTACCAGCTGTGCCGCCCGAGGCAAGTCACTTTCTCTCTCTGAGCTCCCCTCTCATTGTGAATGGGCGTAACAGCAGGAGCTGCGGGCCCTGTTCTAATTACACGTATTAACTCAGTAATCCTCACAGCAGCGCTTGGAGAGCTGGGGGGTAGGGTTGGCCCCGCGCGCACAGAGGTTAAGCTGCACGCCCAGGATGGCAGCCTGCAGCCACATGTGACTACTTACATCTAAATGAACTCAAATGAAATGGAACTGAAACTCAGTTCCTCGGTCGCACGAGCCCCGTTGCCAGTCCTACATGTGCCTAACGGTGACCGCGCTGGACAGCGAGATACAGAACATTCCCCTCGTCCCAGAAAGTTCCACTGGGTGAGAGACGTGCCCGAAGGTAACGGGTGACGGCTGGCAGCGCCCGGCCAGCGCAGGGGCTGCGGGAGCCCCTCTGCTCTCGGTCTTACTCCCAGAGGGCTGGACTGAAGGAGACACAGCAGTGCAGGGCCAGGAGCACGGAGCGCGCTCGGTGGATCCTCCTTCCCTGTTCCTCCTGGCGTGGCAGGCGTGACACTTCACTCCCCTGGCTCCTCACTGACCTCCTCCCATCTCCTCACTGGGGGTGTCTTCCAAGCCTTCCACTCTCCTCTCTTCAAACTCTGGGTCACCTCCCTGCTCTCACCAGCTCAGCCTCTTTGCGGGAGCCTGCAGACTCGCCCCCCTCTCAGGGGCCCCTGGGTGGGTTTCTCCAGCTGCCATGGGTATCCCTCAGGGAGATGCC
Source organism: Tadarida brasiliensis (assembly GCA_030848825.1). Lineage (NCBI taxonomy): Eukaryota > Metazoa > Chordata > Mammalia > Chiroptera > Molossidae > Tadarida > Tadarida brasiliensis. The sequence continues at coordinate 10,422,022 of CM061262.1, forward strand.
CAGCCCATGCTTCAGGTGAAACTCAGCCCCCAGTAAACTGCCATGGCCTCCCCCGTCTGACCAGCTGCCACCTTCAACCCTCCAGTTCCCCGCACTCCACGACCAGGGAGGGGCTGTGACTTCAGGCCCCACCTAAGTTTTGCCCACTGAGGTCTCCGCTGTCCTTTTGCCCCCGTCCTGCCCTCCCCCCTCCTCCCCTGCACTCCACAGCACAGCTGCCAGGGCTCACAGCACCTCCCCCCAGCCACCTGTCAGTCAGAGCCTCTCCCTCCTCCCCGCCCCCTCCCCATCCATCCTACACGTCGCTCTGCAAGAACGAACATTGGAAACACTCTGCCACACACCCCTTTCCTGCTCCCAAACGACATCCCGCCGTCCTCCTGGTCAGCCGGCCCGCACCTGAGACTGCCCGGTGTGACCCAGCGCTGCCCGTCTGGAGGGGACCTGGTGGGCACTGCCGAGGGCACCGGGAGCACCACTCAGGCCTTTCCCTCCCTCCCTCAAATCAAGTCGAAGTCAACAAGAATTATTTTAAGAAATTCTGCTGGGAGTCCTTTGGTGAGACAAAGAATCCTTTTGTTATGCAAATGATCACACCTAATTTCCCTTGTTTTGTACGTTTCGATTTAAAAAACCTTTTTTCCCTTGAACTGAAACACACCTCTTTCCTGCCGCTCCCCTGGCCCTCGACACACACACACACACACACACACACTCACGCACACACACTCACACACTCACACACACTCACACACACACTCACGCACACACACTCACACACACTCACACACTCACACACACACTCACACACACACTCACACACACACACTCACACACACACACACACTCACACACGCACATCCAGAATTTCAGAATCAAAGGGAACTTGGCAGAGGCCTTTCTGCCTCTGCTTGGGACACACTGGCTTTGCACACGCCTTTCCTCTAGCCTGTTATTCTTCCCTGAGCCTCCCCCTTGGACCCATTTTCTTCCTCCTCGTCAAGCCCTGCTTCCCGTTCCCCTTCTCCAGCAGCGTTTTTCTAATTAACCTTCCTGGCCCCATTACCTCCCGGTCCCGCAGAACTCCAGCCGTAAGTGGCCTCAGCCTTCCAGAACTCTGGTGCTTGAAGAGACCGTGGAGACCACCTAATCTAACTGGTTTGTTTTACTGATGAGAAAACAGGCCCAGAGAGGGGCATAACTTGCCTGGGGTCACACAGTGGGTTGGTGGGAAGGACCTAGGCCCCCAGACCTTCCACCTAGAATCTGTCCCTCTGTGTACACAGCTGACCTACATTTGCCAGTGTGTGTGTACATGTGTGTGTTTCTGTCACACTGTGGGTGGCTTCTACATTAGGGACAGGAGAGGAGGAAATGGGGCTTCAAAGATGGTAGAGTTTTGAATGGAGCCTGCGGTGAAGTGTGGGGTTAGTGGGGAGGGGGTCAGATTCGCCATGCTGGGGGTGCAGTAGTTGGGGGCCACATGTAGCAGTGGGGCCACATGTGGGGGGAGGGGGACTGGACTTGGATATATGGACTGATTTGTGTGGAAGAGGGAGCGCTATCAGAAGGGCCCCTTATTCTTGCACTTGCCCTGTTTCACCCACTGCCCTTACCTCCAGCATATCTGACACCCACCACTGCTGAGCCCTCGGAGTGGCACTGCCGGCTGGGAGGCTGTTCCCCACCGCCACCAGCCTCCCATGTGGCCAGGGCACCACTCTGGATCCCTGCCTTCGTGACAGCAGGAGCCCCGGGCAGCACCGGGAGGAGGTGGACCAAGTACCCTGCCGGCAGGTCGCCACAACCCCTCCATCCCTGACCCCGGAAAGAGGGAGACATGTTGCCAGGGAACTCACGTTCCATCCTCGTTGCTTCTGTAGAACACCAAGAACGGGTCGGACTTCCCAAAGAAATCTTTCTTGTCCAGCTTGTTGGCACAGAACTGCATTGTGGCCACATCCTGACGGGAGAGGGGAGAGCAGAGTTGTGAGGCGGGCGAAGGTGAGGGCACCCCGGCCCCGTGGAAACGCAGCGCCAGGGCCTGGACGCAGGAGGACTCCGGGCGCCAGCGCTACAAAGGGCAGCGGCTTCCATCGCCTGCACTGACCAGGGCCAGGCCCTGGGCTGACACCTGCGAGGGGCTCGTTTCATCTTCAAACGACCTCACCGTCAGGTCTAGCGGAGCCATCTGCCGGGAAGCGGGTGGATTCTGGAGCGAGCTGCCCCAGTTTCAATCCTGGCTCTTTGTAACCTCGGGGAGGGAGGTAACCTCTTGGAGCCTCAGTTTCCCCTCTGTCACATGGGGCAGATCACGGCACACCCCCCAAAGGGCTGTGTGAGGACTGAGATCATGTGTGCGAAGCGCTTTGCAGAGAGCGGGCCGTCGCGCCCACGCGGCCAGCGCGAATCACACGATTCCACTGCTGTTCAACTGAGCGGCTTCGAGAGGTGAAATGACTAACCCAAGGGCACTCAGCTTGGCCCGCGCTCTGTCCAGTCACCTCGCCCCTCACACACTCGTGTGGTTCCTAGAGACGTGTGAGTTTAGGCATCACTTTCACACCCAACTAAGTCTCGAAGGTGGACATGCAGGGACCATGAGCCACCTCCTCAGCGGAGGAGTCGGGGGCTCAGGGCAGGGAGGGACTCGCCCAGGTTCACCAGCACAGCCCTGGGTTTCTGACTCCCCTGACCAGGTCACAGCCCTGTCTCGCCCAACACTCAGCCAAGGGTATAAGAAGGTACTCAGGCCCCAGCTGGACCGCTGGACCCCTCCCCTCACATGGTGCCCAGACCCTTAGCTCACTGTGGCCGACAGGGCAACAGGCAAAGATGCCTCCACCTCTCCTCTCCACCCATCCCCCTGCGGCCTCTTCAACCTGAAAGCTTTGCATCCTGACAAATCACCTGTCAACTGGCCAGAGCTCGGGGCTCTATCCTATCATCCCTAACTGTCCTGTGGGGAAGCCGCCCAGCTTTCCCACGCTGCCCCTCCTGAGGGAAAAAGGGGGTCTCTTGAAATCAGTGAGGACAGCCCCGTGAAGGCCACACTGGTGACAGAGATGACGATGCCACCTTCCACAGGCTTGAACGATATGGTGAAAGGTTGGGGAGAGGTGGGTACGATATAAAGGACAAGAATATGGTCGCTGGAGCCAGGCTGCCTGCTTCAGCTCCATCCCTCACTGGCTGTGTGACCCAGGGCAAGTTACTCACCCTCTCTGTGCTGTTTCCTCACCTATAACACGGGGGTACTGGCAGTGCCTACCGCATACGCTTGTTGCGAAGGTGCAATGAGTTAATGTGAGTACAGTGAGGGCAGCGCATGGCGCACACTAAGTACCTGCAAGCGATTATGATGATTTGAACACGTCTCCCCTCCCCCCAGCAGTGTGTGTGGACTCTGTCCCTGCCCCACCTCCATTTCCACCACCTCACAACCTGCCTTCAAGGACATCCGACAACAGCACACACAGAGCATCCTTCCATTCCTTCACTCATTCATTCATTCAACAAACATTTATTAGACACCACCTGTGTGGGCCAGTCACTGAGCTCAGCGCTTTGCAGCCTTATCACATTCAGCCCTCAAAACAGTCCTTCGTCACTTTTACAGATGAGGGAGCTGGGGGTCAGAGAAGCGAAGGAACCTGCCCAAGATCACCAGCTGATAACTGGAAGAGCAGAAATCCAACAGGAATGAACTGATTTCAAACTCCAGCCTCTTCCAGCATCCCCTCTGCCTCCGAGAGAGCACATGACAGCCCACAAGGCGCTTCCCTGCTTTCCGTGGGCTCGCGTGCGGGGCAGGGAGCGGCTGGACTCTGGGTGCCCTGGGACAGAAGTGACCCTGCAGGGAGGCTCTGGGGAGGGGCGGTGCTGAAATCATCATCGCCCACCTGAGAGGGAGAAGGAGGCTTGTCTGGGGCTCCAAGGCCTCAAGCCCAAGGAATCCTAGAGCCGCCCACGAAATCTAGGAGTTCAGACCTGGAATAAGAATCGCTGACTTACTGAGCACTTACTAGTGCAGAGCTCAGTGAGGACGTTATCTTTGTACATGATTTGTGGACATTACTCACTGAATCCTCGTAACAACTGTACGAAGTAACTCTACCCTCCTCCTTTTATAGATGAGGAAACCGAGGCTTTCAGGGGTTGTCAGAGGCCCCAGGTCACACAGTGGGTACCCCAGGCAGCCAGACCAGGATTTTCCCTCTCACCCTCCCAGAGAGATCTCCAGCTTCCGAAGCCCAGCCCCAGCCCCACTGTGTCTCTGCAGGAGGAGGCTCCCACCCCGTTCCATGTGGGCAGGGGAGCCTGTTAACTGCCTCCCCGGGGAGCTCCACCCCGTGGCCTAGGAAAAGGAGGAAGCCTAGGACCTGGTGGGCTCCTCCCAGAACGGGGTAGATCAATAGTGGGGCCCAGTGGAAAGAGACGTTGTGGGGTCCTTTGTTGAAAAAGTATGAAGAAATTTCAAGACAGTGGCCACAGAGCGTTAACCCGAGCGCAGGCCCGGAGTGACAGCACAGGCCACGCCCTAGGAAGCCGGGCCTGGCGCCTCCCCACGGAGGCACCTGGAGACCCTGAGAGAAGTTAGGCCCTGCTGAGGAGAGTGGTGGGGACAGTCCCTGCAGGGAACCCAGGATTCTGAGTTCTAGTTAGTCCCAGCAGTCCCTCCAGCCCTCTGAGCCTCAGCTTCCTCATCTATGAAGTGACATGCTGAACAGGATGTCCACCGCTGTCCTTTAGAGCCGGGAGGCCAGTACTCAGGGGACAGTCTGGGAGTCCAAGGCTCTTCCAGCCTCCCCAGGACACAGCTCTGTTGTGTCTCCAGATGTGACCCCACCCTTCTGGAGGTCACCTGAACGAACACTGGTGACCCACACACCACAACTTGCATTGTGAAATAAATACCGAAACAGGTGCCACAAATCCAGGGGCAAAAGCTCTTATTTTTGCTTCCTAGGAGAAGCCTCGGGGCCCTGCAAGGCCAGGAAGAGGAGCAGGAATATTAGAGAAACGAATGCAGAACTTAGTAGAGCAGGCTTCCAGGACCATCCCACGCTCCACTGGGAGGGCCACTGTCCCAGCACAGCACCTGACAGAGAGAACAGTACAAAGGAACCAAGGCCACCTCCTTGGAACCCAGCTCTGCCACTACCAGCTGAGCAGCTCCGGGCAAGAACTTAGCCTGTCTCATGTTCTCTGATCGGTGGAGTACTAGCCCCCTCCGAGCCAGCTGGGAAGACTAAAGGAGAGGGCAGATGGGAAGTGCCAGGCCCCAGTGCCTAGCACAGAGCATCTGTAAGAAGAGGCGCCAACGCTGGCAGAGTGCCATCTGCTACTGGACTGACCCAAGTGAAACTGCCGATGTTCAAGTATCGTTCAGCCTGGCCGGTTTGGCTCAGCAGTTAGAGCGTCGGCCTGCGGACCAGGGAGTCCCAGGTTCGATTCTGGCCAAGGGCACGTACCACGGTTGCAGTTCATCCCCAGCCCCGGTTGGGGTTGTGCAGGTGGAACCAGTCGGTGTGTCTCTCTCACATCGATGTTTCTCTCTCTCTCCCTCCCACTCTGTCTGAAGATAAATGTAAAAAAAATATCCTGGACTGAGGATTAAAAAAATAATAATTTAAGTATCGTTCATCTAGGCAAATGGCAATGTAGTACGGTTCTACCTCTTATATGCCAGGCACTACCGGCTCTTTTCATCCTCTTGACAACCCCAGGAGGTAGGTGTGACTATTATTCCCCTTTCAAAGATGAGGAAACTGAGGCACCGAGAGGTTTGCACCCTTGAAGCCACGTGGCCAGGAAGAAGAGAAGTTGGGACTGGAACAAGACAGTCTGGCTCCAGAGATTAATAACAGATTCCAGATGACGGACCCCGAATCATCAAGATAAGTTTAATTATGTTCTGTAGCCTCAGTTTGAGAAGTCAGAGAAGTGTGAAATCCATTTTAGAAAGACCTCCTCCGTGCAAACTAGTTAAAATTAAAAAAATAAAATAAAAAGACCGGCTCTGAAACTCAGCTAACTGGAAAAAGCCACCAGTGAGCCACACCTCATCACTTCCCTGCTGAGGGCAAATCCATGAGGCGCTGCTGGGGGCTTGTTTTGCTGCTCACCCTGATGGCCCCCCTCACACAACCCAGGCCCGGAACAGTCCCCAAAGCCCATTATGAGCATCTGTACTGTTGTGCTGTGGTCGAGCCCATGGGGATAAGACAGACAGACCTTCAGGGAGATTTCTAGACTGAAACCAAGGCAAGCTTCCCCTCTAGTGGGTGCACACCCAGCGGGGAGTCCTCGAGTCGAGGACCCGGTTAGTTTTCCGGGGACTGTGCTTTTGAAGGTGGTTCTGACTTATGTCAACAGTCATATGAAGAAGGCTGCAACTGCTCCCCTTGAATGCGGGTTAGTGAGTGGACCAAGCCTCGATCTGTGTGTGAGCCCAGGAAGAGGCTGGGGAAGGGGCAGTAAGAAGCCTGGGCCAGCAGGAATAAGAAGCAGGAATTCTGGCTGAAGATCAGAGGTCCCGCTGTGTGACAGCCTCACCCTGAGGGAGGGGCTGTCGGCACAGGAAATGCTGTTCCCAAACCAGAGCCTCTCTGGGAATCAACTGCAGAGAAGATAAAGCACCTCCTGCAATATATAATTTCCTGCAATTTCTGCCTTTTCACCCTATCTTTTTAAAAAACATATTAAGTTCTTCTAAAACAGCAGGATTGCCTCAATTTGCATCTTTCCGCATGTTAATGAGGCTGCTTGAGAGACCGAAGCAAACAGCCTTTCTCCCCAGGGTGGCCTGGCCTACTCTAGCATGTTAGCCCTCCCTGACCCAGAAGAGGGCTGTGGAGGTCAGAGGTCAGGCCCAGAGGTCAGCACAGGGGCTGAAGGCTGGGAGAGGAAAGCAGCACCCAGGAGGGGAGAACAGAAGGCCGCTCTGGCCTGGGTCTTGCTGGCAGCCCCGAGGGCCAGAAAAGGAATAAGGCAAGTGCAAAATTTAATTTAGGGCGCCGAAAATCTCAGTAATCAAAATAAAGGTGTGAATATAATATTTAAAAAAATAAAAATTGATGATAAATAAAATATTAAAACTTTAAATAAAGCCATTTTACAAGTGAAGACACTGAGGCACAGAAAGCTCAAGTAACTTGCCCATGGTCACACAGCTGGTGAGCAATGACACTTGGGCTGGATCCAGAGCCCAAGTTCTTCTTGTTTTTTGCAATTTTTATTAATTTATTTTTGTTACAGATATTTCTCCTTTTTCCTCTCTCTTTCTTTTTCAATATGTTTTTTATTAATTTTTTAGAGAGAGAGGAAGAGAAAGAGATAGAAACATCAATGTGAGATGGAAACATCAATGTGAGAGAGAAACATCGATGGGCTGCCTCCTGCACACCCCCTACCGGGGATCAAGCCTGCAGCCCGGGCATGTGCCCTGACCGGGAATCGAACTCTGAGACCCTTCAGTCTGTGGGTCAATGCTCCAAACCGATCTGTGCTACTGTCTTCTCTTTAAAGTTTGCTGGGTTTTCCTTAAATTAGTACATTGTCTTTTTTAGTCAGAAAAAAGGAAGACATCGATTAAAAAGTAAAAGAACGCCCTGGTCAGTTTGGCTCAGTGGTTAGAGCATGGACCCACAGACTGAAGAGTCTCGGGTTTCTTTCCCGGTCATGGTTGCAGATTCGATCTCTGTTGGGGGACGTGCAGGAGGCAACCAATCGAGGTGTCTCTCTCACATTGATGTTTCTCTATTTCCCTCCCTCACACTCTCTCTAAAAATTAATGAAAAAAAATATCCTCGGGTGAGGATTAACAAAGAGAAAGAAAGAAAGAAAGAAAGAAAGAAAGAAAGAAAGAAAGAGAGAGAGAGAGAGAGGGAGGGAGGGAGGGAGGGAGGGAGGGAGGGAGGGAGGGAGGGAGGGAGAAAGAAAGAAAGAAAGAAAGAAAGAAAGAAAGAAAGAAAGAAAGAAAGAAAGAAAGAAAGAAAGAAAGAAAGAAAGGAAGAAAGAAAGAAAGAAGGAAGGAAGGAAGGAAAGGAGGGGAAGGGGAGGGGGAGGGGAGGGAGGGGAGGGGAGGGGAAGGGAGGGGAGGGGAGGGGAGGGGAGGGGGAGGGGAGGGGAGGGGAGGGGGGGAGGGGAGGAGGGGAGGGGAGGAAAGGAAAGGAAGAAAGAAAAGAAAAAGAACCATTAGCCACAACTCCGAAATTCAGCACTCCAGCAGGAGGGAACACAACCCAGACTTAGGATTGATTGTGTGAACAGTGACCCCTGGGAGGGCTTCTGCATTCACAGAGGGACCCAGAGCCCCAACTTGCCAGGATAAGACTGCAGAAACCAGAGACCAGGGTGCAGGCGTTCAGGGACATCAGCGAAGACCCGTAGACTGGACTTCATTCGATCACCGACGGTGGGTGACCCTGACCTAGGAGACTGGGCCTGTCTTTACACACTGGCTAACAAGCACATGGAGGTTAAGCTGGCTTTTCTCTGCCATCTAAATGACTGACCGACTTTTCAAACAGTTCAATCAATTGTGCATCTGCTGATTTGATCATTCAGGGCTGAAAACCCTAGACTGACCATTTCCCCTTCCACTCGTTGAGCCTGTGTGTCTGGGATATCAACCAAAATCCATCAACTAAAGTTCAAAAGAAAAATGGGACAATTCAGCTATGAGGATGTTCACTGCAGTATTAATTATATTGTTGCTTAGAAGAGAATAGAGTCATGAATTATGACCCATCCACACAGTAAAGGAATAATATGCAGCTATTAAATACATGTTTCCCAAGAATATCTTATGACCTGGGAAAATAAATCTTGATACCATATTTTACTGATAAATAAAAAACAACTGGATACCATATTCTACTAATTATAAGGAAAAAACCATATACATATACACCCAGAAAATAACCTTGGGGGCAATGCATCAAATGTCAACAATGATTATCTCTGGGTGATCGTTCTATTCTTTGTATCTTCCAACTTGTCCATTACGAACATTTTTTTGTTGTTAGCATCAGGAAAAATGCTTTGTTTTCTTTTTAACTAGAGAAATGATTTCTAAAACCAAAAACTCACAAATGAAATGTTAAAAGGGCGATGGTTGAACACTGGTTGTTCATCATGTAGAATACTTATATCCGTGCCAGCCATACACGCATCTTTCCCAAACATCGCCCTGCAGGCTTCTGAGTCTCAAAACCTTCATCGCATCCCTGACTTCATCTTACCTCCTCCTTCTTATCTTTCTCCCTTCCTCCTAGGGCTCTTCCCACATGGAAACACTGGCCCTCCCTGAGGTCTGTCTCTAGAACAATGAGAGGTCTGACTTTATCAGGATTCAAGGCTGCTAGGCTCCCCTGCTACAGGTCCCACAGAGTCTGGCCCCCACTCCCACCTACACCCTCACCTCTCTGACATCAGTCTCCCTGCTGTCCCAGGGTCTCAGTACAAGCTGTTACTTTTGCCTGGACCCATCCATCTTTCAGGGAGCTGCAAGGGCTCAGTCCCTCACCTGTATGTATTTTGGCATTATATAGTACTGTCCATGAATTTTCCTTCAGGGTAGTTAAGAATGCCACACAGTATTTGTTATAAAAAAGAGGCGGTGTATCTGACAGGGTTGAAGACCACCGCTGCACTGTGGTTGCTGGTTGGCATTTCTGTCTCTCACACTAAATTGGAAACTCTGGGAGGGCGAGGACTGAGCCCAAGCATATTTGCTGAAATGAAATGAATAAATCCATGAGCAGGCTCTGAGAGGTGAGTCACACTCTTGCCGTGTGTGCAGGGACCTGACTGGGAGGCCCTGAGGACGTGCTCACTGGCCAGGAACCAAGGTCGGGGTGCCCTGCAGGCCTAGGGGGAGCTTAGGGTCCTGGAAGGTGAGAGCAAGGACTGCCTGCTCCCCGCACCAGCAGCACCCCTCCCTCTCCGCAGAAGCCCGCCACTTACCAGGCCTGCTAAAGGCTATTGGCCCCACAAAGACGGGAAAACCCAGAGCTGTTCAGGGACCATGGAGGCCATGGCTTCACTGGGTGAGGATTGGGAGTCCCAGGCCTGGGTGGAATCCTGCAGTCTTAGACAGGCCCTTTCAACCTCTCGGCGCCTGTAAACTGGGGTCACTCGTACCTACCCAGCCCCCAGCCTGTGGTGGGAACCAAATAGACTGTAAACATGAGAGTCCAGGTCAACTGTGAGGACTATGCAAATGTCCGTCACTGTTACACAGAATAACAATAGTTTTACTGCTGAGCAGAATTAAATGGTGATTCGGGAGCTTAAACTCAACATTGTCAACACCAAGTATGACTGACTAGTATTTTGGATCAAATGCTGAGTGTTGGAACTTTCTTGGTATTTCAATTCCAGATGAGCAAGGCTTTTCTGTAACCTATCGACGTGTGCTGGTAAGCACGCTGGTCGCCCTGGAGTCCACTCTAAGCTTTGCTGGCCCCGCCCGCCCACGCCATCCCGAGGCTGCAGGAGGGTTTGTCTACTTCTGCAGAAAGTATTCACTTGAGCAGGAAGCTCTGCCTGGTGCAATCCCGTCTCTCCACTCCACCCTCTTCCTTTGATCCTCCCACTGAAGTCGGAGCTGGAACAACAGAGGCAAAGCCGCTCCGATGTAATTATTTTAATTCAGCCAGATGTTGGGAATTAGTCTCTTTTCCTCGCAAGTATTCTAGGGAAAGACAGAACTCAGCCAAAGATGGCCCAAAGAAAAGGAGCTGACAGTCTCAGGGAAGGAGGGGACCCCCCACCCGCTGGAACAGCTTAAATCCAGGAAACTGCTGCCATCCCTGGACGCAGCAAGGAAGGGGAGTAGGGAAGGAGGGGTGGGGGGCTAATAGGTATTAAATGCAGACTGTTCACCAATCCTGGAAAACTAGACCAATAACAGCACTCAGCATTTTCTAGAGCTTTAGAATTTCCAAAGCACTTTTACTTTTATGATCTTCTTTAATTATAAACTAGGGAGGAAATCACTGGCTGAGCTAGAAGCTTGGGGGCAAATGGAATTTAGGCTTCAAGGAATTCAATCTTTCCCAGGCACCCTGCAGAAGCCGGCCGCCAGGCAGGCACAGCCCACCTCCTTTAATCCTCACAGCAACCCTCTGAGCCCCAACACGCAGGTGGAGAAGCTGAGGCTCAGAAGAGTAGCCAGAAGCTCTCCCCTGCACGTGTGCTGGGCTCTGGCCTTGTCTGAACTCCAGTGGTGTCCGGAGTGTGAGCCGCACAGGTGCAGTTTCATCACCTGCCTGCTCGTTCAGGCGCAGGTTTGCGGTGGGTCCTCCTGAGCACCAGCTGTGCGCCAGCCCCCTGCTGGGTGTGGACATGGGGAGGTTCAGCCCGCTGTCAAATTCCTCCAGACCCACTGAGGGAGGCAGACCAGTTGAGAAACCAGACCAGCAGCGCTGTCGAGTTGATTTGGTTCTTGCTACACTGCCCTGTCCTATCCATTGTGTCTTATTCTCCAACTGGAAGCCCCGGAAGCAGTTTGGGACACCACAGCCTAGTGGTTCAAGACCCTGGCTCTAGAACCAGACTGCCTGGGTTCAATCTCTTCTACCCAGGGGCCGTGTGACCTTGGGCAGGTCACTTAACCTCTCTGTAAAATGAGGACCATAATACATCAGATATTATAATATATCGTACTACCTATTCCATTACACATTATAATACATCAGATAAACAACTTGATACATGTAACCATTTAGCACAGTGTGTGGCTCAGAATAATTGCTCAATTAATGTTGGCTAACAATTGAGACCTCCCTACCAATAGTTCTCAAAGTCTGGACAGGAACCTCACCCCACCCCTCCCGCCGGAAAGGGGGTCCATGAGGCCAAAATTATGTTCATAATAATGCTAATAAGATGTGGAGTTTTCCAGAAGTGACCCGACAGTGATGTCACAACAGACTGACTGCAGAAGCAGACATGGGAATGCAGTTCTTTTGTGTTGAGCCGGACATTAAAGAGATGTACAGAAATGTAAAACAAGGCCACTCTTTTCACTAGATGACTTTTGTTCTGGAAAATATAGTTATTTTTCAAAAAAGATGTTGTTATTTTAACCAGTAATGGGGTAAACTAATTGTCATTTTAAAAATATGTTTTTATTGATTTTTAGAGAGAGAGGAAGGGAGTGGGGGAGAGAGAGAGAGAGAGAAACGTCGACGTGAAAGAGAAACTGATTGGCTGCCTCCTGCACGGCCCCTACTGGAGATCGAGCCTGCAACCTGGGCATGTGCCCTGACCCGGAATCAAACCAGCAGGGCAGGCAACCTCTTGGTGCATGGGACGACACTCAACCAACTGAGCCACACAGGCAGGGCTGACCTATTGTCATTTAAAAATAAATCTGTAATACTTGCAACAATAAAGATTTAAAAAATAAAACAAAATACATCAATACATAATTTAAGTTTTTTTTTCAATTTTAAATGAATATTGATGGCTAACATACAATAGTTGCACTGACTTTCCAGGAAGGTCAGAAAATCTTGTTTTTCCTCGTCACTTCCAGCCCCTCTAGCCTGAGCTGGAGCTGCCCCGGGGGAAGCAGGGTCCCAGGTTGCCCCATGCTTGGTCTTGTGCTCACGCTCTGCCGCGGCCTCCGCCTTCGCCTGTTCTCCCCCAGACCCATCATGTCCCCACCTGTGGCTCCTAATTAACTGAAGAGGCGTGCAGGCCTGGTGGTTGGGGGAAGTGAGCCCGGGTTTTAAAATCAGGCTGACCTGGATTAGGATCCTGACTACCACTTCTTGTCCTTTACCAGGTGGCTTCACCTCTCTGAGCCTCAATTTCCTCATCCACAAAATGGGACTAACAATAGTATCTATCTGTTAGGACTATTTTCAGGAGTAGTGACAACTTATGTAAAATGCTCATCGCCTGACAAATAAGAACTATATTCTATCATTATTATCAGCCACCGGGTCCCCTGAGCCCCTTCAGCTGTCCCCATCTGCTGCTTCTCCACAGTCACACAGAAGAAGTAAAACCAAAGCTGCCTGGGATTGAGACTCTGCTTCCCAACACACACACACACACACACACACACACACACGCACAGGCACATGCACGCACACACAGGCACACCCACACACAGGCACACGCACGCGCAGACACACACACGCACACACAGGCACACGCATGCACACACACACAGGCACACCCACGCACAGGCACACGTGCACACACGCACAGGCACACACAGGCGCGCACACGCACGCACACAGGCACGCACACGCACACACACACATGCACACACAGGTGCGCACACGCACGCACGCACACTCTCACACACATGCCAATCACACGCCCTCACTCCCTCCACCCCATGCAGGGTGTCACCCTGCTCTAGAGTTGAAAGTGAAAAATAACAACTAAATGCCAAGAGCCCAGGCACCAAGACTGAAAGGCCCCTCTGCTGCCAGTGTCGGTGCCAAGGCAGTCTTGGCTCAGGACCCATGAGTGGTGCCATGAGGGCATGATGGGAGTGGAAGGAGCCCTGGCGTGGGAGCCCAGCTCTGCTGCTGACTGTGGGCGAGCTCCTTCCCCTCTCTGGGCCTCAGTCAGCTGAAACAGGAAAGACTTTCACCTTCTAGCTCTGATGTTACAGAATTCTGTGGCAGTAAGACTGAGGGGCCCTGCTTCCCATTCCCTCCAAGGACACACATGACCCCGGGGTCAGGGAGGCCAGCCTCCCCTCCATTCCGTACCACCCCACCCCACCTACCCCACCAGGTCTTGTCCTGGAGTCCCTCTGCCACTCACCCTACAGTTGCTGAGCTCCTCAGCGGACAGGATGATGGTGCCACATTTCTTCCCTGGGACACCACTGGCAGAGGAGAAAAATGAAAGGATGGAGAGCCAGACAAAGACAGAGACAAAAGCCTGAACGCTCCCTGAACCAGCCCTCCTCATCCTCCCCCGGCCCCACCACCCAGCGACCTGCCCCAGCCCCTGGGAAGACACAGTCTCCTGAAACACTGTGGCAGGGTGGCCTGGTGCACGGCTTCCTGGGCCAGGCCCCAGGCCGGGAGCTGCCCGCCCCTGCTCCCCGAGAGCCCACCAGGAAAGGTAGCGTCTGCAGTGAAAGTCCGATAATCGGAAAAGCATCCAGACTCACCCGGAGGCTTCCAGACCAGTGGTTCTCAAACTTTCCATCCAAAGACCACTTCTGTGGGCAAAAGACCTTGTGGGCTAGCTACCCCACCCTGTGCCCAGCTGACCCCAGAATCCCAGAACATTCCAGCTCTGAGCCGCTCGCATTCATCTCGGGAGAGCAGCAACAGGGAGCAAAGCAGAAGGGCTGGTATACCCTTGGGGGCAGCGAGCCCTGTCTCTCTCCCACGACTACCTCCCCTGGAACAACTCGGCTGGGGTCTCTCTCCCAGAGAGATCCCAGCCAACCATGCAGCTCCTCAGGGAGGTGGGCAACGAGGACCTGAAGTCAGCCCACCCAGAGAATCCCCTCCAGGAGGGCACGTTCCCAGGTGGGGCTCCACCCAGGTGACCTGCACCACCTCTTCCCTTGTTCAGGAGGGACCCATCCCCCAGGCATCAGCCCATCCCACTCTGATGTTTGGGACTAACCGAGGGGTCCCAGTGCAGCCAGGGGCCACTGGGAGGTAGAAGAAAATGTCAGGCTGTCCAGCAGCTGCATGACTTTGGGTTCGTTACTGTACCTCTCTGAGACTCAGTTTCCCTACCCATATAATGGGTATGACTGTAGCATCCATTTTACTAACTAATATTCACACATAGCACCTGGCACAGAAAAGGCCTTCAAGGAGCATCATTCCCCTCCCTGCCCCTTCCCTTTACAAAGCTGATAAAATCCAGCCCCAGCTTCAGGCCAGCCTCAGGGCCACAGCATGCTGTCTGTGGAACACACTTTGAGAACCACTGATGGAGCTCTTCCCAGCACCAATTTTCAGAGGGAGGGGCCTTCAAACAGACGAAGCAGGGGTACAGGGGAGCCCATCCTGGGGTCAGATGAGACAGCCCAGATCTCTCCACATCAGGGGAGCAGGGGCCACGTCTGGAGGTTCCCCTGCCACAGGCAGGTGGCAGTGCCTGCCATTTGTCCTCTTAGACAGGGGCAGCTGAACTGAGTGCCCCAGAGCCCCTCCCCACCCGCTGTCTGCCCTTCCTGGTAGTAGAGATAAGATTTGTTTGACTAGGTGATAAAATCCTCACACCAGCCTCCCGCCCAAAGCTTCTCCATCTGGCCCTCTCTTTGCTCTGAGGCCCTCCTCTGTTTCTGATCTTCCCTTCCCCTCTCCAGCCCTGCTCCCACCTGCTCGGCCTTCCTTCTGTCTCTCTCCCTCCCTCCTTCTGGCCTTTCTCTCCCTCCCTCTCTCTGACTCTGGCTCTTTCTAATTGCTGCTTCTCGACTCCCCTGTAAATCATCACGCACACCCTCCTGGGCTGTGAGCCTCCCTGGGTCCCCCGGAGGCCCCGCTCCCACCTCCAGCTGGTCTGGTGCAATCCAGCTGCTGGGACTCCAGCCCCTGGGAGCAAAGGCCAGCGGAGCTTTGTTACCCAGCTAAATGCTCATCTTGGGGGCACCTCCAGGCTGGTCCCCCAAGCCCACGCTCCCTCCCCTGCCGCCTGCTGGGGTGTGCTGGGGTGAGCACCGTCCCTCCAGCCAGGAGAGGAGAGGGAAGGAGTGGGGAGGGTCTGCACTGCCCATAACTGCATGAGACCAGCCAAAAGCAGATGGTCAGAGCGGAGGCTGCCCCCCAGCTGGTGAGCAAATGCGGAAAGGCGAGGAGGAGGCTGACATCCAGCAGTGGAGCCGGGGAGCAGAGGGGTGAGGAGATGAGGAGAAGGGACGGAAAGAGGGAGAGAGGAGGGTGAGAGGTGAGAGGCAGAAGAAACCAGGCCAGAGAGAGGAAGGGAAGAAGAGTGCCCAGCCCCTCTGACTCCTGTTCCAGCCCCTACCTCTAGGCCCCACCCTGCTCACCAAGTCCCATGAGCCACTGGGGTTCCAGCCTGGATGGGGGCAGGGGCCAGCTGCAGAGTGACCCAAAGTGCCTGAGTCCTTGAGGAGGGAGCCAGGGCCCTCTCTGTCCTCGAACCAGGGCTGAATGCACACTGGTGGAAGTAGGGCCTGGGCCGGGACTCTGAGGCCCTCTGCACAGCTGGCTGAATGTCTGGGGACGCCAGGGCCAGAGACGTCTGGTGACCTACCCGTTGGACACCGCCGGCATGGGTTTGCCCGTCCTGGAATTCAGGCTGAATGCTCCTATCCTGTGCAGAGAGGAAGAGAGAGCGTGTCCTGAGCCAAGTAGCCCTGTCCCGAGAGGCCAGAGTACTTGGCATCTGGATTCTTGGAGACAGGTTTCTGTTCTGGATCAAACATCAAACCAGGACCAGAAGCCACAGGTCCGGGGAAGGAGAGGTCTTCCTCCCAAACCCTGTTGTAAAGTCCTGGGCAACTCTACCTCAGGGGTTCTCAAGTGGGGTTCTGGGCCAGCAGCATCAGCATCCCCTGGGAATGTGTTAGAAATGCACATTCCCAGGCCTCACCCGGGACCCGAGGATCTGAAACTCAGGGGTGGAGCCCAGCAGTGTGTAACAGCCTCCAGGGGGTGCCCACTGCTCGGGCCCTTGGAGCCTCAGCGCGCAGGCTGTGAAGCGGAAACGCTGAGAGCAGCACTGAGATCACAGAGGCAACGCTCTGGCCCCCAACAGGTGCCTGGCGAACGGGAGCGGTTCATAGGCCAAGAGGTCAGCTGCACTTCGACACGTGAAACCTTCAGTGGACAGAACAGGCCCCCCTCCCTTAGCAACACTGACGTCTCCACCAACCTCCACAGTTAGATCCTGCTCGCCCTTGAAGGCTGAGCTTCCTCCCCCATCTCCTCCCCCAGCCTTCCTCAACCCCCCAGGGGTGCCCTTCACCAGAGGTGCGCCAGGTGGGCAGAAAGCCGACGGAAGTGACTCATGGGCTTCTGACCCAGGCAGTTGGGAGCTGAGAGGGGCAGACACACTCACTCCTGGGATCCCATATTCTATAAGCTTCAGAGCCCCCCAAACCTGGGTTTGCTCCCTATTCTCAATAAATGGTAGCTATTTTCTGTGAACCCAGAGGCAGTGACCTTTGGGGGAGCAGGGAGGCCTTTCTGGGGGCCCTGAAGTTACCACACAGTTACTGGGGGGTCAGAGACAAAGGCCTGGGAGAGACCCCCCCTCACACACACAATAACAGGTTCTGCAATTATTGATCATGGTGAGGGGGCAGCACCCAGTGTGAACTTGGCAGATGCAAGTTGGGGGTTGATGCCCAGCCCAGCCTGATCCTCCTTTCCTGCCCACCCTGCCTGTGCCCTGGGCTCTGCTCCTGGGGTTTTCTGAGAAATAGGAACAAGAAAGGTCACCCCCACCACCTGGCCAGCCCTGGCTGGTCCCTGAAGCCACCCTCAGACTTCACTGTGAGAAGCCTTGGACTCTTCATCCCAGAGCCTGCTCAGAATAATGGCTTTCTCCTAACAGCACTTAAGGCCTTTTAATGCAGGCCATCAGGGGCGGCGGGGGGTGCTCCCCATACCCAGCTCTGGCCCACAGCAAGGGTGAGCAATCTGAGGAATTCGCTATATGTGTAGAACTGTCCGTTCAAACAGAGCCCAGCTCTCTCACTTCCTAGCGGTGTGGCCTTGGACAAATTACTTCCCCTCTCTGGGCTTTGGTTTCTTCTCCTCAATAAGGACAGGGAGGGGCAATATGGGGGTCCAATAACCAAGGTAGGTCCCTCTAAGGTAACTGGGATGAAAGCCCTGCAAGGGGAAGGCCGATGGGGTCTCCTTATTCCTAATCATTCCTCACGACTGGCTGGCTGCTTTGCCCCTCCTCTGAGCCAGCCCTCAGGGCTGGGCAGGAAGTTGGCCCATCACTGAAGAAAGAACCCAGCAGGCCCCTCCTCCTCTACACTTACGTGAGGGGCTTCTCCAGGCGGCTCCCAGTGGAACCCACAATCTCTCCAAGGGTGCAGAAGGCCTGGCCCAGGAAATCCTGCATATCCGGGTACAGAAAAAAACCAGTGTCACCCGCTCTGCTCACAGCCGTCCCGGCCCCCCATCACCCCACCCTGGGAAGTGACAGGATCCCGCATCAGACACACACTGTCACAGTGAAGCCCGAGGCTGACTCGGAGTTTGGCAGTTAGGAGACTTTCGGACTCACGGGGCAGTCACAGGAGGAACTCACGTGTTTGGATAGGTCAGGGCTCTTCGAGTCGACATCGTATCTGCAGGGAACACAGAGAGGTGGTGAAGGCAGCCGGGACATCTTGCCCAACCCAGTCTGGGTTAGGACCCCTGCACCCCAAAAGACAGGCTCTGATGCCAGGAAAGCTTGGACAAAGGGAGAGGTCAGTGGGGACCTCCCCATCACCTGGGGAGGAAAGGGCTCCCAGAGGTGGAGCTAGAGTTGTCCCCAAGATCTTTCCTCACCACCACCCCCCCTCCCCCCGGGTCAGGGGTCAGGTAACTACTCAGCGTCCTCCCACACTTAACTGAGAGCAATGGGGGGCGCTTTGTTCCCTCTCCCCACCTCCCTTCCACCTCCTGATGAGGACGGACTTCAGCTAATAGTCACTTTTCTTCCAGGCCAACCCTGGGCTTCCTGTAACATCACTGCCCCCACCTTCCCTGGTAAGGGGACCTCTGCCCAACCACAAGTCCTGCGACCCCACCTCCCACCGCTGCTTCCTCCCCAGCCTCGGCCTCTGCACCATCGTCCACTTACAGGTCAAAACGGAGGTTCTGCTTCTCCTCGAAGAAGTAATCCACAATGAACTTGCGCACAAAGTCGGGGTTGAGTGTGTTGTCGATGACTTCGGTCCGTCCGAACTGCAAGAGGAGACGGGTCATGGGCTCGGGCCCAGGCCGGCGGGGCGGGGAGCACTGGGCTCGGAGCCCTGGGCCCTGGCCCGGGTAAGAATGGAAGCCATGCCTCTCCTGGCTCCTGGCCCACCCCAGGCAAGGCGAGAGCGCCTCCATCTAACACGGAAACCGTCCACACCGTGGCTCCAGCCTTCCTCTCCCGGTCTCCGTCCAGCCTCCGCCCAAGTTGAACCGGTTTGATGCATGGACACCTGAGCAGGCGCTTCGCTTTCCCACCTCACTGCCTTGCCCGTGGGCCTTCCACCTGGCCCCCTCCCAGCCAGGGGCGTGTCCTCCGTTCCTTCATGGTCGATGCCGCCTCCTCCAGGAAACCTTCCTGATTCCCTCAACCAGAGAGTTGGACTTCTCGCTGAACTTGTGCCTGCCCTTCTGACCACCCTCCTTCCCTGACTGATTCCAGTTAGGTGTGCACGTGTTGGATGCCCCCGTTGTAAATACGAGGGCAGAGACAGGGACGGTGGGGTCAGATCCCACCTCCGGGCGTCCATACCCTGTGTAATCCCTCCCCTTGAATGTGGGCTGGACCTAGTGACTCACTTCTAACGAACAGACTAGAGCACAAGTCACTTCTAAGACTATGTTATAAAGGACTGTGACTTCCATCTTGGGCACCCCCTCTCCCGCTTTCTAGCTGGCTCACCTCGATGAGGGCAGCTGTGAGCGGGCCTGTGGAGGGGCCCATGTGGTGAGGAAGTGAGGGTGGCCAACCCACCCCTAAGAATCGGACTCCTACCGACAGCTCAGCAGTGGACCCCACCCCAGCCGAACCTTGTGATGCTGAGGCTCTGGCCAATACCCTCGACTTCGGCCTGTGAGGTAGAGGATCCCACAAAGCTGCACCCAGATTCATGACCCTACTGTTTCAGTGGCTAAACTCTGGGCCAGTTTGTTACTCGGCAGTAGATAACTAAAACACAGACTGGACTTTCTCGGTATCCCCTGGAGCATATACTCTGAAATTTTTCACACATTACACACTCAATAATTGAATCCCCTTAAACTCCCCCAAATGACTTAGGGAATCAGAATCGCTTGGAGGGTTTGTTGAAACACAGATGCAGCCCTGGCCAGTTTGGCTCAGCAGTTAGAGAGTCGGCCCTTGGACCAGAGAGTCCCGGGTTCGGTTCCCGCTAAGGGCATGTACCTCAGTTGCAGTTTGTCCCCGGCCCCAGTTGGGGTTGTGTGGGTGGCAGCCACTCAATGTGTCTCTCTCGCATTGATGTTTCTCTCTCTCTCTTCCTCCCTCTCTCCCTCCCACTCTATCTGAAGATGAGTGCAAAAATGTCCTCAGGTGAGGATAAAAAAAAATTAAAAAAAAAAACAAACCACTGATGCAGGCCTCACTCCCAGCGGTTTCAAGAGTCAGTTTAGGGTGAGGCCTGAGAATCTGCATTTCTAAAAATGCAGGTGGTGCTGCCACTGCTGGTGCAGGGACATCCCCTTGAGAACCACTAGGTAGCGCTGTGGCACACGGGCCCTGAGTTGCCAGGAGTCTTCCATGCCTGGGAGGAGGGCAGTGTGGGCATGATTCCGTCAAAGCACTGGTCAATACACTGGCCATATTTTGTGAGATTTTGTTTCAAAAAAAGGACGCGGCTGCACATTAGAATCACTGGGGAAGTGAGATATTGAAATGTACAAAAAAGCAGATTACTGGGTGCTCCGTTTCACACATTAGTCCACTTGTCTGACTCAGAGAGGTCTGCACCTTTCGTTATCTTTGAGCTACTTTCCAACTCTGTAGACTGTAGAAGGCATAGAGTAACGCTAATGGGTCTTGTTTGTAGAAATGCAAATAAATTTCGTAAAGTGGTATGCAATTGATTATTTGATTATTACCCTCTGGCTACTGACAGCTTTGCATCTTTTTTTTTTTTTTCCAAATCCTCACTGGAGGATATTTTTCCATTGATTTTCAGATAGAGTGGGAGGGAGGGAGGGGGAGAGAGAGAAACATAGGTGTGAGAGCGACACATCGATTGGCTGCCTCCCGCACAACCCCTCTCAGGGCCGGGGATCGAACCCCAACTGAGGTGCGTGCCCTTGACCCAAACCGAACCTGAGACCCTTCTGTCTGCGCTCCAACCGCCAAGCCAAAATGGCCAGGGCAGCTTTGCATATATTTATAAATTCATTTCAGCGTTCCTGATTGCCTATATGTGTGTGTTATTTGAATTACAGTAAGTCCTCATTTAACGTCATTGATAGGTTCTGTGACTTTAAGAGAAATGGTGCATAATGCAACCAATTTTACCATAGGCTAATGGATATCAACAAGAGTTAATATATAATGGATGTAACAAAATGACGTTGAACAAAGTACCTTATTTGAGGACCTGCTACATTTGATCCAGTTGTAACATCTTACTGGTTCCCTCATTAATTAATGAGTTAAATATATCTCTGCCATGTGTTCATTTTATATATGTATGGGTTAATGATTTTACTTTTTTAAAAAATGTATCCTTTAATAGGAACTTTTTAAAAGCATCCATGCTCAAGCCCCAGCACAGAGCGATTAATTCCAGATCTCAACAGGTGGGGCCTGACAGCTGTTTTTGTTTCCTAGGTGACTCTAGGAGCTGGGAACCAGTAATGGAAGAAGGAAGGAAGTGAACACTTACTGAGCCCCTGCTGACACTCAGTAGATAAGTAGATCATTATCTCATTGGACTCTCACAAAGACCTTGTGAGTTATTAGCCATTTTACCAGTGAGGAAACTGAGAATCAGAGAGGTTAAGTAACTTGCCCAAGGCCACACAGCTAGGCAGAGCTGGGATCTAAACCCAGGTATGTCTAACTGCTAAGCCCATTATACATCTTTTTTATTTCATCTAACGGGCAGGAGTCTTCGAGCATTATGAAAATCAAATAAAGATGAGTTTTACTTCACACGTATTTACAGACGCCCCACTGTGTACAAGGCAATGGGAGGACTTGGAGCTGACCAAGACTGGGTTCCAGCCCCACCCTTAATTCAAGCAAAATCTCATCATGTATAATTCTTGTTCCAAAAGAGTTCCTGCATTTTCCTCTCCTTCTCTTCCGAATTCTTAATACTTCCTGTCTTCAGACAAAAGGAAAATGTCTCCTAGTGGCAGAACCTTCCAGGTAAACACCCAGGTTCAAGAGAATCCTCTGTGCAGGACGGGCCATGCCTCTTCCTCAGCGCATCGCCTTCTCCCCTCAAACACCCTGAGAAGTCCCTCAGCAGGACTGGGATAAACCCCAGTCCAGGAGGAGCAAGCATTCTCTTGTGCACCCCTCTCTCCCCACTGCCAGCAGAGATCCGAGGAAAACACCCATTAGGAAAGATGACAGTGCTGCTTTTAAAATGCCACTTGAAGCTTCAATAGAGGGGAATTCCCTAGAGATTGATCTCTGCTGGAGAAGAAAATGGAGTTCCCCTGGAAACGGGACAGGGAGGGGGACTCCAAGGGCCCCCAGTATCTCATAGAGCAGGAAAGGGGCCAGTGAGCCTGGCAGGGCAGTGATGAATTGCCAGGACTCAGGGGTAATTAACATGTGCTCATCACAAAGGACTGTGAAATCCGCAACCCAGGGACTTACTAAAGATGTTTTATAGCCTTCATTACTCGGGCTAATAACAAAGAAAAAACATGCGAAAACTTGGGTTTTACAAATCTAAGAAGCCCCCAGGTCCCTCTCAGGCACAATTTACACCCCTATTAATGATGGTAGGAATACAACTGAACTGATTTTCCAAAAAATCAGTGTGGCTGTATTTCATTCCGCATAGAATCGTTGAGTTTCCAAGCGGGAAGGGACTCGGAGCAATGCGGTATTAGCACTGGGAAGCACACGGAGGCCTGTGATCTGACTGTACTTGGGGAAAAGGGAGGGTGGGTTAACCCTCACCACCCGTCATTGGAGCCGAGCAAGCCCTGAACACTCTTCCAACTCCCTAGAAATACTGCCCCTCCTTCTGGTCCTTTCTGAGCCCCTCTGTCCACACTCCAGGGTCTGAGGATGGGAGGGGACCTCACACTGCTCACAGTCTGGGTCACAGGCCACCAAACACCCATGGGCACAGGAGTTCTCTGATCAACAACCCTGAAGAGAAGCCCCCAAATCTTTGTTTTACCGAGCGGTTCTGATGCAGAGGGATGCAGGGTGGAGGGCAAGTGTGGACTGGGTAGGCTGTGGTGTGTAACTGGGGAATGGGCTGAGCAACCAAGGAGGTGAGGGGGCCTCCCTGACCCCAGGGACCCGAGGCAGGCTCCCAGCGGGGCGAAAGACAGAAAATACAAACGAGAAAGAAGCTCGAATTAGGGTATTACACCCCTTCTGAAAAGCTCACTACGTGTCCCTGGCAACAAAACCCAGTGGGAAAAGCCCCCGACATGCCACCAAAGACGCTCCCCAGGGCTCCTAAAACCTCATGACTGAGCCCCGAGAACATCAATTCAGCATTAATTACATGTCATCAGCTCCAGAGAGACCCTCAAAGGGGAGGCGGACTTGAAACTCCTTTGAGGACAAAATTAAATGGCTCCCAGGTGCTCTGCATCACAGGGGTTAGGATTGATGGGGGTAGGAAGGCAGCTGTCCCTCCAAACTGCCCTGGGACAAGGGCCAGTGCAGGGCTGAGAGTGAGAACCCAGGCCAGGCAAGCAACTGGGAAGTCTCCCAACATCCATGTCAACTCACCGCCAATGCTCAGAGCCAGGATGGTAGAGGGGGGCAGCCGGGCCAGGGGATCAGGACCCCCATTGGCCACGGTCTGTTGCTTATTATCTACGTGAGACAACATGGGAACCCCTCAGAGGCTGCATGTCCTCATCGCTAAAACAGAGCAAAGCATTCCTGCTCCAGAGGAAGGTGGGAGGGAATGTGAGCACTGTGCTGGGTGTCTGCTGCACAGTGGGCCTTCAGCACCTGTCATGACCCTCACGTAGCCCTACTGTGTGCCAGCCACCAAGGCTTTCCCATATATGAACTCGTTTAACCTTCACGACACTCTTATGAGGCAGTACTATATTATTCCCATTTTACAGATAAAGACATTGAGTGGCTTGCCCAAGGTCACACAGCAAGTGGGTAGTTAGCGAGAGGAGTTGAACCCAGGCAGATTTGGCTCCAAATCAATAAGGAGTTTTGGTAGTCACTAGCAGAGAAGAGGTTAATGCTACGAATGAGGCTGGATCTCCGTCCCACCAGCAGCCCAATATCTGAATTTCTTCAGTGCCTACTGTCCCTCCCACCTTATGGACTCTTCCTGGGGGTCTGGATGGTTCTACAGGTCAGGTGGCACAGGTGAGTGACCCTGACCTATACCTCGGCTCACCACCATCCCATCTCCAACCTCTACACACACACACACACACACACACACAGAGTCCTGGTTCCGCCTGTGATTTCCTTAAACATTCATTGATTAACAAGTTGACCTACAACCTAGACCTAAAGATTTCAGAGCCGGGCCCTGGCCAGTTTGGCTCAGCGGTTGGAGCGTTGGCCTGCGGACCAGAGAGTCCCGGGTTCGGTTCCCGCTAGGGGCACATACCAAAAAAAAAAAAAAAGATTTCAGAGCCGGAAGAAACCAAATCCTCTCAACCCAATGAGAAAAGAGAGTCAGGAGAGGGGCTAGGGGTGTTCTGACTGAGGTCACACTGCTAACCAGGAAAAGCACTGTGACCATTCTGAGCTCAAAGCTCTGTTCTCCCAGAAGCCTATCACCGTGGCTTCTTCCTCCCATCAAATCCTCCTTCTTCTTCTGCTTTGTATCGTGACTTCTCCTCTTCAAAACACTTCCACACATCCATGACCTCATTTAACTTGCCACTGACCTGCTGGAGCTCATATTATTGTCATCCCCACTTTACAGATGAAGAAACAGAGCTCCAGAAGGCCGGAAGGACCTCCTGGAGGCTCCCAGCGGTGGGGAGGGGTCCAAGGCTCCCAGGACTGACAGAGTCACTGTGGTCCCTGCCTCAGTAATGAGTGGGTAGCTCTGCAAGCCTGAACAATCGGAACGTCCCCTGACTTAAGCAGCTCTTGCCTTTTTACAAATGACAGCTGGATGAAGCTTTGGAGACCTCCTCCCAGCTGCAAAGTCCCCAGGGCTGTGCTGGCCGGGACAGGCCAGGGCTAACAGAGAGCTCTCTGCCTCGGGGCTGTACACCCTCCCCAGCCGGAGCGCTGTAATTTTCATATATTACTGATGGCTCCTTCACTGGGGATTCTAAAAGTCCTGCTGCAGAGCCCAGCCTGGCCCCTTGTGAATCATGTTCACCGAGATTGAAATTAGAGGCCAGAAAGTGATCCAACCTAAACAGAAATAGGAAAAGGGAATGTGTTTGGCTCCAGGAACAGGGCCAGTGTGGGTGCCCAGGCCTGGGGATGAGGAAGGCCCAAGGTCTGGGCACCTGGGAAGAGGGCCCGGATTGCAGAGATGGGCACAGAGGACCCGTTTCCATGCCGGGACCTGCCACCATCTTGGGTCTGGGAAGTTCTCTCCGGTTCTCACACTGGAGAAGTCCAGGATTCGGTAGCCACAAAACCAGCCCAGAGTGAGGAAGGAGCTGGCCTAAAGCCACACAGGGAGAACGTGACTTCTTGGCCTGCTGACCTCCCAGACCACCCCCTGCTCTGTTAGGTCTCTTAGGTGAGGAAGGGCAGAGGTAAGCGAGGGACTGAGGTTCAAAGGCCTTCCCAGTGCCCAGGCCTGGACGGAGAAGGTTCCCTCTCTGGCCCCAGACACCAGCAGCAGCCTGTGAAAATCTACCAAGCTTATAATGAAAGACTTCCTGCCTAAAAGCTTAGTTCCTAATTAGCCATTGTTCCAGATAATCCGTTAAATCATCCCAGCGCCTGGGGAAATAACCCTTTTACCAATGAGCCCGGCTGCCAAGCTGCTGGCAAAACACAGGCCACCAGCCTGTCCCCTGGTGGCTGGCCCCCGAGCTTTGGGTCTGGCTGCAGCATGCAGGGGAAGGGGCCTGAGCAAGCCCCACCCTAACGGCACCCCTAAACGTCTATAGCCCCTAACAAATGACCTCAGAATGTCTGAAATACCATCAGTGGTTCCGTCCTCCGGGTAAAGCACTGATTTCTCACTCAGAGCTTTTCTTTCTTTCTTTCTTTCTTTCTTTCTTTCTTTCTTTCTTTCTTTCTTTCTTTCTTTCTTTCTTTCTTTCTTTTTCTCTTTCTTTCTTTCTATGTTTTTATTGATTTTAGAGAGAGGAAGGGAGAGAGAGAGAAACATCGATGTGAGAGAAAAACATCAATCAGTTGCCTCCTGCATACGCCCCAGCTGGGGATTGAACCTGCAACCTAGGTACGTGCCCTGACCAAGAATCAAACCCACAACTTTTTGGTGTAAGGGACGATGCTCCAACCAACTGAACCACCAGGCCAGGGCTTCTTATAAGAAGAGCCATTGTTGAACATTTTCTACGAGCCAGGCACTTTACAAGAATTAGCTCATCTAATCCTCACCACAGGCTCCTAGATCAAAGCACTTGCCAAAGAGCCCCAGCTGGGAAGGTGCAGCCCAGACTTGAACTCATCACCTTGACTTGGAAGCCCACGCTCTCAGCAGCTCAGCCACACTGTGAAGTGCACCTGGACGCTAACACGGAGGAGGAAACAGACTGATCAGTCACCGAGGGACCTGGCCTTGAACCTGGGGTTGACTAGGACAGCAGACTCCTTTCTCCGGGTAAAATCTTGGGTTCCCATCTCATGTGTTACCCAGAACTAGCCAACACCTCTGGCCGAATGGGGAAAGGGCAGCAGGACTCACACACAGATTCACAGTTGGCCCCTGAGGCACCACATCCAACTTGGAGCATCACACTGAAAGCCCAGGCCTGGGCAGCTGGGAGCGGCCCGGAACTGGACCACAGCTCGCCCAGCTCTGCCGCTTTCCAGCTGAGTCACCGGGCAGAGCAAGGACCCCTCCGGGCCTCTGCTTCCTCGGCTGGGGTACAGTGAGGGCCCAGGGGGTGAAGGGGTGCTGCGGATGCGGAGACAGCACAGGGCAGCAGGAATGTCCGTTGTCCTACGGCAGGAGCCGGAGCACAGGGGACAGAGCGTCGCCCGGCTGTCTGACCGTAGCACTAATATTTGCAAGTACTGGGCATAGCCAGGCACTGCGCTGAGTGATTCTGTCACTTAGTCCCCCACAGCCCAGCGAGCAGGCCTTGGGGGCCTAGTTTACTGGTGGAAACCACAGCTCAGAGGCTCAGGGAAGCGGCAGAGGGAGGACTCGCAGGGACACGGCAGCGCCTCCCGGTGTCAGAGCAGCTTCTGAAGCCCGGGCCCGAGAGCAGGTGCCCAGGACCCACTGCTCCCCAAGCCAGGCCTTGGTCTCGGACTTCCAGCTCCTGGCGGGGAGTCAGGGCCCCGAAAACTCAGCTGCATACTAACAGCAAAGGCCCCTAACGGCTGCCAACGGACTCGAGGCTCCAGAGGGGCCATCCTCTGCAGGGGCGACTCCTCTCTGCAGAAAGGGGGGCGTCCGAAAGCCAGCCCCGTGCTCTCCTTGGCGTCCACCTCTTGCGAAGCTTGTCTCCTGCTTTGGGCTTTAGCAATAATGACAGCCCATTCTTTACTTTAAATCTTTTGATAAAGGTCTATGTCACATGACCGGGGCCAGGTCCTGTGTTGCTCATTGGGGATCCCAAATTGGCCAGGTCCTGTGTTGTTCATCGGGGATCCCAAATTGGGCTCACGGCCTGCTGGGCAGAGGATCATTTTATAATATTCCAAACTCTTGGCCATTGGACAAACTGGATCCCCACTGCCCTCGCTCACAGTCTCATCCCAGGACCTGCACAAGCCCACAAACTGTCCTTCTACTTCTGCCTTTCTCCCTGCAATCCACTCCACGCAGTGGCCGGAAGTGTCTTTCTGAAACACAAGCTAGGCTGCACCACCCCCCTGCTCGAACCCTCAAATAGCTTCGCGTCAAACTCAGAGCAGCATCGGAGCTCCTACGTGGCCGATGAAGCCCTGCAGGAGCGCCCCTGCCAGCCTCTGAACACAGCACCGCTGTCTGCATTGTGCACACCCCTCAAACTATGCTGGCCGCCTTCTTTTTAATCCTCACCCGAGGATATTTGTCCATTTATCTTCAGATAGAGTGGGAGGGAGGGAGAGGGAGAGAGAGACATTGATGTAAGAGAGACACATCGACTGGCTGCCTCCCACATGACCCCCGACCACGCAGGCGAGGCACGTGCCCTTGACCGGAATCGAACCTGCGACTCTTTGGTCTGCGGGCCGACGCTCTAACTGCTGAGCCAAACCGGCCAGGGCTGTACTGGCCTTCTTCCTGTCCTGTGTAATGAGCTTGTTCCCACCTCGTGGCACCACTCAGTACTCAACTCCAGTGCCTCAGAAGGGCCTCCCTCAACCTCCCTAACTAATCAGCCCCTTCTACCTGGTCACTCTCGGTCTCATTACACTTTTCCACAGCATGTATCAGTCAGTACCTGAAATCACCCAGTTTCTTTGCCGATTACACTATGCCTCTCCAGAGCAGGGACTCTGCCTGTCTTGTCCCCACTGTGTGCCTGGATCAGTGTATGGCATATACTAGGTGCTCAATAAATGCATGTTCACTGACTTCTGAAAATGTGGTTAAATCTCTTTGGAAACTGTGATTAAATCGAACACCTTGTACTCCCAACAGGATTCCCAGTGGGGCGCCGCCCTCCCTAGCTGACCTCTCACCTCCCTCCACCACTCGGGGCCGCAGTTAGACCGAGTCGCTGCCATCTCGGGCACACCGGGCATTCTCACCTCCAGGCCTTGCTCGGCAGCCCCATTCCTGCAATGACCCCTCTCTCCCACCACCCTTCAAGGCCACCTTCCCCAGGGAGCCTCCCCAGCCCTCCTGATCGCTCCCTGCTGTGAAGTGCTGAGAGTTCACCTCTAAACTACTAGGGTGGCTCTTGAGCTAGTTATGGTCTGAAACTTGGGGCTTCCTGGAGGATCTGTCCTAATACACTTATCAAGATGAAGAAAATGAGGCTTTTAAATCTTTCTATGTCTGGGTCTGGTCTCCCCAGCTCCCCATAAGGTCTCTGAGGGCAGGGAACGCCCTGCTTTGCACCCTGGAGGATACCAGAGTGACTTGTCCAAGTTACTTCTCTTCTCTTGGCCTCCATGCTCCTATCTACAGGATGGGTTACCTGAGATAAAGTGTGTGTGTGTCTGGTACAGTGTCTGCACCCACAGCCCATCAATGAGACTATCAACACACGCAATCTCTCACCAAGCGCCTACCTGGCTCCTTCAGCTCCTATGTTACCTCTAATCCTCACAGCCCAGCAGGTAAATACTGCTAGTTGCCCACTTCACATGTAGGAAACTGAGGCTCAGAGAGGATAAGTGTCTAGTACAAGGTCACACAGCTCTAAGTACTGAGGTCCTGACACAAAGCCAGGTCTGTCTGACTCCCAAGAACTGCCCAAGACACCACCGACCTCTGGTTCAATAGGGAGAAAACCCTGGTTTCCTAGGTTGCCTGGGGCCAGTTTCTTTGCCACTCTGGGTCTGGGGATAATCTCTACCTGGCCACAGAGGTGTCACAGGACTAGGGACGATGAGTAGGAGATGCGGGCACATGGCAGGCACTCAGGAAAGGATGCCTACTGTACGCAGGTGTTCTGAACACCTTGGCTGACTCTGATGCTCCGATTCTTAAACAGTTGGAGTCGTGGAGAGCAATCCTGGCTGCTGGGAGAGGGTGCGGGGCGGAGAGCGCTGGAGATGAAGCGGAGTGGGAGGCGTGGCCGTGCTGGAGCACTTCCTCTGGAGGAACAGAATGAGGGCAGAAGTCCACCGGACTGCCGGACTGTCGGGGTGCAGCGAGGGAGAAGGCAGGTGGCAGGCCAGGAGGTAGGGCAGGAAAAGCTGGGGACAAATAGTTTGGGTCTTGTTTTATTGCTCATAATCTATTACTTTAAGTTATTTTTTTAAACGAGTTTCATCCATCCTCGGCGTGGGAATTACATTTGAAAGGCGCTAACGAGGTGGCCTCACTTCAAATACATGCTCTCATGGGAGAACCCTACTAACAGGGATGTTAGCCATGATCTTTCACAGCCCACGGGTGTGGAGAGACACGGATGGTTAGAAGGGTCGAACAAGCACTTAAGCAGGGCACAAGCATCCGAGGGGACCAACGACCTCACGCCCTGGGAGTGGATCTGGCTCCCCACGAGCAGAGGCTGTGCTGGCCTGCTGCAGTGAGCCTTCCAGGCAAGAGGCAGGCCCTGGGACTTCACTGAGCTTGTGAGGACAGGCACTGGGGGCCACGTGCTCGTAAGCTTGGAGTCTGACCTAACTATTAGATAACATGAAACCGCCAACATTTTCAATCTGCAGATCCGCAGGGTTCAACCTGACCTGCTGGTGCACGTGACAGAAATCGCCCCGTCCTGCTTCGGTGGCCGCGAGGCCCCCGTGTCCAGTGGGAGCAGGGCTGTGCCTGTACCCACCTCTGACTGTGGGTGGCTGCTGGCATCTGCCCTGAAGGCCCAACCGCTGTGGACAGCCAGCGGGGTGGATGGCTCGTGACGTGGGCCAGTCCCACCTCCTCACGGTCACTGCGGCATCACGGGGAGCCAGCAGAGCGCCAGCAGGGGCCGGACCAGGGGCAGTTCTTTGCCTGTGGCCATTTCGAGGGTATCCGGGTGGGAACGGTCTGACGCCAGGTGAAGAAGCTGATGTTTCATCTGAGAGGCTTGGGGACAAGCTGCATCCCTGAGCTGTGGTTCTGAGAGCCACTGGAACCAGGGAAAAGCCCTTTTCTGTTCAGCAGGAACTAAAGGGGAGAGAAGGGACACTGCCTGCCAGGGGTGAGTGGGGGGGGACCTTCAGAGCCAGAGCAGGGAGCATAGTGGGGGTCTGGAGGGGGCAGGAGCCAGAAAGGCCACCACTGAGAGGCAAGGTCTCATGGGCAGGCTGAGAGGAATGCCCCAAACGACACCGGAGTGGGGGGGGGGGGACAAAGGCACCGGAGAGGCAGGGAAATGGGGTCCTGCAGTACCAGCGGCCACCATCCTGGCAGCCGGTGTGCCCATGTACAGTGCTCTGCTGGGCACAGCACAGTGACAACGGCATCCCAGCTGTTCCTGGAAGAGCCCCTGACGAGAGACCCTCCCCACACAGGTTGGGATAGTTCCCTTCCAGCCCCTCTCTTCCTGGAAGCCCTCACTCCTCGGACTCGGGTTTTACAGGAGTATTCAGGAGTGTTGGCTGTCACTCTGTACTCCTCCTGAGGACAGGCTTGGTTTAGGTCACGGGACCTCCAAACATGGCCTCTTCCACGGTGACGGAGCACCCGAGTACTCAAGCTGGGCAGTATCCCATTGCAACGGATATTTCTTGGCATTTTCTTAGTCTTCCCAAGAAGGTCTCCTAACCCCTTTACAGGCCAGTACGCTGAGACTTGGAGAAAGTAAATGCCTCACCCAGGTCACATAGTCGGTAAGTATCAGAACGGGGATGGGAACGCAGGGGTCTGGACATCAAGTCCAGGACACGGCATCTGACTGTCATTCATGATGTCCTTAGGGACCAGATGGAGAAACATGGGATGGGTTATACCAAGTTGTGTAGAAGCTATGTGGCTGAACAGCACACCCCAAAGGTCACCTAGAGAACGGAGGTCAGTCCAGTGGAGGCCACAGCACGCCAGCCCACTCAGCTGCTCACCATTTGTGCCAGTGGCGACTGCTGGCCCAGGCCCAGGAGACAGAAACAAGACGCGGAGTGCACGATCGTAATTCAACATGATCTTCGCAGACCGCACAAGAGACTGAATCCACCAAATGACCCGTAATGGAGATAGATGTAAAATCACATTTAGATTCAAAAGCTCAACTTCCAAGTCTGAGCTGAGGGAGTCCTTTGTGAACAGTAGCTCATGTGAGAAAGACACAGGAGCCCCCAAACTCAACATGAAGTAGAAGTCAACTGTCACAGAGGCCAGCAGAGTAGTAGACAGCATGGACCTTGGATAAACCTGAGAAAGACAGAGTGCAGACACCAGGCAGGAGCGTGACTGTCTAGTTCGAGCCCCTATGAGGAGGGAGCCAGCTTTGGGCTGGACAAGTGGACGGCACAGGACACACACTTGGGGAAGGACACTGAAGAACGGATGTGTGGCCCCGGCCAGGTGGCTCAGTGGGTTGGAGGATCATCCCGTACACCAAAAGGTTGCGGGTTCCATCCCTGGTCGGGGCACATCTGGGAGGCAACCGATCCACGCTTCTCTCTCCCAACAATGTTCCTTTCTCCCTCTCTCTCTCTCTCTCTCTCTCGCTCTCGCTCTCTCTCTCTCTCTCTCAAATTAGTAAACATATTGTTGGGTAAGGATTAAAAATAAAGAATGAACGTGTGTTCCGGCGGGGAGAGGGTGCCCGGATTGGTAAACGGCCGAGAGACAGTGACATGAACAGGAACTACTGATAGAAATGGTCACATTCGAAGTCTGCCCCAAAGCAAGCTAACAGGGCCCATGAGCAGCCTTCAGATATCGAGGGGACAGACACGTGGAAGAGAAAGTCAACACTGTGCCTCTAAGAAGGGCAGAATTAGGAACAAGTGGAACTGTGCCCTTTACCTGTCACCGTTAGTTTTACAACATCAGGTTTTAGAAAAACACTTTCCCATTAACCTCTCTGTGCTTCAATCTCCTCCTCCGTGAAATGGGGCCAATAACAGTAATCATGAATAACAATAACACTCCTTCACAGGGTGCAGTGAGGATTCAGTGAGTTGCTGTGAGTGAACGCGCAGAGCAGAGCCTGGCACGGCACGGTTACCCAGTGTGTTCTATCAGCCTCACTGCTGCCGTCATCGTCACCTCCCCGAACTGAAAGTGAGCTCCGCTCGCTGTAAACCGTGTCTGGTCCCCCTTTGTGTCCCAGCATTCTCCCCGTCACACAGTAGGTGCCCAACACATGCTTCTTGAGTCAAAGTTATGTGAAGGCACATATCATGGTGCTCCGAGGATATTATTCCAAATATTTAGCAATGAACCATCATCCCCAACTGGTGTTAAAATGTTCAGTGGGCTGAGGTTGCTCAGAAATAGACTGAGCCCTCGGGCAGGGATGTGTGGGTGGGCATGCCGGTTGGGGCCACATGCCCTGCAAGTGGTATGGGTCAATCAGCGGGACACCCAGAGATTCAGGATATCCATCTCCTCCTTTCCAAAAGGCCCTCAGCCAGGACACCTGGCAAGAGAAGGGCAAGGATCACCCCCCCCACACACACACACACACACACACACTTTTCAAGTGGGAAACCAAGGGGCATTCCCTAATATGTCCCTCTTCTCACTGAGAGCATCTCTGGGACCCTTCCCACCTGCCATCCTGCCTTCCCCCGGGACATGCAGAAGGTTCAGGCAAGCCTGGGTGCAAATAGTGCTCGATTTCCTGGGCTACAATCATATCTCAAGTCAATTTTCATAAAACGCAGTGACAGATTTAGGTGCTGGGAAGACGGAGCTTTCTCGGAAGGCATTAAAATGACCTGAACAGTTAAAATCAGCTGAAATCTGGCAGCCAGGGGCTTTCATCCTTCTGCGGCCTTGTGCAAACCCAGGTCTGGGCCCTGCCCAGGGTCCTGCTGGGCCTGCACCGACTCCCTCTGGTCACAGGGTGACTGTCTCTCGGTCACGATTCCGCTAACAGACGTTTTGCAGTGAACTAGCAGGTGTGGTGGCCCTTGGTTTCTGTGTACTCTTAAAGGCAGTCTTCCCTCCAGGGCCAGTTCCAGAGAGATGGATCCTGATTTTTCTTTAAATTCTCCATTCCTGATACTTTTCTCTGCGGGGTCACACAGAGAATCAGCAAAGAAGTAGGACCTCAATCTGTTTGAGTGCATCTTCTCTTCTCCAAAACAGCTTGAAGCCTGCACCCTAGGGGTACTGTTGGGGCCCAGGGCAGGCCACCCCCAAATACCCCATAATAACATATCGATGACTGGGAAGTGAAGTTCCTTGACAAGTGGCAGGGCAAGAGGGGCACACTGACCCGCCCTTGTCTCCCTGATGCAGGGAACAGTTCTCCGCGGTGACAGGTCACGCCTGGCTGCAGGGGACTGACAGACACCCTCATCACTAGCGTTAAGGAATCCAGGGCCAAACATCTCGTCTAAGCGAAGCTCTTACTCCTTCACTAGTTTGCTCCACAAGCCCAAACTTTGTTTAGATTCCTCAGAGATGAGCACCAGAACCTGAATGTCTCTGCCCTGTCATTTCCTCACAAACGGACTGCCTCTTTGCCTAAAAAGTGTAAAAAGACGGCTGGTTCACCATCCGGAGAGCATCGGCATTCATGCTCTCCCGTGCACACTTAACAAGTCGTTTTTTCTCCTATTTATCTGGTCTTGTGTCAATTTTATTGTTAGTTCAAGAACTCAAGGAGGGTGGGAGAGGGGGGGGCCCTCTCCTCCCCGACAGTGCATGCGGCTGAGGCAGGCTGGGCAGGGTGCTGATGCCTCTCAGAAACGGGGTCAGTCTTTGATCTCTGGGGATCCTCCTGCTCTGAATTCTGACCCCATGACCCCTCCTGTCCTCAGACGAACAGTTGCCTTTTCCTGTCTCTCACCAGCCCACACCCTGAATGCCAGCCTCGCTCATCTGCTCGCTGTCTGTTCGGGTGTCTCCACTTGCCCCTCCGGACCCACGCCTGCCCTCCTCACCCTGACCTGTGTCCAGGAGGCTGACCGGCGTGGGCCGCATCAGTGTCCCCACCCCAGGTCTTCCATGGACTCCACCAGTGAGAGGCGCTGGCAGAGGGCAGAGGTGGGAAGACAGGAGGTTCCCTGGGCTGACTGTGTCCCTCTACTGAGGGTTCCTGCTCCTGTCTGGAAGGCCCCTCACCTCCTCAGGCTTCCCACTATCACCAGCCTCATGATTCATTACCTCCCACTGGTTTCCCTAAAACCCACCCACTGCTTTATTTATTTATTTATTTAATCCTCACCCGAGGACACTTTTGCATTCATCTTCAGATAGAGTGAGAGGGAGAGAGGGGGGAAGAGAGAGAGACAGAGAGAGAAACATCGATGTCAGAGAGACACATCGACTGGTTGCCACCCACATGACCCCAACTGGGCCGGGGACAAACTGTAACCGAGGTACGTACCGTTGGCGGGAACCAAACCCGGGTCTCTCTGGACCATGGGCCAATGCCCTAACCGCTGAGCCAAACTGGCGCCACCCACTGCTTTATACATAGCCCTTTACTACATCTGTCCCCCAACCACCGAGAACCTAGACTGACATGCTCATTCCAGCCTCCCCCCGTACCTTTGCTTATGCCACAATCCCTGCCACTGGGCCCTGTGCTGCGTCCCCAGCTTCACTGACACCCAGCTCCCCCAGTGGGCACTCGCTCAGCACTGGGGCCGAGCACCCCGATTCGGCCACCTGAGGCCCATCCTGCCCCCTCATAGGATGAGGCTGAGACAGATGACGCCTGGAGCTCCCTCTGACCCACATCCTCCTCTTCCCCACATCCTGCACCCTTAGCCAGAGGGCTTGTGTTTAGTCAAATTCCATTTTTAAAAATCCAATGAGCTATTAACACGGCTGTAACCGTCTCTCTGAGCTCCGTGCTCCTCGCTGCTGCCTCCCCTGTCAGGACCATCCGTGCATGTGACTCCCCTTCCAGGCTGCAAACTCCCCGTTCCAGCTGGTGCTCTGTTCTCACCGGCTCCCTCTCCCTGCCACTCGCACCTGGTTTGCTGCCTGGCACCCCTTAAATGCTTCCTATGGCAAATATTGACAGAAATGGGGCTGTGGCCCGCAAGGCGAACACTCTGGATGGTGCTGTACAGTATTCACCGAGCAGTGACTACGCCCCAGGCACGTCACACCTCATCTTGTTTCGCCCCCACCCCAGGCCTGCAAGGTAGGTGTTATCCCCATGTTACATATGCGGAAACTGAGGCACAGACAGGTGAAGCAACTTGCCCCAGGTCCCACGTCCAGAAAGGGCTGGAGCCAGGACTGAGCACAGGTGTGGCAGCCAGCCTCCCCTGTCCTCTGCCCACCCTGCGGGCGGCGCTAACAGTCGGGGACCCAGACCCACATGGGGACACGTCTGGACCACAGAAGGAGCAGTGCCGTCTGAAGGGCCTCTCCACACCTTCTTGAATGAATCGCTAAGGCATTAGCACATTGCTGCTTTCTATGAAGCGTAGCCAAAAGGCCTCAAAAGTAATTAGTTCATTTAAGTAGGCTAAATGTTTCCCCAGCAATCTGGTTTAGCTTTAATTGGCATGGAGTCTTGGAGAGAGTAAAAAAGTAAACTTTAGCCCAGACCCTTTGCAGGTATTTCCCATCCATTTTACGGACAAAATTCACCCCCATTGGCTACTTGCTCCTGCCAGGCCTGGAGGGGACAGGGAGCAGGGCAGGAGGGGCTCTGGCCACCACCCGCGAGGAGGAGGAGGAGGGTCGGGATGAAGCCGGCAGTACTGCAGCTTTACTGGCTATTCTCAGTCCTGCCGTGGGGGATGCCAGGCTCCCGCAGAGCTTGCGCCAGGCCCAGGAGCAGGGATTTGATTCAAAGCAGAGGGGAGTCTGAAGATTTGTGGGCAGGGGGTTCACCTAACTGAATGCTCCTGTTAGTCAGAACCACGGGACGGCTGCTGCGAGTGGGACACCGTGCTAGATGCTGTCCCCATGGTTCTCAGGCCATGGAGTCTCGGTGGGCTTGCACATCTCCTGTCCCCCTCCCACTGGGCTCCCTGAGGACAGGCCGTGTCCCCCTCAGACTGAGCTCCCTGAGGACGGGGCCATGTCCCCCTCAGACTGGGCTCCCTGAGGACAGGCCGTGTCCCCCTCAGACTGGGCTCCCTGAGGACGGGGCCGTGTCCCCCTCAGACTGGGCTCCCTGAGGACGGGGCCGTGTCCCCTCAGACTGGGCTCCCTGAGGATGGAGCCGTGTCCCCCTCAGACTGGGCTCCCTGAGGACGGGGCCGTGTCCCCCTCAGACTGGGCTCCCTGAGGATGGAGCCGTGTCCCCCTCAGACTGGGCTCCCTGAGGACAGGTTTACCGTCACCATTCGTTTCCTCCTGAACAGCAGGGACCAGACGCCCCGCTCTGCACACCTTGCTATCCTTCCCTGGGGCGCAGACGCTGCCGTTACAGACAGCAGGTGGGACGTCTCCAGAGTCAGATGAACAAGCAAACTACAATCAGGGACAGGTTGTTGTTCTGCTTGGGGAAGGGGCTCAGCCTACCTCCCTCCACTGCTTGTTCTCCATTCCTTGAGTATACATGACGCACACTGTGGGGAGAGGAGCAAAGGTTAGCACGCCAGGCAGGCCAAGAGGAGGGTGGTTCCCCGGATGAGGGCCCTGGAGGGGCTGGGGCTTTGGAGAGTCCAGCCTGGGCAGCAGTGTTGGGTCTGGGGGCATTGTCAGCTTAGAGAAGGGGGCCTAGGACATCGGGGTGTCTGGGAGGAGTGCCCTTTGGGAAGGGGTCAGGGGCCGTTCGCATCTAGGCCTGAGCAAGTGT
Organism: Tadarida brasiliensis; assembly: GCA_030848825.1. Lineage (NCBI taxonomy): Eukaryota > Metazoa > Chordata > Mammalia > Chiroptera > Molossidae > Tadarida > Tadarida brasiliensis. The sequence goes on from CM061262.1 coordinate 10,459,485, forward strand.
GAAGTGTGAGGCAGACTGGCAGGTGGGCATGAGGGAGGGCTTGCCGGCAGAGGTGAGCATCCGAAACTCAAACCATCCCTTTAGGGCCCAAGGCAGCCTCGGAAGGCCTGTTAACTGGCATCAGCCCCCCTGAACTGTCAGGCCAACTGAGGCTCACAGGAGGCCAATGACCTGTTTGAGGTCATATACTAGAATGGCATTTCTCCGGGCGAGAGCCCTGGACTCCAAAAACAGTGCTCGTTCCCCCAGACCACAGCCAACTGGGGCTCTCAGGTGCACTGGCTTCCCTGGGACTGAAAACTTCGGGCCCAGACACTCTGACCCAACTGGACCCGCAGGGTTGTGTTGAGGCTTTGCAAGTACGGGGGCTGGGAAGGGCCGGCTGCCCAGGTTCTTTCTCCACAGTATTCATGGAACAGCCTCAGGGCGCCCACTGCCCTGGCACGGACTGAACGCCCAGTAGGGGATCAAGAGTTGGCCGCAGTGATCTGTCACAACGTGGTTGCTATTGTTGTTACTGTTATTATTGTAACAGGACTTAGGGCAGGACTTACGTGGGTCGGACTTGGAAAACATGTCTTTGTCCAAAAGGTTCCTGAAAGAAGGAGAGAGAGGAGGAGTTAGCAGAGCCCAGGAAAGGAGGCTCTCATGGGACTCAGGCCTTTCCTGAGACCCCAGGCTGTTTATTTGGCCCATTACAGCCCACAGGGCGGGCACTGGCGGGTCCTCAGCTCAGCTTCCGAAAGAGTGCAGCTCCCGACCTCTCCCCCCACCATCCTGCAGCTCCCGACCTCTCCCCCCACCATCGTGCAGCTCCCGACCTCTCCCCCCACCATCCTGCAGCTCCCGACCTCTCCCCCCACCATCCTGCAGCTCCTGACCTCTCACCCCACCATCCTGCAGCTCCCGACCTCTCACCCCACCATCCTGCAGCTCCCGACCTCTCCCCCCACCATCCTGCAGCTCCCGACCTCTCCCCCCACCATCGTGCAGCTCCTGACCTCTCACCCCACCATCCTGCAGCTCCCGACCTCTCACCCCACCATCGCCACACGCACGCTGGTACCCTGGATCCCACAGCCCCGCTCTTGGGCCAAATCTCTATTTGCCCAATGTCTTAGCCTGTTGCAGAAATTCTCCTCTTACCATATCTCTATCTCTCAAAAAATAAAATCAAGCCATCAAAAGGTATCCATCCAGTGTCCATTCTCTCAGGGCTTTACTTGCCAACAGTTTATCCCATCATCTCATCTGTGCTGATGGAATCATGAGTTATCCCTCCCAGGGGATGCAGACTCATTTGGTCAAGGCCACAGCTAACACATGGCCCTGGTAATCAGACTTGCAACAGTCAGCAAGATGATGGACACCATGTTTGGGGACTGAGAGGTCTTCGAACAGGTGCGAGCCCCCTGCCTGCCTCTGCAGTCACAGCTCCGGCCCACTGGACCGCGTGACGGGTCAGGCACTGTGCTAAGTGTCCTGTAAAGAGCAGCTCCCAATTCTCACACTGCCCTCCAAGGTCAGTGCTGGGCAGGCATCATCCCATCTTACAGATGTGCAAGTGGAGGCACAGGAGACCAGGCAAGGGTCTGCCCTGCACACCTGGTGTCCCTCCAGCTCTCTGAGCTGTTTCCTCATCTGCACAGTGCAGACCACCATGCCAGCCTTGAAGGCTGCACAGCCCTGCGCTGCCCCTCAGCCTCCCGCTCCTGCGTACCCCTGGTTTCCCCCTGCTCTCCCCAGGGCGTTCTCTGGCAGGTGGGCTGCAAGTATTTACGCTCCTTACCAGTCCAATCCCCTGAGGCATGCTCCAGTCTCCCAGAGGGGCCCAGTGGGACACAGCCCCAGGAAACCTATTCATTAAAGACCAAGTTGACTGGGCAAAGGCTCCCCACATGCCCCATCCCTGAAGGAGCTCCCTATGGGCCCCTCCCCCATGCTCGAGCTGCCCCCCACCCCCACTCGGCTTCCTACAGTGCCCTGAATTAAGCTGTGTCCTGGCCAGCCATCTCAGCCTTGTCCCACTGCCCTCCCAGATGTCCCCAGAGGTCCTCTCACCTTTCCCCTCTCCACTCCCACACTCCCCCATGGGCCTTTGTGCCCCTTGAACCCCGCCCCCCCCAGAGAGGAGAAACACCCGACATGGGTCTGCGTGGCTTCCTGTCAGCCAACTCCAAATGCGTGCCCCACCTTCTCCTGAGGAGGGCGCCTGGGGCCCAGGGAGGGGCGGGGAGGGGCCACTCCCACAGCAAGCAGTGGTAGAGCCACAGGCCTGGAAGGAGATCTTACACTGAGTCACCATCACCAAAGCCATCAGACGTGACAGCTTGTCTGGGCAGCCTGACCCCACACTCAACTCAATCGCCCATAACCTCCATCCTGACTGGGGAGCCAAAGGCGTACTGACAGGCAGATAGACACACACAGAGGCAGTAGCAACTTGGCGTGAGCACGTGGCACCCCTGCGCCTGGGGAGGCCCCAGATGATGCCATGAATCACCCAGCTGCAGTCCCCAGGCAGATTTCCAGAGATGTCTCTGAGAGATTTCCCAAAGCCACATCCTCTACTCCATTCTCTTCATTCAGGGGGCCTCTCCCCAATGGCACACAGCCCCTCTACTAGCCCCCTCACCCCTCCACCACACCGGCTCCCAGCCAGCTGTCACTCTGGAAACCATCTGATAAACCTCCCAGCCCCCCACAGTGAGAATCAGAGGAAACTGTAAGCGACTGGAAGCAGCTGCTCATCCACACCGAGGCGGCTGACCTGTGCCTGGGTCGACCTACCCTCCTGCAGAGAGCTAGGTTTGGGGGCAAGAGCGTCTGTCTTGCTTTAAACAAAGAACAACATGCCTTAGCACCAAAGATGGCTCTACAGTGGTGGAACCTGAGGCACAGTGAGGAGCTGGGAAGTAAGAAAGAGGGTTGGGGGGTGGGACTGCTCTGCTAAAGCAAGTGCTAGGCTTCTCTCTGGATGCTATAAAGAAATTCCATAATTACATAAAATCCTAGAATGGTCAAGCTGCAAGGGGCCTCAGAGGTCGCCTTTTCCAATTCCTTTATAAATCAGGAATGTGAGACTCAGAGAGAAGGCAAGTGACTTCTCCAAGGTCTGGGTCCCCTCCAAGTCTGGGTCCGGAACTCAGACTTAGTCATTTCTAGGCTAGTAAGAAAGAGAGTGAGATCCTGGATTTCAGCCTGGGTGTGCGTGTGTTGTGTGTATGTGTGTGTGTGTGTGTGTGTGTGTGTGTGAGAGAGAGAGAGAGAGAGAGAGAGAGAGAGAGAGCGAGCGAGCCAGCTTTATCTTCAAAGAGAAGCAGACAGGCTTTTCTTAGCTCTGCCCGCCCTCCCAGCTGGGCAAGAGGCACACAGCTGGACTAAGAAATAGAATCCAGCCAACTAGCTTTGGTGGCTCCCTGCCCAGTGACCTTGGGTCTCTCACTGCACCCTGGGGCATGGGTCATCCTGGTCACGAACCCAAGGGCAATGCCAACCCTTTTCCCTCCATGCTGCTGAGATTATGCTTATACCCTTCCAGACCCACTCCCATCCTTCCTCCTTGATCTTGCCTTTCCTGAACAGACACTGACTAACAGCCACTTCCTCTCCCCTCCCCTGAGCTCTCTCTGGCCTGGAGTGTGCAACCCTCTGATTCGTACTCAGCACACCCTGGGCAGCAAAAGCAGGGGTGCCTCTGTCTCTCACACTGGCTGTGTGCTCCTCCAGGACAGGGACCCCGCCTGTGCATCGGGCCAGCCTAGCATCTGACTCAGAGCAGGAGCCTGGCAAATTGGATGGAGACCAAAGCAACGGCCAGATGGGTGAGTGAGGTCCTTGTCTCCTCACCGGCATGGCGCCTGGGCATGCTCAGGGCGAGCGCCAATACTTCTTCTTAGCTGGAGAGCCTAATGGTTAAGTGCATGGGCTGCAGTCAGACATGCTGGGTCCACATCCCAGACCTGGACAAGTTACTTGCCTTCCTTGTGCCTCAGTTTCCCCATCTGTAAAGTGGGGCTAATAGCAGTTCCTCCCTCAGGACTGCTGTGGACCCAGCAGCCCTCAACCAATGAGGCTTGTCAGATGGGTCCGTCATCGCGGGCCAGGTGCAGAGCAGAGCAGTCACTCCCACGGTGGGTGACAAAGGAGAGACAGGATGGGTGACACGGCCACCTCCACCCTCACCAGTCCAAGGAAGCCCACCCCCAACATACACACTTCCAATGCCCTGCTGTGAAGTGCATGTTGAATGCCCCACGGGTGGGGGCCACCCCATCACCCCAGCCTCAGGCTTCCCCTTGGCCTCCCTTCCTTGAGGACCCTCTGCTCCTCTGCCTGGTCCCGGCACCCTCCATGGTCTCTGACCCTCACCTCGCCCACACTTGCCCCACCTGTGCCTCACCTCGACTGCCTGTCCCCCTGGCCTTGAGAAGCACAGTGGGCCTCTCGCTTCTTGGGACTCGCCCCTTCTCCCACTTATAAGACAGATTCTTGGGCCCCATTCCTGGAGTTTGACTTTGTAGGTCTGGGCAGGGCCCCAGAAGCGCCACACACACACACACACACACACACACACACACACGCACACACGCTCAGTTTCCAATGACAGCAGTCGATACCACACGTCAGGACACCGGGTCTTAGGGCCTCGGCCTCACACACTGCAACAGCATACTCATGCGTGGCTCGTGAAGGCTCTCACGTGAGTCTCACCCTGATCCCCTGGGGACTCAGAGGCTCAGAGAGGGTGAGGGACTTGCCCACGGGCACACAGCCGACAGGAGCCGAGGGAGTGGAAACGAGGTTTTCCACCGCCAAGCAGGGCCCGAACCACAAGGGCACAGACAGGCTAGACCCTAAGTGCTTTTTCTCCACATTCTATCTTTGGACAGCTCAAAGAGAAATTTTTTCCAACAGGCAAATGTATTTTTCCCCTAAAGAGCATCAAATCCTTCAACTGTCCGCTCAGCAGCCTGGAAATTGGCTTCTTTTGTTCTTCAAATCAAGGCCAAGGAAGCAGGGCTCAAGGCCCCTTTCCTCTCCACTCTCCCCCAAGGAACCGCTTCCAATCCAGTGGCAGTGAGAGAGGGACCGAGACCGGAGCTGAGGCCAGCGGTCTCCACACCCCAGCCATGGGGAAAGCACTGGAGAGGCCGAGATGAGAGCTCCTGGCTGGTGCCAAGGGAGGGGGCCTAAGGGCAGCAACTGCCATCTGGAGATTACAAATGTTGACAGTAGAAGCTGCTGTCAGAGAGAGGAAGAGACTCCTGTCCTCAGGGAGCCCAGTCTGAGGGGGACACGGCCTGTCCTCGGGGAGCCCCGTCTGAGGGGGACACGGCCTGTCCTCGGGGAGCCCAGTATGAGGGGGACACGGCCCCGTCCTCGGGGAGCCCCGTCTGAGGGGGACACGGCCCCGTCCTCGGGGAGCCTCGTCTGAGGGGGACATGGCCCCTTCCTTGGGGAGCCCAGTCTGAGGGGGACACGGCCCCGTCCTCGGGGAGCCCAGTCTGAGGGGGACACGGCCCTGTCCTCGGGGAGCCCAGTCTGAGGGGGACACAGCCCCATCCTCAGGGAGCCCAGTCTGAGGTGGACACGGCCCTGTCCTCGGGGAGCCCAGTCTGAGGGGGACACGGCCCCGTCCTCGGGGAGCCCAGTCTGAGGGGGACACGGCCTGTCCTCGGGGAACCCAGTCTGAGGGGGACACGGCCCTGTCCTCAGGGAGCCCAGTCTGAGGAGACACATTTGTTCCTGAGCTGAGTTGGGGGTTACCCTACCATCACCCCGTCCTCTCTGAGAAGGCCCACGCGGCGGCCTGGATGCACTGAGCAGTGACTCTGGCTACAGCGTAGAAGGAAACACAGAAGGAGCGCCCACCCCGCTTCCCTGACCAGAGGTCCTTCATAGGGTCCGTGGATGCCCTGAAAAATGTGGCATATTGCTACACAGTGATGCATCCTTTTGGAGGGCGTTCACCATCTTCCCAAAGAGGTTCATTAGGCTGAAACAGTTAAGAAAACAGATTTATCTTCTTTCCTCAGCATCCCCCAACCTCTGACAGAAGGTGGGGGTGTGCAGAGCAGAGACTTGCAGCTTCGCGGCTGGTCCCAAACCCAGCTCTGCCTCTTACTAGCTGCAATGACCTACTGGCTTCTTTGTGCCTCAGTATCCCCATCTGTAAAGTCAGGGTAACAGTCCTCGCCTAGGGGTCCTCTGCGAACAGTGTCCAGCACACGGGAAGTTGCTGTCCGTGCCTGGCATCCAGTAAGTGCTCCCTAAAGGCCTGAGGAGGACGAAGCGGCTTCTGGTGGTGTCCCAAGCTCCCCGGGCGGGGCTGCAGCGGGACCTCGAGGGCTGGCACGCCCTTGCCCACCATTGCCCATTTGGCTGTGTGGCCCTCCTTGAGGACAGCAGACGGGACAGGTAAGCCAGCATCAGGGAGGAACAAGAGCCACGAGGAGGCCCACAGAGACCCCTGAGCCTGAGGGGCCCGCCAGCAACACCCCACTTCTCTATGGAGCAGTTCAACACCAAGCATCAGGCCAGCACCCAGGCAGGCCAAGAGGACGGGAGAGGAGTGTAAAGCCTGCACCACACCCTTTGTTGGGTGCTTACTCTGTGACACCCTGTGCACCCCTCATATCAGTGCCAGCAGGCAGATGTCACCCCATGCTACAGGACAGGCAGCTGGACTGAGAGCTGTGCCCGGTGTCACCCAGCTTGCAAGGCGGCGCGCCATCGAACTCTGAAGCCCAGGCCCATCTGGACATGTCACAGGGAGCACCTGCATTCCAGAACCCAGGGTCCCCCAAAGCCCTTCCGGCCAGAGCTCCTCACACCTCTCACTTTCCGTTTCTTGGCCCCAGCCTCATCGGGGCTGCTCCCACAGGAACGACGGAAGAGAACTGGGGGGCTTTCCATCTCCTCCTGCCCTGCTCCCCATCCTCACAGGCAGAAGTGATCCAAGGGAAGACTCTGAAGGAGCTGGGGAGACAGGGACCTTGGCACCCAGCCCCTGGCACTTGCCCATCTCCCCTTTCAGATCCCACCCTCACCCGTGTGCTCTGTCTCCCTGCCGAGTGTCCTTGCCAAGGTCTAAAAAGCAATTTTCTCATGGCTTGGAGAGCGATCCTTCCTGGGCTATTTGCATTTTTATCATTATTAATTATTGTAATAATTGTCCCTCCCATGCTGCATGACCCAGGGAAGAGAGCCCTGGCTCTGGCTGACCTCAGATGCATCCAAGCTGGAATCTCTACACATGGTAATTCTGTGACCCTGGACAAGCGACTTCGCCTCAGTTTCCCCATCTGTGCATGGGGTTACCTAGGGGCCTTGCGCAGTTATTGTGAAGCCAAGCATTTAAAATAGAAATGTAGGAAGCATGCTCAAGTCCTCTCTCCCTGTGCCCACCCCATTCATCAAGTCCTAAAGGTTTCTACATCAAAATCACATCCCAAATCTGCCCGCTCTTCCTCACGCCACCCTCAGCATCACCTCTCACGTGGATGCTGCAGTGGACTCCTGCCTAGCAATGTGCTCCAGTCCCTGTCTCTTTCCTCCCTCACCGGTCAATTCTCTCAGAGTACCCAGAGAAAATGTTTAGAAGGCCAATCAGATCACATGACTTCTGTTTAACCCCGCCCCCAACTGCTATTAGAATAATAAATCAAACTCCTTAGCATGGGTCATAGGCCATGATCTGCACCCCTACTCCATTTCCTCTCTGACCTCCTCCTTCTCCACTCCTCCCTGGATATTCACACTGCTCCAGCCACACTAGCCTCCCTGCAGTTTTGCAAGTATACCAAGCTCTTTTCTGCCACTGGGCCTTTGCACTTGCTGTTCTATCTGAATCACCCTCTCTCCAGATCCTCCCCCAAATGGATTTCTCACTCATTGGCTCTCAGCTCAATGTCACCTGCCCATCCTGTCTAAAGCATCCCCAACAACCACAAACTTACTTGCAGAACACGTATCTTTATCAGACATTATCTAATAAACAATGTGTTTGTTTATATTCCCTACCACCAACACCAATGTGAGTTCTATGAGAGAAGAGAGTTTGTCTATCTTGTTCACCACTATGTCCTCAGCACTTCGAACTGTGCTGGGCACAAAGAAGCCTCTCAATAGCAAATGAGAATTAGTATCAATTATCGAATGAATGTATGTGTCAGTAGTGATCAGTTATTGGTACCTATCATCACTTTGAGATTAGTTAGCACATTCCACTTTACATAAGACTTCACAAACATATTCTCTCTTGTCTTCATAACAATCCTACAGGATGTTAACAGAACCAGTATTTCCCCCATTTTACAGATGGAGAGACTGAGGTTAGAGAATTTAAATGACCTGGCCAAGGTTTCAGAGAAGGTAAGTCAGGAATTGCGTTGACTTGCAGTGTCCTGCCCAGAAGGGATAAAGCCATCCTATTGAGACCTTCGGGCATTATGCCAGGCCAGCAGAGGTGAGTGATATTAGGGGACAGAGGCACCTTGCAATGTTTTGAAATCACACTAAGTCTTTTTTTCTTGCCCAGGAAACTGACAGGAAGAGAAGTAGTCAGGGGACCAGCTAAGCTGTGTTTGGATAATCAGTCAGTCACCTAACACTGGCTGTCCACTGACTGCAGGAAAATCCAAGGAGCCAGTCCTCAGGGCCAAACCCTAGGCCCCTGTGTCCCCAGGAGCTCAAGGAGTCTATGTGTCACCTGGAATGCCTCCTTGTGGCAGAGTCCATGGCTGTCTAACGTCAGGCATTCCTCACTCTCTTCCTGCTAACAGAATCCACATCGGTTCGGGTATCTGATGGAGACACCCAGGAGTTTTTGTTGCTGCTGACTCAATTGTGTACCCTCCAAAATTTATACATTTAAATACTAACCCCCAATGTGGTGGTATTTGGAGATGAGGCCTTTGGAAGGAAATTAAGGTCATTTGAGGTCATAAGGGTGGGATTACGATGGGATAAGTGTCCGTAAAAAGACACACTAAAATCCGGCGGTGTGGCTCAGTGGTTGAGCGTCGACCCATGCACCAAGAGGTCGCTGGTTTGATTCCCAGTCAGGGCACATGCCCGGGTTGTGGGCCCGATCCCCAGTTGGGGGCATGAAGGAGGCGGCCAATCGATGTTTCTATCTCTCTCTTCCTCTCCCTTCTTCTCTCTTTAAAAATCAATAAAGAAAAACAATTTTAAAAGTACACCACAGAGCTTTCTCTCTCTTTCTTTCTCTGCCATGTGGGAACGTAGCAAGAAGGTGGCCATCTGAAACCAGGAAGAAAGTCTTCACCAGAACCTGACCACGCCGGCGACCAAGGCCACCCATCTTGGCCTTCCATTCTCAAGAGCTGTGATAAATAAACGTCTGTTGTTTAAGCCGCCCAGTCTATGATATTCTGTTACGGCAGCCCAAGCTGAATAACATACTGGTCTAAGGTTGCACATGAGACCCACTATGGCCACTGAAATAAAAGGGGAAATCTGCTGAGAGATTTTAGAAGGGACTGTATTTTCCAGAAAAAAGAATTTTCCAAAGCGAGGCCTTGGCCCTGTGCCTTGCTTCCTGTCTCTGGGTGTGGCTGTGGTGAGGCAGCCACTGTACAGTAACGAGGCCCACCATCTGGATAATGGCAGAATACACAGATAGTTGGGTCCTTGATGGCGAAGTGAGTTGATAAACCAGCAGATAACCTACCTCCAGACTCACTGTGATCTGAGAAAAATAAGTGGATTTAGGGTTTGAATCACCATCAAACTTTCTGTTACCTATGGCTGAAGTATTCCTAACTGAACCTGACCTCTCTGTGCCCCTAGCTTTACAGCCTTATTCCCCTCACCTCCTCCCCACCCTCCCTTCCCAGCGGTAAGTCATCTCCGGCAATGGCCTTGGGTCTGAGCAGGGGAGCTGTGGGCTGGGAAAGGAGAGACGGGAAGCTACCACCACGTGGTCGGACACATGGAAGGCTGGCTGCCATCCCATAACCCTCTGGCCTCTGCTCCTCGGGGATTCCTCCAGCTCAAGGTTTGCCTCCCAGAGCCAGAGAAAACAGCTATTTCTTGGTCACGTGATTGGTACCGAGGCCCCTACCGCGATCCTCATGGAGACCCCACTCCCAGTCTCAAAACGCCCTCAAAAGCTTTGGAGTTTGAGGAAATGGAATTTGAAGCCCCTTTCCAAAACGTACTAAATGTGTAACCTTGGCAGTTCCTTCAACCTCTCTGAGCCCTGATTTCCTAATCAGCAAAAAGGGGAAGTACTGTCTACCTCACAGGACTGTTGCAAAGTTAGAAGGATACAGTAATGTGGTAGGGAGGACTCTAAGATGGTCCCCCAGACTCCCGGCCCCTGGTATACAAACCTACAGAATCCCCTCCCCTGAGTGTGGGTGGGACCCGGGAATATGATGAGATGCTCACTCCTGTGACTACTGTTACTTTATATAAGACTCTGTCATAGTGGAGCGGGGAGAGGTTCTCCTGCTGGCTTTGGAGAAGTGAGCTGTCATGATGTGAGAGGCCCACGTGGCTAGGACCTGAGGGCGGCCTCTCGGAGCTGAGCCACCCCAATCCAACAAGCAGTAAGAAAACAGGACTTTCATCTTACAGCTGCAAGAAACTGAATTCTGCCAACACCTAAATGAGCTTGGCTTGGACCCCAAGCCAAGATGAGATCACAGCCCCTGCAGGTACCTTGATTTCAGCCTGGGGGGACCCTGAGCAGAGATGCCAGCTGTACCATGCCTGGACATCTGACCTACAGAAACTGTGGGATAATAAATGGCTGTTGTTTTAAGCCGCTAGGTTTGTGGTAATTTGTTACACAGGAATGGAAAACTAATATAATAATCTTAGTTTGGACCAAATTGCTATTTGAGTAGGTCAAAAAGTGTTGCGTACAGGCAGTTGCACGTGGTTCAGCCCGATACAGATGTGAAGTGCCTAGCACGTAGTAAGCACTCAATAAATCCATTGTTATTATTCCCCTTGCTCCACTAAAGCATGCCCTGGCCTATTCAGTGGCTCACTGGACCTTTTTTTCCTAGCACTGGCTTTGACAGCTGCCCACTGCACCCGGCCCTCCTTCCCCAGAGCCGCCCTCCGCTGCCTGTCAGATGAAAGCCTTCAGAGCCCATTCGCACCCCTTCTGAGAGGCCCAGGGACAGCTCCGGAGCCTGACTGCCTCTCCTGCCCCAGGGAAGCAAAACACCAACCGGAACCGACAGCAGAAAACAACATCTCTGGGGCAGAGGCAACAGCTGCCCACCAGCCCCATGCCAGCTGGTGGGGAGAGGGCAGCTGCTTGAGAGATTCCAGCAGGGCTAAGCAACGCCTGCCTCTGGACTGCACCCCCCTCGCCTTCTCTCGGGGTCTGGGAGCCCCACCAGGTGGAAGCGAGCTTTGCCTCTTCCAGCAGGATCCTGTGGGGAAGTGCAAAGGTTTCCTGTTACATAAAAAATGCAAATCGCTCTTTCTAACCAGCAGGCTGGTCCTGATCTGTTGCATTGGATGACGCATAGAAACTAGAAAACTAGTGTGGCCCTTGGGGAATGGGATACTGGACAGGTGAGTTTTGACTGGGTCTGCAGGGAGGCTAACCGAGTCAGGAAAGGTCTGGAACAGACCACCAGAGGTAAGAGAAGCTGTGGCTCACACTTCCTACAATGTCTGCTGGTATTTGGTTCCATAAACCATCTACTCTACTCACTCAGAATCTCTAAATGTCAAATACATGTCAATAAAGCTGGGGGGGGGGGGGTGGAAGGTAAGAATCTCTACATGGATCAGATCTCCAGGACCCACACAGAACCTGGGACTCAACTAAAGAGACAGATTTGTATTTACTTTCAGGTGTCAAATAATAGGCAATGTAAATTACATTCATGGATCAACCCTCCTAACTACGATAAGGATTATTAGACTTCTTTATAGATGAGGAAACTGAAGCTGAGTAGTTTACCCAATGTCACAGGGATAGAACTCAGGAAGACTGATCCCACAGCCCATGTTCTTAACCACTGAGCCAAACAACCAGGCACTTTGTGACCTTTGGTCCTAAGTTCACCAATGTCAGTAAAAAACAATGATTTGGGAGTGAACTATTGATTAGCTCAAGAGATACACTACCTACAACAGGGGCCCGAACATGTCCATCCCACAGTGTCATCTGCCTTCTGCGGAGGCTTGGCTGGGTGTGCTGAGGCTCAGACGTGCCCCTGTACCAGGCAGCTTTGCTCAGCTAGGAGTGCCCTAGGATGGCAGGGCAGGTGCTTGGGTCCTTCCCCAGGCAAGAGCAGGGAGCTTCTAGAACTGCAGGAGGTGGCAGGGGTCTTCCTAAGGAGCAGAGAGGGAAGGGGACTGGCCCCCAGTTCCCTGAAACATCAGCCTCCCTCGACCCCAGCTGCTCATTCTGAAGCTCCCTGGAGTTCTTACCCCACCAACACCTCTGCCTGCCCTAGGCAGGGGCACCCCATAGCCTTCTCCTGGGGCCCAGGCAGGGCTGGCCATGGGATGCAGGGACAAGGACTTGACTCTCATTAATTGGTGACTGTGGAGTGTAGAATATACTGCAAAAATCATTCTGTGCGGCTCTCCCTCCTCCCCATCCTCCTCTCCTCCCCACCTCCTCTTTTTTCTAGAACGTGTATAGTTGGACCTGGTTGAGGCAAAGAGATGAGTTTACAATTTCAAGCCCACCTATATTGTTTTCAGTCCTCCCCTCTGTTCCAGATGACTCCCCCTCCTCACTCCTTCCCACCAAAACCTACTTTCCACCCTCTGGCTTTCAGGACAGCAGAACAGAGCCTGGGGCAGGCCCCTCAGGCTGGTGGATCAGATGTCCTGAGAGGGAATGGATACCAGATTCACCCACCATGATCTCAAATGCATCCCTAGGTCCCTTTTAGGCAAAAGATCTGACACCTCTACTTCCAGAGAGCAAACAGGAGGGACCAAGCATTACGGCCTTACAATAATCATTGTAGCTACTTATTGAGCACCAACTGTGTGCCAAGCAAGTGCCAAGCACCGTACTGGGTACTTCGTGATCCTCTATTCCGGTAAGTTAATTCCTCCAACAGTATTGTCAAGTACTTGCTATGATGTGCCAGCCACTCGTTCAAGCACGTGAGCTACCTTGGCAAATGAGGTTTCTCATTGTTTGCACTTGACAAATGGGGGAGACCTAGGCTAAGAGTCAGCCCCTAGTGCTGGAGCAGATTCCATTTCAAAGTGTCTGACCCCAAAGCCACAACGCCGTGTGCCCTCTGCCTCCTCTCCTCTCCACTGGAGTGGAGGGTTCGTAGGTCTGAGTCAGGATGGGGATCTCTGCCCTCAAATGCTTAGCTAGTTGCTTTGGGGGAGGAAGGATAAAGTCCACACACCTGAGCTGTCTTCAGAGGCTGAGTGCTCTCAGTATGTAAATGACCCCATGGCCCAGGCTGAGTATCAGGACCCAGGGGACACAGAAGACAGTGATTCGGGTTGGGTCTCTCATGGGTGAGAAGGAGGGCTGGAAGTGGGGCCATGAGGCCAGGCTTTTCGGGGTGCAGGGCATGAACTGGCAGAGATGAAGGAGGGGGGAACTCTGGATGGGGCATGGGTTGTTCATGGGCTTGGAGGTGGGAGGATCCTGAGACAGCGCTGAGAGGCATGACTGAAGGCTGGAGGGGGGTCAGGCACAGGGACGTGTGACTTGCTGGAGGAGGAGGGCGGGCTGTGGCAGCTGCTGGTGGCTGAGGAGGTGAGACTGGAGCTACCAGGCCATCAGGATTCTCCCAGCAGAGTAATGGCAAGATGCACATGGCGCTGGGGGATAATTCTGACAGCACTGTGTGGGCCTGGGAGAGACATGTGGGACTTATCACCGGAGCCTGGCTTAGGGGTGCAGCTATGTTCGACATCAACCCTCACTCTCACTCACCCTCAACCCCCCACCAATCCCTTCCTCTCTCACCACCTCCCCCCCCAGCCCCCCACCCCAGGGCCCAGGTCTTCTGGCTCTATCTGCACCTACCCACTGCCTGGAATACAGGGGTGGGGGGGGCCATGAGGCAGAGTAAAGGGTCTGACCAAAGAGGGGCCTGAAAGAGGATAGGGTGGGTGATTTGGAACGATGGCACAGCCAGGACTTGAGTCATTTGGGGCAAGGGGATGGCATCTCAAGGGACCTCAAGATGGGCTGTGCCTGGACCACAGTGCCCCTCACAGTTCCAGCAAGGAAGTGACCCTAGGCCAGCCACAGGGTGACTGCACTAGGGAAAAGTACCGCCATCTCCACCTGCACCCCCTTACTGCCTGGGGCAGCCTTCCCCTCAGATAAGAGAACCTGGCAGAGACCCAGCTCTGAGATGAAGTTATCCCCAAAGCCTGTGTGACATGACAGGATTTGGGGGTAGAAGCCCACAAAAACACCCTCCCCCTCCCCTGCTGGGCTCAATTACACACGCAATGTTATAGTCCTTTGGCTTAAGATTCTGTACCCAAGTTATTGTTTTTTTAATGGTATCATTTACAATTGTTATCAGTTACCCACACCTCTGTGAATGAATGAGCCAATATGATCCTTTTCCAAGAGTCAGTTTTGTTGATGGAGGTGAAGACAGGCGTTAGAATCCTGGGATCTGAGACGGTGGGTGGGTGGGGAAGAAGGTGGGGGTGTTGGGGCAAAGGAGGGGGGAGAAGAGAGAAAAGGAGGGCAAGAAGGCAGGGGCTGGGCACACCTGTGAGGGACGGTGTGTCCCTGCCCAAATGACTCAAGTCCTGGCTGTGCTGTCGTTCCAAATCACAGCCGATCACTCACTTCTAGATTTGGGGAGGAGTTGATCAGAAATAACCTGTTCGAAGACCCCGGTATAGCCTTTCACTCCCTCCCTCTCCCCACTCGGGCGCCTGGACCCCTGTTCCTGTGTCTTCATATCTCCTCGCAGCAACAGCACCGAGAGCAAACTTTCGGAATACGACCCCAAGCCTGGCTTCCATTCCACCGTCGCCACCCGCGGCTGGCAGGGGCTCTTGCTGGACAGGAGGGGGTTGGGGAGGAGGGAGGCGTCCCGGAATCGAGGACACGGGCCAAGGGCCTCCGGGTCCATAGGCGGGACAGGGGAACCCGGCCAGTGGGCGGCTCACCTGCAGGACACGGTGATCTCCACCTTGGTGGCTGGGATGCTGCCCGCCAAGGAGTCGAACTCGCTCAGCGACGTCATGTCCTCGGGCTGCTCCATCGCCCACCGCGCCCCCCACCCCAAATTAGTCAACCCCTGCGCTGTTCACGCCTTCTCGGGAGCAACTGAAACCCTGGGCTCTCCCCCAACTCCGGAGCCAAGGCTGGGCGGCAAAGGGAGGAGAGAGAGGAGCTCAAGAGGGGCGTGGGAAGTGAGGGAGGGAAGGGGGGCGGAGGGAGCGGGGGCCGCGGATCAGGGGGGTGGGGTAAGGGGGCCGCGACGAGGAGGCCGGGGGCCCAACGGACAGGGGCGAGACGCCCAGGGAGCTGGGGCGCAGCGGGGCGAGGTGGAGGGGCGCGGGGCGAGGGCGCCGGGAGGGACGCGTGCAGATTCGGGCGGGGGCAGAAGGAGTGCAGGAGAGAAAGGGGGCGTGGGGGGCCGGTGGGGCGCAGGCAGCGGGGGTGGCCGGACGCCGGCAGCTTGGAGCCCGGAGCGCCGGGGCTAACCGCCTCTTGCTGGGTCTCGGCGCGGGCGGCGGCGGGGCTGGGGATGCGGCTGCGAGCGCCACCTCCTCGGCTCGGGCTCCGACTCCGGGGCGCCCGGGCTGCGGGAAAATCAAATCTGCCCGAAGCCGCCGCCTCCTGCCACCCGGGCCGGGCTGCTTGCGGGGCGGTGAGCGCCGGAGGGGGCGCCCGCAGGGGCCGGGGCGGGGCCGCGGGCGGGGTCTGCGCGCCCGGCTGAGTGTGTCTGTGTGAGCGTGTCTGTGTGTGCGCGCGTGGCAGGCGTGGGGACGCGGCTCCAGATGCTGGGAGCCTTGGGGGTGACAGCCTGAGATGGTGGGGCAGTGCGCGTCTCCAGCTGCGCCGGCCCCCCACTCCCCACCCACTCATGGGGTCTCCACCCACGGGGGAAGGAGACGAATGTGCGGACCAACAGGCACCTGTTTGAGAAAGGTCTAAACGGGGCGCGGCGTGGGGACATGTGCAAAAGAGAACCCACACACACCCAGAGGGTTGGGGAGTTCTCTGCAGAGGGTGCCCCCACCGCGAGGGGGCGGGTCTCAGTCCAGAAG
This sequence comes from Tadarida brasiliensis, assembly GCA_030848825.1. Taxonomy (NCBI): domain Eukaryota; kingdom Metazoa; phylum Chordata; class Mammalia; order Chiroptera; family Molossidae; genus Tadarida; species Tadarida brasiliensis. Next base: position 10,475,718 of record CM061262.1, read on the forward strand.
CGGACTCCGCCTCTCCTGGGGACGCGTATGGGGGCGACCCTAGAGCCCCGAAGAGCCGCCTCGGTTTTCTAGTGAGGGCCCTTAGGCCTAGGAGGGTCGGTGCCTGGGCTCGCCCCAGTCGCCGCTGGCGCCTGCCGGGCCTGGCCACGCCGAGTCAGCCACGTGAGCCACGCGCCAGCGCCCTCCCCAACCATGGCCCTTCGTGAGCACAAGGCTGAGCCAGCCCCCGGGTCTGGAATCTTCCTCCACCACACTGAGAGAGCGGCCTGAGCTCCCTGGGCTTCTAAGCCACCAGCACGGAGTAGGCGCCTGCTGTGGCCGAGGCTCTGATCCCTGCCCTGGGAGCGAGGGGGGACACTGAGGCACCTCTCAGGAGGCCCCACCCCGCCCCAGCTCGTCCTTACGGGCCTGGGGTCACAGCGCTGTGGCAATTTCCGGGGCTGAGCGCGTGGACTCGTCTCCAGAGAATCCTCCGCACCCCTCCTCAGCCTGGGCCTGAGCTTTGCTGAGATGGAGCCGCCTCCTCTGAGCCCACCGCGGAGCGCTTGGCACCCCCGCGCCTCTGTGCCGGGAGAGGGGCCGGGGAGTCCAGGAACCCAGGCTGGACCCGGAAAAGCCACGCCCCCTGGGCCCTGTCTTTAGCCCCTGAGTATACTGGTTGGTGGAGATTCTGTTTGAAGTCAATTCCCGGAACATCAGATACAGCCAAAGTCAAAGATAAATATAAGAACACATTCCTTGGACTGAGTTAAGTGTTTTCCTTTTACCCATGGCACAGTGTGGGCTGGACTAGGTTCTGCCACCTGGGACCGACAGCAAGGGGCAGAGGCGCTGGCATTCCCAGGGCAGTGGGGCACAGCTGGGTGGGAAGGCCCCCTAGGGTTTGGGCCAGAAGCCCACTCTACACGGAGAACAATTTGGGCCTCCTTTCCTGAGGGATACAAAACTGGGCTTGGAACTATGTGCTTCACACCTCTACCCCCACAGACCTGTCCTAGACCCTGCTCCAAACATACTTGTGGAATACGTTCTTCATTCATTCCACTGGCATTTATTGAGTATCTGCTGTGTTCTTGGCCTGTGCTAGAGCCGCTTGAGAAACTTCTTTGAGAACAATGATAATCACCATTATATTTTCAAAGAGCTTACCCTGGACCAGACACCATACTTAATTTTTTTAAAGATATTATTCACATATCATAAAATTCACTATTTTAAAGTGTACAGTTCAGTGGGTTTTAGTATGCATGGTTAAATTCTCAAAATAATTATAGGTATGAGGTATTATTATCTACATTTAATAAGTAAGGGCCCTGGCCGGTTTGGCTCAGCGGTTAGAGTGTCGGCCTGCGGTCCAGAGAGACCGGGGTTCGGTTCCCGCTGAGGGCATGTACTTCGGTTGCAGTTTGTCCCCAGCCCTGGTTGGTCGTGTGGGTGGCGGCCACTCGATGTGTCCCTTTCACATCGATGTTTCTCTCTCTCTCTCTTCCTCTCTCTCCCTCCCACTCTATCTGAACAAAAAATGAAAAAATGTCCTCGGGTGAGGATAAAAAAATAAATAAATAAATAAGTAAGGTAGCTAGTGCCCAGAGAGGCTAGATAGCTTGACCATGATCACCCAGCTGGGAACTTGGCAGAGTGAGAATTTGGACCCAGGCCATTGAGACCAAAGCCTGACTCTGAACAAGAGACTTGAATGCCTCTTTGGATGGGGCCAGGTAATGGAGCATCATAAAAGCCATCCATGACCTTAGGCCCTGTTTGGGTGTGGGGGGCAATATTAGGGAGCCATTGCAGGTTGTTCAGCAGGTGAGTGGCGAAATTGTTCTACTATGTAACCTTGTAATGTGACTGCTTCTGGAGTAGCAGCCCCTGGGTCTCTTTCTAGAAAGATTCTGGACGTGTGTCTTTCTTTCTGGTTCCTCTCAGTCATTGCATTTCTATACTGCTGGCTCTTTGGCATAAAACTGTATTAGGTACCTGCTCTGTGCCAGGCACTGTCCTAGGCTCAGAGAATAGACAGGGAAAGAGCAGGAAGTGTCTCCAAAGAGTTCCCAGGCCAGCGGGTGCCCCAGGACACACACAGGTCGGCCTCAGTGCAGCATGGGTGCTGTGGAGATGTTAAGGACCCTCAGAATAGAGAAGCGTGACCAGTGACTCTGCTCCAGGAGTGGGAACAAGGGAGGGTCAGGGGAAACTGCTAAAAGGAGGTGAGATTGAGAAGGACATCGAAGCCCTGGCTGGTTTGGCTCAGCGGTTAGAATGTCAGCCCGCAGTCTGGAGAGACCCGGGTTCGGTTTCCGCCAAGGGTATGTACCTCGGTTGCAGTTTGTCCCTGGCCCCTGTTGGGGTCGTGTGGGTGGCAACCACTTGATGTGTCTCTCTCACATCGATGTTTCTCTCTTCCTCCCTCTCTCCCTCTCGCTCTATGAATACAAAAAGTGTCCTCAGGTGAGGATTAAAAAAAAAAAAAAAAAAAAGACATCGAAGATGATGTCTGTTTGGTTCCCCTACAAGCAGACCCTGAGAGAAAGGTTTGAGTGTGAGTAGTTTATTTGGGACACCAAGGACATGCTATGTGGGGAGTGTGGAGGTGAGACAGGGAAGGCAGCCAGTAGGTGGTTTATCAAGCCAGCTGTCACTGTGGGCGACCAGGGCTCAACCCCACGGAGGAGGAGAACGCGCCTCAAACTAGCCAGCCAGAGGGGGCGGGGAGCAGCATGTACACCTGAGGTCAGTCACTGGCTCAGCGGCCGAGGGCTGCTCCTGGAGGGAGTTAATGCTCTGGCACTTCTGGCCTCACCAGCAGAGTGGAGTGGCCGTGTAGGCTCCAGAAGCCAGAGAAAACTTCAGGGAAAGACACGCAGGAGCCAGCAGTTGGATGTGGGGCTGGAGGGCACCGAAGAGGCAAAGGTTAGGGCAGCTGCTTCAGATGATGACCTGCCTGGAGGGCAAGGCCGAGCAGGCACCCTGGCAGGGAACCAGCATGACTGAGGGCCAGAGAGCTGTGTTTGGGGGCCCTGGTGTGGCTGGAGCACCGGGGGAGGTCATAGAGGGAGAATAGGAGGGCAAGAGGAGAGGGGCCATGAGGGGCCATAGGCCTTGGCTTCCTTCAGGCACAGATGATTCTCAGAAGAGGGCAGCGAAGGAGGGCTGGTCTGAAAGATACTCTTCAACCACATGGCCAACCAGTGAGCCCCAGAACACAAAACTTGCTGATCAGGCCCAGGGCAAAATGCTTACAGTTCTTGCCCAAATGAATTGCTCATGGTTTGAAAGCAGCCCACGGGCGTTGCCATTGAGTGGGACATTTCTCCTTTGAGGGCTATGACTGAGGCCACCTGTGATGTCCAGACAGGCCAGCAGTTGCTGCGGCCATGTTAGAAGTAACCACGGCCCTGGCCCACCCCACCAAGTAATAGCACTGTCCCTCTGATTAAGAACTGTACGCACGGAATGGCTCATGCCCAGATCTGGAATAATCAGCATCAGCGTTTTGCCTTGGCCATCCAAGACTACAAACATGCTCTCCTCTGACCTAATCGTGGTGCTAATGACAGCAGAGCAATTTTGAGAGGCAACTCGCAGCATTGATAAGGAGAGGAAAAGCACCACGGGGCTTGGAGGCAGGCTCCTCACAGGGAGGCAGCTGCGCCCTCCCCGAGGCGCCCTGTAAACCCCGCCCTCGCATCCTCCTGTTTGAGGCTGGGGCTGGTCGGTGAAAAGGGGCACAGAAGAGCAGGACTGCACCTTAGAACGAACTAGGAAAAGGTGTTCTTTACTCTGGGTAAATGCAACCTGTGGAGCAGAGAGCAGGCTGGAACTGAGCCTCCACTCACTCCCTTGGCAGGTGTCCTTGTGCAGTGAACGCCCTGCGCCACCGTACATGGCGCCCTGGAGAGAGAAGGAAAGACAGAGGGCATGACAGGAACCCGAAACCACTATGATAGTAGGAAGTAGGTGCGATGCAGTGTCTGATTCCATCCATTAATAGAAATGGTAGAAGGGGCTTGGCTGGAGACTATCTAGGTTCAACCTGTTCTTTCACTAAAAAGCTTAGAGAGGGGAGTGATGCATTCAAGATCACATGACTCTCCCCTTGATAAGATACTCCACTAATAACAGCAAGGTCAGGTACCCAAGAGCAGGGAGGACCTGGCTGAGGTGTGGGGAGAAGCCATATTCTTCTGTTGGGTAGAGGAAGAGGCAACAGCCAACCACAGGGCTCTCCACACACCCAGGCCCCGTTCCTCCTGGAGGGTGGCAGTCTCGCTGCCAGATGCCCCACCATCCCAGCCAGAACTCATGCCGCCCCTCCCTTCCTATTCTCCCAGATCACAGCTCCAGCCAGCTCCGTCCATGTTCATCTGGACAAAGAAAAGCCCCAGGGCCCTCCTGATAGCCGGGCAGCCTTTCCTGCTTCTAGGATCCACCCCTCCCACCCTCTCGTACCCTGGCATCTGTCTGCAGCCCAGTGGGCACTGGCTTCCTCTCTCACTTCTCATGCCCTCCTTTTCCTTCCAGCCACTCATGCTTTTCCAAGAGAGGGAGGCCTCCCTGCCCTTACAGTCCAGCTACTGAAATCTTTGCACTGACCAGGGGATCCACTTGAACCAGTCAGGTGGTGGCACTCCTCTGCTTGAGACCGTCTGTTGGCGCCCATCCCACTCTCTCCCTGACCTCTCCTACTTAATCATGTCTTTCTCTGGCCCCACTGGCCCCACTCCAGCCACGCTGGCCTCATGGGCCCTGTAGGCTCCTGTCTCAGGGCCTTTGTACCTGCCGTTCCCTTAGCCTGGAACACTTGCCTCTTGGTCCCTCAGGTCCCTCAGGTCTCTGCCCACATGCCCCCTCTGACCACACCACTAACACAGTGTCTCATTACTTTTGTCCTGATCCTCCTTCATTTTTCCTCATAGCATTATCCTTGTCTGTTTCCCCACTAGACCCCAGGTATGCAGGTGAGGATTTCTTGTTCACTGTTGCATTCCCAGTTCCTAAGACAGTGCCCGGCACATAGTAGGTTCTCAGTTTGTCAAATAGCTAAATGAAAAGTCCACCCATCTGGAAACACGGACTCCTTCATAACAACCCTTCAAACAGGGCCCGAGTCCCCGCCCTGCCGAATGTCTCATCCAGCCTTTCCTCCAACAAACATTCATTGAGCATCTGTTATGAATTCAGTTGTTGAATTGTTTGACAACTATCAGATCAAGAATCTCTGGGCCCCTTGGCCAGGACCACAGAGGAGGGAAGGGATTCTTATAAATTTATTTTGTTTCCTGAGAATCTCCCACGTAATAACACAGCAGTGAGGACTTGACATCCGTCACACACTTAATCCTCAGAGTAAGTCCATTTGACAAAGCGCTCCTCTGTGCCGTGAGCTCTGCTAGGTCATCGCTGGGCACGGAGAGGAGGGAGAACCAGTCTCCTCGAAGCTCTGTCCAGGGGAGTTGGAGAACTGGTTTTGAGTTTGTCTTCTAGGAATACGTAGAACAATGGGCATCATCTGCTCCGCCTTGCAGATAAGGAAACTAAAGTGCAAAGTAGTTCAGCACCTTCACTTACCCAGGCTCACACCGGTCAGGGGCAGAGTCGGGATGCAAACCAGGACTCTGGGGGTCCCAGGCCCCTGTCAGTGCCTGACACTTTGCTGCCTCCTCAGTCCTCAGGGCCTGTACGGGAGCCTCAGTGTCTGCCACACCACCCCGGCCCCGGCCCTCACAAGTCCACAGGGCCTAGTCCAGCACCCCGTGATCTGTGCTCAGGGCCTTGATCTTCCACTTTTCACGGTGTCCAACACAGACGTCACAGCCTGTCACCCCCACCCCTGCCCTCATTAACCCCGTGTTTAGCTGGGAACTGTTAGCTGTGGTATCCGAAACCTCAGTGCTGCCGACGACTTTCAAGGTAATCCAACTCACCTAGATTTTGTAGGTCTGGAAACTGGTCCTAAACAGGGAAAGAAATTCGCCCAAGGGTATTTTGCTGAGCAGCAGCGACTACAGATAAAAGCAAACAGGAGCTCTGATTAAAATCAGTCTTCTGGATCCTTCTCTCACTGCAGTTCTTTCAAGGGGTGGGTCCCCTTAAATTTCTGCTGATTGATACACGCCTATGTGCCACCTCTGGGCCTTCCACAGTGAGGGTCGAGGGGACTCTACACCCCCCCCCCAGTCGGGCCTTTACCCTCAACAGGAACCAGCCACACTGGCTGCCCTGGCCTTTCCTCTGCCATTTCCTCACTCCAGGCCCCAATCCTACCCATCCACCATCTCTTCCCAGAAGCTAGCCTGGATTCTCCCAACCTGGCTGTTTCTCCTCCCACTGAACTCCCAAAACACTTCTTTTAGGTAGATTTTTTTTTTTTTGGTATGTGCCCCTAGCGGGAACCGAACCCGGGACTCTCTGGTCCGCAGGCTGAGCTCCAACCGCTGAGCCAAACCGGCCAGGGCTTAGGTAGATTTTTGTTCTCCTCTTCCCCCTTGCAGGGGGTGGGCCCTGAGGACCTTGGTCCTCCGAAGCCTGGCCTTTCCCAGGCTCAGCCCGCCTCTCATTTAGCTGGATTTAATTACATCTGAATATACTACCCCTCAGTCAGCCAGTCTGCTCTTGGGCCTCCTGCACTCTCTCTCCTCTTGATATAAACCCATTTCCTCTTGTTTGAGCATCTTGGGAACTAGAGACCGAGTCCTCACATCTCTTCAGGAGCTTAAAGGCCCAGCGTCCCACCAACATGCTTGCCGCCTTCCGATGGGCCTGCGCAGGCCTGGGTGCGGACGGACAGTGATGTCACCCCTCATTCCTCCCTCCACAGTGGCGGTGCACCTAGGCCTGCACTCTGCCCCTCCCACCTCAGGCTAAGGGGTGGAGTCGGGGTCGGGGCTGTCACTTCACCCAGCCTCAGGTTCTGTCACCGCTGCTCCTCAGCACCTCCCTGGGCTGTACCTGCACTGGGGCAGCTCGCAAAGCCACAGTGTGAAACAGTTTTGTTTTTTAATCCTCACCCGAGGATATTTTTTTCATTTATCTTCAGATAGAGTGGGAGGGAGAGAGAGAGAGAGACAGGAAAAAAACCCATCAATGTGAGAGAGACACATCAACTGGTTGCCTCCCCCACAAACCTGACCAAGGCCGGGGGCCCAGCTGCAACCGAGATACGTGCCCTTGACCTGTATTGAACCCACGACTCTGCTGAGCCAAACCAGGCAGGGCATGAGGACATGTTTTTATTGATATTTTTAGAGAGAGAGAAAGGGGGGGAGAGAGAAACACAAATCAGTTGCCTCCTGTACACGCCCCAACCGGGGATCAAACCTGCAACCTAGGTATGTGCCCTGACTGGGAATCGAACCTGCAACCTTTTGGTATAGAGGATAATGCTGCAACCAACTGAGCCACCCGGCCAGGGCTGAAACATTTTTTTAGGCTCTAAAATCATTTTCATGCCAAGCTGCCTGCCTTTGCCTGCCTGGCTGCTGAAGAAAATGGAAACGCACACAAAATGCTACCAGCCTGGCTTTGCAGAAGCTCAAGTCCCCGTGTCCCCGCCCCTGGAGCTCGCCTGCATCTCCAGCTGCCTGCAGTGACTTCCCTGGGCTTTATTAACTCTGGGCCCTGCAGTGGAATGAGGAGCTCATCAGACACACTTCACATGTTGCGTCCTCTACCCCTGGCTAAGAAAAGTTGCCCTGATTACGAGAAGTATGTGTTCCCGGTTCTCTGATAATTCCATCAGGAGCCAGGGCGAGGCTCAGGTGGCAGGCTTTGGAAGCTGCGGCTGACAGTCTCAGAGAATGCCTGCCCGCCTGCCTGGGGGCAAGAGGCAGAGTGCCTTACATTCGTGTTGTGACCTTGAACCCCTCCTTGTATCTCTGCTCCTTGGGTTCCCCCAGCTTTAAAAATGGGGATAATAACACCACGTGGGTATGAGACGAGGACGTGCTGGCAGTTACCTGGAAGAAAAATACCATCAGGAAATTGTCCAAGTTTAGACCAGAGGGACCCCTCTGGTCTGGGCCCCTCATTCTACAGATAAAAGAACTGAGATGTGGGGAAGGTTGTCAAGGTCACACAGTGATCTGGCTTGTAAACCAGTTTCCATTTTTTTTTTTTTTTTTTAATCCTCACCCAAGGACATTTTTCCATTTTTTGTTCAGATAGAGTGGGAGGGAGAGAGAGGAAGAGTGAGAGAGAGAGAGAAACATTGATGTGAAAGGGACACATCGGGTGGCTGCCTCCCACACAACCCAACCAGGGCAGGGGACAAACTGCAACCGAGATACGTGCCCTTAGCGGGAACCGAACCCGGGTCTCTCTGGACTGCAGGCTGACACTCTAACTGCTGAGCCAAACCGGCCAGGGCTCAGTTTCCATATTTTTTGAGCTGGAGGAGAGAGTAAAGAATGGTAAGGAGCCCTGGCCAGTTTGGCTCAGCAGTTAGAGCGTTGACCCACGGACCAATGAGTTGCGGGTTCGATTCCGGTCAAGGGCATGTACCTCAATTGCAGTCCGTCGCCGGCCCTGGTTGGGGTCGTGCGGGAGGGAACCAGTCGATGTGGCTCTATCACATCAATGTTTCTCTCTCCCTCTCTCTCCCTCCCTCCCACTCTATCTAATGATAAAGGAAAAAAATATCGCCCTGGCCGGTTTGGCTTAGCAGTTAGAGCGTCGGTCTGCAAACCAGAGAGTCCCGGGTTTGGTTCCCGCTAGGGGTACGTACCAAATATATATATATATACATATATATATATATATATATATATATATATATATATATATATATATCTCCTCGGGTGAGGAATAAAAAAAAAAGAATGGTAAGGAAACCATCCTCGTGGGAGTTTAGGGTATGATGGAGGGCAACAGCAGACTCCAAGCTCAAGGCTCAGCCCTGCCACGTGGAGCCTTCATGAAATAGACTCATCTCTGAAATGGACATGCTGCGCCCTGTTCGCAGGCCTTCAGAGAGGACTAAATGGCATAGACGGAAAGCCCTGGCACCTGGTATGTTCCCCAATCTCAAGTTCCTTCCCTTTTCTTGTTTTATCTTTAATAGCATCACAAATGCTTTCAAAAAGGGAGGCACAGAGGAAACGTTTGCTCTTAGAGCTGAATGTTGCCAAAAAGACAATGTGCACCTCAGAGTCCCGTTCCCTCGGGGCCTTTTCTTATACAGTGAATGTGAAAAGGCCATTTTCCCGTCAGTGTAATGAGGAAGCAGAAATAGTGCTTCCCCTCCCCCGCTGCCTCTGCACGGCCTCCTCACAGGTACCGGCTCGGCTCGCAGCTTTTAACGGAGCTGTGGCCAGATCCTCACGGAGAGGAAAGTGATTTCTATGCGATTAGCTGAGTGGTGAGGCTAATACAGTTATGATCCAATAAACACACTGATTAGGGTCATTTGTGCTCCTTCCCTCCTCCCTCCCTCGCTCCCTCCTGCTGGGCCCGGGCAGGCCTGGTGCTGGCTCTGCTTGAAAGGACCTTGGAGACAGCCCAGGCTGGGGCCTCCCAGCCAGCCTTGGCCTGGGGACGCTCCCGGACAGAGCAGTGGGTTTGACTGCCCAGCGTGTGGGGCAGGAGGTTGGGTTCTACCCCTGCCCTGCCAGCAGATCATTTCCTGTCTCTGTGCCTCATCGTCTTCCTCTGTGTGTCAAAGGAGATAAAGGGGCTGAACTTGGGATCAGAAGTTCCCAGTTCATGTCCTAGCCCTGCCTTTTACTAGCCATGCAACCCTGGGCCCCGTTTTGTCACCCAGTCTTCACTCTGTACAAGGCTTTGTGCTACTTGTTTTTGGTCCTCAGTTTGCTCACCTGCGAATGGGCATAATAATGCCAACCTCAGAGGTTGGTTTGGGGGATTAAGACAAGAATATATATAAGAGGGTTCCACGAACCATGGAACAGAGAAAGAGCAACAATAACTTTTGTTTTCTTCTGAGTTTCCTTCTGGCTGACTTGCTCTGATTCCATGAAAATATTTGCTGTCGCTGGGCATAACAGAGGGGGTCCAAATTACTTGTTGAATAAAGGAATTCAACTGTAAAGTGGAACAGTAAGTGGCTTAGAGGGAATTGTCCCTGTGGTGCGGCATGCTACAGAATCAGGCCGTCGTGAGGGCTCAGCCCACCTTACCACGAGTGGAGGCTGTCCTCCATCCAGTCCAGTCCACAGGAAAGGGGGCGGCCGGCCTTGCCGACAGAGAGCATCTCCTTGGCTGGTTCAGTGCCAGGCTGACTTCTCAATTCTGGCCCCTCGCAGTCTGAGCGGTGGCTGCCTTTCTACCTCCAAGGGGTGGCAGGCCTGGCTAGAATCATGGACGGCATCCGTAGACTTCTCCCTTTCGAAGGTGTGAGGACAAACTGTATTCACAGTGGCCTCTAGTGGCAAATTTCCAAAATACCATACTAAATGGAAACTTGGCAGCTGAAAGAACCATCTCAGAATGACCTAGATTTAGAAATGTAGGGTTAGAAAGGACCTGGTTCTGATCGTTGCTTGATGTACCAGGAAACGAAGTCCCAGAGGTAAAGCGACTTGCCCAAGATCGCACCAAAGCCTTGACTCTCTGCCCACAAACCTGGCCCCAAACTGGCCACCTGTGGTTTCAGACGCAGCTGGAGATCATGATTCCCCATCTGGAAGAACAGAGGAGGACCCAGTTTTTAAATCAGACCAAGCCGGCCTTAGGGTGAGACCCTAACATGTGCTCTTCCTGGGCACTTGACTTCTCTTATCTATAAACAAATGTTGCTAAAAGATCCCCCCCCCCCGATATTTACCTGAAGAATTGTAATCTGCTCTATAGCAACGGGGCTCTAAGGCCATGAAGTGATTTGTAGGCAGTAAACTCCACTTCAACAAATGTGCTTTTCAATGTTTCCTCCTCCACGCGTTGCAAGAATGTAGTGCCAGAAGGGGCCACGGCTCAGATTGGCTTGAGGATGTGGGAATAGGAATCCTTCCACTTGTGCAGGGGAAGCTATTTTGACATATTCTGGAGACGCAATCCAAAAATAAATCAAGCTGAGGAATTCCAGAGGGCTTAGTGGAGAAGCTTTGCTGCCATACCAGCTGAAGCCTGGGCACGAAGACTCGGGGTAAAGCTATTTGTGCAGGTGGATCTCAATCTTTTCCTGACAGGGAACAATTTTTTATTTGATTCATTCAGCAGTAACTTTGAAGAATTGCATAAGGTGCTGGGGGACTCAGAGAGGGGAATAAGACAAGGTCTTTGCTCTCAGAGGGGGACCCAGGGGGAGGAGGACCCAGGGGGAGGGAGAGGTATGCAAGGTCAGGCTGCTCATGTTGGGATAAAGAGGGAGAGGTACACGTGGTAGCTTCAAGGGCCACTGGTAATAACAACCGCTGTTTTCTTTTCTAATTTTTTTTCTTTATTGATTTTAGAGAGAGAGGGAGAGAGATAGAAACATTGATGAGAGAGAACATCGATTGGCCACCTCCTGCATGCCCCCCACTGGGGATCAGGCCCACAACCTGGGCATGTGCCCTGACCGGGAATCGAACCGGCGACCTCTTGGTGCATGGGTCGACACTCAACCACTGAGCCACATCGGCCGGGCTACAGTCGCTGTTTTCTAAATGTTGGTCCCTGTTCTAGCTCATGTAATCTTCACAGTAGCCGTATGAGGTTAGGCCCGTTATCCCCAATTTATGGTTAGGAAACGAAGGAACAGAGAGGCTGGCATCTGAACCCTGGCAGGCCGGTTCCAGAGGCCTTTTCCTCCAATGTCATCGTTGCCGATATCTCCCCTGCATTTTCTGTGATGTCTACTAACCGTGCCATCTTACCCACTGGGGCACCACACAGGACCTGGTGTCCACGGCGTACTGAAGTGGGAACGGAAGGCAGAAGGCCACGGGTCCTTAGAGCTCCATTTTAGCAGCCAAAGCCAAAAGCTGGTAGAGCTCACCCAGGCTTTGATTCTTTCCACTCTTCCAAGACTACTCCTGCTCTAGGAGGAGGGTCAGGTTATGGTCCCGACTGCCCCATGCTCTTAGGAACCATCCCCCAATTTCATGTTGGACAAACGTGACATCTAGGCTCTCACTACTCAAGAGTGTGGTGTCTGAATGAGCCGTCACCACCTCCTGGGAGCTGTTAGGAACGAGCTCTCTGGGAGGGTGCTGAAGCCGGACCGCTCTCTCGCAGGCTCCTCAGTGATCTGTGTGTGGTGCAGTGTGAGAAGCCCTGGGCTAGGGCCCTGGGGACATGCATTTTATAGTCTAGGTGCCAAACTTCTTCCCCATCCGAGGGACATTTGTTTGAAGGTTTCTTTCATTGGCTTGTTTACACATAACATCAAGCAGTCTCCAAAAGTCTAGCACCTTCTACCCTTCCCCTAAAGCTGTATTTCTCCCATCCCTTGATTAGCTCCGGCAGTCCCACAACCTGTTTTCACTAATGTCCGTCCAAGTTATAAACTCATCCTTGTCTTCTCATAAACTACCCTCACCTCAGTCCCAGGCGTGACTGGAATGGGCTCTGTGCCCCGCACACCCACTCTTCTGGGCCTTCTCCTAACCGTACTTACCCTTCCTGGGACAGCGTGTGGATACTCACAGGACAAAAGGATTACCCAGGATTCCTTTTAAACAAGCTCCCTTCACACAGAAACAGAAATGTCTACATCTCTGGCTAACTGGCAGAATCTCTAGAAATTGTGAGATAATTCAAATTTCATTCTTTGAGGTCATATCCTTTATGAAAACTGGTTCACGCTCACGTGCGATCCCCTGGCATGTCTGGTGCACCCCAGAAACAAGGCACTGTGCCTGTGCCTCGCTCTTCTCAAGTGTACTCACGGCCTTTGCTCCTTCTCGAGGTAGCGATGATAGGTTCCTGCCACTCCTTGACCTAGATGGAAGCGGACTTTCAGGGTCTAATCCTGGCAGGTAACTGGATGAGTGTCTTATGCCTTGCTCCTAGAGGTGGATCCAATGTCTGCCCAGTTCAAGCTGGAAGAAACGTATTTCTAACTTCCCAGGATAGTACTTTGTACCCCCAACGTGTCTCTGGTAAGTTACAAAGTCATTTACAGCTTGTTGTTCAGGGTTTTCCTTTTTGTGTCGAGAAAAGAGAAGCATGGAGAAAGGTTGAATGTGGGGAACACTTGGGACTAGAACCTCGTTTGGCCATTCCACAGAGTAAATCACCATGTCCAAAGTGTACAGAGGGAGAAGGAAGCATACGGAGGCCACAAGCCTCTCCAATCAAGGAGCTACCAGTTTAAGAAAACAAACACCACAACACATGTCTCTGAGCCCATGGCCACAGGCAGCTGTGTCTCTTACAAGTCTGAGGGATGGCTCAGGTCTCTCAGTACGTCTACATGGTTCACCTAGGGCAGTGGTTCTCACCTTCCTAATGCCGCGACCCTTTTACAGTTCCTCATGTTGCATGCGGGCCTATCTGCATGCGGGCGGACCCGCCTGGAGACGGACAGAGGAGTGGCGTCTGTTCCTCGGTACATATTTCCGATGGTCTTAGGCGACCCTTGTGAAAGGCTCATTCAACCCCCAAAGGGGTCATGACCCACAGGTTGAGAACCACTGATCTAGGGAATCACCTTCACTCAGAAATGCTCATCAAGATCCCTTCACTTCTCTCTCCGGTTCTGCCTTTTTAAAGTCAGAGCTGCTCTTGAAGGGAGAAGTCCATGGAGACCACAAATGTAAAATGATGTGAAATCTTCCAGATGAGCCCTAAAATACTACTCGAGATGGTGCAGAGGTTAAAGTGGCTCACAGAACCTCATACAACATTTAAAATCAGACCACAGCAAACATTTCAACCATCAGTGGCATTTTATTTAGGAAATTTCTATGTATTACATAGGTATCAACTTCCTTTTTCTCATAACACCCCTTAAAAAATCAGAAAGATTAAAAAGAAAAAAAAAACACACTTAACATATAAAATTTCTTAGTTTCTCTAAAGTCTTAGGTTTAAAAAACACTCAAGAGGTACCTCTCCTTTATGAGAAGGAGAATCATAGTCTGTTCCCGTGCTCACTACAGTTTTCTACTCCTTCCTGGGGAAAAAATGGTCAATGCTTCTGCTTCCTTTTAATAAATTCATTTCTTGATTATTACACATTATCATTCCCCACTCGACACCTTCTTGGAAACTTGATTGTTGGATGCAGTTTTCATTTGGCAGAAACCCAATGTGGCTTTGCGTGGGCTGTCTTAGTGTCAGAAACAGCAGTGTTGATGTTCTGGTTTTGAGAGGGAAAATAGAGAGAGATGCAGACATTCCCGGGAAGAACAAATGTAGGAGACCGAAACAGGGTGTGTGCAGAGTTCAGAAGGCTGATAGACGCTACGCAGTTTTGAATTCTGTGGCCGTCAGCCACCACACGCTGCAGTGTAGGCCAGAATACAAATCTTCGCAGAAAGAAGTGTGGTTGTGTACTGAGAACTGATGGAGTTGGCTTCATTTTGTTCCAAGTGTACCAGAGCAGATACACACAAGAAGGAGCAGTATGGGTCGTCTGAGTGAGCAGGAACCTGCGTATGACCATGTATGGGCATTTCTGCAAATGCTCTGTCAACCTAGGCTCAGGGAGAAGTGGGAAGAAGCATCCTATTAAAATACACTTCCATCTCTAACTCACTCAAGACCCCAGGCCTCCTTAGCTCCATGATTTGCAAGGCAAAAATGAAGTTCAGAGTTATGTGTCATTCTAGGTCATCTGGAAGCCATCTCAGAAGACCTGCTGTGCCCCAGAGAGCAGCAAGACTACCCAGAAGGGTAGGCCTTGATGATCTTCACATCATCCACAGGGCGGTCCTGGGAGTTTGTTTCCACCATTCCTACTCGGTTCACCATTCCTATACCCTGGCACACCCGGCCGAAAATGGTGTGTTTGCCGTCAAGCCACTGGGTGGGAGCGAGGGTCACAAAGAATTGGCTGCCGTTGGTATCTGGCCCTGCATTGGCCATTGCAAGAATTCCAGCCCCTGGTGGGAAAAAATAAGAGAGGAAGAGTATGACTAACCCCTACGGCTCCGATCTGGAGCTACTACACCACTGTAGGGATGAAAATAACCCAGACTTTGTTCTGGCCTCCATCATCAACCACCCCGCCCAGACAACCTCCCTCGGGCAGGCTCTCCGTCCGTGCACGGAGGGCATCACCTGCACCACCTGGTGACCTTGTCTTCACCTTCTCCCCAGCCTCTATCCACAGTGATCTTCACTAATGACTGGATCATGTTCCCAGCTCCCCTAAAAAATCCAGCAAGGACTCCCGCTTCTTTGAGGAAGCTTTTGTTTTCCTACAGTTTACGAGAGCAACATTCAACAAGTGGCATCTAGAACACTCAGAGCAGCCCTCCGATGGCTCAGGACTCCGAGGGAGGCGCCATTTCTCTAATCCTCAGGGCTCTCCGTGGCGCCTCAGCTGGGCAGCTACATGGCACCATGCCACATGTCAGGCAGTCGCCTTGAACCACAGCCAAAAGAATGAACTTTCAAAACCCACTCTCCCTTCCATCCAGTCCAGCCAGATTATATACTTACCTGTGAATTTCAAGTCTGGATGAAGTTCATCTTCAAACTGCTTGCCATAGATAGACGCCCCACCGCGACCTGCCGCATTAGAAGAGGAGAAACCAGTCAGCCAGTCCCCACACCTGCCTCTCAGCGAGGACTGCGGCCCAGGGTCAGAGCCTGCTATATGGCAACCACACAGCCCGCCGCAGAATCATACACTGACATGGCACACACAGTCAGTCACTGGTGTCGTTCAGGTGAGACATTTCTTCTCAAAATAACACCAAGAGTGTTTCTTTCATTTATTGAAGTAATATACGTTCACTGTCAAAAATACAGAAAACAGCCTGGCCGGTGTGGCTCAGTGGAGTGAGCGTCGGCCCATGGACAGAGAGGTCCTGGTTCGATTCCTGGTCAGGGCACATGCCCAGGTTGCGGGCTCGATCCCCAGTGGGGGCGTGCAGGAGGCAGTTGATCAATGTCTCTCTTTCACATCAATGTTTCTATCTCTCTCCTCCTTCCTCTCTCTCTAAAATAACAACAAAAACACATTTTTTTAAAATGTAGAAAACAC
Source organism: Tadarida brasiliensis (assembly GCA_030848825.1). Classification (NCBI taxonomy): domain Eukaryota; kingdom Metazoa; phylum Chordata; class Mammalia; order Chiroptera; family Molossidae; genus Tadarida; species Tadarida brasiliensis. The sequence goes on from CM061262.1 coordinate 10,491,814, forward strand.
AGAACATTATTAAAAGAACATTCAAGTGCCCTGTAGTCTAACCATCCACAGATAACCACCATTCATAGTTTGATGTGTTAAGATGTTTCTTAATTTTTTAACGCTTTTATGAGTATTTAGACAGCAGTGCCACAAGCCTGAACCCTGTTGCCCATCAGACTGCTAATCAGTCAGCATTCTTCCCCGCTGAGCTGAGCTCTGCCTCGGAATCCTCAGCAACCCAGCACTCCTAGCAGCCATTTTTAATGGCTCAGAGACGGCACAAGAATGGAAAGCTATTTGCTGTCCTCAGCCTAATGGAGGAAAATAAAATTCATTTAACGCAAAGCCATCTAGCTTAAAGAGAAACAGGGACGGCGGTAAGTGGCAATGTGGCAGGAAGGGAGGCACTGTATCGGAAGGAGACTATGAAGAAACATGGGAGTGGGATGATTTGCTAGCAACATCACCACCACAAGGTATTTATTTATATTACGTCCACAAGAGCTTGGGGCTATGCTGGACGCCCAGGTTCCGTTGTTAGAGCAACATGACATGTCCACTTATTTAGTCAACCATGTGCCTTGCTGAAGTACTTTGGTTTCTCCAAGTTGACCAGCCGAGGCAACGCACCTGGAACAAACTGAACACTGGATTTACCAGCTCCCTCTGCTTGCCTGGCAGCCAGAAAACAGCCCAGACACAGGGAGCTCACCTCCTTTAACACAGCCTGCTGTGCGAGTAGCATGTCAAAGCACATGTCCACCCTGGAGGCCCCTGGCCTGGGCTGTGGTGTTTCCATGGCAAAAATCCTTCGCTTTGCCTTTTAGGATGCTCCGCCACAGGGAGCCTGTCACCGCCCCCGCTTCTTTGCAAAGAGGAATGGGGGTGAATCCTAAGGACTCAGAGGAAACCTCCCACCTGGCCCAGGCCACCGATTCCTCTGGAAAATTACTGAACACCAAACTATGTAAAAATTCACTCCAAAAATTCTAACCTGCCAGTATACCTCCAAACAGCAATTATGTAACCAGTATGTTCCTCCGACTACAGAGTGGAGGTTCCTGCCTGGGGCCTGGCTGGGAGGCGTGGGGGCGGTGGCAGCACACAGGCCGAGCCCTCACCCAGGCCCTAGCGAGCGCGCTGGGGATGAAGTTCAGGAGAGCACCGTGCACCCTGCGGGCTGAAGTGTGATCCTGCCAGCTGAGAGCTGCCAGAATGAAACCTCAAGGCCACGGAAACCGGTCACATAAATGGCACTGCAAACAAGAAGAGGATTTCAGGAGCCGCAGATGAAGCCTGGGGTGTTCAGCGATCCAAAGGAGACTGAAGAGCACAGAGGCCCCTTTTACTCATGCGGCAGAGTCTGACCAACCGCAACTAGTTCGGGCCTCTGCAGCACATTTCCTCATAATGTGCTATCTTTTCATAACCTAATTCGACTCAGTAGGGTTTGTAGCAAAATGTCATCAAGACAAATAATTCCAATCAAAACATTCCTTTGGGCCTGTGGACCAGGGGAGTGCTGGGGGGGGGGGGGGGGGGCGGGCGGAGGCAGAGCGTGACTACAGAGTTCCCTGGTGCAGAGCAGGCTGCGCGGACGTTAAGGATCACTACACACCGATGAGGTCCAGGGGCTGCGTCAAAACCATGCCACGTGCCCAGTCTAGCGCAGACACGACAGAGACAGGCACAGACCTGTCTTCTCAACTCTGTCCTCTCCAAGTTCTCTTCTTCTGTCCTCCCCTTTCAACATTTACTCAATGTGTTTAATATTTCAGACATACAAAAAGACAAATAATACAACAAACAACTGTACACCTTCCCCTCAAGAAATAAAGTGTGGCAAATCCGTTAAAGACCCCATGCACACACACCCTGCACCCCTCCCCACGCCCCATTCTCCCAAGAGCTAAACTGCTTTGAAAAAACACATTTCCTTCTCAGGTAACCACCATTCTGACCAGGAGTTTGTGATTTCCATGCAGTTTCTTGTTTATTACATACGTATGCATCGTTGTTCTGCATGTTTTTAGGTTTACAGAAATGTATTCTTTTGCAGTGAGCTTTTTTCTCACTGTCGGTCCCCCACTCTGTTCCACGCGGCTCTCTGGAGTACTCACTGCACTGTATGAGTACACCAATCCTATTTTCTCTCACGCTGACGGTTCTTTAGGAGCTCCCAGTGTCTCGCTACTATAAGCCATGCTGCAGTGACCCTTCTTTTACTGTCCGCAAACAAGTGCAGGAGTCTCCGGGACTATACCTCACTGGGACATATATGCAGGGCCACAACCTGACTACTTCACCACGACCAGATTTTCCAAATGTCTCCCAGTGTGACCCCCCCACCCACAGTGCTCACTCTTTCACTGCTCTAGGTCCTCTCGCAGACCTTATAACACTTGTCAGTCTAACAGGTGTCAGATCTCTTGTGTTTTAACCTGTGTTTCTCTGAAGCTGTGCATGATTTCGTGTTTATTGGCCATTTGGCTTTCCTGCTCTGTGAACAGCCACTTTTCTTACTGAGTGGTTTGACATTTTAAAATTTGTCCTTTTTCAGTTAATGCTTTTGCAAATACCTTCTTCCAGTTGACTTTTTTCACTTTTTTATGAGGTTTTCTGATGCACAGAAGTTTTTGCAGTTGAAATTCCTTAATCTTTTCCTTTATGATCTGTGCTTTCTTTAAAAAAAAAAAAAATCTTTCTTTATCCCCAAGATTCCTCAAATGTCTTTTCTTCCTCCTCCTGCTCACTGACTGAAAACCTCTCAAGACAAACTGGAGTGGCATCTATTACATGGAGAGTGGTTCCTTACCTTGGTGCTACTTGTCCCCACCACTCCCATGCACAGCTGATGAGATCACAGATTAATATCCAGCCCCAAAGCAGCCACAGGTGGGCCCGCCAGTGACCCATAAGGAGGCTCTGTCTGGGGCACCTGACACCAGAAGGTGACTGACCAAATCAATCAAAGCCTTTCTTCTGGTAAGAGAACCTCCAACAGACACTGCAGGTTAGCTGTCCTCTGAGCACTTCCAATGCCTTCTCCATGGCCTGCCTCAACCTTAGAGACAAGGAAGGCAGGTACTGACCAGATGCTTTTGCAGCAAGCGGTGGCCAGATGACCCAGTTCTGACTTACTGATATACACAGAAGCCTGCTGATGAGTAGAGCTTCTGGGAAAGCTATAGCTTTCCTGATAAAAAGGGACAAACACACTCCTTAGTGTTTCATCCACAGCTCCTTCCCCATCTTCCTTCTTCCAAAGCAGAGGTGACATCAGGAGCAGCAGCAGCCTTCTTGCAACCATAAGACAAGTTTGAGATCAAAAGCCAAGGCACTAGCAAGGGTGGAGTGGAAACACACAGCAAGCCTGGGTCCCTCATAGCTGTGCTGGGCAGCTGAACCAATGCCTGCAACTGCTTACCTCCACACATTGTTACACCAGAAAAACAAAAGCTCTCTTTGTTTAAGCCATTATGGCTTAGTTTCTGTTACCTGTAGCCAAAGCATCCCAAATTGATACAATCACATTGTTAGTAACAGTAGGAAGAGAGAACTGACTCCTGGAGCTGCTGTTAGGAAAACCTAGGCAAATGCCAAACACCAGCTCTAACATGGGAATCAACAACCCTACAGATCCCCAAGAAGCTTTGCAGTTCCTAAGATGTTCTCACCTGCCTTTGGGGTCAAGAGATCCAGATTTCTGTTCCAACTCCACCATTTACTAGCTGTGTAAGTTTAAGCAAGATACTTACCCCTCTAAGCCTGTTTCCTTGAATGCAAAATCCTATGTCTCATAGGATTGTTAGAATTAAATGAGATAATGCACGGAAATATGCAGTATGTAACACGAAGCAGCAGAAGTATCTGCAATGATGAGTTCCCTTTAACTGAGATAACCTGAACATTTTCTGTGAGAGGCAACTGCAGGTTGTGATTCTGGGTTTATTCCAGTGCCTCTGTCCTCAAACCTCCACCATTCCCTTGCTGCTCCTTTGCTCTTTGTGGGTAACTTTCCTTATTTAACTGAGAAAAAGGCTCACACCACCAAATCCACTTCCCTTCCTGCATCTTACCCATTTACCTTCCTTCCTCCATTATTAATACAGTATGAATAAATTGTTCATTTAACTATCTCATCACCACAAACCACTCACCTTCAAGGAACTTTGCAACTACAATTACCCCCTCTCCTGTATAAATTTTTCTTTCTTTTCTTTTTTTTTGCTATGTGCCCCTAGCGGAAACCGAACCCGGGACTCTCTGGTCCGCAGGCCGACGCTCCAACAGCTCAGCCAAACCGGCCAGGGCTAAATTTTTCTTTCTAGTGGGTGATTCCATCAGCATAAAAACATGCTATGGCCTGGACGGTTTTCTCAGTGGTTAGAGCATCGGCCCGTGGACCAAAGAATTACAGGTTCGATTCCAGTCAAGGGCATGTACCTTGGTTGCAGTTCTGTCTCCAGCTCTGGTGGGGGTCGAGAGGGAGGCAACTAATCATTGTGTCTCTCTTACCTCTCTCCCTCCCCCTCTCCCTCTCTCTCTCTCTCTCTCTCTCTCTCAGTTGTGGTTCGGTCCCCGGCCCTGGTCGGGGTCATGCGGGAGGCAACCAATTGATGTGTCTCTCTCACATTGATGTTTCTTTCTCTCTCTCTCCCACTGTAACTGAAGATAAAAGGGAAAAAAATATCCTTAGGTGAGGACAGGGAAAAAAAAAAAAAAAGCTGTAGATGCTTGATGTCTCCACCTCCTCTCCTGCCTCTTGAATGCTCTCCTTTCAGACACTTGCCTTCACCACTCCAATGAAACTGCTTTTGTCAAGGTCATCAGTGACCGCCATGTCCTTAAACCCAATGGCCAATCCTCAGGCCTCACCCTGTTTGATCCATTAGCAGTATGACAGTTAATTCACCCTTCTTGAAATCCCGCCTTACTGGTGGCTCCCCCTTTTTCTCTGCTGGTATGTTCTGCTCTTCCGCTTTCCTTTCACAGGTGTTAAGACCTGCACTGACGTGTGAAGACCTTTCCAAGCCCCACTCCCTCACCCTTTTATCTTTCACAGGTGTTACCCCAATAAAGCTCTTTAATGTCTAACTCTGTTTTGACATCTGCTTCCCAGAGGACTAGAACCCACAGAACCACTATCACCCTAGTCCAAACTACAAGTTCTAGCTTTGACAACAAAAGCGTCCAATTGGTCTTGTTCCCAGCTTTGCCTTCCCTTGTCCGCACCAGTCTATTGTCCACCTGGAGGCCAGAGGGATCCTTTTATTTATTTATTTTATTTTTGTTTTTAAAAGGAGGTAGATTTTATTTTATTAAAAAAAATTTTTTTTCCTTTATTGATTTTTAGAGAGAGAGGAAGAGAGAGGGAGAGAGAGATAGAAACATTGATGAGAGAGAACATCAAAATCAAACATCAATTGGCTGCCTCCTGCATGCCCCGCACTGGGGATCTGGCCCACACCGGGAATCCAACCAGTGACCTCTTAGTTCATGGGTCGATGCTCAACCACTGAGCTACACTGGCTGGGCAGAGGAATCCTTTTAAAATAAGTCACATTGTGGCAGTCCTCTGCTCAAAATCCTCCGGTAATATTTCATCAGATTTAGGACAAAACCCAAAGTCTTCACAACTTACAAGACGATCCAAGATCGGGGACTCTGCTATTCTTCAAAGTCATCTCCTGTCACTCTCCCCTCACGCACCTGCTCCAGCCTCACCGTCCTCGGTGCTGCTCCTTGCCAAGCACACTCTGGTCTAAGGCCTCTGATCCCTGTTCCCTCTGGAGTCCTTGCTCCTGACCGTCTCATGGCTCACTACTTCAATTTATTTAGAACTCTGCTCACATGCTACGTTATCAGAGAGGTCTTCCCGAATCACACTATCCAAAACAGCACCTCCCGCATTCTCTATCCCAGTGGTTCTCAACCAGGGATGAGTCGGCCCCCTGGGGAATCGGACAATATGTGGGAACATTTTTAGTTGTCACACTGAAGGATTCTACTGGTATCTAGCGGGTATAGCTAAACATCCTACAATGCATAGGACAACCCCAAACAACAAAAAATTATCTAGCCCAAAATGTCAATAGTGCCAAGGTTGCAAATCCCTGCTCTATCCCCTTATACATTATTTCTTCCATATCATTTGTCATGACCTGACAGTATATTATGTACTTATCTGCTCATTGTCTGTCTCTCCCACTAGAATGAGAATGCCACAAGGGCTTTCTTATTCACTATTGTATCCTCAGCTCTTAGAACAATGCCTGGACCATGGTAGAAGTCTAACAAACATTTGTTAAATGAACTAGGATATTTTTTCCATTGATTTAGAGAGAGTGGGAGGGGGGGACAGAGAGACATCGATTGGCTGCCTCCTGTACACACCCCAGCCGGGGCTGGGGATCAAACCCTCAACCCAGGTACATGCCCTTGACCTGTGACCCTTCGGTTTGCAGGCCGAAGCTCTAACTGCTGAGCCACACCAGCCAGGGCAATAAGCACCCTTTTTTGAGCTCCCACTGCGTCAAGCCTGTGCTAACCATTTTATTAATATGAAGATCAGCTCATTTACTACTCACAAGCACCTCGTGAGGCATATAACCACACTCCCTATCATAGAGGACAAGGCTCAGCAAGGTTACATTAACTAGTTTACACTTAATAAGTGCTCCTGTGCGGCCAGGATTCAGCCCCAAGCCTACCAGGCCACAAACCCTGCTGTTCACCCCCACACTACACTACCTTGCCATACTATGCTGGATTAAACTTCCCACAGAGTTTTCTTATCCCAGACTTAAGAAGAGTTCCAAATGGTCCCTGGATGATGACAGATCAAATCTGAACTCCTGTCTGGGGGAGATCTCCATGAACTGGCCCTATGCTGTCTCTTACTACTACTCTGTGTACTCTGCCCCAACCTGCTCCTTTACTGTCCTCTAAACATGCTGTGCAGGGGCCTTAGAAATCACATCTTACGCATTTGTCCCGAGTGTGAAGAAGTGGTTGGACTGTGTCACAGAGCTGGTCCAGCGGGTGAGATGTGTGACACCTGGGGTGGTCGGCTCTCCTCCACCCTATATGCCTGTCACTCGTGTGTCTGTTCTGTACTCATTCTTCTTCCCAAATCCAAAATGCCCTTCCCTGTCATCCCACAAGTTAAAATTCTACATTCCTTCAAGGCCTACATCAAAATATGTCCCCTACCCATTCTAATCCCACTCCACTGTACTTTTTCTTATTGTTAATTATTCCAACTATGTTATATAATAATCCATAGCATACCACACCACACATTTGCATATTGATTATATTATTACTTTCTAGATTTTTTTTTTTCTCCTTGGGGTCTGACCCCATTTATTCACAGCCATACAAAACAGTATCTTATGCAGGTCAGCATTAAAAAATTATGTGCTTAGCCATGAACCAAACAAACCTGGGTGGTCCTCAAACAAAACAATGACATTTTAGGCCCAGAGAACCAGGCAGGAGTGAAATCAACAGATTTTCACCCAGCACGCACACACGTCTTCCAGTGAACTCGCTGGTTCGCCCACGCCGCGATCACTGCGGACGTCCCCACGCACGAGGCAGTGGCCACAATCGCTGCACGCCTTCTCCACTGCCCGGGCCAGCGGTCTCTCGTTTTCTGAGGAAGCCCTCAGACCCGGGGGCCTGCGTCGGCCCCAGTTCCCCAGTTTCGTCTGCTCCGTGGTCCAAGCCCCAGATGCTAAGCGAGAGCCGCCCCTGAAGTCGCAGGCCCCGCGGAGGGGTCTCTCGTGAGCTTTGTTAGCAGCCCGGGGTGGGCCCGCAGCCGCAGGCGAAGGGGGGGTGGGCAGCAGAAGGCCCGCGTCACCCTGCGGGCCGGGGCGGCGAATCTCCTCTCGGACACAAGCGACCATGCACACCCCCATACCTCCCACCTCCAGCCCCCGGCCGAAACCCTAGATATTTCTTATAATGAATATATTGTCTAACTGGCAGGGCAGGGAGCTCTACAAGGAAAAGAAAAATGCCTTGGCTTCTGCCCGGGCCGAATGGCTCAGTTGATTGGAGCGTTGCCTATACACCAAAAGGTTGTGGGTTCGATTCCCAGACAGGGCACACACCTAGGTTGCAGGTTCAATCCTGGTCAGGGCACGTACAGGAGGCAATCGATCTTCTCTCTCTCTCAAATCCATAAAAACACATCCTCAGGTGAGGATTAAGAAAGAAGAAAGAAAGAAGGAAAAAAATGCCTCGGTTTTTAATGCTTAAGTACCCATCACAGGCCTTAGAATAGCACAAGATACCCAGCAGACTCCTAGTAAATAGTCACCAAATGAATAAAATTAACAACGAGCTTGCTATTCAACATGTTACATTTCAGGTGTTCCTGGGGCAAGAGGAGAGATGAAATCCGAGGGAGGGAGACTCACAGCATAATCAGCATGTAATTACTCACTGCAGTCAGGACAGCCAGTGAGCACTGTGAGGCCAAGTAGGAGCAGGAGAAGCAAAAGGAAGCGCTGGATAGGATGCCATGTCGCACAGGGAGGAGAGGAACAGAAGTTGGTAGAAACAGATAAAAGACACTCAGAGGGCTAAGTAGAGCCAGCATGAAGTTATTACAATAAAGGAAATTTAAAAGAAGAAAAATGGTTTAAAAATGAAGCAGGAAGTCAAAAGGTATTTGAATTGCAAAAACACCTGGAAAAGACATACCAGAGAGATGCTGGAAACAATCGGTTCATCAGGCTGGAGGACAGTCGGGGATGGAGTGGTACTTCCCCTTGCTGAAGAGCCCAAGATGCCAAATGCTGAGCACCTGAAATCCTCAGTAAAAGCGTGCCACCTAATCAGCTGGCAGTTCACACCAGTGACCCGGGGGGACCTAACTCATTTGCCTTCAACCACAGACCTGCCAGCAGGCTGAGCTCGATCGTTCATTTTACTTGAGGCTGGATGCAATTATTTGGAAATCTTTTCAGTGATTCAATTTCATTAAAATTACAACATGGAAATGTGACATTATGAAGGGTTGAGAACAACTACAGAAACACAGGGAAGCTCTGGCATGAGCAAGTCACATCTGAGTCACTTCCCATTCCTTCGCCTTGATCATCGACTCTCTCAGTTCACTGCTGTTAGGAATCAGAAGTTTGCCTCATAACAACAATGGAAGAGAGGAAGACAACAGGAAAGAAGGGCATCACCGTGTTGGCAGGACACTTTTAGATAAAGAATGTGAACTCTTCCTCCCCCAATACCTGATGAAGCAAACACAAAAAATTCAAATTTAAAGAGCAAAAACTTCACCAGCATCAACCAAATAAGAAAAAGGAAACAAACGTACTCCAAAAATTCTGAAGTCAGCCAAGGAAAGAAACAGATTTGTCTGCTTGCACTCCGTCAAAGTTGTAATCAGGAAAGAAGAGTGTCACCCAGAGAATCCTCACTCGAGGATATTTTCCCATTGATTTTTTTTTTTATCCTCACCCGAGGACATTTTTGCGTTTATCTTCAGATAGAGCAGGAGGGAGAGAGAGAGGAAGAGAGAGAGAGAAACATCGATGTGAGAGAGACACATCGACTGGTTGCCACCCACACGACCCCAACCGGTGCCAGGGACAAACTGCAACCGAGGTACGTGCCCTTAGCGGGAACTGAACCAGGGACTCTCTGGTCCGCGGGCCGATGCTCTAACCGCTGAGCCTAATCAGCCAGGGCCAATTGATTTTTTTTTTTAATAGAGAGTAGAAAGGGGAAAGGGGGTGGGGGACATCAATGAGAAAGAGGCACATTAATTGGTTGCCTCCCACACGCGCCCAGACTGGGGCTGAGGATCGGAACCTGCAACCCAGGATGTGCCCTTGACCGAGAATCAAACCCCCAACCCTTCAGTGCACAGGATGACACTAACCACTGAGCTACAATGGCCAAGGCAATAACCTCCAATTTGAGAAGTCAACAGAGGAAGTGGGTGAGTAGCCCTGAAAAAGTTAAGAAGAGGTCTGCACACACCATAGGTGCTCAGGAGTGGCAGGGTGGGCTACCAGCAATGGCCACCTTGGGGGTGGATGGGGGGGGGGGGCACTGGGTTTCTGGGCCACCTCAGGAACTCAGTTTGGGAGAAAATATAATCCAAGAAGGGCTTTTCCGTGGCTGTCTCAAGCTACTGATGCTTCAGTAAAAATAGGAATCCAATAAAACAAGTTCAAAGACAAGATAATAAATCAACAGAATAAAGGGAAAAGACTGCAGAGCTAAGGCAACAGATTTAGAACCAAATGACACCAATACAGCACTAATAAATAAATCAGAGCAGGAAAGAACAGAATAGACATGACTAAAAACTGAATAAGGGACAGAATAAAGGTGTGAGATTATTTCACTGGATGCAGAAAAAAATGGAAAAATATCATCTCAGACTCTCAAAAGAAATGTGATAGATATGGAAGGCAAAGGTGACAAAACAAAGAATTCGTTTCCTGAAATAGAAAATCCAATAAGTATAACAGAAAATATTCATAAACACAAATCAAAAAAAATTCCCTGAATTGAAGGAAGAAATAAATCTGATCTCAATAGGCTCCAAAGCCATGATGGAAATCAGAAGGTGATGGAACAGAATTGTCTAAAAAGATCTGAGAGAATAAGTGTAGCCCAAGAATAGCATACCCGGTCATGGTCTTTTTCAAGTATAAATAAGGGCAGCAGGCAGAAATTCTCAAACACGATTGAGTTCAAAAATATAACAGCCTCCAGCCCTTGCAATAAAAACCACTTGACAAGAAATTCTGCCTGCTAGCACCTGTGAACAGAAAAGCCTAGCGGTGAGCACTGAACCTTCACCATCACTGAAGGAATCATGGGTATAGAATGGAAAATGCTGTAAACTCACCCTGGCCATCGTGTTCAGTGGTTAGAGCAGCGGCCGTGCACTGAAGGGTGTCAGGTTCGATTCCCAATCAAGGGCATGTGCCCGTATTACACGTTCGATCCCCCGCCCCGGTTGGGGTGCGTGCGGGAGGCAACCAATCAATGTGTCCCTCACATCACTGTTTCTGTTTCTCTCTCTCTCTCTCTGCCCCTCCCTTCCTCCTTCCCTTCTGCTCTCTCTAAAAATCAATGAAAAAAATATCCTCGGGTGAGAATTAACAAAAAAAAGAAAGAAAATGTTGTAAACTCTGACAAGGAAAAACAAAACAACAAAAACTTGGAATGAGGAAGGGAGGTAACTGAAAATATATAAATTGGTCTCTGTTCCCAATTCTTGGCTCCTAAAACCCTTGTAAATTCCTGAGTGATAAGAACATTGGGAGCATCTTTTGTTCTAACGAGGTGACTCGGTGGGCTCCTGGATGGCTCCTGATGGGGGCTGGTCACCAGGAAGCACAAGCCATGACTAGAAGCTTGGGATTTGCAGCTCCCCCAACCAGGAACCACCACCACCACTTCTTCAGGGAGGGGAGAGAGGCCTGGAAATCGAGTTAACTGATCAAGCCTACATGAGGAAAACTCCATAAAATCTCAACAGTACAGGATTCAGAGAGCTTCCAGGTGGGCGACACATCTACACCAGGAGGTGATGCACGCCACTGCCGCAGGGACAGAAGCTCTGGCATCGGGATCCTCCTAGACCTCGCCCTATGCACCTTTTCATCTGTATCCTTTACCACTGTCCTTCAACAAAGGGGTAAATGTGTTTCCCCGAGTTCTGTGAGCCACTCTGGCAAAGTAATCAAACCCCTGGGGTGGGGGGGTCATTGGAACCTCCTATCTATAGCTAGTTGGTCAGAAGCACAGATACTTGTACCTGGGCTTGTGACTGTTGTCTGAAGAGTGTGAGTGTGTGTGTCAGGGGGCAGTCTTCTGGGACTGAGTCCTTAACCTGTGGGATATGAGGCTGTCTCCAGTTAGACAGTGTCAGAACTGAGTTAAATTGTAGGACACCGAGCTGGTGTCGCAGAGAATTGCTTGTTGTGAGGAAAACTTCCATGTATTTGGTGACCATAAGAGTCAGAGAAAAGTGTTCTGTGTAAGTGTGTAAAAGTAAAGGAGAAGCACGGGAGAGAAGAACTGGCTTTTTCCCAATACGAGGAGGTATGCAAAACTGAGTTTTTCCTAAATAGGGATGGATAGAAATGTAAGTACTAATCGCCTCATCTCTCATAGCAGGAAGTCAATTTTTCTGTTAAATATATACAGAATTAAATACAATGCTTTTTTGTAAAAAAACAATAGCATGCAGGACACAGCCTATTATTTTGAAATTATTTCCATTTAGCTAGTTATTCATCCACCCATCTTTTTAACTAGGTATCTGAAAAGAAAGGTGTCTAGAATAATGGCCTCCAAACGTTAACACTGATCATTTCTGAGCGCTGGGATATTGGGGAAATAGTTAATGGTGGTTAGGAATCTTCAGGAGGCATACTTATGAATGATTTTTTATTCTTATTTTTTCTCCTTTCCTATATATTCTATATTTTGAAATGTGTCCATATACGTTGAAAAAATTGAATGCCTCTGGTCATAAAGGACAAAAGAAGAATGAGACTGAGGAAAGACTGCCAGAGAGACCCAAGCTATTTAAAGGCAAAAGATCAGGAACAGGAATTAGTAGAGAGAAAATGCAGAGTGAGTAGTGGCCCTTGAAACTAACAAATGTTATTAGATATGTGCCCTGACCTGGAATCAAACCAGCAACCCTTTGGTGCACAGGACGACGCTCAACCAACTAAGCCACTCCGGCCAGGCACTAATAAATCCCATTTAATGATGGCAACTCCCACTCTGGCTGGTTTTCTCAGTGGTTAGAGCGTCGACCCGAAGTCCAGAGTCTTGAGTTCAATTCCAGTCAAGGGCACATACCTTGGTTTCGATTTGGTCCCCGGCCCTGGTCAGGGTAGTGCGGGAGGCAACCAGTCGATGTGTCTCTCACTTTGATGTTTCTCCTTCTCACTTTCTCTCTCTTTGTCCCACACTATCTGAAGATAAATGGGAAAATATCCTCGGGTGAGGATTAAAAAAAAAAAAAATGATGGTAACTTCCAAATTCATACCTCCATTCCCGACCTTTCCATATCCCATTACTTATTCAAAACCTCTACTTAATGTGTCCAAAACCAAAACTAAATTCTTAATCTTCCCCCTCCAAACATGCTTCTTTCTTAGCCTTCCCCACTTCACTAAATTCAAGTCAAAAACTTAGAAGTCATCCTTCATCACCTTTCTCTCACACACCCACCCATCCCCTAATCCAATCCCAGCAATGTCATTGGCTATATTACCATCAAAACATAACTTCAACCCAGTCACTTCTCACCACCTTCTCAACTACTGGCCTTGTCTAACCACGTATTTCTAGACTGGATGACTACAGCAACTCTCTAACAGCTTCCCAGTTCTTACTCTTGCCCCTAGGTCTGTTCTCCAAACAGCGGCCAGAGCTATCTTTTTTATTTATATTTTATTATTATTTTTTAATCCTCAAATGAGGATATGTTTCCATTTATCTTCTTTATCTTCAAATAGAGTAGGAGGGAGGGAGAGGAAGGAAAAAGAGAGAGAGAGAGAGAGAGACCGAGACCCAGCCAGGGCTGGGGACCGAACCACAACTGAGGTATGTGCCCTTGACCAGAATCGAACCCTCGACTCTTCAGTTAGAGCAGGCCGATGCTCTAACCACTGAGCCAAACCAGCCAGGGCCAGAGTGATCTTTTTAAAGCATATGTCACATTGCCCTGGCCAGTTTGGCTCAGCAATTAGAGCATCGGTCCTTGGATCAAAGTCTCGGGTTCGATTCCAGTCAAGGGCACATACTTCAGTTGCAGTTCGATCCCTGTTTTGGGTCGTGTGGGAGGCAACCAATCGATGTGTCTCTCATGCACTGCATCGGTGTCTCTCTCTCTCTCCCCCACTCCCATTCTGTCTGAAAATAAATGGAAAAAATATCCTTGGGTGAGGATTTAAAAACTAAAACAAAATAAAGCATACATCACATCATGTTATTCTTTTGCTTAAAACTTTGTAATGGCTCCCATCTTATTCAGAATAAAACCCAGTCTCTACCATGCCCTACAAAATCCTACATGGGCTCCCGCCTCAGGGCCTCTGGGCCTGCTCTTCCCTCCAGTAATAAGGTTCATTTCCTCACTTCATTCAGATCTCTGCTCCATTAATAACCTACTCAGAGAGGACTTCCCTGACCTTTCCATTAAAATCACATCCTCACATCTGTTTTCTGCTTTATTAAGAGCAAGATGTTTTCTTTGCTCATGGCTATATCCAAGAGCTTAGAAAAATATGTGACACAAAGCAGGTGTTCAATATTAGTTAAATGAACGAATTAATCAAATAACCCAGTAATCTATTTTTCTCACAACACTGCAAATGTCTTCTTTTTACTTCTGATTATCAGACTACTCTATACATTACTATAATTCAGGCAAATATTATTTGCGCTTAGTAAGCAATACATGGAAGTTATGAGAAACTCTTTAAAGCTCAGGAGTCCAGATTAGTTTCTGGTCAAGTCCCCATGTGTGTGCTTGCAGGAAAGTGTGTGCTAGAGAGGGCAAGACTAGCCACCAGAATCACTAACCCAGTCCCTGGTATGTGGAAGACAGCCCTGGCTACCACACAGCAGTTACAACAGAATAAAACTTCAGAAAATAATGTTGGCTTAACTGTACCTGTCCCTGTTGGGTCACCTCCCTGGATCATGAAGTCTTTGATGATTCTGTGGAATTTGGTACCATTGTAGTAACCTCGACGAGACAACTCAGCAAAGTTCTTACAGGTCTTTGGAGCATGCTTCCAGTACAGCTCCAGCACAATGATCCCCATGCTGCGGGAGGAAGGAGATGGTAGAGCTCCAGTCAAGAACAACGTCACAGCAGATAGGAATGATGTGGAACTGCTCCAGGACTCTCCATTTTCAAGCTTGTAAGTCGTGGAATTGTGATAAACATCAGATTTCATGCTCAGCAAAGGAAAACAATGCAAGGCAAATAACATCAACACAGTCATCTCTTCTGAGTAAACATGCAGGGGTTTCTGATACTTCTTTTAAGCAACGTAACTGTGGATAACTAAAAATTGTAACACCTTATATATAAAAAAACACTGATCATCAGAAATTAATATAACCAACCCCTAAATTAGGGGGGAAAAAAACCCTTTACACTTAATTTGTAAATTTTTTTTTAAAAGGGAGACAATTAGCCCGGCCAGTGGCTCAGTGGTTGAGCATCGACCCATGCACCAAGAAGTCGCTGGTTCAGTTCCTGGTCAGGGCACATGCCCAGGTTGTGGGTGAAATCCCTAGTGGGGAGCATGTAGGAGGTGGCCAATTGGTGTTCTCTCTCATCGATGTTTCTATCTCTCTCTCCCTCTCCCTCTAAAATAAAAAAAATAATAAAACAAAATAAAAAATAAAAATAAATTGAATTATCAGGAATTCATTATTTATTTATATATGCATATGTTTCTGGGTAGGGGGTGGAAACTGGGTGAATGGGAGACAGGAAGGTTTTCAATGAATATCTTTTTTAAACTTTATATTTTTGAACCATGTAAATATATTACCTATTCATAAAAATTTTTAGTGGAAAATAAGGTACAGTTTGTGTGTATTTGGAAAGGGCTGCAACAAAGGCAAAACATGATTACTTCAAGCCTTTACATCTACCCAATGGATGAACACTCCCTGCCTGAAGTCCTGCTAAGGAAAAGGAAGAAGGAAAAGACGTAGGCCAGGGGCCTTCCCCTCGCCATCACTCACCTAGACTTAAAACTCCAAGAATGTGAGAACTGAGTCAATTCTGGATGGCCTGAATACCCAGTGCCAAACACAGTGTAAGTAAACACTCTGTAAATAGGTTCTTGGAAACTAACTTTTAGCACAAGAATATATAAAGAAACCAATTTTACCATAGGCTAACTGATACAAACAAGAGTTAAGTTCCTGTAATCATAAAAACATCATCAAACTTCTAAATAAAGACCCAAACACTTCTAACATTTCACATTGAAATAAATGTGAGCTATGCATACACTTAAGAGAGATTAACAAAAAGATTAATAAAAATAAGTTAAGATAATTATTTTTCAACCTGCTTATTCCAGTTCAGGATCTGGGGTGGCTGGAGCCTTATCCCAGAATCTCAGGGCAAAAGGCGGGAACCAAACCTGGACATCCTTCCATCCAGGCCACACTCACACACACGCCCATACTCATTCAGACTGGGACAATTTAGACATGCTAATTCACCTAGCGTGCACATCTTTGGGATGTGGGAGGAAACTGGAGTACCTGGAAAAAAACGGTGCAGATATGGGGAAACATGCAAACTCCAGAGACAGTGGCCTTATAACGGAAGGACATTAAAACAAAACTTTATTCAAGGACCTGCTGTATACGTGGTTATGTGCCAGAACACAGCTTTCTACTGGCAACTCATCTTTCACACTGCTGTTATTCAACACAGATTAATAATTACTCTGTGCAAGGCACAGTTCTAGGTGCTTTTCTCTTCATGAAGCTTACATTCTGGTGGATAGTTTTTAAAATACAGGTAATAACTTTAGAATGGCAATCAGAAAGTACCTATACAATTTTGAAATGTGCATACTTTTTTACAGAAATTTCAACTTCTAAGTATCCAGTCTATGGAAAAATTTACTGAAGTGCTTAAGAATACAATATGTACAAGGATATTCATTCCAATATTTGTCATAACAAAAAACAAGAAGCAATGTGGATGCCCTTCAAAGAGGGAATGACTAAAATATGAGACATCTATACTGTGAAAGGCTGCATACATTAGTGAAAGAAAAGCAAATTACAGGAAAAAACATAGATACAATATGATCATATGATCTTATTTTGTTAAAATAAGTGTACATAGAAAAAGGTCTGAAAGATCATTCAACAAACTACTAAAAGTCTTCTTTACAGGAGGGATGGCTTTCACTGCTTATTCTATACACTTCTACACTGCTTGGACTTAAATTTCAATTTATTTTGTAGTTTTTAAAAAGTTAACAGGTGAGTTCAGAAATTACTTTCAAGTTGGTGCCTGAAGTACAATTTTGCCAAATAAGGTAGGGAAAATGGCCTGGGAGCAAAAGCAGCATCTGAGAGAACTGTGCTCTGGTGGAAAGCAGCACAAGCAGGAACAGAAAGAAGGCTAGACCCTGGCTACCAGTGGGGTAATGGCAGATGTAGCCAGAGAGGTAGAAAAAGTCCAGATGAAAAAAATCACCTTGTTTTAATTTTATAGTGTTGTAGCAGTAAGAAATCACTTAAGGTAATGTGTCCTATTTTGGAAAGATCACTCTGAACTTTTTCCAAAGTGGCAATGGAATGAATGAGGCCAAGGAACCTAGCATGTGAGGCAGGCATACCAGGCTCTAAATGAGGTTCCCATACTTACTAGCTGTGTGGCTTTGGTCAAGCCATTTAATCTGTAAGTTCTGGCATTTCCCTGCTAAAATTGGAGGAGAGAAGGTGGAATAATACCTACATGGTTTGAGTTGCTAGCAAGATTGAACTAAATGTGATGCTCTGCACCTGGGGCACAGCACTAGCTGGTTGGTGCTCAATTAGATCACCTTTGATAGCAGGGGAAACGTGTTTCTTCTTGTGTTCTCCTAACAATTTATTTATACAATTGTAGAACTTACAACTGTACTACTTATCCCGTTAATATTTACCTAGCTGTCTCCTCCACTACACTGTGAGGTCCTAACTGCATGGTTGTGTGTTTCATCCACCCATATCCTCAGATGCCAGATCCTACGTCCTTGGCCTGAATGAATGGATGAATGAACGGAGGTGGGGAGGAGGGCAACCTGGCAGCCGTCGCTAAGGTCTCAGCGAGGCGGCGCGGAGCTCGCATGCTGGCGGCGACGGTGCACACTCAGCCTCACGGCCGCCGCTCCACGCCTCTCCACGAGAGCCCGCCGGGAGCCCAGCCCGCCGGGAACCCAGCTCGGGCTCCGTGTCGCCTCCGCCAGCCCAGAGGCACGACCCCCTCACCTGGTCTCCAAGTATACGTTGGGCGGCTGCCAGGAGTCCGGGGGGATGGCCGCCATAGCGAAGCTGGCGGAATCTTTCTCCAGCAATTGCTACTTCCGGCGTCGATTCGCTGGGGACCCGCCGGCGCAGCGCACACTTCCGGTCTCCGCGGTTCAACCCTTGCGAAGCCAAGATTTGGGGAGCTGAGAAAAGGAAGAGGAAGGACCCCAGCTCCAAGGCCCTAAAGCTGGGGTGCGAGGTGAAAACAGGCTGGCTCCAAGGACAAGTGCTCGCGCCTTTGGCGATGGTTCCCAGGGGAGCTACCGCGCCACTCCACGGACACTCTGATTGGTTCGTTTAGGCGTGGAAGGCGGGAACAACCAACAAATAAGCAGGCCGGTTGGAGTTACGGCCTAATTTTCAATCCCAAGAATTTCCTAGTCCCACAACAAGGCTGGGACCGAAAGGAGAGGAACAGAATGAAAGGGTATAGTCCTGCTGGTGTGCTCAGTGGTTGAGCGTCCAGCCATGCACCAAGAGGCCACAGGTTTGATTCCTGGTCAGGACACATGCCCAGGTTGTGGGCCCGATCCCCAGTGGGGGGGCATGCAGGAGGTGGCCAATGGATGTTCTCTCTCATTGATGTTTCTCTCTCTCTCTCTCTCTCTCTCTCTCTCTCTCTCTCTCTCTTTCTCATTTCCTCTCTCTGTAAAATCAATGAAGGGGGAAAAATTTTTTTTTAAAAAGAAAGAATGAAAGGGTATAGAGGTGAGAGTTGCCAGCAACTAGCTTTGATAAGGCTCTGTACAATTTACATAGCACTCAGACTTTATTATTGTTATTCTCATTTTCCAGATGTGAAAACTGAGACTCAGCAGTTCGGTGGCTTGTTTGTCCATAGGCATTACAGCAGATCCGAGCCTCCAAACTCCTAAGGCCGAGAGTCTGGGGAGAGAGGGAAGGGCCTGGAAGACAATGAGAGATAAGGAAAGGGAAAGACAGCAGAAGGAAGATCAAAGGGATGAGGGCTAGAACAAGGCCTAGAGTGACCTGCTTGGACAGATGGTGCCCCAAGGTTGTTAGGGGGCGTTGCTCAGGAACAAAGGTGGAGAAGCAAAGTAGAGGCACTGCCAGGAAGTTTGGATGGAGGACAAGAAAGAAATGGGGTGAATAAACTTATATAGCAAATGCTATGCACACTACTTAATGATGATGGCTAAAGGAATGCTTACTTTGTGCCAGCATAGAGCTAAGCACTATTGTGTACTTTCACATTGTTAAACTCCAACACAAATGGAGACCAGACTTGAAAGTTCCCTGAGCAGACAAAACAGTTTAGTCATACAAGCAAAACTTAGGCCAGTTCTTGTTAATGCCTGTGAAAATTATAAACAGAACTTAAACTGTTCCCCAAATGTGAGCTAACCACTTTTAACCCATTTTCTGTCAGTAGGAAAATTCTAATTTTATAACCAGTCACTGTGAAGAATAAACAGCCATTACCTCCTCACTATGTAAGCAGCTTTATAACAACGTATCTCTAAGCCTCATCCCATGTTTGGTTTGAGTGCTCCCAGTTTGCAAACTGGGTGTTTTTTGTGCACAGTAAATTTTTGCTAATTATTATTTCAGTGATTCAGTGGTTTTATTTCCACTATTTCTGAACCTTTGACAACACTTAATCTTCAAAACCCCATGAGGTAGATATTGTTATTCCCTTTTTATGTTGAGGAAACAGATTGATAACTTGTTCAAAGTAGCAAAGCTTTGAGCCTGTGCTCTTAACTACAGTTCAACCCTAGTTTCCTTCACTGTCAAGTGGGAATGTTATACAGGTTGTAAAGATCAAACTAAACAGCAAGCTCCATGAGTGAGGAACTGGGCCTCCTGCATCTCTGAGCATACTTACAAAGTACTGAGCATAGAGTGCACAGGTTTTACTGAATTAATAATGACATAAAACAATGTTTTAGTCCTGGCCCATGTGGCCCAGTTGTTTGGGTGTCTGTCCCAAGCACCAAAAGGAGGCTGGTTTGATTCTTAGTCAGGGCACATGTTGGGGTTGTGGGCTGGATTCCCCAGTAGGGGGCATGCAGAAAGCAGCCCATCAATGATTCACTCTCACATGATGTTTTTCTCTTCTCCCTCTCTCTGAAAAAATCATTAAAAATATTAAAACAAAAAACAATGTTTTAAACTGATGAGTGCTGCGCTAATGTAAGATGTAATTAATTTACACTTCCTATGGTGGTGTGTTCATGCCCTTTGTGACCCTTGAGCTGGAAGGAAAGTATTATTGGTCCATTCTGTCTGTTGTTATCTGAGTTGCCTTTTTCTGGACCCTTTGTAGTCTCTTACTATATATTTTGGGAGGCTTAGGGCACAGTGAGGATGCTTTGGGAGTTTACATAAGAATAAGACAGTGTTTTGCTGTCTCATTCCAAAATCTTTCCTCAGGAGCCTCAAGAGAACATTGGGTGTCAGTGACTTCAGGAAGGAGTTGACAAAAAAGCCTAGATTTCTTTTCTGCGTTATAACTAATAGTTCACATTAAATTAGTCAGAATAGTTCACATTAAATTAGTCAGAGAACTATTAAATTTAATAGTTCACATTAAATTTACTTCATTGATTCTTTAAGCTTACTGAACCTTCTGAATAAATGTCCTTTATTTTAAAAAATACATAAATTTTTGCAGAAGCATCATTTTTCAGGCTGGAAACCTTATAATCATTCTTTCTCTCTGATTTCTCTAAGGGACACATTTTCCAGACCTATCAATTCTTTTTCCAGAGATCCCCAAATTGTATCCCCTCCTTCCCACTCCCACTTCTGTTTCAGACCTTCAACACCAGGATTGTTTCAGAAGCCCCCTAGCTGGGTTCCCTGCCTCTGGATTTCCCCCCACTAATCCAACCTACACACACACAGCAGCCAAAGCCTTCCTCTGAAATGTCTTGTAGTATGTCACTTTGCCATGAAATGTAAAGTAGTTTCCCTTTGCCTATTACAGTCCCATACCTCTTGGCCTAGGCTTGAAGGCCCTTCATTGGCCCCCTCACTGACTTCTCCAGCCTGATTTCCTACTGTTTTATCCATGACTTAAATGTGCCACCAACATTCCCACTCCCAGGCCTTTGCCCAGGCTGTTCTCTTTCCTTGCAATGCTTCCCAAACCTCGCCCATGCCTTTGTCCCAGCTCCTTCAGAAAACCTCTCTACTCTTTCTGTCTACAGTAGACTCTTTCCCCTTCTCT
Source organism: Tadarida brasiliensis (assembly GCA_030848825.1). Classification (NCBI taxonomy): domain Eukaryota; kingdom Metazoa; phylum Chordata; class Mammalia; order Chiroptera; family Molossidae; genus Tadarida; species Tadarida brasiliensis. The sequence goes on from CM061262.1 coordinate 10,513,071, forward strand.
CTTCTTGGTCTTTAATTCTGTGCTGCTTTCCATTGTTGTCTAACAGCTTGTGTCATTCTGTTCTCTCCAAGTAGAATGTTAAGAGTCCATGTTCAGGCCCATGTCCTGGTTCACTTCAGTTCAGCACTCACACAGGGCCTGTTCCACACCAGAACCTGAACAGGAGTCTCAATTGCTGAGCAGAGCTAAGGCACCAACCCACAAACAAGCAGTTCTGTTACACAGGATGCTGTTACCTGGGGACCTTGTCAAGTGTTTTTGCAAATCTCAACAAAGAGAAGCCAACACTAAAGAAATGAAATTTACCCATCATTTCCCTCCTTATCCTCTTCCCCAAACCAGCTCCTCCTCCCATATCTTTGACTTCTCACACTCCCTCAGCAACATTCCCTCCACACATTACAGGTTACCAACCACTGTCACACTCATGATCTTTTCTCTGTCTACATTGACCAGGTTTTGCAGTGGAAGGCTCTGAGTGGCTAACAGAAAGAAGCAACCAGCTTCCGAGCCCACCAGGATTTATTGTGTCCTGGAACCCGAGCCTTCCCCTACTGTCTTCTCCTGAGCCTTTTCTACTACCGGCAGCCTTTCTGATCTGTTTTGCCTGGGACATGTTTCTTAAGTGGATTCTCACTCTCACATTCCCTTTACCTAGACCATCAAAGTTGTTTTTCCCTTGAACTTTCCAAAATTAATTTTTCCTTTTCCGATCTGGCCTTCATCCTCCACTGGATGTATGTGTCCATAGCAGAGCTCTGATCATGTCACACTCCTGCTCAAAAATCTTCAGTGGCTTCCCACTGCCCACAGAGTAAAGTCCTAGCATCCAAGGCCTTCCTGGCTATGCCAAAGTGATCTTTAAAGATTGTTTTTTCTTCTATAAGTAGTCTTGGCCTCAGCCAGATTGACATTCCAGGTTTCCAGAATGTGCTGGTCTTCCCTTCTTCTGAACCTTCTCACTCTTATACCTTGTGTCTGAAATGTTCATTCTTGGGCTCCAATGTCTGAATCCTCACAGGCCATCTCCAGGCTCACTTTCCCCCTAAATCTTTTCTGGCACATCTACCAGCCACTAGGCACTAAGGAAGATAGAGATGGGTCACATGCACTGTGCCCAGCCCAAAGGAACTCACTTTCTAGGAGAGACAGACAATTAAACACACAGCTATAGGAGAGTGAAGTGGGGGCTGTAATAAGGTCGTACACGTGCTTCCTGAGCCCTGGTCATTCCAGGGCTGGCTTTGGGTAGTCAGAGATTTCTCTGGGAGTGATAACCTGAGCTGAGATCTGGAAAATGCTGAAGCCAGGAGAGGTTTCTTAGATCTGGAGCATGATAAAGAGCTTGGGAAGTCAGAGATTGTTTCTCAGGCTATCCTGAAGCTGCGTAGGATCTTGGAACTTGATTCTGAGAGCAGTGGGGACCCATGAAATGACAGAATCAGATTTGTACATTGGAAGTGTCACTCAGGCTGTGGTATGGAGAGTGACAGGAGGGCCAGAAAGACATGGGATTTTTAAGACATCTGGACTCCCCAGAGCACTTTTTTTTTTAATCCTCACCTGAGGATATTTTTTTATTTATCTTCAGATAGAGTGGGAGGGAGAGAAAGGAAGAGAAAGGAAGAGAGAAACATCAACCTGAGAGGGTCACATCGACTGGCTGCCTCCTGCATGACCCCGACCAGGGCTGGGGACCGAACCGCAACCAAGGTCCGTGCCCTTGACCAGAATCGAACCCGTGACTCTTTGGTCCGCCGGCTGACGCTCTGCCAGTGAGCCAAACTGGCCCGGGCCCAGAGCACAGTTTTTAAAGTAAAAAGTAATATAAGTATGATATACATCCAGAAAAGTGGGCAGATACTAAGTGTGGCAGTTCAATTAATCATTACAAAATAAACCCACCTGTGTAACCTCCCTCAAATAAAGAGAAGAAAATGTTTCCAGCTCCACAGAAGCACCCCCATCAATCAGTACCCCTCCCCATTCCCCAAAGGTAACGAACCACTTTCAGCAAGCTAACCTTCCATAAACCTCAGCTTGGTTGGTATGAGGACAAATGTGGGGCTATTTATGTCACAGGGCTGTTGAGGCGGTTTCACGAATATAAAGTGCTTAGTAATGTCTGGCACAGAGTAAACTCTCAAAAAATACCGAGCCCTGGCGGGTGTGGTTCAGCTGGTTGGAGCATGTCCCATACACCAGAAGGTGGCGGTTTAATTCCAGGTCAGGGCACATACCCGGGTTGCGGGTTCGATCCCCTGTGAGGTTGATGTTTCTTGCAGGAGGCAACCGATTGATGTTTCTCTCTCACATCAATATTTCTCTCTCAAATCAATTTTTAAAAAATTGAGTGGGATGTGTGTAAATGAATTTACCTTTTGGCTGGTCTTTTCCACTTTTAGACAAGGAGCTCCGAGGTAAGGGCCTGCCCTCCGTATTCCTCCCACACCCAGCCCTTAATAATGCCTGTCACGCTTCCTGGCACGCAGTAGGGGCTCGATAAATGCTTGTTGAATGAATCAGTTCAGGTACTCAGTCTGTGTTAGCGCAGGTGAGGAAAGACCCTGACAAAGACCGAGGAGCATTGAGGAGGAAGAGCTGAACACCAGGGGGAGCAAGAACCCGTGCTCTCCAGGTCTCGCGAGAGGACCCGCGTGCATCCTGACGTCGCGCGTTCTGTTTTTGGCGAAGCGCGGCCGGGGAGAAGGAGCTGCTCTTGGGCGTGCGGCCTCGCCTGTAGCGTGGGAGTCGCTTCCGGGTTGCGCGCCCGGAAGCAGGAAGTTATCGGCTTCTTTTTCTCGCCCCGCGGCTGCTGTCCCCGAGGCGGGAGGAGCCCAGGGGGCGCGGGCCCCGCATGTGAGTGACTGGGGCCCGAGGCCGGGAGGGGAGGGTCACTCTGTGACAGTGTCGCCGCCGCGCCCGTCTGTGACATCCTCGCGCAGCCCCTCCCCTGCCGCTACAGTCCTGTCTAGCCCCTTCGCTGACCTCTTTTCTGAGCCTCTGCAGTTTTGCAGACTGACAGCAACCGTCCGCAACTCCCCCGGGATCGACTCCCTTTAAGATCTCTCCCCTGCTTTCCTTGGTTGTCCCGGGGAGAGCACAGCGAGGTCGACCGTGCTTGAACTTGTCTCCCAGGCATCACAGCGGTGCCCACAACATGAGCGGTGCTAGCGAAGTTTAGGTCACTGCCCTTTGGACAGATTTCTGATTTTTTGTATATTGACATTAGATTCTCAGCGCCTCTCCGAAACATTTTTCTAGTTGTTAAAAGAGGATTTGTTTTTTAATGTGGACTTGGTATGTTATAAACATGGTTATCTCGGATTTCAGAAAGGAATGTGACTTGGTTCATTGACTTGAATAAATAAGCTATTTGTAGACGTCTTTTAGTGCAGAGAAATTCGCCTTCTTCGTGTTCCGTAGTATTTGATGGCCAGTAACCCTGCAGCCACACTTTCTGGTCTAAGAGCCCACATAGCCTTGGTATTCACGAATATATTTCTTTTGCCATCACCTATGATAGAGACTACTCTGAGACAGTATTATGACTTTATCTGGTTGCTCATTTGGTTGTTCCCATGGTGGAATCTTCTGTGAACATCTCTCCCTTAATAAATTTGTTTGAGTTTGAGTTATCACAATTTCCCTCTAAGTAACAACATGCCTTAACCTAAATTCAACTTTGAAATTGTGAGGGCTCTAATATAAAATATAAAATAATATTTTCCCTCCCATCTTCTAAATTCTGGCTGGGCTAATAATCAGATTAACAGGAGAAAATAAAAATTTTCATGCGTGTTTACAAGGAATTCACCTAAGCATGAAATTCCCAAAGACAATGAGGCAAAATTGGTGTATTTGTCATTTTGGACAAAGGAGAAGTGGGGGGTGGAATCTTAGATTTCAGAAGTGAGAATAAGTGATTTGCAGGTAGTTGAGGAAGAGCATAACATACATGGCAGGTAAATTTTTTTTTTTTTGAGAGTACGTGCCCTTAGCGGGAACTGAACCTGGGTCTCTCTGGCCCGCAGGCCGACGCTCTAACCGCTGAGCCAAACCAGCCAGGGCAGCAGGTAAATTTTTGCTAGGCAACCCAGAAAACAATAGAGTCTTCCTGAAGCAAGTTTTTCCATCTGAATCTCTTAGAGCAAGAAAGCCAGGGAGAATCAAAGGTGCTTTGAGTCTTTTCTTGATAACCAACTTAAAATTAATATCCCAAAAGGCATCTTTAGGATGGCAAAACTTGGTCTCCTAAACTACATGAAGTTCACATAGCCTAGCTTGCATACCAGAGAGAGGCCATTTTTGTCCTGTTAGGCCCATTCTGCTTTGGACCAAAATAATTTTCAAGACCCAGTTTGAACCCCTATTCCTCCACAGCTGCTTTACAACACGGTAGAAAATGTTCAAGTATAAGGTTCCTGACCTGCTCACGTAAACCATTGGGCTAATGTATTTTTTTAAGTAGAACAATAAAAAGTAAAATGAATAGCCCTGGCTGGTTTGGCTTAGCAGTTAGAGCCTTGGCCCGTGGACCAAAGGGTCGAGGGTTCGATTCCCAGTCAAGGGCAGGTACTTGGGTTGCAGGTACGATCTCTGGCCTGGTCAAGGTCATGCAGGTGATGTTTCTCCCCCCACCCCCCACTCTATCTGAAAAAAATTAATGGAAACAATATCCTCTGGTGAGGATGAGCATCAACAACAAAAAAGTAAAATGAAAAAACCATTAATTACATTAAATTAGTTTGGAACAGAATGATCACTTTAGGTCATGGAACACTGATCCAGTTCTATGTCTCTTCGGTGAATTTGCATGTCTGTTGTTAGTTTCTTGGGTTGTTGTCTCTATCTCTGCTTTCAAGAAACAATTTAGTGTGAGAGGGAGGTAATAAAATAGATGTAATACAAAGTGATAGAGTTGTGTTTAAAGTTAAAAGTTCAAAAGGTTTAAAAATCAGGTTTGGAAGAAAGAGTTCAGTCATTGGACAAAGCACTGGAGGCTAGGCTTTGTAGGCAGAGGGAATTATGTGTATAGAAGCAAAAAAATCTCCATGGGAGAGATGTTTAGGGCCTTAACTGCCATTAGTGTAGAGCTAAAGAAGAGATGAATGTGAGAACTGTACAGGAGGTAGAATTGAGGATTTAGTGATTGGTTCATTGGTGGGGATGAGGAAGGTGGAGGAGAAGTTTTAAATTTGGAGAACTGGTGTTTCCATTAATTAAGAAAAGGAATGTAGTAGGAGAAATCAGTTGCAGGGGGAAGATACTACGTCAGTTAATGGACACATTATATATAGGGGACTATAGGAAATTTGGGGTTTGAGTTTGGAAGAGAGTTCTAGACTGGAGAAGAGATTTGGGACTCAATAATAGCTGGTTTTTAAAGTCATGGAGGGACAAAGGGAAGGGGGACAGGAGGAGGGTGGGAGTGGGGAGGAGGGGGTCAAGAGGGGAAAAAGGAGGTACATCTGTAATACATTCAACAATAAAGATAAATTAAAACAAATAAATCCGTGAAGGGAATGAGAAGGTCAAGGACAACTGTGATGAATGCCGACATTCAGGGACATAGACTCTGGGAAGAGAACAGGAGAATTATGTCAGGATTTGAGAGCACTCGGTGGAGAGATAATGGGTAGCCATGGCAGCTGCTGCAGAGAGGTCAGGTAAGTTGATAACTGAAAAAACGTCCTTTGGACTTGGCATGTAGAGAGCCATTGGTGACCTTAGTGAAAGCAATATTAGTGGTGTGAAGGGGACAGAAATATGATTTCAACAGGTTAATAAATGAATGGAGATCTGAGAAATAGGAAGATGAGGTAATGCTATGCTCTCTTTTTTTGAGGAGCTTGGCTCCAGAAGGAGGGAGAGTGCATGCATTAGAAATCTAGAGAGGAAGGATTATTATTTTTTAAATAGTAGAAACTGGAAAAAGTGATAGAAGCAGGTAGAGATAAATTTAAAGCTCCTGCTTTAAATAGGTCAATGTCATAAAAGAAAAAGAAGCCAGAATCTGTTCTAGGTTTAAGTAGACCAAAGGGACACAGCAGCTAACTGATGTGTGACACATTGGTTGGCTCCTAGATTTCTAAAAAGCAATATGGCCTTTTTGAAGGAAATTTGACTATGGACTGGATATTAGGTAATATTAGAGAATTATTTTAATAGGTATGATAATGATGCCTAATGTTTTATATAATAATGTCCTTATTCTTCGGAGATGCGTGTTGAAACATTTAGAAGTGATTTTGTCATGTGTTGCAACTAACTTTAAATGGTTCTGGTAAAAACAGATACAGACAGAAAGCAAATATGGCGAAGTGTTAACACTTGGTGAATCTAAGGATATATAGATACTCATTGTACTATTTCAGTTTTTCTGGCGGGTTGAAATGTTCAACATAAAAAGTTGGGAGAATAATGTAAGAGGCATATTTTCAGAGAGTGGGGGAAGTACTACACTCTTCAAATCTTATTGGGCAGAGATGACCAGAAAGGGACCGTTAGATTCAAGTGATGATAAGAGTGAGAAAAAGTAGAATTCTCTCAATTGTAAATTTTAAATACTTATTGTAATTTTAAATTGCTACTCTTTTAAGTTATGCTTTATCAATTATTTTTTCTTTAAATATGTTTGTTATTTCTTAGTGGTTTGTATTACCATCCAAAGACCACATTTTTTCCCCTGTAGTAGAATGTATCTCCAATTAATGGGAATCATTGGACAAAATAGAATGGATTATATTGGACAAAATAGAATGGATTAGCATGCTACATAGCTAGCATAATACTAAAGAACTTAGTAGGGGAACAACAGAATTTAGTATTACTCTGGATATTGTTCTCATTGTTGAAGATTGTGACATATTTAAATGGACTTTTGAAACTTTATTTCTCAATTATAGTGTTTCCCCTTTTGTGTTTTAACTAGACGAATCAGTATTGCCTCTTAGAGTTGCCTAGCTGGCACATCTGTTTAGTTTGACAAGCTGAGAACCTCTAGGATGATGTCACATCAGTATTTAGGACATATTTATATCACTAGAGGAATTAAGCAGGGCAAAGGAGAGGTTTGCATTTAATCTGACCTCTTAATCTGTTTTCTGCTTTAAACGAACATTTTTATTGGTAAGTTCCATCAGAGTCATTCTGTTATGCCTCTGTGCTGTTTTTCCTAGGCTGAGACCCAGAAGGAGTTGTGGAGACGTTTCATCAGAGCTGTCAGTTTCTTCCTCCTATTGAAGTACTCCTTCAGAAGGGACAGCCCCCTGGCTTCCCTCCCCCAGGCCTCCCTTGAAAACAGGATTGTGCAACCTCAGCACTCTTTTAACATTTTGAGCAGGACAGTTCCTTGTTGTGGGGTCTGTCCTGTGCATTGTAGGATGTCTAGCCTTTGCCCACTAGATGCCAGTAGTACCCCCTCAGTTTTGACAATCAAAAATATCCTCAGACATCATTAAATGTAGCCTGGGGAACGGAAATCCCACCAGGTTGAGAACTATTCTAAAGCAGTGTCTCCTAGTTGGGAGTGTGCCTCTGGTCAGCGGGGAAGAGGTTTGAAAACTTCTAGGGTCCCTCTCCCAGAAGTTCTGACAATTCAGCATATCCTGGGTGGTGCATGCATGATCCTTTGATTTTTGTGATGCCTCCAGTGACCCTGCCTGTGCCCTTGCAGGTATAAGGCACCGGTAAGAGTCAAACTCACTCTTCGGAACTTCCCTCTGTGGCAAAGCTCATTTCTGCCAGAGTTGGACCTTTCTGGAGGCAAAGGGATTGCCATCAAGCCTCAGTTGATTTCATTCAGTCCCCTCAGACTTGATGCTTAGCCATGACTTTGTGTTTGATTTTTTAAAATATTTTTGTTGTTGTTAATTCTTACCTGAGGATATCTTTTCCATTGATTTTTAGAGAGAGTGGCGGGAGGGGGGAGAGAGCCGTAGATGTGAGAGACACATCAATTGGTTGCCTCCCACACAGGCCCCGACCAGGGCTGGGGGATCAAACCTGCAACCCAGGTATGGGCCCTTGACTGGGAATCAAACCCACCACCCTTCAGTGTGCGGGCCAATGCCCTAACCACTGAATCACATTGGCCAGGGCTGATTTTTTTTTTAAGGGACATAATTTTATTTTTAGACAAATTCTTGTTTCTAAAGACCAACTTTCACTAGACTGCAGGGCGGGAGCTGCTCTGGAAGTATGAAACTCTGACCTAAAGGGACAAGATTTTTGTTGTTTAATTAACATCATATCCACTAGATGCCAGTAGTACCCCTCAAGTGTGACAATAAAAAATGTCTCTAGACTTTCCAAATGTCCTCCGGGGGGCAGAATTGCACCTAGTTGAGAACCACTGACCTAATGGAAGGCAAAAGGAGGCCTTATTGAGATCCCCATGTGCTCTTAGACATTTCACTAAATTATTAGTAACTACCTCTCTGATAACGGGATAACGGGAGCTGTGTTAGAATATCAGGGAAGAAGGATGTACAGCTTGTAGAAATATCTTCAATATTGTATTGTGTACTTGAATGACAAAAAAACTTGCTTTTGCAATTTATTTTTAATTTAATTTTTTTATTGTTGAAAGTATTACAGATGTCCCCTTTTTTTCCCCATTGACCCCCTTCTTCCTGCTCCCACCTCGCTCCTGCCTTCCCCAGCCTAATGTCTGTGTCGATTGGTTGTGCATATATGCATATAAGTTCTTTGGTTTATCTCTTCCCATCCCTCTTACTCCCATTCCCCCATCTCTCTGAGGTTTGTCAGTCTGTTCCCTACTTCCATGATTCTGGGTCTCTTTTGGTCAACAGCTTAATTTTTTCATTAAGTTCCACAAATGAGTGAGATCATGTGGTACTTGTCTTTCTCTGACTGGCTTATTTCTCTCAGCATAATATTCTCCAGGTCCCTCCATGTCGTCTCAAAGGGTAAGAGATCTCTCTTTCTTACAGCTGCATAGTATTCCATTGTATAAATGTACCACAGCTTTTTTATCCACTGATCTACTAATGGGCACTTGGGCTGTTTCCAGATCTTAGCTATTGTAAATAGCACTGCTGTGAACACAGGGTGCATATATTCTTCCTGATTGGTGTTTCAGGCTTCTTAGGATATATTCCAAGAAGTGGAATCTCTGGGTCAAATGGCAGTTCCATTTTTAATTTTTTGAGGAGACACCATATTGTTTTCCATAGTGGCTGCACCAGTCTGCATTCCCACCAGCAGTGTACTAGAGTCCCCTTTTCTCCACATCCTTGCCAGCATTCATTGTTTGATGCTTTTGCAATTTAAACTGGGAGTTTAATGAGATTTTTATGTGTATCAAAAGTGGGCAGAGGTTTACAAAAGTTGTAAAACAGTCATCAAAAATGGTGATAGTTGGTCCTCCTTTAAGCCTCACTGGCACTCTGTCCCCTTCACGATTCTCCTAAGGGTGCACCAATATGATGTCTTCTGCCTGGGGATACCTACATGTGTCCTACCTTCCAACGCTTCAAAATTTTTCACTGGATTTTTTTCTAGAATTCCCTCTGCTCTCTTTTCTGGTCCTCTACTGAGTTTTAATGGATTTTAACTAGGTATTGTTGGATAATTTATTGCAGTGTGCTTAAATGAACATTATTCCTGCTTGCTTGCTTAGAATTATCTTTGTTAATTTAATGGGGAAAATCTATCTCTGGAATCACCAGTCACAAAACCAAGATGTGAAAAATATTGTAATACGTTGTCACTTTATTCTTTTTCCAGGAATCATTGGTAGTTGATCACTTTCCAGGTCTCAGCCACTCAGTTGTGATAATCAGGGGACACGGTGTTGTGGCTTCGGAACTGCCAGCTCAGAATAGGAAAATACTTGGTAAGGGAGGCAGCATGCAAAAGGTTAAAAGCACTAACCCTGAAGTCACACTTGGGTTCATATCCTGGGGAGTAATGAAACCTTTCTGACCTTTAGTTTCAACATCTGTGAAATGAGATTAATCACACCTACCTTATGGGATTGCTGTGATGATTCTCTGAGCTAATGTTCCTAGAGTGCTTAGCACAGTGTCTGGCACCTGGGATGGCGTAACTGGAAATGGTAATGTAGGAATGCAATTGGACATAAATCTTTAGTTTCTAATGAATTGAATTTGTTCTACTTCCTGAAGTGTTCATACACTTAAAAATTTTAGAGCTAGAGGAGACTTTAAAAATCTTCTAGTTCAATCCTCTTACTTTTTGGATAAGGAAATAGACCAAGTAACTTAGCAGAATCATGGCAATGTAGTGTAATAAATGCCACAATAGAGCAAGTTCAAATTCTTTAAATATACATTTTAAAAACATCTTTATTTATATGTAATGTATATGCCATGAAGTTCACCCACTTAAAATGCACAATTCATTGGTTTTTAGTTTATTCACAAAGTTGTGCAGCCATCCCCACAATTTAAGTTTAGACCATTCTCGTCACCCTAGAAAGACCCCTGTATCTGTTAACAGTCATTTCCCATTCCTCCCCACTCCCTCTTCTAGACCACTAACTAATCTGCTTTGTGTCTGTATCGATTGGCTTACTTTTCACTTTTCATAGAAATGCAGTCATATAATATGTGGTCTTCTATGAGAGTCTTCTTTCACTTAACATAATGTTTTCAAGTTTTGTCTGTGTTGTAGCATGTGTCAGAACTTCATTTCTTTTTATTATTCAACAATATTTCATTGTGTGGATATGCCACACCTCATCCATCCATTCCACAGTTCATGGACATTTGGATTGCTTCCATTTTTGAGCTGCTTGAACATTTGTGTGCAAGTTTTTATGTGAATATATTTTAAATTTTCTTGGGGTCATATTTAAAAGTGGAATTGCTGAGTCATTTGATAAAGGTGTTTAAGTTTTTGAGGAACTGCCAAACTGTTTTCCAAACAGCTGGACCGTTTTACATTCCCAGCTGTGTACAAGGGTTCCAATTGCTCAACATCTTTGCCAACACTTATTATTATCTGACTTACTAAATATAGCCATCCCAGTATGTGTGGAGTGCTATCTTATTGTGGTTTTGATTTGTATTTCCCTGATGGCTAATGATGCTGAATGTCTTTCATGAGTTTATTGGCCATTTGTATGTGTATCTTCTTTGGAGAAATGTCTATTCAAATCCTTTGTTCATTTTCTAATTGGGTTGTCTTTTTATTATTACAAGAATTCTTTATGTACCTGAACACAAATATTTCCCCCCATTCTGTGGGTTGTTGTTTCACTTCCTTAATAGTATCATTTGCAGCACCAAAATGGTTAATTTTGACATAGTCCAATTTATCTTTTCTTTTGCTGGTCATGCTTTTGATGCCATATCTAAGAAGATACTGCCTAATCCAGTGTCAAGATTTTCCTCTGTTTCCTTTTAAGAATTTAATAGTTTTAGCTGTTAAGTTTAGGCCTTAGATCCATTCTGAGTTAATTTTTGTGTAAGATAGAGGGAAGGGTCCAACTTTATTCTTCTGCATGTGAATGTCTAGTTGTCCCAGCACCATTGTTGAAAATATACATTTAAAAAATATATATGTTTTTATTGATTTTAGAGAGAAAGGAAGGGAAAGGGAGAGAGAGAGAAACATCAGTGTAAGAGGGAAGCATCTATTGGTTGCCTCCCAAACACACCCCAGCGGGATCGAGCCCACAGCGTGGGCATGTGCCCTGACCAGGAATTGAACTGGAAACCTATCGGTGCACGGGAAGATGCTTGGCCAACTGAGCCACACCGGCCAGGGCAAAAATACATATTTTTAAATAGAGTTTACACCATACTTTTATCTAAATCTTGAAATGTGGAGTTCTATAAGGCCTTAATAAAAGAAAAAAAAAACACTTTGAGCAAGAGCAGAAAGTTTGAGAAAAGGATGTATCCCCTTTAGTTAGTGGGGTTCCTCCTTCCCTCCCCCAGTTCCTCAAAGTCTAGATGACCGGCCATTAGAGGTCTGAGTCTGATCTGGCTTGGGGCCCTGGTACGAGCATTCATTAAAGGTTCTCTATGTGTGGCTCAGTTGGTTGAGCATCTTCCCATACACTGATAGGCTGCCGGTTCGATTCCTGGTCAGGGCTCATACCTGGGTTGTGGGCTCGATCCGGGATGCATCCAGTAGTTGCTTCTCTCTTACATTGATGTTTCTCTTTCTCTCTCGGTTTTCCTTCCTCTCTTTAACAAATCAGTAAAAAAAAAATTTTTTTTGAAAAAGCTCTCTCTCTAGGTGATTCTAATGTGCAGGCATGCTTCAGCACTAGTGAGCTAAAAGGCTTATAGTCCCAAAGAGGACCAAACAGGAGTCATTCGGAGGCACTGCTGGAAGAGAGTGCTGAGGTGTGCTGGCTTGTGGCATTTCAGGCCTCCTTGTCTCTGCTGGACCTGTATGACCGTTGTCCTCTGCTCTACAGGTGGCAGCACGTCCTTACTGAAACATAAACTTGTACCTGTCAATAGTTTTTGAGATTAGAAGCATTTTGGGGATGAAGTATGTGAAATAAGACCTTCTGCATTTATTTATTTATTTATTTATTTATTTATTTATTTATTTATTTATTTATAGAGAGAGAGTGGAAGGGAGGGAGGGTGGGGGACAGAGAGAGAGAGAAAAACATCTATGTGAGAGAGACACATTGACTTCGCTGTTGGGGATTGAACCTGCAACCCAGGTACATGCCCTTGGCCAGGAATCAAACCCGCAGCCCTTCAGTCTGCAGGTGGATGCTCTAACTGCTGAGCGACAAGGGCCAGGGTGGACCTTCTGCATTAAAAAAAAAAAAAAAAATAGAAGAGAGCAGAAGTCCCCAACCACTGTGTTTCTTTTATAAATGAAGAAAAATATTAATGTTCAGTAACAAAAGCACTTTTTAAAAATAACTAATTTTATTTCACAAATGATACAGAGAGAATTCTACTTGCCATTTTTACCCTTGACTGTATAGCCACCATGAAACCATTTGTCTTAAAAATAACCATGAGGACAAATTGGATCTTGAAATTAGTTATAGATTGTAGGTCTTTTAAGTATGTAAAATACAAATGAAATGCCCTTTATTGTCTAAAATTGTGTTTGTGGACATCGTGAGGCCTGCAGCCTGCAGGGTCTGGAGAGCTCCCGTGCCATGATTTTTGTGTTGCCTGAAATCCATGCTCTGCCAGGAACAAAGCGAATCAGCATGTTCCTTACAGTAAATCTTGACTTCAGTGATCAGTTCCTCATCTTGTGTTGCTAAAAAGTCTGATAAGGAGAAAATTCTGAAATGTTCTAAATTACATTACAGCGGCTGGGCAGCCAGAGAGTGAAAGAGACAGAATTGTTAGTCTGTTATTGCCTGAGGGCCAGCTAACAAAAGACTGCTCACATTCCTTCCATTGCCTGTTGGAATTTTGGATTAATTTCCAGGTGGCAGTTTGCACAGATTATTTTTGCCAGGCAACCATGACGGTCCAGGAGCCCCCGCTTGTTTTCGGGCTGCTGCCACAGCCACTCTACAGGAGCGGACACGTCTTCATGTGGACTCGGCCACTGTCCCAGAGCTGGCCCGCGTCACCCCTTTGCCCATCATTAATGTAAATTTCTTTCAGACCACTTCTTTCTTCTTCCTTTCCCCTGCTTGATGTGTAGAAACACTCGCAGAACTCTGGGACAATGGACATGTTGTCTTTCCTACCTAGCCATGCTGCTGGGGGTTTAAACTCCATGCCCAAGACCGGTCTTTTTGGCTGGCATTTTTGTCTCAATAAAACTTACTTACAAAAAGACTTTCAGCCTTGAAAGTTTTTTTGTTTGTTTGTTTCACAGGTCCATCTGGTACAAATGGAAAGAAATTACTGATGAACAACATTCTCCATATTCCATTTCTTTTGATTTTAGTAAATTACCAGTAGCAGATCTTTTGTGACAGGTTTCAGAAGTCACCTTAGATGGCACTAGTGTTTCAGAGTCCCATTAAGGATTTATAGTGCTGTAGACCAGTGCCTCTCAAAGTGTTTGGACCCACTGTTAGTCTGTAAACCATTTGTTACTAACGGTGTACACTTAAACACTTGTGTAGCAAGTTGACATTGTCTCATATAGTCATTGTGTTTTACAATAGTATTGGCCTGCCCTGGCCAGTTTGGCTTAGCAGTTGGAGTGTCAGCCCAAATACTGGAGGGTTTCAGGTTTGATTCTGGTCAAGGGCACATACCTAGGTTGTGGGTTTGATCCCAGGCCCTGGTTGGGGTCACGTGGATGGCAGCCAATCTATGTGTCTCTCTCACGTCGGTTTCTCTCTCCCTCCCTCCCTCCCACTCTCTGTAAAAATCAATGGAAAAATATATTTGGGTGAGGAGAGGATTAACAGCCACAAAAGAAGTATTAGCATATTGACCTGCAATGGATTGGGAAAAGCACAAAACTATTCTTCCCCATGGATGGTCAAGAAGTACTGTTTTAAAGCAATTAGCTTTGAGGAGGAAGAACTTTAAAGAAACCATCTTTTTTTTACATTTATTTTCTCTCTCTCAGGGATTTTGCATTGGAAGACATGGATCTTGCTGCCAATGAGATCAGCATTTATGACAAACTTTCAGAGACTGTTGATTTGGTGAGACAGACAGGCCATCAATGTGGCATGTCAGAGAAGGCAATTGAAAAATTTGTCAGACAGCTGCTGGAAAAAAATGAACCTCAGAGGGGGCCACCCCAGTATCCTATCCTTATAGCTGTGTATAAGGTAAAAATGTGTTCTGACTTGGAAAAACTTAGAGCACAAATTCTTCAACTTTCTCTCCAAATACTCCTATGACTGATTCCACCATTGAACCTTGGTTTTTCTATGAATAAGTTGGCTTTCCCTCTTGTTACCATGTGTTACTAGGAAATTTGACTATTTTGTTAACTGTCCTAGATGAAAGTTGTGTATTTATATTTCAACTGTATTTGTGTGTGTATTTTCAATGGTGGACATACCCCCTGGTCCTATGATGGCAGTTTGGTGAGCCTTGCAGTAAAACTTTAAATGCTTTCAGAAGTGAATATAAATGGCTTGTTTATGGAAACAAGCACATACCCAGGTTGCGGGTTTGTTCTTAAAGCACATTGGAAATAGTAGACAAGGCCTGTTATTTTCTTGTCATAAAAGTATTTTGTTTGCTGAGACAATTACTAATCATTTTCCTGTCTTTCCTTGTAGATCCTCGCAACCCTGGGATTAATCTTGCTCACTGCCTACTTTGTGATTCAACCTTTCAGCCCATTACAGCCTGAACCAGTGCTTTCTGGAGCTCACACCTGGCGCTCACTCATCCATCACATCCGGCTGATGTCCTTGCCCATTACCAAGAAGTATATGCCAGAAAATAAGGGAGGTCCTCTGCATGGGGGTGATGAAGACAGATCCTTTCCAGGTATATGCTGCATTTACTACTGATGAGATATAGTATATATTCTTGACAATATATGATGGGAAAGGAAATAACATTTATTGATATGTAGCCAGAAATACTTTTTCTATATTGTCTCATTTAATTCAATCCCCACTAAAACTCTGTGGGGTAGGTTTTATTTTCCCTATTTTACAAATGGAGAAACTAAGGGTTAGAGAGATTAAGAAACTTGCCCAAAAAACACATCTCATGGAGCCCAATTCAAACTCTGATTCCAAAACACATGTGGTAGGGGTGAGTGTTTTCATTCATAGGAAGGATTTGAATGTATCTCTTCTACCTTTTTCTCTCCTGTGATCTGAATCCATAATAGATATTTTAATAAATAGCTATAGGTTTATTGAAAGTATCTGAGTTCAGCTTGCTCTTTTAAAAAAAATTTTCTTTTCTTTATTGATTTTAGAGAGAGAAGGAGGGAGAGGGAGAGAGAGATAGAAACATCAATGAGCAAGAACATCGATTGGCCACCTCCTGCATGCACCCCACTGGGGATCAGGCCCACGGCCTGGGCATGTCCCCTGACTGGGAATCGAACCAGTGACCTCTTGGTGCATGGGTGGATGCTCAACCACTGAGCCACACCGGCTGGGCTAGGTTGCTCTTAACCAATCCCCTTAACAGTCCTTAGCCGTGGGCTGGGTTTCTGTCTAGGAAGCTCTCACTCTTTCAATTTGTCTTTTCTCTCTGTTTCACAGTGCTCCTAAGTGAGCAATTTTGCCAGTAAATTGAATTTAAGAAACATTTAAATTTGGTAAAGTGCCTCAGTGGCAGTGTAGTAATTGCTAGTCTGACAAAAGTTTTGAGGAGTTTCCTTTGAGAATAATGAAATGTGATAAGACTTGAAATGTACTCTTTGAGAAAGACTAGAAGACATTGTTTGGGGATTTTACTGTTTTTGGTGGTGTGAATTATATTTGCCCATATGAAGGAATGTGTAAGTTAATATCACAAATGGATTATATGACTTTTGTGTAACCATGTTCTGAAACCTTTAGAACCCAGCATAACTGTGTAGGAAATATGTTTTCTTTTTTTATCTTTTATTTTTTAATTTATCTTTATTGCTGAATGTATTACGGATGTCCCTCCTTTTTTCCCCCTTAACCCCTTCCTCCCCACTCCCACCCCCCCTCCTGCCTTCCCCATAATATTGTCTGTGTCCATTGGTTATACATATGTGCTTATAAATTCTTTGGTTTATCTCTCCGCAACCCCCTTCCCTTTGAGGTTTGTCAGTCTAACAACCAATTTGTACTTCTTAATCCCTTCATTTTTTTCACCCAACCCCCCTCCCATCTGGCAGCCAACAAAAAGTTCTCTTTATCTATGAGTCTGTTTCTGTTCTGCTTGCTCATTTTGTTTGTGGATTCATTTGTTGATAGAAATGTATTTATTGCCATTTTATTGTTCATATTTTTTTATCTTCTTCTTCCATAAGACCTGTCAACATTTCATATGATACTGGTTTGGTGGTGATGAACTCCTTTAGCTTTTTCTTGTCTGGGAAACTATATGTTCATTGATTCTAAA
This sequence comes from Tadarida brasiliensis, assembly GCA_030848825.1. Lineage (NCBI taxonomy): Eukaryota > Metazoa > Chordata > Mammalia > Chiroptera > Molossidae > Tadarida > Tadarida brasiliensis. The sequence goes on from CM061262.1 coordinate 10,530,041, forward strand.
TGATAGTTTTGCAGGATAGAGTAATCTTGGTTGTAGGTCCTTACTTTTCATCACTTTAAATATTTCTTGCCACTCCCTTCTGGCCTGCAAAGTTTCTTTTGAGAAATCGGCTGACAGCCTTATGGGAGCTCTGTTGTAAGCAACTAAATGCTTTCTCTTGCTGCTTTTAAGATTCTCTTTTCGTCTTTAACCTTTTGCATTTTGATGACAGTGTGTCTTGGTATGGACCTCTTTGGGTTCATCTTGTTTGGGACTCTTCCTGGACTTGTATGTCTGTTTCCTTCACCAAGTTAAGGAAGTTTTCTGTCATTTTTTCAAATAGGTTTTCAATTTCTTGCTCTCTCTCTTCTCCTTCTGGCACCCCCATGATGGGGATGTTGGCATGCTTGAAGTTGTCCCAGAGGCTCTTCATACTGTCCTGATTTTTTTGGATTCTTTTTCTTTTTGCTGTTCTGATTGGGTGTTTTTTGCTTCCTTATATTCCAAATAGATGGTTTGCTTCTTGGCTTCATCTACTCTACTATTGCTTCCCTGTAAATTATTCTTTATTTCAGTTAGTGCATCTTTCATTTCTGACTGGTCCTTTATTATGCTCTTGAGGTCCTCACTAAGTTCCTTGACATTCTCACAAAGTTCCTTCAAATTCTCACCAAGTTCATTGAGCGTCCTTATAAGCAGTGTTTTGAACTCTGCATCTGTTAGATTGCTTATCTCCATTTTGTTTAGTTCTTTTCCTGGAGTTTTGTTCTTTTTTTAAATTTGGGACATGTTTCTTTGTCTCCTCATTTTGGCTGCCTCCCTGTGTTTGTTTCTATGCATTAGGTAGAGTTGCTATGTCTCCTAGGCTGTAGGGTGGCCTATTGTAGTAGGTGTCCTGTAGGGTCCAGTGGGACAGCCTCCCTGGTCACCCAGCTGGGCCCTCAAGGTGCACCCCTAGTGTGGACTGTACACCCTTCTGTTGAAATTGAATCTTGATTGCTGTTGGCAAGTCAATGGGAGGGATTTACTCAGGCTGATCAGCTGCAAGGACTGGCTGTGCCCACTATCTACTGACCTCTGACTACTTTGGATGATCAGTTGTGCAGTGCTCACCACACAGAGCAAGTCTTACTTCTGCAGGGCTCTGGTACCCACTGAGTCCACTCATTGAATGTGTCACTTGTAGAGGTGGTTGGATGGTAGTGCTTTAGTGTGGTCTGAAGCTGTCCACTGGGTGTGCTGGCTCTGGGGCAAGGTCAGCCACTGCCTGTGTTCTACCCAGGGCCACCCAGCATGAGCTACAAAGCGATCTGCCAATGGCTGCTTCTTGTGCTGGGCTTGGAGGTGCCCAGGCAAAGTCAAGCTGTGAACCAAGGCTGGCTGCTTCTAGTGCCAGGCCTGGGGCCACTTAGTGAGAGGTATGGGGCTTATTGTGGCCAGATGCTGCTTGTTTGATAGAATTTAGGAAAATCTCAAATATGTTTTCAGAAAAAATTTACTAGTTGAAGCTAAGCTTTATAATCATGCCAGTCCTTTCCCCCCCAATCCTCAGCCAAGGATATGTTTTTAAAATTGATTTTAGAGAGAGAGGAAGGGAGCGAGAGAAACATCGTTGCCTCCCACACGCACTCTGACCAGGGATCAAACCCACAACCTGGGTATGTGCCTTGACTGGGAATCGAACTCATGACCCTTTGGTGCATGGGATGATGATCCAACCAACTGAGCCACATGGGCCAGGGCAATAATCAACGCCAGTCTTTAAGCAAAGACCTAATCAGTCATAAAAATCATCACTTGGCTTGGGTCTCCTTTGAAAGCTTTTGTTGTACACTTGAGGAAATCATGGAAAGAGTTCCAAAATTATATCAAAATCAGAGGAAGGGAACATCATAAATCAAAGACTCAGCCTCGTGAGTATTTTTTTTAAATTAGCTCATATGTTTAGAATTATTAATTCCAAATATAACTTCCTGTATTTATTGGGAAGGTTGTTTTTGAAAAGTAATCAACAAAGCAAAAACAAAAAGAAGTTTCTAACTCCTATCAGAAAGGTCCAGAGCACGAGGGGGGAAGGAGGCAGAGAATCTCGTCTGTCAGGCCATCCTGTGCTGTTCCTCAGACACCCGGGCTCCTGAAAGGCATCTCCTTCTCTTTGGACCATGAGATGAAGTCAGTGGTTTTTAGGACCAGGGTGATTAATGGCAGTTACTTTCTTTCTTCCTATCCTGTAAAGTAAATTTCCATAGACGACTGAGTTAAGAAAGAGTAGTCAGTGGATGATGATTGCTCATTTTCTAAATCGGAGTTTAAAAATTCAAAAAATGTTAGCATCTTGTCAGCAAGCCTGATTTTTTTAGTCCACTCCAAATAAATATTTTGCCTTGCAGATGGAAATAAAGTGAGTCCTTGGAGCTCAGTTATAAAAAGAGAGCATTGGAAGGGTGTGGTTTTAGCTCTTAAATGTTGTTGATTCTATTCAAGGGCTGCTTTTAGTTGTGATGTGGATAGTGACGCACCATATTTTCCTGTGTGAGAATTCTGGGAAGCTGTAGACATGTAAAGCTGACGGCGTTTGCATAGCATTTGGAAGGAAACTTAAGAATGCAGCACAATATAAGGGGTAAATATAAATATATTGGAGAGCCCTGGCTGGTTTGGCTCAGTGGTTAGAGTGTGGGCCCGAGGACCAAAGAGTCACCCATTCAATTCTGGTCAAGGGCATGTACCTCGGTTGCAGTTTGGTCCCGGCCCTGATCAGAGTCGTGTGGGAGGCAACCAATCGATGTGTCTCTCTCACGTCGATGTTTCTCTCTCTCTCCCTTCCTCCCTCCCAACTCTGTCTGAAAATAGATGGAAAAAATATCCTTGGGTGAGGATTTAAAAAAAGAAAAAAGAAACATATTGGGGAGTATTAATTTAGGAGGGCCAGAAAAGTAAAAAAGTTAAATAGTTCTTCCTAATGTCATGGTACCAAAAAACAACTGCCTTGCTGTTTGGATTACTTAGCAGTACCTTTAAAGTGGATGTGCCCGGCCGGTGTGGCTCAGTGGTTGAGTGTCGACCCATGCACCAAGAGGTCGCCGGTTTGATTCCCGGTCAGGTTGTGGGCTTGATCCCCAGTGGGGGGCATGCAAGAAGCGGCCAATCGATGTTCTCTCTCATCAATGTTTCTATCTCTCTCTCCCTCTCTAATATCAATAAAGAAAAAATTTTTTAAATAAAGTAGATGTAGAGGCCTTTGTGTGCCGATAGCGCTCTCACAAACATAGTGAACGTTCCTAAAACCCACCGGACTTTCTGTAAGAAGTGTGGCAGGCATCAACCCCACAAAGTATCACAGTATAAAAAGGGCAGGGATTCTCTGTACGCGCAGGGAAAGTGGTGTTATGACAGGAAGCAGAGTGGCTATGGTGGGCAGACTACGCCGATTTTCCACAAAAAGGCTGAAACTACAAAGAAGATTGTGCTGAGGCTTGAATGTGTTGAGCCCAACGGCAGATCTAAGAGAATGCTGGCTATTAAGAGATGCAAGCATTTTGAACTGGGAGAAGATAAGAAAGGGCCAAGAGATCCAGTTCTAAGCTTCATATTTTGTCTTATATGACAATAAAATCTGGAGGATGTGTTCACATAAAAAAAATAGATGTAGAGGGAGAATGCTGTGGAAAGCCCTGGAGTGTATTGTTTCCTTAAGGGCTGGCCTGTCGCGCGTTCCCCAGGGTCATCTGACGCTCCTCGTGAATGATGGAGGGCAACGGGAGCTGTGACGACGCACCAGAGGCACCACCAGCAAAGGTGGAAGGTTTACTCCTGGCCACTGGTAGTTTTTTCCTCTTGACTCCACCCAGGGAACAGAAGGCATCAGAAATGAGGTTCTTTTTCTAGGTTTCAGCCTGGGGCAGGAGAGCCTGCCCCTAAATCCTCTTGGGTAGCATGAAGTGAGCCTGTAGTGAGCCATATCAGCATCCCTCGTTGCAGCAGGAAGTAAACAAGCTGCCACTTATTTAGTACTTAGCAGATGCCAGGCCCTGTTCAAAGGACTTTCCATATTGGCTCATCTTTACAACATCCCTAGGAGGTAGGTTCTGGTTTTATGTCTATTTTACAGATGAAGATGCTGAGGGACAGTGAGATTAGGTCACTTGCCCAAGGTCCCAAGGCTAGTTAAGCAGTAAAACCATGATTTGAACACAGGCAGCCCATCTTTCAGAGTTTGAGCGCTTAACTTCTGGTGTGAGTAGTTTGTAGCTACACAGCACCTAAAGAATAAGAGTTAAGTTTGATTTGGGAGTTCTGCACTCTCTCCCTCGGGTCACCAGATGCTTTCTCTCTCAGCTCCCGAGTCCCTGAAGAAAAGGTTCTTTCCTGGCTGGTACAAGTCCAAAAATAAGCAGTCTCTAAGCTGTTGATCTCTCAGAATTTTTCTGAACTAGTCTTTTCCTAGGCATTCAGCCCAGCTCATCCGCCTCCCTGTCTTTGCCATCATAGGTAATATTTAACTTATTGTTTGACTTAATCATTTTGCTTACTAACCCATAGTTTTCCCTTCATGTTCTTAGTTCCTCCCTGCCCCTCACCTTATACCGTTATGTCCACTTTGACCCTGCCAGCGGCCGTCCCCTTGGCTTCCACCCTTCCACGGAATCATTGAGTCTTAGAGCTAAAAAGCAACTTTTTAAAAAGGTACTGATGTAGTACATACCCCCACTTTATAAAGAGGATGTTGAGGCCGGAGAGGTGAAATAACTTGCTTACCCAGCTAAAAGTGGCAAACCTTAGTCTCTTAACTCCAGTGTAGCATTCTTTCCATCACACCACACACACTGCCTGCCGTCTCCACCCAGCCAAGCCAGATTCCAGCATGTTAGGCTCGATTATTTTGTTTATTTTGAGCATTTAAATTATAACACTTTTTTATACTGAGGAGGCCTAGGATTGTTCTCACATACAAGGAGAAGGTGCATCTCTGTATCTGCACTGCATAACTGGAACTTTATGCATCAGGAACTTTTAAGGGAAGGTTGAAACATCAAGGAGTGTTGGGAATAGCAGATCATTCATTGACTTAGAACTGAGCACCTAATCAGACTTAGAGTCCAGGCCAGTGCCCAAGATGAAACGTTTGGATCTCAGGCAATGCCTTACTCTTATTTTCAAATAAAAGAATAAGGCACTGCTCTGTCAAACATTACTGTGTATCAGGCACTGTGCCATGTATTTTCTCAGTCTTCACAACAGTCACATAGGGTAGTTATCGTTTCTATGTTCATTTCTTTTTTTAAATATGCTTTTTATTGATTTATAGAGGAAAGGAGAGAGAGGGGGAGAGAGAGAGAGAGGGAAACATAAATTAGCTGTCTCCCACACGTATCCCGACCAGGGATCAAACCCACAACCTGGGCATGTGCCCTGACCAAGAATCGGACCAGCGACCTTTTGGTGCACAGGATGATGCTCAACCAACTGAACCACACCAGTCAGGGCTTCGTGTTTATTTCAGAGATGAGGAAACTGATGTGCCAATGGGATTGGCTAACTTACCTAAAGTCTCACATTTAGAGACATTTTTATACAAGAAGGACTCGTGAAAATAGATGAACTCTGTGGTTTGGAATGGTTCAAATGCATTGCTTTCTAAAGGCAAGGCTGTCAGCAAAAGGATTTCTTGGGTTCCTTCCATCCCTACCATGATGAAAATGGCTCTGGGTATGCTGCCGCTCGTGCAGGGTCCGTGCCAAGGGTGCCGTCACCATCAGGACTTCATCCCTGCCTCATGCCCAGGCTTCTAGGAGAGGTGCTAAGCAAAATGAGCTGCTGGAGAGTAGCCTGATCAAATACTGAGCACACACATGTGAAAGTCGCAGAAACTTGGTGGTGGGTTTTGTAGGCTTTTATTGGGTATATTTGTAATATAAGAAATCTAGAAGTTATATTTATTTAGTCTTTATTTTGAGGTTTTTTCCAGATTCAGACTACTCATTTGATTTTTCTCCCCATGGACTTAATTCTATTGTGAAAGCTTCTGAAAAGTCAAAGTCTCTCTCTCTCTCTCTCTCATTCATTCATTCATTCAGTGTGTATTGAAACCCCATTGTATGCCAGGCACTGTTCTCAGCAGAGCAGTGAACGGAACAGCCCTGCTGCTCTGGTGGAGCTAGTCTTGGCTTTGTGCCTTTCTTCCCTATCCTTTTTACCCAGAGGGAGTTTTTTGTCCTGGAAAGAAATCTTTTTTTTTTCTTTTCACTTTTCTCCAGGTTAATAATCAGCATAAAAGGACTCTCTCCACTCAGAATTTCAGGGCATGTTATGGTTGTCCATAGCAAGCCAGCCTAAGTGCATTTTCTTTATAAACAACTCTCAGGCACCAGGAAGCCTCCTGACAGGCCTTGGCCACCACTCTGCAGAATGCCCAATTGCAGGGAAGGCCAGGAGGTTACTGTTTCTGCCTTTCTTAATTTTTAGGCCATGTTTTGTCTCAGAAATTGTTTTGGTGAGATCTCAGACTGAAATGATTCCAACTCATGATGTGAATTTGGAATACAGGTCATGAGTTTTATTGAACTCTTATATGTGGCATTTCACTCATCTGTCATATCTTTTTATTATTATTATTATTATTATTATTATTTGTTCATCTCACCAGAGGATATTTTCCCATTGATTTTTAGATTAAGTGGGAGAGACACAGGGAGGGAAGGAGAGAAACATCAATATGTACACATCGATTGGTTGCCTCCCACATGTTCCCCAGTCTGGGGCCAAGGATCAAACCTGCAACCGAGGGATGGTGTCTGGGGGGAAAAAGGAGAAATATCTGTAACAAAAATAAATTAATTAATGAAAAAAAAAAAAAAAAAACAAACCAAAAACCTGCAACCCAGGTACATGCACTTGACTGGGAATTGAACCCATGACCCTTTGGTGCACGGGCTGACACTCTAATCACTAAGTCAAACTGGCCAAGGTGTGTCCTCTTTTCTTATAAGGATACAATTTAGTTTGGATTTAGGGCCCACCCTCTTCAGTGTGACCTTACCTTAATTAATTACATCTGTAAAAACCCTGTTTCTAAAACTGTTACATTCTGAGGTTCCAGAAGGACATGAATTTTGGAGGGACACTATTCAACTCAGTATACACATTTTTCAGGATTTCATATTATTTCATTCTGTGAATATTCCATAATTAAACAGTTTCTAGTGTGTTTGTTTTTTGGCTATTATAAAAAATTCACCTGGGACATTTATATACACTTATCTTTATATACATACACTAGTATTTCTGTAAGAGAGAGTCTCAGAAGTAGACTAGCTGGATCAAAGGGCATGCACAGTTTAAATTTCAATAAATAATAACTACCAAATTGTCTTCATAAAACTTGCATATGTTAATCATCAACACTGGATAGTGTCATTGTTTTGCCAGTTAGAAAACTGAAGAATGGTAGCTCATTTTAAGTTGCATTTCTTTGATTATTAGTGGTGTTGGATGTCTTTTGATATGTCTTACAGGTCATCTGTATTTATTTTTCTGTGGATTATGTGTTCATATTCTTTGCCCATTTTTTTATCAAATAGTTCATTATGTATTAGAGAAATTAATTCTTCACCTCTTATATGCAAATGCTGTTTGAATCTCTTCATTTCTTTCTTTTTTTTTTTTTATCCTCACCTGAGGACATTTTTCCATTTTTTGTTCAGACAGAGTGGGAGGGAGAGAGAGGAAGAGAGAGAGAGAGAGAAACATCGATGTGAAAGGGACACATCGAGTGGCTGCCTCCCGCACGACCCAACCAGGGCCGGGGACAAACTGCTACCGAGGTACGTGCCCTTAGCGGGAACCGAACCCAGGTCTCTCTGGATCGCAGGCCGACGCTCTAACCACTGATCCAAACTGGCCAGGGCTTCATTTATTTCTTTATGGCACCTTGTCATCTTGGTTTATGCCTTGCTTAAGAAGCCTTTTTTGCTTCCAAAATTATAAAAATTATATTTTTCTTTAATTATTTTATTATTTTTAATATTTTGTTTTCTCCATTTATATCTTTAATTTATCTGGAATTTATTTCAGTGTATAGTGAAAGGTAGGGGTTAAATTTTATTTTCTTCCAAATAGATAGCTGCTGTCCCAATATAATTTACTGAATCCATCCTTTCTTCGGTGAATTATGATTGATCTTTGCCATGAATTAATTATTCATATATATATATATATTCTGGATCTCTTGCCACAGTTTTTATTCTGTTTTATTAAGCTTTTTGTCTGTTTCTTTATAAGAACATGCAGTCGGTTCTCATTATGTGCTGTGGTTACGTCCTGTAAAAGCCCTGCAAACAGTGAATTCCTGACTACTGACCCATTGCCCCTAGAGGAAGTAGAGTTAGGTTCCTGAAAGCCTCTGGCCACGTCATCATCAGGTGATCCATAGGTGACCTTGTTTCATGTATGTTTCTGTTTAAAGACACCTTATTTTATAGTATTGATGCAGTGACAGTGAGCTCAGTCAACAGCACTGTAACTCATGACTGAACAAAGTTTATCTAACACACGTATTTCTCTGTAAGGCACATCACAGTCTGTACTTAGGGTCACTAGAAAGTACTTTAGCACTTGGCTCGGGGGACATTTTTTTTTATTACAAACTATTTTTTAGAGCAGTTTTAGGTTCACAACAAAATTGAGTAGAAGGTACAGAGAGTTCTCCTATATTTCCTCTCCCCACAAATGCTCAGTCTCCCTTGGGGTCTATTTTATTTATTTATTTCATTTTTTTAAATGTTTTTTTCTTTATTGATTTTAGAGAGAGAGGAAGGAAGAGGGGGAGAGAGACAGAAACGTCGATGAGAGAGAACATCGATTAGCCGCCTCCTGCATGCCCCCCACTGGGGATCGGGTCCACAACCTGGGCATGTGCCCTGACCCGGAATCAAACCAGCGACCTCTTGGTGCATGGGTCAATGCCCGACCACTGAGTCACACCGGCTGGGCTCCCTTGGCGGCTATTTTAAACAGCAAAATCACTGACAAAGATACAGAAAATGTGGCACTAAATAGACAATGAAAAGGACATTTGTTTATAGCAGGAGAGGTGAGACAGAAAGGCAGAGCGAGGCCTGCTTCCGCCTCAGCTGGGATCGCTGCTCTGCACATGTGTTGACGACTCTGGAGCACTGGAGTATCGCTTGGGTTACAAATGCATTTTATTTTATTTTTCTTTAAACTGATTAGCAATTTCATTTTGCCATATCAAATGCATTTTAGGGAATAGGCAGTAGGAACCTCGAATGCCGAGGATTGACTGTACTGCTTTAATTATAGTAGCTTTACAGAATGCAACATATTGTTATACCTGGCAAAGCCATTCCCTCATGATTTTTTCATTTTCAAGAGTTTATTCTCTACAACTCTTAGGATTCAGTAATAGAAAAACAAATAATCCAATAAAAATGGGCAAAAGATTTGAATAGACATTTTTCCAAAAAAGATGCACAGATAACTAATACGCATATGAAGAGATGCTCGACATCAGTAGCCACCATGGAAATGCAAACCAAAACCACAGCGAGAAGGCACTTCATGCACACGAGGATGGCTACAATAAAGTGATAGACAATCAGAAGTGTTGGCTAGAATGTGGAGAAATTGGAACCCTCATCCCCTGCTGATGGGAATGTAAAACAGCACAGCTGCTTTGGAACACAGTTTGGCAGTTCCTCGCAAAGTTAAACACAGAGTGAGCAAATGACCTAGTAATTCCACTCCTAGGTGTGTACACAAGAGAACTGAAAACATATGCCCACCCAAAAACTTGCACGCAAATGTTCATAGGAACATTATTCATAATAGCCCCCAAGTAGAAACAGTCCAAATGTTCAGTAACTTATGAATGAATAAATAAAATGTAGTATATCCATGTAATGAATGTAGTAGAAAAGAATGAAGAACTGATACGTGCTATAACATGGATGAACCTTGAAAACATTATGCTAAGTTAAAGAAGTCAGACACAAAAGCCCATATCTTGTATGATTCCGTTTATATGAAATACCAGAAGAGGCAAATCCATGCTGAGGGCTGGAGGGAGAGGGGTTGGAATGGGAGGAGACTGCTAAGAGCATCAGGGTTTCTTTTTAGGGTGATGAAATGTTTTATTTTTATTTAAAAAAAATTTTTTTTCTTTATTGATTTTTTTTTTTTTTTTTAGAGAGAGTGAGAGAGAGAGAGAAACATCAATGAGAGAGAACATAAATTGGCCGCCTCCTGCATGCCCCCCACTGGGGATCAGGCCCACAACCTGGGCATGTGCCCTGACCGGGAATCAAACCAGTGACCTCTTGGTGCATGGGTCGATGCTCAACCACTGAGCTACACCAGCCAGGCGGGTGATGAAATGTTTTAAACTGAGATGATGGTGCTGGTTACACAACTCTATGAATATACTAAAAAGCACTTAATTGTACACTTTTAATTTTATGGTATGTGAATTAATCTCAATAAAACTGTTTTTTAATGTAATTATCGACACAGAGAAAGCTAAGTAGTGCCCTTTCCCTCCAGTCCTGCCCTCCTCATGCCCAAAATGTCATGATAAATCTTCAGGTCTTCTGTGTCGCTGCTCCCTCAGGTGAGGACTCTTGGGCAGTGTCCCCGCACAGACGTTCTGCGTAGTGCTGCTTAGATCTGTAGACTGTGGCATCCCTGCCCCTGGAATCACCGTTCTTCCCAAGCCCACTGCCTCAGTTTAGACTCATTATATTTCACCTCTCATCACAACACAACCCTCTTCACCCCCACCCCCCAAAAAGGGGGCGAAACCAAAATGCAACCAGTCTTCCTCTTCCCAGTCTCTCTTCTAGGACACCCTAGTCACAACTCAGCATAACCCTCCCGAAGCATCAGGAAACCCCTATCAGAGGCCTTTGGTGGTCCCTTGTTTAGCTCCCAGTGGAGTCCTCAGTGCTCCTAGCCCTGGGAGCCTCATCACAGCGCCCGCCCAGCACTACTCTCCTCCCCTCCCTGGCGCCACCTGCACCCTCTGCCCTCCCCCACTCTGGGGCCTTGCTAGCTCCTGTTGCCTCTCGCTCTCAGTGTGCTCAGCTGTAAAATGAGTGTAGTGATGCCCCCTCAGTAATTATGTGGTAAACAGTAAACCATACAGCACGTGACAGTGACTTGCATGGGCCTGGCGGTTAGCACATCCGTCCCCTTTCTCCTGCCTTCCTCATAGTGCTTTGGAAACGGAAATGCTCTATAATTACAACACGTTGTTATGATGTGTTTGCCTCATTGTATGTCCATTACCCAGAGTTCTTGTATTTTGGCAAGAAGTCATCCTGTTTGGCCTCTAATAAAGAACATTTAAAAATATTGCAGAAGGAACAAAACTACACCTGCAGCCTCAGAGGGCCACTGAGACAGGTGCCACTACAGGGTTTCCAGCTGCCCCGGAGGCTGGCAGTGAGCAGTGTGGGGAGAGGTCCCTCTCAGGGAAGGGTGCAGTGGTCCCCTGCGTGGTACTCTGCCCACAGGCTGAGACGGGTGGGAAGGGTGGGTGGCAGCTGCCTTGAGGAAACCCAGGTTCTGTCTGCCAGAGATGGAGGGTGCTTGGAGGGTGCTCGGATGAGAATAAACACAGGCTTTCCCTGATAGGGTTTCCTACACCCTAATACTGCTGCCGTAAGAAAACAAGGAAAAAGTCCTTGTTGCTGGCCACAGAAAGTATTCTGTGGTCAAGAGTCAGTTTCCAAGTGTGTTTATTGATTTAAAGAATTGACTTCTGCCCTGCTCTTGTGGCTCAGTGGTTGAGCATCGACCCATGCACCAAGAAGTCGCCGGTTCAATTCCCGGTCAGGGCACATGCCGAGGTTGTGGGCCCAATCCCCAGTGGGGGGCGTGCAGGAGGCAGCCAATCGATATTCTCTCTTGTTGATGTCTCTATCTCTCTCCCTCTAAGAAATCAATAAAGAAAAAAAATTTTTTTTTTAAATCCTCACCCAAGGACATTTTCCTGTTTATCTTCAGATAGAGTGGGAGGGAGGATAAAGAGGGAGAGAAGGAACATCGATGTGAGAGAGACTCATTGACTGGTTGCCTCCCGTATGACCCGACCAGGGCCGGGGACAAACCGCAGTCGAGGTACGTGTCGACCAGAATCGAACCTGCGACTCTTTGGTCCGCAGGCCAACTCTCCAACCACTGATCCAAACCAGCCAGGGCAAGAAAATTTACTTAAAAAAAAATTGACTTCACATTTTAGCCACATTTTGTTGTCTGTTGTCTTTTGTTCTAGGCTCTCTCCTGGTTTGGTTTCCATTGGGTTTTAATCAGAAACCATCTGGTGAAACATTTTGGATTCAAATTAGAGCTTATCACAAACACATATCTCAGAGAACACACATAAAACCCAGAATGGAACAAAAAGCAAACAAGAAATAGTACAGTGACATTATAAACAGAAGAGTGCCAGAGGGAAGGAGTAGAGGGACACTGAGAAGGGCTGCGTAGAAGCAGAGCCAGCCCCTCAGACAGGGACCAACCACTCACTTCAGGGTCTGGGTGGGCATTCTTCCTTTTCTCACCCACCTGCAGCCCTTGGGGTAGAAACCATGGGTGATAGCCCCTACTCCCTTCTGAGCTGCGATAGAGCGCCGTCTACTGGGCAGATACAACTCACTTTACTCCACAGATGGGCTCCTGGAAAGTCCTGTCTCCTCTCCACCCCTTTTCTCTGCACCCTTTTCTCTTCCTTCCCAGTCACCTCGGCCTCCACTTGGGCTTATGAACTAAGGGTCTGGGCACATACCCAGAGTGTTGGAGAAGCACGCAGTGGGACTCATCGCTGATGGGGGGAACCCCCTTTCTGCCTGCCCCTCCCCCATGTGCTGTAGCCGGTTCAGACATGTGGGCCACAGGTTAGAAAGTGGTGGAAGAGCCACATCTCCAGTCCCAGGTCACTGACTGCCTTCTCTCGCTGTTCCACTTCACTGTCGACTTGACTTAGGAAATATGTGTACACATCAAAAATATTTTCCATAAAGTGTAGAAGAGTCTGCAGAGAAAAGGACCGCTCCTTCCCACCCTGTCCCCTGGGCACTCTGCTCCCTCCTCAGAGTTGACTTATTACATATGCACCTTTTCAGAGGTCACCAGTGCTTGTCATTGTTGGCTTTGAAAGGTATTAATATAGCTTTCCTTTCTGCTTCATTGCTGGGATTGTAGGATTAACTGCTGTGTTCTTCCTGTGTCTGCTTCCTCTGTCTCCCTTCCTTGCTCAGATTTTGACCCCTGGTGGACAAACGACCGTGAGCAGAATGAGTCCGACCCCATCCCTGCCAACTGTACTGGTTGTGCCCAGAAATTACCCCTCAAGGTAGTGCTCCTGGAAGACGCCCCAAAGGAATTTGAGAGACTCCATCCTCTGGTGATCAAGGTGAGCGAGAAGCCTGATTCTCCCACTGACTACTCATTTAATGGCCAGACACCATCAGGCTCCATGACATTCCTAGTAAGTAATTCTGTTGTTTGCTTTGCTTTTGTTCTCGGCCTTGCCAGACGGAGCAGCCCCTGCTGTCTGAGGAGCTTCAGCATTTTTTGTGCCAGTACCCGGAGGCAACAGAAGGCTTCACGGAAGGGTTTTTCGCCAAGTGGTGGCGCTGCTTTCCTCACCGGTGGTTCCCATTTCCTTATCCATGGTGAGTGTGGAAAGGGGGCAGACCAAACGCTGTGCAGTACACCATTCAAGTCCAGTGATGCTCAGGAGCTCACTGGACAAACCAGTGATGAGATGAAGGGACGAGTGGAAGAGGTGTGTCAGGAGGAGAGCCACCATGGGTGGACACCAAGGTGCCCAATAGATTCGTAATTTATACCTAAGCAGTTGTTAGCGCTGTGTTTATGCAGCACGGTCCTGAGCGTTGCGGGCTGAGACAGCGCAAAGACCGGAAGGCACTTCATTCCTTGGCGCTTTCTGTGCCGGCAGCGCGCCTTGGTGCTTAGTGTCTGCTGCTCAGTGGTGACGCTCGGATAGCTCTGGGAAGTAGGAATTATCATTGTCATTTCTCAGATCAGAACAAGTGGGAATCAGAGAGGCTTAGCACTTTGTTTCAGGTCACCCAGCCAGGACTGAAACTCAGACCTGTGTCCCTGTTTCTTCCCGTGTCCCATAGAAGACATGGCCCGTTCTTGACGTGCTCTCTAGAAAGAAAAGGAAAGCCAGTGTCCATCTAGAACCATCCAAAAGGGACTAAGATTGCTTTTTCAGGCTTTTTGTTGGATAATTACTCGATGCTTCTGCCTTTCTTTAAATTTGCTATTTCTTTGCGTGATCAAAGACTCAGTGTAATGAGCTGGTCAGGCTTCCCCCACCGCATGTCGCTGCTCCTCAGGAGAAGGTTCGTGACTTTCGCTGCCTCCTCCTCCCTTTGTGTCTTCTGCCGCTTGGCTTGTTATTGTGTCAGTCTCTTTTCCAAGACAGAACGAATGGATTGTTTCCTTCCTTCTTCTATATGTTGTTTTAGCTGGATTATATAAACACCCACCCACATGGACTGATCCATGGATTGGACGACTGTTCTTTGTGGACCTGATACTTAAGATATTGCCCTGATATGTCCCCTCCTCACCCCCCGCCCACAGCTTTCCCACCCTCGCCCAGCTCTGTTAGTCATGGGGGCTGGCTCGCCCAGTTTAATTACTTTTTTCTCTTCCAAACTTTTACAGGAGAAGACCTCTGAACAGATCTCACATTTTACGTGAGCTTTTTCCTGTTTTCACCTACCTCCCATTTCCAAAAGATGCATCCTTGAAAAAGTGCTTCCTTCTTCAACCAGAACCTATTGTGGGGAGTAAGGTAGGAAATTTTGAGAGGACTTAGAGCCAGAACTTTCCTCATTTGGGGACTTGAGCCAGTGTCATAACCAGGGCCTTCCCTGCACATGCACTTAGAGGGCGTGTTGAAGGGACACCCACATGATCCAAGGTCCTGGCCTCCTGTTGGCAGCCCGGAGACCCGCAGCGGCTGCTGTTATGAGGGCGTGCTCATGGGAGGGCTGGCTGCCCTGCCAGCTGGCCTCGTACCAGCCACTTCTGCATTCAAGGAGGCAGAATCCTGAATTTTGAAGGGACCTGAGCATGCAGTTAGTCTGACTTCTTTACCTCAAAGTAGAAAGCAGGCAAACTAGAAATGAGTTGTATGTAAATGAATAGTCCAACTTGCTCATTTTGTAGGTAAGGAAACTGAGCCCCCGTGAGATTAAATGATCTGCCCAAGGACACAGCAAGTTAGTAGGAGGGCTCTCCCCCCTCGCACTCCCAGCTTGGCTTTCCCCAGAAATAAAGGAGGAACTTCAGGCAGAGAACTGGAAAAGCAAAGAGCTTGGGAGCATGGAGAGGTTTGGGGACTAAAGGGTTGACAGGCACATGCCCGAGGTAGGCAGCCCAGATAAGGTGGCTGCTTCTCACCTCAGCGCAGGGCCAAGTGCCCAGACCCTGCGTCCCGTCCCCGCTGTAGCCAGGCCTCGGCTGCTGTCTGTGACTGCTCGCTTCTCTGGACTCTCTTTTGTTGAGTCTCATTCCTGAGGAAGTTTTTGAGCCTGAATTGGTTTGAAAGAATTAAAATCATGAATTTTTACTTTGTAAGAAAATTAAATTTCCCGAAGTAGGACCCCTACCAGCTCTGGTTTGTGTCTTCAACCTTCTGATACTATTGGCTCCAAATTTGCTGAATCGTGTTAAAGGAATTTCAAAGCCTAGAAAAACAATCGTTGTGTCTAGAAGTAAGAACTTCTGTCTGCCAGCAGGAGGGTGGGGGTGCTGGGCTCTTCCTCGGAGTCTGAAGAAGTTTTCCTGCTGTCACTGGCTAGAGCTCGGGGCCCTAGAATGATTTCATCTTCATAATGAGGATATGATTCTGGGCGAGGGCCTTTATCTTTATCTTGGTTTTCCCACTTGAATCTGAAGTTAATTTTACCAGCCCGCTTAACAGGGACACGAGGAGCCCAGCCAGAGGGGTAATACAGACTTACTCAGCCGCCTGTCACAGTCATCTTGTTGTGGTTCTCAGAGATGTTTTGGGAAGAGGAGTGACCCAGATAGGCAAACATCCTGAGTCTGGTTTCTTGGTGCATCTGTTCCCCACCCTGGCCCAAGTTCTCCACAGCCTGTTACTCCACCCTGTTGTCCATGTCCCTGGGCCCTGGACCCTGGTAAAGTCACATGTCTGCGAGCCCAGGGTCCAGGAGGCAGCCTTGGGGTACAGAGGTAGGGATTCCATTGTTAAGAGGCACTGGGGGAAGGGCGAGGGGCCCGCTGCACCCACTCCACGTTGTTGCCCGACCGGCCTGCTGCAGCCTTTGTCTGTGTCTTCCCATCCTGGGTGTGGGGGAGCACGGTCCTGCCCCTTCTCAGGCCTATGTGAAAAGAAATACATCCCCTTGGTTCTGGTCTTCGGGGGTTTTTTTTCCAGACTGCAGATGTCAGGGCTTCTGCCGGTTCCAGTCAGTTGCAGGCAGCTCATGACACCAGTCCTCCCTAGTCCTCCTCCTGTCACCGCAGCAACAGTTGAAATGGCTCTAGTGTGACCATGAATCAGAGGCATGGCCAGGGATGTGGGAGCAACAGAGAGACCAGGCTTGGGGACAGGAGAAGGTGGGGCCAAACCTGAGACTCTGGAGATCCCCCGTGGTGAAGAGAAAAGCAGAACGTGGTCCTGGAGTCAGACTTCTGGTCCCTGCTTTATGTGGGCATTTAAAGGGTTTTATGGCCGGGCAGGGGCTGGGAGGGAGGCCTAAGGGTTCCCTCTCACTATCTAGGTGGGAAGAGAAGCCTGAACAAGATCAGCCTCTCCATTTGTCCCTGCCCCCTGCCCCAGCCCAGCGGGTCCCAGCTGTGCCTGGCACACAGCAGGCTGCACTTCAGCCTGTGGGTGGTGCAGTGCTCCCTCAGAAGTGCAGCTGTGCCCTCTGCAGGTGTGTATCCTGGTTGTCAGCCTTAGTTTTCAAAACCAGAGGCCAATCTTACTGCCGGTAGCTTTCAGTCAGCAGCATGACGTACCTGCTCACCTGGGTCGGGCCAGAAAGTGTAAACTGGAACTTGCCACTCTCCGAGTCTCATCAAAACCCTGGCAGTAAGAAGGAATATTCCATGGAATATTGCCCAAAGGATATGCAGCCATCTATTAGTTTAAAAGTCTGGATCAAACTAGACCCTCAGAAGACTGCATTCTTAGACCAACATGTATTGGCCTTTGCTAGACTTTTGTTAAATTGCAGTTAGATGTTTTGCCTTCTTCCTACTTTGAAGCTGTGGCTAGAAATAGTTGTGAATGATGAAGCTTGTGCTGGTTCTGCTATAGGGCTGCTGTTGGGGCTTTCACCCACTTAATTACACAGTGTCTCTTTGGAAGCCATTAGGAGAGTTTTACCCTGGTCTCAATACTGGGAGATGCCATACTTTGGAGAAACTAGTTTGATTTTGTCTTTCGGATGTAATTGTGAATTGTATTTTGGTTCTGTTTTCCTTTTTGCTCAGGCTGCTAGGAAACTCAGAGCCATATGTGTGTGTGGATGTTTGTGTGTTAATCTCCCATGCCCCTGGGTCTTATTTTGTTTTCGTTTCCTTCCTTTTCTTCCCCCGTGCTTCCCCCAGATGCACAGGATGCACGACCTGTTCACCATCGGCAGCGGGGAGGCCATGCTGCAGCTCATCCCGCCCTTCCAGTGCCGGAGACACTGCCACTCCGTGGCGATGCCCCTGGAGCCAGGCGATATTGGTAAGGGGCCCAAGGAGGGCAGGGTCCACCCCAGCAGCTTTTTAGCTTTTAACTCAAAAAATACTGTAATAATTAAGTATTGCTTTCACAGAGGTCAATTAAATAGAGTCAAAAATAGCATTTTTAAAAATTAACAGGGTCAATATTTATGCTTAGATGGAAGAACTAATAAGAACATGTGGCAGAGGGAAATGTCTTGTTATACATACATTCAGAACACATGTCCGAATTAGAAAGGATTATGGCAAATATTTAGAGCAATCCTTTATTTTACGGATGAGGAGATTGAGATCCAGAGAGGAGAGGTGACCCTTCCAAGGCCCCACCATCAGTTAAGCAGAGAAAGCATCAGGTCAGGGGAGGGACAATTTCAGATTCAGGGAAACCCCTTTCTTGTGCCCATTTTGCTAATGAAACAGTGACAGCAGCCACACAAGGAAACATGACTTCCCTGTGGGTCCCACAGCCAGGTCAGAGGCTCATAGTCATGACTCACCCTTGGCTCCACGATTTCCCAACTGTGACTCGTTCTGTGCATTAGATGCTTAAAATTGGTTCCAGAGAAACAGGTTTAAATCAGCTGCTGTCAGTAGCAATCAGTTTGACTGGAGAGTTTTCTTGGCAGAAGCAAATAAACCAGCGAGCATCCCCATTGCCTGCCTTGTTCTTCCGGCCTCACAGAACCTAGGGCAGGCCTGCCTTTGGCAGAGCCCAGACTGGTTTTTCCATGGACTTCCTTTAACTTACCTATTCTGAAAACCCCGATCCCTGGAAACCTCTCACCTCATTTGGAGAAAGGGTGCAGACTGCAAACCGTGCCAAGGTTGAATCCAAGTTACATAACTTTTATTTCAGTTTAGAAATGAAAAAATACAAATGCACAAATGAAGCATTGACTGAGAATGGAGTGCAGCTGGCCTGTCCCTTGAGATCACTGCAGAAAAGAAAATTCTTGTGTAGAAATGGTTCTGAACCTGTTTTCCATAGTGGAGTGACCCTTCCCTGAGGTGTGATCGCGGCACAAGCCTGTATGGCATTTGGGGTTGGGAGTGTGTCGTTGTGCATGAAAGAGTTTCTGTCTTATGTTCTACAAATGCCTGACAGTTCAGACGACTACAGAAACACCTTAGTTATCCAAATTCCAGGTCTCTGGCTCCCACAAGCATCTAGAATGCCAATTAATAGAACTAGGGGAAGAGAAGAAAATGGGTGACTAGCAGTGATCAGAGAAGCTGTGCATCAGGTCCAGTGGGGAGAGTCCAGAACAGCCTGAAATCCAGAGCCCGATGCCTGCCGCGCTGTGACTGGCCAGCCTGCAGACTAGGAGGAGAAGAGCCCTGTGCGTGGCAGTGCCCACAAAAGGCCAGCCAGGAGTGTGGAGAAGGGACGAGACAGAAGAGAACAAGAGGAGGAGGGCAAGCCTGGGAGGAGCAGGGAGAACAGTGGCACCTGAGCAGTGGCAGGAGCAGAAGCTGCAGCTGCCTCAGTTACAAACGACAGCGGGTGAGCAGGCCCGACAGCAGAGGTGGACGGTTCAGTGGTTGGAGAACAGATGGCACCTCGGGCACCTCAGGGACCCTTAAGAATGGCAGTGTGACAAGCAAGTTCTGTGATCTTTGGCAAAATAAGTATTGTCCTGTGAAGGTTGAGGGGGAGGGGACAAGGTTACAGACCACCAGAAACCTGTGATCGGGCGTTTTCGAGAATGATGTAAGGGTCAGGCGCTGGTGAGCCTGCGCATCTGCTAGGATTGTCCAGTCACTGCTCACAGTGACCTTTTTCTTGATTCACCAGGCAGAGGCTAAATTCTAGTCAATGCTCTCCATTTAAAGGTGAGTAGGGTACGTACTACATCATACTCTAGACAGTTTTATCCAGAGATTATTGAAGTGGTAAAGGGTTTAAGTTTACCTTTCTAGCCACTCAAATGCTACAGATTAGTGTTTCCTGAACAGTTCTTCAGAGCTTTCATGGCCCGGGGGAGGAACTGGAGCCCATTGGAAAGGCCCTTGGCAGATCGGGCTCCTTGGGTCAGCTGACTTGGGGAAGTGCCTGCCTTGTCCATACACAGTGCACGTCAGTGTACAAAGGCTCTGAAAAACCTTCGAGAAACCTAGTGTTTCTCAAACTTAGTTGGCTACAGAACCCATTTTCCTTGGACTATCCTCCAGGATGCTGTTTGCAGAACACAAGTTAGGAAATGCTGTGTGGGGTCAGTCTGGATGTTCTGTGATGATGCCGTGTTGTGGATAACCTCAGGAACATTGGATAGGGGTCCCACTCCCCCTCAAAACCCATCCTGTCTTCTGGCTGAAAAAGATGAGATCAGTCTGAGAGTTGATACCCAGCACAAGCTCGTATAGCGCATCCTGCCTTTGTAGACCTGCTGACTTGTAATTCAGTTACCCAGGTGAGGGGCGGTGATGACGCGCTTGGTTCAAAGGGGCTCCTGTTGGATGTCAGGCTGCAGAGAAGACTGATAGTAACTAGGAACATTTGTGCCAGGAAGAGCTAAGACCTTCAGGGCAAAATGGGCCTGGCTTTGCAGGTGTGCCCTGAGGGCATCTCCCACGGCCCTACCTGGCTCATGCCCACAGGGTGCCCATCCCTGACATTCACATGCTTTCCTGTTGCTGTTTCCCTTCAAGGCTATGCTGCTGCCCCCCACTGGAAGGTCTACATTATAGCCAGAGGCGTCCAGCCTTTGATCACCTGCGATGCAACCACCCTGTCAGAACAATAGGAAACAGAACTGTGTAGAAGAACAGCTTTGAGAGCTGAAGACCACACTGAAAGAAGGAAATAATTAAAAAAAAAAAAAAAAAAAGAAACCACTTTCCAGGGGTTGGTTACTTGGTTCCCCGCCCCGTGCATGCAAATGTGAGCCAGCTGTGAGCCAGGGCTCAGGGCCCGAGCCCGGCCCTTCGGCTGCTCGGCCAGGACTTGGCCAGTACCTGTCTGTGAGAGACTGAGCGCCTCCAGGTCTTTGGGCCTGCAAGCTTGAGGATGTGCTTCAGGCAAGGAACAGGCTGGTGCCTTCCCTCACGTGCCCGGCATGATCCCCTCTGCTGGCCCCGGCCACAGAGAAGGCAGCCAGCGGTCTGACTTCGGCGCCATCCTTCGGCAGGTGGGCCTGCGTGTCCTGTCTTCCTGGCCACACCACCCTGTGCTTTTTTAGGAAAGCCATGGCTGATTGAAGAAGGCATTTCTGTTTACCAAACAGAACGGAATCTAGAACCACTGAAAAAAGATCAAATAACCCGAAATTGCACTCAAGAACTGAACTTCTTCCCCAGCATCCATGGCTCGTGGAGTCTCAGAGATGCCAGGCTGGAGCCTGATTGTAATTGAAATGGTTACTCCGAAAGTAATACTTTCCTCCACTTTATCTTTTGTTCTCCCCACCCCGCCCCACCAGCCCCCACTCCTTCCCTTCTCCCTGGGCTGTCTGGCTGGTTTCTCGGCACTTAGGCTCCTGGTCCCCTCCCTTGGCTGGGCCAGGGCCCCGTCCTGCCGAGGCAGCAGTTCCTGTCAACTGTGTTGCTTTTTACCAAGTGTCTTCAGGGGGGATGAGCTAGATGCTGGCTGGAGAGAGGGCACCTCCCCGGGTTTGATCTTTAGGGTCTGACTTTCTGCAGGGAAGATGTTTTACAGATGTGTCGAGCTGATGTTGTAATGTGGTTGGGGAAGGAACTCCAGACCCAAAGTGTCTGCCAGCTGGGTGTGCAACTGTGTGATCCTCTGTCTTAAGATGATCTCTCTCTTTGTGCGCAAACAAGGTGAGGTTTTTCTTTTTTGTAACAATGCAAAGCTGTATTCTGTTGGTTGGGTAATTCACTGTGTTCATTGTTTCCCTTAAGTGCTTTTAGTGTGTATTAATCAAATGGTGTAAATTAGGATGCTCTTTTTTTGTTTCCTTTTTTCCCTCTATCGATACTGCTGGGTATCTGGCCTCTGGTCGTGCCAACGCCACGATGAAGCACACTGTGGCCGCTGCTTCCGAAGGGCAGGCAGCGAACGGACGCAGGAGGTGCCTGTGCAGGGTTACGGGCGGGGGTGGACGGGGTGAAGGAAGCCGGAGTCCTCTTAACCTGGGCGCCGCCCGCACCTGTCCCCAGGCCCTCTCTCTGAGCATCTCAGGAGCAGCAGGGGTCCCCGGGCGCTCGAGCCGCCTGTTTGTGGGCTGGTAAAGGACAAGCAGGGTCACAGAGCCTCCTCCGCAAGCTTGGACGAACCGAGGATGAACTGTACCTGAGGGACTTTTTCGGTAAAAGAGTCAGCGCCTTGTGTTGATTAACACAGGGAAAACAGAACTTTCTGTGCATATAAAAGTCACGCTTGCTAAGCAGAGGGATCGCTTAGAGGCCAGCTTTGTGCAGGCTTTTCAAGCCTTTGCAAGGCCTTATCTCTGCCCCACGTGGGAGGGAAGAATGATGCGTAAACAAGTTCTTGAGCCGCCTCTGTTTTCCTCATTGAGGCCCTTTGGGTTAAGAAGAGAGGCTTCCTTACGAGCAAAGCAACTGTTTTCAATGAGTGAAATTTCTGTTTCCTTTTTATGAATTACCCTGTGTCCCTTCCCCATTTTACTCCTCTTCACACCTTAAATGTTCAAAAAATACCACTTCAGCTCAAAACTGAAAACGAAGCAGCCTTGCTCGTGTTGGTGTCTGCGGCATCCCCTGGGAAGCCCTCAGCCCTGGGCTGTCCGCAGTGCGACGAGTGGTGTGGCTGATCGGAGAGACTTGTGCATGCACTCTCCTTTGATCAAAGTCTGTCCAGTTCAGAAGTGAGTATAGATTCATGTTAGAGCAGAAGTTCTCCAGAGAGGGTTTTCTGCGCTTAATTACTGAGTACAGTACATAGAAATAATTTGCCTCTTCTCAAGGTAACTCTGGTAACCTGATTCTACCCCTCCCCAGGCCTACAGGAATGGCTTGGGTGCCAGCCTGCCCCTTTCTGGTTCTCCAAGGCTTGTGCGAGGGTGCGAGGGGCTCTCTCTGCTCGCCTCGCTCTCGGCTCCTCCGAGGAAGCAGCGAAGGCCTCCACGTGACCCGGGCTGGGAAGGGGTCATCTAGTGAGGAAGCAGTGTTGGGGGATGGTGGGCCCCCCTAACCAACTCCCACCTCCACCACCACAGTAAGGACGAAACCACAGGCGCTAAGAAGAGGGACTTGCCTGAGGTGACGTGACCTCCACACACGGTTAGGTCCACTTCCTTATAGGTTCCCAGAGCACAGACGCGTGTCCCCAGACATCAGCGCTCAGCAGACGGGCTCCTCTGGCACCAGCACGAAGCATTATGTCCAGGTGGCCTGAGGTCTCGGGTTGGGTATTACGCAGACAGGACACCTGTTCTGGCTTATCCTTTCCCCACTTCATTTCTCTTAGGGAAGGGACAGAGTAATATAATAGTGGTTTATGAAAACAATCTTATCTATTTGGCAATATATAAATAATCTATGAAACAGGCAGACTTGGGCTCATTTTTTTCAGAGAAAGGAACAATACCGTTTGTGTAGTCCATGGTCTCGTCATCTTTACTGAGTCCTGTAAAGTAGGTATTAGATCCTCATTGTACAAGTAAAGAGACCAGGGCTTAGAGCATGCGTGCTGGTGGCCAGGCAGCGGGCCCTGCAGCAGTGTTCCCTGCCTCAGCCCGGTCGCCCAGAGCAGGGTGGTACACTGGACTCGGTGAGCCCCACGGGTGAGAGAGCCCAGGACAGGGTCTGCAAGCCAGGAACTCTTCAGGGTTTGTTTTTTAAAACTGTTTTGGACAGACATGGAGGAGAGAATCTAACCACATGACTTTTATAAAAAGTCTTTCACTTTCCCCTCCCCATTTGAAAACACTGTGTCTGGAACGACTGTGTCCAGCCACTTTCCCGGCAGTCCACGTTTCCAGATGTGTGACCAGAAGAGGGACTCTGCCCAGTTCCAGTTGTGGGTCCCCTTGGAGTTTACATCACTTGTTTTTCAGTTCTCAGTTTTTCATTCCTTTCTTCCAAAATCCAACTTAGGCCGCAGTGTAGGAACAGTAGTTTTGACAGAATCTCAAGTTCCTGAGCTGCAGGTGATGGCCTCTGTCGTACTACTGCAGTCTGGGTGAGTTTGCTCATTCAGCAGTGGCTTCCACAGTGAGCCCTGGAAACCCACAGCAGGTGCCCTTCTCCTCTGACCTTGCCCAGCAGGAGAAGCCACATTTTAGGGGGAAGGGGGAGAGTTGCATGTCTGGGTGCGTGGACAGAGGCGATCTTGCCTACCTTTGTGACCCCGTTAGTAAACGGCTCTTTTAGGCTTTTGAGTTCTCCTAGTGATGGAGGAGAAATTCTCCTGAGTTCACAAGTTCCACATTCATTAACTTCAGTGGCGACCCATTTCCCACTAACCCACTGACGGAGGGAGTGCCAGAGATGTGCTTTGAAATGGTGAGTTAGGTTGCGGTCCCTCCACGTTTGGACCTGCGCATACTGTGTCCAGAGCCGGCGCGTGTCGGTCAGGAGACCGGGAAGGCGAGGTGCTGCGGAGAATGCCCCGCGGCAGTGGAAAGTGGGGGCTCTGGGGATGTGCTGTGTCACCTCGCCGTGCGTGTCCCTGGCCGCCTCACCCCCCGCCTCCCGATATCAGCAGCTTCGTTCACAAAAGCACCTCAGAGATGGACAGGTGCTTCCTCCTGGACACCGCGTGACTGTAAGTGCTGGCCTTGGCGGGAAACCCTCCAGCCTTGTCCGCCGTCCAGGTCCCTTAGTATCTGGTTTCGCTATCCTGCATAATTTAAGCATTAGAGCTAAATACATCTGTCATTTCCCTTTCCCTGGAGAATTGGAGTCCAGACCTTTCCAGGCGCGGAGAGAAGAAATGTTACGTAACTGCCAGCCGAGGCTGGAACTGTCCAGACAGGTGGGGCTGACCTGGAGGCTGTCCTCCTGCGCTCGGTCGCCGGTCCCGGTCACCAGTCCAGGAGTGAGCCCCAGCTGCACGCCCTGGCAGAGGAGACGGGAAACCGGTTTCGTTTCAGTGTCAAACAGAAATTGGGCAGTGGGGACAGGTTTCATTCACCTCCTTCCTCCTCACAACTCAGCGGGTAGATGAGGTCATCCCGGGAAGCCCCCGGAACTCGGCTCAGCGGTGTCCCAGCCTTCACACCGGCCCCTCAGCGCCTGCGACGGTTCAGAGACAAACCATCACTGGTCTGTGAGAACTGATGACAGGATCAGACACATGGCATTCCCCGAGGGAACCCCCAGTCTCACCACAGGCATCATGCCCTCCAAACTTCTTTCTGCAGTTCACCCTCTGTGGTCCCTTCCTCCTCCCTCCCTCCTGCAGGAGGCCAGTGGCGGGCTGGGAGGGGGCTGGGGAGGCGGCGGCCAGCCAGGAACCCCGTGGCCTCTTCTCTAATCTCTCATCTCGGACAGGAGCCTCCCGCGGCCAGGGCGGTGGGCCTGGGTGGTCCCTGTGGGCACAGGACAGACACCGGCCCCGGCCACTCGTGCTCTGATGGTCTGAACTGCTCATGTGTTCAGTGCAGAATGTTGACCGTAACTTAAATTACTGCGAACTTGTAAGACTTCTGCCATGTAAAGAATGTATGTAAATTAAAGTTTTATGTAACAAAAGTTTTTACTTTTTTGCAATTAAAAGTGTGAATGTTGGTTGATAACTTGCCTATCCTTGTCATTCTTTAATTTCCAGTTTTCTCTTTTCCCATTACTCAGGAGACTTTTAGCCGCATCCTGTTCACGAGGCAGCCTTCGGGGCTTCTGTGGGCCTCCCGGTCACCTGTCGCACCTGAACGGCCCTCTCTAAGGTCCTCGCCAGCTTTGTTCTCGCTCGCACTCACAGACTCTTCTATCCCAGGCCTTTGCCCACCAGGGCTCCGATCTGCTGTTGCCATGAGTTCTCAAAGCTCAGTCCTCCTGTGAATACCTTCCCATGACACTGCACTTTGCCCAGAATTCACAGGAGACGCTGGGTGCCTTTTTCCTGCTCGCCTGCCGGCTGCACACAGCCCAGACGCCCTCCAGGTGTCGCCTCGCCTGTGGCTGTCCTGGCTTCTCGCAGGAGGACAGCCCGCCCCTTGCTGGTTCTCTCCGGCTGCCACCAGGTTAGGGCCACTCTCGGCACTCAACGCAGATTTGATTTAAGTCATCTTGGTGTGTGTGTGTTTTTTGATAACTTTCTACAGAGTTTTATATAAATGCATGAATATGACCATTTCTTAAATAGTGTTTAGTGTGCTGTTTTATTTTCCTTCGATGCTTGCTGTACCTTCGGCCCTCTGCCCCAGTGCCCTCGCCTGGTCGGTCAGTGCAGTGTGTACACAGCTGTGCTCTGCCTGTATGTTCCGTTTCCTCCATGCTCTCGTAATCACACATCAGAAGGTTTTCATCATGGCTTTACCAAAACGGGATCGTATTACTCTACCTCACAGAGTCGCCTTCAAGTCAGCCGCGTAGCTCTGATCCATTGGTGTTAATGGCTAATGTTCCATGGGGTGACTATGCCGTTATTTATTCAACTGTTCTCTTATTGAGGATAAATCCCGTCCTGGTAAATGATTATTTAGTTTATAAGTCAAGAATTCTGGACTTAATTTAAAAAATACTTGTCCATGTAAAGGTGGCAAAGTCACCTGTTTCAGTCTCTGCCTTTCTCAGCCCTTCAATAGCAGTTGACACTGACTTGTGGAAACATCTCCCCTCTCGGCTTCGGGGAGACTCACTACTCCCGGAGCCTCCCTTTTTCGTGTCCACCTTCTCTGTAGGACCTTCTGCCCGTCTCTGAAACACGGGTCCCCTTCCTGGTCTGCCCTTGTGCCCTCCTCTTCTCTCTCTGGGAGATCGCACCTCTGAGCTCTTCCTTGCGCCCACAGCAGGTCCCCTCCCGCTGCATGCCCGCCCAGACTGACCTCGTGCTGTGGGTGCAGGTGGCGGGCTCATGTCCACCGCGCTCTCCTGAAGGAAGCACCTTAACCCACCGTGTCCAAAACCGCTGTGGCAGCCTCGGAGGCTCCTGTCCTCTCGCTTGGCCTCTACTCCTGATCTGGACCAAGCTCTGGAGGATGCCCGTTGCGTGTCCAGCCCCGCTGCTGCTGTCTCGGCGTAGAACCTCACCGTCTCCGCCCTACACTGCCAGGGGTTGCCTGACGTGTTTCTCGTGACGTCCCACCATCCCAGTTCACCGCCCCCAGAGCTGCCCACTGACCTTCCTTCTAAAGCAGAGTCACCCCCTCCGTGCTCGGTGCCTCTCCAGGACTCCGTTGCCCCTCCAGCCTCATTGCACTCCTTACCTTTGCTTCCTCTCCTCGTCTATGCCCGGCCTCCCCTGTAACTCCTGGAAACAACCAGGCTGCTTTTTCTTTGCTTTTTTAAAATTTTTAAATAACTTTATTTTTAAAAGCAGCATTAGGTTCACAGCAAAATTAAGCAGAAAGCAGAGCCCCCACGTACCCCCAAACACACAACACCCCCACTATTGATGTCCCGCGCCACAGTGGCACATTCGCTACCATGGAACCTACACTGATGCCTGGTTCTCAAAGGCCACAGTTTACGGCAGGGTTCCCTCTTGGTGTACAGTCCGTGGGTTTGGACAAATGTGTAATGACATGTATCTGCCACTGTCATATACAGAGTAATTTCACTGCCCCCCAAGTCCTCTGGGCTCTGCCTCTTGGTACCCTCCCACCCCCCGCTAACTCCTGGCAACCACGGATCTTTTATTGTTTCCATAGTTTTGCCTATTCTAGAAGGTCATGTAGTTGGAGTCCTACAGTAGGTTAGCCTTTTCAGATTGGCTTCTTTCTTTTAAAAAAATTTTTTTTCCTTTATTGATTTTAGAGAGAGAGGAAGGGAGAGGGAGACAGAGATAGAAACATCGATGAGAGAGAACATCGATTGGCCGCCTTCTGCTTGCCCCCCACTGGGGATCGGGCCCACAACCTGGGCATGTGTCCTGACCGGGAATCGAACCGGCAACCTCTTGGCGCATGGGTCCACGCTCAACCACTGAGCCACACCGGCCAGACTGGATTGGCTTCTTTCACTTAGTGACATGCATTTAAGCCTCCGCCACATCCTGTCATGTCTTGGTGGCTCATTTCTTTTTAACACTGAAAGATATTCCATTGTCTGGCTGTATCACAGTTTATTTGTCCATTCATCTACTGAAGACATTTTGGGTGCTTCTAAGTTTTGGCAATTATGGATAAAGCTTCTGTAAACATCCATGTGAAGTCTTTTGTGTGGATATCGTTTTCCACTCCTTTGGGTAAATCCCAAAGAAGCATGATTGCTGCATTGAATGGCAAGAGAATGTTTGATTTTGTAAGAAGTCACCAGACGCTTCCAAATGGCTGCGCCATTTTGCATTCCCACCAGCAGTGAGTGAGAGTTCCTGCCCCTCCACATCCTCGCCAGCATCTGTGGTGTCAGTGTTCTGGATTCGGGCCATTCTGATAGGTGAGGATCTCCTTATTTTAATTTGCAGTTAGTTCCCTCTGACATAGGATGTTGAACATCCTTTCATGTGCTTACTTGCTGTCTGTGTATCTTCAGTGAGGCGTCTGGTCAGATCTTTGGCCCATTTTGTAATTAGGTTGTTTGTTTTCTCACTGTTGAGTTTTAAGAGTTCTTTGTATATTTTGGATAACAGTCCTTTATCAGATGTATTTTTTTGTTCATTAGGATATTTAATGGAGCTATTAAAATATTCTTTCCTCAAAGCAAAAGGTTATTCTAGTCTGTACATTTATTTTCTGACATGCTATAAAATTGTTCATGGAGATGGCATTTTTCTGGATACATTTATTTTTAAAATTCCAACATACCCCAAATATCAGATTTTTTTTTAATCCTCACTCAAGGATATTTTTCCATTTATCTTCAGATAGAGTGGGAGGGAGGGGGAGAGAGAGAGAAACATCGATGTGACTGGTTGTCCCCTGCACAACCCCAACCAGGGCCGTGGATGAACCGCAACTGAGGTACGTGCCCTTTGCTGGAATCAAACCCAAGACTCTTTTGTCCTCCAGCCGATGCTCTAACCGCTGAGCCAAACCGGCCAGAGCTCAGATGTATTTTTTTTTATCCTCATCCGAGGACATTCTTGCATTTATCTTCAGATAGAGCGGGAGGGCGAGAGGGAGGAAGAGAAAGAGAGAAACATCGTTGTGAGAGAGACACATTGAGTGGTCGCCACCCACATGACCCCAACCCACATGACCCCAGGGCCAGGGACAAACTGCAACCGAGGTACATGCCCTTAGCAGGAACCAAACCCGGGACTCTCTGGTCTGCAGGCCGGCGCTCTAACTGCTGAGCCAAACTGGCCAGGTGGCTCAGATGTATTTTTTATAAATGTTTTCTCCCAGTTGATGGCTTGTCTTTGTAGTACATACAGAAGTTTTAAATTTTAATAAAGTCTAACTTAGCAATTATTTTTATTTTTTATAGATGTTTTTATTGTTTTATTTTAGAAAGAGAGGAAGGGAGAGGGAGAGAGAGAGAAACATTGATGAGAGAGAGAAACATCAATTGGCTGCCTCCTGCATGCCCCATACTGGGGATTAAGCCCTTAACCCAGGCATGTGCCCTGGCTGAGAATTGAACCCGTGACCTCCTGATGCACAGGACAACACTCAACCAACTGAGCCACACGGGCCAGGGTAGCAGTTGTTTCTTTCATAGATCATTCCTCTGGTGGTGTATCCAAAAAAAAGCATCTCCATACCCAAGGTCATCTAGGTTTTCTATGTTCTCTTCTAGGAGTTTTATAGTTTTGCATTTTACATTTTATGTCTATGACCCATTGTGAGTTAATTTTTATGAGGGTGTCTAGATTCATGTTTTTGCATGTGGATGTCCAGTGGTTTCATCACCATTTGTTGAAAAAAAACTACCTTTGCTCCATGGCATTGTCTTTGCTTCTTTGCCAAAGACCAGTTGACTATATTTATGTGGGTCTACTTCTGGGCTCTGTTCTGTTCTGTTGATCTTTAAGTCTTGAAGTTGGGTAGTGTTAGTCGTCCAACTCCATTCCTCGTTCAGTAACGTGCTGGTTATTCTGGTCCGTTGCCTCTCCACATAAACTTTAGAATGTTGGTCAGTATTCACAAAATAACTGGGAGTTTTGATTGGGATTTCATTGAATCTATAGATCAAGTTGCATCCAGGTTGTTTTTAATGAGAAGTTATAATTCCTATGTCGTGATAATGTTTTTGGACTTTAATGTGTCCTTTCTGCTGAGTTTGAATTCCAATTTATTAGTGCACATTCCTCCAACATGACACATGTTCTTTACTCTTTCTTAAGAAATCAAATGGACAAGCCCTGAGATACTGTTATTTTACCAACCTTTTTGTTTGTTTGTTTTTTCAGAATAATGACTTATTTTTGTAAAAATGATACGTTCTTCTGACAAGAATTGAGGACAGTTTGGGTGATCTTATGAAAATGTCCACTTAGCGATAACTACTGACATTAGGTCAACAGCATTCTAGGCGTCTCTAGGATATTTCTAGCTAGAAGGCTAGATCGAAATGCTTTTATTAAAATGGGGCCAGTCATGCTATTTAAAGAATAAGAGTACTAAATCAATTTTATGTGAATCTAACAGAAGAAAAAGAAATACTATTAGTTCCTACAAGAGCTCTCTGAAGTTAAGATCATGAGAAACATTAAGAAACTAGAATTGTTCCTAATAAGATTTCCTTTTTAGAAGACATGGTTCAAAGCTCCGAAGATGAGGCAATTGTTTGCTCTTTCTCCCGCCTCATCTCTTCCTCTACTTCCCAATTTGTATTGATTATACCTATATTGATTTTGTCAATATTTATGCATTTTCTTCTCTGAAACCATAATTCTCATGGTTATTTAGCCATCATTGTGGCTCACCACCAGTACTTTTACCTCACTTCTTCATTCCTGAGTTGTTTTTAAACTCTTGGTTGGCTGAATCTCATCCTTACGTTTTTCAAGGATGGTTCATGAATGCTGTATTTTCTGTGTCTGAGATGTTTCTGTGGTCTTTACACGTGAATGCAACGTGGCTGAGTAAAATATTCTTGCATCACACTTTCACTTGCTCAGAACTTGAGAGACTTTTCTCCGTTGTCATTTGGCAGCAGAGAATATTGGTAGGGACAAGACCGGCCAGCCTGACACTCCTGTTTATACTGGAGGTGATTCTCTCTCTCTTTTTATTTTTCTCTTATTCTTTAAAAAATAAATAAATCTATATGCCTAAAGAATTTTCTTTCTTGTCCTTTGTATCAGTGTTTCTGGAACAAGGCATGCTCTTTTGAATTGCAATTCCATTCTTCATTCTCACAAAGATGTCTTTTATTTCTTTATGAATACTTTCTTTTGTCTCCAGTTGTTGAGTTCTCTGTTTCAGATTCAATTTCATTTCTTTGTTTCATTGTCTTGATCTTTCATGACTATTGTTTTCTCTCTTTTTAATACTTGTCTTTTTTTTTTCACTTACCATGATTATCTTAAAGCCTCCCTCTCTATTAATTTATTTTCAGCTATATTTATTCAGTTTATTATTTCTGATGTATTAGTTTTATAAAGATCCCTCAGTTTGTTCCTTTTTTTTTTATCTCATTCTGTCCTTTCATCTTTGCTTACTTTTTTGAATTCAATGTTGTTAAATTTTCCTGTAGTTCAAAATGCTACAGGGAATTCTTTTCTGTTCCTTGGATTAGATTTTCTTCTAGACTTGGTTTTCATCAATCACATGCACGTTCCTTTCATTTTTTTCTCAAATGTT
Organism: Tadarida brasiliensis; assembly: GCA_030848825.1. NCBI lineage: Eukaryota > Metazoa > Chordata > Mammalia > Chiroptera > Molossidae > Tadarida > Tadarida brasiliensis. The sequence continues at coordinate 10,561,564 of CM061262.1, forward strand.
TGTGTAGCTATCACCTCACTTCTTTTCAATGTCTCAGGCTTGATGTGGCAGCTCTGACCAGACCTTTGTCTGCTTCTGTATAATCTGGGCATATTCTCAGTTCTAACAGTATCTGTACCCACCACTAAGATTTAACAAATGTTAACATTTTACCATATTAACAAAGTGTTGATTCATGAAATCCGTTTAGTATAGGCAGACCTCTGAAATATCGAGGGTCCAGTTCCATACCTCCGCAATAAAGTGAGCATCGCGGATAAAGTGAGTCGTAATCTTTTTTGCTGGTGGAGGGTCTTACTTTCCATTTGTAAAACAAACAAAGGAGCAACACCTGTAAGGTGCAGTAAGCTCAGCACAGTAAAAATGTCTGCCTGCAATTGCCACCAAAGGCCCGTCTTTGCTCTTTCCTACCCGAGGCCTCTCCTCACCAGGTAGACAGCTAAGACCCCCTCTCCTTCCCTTCTCGACCTTGAGATGACTTTCTCCTTCTTCACTCTGCCATAATCAGGAACTCATATTTTCTTAACTGCCTACCATATTGCATCTTTCCTTGTTTAAAAAACAAATCCTCATTTTCCAACCCCAGCTGGAGAAAGTACTGAAAACAAAGTTAAAGAAAACCTAGTAAGTATGGCCCTGGCTGGGTGGCTCAGTTGGTTAGAGTGTCCTCCCAATGTGCTAAGGTTGTAGATTTGATCCCCGGTCAGGGCACACACAGGGATCAACCAGTGAGTGCATAAAGAAGTGGAACAACAAATCAATTTCTCCCCCCTTCTCTCTCCTTTCTTCTCTCAAATCAATAAAAAATAAAAATAAAAACCTAGTAAGTATAAGAAAATATAGTCTTAATCTAAACACCAACTCAATAAGCCCCTCCTTTCTTACCACTCAGGCAGGTGCCCTCACACAGAGCCCCTTTGCCCTCAGGAGCCTGTCTCCCGAAGTGGAAGGGCTGGGCACTTAGGAGGAACCCCAGTTCTGGCTTACTAGGAGAGTGACTTTGGGGAGTCCCACTGACTGCTCTGGTTTGAGTTTTCTTTCTTTCTTTCTTTCTTTCTTTCTTTCTTTCTTTCTTTCTTTCTTTCTTTCTTTCTTTCTTTCTTTCTCTTTCTTTCCTTCCTTCCTTCCTTCCTTCCTTCCTTCCTTCCTTCCTTCCTTCCTTCCTTCCTTCCTTCCTTCCTTCCTTCCTTCCTTCCTTCCTTCCTTCCTTCCTTCCTTCCTTCCTTCCTTCCTTCTCTCTCTCTCTTTCTTTCTTTCTTCCCCACCTGAGATACTTTTCCATTTATCTTCAAACAGAGTGGGAGAGAGAGAGAGAGAACTGCGACGTAAGAGAGACACACCGATTGGTTGCCTCCCACATGACCCCGACCAGGGCCAGGGATCAACTGCAACCGAGGTATGTGCCCTTGACCGGAATCAAACCCGCAACTCTTTGGTTTGCAGGCCGACACTCTAACCGCTGAGCCAAACCAGCCAGGGCCGGTTTGGGTTTTCTTATCCCTAAATCAGTGCAGTTAATCCCATCTCAGAGGGTCAGATCAGGACACCTGAGACCCTGTGTGTGAAGTGCCTGCTCTGTCCCTGCACAGAGCAAGTCCTCGAGGTGTCCTCCCTTTTCCTCTTGTCCTCAGCCTGTTGTTTCCTGACTCACGGTTAGCTCTGCCCTGCACTGTGGACAGGCTCCTCTAGCCTCGAGAGCACCCTCGAAATCACCGAGGGCAGACCTAAGAGATGCTCTGAGGGATAAGGTAGTTGGTGGTTGAATCACGAGAGGAGCCCACCCGGTGCTCCTGACCACCAGTCCTAAATCTATGAAAGTCCTGTCTGTTTCTGCTCCTCACCCCCTCCATAGTTCCTGGGCTCCCGTTAGCCCAGTTCCATCCTGAACTCTGTAAAACTCAAAGGCTATCACCTCACAGCCCGCATCTCGCCCAACCTTTGTCCTGTTAGCTGACTCCCAGCATTTGATGCTTTCCTGCATTCTGGCCGGGATTTGAGAAACAAGGGCAAAGCTCGTTCTTCTCAGCTGAACACATCCCAGCTCTTTCCACTCTGCTGGAGGCCCTCTGCTCCTCTCCTGCCCTCTGGTTCCCTCAGGAAGTGCACAGGGACAGAGGCGGCCACATTCTCCTCCCACCCACGCAGACCCCGTCCCGGCTGAGGACAAAACTACACAGATGTGCAGCCCAACTGCACACTTGAGGCCTCAGGAAGAACGCACTGTCTTGGTCCAGGAATACCTCTTGGTCCCGGGCACTCCCACCTCTGCCCCCTGCCAACCTCCAGGCATCTGAGGTCCGCAGGGGGCAGAGCACCGGGGGCTTCTGTCCAGATGTCCAGCTTCAGGCCCTCACGGTTACAAAAGGAACGTGGCCCTAGCCCCTTGAGGTTTAATACTCTTGTTGAGGAGACTCGGGGAGCAATAGTAAGGTGCGTTTTAAGAACTGAACATTGAGCCCTGGCCGGGTTGCTAAGTGGTTAGAGCATCGGCCCACAGACGAGGAGTCGCGGGTTTGATTCCAAAGCGGCACCCCTGCTAAGCTGCAAGGGAATGCCGAGGGCCGGGCACTGGAGTGGACCGGGGTCCCCAGCAACGGCCGGGCCGTGAGCTCCGTGAGGCAGGCTTTTCATGAGCGGTTCCCGAACGGATGCTGTGGAATGAAAACTACCCCAGAGAAGAGAGGCCTGAGCTGGGCCCTCAAAGATATTACTGTACGAAGTGGAGGAGGGGTAGTCATGCCAGGAGGGGATGGCTGTTTTACATGGAAAATGAAGGCACAGAGGTAGGAACAGCGTGATGTGTGCAGAGGACCAGAAGGAGGTTGGCAAACTCAGGGAGTCGTGGGGAAGGGCCAGGTTTGGGGGCCTGGGGTCCAAGCAGAGGAGTTGAGAGCAGATGTGACAGAGTGGGAGCCATTGGTCCCTGAGAAGGAAAAACGTTAGGTGACAATGGCGTTTGAGTCATCAGCCTGGCTGGGAGGGCTGACGGACTTCAGGAGAGGAACAGTGTGTGGAGGGACAGAGACTGGGGCCAGGCAGGCAGGTGGGAGGTCACAAATAACCGGGCTCAGGGCCGCTGGAGAGACAGGCAGAGATGTGCACAGAAGGGACTGTCGCAGCGTCATCTGTATTAGCAGACGTCCCTGCGTAGGGAGAGGAGTCAATAGATGGCTGTATATTTGTGCAGTAGAATATTGTTCAGCAGGGGACTGAACAGATGCCTCCACGTCAAGAAATCTTAAAAGCAAGGAAGGGAGGGAGGGAGAAAAAGAAAAACCAGTTTCAGAGGGATCAAGCCCATGCTGTCTAATGCAGTAAGCACTAGCCACATAGGGCTATTTAAACTTAAATCAGTTAAAATAAAAACCGCAGTCCCCTAGTCACACTAGCCGCACTTCGGGGCTTGGTAACCGCACGCAGTCAGTGGCCGCCGTGTGCGCAGAAGAGCATCTCCCCATCCAGAGTTCCTATGGACAGTGCTGAGGGTTTTTTGTTTTTGTTTTTTATTGATTTTAGAGAGAGAGAGAAGGAGAGGGAGAGAGAGATAGAAACATTGATGGGGGAGAACATCGATTGGCCGCCTCCTGCATGCCCCCCAGTGGGGATCGGGCCCACAACCCGGGCATGTGCCCTGACCGGGAATCGAACCGGCGACCTCCTGGTGCATGGGTCGACGCTCAACCGCTGAGCCACACCGGCAGGGCGGACAGCGCTGATGTTTTAAAACACAAAATATGACATTGTGCGTGGATACAGAGTGTGTAGCGAAAGTATAATGGAAATCCTACAAATGTCAAACATTCAGACAGCGGTATGTGGGGAGCCAGAGCCTTCGGAATCAGAGAAGGGGCGCTGGGGCCGCCTCGTCCTGTCTCGGAAGCCATGTGGTGGCGATGCGAGCCCTTGTTGTGTTATCAGCTCCACTTTGATACCTGGAAGCAGTTCACAGTGAGCGCGTTTTTGAGGTGGGCTCGATGTGAGGGACACCGTGATGGAAACGGGACACCAAAGGCTTGACTTCATCCTGGTACCCACAGTCCTCGTGCACCATTCAGCTGCCCCTTGTCGCCATTGCATCCTGCATCCTCAGAGACACTCGGCTAGGGTCCTCGTTGCCATGGTTACCTGGCCTTCAGCCAGCCGTGAAGGGGTCGGGCACAAACACCGCACAGGCTGGTCTGCTGGTCGCACACACCTTTGGAGTGTCCCTCTCGTTTGCCCAGCCATCACCCCCACATTCTGACCCATGTCCTTCCGCACTGGCTCCCCAACACCAGCTCCAAAACCAGGCCTGTCCCCACACTCCTAAAGAGGGCCACTTATGTCTCATGAGCGTCCCAGCGAGGGCTGGGACAGCTGTGCTCTGTCAGGAATTTGCTCCAGGAAGCCAGCGGCCCAGGGGAGGTCTGGGCCAGGCGCCCAGCCCTGCTGCAGCCAAGGGGCTCCTGGCCGCCGACTCTGGGCATTGGCTGAGTGTGGCATTTCAGGGGGCAGAGGGAGCCTTTGATTATGATTCTGGGCTGGCAGGGTGGCCGGGCCCTTCTCTTTGGGGCGATACGTTGTGGTCCCCCCTCCCCATGGGGTGATGCCCTCTCCACAGAGCCCCTCAGTCCCTATTCTGGGAGCCATGAGACCCCAGGCCAGGAGATTGGGGATCCCAGTCAGCCCTGCCGAGGTGCCGGGGACCCCCCTGCCTCTTCCCACCTGTGCGGAGCAGCTCCGACCTTATCCAGTGCTGTGCTTGACTTTCATTTAGACTCACCCCAGCAATTCTCTGAGGCAGATGTAGCACCCCACTTTACACACGAACAAAGTGAGGTTTGAGGGGCGATGGGTTGTTCAGTAGTGAGGACAGGGTAGAGCCTGGAGGGGTCTAACCTGCTTCCTCCTCTGAACTCTCCTGACCTGCTTTTTCTTTCCTTCCTCTGGCTCTCATCCTGCCTCCCTGTCCTTCCGCTCATCCTCCCAGCCTCTCTCTGCGCCTCCATCTGTGCCCCCACCTCTGCTTGGCTCACCTCCCACCACCCCACCTCCTCTCCTTCCCCCACCCAGAAGCACTGTGGCCTCCTGCTGAGTGAGCCCCGGCCCTCAGGGACAGGCCAGCCGCGCTCAGAGCCAGGCTCCCCTTCCAGGGCGGCTCCCTTCCCAGGACACCCCCACACTCCGTCTGAGGGGGAGACTGTGGAGAGGGGTCCTTGAAACTTCTCCAGGGGGAAGAACCTGGAAGGGCTTCCAGGGTGGCCATGAACAGGCGTCACCTTTCGTTTGAGGCAGGAGCGGCTGGAAGCAGGCGTTGGGAGGGTGACAGGGTGAAGGGAGGCGAAGGCGGGAACAGTGCCACCAACCAGGACAGAGTGAGGCTGTGGGGGAATGAGATGCTTCCTGTCTCCTGGGCCCACACACGCACGGAGCCAGCAGTGACAAGCCTTGGCCAGGCCAGTCCCAGGGCTGCCCTCTCATCACTCCCCGGCGCCGCGAAGCAGGACCCAGAGAGGTTCGCACCTGCCCAGGTAGCCACACGGGCCGCAGAGTTGCCTCCGTTGCTTTGGGCTGAAGAGAATGAGAAGCAAGATGAGAGAGGCCAGGTGAGGGGCAATGCTGTGATTCAAGACGAGGATGGGGAAAGGAACGCGGTGGGGTGGTCGCAGCTGCCTGAAACCGGACTCTGAAAACCCGGGGAGCCCTGGCCGGTGTGGCTCAGCGGGTGGAGCGGCGGCCTGCGGTCCAGAGAGGCCCGGGTTCGGTTCCCGCTAAGGGCATGTACCTCGGTTGCAGTTTGTCCCCAGCCCTGGTTGGTCATGCGGGAGGCAGCCACTCGATGTGTCCCTTTCACGTTGATGTTTCTCTCTCTCTCTCTTCCTCTCTCTCCCTCCCACTCTATCTGAACAAAAAATGGAAAAATGTCCTCGGGTGAGGATAAAAAAACAAAAACAAAAACCGGGGAGTGGGGGGCACTTCCCAGGCGAGGGCAGCCCAGGGTGCGGGGAAGCATAGACCACATGGCTGTGCGGAAAGGAGGCCAGGCGTTTTCTCCTCCGTGACCCGAGTCAGGACCGGCCTCCTTTGGCATTTTGACTGGTTCTGAGGCTGTCTGAGGCCCTCGTCTGTCCTTTATTTTTATTTTTTTTAATTAATTTATTTTTTTTGGTACGTGCCCCTAGCGGGAACCGAACCCGGGACTCTCTGGTCCGCAGGCCGACACTCTAACCGCTGAGCCAAACTGGCCAGGGCAACCTCGTCTGTCCTCTAAATGATCCCTGCGTTGTTCCTCCTGGCTGTGACCCCGGGCTGGGAGTTCACTGTGGTGGAACTAAGGGAACGTTTCGTGGCGGCTCCACCGTTGTTACATCTTCAGGTGGCTGGACTGTGAAAGCCAGGCTTCCCGGGGGGGGACTCAGTGCCAGTGACCTTTCATTTCCATGAGAACACAGAAGGTGACAACCAGCGATCCGGCCTGGCCCTGACACCCACGTCCTAGTTAAAGAGCACGCTGAGCGACAATGGCGAGCATGGGAACTAAGGAGAAAACACCCACAGTCTAAGAAAAGGCCTGTGCCCAAGGTGAGCGACTCAGCGGTGTCTCTAAGGTCCTCGCGGTTCATCACCGCTGTCCAACCTGGGCACTGGCCGCGTGAGCACAGCACGGGACCCTCCGGAACTGTCTGTGACCACTGAAGGTGGCGGTTATAAAGATACGCAGCAAGTTGGAGACATGGTCCCAACGTCGTCCATGTGCTACTGTTGCATTAAGGGTAGAAAAGGAGACGATCCTAGACGGTGCTTCTCAGACTGTCCGTGAAGGACAGGTTTGTTTCCGTAAAGTGTCCATTCCGTTACAAACGGATAGTTTTGTAAAATACCATAAAAATAAATGACAAGTATATATCCATCAAAGGACTATCTAGCCCTGGCCAGTGTGCCTCAGTTGGTTGAGTGTTGTCCCATGCACGGAAAGGTCACCAGTTCGATTCCCAGTCAGGGCACATACCTGGGTTGCGGGTTCAATCCCTAGTCGGGGCACATACAGAAGGCAACTGATCGATGTTTCTCTCTCACATCGATGTTTCTTTCTCTCTCCCTCTCCCTTCCTCTCTCTCTAAAATCAATTTAAAAAACATATATATATTTTAAAGACTATTATATAAAATATCTAAAAAAACTCAAAACTCAACAGTAAAGAAACAAACAGAAACAAAAAAAACCAATCCAATTAGAAATGGACAGCAGTCATGAACAGATGCGTCACCAAAGAGGATGGTAAGTAAGCACATGGAAAGCTGTCCGCTGCCATTATCCACTAGGAAATGTGAATGAAACCACAGGGAGCTCCCACTGCACACCTGTCGCAAAGGCTGTGTCCACTTCCGAGGGCTGCATGCCAAATCATCACAAACTGAGTGGCTGAAAACTACAGAAATGTGCTCTCCCGCAGCTCTAGAGGCCAGAAGTCTGAAATCAAGGTGTCAGCAGCCACGCTCCCTCCAAAGGCTCTAGGGAAGAACGTTTCCTCGCCTCTTCCCGCTTCTGGAGGCTGCTTGGGGTCCTCGTGCTCCTTGGCTTGTCGCTGCATCACCCCAACTCTGCCTCCATTTGTCACACAGGGCCTTCTTATAAGACCCAGTCACTGGATTGAAGGCCCACCCTAAATCCAGTATGACTTACCCTAACTTGATTATATCTGTAAAGACCCTGTTTCCAAGTAGGGTCACATTCATGGGCCCTGGGGGTTAGGACTTGAACATATCTTTGAGGGGGACATAATGCAATGCCAGTGATGGCTAAAATGAAAAATAGGGACAAGCACAGATGCTGACAAGGGTGTGGAGGAACTCGCTCTCTCATACATGGCAGCTGGAGAGTAGTTTGCAGTTTACCGTGTGACCCAGCAATCACATTCTCAGCATTTGTCTCAGAGAAAGAAAAACTCATGTTCACACAAAAATCGCACACAATGTTCACAGCAGCTGTATTCATAACAACCCAAACTGGAAACAACCCAAATGTCTTTCCACCGGTAAATGGTTCAACAAACCTGGTACATCTATACCATGGAATACTACTCCCCCACACAAAGGAATGAGCTATTGATACGTGCAACAGCCTGGACAGATATCAAGGGTGTTTATACTTAGTGAAGAAGCCAATCCTAAAAGGGAATGTGCTATATGATTCCATTTATATAATCTTTTTTTTTAAATCCTCGCCCGATATGTTTTTATTGATTTTAGAGAGAGAAGAAGGGGGAGAGAGAAAGAGAGAGAGAAACATCGATGTGAGAGAGAAACATTGATCGTCGCCTCCTGTATGCACCCCGACGGGTATGGAACCCGCCCCCTAGGTATGTGCTCTGACTGGGAATCAAACCCACAACCTTTTGGCGTGTGGGATGATGCTCCAACTAAGTGAGCCACCTGGCCAGCACCATGGATATAATCGTCTTGAAATGATAAACTACAGCTATGCAGAACAGAGTAGTGGTTGTCGGGGACAGGGTGAGGAGTGGGGGGTCTAACAATAAAGGGGTAGCAGGAGGGAGATGCTTTAAGTTCTGTATCTTAGTTGTCAGGATGACAACACAAATCTGAGATCAAATTGCACAGAACCACACAGGTACATGTACACGTACACACACACACACACACACACACACACACACACACACAGGTGAGTGAGATCTGAATGAGGTCTGACATCAGTTAACAGAAAACAATGTCAGTTTTCCGGTTTTTATATTGTACCACGGTTATATTAGATGTCACCATTGGGGGAAGCTAGGTAAAGGGTTCCTGGGACTCTATGTATTATTTTGGTGACTTTCTGGGAGTCTATAATTATTTCAAAATAAAAAGTTTAAAAATTAATTCTCAGAAAAATGAAATAAAAAGCAGATATACAAAATACAAGCCCCAGGTTTTAAATCACAGATTCAGCAGATGCCGTATTGCTGTAGGGGTTTCTCCGTGCTCACTCTTTTTTTAAAAAAATTTTATATTGATTTTTAGAGGGAGAGAGAGAGATAGAAACATGGATGAGAGAGAACATCGACTGGCCACCTCCTGCATGCCCCCACTGGGGATTGAGCCCACAACCTGGGCATGTGCCCTGACCGGGAATCGAACTGGCGACCTCTTGGTGCATGGGTCGACGCTCAACCACTGAGCCACACGGGCCGGGCTCCGTGCTCACTCCTGCTTCCAGCACCTGTCGTGCTGCAGGGCAGTGATGCGCATCTGGCGGAACGCACGGGCCGGGGGCCACGCTTAGAGAAGCACCTGCTCAAAGACTAGCAGCAGATCGCAGAGGTGGAATTTCCCCCTCTTGGTCTTCACTTTTTGTGGTGGAGTTCGACTGCTATTCAAAATGGAATTTGATCTACAATATATAGATAATATTCAGAAGAAAAACCATATTTCCTCTGAGTCCTGGTTTATAGAGAAACACAGTTGTCAAGCACAGCCAGTGCTCCCTGTGCCCAGTTCTGCCATCTCTCACTCCCCCGCCCCCTTACCACATGTCTTTCATGCCTCTCTCCAGCGCTGCCTTCAACCGCCCTCCCCGCAGTGGCAGATCCCAGGCTCTGGTCCACCTCCGTCACTGCTCTCCCCTTGCCTACAAAGCTATTTTCCCTGCTGTAGAGAAGTCAGGCAGAGGCCACTGAGGTGATCACACCAGGGCATCCTGCAATGTCAGTGTCTGCCCTGCCCAGGGGGCTTCTGAGAACTGTGTCCTCCCCATTGTGAGTCCAGCACCTCCCAGGCCAGGTCTTCAGCACTTTAACTCCCTGGGAAGTCCATGTCTTCTAAGCCTTCTTATTTCAACCTCAACACCAAGCTATCAGGGACTCACCAAGTCCTCCTGTCCACAGCGGAAAGATATCCATCTCACAGTTTCAGCAGCTAAACACCCTGGGAAGCTGCCCAGTGGGCTGGGCTGTGGGTCTAACCTGCCCTCTTTTAGTCTTCTCTCCTCCACTCCGATCTTCCCCAGTATATCTCCTCCTTCTCCCCACAGACCAACCCCTTTTCCTAAACTCTTCTAATTCTGCCCCACACTCTGCTGCACTCTGCTCCCTAAGTCGTTCTTCTCTCCTTTTCAGCTACTCATTTATTTCCTTCATCATTTTAAATTAGTTATTTGAAAGTCTTCAGATTGTTCTATTAATTCAAGTTTTGGAGCCAGAAATCCTCCTGTTTATTTTGTATGCTATTGCTCTGGTAGCTCAGTTTCTCATGTGTTTTATAATTTCCGATTGTGAGCTAAAACTGGGGACTGTTTTTCCTTCGTGGATGGCCCACACGTCCTGGGCTGTGAAGGCTCCCCCCAGATATGGCTTTGCCTTTGTCTCTGCCGAAACCACCCCCTACCACCACTCAATTCACCCCACTCTGGGCCGACTTAAGAATCCCCACGTTATTATTGTTATTATAGTAAAATACACATCACATAAAATTCACTATCTTAACCATTTTATGTGCACAGTTCAGGGGCATTAAATACATTCACATTGTTGCACAACCATCACCACCAGCCATTTTCAGAACTTTTTCATCGTCCCCAACTGAAACTCTGTACCCATTAAAAAGTAACACATTTGCCTCTCCTCCAACCCCAGGAAGCCACCATTCTACTTTCTATCTCTATGAATTTGACTATTCTAGGTCCCTCCTATAAATGCAATCATACAATATTTGTCCTCTTGGGTCTGGCTTATTTCACTCAGCATTACGTCTTTAAGGTTCACCAATGTTGCAGCATGTGTCAGAATGTGCTTTCTTCGAAAGTCTGAATAATACTCCACTGTATGGAGAGGCCACATTTTGTTTATCCGTTCATTCATTGATGAACATTTGCGTTGTTTCCACCTTTTGGTTGTGAGTAGTGCTGCCATGAACATTGGTGTAAAAATATCTGTTCAAATCTGTTTTAAATTCTTTGGGTATAGCCTGGCTGGTGTGGCTCAGTGGTTGAGTATCGACCCTTGCACCAAGAAGTCACCGGTTTGATTCCAGGTCAGGGCACATACTTGGGTTGCAGGTTTGATCCAGGCCCTGGTCTCGGGTAGTGCAGGAGGCAACCAATCAATGTCTCTCTCACATGGATGTTTCTTTCTCTCCCTCTTTCCCTTCCACTCTATCTAAAAAATCAATGGAAAAATATCCTCAGCTGAGGATTAATAAAAATAGTTTCTCCCATTCCATGGGTTGCCATTTCACTCTGTTGATTGCATCCTTGGAGACATAAAAGTTTTAAATTTTAATTAAGTCCAATTTATCTATTTTTACTTTTGTTGTCATATCCAAGAAATGTTTGCTAAATCCAATGTTATGAAGTTTTCCCCTATGTTTTCTTCTAAGAGTTTTATAGATTTAACTCTCATGTGTAGGTCTTTGATCCATTTTGAGTTCATTTTTGTAGATGGTGTAAAGAAAGAGTCCAACTGAAATTCTTTTGCATGTGGATATCCAGTTTTCACAACACAATTTGTTAAAGAGATTGTCCTTAAATGTTCTTGGCCAATGCCACACTGTTTTGATTACTGTAGCTTTGTAGTAAATTTTGAAATCAGGAAGTATGAGACATCCAACTTTGCTTTTCTTTTTCAAGATTGTTTTGGCTATTTGGGGTTTCTTGAGATTCCATGTGATTTTTTGGGTGGATTCTTTTATTCCTGCAAAAAATCATCATTGGGATTTTAATAGGGATTAATTGAATTTATAGATTGCTTTGGGCAGTATTAAGACTTCTAATCCATAAATGTAAGATAGATGTCTTTTCACTTATTTGTGACTTCCTTAATTTCTTTCAGTAATGTTTTGTAGTTTTTAATGTATGTCTTTTGCCTCCTTGGTTAAGTTTACACAAAAGTATTTTATTCTTTTTATTGCTATGTAAATGGAATTCTTTTCTTTCTTTCTTTTTTTTTAAATCCTCACCCGAGGATATTTTTCCATTTATCTTCAGATAGAGTGGGAGGGAGGGAGAGAGAGAGAAACATCCACGTAAGAGGGACACATTGACTGGTTGCCCACCACACAACCCCAACCAGGGCTGGGGATGAACTGCAACCGAGGTATGTGCCCTTGACCGGAATTGAACCTGTGACATGTCCTTGACTGGAATTGAACCCATGACTCATTGGTCCACGGGCCAACGCTTTAATCACTAAGCCAAACCGGCCAGAGAAACACTGATTTGTTGTTCCACTTATTTATGCATTCATTGGTTGATTCTTTTCTTTTCTAAACTTTTATTTATTGATTGAGAGAGAAAGAGAAAGAGAAAGAGAAAGAGAAACATTGATATATGTTCCACTTATTTATGTATTCATTAGATTTTTGTATGTGCCCTGACTGGGGATCAAACCCGAAATCTTGGATGATGCTCCAATCAACTGAGCTATCTGGCCAGGGCTGGAATTATTTTTTTTTGGATTGTCCACTGTTATGTATAGAAACACAGCTTGTTTTGTGGGTTGATTTTGTATTCTGAAACTTTGCTGAATTTTTTATTTTTATTTTTTAAATATGTTTTATTGAGCCCTGGCCGGTTTGGCTCAGCGGTTAGAGCGTCGGCCTGCGGTCCAGAGAGACCCGGGTTCGGTTCCCGCTAAGGGCATGTACTTCGGTTCCAGTTTGTCCCCGGCCCTGGTTGGTCGTGCGGGTGGCAGCCACTCGATGTGTCACTTTCACATCGATGTTTCTCTCTCTCTCTTCCTCTCTATCTGAACAAAAAATGAAAAAATATCCTCGGGTGAGGATAAAAAAAATAAATAAATAAAATAAACAAATAAATAAATGTTTTATTGATTTTTTTTTTTTTAGAGAGAAGAAGGGGGAGATAGAAACATCAATGTGAGAGAGAAACATTGATCAGCTGCCTCCCGCACGCCCCCTGCTGGGGATCAAGCCCACAACTCAGGCACGTGCCCTGACCAGGGAATCACACCAGGACCTCTCACCCCATGGGACGATGCTCAATCCACTGAGCCACATCAGCCGGGCTTGCTGAATTTTTTAATTAGTCTAATCGTTTTGCTTGTTTTTGCATCCATGTTACTTCGTTTTTGCTCAGACTCCTGAGCAGTGACAGGTTTTCTCACCATCTTCCAAAGCCAGTAAGCAGACTTTTTCTAGGTCCCCACTCACCGAGAGTACAGGCTTCCAGGATCCCAGCTGAACCTGACAGTCCTGGTTCCAGCTTCCGGCCTCATGAAGGCCAAGCCCTCAGTGCCTGCCCCGGCATGGTCATCACAGTGCAAGTGCTTGGCCGCGGGGCTCTTTCCCTTCCCATGCCCTCCCCTCACAGCCCTGCTGCAGAAGCTCCCTCACCCCTCTGCTCTTCTGCTCCCTTGGTTTCCGAAACAGACACATTCTATTTTCTGCATATTCAGAACAGGAGCGATCCCAGCATCCCACTTCCAAATGCACACCTCAAGCACATGCATTCACAGAGGGCACATGGAAGCCAAAATTTTATCCACAGTGAAAAGCCCTACGACAGGATACAGCTGGAGTGGGAAAAAGCAAGAGTCCTGCCCCCTCATGGGGCTGGGAGCTGGCCAAGGTCATGCCACGTGGGTGGTTGTTGTCTACTGTCACTGAGGGCCTACTACGTGCCAGATTCTGTACGGGGTGCTTTACATACATTCCATGTCATTTAATCCTCCTTCCAGCCCTATGAGGTAGGTATTATTATTGTCACTGGTTCAGTTCAGGAAACTGCCAAAAACACAGCTCGCAAAGGAGCAGAACCAAGATTCAGACTTCGTGTGGCTCAACCTTTACCAGATACACCTCGTCTTCCTCCATTCTTCTGCAAGCTACCTGCACCTTCCTCTTGTCCAGTCCGCTGGGGACGGGGTCCACGTGATTTCCTTCCTCTGTCCTCAGCACCCAGTGGGTGTGACCTCTGCAGAGGTTACTGTGCTCTTGCCCCTTGAGGACCTGTCCACAGCTCGGGAGGGACTGTGGCACTCACAGGGCTCTTGGCCTGAGCCCCCGTTACTGAGAGAAAGGAGGCTTTTGCCAAGGACTCTGAGGGGAGTTCATTGCTGGGAGTGAACTCAACTCTGGTCGGGACCCAAGCACCCAGCCCTCCCCGAGACATTGTGTGAGCTGGGCTTGGCCTCCAGACAGCCCCTCCCGCCGGCCCAGCCAGGGTGGTGCTTGTGTGGGAGGGACTTTAAATCCAGCTGCCAGACCCCCGGACGGGAGAAGCAGAGAGGGTTTGTCACCATGCACAGCTCCTGCAGTCTCCTGGTGCCGCTGCTGCTATTCCTGGTGGCCACCACCGGCCCCGCCAGAGCCCTCCGTGATGACGAGAGACGTGTGATGGTGGAACTGCACAACCTCTACCGTGCCCAGGTGTCCCCCTCGGCCGCCAACATGCTGCAAATGGTGAGTACGGCCAGAGGCACCCGCCTGCCGGGATGGAAGGGTGCTGGGCAGGGCCCCTCACCAGTCCCTCCCACCCCTAAGCTGAAGCTATCTCAGAGACTCGCCTCTCGGGTCAGTGACAGAGTCTCTGAAATTATATGATTCACAGGTCCCCATAAGCAGCCCCATTATACAGATGAGGAAACAGGCTCAGAGGGACAGGCTGGTCCTTCAGGGGCTAGCAGATCACTAGCTGATACAGCCGGGCCTGGGTGCCCAGCTTCCCACTTCAGTGACCCCTTCCCAGCACTTCCTAAAATGCATGTGCCCTGGGAGGGGGAATACCTTGGGGACAACAGTCTTTCAGGTGCCTTCCAAGGAGATGAGAAGAGGAAACGGGGCAGCAGGATGGGTCCAGGCACCTGGGGTAGGAGGTACTGGGGAGGTGGGCTGAGCATAGGGAGCAGACGCAGAGAGGACTCTGGATCACGCAGCTCACATCTGTCCTGGCCACCTGCAAGGCTCGTGACTCTGGGTGAGTCCCTTAACCAACAAGGACCCTCAGTTTCTATCAGTAAAATGAGGTCATAACTGGAGTTACAGATCTATCAACATGAACTGAATCTCATAGATATAAAAGAGTAGGAGTAAAAATGAAATCTCAAATATATATATATGGATATATATATATATGGATATATTTACATGAAGTTTAAAAATGTAAAAAATGCTATTGTATACAGGCGGTGAAACATGCCGATGTAGTAAACACACATGGACATGCCTACAGATGACTGAGCCAGATTCGGGGTGCGGGCATGGGGGGTTACCTCGGTCAGGGAGAGTTATCTGATGGCAGGGTTAGGGGCAGGACGTTCATGGTCAGGATTAAAAGAGATGAAGTGAGAAATTCACCCCCTTCCTGCCCTCCCTGAGGGCTAGACAGGCCCATCCCTTCCAGCCACCCTCGAGTGGCCTGGAGGGTTGGTGGGCAGTGTCCAGGGAGCATAACCGGTGCCCGAGAGCAGCGTCGCACCTGGGGACACTGGAGCGAGCCTGGAGGTCCAAGACCGGAGTTGTGACAGCATGTCTAATCTGGCACAGTGACTCTGGTGGCCCCTTCACCGTCAAAGGCCCCTGTTTCCAGATCTATCATGTGCAGCTGGCACCCTGTCCTGAGGGGCGGACAGAATGACACCTGAGACAGACCTTGGAGGGGTCTCCAGACACACAGCATGGCCATTCAAGCCCTGCCGGCCAGGGCAACCAGGGACTGCAGACACAAATCAGGGCGCCAGCACCAGCTCTGCCAGCAACTCCCTGATTGAGGCCTGGAACGCATCGCTGGGCCTCAGTTTCCCCATCTGTAGATCCTTAATGCCCTACAGTCTTGCTGGCTGAGGCTCGGGGCTACACAGCTGGGAGCTGCTTTGCCTACAGGGGTGGGCCTCAGGGGGGTCAACATTGTGGGAAGCAGTTCGGGCATGGAGGGGATACGCAGCTGGTGCCCTGGGAACAAGGCTCAAGTGCAGCCTCAGCAGTGGTGACTGCAGAGACTCTGGAGCCAGAGCCCGGGTTCAAATCTTATCTTTGCCATTTATTAGCTGTGTGACCTCAGCCAAGTTACTTAACTCTCTGTGCCTCAACTTCCTCATCTGTAAATTGGGGATAACAATATAACAACTCCCTTGGAGGGTGGTTGTAAGGATTAAATGAGTGAATATATACAAAGCACGTAGAACAGTGCCTGGCACTAGTAAGTGCTCACTCAGTGTTTGATTAACAAAATGGAATGGGTCCTGGGTGAGGCAGGTGAGGGTGATCGTGGACTCTTCTCTCTCCCTCGGCCTCCATATCTAATCATCACCACTTTTACCCCCCAGAAGGTTCAGTTTTCCTTGAATCCTAACCCCCACCCCACCGCCTGGTTCAGTCTTTCATTTCTTCTCCCAAGGACTCCTAGAACAGCCTCGACCTGCTTCCTCAGGCTCTGGCCTCTGCTACCAGAATGAATGATCCAACACAGGCCTGACCCTGCTCGAAACCCTTCACTGGCTCCCACCGGCTCCCTAGTGCCTCCGGATAAAGCTCCCCCTCCTGAGAAGGTTCTCTGTGTCTGGCCCCTGCCTACCTCTCCAGCATCCTCTCCTGCCCACTTTCTCCTCAGTAACCTGGACTGTGTGTCTCTCCCCAGCCAAAACACTGCTTCTCACCTCCATGCCTTTGCTCATGCGCCACCTTCTGCTCGGGACGCCTCTTCCCTCTGCACCTGGCCAAGGCCTCAGCTTTGAACACTGAGCTTACTGTCTCCTTCTCCAGCTCCGGGTTGGGCTACAGGGCCCCCTTTGGTGCCTCCATACTACCCATTGTATATCTATCATTTACCACATGGTGGCCCAATTAATGGCTTATGACAATGTGAACTGGGCTTCTTGATCCCTGTTGTTTCCTCAGGGCCGGCACGGTGCCCAAGACTGTTGAATGAATGAATGAATGAGTTCGTGAGTGAGTGAATGAGTGGACTTGTTTTCACGTGGTGACCATGTGGCCAATGTAGGTGGGTGCTGTGACTCCTGAAACTCCCCAGGGGTCTCTGGACCACTGAGAAGCCTCAGGACCCAAAGCAATGACTCTCGAATGATGGGACTCCAGGCATCTAGTCAGAATGGAAATGACAGCGGGTCTCTGCAGGGGAGATTGCTTTAAGCAGGGCCCTGTCTTGGTCATCAACAGTCGACACATATCTGTTGAGCACCTGCTGTGTGCCAGCACTGTGCCAGACAGTGGCGATATGTCACTGCCTTACCCTGAAGGAGCTTACAGTCTAGTCTGGAGTCCAGCAGGTCATCCCAGACACCCTGACCCTTGTCCCCAGCACCCTGCCCCTTTACCACTTCCCATCTCCCACTACTGCCAGAGTTTGAGAGAACCTCAGGGACTAGTAATTTGGGACAAAAAAAAAAAACCCAGAGAGGGAAAGGGATTCACCCAAAGTCACAGCAGCAGGGCTGTCCCAGCCCAGTGCTCCCATCCACTCCAGGCAGCTGCTACTGAGAACTTGTGCGCATGGGCAGTGGGTGTGGACACACAGCCCTCTCCCCTCAGACTCACCCGAGCCCTTGGTGCTTTATGGGCTGCCTGGCTCCCACAGCTGGATGGGTCCCCAGAGGGTGGGGCACGAGTTTCAGCCAGGCAATCTGTTTCCAGGAGAGGCCAGGACAAAGTTTAATGGGATCCAGGCCTCCCTCCTCAACCCTTTGGTTAGATGCCTTGTTAATCCCTCTTCCCACCCACAAGGAGCCTGTCCCCCAGCCAGGCACACAGAACCTCAGAGGCTCCGTAACCTCAAATGCTGTCCTCCTGCTGTCACACCTGAGGTCCCCACTGAAGGACACTGCCTTTGGGATGGACAGCTCTTTGGACCACCAGGGCTCTGAAAAGAAACCTCTCAGTAAGAGTCATGCGGAGACATTTAATTTTCTTGGAGAAAGGTTGTCAGTTGACAAGAATTGAGAGCACAGGAATAGCCCTCAGGAGGGAAGCTTGCAGCTGGCAAAGCCATGGAGGCTGGGCTATCCTGAGGGGAGAGTGGGCGCTGAGAGGAGAGTGCTGGCCCCACTCAATGTGTGTTCGGTGGGGAGGGGGAGGGGAATGGCTGGATAAACAACCCAACATCTCACTGGACATCTTGTGGTCTTCAGAGCAGTTCAGACAGCCCTTGGAGGTAGGCAGGGGCTTTGGTGCCCACCTTTCACTTGGGATATTGATATTAATGAATAATAACATTGGCACAAACATCATCTCATTTCCTTCTCCTAACACACCCTATGAGAATTCAGAAAGGTTAGGCAGTCTGTCCAAAATCACGCAGCTGGTAATGGTCCCAAGTTTGGCTAACTCTGGCCTGGGGTGGCACCCTCCCACCTCTTCACAGAAGCCCACCGGGAGCAGAGACCTGTTCCAGATCACAGCCAGGAGTCACCCAGCTAACCAGGGGAGGGTCTCTGCTCTCCAGGGGCCCCAGGAAATCCTCAACCTTCTTCTCTGTCGGTTACTGTGGTGTCCTCACCTCCCTCCTACCCGCCTCTTGCGCCTTCCCTGAGCCCGCGGTGTCCTCACCTTCCTCCCCGCAGAGGTGGGACGAGGAGCTGGCCGCCTTCGCCAAGGCCTACGCCCAGCAGTGCGTGTGGGGCCACAACAAGGAGCGCGGGCGGCGCGGTGAGAACCTGTTCGCCATCACGGACGAGGGCGTGGACGTGCCGCTGGCGGTGGAGGAGTGGCACCTGGAGCGCGAGCACTACAACCTCAGCGCCGCCACCTGCGACCCGGGCCAGATGTGCGGCCACTACACGCAGGTGCGGTGGGCGGGGCCGCCTGGGCAGTGGGCGGGGCGGGGCCACCTGTCCCATTTTGTTTTCTTTATTGATTTTTAAAGAGAGAGAGGAAGAGGGAGGGATAGAAACAACGATGAGGGAGAACATCGATTGGCCGCCTCCTGCATGCCCCCCACTGGGGATCGGACCTACAACCTGGGCATGTGCCCTGACCGGGAATCGAACCGGGACCTCGGTGCATGGGTCGACACTCAACCACCAGCCACACCGGCCGGGTGTCTTTCCACAGCTATTAATGGTTGTCTAGGCCTCTGATGAAGTCTGCTTCTCAAACTGACAACCATTTTCAGTTCATCTTTAAAATCCACAATCTGAAAACCTAGGCAGTCCCTCTCTGCCTCCTGGTACTGAGGAGACCTAAGTGAGGTTTCCTGCAGGGTAACTACTGTAGGAGGCGACCCTGATCGAGCTCTGGTTTAAATTATGCTCAGAGCTTTTCCCCAGCAGTAAGCACCCCCCCCCCCCGATTTCTCTCTCACTGTCCCTCCTTTGTTATTTCTCATGGTGTCTAAGTTGCTGCTTCTATACTGCCAAGGACAAATAAAGCAAATAGTCCATTTTGTTTGTTTAATTTTTCTTTTGCTTTGAAAAACGATGTGTAAATAAGAGCAAATTGTCACTGAGGGAAGGTTTCAGGGAGCCTTCTGACAACAGTCACGTTGTGCTCATGTGGGGATGCTCACTGCATTTTGAAAGTTTGGGTTTGCAGATAAGAGATGTAAGGGTGTCCGTGTTGTGTGTGTGTGTGTGGGGGGGGATTAACATTAGTGTTCCTGAATTATTTTTTTCCTCCTCCCAATGCTTATTTGTTGTTCAAAAATGACACAAAGACAAGTTTTTTAAAAAGACAAAAATAGCCCATTGGGTGTGGCTCAGTGGATTGAGCATCCTCCCATGGACTGAGAGGTCCGGGTTTTGTTTTTGTTTTTGTTTTTAATCCTCACACGAGGACATTTTTCCATCTTTGTTCAGATAGAGTGGGAGGGAGAAAGAGAGAGAGAGAGGGAGAGAGACAGAAACATCAATGTGAGAGAGACACATCGACTGGTTGCCTCCTGCACGACCCTGACCAGGGCCGGGGACGAAGCAAAACCGAGGTACATGCCCTTGACCGTAATCAAACCCACGACTCATCAGTCTGTGGGCCGACGCTCTAACCGCTGAACCAAACTGGCCAGGGAGAGAGGTCCGGGTTTGATTCCCCGTCAGGGCACATGCCCAGGTTGTGAGCTCGATCCCCAGTAGGGGGCGTGCAGGAGGCAGCCGATCCATTTTTCTCTCTCACATGGATGTTTCTCTCTCTCTCTTCTCCTCTCTCTAAAAATCAATAAAAACATATTTAAGCCCTGGCCAGTTTGGCTCAGCTGTTGGAGCGTCAGCTTACAGACCAAAGAGTTGTGGGTTCGATTCCGGTCAAGGGCACTTGCCTCGGTTCTGGTACGGTCCCTGGCCCTGGTCGGGGTCGTGGGGGAGGCAACCAATTGATGTGTCTCTCTCACACCAATGTTTCCCTTTCTTGCTTGCTCTCTCTTTCTCCCACTCTATCTAAAGATAAATGGAAAAATATCCTCCTATGAGGTTTAAAAAATAAAAATAAAAAAATAAAAAGACAAAAATAGACCAACCATCTTCCCACCCATATCCACCAATTTTATTTTCCAGTGCCTCATGTGAGTGGTATTTTTAGTGCTAATCTTTAGGACAGGAAATCCCAACATCACCCACCTAGATCAGGAAGTTGTGAGGGTACAGCAGCCCTCCTTCTGCACCCTGCCACCCCTCACACTCCTCTCCCCACCCCCATCCTCCGTAGGGATTGCTTTCAGTGCCCAGCAGAAGTGGGTTGGCCCCATCTCCACCCCAGCATTCTCTAGGGCTGAGCACACATGCACTTGGTCATTTCCGCCTGGGAGATGCTCAACAGTGGTAACTGGGGGACCTTCAGCGGATTTAAGCAGAAAGACCCCAATCCTGGGAGGGTGTGCAGAATTAACAACCAAAGCCAGATCTCACAGCAAAATGTGGCCTGTTTGAGTGACTCCTGGGCAGAATGGGCCTAGAAACAGCAAGGGAGGTTGCTGGTCTCAGCCCATGGGGGTGCACAAATATTGTTTTGACTTTTTATTGTTGTTAATCCTCACCTAGGATATTTTTCCATTGATTTTTTTTTTTTTTTATCCTCACCCGAGGACATTTTTTTCCACTTTTTGTTCAGATAGAGTGGGAGGGAGAGAGAGGAAGAGAGAGAAACATCGACGTGAAAGGGATACATCGAGTGGCTGCCTCCCGCACGACCCACCAGGGGCCAGGGACAAATTGCAACCGAGGTACGCGCCCTTAGCGGGAACCGAATCCGGGTCTCTCTGGACCGCAGGCCGACGCTCTAACCGCTGAGCCAAACCGGCCAGGGCTCCATTGATTTTTTAATTTTAATTTTTAAAAAAGATCTAATTGGCTTTATTCACTGATTCATCCCATCTAGCAAATAGAAAGGAGCTCAGCCCAGCTGCAGAAAAGGAAAGGTTTTTATTTATTTATTTATTTATTTATTTATTTATTTATTTTTATCCTCACCGGAGGACATTTTTTCATTTTTTGTTCAGATAGAGTGGGAGGGAGAGAGAGGAAGAGAGAGAGAGAGAGAAACATCGATGTGAAGGTGACACATCGAGTGGCTGCCACCCGCACGACCAACCAGGGCCGGGGACAAACTGCAACCGAAGTACATGCCCTTAGCGGGAACCGAACCCGAGTCTCTCTGGACCGCAGGCCAACGCTCTAACCGCTGAGCCAAACTGGCCAGGGCAAGGAAAGGTTTTTAAAGGCGAGAAAGGGTGGGAAAAGGAAATTATTAACTAAGAACACATTTTTTAGGCAAGGTCGCCCTCCTAAGAGGCGTGGAAGGGGTCTGTCAGGTGGATTACCTCACTAGTACTTCGGGTGAATCCAGATTGACTGGTTAAAGGTTGCACTCTGGCAGGGAGGGGGTAGGCTATAGGGTGATGTGGACAATGCCTATCCCACACAGCAGGTGCCCCCTTAATCTCACCTGGCCTTCTTAGCACCTAACGGGGTGCAGGTGCTCCATTTAACACGAGGTGGCTCACTAGTCGCCCCTCCCGCAGCACAGCTCCGTGCGCCACGGCTGGCTGTCGGGAGGCCAGGGCGCCTCCTCCAGTGACTATTTTTAGATAGAGGAGAAGGGAGGGGGGGAGAGAGAGAGAGAGAGAGAGAGAGAGAGAAGCATTGATGTGAAAAAGATACATCGATGGGTTGCCTCCTACACAACCCCCGGACCAGGGCCACAGATCAATCTGCAACCCAGGTCCGTGTCCTTGACCAGGAATCAAACCCGAGACTCTTCGGTCCTCAGGCCGACACTCTAACCACTGAGTCAAACTGACCAGGGCTGTTTTGACTTTTTAAATTTTATACTTGAGACAGAACTCCTAGCAGCTAGGCAACCCACACTTAGAGATGGCAGAGCAGGTCACTGCTTACTTGTGATTTGGGGAAAGTTCCACTTCCAAAACGGCTTCTCCTGCTCCCTTCCTTGGATTTTGCTTGTTGCTGAGTTTAAGATTCTGGCATTTGAGACTAATGCCTTTGAATGTACCCTTGTTTAAAATGCAAGGGTACGTTCACTGGCTGGTTTGGCTCAGTGGTTAGACGTCCACCCGAGGACCAAACTGTCACGGGTTGGATTTCCAGTCAAGGGCACTACCTGGGTTGCAGGTTTCCCTGGCCCCAGGAGGCAACCAATCAATGTGTCTCTCTCACATCAGTTTCTCTCTTTCTCTCTCTCTCTCTCTCTCTCTCTCTCTCTCCCTCCCTCCCTCCTTCCCTTCCCTTCCAGTCTATCTAAAATTAAAAAATAAATAAAAAATAAACTTAAGCCCTGGCCAGTTTGGCTCAGCGGTAGAGCGTCAGCCTATGGACCAATGAGTCTCGGGTTCGATTCCAGTCAAGGGCACGTACCTCGGTTGCAGTTTGTCCCCGGCCCTGGTTGGGGTCGTGCGGGAGGCAACCAGTCAATGTGTCCCTCTCACGTCGACGTCGATGTCTCTCTCTCCTCTCTCCTCTCTCTCTCTCTCTCTCTCTCTCTCTCTCTCTCTCTCTCTCCCTTTCTCTCCCTCCCACTCTATCTGAAGATAAATAGAAAAATATCCTTAGGTGAGGATTAAAAAAGTAATAATAATAATAAGTAAACTTAAAAAAAAAATTCAAGAGCCTCTAGGAACAGCCCACAGGAAGAATTCATGAGGGTATATCAAAAGGGAAGGTTTTCAGAGGAAGAGAGGCCTGGTGAAATAGTGGTTGGCAGGGGAGAGTAGTTCAGGACAAACTACTTCCCACCCCAAGCACCTGTTCAGTTTTGTCCTTAAACTGCATGTCTTCAGGGGCTTGGATCTTACAGACTAGAAGGATTGCTCCTCTCCCCACCTGCACAAGGCTGGTACAGAGAGCCGCCAGCTAGGGGCCATCCCACCCACGCTGAACTGTCGGGTTTGCCCTCCCTCCTTCAGGTGGTCTGGGCCAAGACAGAGAAGATTGGCTGTGGCTCCCACTTCTGTGAGAAGCTCCAGGGCGTTGAGGAGACCAATATCCATTTACTGGTTTGCAACTATGAGCCCCCGTGAGTCCGAGGGAGCCTGATGGGTGGGCAGGGCCAAGGGGCAGGCTGGGTTGGACAGTCTAAGGATGTGGGTCATCTGGACCCTGTGCCGTTGGGGGAGCTGTGAGGGCACCTACAGGATTCTGCTCTCTTTGGCCCAGCAAGTTAGCTGGGGGCCGGTTAGAGCCGGGGGCACGTTTGGTCTAGGTGCGTGTGTGGAGGCTAAGGGCAGGGGTTGCCAGGGAACCGCAACTCCCAGCACCCTCCTCGCCTCCTGCAGGGGGAACGTGAAGGGGCAGAGGCCCTACCAGGAGGGGACTCCGTGTTCTCAATGTCCCCCCGGCTACCAGTGCGAGAACTCTCTCTGCGGTGAGTAGTGGTGGGCCGGGAGGGAGAGGGAGGAGAGGGAAGGGACTCCCGACCGAGGGCTGGAGCCTCCTGTGGCTCCTGAGCGGTGCGTGGACAGCGCAAGGGCCCGGCGGGAGGTGACTTCGAGGCCCCGGCAGTCCGGCGCCACCCGGGTTCCAAGCCCGGTTTACCCTTGCGCAGCCACTTTGGCGCCCTGTCATTCCAAGCGACCGGACTTCAACCCCCCGGGCGGAGGGTAGCGGGGAGTCCCCGGCTCCCGAGCGCGGGGCGACGTGGGCGTGGCCAGACGGGAAGTGGGCGGGGCGGGGCCGACGGGTGGGCGTGGTCAGAGGGGCTCGAAGGGGCGTGTTAGGAGCTGGAATCCAGCTGAAGTCCCCAGAAAAGCTGAAGTGCGAGTGCAGAGAGAGGAAGACTTGGACAAGGAGGTGGATTGAGGAGCCACCGTGTCAATCACAAGAAGTAACATTTATTATCAATGAGGGACATATTCGCCGCAGAGGGTGTGTGTATGTGTGTTTGTGTCTTCGTAGGGCATTTGGTCGCCTCACCTTGATTGCGGTGGGGTGAGGGATATGGGGTCCTGCTTGAAGCACTAATGCCAGGCCTTGTCTCTCTTAGCAGAACCCATCAGAGGCCCAGAGGAGGCTCAGGAGTTGCCTCACCTGGTAACCGAGACCCCATCTTCCCTGGCAACTGAAGCCTCAGGCTCTAGGAAAGAGGGTATCTCTTCTTCCCTAGCAACAGAAATTCTATCCTTCATGGTAACAGAGGTCTCAGACTTCCTGGCAACCAAGGCTCTACCCACTGTAGAGTCCAAGGCCCCATCTTCCTTAGCAACGGAAGGCCCCCCCTCCGTGGCAACCGAGACTCCACCTTCATTAACAACTGAGGTCCCTTTGTATTTGCAAACTCACAGCCTGTTCTTGGATGAGGAGCCAACGACCTCCCCCAAATCCACCCATGATCCCATCCTAAAATCTGGAGATAGAGAGGCCAGTGAGACAAGAATGCCCTCCAGGAGCCCAGAGATTTCTCCGCACCTCAAGGTGTCCCTAACAGGGATGCAAGAGCCGCTGCCCCACTCCCAGGAGGAGGGTGAGGCTGAGGCCAAGTTGCCTGCTTCCAGTAAGGGCTTGGCCTCAGTTTTTCCAGCCCAGGATGAGCCAGGTGAGCTGCAGCCCACACTGGACCACACGGGGCACACCTTCTCCGAGTCCCTGCCCAACCTTCCCAGTACACCTGCCACCGCTAAAGTCATGGGTGGACGAACCCTGGCCCTGCAGTTGTCCTTGCAAGGTAAGGCCTGTAGTGTCCGTCCTGCCTTCCCTTCTGACTCCAGATTGTCAGCATTCTGTCCCCAGTATAGGTGGTACAGGCATGAGGGGCATGTACCTCTGAATAGGAGGAGCTTCCTCCCTGGCTGCTGGGCCCCCACTTGTATGCCTGGTGCGTGGGTGGGAGGTCCAGCAGAGCTGTCTCCAGGCTAAGGTAAACCCTCTCCCTTCCTATAGGTGAAGAGGACCCTGAAAAGCCTGAAATCCATTCAGGGCTGAGCTCAGGCTCTGGTCACATTGGGGGCCCTCTCCTGTGTCTGCTGCTACTGCCTTCCCTGGTGTTGGCTGGAATCTTCTGAAGGGGTCACCGTTCAAAGGCAAGGCCTGGTGGGGGGACCCTGGCCTCATGCCCACTCTGGATTGTCTTTTTCCAAGTGAGAGGTCACAGCTTCCTGGGCAGGTCCTGTTCTGTGGCCCAGCAGCCCCCTTCACCCCAGCTTCTGGCCAGACTCCAGGCCTGTGCCAGTCTCTGGCACTGTCTCAGAAGTACCTCTGCCTCTGGGCTGGTCCACCCCTCAGCTACTACAGACTGTTCTGAGCAGTGATCCTGTGACCGTGTTCCTGCTCTTCTAGGGACAGAAGATCTCAGGGCTTCCCAGGAGCCCGCTGGCACCTCCCAGCCCCCTGGTCTCTTGAGGCATCTGAGTCCCAGGCTGTTCCCAGGTGTGCCTCCTGCCTTCCCAGGGTGAGGGTTAGCTGTCCTTCTGCCATCTCCCCAACCCTGTCTCTAGCCTCCCAGATTAGATGCTTCTTGGCTGAAGGCCCTGGAAGGAAAAGGCTGCAGGGCGTATGTCTCTCCCAGACATCTTGGCCTGGGTGGCAAGCTCAGGTTGCCACCCGATGACTGCATATCTGGCCCGGACCCCTTCTGTCCCTCCTATGTCAGTCCAGGGGCGGGGGATTCTGAGGAGATCCCTGCTGCCTGGCCTGGGGCTGTCTGCCTGTGCAAGGTAGAGGGTTCTCCCTGAGTGACCTTCCTCTCCCTACTTACTGTGTAACTGGCGGGGCTGGGGTGGGGGTGAGGGGCAGATGGACAAGCCCCACCTGGTGGGGTTCTATGGGTGGGGCAGGCAGAGACCAGGGGAGGGAAGCAGCTCCCTGACTCCTGAATAAAAGCCTGTGTAAGAGTATCCAGTCTCCATGATTGCAAGGGGTGGGCGGCCCTGAAGAGGCTCAACATTCCCCCCACCAACCTCTGGCACCTGTTCCTTCTTTCACACCCCCTCTGTCCTCAAATACTCCATTTAGTTCTTTGGGGGCCCTTCCTTTCATTCATATAACCCCCCCCACCCTCCCACCCCCAAATCTTCAGGTTGCTGACAGGGAGGGTAAAGGGCCAAGGAAAGGCCAAGGGCGCTGGGCTGACTCTCCCAGCTCCAGGAGTCACCAGTGGGGCCGAGTTGGGTTTGGTGCCCAGGCTCAAGGAGTGGCATGCAACCTCTTCACAGGGGGGCTGCTACCCTGGCCCACCTGGGACACAATGTCAGAAATGTAGCTCATGTCAACCCTTAGTGATTGGAGGAGTCCTGAGAAAGGTTCTGGAGTCCCAGACAGCACAACAGAATTGTCCAGAAGTGCTGTGGGGCAGGAAAGCACTGTGTGTGTGTGTGTGTGTGTGTGTGTGTGTGTGTGTGTGTGTGTGTGGTCAGCAATAGTAAACAACTGAGGGCAATTTGGGACCAAGCTGGGGTTGGTGAGGGGCAGAGCAACTGTCTCCAGGCCAAAGTCGGTGTCAGCAGTTAAACAGGAAGCATTCAATTCAGGCCAGGGATGTGTGCCTTCCATACATGTATAATATGATATAATGTATCTCCATTAAGATATGTCATATAACATAAAATTACTCATTTAAATTGTACCACTCAATGGTTTTAAGTGTGCAGCCATCACCATGGCAAATTTTAGAACATTTATATCACCCTAACAAGAAATCTAATACCCATTAGGAGTCACTTCCCTTTTCCCTCCAACCACCCCCACCCCCACCCCAACCCTAAACCACCACTAAACTATTGTCTCTATGGAGTTGTCTATTCTGGACATTTTGTATAAATAGAATCACAATATGTGGCCTTTTGTGTCTGGCTTCTTTCACTTAGCATAACGTTTTCAAGTTCATCCATGTTGTAGAATAGAGCAGTAGTTTGTTCTTTTTTATTAGCAAGTAATAGTCCGTTGTATGAAATACATTTTATTTATCCATTCCTCAGGTGGTGGACATTTCAGTTGTTTCCACTTTCTGGCTGTTGTAATAATACTACTATAAATATTCCTGTAAAAGTTTTGGTGTGGACGTGTTTTCGTTTCTCTTGGATATATACCTAAAAGTGGTATCACGTGGTAACTCTGGATCATATGGTAACGCTTGTGTTTAACTTTCCCCCCCAGTTTTATTGAGAAATATTGAAATACATCTCTGTATAAATTTAAGGCATACAGCATGATGGTTTGATTTACATATATTGTGAAGTGATCAATCACCATGATAGATTTAGCTAACAGCCCTCTTTTCATATAAATAATAGGAAAGAAAAACTTTTCTCCTTGTGATAAGAATTCTTAAGAGTTCATTCTCTTAATAACTTTCCTATATACCTACCTACAGCGGTGTTAGCTATGGTCATCATGTTGTGCATTGCATCCCTGGTCTTAGAAGTTTGTAACTTTTGACCACCTTCCTCCAATTTCCTCTCCCCTCACCCTCTGCCTGGTAACCATAAGCTTGATCTTTTCCTGTTTGGGTATTTTGTTTTTTTTGGTTCCACATGTAAGTAAGATCACACAGGATTTTGTCTTTCCCTGACTTCTTTCACTTAGCATACTGCCTTCAAGGTCCACCCACGTTGTTGCAAATGGTAGGATTTCCTCATGTTTATGGCTGAATAGTATTCCATTGTATAGATATACCACATCTCCTGTATCCACTCATCTATGGATGCACACTCAGAGTGTTTCCATGTCTTGGCTCTTGTAAAATAATGTTGTTATGAACATGGGGGTGCAAATATCTTTTCAAGTTAGTGTTTTCATTTCCTTTGGATATATTCCCAGAAGTGGAATTGCTGGATCACATAGTTCTATTTTTAATTTTTTGAGGATATGTTTAAACTTTTGAGGAACTGCCAGACTACTTTCCAAAGTAGCTGCACAATTTTACATTTGTACCAGCAATATATTAGGGTTTTAATTTCTCCACATCTTAACCAACACTTATTACTATCTGTCTTTTTTATTATAGCCATCCTAATGAGTGTGAAATATCTCATTGTGGTTTTGAATTTCATTTCCCTGATGACTAAAGATGTTGAGCATCTTTCCATGTGCTCACTGTCTTTTGACCCTTTTTAAAAATTGGGGTAGGTATTTGTCTTTTTTTTTAATCCTCACCTGAGGACATTTTTGCATTCATCTTCAGATAGAGTGGGAGGGAGAGAGAGAGGGAGAAAAGGAGGAAGAGAGAGAGAAACATCCATGTGAGAGAGACACATCGACTGGCTGCCACCCACACGACCCCAACCGGGGCTGGGGACAAACTGCAACCGAGGTACGTGCCCTTAGTGGGAACCAAACCCGGGACTCTCTGGTCCGCGGGCCGACGCTCTAATTGCTGAGCCAAGCCGGCCAGGGCAGTATTTGTCTTTTTATTATTGAGTTGTAGGAGTTCTTTCTATGTTCTAGATACAAGTCCCTTATCAGATATATGATTTGCAAACATTTTCTCTCCTTCTGTGGGTTGTCTTTTCTTTCTTTATTTAAATTTTAAAAAAAATTTTATAATTTAATTTATTTTTTGTTAATCCTCACCAGAGGATATTTTTTCATTGATTTTTAGATAGAGTGTAAGGGAGGGAGGGAGAAACACTGATATGAGACACATGGTTCGGTTGCCTCCTGCGTGACCCCATCAAACCTGCAACCCAGGTACGTGCCCTTGACCAGGAATCGAACCCATGACCCTTTGGTCCAAGGGCTGACGCGCTAACCGATGAGCCAAACCGGCCAGGGCTGTGGGTTGTCTTTTCAATTTTTGTTGATGATATCCTTTGAACACAAAAGTTTTAAATTTTGACAATGTCCAATTTATTAGGTTTTTGTTGCTTGTGCTTTTTGATGTTATAGCTCAGAAACCAGTGCCTAATCCAAGGTCTCAAAGACTTATACCTAAGTTTTCTCCTAAGAGTTTTAGACATTTAAATCTTTGATACATTTTTGTTAATTTTTGTATGTGGTATAAAATGGGAATCCAACTTCATTCTTAAGCATGTACATATCCAGTTGCCCCAGAACTTTTTGTTGGAAGATTATTCTCCCCCCATCCAATTGTTGTTACCCTCGCCAAAAATCAGTTGGCCATAAAGTGAATGTTTATTTCTGGACTCTCAGTCCTGTTCCATTGGTCTGTGTCTGGCTATGCCAGTACCACACCATCTTGGTTCCTGTAGCTTTGTAGTGAGTTTTGAACTCAGGAAGGGCAGATCCTCCAACTTTGTTCTTTTTCAAGCTTAGGCTATTCTGGGCCCCTTGAATTTCCATATTAATTTTAGAATCTTGTCAAATTTCTGCAAAGAAGTCAGCCGAGATTTTTCATTTTTATTTTGATTGTGAGAGAGTACTACAGATGTCCCCCATTTCCCTCCGTCAGCTGAGATTTTAACAGGGTGTGTGTAATCTGCCATCTTAATTAAGGTAAGTCTTCCAATCCATGAGCATGAGATGTTTTCCATTCATTTAGGTCTTTGCTTTCTTCCAACAATGTTTTATAGTTTTCAAAGTGTTAGTTTTTCTTCTTTTGTTAAATTTGTTCATAAGTACTTTGCTATTTTTGATGCTATATATTTTTTTAAATTTCAGATAGAGGAGGGAGAGAGGGAGGGAGAGAGAGAAGCATTGATGTGAGAGAGACACATTGACTGGTTGCCACCCACACGACCCCAACTGGGGCCAGGGACAAACAGCAACCGAGTTACGTGCTCTTAGCGGGAACCGAACCCGGGTCTCTCTGGTCCGCGGGCCGACGCTCTAACCACTGAGTCAAACCAGCCAGGGCTTTGATGTTATTTTAAGTAAAATTAATTTCATTTTCACTTTGTTCAATTGCTAGTGTATAGAAATACAATTGATTTTTGTATATTGATTTTGAATCCTACAACTTTACTGAATTCACTTATTATAGAGACATTTTTAGTGAATTCCTTAGGATTTTTTAAATACAAGATCATGTCATCTACAGAGAATTGTATTTCTTCCTTTCTGATCCAGATAACTTCTTTTTCTTTGCCTAACTGCCCTGGCTGGTCCCTCCTGGGCACTGAGCAGTGGCCAGAGCAGACATCCCTTTCTTGTTCTTGATCTTAGGGGGGGAAATTAGGTCTTTCCCCATTCAGTGTTTTTTGATTTTTCATACTTATCAGGTTATATAATTGATCAGGTTGAAGAAGTTCTCTATTCTTAGGTTTTTTGAATGTTTTTATCTTGAAGGGTGTTGAATTCTGCCGCATACTTTTTCTGTGTGTATTGAGATGATCCTAAGGCTTTTGTTCTATATTCTGTGGATAAGAGTGTATTAGGTTGATTTCCAGATGCTCATTCAACTTGTGTTCCTGAGAGGGGGTCCCTCCCCTCTTGGGCCTGTTTTCTTACGCTGCCTCCTGGGTCCCATGAGGTGGCAACTGTGGAAGCCTCTGAGCAGAGGGGAACTGTGGTGGCCCAAACCCATGTGGACTCTGCCTGCCTCCTGCAAAGAACACCTGTGGCTATCCCTCAGGAAAACTGTCACACGCGAGAACCTATCCAAGACCGGGAGCAGGGACCTCTTTGGAAGCTTGTGAGGACAAAAGGGCATGTTCAGAGGGCAGGGGGCTGGCACTCCGGCCTCGAGTACCAGGGTGGGGAGGGGTGGGCTCCAGCAGGGACGCTGCATGGCTCCCAGGCATCGGGGGACTGGCCCAGTGACAGGAACCACAGTAGGGGCCCAGCACAGGCTTCCACTGCCACCTCAGGCTTTATCACAGGGGGTCCCCAAAGGCCTGGCTTTTCCAGCTTCATCCATGAGAATTAAGTGTCCCTGGAAGGGAGGAAGGTGACTGGCTTCCCACAACCTTCTCAATCCCGTCACCCTCCTTTTGCCGACAGCTCAGCTTCCCTCCTGCCCCAATCCAACCCAGTCTCCTCTCAGATATGGATCTTGTCACTCTAGTTCCTGGACTGCCGGGAATCGTGCCAGGTGCTCAGAGGGCAGGTGAGGCCTGAGGGGACCAGGGAACAAAGGGAGCATTTAATATGCACAATACATGCCTCTGAATATTGAACTGAAAACTTGGTTTAGAAGTTAGAGGTAAAACCTGGACTCTGCTTAACAGAAAATACAGAGTATGAAAAGGTATGTTCCAGCCATTGCTGGGTGTGGAAGATAGCCTGGGAAATGTAGTCAAGAGCCTGAAATTCAGAAATCCCAGTGTTACCTGGGAACAGCAGTGGCTCTCCTCAAGGCAACGCCACACCTCTTCCTTACTCGAGGTGGCCTCTCCAAATGTCTGGGAGGAGGTGGCTGTCAGGGGGAGGGGCCCTTCAGGGCCAGCTA
Organism: Tadarida brasiliensis; assembly: GCA_030848825.1. Lineage (NCBI taxonomy): Eukaryota > Metazoa > Chordata > Mammalia > Chiroptera > Molossidae > Tadarida > Tadarida brasiliensis. The sequence continues at coordinate 10,593,231 of CM061262.1, forward strand.
AACACAGGATTCCAGAGATGCAAGTGGCCCTAAATCTGGGGGACCATAACAAGTAATCAGTGCAAAAATAGGATCTGAATGTGGAGGAACAGGAAGCTCGCCCAGTGGTCAGCGCTGTGGGAAACCATGCTGGACTGAGAACGGCAACGCGCCCGAGGCAGACTGGCCCCTGAAAGGCCTTCTAAAGAAGTGACGCCGGCAAGGCCTGGCCCACTCACCCAGCCCTGCGCTCTCCCTCCCTGCTGCGTTAGCTAGCTGAAAGTGAGTACGAGACCTTAGTGTTCTCAGCCAATGTCCACTTAGAGGATGTTCGCTGAAGCACCCTCGTGTATTCTTGGGGAACAAGGATCCATAATAAACTGCTCTCGAGCAACTGTTACTAGGCACTGGGGAAAACCAGTCCTGATAAAGTGTCCCGGGCCCTTCCCTGGGAGTGACCCAGCCCACACCTATGGGGAGCATGACCCAAGTCACCAGACCAAATGCTAGAACAAGGGCAAAGACAGACCCGGAGGAAGCCGGCTGGACCTGCACTGGCATTCAAACCCCACCAGGTGGGAAACCAGGGTCTCCAGGCCAGGATGTTCCATTTGTCCGTGTTGCGGTTCCAGACCCTGGTGTTCGACAGAAGTGAACGGAGGGCGCTCTGCTTCCTAGAGAAGGCAGGGCTTGGCGCTTCAGCTGGGCCCACAGCGGCCCCTTCTGCTGTGACCATGTGACCACTACACCAGATGACTCAGTAAAAACTGCAAATGCCACCCACAAACAGTGCAGAGATGACAGAAGTTTGGGTGGAACATCTGAAGCTGGGACGCCTTTAAAGGGACTGTCTCCCTGGTGATAAGCCTACGCACCGCTTGTTGATCTGTGAATGGCATCTCGGCCTGGTCTGATTCAGAAAACCGTCCACCGTCTCCCCAGCCACCACCCCCTCCCAAGGACGATCTACACCGAGCCTGACACTTCTCATCCCAGGCCAAGCTGCCCCAGCCCTGTGGCTCTACAGTTCCTCCTCACACAAACACCAAGGACTGAGAAAGACAGAAATAAGAGACTCCCCACAGAGCTCCAAATCACCACCAGTACATTTATTTGAGGGAGAAAGGGTCAAATCTCATTAGGAACTTTTAAACTGGGTAGGACTAGAGACACTGATCTAAATTCTGGGTGTTCACAACTGCACAGGTAACGAGATCCTGCACACAAGGTGTCCCCATTACACAGATGGGCATTGGATGAGGGGACACATTCTGAGCGGTCACATGATTTCCCATTCAGAAGGTTCTGCCTTCATATCTGAAAAGTAGTGTTGAGAAAAACGAAGGCAGAACCTAGCAATAGCTTCCTAGCACACACCTGGACATGATGGTGGCCTCGTGAAAGGGGATCACACCCTATTTACAAGCAGGAGAGCGTGCTCCCAGCGGAGCTGCAGGGTGAGAGCTGGGCTGACCGGGCTGTGAGTGGGGGTGGGTCTGACACCATGAGCCTTTCCCCGTCCAACCTGGGCCTCCACAAGCCATTCTCTGACCTGCACAAGGCAGACTCGGCACATGTGTGAAGAAAGGGGATTCTGCCCCGGTTCCCCGCCCCACTTTCCCCTGGTCTAACAGGTGACCATTCGCTGGGCGCAGCCTCCCCCCACTCAACCCCCGCTTCTGAACAGACACCTGGCAAACATGGACGCCGAGGCCCAGCTGGGCCGCAGCACATCTAGGTGTTGCTGGGTTGGAGTCGTCTTACAAGTGCCCAAGATGCTCAGGCCTCACCCACGGCGGCCAGGCTGAGAAGGCGTGTTTTTAGTGATTCAGGTTACTCCAGGGCAAAGCATGATCCTGACGACACCCGGCGGAAAAGCAGGCTGGAGCCGCGGAAGAGCTGGCCCTGGGTTGGAAAGAAGTCAGGTCAGTGAAAGGGGAAGACATCTTCCACATTCTGCCCCGGAGCAAGGCCAGTGGAAGGCAGAGAAGGGGCCAGCAGCTCAGAGCCCAGGGTCGGTCAGGTGGAGGCCTAGGCTTGCCTTCCTGAAGGGCAAGGTCACAAGCTGCCCTGTGCTGAGGCAGTTCACGCCACAGTGTCCAATGTTGATGGACTCCTCGAGAGGCAGCCCTCAAAGAGAAAGGTTCTGGGGAGCACTGCCCTCTGGCTTCAGAGCCTAAGTGGTCCAGGACTCCTCCAAAGCCCATGGGATGTGATGCCGTAGAATGGGCTGGAGTCACTGGGAAGAACTGCACCCGTCTCTTGCTTCGCTGCTTCTCTCCTATCTGTCGTCACCTTAACCCGAGGCCGGTCAGTGCACTGGCCGCTCCCCAGGCCACTGCCCCAATTTACAAGGCAAACTACGGCTAGGAAAGGCAAGGATCTGCCTGACACCAGGATCCTTGACTTGTGGGCCCAAGAGCTCTGGCCAGCAGGAAGGTGCTTAGGCACAGAACACAAAACCCCAAGACTGGCCCTTTTGCCAGGCTCCCCATGTGGCCCAGATCAACCCTCAGGCTCCCCTGGGCACTGGGATGCCCCCAGGAGGGCTCAGCCTCTAGCACACCAGCTGCCTGGCAGGAGTTGGTCTGAGCCCAGGGCTCCATTTCCAGCCATGTTATTCAAGGTGTAAGATTCCCCATACTTGTTCTAAGAATCTTTAAGAGTTTAAGAAAAGGAAACCTTTTCTGATGTAAATGTTTAAGTAAACTGAGATCTAACTACATCAAATACTTCCCAAAATAAAGTGAAAAGTCAATTTAAATGTCTTAAACCAAGTCTACATTCTCTTTATCCTCCCCACTCACAACACGGGACTCCACGACAACCCCTATCTTTCCGTGCAGTGAGCGCCCACAGAACCACGTCAGCTGTTCGATGCGCAGGAATGGAACCCCTCCTCCTTTGGGAGCGTGCTTACCTGCACACTCAGGTACTTCCAGCAGTGAATCCAGGACTTGAACACTGGGGAGTAGGGGGGGAGCCCAGCCTGCAGCCTGCCGGGGAAGGAGAGCATGTTAGACCCAGAGAACACTGGAGGTCACAGGCCACAGAAAAGGAGACCTCACACACAGGATGTGGGATGCCACCACCCACATCCTGAACCAGAGTCATCCCAAGGGGGCATGGTGAACCCCAGAGGAAGCCAGGGTGCCAGGGAGGGGGCAGAGCACTGGATGGGCTCAGCTGGGTTCCCCCAGCAGCCTTGGCAGAGTGCCTGGTGGAGGGGCCCACACCTACCCACAGTTGTTCACAGCCATGAGGTCACCAACCAGCAGGAAGGGGTAGGTCAGCATGCTCACTGCAATCTGAAACCCAGGGAGACCTGAATGTCAGTGACCCCTGAACCAGCCCCCACCGAGTTCAGGGAGCAGGGACACACTGTGCCAACACCCTACACTATGGCTGGCCTCCTAAGTCCCACCCAGGCCCACAGGGCAGTAGGAAGGGTGGACGACTTGACTTACCCCCATCACAAATTTGGTGTAGCTCCGGATGGCCAGGGCCTGGCTGAACTGAAGACAGAAAGGAGACCGGTTTGGCACAGGCCCACCAGGCTGCAGACATCACACACGCAGACCCCTGCCATGCGGCCTGGCCCGCGCCTTTCACCCCGTCCTCCACCCTGGCTCACACAGCCACTGTGCAGACTGTGTTCCCTTCAGGGCCTGCCAGCGGCTTCCATAGCCTTGTATCAGAGCCAAATGCAAATCTGGGAGGCAGAAGTGGGATGGCCAGACTGAAGGGCTTTCTGTGGCCCGGCTGGGGTGCTGAGGAGCAGAAGTGAAGACCAGGCAGGTGGATCTCTGGCTGCCGACCAGCGTAACTCCACAGAGCTGTGAGCGCCAAGGGCTCGGCCTGTGTCTGCCTTGACCGACATCCAGGGCCTGGCACAGTGCTCAGAGAGTGCTCACTGAATAGAAGACAGCCACCTAAACTACCCAGGCACAAATCCTAGTCCTGTGGCAAAACAGGAAGGGGACATCTGGGCTTCCTGCCACCCCTACCTCAGCAAGCTCTCACCCCCTTCAGACCCCAACTCCTGAAGCCTACTTTGCCCAGGAAAGGGGATTACCTATCCCTCAGCTTCTGTGGTGTGGCCATCCCGCCAGATGGATGCCCTGCACCCTTGGGTGCAGGTCTGCTCAGCCCTCTGCCTGAGTGGCAGCTTCGTCTCAGCCTTTAAGCCACACACAGAAAAGCACTTGAAAAATACTTTCAATGAAGTTGCTGTTCTTGGGGACGTAAGTGCAGCAGCCCCTGGTGTCAAACACCTGCCCACCCAGACTGGAGGCAACCAATCGGTGGGGGATGCCCCCTCCGCAAGACACCCCAGTTGTCCCAGCCTGGCTCTCTGTGATGGCAGCAGCTCCCCCACCCACGTGGCCCCTGGGAAAGGGCAGGGCCATGGCTACTGGAACTGCAGATGGGAGCTCGTCTCTACAGAGCCACTTGAATGTGCTCACTTTGAACGGCCAGTAAGACTCACCTACCCAAGTCAAATAGGCCAACAACTTCCCTCTGAGCAGAGGCGCTCAGTGGGGGCGAGACACTCCTCGCCACAGACATGTACCCAGACACACACACACACACACACACGCACGTACACACACCTTTGCCCAGATATAGACACATACAGACTATGACACCCTCTGTCCCTGCCCCCATCCCCAGGCGATTCTGACAAGACAGGTCCCTAACCCCTCACCTTCCTTCCTGGGGTTGGCAATCCCTGCTGTTACAATGGCTATATACCAGGGATCCCCCACCCTTCACTGTTCCCCAACTCTCATCTTGATTTAGGCAGAACCAGTCAAACCATCAGGTCCCCAGATGCCTTTTAGAAGGACCAAGGCCTCGCCATGCCTGACCCCACCTGCTGAGGTCTGCGCAGAGCAGGCTGTGTAGGCCACTGCTAATAAACTACTGAGGTGCGCCTGGACAGCACACCTTCCAGCTTATTTAAAAAACCTCAGGGGGGAGCACCCCCTGCCTGACACAGGAAAAGGCCATCCCAGCCCTGTCAATTCCCAGCTAAGTGCCTCTGGAGAGCCCTTCAGTCTCTGGGTCTCAATTTCTCCATCTGTGAAACAGGTTGATATACCTGCCCTGTTCCCTTCAGGACTGGGGTATTGTCCAGATCAAATGTCGTAATGTTCACAAAAGGGTTCTGAAAGCATTAAACACTAAGCAGAAGTTAAAGGGTTGTTGTCAGCTGGTCTACCTTCTGTTTCCCGATCCCTAGCTGGGTCATAGCTGAAACCAGCCTTGGATAAGCTGGAGTCGGTCTTACTTCTAAAGCTGCCCAGGGGTGGGCATTCCATAAACTCCTCCCAGTTTTGTGTGGAGGCAAAGCTGACCTGGGGACAACCAGAGGTCCTCTTCTCGGACTACTCCCCCAGAGGCCCTCTCTAGCCCTCAGGGCCTGGTGCTCAGAATCCCAAAGTCCTCGAGTCTGCCCCAGACCCTAGGCATCAGCAGAACATGGAAAGATGGACAAGTGCTTGTTCCAACCAACCTGGGAACCTGGATTCTGGTCGTTTCCCAGCCCCCCTGGGGTGTCACTCACGCTGTCATCCACCAGGTAGGCATTGATGAAGTGGGCCAGCAGGTTACAGCCCCACAAGAAAACCACATCTCCCAGGAGGTGAGGGATTAAACCGCTAAAAAACAAGGTGAGCAAAGATAAGCCGGGAGGGAGGAGAGCATTTCCTGGGGGCTCCACACCCAGGAGGCAGCCAGAAATGTCCAAGCTCCGAACTGCAGCACACCCCGTATCTCAGGCAGGGCCAGGGGGCCGGGGCGCTCCACACCAGCAGGCAGTGCTCCTTCCTCCAGGGGTGTGACATGCTGTGTCCGACACCAGAGTAGTTTGTGGTTTCACAAGTGGTTTTCAAACCACAGAAGCTGGGCCTCAAAATGTGAATGTTGCTAAGCCTGGGATTTTCGACACAGATTATGAAAGAGTGCCTAAGTGCGGTAGTTTTCTCCTGGCCTCAACACCTAATCGACTCTCACAAAACACTCTGCTCAATGCAGCTGTCGTCTTCACCCCTGGAATGTTCCATGCAAGACATTCCACGCAAGCTTTCACAGGAGGACCGACCTGAAAGTGATGGCCTTTGTCATGAACAGCTCTGCAAACAGATACAGGAGGCCCCCTAAGATACAGTGCTGAGGGTCAGTGGGGCCTGTGTGCTGCCTGTGGGTTTTTTTTAACGTGCTTATTTACTTGTTTAGCTACGCAGTGACTTAATATGATTTCCAGAAGAATAGCTATCTCTTGGGAAGGGAAGCAGAACTATGATTTCTGAATTTTTAAAAATATTACTTTGAAATACTTTAAAAGTTCACAAGAGTTATATGCAGCACGTCTGTTATGATATTAACAACACGAACCTTTGTGAATGCAATTTCTAATCATGTTGCATCCACCTGTGCTCACAATGACTCTCCACACATACCCTTTGGTGCTTTCTGAGTACTGGAACATCTACGTGTATCGCCTATTCCACAACCACGGGAAGGAAAAGAGAACCCAAAGGCTAAGTAGTCCAATGGGAATGCTATTCACACACCAGAATAAAACTATACAATGAGTAGAAAATGCCAGAGGTGGTGAGGAGCAAGTACTGTTTCAAAGTCTGATGCACCAGTCACACAGGCAAACATTTACTCACATATATACACGTGTGTACATGCATATGTACGTGTGTGTGGACATATATAAATATGTGTATGCATAGAAGTCAAGGTTTGTCGACTCAGGCACTAGCGACATCTCGTCGTGGGGGCTGACCTCTGCACCGCAGCCTGGCCTCTGCTTACTAGATACCAGTTATGACAACCAAAAGATGTCTCCAGATAGTACCAATGTCCCTGGGGGCAAAAATCACTTCCAGAAGAGAAACACACGCACACACACAGTTGTTTCTTGGTTAAATGAGAGATCATAAATAAAAACACCTGGCTGCCCTGGCCGGTCTGGCTCAGCGGTTGGAGCGTCGGCCTGCGGACCAGAGAGTCTCGGGTTCAGTTCCCACTAGGGGCACGCACCAAAAAAACAACAAAAAAACAACAACACCTGGACAACTACAAAACCACAGTATGAGTCAGTCGAGAGCCCCATATTTAGTATACACCCATGTCACTGCCTAGACATTAAAAAGGCAAAACAAATGACACTTGTCAGGCCCCGCTTTGGGGGTTCCGTTTGTGGAATATTCTATCAGGACACAGTCTTTTCGGAATGAATTTTCTTTATAGGTAAAGAGAGTGTGTGTGAGACACAAGGGAGGCAGGGGTCTGTGGCCCTTGGGAGACCGAGTGCCCTGCTGACAGGCGCTCTGCATAAACACAGGCCCAGCAGGGCCAGGTGTTCTGACTTTTAAAGAGAAGCCAGAAATATGGATTGTTACGGGAAACATCCTAAAGGTGAAGAACTCATTTGTCAGAAATGCTGTCAAACAGAAGCCATCACTGGAGTCAGCCTGTGGGCTGTCAGCGTTCCACCCTCAGTCCATGTCACAGATTTTAAGTCACTTTTCAGCAGCGAAACCAAGGACGATGGAGTGCCCTGGCTCATGTCCAGCCCCATGCCCACCCCAAGCCCTGGGCAAATGGACGGGGCATGGGGGGTCAGTCCAGTCAGTACTGGACGGAAGTACCACCTCCGTGTGAGCTGTGCTCTGGACAGGGCTGCGCAGCGTGGTCCGGGAGATCCAGGCTCGCACATGCCGTGGAAGAGCAGCTACTCGGCGGGGGCAGGGCCTGGGTTAGTCTGAGGCTGCGGCCTGAGAGGCTGAGAGGGAGCCTGTTAATAGCATGCCCCATGGCCAGCTTTAGGGGGTACAAACTCACGTACACAAAAAATCCCAGCAGCCCCTCCTCTTTGAAAATCTTCCCAATGGAGCTCAGCACGCCGCTGTGAAGAAAGCAAGACAGGGATAGAGGTTACCCGGTCACCTGGAGAAGCCCATCCCCCCACCCCGACCCCACTCAGCCATCAAGTCCTGGCTGGGATGGGCAGGAAGATTACCAGGCAGAACCCAGTGGAGATTACAGAGCTCTTGCTTGGAGGTGAAGGGGCACACACCCAGTTCACAGAGACTGGAGAGACCCTACCAGCACTGGGGCAGAACCCTAGCATTTAGCAACCTGTTTTCTGTGGGTCTGGAATTTAGGAATAAGCCTTCCAGCCTGGGCTGCTGCACTATGATGAGCACGTGTCTTGTCTGGCCCTAGAGCTTATTTCTGGCTGAACAACCTTTCGGCAGAGGAGCCCGCACGGCCAACCGAGTGAGGGCAGGTAGGGTGGCAATGGAGACTCGCCTCCCCAGAGGGCAGAGGAGGAACACAGGGCCCTGCAGTGGAGGCCCTGGAATCAGAACTCCCAGATGCAGCCTGGGAAAAGGCATCTGGCCCTCCCCAGCAAGGAGCTTGGGGGCAAGCGCCCTGGTCACCATAGCCTGTAGGAGACCAGAGGATGGGCTTCTAGGTGTGAAATGCAAAGGAGGCTCAAGAGCAACCTCTGGGACCTGTGGCTAACACTGCCAAGGGGCCTGTCCTACGGGAGGCTCTGCGAAGCCTCGGTGCAGCGGTGGCCCAGGAGAGGAAAAGACAGTGGGAGCCACAGTCCTGGCTAGTGCTGGTCCCAGGGCACCGAGCCCCACCAGGCCCCACTACCTTCCTTCTCAGAGCCGTGGCTCGGTCACTCCTGATCCTGTCTGCCAACCTCACATTTCAGTCTGGGGAATGGGCTGATTACCCGTCAGTGAACCCAAAATGAGGCCCCATAGCAGCCGAGCTTCCTGGGGCAGTGGCCCCACAGGACAGCTACAGAAAACAACGGAACCCAGGAAAGAGAATCAGAGAGGAAGGTAACAGAGGCGTGTCCTCCCGTCACATGCCTCCAGGATCTTCCTACCCTGGAAGAGGGGCAGGGAGGGCATAACTGCCACAGGGAAGGGCTGTATCAACTCCCCCCCCACCCCCCACACGAGGTGGGGCACGCAGATGCTAGGTATTTGGTAATCAACTGAAGCGGCCAGAGGAGGAAATGAGCTGTAAGCCAGGTGCTATGACAACTAGAGAAATCATTGGGGCATAATCTAGGTATCCAGGAGGGAACCCTGGCTCAGTCCTAAGTGACAGAATCACCTCTGGTGCCAGGACTCCTAATCCACGCCACCTCCACTCCCACTCACTCCCTCTGCAGGGCACCCAAGCTCGTCCTGGGCAGCCAGACAGAGAGATACAGAGAAAATGCCCTGGACACGGACTATGGGAGCCACTACCACGTTCCTCTGAAGCCAGCACATTAGAACTGGGGCAGAAAAGGGGCAGCGACTGACCCAGCATGGCCTGTCCTTGAAGACTGTGAATGGTGATGACGCCACACCTATCACCAAGAATCACCCACCTGTACTTGGCCTCCCGTCCCACAAACTGAACCATGCAGCGCATTGAGATGACTGAGGAAAAAGAAAACACACACAGGTGACATGACACAAATACACACAAAGCCCATGGCAGCCAGCTGTGGGGCGCCCGCTGTAGTGGCCACTGCACAGCATGGCCTGTGTTGGAGCAGGAGGGGAGGAGGGCCTCTGGGCTTCCCCGTCACACCCCATGACCACAGCATCCCATTTCTTCTCCCTGGGAAAAGCCCCACTCCCTCTGGACAGGACTCCTGGCCAATCTCTCCTCGGTGGGGTTGCAATAAAATACCCCCACCCCATTGCCACTTCCCAGTAATTCTACAGCTGCCCAGCTACAGTCCACGAAGGGTCACCCCACAGCTGAGCTGCAGTTTCCAGTGGGGCAGCTCACCATGCAGGGGGTGGGCCAGCATGCGGGACACGCACTGCATCATCATCTCGTAGGAGGTCTGCAAGAGAGCAGGGGCGGGGCACTCGCTACGGCCTGTCTCCAGAACTGGCTCTCGTGGGGAGCTACCCCGAGATCCTGCAGCCCCCACGCGGGGTCAGTCTACCTCACATGGCCCCACTTGTTGCCCATTCCCAATTCCCTCAGCCCAGGAAGTCTGCTGGGTCCCAGGCCAGGCCCCACATTGGCTAAAGGCTTTCTGGGATTCCCTGCAGTGTCCACACTGGGGCTCCCATGTCCCCCCTCCCATGAAAGCACGAGGACCCAAATCTGAGACCCTTCAAAGACCTGCCCAACTCAGCCGTGAGAAATAACCCGACTCCCGAGGGCCTCTCCCTCTCCAATTCCAATACCCACCTCCTTCACCACTTTCCGCAGAGAAGTCTTCATGTCATCCTTGTTGGAAACTTGCTCGATCTCGTCCGGAGGGAAAACCTGAGATACACAAAACAAAGGAGGGCGGATAGCAAAGCACAGCCATGCCTCTGAAATGTAACTCATGGGGCAAGATGCAGGAAGCAGCTCCTACAACTTTCTCTGTAGTAACCATTAGCTGGGCCAGCCTCAGGTAACCCCGGGGCTGGAGCAGGGGACAAAGGTCCTGCCTGGTGTCACAGCTGTGGGAAAGCGGGAGGACTGCAGAGCAGGAACCCTCCCAATCAGCGAGTCTCAGCGCTGGCCCACCAGGGTTTGGAGCCTGGCTATGGTGCGGGGGTGGAGACCAGACCAGTCTGGGAACGGAGCAGCTGGACCAGCGCACATGGCTGCCTCTGGGGTGGCAGGGAGCTCGGGGAACCAGGACCACTGCTGCTAACTTCGCCAGGAGCTCACCTTCTTCATGCTGCCCCGGGTCACGGTGGAGAGGGCGTTGGACATCAGCCGGGGGCTCAGGCCTCGGAACAGCCCTATCTTCCCATCCACTTGCACAATGTACTTGGCTATAAGGAAGCAGGGGTGGCAGTGTCACGCCCAGCCTAGACACCCACTCCAGTCACATTCCCACCCTGTCCCTCAGGACATGCTGCCTTGTCACGGAGGGGAGGTCTGTCCAGGACCCAGAAGCGATCAGGCCCCACCCCCGATTTCTTCTCTAGCCCGTTCCTTTGTGTAAAAGCCTTCGAAACATATTTTTGACAAATAAGTTCACATATCCCCCTTTTTTCGCTTTGAAAAATCTACCTGGCAAACTCAGTTGTAGTTTTTCAACTCAGCAACTTTAGTGCTGCTACCCCGAAACCAGTTATGTCGCTTATAAAAAATGTTTTTCTCAGGGGAAGAAGAAAAGAAAGAAGGTCGAGTTCCCACAGGCAATGATAGAGTTTGCAACCTAAGGGAGGGAAAAAGAAAAGGGAAGGGCTCCCAGAAGAGAGGCTCCGGAGTGCGGACTAAAAGGGGCCACGTGGTAACCTGACAGGCTCAGGGAGGCCTGCGTGACAGCCTTGCAAACTCAGAGACCTACAGTAACCACAAAGGATGGTCTGAAATGTAAACTTTTCAACTAAAAGCAGTTCATGGCAGGTAGTCATGTCCTAGGCCAGCATCTTCCCTGACAAAGGTCAATTTTCACCTTGATGGAGCCTGTTGCCTTTTCCTTTTTTGCCTCTAAGATAACATACCTTTGGAATGTGGGGTAACTTCCTTTTTTCCAGACCCCTCAGGGCACAACCTATGCACCAGGGGGAAACCGCAAATCCTGTTATTATTATCATGTTAATTGTTGACAGTTAACTATCCTGTACCCACATATGTAAAAGAAGGATGTGTCTATCATTTTACTTTTTATCCAATCCCAGGGATTTCCCTGCTTTGCTTTCTCCCACCTCCCTAATCTGTCATCAATGGATTTCATGTAACGAAGTGAATAAATTAAGGTGCAAAACTGCCATTCTCAGGGAGCATTATCTCAATTCTATTGAGGTTTTGCTTCCCGGCATTTGTTGACAGTTTGGCTCAAATAAACCCATAAAATTCGTCACAGGTTTGAATGTTTCTTATGCTGAGGAGAGAGTCCCGTAGCATGCCACAGGGCAGGCATCCCCACTCTGTCACTGTGCTTCACCCAGGACTCCACCTAGCACCTGTTGGCATTTATTAATCAAGATGTGGGGAGGAACTGCAAGCAGAGAAGTCCAAAACAGAGGCACCAATGAACTATTTTATAGAAAAAATGTAAGCATCCAGTGCTTTTTCATTAGGGTCTCTGAAAGGATCACCTTTTTAACGTTTTGTTGTTTTATTTAATATCAACTTTTAAACTATGTTCAAAAGGGCGATGTATTTTTATAAAGCTGCATACTTGGAAGCTGGCAGAACATGCTCCCAGACAATGAGCTCGCGCTCAGACCCGAGACTCTAGCTCTCTGGCACCGCACAGTGGCAGGAACCCGCATGTCAGGCTTGGCTTTTCTCTCTGCAACATGTCTGCCAACCCAGCAATCCAATGTCACTGCTAGCTCGGGCTTCCACTGGGCCCAGAGCACCTGTCACCTGCATACTTGGCTTCCTGAGATGGGTGGGGCTGGGGAGAGAGGAGTGGGAGGGAGAGGACACGGGTGCCTGCTTCAGAGTGAGCAGGCAGAAGGAAGGTTTGCTTTGTGGCAGCTCCAGTCAGTACAAGGGAGAATGGGGCAGGGTAACGCCAGAGTGACCTCCAGCGAGACACTTAACCTCTTTCTACCCGGCTTGCCCGCCAGTGACAAGAGTTAAGGATCCCTTCTTCTCCCCACCACCTCACAGATGAAGTATGAACAAGTGAGAGAGAGAAAGGCATGCAGAAGCACCGACAGAGGCCATTCTGGGCCCAAAGGGCCCCATGGCTGGCCAGGGGCTCCCTCCTTCCAGGGGTTCTCTGCAGTCCTGGAAAACTGTCCAGGAAGTTCTTTGGGTTGCATCTTCACTGGGACATGGGGAGGAGTGGATGCTGTCCACACAGGCTCTAGACATCCAGACAGCCGAGCCCTCTCCCCTGGGAGAGCAGTTCAGTGGCTGGAAACACCCAACAGGCATCTGCTACAACTGGACTGAAACAACATTTATGTAAACTGGGGTGGGGGAGCACCTCAGAACTCTGCTCATCTTTGCAAGAAGCGGTAAAGCGAGCGAAGACCCCTCTACCTGAGTCCTTTCGGGAATGACTGTAATGTGAACAGAGCCGGGCTCTACCCCGAGGCCCTCGCATGGCTGGAGCGCGCTCGGCCTTAAACAGAGAACCCTCGGAGGGGCCAGGAGCCCACATGCTGGCTTCCCACAGACCGTGTTGACTGCATCCACCAGCCTCATTGTACTTTGGTGGGGGTGCCTTCCTAATTCTGATCCCCCCTCCCCTACACTGACAATCTTTCAGTAAAAACAAATATGAACACATTTCCCTACAAAATGACATGTTCTGTCTGGCCCCCGACTGCGCTCAACAACACGGCGGCAAGACTGAAAGACAAACATGACATCAGATTCGGCCAACAGTGTGTGAAGTGAAAGGAAGGGGACAGAGGGAAGCCCCAAGTTACTCAGTAGAAAGAGATCTTCAGAGAACATTCTAGAGTGGCCAAACAGGTAAGGGCAGAGGTGGAGGAAGCATGAGAGGGTCAGGCTGGCTGTGAGCACAGACAACAAGGGCACATTTAAAGAAAGTCCCCATCATGGTCACCCTGTGAGGGTGGGGACTGGGAGAGGGACAGTGCTGGGGGACTTGAGCAGACCTGGGGCAGCTGGTGCCCATGGCCAGGGATTAGCAGCAGAGGCAGCCAGGTGGGCTTCGCGGGCATCGGGCAAGCTCCACTATGCTGGGCTTCTTGGTGGAGACCTCGGGACAGGCAGAGCTGCTTGGAGGGGGAGGGGGTATGAAGGGCCAGCACAAGATGCTGCTGCTCCTTTGCAGAGGAATTCAGGGCCAGGGCAGTTAAGCTGCCTGCCCAAGCTCACACAGCTGGTCAGGGCACACCACAGGTAAAGCCACGACTCACCACACACTGGTCTCTACTTAGTGGGTGGAGATGCCAGAATGAGTTGGCACTATGCCTGGGGAACACAAGGGAAAGAGGATGAAGAAAGAAGGAAAAGAACCCAGGAGAACCCAACAGGCCTCCTGTCTGAGTAGCAAGAAACAAGAAAAGCTAGTAACAGGGCTGGACTGCTCAGAAGGCAAAATACCCTCCTCCCTCCCTGGCTCCATTCTAGGCACAACCTGGGGGCAGGGATAACAGGGACCAGGGTCCTGACTGGCTCTTCCCTCGAGTGCCTGACCGCCCCTCCCCCAGCCTGGCTTGCCCGCTGGCAGCTTGCATATAAAGGAGTGGACCAAACCTGCATGTATTGTTCACCTGCTCCCACCCCAATACCCTGCTGCCTCTGGCCACACTTGTGGATGCCATTCTCCATGCCAGCTCTGACTCGGTGCCATGCTGCCCACGTGTTCCCTAGGGCCAGCTGGGCCTGCTCCCCATTTGATGCTTCTCTTTTGTTGGTGTGGGCTTTGCTGCCTCCGAAGCACACTCACCGTAGGTGAAGAAGCTCGGCAGATAGAGGACCTTCCTCCCCAGCACATTGGTCCCAATGGTGGGGGGCATCGGCTCATGACCCACCTTCAGAATCAACAAATACAAAAGGAAGGTCAGATTCCACTGCTGATTCAGTCTCACTGCTTCTCATCTCCCCAGGCCTCTAATTCTTTATCCACAATTCTAATGCTGTTCCTGCTGATGTTTTCCTCATCAAAACATGTATGTCATCAGTTCTATAACCATCAGCATCAGGGAATCTCCCAATGAACAGAAATGTTAGTCCCAGATACCACCCCTACCACAATTCAAGTCACCGCCATCCCCCAACACTGCTACCTTCAAATTCCAGATATTCCCAGAACAAAACCCCCTACTTTTATCCACTTCGAACCCCATGCTCACCCCAGAATAAACCTGTTTATTCTCATCTCCAGGTTAAAAACTTGTCTCCATCTTAAATGTGGTAACACCAAAACACAGCACCCCCAAATCTCAGTCCCAAACTTCAGACATCTCAGCTCCAAGTAACCCCAAAGTTCACCCACAACTCAAATTTTTTACCACACCCACAGAAGATGCCAACAAATCTGTCCCTCACTCCCAGGCAGAGCAAACTGTCACCTCAAATCCCAGTTGCTCCTCCAATAATTCCCCAGCCGTGTTCTAATCTCAATCACTCGCATCCTTGTGACAGAATGTCCCAGCATTTCTGTGGGGCTATGGCCACTTTGGCTGTGTAGATGCTGGTTACGTGTTAAACTCATGGGTAGGTGAAGGACCAAGCCACCCATACCCTGTGCATGGGGAGGCAGGGTCTTTCTGAGGGGTGAGGCTGTGTGTTATGCTATCAATTATGAGAGCCTCTCTGCTGCCAGGCAGGAGGCCAGGCGTCTAGGAGGCAAGCACCTAAGTGGGCTGTGAGACGTCTCCTTCCTTGACAGGGGCTGGGACAGCAGGCCTGTCCCTGTCCCTCAAAGCAGGCCGGCTGAGTCCAGGAACTGCAGCAGCAGCCCTGCAGTGTGGAAAGCAGAAGCAGAGGGACT
Organism: Tadarida brasiliensis; assembly: GCA_030848825.1. NCBI lineage: Eukaryota > Metazoa > Chordata > Mammalia > Chiroptera > Molossidae > Tadarida > Tadarida brasiliensis. The sequence continues at coordinate 10,608,640 of CM061262.1, forward strand.
GGGAAGCTCTGCCTCAAAGACTGGACTGGGAATGCTCCTCGTGCTTTCCAGGCGCAATCCCCTTCCTTCTTTGCCGTAGGGTTTTTGAAAGTTCACACTGTCCCTTGTGGATGTGACTCTGAGCTATGTGACAGATTACTGATTATAAAATAAAAAACCCCCTCTGGCCCTGGCCAGTGTTGCTCAGTGGTCAGAGCATCGGCCCACAGACCAAAGGGTCACAGGTTCGGTGTGGGAGGCAACCAATTGATGTGTCTCTCTCACATAGCTGTTTGTTTCTCTCTTTCTCCCTCCCTCCCTCCCACTCTATCTAAAAATCAATGGGAAAATATCCTTGGGTGAGGATTAACAAATACAAAAACACCTCTGGATGAGGACCTTTAAAAAAGTCTTGGGAGTTGGAGAAAAGGGATGAACCAGCTGACCTAAACAGTTAGCCCTCTTCCCCTTCCAGACCTTTCCTCTTCTTGGTTAAAAGCTCGAAGGTTCTGAGTTTTGATTGTATTCTCTTACACAGGCAACATTCCCTTCATCCCCTCTACTCTAAGTCTGAGCTACTGCTCTTTCGCTGTCTTAGCCAGTCTTCACAGTTTGGGAGTCCCACTGATTCCAATTTCAACCCTGTATCTGCTGTGTCCCTTCACCTCATGTCCCCATAGCTCCCAAATCCATCAAGCCTATCTTTTAATTTCCACCCGGGTGATCAAAGGCACACTGGTCATATTTCACCCCTATTCTCCTTGCCTTCAAGTTTTCATTATTTGTGCCCAAGTCATACCTACCCAATGTCATCCCCAAATCTATTAACCCAGTCCAAAGCTGTGGCTCTGTATCACATCCTGACAGAGCCAGTCCATCACCCTTGAATCTCCAAATCCTGAAACCTGACACCCACAAGCCCTGATCTGAGGCACTGCGTCCTTATTTACCCCAAATCTGCCACTCCAATCCTGCTACCCCTAAAACTGATATCTGCCTTTTTGCAAAACAGTACTGATTCCCAAGCTATCCCCATTAAAATTGCACCCTAAAATATGTTACACTCAACACCAGCTGAGTTCAAATCAGATAGGTCACCTGTCACCCCAAGTGGGCTCACTCATCCTTCCCGCCCCACCATCCAGGTCTTCTCACCCTTTAGTTTCCCTTTATTCCCCAATTCCCCATTCTGCCTCATTCCAATTTCTCTCTTCAAATCACTGTTATTTCCGTTTTCTTCTCAAACCTGTAAACCAAATCCACGATGGTCCAAATGATGAAGCTACTTCCCACTTCCTTCACATGGAACCCCTGTACTCCATGGACTCCTATACTCCAACATCCTCTGCTCTACAGACCCTCATATCTGCCAGCCTAATATCCCAGCCCTCACCCAATCTCACTTCGCCAGCCGAAAAACTCGGCTCCCAGTACCTTTACTTTGCATCTCGGGTACCAATTTTTCTCCCAAACCTGTAATCTCTGTTGCTGTAAAAACAATCCTAATTCTGTACATAAAGCAGCCCTCACTCCCAAATCACAACCAAACAAACACCAGTCTGGACCTTCCCCTGTTGGCCATTTCCAAATCTCAATCACAGAGTCCAGTCAGGCACCCTGATATTCCTGACTGAATCTCCTCATTCCTTGTCATATCCCCAAATCTATTGCCCCATTCCCTTTATCCCCTCTATTCTAAGTCTGATTTCAATTACTCCCATTGAATTCCCTCTTATTCCAATTGTACCTCCCATGGTCAGGACAGTTGTAAAGACAGTAAATCTGACACCCATTTGCCTCAACTCAAATCAAACCTGAAACCTTGGTTGGGTCTCCATCTCAGTTTTTACCCCCTAATGCCCACTCTTCTTAACTGGAAAATTCCAGGCTAAATCTTCAGGCCTGAACCACCCCCTTCTAAACAGTGCCCATCTCTGTCACCCCCACCTAATTCTGCCAAATGCATCCCTCCACCCTGCCTCCTTCCAACTCACTCTCTCCCTTTCTCAAGCAGCCTGCTTCATCTGTAAGGCATTGCTGGCCACCACCAATACACCTAATGCCCCTGCATGGCACTGTTCCAGACATCCTACCTTGGCCTCAGTTTCTGCCAGTCCCTCTCTATCTTGTCATCCTATGTCCCAACTACCCCTTCTGCTCAATTCTAATACTTCCAAACCCCTTCAGCCCATCCCCGCAAACACAAAGGCTGTGATCCCCATCTCCCGATCCCAACTGTGACTTCCATTTTCTCCTCCAAATGCGTCATCCCTTTCCCCCAAAAGCCTCCCCCTCGCGCCCCTCTCCAGACAAAACGCCACTACTCCCCTCCCCCACTGCGTCGCCCTATGTTCCCCTCCTCCCAAACGCGTCACCCCGTTCCCTCCTACCAAATCTGTCGTCGCCATCAGCTCCACAGTCCCCCAACTCCACGAAAGCTCTTCCCTGCTAAATCCTCCGCCTTCCCCCTCTTCCCCCAAATTCCGTCACCATCAATTCTTGCGCCCCCATTCCCTTCTTCCTGCAGTCTAATGCACTTTCCTAAATTTTTGGCCCTGGTTCCCTGTCCTTTGTCTTACCAAACCGCTTTAAATCCATTCCTATCAAACCCAGAGCTCTTGCTCCCTTCTACCCTGAATATGTGCTCATCTTCTAAATACTTTCCCTTGGCCCCCAACCCTCCTTCCCACCCATTCGCCAAAACACCCTGCCCCTCCCCCAATCCTGATGCCTTTTTACTCACCCCAAAACGATGCCCCTTCCTTCCTATTTCAAGTTCATCGCCTCCATGCCTTCATCCCCGAAACCCGCCTCTATCCCATCGCCCTCTCCTTGCACCCCTACCCCTTGTTCCTCCCACCCTCTCCCATATCTGTTGCTCTGACCCCTTCACCCCCTCTATTGCACCCCCAAACCCGTGCCCCCTGCATCCCCAAAACCCTCCTCGTTTTCCTCCTCTCGGATTCCTTCAACCCATCAAACCCTCGGTCCCTCAACCTCTCCCCAATCTGTCGCCATCGACTCCCCCACCCCAATCTGACCAGATCGAGGCCTGTCACCTTCACAGGGGCCCCCACCTCCCTACGGCGCCCCCGGCCCCCCACCTGGATGAGCAGCTTCACGTAGAGCAGCGGATGGCTGAGCGCCGTCACGCCCGCGCCCAGCGCCACGAAAAGCGCCTCGGTGGTCGGGGCGTTGTCCCCCGAGCCCAAGCCCCCGGACGCGCCGTCCATCCTGCGGGCTGAGGGCTGCGCCGCAGGCCTAGGGTGGCGCGGGTGTGCGCGGTGCGCGGGCGGCGGGTCGCGAGCCCGGGCCTCGACCCCCGCCGCCGCTCCGCCGCGAGCTCCGGCTCCTGCTCCGGCTCCCGCCATCCCCGCGGCACCGCCGCGAGCCCAGGGCACCACTTCCGGGTCCGAGGCCCCCATGGCGCCCGGCGGCGAGGTCACTCCCCGTCACGTGACGGGCGCCCCGCCCCTCGCTGGCGTCGGGGGGGCCGAGCCGGGCCGCACCACTCGGGGCCGCGGGGGAGCGCGGGAGGGTGGCGCGGTGAGTGGCACGCGTTGGGTACCGTCCCCGCGCCGGGTTGGGACCTGGCGCCACGCTGGGCGGAGGCCGAGGGTCAGTGGTCGCGGGCGGCGCGGGGCGCGGGCTCGGGGCCTGTGTAGGCCTCCGCAGGCCTGGGCGCTCCCCCGGGAGCCCCAGCGAGCGGCGGGGCGGGGCTTGCGGCTCAGACGCCCCCAATATGGTCTGCGGCGATTCCCAGCCCCGTCCCGGGCTCCGGCCGTGTTCCCTGCGGGTCTGCGTCCGCCCCTTTGCGGCCCGGATCCCGGGGAGCGGCCTGCGAGGCCTGCTGCGGCGGGGCGAGCCCTCGGCGATCTCCCTTTGCCTTCCCGCCAGACCAGATGCAGCCCCCACGCTGGCCAGCCTCCTGTGCACTTGAGCCTTCGCGACCCTCCCTTAGAGCCCACGGTTGGAAAATGTTTTGCTCCAAAGTACTTGGCCAGTCTCCTTCACTAGATCCGGGGTTCGCACACGCAGGCTTGTGCCTGCTAGGTGTCCATAGTCTAACCTTTAGTTAATAAAAATGAAATAATAATAACTGGCCCTAAAGTTACACTTACTTTGTGCCAGACACATTTATTTGTTTATTTATTTAGATAGAGAGGAAGGGAGAGATAGAAATATGATGTGAGGGAGAAGTGCTGGGACATGTGAGAAACGTCATGGGCTGCCTTCTGCACGCCCCCTACTGGGGATGGAGCCCGCAGCCTGGGCATGTGCCCTGACCGGGACCTCTCAGTCCAGGAGAGGATGCTCAATCTATGAGCCACACCACTTGGGCATGCCAGACACATTTTAGGGTGCTTTGCACCATGTTAACTCCAGCATAATCCTCACAACAACCCCTGGAGGAAGGTACAGCTGGTCCTCTAATAACATTTTGTTCAATTTCGTTTCTTTTTGCTATAGCGTTGATGAGATGCATAGGAACTTATCTCCTGTTTATATCAATTAGTCTTTGGTAAAACCTGTTTTGTTATGGGGTTAAGTGAGGATTTACTGTATTTATTAGAGCGAGTGCCCTGTTCCTGTTTGTAAACGTGTCACACCCATGCAATGACACTTAGAAGGGCGCCCTGCTACTTGTGAAGGTGCTCAGGAAAAGTTTCTGTTTAAACAAGGAATTGAGTAACCCAGAGTTTGCAGGAACACAGCAGTGGGGGACCTGGCCCTTTGCCTGTATGCATCCTGTGTTCATTGTGAGAAAGTTCATTAGAATAGACATCTGCCTTCTGACCACTTAGTCCAGGTTTCCTTCCCTCTGCCCTTCCCAACTCCTTCCTGCTTTAACTCCTAAAAAGCCGCCTCCCCCCTTGCCACTCCTGACAAATACTCTAACACCTTCCACATCCCAATCTTGCCAATCTACCTCCCTCCCTCCCTCTCTCCCCCATGCTGGCTTCCCTAACTCAGATTTGTTCTGGTGTAAGTCATTGCAAAGCCTCCTAGCCCGCGCCCTGGGTCGTGTGGCTCAGCTGGTTGGAGCATCCTCCCAGTGCAGGGAAGGGTCTCGGGCTGTTCAGGACACATGCCCAGGTTTGAAGATTTGATGGGGGACCTGGTGGAGAGTGGGGTATGGGAGGCAACCAATCAATGTTTCTCTCTCCCTGTCCCTTCTTCTCTCTCTCAAATCAATTATATATATATAATATAATATAATATATATCAATTATATAATATAATATATATTATATATTATAGTATTATATATATTATATATAATATATATTATATACTATATATAATTATATATAGTATGTAATACTATATATAATATATATTTTATATATTATATGTAAATAATATATATTTTATATATATATAATATATATAATATATTTATATAGTATATATAAATAATACTATATATAAATAATATATATATTTTATGCCCTGGCCAGTTTGGCTCAGTGGTTAGAGCCTCAGCCCTTGGACCAAGGGTCTTGGGTTCAATTTCAGGTACATGCCTACCTGGGTTGCAGGTTCAAGCCCCAGCCTCGGATGGGTTGTGTGGGAGGCAACCAATTGATGTCTCTCTCTCTCTCACATCGATGTTTCTCTCTCCCTCCCTCCCTCCCTTCCACTCTATCTAAAAAAATCGATGGAAAAATCAATGAGGATTAACAACAACAACAACAATAATTTTTTTTAAAGCCTCCTAGTCCTTTCAGGTTACTCTGTTTTCTTCTTCAAACACAACTTTCATTAAACCTACCTCCTACTCCAGGAGCACTTTAAATGAGTTCCTTTTGCCTGGATTCTGATTTAGCTCTCCCAGCAGGACCCTTAAAGTGCAGTTCATCCACAGCTTCATCTAGCATTACAGCGGCACACTGACTCTCCACCCAGAAGTCAGATTTCCGAAACTTCCTCACACAAACCTTTTCCTCCCCATTTCCCCCTAGCTGTCTGTTTTTCCTGCTGCCCTTAACTGTGGGTCCACTGTTAGCCCTTTCATTTACTCTGCCTTGCATGGTCACCTAATTTTTGTGTATATTTGATGCTTTCAGACAGTGGTTCCATGTAAGGCAGCCATGTGTTATTGTCTTGCATTATTTTGTATCTTCCACGGCACCAAATATGGGAATATCATATAGTAAATGTTCAGTAAATTGTTTTTGGTTTTTTAGTCCTCAACCGAGGATATTTTTCTATTTATCTTCAGATAGAGTGGGAGGGAGGGAGAGAGAGAGAAACACCGATGCGGAAGAGACACATCGACTGGTTGCCTCCCGCACGACCCCGACCAGGGCCCGGGACAAACTGCAACCGAGGTACTTGCCCTTGACTGGAATCAAACCCTCGACTCACTGGTCCACGGGTGATGCTCTAACTGCTGAGCCAGACTGGCCAGGGCTTCCGTAAATTGTTTTTAAGTGATTGAATAATTTCCCTAAGCAAAGACAGTAAAAATAGGCCAGTTAAAGCAGTTAGACCCCTAGGAAACTGAACAGAAGCAAATGTAAAACTGCACTATGGCTGTAGTTCCACAGCCCAGGGCTCATAGGAACACCAAGAAAAAGAAAAAAGGTTCACAGCAAAAAATTACAGACCACTCAAAAACATATCCCACGATGACAGTGAATGGGCAGAACAGGAAGCTTACTGCTTCCTGGGAACTTCACATACTAGAGCAATCTGAAAGAAACTTGAAGGGAGAAAATGTAGTTTTTAAATGAAAAAGATAAAGAATAGAAAGTAGTAGAGAAAAAGACATTGTGAAAAAAGAACAGGTATATTTGAAAAGGAATCAAACATCATCTGGAAATGAAAGCCTGCTCACTGACATGACTGAAGGGAAGAAAATCTTGCTCAGAGTTCACGCTGCTGAGCACCTGGCCGTGGTGTGTCTGTACCTGGAGCAGCTATCTCTGGGCTGGTTGGTCCCCCCACCCCCCACCCCCCGGGTCCCATTCCACAGAGTGCTTACCACACCCTGCTATGGCTGTCTGCTGTCTGCTTTGTCAGTCTCCCATTAGAGCACAGGGACTGTCCTATTCATGTTGACACAGCCTAGCACATAGCAGGAACTCACTAATGTTTCCTAGAAAATATGTGAAAAAGCAAAAATACTTTTTTTTTTTTTTAATCCTCACTGGAGGATATTTTTCCATTGATTTCAGATAAAGTGGGAGGGAGGAAGGGAGGGAGAGAGACACACACACCAATTGGTTGCCTCCCGCATGACCCCAACCAGGGCCAGGGTTCGAACTGCAACCAAGGTACGTGCCCTTGACCAGAATCGAACCCACAACCCTTTGGTCCACAGGCTGACGTTCTAACCACTGAGCCAAACCCGCCACTGCACAAAAGGACTTTTAACAAAGTTATTTGTGGTAACACCACCTACAGAATGAGAACTTTAGCAAGACCCATATGCCCCAAAGTAGGATCCAACAAACAGAAAATTAACAAGAACTAGGACTCCTGTAGACTTTGAGAATTGCCAAGTATATAAACCACCAGTCTCTGGAATCCTGTGGGATACTAATGAAAAGAGAATACAAAATAATCAGTGCCCCCTATTGCAACTGACTTGACATCACACTAATCAGGTCAGGAGTGAACTTGAGGTGATGTCAAGGTCCGCGTGAGAGTTCAGGACTCATCTGGGGACAGCGAGGCACAGCAGGTGTCAGGAGAACTTACCCGGGTGTTAATCCTGGGTGTAGGTTCCCTGTTTACTAGTTCTAGGCGAGAACATTCTGGCTGCTGCCAGGTGGACCAGTCACTTCAAGGTTGTTGTTGCCACGAGGCCTTCTGGACGCATGGCCTATGAAGAAAGCACGATTTCAGCAGCTGCGGGACACACCCTGTTGGCCCACATCTACGGCTGCAAGCTCAATGTGGGCACCATGCTCTTGTGAGCCAGAGGCAGTCTGATGCCAGCCTCACTCTGGTCTTCCTCCTCCATTTCGTCATACCTCCTGTGGACACAGCACCTCCTTAAAAGCCCACGACTTTCCCCCTGAGATTACACCCTCTGCAGGCCTTCTCTAGAAACAGCCTACCTGGTGAAGGGAACATGCCCTCTGGAGTCAGAAGTGTCTGGCTGTGAATCCTGGCATTGCTGTGGCCCTGAGAGCCTCTCTGAGCCTCGGTTTCCCCGGGTGTGCAAGGAGAACTGGGGATAAGGACTGTGACAGAATGACAGAACCACCCACTGAATATATTCCCAGCCTCCCATCATTCCTTCTTTTGTGGGTAAGTTCTTCATTGGTACAGTCCAACCCTTTCTGCACGAAGCAGGTTGGTTACCTTGCTGGTGTGGGACCACCTCCACCCAGGAAGTGATAGGACTCTCACTAGCTGGTGACAGCGTCCGCAGTTCCTGCCCAAGGCGACTTCAGGAAGCAGAGAACTACGCTACGATAGAGCCACTGGGTTCAGGAAACACCTCTTGTCCTAATTATGCGAGAAGAAGGTGCATCGTAACTGTGATCAGCTCCAGAGTTCCGGTATATCATACAGGTCATCAGAAATCTGGCACAAGGACCCTGGCCGGTTTTGCTCAGTGGTTAGCGCGTTGGCCCAAGGACCAAAGAGTCCTGGGTTCGAGTCCGGTCAAGGGCACATACCTCAGTTGTGGTTTGGTCCCTGGCCCTGGTCGGGGTCCTATGGGAGGCAACCAGTCCATGTGTCTCTCTCATGTTGATGTTCCTCTCTCTGTTTCTAAGAAGGGACATGGGGCCTCAATGCTCTGTGGGAATGGGGCCTGACACAGTGAGCGCAGCACTCACCCACCCGGTGTCAGAAAGGGTCAATGCCTGGTTTGTGTTCTGCGCTGTCATTTTTCCTCTCGGTGGACCAAGGTGAGCCCATCTAGACTCTTGTGTTCAATGTCTGTTTGTCCTAAGAGGTGGGGAGGAGTTTTCTTCTCCTGCAGTAAAAATCAGACATTAATGGGCCCTTATCCAGAGTGTGGGTGAGTCTGGGGATCAAGAGGCGCTCATTCAGTGGGAGACCATTTAGCACTGAAGGGTAATGAACTGCTGATCTGGGCAACCACGCGAATGAGTCTCAAAAACATTATTCTGAGTGAAATAATCCAGGCACAAGAGAGCACCTACTGTGTGGTTCCATTCACATGAAGTTCTGAGACGGGCACCGTTGATCTGCGGGAGAAAACTCCGCACAGCGGTTTCCTGGGATGGAGGAATGACTAGACAGACACAAGGAGCTTTCTGGGGGACGGAAGCGTTCTTCATCGTGACTGGGGTGGTGATTATGTGAGTGTATGCACTAGTAAAACTCACTAAACTGTCCTCTTAAAATCTGGGCATTTTATTGTGTGACCATCATTCCTTAATTATAGAGAAAATATTTCAGGACTAATATTCCTGTTGCTTCCTCTTAGTGGGTACCTAGGGGTTTTAAAGGGAAGGCTTGTCAAAGTGTCTACTGCACACATCCATGCGAATTCTTGCACAACTAGGAAGACGCACCTACTCCCTCCTCCGCTGCTTCCCTGCCAGCCCCTGGCAGAGTCCCGAGCCTTCTGTGCAGTGGTGTGCTGGAATTAAACACTCACGGAAGTGTTTGTAACGGGCTCTCTAGGAAAGACAAGTTCTGATTTGTAGCGCTTGCTGATTCATGTGGTGTAAATATTCTCCCCTCGGCTGACCTCAGGCTGCTAATGTGATGTCACGGATGACGTCTGCCCGCCAGTGGGAGCGGCTGCAGCGGAGCTCTGCGACAGCCTTGTTTCAAAGCCTCGGGGCCTCTTGGCAGAGCTGAGGGAGCCATTTCCGATTAGCTTGATGTGAAGGGTGGCGGGAAGGGCCGGACCCTGCCCTAAAGCGGCCGTGTGAAAAACTGATCCCACTGTAAGAGGGCCAGCCTTGCAAGACACGGCAGTCTGGCAGCTATGAGGCTGGGGTTAACAACCCCTTGGCAGTGTCAAGATTATTTTAAATTCCTGAATTCCAATTTCTCCTGGAGAGAAGAAAGAAGAAAACTCTGCACCACAGGGCGTGCATTCCCTCCCGACAGGAACAGGTCAGAGCGGAGTAAAAGCTGCCGCCGGGGGAGGGCACGGATTCTGCACCCGGCTCAACAGCACACCTGTGGCTGCAACCAGTGTGTTACCTGCACGGTTCTAGTCACCCTGAGTTTGTAAACCCTGGTTTTTCTGTGCCATCTCTCAGAATTCGTTTGCTCTCTGGTAGAACTGTGTGTGTGTGTGTGTGTGTGTGAACCTGCTGGGTGAGCTGAAGAATATCCATGCACACCCACAACCCCCCCAGTTGGAGGAACCAAATTTGGCATCCTAGGGTCCCCATGCTCACTCTGGGTGCTCCAGGGACACCAGGAGACAACAGGACATTGCCCAGACCTCATGCCCAATCCTGGTTGAATGTTAGAAGCACTAAAGGATTAAAAAAAAAAAAAAGCCCAGTTGACTAAGAATCTCTAAAGGAGTTTGAAAATAAAATGTTTTAGAGAAACTCTAAGATAATTCTATTGTGCACCTTTAAAATTTTAATTTTATTTTCAGGAAGGCACCACTTAAGGTGTTTTTCCCTTGGACTAAGGGAGAAGTCACAGGGAGTATCATTGTAAATTCCCATCCCACCCCAGGCTGGAGTTCCCATTCCTGCCTCTAACAAAGTGACAGGGCAGTGATGGAGGTGTGGCTGGCTCCCTCCCACCCCGGGGGGAACAGGCGGAAGCCTAGTGCTGTCCAGGAGACCAGCTGGGGTTCCAGCAGGGACCAAGGCCGAAAGAGCTGGGCTCACAGTGAAGCTGGGCACCCTGGAGCTTCTGCCCTGTGAGAGCTCAGGAGGGACAGAGAGTAAAAACTTCCCTGGTTCCTTCAACAATATTCATTGAGCACCTACTCTGTGTCAGACACTTGTAGATGCTGGGGATATAGAAGTAAGCAAAATAGACACATCTGCCTTCATGGAGTTGACGTTCTAATTTTTTTTTTCCCCCTCACCTGAGGACATTTTTGCATTTATCTTCAGATAGAGTGGGAGGGAGAGAGGGAGGAAGAGAGAGAGAGAAACACAGATGTGAGAGAGACACATTGAGTGGTTGCCACCCACACGACCCCAACCAGGGCCAGGAACAAACTGCAACCGAGGTACGTGCCCCTAGCGGGAACTGAACCCGGGACTCTCTGGTCCACGGGCCGATACTCTAACCGCTGAGCCAAACTGGCCAGGGTGGAGCTGACATTCTAATGGGGGAGACAGACAATAAACATAATAAAGACATCAGTGTATCAGAAACTGAGAAGTGAAAGTGAAAAGAAAAAAGAAGTAGTAAGTGAGAAAAATAAAGCAGGGAGGAGCACTGGAAATGTGTGGTGGTGTTACAATTTGGGGAGTATTTTGGGGTGAGGAAAGGCCTTGGTGAGAAAGGTGACATTTAAGTAAAGGCGAGAGGGTGAGCCATGCAGATACCTGGCAGAAGAGAGTTCTAGATAGGAATGGCAAGTGCAAAGGCCCTGAGGTGGGAGTTTGGCAGGTTGGAGGGCAGAGAGGAGGCCAAGTGTTCAGAGCAGAGTGAGCGAGGGGCAGCTGGGCTTTGAAGCCATTGGCTATGGACTTGGCTATGACACCCAGCAAGACATAAACGAGATGTATCCCCAATGTAGACCACAGAAACGTAGCCTTCAAAAAGTGGGGGGAAACTGAGGCTAGAGTAGTGGCTATTCAGCCAGCAAGTCTCTGATTTGCCCCGTGGGGGACGGTGAGGGGAGGATGGAGGCTCCCTCACATTGAGTCCCAGGGTGGGAAACAGGTGCATGCTTCAGCCCGATGGGCCCGGCCCTGGGGGAGGAGAGAGGGACAGGGCTAGGCCTTGATGGAACCTGGTCAGGGTGGACAGTGAGGTTGAGGAACATCAAAGCCAAACTCAGAGAGGGCAGAAGATGGAGGAAAGAAAACGCCACACTCCCCCCCACCTCTCCCTGCGTGCTCAGAATGCCCTGCTCCCTACACACGAAGATTTGTGGAGGGCCTGTTTTGTGGCAGGCACTGCGCTAACACCTGGGGACACAGAGACAAATGAGGCAAGGCCGGCCCTGTCAGGGCCCTGTACGGGCTAAGGCCCCAGGCAGGATTTATGAGTATTGCTTGTCGTATTTCCCCACGTTCTGGGCACGGGGCTACTTGTTGAAAGAGAGGAGGGAGGGGGAAACCCGGCAGGCAGGCAGGCAGGAAGGAAGCGTGCAGCTCTCCGATGGGAGGCTGGGTCTGAGTGGGCTTCTGAGTGGTGGTTACATAACAGCTCTCCTGGAAACACGTGAAAGGGGCTCAGAGACGATGCATTACGGGGGAATCACAGGCGGAGAGTAACTCCTGCCATTGTGTGGGAACACGGGAAGGGGGGACTCAGACTGGGAAGTGGGTCACCGGAGGAAGGTCGCCTGTGGGCAGGGCAGCAGGACAATCGGTTCTCCTTCTCCACTTGGAAACCTGTCGCCAAGCTGCTCATGTTTCTCCGTGAGCTGCGGTGGAGGACCCAGCAGTCCTGGAGAAAGGCCGCAGCTGTTTGGAGATAAAAGGAGCCTGACCTGGGGGGTGAGGCCCTGCCTGCTGGCTGTGGACTCCCGCCCTGGACGCCTTCTCAGGCATGGCCTGGCACCATTCCTAGCCTCTGGCCTTGCTTTGCTGGCTCCCTTCTGGCGCCTTCCTGCCCCGATCCTGGCCCGGGCTCAGCGGGGCCCTCTCTCCTCCTCAGAAACACATCCGTCGCTCTGTCCCCCTCCCAGCCTCCCGGGCATAGCTCCTGCCCCCTGCACATTGGCTGTTTGTTAGTCCAGCCCCAGCCCCACTGCTATTTCACACAGGCCGCCCCTCGGCTTCATTCCTGGTTTCCCAGGACACCGCCCTCAGCCCCACCTGCTGTCTGCCTCTGGTGACCTTGAATCCTTCCTGAATAGTGGGGCGGGTGCCAGGGCCTGCTATGAGCTTTGCCCAATCCCTGAGAATGTCAACTTTGAAACTAGATCGTTCACACGCCGCCAAAGAAGCTGTTTACGGTCTTCACTGACGTCCTCTGGCCACCCACGTCAGGACTGACACATTTGCTGTCTTGTCTTTCCTCTGTCTTTGCACCCTCTTGGGGACCCTGTGCCTGGGCGGCCAGCCCTCACCTGGGCTTGGGCCTTGGGGGGATTGATTTGTGCCTCCCTGTGTTCCTCACAGAGCAGAATGGCTCTGAGTAATTGCAGCCCTCAGACTGACCATACAACCTAGGAACACCCAGACAGCTTCGGGGCAGAGCATCCAGCACGTGGGAAGCGGCCTGGAAAAGGCGAAGGGCAGGAAGGCTGGACCCAGACTCTCTGAAGGGGCAGGGGCAGCCCCAACCCTTCCCAAGAGACAGCCTTAGCCAATGGAGTGTGCAGGGACCGAGTGGGGACTTCTGGTTGTCTGGGGGAGGGCCAGGCCTGTCTAGTCTGTGAGGAAAGCTAGCAGTTTTCAGCTTCCTCCCTCCAAGTCAGGGGCTGGTGACAAAGGCCCACAGCTCCCATTGGCACTGGTGGTGTGGCCTCTGCTCACCACGTGACTACCCGGACAGCCGCTGCCAGGGCTTCCTGGAGACCAGGGGGAGTAGGACCGAGAGGCAGGGGAGGCTGTGAGGTGGGCACGTGGGGGGAGGGTTGCAAAGGCTACACCATCGCAGGAACAGGTTTCAGCCGGCTGCTTGCATTGTCCCTGGAACCATGTCATCCCTGGCTCACAGGCCTGTCTGTCACAGGCCATTACGCTCTCGGCAGGTGCTGTGCTTGGATGAGCCTGGGGCTAGGCAGGCAGTGGGGGTTGGGGCAAGGGGGAGCCTAGGGAACATGCCAGGCCAGCCTGTCCCCTCAGGCCTTGGCTTACTGGGGATAAAAGCTCCTCTGGGGAGTCCTCACTCTCCCCTGAGAAAGTTACACCCTCATGACCCCCTGGAGATTCCTTGCGCGCGCGCGCGTGCGCGCGCGCGCACATGCACACACACCCCTCACATACACGCACCCCACATCCACACACATACCACACACATATGCCACACATGCCAAACATATCACATACACACATATCACATACACCACATATACACATGCATACCTTATACACACTCCACACACAAACACACCACATACCTACTCCACACACACATAGCACATAAATACCATGCACAAACATGCCTCACAAACACATACATACATACATACATACATACATACTACACATATCACATACACACATACCACACACATGCATATAGGGGTTGGCAAAAATAGGTTTACAGTTGTAAGTATGCAAAACACAGAGTTTATTCTTTAATATTATTAATTATTATATTATATATAATATTTGCATTACAACTGTAAACCTACTTTTGCCACATACAAACCATATACACACCTGTATACAACGCATACAAACACAACATAGACCATATATACAACACACCACATACCACATACACATACCCACATGCATACATGCTACACACATGCACATATCACACATACCACATTCACACCCCCACAAACACTACATACATGCACTGTGTACACACAGCACACAAGTACACATACTACACACACAGAGAGACATTGCATATGCCACACACACAAACTGCACACCACATACATGCTCTGCATATTCACACACTACATGCACACTTCACATATATATGCACATACCATACACATAACACGCACACACATACACACATACTGCACACATCACACATATACACACGCCACACACATACACAGCACACATGTGTGCACACACTATATACACACATCATGTACATACCACACATATACACACAACACATACACCACACACTCATACTTCCTCCCTGGTAGCCCCCAAACGCCCACTGCTGCCCAAAGCTCTCGGTGAGAGGCCTTTTGGGTGCCCCCAGTCCACACACAAAGCCCTCTTTACATCCCAGGGCACAGCTTTCTCACCAGCCAGCCAGCCAGCCAGCCAGCCACGTGACTGCCCAGCTCGGTGGTTAGTGCTTGGGCGTCCCTCCCTCCCCCACCCCTTCCTCCTTCTACCCCGGTCCCCCACTCTGTCTCCCTCTTTCTCCACTTCTGGTAAACTGAGCTGCAGGGAACTGAACTCTTCGATTCTCCTTAGGGCTTGGAAGCAGAGAAGAGGAGAGAAAGCATGAGACTTATTCACCCCAAGGGTCCACATAGCCCTGGAATGGAGACATTGCCCCACCCAGAGGGAGATGTGTGCACACACATTGAATCAGGGGCTCCTCTGCTTAAATTTCTGTCCCCACTCCCCTCAGCTGGCAGCACCTCAATTCAGCAGACAAAGCCTGCCAGGCTCCTGGGGTCCCCTCAACCCATGCCCCGCCATTCCCCAGCCCCTTGACACCCCAACGTACTGGACTCCCTGCTCTTCTTCCTGGTCTCGCCCTGGTCTCAAGCCCACACTCATTTGCACATGCCATGCCTACTGCTTTGAATGCCTTCTCTTACCTCGTCCACCTGCAGAGTTAACTCAGCCGTGGTCCTTCAGGTTGTTCTGCTAGGAAGCCTTCCTTAATAGCACCCTCCATTCTCTGGAGACTTTGATGCCCCTTCTTTGGGTGTTCAACTCCCTGTTCAAAGCATTCCCCACATCATATTTTAGTGGTTAACAGGCTCATCTTCCTCATTACATTGTGACCTAAGGGGCAGGGGACTGTGATTAATCCATCACCTCTACCGTAGTGCTGACACATAGTAGGTGTTCAAGAATACTTATCAACCGAATTTATGACTTAATGAATGAGGAGAAGAAAGTAAGCAAAGAGGAACACCAGGTGTCTGAGGAAGGAAAGGAATTTCCAGTGGTGGATATCAAGGAAGGCTTCCTGGAGGAAGTGAACAGGCTGTTGGCAGGTTAAAGAACTGATTGGTCAAAGCAGGGGGGGGGGGGAGCCATAGGAAAGGTCTTCTGTCAGGAATAGGAATGTTTGTCGTCAACATTCACTGAGTACTCTGTACCAGGCCTTACTCTGAGCCCTTACACACGTTATTACCCCATTTAACCGTCACAACACCACAGGAGGGTGGCACTGTAATTATCCCCATTGAACAGATGAGGAAAGTTCAGTTCAGTTACTGGTCCAAGGCATAAAGTCAGATTTGATGAGAGAGGAACAACCAGAGTGAGACAGATGTGGGATTTGACTTTATTCAGTGGGGAGGCTACTTAAAGAACCATCAGGGCAGGCAGTGGGGTGGGAAAGATGGATGTGAATTCAGGGGAGCAAGAATGAACTGAACCAGTGAGGAAGAGCTGGGGCTCTGGAGGATGAACAGGAAGCCACCTCCAAGCCACCAACTTCAATGACACAGGTGACCTGCAGAAGAAGGTGCACCCTTTGCCCTGGAGCTAAACACATACCTGGCCCAGGAGCTAGAGAAGCTAAAGAGGGGGTGGGGGGAGAGCCCAGACACCTGCGTCCACCTGTGTGAGGGGCAACAGTGCGGGGCCCCACCCACCTCAGGAGCCACCGCACTGCTGCGTCCCCTCCTGGGACCACAGCCAATTTTCCGGAAAGAGGAGTCTAGAATTGTGGTTCAGCTTAGCTCAGCTGACACAGCACAGAGCCACCCTTAAGATCACAACCCAGATCGGGGTGAGGGGGTGAGGGAGGAATGGCTGGGAGGGCTGATCAGAGCCAGACTAGGAACTCGGGAATCCTTCCGTGGGATCACGAGCATGTTGAGTGGGAAGTGAAGGTGGGACACGTCCCTGGCGATGTCCTGAAGGTGTTGGACATTCTCAGGCTGGAGCAGGAGGACAGGAACCCTGGGATAGATTCTGCATTGGGTGGTGCAGGGAGTGTGTGAAGGAGGAGACCAGAGGCTGGGGCTGAGCCTCAGGTGATGCCTGCAGGCGAGTCACAAATCAGGCAGAAAGGCTGGCAGAGTTGTGAGGGGCAGATCCTACGGGTCAGGCCCAGACTCTACTGCGGAAGCTCAGGCATTGGGTGCCAGGTATGCAATGAGCTTCCGGGCTCAAGGTGTGACATTTGTCCATTCCAAATGCCTTCTGAGGCCCCACTGTGTGCGGGACACTTGTCTGGGCTGAGGACCAGCCAGGAATCGCATGTGCTCTGGCCTTGCCCGCGGGGGCCAGTGTGCAGTGTGGAGGCAGAAGAGGGAACCGGGCCCTGTAGTCGAGGGACGAGGAGCACCAAGGAAAGAGGCCTCCCCAAGACCTGGGAGGGTGTCCAGGAAGAGATGGCATTTACGTATGAATCTGGTCAAGGCCCCAGCTCTAACCATCACAAACAGGAAATCCAGGGACCGGCGCTGTCATCATCCTGACCAAGGACCCCGTAGGGCCAGCATGTCCTCCCAGATGTCCTGTGCAGGAAAAGGAAACGAGCGAGGCGAGCCTGTGGATGGAAGGAGAGCGAACAGATGGGACAGTCGTTGCGACATGTGGGCCTGAGTTACTCAGCGGAGGCTGCCATAACAAAATACCACAGACAGGGAGGCGTAAATCAACAGAACTTACTTGTCACCGTTCTGGAGGCATGATGTCCCAGATCCAGGTCTGTCAGGATCTGCTCCTGGGGCAGGGTCTCTTTCTGCTTGTCCAGGGCCTTTCCTCGGAGCCATGTGGGGGTGGGGGGTGGAGAGAGAGATCACTCCCTCTTCTTACAAGGCCACCAGTCCTATCAGATTTGAACTCCACTCTTATGACTTCATTTAACCTTAATTACCTCCCAAAGGCTCTATTTCCAAATACAGTCACACTGGGGCCTAGGGCTTCAATATGTGCATTTGGGGGACACCACTCCGTCCATAGCAGATGACACTTAGGAGGAACTGGCTCCCTGAATGCTGACTGCGTACTTGATTATACTGAGGAACGATTGCGAAACACCTCCCAGATGTGATACGGTGCTATTGTTTCATGTCTACACATACACCTGTACAGTTGACCCTTGAGTCATGCGCGGTGGGAGTGCCGACCTCCCACGCAGTCAAAGACCCGAATGTAACTTAAGTCGGCCCTCTGCATCCACGACGGAAAATACAGTTGATCCTTGAACAAAGCAGGTTTGATCTGTGTACAAGCGGACCAGTGCTGTTCAAACCCACATTGTTCCAGGGCCAACTGTACATAGATGTATAAACATATGTGTGTGCGCATATATAGAATACATCAGCATTACATGTATGTGTGTGTCACTGTGTGTATGTCCTTATCTCTCAGGCACACAGGAAACATTTATGGGTGAAATTATCTGATGTCTGGGATTCGCTCCAGATGCTGTGGGAAGGGGGAGGGACTGTGTCTGTCTATGGAGCAGGACTGGCCATGAGTTGACGGGTGCTAGGTCTGGGTTATAGGTTCATGGGCACATTATATTATTCTGTAATAAAAAGTACAACCAAAAAGCTAGGAGAATTAGTAAAATTTAGGGTTGGGGGAGGAGCCAGGCACCTGCTGGCAGAAATTGCTCAGGCGAAGCTCTGAGAGAGGATGCTGGCGCGTGAGGCCCGGTGGGTCACAGGCACTGGGGCCTGAAGCTGCGCCAGGCACTCCGGCACCAAGCCCCTAGACTGCAGGACAAAGGCCAGTCTCAACGGAGGGCCTGGCTCAGGACAAGAGAGACCAGAACCCAGTGGGAGGGCCCTGAAGGGCCTGAGAGGCCTGCAGAGGGAGCAGAGGCAGTGGCTCTTTGTTCTGGAAGGGCTGGGAGGCCAGGCGGTGGAGGAGGCATCAGGCAGAGGCAGTGGGCGTGCTAGGAGCAGGGAAGCCTGAGGACGTGCTCATCCAGGCTCCCAACCGAATCTTCGATAGAACTGTAGGACATTCACCTTTGCTTTGGAAACATAACTTCTTTTGTGTTCCTACTGGGTGACGTTGGGCAAGTTACTTAACCTCTCTGATCCTCACTTTTTTATTCTGTAAAATAGGACCCACTTCATAAGCTGTTATGGGATTAAATGAGAAAATACGTGTAAAACACTAAAAAGAGTGTGTGTTAGCTATTATTATCATCAGAGTTTCAGGGAGGAAGCCACCCTCCCCTGGGTCAACGAGGTGGAGAGATCAGCCGTTAAAATGAGAAAGCCCCAGTGGGGAGGTGAGAACACCACATACCCCTCCCTGCCAACCCTTAACAGGCTTGTGATTTATTTTTAATTTTTTTAAAAAGCTATTTTTTTTTTTATAGCAGTGAACAGGATCAGATGCAGAAAAGAAGCTGTTGAGAGAGGAACAAGTAAATCCATTGAACCTTGTGAGAGAGAAGGTGTGTTTGGCCAGAGATGCTCTGGCCAAGAGTCCAGCCAAGGGCCCAGCTCTAGATATTACCTCTGGGCCATTGTCCCCGTTGTGTGGCTTCTGGAAGTGGCAGGGGTCTGCAGGAGTGAAAGGTCAGCCCCCGTGAGGGCGGGTGGGGTCAGCAAGCTCCTCCTTCTGCAGGGAGTACCAGCCTTTCCCTTTCAGGGCTGTGGCTCTGGGACTACTTCCTCCTTCTTCACTCTGACGCCAGGAGCAGGACTGCTGAGCCCTCGGGAAAGACAGGAGCAGATTCCTGATGTCTTAGCCCACCTGAGACCCCAGGTGGGGGTGGCTGAGTGTGCTGGCTGGAGGCCTCTTTCCCTGCCTCAGGGGACCCTGTAGGATGGAGGGGGCGAGTAAGGAGAAGCTGGCATCTGTGTCCAATCTGGTGACTGTATTTGAGAACAGCAGGTATGAGGTGGTGAGGTGGGAAGGGTCACCATGCCAACTGACAACCCCCCTCCAGCTCCTCTGCCCACCCCTGGGCCCCTGGAGGGTACAGGCCCTCCAGGCTGAGGAGCAGGACCAGACCACCTGGGCCCTCAGTGAGCAAGCACTTCTCTCTGGGTCCTGTCCTGGACACCCCCTCCTGACTGGGCAGTGCCCACGCTGCTTGGTCATGGGCTCCTCAGAGCACAGGAGAATGTTGTTGGGGCACCAAGGAGCTGGGCAGGGGTGAGGGTGTGTGTTGGTGTGTTGGGGAGAGTCCAGCTGTGTGTACTTATGAGTGAGAGTGGGCTGCAGAACTCCACCCATTGCCCCTCCGGCAGGGATTACAGCTAATGCTTATCAAGCACTTACTCCTTCTGACTAGGATAGCCATGTAACCTATCACTCAAACCAGGACACACTTGACACTGAACATGAATGCCATTAAATTTGGGGGAGGGGACAATAGGAGAAGCTGGGACTGTCAGGCAAACGGGAGGTACGGTCAGCTTACCTATGGGGCACTGTTCGAAGTGCATGTTGTTCCTTAATTTAATCATCCACCAGCCTAATGGGGGCGGTTCTATTTCTATTCTCTTCTTATAGATGAGAAATAGAGGCACAGAGAGGTGGGGAGGCTCTCAGTTTTTTAAGTTCGTGGACAAAGGGCAATGCAGGGGCTTCCGTCTGAAGGGGAAAGGCTGGGTCAGACGTGTAGAGGTCACCGGTGGCCCTGGCAAGGGTGGTGTGTGCATACGTGTGTGTGACATTAATCCACTCTGCAGGCATGTTAGGGACGGTGTTAGGGACTGTCATAGGTGGGTTCTCTGGAAATCGCCTCTGAGGTAGAGATTTACTTCAGGAGGTTTCTGGAAGGATGCAGCAGTGGGCAGAGGGAGAAGTTGACTGCCTTGTATTTGCCGGCCTGTCCCCGGGAGCTCTGAACTAGGATGCCTCTCAGGTCCTTCCAAAGGAGGCAAAGGGCTGGGTCTTTTTACCCCACATGGACTAATCCCTGGATATGGACTTGACCTTGGGTGAGGCAGCTGGCTTGAGGGGGAGCAATTCTCAGAAAGGAACTCAGTCAGTAACCCCTCAGCCGCCATACTACCGGCAGCTGTGGGAAGGATGCCTCCATCCTGGGGGGCTGTGGGGGGCACAGCACAGCATCACACAGGAGTTAGCAGACGTGGGAACCTAAAGGGTGATTGCTGCCCAGAGACTTCTATCATCAGACGCCAAGCTCATGGAATTAGCATGATGCCAGCTCATGGACAATAGATACCCTGGGAGGGGCCCAGACACTATGCTGAGTGCACTCAGAGTGGACAGAGCCCCCTGTGGGCTTCCTGGCAGAAGTGGCACAAAGGCGGACCTTGAGGGCAGTTCCTCCTCCTGAGCCTGGTGACCTCACCCTGCCTCTCCCAGGGCCTTTGGCTAAGTATGGTCTTTTCAGCACCGAGGACAGCTCTAGAAGCCACCTTCCTGGCCCCCCACCCCTTGGGTGTGGGGAGATGGCTCTAGAGATGGCATCGCCCCACCCAGCGCTCTAGGCACGCCCAGGGGAGACCTTCAGCATGTGTGTTCTGCCCGGCAACACCCCTAGCAGGAGGAGGCAGCCCTCAGACCAGCATTTGGTCAGAGGAGGCCCTGTCAGGAGGGTGCAAGTTACCCCTTATTGTGTGAGGTGGCCCCGTGCCAGCTGCCTTGGCCTCAGCTTTCTTGTGAGGTCTTCCAGCACTTTAGCTGATCTGAAACTGAGGGTGAAGAGGAAACAGAAGCTAGCCTGGGGCACTTGGAGAGAAATGCAGAAGCTGAAACCACATGTAGAACAGAAAGCCTGAGGCCTGGCTACTTCCATGAGCTGCAGACCTGCGGCCGAGGAACCGGGCACTGGGGCACCAGAGGGCTGGAAGAGCTGTGAGGGGCCATCAGGGACTGGGTCCCAATCCCCTCTCTGCTGCGAACCAGCTGTGTGACTTGGGGCAGATAGAATTGACTCTCTGGACCTATTTCTCCTTGACTCAAATACGGAGGGGCAGTTTGGGATGAAGACTCGGGAGCCAACCTGCCTGGTCTGAATCCCACCTCTGCCACCCCCGAGCTGAAAGTGACTTAGCCTCTCTGTACCTCAGTTTGCTTAGCTGGAAAATGGGGGTAATGAAAAACTCTCACAGAGTGTTGGAGATTTTGTACCTGTCTGGTTGTCCACTTCTCAGCCTGTCTCTCTCATAATGATGTCTATCTAGGCTGTCATCGCAAGTCTTTCCACAGCAGGGCATGGGCTACAGCCCCAATCACTGGATATATTCAATGAGGGTGGCCTCTGTTATCTAAAGAATTTAACTGGGCTGCAGACCCTGTAGGTAGGGGACAAAGCTGCCCTACAACGGCCCACCTCTGGGGGCACAGGGAAACTGCTCCAGACTGGCTTTCTCCTCTGCCCCCTGCTAGAGGCATAGCTCCCACTGAAAAGCCCCAGCTTTAGCAGCTCTACCCTTCCTTTACAGTGTTCTATGGCTCCCACCTTCCCTTGATGTATCAGTTACTAGGACTCTAAGGCCCTTCCTGCTGCAGAAACTAAAAATAGGGGTGAGGTGTATGGTGAGGGTGAATGGCAGCAGGGGGTTTGGGCACTCAAAAACCTCTGTGTGCAGAAGGAGGGGTTCCTGGTTGCATTCTTGGGGAGAGGCTTGTCCCTCAGGTGCAGATCTTAAAAGTTGGGGGAGCCAGATGTGGGGTTCAAATCTTTGCTCCTCAAGGAGCTGCTCTGAGTCTGTTTCCTCCAGACTGTGGGCCGCCCTGGGAGTGGGTTTGTGGCGAGACTGTGTCCCAGTCTCTCCTGCCTGTTTAATGTGGGCCTTCTCTCGTTCGCCTAATTCGAAGGAGTCTAGGTGTCAGTGGCTAATTTTTAGGTTTTTTTCCGGAGGAAGTTGTTGCATGTGTACCTGTGGGTTTGTTGTCTAGACGTGTGTAGATTTGGTCTGAAGGGGTGAGCGCAGGGTCCCCCGCCGCCTCTTGAACAGATGCCCTCAGCGCACTGACTGCTAACGCTTGGGCCTGTCTGCACGTGGCTGCAGGAGCGCTGTGTCAGCTCCCACATCACTTCTGCACACGCTGCTGAGATGCCGCCTCGCTGCGTTTTCAACAGGGAAGTGTGCAGTCCACTCTGACTCATTTTGAAGACTCGAGTTCCCCCAAGAAAGTGTGGGAGGGAAGTGGATGTTTTACTTAGTAAACTCTTCCTGAGGGCCAAGTACTCGGGGGCCACTGCACCCCTGTGATTTGTATTAATCACCCCCAAATCCCCACCAAGGAGGTGCTATTCTCCCCACTCCACAGACAGGAGACCCTCAGGTGTGCTCTCTTCTCAGGACGCCAGGAGCAGTGCCCGGAGCCCACAGGCTGGAGGCGGCGCATCAGCTTCCTGGGCGCAGGTCTCCCCCACCTGCGGGACCATGGGAGAAACCCAGCGTGGACGAGGCCCTGGGGTCCGGTCCCAGGACGGTCAGCAGGAGGTACCTGAGCTCACTGAAGAACAAGCTGTCCAGTGGGACCTGGAGGAAATCCTGCCAGCCCACGACCTGCCCTGAGCCAGGAACACAGGTGCTGAGGGCTGGGGTAGAATGGGGCGGTGGGGGCCCCTCCACTGACCTCCTCCCCACACACTCTCTCCCAGCCAGCACCAGCACGTCCCCAGCTGGGAGCTAAATCCTCCCCGTGAAAGGCTTTCGATGAAGATTCTAGTGTGCACCTCCCTGCCGGTACTATTTCACGTGCCCCAGTGGAGGAGTCTTGGGACGAGCTTAAGGAACTTGTCCAAGGCCACACAGCTTGAACAGTCTCCATCTTGTAAACCAGATACCCTCCCCAGGTGTGGCCTCAGTTTACCCACTGAGGGAGGCAACAATCCCTACTAGAAATAGAGGTCAGTGCTAATTCCTGCCTTAGATTGATCCTGGGAAGGTCACCTCCTTTCTCTGGGTTTCAGTGTCCCCGTCTGTGCAGTTGAAAGGCTAGGCTGCAGGAGACTCGGACCTGGAGCCAGACTGCCAGGATTCACGCCCCAGCTCTCCTGCTTACTAACTGTGCGACCTTGGGCAAGTCCCTTGAAACTCTTTGGACCTCAGTTTCCTCACTTGCAAAATGGAGATGATGATCATAATAGTATATTCTAATTATTAATTGCTACATAACAAACCACCCCCAAATGCCGTTGCCACATACAATTTATTATTTCTTACAATTTTGTGGGTTGACTGGAATACTATTGGATGGTCCTTCACCGGTCTCATTGGGGTCTGACCTGGTCAGCTAGGGCTGCCATAACAAAATACCACCGCCTGGGTGACTAAACAACAGAAATGTATTATCTCACTGTTCAGGAGCCTGGAAGGCAGAGGTCAAAGTGCTGGTAGGGTTGGTTTCTGGTGAAGCCTCTCTCCTTGGCTTGCAGATGGCTGTCTTCTTGCCATGTCCCCACATGGCTTTCCTCTGTGCACTGCTTTCCCGGTGTCTCTTCCTCTTCCTATCAAAACACTAATGGATTAGGGCCCCACACTTATGACTCCGATTACCCTTAACTACTTCCTTAAAGACCCTATCTCTAAACGCATTAGAGATTAGGGCTTCAACATATAAATCTGGGGGGACACAACTACAGTCTCTCGTGTGGCTGCAGTCAGATGGTGGCTGGGGCTAGCATGGCCAGAAAGCTCAACTCCCCAGCCTAGTGCCGGGCCAGGGACAGCGGAGGCTGGGCTCAGCTGGGACGCGTCATGGCCCGGCCCCTGGCTCTCCCTCCGTGGAGTCTCAGGGCTTCTCCTCTCCACGAAGGTCTCTCCACCAGACCTCCAGATACGGTGGTTCAAGGCTCCCAAGAAAGCACGGGCAGGCGCTTCAGGGCACTTGTGGCTTTGGCCCGAACCTGGCGCAGCCTCACTGCTGCCATCCTCTCGGTTACAGTGACCCCGGCACCAGCCCAGAGGCACTGTGGGAGGGCATGGATGCCGGGAGGTGCGTTTCACTGGGGCATCTTTGAAGACAATGCCCCAGGTCCCCATCAGAGGAGACCAAAGCCGTCCCTCTCCTCCTCCCCCAAACCTCCTGCAGGAGCCCGAGGAGAAGAGGATCGTCCGGGAGCTGCTGGAGACGGAGCAGGCCTACGTGGCACGCCTCCACCTGCTAGACCAGGCCAGTGGCTAGGACACCACACCTGCGCCCCAGCCCTCAGCTCTCCCACCCCACCCTCGCTCCCCCTCCCAACTCACCTCACCAGAGCTGAGAGCCAGGACCCCTCGATTTGATTCTAGGAAACCTGAGTCCTCTGACCCCGCTGGCTAGAGGGGGGCAGACATCAGGAATAGCCCATCAGTGCCACTCCCCACTCCAACCTTGGTGCCTGGCGCCTCACCTGAGCCGAATACACACCAGCCGATCCTTCCAGGCCCCACACAGCATCCTCATCTGTTGTCCCAATGCAAACATCTCACCTTTATCACCCCTTCACGCTTTCTTAAAGGGCCCCAAGGCTAGAGGGTTCAATCACTGTACATCGGCAGAGGGACCTTTAGCCTGGTGAAGTCTGGGACCCCGACAGACTGGGACTGGCCTGTTTCTGACATTTGTCAGCTGCCAGCCTTTGGGCAAGTCCCTGAATCTCTAGGACAGGGTTTGCCCATCTGTAAAGTGGCCAGAATACAATCTTCCCCGCCTATGTCTTCTGGGCTTGTTATGAGGATGCGGGGAGAGTAGGGAGGTGGAAGATTCAGTAAGTTGGGAGCTTGGCCTGGGGCTGTGCTGTCCTCCCCCTGGGCTGCCGAGGGGGGCTCCCTCTCTGCCGCAGGCCCAGTGACCCTGCGGTGGCTGCAGGTGTTCTTCCAGGAGCTGCTGGAGGAGGCCCGCAGCAGCAAAGCCTTCCCCGAGGATGTGGTCAGGCTCATCTTCTCCAACATCTCCTCCATCTACCAGTTCCACGCGCGGTTCTTCCTCCCAGAGCTACAGCGGCGGCTGGATGACTGGTGAGGTCCACCAGGAGCCCCAAGTCCCCTGACCGCAGCCCTGGCCGGGTCAGGGTGCAGCCTCCAGGGCACTTGCTGTGTGGCCACGACAGTCCCCTGCTCTGGGCTCACTGTCTGCACAGCAAGGGGCGTGGCTGAATGAGCCCTGGGAGGCTGTGTGTGAGTGTGTGTGTGTCCTGGGAAGGGGATGGATCAGGTCCTCACTAGGCTGGCTGACATAGGAGGCAGCACCAACTGAGGCTTCCTACATGCCTAGGCTTGGGCTTTGTACCTATTACCGCATTTAATCTTCAGATCAGCCCCCCGTGTGATGGTGGCATCGTGGTTATGCAAGAAACCCTCTTTGTTCCCAGAATTGACCACTAAAGTATTTAGTGGTCAAATTACTTGCTTTATGTATTTTGCTAAAGAAATGCCATGATGTCTGGGATGTCCTTTAACATTCTTCAGCTGCCCAGCCAGTGTGACTCAGTGGATTGAGTGTCATTCCAGGGACTAAGAGGTCTGGGGTCGATTCCCAATCAGGGCACATGCCTGGGTTGCAGGCTAGACTCCCAGTATGGGGCGTGCAGGAGGCAGCCAATAGATGTTTCTCTCTCACATCAATATTTCTATCTATCTCTCCCTTCCTCTCTCTTTAAAAAAATCAATAAAAACACATTTTAAAAAAGAAAATAAATAAATAAACTTCAGCAAAGAAGAATGTTAGTAACTGTTAAATCCAGTGATGAATATATAGTTCATTATTATATTCTTTTTACTTCATATGTATTTTAAAAGTCAGCCCTATGAGGTCACCTCCCATCATTTTCACTTTTCCAGACGGAAAATGGAACCACAGAGAGGCTAGTTGACTTGTCCGTGAACACTCAGCTAGAGTGAGAGCGCAGCTGGGGACCAAGCGCAGACGCGCCAGCTCCTTCCGGCTCTGCTCTCACAGCCCCTGGGCCCAACGGCCTTCTGGCCCTTCCACGGGGCGACCCTGGATGAGTCTTCCCCCTCTGAGTCTCCATTTCCTCATCTCTAAGATGGGCCAAGGACTGTTCCCCTGCAGGGCTGTGAGAACTGAATGAGATGAGATGGGCAGTGCTTGGCACGTGGCCCTCGTTGTTATGACAACAGGTGTCCAGTGGTTACTGAACACCCGACCTGGGCCAGCATGGTGCTGGGCCTTTGGGGGAGTCCGGTCCGTGGGAGAGAACAGCATCTACTCTCCCACACCTACGGAGGATGACACGCCCCATGACCGCACCCAGAAGTGCAGCGGATAGGCTGTTTTGGGGGGTTCAGGAAGTCTGGCCTAACCCTACCCTGCCTGGAATCAAGAGAGGAGGTCCTCAGGTCGAGGGCAATACCTGGGTGCCCTCCTGCAGGACAGCCACCCCCTGCATCGGTGACGTGATCCAGAAACTGGCCCCCTTCCTGAAGATGTACAGTGAGTATGTCAAGAACTTCGAGCGAGCCGCTGAGCTGCTGGCCACCTGGTCTGACAAGTCTCCCCCCTTCCAGGAGGTTCTCACTCGAATTCAGGTGAGGTTGGGGTGGGGGCGGGGCAGAGCCTGCGCTGCCACCCCCATGTGCAGTGGCTCCGTTTCCCCAGCAATTTGGGGCACCTCCCAGGCTCAGCGCTTCCATGAACTCCCCCACCCCGCCCCGCTCTCACCCCACACTCTTCGCCCCCATCCCTCCCCAAGAGCAGCGAGGCCTCGGGCAGCCTGACCCTGCAGCACCACATGCTGGAGCCCGTGCAGAGAATCCCACGCTATGAGCTGCTGCTCAAGGAATACGTCCAGAAGCTGCCAGCCCAGGCCCCAGACCGGGCTGATGCCCAGAGTGAGGACACCCCGGAGGGCCCCGGGGGCTGGGGAGGCCTGAGCTGTTCCCAGATATTTTCTGAGCACTTGCTAAAATGCTTATAATGAGTATCTGCCATTGACTTCAATCATTGGTACTTGGGAGACATTATCTATGCCCTTAGCCATTTTTTATAGACAAGGACACTAAGTCCCAGAGAGGTTAAGTGACTCGCTCAATGTCACACAGCCAGAAGGGATCAGAGCTAGGATTTAAAGCCATGCCTGTCTGAGGTCAAAGCCCATGCCTTCCCTCTGGGTCTGGCTTGGTTTGGGGACCAGTGAGAGACACAGAAGCCAACCACCTAAGTCCTGTCTTTCCGTGGCTTCCAGTCTCCACCTGCGTGGGAAATGGCCCCCA
The DNA here is from genome assembly GCA_030848825.1 of Tadarida brasiliensis. Taxonomy (NCBI): domain Eukaryota; kingdom Metazoa; phylum Chordata; class Mammalia; order Chiroptera; family Molossidae; genus Tadarida; species Tadarida brasiliensis. The sequence continues at coordinate 10,636,616 of CM061262.1, forward strand.
TCACCCACACACCTCACATGCTGGGCTGCACGGGCAAGGCAGAGCTGCCCCAGGGGTGCTCATGGCAGGCCCTGAGGCTACTTCGTCAAGCCTCAAGGACCTCCTGCCTCAGCCACCAGCCCCAGATTTTCGGGGGATAACTTTGGCTCTGCACTTCCCCCCCACTCCCCCCCAGAAGCCCTTGACTTGATCTTCTCAGCCGCACAACACTCCAATGCAGCCATCACGGAGATGGTGAGCAGCGCAGCCCCCAGGGGAGGAAGCAGGGGGGGGGGTCCCCAGGAGCCCTGTCACCTCCTCCCTGCCCTCTCAGCCTCCCTGCCCACCCAGGTCTCTGCATTGCTCATCCCCAATCCCTATCACTGGCCCCACTGCTGCCCCCACCCCCTCACACCTGTCCCTGTCCACACAAGGCAAACCTTCCAGAAGGAGGTGGGCCCTGCCGGCCTGGGCTGAGGGTACACCCCTGTCTGTCCGCAGGAGCGGCTGCAGGACCTGTGGGAAGTGTACCAGCGCCTGGGCCTCGAAGACGACATAGTGGACCCCTCCAACACCCTGCTCCGCGAGGGCCCGGTCCTCAAGATCTCCTTCCGCCGCAGAGACCCGGTGGAGCGCTACCTGTTCTTGGTAGGGGATGCTGGGCCCCCCGCCCCGAGGGAAGGCCTGGCCACACTGCCCAGGTTCTGGCTGCCAGAGGAACAGGGAGAGCCTGCCTCTGTCCTCCTCTACTTTGGCACCGGCTGACTTTGGACAAGGGCTGGCTCCAGGCCTCAGGGATTTCCCAGGGAGGGGGTTCCCAGACGCGCCCTAGGAAGCAGAGTCAGCACTTGAACCCAGTCCTTTGGGCTCCAAAGCCTGTGGTATTATCTGTGCTCTAGGAGTGCACAGCAGGGGGGATTTAGGTTAGCTACTAGGAAGAACTGCCTGGGTTTGCACTGAAGACGCCAAGGGTCTCTTGGAGATCTGGAAATTGGTCCTGCCTGGTGGTCGGGGGCAGGAGCGACACCTCCATAAGCCCCTGTGCCCCTGAGCCCACAGGTAGGGCAACCCTGCAGTGACATCCTAGTTGGGTTGGGGGCCTCTCAACCTGTGACATCCTGGGAGCTGGCCCAGAGTGTGGCGAGAGGGGAAGGAGAGCCCTGGCGCTGGGGTCCTGCCCCGCCTCTGCACACACGCCCTGTTGTGTCCCCTGCAGTTCAACAACATGCTGCTGTACTGTGTGCCCAGGGTCATCCAGGTGGGCGCCCACTTCCAGGTGAGGACCCGCATCGACGTGGCGGGGATGAAGGTGAGAGGCGCCCCTGCCACTGCCAGGCTTCACCCCCAGGGGGGACCCAAGGAAGGGGGGTAGCAGGAGGGGCGACCCAGAACCGAGGCCTGGCAGGATCCAAGCCAACGTGGACACAGAAGAGTTTGGGGTTAGAGCTGCCCATCTGGGCGCCCAGCCTTCCTGTCCAGGTCCCTTCCCAGCCCCCACAGGCCTTTGGGGCGCCCACCCCAGCCTGGCTTCACTTGGGTTTCCCTACCTCTATACCAGTGCTCCCAAAACTCGAACACGTGCCTGAGTCCCCTGCGGGTCTTGTTAAAATGTGGGCTCTGCCCTGGCCGGTTTGGCTCAGAGGTTAGAGCCTTGGCCTGTGGACCAGAGAGTCCGGGGTTCGGTTCCCGCTAAGGGCACGTACCTCGGTTGCAGTTTGTCCCCGGCCCTGGTTGGGGTTATGTGGGTGGCAACCACTCGATGTGTCTCTCTCATGTCGATGTTTCTCTCTCTCTCTTCCTCCCTCTCTCCCTCCTGCTCTATCTCAGGATAAATGCAAAAATGTCCTTGGGTGGGATTAAAAAAAAAAAAAATGAGGGCTCTGATTCAGTAGGTGGGGGCCTGAGATTCTGATTTCTAGCCAAACCCCGCAGTGCTGACACCGCAGGTCCACAGGCCACACTTTGAGTGGGAAGGGTCTGCACTGTCAGCTCAGCTGGGTCCAGACTGTCATGTCCCCGTCCAGAGATGGCCACGGCGGTCACCGCGGATCGGGCCCTGCCTCTTCCCATCAGATCCTCATAACAGCCCTGTGATGAAGGGGCTTTATTATCCCCTGCATTTTCAGTTTTTTAAAATCTTTTAAAATGAATAATTTTATTACTTTAAAAATATAGATAATACACATTCCAAAATCAAACAATAATAATAATAAAAAAGCAATGCAAAGTCTCCTCCCCACTGCATCCCTGGTCCTGTTCCTGGAGGCCGCCAGGGCTTCTTCGGAGGCCTCCCAGAGGTGGTCTTCGCATACACAAACCAATGCCGTATTGACTGTCGCTTCCTTTTGCTTCCCATAAACAGCGAAACTTGTTCACACACACTATTCTGCACTTTGCTTTGTTGACTAACTCCTGGTTCGGAGACTGCTGCGTGTCCCCTGTCACACACGAGGGGTGTCTCCCTTTTGCTCAGCTGCGTAGTGTCCCAGGGTGAGGGTGGGCGGCGGTTCGCTCAGCCAGGCCCAGGGCCCCACTGAGGGACGTTTAGATTGTTTGCAGTTGTCAGTCTCTGAATAACTGTGTGCAGTTTGCCTGTGTGTGAGTATATCTGTAGTTAATTCTATTTTTTAAAATAAGGCAATAGCCCTGGCCGATGTGGCTGAGTTGGTTGGAGCATCGTTTCATACACCAAAAGGTGGCTGGTTCGATCTCAATTGATGTTTCTCTCTCACATCAATGTCTTTCTGTCTCCTTCTCTCTCTCTCTCCCTTCCTCTCTCTAAAATCAATTTTTTTAAGTAAAAAATAGTTTTTTTTATTGTTTCTTTTCTTTAAAAAAATTAAAAAAATTTTTTTTCCCTTTATTGATTTTAGAGAGAGAGGAAGGGAGAGACAGAGAGAGAGAGACTGATGAGAGAACATCGATTGGCCGCCTCCTGCATGCCCCCCACTGGGGATCGGGCCCACAACCTGGGCATGTGCCCTGACCAGGAACCGAACCAGCGACCTCTTGGTGCATGGGTCGATGCTCAACCACTGAGCCACACCGATAGGGTATTTTTTAAAAAAATAAATAAGGTAACAAACTGTGATACATCCAGGCAATGAAATATATTCAGTGATAAAAAGAAATGAACTATCAATCCTGAAAAGTCATGGAGAAACATTAAATGCACATGACTAAGTGGAGGAAGCCAGCAGGAACAAGCTACCTACTGCATGACTCCAACCACATGGCCTTCCCGAAAAGGCAGAACTATGCAGACAGTAAGAAGATCAGTGGTTGCCAGGTGTTGGGGGGTGGGGGAGAGGGATGAATAGGCAGAGCACAGAGGATTTTTAGGGCAGTGAAAGTAATTTGTATGATATTATAATGGAAGAAACATGTCATTATACATTTTTCCAAACACACAGAATATATGACACCAAGCATGAACCCTGACATAAACTCTGAACCTTGGGTGATAATGATGTGTCCATGTAGGTTCATCAGTTGTAATGAGTGCCCCGCAATGGTGGGGTGTTGGCAGTGGGGGTGGTTGTGCATGTGTGGGGTCTGGCGGGGGGGATATGGGAATTCTCTGTACCTTCCTCTCAATTTTGCTGTGAACTTAAAACTGCTCTAAAAAATTGACTTTAAAAAAAATAAGGAAATTTGCCTGGCTAGTGTGGCTCAGTGGTTGAGCGTCGACCCATGCACCAAGAGGTTGCCAGTTCGATTCCCAGTCAGGGCACGTGCCCAGGTTGTGGGCCCGATCCCCAGTGGGGGGCATGCAGGAGGTGGCCAATCGATGTTCTCTCTCATCGATGTTTCTCTCTCTCTCAAATCAATAAAGAAAAATTAATAATAATAATAATAATAATAATAATGAAGCCAAGGCCCAGAAAGGCTAAGTAACTTGCTTGAGGTCAAACCAGGATTGAAGATCCAGGTATAACAGAGTCCAGAGCCCCTGTACCTAATCACCAGACTACACTGTCTCCTATGAAGGCTTCACCCCAGAGGGATAAAGCTCATGGCAGAATTGCAGGCACAGGGGAGGAAACGGTGGGGACCTTCTTGATCGCTCCTCTCTGACCCGTCCTGAGTCCATGTGTGTCCTGAGGGCTGGGGTTGGAAGAAGCATGTGCAGGCTTGTTTTAATTTATTTATTTTTTAATTTTTCAACTACAGTTTGTATTCAATATTATTGTAGCATTTGTATTAGTTTCAGGTGTACAGCATAGTGGTTAGACAATCATATACTTTACAAAGTGTTCCCCCCAATATTTTCAGTACCCACCTGACACCATACATAGTTATTACAGTATTACTGACTGTATTCCCTCTGTTGTACTTCACATTCCCACGGCTGTTTTGTAACTACCAATTTGTACTTCTTAATCCCTTCACCTTTTTCACCCATTTCCTCAGGCCCCTCCCCTCTGACAGCCATTAGTCTGTTCTCTGTATCTATGAGTCTGTTTCAATTTTGTTTGTTCATTTATTTTGCTCTTTAGATTCCCCATGTAAGTGAAATCATATGGTGTTTGTCTTTCTCTGACTGACTTATTTTACTTAGTTTAATACCTTCTAGATCCATCCATGCTATGGCAAATGATAAGATTCATTCTTTTATATGGCTGAGTAATATTTAATTGTATATCTGCACCACAGCTTTTTTATCCACTAATCTACTGATGGGCACTTGGGCTGCTTCTAGATCTTGGCTATTGTAAATAGCGCTGCCATGAAATAGGGGTGCGTATGTTCTTTCGGATTAGTGTTTTAAGTTTTTTGGATACATACCCAGAAGTGGAATCGCTAAGTCATAAAGTGGTTCCATTTTTAATGTTTTGAGGACGCTCTATACTGTTTCCCACAGTGCTTGAACCAGTCTGCATTCCCACAGCAGTGCACAAGGGTTTCTTTTTCTCCACATCCTTGCTAGCACTTTTTGTTTATTGATTTATTGATGATAGTCATTCTGACAAGTGTGAGGTGATACCTCATTGTAGTTTTAGTTTGCATCTCTCTGACAATTAGTGACATTGTGCATTTTTTCATATGTCTATTGGCCATCTGTATGTCCTCTTTGGAGAAGTGTCTATTCAGGTCCTTTGCTCATTTTTTTCATTGGATTGTTTTGTTTGTTTGTTTGTTTTGTTTTTGGTGTTGAGTTGTCTGAGTTCTTTATATATTTTGGATATTAACCCCTTATCAAATGTGTCATTGGCAAATATCTTCTCCCATTCACGAGGTTTTTTTTGTTGATGGTTTCCTTTGCTGTGCAAAAACTTTTTAGTTTGATGTAGTTTCATTTGTTTATTTTTTCCTTTTGTTTCCCTTGCCTGAGGAGATATAGCAGAAAAATATTGCTAAGATAGATGTCAGAGATTTTGCTGCCTATGTTTTCTTCTAAAACTTCTATGGTTTCAAGTGTTATATTTGTCTTTAATCTATTTTTAGTTTATTCTTGTATATGGTGTAAGAAGGTGGCCTAGTTTCATATTTTGTATGTATGTGTCCAATTTTCCCAACACCATTTATTGAACAGACTGTCTTTACCCTATTTTATGTTATTGCCTCCTTCATCAAGTATTAATTGACCATAAAGGCATCAGTTTATTTCTGGGCTCTCTATTCTGTTCCATTGATCTATATGTCTGTTTTTATGCCAGTACCAGGCCAGCACATGGCCTTGTAGAATAGTTTGATATCAAGTAGCGTGATTTCTCCAACTTTGTTCTTCTTTCTCAAGATTGCTGTGACTATTCAGGGTCTTTTGTAGTTTATATAAATTTTTGAATTATTTCTTCTAGTTCTGTGAAATATGCCATTAGTATTTTTTTCTTTTTAAATTTATCTTTATTGTTGAATGTATTACAGATGTCCCCCCTTTTCTCCTCCATTGACTCCCTCCTTCCTGCTCCCGCCCCCCTCCTGCCTTCCCCACACTATTGTCTGTGTCCATTGATTACGCATATATGCATAGAGTTCTTTGGTTTATCTTTTCCCACCCCTCTCCCCCTTCTCATTGAGATTCTTCAATCTGACAACCAATTTGTACTTCTTAATTCCTTCACCTTTTTCATCCATCCCCCTACCCCCCTCCTATCTGGCAACCAACAAAAATTTCTCTGTATCTATGAGTTTGTTTGCTCATTTTGTTTGTAGATTCAATTGTTGATAGATATGTATTAATTGCCATTATATTGTTCATATTTTTGTTCTTCTTCAAGAAGACCCTTCAACATTTCATATAATACTGGTTTGGTGGTTAGCTTTTTCTTGTCTGGGAAACTCTTTATATGTCCATCAATTCTAAATGATAACTTTGCAGGATAGAGTAATTTTGGTTGTAGGTTCTTGCTTTTCATCACTTTGAATATTTCTTGCCACTCCTTTCTGGCCTGCAGGGTTTCTTTTGAGAAATCAGCTGACAGTCTTATGGGAGCTCCGTTGCTTTTCTCTTGCTGCTTTTAAGATTTTTCTCTTTGTCTTTAACCTTTGGCATTTTGATGATGATGTGTCTTGGTGTGGACCTCTTTGGGTTCATCTTGTTTGGGACTCTCTGTGCTTCCTGAACTTGTATGTCTGCTTCCCTCACCAAGTTAGGGAAGTTTTCTGTCATTATTTTTTCAAATAGGTTTTCAATTTCTTGCTCTCTCTTTTCTCCTTCTGGCACCCCTATGATGCGAATGTTGGCACACTTGAAGTTGTCCAAGAGGCTCCTTACACTATCCTAATTTTTTGGATTCTTTTTTCTTTTTGCTGTTCTGATTGGGTGTTTTTTGCTTCCTTATATTCCAAATCAATGGTTTGCTTCTTGGCTTCACCTACTCTATTGATTCCCTGTAAATTATTCTTTATTTCAGTTAATGCATTCTTCATTTCTGACTGGTCCTTTTTTATGCTTTTGAGGTCCTTATTAAGTTCCTTGAAGTTCTCGCTAAGTTCCTTGAGCATCTTTATTTATTTATTTATTTTTTTGTATTTAGATATTTCTTTTTTTATATATAATTTATTTTATTATTAATTTGTTTTTGTTACAGATGTTTTTCCTTTTTTCCCCCATTGACACCCTCCTCCCCCTCCCCTTCTCCTCATCCCCATCCCTGTTGTCCATGTCCATTGGTTATGCACCCATGCACATAGGCTCTGTGATTTATCTCTTTCCCCCGCCTCCCCCCCTCCTCTGAGGCCCGTCATCCCGTACTCCACCTCCATGTCTCTGGGTCAATTTCGTTGTTCAGTTTGCTCAGTTCTCCTGTGTGTTGCCGGCTTCCTCCGTTGGTGTGGGGGTCGCTCAGCTCCCTTGCTCCGCCTGGGTTCCTCCGTGGTGGGGGGGGTTGCCCGGCTCCCTCGCTCCGCCTGGGTTCCTCCGTGGTGGGGGGGTCGCCCGGCTCCCTTGCCCTTGAGCATCTTTATAACCAGTGTTTTCAACTCTGCATCTGTTAGAGTCCTTATCTCCATTTAATTTAGTTCTTTTCCTGGAGTTTTGTTCTATTCTTTCATTTGGGACATGTTTCTTTGTCTCCTCAGTTTGGCTGCCTTCCTCTGTTTGTTTCTATGTATTAGGTAGAGTTGCTATGTCTCCTAGGCTTGGTAGGGTAGTCTATTGTAGTAGGTGTCCTGTAGGGTCCAGTGACACAGCCCTCCTGGTCACCCCAACTGGGCCCTCAAGGTACACACCTCATATGGACTGTCCACCCTTCTGTAGTAATTGAGTCCTGATTGCTGTTGGCACATCAATGGGAGGGATTTACTCAAGCTGATCAGCTGCAAGGACTGGCTGTACCCACTGACCACTGACCTCTTACTACCTTGAAGGATCAGCTGTGTAGGGCCCACCACACAGAGCAAGACTTACTTCAGCAAGGCTGCGGTACCAGCTGAGTCCACTCCTTGAGTGTGTCACTTGTGGAAGTGGTTGGGTGGTGGTGCTTTGATGTGGTCTGAAGCTGTCCACTGGTTGCACTGGGTGTGCTGGCTCTGGGGCAAGGTCAACCACTGCTTGTGTCCTACCTGGGGCCACCGGGCATGAGCTACAAAGCAATCTACAGATGGCTGTCTCTTGTGTTGGTCTTAGAGGTGCCCAGGCAAAGCCAAGCTGTGAACCAAGGTTGGCTGCTTATAATGCCAGGCCTGGGACCAATTAGTGAGAGGTATGGGGCTCACTGTGGCCAGATGCTGCTTGTTTGAGATAATTTAGGAAAATGAAGCAGGAGCCAAGACAGGCCAATCCTATGGTAAAGCCACTGGAAACAGCTTGGGTGGGCCTGAAAGTTGGGTGGGCAGGGCCTCAGGGAATCACCAGGGCAGGGCAAACAGTGTAAGCCAGGTTGCTGGAGTCCCAGATGTGGTGCCCATCTGCCTGCCCCATGGGGCATGGGCTCACCCAAGGAACAATGGCCTTTGCCAGTACTTCTGTCTGAGATAAAGCTGCCCTATAGCTCTCACCCCAATGCCAAACAACTCAATTCTTCCCTGTACGTCTCTGGTGTCTTTCAAGCTGCCTCCCCTCCACGGTGGAGCTCAGAGAGAGTGGGTCTGAGTAAGTCTGTGCGCGGGCCCTTTAAGAAGAGCTGCCTGGGATTCCAGCAGCCACAGCCTCCCTCAGCCTCAGTTCCCACTGGTTTTTCCAGCCAGAAGTCATGGGGACTTCTCTTCCTGGCACTGGAACCCTGAGCTGGGTGCCTGGTGTGGGACGGGGACCCCTCACTCCTCATGGAGGACCTTCCCAGCTGAGGTATCTCTCTGGATCCACCACACGTGGGTGTGGGACCAGCCCGTCCATGCCTTCGCCCCTCCTACCAGTCTCCATGTGACTGCTTCTTTCATTTCGTAGTTGTAGGACTTCTAGTCAGCTTGGTCTCAGGCGGTTCTGAATGATGGTTTTCCTGTAGTTTACTTGTAATTTTGATGTGGTTGTGGGAGGAGGCGATAACGTGTTTACCTGTGCCACCATCTTGACTGGAAGTCACCATTAGTATTTTGATAAGAATTACATTGAATCTATAGATTTGGGTAATATGGACATTGTAATGATGTTAATTCTTTCCATCCATGAGCACGGTGTATGCTTCTATTTATTTGTATCTTCTTCAATGTCTTATAATTTTTTGAGTACAGGTCTTTTACCTCCTTGGTTAAATTTATTCTTAGGTAATTTTTTGATGCAATAATAAATGTGATTGTTTTCTCAGTTTCCTTTTCTGATAGTTCACTATTGGTGTATAAAAATGCAACCAATTTCTGAGTATTTATTTTGTATCCTGCTCCTTTACCGAATTCACTTATCAGTTCTGGTAGTTTTTTTGGTGGAATCTTTAGCATTCCTTATATACAATATCATGTCATCTGCAAATAATGACAATTTTACTTCTTTCTTTCCAAATTGGATGCCTTTTTCTTCTCCTTCTTGTCTGATTGCTGTGGCTAGGACTTCCAGTACTATATTGAATAAGAATGGTGAAAGCAGACATCCCTGTCTGGTTCCTGAGTTAAGGGAAACACTTGTAGTTTTTGTCCATTGAGTGTGATGTTGACTGTGTGTTTGTCATATATGGCCTTTATTATGTTGAGGTATGCTCCCTCTATTCCCACTTTGCTGAGAGTTTTTATCATAAGTGGGCTGGATTTTAGCAAATGCTTTTTCTGCGTCTATTGATACGATCATGTGATTTTTATCCTTCATTTTGTTTATGTGATGTATCACGTTGATTTGCAGATATTGTACCAACTTTGCATCCCCGAAATAAATCTCACTTGATCATGGTGTATATTTTTAATGTATTGCTGGATCTGATTTGCTAATATTTTGTTGAGGATTTTTACATCTATGTTCATCAGGGATGTTGGCCTATAATTTTCTTTCTTTGTAGTGTCTTTATCTGGTGCTGGAATTAGGATAATGCTGGCACGTGTGCAGGCTTGTATTTCTGGGATGAGACTGAGAAAGACAGGTTTATGAGGAGTTATATAGGAGTTATATGGAGACAGGCAGCCCCGTCTTAGTACTGGCAGAAACCCAGGCATAGAAAAGAAGAGGCAGAGATCAACAGAGACTAAAACAGAGTCATTAGAAAAAATACATAAAGATGGGGCTGAGAATGTCAGACACTTAGGCATCATAGGCCCGGTGCGTTCTGGGGTTTCCTGGCATCTGCCCATCCCAATGAGCATGTTCCCCGCAGGGCATGTTCTGTGCTCCAGTGGCCACACAGCACCCTCTCCTGGAGGGCACAGGCCTGGCAGGTACAGAGCAGTCCGCCCACCCTCGTCTGCGTGGGAACCATTTTCTGAGTCTGAGGTTTGGAGGCAGGTCTGACCTTCAACCACCATGATGTTTCCCACTGGCCTATGCCCCCTGGCCTCCTCCCCCTGGGTGTCAGGGAAGCCTAGTTCTCAGCAGCCGATTCTCCCCGAGGTCTGACTGACCTGGTCCTAGTGCTGTGCCATCCTGCACAGGGCCAGCCTGGGAAGAAGGAGGGAATGTGAGGCACACACGCAGGCCCTCACGTACAGCTGTCAGGTTCACGGTGGGAGCACACCTCAGCCACAGCAACCGGCACAGGTGGTGTACTTACATCTCTCCTTGTCCAGCAGAGGGCAGTCAAGTGTCTTGTTGCAACAATACCTGGCTGTTATGCCAGTTTGCCAACAGATGTCAGTAAGGTGTTTGGAGGAAGTGGTGTCTTCTGCTAATTGGCACAAAGGCACTGTGTGGACTAGGAGGGGCCCGAACCAGCCCAGACTTGGGGGTGGTTGAGACTGGACACTCAGGAAAGTGTCCTCTAGAAACCTTTATCCTGTCTCTGCAGAGGTAGGTGGTCCTGGACCCCAGGTCAGGAGCTGCCCCATTTCTGTTAAAAGCATCATATTTCTTCCTACCTCTGGACTCCAAACCTTAGACTTCTCCCTTCTTTTCCCTCTCCCCTCTCCCTCACCCAATTAGTCATGGAGTCTTGCCAGATTTCTTGATATTGTCCCCCAGGTAGAAACCTCTCCCCAGGTGCAGGCAGGCCCTGGCAGGCCTCCACCATTTAAATTATCACTTCCTAACTGGTTCATCCCTTATACCAGTGGTTCTCAACCTTCCTAATGCTGCAACCCTTTAATACAGTTCTTCATGTTGTGGTGACCCCCAACCATAAAATTATTTTCGTTGCTACTTCATAACTGTAATTTTGCTACTATTATGTCTTAGGCGACCCCTGTGAAAGGGTCGTTCGACCCCCAAAGGGGTCGCGACCCACAGGTTGAGAACCGCTGCCTTACACACAACTGCAGGAGTGACTTCCCAAACACCTCTTTCCGCATGAGCTTCTCCGTTTATAAACCCTCAGAACCTCCCCGTTGCCAAGAGTGTTGAGTCCAAATCACATCAGGCCGTGACAGAGGGGGGCAGACTGGTTCTGTGGGCCCGAAGGGTAGACTAGGCCTAGCGTGCAGAAGGGTGTTCCCAGAGTCCGTGCTCTCTGGGGTGTGGTGGGCCGCCCTGGAAGTCGTCACATGTGGCCGGGGGACAGCAGAGGGGCTCAGGTGTCAGATGGATGCAGTGACAACCAAGTTCCCCCACGCCAGGGCTCTTGGGCTCTAAGTCTGCGTCTTAGCTTCCCTTTGTGACGCTCCACACTACTAGGAGACGTCTGTGCTTACAGGACTCTGGGGTTGGGTGGAAACAGATGTCCTTCCATTTCACCCTTGGGGACCAAAAACCCGAGTCTGAGTCCTCATTCTGCCATTCACATGCTATGTGACCTCTGGCAGGTCTCTTGCCCTCCCCGAGTCTCCATTTCCTCATCTTCTAAATGAGGGTGATAATACCTGCCTCCCAAGATGGCTCTGAAGATTTTCTTGAACTTTTTATTATGAACATTTTAAACCAAGAAAGTAGAAGCGCTGTATCCTCATCACCTGGCTTCAGCAATTGCAGCTCAAGGCCAGTCCTGTTTTCTCAGCATTTCCTCCTTTTTTTTTTCTCTGAGATTCTTTTTTTTTTAATTTAATTTTTTGTTTCTTTATTGATTTTAGAGAGAGAGGAAGGGAGAGGGAGAGAGAAATAGAAACATCCATGAGAGAGAACATCGATTGGCTGCCTCCTGCATGCCCCCCACTGGGGATCGGGCCCACAACCTGGGCATGTGTCCTGACCGGGAATCGAACCAGAGACCTCTTGGGTCAACGCTCAACCACTGAGCCACACCGGCTAAGCATGCATTTCCCCTCTTAATCCCCCTTTTTCACTGGATTATTTAAGAGCAAATCACATATGATTTCACCTGTAAATAATTCAGTATGTCTCTGTTAGAATAACTTTTTTTTTTTTTTTTTGCCCTAAAAGATAACAACAGTATTATTATCACATCTGACAAATTGAAAACAATTATTTAGCCTGGCCAGTGTGGCTCACTGGTTGAGCATCGACCCATGTACCAAGAGGTTGTTGGTTCGATTCCCAGTCAGGGCACATGCCCAGGTTGTGGGCCTGATCCCCAGTGGGGGGCATGCAGGAGGCGGCCAATCGATGTTCTCTCTCATCAATGTTTCTATCTCTCTCTCCCTCTCCCTTCCTCACTCTCTAAAATCAATAAAGGAACAAAAAGAAGAAGGAAAATTATTTAGTAACATTAAGATCCTTTGGTTTTCCTTGACTGTCTCATAAATGTCTTCTCTCAGCTGATCTGTTTGAATCCTTTGTGATATGCTTCTTACATTCCTTTTAATCACTACACTTCCTTCCCTCTCCCACTTTTTCCCCCCATTTATTTATTGAAAAAAATCAGTTCATTTCTCTGGTAGAGTTTCTCATAGTCTGGCTTTTGCTGGCTGCACCCTGTGGGGTCATTCAACATGTCCCAGGGTCTCACATATTTCCTGTAAACGGATAGATAACCCGGAGACCTGACCAGAGCCAGCTACGAAGGAAGCCTGCTGCTGCAGAGAGCCGCTGCCCTCGGGAGGCACATAATGGCTGTTAAGTGTTAGGATTGATCAGTGGCTTCAGCAGTTGTGCGGAGTGAATGAGAACATGTATGGAGGGCCCTGAACTTAGTGGCCGTCAGTAGTAAGCTCTCTCTGACTGGCAGCTTTCCTAATGGCCTTGGGACCCTGTGGCATTCTGGGCAAGAGGATGGTGAAAGACAAGAAGGAATTGATCGCCCAATTTATGGATTTGTTTGAGGGTGGATCTGTATGATCCATGAATGGGGGGGGGGGGTAGAGGGTCTTTTTCTAGGCCCCAGATCTGCTCTTGCAAAAGCTGTGTCCCCAAGCCCAATTTGTGACCCAGTTTTCATTTCTGGTGAATCATTTGTCAGGAACTGACACCCCTACCTCACATTGTGCCAACTTAGCTGCTGCTAAAATTCCGGGGGCCATAAGCACCACTTGGGCAGAGTGAGGCCAGTGCAGGCCCATTTGCTTGGCCCCCTGGGATTAAGGAAGTGATGGGCAAGCCCCCTTCGCCTGTCCTTGGTCCCTGGAGTTTGAATTGTCCAGTGGGCACAATCCATCACCCTCCACCCCACAGTGCCTGGGGAGTGGGTGGGACAAGTCTGAAGGGCCTCCCTCCTGTTTCTGAGCAGGTGCGGGAGCTGACTGACGCCGAGTTCCCGCACGCCTTCCTGGTGTCCGGGAAGCAGCGCACCCTGGAGCTGCAAGCCCGGTAGGTGGCAGGCTGGGGGCGGGGAGGCAGAAAAACTGGGAGGGGCCAATCTCCATAACACCTGTGTTCACTTTCCGCGCAGGTCCCAGGAGGAAATGATTTCCTGGATGCAGGTATCAGACCAATCCAGGGCTCCTAAGATTCCGACCCCACCGCCCAGGCTGAGGGGGCAGGAGGGGTGCATGCATGAATGGCGGGGGCGGGGGGGGGGGGAGGGGGGCGGCTTACACCTGCCCAGCTGCTCCCTGCTCTTCCTCAGGAGTTGGTTTGTGGCAGTTTGGAGTCAGAACTGAGTTCAGACTTACTGCCACTCACTGTCTAGCTGGTGGCCTGGGACAAATCACTTATTCCTGAGCCTCAGTTTTCACATGTGTTATCTGGGGGTGCTGGCTTCTCTCCCTCACGGCCACCAGCGTGTGCTCAGAGTCCAGCGCCTGGCCCCCGCCGGCTCTCAGCAGTGTCTGTTGAATGTGTGGCGGGATGGACAGATGAACAAGCTCTCCCTGCCACCCCTTTAACCACCTCCCTGTGCCCCCTCCCCAGGCCTGCCAAGCAGCCATTGACCTAATTGAGAAGCGGAATGAAACGTTCAAGGCTGCAGTCCAGGGCTCTGAGGGAGCCACCCAGGGGCAGGAGGTAAATGAAGACTGTGTGGTCCTCCCTGGAGCCGCCAGCCTCGCACAGGGCTCATCCCTCTCTGCTCCTCCCTGGCCAGCTCAGAGGGCAGGAGGTCACCCCCAGGAGTGATTTGAAGGGACCAGGGAAGCCCACCCTACTTGGAGACTCAGTGCCAAAGGTTCCCCATTAGCAAACAATTCCTGTGAGAGCCTCTGCTAGGAAGGACTCCAGCCTACACAGCCCTGGCCGCGGGGTGTTGCAGGTTCGGGTTGGAGGGTGCCTGAGGAATGGGAGACCTGGGGAAGGTGGAGGCAGGAGGGCTGGGGTCAGGGAGAGGGGCCAGGACCGGATTTCAGATCTGAGCTCTGAACTCTGGCTGGTGTCTCGGCTGAGTCACTAGACCTCTGCGGGCCCCAGTGGCTCCCCTGCAAAACAGGAGTGACAGTAACTGATTCAGCTACATGGAAGGCCCCGGGAAGCTCCCCACAATCCCCACTGCAGGGGGCTGGGCAGGGGCCCCAGGGCTCAGGGAATGCCCGCCCTGCTGCCCCTCAGCTGCAGTCAGAGGAGCTGGGCCTGAGGGCGCCGCAGTGGGTCCGGGACAAGATGGTGACCATGTGCATGCGCTGCCGGGAGCCCTTCAACGCCCTGACGCGGCGTCGCCACCACTGCAGGGCCTGCGGCTACGTGAGTACCCCGCCAGCACCCCGCCGCTCTCCCGCTTCAACCAGTGCAGCCCGCGGTGAAGCAGGCCCTGCAGATCCCCACTCTGTGGATGGGGAGCTGAGGCTGGGAGGTCAAACAGCGTGCTCAGGACACTCCCCAAAGTGACCCCATTAATTCACCTGCTTTCTTACCACCATTTCCGGGGGCTCCAGACCCAGCACCAGGAAATGGTCTCCAGTTTCAGGGTGAGGGGCATGCAAAGCCCTCAGCCCTTCTCCGGCCTTGCCCCCCCCACCTCATCAGCCCCCTGCCTGTTACTCGCCCCCTCCTTGTCCTTCCTTCATGACTGACCTCGGCTAACTGTCCTCTCCTCTTCTCAAGTCCTCAGCACTGCAGCATCTGCCGGTTCTGTTGCTAAGTCTGCCCGCCAGGTTCAGGCCTCAGTTTCCTCACCTGTGCAACGGGGATGGTAATACCTACCCCCAGGGTGGTAGTGAGGACTCAACAAAGGAGGTGCACCCTTCCCTCTCCTCCTCCTTTCCTTCCCTCCTCCAGAGGAGCGAGTCACAGCTGACTGAGAAAGGGACCTGTCCCCTCCAGGCAGATCTTGCTAGCTTTGTCAGCACCTGAGCTGTTCTCTGCTGACACCATAGCCCCTCCATTCTCTCTGCACACGGAGAAGCCCTTTACAACCTTAATCTTGAATGACCTCTGGGGGACAGCAGGCCTGCTGGGCAGGGTGGGGCAGGGAGTTGTCCCCAAATTGCGTTAAAATGCAATCAGAACACAAAGTAAATGTCTAGGCCTGGGGACACACCTATGTTGAGATTTAAGTGACGAATTACATCCCGGATCTGGGGATCAGCTACTGTTCTTGGTGGCTGAGTCCACTCACACTTGCAACTTAGTAAGTAGTTCCTGAAACAATATTTAAAACAGTTAAGGAATACAAAAAGGCACAAAGAACAATATAACACCTGGAAAGCAGGTACATGGAAGACAAAATATTCTGACACTAACTGAAATATATGATCCCTGCCCTGGCCGGTTTGGCTCAGCGGTTAGAGCGTCGGCCTGTGGTCCAGAGAGACCCGGGTTCG
The DNA here is from genome assembly GCA_030848825.1 of Tadarida brasiliensis. Lineage (NCBI taxonomy): Eukaryota > Metazoa > Chordata > Mammalia > Chiroptera > Molossidae > Tadarida > Tadarida brasiliensis. The sequence continues at coordinate 10,652,630 of CM061262.1, forward strand.
GTTCCCGCTAAGGGCATGTACCTCGGTTGCAGTTTGTCCCCGGCCCTGGTTGGTCGTGCGGGAGGCAGCCACTCGATGTGTCCCTTTCACGTCGATGTTTCTCTCTCTCTCTCTCTTCCTCTCTCTCCCTCCCACTCTATCTGAACAAAAAATGGAAAAATGTCCTCGGGTGAGTATTAAAAAAAAAAAGAAAGAAATGTATGATCCCTGATTGGATCCTGGATCAGAAAACAAGAGCAGCTCCAGAGGTCGTTACTGGGACCGCTGGGGGAAATGGGATCATGCGCCATATGTAAATAGTACTATTGTATCGACGTTAAATTTCCTGAGTGTGACCCTGACACTGCGTGTAGGCAGGAGAGTGCTCTTGTTCCTAGGAGACACCAGCTGCATATTTAAGGGTGTGGTGTCATGATAACTATAATTTACACTCAAATGGTTCCAAAAAAATAATACACAGACACAGAGAGAGCTAAAGCAAGTGTGGCAAAAATGTTACAACCAGGGAATTGGGTGGTGGTGGGGTCTCATTGTATTAGTCTTTCAACTTGTCTGCAGGTTTGAAATTTTTTTAAATAAAAAATTGGTGGAGGAGAAAAGAAATTGACACTAATAATGTTAAAAAATTAAATCTCAATACAAAATAAAATACTCCCAAGGTAGTTGAAGCCCCCAGTGTGAGGGTGTGAGGTGCCCATGGCCCAGTCTGGGGCTTTCTCCGGCCTGTGCATACCTTTGTATCCTGTGAGTCATCCTTTCGGTGGTTTGGTGCCCAGTTTCTGTCTCCCGCCTGCCAGACGGGAATCCTGGTGAGGGTGGGGCAGGCCCGGCCTCTCCTGTGGGGCCCTCCCGGTCACGGGCTGTGCCGGCACACCCAGGAGCGCACTGGTGAACAGCCCTCCCCTCCTCTCTATCATCGCTTGCCCTCATTTCCAAGCCCACATCCTGGATTCACGGCGACACCCCAGTCTTCCTGGAAGCCACGTCCTGCAGCACCCGGTGTTTCTTTCCGAGTCTTGTCACGCCGCTTTCACGCAGTCCCTCAGTGTGATCCACCTCGGCCTTCTTGGGGGCCTCTCTGTGGTGGGCTGGGGGTGGGTCCCCTCCCCAGAGTACCCATGGCAGGTCTTCCTGGCACAAACAACCAGCCCATCATTTCTGTATTAGAACGCGCAGACTCTAGGGTTGAACAGAATGCAGAATTTGCATGAATCTTAGAGCTAAACTGGGAACTGGAGGACATGTCCTGTTGGTGGAGGGCCAGCTGCTGCCAGTGAGCTCTGCGGCCCTTGGCGAGTGGCTGCCCCTCTGGCTGCCCTGCGCTCCTTGGGAGGCGAGATAAAGGCCCCAGAGCTGGCTGCTGGTGGGCTGCTGGGAGTCAGGTGAGATGGTAGAGGGGACAGGGAGCACTGGGAGAAGTGACTCAGATGCAAGGCTGTGTGCACGGCAGGCCCCTGGGGTTCACAGCTGCCTTCACTAAAGGGGAATCCGAAGGGGAGAGAAGTCCAGGCACCTGCTGGGGCGGCCAGGTGTCTGCCCCCAGCTGGGGAGGCGCAGAGGTGAGCTCTCTTCCTGCATCTCGGCCTCCAGGCAGTGGCTCTCCGCGGCCAGGGGAAACCCCTCTCCCCTGCATTCCTCCCTGGCTGCTCTCACACCCCACCTCCCCAGCCAAGGTACAAACATGGAAACATGGTCCCCCGCCTGCCTCACCGAACACCCCACGCCCCTCCTGTCCCTCCTCCCTCAGGTGGTGTGTGCCAGGTGCTCCGACTACCGGGCTGAACTCAAATATGACGACAACAGGCCCAACCGAGTCTGCTTCGACTGCTACACATTCCTCACCGGAAATGTGCTCCCTGAGGACAAGGAGGACAAGAGGCGGGGCATCCTGGAGGTGAGGCCACCATTCCTCCATTCAGCCTGTGTACAAGGTGCCCACGTACTGGCACTGTCCTAGGTGCTGAGGAAAAGCCTGCTGTGGCCACACTCTCCCTTCTCTCTCTGCCCAGACACCCCCTTCATCCCCTCCCCCCAAAAGCAACTTTTAGCTCCAGGCTGTCGTCCAGGCTCTTCTACTTCCCCTCTGTGTCCCCACTCAGTAATCTCACAGCCTTTCTGGACAGTCCCTGTTCGCATCCCCCTCCCCTGCCCCATGGTCCCAGGAAGTGAACACAGCTGGTGTTACTGGTTCCATTTTGCAGATGGGGAAACTGAGCCTCCAGGTCAGGGTCCCCACTGCTGGAAAGAGGCAGACTGGAAACTCCATTCTAACTGGAAGGGACTTCAGGGACCTATCCCATGGAGACTCAGACCCAGAGAAGTGACTTGTCCAAGGTCACCCAGTGAGTTAGGAGCCAGCTCTCTGACCTTGCCACAGATGTCCTCTCTGCTGCCCTTGGGGCCCGGCTGGGCCACTCCCACCCACGGGCACTCTCCAGGCTGCTCACCTGCTGCTGGTCAGTACCCATGGGGCACTAGCTGTGTTCAGCTTCGTGCTACAAATACAGTGTAAGCCAGCCCTGCACAGGTTACCACCGCCCTCCGCCCTCCCTCACTAAAGGCCAGGTGGACATCCCCCTGTCCCCAGGGCGTGAGGAGAAGACCCCAGCCCATTCCAGCAGAATTCGGCTCCTGGGTTTCAAGTTGATTCCTTTCCATGGGCATCCACCTGCTTTCCAGTCCTCCCCACTATTTTAGGTCCAGCCCTTGCTCATGCCCTCGCTGACCGTTAGGGCACACAGCCTGCTCCTGGAGAGAGGGGATGGGCAGCCCCTTCTCAGGCCCCAGTTGTGTTCCCTGGGAGAACTTTCAGGTGATAAGCCCTCCCAGCACCTGCCCCGAGGTCAGGCTGGCCAGCTGTGACCACAGGCCCACGATGGGACCTCTCTGAGTCTCAAGGACAAATAACGCTCTTGGCAGGGTTGCTGCAAGGATTAGAAATAGTGATTAGCCAGCTCCCAGCCAAGGTCTGTCACGTAGTGGGGCTGTTCTCTGTTTCAGAAGGGGTCGGCGGCGGGGTCCGAGCAGAGCCTCGAGTGCAGCTTCCTGCAGCTCATCGGGGACAAGTGGGGCAAGAGCGGCACCCGGGGCTGGTGTGTGATCCCCCGAGACGACCCCCTCGTGCTCTATGTCTACGCTGCCCCTCAGGTAGTGCCTCCACCTGCCCCCAGGCCTTGGCTTTCTCACAGCGTGGGGGGGGTTGGGGAGGGTGAGTATTGTTGGCCCCATATCTCAGATGTGGAAACTGAGGCCCAGTGAGGACATAGTTCTCTGGAGTCACAGGATTAGTGGCTTTCAAAGCTGGGTCCAGACTCCAGGGCACAACTGCTGTGTCCTGAAGGGGCAGCCAATTCTCCTCTCCCCAGATGTCCTCCCGCCAGCCCCCTGCCTCATGGGTGTGTGGGAAGTGACAGGCGGGTGTGTGGCTGTGACCTTCAGGAGGCCGAATGGGAGGACAGCGCCCACGCTCTCTCCTTCTTCCCAGGACGTGCGGGCTCACACCTCCATCCCCCTGCTGGGCTACCAGGTGACCACGGGGCCCCAGGGGGACCCCCGGGTCTTCCAGCTGCAACAGTCAGGCCAGCTCTACACCTTCAAGGCCGACACTGAGGAGCTGAGGGACCGCTGGGTGAAGGCCATGGAGCGGGCGGCCAGCGGCTGGAGCCCCAGGGAACCCGAAGATGGGGACCTGTCGGACTGAGCCCAGCAGGCGGCTCTCCCCTCAGAGCCTGGCTCCGCCACAGGCTGCCCCGGGGGCCTCTGTGGCCACCACCCCACGCTGAGCTTTACACAATCGATTTCTAGTTTTCTGTGCCCAGACTATGTGTCCTCATTTAGTGACCGAGTGTCCCGGTTTGCCCAGGGGTGAGGGGGTTCCTGGGATGTGGGACTTTCCGTGGTAAAACCGGGAAAGTCCTAAGTCCCCCAGGACTGTTGATCACCAGTGTGGTTCTCACCCTGGGCTGCACATCAGTATCACCTGGGATCTTTAACATATACCCCTAAAAAATATAAAAATAAACTAAAATTTTTAAAATACCAGTGCCTAGCCCTGGCTGGTGTGGCTCCGTGGTTGGAGCATCAGCTCAAACACTGAAGGGTTGCGGATTCAGTTCCCGATCACCTGGGTTGCAGGTTCAATTCCTGGCCCTGGTCAGGGTGCGTGAGGGAGGCAATCAATTGATGTGTCTCTCTCACATGGATGTTTCTTTCTCCTCCTCCTTCTCTCCCTTCCACTCTCTCTAAAAATCAGTGGGAAAAATATCCTTGGGTGACGGTTAACAAAAGAAAAACCAAAAACAAACAAAAAAACCAATGCCGATAGCCATCACCAAAGAGTTCTGATTTAATTGGGCTGGGATGGGGGAGGCACGGGCATGTCCCAGGAGCACCCACGTGAGTCTGATGCGCAGCCTGGGTTACCCAGACGAAGAAGAAAGAGCAAACGACCACTGGCTGAGCACCTATCAAGTGCCAGGCATCATCATCATCATCATCATCATCATAATAATGATGATAAAAACAGCCCGGCTGGTGTGGCTCAGTGGTTGAGTGTTGACCCATGCACCAAGAGGTTGCCGGTTCGATTTCTGGTCAGGGCACATGCCCAGGTTGTGGGCCAAATCCCCAGTGGGGGGCACGCAGAAGGCAGCCAATCGATGTTCTCTCTCATCAATGTTTCTATCTCTCTCTCCCTCTCCATTCCTCTATCTCTAAAAACAAACAAACAAACAAACAAACAAAAAAAACAGTAAAGAAAAAATACGTTTTTTTAATTAAAAAATAATAATAAAACATTTACTGGGCCACGCACTGTGCTAGGTGCTTGACATGGATCATCTCATTTGACCCTCAGGAGTAATAACCCCATTTTCCAGATGGGACACTGAGTCTTAGAGTGGTTTAATCATTGGCTCAAGGTCACACAGCTGGTGGATGCCAGGGCCAGGTTTCAACCTGATTCACTAAGGTCAGAACTCTATCAGGTGGCAGAGCAATAGGGCAAACAAAGCGGGGAGTCGGGTGGAAGAGGAAAAGGAGGGAAAGAGCCAAGTAAAAGGGGAAGACAGGAGGGAAGAGGTGGGAGGAGGCGGGCAGGGCAGGCACCTCTCAGGCCCCCTGGCTGGCGGGTGAGGCTGCTTTCTCATAAGGAGCCACCAGGGGGTGGCCGAGGTCAACAGGCCGCCAGCCCAGCCTGGGCGCCCACACCCTAAGCCACTTCCATCAGGTCAGACACTGCCAGGCTCTGCCCTAGAAAATGGCAAACGGACAAGTCATAGATCTTTGCCCACTTCCAGGCCCAGCTGTTTGCCTGCCCCCAACCTGAGGCTGCCTCCCTCCTGTCGGGTGTTTTTAAAAACCCAAGAAAACCTAATCGGCGAGACTTCCGGTCAAGATGGCGGCGTAGGTAAACGCGGTATCGCGTTCTCCCACAACCACATCAAAGTTACAACTAAACTACAGAACAACCATCATTCAAAACCGCCTGAAATCGAGCTGAATGGCAGTCTTACAACTACGACATTAAAGAAGAAGCCGCATCGAGACTGGTAGGAGGGGTGGAGGGGCAACGGGCTGGTCCCACACCCACGTGTGCCGGATAAAAATTAGGAGGGTCACCTTGGCTGGGAAGGTCCTCCCTGAGGACTGAGGGGTCCCCGTCCCACACCAGGCTCCCAGCTCAGGGTTCCAGTGCCAGGAAGAGAATCCACATCACTTCTGGCTGGAAAAACCAGCGGGACCTGAGGCTGAGGCGGCTGGAGCCCCCGGCAGCTCCTCTTAAAGGGCCCGCGCACGGACTTACTCGGACTCGCTCCCTCCGGGCTCCAGCGTGCGGGAGGCAGCTTGAAAGGCACCAGAATCATATGGGGAAGAACTGAGCTGTTTGGCATTGGAGCGAGGGCTGGAGAGGCAGCTTTCTCCTGGACAGACGCGCTATCAGAGGCTTTTGTTCCTTTGGTGAGCCCTTCCCTGGGCCAGGCAGACTGCAGCCATATCTGGGACTCCAGCAACCTGGCTCACACTGTTTGCCCCGCCCTGGTGATTCCCTGAGGCCCCGCCCCACCCAACTTTCAAGCCCACCCAAGCTGTTGCCAGTTGCTTTACCATAGGATTGGCCTGTCTTGGATCTTGCTTCAGCTTTTCCTAAATTCTTTCAAACAAGCAGCTCTGGTCTCAGCTAGCCCCATACCTCTCACTAAGTAATACATAGAAACAAACACAGGGAGGCAGCCAAAATGAGGAGACAAAGAAACAGATCCCAAATGAAAGAACAGAACAAAACTCCAGGAAAAGAACTAAGTGAAATGGAGTTAAGCAACCTAACAGATGCAGAGTTCAAAATACTGCTTATAAGGATGCTCAATGGACTTAGTGAGAACCTCAGTGAACTTAGTGAGGGCCTCAAGAGCATAAAAAAAGGACCAGTCAGAAATGAAGGGGGCACTAACTGAAATAAAGAATAGTTTACACAGATGCAATAGTAGAGTAGGTAAAGCCAAGAAGCAAACCATCGATTTGGAATATAAGGAAGCAAAAAACACCCAATCAGAACAGCAAAAAGAAAAAAGAATCCAAAAAAATGAGGATAGTGTAAGGAGCCTCTGGGCCAACTTCAAGTGTGCCAACATTCACATCTTGGGGGTGCCAGAAGGAGAAGAGAGAGAACAAGAAATCGAAAACCTATTTGAAACAATAATGGCAGAAAACTTCCCTAACTTGGTGAAGGAAACAGACATACAAGTCCAGGAAGCACAGAGAGTCCCAAACAAGATGAACCCCAAGAGGCCCACACCAAGACACATCATCATCAAAATGCAAAAGGTTCAAGACAAAGAGAGAATCTTAAAAGCAGCAAGAGAAAAGCAGTTAGGTACCTACAAGGGAGTTCCCATAAGACTGTCAGCTGATTTCTCAAAAGAAACTTTGTGGGCCAGAAGGGAGTGGCAAGAAATATTCAGAGTGATGAAAAGCAAGAACCTACAACCAAGAGTACTCTATCCTGCAAAGCTGTCATTTAGAATTGATGGCCATATAAAGAGTTTCCCAGACAAAGAAAAGCTAAAGGAGTTCATCACCACCAACCATTATTATATGAAATGTTGAAGGGTCTTCTTGAAGAAAAAGATAAAAAAATATAAACAAACAAAAGGCAATAAATACATATCTATCAACAATTGAATCTACAAACAAAGTGAACAAGCAGAACAGAAACATTCTCATAGATACAGAGAACTTTTGTTGGTTACCAGATGGGTGGGGGCTGGGGGGATGGGTGAAAAAGGTGAAGGGATTAAGAAGTACAAATTGCTTGTTAGACTGACAAACCTTAAAGGGAAGGGGGGTTGGGGGTGGGAAGAAATAAACCAAAGAACTTATATGCATGTATGCATAACCAATGGACACAGACAACAGTGTGGGGAAAGGCAGGAGGGGGACAGGAATGGGGAGGAGGGGGGCAATGGGGGAAAAATGAGGAACATCTGTAATACATTCAACAATAAAGATAAGTTTAAAAAAAAAAAAAAAGAAAAGAAAACCTAATTGGCACAATCTCGGGGAACCAGGCTGGCCTTGAGTTCATCCCTTCATTCCACAAGTATTTGCTAAGCATCTTTTTATTTATTTATTTATTTTATCCTCACCCGAGGACATTTTTCCATTTTTTTGTTCAGATAGAGTGGGAAGGAGAGAGAGGGAGAGAGAGAGAAACATCGACGTGAAAGGGACACATCGAGTGGCTGCCTCCTGCATGACCAACCAGGGCCGGGGACAAATTGCAACCGAGGTACATGCCCCTAGTGGAAACCGAACCTGGGTCTCTCTGGACCACAGGCCGACGCTCTAACCGCTGAGCCAAACCGGCCAGGGCAGCATCTTTTTTTTTTAATCCTCACCCAAGAATATTTTTCCATTGATTTTTTTAGATAGAATGGGAGGGATGGAGGGAGAGAGAGAGAAACATTGATGAGAGAGACACATCAATCAGTTGCCTCCTGCACGACCCTGACCAGGGCTGGGGATCCGAGCCCATAACCAAGGTATGGGACCTTGACGGGAATAGTCTGAGGGCCAATGCTCCAACCCTCCAACCACTGAGCCAAACCGGCCTGGGCATGCCAAGCATCTTCTTTGAGCCAAATGCAGATCCTGTGTTAGGGATACAGCAGTCAACGAGACAGACAAAAATGTCTGCCTTCATGGAGTTTATATTCTAGTGGGGAGATAATCAATAAAACAAGTATGTAAAATATAGAGCATATCAGGTGTGATAAGTGCTTACATATGGTGACGAACCATCCTGAACATTCCTTGTTTTACAACCAAAAGTCTCAGGTCCCAGGAAACCCTGCAGTTCCAGACAAACCGGGGTGGTTGGTCACCCTGGTGGAAGAAGAGAAAGCAAGAAGGGGAATGAGGGCCCTGGCCTGTGTGGCTTTGTTGGTTGGGTGTCTGTCCCGTGCACCAAAAGGTTGCTGGTTCGATTCCCAGTCAGGGCACATGCCCAGGTTGTGGGCCCGATCCCCAGTGGGGGGCATGCAGGAGGTGGCCAATAGATGTTCTCTCTCATTGACGTTTCTATCTCTCTCTCTGTCTCACTTCCTCTCTTTCTAAAAGCATTAAAGGGAAAAAAAAATTAAAAAAAAAAAAAGGTTTCGGGCTTGATCCCCAGTGGGGGGCCTGCAGGAGGCAGCCGATCCATGTCTCTCTTTCTCTCCCTTTCTAAAATCAATAAAAACATATTTTAAAAAGAAGATGACAAAGAAGGGGAGTGAGGGAGAATGATGTGTATATATGTATCTGTGAGTGTTTAAAAGAAAAATCAAGGAAGGCCTCACTGAGAAGTTGATGTTTGAACACAACCTCAAGGAAAGAAATAAGGGAGGGAGCTACACAGATATCTGGGGAAGAGCATTTCTGGTAGCAGAGACAGCCAGTGCAAAGGTCCTGGGGAGGAAGCCTGCCTGGTGCTTGCAAAGAACAGTGAGGCGGTGAGTGTGGATGGAGTAGAATAGACAGGAAGGAGATTGTAGGAAAGACATTAGATCATCATTAAACTAAGGTTAGGGGTCAGAGGAGGCAGATGGAGGCCTTCAGAGGGCTGAGTGAGGGAGTCATTGGAAGGATCTGATTCATTTTAACAAACCCTCCAGCTGCTTGTTGCAGTAGACCAAAGGGGTTGAGGGTGGGAGCACTTTATCGGATGTTGCAAGGATCCAGGAGAGAACGGTTGTGGCTTACATCAGGGTTGGAGCAGGGAAGGTGGTGAGAAGGGACAGCATTCTGGATTGATTTTGAAGGTAGAAGGAAGAGACTCCTTATGGAGTGAATGTGGACAGAGAGGAGGAGCCAGCAGTGACATGGGGCCTCTGACCTGAGAACATGGAGGACGGACCTGCCGCTGACCAAGATGAGAAGACTGTGGCAGGTCACGATGAAGAGAAGCTGGGGTGCCCTCATGGACATGCCAGCAGTGGGGTCCCTGAGCTCAGGGTGGGGCTGTAGATGTGGGAGCTGTCATTCCAGAAATGGGGCTTAAAGGGGATGTGAGACAGAAAGAAGAGATCCATGGACCGAGCCCTGTGCACCCCAATATTTTAACTGTGTACATGCCAAAATTTTAACTACACTCCCCCAACATTCTAGCTACACTAACCCTGAATTCTAGCTACATACTCCACAATATTTTAGCAACACTCACCCTGACATTCTGACACTCACCCTGTAATGCTAACTACACACACCCTTACATTCATTCTACATGCACCCCTACATTCATTCTACACGCACCCCTACATTCATTCTAAACGCATCCCTACATTCATTCTACACGCACCCCTACATTCATTCTAAATGCACCCCTACATTCATTCTACACGCACCCCTACATTCATTCTAAATGCACCCCTACATTCATTCTACACGCACCCCTGCATTCATTCTACACCCACCCCTACATTCATTCTACACACAACGCTACATTCATTCTACACGCACCCCTACATTCATTCTACACCCGCCCCTACATTCATTCTACACGCACCACTACATTCATTCTACACACAATGCTACATTCATTCTACACGCACCCCTACATTCATTCTACACCCACCCCTACATTCATTCTACACACAATGCTACATTCATTCTACACGCACCCCTACATTCATTCTACACCCACCCCTACATTCATTCTACACGCACCCCTACATTCATTCTACACCCACCCCTACATTCATTCTACACGCACCCCTACATTCATTCTACACGCACCCCTACATTCATTCTACACCCACCCCTACATTCATTCTACACGCACCCCTACATTCATTCTACACGCACCCCTACATTCATTCTACACCCACCCCTACATTCATTCTACACACAACGCTACATTCATTCTACACGCACCCCTACATTCATTCTACACACAACGCTACAATCTAAATACACTCACTTTTAACTACACTAAACCTGACATTCTAATTACTCATCCTGACATTTTAATTACACATAATCCTACATTCTAAATACACTTATCCTGACAGTCTATTTACACTCACTCCAATATTCTAACTATACTCACCTCTAAATTCTACTATACTCATCCTTAATTTCTACTCACTCTGACATTCTTACTACACTCACCATGACATTCTAACTACACACACCCCAACATTCTAACTACAGACACCCTGACATTCTAACTACACTCACCACTACATTCTCCTACACACACCCCTAGATTTTAACTACACTCACCCTGACATTATAACTACTTACCCTGACATTGTAACTATAACCTGATATTCTAACTACAACCCCTACATTCTAACTACACTCACCCCTATATTCTAACTACACTCACCCTGACGTTCTAAACTACTCACCCTGACGTTCTAACTACACTCATCCTGACATTCTAACTCACCCCTGTATTCTAACTACACTCACCACGACATTCTAACTATACTCACCCTGACATTCTAACTACACTCACCCCTATATTCTAACTACACTCACCACGACATTCTAACTATACTCACCCTGACATTCTAACTACACTCACCCCTATATTCTAACTACACTCACCCCGACATTCTAACTACTCACCCTGACATTCTAACTACACTCACCCTGACATTCTAACTACTCACCCTGACGTTCTAACTACACTCACCCCGACATTCTAACTACATTCACCCTGACATTCTAACTACACTCACCCCTGTATTCTAACTACACTCACCCCTGTATTCTAACTACACTCACCCCGACATTCTAACTACACTCACCCCGACATTCTTACTACACTCACCCCTGTATTCTAACTACACTCACCCTGACATTCTAACTACACTCACTCTGACATTCTAACTACACTCACCCTGACATTCTAACTACTCACCCTGACATTCTAACTACACTCACCCCTATATTCTAACTACACTCACCCTGACATTCTAACTATACTCACCCTGACGTTCTAACTACACTCACCCTGACATTCTAACTACACTCACCCTGACGTTCTAACTACACTCACCCCGACATTCTAACTACACTCACCCCTATATTCTAACTACACTCATCCTGACATTCTAACTACACTCACCCTGACATTCTAACTACACTCACCCCTATATTCTAACTACACTCACCCTGACATTCTAACTACACTCACCCCTATATTCTAACTACACTCACCCTGACGTTCTAACTACACTCACCCCTATATTCTAACTACACTCACCCTGACGTTCTAACTACACTCACCCCTATATTCTAACTACACTCACCCTGACATTCTAACTACACTCACCCCTATATTCTAACTACACTCACCCTGACGTTCTAACTACACTCACCCCTATATTCTAACTACACTCACCCTGACATTCTAACTACACTCACCCCGACGTTCTCACTACACTCACCCTGATATTCTAACCCTGCAGTTATAATTCTGAGAATTTACCCCAGGTGAGGGGGACAGACAGGCCAGTGTGACAAGATTCATTACTTGTTTACAATAGCCCCCAAGCTGGGAACTACTTCAATATACATCCAAAGGAGACTTACAAAGTGAACTTGCCGGTGGAAAGGGATCTCCAGGAAGCTCGCCTGCATCGAGGTGCAGAGCCGTGTGGCTGTTCAAGGACAGGCTGAGATCTCCCTGGGAGGCCTGGGAGGCAAGGTGTTGGGTGAGCGGTAACTACAGAAGGAGCTGACGTTTTAAACACTTGTTGTGTGTCAAGTCCTGTACCGAAGCCTCGGTGGAGATTATTTCATTTAATTTTTGCTACATTAGAAGTGGATACTCTATTCAGATCCTCATTGTACAGATGAGGGGTCTCATCGGGGAGGGTTGAGTAGCTTGCTGGTGGTGGCGTGACACTCGGAAGAAGCAGTGTTCCGAACCCCTGTGCTGGGACACGTTCTGGTCCCGCACCATCGAGGGGCACACAACACACGGCAAGAGCGGCTTTTTGCTTTCTTCTTTTTAAAAGATTGTTTAATTGGTTTTTTTTTTAGAGAGAGAGAGGAAGGGAGAGGGAGAGAGAAACATCAATGTGAGAGAGAACATCGACTGGCTGCCTCCTGCACGCCCCCCACCAGGGATGGAGCCCGCAAACCCTCAGTGCGCTGGACGACGCCCCACCGTCTGAACCACACCGGCCAGGGCCGCTTTCTTCTTCAGATGCTCTGTGGTATATGAACATTTTTTTCAATATCATTTATTACTTCTATAATCACAAGAACAAAAGTGCCCTTCCTGAATTAGGGGGAAGATAAAGGAACAACCAAGGAAGACGCACCTGCCCTGCCCAGGAGCCCTGACCTGGAGTCACTAAAGCATCAGTGCCAGAGCCCAGAGGCAGTGTCCCAGGGCCACTGGGAGGCACCCAGTGGGAATGGGGCCGCTTAGTATTCCGCAAGCGGGAATGGAGACATGAAAATGAGAAGTGACCGAGGGTAGAGCACAGCCTGGACCTGGCCGTACCCAGGGTCTCACTGGAGAGCTGGGGACACTCACTGGAGAGAGGGTGCTGTCCTCAAGGCTATTCTGGGAGCTCAAAGGGGCCTGTGTGATCTAGGGGATCCCCAACCTTCCCTGGCATTCTGAATTCGCTCGCCCAAAGACACTGCAGCCCAGGCTCAGGCTGCACCAGGCAGCCAGACTCTAAGGCAGGCGTGGGGAACCTTTTTCTGCCAAGGGCCATTTGGATATGTATAACATCATTTGAGGGCCATACAAAATCATCAACTTAAAAATCAGCCTGCTATATTTGGTCAAACATTTAATGAACTCACCCCTAATGTGATGGCTGGAACTGCTTCTCTGTGGTGAGGCATGTGATGTGAGCTGCATTGATGATGTGGCTGCTAGCAACTGCGTCTCCAGGTTCGTGTCGGTCAGTCTGGAGCGCAGTCAACTCTTTGTGATGGTCAGTTTTGAAAAGAACTGCTCACAGCAGTAAGTTGTTCCAAACACAGATGCATATTTCAATGCATGTCTCCTCAAAGTGGGAAATTCATCTTTGCTTATGTAGCATTTATAGAACTCAAGCAGAGGGAGGTTGTACCTAGCTTTCAGCTCATCATTGCTTTGCAGCTGAACGATTTCGTGTTGTAGGTTATCAGGCACATCAGCTGGTTCCACATTGAATGGTGTAGCAAAGATGTTCAATTCCATTTATTTACTTTTCACGTCCTTGAATCTTTCATTAAATGACTCAATTAGTTTTTGCACATTCCCCAGCATAGTCAAGTGTCCTAGAAGCCTTTTGTCCTTCCAGAGTGGGGATGTGCACCGTTATTCCTTTCGAGTGGCACTTTCCACAGCCTTAATTTAGCTTCAGATGATTTCACGTTGAAAGCAGGGAGCTGAGAAGCTGGTTGGGGCCCCGCAGCTTGACATTCAGCTCTGAGAGGGACTTGGTAATGTCCACCATGAAGGCTAGGTCACACAGCCACTTGCTGTCACTGAGTTCCCTGACAGGTTTCCCTTCCTCTCCATGAACTGCTTGACTTCATCCTTCAGTTCGTAAAACCTCATGAGCATGTTCCTGTGACTCAGCCACCGCACTTCACAGTGATAAACAAGATCACCGAGCTCGGAGTCAAATCATTCAGTAACACCTCAAACTGGCAGCTTAAACCCTCTGCTTTAGACAAAATGTATGCATGGCACTACTGTTGACATCACATTGTTGAGCTGCAACGACTGTGCCCAGAGACTCTCTTGCTGTCTGCTGCAGTGGCATATAATTAACTCACCGGGATCAAGACTGAAACAGTTCAGTTCTTTCTTGACAAATGCAATTAACTCTCTTTGAGAGCCAACCATGGCTGGAGCTCCATCTATAGGAAGGCCACTTCACTTTTCAAATGTTAGCTCAAGTTTTTCATTGATAAACAAGTCTCTCAAGCAAGTCCTCCCCTCTTGTAGTGTCATGCGTGGCTTCCAGTGACAGCAGTTCCTCTCGCGAGTCAAACTCTGCAGTTATCTCACAAATGAAACCAGCCAGTTGGGCAGTATTTGTTATGTCCGTTGTCTCCTCACGAGCCAGAGAGAAGAATTGGAAATCTCCTGCAGGATTCTTCAGTGTTTTTCGATGTCTTGGGCTAAGTCAGTCATCCGACCTGGGACAGTGCTCCGAGACAAACTAACCCTCTGAAACAGTTTAACTTTGTCTGTGCTAACAGCAGCAGCCACCATGCACCTTCACAGACTCCTCTGCACGGGGCCTCCCTCAGCTTCTCTGCCATTAGCTCGCTCACCACGTCCGAACAACGTTGTCTCTGTCACAGCGAGGCCTCGTGAAAGCGGCTTGTGATTCCAAACTCTGCTGAAGGGCATTGATTTTATCCAGGCGCATTTGGCCTCCCCGTTCATTGAGTTTAGCGTGTTTTGAGCTGCAGTGACGCTCCAGATTGGCTTTTTTCTTTCTTTCTTTTTTTTTTAAATCCTCACCCATGGATATTTTTCCATTTATCTTCAGATAGAGTGGGAGGGAGGGAGAGAGAGGGAGAGAGAGAAACATCGACGTGGGAGAGACACATCGATTAGTGGCCTCCCATGACTCCAACCAGGGCTGGGGACTGAACCGCAACTGAAGCACTTGCCCTTGACAGGAATCGAACCTGCAACTCTGGTCCTCAGGCCGATGCTCTATCTGCTGAGCCAAACTGGCCAGGGCCAGATTGGCTTTTTTCATTACTGCTAACACATCACCACAAACTAGGCACACAGATTTGCCTTTGACTTCAACAAAAAAAATGATCCTTCGTCCATTTCTCTTGGAAAGATCGACACTCTGCATCAACTTTCCTTTTCTTTGTAGACGCTGTTTGTGGGATGTCACACCACTTAGGTTTCAATAACTATCCAGTGTGCGTGTCTCCAGTGATGCGATTATTTTGCTTTGATCGCTGTTCTAATCCTGCATCTTGGATTTGGAACATATCCAATGTTCTTATCTACTCTTGAGGTCTTTTCTGTGTACTGTCATTTCCTTAATCTTTGTCTGAGATTCAGTTTTTGCGAGGATTGTTGACCATGGACGCGTGGATAAAGGTTGGATTGGAGTTATCGTCTGTGTCGACAAAGAAGTTGACAACATCCTTGTCAATCGTCAGAGGCAAGGTCATCAATGTCTCAAGGAATCATCTCAATGCATCTCGTCTCATCATCACCAGATCAAGTAGTTTTGCCACAATGTATTAACACTTTCGCAACATGTACACTCCCAGCCTGGCCAGCACTGACTGTCCTCTGAGTCACACAGTACAGGCAGACGGGTCGTGGGCAGCCGACGAGAAGCATCCATGTCTGTCCCGTCATGTACTCGTATGTGTCCTGTCTATCCCGTAATGGATATTCCTTGCTTGTCCCTCAAAATTTACCTCATTATTGTGAGTCACTTAATATGAAGTTATGTTGCTATGAAAAAAACTCCTAGATGTATTGAATTTCGAGTCCTGTCTGCGGTTGCCTTGGCAGGGCCAGACCAAATGATTTCACAGGCCTTATATGGCCCTCGGGCTGGACGGTCCCCACCCCTGCTCTAAGGGCTTTAAAGTTTTACTACTCAGTCCTCACTTCTAAAAGGCTGGAGGCTCCTCCAGCAGCTGGAGGCTGCGCCTAGAGGGAGAGCCGGTGGGGAGGAGGGAAGGCTGGTGGATGCCCAGGGGGAGCATCTCGGGAGGACCCGAGTCAGCTGGAAGACCTTGCCTCTCCCTCCCTTACCTCCTGGGAGACTCCCTTCCCAGGAGCTGGTCCTGCTGCCGGGCACCCTGGGGCTCTGGGAACAGCATTCATTCACTCATTCATTTCTTCCTGTGTTCATCATTGCTGGCACTGAGTCCTTCCCTGTGCAGGGAGCTCTCAGCACACATCAGCCATTTTCTTCTGTAACAGCCTTTGACATCGGTTCAAGGGTCCATGTTTTACAAATGAGAAAGGTGAAACCAAGCAAGGCTAAATAACCTGTCCATGGTCTCCCAGCCTGTAAGGAATGAACTCAGATTCAAACCCAGGCCCATCTGATTCCAAAATGTGGCCCCAGCCGGCACTGGGTGGCATTTCCCAGTGGTCAGTGGGTCCAGGCCACCAGGCAGCTCTGCCACTTTCTGGCTATATAGTCTGGGGGCAAGACTTCACAGCTCTGCGCCCAGGTTTCCTCACCTGTCAAAGGGGGATAACCACGCTCCTACCTCCCTGGGGCCTGGGGGCTCAACTGAATGATTATGTGCCCAGCACTCAGAACAGAGGTGGCCACCCGTGATTACTGCTGGTGTTCACCCTTCAGCTCTTTGCACGGGTCCATTGGCCTCCACGTGCTGCAATGCACACATTTAGGGGTATCTGGGGATACAAAGTCGAATACATCACAGTCCTTGCTCTTAGGGAGCTCAGCGTCTAGGTCATTAGATTCACCTGGGAAGCTTTTGAAAAATTCCCAGTGCCCAGGCTGCTCCCAAAGCCCATTAAATCAGAAACCCTTATTTAGGCTGGGGCTGTGGCATCAGCATTTTAAAGCACACCAGTGATTCTGACGGACAACCCCTTCAGAAGGGCAGGGACAGTTCTTGAGCCTGGGAGCCCTGGCTCTGGTCCCCAAGGGTTTCCAGGGGTTAGTCTGAATGGGGGACTGAGAAGTGGCCTTACTAAGATGCTGAGTGAGTTAGGTTTATTGACAGATAATTTACATAGAGTAAAATCCACCCTTTATAGTATAGTTCTATGAGTTTGGGCAAAAGCTTACAGTCATGTAACCACCACCACAGTCAAGACATAGGAAAGCTCCATCCCCCTAGAAGTTTCCCCGTGCTGCCCCTGGCAACCATCGATCTGTTCTCTCACCTATAGTTTTCATATATATGGAATCGTGTGGTATGCAGCCTTTTGAGTCTGGCTTCTTTTACTCAGCATCATGTATTTGAGACTCATCCACGTTGTTGCATGGATTGGTACATTGTCCTTTTTCACTGCTGAGTAGTACTCCCTTTTGTGGGTGTACCACAGTTTGTTTACCCAGTTACCAGCTACACATTTGAGTTATTTCCACTTTGGGCAATTATGAATAATGCCACTATGAACTATAAGCATTCATGTTCAGGTTTTGTGTGTGCATACATTTTTATTTCTCTAAGGTACATACCACATATGATAAGCACATGATTAACTTTCTCAGAAACTGCCAAGCTGTTTCCTAGGGTGGCTGTGCCATTTTGCATTCACATCAGCAATGATGAGCATTCCCATTGCTCCCATCCTTGCCAGCATTTGGAGAGGTCAGGGTTATGTTGTTTTTGTTTGTTTTTAATTTTAGCCATTCTGGTGGGTGTGTAGTGCTTACAACCTTTTAAAAGTTTATGACTGGAGACTTCCAGTCATGATGGCAGCATAGGTAAACATGGTATCACCTCCTCCCACAACTACATCAAAACGACAGCTAAACTATAAAACAACCATCATTCAAACCGCCTGAGATCGAGCTGAATGGAAGTCCTACAACTATGAAATTAAAGCAGCAGCCACATCGAGACTGGTGGAAGGGGCAGAGGCACAGACGGGCTGGTCCCACACCCACGTGTGGTGGATAAAAATCAGGGGGACACCTCGGCTGTGAAGGCCCTCCCTGAGGAGTGAGGGGTCCCCGTCCCACACTAGGCGCCCAGCTCAGGGTTCCAGTGCCAGGAAGAGAATCCCCATCACTTCTGGCTGTAAAACCAGCAGGAACTGAGGCTGAGGGAGGCTGAGACTTTGGAGTCCCAGGCAGCTCCTCTTAAAGGGTCCGCACACAGACTTACTCAGGCTTGCTCCCTCCAGGCTCTAGCTTTGGGGAGGCAGCTTGAAAGGCACCAGAGACATATGGGAAAGACTTGAGTTGTTTGGCATTGGGGTGAGAGCTGGAGGGGCAGCTTTCTCCCAGACAGACGTGCTGGCAGAGGCCTTTGTTCCTTTGGTGAGCCCTTCCCCCACAGGGCAGGCAGATAGCTGCCATATCTGGGACTCCAGCAACCTGGCTCACACTGTTTACTCCGCCCTGGGGATTCCCTGAGGCCTTGCCCCAACCAACCTTTGGGTCCACACAAGTTGTTTCCAATGGCTTTACCGTAGGATTGACCTGTCTTGGATCCTACTTCAGATTTAGCTAAAATCTCTCAAACAAGCAGCATCTGGTCTCAGCGAGCCCCATACCTCTCGGTAAGTGGCCCCAGGCCTGGCACTAGAAGCAGCCATCCTTGGTTCACAACTTGACTTTTCCTGGGCACCTCCAAGCCCAGCACAAGAAGCAGCCATATGTGGATCACTTTGTAGCTTATGCCGGGTGGCCTCAGATAGAACACAGGCAGTGGCTGACGTTGCCCCAGAGCCAGCACACCCAGTGGACAGCTTCAGACCACATCAAAGCACCACCACCCAACCACCTCCACAAGTGACACACTCAATGAGTGGCTTCAGTGAGTATCAGAGCCCTGCTGAAGTAAGTCTTGCTCTGTGTGGTGGGCCCCTGCACAGCTGATCCTCCAAGGTAGTCAGAGGTCAGTGGTCAGTGGGCATAGCCAGTCCTTGCAGCTGATCGGCCTGAGTAAATCCCTCCCACTGACGTGCCAACAGCAATCAAGACTCAATTACAACAGAAGGGTAAACACTCCATACTAGGGGTGCACCTCGAGGGCCCAGCTGGGGTGATCAGGGAGTCTGTGCCACTGGATCCTACAGCCCACCTACAACAATAGGCCACCCTATGAAGCCTAAGAGACATAGCAACTCTACCTAATACATAGAAACAAACACAAGGAAGTAGCCAAAATCAGGAGACAAAGAAACATGTCCCAAATTTTAAAAAAGAACAAAACTCCAGGAAAAGAACTAAACAAAATGGAGATAAGCAATCAATCAGATCCAGAGTTCAAAACACTGGTTATAAGGATGCTCAAGGAACTTAGTGAGACCTTCAAGGAACTTAGTGAGAACTTCAAGGAACTTAAGGAGAACTCTAAGGAACTTAGTGAGAACATCAACAACATAAAAAAGGACCAGTCAGAAATGAAGGATGCACTAACTGAAATAAAGAATAATTTACAGAGAATCAATAGTAGAGTAGGTAAACCCAAGAAGCAAAATATCGATTTGGAATATAAGGAAGCAAAAAACACCCAATCAGAACAGCAAAAAGAAAAAAGAATAAAAAAAATTAGGATAGTGTAAGAAGCCTCTGGGACAACTTCAAGCATGCCAACATTCGCATCATGGGGTTGCCAGAAGGAGAAGAGAGAGAGCAAGAAATCGAAAACCTATCTGAAAAAAATAATGACAGAAAACTTCCCTAACTTGGTGAAGGACACAGACATACAAGTCCAGGAAGCACAGAGAGTCCCAAACAAGATGAACCCAAAGAGGTCCACACCAAGACACATCATCATCATCAAAATGCCAAAGGTTAAAGACAAAGAGAAAAATCTTAAAAGCAGCAAGAGAAAAGCAGTTAGTTACCTACAAGAGAACTCCCATAAGACTGTCAGCTGATTTCTCAAAAGAAACTTTGCAGGCCAGAAGAGGGTAGCAAGAGATACTCAAAGTGATGAAAAGCAATGACCTACAACCAAGATTACTCTATCCTACAAAGCTATCATTTAGAATCGATGGACATATCAAGAGTTTCCCAGACAAGAAAAAGCTAAAAGAGTTCATCACCACCAGGATTATATGAAATGTTGAAGGGTCTTCTTGAAGGAGAAGAACAAAAATATGAATAATAAAATGGCAATAGATACATATCTATCAAAATTGAATCTACAAACAAAATGAGCAAGCAGAACAGAAACAGACTCATAGATACAGAGAACTTTTTGTTGGTTGCCAGATGGGAGGGGGCTGGGAGGATGGGTGAAAAAGATGACGGGATTAAGAAGTACAAATTGGTTGTTAGACTGATGAACCTCAAAGGGAAGAGGGGGGGAGGGCAGGAAGAGATAAACCAAAGAACTTCTATGCATATATGCATAACCAATGGACACAGACAATAGTGTTGGGAAGGCAGGAGGGGGGCGGGATTGGGGAAGAGGGTAGTCAATGGGGGAAAAAGGGGGAGGACATCTGTAATACATACAGCAATAAAGATAAGTTTAAAAAGTTACAAAGGAAAAAAATAAATAAAAGTTTATGACTGTATCAAAAACATTCCATTGTATACCTTTAATCTATATGAGTTTTATTTATCAACTATACCTTAATAAAGTTGGGGGATCTATGAAGGTAAAGAACTAAGGATCTTTCATAACCAATGAACATAGACAACAATGCTGGGGACGGGGCAGGTGGGGGGGGCAGATCAGGAGGAGGGTGTCAATGGGGGAAAAAGGAGAAACATCTGTAACAAAAATAAATTAATAAAAATAATTTTTAAAAAAGAACTAAGGATCTTTAATAGTAAATATTTTGTAAACTCACAATCATGTGAGCGCCCACTATGTGCCAGGCAGTATCCTAATCCTTCCAAAGTCCCAGGGGCACTAGTGTGCTGGGAAGGGCACCCATAATGCTCTGAACAACTCAAATCCCACTCTGTTGTGGGCTTGCTGTAGGACATTGAGCACATCACGCAACCTCTCTGAGCCTCCATGTAGTTATTGTAAATAGAGGAAATGCCCCTTGTGGGAAAACCGAACGAGTTAATGCAGGGAAAGCTCCCAGCCCACAGGAGGAGCTGAATAGCCTGGAGTTGTTATTAGCTGTGCTCTTTGTAACTACATTCCTGGGATAATTTCTTCCAGCAGCAAGTGTGGCTGCTTCTACCTTCAGGATATATTCCAAATGGAGCCCTTCCTCACACCTCACACCTCTCACAGGCCACCACCACTCTGTCCAAGCCCCCCTCTTCCATCTCTCCCCCTCCCTCTTCCCCTTCCCTCCCTCCTTCTCCTCCCCCTCCCCCTCTCCCTCTCCCAGGATTGCAAGAGCTGCTCTCCTTGCTTCTACACTCGCCCCCTAGTGGTCGTTCTCCAAACAACCCACAAAGGAGTTACTTCCTAACTGAAACCCTGGGGTCCTTGTCCCAACCCTCTAGGGGCATCACAGTTAAAACTCTATTTAATGCCTCCCTCCCACAGTCCTCTGGGCCTTTTGTGATCTGGCCCCTGGCTGCCTCTGAGAGCTCATCCGGTCCCTTGCCCCATCTTGCCTCCCTCACTCAGGACACTCACCCTGAGACTCTTGGCACCTGCTGTTCCTTCAGCCTGAAAACTCTTACCCCCAGAAATCCACATGGCACACTCCCTCACCTCACTCAGGTCCTGCCTCAACACCCCTCCTTGGAGAGGCTCCCTGTCCACCTGCCTTACCCAGCGCCCCTGCCGCTCTGTTCCCTGACCTCCTTCACTTTATCACCACCTCGCTGACATCATGCAGCTTCATCTAGTCTGTGTTGATTTGATTAATATCGGTCTCCACCACTAAAAACTGTAAGTTCCTGGAGGGCAAGGACTTCGTCTCTGCTCACCACTGCTGCTTCCCAGCGTCTGGCTCGCCTCTCCCCTCACTGGAGTCTGAGACCCATAGAATGGACTGTGTGGCTCAGCTACGTCAAGGCGGTCACTTGTACTTACCAATCAATGGCTACACTGATGAGGTCATAGAATTTCCATGGCTGCCCCCTCCCCCAGCACTGACCCTCACCCCCCAACAAGAGCTGGTTGTTACATTTTCACCAGCACACCCCTGGACACCGAGTCTGGCATTCTGAGGAAATGAAGTAAAACCACATACGCTCACCTGTCTGCCTCTGGAGTGACAACCAGACCAGGAGCCTCTGCCCTCTCGTCTCCCCTGCTGGGCCTCACGCTCTGTTCGGGACCAGCTGCCCTAGGCCCATGCAGACAGGGAGCTTCTGCAGGTTGAAGGTCAAGGTAGGGGTGAGGGCACCTTCCTACTGGAGCTCCTGACCTGCCCCCGACCTCTGCCCAGTTACCCCTTCCTGCTGTCTCTGGCGGGGCGGGGCCATGCACAGACCTGCTGGAGACATCTCTGCCTCTGGATTTGTCTCCTCACCCCTTCTCTGCGTGATTCTCATTTCTCATCTTTCCCATTCTCACGTCTCTCTGTATCTCTGGGAATAAAAACCCGAGCTAACTGTCCACGAGCACTTTCCGTGTATCAGCCCATTTCATCTTCACACCAGCTGCACTGGACAGACGACTCTAGGGAGGCACAGAGATTCAGCAACTTGCCCGAAATCACACAGCTGGAGAGTGGAAAGCGGGCTGACGCCACCTGCCCTGTGACCTCTCTGGGAAGCAGTAATAAACACATCGGACTTAGAATTTCAAAGCACGGGTTTGAGTCCTGGCCCTGTCACCTCCTTGTGACTTAGCTCTCTAGCCTCAGCTTCCTTCCTCATTCATAAAATGGGCTGACAAACACGGGCCCCGTCCATTCACGGGGGGTTTTCAGGTCAGACAATATAATGGGTAGAAAAGGGCTTTGAAGATGGTAAAATGCTGAGCAGATGAGTGGATTATTAGTAAATGGTTTTGTTTTCCCGTTTTAATTTTCTCTCTTGCCTCTCAGAAGGGTTCTTTGTCTGCCTCAGTTGTACCAGTATGTGTCACGCAGGGCAGGCTCCCCGGTCACTGAGGTCCCCATGTGACTTCTCTTCCTCGGCCCTCCACTGGGCTCTTATTTTTCCAGCTTTCAGAGAGACTGAGCACCTCTCGCCTTCTGCCACCATTGCTGTGCCCAGTGCAGAGGGCAGAGGGCTGGCCCCGCAGGCTCCCGGCACTCAGACCCAGACCAGCGCTGGAATGAGGACAGTCCCTCGGAGGCCAGCTGGAAATTATGCTTCACCGGCTTAAGCAAACTTCTCAGAAACACATCTACTTTTGTGGAGCAAGGCAGTAAATCCTGGTCTGACTTTGTTTTTCTTTTGAAAACATTATTTGTAATACATTTAATTTTATTTTTCACGAAAAGACATCACTTTCTGCCACAACACATAGTTAAATTTAGTCTATGGGTTCATAAATATTTAGGCCCTAATTCAAACATGATGTAAGTCATTTTAAAATTTACTTGTTGAAAAATCATATTTTATGTGATATAAGTAATTTAAAATTAATAAAGCATTTTATGTTAATTGTTAAATGGTGAAAAGATGACTGTGTTCCTTGATTTATTATAAATATTAAGTGTGGTGATATAATCTTATTTAATACCGAAAAAGACACCACTTTCTCGGAAGTAGAACTTGTAACAAAGTGCACAGATCTTCAGTGTACAGTTTGATGACTTTTCACGTGTTTACCCGCACGACCACCACTCAGACCGAGACCCAGAACATTCCCAGCACTCCAAGGGCTCCCTCATGCCCCACAATACTGACTGATTCAAAAGGTACAAAGGAGAAGCTGAAAAATCTCCCCCCATCCTGTAGTCAGACACCCATTTCTTTCTCCCAAGAGTCATTATTTCTGGTTTCTTATAGCTACTTCTAAAGAAAGGAGATACATACACACACACACACACACACACACACACACACACACACTATGTGTTATGTTATATTCTATAGTTTTCTTCCCTTTTTACACAAAAGGTACTTAACTATGCAATTGTTGTACACCTTTTTTTTTTTTTTTTTTACTTTATACCTCTTAAAACACTAGAGTCATTTAAATAATTAGCAAATTAATATCTTTACCAAAAAGCTGCCCATAAAAAAAACTTGGTTTGTTAAAAAAATACAAATTTTATTACCAAATAATTCTATGTTGTGTCTTGCAGATCTCTTAGGGTCCTTAGGCAGCAAGTTCTACTACTTCATCAAAAATACAATTCAACTGGGAAAGTGTGATTCATGTAACTTTTTGACAGCCCTCCCACTAACACATTCTGTGAGATTCTGTCGTATTGGTATTATCTTTTCTTTATCTTCATTGATTTTAGAGAGAGAGGAAGGGAGAGGGAGAGAGAGAGAGAAACATCGATGAGAAAGAACATCGATTGGCCGCCTCCTGCATGCCCCCCACTGGGGTCAGGCCCACAACCTGGGCCTGAGCCCTGCCTGGGAATCGAACCGGCGACCTCTTGGTGCATGGGCCAACACTCAACCACTGGGCCACACCAGCCAGGCTGGTATTATCTTTTCAATTTGTTGTTCCACTTATTTATGCACTCACTGGTTGCTTCTTGTATGTGCCCTGACTGGAGATTGAACCCGTAACCTTGGCATATGGAGACAACGCTCTAACCAACTGAGCTACCCAGCCGGGCCCTTCCTTTTATAGCTCTTATCAATCAATAACAACACCATGGGTTTATATTCTCAGTAACTCACGAGCTGTAAGTGACAGGTGTGAGAGAACAAAAAAAAAAAAAATGTAACTAAAATTCGGAGCGTAAATTGTAGAATTTCTCAAAGGCCTGAATCACTGGAGCTTATTAAGTTGGGGTGAATGGAAAGGGAGAGAAATATTTCGTACTTTCAGGTGGATTAAGCAGTTTTTCTGGGAAATTGGTCAAGAGAATGAACTTCCCCAAAAGGAGAGCAGGCCCGGCCAGAGGGCAGTTGAGAGTGCTGGGCTGGGCTGGAGTTCCAGGAAGCAGGGAGAGGCCGGCCAGGAGCGGGAAGGCTCAAAGGGTAATCCAAACCAAAGCCCTCAGACGCATCGGCGAGACCAAAGGGCATCACGGGGCCCCAAACCGGAGACGCCAGTGCGCCGGGCTTCAGGGCCAGACGGGATGAGAATGGACTTAGGAACAAGTGAGAAGCACCAGGTCATTGCCAAGAGTAAAGCCAAAGTTCACTGGTCTCTGGGTGTGTGTGTGGGATATGCTGACTCAGCACATGGACTTTGGGCACCATCCTGATGGACAATTGTTACAGGAAAGGCCCCCAACAGAATTGGCCCCCAACAGAATTACCCCACCCGTGTCCTTGCCCCATGCAATGGACTTTGTTGTTTCTGCTATCACAAGGTGGGATCCTTGTCACCTCCCCTTGAGTCTGGGCTGGCTTTGTGATTTGTTTTGACCAATAGGATGTGGCAGAAGTGATGTTGGAATGTTTCTGTCATGTGAAGAAGCGCAGCATGGAAGACCAGAGGGAGAGAGAGGCCCGGCATCCCAACCGAGCCAAGCTGCATGAGTACGGCAAGCAGGGGAACTTCCCAGCCAACTCACAGACCTGCAAGAAATGAGAGATTGTTGTTTTAAGTCATTAAATTTGGGGATGGTTTATTACACAGCAACAGAAAACTGGCCTATCTCTCTACCCGGTCTACAAAGGGTCTTTCATGTTAGGCAAACTCAGAATTGTGAGACCCAGAATTACAAATATCTTTTGTGTTAATAATTCCATTCTTCAGAACCCCTTCACATGTACTATCTAATTTAACTGTCATGACAATACAGTGAGGAAGAGGAAGGGGGACTGAGGCACAGAAAGGTATGTGACTGGCCCCCCAAACTGATCAAGTCAGTAGAGTTGCTATTACAGACTGAATTGTGTCCCCCAAAATTCACATGTTGAAGCCCTAACCCCCATGTTACTGTATTTGGAGACAAGGCCCTTGAAGAGGTAATTAAGGTTGACTGAGGTCGTGAGTAGGCCTTTATCTAGGAGGACATGCACAGATAACAGGCCATGTGCGGACACAGCGAGAAGGCGGCCGTCAGCAAGCCAAGGAGAGAGCCCGCAGGAGCGACCCCACCGCTTCTCACCTGGGCTTCCAGGCCCCAGGACTACGAGAAAACACGTTTCTGTTGTTTCAGCCGCCCAGTGGGTGGTGTCTGGTCACGGCAGCCCCAGCGAACACACACAGATGCCGACAGTCAAACTTAGGTCTTCTGCTTCCTTAGAGGGATTTTCTTAAGACAATCAAATACTATTTCTGGCATAACAAATTGGCAAAGATTTTTGAAAGATAAACTCACTAGTAGTAAGGATGTGGAGAAAGAGACTTTCTCAATCACCACAGGTGGGAGTCTAAATTGGTACAACTTTCTAGAGGGAATTTGGTAATACATATCAAAGGTCTTACCAATGTACTTACCATCATTTTTTCACAATGGCATAGTTTTGCAAATCACCTATGGCAGGTTGTATTTTCCCATTTGCCATGCTCTTCTTACAATGCGATGTTGGCACTCCTCCACTGAGAGGTAGGATCTATTCCCTCCCCTTGAACCCGGACAGACCTTTGTAGTTGCCACAACCAACAGAATGCAGTGGAAGCCAAGGTGTGTGACTCCCAGGGCCAGCTTCCCTCTTGGCCTCGTGGGTAACTCACACTGTGAAATCCCGCCTCCTGTCGTGAGGACAGCTAAGCAGCTTGCGGAGAGATCATGCGGAGGGAAACTGAGGCTCCCAGCCCGCAGCCAGCACCGCGGCTGGCTCTGTGAGGGAGTCACCTTAGAGACGACCCCCCAGTCCCAGATGGCCGCAGCCCCACAGAGACCCCAAGTGAGAACTGCCCATCTGCCTCCTTCTCGAACTTCTGACCAACAGAAACCATAAGAAAAAATAAAATTTTTATTGTTGTTTGGTCACTACATTTCGGGGGTGATCTGTTATACAGCTGTATATAATTAATACACAACCTATATGTCCATCAATAGAGAACACTTAAATATATTACAGTATCTGCATATAATGAAACACTGTGCAGCTGTTTAAAAAATGAAGTGATTTTGTTTTATTAAAAAAATTTTTTTTCTTTATTGATTTTAGAGAGAGAGGAAGGGAGAGGGAGAGAGAGATAGAAACACTGATTGGCCGCCTCCTGCATGCCCCCCACTGGGGATCGGGCCCACAATCTGGGCATGTGCCCTGACCGGGAATCGAACCGGTGACCTCTTGGTGCATGGGTCAATGCTCAACCACGGAGCCACACTAGCAGGGCAAAAATGAAGTTTTTTTAAATCACACATTTTTATTATTCATCGATTGATTTAAGAAACAGAGGAAGGGAGAGAGAAAGAAAGAATGTATCCATGCTTTCATTAGTTGATTCTTATATGTGCCCTGACCAGGGATCGAACCTGCACATCGGAGACCACGCTCCAGCCAACTGAGCTGCCAGGCCAGGACGAAGAAGTTTTTTATGTACCGACATAGGAAGTTCTCCAACACAATTTGTTAAGTGAAAAATGCAAAGTGCAGAATAGTATATAGAAGATACTACCATTTATGAAAAAAAAAGTATGTGTTTACATATAAACATATATATGTACATATGCATAGTTACACAGAATACACGCACTATATATATACATTATATATATGCAAAATATCTCTGAAAAGAACGTAAAATGTTGGTAATAGTGATTGCCTCTGGGGAGGAGATCAGATGTGGAGAGATGCCTTTTTAATTTTGAACCTTGGGAATATATTATCTACTTAAAAAATGAAGTTTAAACTTTAAATAGTCTTCCTCTTCAACTCAGATATTTAACTTGTAGGAATGTATAATTAGTAAATAAGCATGACAAAGATTTAGCTATGAGAAGTTACGAAATGGTAAGGTATAATCTTATCTTTACAGTAAATTTTACCATATAAATGGAGATGGAGATGGAGATTAAGACATGGAGAAATACTGAGAGATATAGAAACCAAAATGTTAGTTAACAGTGATTATCTCTGCAAGGTCGGATTATCATTAATTTTGTTTTCTTCTGTGTTTCCAACAATAAACATGTTACTTTTGTAAAAACACAAATGTTAAAAGTTTGTCTCTTTTAAAAAAGATTCATGGATGAGCCTATAAATAGCAGCTCCAGGTAGGATTTGAAACTTTGTTATTAAAGACAGCAGTTTTTCAAAGACCTTTATTGTTGGGTAGAGAAAGCTGGCTGCCCAGCACTTTGGTCCCGACGCTGACGCCCTCTCAGCCTGCAGGCCCGTGGGGCCCCGTCTAGAGGCTGCAGGTCCCAGCTCCCCCGATCACAGCTGGTAGGCAGGGGAGGCTCCAGAGTTTTTAGAGGAAGGTGGCCAGCTCTAAGGACTTGGGACTGTCTCCAACCTGCATTTCCAAAGCAGGCACACTGTTTTCCCTTCCACTGTAGGTTAAAAATCACCAAGTGTTGCCCGGCCGGTGTGGCTCAGTGGTTGAGCATCGACTCATGCACCAAGAGGTCGCCGGTTGGATTCCCGGTCAGGGCACATGTTGGGGTTTCAGGCTGGATCCCCAGTGGGGGGCATGCAGGAGGCAGCCAATCGATGTTCTCTCTCACTGATGTTTCTCTCTCTCTCTCCCTCTCCCTTCCTCTCTCGCTCTAAAAAAAAAATCAATAAAGAAAAAAATAATTTAAAAAAATCATTAAGTGTTATGGGCTGAATTGTGTCCCCCCCAAAACTCCTATGTTGACATCCCCAGTACCTCAGAATGTGACTGTATGTGGGGACAGGGCCTTTAAAGAGGTCATTAAGGTAAAAC
Organism: Tadarida brasiliensis; assembly: GCA_030848825.1. NCBI lineage: Eukaryota > Metazoa > Chordata > Mammalia > Chiroptera > Molossidae > Tadarida > Tadarida brasiliensis. The sequence goes on from CM061262.1 coordinate 10,681,577, forward strand.
GAGGTCACTAAAGTGGGCCGTAACCCAGTAGGTCCTTATAAGAAGAGGAGAGTACAACACAGCCTGGCAGAGGGAGGAGGGAGGCCTCAGAAGAAACCAACCTTGATCTCAGACTTGAGCCTCCAGGACGGTGAGACATACATTTCGGTTGCGCAAGCCGCTCAGACAGTGGCAGCCCGAGCAGACCAATACACCGGGTTTCCCAGACGCACACTTTTACGTAAAAGCGAGAAGATGTCCAGGTCCACAGCAAAGACTACGCTCTTCTGGGATATGGAGCTGATGATGATGTGGGGTCCTTGGGTGCCCTTACCTGCTAGGTGCCACCACCGCAGGCTGCGAGCACCATCCCCTGGCCCCTCCCCACAGGTGGAGAAGTAACCCCATCACCCCCCAGGACTCCGCAGGGGAGGTGGCCTCCAGCTCTCTGTCACTACTGCAGCCTGGCCCCGAGGCCCCTGCCTGGTCTCTCCAGCCCCCTCGCCAGGGACCATCGGGACTCTCACACTCTTCTCAGAGGGGGCCTTGCCTGCCTCCCAGACCACCCCCATCTCTATCCCCAAAGATTCAGGCTGCTAAGCTTTACCCCCACTCTGCCTTCAGACTCGAATATGGTTGCTGGTCTGGAGGGCATCCACTGTGTCCAGGACTGCCCTTTGTGGGGTTTAAAGGCCCTGGACATTCTTTCTTTCAGAGACACCACACCCCTCAAATACATTCAGATGAACACATACCACATCACATAATTTACATAAACCATAGGAGTTGAGTTGCAATTGTCCAGTCAACATTTTATAGACACTTAATCGTTTCATCTTGACAATAGTTTACTTTTCTAATTTTGGAGCTAATAGTGAACCCCACCGTGGCTCAGGTGTTTCCATGGGTGTTTGAAAACTTGGCTGGCCTGGCCAGTGTGGCTCAGTGGATTGAGCATCATCCCATGGACTGAGAGGTCCCAGTTGATTCCCGGTCAGGCACATGCCCAGGTTGCAGGCTCGATCCCCAGTAGGGGGCGTGCAGGAGGCAGCCGATCGATGTTTCTCACATGACTGTTTCTATCTCTCCCTCCCTTCCTCTCTCTCTAAAAATTAAATTAAAACATATAGATATATTTTTTTAAGTCACAATTCTTATGTAAACAAAAAAAAGAAGAAGAAAGAAAGAAAAGCTGGCTGACTCCAGGCACCACAGTCATGCACCCAGCTGTGGGTCATTCCCAGGCCCCTTCCAAGGAGGCTCAGGGCCCACCTGGTGTGCCTGCCCCAGGAGGAGCCCCCCACTCAGTGCCAGTTGCAGTGCCCCAGATCCCTTCAGGTGCCAGAGTGGGGGACGGGCGGCACTTTCCCGGCAGAGCTCCTCCTTCTCCTCTAAATTTGCCCCTTGGCCAGTTCACACCTTCTCTTGCCTCTATCATGGAATCCAAACCTCCTCCCCATTTCAGAGATGAGAAAACGGAGGCCCAGAGAAAGGAAGGTCTCCTTCAGGAGCACCCATGCATTTTTGTGGAATTTGAATGCAGAACTCTGTCCTAGGTTGAGACAGATTTTGCGGTTGCTCAGGAGGAACCCTGGAAGCAGAGTGCTCCCACCCTCCCCTGACCATTGACATCCCAGGTTTATTGCACCCAACCAGTGGTCTTCTCCCCCTTGCTGTCTCTGTACCCTCGCTGGGACCTTGGGGAAGGCTGGAGCTTTGCCCCGGGTACCAAGTGTCCAGGGTGGCCAGACACAAAACAGGATGTCCAGTTAAATTTGAATGGCACATAAACAACCATATTTTTAGTATAAGGATATCCTAAATGTTGCTTATCTGCCATTCAAATTTGACTGCATGTCCAGTGTTTATTCACTAATCCTGGCCACACTGCGACTGTTCCCTGTCCCCGGTCTTTTGGGTCAGGCCTCTCCACCCACGGCTGTGAGTCACACAGTTGTGGACCTCTCAGCAAATTGTTTTGAACGGAACAACATCATGGTTTAGGGAAACCCCCCTGCTGTCCCCATAACGCATGTGTTGGCAAAGCAGAAACCCTAAAACAATGCCTGGGAGGGGAAAATAGAAGCGAGGGGAGTTCCTAACATCTCGGGGTGGCTGTCGCTCGCTTGCTCTTCGCTTCCCAGAGGCACAGCTGCTCTGAGGTCGGGGATATCGGAGACCAGACCTTCCCAGCCACTCCTCCGATAAGAGGGACAGATATGCTTCCTTCCCTGCCTTTCTGAGAAAAAGCCTACTGGGAAGCAGGGGCTGGCAGGCTGTGTGAGCTGGGCAGGGTGCTTGGCCTGGGGGATAACGCGTGGATCTCCGTCCTGGCACCCTTGTGGGGCTCCCAGAGGGAGCTTATGTGCAAGGCTCGGCCGGGTGCCTGGTCAGGCCAGTGCCACCGTCAGTGGTGGCCACTGTTTAGTGTGAGGACTTGTCCTTTGCCACAGGCCAGGGGGCCTTCCTGAGAAGGCTTGCTCTCAGTTCTCTGGGCTCCCAACACCTGTCGTCAAGAAGCCTCGGGCTTCCAAAACGGGCGTCCACTGGCCAGGAATCCGCACTGAGCCCGTGTCACCTGCCAGGTCCTCGGTGGGGTCAGACTGCCAGCCCCAGCCGAGTCCAGAGGAGCCGGACTCGGAAGAGGGTCGCTCTGGGCTGAGGAAGCACGGTTCCCCCGGATGTCCGTGGGGCCTGAGCTCCCTGGCGCTGTGGGGAAGCCCCCGAAGTCACAGCTTTCTCGGGCACCTGCCTCTGCCGAGGGCCCTGGGTCTGGACACTCCAGCTTCTTAGAAAGAAACCGAAAGCCCTTAGGAGAAACCCCACCACTTCCCCTTCCTCAGTAAGAGGAACCTGGAGTGGCTCTGACAGGAAAGTCTTGGTGGGGCTTCTCGGAAGCGGCCACCGCTGCCCTTCTCAGGAAAACCGCAGGCCGGAGGCCAGGCAGGGCCGGCTGGGGGGGACCAGCACCTGCAGTCAGGCCTCCAGCTCAGCGCAGACCACCTGGATGCGCTCTCCTCAGCCCCACTCGCCACCTCCTCCTCGGGCAGTCCTCATGCGGCTCCCCTCCGGCTCAGCTGCCCAGGGCGGGTGCCCTCCCTTCTCCCCCACCAGCCCCTAGCCAGGATCCCCCGTGTCAGTGGTCTAGACCCTACTCTATGCACCGCCCACCAACACCCCCATCCGGCCCCCACCCCTCGGAGAGGCACTGACCCTCCAGAGGGGGCCTGGGGCACCTGGTGGGCACAGGGAGCTATGTTTAGGAATAGGTCCCAGCCACGGAGCTGTCTCAGATGACCTAGTGAGTTGAAAAGAGGGTATTTTCTGGGCACCCAGGGATGCTTGCCTTAACAGTGACTGTTATGTGCTTCATGCCTTTCTAGACTGGACACAGGCTTCTTTCTCTCTGGACGAGTGCCTCTCCCCATCCCAGACACGTCCCCGGGCAGCTGCTGCAGCAAGAGGAACAGCACACAGGGACAAGTCACATGCACGATTAACCCCAGAGCCCTGGCTGGTTTGGCTCAGCGGTTAGAACGTTGACCTGCAGACCAGAGGGTCACTGGTTCAATTCCCGGTCAAGGGCATGTACCTGGGTTGCAGGTTCGATCCCAGGCCCCGGTCGGGGTCACGTGGGAGGCAACCAGTTGATGTGTCTCTCTCACATTGATGTTTCTCTCTCTATCCCTTCCTCCCTCCCTCCCTCCCTTCCACTCTCTCTAAAAAAGTCAATGGAAAAATATCCTCAGGTGAGGATTAACAACAACAAAAAAAGATTAACCCCAGTAGGGGCTGAGACATTCGGGTCCTAAGCTTTACGACAGATGTGTCAGTATGGTGTGGCACGAGAATATGGCCGCGGCACTCCACGGCCGAAAACCTTCCATAGCTCCCTACTGCCTTCAGGGGCTCCGAGTGTAAGACCCTCTGCAATGGGTCCCGGCCCTCTTCTCTGCTCTGATGAGCCTCCTGCCCACATAAGACCCAGGGGGCGTGGATCTGCTGAGAGTCTTCCCTGCTCCCAATCCCAGTCCAGATGGGTTAGGGGCTGCCTCCATGACCTCACCAGGTACATCCCCGATCACCTTGTGATTCCTAGTCTCTTGACCATCACCTAGCCTATAGGCACTCAAAAGGCAGCAACTGTGGGCTTGGCATATCTTAATGAACATTTATTTGATGGGGGAGTAAATGAGTGAATTTAGTTCTATCTCCCCGGCCGCGTGTCTGAGAGCCCCAGGTGCCCACAGGCCCAGACATCCACGTGTGCCCATGTGCTGTGGGAGGAGACATGTGCAAGGCTGTCATGTTCCTGAGACTGTCTGGGTCCCTGCATTTACCCACCAGCATTACTGATCATTTTGGACAGCAGGTGGCGCTGCACCCCTCCTGTGTTTGTCTAGATGGACTGCTGTCATTACCCCAGGGGCCTCAGCAGGCTCACAGAGCCCACCTCCTTCCCACAGGGGAACTGGGCTGGCTGGGTCTCATGGGGAATCAGTCTGGTCTTCCGATTGAGCACCCAGGACTCTAACCCCGCAGTACCTAAACCCCAGTTCAATCCATGCCCACGCCTCTTTGTGTGCCAGCACCCAACCGCACCCACAGGAAAGCCTGAAGTCCAGGCAGCTGCAGGGCACAGAGGTTACAATAAAAGCATGTACTCAGAGTTCCAGCTCTGTCTCTGGCTGGCTGTGTGACCTTGGGCAAGTCTCTTACCCTCTCTGAGTTTGTTTCTTTATCTGTTCAATGGGAATCATGGCCATCTGTAAAAAGAAATAACCCATATAAAACATGGATCACAGTGGGCTATACCATAAGGCAGTGGTTCTCAAACTGTAGCCCTGGAGGGCTCATTAAAACGCAGATTGCTGGGCCTCACCTCCAGGGTTTCAGATTCAGTAGCTCTGGGGTGAGGGCCTGGGAGTTTGCATTTCTAGCGAGTTCCTAGGTGGTGCTGAAGCTGCCAATCTGGGGACCGTGCTTTGAGAACTACATTATAAGACACGCGTAGTCATCAGGGGAGACACACGAGGTTATACACACAGCACAAAGGCAGCAGGCTTCCCACCCATGCAATGGAAGCAGAGGTCATGCAGGGCAAACTCTGAGGGCTGCAGGGGCGCAAGGAGGGGGCACCCTCCTAGGCCTAGGGAGAAAGAGGGGCCTCTGCTCTCTCCCGCCACAACTCTCAGCCCCGCCCCCTGGGCAGCCCTGCGGGAGGAGGTGAGCCCAGCGCTGGCGGGGCACCAGGCCTGCCTCCCTCCACACGGCCCCTGCCTTTCCCTGGAAGGGATGGGTCACTGGTTTTCCTCTCTGGCTTGGCCTCTGCTGTGTTTCCTCAGCTTCTGGGAACTCACATTTCCTTTTTAATACTGCTTTTTAATCAAATTATCATAAGGACGATGCATGTTCATCTGAGAGTGTTAACACAAGGCAACAAAGTATAGAGAAGAAAGTGAAAATAGCAATCCAAGGGTCAGTCACTCAGAGGTAATCACTGCCTGTTTCTCGCCTCATCTATGTGTCTCACGCGCACCATTGCATCCACTTGACATTGTAGCATAAGGGTTGTCCTTTGACATTGAAACTCTTAGGACACAGGGATTTCAGGGCAGCACAGCTATCTAAGGGAAGGTCTTGATGTCGAAGCGCTGTCTGCACTTCAGGTGACTTCCCCGGGGAACTTCCTGGAAAGGGACTCACTGGGTCAAAGGGTATGAAAAGTAAACATTTAGGGAAAATATTAACAAAATAAGTGTAAGATCCATACACTGAGAACTTCAAAACAATGTTTTTAAAAGATCTGAATAGCCCTGGCCGGTTTGGCTCAGCAGCTGGAGCGTCGGCCTGTGGACCAGAGAGTCCCAGGTTTGGTTCCCGCTAAGGGCACTTACTAAATAAATAAATAGAAGATCTGAATAAATGAAGAAACATACCATGTCCGTAGGTTGGAAAAGTCAGTATTCTTATGGCAATTCTATTGAAATTGATCTGTAGATTCAAATGCACTCCTTATCAAAATTCAAGCAGGATTGTTTTTGTAGAAATTAGCAAGTTAATATGTATGTTGTCAGATAGGTGTTAGACTTATCAGGGTGATCACTTCATAAGTTATAGAAATGTCTAATCACTATGTTGTACACCTGAAACTCATATAATATTGTATGTCAACCACAAGTGAAAAATTTTTTAAAAGAAATTAACAAATTAATTTTAAAAATGTACTGTATATGAAAATGCAAAAGACCTAGAATAGCCAACTAATTTGAAAACAAAAAAAATGGAAGGATTCACATTACCTTATTTCAAAATTTACTATAAATAACAGTAATGAAAGTGTAATATTGGTATAAGGATAGACATATTGATCAATGGAACAGAATAAAGACTACAGAAACACACACACACACACACACACACACACACATACATATGGACAAACTGCTTTCCAAAAAGGTTGTTGGTGTTGAAGGTCCCACCCAGGGTGAAAGGGTCATGGCAGCTGCTGGGCCCAATTCACAGCATTTGAGATGAGAGGAGGAGGTCGAGCAGCCGCGGGGAGGGGAGGAGGGCCCAGCACTCTGCCCGGGGAAGCCATGCTCGTGCCGTGCTCGTGCCATGCTCGTGCCATGCTCCAGGTGCAGGATGTGAAACTCAGGCCAGATGTGACCTGGGCAGAGCTACCCTCTTGTTCTTGGAGCCAGGGTCGTCTTGACCCCTCACCTTCCTTCGTACCTCATGTCCAGTCTGTCTGCAAATGCTGTTGGGCTGCCTTCAAAGCACATCTCAGATGTGACCACTCCTCCACCAGCCTGGCCCATCTCTGCCTGGGTGACCCCGCAGCCCCTCATTATCTCCCTGCCTTTCCCCATTCCTCGCCCCACGAGAGTCTGTTCTCCACAGTAGCCAGATAGATCCTTTTAAAACATAGGTCACATCAGGTTAGTCCTTAGCTCAAAGCCCTCAATGGCTCCCACCTGACTCAGAGCAAAAGCCAAGACCTCACTGTGACCTACAAGGCCGTCAGGATATGTGCCTCCCCATTACCTCCTGGACCTCACTTTCTACCACTCCCTCCCTTACCTACTCAGCTCCCTGATACTCCTCAGAATATCCAAGCACACTTCTGCCTCAGGGCCTTTGCACTTGCTGTCCACTCTGCCTGGCATATTTCCTCAGATATCCACAGTCTCGTCTACTCAAACGTCATCTCAAAAACAACCACAAGCAAATGTGACCTATTTTGGAAAGGCACTTCTGACCACTCTGTCTAAAATAGCACCCTGGCCACTCCTGATTCCCTTGCCCTGTGTCATGTTCCTTCAGGAGCACTGCTCATCTCTTTGACTACTGTCTGTTTTCCCCCTGGAAGAAAGCCTCCATGAGGGCCATACTCTGCCTGTCCCCAGCACCTGACTTACTGCCTGGCACACAGTAGGTGCTCAGTGAACCTGCTGAATGGATAATTGAACGAAAGGTGTCACCATCTGGGGAGGTGTGTGGTTTCTCCTGTAGACTGTACCTGTCACCAGCTTGTGGACAGCACCCAGCACATAGCACGTACCCGTCTAGTGTAAGAATAAATGAGGTGACAGGTAGGGGTGGGGGGACTTGAGGCAGGGCATGAGAGACTCCTGAAACCACTGATCGGGAGACTGGAATTCCAGATGAGCCCCTTGGCCATGCTCAGTCACCGAGGCCTGGGGCAAGTCACTTCACCTCTTTGAACCTTGGTTTTGTCATCCACAAAATGAGCGTGATGATGCCTGTGTGCTGTTGTGAGGATTAAGTGACAAATACAAGTCAGCAAAGCACAAAGACAGCCCTGCTCAAGCTGCAGCTTCGCTATGAGGCTCTGCCCGAAACCCGCCCTCACCCCACTGCACTCGCTTCTCTGAGCACCCCTGGACTGTGCGCCCTTTGGTCGGGGGCCAGGCCTCATCATCGCTGCATCCATCCACCCAGCACTGTGCCTGGCAGCTAGACAGTGCGTCTTGGACATCTGATGACTGATCAACAAATGCATTTGTTAACAGCTATGGCCGGTTACCATGATACAAATAAATAAGGGTGGGGAATTCAGAGCCGGGCAGAGGGCTGGGGTGAGGCAACCCAGCTGGGGCTCTTTGGGTTCTGGGGCAGAAGGACCTGTTCGGCCCCGAGTGCGCTGACCTGAGAGGCAGGGAAGGAGGTACGAGGCATCGGCCTGGCTCACTCTGGGACGAGACCGGGCCAGCTTCCTCCCAATATCTGCCACATCGGCCACATCTTCTGGGCTGCAGGGCGGAGGCCTGGCTACCCACCTGCATTCCTCGCTGTGTCTACCCGTGATCTCATCCCAGCCCTGCAGCTGCCCACGGGCAGGACACTCTGCCCCACTCTGCAGATGAGGAAACGGAAGCTTCTGGAAATTGATTCCCTGTCCTGATGGCACTCTGGACAATGTGGCAGGCGGAATGTGGTCACGGAGGCCTTCATACTGTCCAGTCGGGCTTTAAAAGCCCCATTGAGCCCTGGCAGGTTTGGCTCAGCAGTTAGCGCGTCGGCCTGCGGATCAAAGAGCCGCGGGTTCGATTCTGATCAAGGGCACGTACCTCGGTTGCAGTTCGGTCCCCGGCCCTGGTTGGGGTCATGCAGGAGACAACCAATCGATGTGTCTCTCTCGCATCGATGTTTCTCTCTCTCTGTATCTCTCCCTCCCTCCCACTCTATCTGAAGATAAATGGAGAAATATCCTTGGGTGAGGATTAAAAAACAACAACAAACCCCATTGATCCTACCACACTTAATAAATTCTGGTCGACTGGCTGACTGACTCTACCTAGGGCTGCCCGAGGTGTCCTGGGGTTTGCCAGGCTCGGCTGCCTTCCCTGCAGGTTCAGTGACCCAGGCAGGGCTAGCTGACAAACAGGCCCTGCCCGGGAGGGGCGTGGGACCAAGTGAGCGAAACTCCTTTTAGGAAGGAACTCCTCTCAGAGCCAAGGCTGAGAAACCAGCATCTTGCCAAGACCTGGGGGTGGGGGAGCCCAGGTGAGCCAACTCAGTCCTCAGGAATGGGTGGGGTCTTGAGGGGAGGCGGGCACTTCCTCCCGCCCCAGCCCAGGGTCCTGTTCAATCCTTATTGAGGAGTTTCCTGGGGACAGGCAGTGACCTGTCGGCCGCCTGTGTGGGAAGCAGCTTGGCGTGGCCCTCACCATCTTATTAGCGGTGATTCACCCAGGACTCACCTGGCTGTCAGGGACCTGTCCCACTGCCCGCGAGAACCAGCTCCTCCGGCACCCGTGGAGGGGCAGAGACCTCTTTTTTTCAGCACCCCATCCTCCCTGGCACCCAGGGCAGAGCCTGCCTGGCACACAGTCAGAACTCAGAATTCATTCATTCATTCCACCACCAAGTATTTATTGAGCACTTACTGTATGCTAGGCACTGTGCTAGAGGCTGCGGACACAGACTGAGCCAGGCAGACCCAAATTCCTGCCCTCCTGGAACACACATTCTCATGGGGAGAGACAGACAGTAAACAAATAAATGAATCATACAACCTCTGGAAGATGGTGAGTTTGACGGAGAAAAAGAGAGCAAGAAAGAGTGTGAGATAGGGTTGCAACTTTAAACAGGGTGTTTGGGTGATATTTGAGCAAAATATGATGAAGATGAAGAAGGGAGCTCTGCTGAGAAGGGAGGGAGAAGGTGTACCAGGAACAGCAAGTGCAAAGGACCTGGGGTAGGAATGCAGGGGACGGGTATTTAAGGACCAGAGGAGACCAGCAGAGCTGGCAAAGGGGAGAGCAGTGGTCTAGACTGTGCAGGGTCTTAAAGGCCTTTGTAAACACTTGGCTTTTACTCAGCTAAATTTTGTCAAAATGCTCCCAAATCCCCCTGTTGAACCCAAGACCAGTTTCCCCGGCTTCTGCCTGGCTCAGAGCTCAGAGAGCTAAGTCAAGGGTCAGAGGTGTTTTCATTGGGGAGGGTCTGGAAGGATGAATTTGCTGAGCAGAGGGCTGCTGCCCGTGGAGGGTGTGTGGAGAGGAAGGTGCCTGTTTGGGAGACAAGTACCCACCATACAGGGTGTTGTGAACAGAGGAAAGGAAGGGAGTAGAAGCTGAAAAAGGGAAAATGGGACCAGTAAGAGGGAGCCTTGCCCAGCTGTCCCCCACCCCCGAAGCCTGTCCTTCCAGACGTATCTGAGACACATCCCTTCTGACAATGTGCTCCAACCTCTCTCAACTCCGGGCCTCTGTGCATGCGGGTCCCTCTGCCTGGGAATCCCTGCTGTTCTCTGCCTGGCAAACTCCCACTCATCCTCCACCAAGTGGTCTCTGAGTCTGCAGAGCAGGTGTTCCTCCAAGCCTGTCCTCCTAGAGACCATGGCTGTGGACCCCACTGGGCTGTGCTCACCTTCGCATCCTCAGAAACTGACACAGAGCAGGGGCTGCCCCAGGGCGGTGGGCGAACAAGGCTCACTAGGGTTTGACCCCTTAGACGCTAAGGCTTAGAGCGTTTGGAACAGAGTCACAAGATCAGCTTCGCATTTTGGGAAGATGACTGTCACTCGGTGTGTGTTGGGGGAGGGGGAGATTGGAGGAGGGTAACAGCTCAGAGGCTACTGCAGTAGCCCAAGCGGGGACAAGAGAGGAGTGAGGAGGGACAGAACCAGGGTGCCAGCTGCTGGGAGCAAGAGGAGGAGCAGGAGCGAAACATCAACAGAACATCAGCACTGGGCCTGGGGTGATAAAGAACAGGAAGCGGAGGGCGAGGTCCAACTTTCCCTCTTTATTCTGAGTCCTTCCCTGCCTTCCGCCCCTGGACAGATATCACTTACTCATACAAGATAGCAAGTGGTTACGAGCTCAGGCTTTGCAGCCCAGCTCTGGGCTCCGGTCCCATTTCCACCACACACTTGCTCTATGACATCGGGACACGTTTCTGCAGCCTCTGTTCCTCAGTTTACCCGTCTGTACGGCCAGGATGACAAATGAGAATTAGTCACTGCATTTTATTGATTCTCAGGTTCCCATTTTAACAGTTCTGCAGTCAGGTGGGTCTTAAAATCAATGGCATGTCACGCACTCTAGTGGTTCGTACAGAGTGGCGCGTCTGAAGCCCCGCGGGGGCTGAGACTTGGTGAGACACGAAGCTCACGGAGAAACCAGTATCTGGCACACCCTGAGGCTGAGCCAATGTTGGCTGCTGTTATCACTGTCATTATTTCCTCTCTGGGGCACACAGGTGACAAACGCCCCATCAGGATAAAGAGATAAATGTACTTTGGAGCTAAAAGAGAGAAAGAGCTAATTCATAAACAGATGTAAAGGTGAAAAATTTTTAGCCCTTTCTCCCTCAGAAAACACCCAAAGACTAATGTTTCCTCTAAAAGATCCCATTGGATTCTGCCAACATTCCCGGGAAAACTTTAGAAATTCCTCCTTTCTGGTGGGGGCCAGAACTCCTGGCTCCCTGACCAGCAGGGGGAACCAGGGCATGTCCCTGATGACTCTGGGGTGTTCCCTGTGTCCTTGCGAATTTCCCTGAGTCACCATTACTCACTGCCCACAATCAGGGCTCTGCCACCTTCTGACCAGGAGACCGATGCCCTGGGATCAAGGGCCGTCCCCAGACAGAAGTGTGATTACAGCACATTCAGCACCGGCTGGGCTGTGAACGGCTCCGGCTCGGGCGAGGAGGGTGACCCTTTGGCATCCTTCCTGGGTTGCGTTCCTGCCTACTGATTTGGCAAATCCTGGGCGACTCGCCGTTTTCTCTCCTCACTTAAATACATGTCTGGAAAAAGCCGCCACCCCCACAGACCCTGCTGTGTGTGGAAATGGTGACAGGCTTGGAGGAGGAGGAGAAGCTGGTGGCTGGTCCACGGAGCCTCCCTCGGATGAGGGAAGGAGACGGCCAGGCAGGCGCTCGTAGGTGCAGCTGCCGGGGCGGTGACACTCCCAGCAGCCGTCCTGCGTCCCTTCGGGCTCAGCCAGGGAGCCCACTCCAGCTCTGACTGTGTTGACAAGACATCATCTTGCCACCCTTGCCCTGTCAGGCTCCCACATGTCTCTGGTGACAGGGGCAGGTTCCCTCCTGGGGCTGGGAGGCTGGGAGCCTGAACACACAGGAATCTGATGGCGCACAGGCAGCAGGCACACGCTGAACTGACTGTGGGTGGAAGTACCCCCCCCCCCCGCACCGCCCCCACCCCAACACCTGCTCCTGCGAGCTCTCAGCCAGAGAGGAGGCAGGGAAAGGGTGCCCGGGACACTCTTCCAGGGAAAATGAGGGACCAAGGGTCAGCAGTGGGTCTCTCAGGAGGCCTTTGGGCAAGACAACGCTCTCCTGGCCCCAGACGTCAGGCCAGTGGTCTTCCAGAGCCACAGCCCACCCTGCAGCCCTCGGGCGGATGGCACCTTCACCCCAGAATGCTAAACCTCCAGACCTGTCCACTCATCAGCTGCCTGGAGCCTCTTCTGGGGCCGGGTAGACACCGGGATGGGTTCAAAGCCCCAGGACACTCCATCCCACCCCTTGCATCTGCCCTGGGAGGATGAAACTGACAGAATGCAGGCTCCTCTGAAGCCCAAGAGCCACGGGAGTCCAGGAAAACAGGTGACATCAAGGGGCGCTGTCCACCAGCTCCCCGTGCTTGGATCCGAACCCCCTTTATTTATGTGAAGGCACTTTGCAAATGCAGCTCCAAGCCTCTAGCTCCGTGGATGGTACTCCCCAACCTTCCCCCCTCACTATTGAAAGGAGCTGTTTCCTTGTCTATTAAAGATGACGTCCTGAAGGCAGGGTTGGTCCCCCGATCTCCTGCCCCCAGCACAGTGCAGGCACATAGAGGCATGTCAGAACATTTGTTGCATGAAAGCACTGTGTGATCCCTCACCAATGTCTGTGTCCATCTGGGGAGACCGGTGTCAGCACTCCCATTTATCAGCCCCATTTTAAAGATGAGCAGACCGAGGCCCAGGGAGGTGAACAGACTTGTCTGTGGCCCCACAGTTAACAAGTAGCAGATCTGGGTTTTTAACCAAGGTCTGTTAAACCCAAGAGCCTAAGCTCTTGACCACTGCATGCTTACAAGTGGTGCTTAGTGAACAGCAGCTGTTTGATAAGCAGTACTGATTCACAACAATTCATTGAGATTGCAGTTTTGTTCCCATTTTACAGATGAGGAAACTGAGGCTCAGAGAGCTGCCATAACTTGCCCAAGACCACACAGTGGTGAAGCCTGGTCGGGTTTGAACCTGAATCTTCTGACTTTCAAGCCATGATCTAACCGTGGTACCCACTGTCTCTTTTGGGGGAACACTGCCAGCCCTGCTCAGCTGCACCCCTGGCAGTATACTGGTGTTCTCTCTCTGCGGAGCCTTCTATCTGGAAGTTTCTCTTGCTCATCTTTCTCCTGGGCAGCACCTGAGTTTCCTATCCGGCTTCCCAAGTGCAGGGACCTCCTGTAGCACCAGAGCGGGTCACCTCTTAACTTGGCCCTCAGTCATGCCTCGAGGTTCATTCAACAGAGCCAGCAACCTTGGCTTTAAACTTCTCAACAATTTCTTCACCAAAGGTAACCTTGAGAGAGATGTCAGGAGCACGATAACACCGGTGAGAGGCCACCGAGAAGGGTGACGGGGGATCTGGCCACCCTGGCGAGTACCTTGTTTCCTTGGTGGCACCTTTTCAGCCAAAGCAAACACGGTGGCAGACTTGGCCTGTCTCTGCAGCTCATGTGTGCCCTTCTCCAGCCACAGGCCATGGTGGACAGCTCTCAGCTGGTCGGAAGCACTGGCGTCCCGCCCAACTTTGCTGGGCTCTCCAAGGATCACGGAGAAAACACACTCCTTTGACCAAGTGCTCGGTCAATCCCATGATCAGACTCGTTAGAAGCATTGCTGGAACCGTGAGAAGAGATTTCGACCGTTTTCCAAAAAGAGACCCTGTTTACCTCACCACCATTAGGATGGCTACTCAAAAAAAAAAAAAAAAAAATAGAGGATAAGTGCTGAGAAGGATGTGAAGAAATTGGAACTATTGTGCACCACTGGTGGGACTGTAAACGATGCAACTGGAAATCAGTATGGAAGTTCCTCAGAAAATAAAAAATAGAACCACCGCCCTGGTCGGTGTGGCTCAGTTGGTTGAGCACCGTCCTGTGCACTGAAAGGTCATTGGCCTGATTCGCGGTCAGGACACATGCCCGGGTGGTGGTGTTTGATCCTCATTTGGGGTGTATACAGGAGGCAACCAACTGATGTTTCTCTCTCACATTGATGTTTCTCTCTCTCTCCCTTCCTCTCTCTCTAAAACCAATAAAAACATACTTTAAAAAAAAAACACTAGAAATCCACTTCCAGATATATATCCAAAAGAATTAAAAGCAGGGTCTCAAAGAGGTATTTGCACACTCACATTCATTGCAGTGTTGTCTACAATTCCCCAAAAGGTGGAAGCAGTTTAAATGTCCACTGAAGATGAATGAATGAAATGTGGTCTATACATGCAGTGGAGTATTACTCAGCCCTAAAAAGGAGAGAAATCTCGACACAGGCTGCAACATGGACGAACCTTGAGGACATCACGCTGAGAAATCAGCCAGATGCAAAGGACAAGTTCTGTGTGATTGCACTCACAGGAGGTAACTAAAGCGGTCAAGTTCATTGAAACAGAAAGTAGAATGGCAGTTACTTAGAACCTGAGGGAGGGGGAAATGAGGAATCATTATTTAATGGGTATAGACTTTCAGTTTTGCAAGATAAAAAAAAGTTCTAGAGATTGCTTGCACAACAATGTGTTATACTGAGCACTGCTAAACTATACACTGGAAAATGGCTAAGCTGGTAACTTTTGCTTTTTACCATAATAAAAAATAGATGTTCAAAACGAGGGCCTTGTTGATTTCCTCACTTTAGAGGTGTCTCTGACATTGCCCAAGGTGGCCACCTTGCGCACATGTTTTCCTTCTCACCAGTTTCACGCGGTGGGCATCACCGTTTCTTTCTTTCAGCCCAGGAGGGAGGCTCGGTGAGAGAAAGTGACTTCCCCACAGTGAGAGAGGAAGGGAGAGGGAGACAGAGATAGAAACATTGATGAGAGAGAACATCGATTGGCCACCTCCTGCATGCCCCCACTGGGGATTGGGCCCACAACCTGGGCATGTGCCCTGACCGGGAATCGAACTGGTGACCTCTTGGTGCATGGGTCGACGCTCAACCACTGAGCCACACCGGCCGGGCAAGAAAATGAACTTTTAATGTGAGTGCTCCATTTCCCCAGTTGAGCACAAGTTCCTGGGTGATCAGCCACAGGCATCTTCTAGTTCTTGACTTGCTCGGGGAAGTGAGCACGCGTGGTGAGTGGGTAACAAGCACTCCAGGACTAGATGGGTTTTTTAAAAGAACTTTTCAAAGCGCCAGAATGGGTTTTCACAGAAAACACCATTTAAACACGTGCAGCTCACAAAACGTTTCCACACACACTAACCTGTTCGCTCCTGACGGAGGCCCTGGACGAGAAACATCATTACCCTCTCCATTTTACAGCTGAGGGGAGCGCGGCTCAGAGGGCCGTGCTCAGGGTCCCGCAGCTGGGATTACACGTACAGGAGGCATGATCTGACAGGTGTCCCCGAAGCCTGTGATGCTTTGGCAGGTGGCCTCATAAAGTTAGGGCCGGGCACCTTCTCTCGTCAGGGTTCTGTGACCTCGTGCTTTGCTCACCTGCTGACTGACAGGGTGAGCCTTGATCTGTCTCCAGGGTCAAGTAAACTCCTGCCAGTCCGTGTGGAGGCTGGAGGCACCTCTCCTGAGACGGCCATTGCAGCCTTGAGGAAAAGCCTGGGCGGTCCCAGCCCCAGGAAAGGGCTGCTCAGAAGGGCTCAGGCTGGAGTCCAGGTGAGCAGGGAGGCCTGGCAGCCGGCAGCAGGCAGGGAAGCACAGATGGGCTCAGACTTGGGGAGACAGCTGAGACCGTGACTTCGAAATGAGCCAACCGGGCGGGTCAGAGATTTGCCCAGAGGGGCTGCAGTGGGCAGTGGAGGGCCGGGCGGCTTCTCTGCGCTGTTTCCCAGCCCCTGCCAGGCGTGGGCAGCTCTGAGCCCAAAGACTGTGGCCCCAGAGTGAGGGTGGTTGGTGACCTGCAGGTGGGGACAGCAGGATGACCACCCAGTGGACAACCACATGTTTGGTCCTTTCATTATGACATTTTTACCCCTGATTACAAAGGTATCTTGTGTTCACAATAAAAAAAATTGAAGACTACCAAAAACCCACATACCAGCGACGCTCTCTTTAACTTTAACAAGACAAAGTTAAAAGGCAAATGCCCTCATCTGCCCCCTTCCACCTCTCCCCCTCCCCCACACTCCCAGAGGTCACCAGTAGTGACAGTTTGATAGCATCTGTTAAGGTCCTTCTCTCTCCTTCTCTTCCCTTTGGGTCTTTCCCTGAAGGGAAACGAAACTCGGTCAGTGCTGTAACTGACACCGTGCATGTCCATTTCACTCTAACTCCTTTGAAATATGTGGATGACAAGGTGATCTTTCCGGGAAGTGTCCTGGCTCTGTCCACTCCGGACTCGTCCACCCCTCCCACCCCCACCTCCGGCCACCTTTACAACCTCCCCCCGAGGAAGGCCAGAGAGGGACGCGGGCTTCCTCCACACCTCCCTGTTAGGTCGCCGGACTCACATTCCACCAGCAGAACGTCAGACCGTTCATGGAAAACTCCGTTTTCCCGGAAAATACAACTCTCCCTCATGGGAACTGTGAATCCTTCAAGTGTGTGGAAGAGTTACATGTTTCTTTCTGAGGACAGGGTTTGGTTGTTTGTTTGTTTTTTAATGATATTTATGGGTTTTTATTCCTGATTATAAAAATAACACATTCTTTATAGAAAATGTGGGGGAGGGGGGAGTCTAAATAAGAAAACAAAATTTGCTCATAAAATATCACCCAGAGATAACCTCTACTAACATTTTTTACACAAAAACTTCGTCTTTTTCCTGTGTAAATGATATATTTATAGATGAGTGTACACAAACATATTCACATACACACATAAATAATGCCAAATGGCACCTTCCTTTACTATTGTACCACATCATTAGATATTCTTTGATCACATAACCCTTAATGCATACGTGCACACGTCATATGAATATACCAAGCATAGGTAACTAGTCCCCCCACTGCTGGACATGTAAGCTGTCTAACTTTTCTCTACTCTGTCCAATGCTCCAATGACCACCCTTGTGGAGAAAAGCTGGGTGCAGGTTTGTTTGTTGTTGTTGTTTTTTAAAGATTTTTAAAATTAATTTTTAGAGAGAGAGAGGAAGAGAGAGAGAGAAACATCAATGTGAGAGCAGAACATCAGTCGGCTGCCTCCTGCACACTCCCTACCGGGAATCGAGCCTGCAATCTGGACATGTGCCCTGACCGGGAATCCAACTGGCAACCTTCTGGTGCACGGGACCACACCCAACCAACTGAGCCACGCCGGCCAGGGCGTGTGCAGGTTTTAATCACGGGAGTGGGGAGCACACACAGAGACGCCAGAGCCTGGAGGCAGAGGTCATGGAGAAGAGAGTGTCATGCACCAGAGAAACCTGCAGAACATGGAGACTGGGGACACCACAACCTTCCCAGATTGCACAACATGGCCTGTGGCTGGCCCCTACCGAGTGGCACATGAGACATGACAGGCAGGTGTTGTTTGCTGGCCAGATGAACTGCTTTAATGATGTCTTCCCTCTATAAAAATAGCTCTCATTCTGCAATGGACTGTGTGCACTGCTCTCTCTGAGGGCAAGCCACACCCACAGCCCCCATCGGGGCAACCTTGTGCTGTTGGGCATAGGAGCCCACACCCTGGCCGCAGCTGCCCAGGCCCAGCTTTGGCCTGACATTTCCAGGCTGACTATGCGGGAGGGGCCTGGGAGAGGGGTAGCCCAGCATTGACTCTCCGCCCTGTGGGGACTTGTGTATTGAACAGTCTCCCATCAGGCCAGTTCTCTCTCACGGGAATGCTTGCAAACCAGAGGGCCATGAAGTGGCAGAAGTGAGGGCTACATGAGAAGGTAGCAAGCAGCAGCCAGGAGGCAGCATAAGACATGAGGCAGAGAATCCATAACTGGGTTTGGTGTGAGGGTCCAAGGAGGACCCAGTCGTCCCGCGGGGCTGCCCTGTCTGATGAGACCCCTGCCAGTCTTCCTACCTTCCCTGAACAACCTTGAAATAACGCCTCATCACTGGAAGTAACCAGAATGGGTTGGTATTCCCCGAAACCTGTGAGAGAGTCTCATTGCACACATGTGGACAGAACTTTACAGTTTACATGGTGCTTTCCCAGGCGTTCTCTCACCACAACCCTGGGAAGGAGAGAGGCTTATCCCCATTTTTCAGATGGGGACACTGATGTTTAGCGAGGATATGAGTTTGCTGGCAGGTCAGGGAGCAGAAACTCAGAGCCAGATTTGCTGACCCCACATCCAGGCTGTGCTCACCACACTCAGGGCCCTCCCTTCCTCCCTGTGGATGTCCTCGCTGTGCTGCAGCACCGCTGTCCCTAGCCATCTCTGTTGGAAGGTGCAACTTGTTTACTCAATTTGACATTGTAATGCATGAGGCCTGAGCGCGCAGATTTTCCTGTCCGTAGCGCCCAGCGCGTGTGAGCTCACAGAAGATGCTCAGTAAATGCTGCTGGTTCCAAATGCAGTTTTTTGAAACTCAGAGGCCCACGCCCCCCTCAGGGTACAGAATAGGACCCCAGGCAGCCTCAAAAGACTCCCCTGGGAGTCCGATCACATTCTAGTTTGTAAATCAGATATAAAGGGTGCCTATCCAGCTCCTTCAGCTCTCAGAAATGCAGCCATGAACCAGGAAATAAGCAAAAACACATAAAGGAGCGACCCAACTGAATCTCATAAATTCCATGTGCAAAAGCTGAGGCCTGTGTGTCTGAAAGAAGCGGCCTCACTCCGCACCTAGAAACCCTTACTTTCCACGGAATTCTGACGAGGTGGGTCCCTTGGTTTCTCAGTCCACAGTGTATAGGAACAGCTATGAGAAACTGAAAGCTGATGGTTTGAGAATTAATATTTTAGAATACAATACGTCCTCAACATCAAGAGGTTCTGCAACTTTAAGTGAAATGACATATAACGAAACCATTTTCACCAAAGGCTAATTGATACAAACAAGAGTTAAGTTCTTACGGCGTCTCGTCATTATAACAAAAGGACTTTGGATGAAATGACACTGTTGGAGGACCAGCTACGGTTACAAACATCAGTAATCATAATAGTGGCCTGAGTTATCAAGAAAAGGTTAAATTATGTACAGCAGGAAGATGTACAATCCGTTTTAGAGAGAGCTTCTGAAGAAAATGGGTTTGGGTGTTCAGAGGGGAGAGCTCCAGTGACCCTGAAAACGCACCGGTACTAACGAGGCGCCCGGCCCTCATCAGTGTTCCACTATTGCCGTTCTGCCTGCAACGACTGGCTCTCACTCTGCACTTACAGGTTCCGCGTCTCACCGGGTTCAAATCCTGGCTCTGTCTCTTCTGAGCTGTGTGACCTTGGGCAAGTTACTTAACCTCTCTGTACATGTCACTTAATCTGTCCAATGAGGATAACCGCACCCACCTCCGGATCAGGTACACAGAGTGCTCTTATACATGAGAGTGGTGACAACAGGGACTGAGTCTTACTCAACTCTGTTCCACCTGTCCCCTAGCCCCTAACTCCTAAAAGTGGAGTCCAACTGCAACCGAGAGCTTGGCAGGAATGCAGAATATCACCCAGGAGTGTGAAATCCAAACCATCATCTTAAGATTTTGTGTGCACATCAGAGCGTGAGAAGCCCTCCATGCTGCCCAATGAGCAAAATGCGGCATTATGGTGCACACATGTCCCGGGGCGTCAGGACCACAGAGGACAAGGTGGGAGGTAGCTCCTGAGGAAAGGAGAGGAACCTGGTACAGGGGAACATGGGAAGCTGGGCACTCGGAAGGACTTGTTTTGGCCACTTTCCTGGCTATATGACCTTGGGGTGAACTGGGGTGGCCCACCTTCCAAGCTTGTGACTAGGATAGCCATAGGACCTAAAGCAGGTGACGCGTCATCACCGCAGGCTCACAGCCCCTCGCCCGAAGCCCTGAGGTCAGACTCGTGGGTTGCAGAGCCTTCTGTTCCTCCAGGACAGTGGCATGTGCACGTGCTGATGCGACCGAGCCCCCGGCAGGGTCTGGGGCAGCATCATTAAACAGCAGAGTTTCTGCGGTGAAACGTACGAGCAGCATGAGACATAATAGAGACTTTAAATAACCTTATATCAGAGCAGACGAGATTTGTGGCCAAATCAGTTTATATCAAGCTTGTTTTTAAAAGTCTGGTTTTTCGTGTTTGGAGTTCAGGATTACAGACAAGGGAATGTGAACCTGGATGACACAGGAGTGGCAGCCCTGGTGGGGACGGTGGGGCGAGCCTGCCAGGCCGGGGAGGGCTGCGGGGGAGGCTGAGAGGCAGTTTGCCTGCAGAGGCAAGCGCACAGGTGGAAGGAGAGGACAGAAAGCAAGTCACCAGAGGCCTTGAAGACAGGAGGGACCCTGACACAGACAGCAGGAAGTCGCCAAGGTTAGGGCCTGAGCAGGAGTGTGACCTAATCAAAGACAGAGTGACAGATTGGTCAAGCTTGCAAACAAACAGGAAGAGGGCATCCTGGAGTTACCCTTTGGCCCCAGCCTGGAAGGAAGAGTGGACTCACCCCCTCACTCCCACACACCACACTCCACCCCCACCAAAAACACACAAGGAAAAGTTTTTAATATTCTATTGGACTGTCAGCAACAGCTCACAGAGTCTTATCAATTACACAGGCACATGGAAAATTATCGTAATATAAACAAAAAATAAACATAATTATAGTTTTACTGTGTAGCGGGTGCCACGAACATGTTTGTAGCTCTTACAGGAGCCCTATGAGGTATGAATTATTGTTCCATTTTACAGAGGAGGACACTGAGGTCACCTAGGAAAGTCTAGGGTCACGTGGTTGAATCATCTAATGATGGTGTCCGAGTGCCTTCCATTAAATCACACGCTTGGCAAGCGCTCACTCAGGGACAACTGAGGCCAGGGTGCGAAAGGGACACGTGGAGGTCTGAGACCAGAGAGCATGTTCTGCAGCCTGGGAGATCCGGGTTCAGACTTTGGCTCTGCCCTCAACCTTTATGAATCCTTATTATGTTTTGGATGTATTTCCTGTACACCCCAGAGAGTTGGGATTTGTTGTCTAGCCATTCTGACAATCTTTATCCTTTAGCAAGAGCATTTAGTCCATTTATATTTAATATAATTATAAATATATTTGGGATGACATCTATTCTGTGCTTTCTATTGGTTCCATCTGTTCTATGTTCCTTTTTCTCTCCTCTTTATTCCCCTTCTTTCGGATTTATTACTATTATTTTTATTGGTTTTTTTAATTCTTTATTGATTTTAGAGAGAGAGAAAGGGAGAGGGAGAGACAGAAACATTGATGAGAGAGAACATCGATTGGCCACCTCCTGCATGCCCCCCAATGGGGATCGGCCCAAACCTGGGCATGTGCCCTGACCGGGAATCGAACCGGCGACCTCTTGGTGCATGGGTCAAGGCCCAAGCACTGAGCCACACTGGCCGGGCTGTTGTTGTTGTTGTTGTTATTGGCTTTGTTATTTTTTTGCCATTGCATTTCCCCCTCTATTAGTTTTGAGGTTATTCATCTTTCTCTGTTTAGACCTGCCCTCGATATTTTGAGAGTTACGTGAATATATATATATAATGAAAGTGTTTTGTGCAATAGCTTGAGATGATCTTATAAACAAGAGCTTTGGAGTTAGGCAGCCTGGGTGGGAGCCCTGGCCCCAGCCCTTTCTAGCTGGGTGCTCCTCCCTGGCTGCTTCTCCCCGAGTCTCAGTTTCCCGTCTGTAAAGTGTGGGTGATGGAACCCATCACACAGCTCACTGTGACACTTCAGGGAGCTAAGGGATGCCAAGTGCCCTCTCCAGGGCCTGGCACAGAGAGGGGAATGAATGTGTGTTCCCTCTGCTCTCTGCCTTTGCCTCTCTGCTTCCCAGAACTGGCCCTGGATGGAGGCTGCTCAGGGGCTCAGCGGCACAGCTGGGCTTGGCCGTAGTAAACCTTCCCAGAAGGAATCCCTCTGGAATGAGATGTTCCCAAGAAGCAGCAAGTCTGTGGCATCCTGGTGGACAATACGGCCTCAGTCTGTGGGGGGCTGTTGGGAAATGATGCTAAAATGGGAAGGGGGCGGGGTTGTATCGATCAGTGTTCCGGGGAAGCCCCGGGCAGGGGGAGGGTTCCCCACAGTGTGTGTGTCTGACCAGAGAGCGACAGCCCCTACTCCTGGGAGGCAGGTGTGTCCTCTTGGAGAGCAGAGCGGTGACTCACCAGACTGCCACAGCTCGTTACACTATCCCCTGAGACACCTAACTCCCTCGGCCCTGATTCTGTATTAGCACAAGCGGCGCCCCATAATTCCATAATTAATTAGGTTTCCTAAGCACCTCAACACTGGGAGAGGGTGTCCCAATCTGTGGACACTAATATTACCATCTACATGGCAGGTCCCCCTACCCCCACTGTGAATGGTAAAATAAGTTCTCTTTCTCTTTCTCATCTACTTACTTATTTCCAAATCAGAATTAGGTGAATCTTGAGACGTGAAGAGTAGCCAAATATCCTCTATTTGAATAATTCTAAATTGTCCTAGATGGACTCAGTAACCCAAACCAACTTCCATCTCATTTTCTTAATGCATTTGGGGAAACTGAGGCCCAGAGAGGGGAAAAGAGCACTCAGACCTCAGAATAAGACCAGGTGGCTGGTAGGAACTCAGGGCTCTTGCCTCTGTCTTGCTTCAGCTCTCAGCGTCTCGGTTTCCTCGCCTGAGACCAGAGGTCACAGGACCTGCTCTGAAGACTGGCAAAGCACTGAATGCAAGGCCGGGGAGGCGCTGGCACAGGGGAGCCCAGCACATGGCAGGGCTAAGAAGGATGGGGTCCCTCCATCTGGTCCCTTCCCCTTGTTTTCTCTCCCAGACCAATACCTTCCTCTGCTTCCTTCCATTACACCTGGCAGTAAATGGGTGCAAGAGTCTTTTTTTTTTTAATTTTCACCTGAGGATATTTTTACATTTATCTTCAGATAGAGTGGGAGGGGGAGAGAGAGAGAGAGAAACATCGATGTGAGAGGGACACATCGACTGGTCGCCTCCCACACGACCCCAACCAGGGCCGGGGACCGAACCACAACCGATGTACGTGCCCTTGACCGGAACTGAACTTTCGACTCTTTGGTCTGTGGGCCGACGCTCTAACCACTGAACCAAACCAGCCAGGGCCAGTGCAAGAGTCTTGATAACATGATTAGAAATTAATTTCACTGGTAGCAACTCTAGGCTTTAATAATAACATAAGACTGCATTTATTGAATACCTGCTGTGTGCTAGGCACTGTTCTTCATACGTGACCTCTTTTATTTTATTATTTTATTATTATTTTTTTTTTATCCTCACCCGAGGACATTTTTGCGTTTATCTTCAGATAGAGTGGGAGGGAGAGAGGGAGGAAGAGAGAGAGAGAAACATCGATGTGAGAGAGACACATCGAGTGGCTGCCACCCTCACGACCCCAACCGGGGTCGGGAACAAACTGCAACCGAGGTACATGCCCTTAGCGGGAACTGAACCTGGGACTCTGATCTGCGGGCCGATGCTCTAACCGCTGAGCCAAACCGGCCAGGGCTCTTTTTATCTTTTTAATGTAGCTAGTAGAAAATTTTAAATTACATATGTTTTGGGAGAACTGGGAAAATCTAAATAAAGTCTATAGTTGATGGTATTGTGCCAATGTTAATCTCTTAGTTTTTGCAAATGTACATTGGTTATGCAAGATGTTAATCTTAGGAGAAGCCGGGTGAAGGGATTACTGGAACTCTCCATACAACGGTTGCAACTGTTCTATAAATCTAAAATGATTCCAAAATGAAAAATGAAAAATTTCCCACCTTAATTTATAACTACATGATATATATTTTTTAATTTCTTTTTCTTTATTGATTTTAGAGAGAGAGGAAGGAAGAGGGAGGGAGAGATAGAAACATCGATGAGAGAGAACATCAATTGGCCGCTTCCTGCATGTCCCCACTGGGGATTGGGCCCACAACCTGGGCATGTGCCCTGACTGGGAATCAAACTGGCGACCTCTTGGTGCATGGATTGACGCTCAACCACTGAGCTACACCGGCTGGGCTATAACTACATGATATTTCTATTGGGGAAATATATAATACTATTACTGTATATTTCTATCAGAGAGCTTAAAACAGTTCTCTAAGGGATATTACCCTCATAGACGAGGACACTGGAGCTCAAAGAGGGTAAGCAGTGGGATTTTGGATGGTCTGTTGGGTTCAAAGTCCTTGAGTTTTCTGCTGTTCTCCTTGGCTTCTGCTTTTACCACTGGCCCCCACTAGATCTTTCTGAGAATTCTTCCCAGGACACTAGTGTGAGTGTGTGGACCCATGGGTAAACTACTCCATTCCTGGGCGGGGCTGTGGGTGGGGAGGAGACAGGGAGGTGGAGAGCAGAGGCAGGCAATCTGGGGGTTCTTGTGATAACCTGGAAGTCCATGTGGGAGCCAGGCAAGGTCTAAGGCCACAGGACAAAGGGGAGAGACCAGGGCTGAGCTGATAGGCTGGACTTTTTATTGACTGGCTGTTGTCTTCTATCTCTGCCTGACTTTGGAAAGGATCTCAGGAGCATCTGCTGATGCCTCCAGGAAAGAATGGGCAGGTCTGCTAACGCCTTAGACTTAGAGGAACCGGCCCCAAAGGGCCCAAATAATGGCACCACAGGGGGAGAGCAAGGGACCTGGGGGCACGGTAAGGAAAAGGCCTCGGGGACGCTATCTCCAGCCCGCCTTGTTGCCCCTCGCTTTTTTTCTTATTTCAGACAGGAGTCTTCCCCGTCCTGATGCAGAAGACCGGGCCTCCTGACCTGAGGCCCCAGGCGTGGCCACCTCAAGCCTACCACTCTCAGTGCCTGTCCGCTTCTCTGCAGCCGGCCCTGGGCTGCTGGGCTCCCCATCAGGCAGGCCCCCAGGACGAGCCCCAGGCCCCCTGAGGGCAGGAGCACCGTGCCCGGAGTCCTGAACCCTGCCTCACGCAGGCCGCACCTCCTGGTGCTGGGAGGCCTCTGGGGCCTCTGGCTCCCCTGCCAGCGAGGGCGCCTCTCTGCTGGGCGCCCCGGCCAGCCAGCCCTGCAGGCAGAGCGCTCCGTCTGCGGCCGGCCGCCCACCACCTTCCCACTTCCAGATGCCTGGGAGCCGAGCGCCGGCGGCCCTGTCCTGACGTGCCCCTTCCCCTTTGCTGCCCTGCGCGCGCTCCGCCTCGCGGCGACCAGATGTGCCGGCCTTGGTGCTGGCGGCCCCTAACGAGGACCAGATGTGCGCGGCCGGGCCGGCGGCGGCTACCAAAGGAGAGGGAGGCCCGGGAGGGTGCAGCTGGACGCCGGTGCGGCAGGAATGCGCTGGGACGGAGTCCCACTGGAACCGAGCTCGGGACGGCTCTGCCTAAATAAGGGCCTGGTCTCCGCGAGGGGAGGCCCGCTCCTAGGTGCAGCCCGCCGAGGGCGTGCCTTCTGCAGT
This sequence comes from Tadarida brasiliensis, assembly GCA_030848825.1. Classification (NCBI taxonomy): domain Eukaryota; kingdom Metazoa; phylum Chordata; class Mammalia; order Chiroptera; family Molossidae; genus Tadarida; species Tadarida brasiliensis. Next base: position 10,707,256 of record CM061262.1, read on the forward strand.
CCTTCAGTCCCCTTCTCAGCAAGTTTCTATTTTACTCATTATAAAAGTTATCCACAGAAATGAAAGGCAGTTTAGAAAACCCAAAGGAGCTAAAACATGAAAACAAAGAACGATGAAATAAAAATCAACTCTGTTCCCACCACCCCAACCACCATGGAAGTTCTGAGATGCACCCTGCTAGAACTTTTCAAATACAAATGTATACATAGGTAGGTGTGTCCGTTTAAACTGAGCTACAGAGCCCTGGCCGGTGTGGCTCACGTTAGAGCGACGCCAGGCACCGGAGAGTCGTGGGTTCCATTCCGGTCAAGGGACTTACCTGGGTTGCAGGTCTGTCCCCAGCCCTGATCTGTTGGGTGGGAGGCAACCAATCGATGCGTCTCTCTCACATCGATGTTTCTCTCTCTCTCCCTCTGTCTCTCTCTTTCTCCCTCTGTCTCTGTCTCTTTCTCTCTCTCTCTCTCTCTCTCTCTCTCTCTCTCTCTCTCTCTCCCTCTCTCCCACCCCACTCTATCTGAAGATAAATGGAAAAATATTCTAGGGTGAGGATTTAAAAAAAAAAGGGGGGGGGGGTCGCAGGTTCCATTCCTAGTCAAGGGCCAATTCCTGACCCTAGTCCGGGTTGTGTGGGAGGCGAGAGGCAATCAATCGATGTGTCTCTTTCACATTGATGTTTCTCTCTCTCTCTCCCTCCCTTCCATTATCTCTTTAAAAAATCAATGGAAAAGTATCTTTAGTGAGGATTAACAAAACAAAACAAAACAAAAAAAGGAATTAACCAATGAATACATAGATAAATGGAGCAACAAATTGATGGCTTTTTTTCCTCTCTCTCTCCCTTCCTCTCTCTCTAAAATCAATAAATTTTCTAAAAATATTTTAAATCGTGCTGCATAAACTCTCAGAACCTGTGGTTTTCACTCAGCTCTTTCCCCGTGAGTCTGCTGTGGCAGTGTTTCCCAGACTGGCCCCACAGAACCCAGGGATGTTTTGCTATCAACAGGGAAGTCCTTCCCTACCTGTTTGGGACGCCCTGGCTTACACCAGCTTAAATGGGCTTCTTTCCTGGAGGACTTCTCAGAGTCTTTAATTTAGTAATGTGAGTTCTGAATCATCAAGAGGAGACTGGCGTTTCCTAAACATATTTCACCGTGAAATTCCTGGAAGGATCCTCTGGAGGCTCAGGTCTGTGGAACATCATGTAGGAAAGGCTGTTCTACGACATTCTTCCTATGGCTGCATAGAAACCACATGGATGCACCACAGTTTATTTCATCGCCTCTCAATGGTGGACACTATGGCTGCTTTCAACCTATTACTGTTACAAATAACTCTGGGATGGCCATCCTTCTACTTCCCCTCTGTTGTGCAGAAACATTCCCAGCAGTAGGACCAATGCCCAAATGAAACACCATTTTTAACTCTCAGGTTCTGGGGGCCCTGTGGCTCTTGCCCCCACTGCTTATCCAACCTCTTTATGGGTAGTGAAAGGGTTTACCCCACCCCCACAAAAGGGGGCACTGGAGAGCAGGAGAGGTGGGGTCTGCAAGCCTTTAACTTATGCATTTCTCCAGCATTGGTACTCATTGGGCCTTGGGGATTGCAGTGAAAAATAACTTTTCTTGGACTACTATAAATAACACTGTAATGAACATCTGTGAACAACTATTATTTTCCAAAGAACTGTTGCAAGCAGAGGGTAAAACCATATTTGAGGTGCAGAGAACACCTTACTGGGTCACCCTAGAGGCCATACAGCCCCATAGCACTCCCGGGTGCCTAATAGGTAGAATGAGTCTGTACTATCACTACCATGTTGCTGCTTAAGGTGCCAGGTGAAGGCTCCCGGTTTGGGAGTACAGTAAGCCGTCATAAGTGCAGTCCAGCCTTGTGCAAGTCTTGCCATTTACATCTTCCACCATGTTATCTCCTTTGATCCTCACAGCACCCTGTGAGGTAGGAAGCCATAGACTTCATAAGTCCATTCCACATTAGAGAGTTGTCCCGATACGCCAAGGTTGCAGGTCTGATCCCCGGTCAGGGCACATACAAGAATCAACCCATGAGTGCAGAAATATGCGGAACAACCAATCAACGTCTCTCTCTCTCTCTCTCTCTCTCTCTCTCTCTCTCTCTCTCTCTCTTTCTCTCTCAAATCAATAAATTAAAAAAATTTTTTAAATCGGTCCATTCCACAGATGAGGAAACTGAGACTCAGGGCAGAAGACTGGTCCAAGGTCACACCACTAAGTGGTAGAGAGAAACTAGACCCCAGCGACACCAGTCCACCGCCTCTGATCAACACATCACTTTGGTAGCTGACCACCTTCCTTCCTTTACACGGGCGTTGTGGACATGGGACATAGGACCAGGGGTTTGATGGGAGGTGGGGAAAGAGCCCAAATGGTCTGGAGCCCGAGGCTGCACCGAGGCCACTCCTGGTGCGCTGCGTGTTCTTTGGTGGTGAGAGGAGGAAGAGCAGGTGAAAGGGCTCACTGGTCAGAGAGGAGCAACGTGGCCCCTACAGGCCCCACAGGTGGGGAGCAGGTCTTAGTCACTGTGTATCCCCAGTGCCAGGCACAAAGCAGTCCCTTCACACAGGCTCCTAAACTGAAGACAGACGCCCCTCCCGGCCCCTGGGAGAGCGCTCCTGGGCTCACCCTCATGGAGGGGCTCTCCGTGTATGTCTTCTTGGCCCCCTCCTGCTCATCCTAGTCCTAACTTCTCCTGCCCCTTCCCCTCCCCACCTAAACCGTGTGTTTGCCCCTCCTCGCCGCCTCCCCAACAGTCGCTGAGAGTCCACGATCAGAATCCCATGTCCCTTAGACACTCAGGGCCACAGCCAGGGGCTCTAACTAAGCACCACCTTACTCCTCAAGGGCACCTTCTAACTGGGCTCTTAGCCTTATCTGTGCAGCAGACGTCTCTCGAAAGTCTAAGCAAAAACAGGGATCCAGAAAAGTGCCCAAATGCTCACGTACACAGCAAAGGTGCGCCTTCGGTGTCGGGCTCGCGGCGGCCTCTCCGTAGTCCGGGCCAGGGGAGCCGCTCCTGGCAGACCACCTGGGCGCCCGCTCCCGTGGGGCAGCTGCCTTCCGTGACCTCTGTCGGCACTGGAACCTCATGCTCCCCACGCCCCGTGAGTTTGCCTCCCACAGAGCCGGCGGCTTATGCGGAGCTAACCCGTCCAACTATTCCTTCTTCTCAGTTTCAAAATCCCCAAACCTCTGAAAACTGCATGATAAAATCATCTTTATCACAGGGCATTTGACTGCAAAGCCTGACCTCGTGTGAACTCTCTGGCAGCAAGACTGACCTCAGCTGAGGAGATGCTATTTGCAGCCTCTGTTTACTCCCCAGCACGTGACTATTCATAGACTTCGCCCAGGTGCTGCCAGGCCCTGCCGGGTGGTTCGTGACAGTGCAGCGAAGTCATCGGGGCGCCTTTCTAACTGCGAAATAGTCCGAGTTCTGAAACCCGTCTGGCCCAGTGGTTTTAGGTCAAGGATTGTGGACCTGTGTTTATAAAATTTCTCCTACAAAGCTTCATGGGCTTACAAGGGACAGGAGCCGGACACACAGCATGTGTACAGCATGGTCCCGTTTATATGAAGTCTAAGAAAAGGCAAAACGAATTGACGCTGGTAGAAATGAGGGGAGGGAGACTAACCAGGAAGAGCATGAGGAAGCTTCTAGGGTGCTGGAAATGTTCTGGATCCCCACGGGGCGGAGGTTACTCAGGTACCCACATGTGTAAAATTCACCAAGCTGTACATTAGAGATTTGCACACTTTCCTGTTAGTCTGCGATGCCTCAAAGTAAAAGTAAAAATAAAATGTATATATTGTCTCAAATTAAGCAAAAAGAAGCTGCTCCTCTTGACACCCTACCTCATCCTGTGATGTCTTTGAACTTCCCAACAAAGCTTAAGTTAAAATCATCTTAATATATGTTTGGCTTGTCTTTAATCCCAAGAAACGAGTTTAACATAAAAGTCAAACTGAGTGAACATTTTTTAAGCTCTGATTTGCCTTCAGAAAGAACCCGTCCCTAGAGCGTATCATTGCTTTCAAAGTACTGAGGAACACACTCGGGCCCGGCTCCCTTCGGCGACAACCTTTCCACTCATGTCACCCACCGGGAAGGATGTTGCCTGGCCCTGTCGCCTCCGGCACTGCTGCTCGAAACAGACCAGCTGGCGGTGAGCACGGGCCCAGGTCTGGCTTCCTACCCGTGGTGATGCAAGTCAGGACTTGCACCAGCCAGCAGTCTCCTTTAATTGCATCTGATTAGCTGGAATTTGGAATTTGTATCTCAGAACAGAAGGACACAGGGACTCCGTGATTCAACAGGTCAGATAACCATATATTGCTATGGAGCGGAGAGCTTTCCTGTAACTCTCTCATTGCTCAACATCGGCCTGCCCACAGCCTTGGCCTTTGACAGTCACTCCCACAGCACCCACCTCCGCAACCCCTCCCACTTCCTACTGGGCCCTGGAGCTCGGCCCACTGGGGCCTCGATTCCCTCTGCTACTCCGCTCGTAACCTGGTTCAGCCCACACACCCACCCTTCATATCTCTGGCTAGAAGGCACTGTCCTCAGCTGCCTCTGATCCTTTTAGGAACAAGTGAGGTATAAACATATCCGACCTACTTGGGCCTTTTCCTCATCTTTCTAGAGCAATACGCGTGTGTGTGCCGATGGGAATGTCCTATATCTGTGTTGTCCAACGTGGTAGCCACCAGCCACGTGTGGCTATTGAACACGTGATTGTGGCTAAATGTGATTTAGGAACTAACATTTTTTTATTATTAATTAATTTATTTTTTGTTACAGATGTTTCTCCTTTTTCCCCCAGACACCCTCCTCCCTATCCCAACCCCCCTCCCCAAGCATTGTTGTCTATGTCCATTGGTTACGAATACATGCATATAAGTTCTTTGGTTTATCTCATCCCTCCCCTTTGGCCCCCTCCTCTGAAGTTTGTCAGTAGGAACTAAATTTTTAATTAAAAAAAAAAAAAGTTAACTTAAATTTGCATATTGTGTGTGGCCAGTGCCTACCATACTGGACAGCGCAGCTCTAGGGAGAGGAAGGGGTTGGGGGCTAGAACTCCCGCCACCTAGCCCAGGGCCTGGAATCTCAGGAGTGTTCTGTCTGCTCTTTGGAGATACCCAGCCTTAGTCTCTCCAGCTTCCAGGCCTGTCTTCAGAATAACAACTAGGAGCATTTGTTGAGCCCTACAGTGTGTAAGACAGTTTGCAAATGTGACCCAGATATACTGTATTGGGTCACCTCAAGGCCTATGACAGCATTCAAAAGAAGGTCAGGATTCCAACACAATTCAGAAAATAACACAGGTCTTTTCTAAAAACCTCTGAGGACGCACAAAAAGGAAAATATGTCAACATAACAGAGGGACTTCGCATCTGCCCAAGTCCTACTTCTCAGCCCAGCCGCTCTGCCTCCCTCCTACCTCCCACACCCCCCACACCCAGGAGTGGTGCTGCTGGCCCCCTGCCTCCCCCTTAATCCTTTCTTATTTAAATAAATGTGGCCCACTCTGGGCTTTGCCCTGCCTACCGCACCCGAAACAGCATCCCAACAGGCCAGCCTTCCTCTTTGGCATGGCAGAGAAGACAGAGGTGGCAAATACCTAGCATGTACCTTTTTTCTTTTATCCCGTTACACACTGTCACTCTTATCCCCAGTTTACAGATGAGGAAACTGAGGCACAGAACAGTCAAGGGCACCTTGAGAGTGAATGGAGAAATCATGATACAAGCCGAGTTGTGAGAATCCTCGAACAACGAGGGGTCTTTCCAACTTCCTCCTCGAGACTTGCCGATCCAGTGTGCAGTGCCCGCTGTGCCCCCTGTGCCCACGCCGACCACAAACCCAGAACTAATGGCTGACAAGCAAACCCATCCGAGGTTACCGTACCCTCGAGCAATTGTTCGTTTTAACCAGGAGACAAAGGCTTGACCCCGAGGAGTGACTCAGTGAGGATCTCAAATCCCAGTTCCTCAGCCTGGACATCAAGGCTCACCAGGGCACGCTGAGCCCCCTCTCCAGTCGGACAAGGCCAACCTGCTCTCCATCATCCTGACTCAGCTGTCCACCGGCCCAGGGCCAGGCCTTCCCGCCGCTGCACAGCCTGCCGCTCCGCTTTTTGTTAATTGTGGTAAAATACACATAACACAACACATACCATTTTAGGCATCCAGTTCTGTGGTTGGGTACAGCCACACTGTGCGGCCATCGTCACCATGCATCCACCTGACTATTCTACATACCAAATGCAAATGGAATCATAGAATATTTGTCCTGTGTCTGGCTTATGTCACTGAGCACACTGTTTCCAAGATTCATGCCCTGGCCAGTTTGGCTCAGCGGTTAGAGCGTTGGCCTGCAGACCTAAGGGTCGCAGGTTCAATCCCCGGCCCCAGTTGGGTCATGCAGGAGGCAGCCAATGGACACATCGATGTTTCACATGGATGTTTCTTTCTCTATCTCCCTCCTCCCTTCCACTATATCTAAAAATCAATGGGAAAATATCCTCAAGTGAGGATTAACAACAACAAAAACGTTCATCCATGTTGTGGCATGTGTGAGAACGTCATTCCTTTTTAAAGCTGAATAATATTCCATTGTATGGACATACCACATTTCCTTTATCCATTCATCCATCGCTAGATGCTTGGGCTGCTCTCACCTTTTGGCTATTATGAAGAATGTTGCTCTGAACATGGGTGTACAAAAATCTGTTTGACTCCCTGCTTTCGATTCTTTTGGGTATGTACCCAGAAGTGGGATTGTGGGATCATATGATAATTCTATGTCTAATTTTTTAAGAACCATTCTATTTTTCATAGTTGCTGCTCTATTTACTCACATCCCATGCTCCTCTGACAGCTTTTACAGTAGCCAGCACATTAGCCATTACACTTAAAAATGTAGGCCTGGACCCATTGCTTCCCACCCAGGGAGCAGAGATCCATCCGGAGGAAACTTCACGGCAGTGTGCGTGGAGCTGACTGACCTGGCCCGTTTCAGTGTTTATATTAGATTCCAGTACAGGTGGCGAGGTCTGCTAATCAAATACAGAGATGTTACGAGAGGTCTGGCATACACAAAGATTTCAAAATATTGTGCCAGGCAGGAGTGATGGAGCTATAAACTTAGCTTTTTTTCATTGAGTATCTCGATGGACCAAGCGCTGTGCCCAGTTCATTTCCTTTAGGTATCATTTAATTGTCACACCTCTCTGAGATCAGTTGGCCCACTTTACAGATGAGGAAATTGGGACTCAGTAAAGCTAAGTAACTTGTCCACCCTGAGCTTCTGGGCACACCACGCTGTGCCATCTCCTACTCCGTCACACCAAGAAAATGAACATTGAGGGGTCATGACCTTGGCACAATTCATATTAAAGTTGGAGGAGACCTGGCTTGCCAGCGTTCATGACATCAAGATCTTGGAATTTTTGCTGAACTTAAAAGACAGAGATATAGCCCGGCAAGTGTGGCTCAGTGGTTGAGTGTCAACCCATGCACCAAGAGGTCGCCGGTTTGATTCCCGGTCAGGGCACATGCCCAGGTTGTGGGCCCAATCCCCAGTGGGGGGCATGCAGGAGGCGGCCAGTCGATGTTCTCTCTCATCGATGTTTCTATCTCTCTCTTTCTCTCCCTTCCTCTCTCTCTAAAATTAATAAAGAAAAAAATATTTTTAAAAAGACAGCAATATAGCTCCTTGAAAAGCTCGTATAACTTCGGGTTCCATCAATAGGAGCACTGTGACCAAACTGAAGAAGCTAGCTGTCCTACTGTGCACACCAATCAGTGACATGGAGAGGACGTGGCCAGTTCTAGATATCTGTGTGTGTGTGTGTGTGTGTGTGTGTGTGTGTGTGTGTGTGTGTGTGTTTATAAGTTTATTTGAGCCAAACTGACAACGTTGCCGGGAAGCAAGATCACAAATGCTCCCTAGACATCAGGATATTTTAAACAACCTTTTTGGGGTATCACTGACACACTGTAAACTGTATGTATTGAAAGTATACAGTTTGATAAGTTTGACATACATAACCATCACCCCACAAAGTGTCCTGGTGCCCTCTGTAATCTTCCCTCCTGCTCCTCCCTACCTCCATATCCCCAAGCCACCAGCAAGGTGTTTTCTGATGCTATCAGTGGTTTGCATTTTTAAGAATTTTATGTAAATGAAATCATCCAGCATAGACTCTTGTTCTTTTTCAGCTGGCTTCTTTTACTCAGTGTAACTATTTGGAAATTCATCAATGTTGTTAAGTACATCAGTAGGCTTTGTTTTGGTTTTTGTTTGTTTTTGCTGAGTGGTATTCTACTTATCAACATGCCACAGTTTATCCATTCACTGTTGATGGACATTTGGGTTGTTTTCAGATCTTATTACAAATAGCCCTGGCCGGTTTGGCTCAGCGGTTAGAGCGTCGGCCTGCGGTCCAGAGAGACCCAGGTTCGGTTCCCACTAAGGGCACGTATCTCAGTTGTGGTTTGTCCCCGGCCCTGGTTGGGTCATGCAGGAGGCAGCCACTCGATGTGTCCCTTTCACATTGATGTTTCTCTCTCTCTCTCTCTTCCTCTCTCTCCCTCCCACTCTATCTGAACAAAAATGGAAAAATGTCCTCGAGTGAGGATAAAAAATAAATAAATAAATAAAATAAAGCTGCTATGAACATTTACCTTTACATGGACATATGCTTTCATTTACCTTGGGTAAATATCTTGGAGTTGAATGGTTAGGTCACATAAAAGATGTATGTCTAACTTTTTAAGAAACTGCCAACTCTTTTCCAAAGTGCCTGTACCACTCACATCCCCACCAGCAGTGGGAGTTCCAGCTGTTTACCTCCTCACCAGTGTTTGGTGTGGTCAGTCTTTTTCATTCTAGCCATTCTCATGAGTGTGTAGGGGCCAGACGTCACTTTTTTATTTTTATTTTTATTTTTATTTTTATTTTTATTTTGTTACGGATGTTTCTCCTTTTTTCCCCATTGACACCATCCTCCCCACAGACGTTACTTTTTAAAGGGTCATATTACAGCCCAGCTGGTGTGGCTCAGTGGATTGAGTGTCGTCCCATGGACTGAGAGGTCCTGGTTCAATTCCTGGTCCAGGCACATGTCCGGGTTTCAGGCTCCATCCCCAGTGGGGGATGTGCAGGAGGCAGCCGATCGACGTTTCTTTCTCTCTCACATGGATGCTTCTATCTCTCTCTCCAAAGAAAATCAATAAAAACATATTTAAAAATAAACAAAGGGTCATATTACATATTACAAACCAAAAAGTCTTTGGAAGAAAACACTAGAAGGATCTAGAACCAGGACCCATAAGGATGGTTTGGAAAAAAGATGGTTATCTTAAATATCTGGAAGGGAGATTAAATTTCTGTGTTGTTTTAGAAGGTTCACTGGAGCCAAAGGGACAAGCCACTGGGAAACAGATGTTGCTTCACGCTGTGGCCCCTCGAAGGCAGAGTGGGCTTTGGAGGAACTGAGAGCTGTCATTAGAAGTGTTCAGGCAGCAGAATTTGGAGGACTGCCCTCTCGGGGATGGTCCACTCGATCCCACTCACGTCAGTGCAGCACCTACTACGCTCCGTGATGGGACAGGAGCTAGAGGATACAGATGTTAGCACACCTTCGCCTACATGACACCATGTGATCAGGGCTCTGCTAAAGGTATGTGCAAGGGTGACTGAGAGAGAGGGAGGTGGCGCTTTCCAGAGGAGGCAGCACAGACCCGGGTCTCAGAGCGCAGCAAGGTGCTGAGAAAGAATTCCTAAGCAGGACGGGCGATTGCACTAAACGAACTTCCAGTTTCTAAGATTCTAAGATTAAGCTGCATTTAAAAAAAAATAAATAAACAAGCAAACCCTGCAGGTCCATCAGTAGGGGCCTGGCAATATAAATTAAGGTTCATTCTTAGAGTGGAATAATATTCAGCTGCAATACAATGAATAGTTTCACATATTGATATAGAATGATTTCCAAGATATAGTGAGTGAAAAAGGCAAGGTCTAGACACTGTGTATGATGGGCTACCATTTGAATTTTTAAAAAGAGGCCTGTAAGAACACACATACACACACGCACACACAGACACACACACACACACAACACTTTTGTTTGCACAATGTCCCATATCTCAAGCCTAGTAACTTAGGCTGCCTTTGAGGGGGAAGTGGCTGGGAGACAGGTGTGGGAAAGAAACTGACACACCCTCTGTACCCTTAGAATTTTAACTATGTAAGTGAACTGCCTATTAAAAATGAAATTTGCCCTGGCCAGTTTGACTCAGTGGTAGAGCCTCAGCCCGCGACCAGTGAGTCGCAGGTTCGATTCTGGTCAAGGGCACGTAACTCGGTTGCGGTTCGTCCCCCACCCTGGTCGGGGTCATGAGGGAGGCAACCAGTCGATGTGTCTCTCTCACGTCTCTCTCTCTCTCCCTCTCTATCTGAAGATAAATAGAAAAATATCCTTGGATAAGGATTAAAAAAATGAGATTAAAATAAAACAAAAAACATTAAAGGCCTATTTCCATATATTTCCTAGAACTAAAACTTCAGATTCTCACTCAGTAGCCTAGGGTGGTCTTGAGATTCTGTATTTCTAACCCATTCCCAGATGAGGCCAATGCCGCTGGTCTGGGACCACACTCCGAGGGCTGGAGCTCTGTGCGCTCCACGCGAGGCTCCCGGGGAGGCATTAGCAGGTCTTGCGAAGCTGCCCTGCTGCAGACAAGAGGGGACGTGATGGTGGAGATCCTGACGGAGTGAGGCTCGTCTCCGGTCTGGTCTGAGCCTCTTAGCCTGCCCCTACTTTCTATTCCCACCTACCACTGTCTTGGGGGAGCGCAGACTGACAGCCCCCACCCCATCCCCGGAGGCCTCCGCTGCAGGGGTGTGGAGGAGACGCACCGGGCACAGCACTGAGCACCGTTCGAGGCCAGTCTGCGCAGACCCCACCAGCCAGAGAAATGCCTTTCTTACCTCTGCTGGGCTAATGGTGGCTGCGGGCCATCCCCTTCCAAGCCCTCCCTGAACATTCAGAAGCCAAACCAAACCTCCCGCCGAAAATGAAACCAGACAGCGCCTGGCACCACCTTTCTCCCTGGGTGAAAAGCTGATGTCTGGCTCCAGGTGAGGCCGGACCACCTGCTCTGGAAGAAAGCTCACGGCCCTCCGGCGGGGGTCTCCTCACTCACCAGGATAAGAACTGACCTGCCAACCTGGAAGTCAAGCTGCTAAACACCCCACCGCATCCCTTGCCCCAGGGGACAGGGTAGTTTTCCAGGCCACACACGTGGGTCTCCCTGATGAGGCATTTTTCTGTATGTCAGAACCCTGCTCTTGGCCATGGGCAGAGAGAAACGAGCGTGGTGTGAGTTCTGGAGACAAAACAATAGGCACGTCCCATCAGAGCTGACACCACCCCTGGCTGGAGCAGTCCCTCACCCCAGTGGCCGCTGGAGTTATGCCAGGAAAGGCACCCTCTCCCTGTCCATCACCCCCACCCACCCATGACCGTGCCTGAAATTGCACCATATACATTCATTCTTATGGGATGAGAAACTGCATCTCTTAAAACGCTCCCACCCACAGGAGAGGCACTACATTAAGCTGCTATCAGTCATCTACACCTTAGTGTGAATTAGTTGATCAGTTCTGGAATGGGCCTAGTTCTACGCCTCTTTTTACAAGTGAGGATAACTGAAGCCCAGAGCAGAGGCGTTCGACTCAAGGTCAGGCAGCAAGGTGGCAGCCAAGTCAAAAGCAGGAAGAGGCATAAGGGAGGGAATGTCCATACAGGGGTGAGTGTGGCAATGAGGCAAGCCCCAATATAATCAAGAGGAGCAGGGGGCATCTTCAAGCTTGCATTGTACAGACTAACTCAGAGCTGTACCAACTCCCCCCTCCCCACCCCAGAGAAGTTGGAAGACAGCCAGAAGCACCTCCCCACCCTGCCCGACCCCTTCAGCAGAAAATGTCTTTGAAGTCTCTGGTTTTATCTTAAAGTTCATTCAAATGCAACATTCTACTCCAGAACAGATTCTGGTTTATTTTCACATTAAAACAATAGTGAGATTCAGTCAGATATCATTTTCCACTTACCAGATAGGCTGAGGTCAAGGTTGTGTTTCTGGGGCGGGGATCTGCACGGCTGGGACAGGGTGAGAAGACTTCTCACTGCATGCACCTTTGTACCTTTTTAAATTTAGTGTCCTCTGCAAAGATTGCCTCATCAAAAAAATTAATAAAATTTCAACTTAAAATGTGGGTAGGTCTCGGTATGGGGAAACAGGCCCTCCAGTTCTTGGAGAGAATGCAAACAGAAACAGCTTCATGTTAGACAACTGTAATATTTCTCCAAATGTTAAATATGCACACCTTTAACCTAACGATGTCCAGTCCACACCTGGAGGAAATAACACGCAAACATGCTCACAGCTATATTATTTGTGCTGACCCTGAGAGAAGGCCTGAGCATCTAACCACCATCTTTCTTATTTATTTATTTATTTTTTTTATCCTCATCCGAGGACATTTTTTCATTTTTTGTCCATATAGAGTGGGAGGGAGAGAGAGGAAGAGAGAGAGAGAGAAACATCGACGTGAAAAGGACACCTCGAGTGGCTGCCACCTGCATGACCAACCAGGGCCGGGGACAAACTGCAACCGAGGTACATACCCTTAGCGGGAACCAAACCCGGGTCTCTCTGGACCGCAGGCCGATGCTCTAACCACTGAGCCAAACTGGCCAGGGATCTTATTTATTTTTTAATATGTTTCTATTGATTTTAGAAAAAGTGGAAGGGGGGGGGAGAGAGAGAGAGAAACATCAATATGAGAGAGAAACATTGATTGGTTGCCTCCCATATGCACCCTGACCAGAGATGGAGCCCACAACCTGGGTATGTGCCCTGACTGGGAATCGAACCGGAGACCTTCTGGTGCATGAGACAATGATCAACCCCCGAGCCACACCGGCCGGGGCTAACCACCGTCTTTAAAGGCGCTGCAGACTCTGAGCACAGACCAGGACCTAGATTCCCTACACTGCGTCTGGTGATCGTCTCACACCACCTCTCGACAATGGTAAGCCGGTAACAGCTGACGCCTACGGAGCGCTGGATTTCTGCCTGGTTCTGTTACATAGTCTAAGCTCCCAGTTCTCACAGCCACTGCACGAGCTAGCTAGTATTCTTGATTATTTTTTGAATTGTACACCTGAAACCCATACAATCCTACCAACCAATGCCACCCCCCCCCCCAAAAAAAAAGGACAAAGGAGAGAATCGAGGCTAGATCCGGCCACTTTGACAATTTAGACATTGTCCTGAGGACAGTAGTGAGTCATTGAAGGATTTTAGGAAAGGGAAGGATTGGGCTAGCTACTATTCCCATCAGCCATGTGTGATAGGCAAGGACACTAGAGCACATTAGTGCTAACCTTGCCCAAGGTCACACTCACAACCCTAGCAAGTGGTCGAGAGAAGATTTGAACCAGGGGGCACACAACAGCACGTGGGTACGTCCCAGCTACCATTTCTTAAGCAACTTCTATGTGCCAAGCCATGTGCCGGTCACTGCGGTGTTTTAAGGAGGTCATCTCCATAGTGCTGTGTTGAATGCAGGAGGTGGTGGGGGTGGGAGGTGTCACCGAGGGAACCGAAGAAGAAAACAGGAGCCACGTCCCTGCCCTTAAGAAGCTGACAATATGTGTAAGAAGATGACAACAACAATCCTGACATTTGTGCAACACTTCAGTTTTCAAAGCCCTTTCATTATCTCATTTAATCTTCTTGACAATCCTGCCAAATAATTTTCATGATCTCTGTCCAGGATGAGGAAACCACAGCTCTCTAAGTCACACGAGGCTGCCTCCAAGATCATCCAAGCAGCCAGGGGAGGGGTTGGAACCTGACCTCAGGTCTCATGACTCCCTGTCTGCTAAAGGGGAATGACAGGCGGCTTGACAGCCCGGCTCAGTGGTTTCCAACCTGCTCCAACATGAGGACTCCTTTTTCCCTTCGGAAATTGTTGCAGTCCTGCAGATTAGAGGAGCTATTTTGGGCGTTAGTCAACCGGGGAAATTCATAGTGGAAAAACAACCAGCCTTCAGCAGTTACAAAGGAGACGCGGAGTTTTACTCCAGACATTACCTATACAGTTGGCAGGCAATAATGGGAGTACAGATAGACATAGACTTTTCTTTATTATTGATTTTAGAGAGGGGAAGGGGGACAGGGAGAGAGAGAGAGAGAGAGAGAGAGAGAGAGAGAGAGAGAGAGAGATGTGAGAAACATCAATCAGCTTCCTCCTGCACACACGCCGACCAGGAATCGAACCCGAAACCTGGGTATGTGTCCTGACTGGGAATCGATCCCACCAGCTTCTGGTGTATGGGACGACGCTCCAACCAACTGAGCCACACCAGTCAGGGCCACGGAGACTTCTTGCAATAATCCCGCAGCTCACGGGCAGGTCACAGAGTGCTGAGACCATACTGCCAGGGCAGTTCAGAGAACACATCTCCAAAGGCCATCTTCTCAACAAGGGCACAGGGGAAAGTGCACCAAAATTCGATGGGATTGGCAGCAAGTAGAGTGGAGGAATCCTGGGGAGCAAAGGAGTTTGGCCAAGGGAGACAGGTCTTCCAGAAGGCCCATGGGGTGTGGGTGTATATGCATTTCTTCCGAGGAGAAAGGCTGATTTTAGATGCCCAAGAGCTATCTGAGCAGTTGGGGTTAGAAGCAGACCAGAAGTGGAGAGAGTGGTCCAGAGGGGAGATAATGCAAGTTTAAACCCCTTATGATGCCTTTGGGGTCAGATCTGTTTTGTAATTGTTTACGCTGGAGAAAGTCAGCACAGGGCCTGTACCACATATTCGGTAATGCCCCCAGCAGACTGTGCTCAGCATCCTGGATTCAAACACATTAGTATTTCTGCAATGAAGTATATGGGTCATCATAATAGGTAGGGCTACAGAAGCACTGTAAATGACCTTGCATTAGTTCAGGACAGGTTTTGTTGCCAAAGTGTTTCGTTTTCAGAGGTTTTAGGTTTTTGGAGTTGTAGATAAGAGATTGGGACTTGCCCGGCCAGTGTAGCTCAGTGGTTGAGCATCAACCCATGCACCAAGAGGTTGCCGGTTCGATTCCCGGTCAGGGCACATGCCCAGGTTGTGGGTCCGCTACCCAGTGGGGGGCATGCAGGAGGCGGCCAATCAATGTTCTCTCTCATCGATGTTTCTATCTCTCTCTCCCTCTCCCTTCCTCTCTCTCTAAAATCAATAAAGAAAAAAAAATTTTAATAAAAAATAAAAATCAATAAAGAAAAAATAAAAAAGAGATTGGGACTTAAACTAGGTGCCATTTTGGGCCAATTTGCTATGTGCTGGGCACATGTTCTAAACTGACCTCCATGCATCGTCTCATTTAATCTTACATCAGCACTATGAGGTTACTATCTTCCATTAATAGTCAAGAAAACTGAGGCTCAGAGATGTCGAGTGACTTGTCCAAGGTCACACAGCTGGTCAGTGGCAGGGCTGGGACTGACTCTGAAGCCAATCCATCTTTTGCCCCCACCTGGGGAGGAGGAGCCCATTCTGCCAACCTGTTTTGTTCAGATCCGCACTCTTCAGCACTGAAATTACGCTTCAAGAAACAAAGAGAGCAACTGAAGTCCAAGGCTGGGGCAGTGGGTCCTCACCTGTTATGGAGTGGCCGCTCCCGCACCATACCGCTGGCCTGTGCGCCCACATCGAGCTGAGCAGAACATGTACCCGCTCCATGCCCTGGCCTGCGGAGAGGCCTCCATGCCTGGTGATCGCTCACTCACCTTCCAGAATCCGCTCCAGGCAGCACGGGCAGCAGCTAGACCCCTTGCTGTTAGAGCCCAGAGGCCTGGGTGCACATCCCAGCTCTGCAGCGACCCCGTAAGAGCAATCCTCTCAGGGCTTTGGTTTCTTCACTGGCAGAGTGGGAGCAATAATTGTACACTCGCCTTGTTGCTGTTGAGAGGATTAAGTGAATGAGCTTGCTAAGAACTGAGAACAGAAGCATCTTCGAATAAGCACTTGATACTATTCCCAAGAAAAAGCCTTTTCTCCCCCAACCAATCCTCTTCTCTCCCCTGCACACTTGGCTATCTGAGCTCTTCTCCCACTTACTTGTCTATATATCTGTTTGTTGTTATTAAACTGTAACACCTGGCATTGAATGCTGTATGAATAAATGAAGGACGGAAGGAAGGAATAGGGGCTCCACCTTCAAAACCTTAAAAATTTTACTATGGAGAAAGTCATCAAGGTAAAAAGAAACATATGACCATCATCTTCCATAGGCACATCATAAAACCCTACTTCCCGCAAAGTTGTGGGGAATGGGGTTTGCAAAATGCATGTCAGTTGCCATCCCAGCCTCCATGGCATTGACAAGCTATGCTGGGTGATGGGACGTGCCCATGTGAAATACAGCTGCAGAACAAGGTTGTGGCACTTGCCAGCCAAGGGGACAGTCAGTGACGCTGGAAGTCCAGAGCTGGGAGAGCAGAGCAATATGGATGAGTCACAGTTGTGCGTGTCATCCTTGCTCAAGGTAAAATAGGATTGTTGGGTAATGACAGAACAATGTCACAAGGCAGGATGAGCTGATGCATGCTTTCTGAGTGGTGGGCACAGCCTTGGGTATGGGATTCAAGGGAGGGAGAAGCAGGAAGGAAGGCTTTTTGCTGGTGGTCAGGGCAGGCTTGGTGAGACAGTGGATCTGAGTCCAGGGTCAGGGACCCCCGGGGCTCATACTGGCTGAGAACCCTGTGTTCAGAATTGGCTTCTATCTTCCCTGTTCTGATCTCCCCCTGGACTGTGAGCTCTTCTAGGTCTGGGTTTCTGATAACTTTATTATTATACAAATAATTTGCTTTCACTGTAAAGAACAAGGAGGAGGAGGGGGGAGAAGGAGAAAATACAGAGAACCAGAGAGAAAAAATAACCTATAATCTTATCTCCCGAAAAAAAATCACTCAATATTTTGGTGCCTGCCACCCACCCACCCTTCATCCGCCCTTCTACCCACCCACTCATCCATCCTTTATGCACCCACCCACTCTTCAACCTACCCATCCCTCCATCTGTATCAGAGTTCCTAGTTGCAAACAACAGAATCCACTCGAGAAGAAAAGAAACTTATTTTTAAAATATTAAGAGGCTCGCAGGATCCTGAAGGGAAGATAGGCGAAGAGACTCGATATTCAGGGATGACACCCAGACCACCCAGAGCTATTTTGCCAGACAAGCCACCATGCTGCTGTCAATCAGCAACTTGCCTAACCCCCACCCCCTTCCACAATGGTGGAAACTGGATCCCAGAATATCCCTCTCATTGTCCTAAAGGCCAGATGCCATCTCCAGCCCTCTTCCCCAGAATGACTGTTTCCTTAGTTGCTCTCTCAAAATCTCATGTGGGTGCATCTGATTGGTGGAACCTAGGTCACATGCCTACCCCTTAGTTGCAAGGGAGTCTGGGAAGAAACCAAACTTCTGACCTTTACTTTGGAGAAGTGGAATTTAGGGTGTAGAGAAAACCCACTAAACCAAAGATACTGATGACTGTAAGTCCTGGCAAATGTCCCCTATACTATGCGTGGTATTTCTCCATACCAATTACATCATTCTCCGAATCTCCAGTGCCTGGCACACAGTAGGCACGCCATACATAAGGAAAGAAAGGGAGAAAGGGAAGAAGGAGGAGATTATATACTTACATGCTGCCTTACTAAGCCAGGCTGAATGAAGACTTTACATTTGAGTCCCTAAGACTCCCCAAGGCCTCTGTGGATTCTGAAGGAAGGGGACTCCCCTGCCCAGCACGGAAGCACAAGGCTGGCCTCCCACCCATCTGAGACACGTGTCCACATAACACCTCTTCCCATGGCGTGCGGCCTCTGGACCACACGGAATGCTGAGTCGAATACTCATTCACTTTCTCTGTAGCTCACCTGTTGGCTTAATGTCACTCTGGCGGTCACTGAATCTCCTCCCATCCCCAATCCCAGTCTTGTGAGGTTTTAGAAGTTTCTGAAGGCCAATTTTAAACAGTTGCTGCAAAGGCAATACTAGAGGTCTCCCCGGGTAATAAAGATCACTGGGAGGCCTGTTCAAGCGGGGCTGTTCAAATCTGCCTAGTCCACGGTCAAGGTGTGCCATCACAAAATTATAAACTGCCTTTTAGAAGTTTACGCTGTAGTTTAATTGGCAAGAGGCAAGATATGGGCTCTTAAATGACAAGGAGCTCTCTTGTTGCCCAGTGAGGTAGAAAAATGTCCCTGCTCTCGGGGTTTGGGGCCGGCCAGGTCGGCACAGGCTGGGTGAGATGAGGGACGCTGCTGAGAAGAGGGGGATGTTGAGGGATGAAGTGGGGTATTGACTTGGGAGCCACAGCAAACCTGCCTTCTTCCCTAACCCCTCCAAAGCAGGTCAGATTCCCATAGCTTAAATTCCTGTGGCATCACGCACCCTCCTTATCGTAGCTGAATTTCATTTGGGTAATTATCTGATCAATGTCTGCCTCCACTCCACAGTGAGCGTGCCCCATTGTGCCCTAGGAAGGCGCTGGGTGGAGACTGGTGAGGACCGGGTCGGGGTGAGGCTGCGGCAGGGTGAGACTGAGACCCAGCACAAAGAGTCTGCAGCGCCCCCCGCCCAACGCACACCCCTTTCCCCCAGGGAGAAGCCGCTGGTGTGTTTCTGGAGTGTTCCAATCCAATCGGTGGCTCCCCTGCTCCAAGGAGGGGCCCAAGCCAGCACTCCCTTCCCTGAGGTGGAGGTGGAGCGGGGTGGGGAGGGGGTGCTGAGGTCTGAACACCCTGACCCAGCTTCTCCGGGCTGCCCGGCTGGCTCGCCGCCGCATCAGACAGGCTGCTATGACAGCGCGTTTCTAGGCGACTGTTCTGGGGAATGGTCTGTTTTGGCAACCAGAGGGCCCCAGGGTGAGAGGGGCCGCAGGCCGCCCCCATTTGCATAGCAACCTCCTCCCTGCGCGAGCTGGGGCGGGCGGGCGGCCTGGCCGGCGGCTCCAGCCCCAACCCAGGCCCGCACTGCGCTGTCGCCGCCTCAACGCCACAGCCCTGCCTCCCGAGGAGGTGCCGGCTGCTCTGAGCTCGGGCATTTCCGGAAAGGCTGGTGCCCGAGGGAGGTGGGGAAATGATGCTTGGGGACAAAACACAGAAATGGGGGAGGGAGGATGAAATATAATCTTTTCCAAACCAGAGTCAAAGTCACATGGCTTGGTAGCATTAAAATGCATTCTGGTTGTCTCACAAAATGTTGATTTAGGTGAACCCTCAGCTAAGCGCTAGGAGGGACTCAGAAAATGTCTTTTGGATCATTAAATCGCAAATGTTTGTGTGAATTTGGAAATGGGCAGGCCTGGAAAAAAATATTTTCTAGCCTAGAAAAATTAGGCAGGGATATTCTTAGGAAATATTTTCAAATAATGGCAGGAAGGACTGGGTGACATAGTATTATCTGAATTTCAGAAGAAACCGAAAGAGAAAATAGATAGATGGATAACTCCTGGAGGCCCCTCTGTCCTGCACACACCCACCCCACCCCAACCACACCTGCCAGCTTCAGTCCATGATGCCAGCTGAGATACCAGGCTCAGAACACGCAGAACGACATTAACTGCCCAAGGACACATGCCCTGGGCTGGAACCTGAGAAGGGGGTTGGGCAGGGGCAGGTCACCCCAGCTGAGCGATCACATTCCCTGGCAGCTGTCCAAGGGGCAGCTCCGGCTGCACCTGTTTGTGGGGCGATTTGCTGTTATCAGTATTGACACAGCAGCAGGGCCAGGGAATAGCATAGTAATAAATAAATGAGAGAGAGGAAGGGGGAAGGCCGGAGCCACCGAGGCGAGGCAAAAATGCTGAGGTCTTTTTTTGCTTGTTGTATGTCAGCGCATTCAATCCAGTTTCCCCAGCCCTGAAATCTCTGAGGATCACCGAGCAGGCTTGGCATGGGAGCTCTGGGTCTTAAAGAGATAGAATTGCAGAGTCGGAAGCACCTTAAGATCCTTTTGTGCCAGGCATCCCTACCCAGTGATCTCAAGGTTACTTGGTATCCTCACCTGCCACTTTCGGTTTGTCAGGAATCTCAGCAGGAAGGGAGTTCCTTCATCTCTCTGCCAAGTTTCAGCATCAGGGAGACAGTATAATTAAAGTGTGCGTTTTAGAGTTAGTCAAACCTAGGATCAAAACCTGGCTGTCTGGCTGTGTGATTTTGGATATGTTAATGAACCATTCTGAGCCCCTCCCCCCAAATGGAGAAAATAGTACTATTTATTTTTGCAAGGATGCAAGAGATAATATAAGCAAAGGCCTAGGATAATTCCTCTGTATATGTTCACTTGGTTGCTATTATTACCTATTAACATCCCCTTGGGTCTCTTTTGAGGCTTTGGAGAAAATGCAAAAACAAACAAACAAACAAAAACCTGGAGAAACTCATCTTGTTCCAGAAATGAGAGAGAGGAAGCAAGAACCTGACATACTCTTTGTCCCCTAAACAGGGCCAAATGGGGCCTCTTGGTTTCTCAGCCTTGTTTCTAGTTTGGGGGAACTAGTTCTAGTACAGTGTGGTGCCATAAATGGGATGCAAACAAACCTGGTCACCAGAAGCCACCTGATCAAGCCCAGAGATAAAATGCCCTTGTGAAAACTACTTGCAATGAGTCACTGTCATGTTTCAGGCAGTGTAGCAGCTAAGAAGGTGGGTTGAGCTGTCAGATCGTTGGACTCTAACCCCAGCCTGGCTATCTACTAGTCATGTGCTTGTGACAGGTTATTTAACCTCCGAGAGCCTAGCTTTCCTTATCTGTAAAATGGCTGTAATAATGCCCCATAAGCTTGTTGTGAGGATCTAATGCATGAAAAGCATGTAGTGAAGGCTTGATACAGAGAAAGTGTTTAATCAAGTTAGTACTTGTGGTCACTGCTGTTAGATGAATGAGGCCAGGGACTGTGTCATATTTATCCCTGTATCTCCAGATCCTCAAACAAAGCCTGCCATTTGGTAGAGTGCAGCAGTGTGTGATGAATGAATGAATGGCAAGGCCCCTGCCCTCAAAAAGTTAGATCTACCCAGGAAATATAAGACATAAACTGCCTATGTACTCACATGTAGGAGTCAGCAGAGGGTTAAAAGCCACTCTGCCAGTCCCCAAGCCCCAGAGGCAGATAGTCCCTTTGATCCCTCAGTTTCATCTATCCAGGATGCTTTCAAGAGAGGAAAACAGGAAGTATCCCTGATAGCCCAGCTTGCTCTGCCTTTTTTTTAAATTATGGGGGTTGGGGGAAGAATGGTCCTTTGGGTCACATTTTGCCAGGAAATCAGCCTCCCTCCTTTCAAATGCTGGGGCTTCCAAAGGGACAGATAAATAGCTTCTTACTCAATGCTGGGAGAAAGATCTGTTCCGGAAATGGCAAGGCTGACAGGTTGGGGTTCCTTAGTGGACAGCAGTACAGTTACTAGACTGCAGGTGTTTGTGGAGCATTCGGCCCTTTGCATTCACTCACTCACTGGCTTGCCTGCTGTTGACTACATGCCCAGCCTTGGGCTGGACCCTGGGGTTAGTGACTCAGTGTCTAGTGTCCAGATGAACAGTCCAGGACAAAGGACAGTGAGTTCAGAGAAGATGGGCTGAATACAAAAAAGTCAGAATGCTCTAAAGGAGAGAAACAGCAGCAGTTAAGGGAAAGCATTTGTAGGAAAGAAAAATGAAAGAGAACAAAAGAAAAAACCTGGAGAAGCATTAAGTACAGGAGGAAGAAAAGAGAGCTTCTGAGAATGTGCAGCCAGCGTAGCAAAGGCCTCCTACAGATAACTGGGCACAGAGAGCATGCAGAAGGCCACAACCTCCGGGGACACACGGGATAGCAGGCGTGGACAGAAATAGGAAGGAGAATAACAGCTTAAGGCTGCAGACCTGACTCTGGCCAGCCCCGAAAAGAGAGCGTCGTCTGCTAACCCCCAGTGTGCTAAACTCACATTTCTGTTTAATTTATTGCTTAATAAGGTCAGTTACACATTTGCCCATGACGGACAAGAGAGAACTTTCTAGGAAAGTGGAAATATTCTATATTGTGATAGATGGCTGGTTTACATGGGCAAATCCATGTGTCACTATTCCACAGTTAGGATTTCTGCATTTCAATGCTGGTAAATTTCACCTAAAAAGAACTCCACGAAGAGCCATGAGCGGGAGGGGTGCAGGTAGGGGTGAAATGAGATGATTGCCCAAGCTGGGGAAGGGTATGTGGCATTTCTTTCTTTTTTTTTTTTTTGTTACGTGCCCCTAGCCGGAACCGAACCCAGGACTCTCTGGTCCACAGGCCAACACTCCAACCGCTGAGCCAAACCAGCCAGGGCTTTTTTTTTTTTTTAAACTTTAGAAGACAGCATTGTTTTTATTTATTTATTTATTTTTTGTACGTGCCCCTAGCGGGGACCGAACCCAGGTCTCTCTGGTCCGCAGGCCGACGCTCCAACCGCTGAGCCAAACGGGCCAGGGTGGATATGTGGCATTTCTTGATATCGTTTTGTTGAGTTTGAATTTGTTTGAAATTTTTCATCATAAAAAAAGAAAAGTTTTCAGAAACTGCCCATAATGTGTCACTGTTGTCCTCAAGCAAGTCCCTTTCGGGTTATCAGGAAGGCGGCTGAGACATTATCTAATCCAGGCTTCCTGTGTAGATGAGGAAACAGAGGTGCGCCTTGGCTTGTGGAAGGTGTTCCCAGATAGTGGCGGCAGACCTCACACGACATCGACGTCGGATCTCAGGCAGGAGCAGCGCCCTGTTGACCTTTCACCTCTCACCCACTGTGGGGAATCTGCTGGAAGGCGCCCCTTCCCCAGGGTTGCCTTTCCAACCCCCAGGCCCCGGTTCTTTGGCAGGGAGGCTGTGTAGGCTGGAGGGGTCTCTAGGCTGCAGACCACTTTGCTGTCCACTGTTTTCACTCTGAAAGGTGTGGGGACACAAAATAACCTTTTCTTCCACCGTCTAAGAGTCCTAGCCGGCTAATAATCAAATTAACATGAGTCAGATTAACAGGAGAAAATGTCCAAAATTTATTACAGAAGTACATGTGGGGGTGCCACAGATATGAGACCCAAGGACACATTGGGCAGTTGAGGCTTATATGCCATTTTGGGCAAAGGAGAAGGGGGACAGGAGTCTGGGATTCCAACTGAAAGCAGGTAATTCACAGGTAGATGAGAAAGAGCAAACGTGCTAACCAATTCTTGCTCACCGAGAAACAGTGGACAGAGGGGAGGCTCACAGACTTGCCTGGACCCCCTGTCTGCCACACTTACTTCATTTCTGCGAAGGTGAATATGCTAACGCTGCCTTCCTGAATTTCCACCTAAATTCCTTTAGGCAGGTGAGGAGGAAGGTCAAAGGTTCTTTCTAAGTCTTTTGTTGCTTTTTTTTTTAACAAGTATTTTTTTTTCTTTATTGATTGATTTTAGAGAGAGAGGAAGGGAGAGGGAGAGAGATAGAAACATCGATGAGAGAGAACATCGATTAGCTGCCTCCTGCATGTCCCCCACTGGGGATCGGGCCCACAACCTGGGCATGTGCCCTGACCGGGAATCAAACCGGTGACCTCCTGGTGCATGGATCGACGCTCAACCACTGAGCCACACCAGCAGGGACAAGTCTTTTGTTTCTTAATAACTAGCTTAAATCAATGATCCCAAAGGGCATACTTTGGGGTGGCAAAACTTTGGTCCCCTTTCAGAAGTAATCCTGAGCTTACAGAGATTCCATTAGGTCCCCCGGCCGCCACTTCCAAAGGCAGAAAAGGAAACCCACACAATTCAAGATTTCCAGTAACCAAGAGTTACAGGGACTTGGGTACTATTAGTCTGTTCATTTTATTTATTTGTTTGTTTATTTATTTATTTTGAATTGATTTCAGAGAGAGGAAGGAAGAGAAAGAGAGCGAAACATCAATCAGCTGCCTCCTGCACGTGCCCCAACCAAGGATCAAACCTGAAACCTGGGTATGTGCCCTGACTGGGAATCGAACCTGCCACCTTTTGGTGCACAGGACAACGCTACAACCTACTGAGCTACTGAGCCCAGTGGGGGGCATGCAGGAGGCAGCTAATCGATGTTCTCTCTCATCGATGTTTCTCTCTCTCTCTCTCTCCCTCTGCCTTTCTCTCTCTCTAAAATCAATAAAGAAAAAAAATTTAAAAAAAAAGAAAAGAAAAGCACAGAGACCCTTAAACCACCTGCCCGAGGTCAGACAGCTGGTGAGGGACGGCCACACCTTCATCCTAGGGCTGAGGGGACCACGGGGCCGAGGAGACTCCCTGTCACTTGGGCATCTGACTCACCATCAGGAGACCTGGCTTCGACTGGCAGCTCAGCTGCGGATCAGCCATGTGACCTCTTGCAGCCAAGGTCTCTTCAGCCGGACGACGGTGACGACAAACCTGCTCCACCTGCCTCACGGGAGGGTGAGGAGCCCAAGGAACCACTGAAACTGCAAGTGCTTCACCACAGCTGCAAAGGGCGACAGAAATAAAGAGACCATGACTATTTCTTCAGAGAAGTTTCCTGGCTATCTATCCCATGGTACCCTCAGCACCGAGTGGAGAATCAGAACCTGGGCCTGTGCAGCTCTTCAAGAATTGTTTTGGTGGGGGGAGGGGGAGAAGAGACGTCACTGACTGGACTCGCTTAGGCAGTCCCCAAAGGAACACCTTAGAGCATTGGCTTCAGGTTCTAGCCCGGGCCCGAGTTCCAGCAGGGTCCCTCTCTTCTGTTTGTCATAAAACAAACAGGCTTTCAGCTACTTGGGCAGGATTTAACTAGCTATCAGCCAGGGAGATAAGTGGATGATGCTCAACAAGCGAGCTCACCTGGGAGTAATTTGTACCCAAGAGCCGTTTATAATTTATATTTTGAATCCACAGTCAGGGGGCTGTCTTTGCAGTGACTAGAGACACAATCTCCCCATACTGTACAGCCCTTTCTGTCCAGGGCTGAGATAACAGGAACTGGAGACTGAGCCGTGGGCATGTAATCACAGTCAAAATGTGTGAATAGCCCATTCTTATTACA
Source organism: Tadarida brasiliensis (assembly GCA_030848825.1). Taxonomy (NCBI): domain Eukaryota; kingdom Metazoa; phylum Chordata; class Mammalia; order Chiroptera; family Molossidae; genus Tadarida; species Tadarida brasiliensis. The sequence continues at coordinate 10,732,440 of CM061262.1, forward strand.
AGACTATAAAAATTTGAGGGCAGGACCTCTTTGTGTTTATCTGTTCTTCTATCCCCCTCCCCCACCCCCTTACCTTGCATATCTGTAACACTGAGCACAAAAGCCCAGAGAATGTTTGCTGCGAAATGAATGGAATTAGGGGAAAGAATGCCCGTGGTTTTGCAAGTTTCCTGGAGGTCAAGGTGAAGCCTGGTGTGTGGCTTTTCCGAGGGACCAGCATGCTGTGCCCCTACATTAGGCTTCTCCCTCCTGGAACCTCACTGCCCGCTCCTTTTGCTGCATTCAACTCTGTCTAAACTGAGAGGGACCCTATTTCCAAACCCCAGAACCCCAAATTGGGCAACAAGGCTTGACAGAATATTTGAACCAGAAATCAATATCCCAACGGGATTTGTGCTCTTCTGTTTGCACTTGGATTCCTGATATCCCCTCTGCGTTTGGGCAGATTTTTCTCAACTCAATTTGTAAATTGACAGTTTTCCTTACAGTGATTAAGTTGACTCCTAAATACATCTAGGGAGACTCCTTGAATTCATCAGGAAGTAGACCTTCAAATGAACTCACCTGGTGGCTTATTGGTCCTATTCTGAAGCTTGTCCATTTCTCTATTTCCCTCTTCCAATGTTCTTCCTAGAGTCCACTAGGCTAACTGTTCACTACCCAGAGCACAGGTTGGGTGAGTGGCAGAGTATGGCCAGGATTCTGCCCAAGGGGACAGCCTGAAGGTGCTGGGCAAGGCAGAGGGAGCCCTGGGTTCTAATTCCAATTCTGCAGCTAATCTATGATGTATCCTTGGGCAGGGGGGATCACTACTCTCTGGGTCTCATCTGTAAAATGTAGGGGGCTGGTGGAAAGCCCAGAGTCAAAGTCCTATTGACTTCATGCAATTCAAGCACCCGTCAAGTCAGGGGATGTGAGAATTTGCTTTCCCTCCTGCAGTTGGGGATAAACTGTGTGCTACTATCTAAGGCAAACACATTCACGGTCACTGCTCCCCTCCCATCCTCCCCCAGCAATGCTCCCTGCGCTCTCCTGCATCATCGGCTTTCCCCTTTTTGCTGAATCATTCACATCAGCATATAAATGTACATAAATATGCTATAATTTCACCCATCTTTTTTAAAAGTCTCTCTTGACCCGACTTCTCCGCCAGCTTCTCTCTCAAGCCCTTTTCAGTCACTCACAGCTCCACCCAGAATGCTCTTTGTTAAGGTCACCAGTTCTCTCCAGGGTGGCCAAACCAAATGGTCACCACTGAGACTTCATCCTACTTGACAGCCCAGCAAGGATCAGCTGATCACTCCTTCTTGCTTGACACATGTGTGTTTTTTTATTCTGGGCTTTCAGGACAGTACATTCTCTCTGTTATTCTTCAGGGTCTCCTTTGGTAGGTTCTCAACTCCTTCACCTATAAATGTGGGAGGGGCCCAGGGCCAGTCCTTGGATCTGTTCCGGATCTTTTATTAATCCTTTAGTGATCTCATTCAGTCTCATGGAGTTCAATGCCACCTGCCTTAGCCTAGGTCCCACTGGAAGCAGAATTTTAACAAAAGGTTTGTAGGCAGATAGTTTATATGGGAATGAAATTCTAGAGAGCAGAAATGAGGGGCAGGGTAAGAAATACAGAGAAGAAAGGAAAACCAGTTCAAGGATGCATTAATGAGATGACCACCACAATGGGAGACTGATGCTCCACAGAGCCTTCCAAGGAGATTCAGAAATGTTTATCAAGAGAAGAAAAAAGATCACAGTCATCCATCAGCTTCCATTCGCATCAGTTAAGGATGGCCCATGAGTGTCAACCCCTCCAGGATTCTAGGTTGTACATAGGCTGTGCTGAGTTCCGACCCTTGTCCTACAGCCACCATGGGCAGGAAGCAAGAAGTACACAGAGCAGGCAGGGGTGAGCCACTGTCAGCTGTACCCATCGTGAACCTAGCCAACATCAGCTGGAGAAAGAAGTGGGGCCACGGGGACTGAAAGCCGTGCTCAAGAGTGTTTCTGACACTTGCATCTTCAGACTGGACCTTCCCCTTTAACTCTGGACTCATATACCCACCTGATTACTCCCTATTTCCACTTGGTTTTCTCCTCAAAACCTGCTCTTGTCATCGTCTTCCCATCTTAGTTAATAGCAACTCTGTCTTTCCAGATGTTCCTTCCTTCCAAGCCAAAAGCCTTGAGTCTGCTCCGCGTACAATCCCTCAGAATATTATGCTGGCTTTGCCTTCAAAATATATCTAAAACCTGACCAAGCCACACCACCAGGGCTCATCTGGATTGTTGCAATTACCTCTTAATTGGTCTTCCTGCTCACTTGCTGATCCTATTACAGTCTTTTCTCCACCAGCAGCTAGTGAGCCTTTCATAACACAAGTCAGATCATGTCACTCCTTGGCGTTTCCTTCCCCTCTCTGCTTTATGTTTCTCCACAACACTTATCACAGTCTGACCTCATATATACTTTACGTATTTACTCTACTTTGCCTATTGTCTCTTAAAAATATATATATATATCTTTTATTGATTTTAGATAGAGGAAGGGAGAGAGAGAGAGATCGATGTGATCGATTGATTGCTTCCTGCATGCACCCCAACCGGGGATTGAACCCAAAATCTGGGTATGTGCCCTGACCAGGAATCGAACCCACCACCTTTGGGTGTATGGGACACTGCTCCAATCAACTGAACCACACCAGCCAGGGCTATTGTCTCTTTCTACCAGAATGAGGGCAAAGATTTTTGTCTATTTTATCCCCACTACCTGGAAGAGTGCGTGGTGCCTGGGGAAGTACAATAACTGTTTGTTGACTCTGGTTTGAGCCCCTGAACTTTACAGATGAGGAGACTGTAGCTCAGAGATATGACTGTACTAATTATACTGTGAGGCCTTCTTGATACTCCTCTGCCGGTGTTCTGATGACTGGTCTCCATTCTCAGCAACATTAATTGTTAGTTATTATTATGGAAGTTGGCCGTCTAGCCAGTCTGAATGGTAGTTTGTAGTTAGGCTCAAATACGTGCCATGAAAAATCACTAGAGAACAATTCAAAAGCCATGGAAGCTTAAGTATGCCACGATTGCGTGATAGAAAGGGAGCGAGCTACAGTGGAGGGGACTCCAGGTGAGGGAGACTCTCGGGGGTGTACTGAGAGAAGTGCCACATCGAGATCCCCGAAGACAGAAGTGAGTATTGCAGGTGTGGGAGCATCAAGAGTGAGGAGACAAAGTTACTGATCCCTGTTGTATGCCATGTCTGCCCCTCACTTCAGTGGGGTGGGATGGCAAGAGTGGGATGACCTTGGGTTTGACCTGGGGGGCTGAATTCTATTCAGCCATTTTCTGGCAAGTTACTTAACGTCTCTGAACCTTGATTTCCTCATCTACAAAATGAGGAAGATGGTATCTACCATAATGAGTTGTGAGGATTACATGAAGTAACGTGACAAAGTGCTTAGTAGAGTAACACAGACAAGCAATAAGTGGTACTAAAGTTATTCCTATGATTATTTGACCAGCTCATAGGAATAGGCAGCCATAAGTGCCTGGCCCATCAAGAGAAAGTTGTGAATGGCCGGAGGGCTGTACTGAGGAATGGTAAACTGTGTGGCCAGATGATGGAAGACACTGAATGGCAAGCTGAAGTTTTGGCTCTGTGAAGTTACTAAGGGCTCTTGACCAGGGAACACACAGAACACCCAGCGCCTGTGACAGAAGAGAACCCAAAGGCCATAAGACCAATGGGAAGGAACAGCCTGCCATTACCCAGCCACTCCTCAGGTCCCTGCACCTGTCCCCATCACTGCTCTTTCCTTGTCCCATTGTGGTGACATGTTTCAGGTCACTGTATCCCCTGGAAGGTCCTTGAAGGCAAGGACCAGGGAACAGTCATCTCATCAGAGCTTAGCAGAAGGCCTGGCACAGAGTAGGGCTCCATGAGTGTTTGCTCAAGTCCTAATAACCTGTAATAACCTCGAGTGACTGCTATGGCAATAATCCAAGTGTGTGACGATAAAACCTTGGGTGGGGATAGTGGCAGTGAGCGGGGTCAAATCACAGAACACCTGGAGGGAGAGGCAGACATTGTTGCAATGATTCTTTTTATGTAGAAAACAAGAAGACTTGCAACCCAGGCTAAGAGGGAAAATCTGAGTCCCAAGTTTGCTCTCAGATCTGGGTCCTTGGGTAATTTTTAATCATTCTGTGGACAAAGTGGTGTGCATGTCAGAAATGGGGCAGACAGCGCACGAGGTAACACGTGAACGCATGCTGAGCACTGGAAAGCTGTGAACCGAGCTCTGCCGTCCAACGGTGGTTGAGCCTGGACGTGTCATTTGCCCTCTCTGAGGCTCAGTTTAATCTAGAAAATGGAGATGATAATGTCTGCTCCACTTTCCAGTGGAAAGGTTGTCAAAGGGATTAATTAATAATTTAAAAATATTAATACTTTTCCTCTTACTTTCTAAGTCCTTCTGCCTGGGCTAACTATCAAATCAGCAGAGAAAATCAAAGTTTAATACAGGTCCATGGGGAATTCACAGAGGCATCAAAATTCCGAAGACAGTGAGGCAGCACTGGGTATATAAGACGGTTGGACAAAGGAGAAAGTGGGGAGGGGGCATTAGATTTCAGAAGTGAGATGGACAACTTATAGGTAATTGAGGAAGAGTGGAATACACAAGGCAGGAAGATCCTTGCTACTCAAACAGTGGGGCACAAGTGGGTATCTAGCTAACAGGCCCCTGCCTAAAGCCCTCCTATGTACCACACTTAGTTCAGATTAGGCTAAGGCAGCACCCTAAGGTCTCCTTTTTGGAGCGGGTTCCTCTGAATCTTTTGGGCAGGAAAGGGGGAGGATCAAGGGTTCTGAGTCTGTTTCTTAATAAACAGCTTAAAATCAACGTCCCCCAAAGCTGCTTCAGGGTGGCAGAATTTTGGTCCCATCAGATCAAATAGATTGTGGATATTCAAATATTTGGATATTTGTGTCTAAAGAAATGAAAACAGTGTCTAAAGAAATGAAAACAGTGTTAACAATATGGTTGTGATTATCTTTATTTAAATTTATGAAGGGGCTGGCTTTGAATGCTTAAGCTAATTCACTTCACAAACACTTATATAGGTTTTTTCTTCTTCTGTTAAAAGGAGAAGTTATGATCTCAGGTGACTAAGTAGTCTGGCAGATGTGGCTCAGTGGTTGAGCGCCGACCCATGCACCAGGAGGTCACCGGTTTGATTCCCGGTCAGGGCACATGCCCAGGTTGTGGGCCCGATCCTCAGTGGGGGACATGCAGGAGGCAGCCAATCGATGTTCTCTCTCATTGATGTTTCTATCTCTCTCTCTCTCTCCCTTCCTCTCTCTAAAATCAATAGAGAAAGCCCTGGCCAGTTTGGCTCAGCGGTTAGAGCGTTGGCCTGCGGATCAGAGAGATCCCAGTTCTGTTCCCCCTAAGGGCACGTACCTTGGTTGCAGTTTATTCCCGGCCCCAGTTGGGGTCATGTGGGTGGCAACCAGTTGATGTGTCTCTCTCACATCGATGTCTCTCTCTCTCTCTCTTCCTCCTTCTCTCCCTCCTGCTGTATCTGAACATAAATGCAAAAATGCCCTCAGGTGAGGATTAAAAAAAAATTAAATTAAATCAATAAAGAAAAAAAATTTTAAAACAAAATAGCTCTAGCCGGTTTGGCTCGGCAGTTAGAGCGTCGGCCCACAGACCAGGGAGTCCTGGGTTCGGTTCCCACTAAGGGCACGTACCCCAATTGCAGTTTGTCCCCGGCCCCGGTTGGGGTCGTGTGGGTGGCAGTCACTCGATGTTTCTCTCTCTCTCTTCCTCCCTCTCTATCTGAAGATACATGCAAAAAATGTCCTTGGGTGAGAATAAAAATAAATAAATAAAATAAAATCAATAAAGAAAAAAAATTTTTTTTAAGTGAAGGGTGAATCAGGCACACACACACCAGGATGCAAAATTGTAGTTATACTACAGAGATGTTAAAATATATATACATTTGAAGAAAAGAAAAAAAGATTGATGGGAAATCCACCTGAAAGGCAATTATTATTGTCTGAAGGTTTGGGGGAGTAGGCTGGGGCTTTTTGGTGAGATGCAGAGTTGTTGACTTTCAGTTATTGATAATGTGGCTACGTTGCTTTCCTAATAAAATATAATCAATGAAGCAAGCTGAGGAAGTACAGGGGGAGGGGGGAGCTGCCCTGAGGCGCCTTCTGGTGTCCTTCCCATGGCTTCATTGTACAGAAGGGGAAATGACTTGTTCAAAGTCATAAAGCAGGTTAGTGGCAAGCTGGGAGGAAATCTGGACACATACGCACACACACGCACACACATGCACACGCACACACGCTGCCCTAACCTCTACATTCATTCCATACCATCCTGCCTCCCTTTCCCCTTCCACTCACCCCTTCCCTTTTTCTCTCCTGCTGCATATCCTAGAGCTGCGCGATCTGAAGCCTCTAAACAGCCTCACACCCTCCATCTCACCGTCTGAGTGATAAGCCCTGCAGGACAGCTCATTCCATCCAGCCCTCCGCACTCCCCTTTGAGTTCCCTGGGTGGTCGCTTCCGCCCAAGCAGAGGCTGCGGCCCTTCCTTCCACTTAGCATTCCCCCAGGAGTGAGGGCTTCCCCGGAGCCAGGCCTTTGCCTCCAAAACAATATCAAAATAGGACATGGCCCTCCCAAACCCCCTTCAGGGCCACACCATAAAATAAAGCCGCATGGGCCTTGCACCCCTGGACAGAATCCTTTGTCTGGGTTGGAAACAGCCTGAAAAGATGAAAGGCCTTCTGCTCTGACCTCTTCACCTCTGGTTATCTGGTGCCCACTCCCCTCGGCCTCTCTGAGCAGACAGCAGCGTTTTCCCATGGTCACTGGGGTTAGCAAGTCCTAGCAGCCAGCGGAGGGAGGAATGTGAGGAATGTACCTGCCTAAGGGGCGATTCTTCTCCTCAAGGACGGGCTGAAATGGATAATGAGGTCAAAAACAAACGCCATCCTTCTCTCAAAGGACTCTAAAGAGGGGCTATTAGATATAGTTCATTAGTTGGGGTGGGGGTAGTAGAGAGCGACTTTTTAGACTGCTCCTTGGAGAGAGACCAAGGCATTTTGCCAAGTTTAGATTTTTCTCGAAGTCAGTAGGGGGCTAAGTTTAGACTCAGATTTAAGCTTTCACATATCTGAGTGACATTTCATTCAGGTACAGGCAGCAAGTGAGGTCCTGCACTCAAGGCAGAGCTTTGCAAGAGAATGTAAGATAACAGTGCGAGTGGAGTTCACAGTGAAAAACCCAGTAACAGAAAATCAGATTCAGAAAACTGAAAAACCAGAGTTTACATGTAAAATCTGCTTATCATGTGTTGGTGTCCTTATAAAATGGACCCTTTTCGTTGTCATCATCACCCTAATTCAGGGATGTCATCCCCACCCCTCACCCCCAGACTTTATCATAACTTGTAAACTGGAATCTCGGCTTCTAAACCTTTTCTCTTCCAATTCCTCCTACATTGAACACAGGTTCATTATCTTGTTTTTTTTAATCTGTTTTTATTGATTCTTTTACAGAGAGAGGAAGGGAGAGAGATAGAAACATCGACGTGAGCCCTGGCCGGTTTGGCTCAGCGGTTAGAGCGTCGGCCTGCGGTCCAGAGAGACCCAGGTTCAGTTCCCGCTAAGGGCATGTGCCTCGGTTGCAGTTTGTCCCCGGCCCTGGTTGGTTGTGCGGGTGGCAGCCACTCGATGTGTTCCTTTCACGTCGATGTTTCTCTCTCTCTCTCTCCCTCCCACTCTATCTGAACAAAAAAAAAAAAAAAGAAACATCGGTGTGAGAGATACATTGACTGGTTGCCTCCCACACAACCCCGACCAGGGTCAGGGATGCACCGAAACCTAGGTACATGCCCTTGGCTGGAATCAAACCCGGGACTCAGTGGTCCGAGGGCCGACGCTCTACCACTGAGCCAAACTGGCCATGGCTATTTATTAATTTGTTTAAATATTTTTTCTTTATTGATTTTAGAGAAAGAGAAAGGAAGAGGGAGAGAGAGATAGAAACATCAATGAGAGAGAACATCGACTGGCTGCCTCCTGCATGCCCCCCACTGGGGATCAGGCCCACAACCTGGGCATGTGCCCTGACTGGGAATTGAACCGGCGACCTCTTTGTGCGTGGGTCAAAGCTCAACCACTGAGCCACACTGGCCAGGCCACACAAATATATTTAAAGACCACTTTCCAGTGATAACCCCACTTGGCTAAGTTGGTCTCAAGGCAAATGCCCTTGGCAGTAGCAATGGCACAATAAACTCTTCTGAGTATGTTTCATTTCTTCTTGGGGTTTAATTTTCTCGTTTAAAGAAAAAAGGAACTTAAAAAAAGGAACTTCAGGCTTGGTTCAGTTTATGCAGAATTACTTGCTGACCTCCCAGAACGCCCCATCCCACACACACACACACGCACACACACACATGCACACACACACACACCACACACGCGCGCACACATGTGTGCACACACACACGCCACACACACATACACACATGCACACACACACCACACACACGCGCGTGCACACACACGCGCACACACACGCACAACCTTAAAAAAAAATCTGCAAAGGAAAGGGAAAACCAACGGGGATGGTAGAGTGCGGTGACTGAGAGCGTAGGTGCTTCCTAACCTGGGCAGGTATCTTCACGTCTCCCTACGCCTCAGTTTCCTCACCTGTAAAACGGTGTTGATAATACCCACCTCTTCAGGTTGTTGTATTAAAGAAGATGTGAGTAAAGCACTTAGCAGACTGCCTGGCACATAGTAAGTTCTAGAAATGTTGGCTTTGATGACGACGATGATCTAGGCTGATACCTGCAAAAGTTGTTCTTTGCCGGCTCTCTGTGGAACAAGCTAGACTCCAAGTGCCCTGATCCACGGTGCTCACTCAGCCTTTGTACCTTTGCTCCAGCTCCTCTCTGGGTTTGAACTCTTCCCTTCTCTTATCTCAAGACTCTGCTCGAAAGACACCTTCCCAATGAGACCTTCCCAAACCAGCCTCCCAGCCCCTAGCCCAGCAGAACGAATTCCTCATTCATTAAGGAACCATAGCTATAGGATAGCATTTTTCATATTGTAGAATAATGGTTTGCTTATATGTTGGTCTCTGGAGTTAGAATATTAACTTCTTGAGTATTCATTTTGGAATTCCCAGCATCTAACACAGTCTCAAATCTGACTCGAAAAGAATGGCTGGTCCCTGCGGGTATCTGTGTGGCTTCCCACCCACCTAACCTCTCAGCCTTCAGACCCCTGCCCACACCACTCCCGGTGGATTCCTGGAATCTAACAGGGTAGGAAAAAATGATAACTGATTACTTTGAATTTTTGTCCAGTAGTCATGAAAGACACAAATAACCCTAGTTCTTCCCCTGCTGAGCCCCAATCCTAAGTATTCACTGTGAGAGAAGGGGTCAAATTCAAGGATATAGTCTGTGGTCAGAATGGGACAGATATCGGGTCCTCACAGGAATAAAGCCAATGACCAGAGTCTTATTAGCACTTGTGACATCCAAGTGAACTAATGGACCTCAGCCAGAGCTTGCGGCTGCCAGAGAGGTAAGGCAGGGGGTAATTGGAGAGAGGTAATGTAAGGAATGAGGGCCGGTCTCCAGGCAGATTTGAGTCATTTTAGGAATTCACCGCTCACTAGCTATGGGAACATGCAGGTTTGTAAATCTGAGTCTCATTCCTTCATCTGCATTCTGGGAATGATAACCTAACTCAGAGGATGGAGCCAGGAGAATTAAATATGACAATGTAAAGTATTGTGGACCCCAAAAGGGGGTTCTATAGAAAGTAACCTCACAGGTGACGTGATCATGAATTCCTAACTGGGCAGGTCCTGGTGGGCAGTCACACCCAGGCCTATAACTTCTTTAGTGAAGGGTGTTAAGCCAGCCCTGCCCATCGTTCCTGTGCATCTAGGTTAACACACCTTTGAACTATCAGAAGTGGTACCCCTCAAAGGGCATGTTAACCTCCCCTTTGCACATAATCTTATTAACTATTCTGTAATCTCACCTCCAAGTAATCGCCTTCATTTCAAAGGCATAGGAGAAACTGCAAAACTCTTATTCTCCACAACATCTGAGATCTTGCTCCCCTGGTATATGTCATCAGTGTGGCTCAAATAAACTCATAAAAATTCTTTAGGGATTCTTATGAGGACGGTACGCAGTGCCCTGCACACAGTGATTCCTCAGTAAAAGGAGTGGGAGCGGCCCCAGCTGGTGTGGCTCGGTTGGTTGAGCTGAGTGTCGTTGCATGTACCCAAAGGTCACTGGTTTGATTCCCAGTCAGGGCACATGCCCAGGTTTCAGGCCCAGGTTGGGGGCGTGCAGGAGGTAGCCGACGACTGATGTTTCTCTCTCTCATTGTCCCTCTCCTTTCCTCTCTCTCTCAAATCTGTAGTGGGACGCTACAGATTTATAAGCAGGACTAATAGTGCTCCCGTAAATGAGCGGAAATTAGGGAACGTGTGTCTGTGGGGTGGGAAGGGACGGGCGGGGAGCATGGCCGCTCTAAGGCGAATGTTGGCCTCCAAAGGCAAGGGCGGGGTGGGGGGCACAGCGAAGAGGTGGGTATCCAGGGTGATGAGATCATCTATCCCAAAGTCGGGAGTCATATGTTCATCTAAGGGCCCCACCTTTGTAGCTGTGAATCCTGCCTTGCCCAGGGCCCAGCTCCACCAGATCCGCGAGGATCTCCCAGGGAGCCTCGGAGAGTCACTCAATCACAACTGGACCTGGAGGGAAAGCTTGGATATCATTAAATCCCATTATGTCATTTTGTCAGTGATGGAACTGAGGCCCAGAGAGAAACTAGCCCGGGGTCATCGTTCTAGTCCAGCCTCTGCCACTAATGTGCTGTGAGGCCCTGGGCAAGTTCCCCTCTCTGGACCTTAGTGTCCTACTCTGTAGAATGAGGGGCTTGAGCGGTAGAGATCTAAGTTCCCTTAGACTCTGACTTTGCCGAATTAGAAATAATGGCTCCTTCTACCCTCAAGTTTCGGCACTGAATTCCTCACTCCCCTCTCCCCCGACACACACACACTCATATCATACAGAAAAATCAAGAAAGAACATGTTTGGGTAACTTTTGAGCTCACTGCATTGTAAGCGAGTGCGAGTTTTTACCAGGGATGGGGCCAAGCGAGCGGGGTGGCGCCGCCGGTGTGCCAGCCGCTGCGATGGCGTCACAGGGGCTCCTCGGAGCTGGCAGCGCTGCGGGGACCAACAAGCCAGCGATCGCACCTTACATGGCCATCCCGGGATTACGCAGACTGCTGGAGGACTTGGAGCAAGTGCCCGTCACCTGCTGCCGCCACAAGTGTGCCTGGGCTTCTGCGGCCTCCGTCTTGTGACTGAGGAATTTTTAAATGGAAGCTCTGAACTCACAAAGATGAAAATGTCTCCCTGATGTCACACAGTTGCTGCCAATTCATCAGCTTAAGCTAAAGGTCAGAGAGGGGGAAGCCACCGCTCCAGGGTCCTGTGCTGCCCCCTCAGATGGGGTTCCCTTCCAGCAGGCTTCGAGCCAGCCTCCGGGGCCAGCGTGGAAACCCAGCGAGGCCGAGTGCACTTCCAGGGCACGCTCTGCCTGCTCCACATTAACCCTTCTCCCCCCAGCTGCTCCCCACCCGCTCTCCTCCCTAGACAGCCAGGGCCACCCTGGAAACCTGGATATAACTGTCCTCAGGGTCCTTCCCTGGCATCGCTTCAGGGAAAAAACCAAATGGCAGAGACTTTTGGTGTTTTAATAACTAAATGCAGTGGTCAAAGAGCAAAGACTAGAAGGGCCACTGCCTGGAGCGACAGCCTGCTTTCTAGTCCTGTGACACTTGCGTGTTATTTAACCTCCCTGAGCTGCTTCCCGACCCGGAAGGTGAGGACAGTAAGACACTTCCCTCGCGGTGTTTTCCTGAGGGGTCAGTGGGAAGCACGGAGAGGCTGGAATGTCCCTGTGCGCCGCAGATGACAGTTTGGAACCAACTCACAACTGTAACTGGACAAGTTACTTAATCCTCCAACCCTTTTTTGTTGTTGTTAATCCTCACCTGAGGATATTTTTTCCATTGATTTTTTTTTTTTTTTTTTTTTTTTTTAGAGAGAGTGGAAGGGAGGGAAGGAGAGGTGGGGGAGAGAGAGAGAGAGAAAGATCCATTGGTTGCCTCCTGCATGAGCCTCAACCCGGGCTGGGGTTGAACCTGCAACCCAGGTATGTGCCCTTGACCGGGAATCGAATCCGAAACCCTTCAGTGTGCAGGCTGATGTTCTAACCATTGAGCACACCGGCCCGGGCAATCCTGAAATCTTAATTTCCTCATCCGTGCAATGGAGATAGACACATAATTGACAGGATCGCTGGGAGGATTCAAGAGAATGAATACACATCAATTAACACAGCATCTAGCACTGGAAAAATAAATGCTGGCTCGCAGGACAATCATCTCCATCAATCGAGCTGTGATCTGGAGGGAAGGCCCAGTGTATTTGTTGTAAAACACCTTCGCAAAGCCGGGCGGAGTTCTGGGTCCTCTACAACTCGCAATCCAGATTTAAAGACGAGACATAAAAACATGTTTGTGGTCGACATGGACACAGAAAAGAAAATACTTTCTTTAAAGATTCGTGGTAGAGTTTTTTCTCTTTGGGGGACTGTTTTCAATTCTGGCCTAAGTTTCCAGGGAGGAGAGAGAGATAAAAGAAAGTTACGTGGGTCAGAGAGGAAGGATTAATTGCTGTGACCGCGGGGAGACAGTGGATGGAAAATGCAGTGACGTCAAGGAGGAAGAAGCTGAAATAACTGACGAGTGAGAGAGCAGGGGATTTCTCTAAAACTGGAAAGGACCACAGACTAGCTCTCTACGTCAGGGGTAAAGAGCAGACCTGGAAAGACAATGGTCAGAGTGGCTAACGTGCTGCCTGTGGGCTTCCTCTTGGGCACCCTCGGCGCCCCGCAAACACGCCCTCCTGCACCAGTGACTGCATGCCACCCTCACATCCAGCCTGCTCTCAGCCCTGCCCCTCCTGCCCCCCTGGAGCCCGTCCTGCACTTCTGCACAGGGAGGTTCTACACGAAGCTCTGACAAGGGTAAAGGCGAGGCTCTTCTTCTGGGCTCCTCTCTCTGCCTCCTGTCATTCAAACAGGTGAGCCCTGGGAGGAAACACCTGGCTCCCTGGCTCAACCCCTCCTCAGCCCCTCCTCCCAAGTCTTCCCTCTTTCCCTTAAGACAAAGGTGTGTGTACAAGGACCCTGGTTTGATCTTTAGGGGGAGCGTTAATATTTTGATGACAAGATCTAGAGATTCCACGTAAATATATCATAGTCTGGAAACATTTCTTGAGCTTTGCCTCCTTGCCAGGCACTACGCTAGGTCCTTCGACTTTCTCCTGTGGGCTGAGGCACCAGCTCCCCAGATGCTTCGGGTGGGAGCTTGGAGAATCACAGCACCTGACTCTCCACCTCCTGCCCGCAGATCCAGGCCACGGCCAAATGCGGGGAGAGTTTTCTCGTCTCTCATGCTGGCTTCTCCCTTTCTGTTTCCATTGGCACCTCACCTCTGCCCCTGCTTGTCACTTGTACCTTATTCCCAAAAGCCCCTTTCTCCAGCCCACCTGCACAAGCACATCTTCTTAAAGTCCCCTTCACCACATTATCCCCACCAGCTGCAAACCCTTCAGTGGTTCCCCACCCCCATATTTTATTGGAGGTCTTCCATACCCCTGCCTTAACTCCCCAGAATGGGATATATTCACAGAGTCTGCTTTACCCATGAAAGGGTTTCCAAGGAGGGAAGGAGGGGGCCCAGGGTACCCATCCGACCAGAGGGCTGTGTACACAGAACGCCCTGGTGCAATGTGGCTGGGGCCAAAATCTGAATCGTAGTCAACGAGGGCAGCCAAATTCCTATCTGGGAAATCAGGGCAGTCTGAAGGGTGAGGCCACGCTGTAAACAGAATGAGTAATGAGGTCAGAAGCTGGTGGGGACCAGAATCATGTCTAGATGCAGTTCAAGAAAACGGAAATGGTACAGGACTGAGGCTGTGAATTGAATTACAAGAAGGTGCTGGAGACCTGCTATGCTGTTCTACGTGGGGCCGGGGGTGGAAGGCACAGCCGTGAAAGCGTCCTTTCTTCTGGCTTTGCCCTGGTTTGTCACGTCTGTGAAATGTTGCCTTCCCTGCTGCCCACAGTTTCACAACCTCACATTGCCCGGCGCTGCGGAGTGACTCGTCCAAGGTGCACAGTGGTGGACCCATCTCCCACCAGTGGAGGACATGCTAAGGAGGCAAGATAAAGTCACATTCAGAGCCTGGCAGACGAGTCTACAGCTCCGTGTCTCAGATTCCTCAGCTGTAAAGTGAGGATAATAACCACACTATTTCATAATAGCATTATATAATGACACTACTATGAAGATTCGCCAAGCAAATATTTGTGAAATGCTTAGCACAGTGCTTGGCACATAGTAAATGCTGTATAAGTGTTAGTTAAATAAAAATAAGGTGTCTAGCTGGTAAACAGGGCCAGTACTCAAAGGCAGTTCCAATTTTAACATTCGAGTCCTCAGATCCTCCACCACTAAGGTCGACAGCAGGTTACGATGGACTAAGCTAACTATAGGGCTTTCAAAATTCAATTTTCATTTCAACCAAGAATAGAAAAATATGCTGCTAGTTTACTTAGCACACAGGAAATATCACTTGAGTTACTACCCTTTACCTGCTCTTAGGAAATCGTGGAGACATCCAGAGGCACCAGTTCAAATAATAGCAGCTCTCCCAAATTGATGAGATTTTGCAAAAAAAACCCTCACATTCGGAAAATGACTGAGGATGTCAAGAAGGAGCAGCATGGATTAGGGAAGTTCAGCTGAGCCTGGCAAGGTTCAAGGCTACAGCTTTCATTGGAAAGGTAGCTGAGAGCAAATAATTCAAAGAGGAGGGAATATTACAATTTTGTTTGTTTTGGAAATTGTTGGGGAGAGAAATGAGAGGGAGAATATGAGTGTATGGTTTGTAAAATGATAATAAAAATGGGCACGGTGTACTTCAGCTCAGTAGCAATTCAAAGAAGATCGATGCAAGTCTGTTTGCTCCAGCAGTCTACCAACCAGCGATCTTGATTACCTGAACCTATAATATGGCACTGATAGGTGACCCTAGTAGACTGCAAAACCCTAAACAGCTTTTTAAAACAAGAGATAAAGGATTAAATGAAGCTTGGTATGGTTTGTGAAAGTGTATTTTATATTGTCCCGCCAGTGTGGCTCAATGGTTGAGCATCGACCCATGCACCAAGAGGTCGCAGGTTCAATTCCCGGTCAGGGCACATGCCCAGGTTGTGGGCCAAATCCCCAGTGGAGGGCATGCAGGAGGTGGCCAATCAATGTTTCTATCTCTCTCTCCCTCTCATGTCCTCTCTCTCTAAAATCAACAAAGAAAAAAAAATTTTTTTAAAGAAAGTATTTTAGTGTATTCTAATTTTTATTTTCTTTATTGATTTTAGAGGGAGAGAGAGATAGAAACATTGATGAGAGAGAACATCGATTGGCCGCCTCCTGCATGCCCCCCACTGGGGATTTGGCCCACAACCTGGGCGTGTGCCCTGATGAGGAATCGAACCCGCGACGTCTAGGTGCATGGGTTGATGCTCAACCACTGAGCCACACCGGCTGGGCTGTATTCTAATTTTTCAAAAACAAATAGTTTTTCATCTGTAGTATGTGGTGATTTATATGCCATATAATAACTTTCTACCCATTATAATATTAGAATAATACATTGCCTGATTATGGTTGGTATCAAGATTTAATAAACACTCTTCCCTTCCCCTCTCCTGTAGGCCTATCTCTTTGAGAGAAGGACTTTGTTTATAGTCCAGATTTTACCTGAAAATGTTTTATTCTTCCCTAAATAGAGGTGTCCCTAGCCCGGGAAACACGTACCCTTCCTCCCACAAGCGGTGGAGGTTCAGAGGTGGGTGTCCTCTTTCTCTAACAGGCGACAAGGAAGGACCCTTGCCGGTAGAATGTTTTAAACAAACGCCTGTCTCGGGAGGAGCGGTCCTGGAGAGGGGGCCAGCGGTGTGTGGTGTGGGGCACGGGCTCCACCAGGACCGAACCGGCCTGCCAGGACGCGGGACCCGACACAGCAGAATCGGACTGGGCCGGCAGGGTCCCGGGATCCCGCGCCCACACGGAGTTCTCCCGCCTTTTCTAATTACCTTCCCATTCCTTTCGTTCCCCGTCTCAGCCCGCACTTCAGGGCTCTGCATACCACAGAGGTCAGACACAGATAAAATCCATACATGGACTCCACTCGGGTCACAGAATCGGTTAACGAGGCAAACTGCAGAGGGCCCGCTCCCACCTCCCTTCCTCACCAGGACAGCTCTGCTTGTAAACACCAGTCACTTAGTAACACCCTCCATCAGCCGCCTTTGGGCTATTATTCATCACCGACTAACCTAAAACCAACTTCATCTTCACGGGCCTCCCCCCTCACCCCGAGAGAGGAAATTCCACAGCTCTGACGTGATGGGAAACGTGATCTGCACGCCCCAGCACTCTCTCCCTCGCCCCAGCCAGTTCCCAAACTGGGTTTCCCTGGCCCCTGCTGGAGAGGCCTCCTCCCGCCCCCTCCCCACCCCCACTTCTCGCCCTCTCCATTTTACACGCTGTGACCTGACAGGCTGGAAATGCAACTTCTTTCATCTTCCATTTCCCACATCCTGAAAATCCAAAGAGAAGGAGCCCACCCAGATATAGGAATTCCAAGTATGTGTACCCCTCCCCCTTTAACTCCATTCACAAAGCAGATTACTAATGGCCCAGGGTTCCAGGGAGGCCCTGCTCCCCACCCGACTCCCACCTCTGAGCAGTTCACTCATTCCTTCTCCTTACTCCTCACCCGCACAAAAGCCTACGTCCACATGCCCAGATCCAAAAATGAACTTTTCCCTGGACTCTGACCCCAAGGAATGCTTTCAAGCATCACTCGGATTGGGACTGGGTCGGGCGGAAGACCCTGCCTATCACTCATTTGTGCCCTCCTTAGCCTTTCTAGATAAGAGGGCTCAGGGAAAATGTGTTGTTGGATCAGGGGAAAGATAGAAATGTAACATGTGATGTTTCAAAGACACCAGCTGATGTCTTTGGGAAAGATCACAGGCCATTCCGACCCAGAGACATTTTTCTCCAATAGTTTTTTGAGGCCAGAGAAAAAGATGCTTATTTGAGGGTATAGGCAGAAAGTGTGTGTGTGTGTGTGTGTGTGTGTGTGTGTGTGTGTGTCTGTGGAGAGAGGTTCTGGTAACAAATTAACTCTGTTAATAAATTTCTTGAGCCCTGGCCGGTTTGGCTCAGCGGTTAGAGCGTCCGCCTGGGGTCCAGAGAGACCCGGGTTCAGTTCCCGCTAAGGGCATGTACTTCGGTTGCAGTTTGTCCCCGGCCCTGGTTGGTCCTGCGGGTGGCGGCCACTCGATGTGTCCCTTTCACGTCGATGTTTCTCTCTCTCTCTCCCTCCCACTCTATCTGAACAAAAAATGAAAAAATGTCCTCGGGTGAGGAAAAATAAAAAAATAAAAAAATAAAAAATAAAAAATAAATAAATTTCTTGAGTTGAAATATCCTATTATAATTTTCACCACCTGGAAATGAGCAATTACAAAATGTGCCCCCGTCGGTCCTTTAGTGCCCTGTCCTGAGTTCTGTCAGCGACCCGGAAACCAAAGGCAGAGGCAGCTTCTCTGACCCCAGCCTCAAAGGTTAAGGAACCCCCAAGCATCTCCTCTCAGTAAGGATGATACCATCTCATCCACCCTTCAGGGAGTTGTGAAAGCTGTTTGAATCTGTACACCTCTGGGACAATCAGTCCCTGAGTTTACGAGTCACTGTGTGAAAATGGACTGCTCCCTAGTCCTGCTATTAGGGAGTATATTTAATAGATTATTAACTCATCTTGTTTTTGCACCTCAGGATAGTTAGCTAACTTGCTTAACTAACATTGGACCAAAAGATGCTGAAGTCTAGGCCCATGTTAGTGCACTGGGTCAGCAAGTCTCATGGAATTAATTCCAAGAAGAACTGAAGAGGCCTGAGCTGGAAGACGCAGTCATGGTGTTAGAAGTAACAGACTGCGGCAAAATAGCCTCGGATCATCCCTACGGTGCTGAGGAGAAACCTGGGCTGTCGCTCAGCCCCAGGACTGACCCACGCTGGCAATCCTCATGCAAGTGCAGCCTGCTCCCCGTGTCCACCCGGTGACAGGCTCCTCCGTGGGCTCAGCAGACAGCCCCACAAAGTGCTGCGCTTAATGCCGCAGCCTGGGCCTCAGATTCCTTCTCGGTAAAACACGAGTCCTTGCTCTTCAAAGTGTGATCGCCAGACTGGTGGAGGCTGAGCCTGGGAGCTAGGTGGAAATGCAGAATCGCAGGCCCCGCCCAACCTACCGCGTGGGAACAGGATCCCCAGGTGACTGACTCCTGTGCACATCCCACTGTGAGATGCTCTGGCCTAGACTCGGAAATTGGCTGATCTCTAAGTGGTTTCCAAGGAAGTTTTTCTTCTCTAATAAATGGTTTTCCTTCTTCCTTCCGCCTCCAGTCTTAGCCATCCAGTCTCCCCTGCCAAGGAACTCGAGTTTCAATAGGCATTGGATTTGCATGAGGAACTGTTTAAAATACAGATTCTGGAACCCAATCAAGAAATGCACTGGGCAGGATGGGGCGGGACCAGGGTATCTGCATTTCAGCCAACTTCCTCCCACTCCTCTACAGATTGTGGTCTCCAGATTACATTTTCTGTAACTTTTTATTATGGAAAGTTTCAAACATAAAAAATAAACAAAATAGTAATAATGAACAATCGTGTTTCAATACCCAGCTTCAACAAATCAACTCAAGGCCAATTTTGTTTCGCTTAGATTATGTTTTTGAAAAACATTCACATCTGGACCCTCCCTCCCAATCTTCCTGGTTCTCTTCATCCAAGAGCTTCCAGTCCTTCAAGCCTCGCTTGTTCTGGAGGGCAAGAGCTGTGTCCTGTTGTCTTGGAAGCTCAGTACCAACACTGTGCCTGGCGCATTAGGCATAGTGAATGCAATAGCACATTTAAACTTTAGGCCCTGGCTGGGTGGCTCAGTTGTTTGGAGCATCGTCCTGTACACCAAAAGATGTTGGGTTCAATCCCTGGTCAGGGCACATTCTCTTACATCAATGTTTCTCTTTCTCCCTTCCTCTCTCTCTAAAATCAATAAAAACATATCCTCAGGTGAGGATTGGGGAAAAAAAAAAAAAAAGAACTTTCGCCAGGCCAGTGTGGCTCCGTGGTTGAGCTTCAACCCATGCACCAGGAGGTCGCCGATTCGATTCCCGGTCAGGACACATGCCCAGGTTGTGGGCCCGATCCCGGGAAGGGGCATGCAGGAGGCGGCCAGTTGATGTTCTCACTCATTGATGTTTCTATCTCTCTCCCTCTCCCTTTCTCTCTCTGTAAAAAAAAAAAAAAAATCAATAAAGAAAAAAATTTTAGTAGTAAAACATAAATTACAATCTGCTTGGATGGTTTAAACTGGAGGTAAACAGGATTATCTGATCTCTCATATTTTCAATTCTTTGCCTCTGACTCCTTTTTCAGTTAAAGAAATTAAGGCATCAAAATGCATTTTACCAAATGAAAGAATTGGGAAAACATTTCCCAAAGCCGAGTTTACATTCCTTTCCTCCTGGTCTTAACATTTTACAACAGATTTTGCGTCTGTGGGTGTGTGGTCAGAGAGAAGGTAGGAAAATACCTCTGGGGCAGGAGGATGTCGTCTGGGGGCCTTTGTGTCCGTCTTTAACCTAGTAACCTCTTCCAGCTCCTGAGGTATTCAGAGCATCCTGGATGCTGCACGCTCTTCCCACAGGGGGAGAGGAATCCAAGTGTACTAAGTGGGCAGAGCACTGATACCCCAAAGGCACAGTCCTGCCCTTTTTTCACCCATTTGCTAATTCCAAAGGCGAAATTGGGGAATTTGGATGAGTGTGCTAAATAACCGGAGGGAGAGCAAGGGAAGACGGGACCCAACTGAGAAAAGAGCTCAGCAGTTCCAAAACTCAGCACAACAATCAAGGGAGAAAGCGGTAATTAGGCCTGATTATCATGCAAGGCAGCCCCGGTGAAATTGGAATGTAGCCGGAGAGACGAAAGGCTGGATGGAGAGTTCGCTGTGCTGGAGACAGGCTTTGATGTCTGCAGGGAAGGTTGGGTTTCATTCAGCCATCCAACCAACTAAAAAAAAAAAATGTTGCAGGAGCAATATGAAACCTTCTAAAATACAGCAGACGGCAAGCTGAAGTGAGCAAGTGGCTGGGTCCGAGGTCTCCTCGTGAGCGTGTGTGTGTGTGTGTGTGTGTGTGTGTGTGTGTATGCCACTTTCCTCAGATTCACCGCTCCAACCTCTTCAACTGTCAGAAGACAGGCCAAGAGAGGAGCACACACTCGACTATAACTGAGCAGATTCTTATGACAAGGGAGAAAGCAGCTAAGTTCCCGGCAGCTTTTCTACCTGCTGCGGGGAGGAAGCGAAGGAAATGGAGGTAAATGGCTCTGTCCCTGAGAGGCCCGGCACTATGACCACAGATGCAGAAGAAGCAGTCGTCGGAGGCTGCCAGCCACCACGGCATTTACACCAGCCGATGTAGGAAGAAGAAAATGAGCCAAGAAAGTAGGTTAATCTCTCCGAGAAACACAAAGTTGGTAGCAAGTGGCATTGTCACACCTTTCACTCTTTAATTGCTTCAAGCCCAGAGCTGCGAGCACCAGGAATTCCTTACCTCTGGGCCGGGTAGGGGTCACCCAGGTCTCACACGTTGTTTTTGTATCCGAGCTAATTGCTCAGCGAAGTGCACTCCCAAACCTCTCCACACCTTTCATTTCCACGCAAAGGGATGTGCAGTACAGTTTGGTTCCGGGAGACAATCAACTTTTATTCATTTTATTTTTTATTTTTTGACAATCAACTTTTTACTAAATCACTGACAGGAAAACAAGAGACAGGTTTATAGTAAGATGTCATATTATTTTACTTATTCACAGGGTACCCACCATAGAAAGTAGGATGTATAATCCTGATTTTGCAATAAGAAAGTCCATGAAAACACCAAAATCTCACATGGGAGACTAAACACAATTTCTATTTCTTAGGGATTACCCAAATAAAAACCCACTCACCACTATGTATACCACCCAGACTCACAGGTCAACGTTTGTTTTCAAAAGGGATGAAGTAAGCTGTTGATCAAATTATCTTGAAGGAAATAAGAGCATTTATTTCATATCCAACACATCACTTCTTGGGGTATCTCAACCTTCTCTTCTCCATTTGCAATGAACCACCCACAGAATCAGCTATTGTTTGCTGTGATTTCTTCTGTACCTCTGTTTACTCTTAAGACCTGTATAAAATAATAATGACATGTATTTACCCTAAAGCAAAGAGCCCATGGAGTAACTACCTATACAAATGTACTGTATCCATCACTACTGATATTGCTACTACACTTCACAAATCATGTGAGTGAAGAATGAAGCTTTGATGGAGTATCTGTCCCTCTTTTCCCCAGTGTCATTTGATTTAGGAGAAACTCGACTTAATCCCTTCTATAACATTCCCGGAAATTACACTTGTAGGGCGCAGCATGAATTTAGGATAAATAAATTGCACAATATTGAAAGTACCCTTTTAGCTGTCTTATGTTGTATAATATTTGAAAATGAATTGTGGAGTTTTGTTTTTACTCAGCATAAAAAAAGGGGGGAGAAAGAGGAAAAAAGAGTCTTAACAGCTGGGTTTTTTTTGTTTTTATTTTTTTTTTTAATAATAAGAAAATAGCATTCCCTAGCATTTCCAGTAAAACCCGTAAGATTTAGGCAGTTCATCCCTAAAATATGTGTGGGATGCTGGGAGCTCCCTGGCTTTTCCAGACAACCCTCCCCCACCCCATCCCCTAAAACACTCCCCATAAAAACACAAAAGCAGATGGGCTACATCTAACGAATCAAACTCCCCAGGGGCCAGAGCTCTCTGCTCTAAATGCTAATAGAGTGAGTAATCAGAAACCTACATTTGGTAAATTATTTATCTTATCTCTGGAACTCAGCAAAGCATCGAAGATAGCAACTTCTGTAGAAAGATGTTGTTGGTCAAGAACTCCAGCTGGAATTTGTACTTTTACTAGAAAAGGGAAAAGTTCAGAGACCAGTGTGGCTCATGAAGCAATAATTTTTTTAAAAAATGACCGAAGGCAAAGCCAAGGAAAACTGACTCCCCAGTTCTGTGGAACAGGTCTGGTTCGTGTTTGTCTAATGGGCCTTATGTTCCAGCCATATTAGGGTAATGGCAAAGCAAACCAGCAGATAATAGGGATCCCTGGAGTCGGGACGAGGTTCCCGTACTCCACATCTCCACCGGGCCCTTGCAAAGGGCAGCCAGCCAAAGCGACCGGAAGCAGTGGTTCTGAAACTCGAGCTTCCTGCATCAGAATCACCCCAGGGCTGGTTAAAACTCGGGTTGCTGGGCTAACCCCCAGAATTTCTGACTGTAGGCTTTCAGGGGTGGGGCCTGACAATTTGCATCTCTGCATTTCAAGCAAGTTCTCGGGTATCTGCTTCAGGGACCACACTTTGAGAACCACTGGCCTGGACCAAGGGTTTTTCCACAATTTAGGTTGGTTTCTGTAGAATCTAAGCACCCTCCCTCAGGTTGAAGTATGGAGATTTGGAGGTTTAAGGGCTATAACTGGGATTTTGACACTGGAATTAGGCCTAGAAATGAATCTTAACACTTTCTCCAATTTTACAAAAAAATATTAACCATCCAGGGTTAACATTATACCAACAGCACATTCACGTGCTTTGTGTCCCCCATAGACTCATACTTTCTTCTTTAATCCTCACCTGAGTATATTTTTACATTTATCTTCAGACAGAGTGGGAGGGAGAGACAGAGAGAGAAACATCAATGTGAAAGAGACACATTGGTTGCCACCAGCATGACCCCAACCGGGGCAGGGGCCAAACCACAACCCAGGTATGTGCTCTTGGTCGGAATCGAACCCAGGACTTTTTGGTCCGCAAGCCGACCTTGTAACCGCTGAGCCAAACCGGCCAGGGCATTCCCATACATTTTTTTAAAAATATTTTTTCTTTATTGATTTCAGAGAGAAAGGAAGGGAGAGGGAAAGAGATAGAAACATCGATTGGCTGCCTCCTGCATGCCCCCCACTGGGCATTGGGCCCACAACCTGGGCATGTGCCCTGACCAGGAATCCAACCAGTGACCTCTTGGTGCATGGGTTGATGCTCAACCACTGAGCCACGCCGGCCAGGCATTTTTGAGTGCAGAGAAAGCAAGTAAAAAGGGTAAAGGTTTCACCTTGGCTGTGTGACTTAGTGGTTAGAGTGTTGACCTGCGCACCAATGGGTCTCAGGTTAGGTTCGATTCCTAGTCAAGGGCATGTACCTGAGTTGTAGGTATTTTGTTTTGTTTTTTTAAATATGTTTTTATTGATTTTTTTAGAGAGACAGAAAGGGAGAGAGATAGAAACATATCGATCGGCTGCCTCCTGCACGCCACCCACTGGGGATCGAGCCTGCAACCTGGGCATGTGCTCTGACCACCGGGAATTGAACCAGGACCTCTCAGTCCATGGGACGATGCTCAATCCACTGAGCCACACCGGCCGGGCTGAGTTGCAGGTTTGATCCGCAGACCAGTGCAGTCTCAGTGGGGGATTGGTGGGGGTTCATACAGGAGGTAACCAATCCATGTCTCTCTCTCACATCAATGTTTCTCTCTCTCTCTCCCTCCCTCCCTTCTACGCTATCTAAAAAAAAAAAAAAAAAAAAAAAAAAAATCAATGGAAAAATATCCTTGGGTGAGGATTACCCAAAAGAAAAAGTAAAAATTTCACTTACATGAATATTGTTGTATAAATCACATTAAAAGTTGTGTTCCACCTCTCCACAACTTCATTAGCCAGTCCACATTGTGAACTTAACTTTGATGAACTGAATTGTGAAATAAGAGGAACCCAAATGATTCCTTTCCCTTTACTTCTGGTTGGGCTAAAAATATTATACTCCCCCCCCCCCAATTAAGTTCTTCTAGCTCTGAAAATAATCAAATTAAAAGGAGAAAATCCTATTTTAATACGTGGGGATGGGGAATTCACATAAGCATGAAAATTCCAAAGACAAAAATGGGTATATAAAGCTTTTGGGATGAAGGAGAAAAGGTGGGGAACAGGATCTTAGAGTTTAATAGTGAAAATGGACTATTTGTAGGTGATTGAGGAAGAGTAGAAAACACATGGCAGGTAAAGGCAGGTAAAATTTTTGCTCGGGACCCTGCAAACAATGGGGCACGGAGGGGACTGAGTCTAGAGGCTCCTGCTTGGAGTCTTCCTGCCCGCAGCTAAGGCGATTGGCTCAGGTTCCCCTCCCGAAGCAGGCTGTTCCATCTGAATCTCTTAGGCAGGAAAAGCAGGAGCGTCAAAGGTTTTTTTCCTGAGTCTTTTGTTTCTTAACAACCAGCTTAAAATCAATATCCCAAAAGGCAGTTTTAGGGTGGCAAAACTTTGGTCCCTTCACTTCTGTCCTTTAAACCACAAATTTATTTATTTTTTTTATTGATTTTAGGGAGAGAGGGAGAGAGAGATGGAAACATCGATGAGAGAGAACATCAACTGGCCGCCTCCTGCATGCCCCCCACTGGGGATCAGTCCCAAAACCTGGGCATGTGCCCTGACCGGGAATCGAACCAGCGACCTCTTGGTGCACGGGTCGATGCTCAACCACCGAGCAACACTGGCCAGGCTCAAACCACAAATTTAGAGTGAAGACAGGGTATTGAATCTAAGGGAGACACAAGACCAATAATACAACCACATGAGTTAGAGAAACTCTCCAGCAAGTGTGGTGGCCAGGAGATGCTTTTACAGAAGGTGACATTTGGGTTGGGTCTGTTCAGAAGCTTTCTACAGCTTCTTGTAACCAACCCTTCAGATAAAATGTATAGTCGTCAGAGAGGCACACACAGGTCTTTGTGATTCCCTATGGTTACCTGTCCAATTGGATTTCTCTGCACCCCCTTTTCACCCCAGAGCCATACTCATCACAAATAAAAGTCTGTGATTATGTGAATTTCAGATGTAATGCAATTGGCAAGCCTCTACCAAGCAATCCTGCTCCCTTCTTCAAGTAGGGGCAGAGTAAGGATCTCTCTGGATGGGGTGGGGGTGGGGGTCCACTGGGAGATGAGTGCCTGGAGATCCTTTGAACTTCAGTTCAGGAGCAGTCAGTCAGTTGTGTACCTAATGAGTTTCACTATCTTTATTTTGTGTGCCTTTTGTGACAGCATGGATTCCACGGAAAAATAACCATTTTTCTTTAATCACAATAATGCAACCTTTTTCTCTATTTTATGCTTACAAGATTTTTAGACCTTACTAGCATATGATGGGGGTTTTTCTGTCCATGCAAATTCATGCCTCTGGGTGTTTACACACGCCTGTTCCTCCTTGCTGAAATTTGAATTTCCCCATCCTGTCCTTTGACGGGTTGATTCCTCTCTTCGTCTTTATGTTTCAAGACCCACATCAGGTGCTACCTCCTTCCTTGACCCGAGATCAGATTTAGAGGGTGTCATAGCTTGCTTTGCATACTTTGTCCTGATTCTAATCACTGTAGAATAAGTGGTTAAGTGTGTAAGAGGTGCTCATTAAATGTGAAGAAAGGAGCTAAAATGGAGAGGCAAAGTATAAGGAAAGAGATGGGAAATTGCAAGTCTCACTCTAGGGACAGCAAGTTCTGTCCTGCCCTTAGCCTCTCCTCACACTCACAGGGAAAGACTTGCAATATGAGCAGAAGACCTCAGAAGAGCTGGGTCTTAGTTTCCTCGTCTGTAAAACTGGGATTATGATAGTGTCTACCTCATAGAAGGGTGCAGAGAGTTACTATAAGGCGCTCAGCACTCTTCTTGGCACATAGAAAGGGCTCTGTCACGTTAGCTATTATTTGCTGTTAGATGAATCCCATGCTTTTATGTGCGAGTCATACGGCTTCCTACGGTGATGCTTCACAGGTACCTGAGTAAGTAATTGGGATCCAATCAATTACCCAAATTTAGACCCGGGATATCTGAAAGATATCGGTGGCCCGTTGGGGCTTCTCTGTGTTACTGGTGAGTCTAACAGTTGAACAGCTGAGCAGTGCTGAGATCTCCTGGGACAGACCAGTGCGAAGACGGGGGAGGGGAGAGCATAATCTCTGTCTCCAGACTCACACGCTGCACGGAGAGAAGTAGCTTTGTTTTGAGTTCTCCAGAGGGCCCGATTAAGACCAAATGAAGGGAAGTTACAGGGAAACAGATTTTAATTTATCACTGAAAAGCTTCCGAATAAGCATAGCTGTACGGAACAGGCTGCCTCACAAGGTAGCAGACTCCTTTATAGTAGTGGCTGTAGGCTCCTCAGCTTGAAGATTCTTGACTCTGAAATATGAAAGGCTGTTAAGCTTCTGTTACAGCCTGGACTTGGGAGTTCAAAGACTTGGCTTCAAATCCCAGAATTGCCTTTGACTGTGGGATAGTCATTTAACCTATCTTTGCTTCAGTTTCCTCTGAAATAGAGATAACAGCTCCATTTCCCTCAGTATCAGAGGATTAGATCTTTTAAAATATGCAAATACTTTAGCATGGTTAATATAGTTAACACCCAATAAAGGGCAGCTTTTTTTTTTTTTTTAATCCTCACCTGAGGATATGTTGTTTTGTTTTGTTTTTAACCATTTTTCTTTATTGATTTGAGAGAGAGGAAGGGAGAAGGAGAGAGACAGAGACATCCATGAGAGAGAACATCGATTGGCCGCCTCCCGCATGCCCCCCACTGGGGATCGGGCCCACAGCTGGGCATGTGCCCTGATTGGGAATCAAACCGGCCACCTCTTGGTGCATGGGTGGACGCTCAACCACTGAGCCACACCAGCTGGGCAAGATATATATATATATATATTTTTTTTTTTCTTTCTTTCTTTATTGATTTGAGACAGAGAGAAAGGGAGGAGAGAGATAGAAACATCATCGATGAGAGAGAACATCGATTGGCCGCCTCCTGCATGCCCCCCACTGGGGATTTGGCCCACAACCTGGCATGCACCCTGACCGGGAATTGAACCAGCGACCTCTTGGTGCATGGGTTGACACTGAACCACTGAGCCATACCAGCCGGGTGATATATATCTATATATATATATTTTTTTTAATTAATTTTGGATGGAGAGAGAGGGGAAAAAAATCAATATGAGAGAGAAACATTGCAACCTGGGTATAAGCCCTGACTGGGAATCAAACCCACCACCTTTTGGTGCACAGGACTGAGCCACAGTGGCCAGGACAAGGGCATCTATTTTTATCAGGTTCAATGCTCTCTCCTGTGTTTGCTCATATAAATTCGTATCAATGTCTAGGATCTTTTCACCTGTAAAGCTCAACTCTCAGCCCTTCCTCGGTGTTTGCATGTTCCAGCTCACTCATTTTGGTTAATCTGGGCACTAGTCACTCATCCATCCCCAGAGATTAGATAGAGAACATTTTACCTCTAAGCCCAGGGAGCATGTGCCTTCTGGGTAGGTTCCAGAGTAAATGCCCTTTTCCTTTAAGCGACATAAATAGTCCTGTCACTGCTTCCAAGCTCTGTTAAGAAGAGGAACAGACCTGTTTCCTCTCGTGTCCCCTGAGTGCTGATAACTGGATGCCAAGGAGTTGGCCAGATCATGTGGGACAGGCAGCTGTCCGCATGGTGTAATTTGAGGGGTTTGAGGAAATCCCCCTGCTTAAAATATCTCCCTCCAATGTCCAGGGCACATGCCTGAAATGTACTACTTATTCTTCACAATAAGATGCTTGCTGAAACGCAGTTGTTGTCCAGGAGTGGACTCGCATTCAGCCATTAGCATTCATTAGCACCTCAGTTTCGATGAATTTATCAGGTAAGTTGATTGAGTAGAGCCCCAAACATAAGCAGGCACAAATAAGTTTTAATGAGGAGCTGATTCCAAAGGGTTAGAAGTGTGGGCACTGGGCCACTCCGGCGAGGGGCCGTGTGGCTGGTCAGAAGTTTGGGGACAGCAGGGAGAGCCCAGTCTCGGGCGGGAGAGGGGAGACGGACCAGCGGGTTGGAGAGGCTCTGAACACTGTTCCAGGATTTCTCTGTTTGGAATACTACTATAATTGAAGACATTGTTCAAAATAACACTTTTCCCACCTTTGGGGTTATTTTCTTAGGTTATTTCCCCAAAGTGAAATTCCCAGGTCAGAATGAAAGTTCTGATCACATGAAACCAAGTGCACGAGAGCCACCAGCTCAGTGTCAGCACCTTGGGTTGAAATCCCGTCCGGTCTTCGTGGGATTTGTACGCCGTCCTTGCAGAAGGCCACTCATTCTTTCATTCCTCCAAAAGGCGTTGAGCTTACAGAAGGGCCAGGTAGCATATTAAGCTCTGGGGACACAGACAAAATCAGCGACCCCACCTTCATACAGTCCAACTACTCATACTGAACTCTTCCCGGGTGTTGCATCTTGTAAAGAGTCAGCCTCCGGTCCTGGCATCCACATTCTTTTTCCCCCTTTGACTCTTCAATTCCTTTCTCCTAAAAAATACCTATTCCGTCATTTTATAAAGTCTTTTAAAAAGTCATGATGGTACTATGTTTGTTGAACTGATCAAAGCATTTTAGTAAAATTTTGCTGTAATTCCATCTTCCAGAGAAGGCCAATCTGAATAATTTGGTTAATTATCATTTTTAAGTCACCAGATACTGAGTGCCTATGATATACTT
Organism: Tadarida brasiliensis; assembly: GCA_030848825.1. Taxonomy (NCBI): domain Eukaryota; kingdom Metazoa; phylum Chordata; class Mammalia; order Chiroptera; family Molossidae; genus Tadarida; species Tadarida brasiliensis. The sequence goes on from CM061262.1 coordinate 10,761,392, forward strand.
GCCAATTATTGAGTTATGTCTAGGAGTGAGCTATTATTAGCCCCAAATTACAAACAAGGAAACTGAGTCTTTAGAGGCTGAGATTACATAACTTCTAAGTGGCTGAGTCAGGATTCAAACCCACCTCTGTCTGACTCCAAAATCTGTGCTCTTATTGAACAGGAAAGAGTAATTTCTTAAATAAACACTTTAATGGTTAACATCTATAGATGGTTGTAGCTTCGTCTAAAAATAGCACTGCCGCGTCATAGGCTTGGAGGGGAGTTCCTGGATTCAAGAGCCAGTATTTTTGTAAAATTTCTTACACAGCCAATTTGTTTGCTAGGGCTGTCAAACAAATATCACAGTCTGGTGGCTTACACAATGGACATTTATTTTTCTCACAATTCTGGGGACTAGAAGTTTGAGATCAAGGTGTCCACAGAGTTGGTTTCTTCCGAAGCCTCTCTTCCTGACTTGCAAATGACCACCTTTCCTTAGTCTTCACGTGGTCGCCCTCTGTGCCTGCGTCCTTAACCTCCTTTTCTTTTTTTGAATCCTCACCCTAGGATATTTTTCTGTTTATCTTCAGGTAGAGTGGGAGGGAGGGAGAGAGAGGGTGAGAGAGACAGAAACATCCATGTGAGAGGGACATATCGACTGGTTGCCTCCCACACCACCCCAACTAGGGCCGGGGACCGAACCACAACTGAGGTACGTGCCCTTGGCCAGAACTGAACCTGAGACTCTTTGGTCTGAGGGCCGACACTCTAACTGCTGAGCAAAACCGGCCAGGACTAACCCCCATTTCTTATAAGGACACCAGTCATATTGGATAAGGGCCCACTCATATGACCTTATTTTACCTTAATGACCTCTGTGAAGGTCCTATTTCCAAATACACATTCTGAGGAATGTGGGGGGTTAGGACCTAAACATATGAAAGTTGGGGTGAGGGAGACAACTATGCAGCCGGCGTTGGTCATTACCTGAAGAGAGCTGGATGATGGGATGCTCTGCTTTACCGTGTTCATCTCTAGAGTAGTTCCAGAAACATCGATGAGCACCCACAGCTCAAGGCTTGGCTCTAAGGGAAGCAAACAAAACTGTTGGAGGCCATAACTCAATAATTGGCTCTTATTGTCTTCAAGAGCTCTCTTTGGAAGGTCATGTATTTTATCTTATTGTTTTCAAGCTCAAAAGCACATCAGTGTCACCTGGAGGGCTTGTTAAAACACACATCACTGGGCCCCACCCCAAAGGTTCTGATTCAGTGGATCTGGAGCGGGCCCAAGAATTTGCATTTCTAACGAGGAGTTTCCAGGTGCTGCTGGTCTGGAGACCACACACTTTCAGAACTAGCAAGCTGCACATATCAAGATCACATGTGACGTGTATGATTGAGGTGACACAGGTGCTCTGAGAGTGCAGAGGAGGGGCCATTTTCTGTTTTTAAGCTAAAACAGCTGAAGAGACAACTGGGAAAGTCCCTTTGCACCTGAAATTCCCCAGAAAAGTTTTAGCATTTAGACCTTGACTTTGTAAACATATTATGGTAAGAGGCAATGCATTACCTATACCATAAACTTGCTACTTGGCAAATAGTACCTTTATTACTGATTATATCTATATAAGAAAATAGAATGAGCCTAGGGTAGCAGTAAATTCTGGGTTCTCTCCTTGATCTGAAAATGCTATGGGAACTTTGTTGAGTCACTTCCTGTCCCTGAGATTTGGTTTTGGTCATCTATAAAACTAGAGATTAGATGAAACGATCTTTAAGTTTCCTTCCAGCTCACTCTTTTTTTTTTTTTTTTAATTCTCATCCGAGGATATTTTTCCATTTATTTTTTTTTTATTAAAATTTATTTTTTCTTTTTTCTTTCTTTATTTTTAGAGAGAGAGGAAGGGAGAGGGAGAGATAGAAACGTTGATGAGAGAGAACATCGATTGGCTGCCTCCTGCATGCCCCTCACTGGGGATCGGGCCCACAACCTGAGGGGCATGTGCCCTGACTGGGAATTGAACCGGTGACCTCTTGGTGCATGGGTTGACTCTCAACTACTGAGCCACACCGGCTGGGCTATTTTTCCATTTATTTTCAGACAGAATGGGAGGGGGAGAGAGAGGGAGACAGAGAGAAACATCGACGTGAGAGGGACACATCTATTGGTTGCCTCCTGCACAACCCCGACCATGGCCAGGACCGAACCGCAACCGAGGTATGTGCCCTTGACTGTAGAATCAAACCTGCGACTCTCTGGTCCGCGGGCCAACGCTCTACCGCTGAGCCAAACCGGTCAGGTCTCAGCTCATTCTTGATGATTCTATATATCTTGTCTTATCAGGATAAAAAGACCCTGAAGCAGAAACTAGGACCACATCTTTTGCTTCTGTGTATCTCCATGGTATGTAACACAGTACCTTAAACATAGTAACTGTTCAGCAAATATTTATTGATCAATTGACTGAATTAGTCAAAGCAATGCAAGACACAAGAGGTTCTTGGCTCAGTGCTATAAAGATTATAGCTTCACCTCTCCCTAGGGCTAACCCTTACCCCACATGTTTAGCTGCCAGAAGTTCTCATTTTCAGTAGCCATTTCTCTTTGCCACCATTCACTCACATCGTTAACTGTAAAAAAAAAAAATTAATTTTAGAGAGAGAGAGGAAGGAAGAGAGAGAGAGAGAGAGAGAGAAACATCAAGCTGTTGTTCCACTTATTTATGCATTCATGAGTTGCTTCTTGTATGTGCCCTGACTGGGGATCGAACCCAAAACCTTGGCCTATCGGGACAACGCTTTAACCAACTGACCTACCTGGCCAGGTCACATCATTAACTTTTTTTTTTTTTTAAATCTTCAGATAGAGCAGGAGGGAGAGAGGGAGGAAGAGAGAGAGAGAGAAACATCAACATGAGAGAGACACATCGATTGGTTGTCACCCGCACAGCCCCGACCGGGGCCGGGGACGAACTGCAACCGAGGTACATGCCCTTAGCGGGAATCAAACACGGGACTCTCTGGTCCACGGGCCGACACTCTAACCGCTGAGCCAAACTGGCCAGGACCACATCATTAACTTTTAACATTGTTCCAATCCCCATTCATTTCTCTGGGGCACAATACTGAAGGAAATTATCCACAAACTCTATTGTCTTTCCATTCATTACCTTGCTTCCTGATTTTATTTAATCTGGCTCATGGTCCTCTGTGCTCTAAGTGTGACCTCTCACACACAGAGCTACTCCATACATTGTCCATTTCTTAATCAGTGTATGTTTCATGAATTAGGGCTTGTGCCTCTCTCACCTGTAGATCTTGGACAAGTTATTTACCTTCCTGGGTAGAATAATAATTAAGGGGCTTAAATAAAAAATATAAATATATGTGCCATATGAATATCTATCATATATAATATATAATTATTATATAATTATTAATATATTATATAATATATAATATATAATTGCCATATTACATGGCACACAAGTGATTGGAATAGTGCTTAGTACATAGTAATGCTCAATTAATATTAGATATTATTATTTTTTTTTTTAAATATGAAACGCTTCACCCTGGCCAGTTTGGCTCAGTGGTTAGAGTATCGGCCCTCGGACCAAAGGGTCTCGGGTTCGATTCTGGTCAAGGGCATGTACCTCGGTTTCAGTTCAGTCCCAGCCCTGGTTGGGGTTGTGCAGGAGGCAACCAATCAATGTGTCTCTCTACATCAATGTTTCTCTCTTTCTCTCTCCCTCACACTCTATCTGAAGATAAATGGAAAAATATCCTCGAGTGAGGATTAAAAAAAAATGAAACACTTCATGAATTTGTGTGTCGTCCTTGAGCGAGGGCCATGCTAATTTTCTCTGTGTTGTTCCAATTTTAGTCTATGTGCTGCCAAAGTGAGCACAGATATTATTTCTATAAATTAGACTATACCTACTTCTCTAAGCCAGTGGTTTAGGAACCTGGCAATCTTAATTTATAAAAGTGCTTTTCTGAGAAAGGCAAAATTTTGCTCTAAAGTCTTTATTTTTAAGAGCAGCCGCCTGTTTTTTCACTATAATATAATTGGCAGGGGCAAAGATTAATGCAGGGGACATTTACAGGATCTTAGATATCTTCTTTCCTAAGTTTAATTCAGCTCAGTTTTTTTAAAAAAAATTATCTGTTGCCCGGCCGGTGTGGCTCAGTGGTCGAGCGTCGACCCATGCACCAACAGGTCGCCAATTCGATTCCCAGTCAGGGCACATGCCCAGGTTGTGGGCCAAATCCCCAGTGGGGGGACATGCAGGAGACAGCCAGTCGATGTACTCTCTCATCGATGTTTCTATCTCTCTCTCCCTCTCCCTTCTTCTCTCTCTAAAAATCAATCAATCAATCAAGAATTTAAAAAATTATCTGTTTAGTACTTCCCAAAGGGAGCTATATAGTCTTAAAATTTTTACAATATAGTCTCTGCACTTGAAGAGCTTATGACCTCATTCATGGCAAACACTCAATTAATGCTTGCTGCTCTTAAATGCTATGATGACAGTGAACACTTAGACAACAGAAGAATAGTATTGTGTCAGTTTGCTAGCACAAATAATTGTGAGTTTAAAAACGATTGTCTGGAGTGATCAGGGAAAGCTGCAAGAAGTCCAAATGGCCTTGAGTTGGTGTGAAAGGCTAGACTGAACTTGGGAATATGTAGTAATTTGGGCTAAAGAATGTGATCTGTGTTGTCTATACAGCCCTGCGCAGGAGGACTGGCTATTTGCCAACATAACTTTCATTCATAAGAGTGACTTCAGAGCTAACTCTGATGACTGCCAATGATATATTTGATTCTCATCTAGTGAGTGGGTGTCTCTTTAATGAAGTAGCACCACTGAAAACAGAAACAAGCTTAACTACCCAGGGAAAAGTAACACTTTCTATAAAGAGGATAACACAGCTCTCTAGCTGTCCAGAGTGAGCAAATTGTGCTTAGAAATTCAAAGAATCTTTGACAAAGTTATACATTAAAGGCCATAAAAAATGGTTCCGTATTTGTATATGGCTGTTCTCGTTCTGTCTGTGGTCAGCTGTCAATGTTTGTTTTAGCAGCAGCAGCACCCAACCTAAAAAGAGAACTAAAACAAAATTGGAAAGAGGAAGCATATGTTGAAAATACAGTTTTCCAAATTACTGAGTGGATTTTATCTAATCATATTAATGCATGTTTTTGTCATTTGGATCTTTCATTTTTAAATATATTTTTTATTGATTTTAGGGAGGAAGAGAGAAACACTGATGTGAGAGAGAAACATCGATCAGTTCCCTCCCATATGCACCCCAACCAGGGATCTAACCTGAAACCTCCTGGGTATGTGCCCTGATAGGGAATCGAATCAGTGACCTTTTGGTGCATGGGACGATGCTCAATCAACTAAACCACACAGGCAGGACTGTCATTTGAATCTTGAACACCCTATGTGTTAAGCTACTCTTCCAAAACCATAAGCTTTAAGAGATGACTTGAATAGAGAACCTGCCTAGTTTCTTCTTCAGTGAAGACAAATAAAATCTTTTTCATGTCTTTCCTTCACCTTTTGCATCATGACATCAGGAGGTCCTACTGATTTCTCTCTCTGGTTTTGATTTATTTAAAGAAACATTTAACAAAAAAAATTTTTTTCTTTATTGATTTTAGAGAGAGAGGAAGGGAGAGGGAGAGAGAGATAGAAACATCAATGAGAGAGAACATCAATTGGCCGCCTCCTGCACGCCCCCACTGGGGAGTTGGCCCACAACTTGGGCATGTGCCCTGACCAGGAATCAAACCAGCGACCTCTTGATGCATGGGTTGACGCTCAACCACTGAGCCACACCAGCTGGGCAAGAAACATTTTTTAAAAAGAAAAAACAAACAAACAAACAAAAATAAATAAATATTGTTTCCCTTGTTTTATTGACAGGAAATTGACATTTAATTGACATACAACATTGATTAAGATGTATAACAATGATTTGACTTACACGTATTGTGAAATGATTACCATAGTGTTTAGTTAGCATCCATCATCTCATATAGATACAAAATATATATGTTTTATAATGAGACCTCTTAGGATCTACATTCTTAACAACTTTCAAATATACCATACAACAGTGTTAACTACAGTCATCATGTTGTACATTACATCCCCACTACTTACTTATCTTATAATTGTATCTCTTGACCACTTTTATCCAATTCCCTCTCCCCCTGTCTTGTAACCACAATTCTGATCTCTTCTGCTGAGTTTAATTTGTGGTTTTTAGATTCTACATATAAGTGAGATCATACAGTATTTTCTCTGACTTATTTCACTTAGCATAATTTTCTCAAGATTCATTCATTTTGCTGCAAATGGTAAGAGAGTTCCTTCCTTTTTATGGCGACATAATATTTTTTTTTCTTTATTGATTATTTTTAGAGAGAGAAGAAAGGAAAGGGAAAGAGAGATAGAAACATTGATGAGAGAGAACATCGATTGGCTGCCTCCTGCATGCCCCCACTGGGGATCGGGCCCACAACCTGGGCATGTGCCCTGACCGGCGACCTCTTGGTGCATGGGTCGATGCTCCACCACTGAGTCACACCGGCCAGCCAATATTTTATTTTTTATACATACCCCACATTGTTGTTGTTGTTGTTAATCCTTGCCTGAGGATATTTTTTCCATCAATTTTTAGGGAGAGTGGAAGGGAGGGAGGGAGGAAAGGAGGAAGAGAGAAAGAGAGAGAAACATCGATGTGAGAGACACACATTGATTGGTTGCCTCCAGTATGTACCCCGACCAGGGCTGGGGAATCAAATCTGGAACCCTTGGGTGCTCAGGCCAGAGCTCTAACCACTGAGCAACACTGGCCAGGGCCATACCACAAATTCTTTATCCATACATCCATCGATGGATATGTTTCCATATCTTGGTGTAACTAAAGAAACTTTTATTCATTCATTTCCCATGTATTGGGGAACACAAAGAACATAATACAAAGCATCTTTTGCTTCAATCCCTGATGTTACTCACCCCATTCCCTCTCTCCTTTCTACCTATTTACCTCTTCCTCATCCTTTAAAATCCATGTTAAGTTCTCTATCCTCCATGGAGCCTTCCCTGACTTCTTCAGCTTCCTCTGAACCTTGCCTTTGTGGATGATGCCCTCAGTTAGAACCTAATCCCAGAATACCCTGTTAAATCCCTTAAACTCATATTGTGTTCCTTGGAAGAGCAGAACAGCATGGTGGGTAGGAGGCAGGTCTGTCACTTAGCTGTGTAGCCTTGGGCAAATTACTTCTGTTTATTTACCTGTGAACTAGTGAAGATAGTAAAACAGTCCATGTCATAGGATTTAGATGAGGCTCCATATAAAGTGCTTACAAAAATGCTTCGTACATTTCTGATGCTCAATGTTGGCTGCTATCACAATGTCTCTTTTGCCCGTTTTAGCTCAACCCATTTTTAGCACTTAGCCTTTACGTTCAATGAAAGGATGGTTTCTGCCCTCACTACATTTATAATTTAGTTGTAGAGACTAAACAAATACAGAAAAGAAAGGCTGTATACTATTAAAAGACAAAAGAGATACACAATAAAACAAATGTTTTCATTATCATCTTTTAGTGCCTAGCAAGAAGTTCCACAAAATCTTTTGGAGCATTTTTCCCCCTTTTACCTAGATGCACTTTGTGGCTTTCAAATCTACATCAGCAATTTTATTTTACTTTTTAAAAGATGGCAGACGATCCCCTACCAACTCCCAGACATATGACATCCTTTCTATTCTTCTCTCTCTCAGGGTTTTTGTTCACATGCCTAGTCTTTTTGATCTGAGGCATAGATTTTCCTAATCTTCTAATAAGATATTTTATAACAGTCTCCAGGCTTCCTGTAGCTTTTATACATTAAGTTACTCCTTTTGTTTTTACCTATCCACAAATACCAGGAACTATAAAATCTTTCTGTACAGAACTGTCAATAAATATTGATTATTTTAATTCAAATTGTCAGTACTGAATGTGTAAAATTCCAAAAATAAATCTAGGTTATTTTTATTTTAAAAATGAGCTGGTAATGAATTTAAATATACTTTACTGGATAATAAAAACACTTTCTCCAACCTTGCTGAGGAAACTGAAAGTTGACTAAAACAGATTTATAAACTTGAAACAAGTGTCACATGTTATCAAGGACAAGAACCAGTTCTGACTTGATTACATAGAGTCCCTGACCATTCTGAAGTTGACACTCTGGATTTCCGAGCTGTTCACCACTACCACAATTATTACAACTTCAAATGGAGGCTTTGGTCTTTTTAAAGTTAGACTGTTTCATGTCTTACTGTTTGCAGCGGATTTGCACATATATTCCACACACATGAAATACATGTGAAATTTAATTTTTTCTAAATAATCTTAAACTGTTGAGGTAATTGGAAATATTTTAAGGTATAGAAAGAAGCAAATTGCAGTTGGATTTCTCAAAAATCTCCCCTTTTGATTTCAACAAAGAAAGAGAGACTAAAATAGCCCTGGCCAGTTTAGCTCAGCGGTTGGAGCATTGGCCCGAGGACCGAAAAGCCGCTGGCTCGATTATGGTCAAGGGCGCGGACCTCGGTTGCTGTTCAGTCCTGGCCCTGGTGGAGGTGGTGCAGGAGGCAACCAGTTGATGTGTTTCTTTCACCTTGATATTTCTCTCTCTCTCTCTCTCTCCCTCCCACTCTGTCTGAAGATAAATGGAAAAATAACCTCCAGTGAGGATATTTTTTCAAAATTAAACTTCAAACTTACATAATGCAGTAATTGTTTTTTTAAAGAGAGAAATAAGAGATGCAGACCCAAATGATTTTCACCCGATTAACTGCAAATAGATTATAGAGAATGCTATACAGCAGGTCCTGGAATGGGCTTGTTTCGTTCAACCTTGTTTTGTTACAACGTTGATGAGATACTGTAGAAATGTAACTCTTTCAGCCTATGGTAAAATTGGTTTCGTTATGCAGTCATTTTGCTGCAGTTCCATGACATTAAGTGAGGACTTAAAGTACAGACCTACTTATATAAATGTATCAACCAGACTCAGAGGTACTTTAAAAAATAGTGTACAGGCATCCCTTTCAAACTCAGTTCTTCTAAACTTCTGTGATTACAGAAATTGCTGAAGTCATTCCTTTGACAATGGCATAATTTTATTCATAGCAGGTAGAATATGGAAACCACCTAAGGATTTGTTTGGCTAGTGTTCAGATTAACATTAACAGTCTTTCCTTTCCAGAGAATTGTTAGCATTATTATTTTTTTACTTTTTTTATCCTCACCCGAGGACTTTTTTGCATTTATCTTCAGATAGAACGGGAGGGAGAGAGGGGGGAAGAGAGAGAAACATCAACGTGAGAGAGACACATCGAGTGGTTGCCACCCACACGACCCCAACCAGGGCAGGGACAAACTGCAACTGAGGTATGTGCCCTTAGTGGGAACTGAACCCAGGACTCTCTGGTACTCGGGCTGACGCTCTAACCACTGAGCCAAACCGGCCAGGGCGGATTGTTACCATTATTATAGCCTTTATTTTTCCAAAAACACTTGTCATTTAATAATTAGCGTCCTTTTTCTGATTCTTTGTTAGATTCTTTGAGACAACACAAATAGTGCTTGCTTTTATTATTTAAACTACATTTTGATGAATCAAACCATCAAGTTCCCTACATTGGAAAAGTAACTTTTAACACATAACATACTTGAATGTTTAATAATTATCTTTAAAAGCAGTTTTAAGTAAATAAAAGCCCTTTGCCAAGAAAGGTCCATGTTTTCTAACTTCCAGCTGTGAAGCCCCCACCATAAAGCAAACATATTGTTAATCACTTTGCTCTAATTAAATATTTAGGCCTACAAAGATCTAGAGAAAGTGAAAAAGGTTGAATTTGATTTAATTATACAACTATTTTGAATCATATTCTCTCCCAAGATGATTAAAATCAAACTGTTTATCCTAAATTTCACCTTTGGAATCTCCAAGGTGCAGGAACATTAAAAATTCTTCTTTTGCATCATCATTCTTATAATCACTATCAGTAGGATTGTCATCTAGCTAATATTTATAAGTTTACTCTGCGCTAAGCTATGCCCACAATTCTGCTTTCCACATGCAGAATTTTATCTGCTCCTTACAACAGCCCTATGAGGTAGGTGCTATTATTATCTCCATTCAGAGTCTAAAGCTTAGAAAGGTTAATAACCTAATGAATATCACATAACTAGTAGGTGCTAGATCCCAGATTTGAAAGCAGGCTAACTTAGTTTAAAGCCCTTGTTTCTAACCTTAATTTTATTTTGCCTGAGCCCATTTAATTAACTTAAATTTGGTATAAATAGACTTTAATCATGACCTTTAAAAAAAAAATCTTAGAGAGAGGAAAGGAGGATGAGAGAGAAACATCTATCAGTTGTCTCCTGCACACACCCCAACTAGGGATCAAACCCAAAACCTAGGTATGTGCCCTGATGGAGAATCAAATCCACCACCTTCTGGTGTGTGGGACAACGCTCTTACCAACTGCGCCACATCAGCCAGAGCAGTCATGACCTTTTTTGTTGGGAACCTTTTTTGTTGGGAACCATTTTGGTCTTCCCCTTCATCATCAAATTTTAAAGTATATGTTCAAGGAATAAGGAGACAAGATATAAGTAATTGAGAATTCAATTAACACAGATATTTTAAAAAACACAAATTTGTTTAGCAATCTGGGTGGAACTACAATTGCTTCCTGATGGTTATAAAGGCTTTATTTATTTATTTATTTATTTATTTATTTATTATTTTCTTTATTGATTTTTAGAGAGAGAGGAAGGGAGAGAAAGATAAAACAGGGAGAGGGAGAGAAACATCGATGAGAGAGAACATCGATTGGCCGCCTCCTGCATGCCCCCCACTGGGGATCGGGCCCACAACCTGGGCATGTGCCCTGACTGGGAATCCAACAGGCAACCTCTTGGTGCATGGGTTGATACTCAACCATTGAACCACACCAGCTGGGCATAAAGGCTTTAAATAAAAGTGAAGAGGACAGGGCATTCTCAGAACAGGTTGATTGCTTTTGTAAAGGCAGAAAATCTGGAAAGGGCTAGGTGAGTGCGAACAAGCGGGAAGATTCTACTAGAGCTTGACAAAAGAAAGGGAGGGTAGAGAGGATTGAGTTGGGGGTCACATACATTTACACTTGATGTCTTACTCAGTACCAGGGGCAGTTTTAGACCCAATAAGAGGAAATCTTTGAATCCTCAGGGGTTGAATTTGGGTCATTTCATCTTTTCCGCCTTTAGCTGTTGTGTGGCTCAGTGTCATCATACTTATGTTTCATTTTCCTATCTGTAAATAGGGAATGGTTCTTGCTCTCTTGAGTTTTCTCCTACTCATAAAAAATTAATGAGTTAGCCCTGGTCGGGTAGCTCAATTGATTGGAGCATCTTCTTTCCCAATAATGCCAAGGTGCCAGTTTGATCCCTGGTCAGGGCACATATAAGAATCAACCAATGAGTTGCATAAATAAGTGGAACAATAAATTGATGTTTCTCTCTCTCTCTCTTCTGTCCTCTCTCTAAAATCAATAAATAAAAATGTTTTAAAAATGAATGAGTTAGGCCCGGCTGGTGTGGCTCAGTGGTTGAGCATCCACCCATGCACCAAGAGGTTGCTGGTTCAATTCCCAGTCAGGGCAGATGCCCAGGTTGTGGGCTCGATCCCCAATAGGGGGCATGCAGCAGGCAGCCAATAGATGTTGATGCTTCTCTCTCTCATCAATGTTCCTATCTCTCTCACTCTCTCCCCCTACAAAAATCAAGAAAAAAAATTTTTTTTAATGAATGAGTTAGGCCACAGTATACAAACAAAAGGGAAATATGTAACATTTTATAAGATAAATTCAAAAAAAAAGTTGTAAAATATCTGGGCATCTTTATAAAATAAGCACTGTAGAAAACTTTCAATGAAACATTAAATTCATTAATGACTTGCAGGTATACAGATCCTCAAATCTCATTTTTCCAAGTGGCAGAACCGTGAAAAAAAAAAAAAAAAAAAACAACTAAAATGGGATATAGTTAGCTTTCAGTTACTTAGGCTACTGACAATTCAATTATGCATTACACAGAATTTTAATTTACTCATTTCACACGTCGTTATCAACTCTACACGAAGTTGAAAAGAACAAAGGATGAAAGTCGCCTTGGTCCGTTTTCCGTGCTATTTCCTCGGGGCGCAGGGAGAGGGGGATTTCCTTTGAGACAAGCCCGGGGCAGCCAGTAATTGCTGGTATTGTCCGACTGTAATAACAGGCTGATGAAAAGGTGACTACAACGTGAAAACTGATTAAATCAAGCGCAGCCTCCCACCCGCGTTTTGGAGGAGGAATTTTCCTCCCTCCCGCCCTCACACACGGGCTGAGACAGCAGCTGGCATCACAATACTGACATTTGTTTCGTGATTTCCTCTTTCCCGGGTACTCTGACACACACCAGTTCTCAGGAATCAGGATTCCTTTCTGCACTTTTAAAAATAAAAATCTTCCTGAGAATCTGGGGGCTGACGTTCCTCACTGGCTGTGCCATGCACGCCCTGGCCCCTCCGCCCAGGGAGGGGGCTCCCCCCGCGGGACCCCGGCCTGTGCCACCCCCACTCCCTCTGCCAGCACGCCGTGACTCACAGCGTTCAAATCCCGCTCCCCCCACGCGCCCCCGACACCCAGCCCGCGAGGACCCACCCGCGCCGCCGCGCGTCGTCACCCCGCCCAGGCCGACTCGGAGGTCCCGGGTCTGAGTCACACGGAAGACCACCCTCGTCGGCATCCCCACACACAGCGTCCTCACACCCCGACGCGCCGGCCGCCGGGCCTCCCGCCCGACCCACCGACGCCCGACGTCTCTGCGCAACTTGTTATGCTCCAGCTCGAGCCCTTGACCCAAAAACCTCCGAGAAAGAGCCGCAGAGCCGGCCTCGGGCGGCCTTTGAAGGCTTTGTTATTGTTTGGGTTTGAATCGATACGCCCCTCCCCATCCTTCCTCCCTCGCGGCTCGACACCCAGCTCCCGCCTCCTCTCACGCCCCGCGCCCCTCCCCCTCCATTTTGGCGCCTTTTCCTTCCCGCCACGTCGTGGCGGCGTAGAGACCATTCTGACCGCGAGAGCAGGGCGGGGCGCGCCGCGTTATGCAGATCAGCCGGCTTCTGGTTGGCTGGAGATGCGCCGGCGGGGGCGGGGCCGGGGCGCGGCGACCGAGCGCGCGGGGTGGGGACCAGGGGGAGTCGCCCTGGCCCGCGGCTTCCCTACCCCCTCTCCTCCCTCCGTCAGCCTGGCAGTCTGTCTCCCGGCCTAGGCCTCCTGGAGAGGCCCCGCCCCATCCCCGCCCGCCAGCGCGCCCCCCCGCAGGCGCGCTCCGCCCCTTTACTCCTGGCGGCTCGGGCTGGGCGAGCCGGGCGTCTGCTGCAGCGGCCGCGGTGGCGAAGGCCCGAGAGGACTTGGCGGCAGAGGCGGCGGGACCAGCAGCAGCAGCAGCAGCAGCAGCAGCAGCTACAAGCCCCCTGTGCCGCGGCCCTGCCACACGAGTCCCACGAGCCGCCCACCCCGTCACCCACGTCGCTGCCTGACTCCGCCGGTGAGTCCACCAGCCGCCAGCCCCGGCAGCGCCCCCAGTTGTCCTCCGACTCGCCCTCGGCCTTCCGCGCCAGCCGCAGCCACAGCCGCATCGCCACCCGCAGCCTCAGCCCCAGCGGTCGACACAGCCCCAGCCCCAGCTCCTGCTGCGGCTACTCCAGACACAGCCCCTACGCCGACACCCTGGAGGTTGGGATGCTCTTGTCCAAGATCAACTCGCTTGCCCACCTGCGCGCCGCGCCCTGCAACGACCTGCACGCCACCAAGCTGGCGCCTGGTGAGCGCCCCCCTAACCCGGTGATGGGGAGGAGGCTGGACCCCCAGGGTGGGAGCTGGGACCTCGCGGGCCGGCACTAAGTCCCCTGTGTCTCCCTCTTCACTAGGCAAGGAGAAGGAGCCCCTGGAGTCGCAGTACCAGGTGGGCCCGCTACTGGGCAGCGGCGGATTCGGCTCCGTCTACTCAGGCATCCGTGTCGCCGACAACTTGCCGGTGAGTGGGCGCCCCGCTGCGGGGAGGGCGCGCCGGGCGGGGGGCACACGGGTGTGTTTTGACCCCAGCGAGGGGATCTAACGTCGGCTCTCCTGGGGTGATTTCCAGGTGGCCATCAAGCACGTGGAGAAGGACCGGATTTCCGACTGGGGAGAACTGGTGAGTGTGCCCAGGAGGGAGCGACCCCCAGGATGGGTGGGGTGAGGGGCGCCCTCTGACTCCCGCCCTAACGCTGCCTCCTCTTCCCCGCAGCCCAATGGAACCCGAGTGCCCATGGAAGTGGTCCTGCTGAAGAAGGTGAGCTCGGGCTTCTCCGGCGTCATTAGACTCCTGGACTGGTTCGAGAGGCCCGACAGTTTCGTCCTGATCCTGGAAAGGCCGGAGCCGGTGCAAGACCTCTTCGACTTTATTACGGAAAGGGGGGCCCTGCAGGAGGAGCTGGCCCGCAGCTTCTTCTGGCAGGTGCTGGAGGCCGTGCGGCACTGCCACAACTGCGGGGTGCTCCACCGCGACATCAAGGACGAGAACATCCTCATCGACCTCAATCGGGGCGAACTTAAGCTCATCGACTTCGGGTCGGGGGCGCTGCTCAAGGACACCGTTTACACGGACTTTGATGGTGAGCCAGGCTTGGGAGGGAGCTGCCGGGAGGGAGCTGCCCAGGTGACTCGGCCTGGCCTGGAGGCCTGGGGCCAGCTTCCCTCTCCGGCCCTTTGTAAAGGTCATGGGGCCGCCTGGCTCCATGATAGCAGGGGTGGGGTGAAGAGAGCTTCCCAGCGTAGTAAAGCCGGGGATTTCAAGCCAATTGAACCTGTAATGTTTCTGGCATGATTTTATTTTTTTAAGTGGAATTCAGTGGGTTCCAAGCTTTCCCGATGAATAAGAGGTTGTGGGCAACCGGCCGTAGCCCAGATTTCTGAAGTCTGACCCAGTTTCCCCGCCAGTAAAAGGATGGGAGGGGGAAGAGGGAGGAGAGATGAAAATTGATGCCGGTTTTGTAATTTTTGTTTTGTTTTATAAGAGTTTAGTTTTCTGTAAGGTAGTTTTTAGAGCTGCAGTTTTTCCTCCCCTTTGATCTAGGGACGGGTAAGGAATAGAAACAGTAGTTACGCTAAATAATTCATTTTGTTGATTTTTTTTTTTTCGGTGTTGTGCGGTGAGGGAATCAGGAATGAATGTTGTGAAATAAGATCTCTTGCTGGTTTGAAAATTAGTTGGGTGTCTCCGAAGAGAGGATGAAAACCTATCCTAGGGAGGGGCTTGGAGCGGGTTCTTTCAGAAAAGATGGAATGGAGAGCTTGAGATCAAAGCAAAGTAGGGTGGGTCGTCATCTGAGTGGCTTAACCTAACAAACGACAGCCTTTCAAAACTTGTGACTGGGGCTTGTGGTTTGTGTTTATTTGCCCTTGGAGGACGCTGGGTTGGGCTGCATTTTTTTGTATTTAACAGTTAATGGCTGGCCGGATCCTCCCATGTTTTTTTTCGTTGGAGTCTTTGCTGCCCCCTGGTGAGCACCAGAGGGATGGCCCCCACTTTTTTTTTACAACCCAAAGTTTGTAAACAGGAATCACGTGGTCTGAAACCAGCTCTACAGCTCTGTCTACCTTTCCAGTGTGGGTAGGAAAGGGTGTGGGTGTCTGCCCCTGCACTCATAGGGTGGGGAGGAAGGCCTCCCAAAAGGCACCCTGACTTAGGATATTATGCAAGTGTCCTCACCTACATCCTATCTGAGATGAGAATTTCACCCTGGCTCCTAGGCAACCTTTAATGCAGTTTAACTGTTAGTCTGGGATACCTCCCTTGATTGTTCAGACGTTCATCCCTTCATCCCCTTGTGGGTGGTCCAGCCACATACAGGCCTCCGGCTTTGGGTCTGTGGCCAGCCCTGTTTGTTTCTTGGAGCAGTTTGTAAAGAATTTCAGTTTATGGTCTAGGCTGGTAGAAAGGTGGGTAATGCTTTGGGTTGGAGAGAGGCCATAAGCCGCTTATCCACTCTTTTAGCTTAGGGGGAATATGGAGTTCACCCAGCTCCTGAGAGAAGGGGGTTGGTACCTTTTGTTTTAAAGAGTTACTCAGCATACTACTCAGTTGCTTTGTGTTTTATTTTTGCTAAAAGCGTATTTCCTTCCTGTTCCCCTGGCTCACAGGGACCCGAGTGTATAGTCCTCCAGAGTGGATCCGCTACCATCGCTACCACGGCAGGTCGGCGGCTGTCTGGTCTCTGGGGATCCTGCTGTATGATATGGTCTGTGGAGATATTCCTTTTGAGCACGATGAGGAGATCATCAGGGGCCAAGTTTTCTTCAGGCAGAGGGTCTCTTCAGGTAACTTCTGGGAAGCCCCTTGTTGGAGAGAAGTAAGAACACAGTCTTTGAATTCTGGAGAGCTTCACTCTCCTGGAGATGCCACCAACCTTTGGCTTAGCAGAATGCTAGGCCAGTGATTCACCCGCGAGAGCTAACCCCCAGGAAATGAATGGTTTGCATTTGAGCATTCCTTGGGAGGTCAGAGGAAGGGCAAGTGTGAGAATATTAAGAAAAGACCATCTAGTTTTACTGAAAGGGTTTTTTAAAGTACCAACAGAGTCATCCTGATCCCTCAATGCCTGGCTGTTTTGCCAGGGAGTAAAAAGTTGAGCCTTCTCTTTTAAATTAAGGCAGGCTCTAAATATTGCGGTTCCAGTGACCTCATTGTGGGTGGTGTTTATATTTGTAAGTTGGTAGGTGATTTGAATCACCTCATGCTCACTGATGTCTCATCAAAATCCCTTGTCATCATCCTTCCTATTTCTGGTGAGTGGGTGTCGTGGGAAAGGCCCCAGCTATTGAAGCTTGAAAACCACAGATTTAAGAGGGGTGCTGTTTTTTTTTTTTTTTAGCTGAAACTAGACTGTTGGATCCAGGTGTTAATTCATTCCCACTGAAGAATATGAGTTCTAGAAAGTATTGGTCTCTGTTGGACCCCAGACTTGTGGGCCCCTGGGAAGTAAATTGGGAAGGCCTTTGCATTACAAAAACAAGTTGAGTCATTCATAACCTTTCTTGTTTTCTGCAGAGTGTCAGCATCTCATTAGATGGTGCTTGGCCCTGAGACCATCAGATCGGCCATCCTTTGAAGAAATCCAGAATCATCCATGGATGCAGGATGTCCTCCTGCCCCAGGAAACTGCTGAGATCCATCTCCACAGCCTGTCACCAGGACCCAGCAAATAGCAGCTTTTCCAGCAGGTCCTCCCCTCCTGTCAGATGCTCCAGGGAGGGGAAGCTTCTGTACCAGTGACACTTCTCACCAAGCAGGACAGTGCTTGATACAGGAACAACATTTACAACTCATTCCAGACCCCAGGCCCCTGGAGGATGCCTCCGACAGGGGGAAGAAACTCCTCTCCTGGCGTCCTAGGCCTCAATTCCTCGTAGATGCTCTCTCCTCATAGGTGTCCAGCCAGCATTGCTGGACTCTGCAAAATCCTGGGTTTGGGGGGTGGGAGTGGGTCAGAACCCTGCCATGGAACTGTTCCCTTCATCACGAGTTCTGCTGAATGCCGCGATGGGTCGGGTTGGGGGTAAACGGGTTGGGGTGGGATAGGACTAGCACCATTTTAAGTCCCTGTCACCTCTTCCGACTCTTCTGAGTGCCTTCTGTGGGGACTCCGGCTGTGCTGGGAGAAATACTTGAACTTGCCTCTTTTACCTGCTGCTTCTCCAAAAATCTGCCTGGGTTTGGTTCCCTATTTTTCTCTCCTGCCCCCCTCCCCCGTCCTTCATATGAAAGGTGCCATGGAAGAGGCTACAGGGCCAAATGCTGAGCCACCTGCCCTTTTTCTGGTCTTCCTTTTTGGTTCTTACTTAACTGTTTCAAAGCCAAGACCTCACACACACAAAATGCACAAACAATGCAAATCAATAGAAAAACTGTAAATGTGTGTACAGTTGGCATGATAGTGTACAAAAGGATTGTAGTTGATCTAATTTTTAAAATTTTTGCCTTTAAGTTATTTTACCTGTTTTTTTTTTTGTTTTGTTTTTTGTTTTTTTTTTTGAAAGGTGCGCATTCTAACCTGGAGGTCAACATTATGTATTTATTTATTTATTTATTTGGTTCCCTTCCAGCTCTAAGCTTCCACGGCTGCCGCCATAGTTTTCTTTCTTCCTTTTCCTCCTCTGACTTGGGGACCTTTTGGGGGAGGGCTACAACACTTGCTCTGTTCTTAGGGTGATGGGACTCAGGCGGAACAGCTGCTGCAGATCCCCCTGCCGCAGCCCCTCCCGCCTGCTTGCCCAAGTGGGGTGGGTTCTGCGGGTGATGGGGGCGGGGCGTTGCTGACTTGTGTATATAGGATAGATATATGAAAACCAGTTCTGGATGGTGTGCCTTCCGGATCCTCTCTGGGGCTGTTTTGAGCAGCATGTAGCCTGCTGGTTTTATGAGTGAAATACTGTACAGGGGAATAAAAGAGATCTTATTTTTTTTTTTTTTTATACTTGGCGTTTTTTGAATAAAAACCTTTTATCTTAACGTATGTCTTCTGAGTGTTGTCCATGTAGACACGTTAATGTGCATTTATCAGCTACTTGTTAAGTGTCAAAATCCTATCCTAGGAGGAAAATGGAAACTTTCAGCCTAAATCAGGTTCCTTCAGCAGAACTCCTGGGATAGTCACTTTCCTGAAATGAATGTAGGGGAGGCAATCACGTGGTCAAGATTTGGCTTGAAGGGCCCAATGAAGCCCCAGTCTCTGTTCCTAATGCAAATTCTAGAGCTTCCCAAATACAGCTCGAGTAGCTATTTCCAGTTGCTCTAGACACATTTCATGAAATAGCTACCTGTGGCTAGTGGCCCTGGAAGTATAGGATATTTCCATCATTGCAGGGTTCTGTGGAACAGGGCTGAGCTACCAAACAGCCCTATCAAGCAGTTGCTTTTTTCAATTGAGCGTGTACCCTTGGCACATATTACAGTTATTGGGAAAACTATATACTTGGATTACTCTTCATTTACTGATTCAAGTTTCCTTCCTATTTAGTGTGGAGTTTCGTCATGAACAGTAGTGGATGAGTGGAAATGTGCTTTTTGACAAGCAGACAGGGTTTTCCCCTCCAATGTGCTTGACAACAGGTTTATGAACGGAGTAGGTAAAATGTTAGTTCTGTTCTATTGTCCCTCGTTGGGATAATTAGTATTTTTAGTATGTTATTTCTTTGCAGGAATATGTTTAAGCCCCTTGTTCATTTTTCTTTTAATTTTTAATTTTTTTTATCCTCACCTGAGGATATGCTTATTAGTTTTAGAATAGAGGGAGGGAGAGAAAAACATTGATTAGCTGTCCTCCCCCTCCCCAGCAATCCGTTCCCTGACTGGGGCTCGAACCCAAAACCCAGGTATGTGCCCTGACCAGGAATCGAACCTGAGACTTTTTGGTGTATGGGGCTATGCTCCAACCCACTGAACCACCCAGTGGGCCTTTGTTCATTTCTTGTTAATTTAAACTGGATGATAGATGAGTCCGCTTAGTGGATGTGGCCTGAATACAGCCTGATACACTGAAAGCATACTTAATTTGCATATTAAGTATTAGTAAAGGTTGGTTTCTTGTTTATGAGTATCAGCAGCACTAATAACATTCTCTCTTCCCTGTGGGTCATCTTGTCCTCTCCCCTTGGTGTGTGCGCACACCCTCTGGACACTGGCCAGGATGCTGTCTTGTCAAGATACTTGAGGGTCCAGGCTGCAATACCCATCACTCCTCGTCGCCTACCCTTAAACTTGGACTAGATCCCAAACCCTAGCTCTGCCCACGTGACTGCTGCGGGAGAGGAAGGAAGGATTTCTTGGTTCTGGGGCTGATTTTCTGAGTTCCCCTTTTCCCTCCCCCCGTACCCCCCCCCCCCCCGGCAAACTCCCAACCCCTTGGAACATGAGGGCTGCATGCCTCATCCTTTCCAGTAAAGTTGACACGTGAACAATTAAAAATTGCTCCAAACTTCTAACGAAATCTAGCAAAGCCCCACCCTTGTTTCCCTTGATTTCCTGGCAGTTTCCACATCCTCTATTGAGACTACTAGGGGTCTCTGAAGAAATACGTATCGTGCTTCTATTGGGTGCAAGACACCGGGGGTTGTATAGAAAGGGAGAAAGATCACATTTTAGTCTCTTTTCACGGGTAGTTTAAAATCTTGTGTGGGACGGGAGTCAGATAACTAACATGACTGTGTGGCCACAAGGATATAGAGGGAGCAGTGTTTGGGGCATTGCCTTAGGAATCCTCCTCAGCCTCTGAATCCCACCACCACCCCCTACCTGGATGCCTTGGGCAAGCTGTCACAGCCTCTGAGACTAATTTCTAAATAGAAGTACTCTTAGATTAGATTATTAGGAAGATCCTTGTTAAATAATGGGAAGATTGAGTTAATACTATCTCCTGCAATGGATGCAGATATATATGCAGTAAAAGTACTAAGACGTACAGGGCAATGAAGTCCCAGAGTCAGGACAGTGGTTATTACTTCTGGTGAGGAGGAAGGGAGGTTGTGATTTGGGGGGTGGGGGTGGGGGTGTTATCTGCACAGGGCCTTTCAACTCATAAGCCAGGTGGTACAACACTAAGGTGTTTGCATCATTCTCATTTTTTAAAAATTTTGTTGAGTTTATTGGAGTGACATTGGTTAATAAAATTATGTAGATTTCATGTGTACAATTCTATAATACATCGTCTATATTGAATTGTGCAGTCACCACCCCAAGTCAAGTCTTTCATCACCATTTATCCTCCCTTTATCCTCTTCTACCTCCCCCTACCCTGCATTATTCTTTTTTTTTATTTTTATTGATTTTTAGAGTGAGAGGAAGGGAGGAAGGGAGAGGGAGAGCGAAACACTGATATGAGAGAGAACTGTCTATTGGCTGCCTCCTGCACGCCCCCTGTCAGGGAACAAGCCCACGACCCGAGCATGTGCCCTGACCAAAAATCGAACCAGCAACATTTTGGTGCACAAGACGATGCCCAACCAACTGAGCTACACCAGCCAGGGTTACCCTGCATTATTCTTTTTTTTTTTTTTTTAGATAGAGTGGAAGGGACAGAGAGAGAGAGAGAGAGAGAGAGAGAGAGAGAGAGAGAGAGAGAGAGAGAAACGTTGATGTGAGAGAGACACGTCGATTGGTTGCCTCCTGCACAACCCTGCTGGGGCTGGGGATTGAACCTGCAACCCAGACATGTGCCCTTGACTGGGAGGTGAACCTGAAGACAAGAGTGTCCTCCGGCTGATGCTCTAACCACTGGCCAGGGCCATCTGCATCTTTCTTAACACTTAGTGAGAATAGCTAACACTCAGTACCTACCATGTGCCCAGCTTTGCACATATTAATTTACTTAATCTTACAACAAATCTCCATGAGGTAGATGCTATGATTTATCCCCATTTTACAGATGGGAAAGACTGAGGTGCAGAGCAGTTAATTCCCATGTCAAAGGTCAAATACTGAAGAAGTGGCCAGGTCAGAATTTGGACCCAGACCATCCATGCTTGTTATCACTCTGCTAATCTGCCTCTTAATACATATTTGTGCGGATTAGTCATGTCAAGGTTCCTCAGGGCCGAGGGTCTGGAGGTCAGAGCAGGTCTTCCCCAGACTCCAGAGAGCCAGGTAAGCAGTTCTGTTCTGTGGAAATATTCATTACTGGCTCCTGTGAACTACCCTTCACTTGGGCCTGGGGGGGAGGGGAAGCAAGGAGGAGAAAGGGAACAAGGGGAGGGGTGGAAGGGGTGGGGCAAGGGCACATTTCTTGTAAATGTTGCTCAGCTCCCTCAACTGCTCTGCTGGTTCTTGGAAACCCTCACCACAAAGGACCTATCGAGAACAGTGTTATAGCAGATATGGCCTCATCCCCCAGTTCACTTCCTGCCCAGCCTTGTGCTAGTAACCCCGATTGCCAAGAGCAAGGTTACAGTGACCCCTCAGCATTGCTGTGGGAGGAAGTGCAAAAATAAGCAGAACTAGGGTCAAGTTGAGAGGACAGACTTTATTTTTATTTATTGTAACAGGACATCCGATGTACAGAATTGGATTAATCGTAATCCTTGGTTCCTAATATATTCTCACCCCTGGTCCAAGTATGGCCTACTGTTATATTATGTTGGGTGGTGAGCTTACCACCCAACTCAAGAAGCAAATATTGAAAAAGATATCCATCTCGCCTGGCCAGTGTGGCTCAGTGGTTGAGCGTTGACCCATGCACCAAGAGGTCACCGGTTCAATTCCCGGTCAGGGCACATGCCCAGGTTGTGGGTCTGATCCCCAGCGGGGGGCATGCAGGAGGCAACCAATTGATGTTCTCTATTATCAATGTCTCTCTCTCCCTCTCCCTTCCTCTCTCTCTAAAATCAATAAAGAAAATTCATCAAAAAAAGAAAATGACATCCATCCATCTTTATAATCCTCTCTTATTCCATTCCATGCCTCTACCTGATATAACCTACTGTCCTAAATTTTGTTTAGCATTCTCTTAGATTTCTTTAAAATTTTTTTTATTTTATAGGCATGTTCTTAAATTATGTAGTGTTTAGTTGTAGTTGTTCTTGAACTTGATAAAAAAGAGTATCAAGAAAAAATCCAAGCCAGGCTAGTATGGCTCAATGGTTGAGCGTTGACCCATGCACCAAGAGGTCCCCGGTTTGATTCCCGGTCAGGGCACATGCCCAGGTTGTGGGCCAAATCCCCAGTGGGGGGCATGCAGGAGGCAGCCAATCAATGTTCTCTCTCATGGATGTTTCCATCTCTCTCTCCCTCTCCCTTTCTCTCTCTCTAAACAATAAAGAAAAAAAAAATTTTTTTTTAAAAGAGAAAAATCAAAGAACTTATATGCATATATGCACAACCAATGGACACAGACATTAGGCTGGGGAAAGCAGGAGGGGGAGGGAGTGGGGAGGAGGGGTCACTGGGGAAAAGGGGCATCTGTAATACTTTCAACAATAGAAAAGAATAAATAAATAAATAAGAAAGAACATCATGTTTGCAGAGATCTGGGACTTGCTCTTTTCACTCAACATTATGCTGTAAAGATCATGCACATTGTAGCACTTGGTCCATTTTTGATCTAGAACATTCCATGGTTTGGACAGGCATTTGGTCTGTGGACAATGGAGGCCAGTTTTTAGGGGCCCCCTGGGCTAAGCTGCTTAGGAGGTCAGCATGATCAGCAAGGTGTAGCCCTTGCCTAATACCCCAGGGTGAGAGCCAGTGACTGTTGCCACTCCAGACTTACCTTCGGAGCACCTACTACGCACCAGGCGTCATGCCAAAAACACTGAGCACTTTTTCATGCATGAGTAGACAGAACCAGGCTTTTCTCATCTGCACCCTTTAAGGTTCAATGTGACACCAGCAAACAGTGTCACAGCAAAGCAGAAGACCCGATTGCACGGGCTCCCAGGGAGATCTGTGCTCTGGCAGTGCCTGTGGTGCAAGGGGGTGTAGTGCGGGCTGTTGGTGCACGTGTGGTGTGTGTCCGATGAGGTGTATATGTGATGATACGGCGTGATGGTGTGTGTATGTGTGCACATATTGTATCTTTGGTGTGTGTGGTGAAGCAGGATGGTGTATGTGTGTGTGTGTGGGGGGGTGTTGTAAAAGTGTATGGATGTGTACGTGCCACTATACATACACACTCATTCTTGGGGTTACTACCCGCTTACCCCACCTGGACTAAAGAGTCCTGTTACTCTGTGGCTTGGCTGCCTCCTTTTCCTACCTCTGCCCTGATTCTCTCCTCTGTCTCACTCTGTTCTCTCAACTCTCATATCTTATCTTCTTTCTGATCTCCAACCCAGATCCCTCCTCCCATAACCACCCACCCAATTCTCTTAATTCCTCCTCACAGTTCCTCCCTCCAGGTTGCCCATCCCAGCTGACCTTTGAGACCTCATCCCCAATTTGACCTTCATCAAACTGTTGGCCCGCCCTCCCTGAAACTCCTCACCTGGTTTCGTGACCCTTGGTTTGCCTTCAGCTTCTCTGCCTCTCAGTCCCAAGGCCTCTAGCAGGAAACAGATGGCACTCTCAGACTGGGTAAAGTGAGGTGAGTGTGAAAAGGAACTCTTAACAAAGGTGTGGGGCAGGTGTTGGGAAACCACGAGGGGCAATGCTATACCCTGGGGCTAACCACCTGAGGGGCAGAGGAGGGACTGCAGGTGTGGGGAATCCTGCCTGATGAGATCTGTGACCTTCATCCCAGAGAAGCAGTTGGCCTGTGGTAACCCCAGGGAGCGAGCCAGAGAAATAAATACTCTGCCGCTCTCTTTTCCCACCCCCTGATCTCCTACCAGGGCCTCCCAACCAGCGGCGTGAGGCAGTCCCCCAGGTCAGCCTGTGAGGCACAGAGCAAGGTGGGGAAGGGCAGGGAGTGACTGCAGAGGCAAGGGGGGGAGGCCCAGCACAGTTGCTGCAGACTCTGCCCTCTCCCCAGCTCCACTGACCATCTTCTCCATGATGACCCCTGGAACTCCAGCACAGACCTCTCTCCTGAGCTCCAGGCCTGGGGATTCGTAGCCTCGTCGATGCCCCTGCCCAGGGTGTCCAGGAACCCAGGAACTGAATCACTTGTGTGCCTGCAGGACAATGGTTGAGGCCTCCCAACCCCTGAGTCTCCACCTGCCACCCCTCACCTCTCAGTTCCACTCATGAAGTTCCTGAGAGACACAGGTGCCCACACATTTTCCAAGTGCAAATAGTGTTGTTGTTTTTAATGACAAATGCTTTTTTGTAAAAACAATGTTATAAAGTAAATTAAAGTGATGTGATAGATACTACCACACCAGAAATACTCTTAGCACATCCATATATATATAATATTTTTACACACACATATTTTCTTTATATAATTTTACAGAACAGAGCTCAAATTTTTATAACCTGTTTTCCCCACCCATTTAACAAGGTGCTATTGAAATGTTTTTAAGAACTATGGATTTTTATGTGGCCATAATACAGATATGCACTATTCATTTGTATGATTTCCAATTTTCTACCACTATATGGAAAATATTCTGTTCCCAGATAGGGCTTTGGGCAGAGATTAATTGTTGCCTGTGCCAACATCCATTCTCCTTTTCTTCCCTGGTAACAGAAACTCTCATTTTAGCTGGTCACATGACTTTCCTTAAGAATAAGGACTAAATTCCTCAGGACTAAATTCCTCAGATTCCCTTGCAGCTAGCTGTGGACATATGACAAAGTTGTCCCCATTGAAATGTAAGTTAAAATGTTGTATGAGCAGATTCCAGGAAAACTCCTGAAGACATCCGGTAGGCACCCTTGACCCTGAGAGGGGAGGAGCTCTGTGAGGAGACAGTGAGGAGAGTGGGAAGGAACAGGAGCAAAGGTGGAGAGCTCCCTCAGGTCACTGCACCTATCCACGCCCTCATCACTCTCACCTTGTGTGACAAGCTTTTAAGATTTCACCGGAAAAATATTGTCCCTCTTTAAGTGAGTGATTTCTGGAAAATGTGTGGCCCTTTTTTTTTTTAAGTTCTCACCCAAGGGTGTGCTTTTTTATTGATTTTTTTTTTAGAGACAGAAAGACATTGAGGTGAGAGAGAAACGTTGATCAATTGTCTCTCATATGAGCCCAACTTTGGGAATCGAACCCACAACCTAGGTATATGCCCTGACCGGAATCAAACTGAGCCAACCAACTAAGCCACCCAGCCAGTATACTTTCATTCTCTCTTGGCCCCTGTGTCCTTCATGACACAACTCCTCAATTTTATAATACAAGTCAGTTAAAAAGTGAGTTTTGATATCAAGGCAATTCTCATTTGTTTACATCAATTCATGGGTAAAATTATACAATGATATGAATAACCTAAAATGAAAAAAACTTTCCCCGGCTGGGTGGCTCAGTTGGTTGGAGTGTCATCCTGTATACCAAAAAGTTGAGGGTTCGATTCCTAGTTGAGGCACGTACCTAGGTTGGGGGTTTGATCCCCAGTCGAGGTGCATTCGAGAGGCAATGGATCGCTGTTTCTCTCTCTCTCTCTCTCTCTCTCTCTCTCTCCCCCTTCCTCTCCCTCTAAAATCAATTAAAAATGAAAAAGGACTTAAAACGTATATTTGACTCTGAATGAGTTCCTTAATCCAACATATTTTCATGGATAGAGAAAGGAAGGGAGTGAACTTTTTTTAACCTACTTTATTAAGGGATCATTTACATTCACTAAACAATACCATTTTAAGTGCATGATTTGATGTGTTCTGACAATTGTACACACCTGTGCAACCACTACCACTATCAAGATGTAGAGCATTTCCACCCCCCTACAGGTTCCCGCGGTCCTGTGCCATCTCCCCACGCCGCCCCCGGCAGCCCCAGGCAGCCGCTGACCTGCTTTCTGTCACTGCTGCTTAGTTTGGCCTGCTGTAGAATTTCATTTACATGGTGTCACAGAGCATGCGCTCATTTGTGGCAATGACCATTTAGAGGGTGCCTACCATGTGACAGATCCTTTGCAAGTGGACAAGCATTTCCCCCTTAAAAATGAGAAAAGCAGGCTCAGAAACTCAGTCACTTACCAAGGTCACCTGTCTCCAAGTGTAGGGTCTTCCTTTACACTGCACACGTCACTGCCCTTGGTTTTGTGGAGGCCCTAAAAGATGAGTTATTTTAGGGGCAAATGTAAAGTCAAAGTTTACAATCTCGTGAAAAGGCCAGATTAAGACACACGGAACACCCGGAGAACAGATGAGGATACATAATAAAATGTGAAGTTGTAAAAAACCACCAAAAATATGTTGTCGGCCTTGTACTAACAAATAGCGACTGGAGGCCTAGGAGGCTGTTGGCTGAAGGTGTCGCCGCAGGTTCCTGGGAGGCAGGACCATCTATCACCCTAGGCGTTCCCTTCAGACAGAATCATGAAGCTGGGCTGCGAACAGCTGATGTTGAGGGAGCCAGATCTCAGGTCTCCTTCCTTCCTGGCCAGTCAAACCCACGCTGGAAACTGACATTTAGAAAATCATTATTTAATTAGGCAAGCACAAACTTCGTCCCTAATCTGGGAACAGTAGCATTAGGAGGCAACTGGGGTGCTCCAGGGAGTTTAAGAACAAGCAAAAAAGAAGAGACGATTCTCCAGCCTCCATAGGGTAGTGTTTCAAAAGTTTGTTTATCGTCCTGGCTGGTTGGGCTCAACCGTTAAAGCACTGGCCTGCTTTAACGCAGAGTCTCGGGTTCGATTCCGATCAAGGGCATGTACCTTGGTGGCACTTCCATCACTGGCCCTGGGTGGGGTCGTGTGGGAGGCAACCATTCGATGTGTTTCCCTCATGTCAATGTTTCTCTCTCTCTCCCTCCCTCCCACTCTATCTGAAAATCAATGGGAAAATATCCTCAGGTGAGGATTTAAAAAAAAAGTTTATCATTTGTTTGATAACACATCTTCCCAGAGAAACCACATTACAAGCTGAGGTTGGGCTCTCAGGTCCACACTAAAATGCTGAGTTAACCGAGTGGCTGAAATATTAGGCAGCTGCTAGGAAAACAACCCTGTGGCAGCTCTGGAACTCAGACAAAACAGTGGGCTGTGAACCCTCACCCTCACCCTTACGGGGAACCCAACCCTAACCCTAAACCTCACCCTAAACCTCACCCTCAGAGCCCTCATGTGAACCCAACCCTAACCATAACCATAACCCTCACCCTCACCCTCACACACACTCACCTTCACCCTCACACACACTCACACACACTCACCCTCACCCTCACACACACTCACCTTCACCCTCACCCTCACACACACTCACACTCACCTTCACCCTCACCCTCACACACTCACACTCACCCTCACACACACTCACACTCACCCTCACACACACTCACACTCACCCTCACACACTCACACTCACCCTTACACACACTCACACTCACCCTTACACACACTCACACTCACCCTCACACACACTCACCCTCACCCTCACCCTCACACACACTCACCCTCACACACTCACACTCACCCTTACACACACTCACACTCACCCTCACACACACTCACCCTCACCCTCACACACACTCACCCTCACACACACTCACCCTCACCCTCACCCTTACACCCTCACCCTCACACACACTCACCCTCACCCTCACACACACTCACCCTCACCCTCACCCTTACACCCTCACCCTCACACACACTCACCCTCACCCTCACACACACTCACCTTCACTCTCACACCCTCCACTCACACTCACACTCACATTTTCCACTCACACTCATCCTCACCCTCACACTCACCCTAACCCTAGAAAACAAAACAAAACAAAAACCAGAGGGCTGTGGACTCAGACAACTTGAGCTGTTGTCTAGACCTCCCTCATACCCGCAGCAGGGATGGGCTCCAGCTCATCCCGCCCCTGGGCATCTGCCTTAGCCGAGTCCACCCGCCTTACAGGATAGAAAATTCGTCTTCTGCTGCCTTCCCTTCCTTGGTCCGAGCTCCACTCTCCGACTCTACATGAATCTGATCACTCTCCCATGTGACAAGTCTTCAAGGGTTGATGGGTATTTATTTTACTATTTTTTTCAACATTTCTATTTGTTTGAAAACAAATTTTATTTTTATTATTATTTAAAAATTTTTTATTGATTTTTTTAGAGAGAGAGGATGGGAGAGAGAGATAGAAACATTGATGTGAGAGAGATACGTTGATCGGCTGCCTCCTGCATGTCCCCTACTGGGGATCGAGCCCGAAACGTGGGCATGTGCCCTGTCTGACCAAGAATCGAATCGGGACCTCTCAGTCCATGGGACGACACTCAACCCACTGAGCCACACCGGGCCGGGTTTAATTTTTATTCATTAATTTGTGTGAGAGAGAGTCTTTATTTTATTTTATTTTTGCATTTATCTTCAGATAGACGGGAGGAAGAGAGGGAGGAAGAGAGATACATCAATGTGAGAGAAACACATTGAGTGGCTGCCACCCACACGACCCCAACCAGGGCCGGGGACAAACTGCAACCGAGGTACGTGCCCTTAGCGGGAACTGAACCCGGGTCTCTCTGGTCCGCAGGCCGACGCTCTAACCGCTGAGCCAAACCGGCCAGGGCGGTTGATTCTTTTACGTGCCCTGACCAGGGATCGAACTCAAAACCTTGGTGTATCAGGATGATGCTCTAACCAACTGAGCTACCTGGCCAGGGCTTATGTTTGAAATTTTTCATAATTAAAAGTTTCAGGACATTTGTGAAAACTAAAAGGCAAGGGCCTGTCACCTCAGCCTTTTCTCTCTGAAACTGACAAGGATTGAATATAGTAATCAGGAAAAATGATTGACCTACTTGAAAATAATGTGACTACAAAGTACCCAATGAATCAGACATCTGTCAGCACGGGAAAACGGCAGACGAGCCAGCCAGCGTCTTCTCCACTGACAGGACTGACGGAAGCCTAAGACGAAACCTTTTTTCCTAGGATGTTATAAGAAATATTTGAGACTATCTCAAAGAAAGTAGAGGGTGAGCCAGGCACAAAGAAAGTGCTACTAAATATAGTCGATTCTCATTATTCATGGTTGTTATATTCTATAAAGTTGTTCTGAAGACTGAATAAGTGAATACTGAATCACTGCTCCCGGGGGAAAGACAGGGTTAGGTTCCTGCAAGCCTCTGGTCACAAACATTTTATGTGTATTGCTCTTTAAAGACATCTAAATATCTGTATATCTATATCTATATCTATATCTATATCTATATCTATATCTATATCTATGTCTATCTATACACACACACACACACACACACAAAGTCCTCACTTAACGTTGTCGATAGGTTCTGTGACTTTAAGTGAAATGACGTATAAAGAAACCATTTTCACCATAGGCTAATTGATATAAACAATGGTTAAGTTCCTATGGCCTCTCATCAACGTTATAACATAACAAGGTTGAACAAAAGGACGATGTATTCGGGGACCTGCTGCATTATTGACTCTCTCACACTGAACTCGTGGCCAGTAGCCTGATAACTCAGGCCCCAGGGAAGCTTGCCTATCACCTGTGTTTTCTCTGAAGGCATGTCACAGCCCTCCTGCTCTTACGAAGACCAGACGGCACTTCAGCACTATATTTGGGAGCAGATTTTTGTTTTGTTTTTCACACTTGATCTTAGCCAAAAGGCCGAGAAGCGATGTGTTTTGTTTTCTAAATGCTTTTATTGACTTTAGAGAAAGAAGAAGGGAGAGGGAGAGGGAGATAGAAACATCGATGAGAGAGAAGCATCAACATAGATCAGCTGCCTCCCACGCACCCCCCCACTGGGGATGGAGCCCACACCCGGGCATGTGCCCTGACCAGGAATCGAACCAGTGACCTCTTGGTGCATGGGATGATGCTCAATCCACTAAGCCACACGGGGCGGGCTGGGGACAGTTTTAAAGAGCGAAGTCACTAACAAAAAGCACAAAAAGGACACTTGTTTAGAGCATGAGAGCTGGAACAAGAAGGCGGGAAAGCATGCCTTGTTGCACTTTGTCCCAGCTGCCAACGACGGGCAAGTCCTGCGCTTTGGGTGACTCAAATGTTTGATGCTTTGCACATGTCTGCAATGACCACGAAAGCTCTGTGAGTTTTGCTTTTGGCGTCACAAATGAATTTTAGTGAGAAGGCAAATTCACAAAGATAGAATCTATAAATAATGAAGATAATTGTCCTTGGTGATTAAGGAGGTTGTTTTTAAAATCTGTCTTTCATATACTTTTATTTCTTTAGAGAATCACCAGGTAGGGTGTCCGCACTTTATAGATGTTGAGGGGGACAAGACTAAGACAGGACTTTAACCTTCTGTCCCAGGATTTGTCCACTGCAAGTGGGTCTTCGTTCCCGGGACCACAAAGTGTGATTGTCCAGCCCACCCAACTGCCACTCAGCTTTGGACCTTCGTGTTTCAGTCATGTAGACACTCAGTTAAGGAGTACTTTTTACGCAATTATTTATTTATATCAGTATGGACGCATGGATATTTGTCTTAGTCTAGGGGTTATAAAATCCAATACTGTTGTTGCTTATTTTGTGGCTAAAGCTGTTTCCGCTCTGGCCATCGGGAGCGCCTTTGGGTTGGTTTCTATGTCGTCCCGATGAGCTCTCATCTTTTCTGAGCACCTTCCTACTTCCTGCACGCGAGATGCTCCAGCCTCATCCGTGTTTTCCCTCCCGAGATCAGAATCGACCACTTCTCCAAAGTACCATGGACCCTTTTATTGAAGAATGGTATTTAGAACCCAAATCTGGGGTCTGGGTGTACTCATTGCTCCTGGGGTGTCACTGCGTCTCTGCCCTCTCAGGGGTCAGAGCTAGGAAATACGTGTATCTACTGACCCATGCATGAACACGTTTCTGTGTTTACTTCGGTATCTATTCATGACACTAATTAAGGAGCTTTTTTAAAAAATACGTTTTTATTGATTTCAGAGAGAGAGAGAAGGGGGGAGAGAGAGAGAGAGAGAGAGAGAGAGAGAGAGAGAGAGAGACATCGATTGGTTGCCTCCCGCAAGGGGATGAAACTCACAACCTGGACATGTGCCGTGACCGGGAATTGAACCGGCGACCTTTCGCATGGTTCAACCAACTAAGCCACACTGGTCGGGGCCAGTTAAGGAGCTTTTTATGAAGGTTGTTCCTATGTCTTTACAATCTAGTATGTAATAGGTTTACAAAACATATTTGCTGAATTGAATTGAACTGATTAAACAATTAGGGGAAAATTTGGTGCAGAAAAGTGTTGGAGGAACAAAAGGGAAAGAGAGAACAAGATAAATGAATCTTTGTCAACTGGTGACACTGAAGGGCCTGGTCTTGGGTTCAGAGATCAAGGCTCAAGGACCAGCTGTTACCACTGAGCCCCAGAACCTTGAACCAGTTACCTGACCTCTATGGGCCCCAGTTTCCCATCCATGAGAAGGAGGACTCCCTGGGCTAAGTGATCCGTAAGATTCCTTTCAGCTTGGGAATAAAAATCTGATCACATCACCCACTGCTATAAATAGCTTTAAAGGGCAGGCAGTTTCTCCTTTATTTCAAACCACAATCTATAGCATATGTATGTGTGTGTGGATTAGGGATTGGTCTGAGATAATGGAAGTGTGTCTTACATAAAGTAGAAGTTAACTTCTCGCCTTCTCTTTTGTAGTCTGGGTGTGTGCTTGTCGAGGCTCTAACACCATCAATACGCAGCGTCCGAGTCTGCACCAAGGTGACTGCTCCAGTTCCCACCATCGTGTCTGTATCCAGCCGGTGGGAAAAGGGAAGGGAAGGCAAAGGAGAGCGTGCCATTCCTTCTGGGAGCACAACCCAGAAGTGCCACACGCCCCTCTGCTCATGCTCATTTGGCCAGAACCCAGTCACGTAGCCACACCTGACGACAGAGAGGCTGGAAATGTAGTCTCCAGCGGGGCGGCCATGTGCCAACACTTGGGGATCTGATTATGAAAGTGACAGAGGAGCCCTGGCTGGTGTGGCTCAGCGGTTAGAGTGTCGGCTCTTGGACCGAGGCGTTGTGGGTTTGATTCCTGGTCAAGGGCACGTACCTCGGTTGCAGGTTCAATTCCCCAGCCCTGGTCGGGGTGCATGTGGGAGGCAACCAAGCAATGTGTCTCTCTCATATCGATGTTTCTCTCTCTCCCTCTCCCTCCCTCTCTTCCAATCTCTCTAAAAATCAATGGAAAAATATCCTCAGGTGAGGATTAACAAAAAACAAAAAAACAGAGGAGAATGGATTGATGGCAAACTTGCAGTATCTGCCCCAATATATAAAACTGAAACAACATTTGCACAAAATTGTACTTACTCTTAATACAAAAGCGTTGGATTTCTCTATTTTATTTTAGTCTATTCTAGTCATTTCTTTCTTTCTTTTTTTTTATCCTCACCCGAGGACATTTTTCCATTTTTTTGTTCAGATAGAGTGGGAGGGAGAGAGAGGAAGAGAAACATCGACGTGAAAGGGACACATCGAGTGGCTGCCACCCGCACAACCCAACCAGGTCCAGGGACAAACTGCAACCGAGGTACGTGCCCTTAGCGGGAACCGAACCCGGGTCTCTCTGGACCGCAGGCCAATGCTCTAACCGCTGAGCCAAACCGGCCAGGCCTATTCCAGTCATTTCTTCTTCAGTTTTAAAATACCGGTCTTGACCCACTGAATTGGCTTCACCAGACTTGAATGGTTGAAAACACTTCCCGAGAGCAGGGTGCACACTCGTCCTCCGCACAGCACGGCCGAGTCCCCAAGGCATGGCCGCGGCTCAGTCTGCAGCCTCCTCGCTGGCTGCTGCCCGGCACTGAGCCCACCGAGCTCCCACTTCCTAGGCACACCGTGGTGTCCCCCCAGCCTGCTGTCCCTCCATCTGGGATGCCCTCTGCCCCCCACCTCCCCCACCCAAACTATTGGTCTGGTAAACCATCTTCATTGTTCAAAGCCCAACTGTGTCCCTCATCTAATAAGCCTCCTTGATGCCTGTCACCCGCAGAGCCGATCCTCTCCTTGGTGCTGAACCCCTTACTTTCCGTATCCCAGTGAATGATCTTAGCTGTCAGTTTCCCCTTCCACTCTGTGAGGCCCTCGAGGGCAGGAAAGCAGGTCGCACTCATCTTTGTATCAGCAGGACCTTTCTCAAGGCCCAGCACAAGTCCAGGTCCGATGCACGTTTGCTGACTTCCCCAGATGGGCGATTCTCTGGGAGAAGGGGACGCCGGCCCCGGTTCCCTTAGGCGGGGTCACTGCTACCTCTGCTTTGCTCTCCTAACGCTTTCCTTGCGCCTCACACACTGCCTGGTGGTGATTCACAGAGGGGCCCCGGAGCCAGGCTGCCAAGGTTCAAATCCCAGCAGTGCCACTTTGTGTGCGACTCTAGAAAAGTGACTTAAACTTCCCAGGCCTCAGCTTCCTCATCTGTAAAATGGGGAAAACAATACGCTTTATTGCACAGAGAGTTAAATGAGTTCATTCATTTGGAGCAGTACCCAGTAGCTACTCGATCAGCATTGGCTATTAGGATCTATGTATATATTTCTCTCCGCGACCATTAGCGCCCGGAGGGCAGATTTTCGTCTCCCTCCGTGTGGGTGCACAGGTCTTGCTCCTAGTAGCGCTCCATAGATGTGAACTTAACTGGCAAGTCACCTGGAAATCCAGTCTCGTTTCCATACCTGGCTAGCCTGTGGGATTCGTAATAAAGGGCAGGTCGTGAGCACCGAGCTGAGTGTGATCGACTTGGGGAGAGACCGCCTGTCACATCTATTCAAGTCCCCTGAGCAATTCAACAAGCGTGGCAAACAGAGAAACATGTGGACTTGTTAACAGGCTTGGACTACCCTGAGGTAGTGAGGGGAGAAGTTTTGGTACCCAAACAGGGGAGTGGATTCTGCCCTGTTTAACGGTGGGGTCTCCCAAACGTGAGAGCTGGGTGTCCCAAATCCCCTACCACTCAGGACCAGCTGCCGAAACCAGAGACCACTCCAGGTGTTTGAGGCGGGAAGGGATGGAATACGAGGCCCTGGTTTCTTCAGTCGGTGCTGGGCCTTAGGAACGACTCTTGCACGGCGCCACTGTGGGAGAGCTGCTGTCACCACCCCTCAGGAAGCTGGGGACCAGGGCTCACCTTGGGAACTGTCCATTTCCAGAAAACACCACCACAACAACCCAGGGAAGCCACAGCTGCCCTCACAGCTAGTGACCGAGCACCAGGACATTGCAGAGAACCGGGGTGGCTCCGTGACCACGTCTGCCAGCTGCAGTCGAAGGTGGCAGGAAGGTGGCTCTGCCTCATTTCCACTCTCCCCAACTCACACCCCACACCCAGCCCCAGGCCCACAGCTGCAAGGGAGTCTGGAACACTTGGTTTCAGCGTTCCGCTCTGACGCACAGGAAGGTATGTTAGATGGTGGTAAGGAATGCTGGACCAGTCGGCCCACCTACTCCCCGGGCCCTCGCTCACCGCGCTCCAGGCACCGGCTTGCTGACTATTCTTTGACCACAACAAACTCGTTCCCTCTGCTGGGAACTTTGCATTTGCTGTTCCCTCTGCTTGGAATGCCCTTCCTGCAGGCCGTCCCCATCCTGGTAAGCACTACCTCCCCAGAGAGACATTCCTTATCCAAAGGCCTCCTGGATGCCCCCTCTGCGGGGTCTTGGGCCTGCTCCTGGAACAGTCACAAGAGGCTGGGATTGCTAGGAATGGCTAAGTCTGGCCATCTGGGATAGAACTGTATTGTATCACCCGTTTCCTCCTCGTCTTTGCACCCATCACGAGCTGCAGTTATGACATACACTTAGACATTCACTTGCTTATCACTTGTCTCCCCTGTCTCGAATGTAAGTGTCACAAGAGCAGGAACTTTGTCTGTTTCCTTCACCCATGTAGCTCCAACATCCAGAACATGGCCGGCTGTGTATCATGTGCTCAGTAACATTTGTGGACTGGACCACTGAGAAATAGAGAGAACAGCACTCTGGACTTACCTGTTACTTCGTTTATTATAGAATATTGTAGTTACTCCCTTACAAGTCTCCTTCTTGATTCAGGACCAAGACCACATCCTGTTGTTTTGGAGGGTTTTTGCCTCACTATTTTTTTTATTCCTCACCTGAGGATACTTTTCTACTTATTATCAGATAGAGTGGGAGGGAGGGAGAGAGAGACAGAGAGAAACATTGACGTGATAGAGCCACATCGACTGGTTGCCTCCTGCATGACCCGACCAGGGCTGGGGACAAACTACAACCGAGGTACGTGCCCTTGACCAGAATCGAACCCACGACTCATTGGTCCGTGGGCCAACGCTCTAACCACTGAGCCAAACCGGTCAGGGCTTGCCTCACTCACTTTTTAGCATTATGCCCAGCAAATGGTTGACAAGCCATGCGTTTTGATAAATGAATACATGAAAGAAAGAAAGAAAGAAAGAAAGAAAGAAAGAAAGAAAGAAAGAAAGAAAGAAAGAAAGAAAGAGAGAGAGAGAGAAAGAAAGAGAGGAAGGAAGGAAGGAAGGAAGGAAGGAAGGAAGGAAGGAAGGAAGGAAGGAAGGAAGGAAGGAAGGAAGGAAGAAGGATGGGGGCATGTGGCGAGGGAGCACAGGTGTGTTTCAGGCTGTCAGAGGGGAAAGGAGGGTGGTTATTGTACAAAGGTGATCAAATGCTTAATAAAATCATCTCGATCAGGCCAGAAAATGCAAGAGACCCTTGGATCGGAGGGTGGCAGGTGGGGTGGGCCGAGGTCCGGTAGCTGGCAGCAGGTTGTGCCTGGGCAGAGGAAGAGGCAAGGATCTGGGAACCTTGAGAAGGAGCTGCCAGGTGTCTATTTGTAGACTTGATAGGCAGTTGCCTGGGCACTTCTTACAACTACTTTCTCCCAATCCCTCTGAAAGGGATCCTCTGTCCCCCCAAAACTCTGTGTGAGAAGGAAGAGGCTTTAAGTCCGCTCTCCAGGGCATTCATAAAGTACATCTCGTCAGTGTCACGCTGCTGGGGAGAGAGCAAAACCAAACGTCCCTGTTGAGATAAGAAGCCTCCTAGGGTCGCACTTCACGGGACTCATTTCCGAGGGGAGAAGGCAGCCTTGGAAGGAGGCAGAAGCAGATTTTGAAAAAGTGTTGACCTTTTTATATCTTTAGTATGTAAGTTATTTCTGATAATCACCACATACTTGTTGAACTCAGCCCTTTACATCTACACGAACATGCAAACACACACACACACACACACACACACACACACACACACACACAAGGTACACAAACAGAAACGTTCACGCACACAAACACAGGTACGTGCACAGACCTGCACACATACGCCCTTGTTTAGGAAACAAACTTAAGAGTCAGAAGGCACTTGTAAAGCCGATTTCCCAGGGAAGAAAATCATAATTCATTTATGAAAAGAACATGTAAGCATTTACACAAGTTTCTATTTTAGCAGCAGCTGGTGAAGGGACAAAAGACAAGGGGAAGGAAGGTTTCACAAGCAGCTTGCCACGTGAAGGCCGTCTGGACGCCGGGAGCTCAGCCTTGTGGCCGCCGCAGCCCCCCGGCAGGCGCTCAGGGGCCCTCGGTTACCAGTGTTGTGTGGGCAAACTGGGTGGGCAAAAGAGCAAGGCGTCAGTCCGTACATACAGCAAGACCGGAGCAAGAAAAAAGAGGGCTTCAAGGGCCAAGAACAGTAGTGATGGATGGATGTGGGGGTGGAGTGGGGTCTGGGGGAAAGCAAGCAGGGAAAAAGAAGTAACCCAGACAAACATTTATACATCTCGAGACCAGTGAGAAGTCAACACGAATGAAATGCATCCTCTGGGGGACACGCTGCCAGAAGAGACCTGGTGACAGCAATGAGGCGAGGAAGGAAAATGCGCACAACAGTGGTGGACACTGACAAGGCCATGGGGGAGAGAGGGGACACCCTCCTCTCTGGGGCAGCTCGTGTCTACTTGCTTTCTCTTGACACATCACCCTCTGAACTGCCCCCACCCCCGGCCCTGAGGTGGTAGTGACAGGTAAGAGCTTAGAGCATGGCTATCCCAGGGGCATGTGCACCTTCTCCGGCTCCCACCTTTCCATCTCCTCCCCTCCCTTGTTAGGGCTGAATCATATTCTCTTCTAGGATTCAACCTAAAGGTCTCCTCCTCCAGGAAGACTTCCCTGACTTTCCGCCCTCTGAGAGTTGAGACTTGTCTTGTGGGCCCCAGCACCCATCACACTGGGTATAATTTTTTTTTTTAATCCTCACCAGAGGATATTTTTCCATTGATTTTTAGATAGAGTGGGAGGGGGGAAGGAGGAGAGACAGAGAGAGAGA
Source organism: Tadarida brasiliensis (assembly GCA_030848825.1). NCBI lineage: Eukaryota > Metazoa > Chordata > Mammalia > Chiroptera > Molossidae > Tadarida > Tadarida brasiliensis. Next base: position 10,799,361 of record CM061262.1, read on the forward strand.
TATCGATGTGAGAGAGACACATGGATTGGTTTGCCTCCTGCAGGACCCCCACTGGGCTGGGAATCAAACCTGCAACCAAGGTACCTGCCCTTGACCAGGAATCGAACCTCTGACTCTTTGGTCTGCAGGCCGACACTCTAACCACTGAGCCACACTGGCCAGGGCCATCACACTGGGTATAAATGGCCCCGAGTGGTCCAGCCCCTCAGTAGGCCAGGAGCCCCTGGGAATGTGGGCTGTGTCTTGCTCTGCAGTGTATTCCACACTCCTAGCTCAGGGCCTGCAGACTCAGTGAGGACAGGGAGGACGGAAAGCTGGAGCCTTCCACGGGCGGGCGTGACATGTCCCAGAGCACTGCCCTTCCCAGGCACCTGCGCCGCTCCAAAGGCTTGCTTCAGGCTCGGTGAGGGGGGGCTGGGAGGTAAAGTGGTGTTTCTAGTGTCAGCAGCTGCTGCAAGGGGAAAGGATGAGGGAAGGAGGAAAGGGACAAGGTAAGCTGAAGTTAGGTCCTCTGTGGGTATTTTCCCACCTTTACTGTCTTCACCAGAGACTCCAGGAATGAGTGAGAGAAGGGAGTAGGGAGGCCAAAGAGCAGCAGGAACTTGCCTCTCAGCAGCCCATCCACTTTAACAACCACTCGGAAAACATGGAACAACAGGCCACTTGATTCTGCTGAGGGTCTGTGTCCATTCATTCCACAGATATTTGTGGAGCACCTGCTATGTGCCGGGTGTTATTCTAGGTGCTGGGGAAAAAGCAATAAAGAAATATGGTGCTCCCTGGCCGGGTAGCTCAGTTGGTTAGAGCGTCGTCCTGATAGGCCAAGGTTGTGGGTTTGATCCCGGTCAGGGCACATACAAGAATCAACCAATGAATGCATAAATAAGTGAACAACAAATCGATGTTTCTCTCCCTTCCCCCCTCTCTCTAAAATCAATAAATAAAAATTTTAAAAAGAAAAGAAATACAGCGCTCATATCGTGGGGAGATGGGGAGGTAAGTCTGGTGACAGTACCAGTTGTGGAAAAGTAAAGCAAGGTAAGCGGCTTAGAGAAGAGCGAGGTGGGGAGGGGCTGCTTCACATGGGTTGGTAGGAAGGCCTCTCGATGACTTTTGAGCAGACGTTGAAAGAAACAAAAGAGGAAGCCAGTGGTTTTCCAGAGTAAGAACATTCCAGGCTACAGGAACAGCATGTGCAAAGGCCCTGAGGCTGGAGTGTGCTGGGTGTGTAAGAGGAACTGCAAGGAGGTCAGTGTGCCTGGAGCAGAGGGAGGGAGGACAAAGCGGTTAGAAAGGAGACTGGAGGGATGACAGGGAGCTGGATCACTTAGCATGCCATGGGAAACACTCAGGATCTTTTCTCCGAGTGTGGTGGAGAGCCCTGCTAGGACATGAGCAGCAGAGTAGAGGAGACATGGTCTGACTAAGGGCTGAGCAGGATCCCTTCAGCGCTGGGTGGAGAACTGAAGCAGAGAGGACAAGGGTGGCACTGGGAGACCACCCAGCACACTGCTGCTGCAGTAGCCCGGGCAGAAGATGGTGATGGCTCGGGCTAGGGTGGAGGCAGCGGGGGCAATGGGAAGGGGTAGATCTGGATCCGAAGGGAAGGTGAAGCTGACAGGGTGTGTTGGGAGTCCCACCAAGGAGAGGTGACGAGTGTGCAGGGATCGTCGGGACTTGTGTTAGAGGTGCCTGCTTCAGAGAGGAAGCACTGGATCAAGCACATGGTCCAGGGGAGAGGTCCGGGCTGCAGATGTCAGAGGGGGTTATCGCAGTGGGCCTGGGTGAGAGCTGGAAGCGACTGCGACTGTGGAGGAAAGGGGAGCAGGACTGAACCCGGAGCACTGCGATGTCTGGAGGTCAGGGAGGTGAGGAGCCTGCAAAGGCGGTGAGGTTGAAGGCAGCCCTGGTGCCCACCGGCCAAGAGAGAACTGTGTTTGCAAAACAGGGAGGGGTCAGCCCAGCAAAAGCCACAGAGAGGTCCCACAAGAGAAGGCCGAGAGCTGAACCGGGGCTGGGCAGTGTGGAGACCACCTTACCGAGAGCAGTGTCAGTGGAATGAGGGGTTCCAGACAGAATGGGAGGCCAGGGAGCGGGGGCAGAGCAAACAGCACTTTGAAGTGCTGGTGTGAGGGGCCCGGCCTTGCATCTGCATGGGGCAGCTCTTCCTTCTGCTCACCCCCCACCTCTTCTCTACACAGGTCTCCAGTCCCCCAGTCTCCCGCCACCACCCCAGCTGGGACGGGGAGCAGAACTCTGAAGTCGGCCCAGGTTTAAGTTTTTTGTTTCTAGTACCAACAAGTTACAATCAGTCAAGGCACGCCTTGTGAAACTAGGGCAGGAACCCACACCATTCGGCCTCAGTCGCCAGCTCAAGGCTCCCTAAATCCCAATCAGCCATCCCTAGAGGATCTGGCCCAGGCAGCAAACAGCGCCAAGCAAAAGCTTATTGCTGACTGCCATCTGGTGGCCATTTTGGGAACTGGCATGACTCCAAATCTCTCCCAGGGTGGTGGGAAGAGCTGAGTGGAGTGTTAGAATAGCACCCAGCACTCGGTGTTCAGTAGGAGTGGGCTACTATTATGTTCATGGTTCGGGGAGTGTGGTCAAAACAGTGTCCCTTGATTTCACTCCCAACAATTTTTGAAGGAAAGGGAAATATCCTAAAAGGAGGTCCTCCCCACCACTTTTTAAAAAAAAATTTTTTTTATGTTTTTATTGATTTTTTAGGGAGCGCGAGAGAGAAACATTTATCGGCCGCCTCCTGCACACCCGCCACTGGGGATCGAGTCCACAACCCAGGCATGTGCCCTGACCAGAGTCGAACCGGGATAGGACCAGGACCTCTCAGTCCATGGGGCGACACTCAATCCACTGAGCCACACCAGCCGGGCTCCTGCCCCCTTTTTTTCTTAAATCTTGGAAAAATGTAAGAGTGTTTCAGGGAACCAAATAGGACATTTGTGTATGAAGTCAGATGGTTGAGATTCAAATCCTGATTTTGCTACTATGTGACCTTGATCACATTATTTAAGTGTCTTGAGTCTCAGTGTCATCAAACCATAAAATGGCCCTGGCCGGTTTTGCTCAGTGGTTAGAGCGTTGGCCTGCGGACCAGAGAGTCCCACTAAGGGCACGTACCTTGGTTGCAGTTTGTCCCCAGCCCCAGCTGGTGTCGTGTGGGTGGCACCCGCTCTATCTGAAGATAAAAAAACAAAAACAAAAACCCATAAAACGGAAACATTAGGGTTAAAACTACGCAAGGTGGTGAATGTAAAGCACTCTCAGTAAAAGATGCTCTTTGTTAGTTAACCGCCCTGGCCAGGGCTCAGCAGTTAGAGCACTGGCCCTCAGACCCAAGGGTCACGGGCAGTCAAGGACACATACTTGGGTTGCAGGTTCAATCCCTGTCTCCCGTCGGGGTCATGTGGGACACAACCAATCTATGTGCCTCTCTCACATCGATGTTTCTCTCTCTCTCCCTCCCTCCCTTCCACTCTATCTAAAAAAAAAAAAAAAAAAAAAAATCAATGAAAAAATATCCTTGGGTGAGGATTAATAAAATAATGGTTCTCAACTGGGGCCATTTTGCCCCCTAGGGAACACCTGGCAATGAGATATTTTGGGTTGTCACAAGGGTGGGGGATCTAGTGACATCTGGTGGGCAGAGGCCACGGATACTGCTAAACATCCTACAATGCATAGGACAGCACTTTACAAGACAGACTTGTCTAGTCCGAAATGTCAGTAGTGCTTAAATTGAGACATTCTGGAGCTTTCTCGAATGGGGATTCTTCTTGCCATGTCAGGAGCCAACATGAGCAACTGTTTTCTGTTTGTTTGTTGTTGTTTTTTATCCTCACTCGAGGACATTTTTGCATTTATCTTCAGATAGAGCGGGAGGGAGAGAGGGAGGAAGAGACAGAGAGAAACATCGATGTGAGAGAGACACATCGAGTGGCCGCCACCCACAGGACCCCAACCGGGGCCGGGGACAAACTGCAACCGAGGTACGTGCCCTTAGCGGGAACCGAACCCGGGTCTCTCTGGTCCGCAGGCCGACGCTCTAACCGCTGAGCCAAACCGGCCAGGGCGCAACTGTTTTCTGAAAAGTGCGAGGGAAGCAGAGTGATGCCTGACGCTGGACAGGGGTTCCTCAATGGTTATATGCAGGAGTAAAGCCAGGCTCTGTGTTACTGTGCTCTCCAATGTGGTAGCTGGCAGCCAGCCAAATGTGGCTGCTGAAATCAAAATAAATTAAAATGTTGGAAAATCCTGGGTTGTCATAGCCACATTCCCAGTGCTCAGTAGGCACATGTAGCTCGTGGACAGCACAGAGACCGAACATTTCTATCGGCACCGAAAGTTCTATCGGATAGCATTGCGCTAAGGAGTCAGCAGAACCAGTCATCTGTGGGCGATCCACAGGTGAAAACCTAGAAACCACGGACATGCAGAGAGGAGGGGACCGTAAGAGACAACAGCACGCACTGAGTAAGCACAAGGCAGTCTATAATTCAACGCTGAAACAAGCCACAAACACACACACACACAATAATTGATCCATGCAACCCTCCCTCCCTCCAGAATTATTCTTAAATGCATAAAACTCAAGAACCCCCAAAAGGCAAACAGAATCAACAGAAAGCAGGCAGAGAAGGGGGGCTCCGTTGTTGCGGAGCACTGTCCCTCTCTCTTCTTCCTGGCTCGGTTCAGTTTAACTTGCGATACATCATTCCCGTGCCCACAGGTGACCACGAGTCGATTGTACTGATGGAGGAGAGCCTGCGTCGGCTTATCTTGCTGAAAGTCTTCGGGTCCTTGTAAAGGGTGTACGCGAACTTGATGACAAAGGGCAGACAGAAGAAGTGCAGGAACATGCGGGAGATTTGGAAGATCAAGTGCAGGTAACCCAGCTCCTTGAACTGGTCCTTGAGGATTCCGTTGACGAGCAGGACCAAGGCGAAGCTGGTGAGCTCGTAGGTGACGATCCACACAGTGTAGCACAGCGACCCCACGTAGCTGTTCACCTGGAGGCAGTAGAGGAGCAAGGTGCCGGCCATGATGGTGATGACGGACAGGCTGATGCTGATATTCTTTTTGTTGCTCAAGACCCAAGAAACTAACCCAGACTTCAATTCCACGTAGATGTCGTACTTGTCCTCGTAGCCAAGGGACGTCAGCTCATTCAAGTCAATGATGAGGAACTGAATGGTGTTGAAGATAGAAAAGATGGCCACCAAAAGGGGGAACATCTTGCCATTCATTTTATACTTGTTTTACCAGAGTATCTCCTGCAGAAAGAAAAAATCATGCTGATACATGACAAGATGGCAGAGCTGGCCCCAGACAAGCGCCCCCAGAGGAAAAGGTCAGAGCTGGGAGTGGCAGTGTGTGCGCACAGGCCAGGGCTGGACGGGGACGGGCCCTGGCCTTGCTCTGACCTAACCGCTGTAGGTGACCACATCACTGAGCAGGGGCATGGCTGGCCTGGGACACTCCTCGGGGGCTCCCAGCTCTGCTGCTCAGCCGCTGCTGTGCTGTAAGCAGCAAAAGGGCGTTCTTGTTGGTGTCAGGCTGGTGGGCACGAGGAAGCGCCTGTGTTTAGAATAATTGTAGAGGCAGTTCTGGGCTCCTCTCCGGAATGTCTGTTTCTCTGAGGTCAGAAAATGCATGGCTCCGCAAGGGCCTGGGCTCCTCCCTGACCCTCCCCAGACACCCTGCCTTCCTCCAAGCCCTCAGGAATGGCATTTCCCTGCTTTGCTCCCTGTGTCTGACCCAGACTTGTTCCACGTCCGGGTTCAGCCAGCAGTGAGTGGAATGGGGGAAGGTTTATGGATCCAACTTACTATCCTCTCTGCCCAGGGTGAAGGTGCCTCAACCATAAGCCACCATGGTAAAGATGAAGGCCCAGCAGGCAGACCTCCAGCTGCAGCCTCGGCTGGACCTGACCTCCGGAGACTGGCTCCAGCCCTCGGGAGACGCCCAGAGCCCCAGCAGACCCCGCTGGGGGCGGGCTGATTCCGGGGGACCCAAGGCTGGGGTAGGCTGGGCCAGTCTGAACGTCCCTCCCGACCCAGACCACCTTCTTACCGGCTCCCAATTCAGAGAATTCCAGAGCAAAGCTCCCTCCTCGTCACTCAGCACACTGCTGAGCCACCACCGTGGGGGCGAGGGCAGAGGAGCGGTCACACGCCAGGGGAACTGCGCAGTCCTCGGGCTGACGGCGTCCGATGGCTGTGGCTTCTTTCCAAGGTGACCGGAACAGGGCTCCTACCCAGTCCTGGAGCAACAGGTGCCGTAAGCCTCCCTCCAGCCTTCTCGCTCTCTCTATCAATCTCAGCTACTCCTTTTTCTTTTCTTTTTTGGTCAGTAGCAATATTTTTATTGTGATGACACACAACAGCAAGCTTTACCATTTCACCCTTCTGCGTGTGCAGTTCACCGGCATTCACATTCACGCTGTTGTGCAACCGTTACCACCACCATCTCCAGACTCTTCCATTTTCCCCAAGAGGAGCTTGTCTTCCTCCAACACTGACCGCCCCCCTGCCCCCAGCCCCTCCGAAGCACCGGTTCACTCCCTGTCTCTGCGAATTTCACTGCGCTGAGTACCCCATAGAAGTGGAATCACAGTCTGCCCTTTTGTGAGGGGCTTATTTCACTTCGCATAATGTTTTCAAGGTTCATCCCAAATGTCCTCATCCCTTATTCCCCATTATCCTCCCACCCTGTGTGACTCCGAAGTGTAGTTCTTGATGCACAAACCTCTGGAGGGTCCCTGTGGGGTGGGAGGGGCAGGGTCCCTGCCAGTCAACAGCTGCATTGATACGTCCCTGTCCCCACCAACTAAACTGCACCCCGTCCCTGCTCACACAGCAGCTTCCAGAGCAGCCACTGCCCATGGGGTGCTCTCCGGCACCAACCCAAACAGGCCCCAAGCCACACGGGCTCGTTATCGGGGCTTAAGCCTGTGCTGCCGATTTCAAGGCGATGTCTTGATCAATCCCATTGTTTTCTTTTTTATTTATTTCTTTATTTTTATTTTTTATCAGATAGAGTGGGAGGGAGAGAGAGGAAGAGAGAGAGAGAGAGAAACATCGATGTGAAAGGTACACATCGAGTGGCTGCCACCCACACGACCCCAACCGGGGCCGAGGACAAACTGCAACCGAGGTACGTGCCCTTAGCGGGAACCGAATCTGGGTCTCTCTGCACCGCAGGCTGACGCTCTAACCACTGAGCCAAACCAGCCAGGGCTATCCCATTGTTTTCTTTTTTTCTTTTTTTTTTTTTTTCATCCTCACCTGAGGACACTTTTTTTTTTTTTTTTTTCATTTTTTTGTTCAGATAGATTGAGAGTGAGAGAGAGGAAGAGAGAGAGAAACATCGACGTGAAAGGGACACATCGAGTGGCTGCCACCCGCACGACCAACCAGGGCCGGGGACAAACTGCAACCAAGGTACATGCCCTTAGCGGGAACCGAACCCGGGTCTCTCTGTACCGCAGGCCGACGCTCCAACCGCTGAGCCAAACCGGCCAGGGCTATCCCATTGTTTTCTCATCCTGCTGCCCCAGCCTCGGTTTTGGCCCTGTCACCTCGCTCCTGTGTCACCACTGTGATCACCACCTAACTTCTTCTGTCTCCTGTCCTGCTCCTCTGTGCATTCATTCAACGTTCCCTCGTCAAGCATCTACTGTGTGCCGGGTACTGGGCTTGGTACTGGAGATACACAGGTAAGCATGCTAGTGAGGAAGCTAGACAAATAAATAAAATGTTTTAAAAAATGTTAAGGGAAAGAAAACGTACTAAGCAACATGATAAATGCTGTGGAGGAGGTGGTCCAGTGTCCTCAAGGTGTTAACAAGATCTAACCCGAAGTGAGAATCAGGAAAGGCAATCATTGAGCTTGTGTCTTAAAGGATGTGGGTAGGAACTGGGCAGAAAGGGAGGAACTTCACCCCGAGCAAAGTGGACAACATCCAGGTAGGGTCAGAAACAGGCAAAGCCATTTTGGAAATAGCAAGTGTGGTGTAGCTTGAGCAGGGGGTAGGCTGCATGGTGGGCGCGGCCAGAGAAAGGAGGGGGTCTTACCTGCCACCTGCCATGTGGACATTTCTCTGGAAGGCAATGGAGAGACCTGGAAGGGCTTTGAGGGTGTGTGTGTATGAGAGACAGGATCTAACTTGCATTTTAGAAAAATATTTCTTGGGTCAGGAAGGGAGCAAGAGTGGAAGCAGCAGAACAGTTGAGAGCTGGTGAGGAAAATGGGGTGAAGCAAGTTAACAGAGAGATGTTGGGGGGAGTGACTTTGAATTTGGGGCTTGGGGCTGTGCGGAAAGGAGTCTGGAATGAACACCTGGAGGGTGGCCTATTCACTGAGGCGGGGAGCACGGAGGCAGGAGCACACTGAGGATGGGAGTGGGGAAGATGAGGAGGAGGACAGCTTGAGAAATGGTGGGTCTGAGTTCCCCAGGGACACCCAAATAGACATGTCTACTGTGAAGTCACCTCCATCAGCCTAGAACTCAGAGACAATCTGAGCCTTTGCTGGATATAGAATTCTTGGTTAACAGTGGGTTTTTAAAAGCACTTTAAGTGTGTTATCCTTCCATCTGGCTTCCACTGTTTTCTGAGAAATCAGCTGTTAAACTTATTGGGACCCCTCATAAGTGACCAGCCCCTTTTCTCTTGCTGCTTTCAACGTTCATTTTTCTTGTCTTTGACTTGAGCACTTTCACTACGCAGCGTCTGTTTGTGGAGCCCTTGCATTTACCCTGGTTGGAGTTTGTTGAGCTCACTAGATGTAGGTTAGAGTTTTTCAATAAATTTGGGAAGTTTTCAGCCATTATTTCTTCAAATATTTTTTTCTGTTCCTTTCTCTCTTCTCCTTCCAATACTACCATTATGCATATTTTGGTTGGTATGCTTAATATGTCCCACATTTCTCTGAGGCTCAGCTTACTTTTCTTCATCGTTATTCTGTGTTCTCTAGATTACATAATCTCTGTCATCAGCCTTCAAGTTTACTAATTCTTTCTCCTGCCAGTTTAAGCCTACTTTTGAGCCTCTCTAGCACACTTTCTTTAAATTGATTTTTTTTTGAGAGAAGAGGAGAGAGATAGAAACATCAATTGGCTGCCTTCTGCATGCCCCCTACTGGGGATGGAGCCTCCTGCACGCCCCCTACTGGGGATGGAGCCCACAACACGGGCGTGTGCCCTGACCGGGAATTGAACCAGAGACCTCTTAGTGTATGTGATGACACTCAGCCCACTGAGCCACACGGGCCAGGGCTCTAGTGCATTCTTCATTACAGTTATTCTACTTTTCAACTCAAGAATTTCCATTTGGTTCTTTTTCTACAATTTCTATCTCTTTACTGATACTCTTACTTGATGTGACATTGCTGTTATATTTTTTCTTTACTTCTTTTTATCATGGTTTCCTTTAGTTCTTTAAACATATTTGTAATGGCCATTTTAAAGACCTTTTCTGTTAAAGCTGACATCTTGTCACTCTCACAGGCGGTTTCTGCTACCTGCTTTGTTCCTGGTGTATGGGTCATACTTACTTTCCTGTTCCTTTGCACGTCTTGTAATTTTTTGTTGTTGTTGGAAATGGCATTTCAGATAATATATTGTAGCAACTCTGGGTACTGAGAAATCCCAACCACCCACCAGGCTTATTATTTGCTTGTTCACTTGTTTAGTAAAAGGTTGGATTATTTTAGTAAATCAAATCTCCCCCCTCCCCAACCCAACCGCCCAGTGTGAAGCCTCTGGGTTGCTTCTCAGGGAGGTCAGTTTGGGTATGCCCAATCTTAGGATGACAGTGGTTTGGGCAGAGCTCTTTTCTGTCTCTCCTTGACCATACCCCAGCTGTCAAGGTCTGTAACTGCTGGCTCTATGGTTTTCAATAATGTTCTGTGGCATACATTGCTCTATAGGCTAATCCAATCAAATTTAGGCTCCTTTGAAGGAATAGTTTCAAAAGCTAGTGTTTCGCCCTGGCTTGTGGCTCAGTTGGTTGGAGCATCGTTCCATAAACCAAAAGGTTGTGAGTTCAATTCCCGGTCAGGGCACACACCTAGGCTGCGGGTTTGATTCCAGATCAAAGCACGTGTGGGATGCAACCAATCAATGTTTCTCTCTCACATTGATGTTTCTCTCCTTCTCTCAAATCAATAATAATAAAAAAAATACCTTCTTTTAAAAAATTTTTTTCTTTATTGATATTAGAGAGAGAGAGAGGAAGGGAGAGGGAGAGAGAGATAGAAACATTGATGAGAAAGAACATCCATTGGCTGCCTCCTGTATGTCCCCCACTGGGGATCAGGCCCACAACCTGGGCATGTGCCCTGACCAGGAATCAAACCGGCGACTTCTTGGTGCATGGGTCAATGCTCAACCACTGAGCCACACCGGCCGGGCAAAACATATCCTCTTAAAAAAAAAAAAGTCAGCCCTGGCTGGTTTGGCTTAGTGGTTAGAGCATCAGCCCGCGGACCAAAGAGTTGTGGGTTTGATTCCGGTCAAGGGCACGTACCTTGGTTGCAATTTGATCCCAACCCCTGGTTGGGGTTGTGAGGGAGGCAATCAATCTATGACTCTCTCACATCAATGTTTCTCTCTCTCCCTCCCTCCCTCCCACTCTATCTGATAAATCAATGGAAAAATACCCTCGAGTGAGGATTAAAAAATAAAAAGGTCAGAGAGATTCCAAAATGGCGGCGGAGTGAATGGAAGCTACACAGATCATCTCCCAGGACCAAACTGGAAATACAACTAAAATAAAGTCAAATCGTCGGGAAAAAGCAACGGAAAAGCAGCTCGCGAGGACCATACAACCAGGGACACTAACTTGATCCTGGTAGGATTGCGGAGGCGCGAGAGGGGGGCTGGGAGCCCACAGACAGCAGCGGCCTTAGCCGTGAGCAGCGCTCCAACAAGATTGATGGACCCTTAGCTAGACTCACCAAGAAACAAAGAGAGAGAACCCAAATACACAAAATCAGAAACGAAAGAGGAGAAGTAACAACTGACACCACAGAAATACAAAGGATCGTTAATGAATACTATGAACATTTATATGGCAACAAATTCGACAATCTAAGCGAAATGGACACATTTCTAGAAACATATAGTCTCCCAAAACTGGACCGGGAAGAGATAGAAAACTTGAACAGACCAATAGCAACCAAGGAAATTGAAGATGTAATCAAAACTCTCCCAGCAAACAAAAGTCCAGGCCCAGACGGCTTTACAGGGGAGTTTTACCGAACATTCAAAGAAGAACTAACACCCATTCTTCTCAAACTGTTTCTAAAAATTCAAGAAGAAGGAAGACTTCCAAACTCATTTTATGAGGCCAGCATAATTCTAATTCCAAAACCAGAAAAAGACACTACAAAGAAAGAAAACTACAGGCCAATATCCCTGATGAACATAGATGCCAAAATCCTGAACAAAATACTAGCAAATCGGATCCAGCAATACATCAAAAAAATTATTCACCATGACCAAGTGGGATTCATCCCAGGGATGCAAGGCTGGTTCAATATTCGCAAATCAATAAATGTGATACACCACATAAACAAAATGAAAGATAAAAACCACATGATCATATCAATAGACGCTGAAAAAGCATTCGACAAAATTCAACACCCATTTCTGATAAAAACACTCAGCAATTTGGGAATAGAGGGATCATATCTCAACATTATAAAGGCCATATATGAAAGACCTACAGCCAACATCATAATCAATGGGCAAAAACTAAAAACATTTCCCTTAAGAACAGGAACAAGACAGGGATGCCCACTTTCACCACTCTTATTTAACATAGTACTGGAAGTCTTAGCCACAGCAATCAGACGTGAAGAAAAAATAAAAGGTATCCAAATTGGAAAGGAGGAAGTGAAACTGTCATTATTCGCAGATGACATGATACTATACATAGAAAACCCTAAAGACTCCATCAAAAATCTACTAGACCTAATAAATGAATTTGGCAAAGTAGCAGGATACAAAATAAACATCAAGAAATCGACGGCATTCTTATACACCAATGATGAACTCACAGAAAGAGAAACTAAAAAAACAATCCCATTTACCATCGCGGCAAAAAAATTAAGATACCTAGGAATAAATTTAACCAAAGAAGTAAAGGGTCTATTTGCAGAAAACTACAGGACATTGAAAAAAGAAATAGAGGAAGATATAAAAAAGTGGAAGCACATACCTTGTTCATGGATTGGAAGAATTAACATCATTAAAATGTCCATATTACCCAAAGCAATCTATAGATTCAATGCAATCCCAATCAAAATACCAGCGACATATTTCACAGAACTAGAACAAATACTCCAAAAGTTCATATGGAACCAAAAAAGACCCCGAATAGCCACAGCAATCTTGAAAAAGAAGGACAAAGTAGGTGGGATCACAATACCAGATATCAGATTATACTACAGAGCTACTATAATCAAAACAGCCTGGTATTGGCATAAGAACAGGCATATAGACCAGTGGAACAGAACAGAGAATCCAGAAATTGACCCAAGATATTATGCTCAACTAATATTTGACAAAGGTGGCAAGAGCATACAGTGGAGCAAAGACAGCCTCTTTAATAAATGGTGTTGGGAAAATTGGACAGCTACATGCAAAAAAATGAAACTAGACGATCAACTTACACCATACACAAGAATAAACTCAAAATGGGTAAAAGACTTAAATGTGACTCGTGAATCCATAAAAATCCTAGAAGAAAATGTAGGCAACAAAATTTCAGACATCATACGCAGCAGAATCTTCACTGATACATCACCTAAGGCAACAGAAATAAAGGAAAAAATGAACACATGGGACTACATCAAACTCAAAAGCTTCTGCACAGCAAAAGAAACAACCATTAAAACGGAAAGAGAACCCACTGTATGGGAGAGCATAATTGCCAATGATACATCAGATAAGGGGTTAATCTCCAAAATATATAGAGTGCTCATACAACTCAACAAAAGGAAGACAAAGAACCCAATTAAAAAATGGGCAGAGGAACTAAATAGACACCTCTCCAAACAGGACATACAAATGGCTAAGAGACATATGAAGAAATGCTCAACATCACTAATCATCAGAGAGATGCAAATTAAAACAACAATGAGGTATCACCTCACACCTGTCAGAATGGCCGCCATCAACAAATCGTCAAACAACAAGTGTTGGCGAGGGTGTGGAGAAAAGGGGACTCTAGTACACTGCTGGTGGGAATGCAGACTGGTGCAGCCACTGTGGAAAACACTATGGTGTTACCTCAAAAAATTAAAAATTGAACTGCCATTTGACCCAGTGATCCCACTTCTAGGAATATACCCTAAGAAACCTGAAACACCAATCAGAAAGAATATATGTACTCCCATGTTCATAGCAGCACTATTCACAATAGCTAAGATCTGGAAACAGCCCAAGTGCCCATCAGTGGATGAATGGATAAAAAAGCTGTGGTACATATACACAATGGAGTACTATGCAGCTGTAAGAAAGAAAGATCTCTTATCCTTTGAGACGACATGGAGGGACCTCGAGAGTATTATCCTAAGCGAAACAAACCAAGCAGAGAAAGAAAAATATCACATGATCTCACTCATTTGTGGAATATAATAAACATAACAGTCTGGGGAACAGGGTAGACCCAGAGATGTGAAAGTAGAGTACAGACTGACAACCCTCAGAAGAGGGGGTGGGGGGGGAGGGAAGAGATAAACCACAGAACTTATACGCATGTATGCATAACTGATGGACCTGGACAACAAAGCTGGGGATGGGGTGGGGGATGGGGAGGAGGGTGTCAATGGGGAAAAAAGGAGAAACATCTGTAACAAAAATAAATTAATAAAAAAAAATAAATAAATAAAAAGGTCAGTGTTTGATACTGGTTATGCTCCTAGGTGGGTTCTCCCAGTCATTTCTCTCCTGTTCTCCCCTGAAAACTAGCTGGCCTACAGGTTAGCCTGTATCTTCATTGCATCACACATCTCCTCCCACTTGCCTTTGCCACAACCTTCACTGTTTTCAGAGTGCCTTTAGGCTTGATCTTCTCCATGCTGTTGTAAATGAAGCCAGTTCCTTTGGGAAGAGAGTGCAAACTATCTGTCTTATGGCCCACTTCTCTCATGCCCCTGCCAAAATCTCTGGGCCAGGGCTCTGGAACTGCAGGTGGGGACAATTGTCTACTTCTGTCTTAGTGACACCCCTGCTTTAGAATTTGAGTGCCCCATGAGGGAGTAAAGACAGTAGTTGGGATCTCCTGGGATTGCCTCCCTGCATTGGAACTTCCACCTTACAAACAGAGGCAAGGGCAGCTGGGGCCCAGCACTCAGTGTGCACATCCGAGAGTGCCTCTCTCCTGGGAGTAGGGGCGGGGCAGCAAAAGGGAGCTCCCACCTTTTAGCCTCAGCAACAGGTGCCTAGGGCTAGGGTGAGAAATGCCAATGTCCTGTTCCTCCTGGGAAGAAAACCCTGACTGGGGGATCAGAGGGAGGGAGCCCATGATCTTGGCTGCACCGGTCTGGAGTAGAGTTTCAGCCTGGCTGAGCAGGAAGAGGGAAGGGAGGAAGTGGTCTTGGTTCAAATGCCACAGATCTCAGTTTTCTTACCAAATCTTCATTGATTTTCTTGAATAGATGTTTCTTCACTTGCTGTATGCCTTTGAGACCATCTCCAGCGGGTGTGTGTGTGTGTGTGTGTGTATGTGTGTGTGTGTGTGTGTTAATAATTTTCATCAGTTTCACTGGGGAGCAGGCCCATGAAGCTCCTCATGTTGTCACACTAGAAGCTGATCTCCCCACAGTGTTTACTGACATACACTTGGCTTTTAAAGAAATGCAATATATGTCCATTTGGATGCAATTTAAAACATATATTTGGAGGAAGGACAAAAGGAGGGAAAATGGAAGAGAAGTTTCATAAGTTATCTGGGCATGACTATTAGCATCTTTCTTTTAATTCAAAAGAAATCAAAGCCTCCTGAGGTATAAAGTCAATTATACCTCAATATAGCCATTAAAAAAAAAAGCAGCAAGGCCTAGTGGGCTCCAGTGGCTATGATGTTTTAATACATCATGAATGCTTTGTGGAATATTGTCTTGTCTCTTTGTCACATATTACAATCATACTAATTTTTCAAGACATATCAAGTCTTATCTCCGTATTAAAGTCATCTGAGACCACTGCAGTCCTGACTTCTTATGAGACTCCTCCTCACAACCCCTCTTTCAATAACTCCTACAGTACTTAGAGTTTCTTATATTCACCTTAGCTTTCGCAAACAAAATATTATAATTCTCCCCTCTTTGAGAAGGAAGTATCTGAAATTAGAAATACAAATCCCCGTTTAAGAAGAGAATCAGTGTGGATTAAGGAAAGACTATAAGTCAGCATCTTGCACCCTTCCTTTACCTGGTATTTTATTCACCTTGTACTTCATCTGTTCACTGCCCCGCAGACAGGCTGTCTACTCCGGGACGATTACCACAGCTGGTGAGGGACAAAGCCCCTCCCTTCCCCGCTGGCCTAAAATCAAGCGCCCTCATTCATATTTCAATGTACTATTTCTTCCTTTTCTTGACTTTTCAGTCACATATGGTCCAAGAAAATAAAAAGATCTACCAAATGTATACTGAGTTGTGTTTCTCTCTTTTAGAATGTAATCCCTAAATCCTGGTTTACACAATGGCAGAATTTGTGAAACATATTGTAGGTAATTTTAGGAAATTATAATACATGGCTAGTATAGAAGATAGTTATAGCCCGGCCGGTGTGGCTCAGAGGTTGAGCATTGACCCATGCACCAAGAGGTCGCAGGTTTGATTCCCGGTCAGGGCACATGCCCAGGTTGTGGGCCCAATCCCCAGTGGGGGGCATGCAGGAGGTGGCCAATCGATATTCTCTCTCATCGATGATTCTATTTTTCTCTCTCAAATCAATAAAGAAAAAAATTTTTTAAAAAAGAAGATAGTTATAGTTCATAAATTGTTCCTGCTGTCAATCTCTTATACCTTAAGATATAAATTAATTTACGATAAACTCATTAGTTAATATTTTTCTTTTTTCTGTTCCCACCTTGGACTGGGTTCTTTGTTTTGCTACCAATAAAAACTCAATAGACACTCTGATTCCATCCAAGATGGAGTCACAGGAATCAGACTTACTCTCCTACCTGAGAAAAACAAAAACGCACAAAATATGTGAAAATTACTAGAAACCAGTCATTGAAGGACATTGCTTTCCAAGATACAGAAAACAAAAGACGTTAGATCTATGACTACTCCCAGATGAATGCCTTGTAAGAAGTTTCAGGCTGCAGTGCAGGGAGGAGGACTCTAGGAAGAGTCCTGGGTTCAAAAGAGGGAGCTGAGAGTCTGGGACACCAAGTTTCTAGAGTTTACAGAGCACCGGAAAGAGAGAGATGCACAGAGAACTCTGGTGATCTGCAGAGGGTCCTCTGTGAGTATTCAACTGAATACAAATAATCATGGTAATGGGAGTAAACTACCCAAAGCTGGAGAAAGAATCACTAAAAGGATTAGAGGTAACAGTCCTTGGTCTGATGCTCAGACAGGGTCAGAAATAGTGCTTTTTCTTACCAGCCAGCCTGGAAAACCTCATGATTCGTGGGGAATTATGTAGAGTACACAAAAAGATCCTGCCCCACTAGTGGGGAATAATTAGCTCTAGACTGACCACTGCATCAGTGCTGACTAACAAATATTAAAAGCAAGACCTGAAAAGATGAAGCTGTCTCCAACAAACTTAACTGCAGCCTGGAACAAAGCTTAAGAGTATGTATAGGAATACAAAAGCAAGCCGTGTACAAGGCAGAAATCACACTGTCTAGCATCCAATAAGAAAACCAGCAGACATGCCAAGAAGCAAAAACTATAATTCTTAATGAGGAGAAAAGCCAATTAAAAGCAATCCAGAATTGACACAGATGTTAGAATGAACAAAGACACGAAAACAGTAATAACTACATTCCATAAGTTCAAAAAATTAAGTAGACGTGGACAATATAAAAATATTCAAGGATTATACACCATGACAAGTGGGATTTATTCTTGGAATGCAAAGATGATTCAGCATATGGAAATCAATCACTGTAATACACCACATTAACAGATGAAGAGGGGGAAGCACAATCATTCCAATTGATTCAGAAAAAGCATTTGATAAAATTGAATACCATTTTATGACAAAAACACTCAACAAACTAGGAATACAAAAACAAAACAAAAACTACCTCAATGTAATAAAGGACATATGTGAAAAACTCACAGCTAACATCATACTCAATGGAAAAATACTTTTTTCTAAGCCTTTTCCTAAGACAAGGATGCCCACTTTTTCCACATCTATTTAATACAGAACCAGAAGGCCTAGCTAGAGCAATAAGGCAAGAAAAAGAAACAAAAGGTATCAAAATAAGAAAGGATGAAGTAAAATGATCTCTGTTCACAGATAACACTATCTTTTTTTTATTTAATTTTTTCTTTTTCTTTATTGAGAGAGGTTTAGAGAGAGAGAGAGAGAAATATCGATGAGAACATCGATTGGTTGCCTCCTGCATGCCCCTCACTGGGGATCGGGCCCATAACCTGGGCATGTGCCCTGACCGGGAATCGAACTGGCGACCTCTTGGTGCATGGGTCGACGCTAACCACTGACACACACCAGCTGGGTGACACAATCTTATATGCAGAAAACCCTAAAGATTCCATCCCCCCAAAATGTTATATCTAATAAACTAATTCGGTAAAGTTGCAGGATTCAAAATCAACACACAAAATTCAGTTGTATTTCTTTTTTTATCCTCACCCGAGGACATTTTTGCATTTATCTTCAGATAGAGAGGGAGGGAGAGAGAGGGAGGAAGAGAGAGAGAGAAACATCGATGTGAGAGAGACACATCGACTGGTTGCCACCCACACGACCCCAACCTGGGCCGGGGACAAATTGCAACCGAGGTACGTGCCCTTAGCGGGAACCGAACCCGGGTCTCTCTGGTCCACGGGCCATCGCTCTAACCACTGAGCAAAACTGGCCAGGGCTCAGTTGTATTTCTATACACCAGCAATGAACAATCCAAAAAGGAAATTAAGAAAACAAGTCTTTACAATAGCATCAAAAAGAATACTGAGGAGCATTTAAGATCTTGTTCCCTAGTATATGTTGTCAGTTTGGCTCAAATAAACTCTTATAAAAACTCTCTACTGTCTGCAACAACACGGATGGACCTAGTAGGTATTGTGCTGAGTGAAATAAGTCAGACAGAGAAAGCCAAATGCTATGATTTCACTTATATGTGGAATCTAAAAAACAAATAAGCAGAATAAAAATTTTTCTATAGGTTTGGATGTTACTAACATTGACATTTACTTGGCATAGTCAGAAGGATTTTGAGGAAGCCCACCAGGACCATCCTGGGGGGACCCGGACTGGTGTCACGTACAGGCAGGGGCCCACTGTGCCCCAACAGCTCTCTGCTTCACATCAGGTAAACTTGGGTGAGGTTCTCTAGGAATCCCGGGCCTCCTTGCTTTAAGTAGCAGGCCATGACTTCATTTGAGCTGTCCTTAGAAAATCCTGAGATGGATAAGGGTTGAGAAAGCCTGGGGGTGGGAAGGAATGGGTTGTTGCTTTAATTTTGGCTTTTTAAGTGGATTGCTTACTGAGAGTCTGAACAAAACCTTTGTTGGTTAAATGAGAGACTGAACTCTCTTTAGCTCTGAAAGAGAAAGGACACTTGCTTCCCCAACCTGAATAGCCAAGGGGTGAGATAGTTGTTCAAATCCCCAAATTCAGAGTGGTAAAGATGGGCCCTGGAGTCATCCAGTGTGGCAGCGCAACTAATCCCAGAGACGCTGGCAGGAGCCCCAGGAAGACAGGCAGGGTGCCCTGGAATGGGTTCACCTCGAGAGAGGGGCCCAAGAGAGCAGCTGGGCCTTGGAAGGTGGGGTTCTGGTCCATCCTTGCTTGGGTATTCTTAGGTGACTAAGAATCTTTGTGGGGTTGCCTGAGGAAAAATTTCCCCCAGGGTGAAAAGCAGTCCTGTAGGGAGACCCACCACATTTGGCTTGTCTGGAGACACGCACATAGGTGGTGGTTTCCCCTAGAATTTGTTCAGCTCTACAGATCTCAGAATGAAATGGGAAATCGTGCTTCCCAGGCCAACAAGGCCCACCACAGTCAGCCTCCCATTCATAGCTAAGATGGTCGAGATGAGGATCTTTTGACACTTCTAACTTTTTGTGTGCACAATTAGAAAAAGCCAGCTATAAAATTTGGCAGAATGCATGAAAAACATTTAATGGGTCTCTTGAAGCTTCAAAAAGAGGATTTGGATAAATGGATCAACCTATGGTGTCATTTAGGTGTCAACCCAATTCTTTGAGGTATTAAAAATGGCTGTCCTTATTTTTATTTATTTATGTATTTTTGAGAGAGAGAGAGAGAGAGAGAAACATCAATTTGTGGTCTGGTTGTCCTTATTTTCAAAGGGGAAAGGTCATTTGGAACTTGACTTGTCAAGGACAGATATAAATTGTAAATGTCTCCAAAACAAAAGTTGGACCCAGCTGCTCTGCTTGTGTCTGTCTGTGAGATTATAGATGGAGTATGTTGTAAATGTGAGATAATTTTCTGCCTCTGGATGGTATTATTTAAATTACCTTAAAGGCAAACACTTGTAAGAATTGTTTATTTTTAAATTCTCAGAAATATAGACACTAATTCAAATACTTTTCAAATTCATGTGATCTAAGATAAATCCGTAGTAAAGAAAAGCTAGTTTAAGTTTTCGGTTTAAATAAAACAGACATGTCTCTATTTTGCCTGGGTTTTACAGAAATAAGTCCATCTTAATAACTGACTTTTGTGTCCTGGCCGGTTTGGCTCAGTGTTAGAACGTCGGCCCACGGACCAAAGAGTCACGGGTTTAATTCTGGCAAGGGCACGTGCCTTGGTTGCAGTTCAGTCCCTGGCCCTGGTCCGGGTCATGAGAGAGGTGGCCAGGCGTGTCTCTCTCACATTGATGTTTTCTTTCTTTCTCTTTCTTCCTTCCTTCCTTCCTTCCTTCCTTCCTTCCTTCCTTCCTTCCTTCCTTCCTTCCTTCCTTCCTTCCTTCCTTCCTTCCTTCCTTCCTTCCTTCCTCCCTCCCTCCCTCCCTCCCTCCCTCTCTCTCTCTCTCTCCCCTTCCTTCCTTCCTTCCTTCTTTCCTTCTTTCCTTCTCTCTCTCTCTCCCCCACCCCCACTCTGTCTGAAAATAAATGGAAAAATATCCTCAGGTGAGGATTAAAAACATAAAAAATTAAAAAAATTATTGACTTTTGTGTCTATAAAAAATGTTTTTAGAGGGTAAATGTCCAAGCTAAAGAATGCTAATTTGTTACTTCTTAGTTTTTATTAGACACTGTGGTTTTAAGTCTTAAAATCTCAGATTATATTTAGAAAAACTTCTAGTGTATATTGCATGGGTAAACAATGGTTGTAAATTAAACAAATAGTCAAGGCTATGGGAAACCTAAGACGGCCACTTGGTTCTTCCCTGCTCCTTGGCTCCCCGTTTTTTTTTTTTTTGGTTTATGCATCACAGTGTATTTAAGTTGGATTTAGGTGAAGGAATTTATGAGCTGACATTATTGGAAGGAAACATCTTACACCATTGCCAAGGTTTGATAGAGTCACTTCAAGACAATGCCAAGTTGGTAACCGTTTGCTTTAACAGAGCTCCCCGAAGACAAAGACTCTAAAGATCATTGACTGCCACCTGGAGATTATGTTTATTGGAAAGCATATAAATAAAAGACACTCTCCAATCTCATTGGCAGGGACCTTATCAGGCACCTAGCAATGAGTGGACCTCTACCCTTGTCTACGGACATCAAAAACTTGGAAGGTGAGAAGCCGTCAACACCAGAGGTGACCAGCTATCCTAAGACATCGACAAAGCACATATACCTATACACTCACTTTGAACTCAGAATCCATTTTGTTTGATTGTCTTTACCTGTTTGCTAATGATATTAGTCATAATAATAGTTATACTTGTTCTTTGAGTTGTTCTATGTAGTTCAACTGTATATGATTTCTAAACATTTCTAAGATAACTGTTAATACTCTTTTCATGGCTTATGTAAATGTAATATTAGATGTCGAGTACAGAAAATTGAGACAGAAAGCAAACACTCGAATCATGATAGTTCACAGGATAGAAATGATCAAGAGTGTTTTTCCGCAATGAAGGCCATAAGACCAGACTGCTTTCCATTTACCTGCCCTTCTCCTTTTGGGAAAAAAATTTAGTCTCAATTCAGATCCCATGGTTATAGTATTGCCCCATCCTCAATGGTCAACAAGACAACGTTGATATTGAGACTTCCTAAAATTGAGGCTTCCTAGCACCGTGAGACACTATTCGACCAAAAGTTTAGTCATTAATGCAGCCTTCAGATTGAGTTATGGCCAAGGGGAAACTGTAGACAAAAAAAAGGCGGGGGGGGGGGATTCGTCTGGCCAGTGTGGCTCAGTGGTTGAGCATCAACCCATGCACCAAGGGGTCGCCAGTTCAATTCCCGGTCAGGACACATGCCCGGGTTGTGGGCCAAATCCCCAGTGGGGGGCATGCAGGAGGCCAATCGATGTTCTCTCTCATTGATGTTTCTATCTCTCTCTCCCTCTCACTTCCTCTCTCCCTAAAAAATCAATAAAGGGAAAAAAAATTTTTTTTTAAAAAGGAGGATTCTGCCCTGGCCAGTTTGGCTCAGCGTTTAGAGTGTCAGCCCATGGACCAGAGTCCCGGGTTTGGTTCCTGCTAAGGGCATGTGCCTTGGTTGCAGTTTGTCCCCAGCCCTGGTTGGGATCCTGTAGGTGGCAACCACTCGATGTTTCTCTCTCACATCAATGTTTCTCTCTCTCTCTTCCTCCCTCTCTCCCTCTTGCTCTATCTGAAGATAAATGCAAAAATGTCCTCAGGTGAGGATTAAATAAATAAATAAATAAATAAATAAATAAATAAATAAATAAAGGGGGGGGATTCTATGGAAAGTAATCTCACAGTGTAATCTGATCATAAAGTCCTAACTCCAGGTCATGGTGGGTAGTCATGACCCAGGTATATAACTTTTCAGTAAAAGGGTTATCTTTGCCTTAAGCAAGACTTGTCCATTGTTTCTGTGCATCTAGGTTAACACAATTTTGAATCAAGCACCCTCAAGAGAGCACATAATCTTGTTAACTATCCTGTAATCCAATCCCTACCTTGCTTTTCTCCCATCTCTAAGTAACCTTCTTTATTTTTTTTTTAATCCTCATCTGAGGACATTTTTATTGATTTTGAGAGAGAAAGGAAAGAAGGAAGGGAGAGAGACAGAGAGAAACATCGATCGGCTGCCTCCCTTATGTGCCCCGAAAGGGAATTAAACTCACAACCTTTCGGTGTACAGGATGACACTCCAACCAACTGAACCACCCAGCCAGGGCTCCATGTAACCTTTATGTTCCCTTTTTAATTTCTAATGCATAAAAGAAGCTGTAAAACTGTTATTCTTGGGAATATTTGAGACCTTGCTCCTCAGCATGTGTCACCAGTTTAGCTCAAATAAACTCATAAAACATTTTTTTTTCTAAAATATAAATTAATTTTAAAAATCAATTTGAGAGAAAAATAAACATTGATTTGTTGTTCCACTTATTTATGCATTCATTGGTTAATTCTTGTATGTGCCCTGACCAGGGACTGAACCCACTATCTTCGTGTATCCGGACAACGCTCTAACCAACTGAGCTCTCTGGCCAGGGCTATAAAACACTTTTTAATTAATTAATTAATTAATTTATTTATTTTCTTTATTGATTTTAGAGGGAGAGGAAGGAAGAGGGAGAGAGATAGAAACATTGATGAGAGAGAACATCGATTGGCCACCTCCTACATGCCTCCCACTGGGGATTTGGCCCACAACCTGGGCATGTGCCCTGACCGGGAATCGAATTGGAGATCTCTTGGTTGACACTCAACCACTGAGCCACACTGGTCGGGCTATAAAACATTTTTTTTTTAATTAATTTGTTTTTGTTACAGATGTTTCTCCTTTTTCCCCCAGTGACACCCTCCTCCCCATCCCCCCCCAACCCCCGGCCCATCCCCAGCTTTGTTGTCTATGTCCATTGGTCATGCATACATGCATATAAGTTCTGTGGTTTATCTCTCCCCCACCCCCACCCCACCCCCTCCTCTGAGGCTTGTCAGTCTGTACCCCACCTCTATGTCTCTGGGTCTATTTTGTTCATCAGTTTGTTTAGTTCATTATATTCTACAAATAAGTGAGATCATGTGATATTTGTCTTTCTCTGCTTGGCTTGTTTCGCTTAGCATAATACTCTCCAGGTCCTTCCATGTCATCTCAAACGATAAGAGATCTTTCTTTCTTACAGCTGCATAGTATTCCATTGTGTAACATGTACCACAGCTTTTTTATCCACTCATCTACTGATGGACACCTGGGTTGTTTCCAGATGTTAGCTATTGTAAATAGTGCTGCTATGAACATAGGGGTACATATATTCTTTCTGATTGGTGTTTCAGGTTTCTTAGGGTACATTCCTAGAAGTGGGATCACTGGGTCAAATGGCAGTTCAATTTTTAACTTTTTGAGGTAACACCATAGTGTTTTCCATAGTGGCTGCACCAGTCTGCATTCCCACCAGCAGTGTACTAGAGTCCCCTTTTCTCCACACCCTCGCCAGCACTTGTTGTTTGATGATTTGTTGATGGCGGCCATTCTGACAGGTGTGAGGTGATACCTCATAGTTGTTTTAATTTGCATCTCTCTGATGATTAGTGACGCTGAGCATTTCTTCATATGTCTCTTGGCCATTTGTATGTCCTGTTTGGAGAGGTGTCTATTTAGGTCCTCTGCCCATTTTTTAATTGGATTCTTTGTCTTCCTTTTGTTGAGTTGTATGAGCACTCTATATATTTTGGAAATTAACCCCTTATCTGATGCATCATTGGCGATTATGATCTCCCATATAGTGGGATCCCCTTCTGTTTTGATGGTTGTTTCTTTTGCTGTGCAGAAGCTTTTTAGTTTGATGTAGTCCCAAGTGTTCATTTTTTCCTTTGTTTCTCTTGCCTTAGGTGTTGTATTAGTGAAAACTCTGCTGCGTATGATGTCTGAAATTTTGTTGCCTACATTTTCTTCTAGAATTTTTATGGATTCACGAGTTACATTTAAGTCTTTTATCCATTTTGAGTTTATTCTCGTGTATGGTGTAAGTTGGTGGTCTAGTTTCATTTTTTTGCAAGTAGCTGTCCAATTTTGCCAACATTTATTGAAGAGACTGTCTTGAAAAAAATATGGAACGCTTCACGAATTTGCATGTCATCCTTGCACAGGGGCCCTGCTAATCTTCTCTGTATCGTTCCAATTTTAGTATATGTGCTGCCGAAGCGAGCACTAAAACATTTTTTTAAAAGAATAAAATACTTAGGAATAAACTTAACCAAGGAGTTGAAAGACTTGTACACTGAAAACTGGAAAATACTACCTAAAGTGACCTATAAATTCAATGTAATCCCTATAAAAACCCAACAGCACCTTTTTGTTTTGTTTTTAAGAAATAGAAAAATTCATCCTAAAAATTTATATAGAATCTCAAATAGCCAAACAATCTCAAAAAAGACGAACAAAGTTGAAGGTCTCAGATTTCTTGGTTTCAAAACATAAAACAAAACTATGGTAATCAAACAGTGTGAATGTCTGGCATAAAAGCAGGCATACAGAACAGTGTAATAGAATAGAGAACTCAGGCATAAACTATTGCATATATGGTTCTGTGGACAAAATTATATCCCAAAAATTCATATGTCGATGTCTTAAACCTCAATGTGCTTGTATTTGGAGACAGGGCCTTTAGGGAGGTCATAAAACTTAAATGAGGTCAGAAGGATGACGTTATAAGAAGATTTGATGACCTTATAAGAAGAAGAGACACTAGAGAGCTCTTCTTCTCTCCACCTGTGCACAAAAGGGCCATGTGAGAACACAGAGAGGTGGCCATCTGTAAGCCAGGAAGAGAACCCTTCACCAGAAATTGAATTTGCTGGCACCTTGATCCTGGATTTCTAGCCTTCAGACTGTGAGAAAATAAATGTCTCTTATTAAAATCACCCAGTCTGGTATTTTGTTACAGTAGCTTGTGTAGACTAAGACATACAGTCAAACAATTTTCAACAAGGGTGGCAAGACCATTCAATGGGAGAATGAACAGACAGTCTTTTCAACAAATGGTGCTGGGAAAACTGGATATCCATGTGCAAAAGAATGAAGTGAGACCCTTACTTTATGTCACATACAAAAATGTGCTCAAAATGGGTCAAAGACCTAAGAGTTAAAACTATAAAACTCTCAGAAGAAAAAATAGAGGAAAAACTTCGTAGAATTGGATTTAAAATGATATTCTTGGATATGATATCAACAACAACAACAAAAAATATGTAAATTGGACCACATCAAAATTAAAAACCTTCTGTGCATCAAAGTACATAATCAATACAGTGAAAAGGCAACCGACAGGAGAAAATATTTGCAAATCAAATATGTAAGGGTTAATATTCAGAATACATAAAGAACTCCTACAACTCAGCAACAACAACAAAACAACCCGATTTTAAAATGGGCAAAGGACCTGAATAGACATTTCTCCAAAGAAGATATACAAATAACTAATAAACACA
This sequence comes from Tadarida brasiliensis, assembly GCA_030848825.1. Classification (NCBI taxonomy): domain Eukaryota; kingdom Metazoa; phylum Chordata; class Mammalia; order Chiroptera; family Molossidae; genus Tadarida; species Tadarida brasiliensis. The sequence continues at coordinate 10,825,157 of CM061262.1, forward strand.
TAAAAAGACGCTCAACATCACTAAGCATTAGGAAAATGCAAATGAAAAACACAGTGAGATACCACTTCACACCCATTAGGATGGCTACTATATTTAAAAAAAAAAAAATAGCCCAGCCAATTTGGCTCAGCGGTTAGAGTGTTGGCTCTCGGACTAAAGGGTAATAGGTATGATGCTGATTCGATCCCCAGTCCCATACGATGTGTCTCTCTTACATCCCTTTCTCTCTCTCTCCCTCCCTCCCTCCCTCCCTCCTTCCCTTCTACTCTCTCTGAAAATCAATGGAAAAATATCCTTGGGTGAGGATTAACAAAAAATAATAATAGTAATAATAAAAATAAATGCTGAGGAGGATGTGGAGAAATTTGAAATTTTGCTAATGTAAAATAGTACTGCTGTAGTAGAAAACAGTATGGCAGTTCCTCAAAAACTTAAAAATAGAATTATCATATGATCCAGAAATCCCACTTCTGGGTATACACCAAAAAGAACTGAAAGCAAGGTCCCCAAGAGATATTTGTATAACCATGTTCATAGCCAAAAGGTGGAAGCAACCCAAGTGTTCATCAACAGATAAATGGATAAACAAAATGTGTTATATACACATAATGGAATATTATTCAGCATTAAAAAGGAAAGAAACTCTGAGCCATGTCTGAACCTTTAGGACATTATGCTAAGTGAGAAAAACTAGTAAAAAAAAGACAAATGCTGTTTGATTACACTAGAGTAGTCACTTCATAGAGACAGAAAGCAGAATGGTGGTTGCCAAGGGCTGGGAAGAGAAGAGAATGGGGAGCTGTTGTTCAATGGGTAGAGTTTCAGTTTTGCCAGATGGAAAGAGTTCTGGAGAGCTATTGCACAGCAATGTGAATATACTTAAAACACTACTAAACTCTACACTTAAAAATGGTTATGATGGCTCGGCCGGTGTGGCTCAGTGATATTTTTCTTGTCATTTAAAGCTCTTTAAAAGATAATTTAAGGAAAAACAACAATGTAGGTTGAGGTTTACAATATATAAAAGCAAAACATGATAACAATAGCACAAATAGGAGAGAAGAACTGGAAGTTTACTATTGTAAGGTTCTTATACTATATATGAAGTGGAATAATATCATCTGAAGGTAGACTCTGATAAGTTAAAGATGTATACTATCAGCAATCACTAAAACAGCACAACCAAGAATTATATATAATAAGGTCTCAAAGGAGGTAAAATAAAACCATAAGTAATATTAAATTAATCCAAAAGAAGGAAAAAAAAAAAAGAGAGAGAAGAAAGAAAACCCAAAGAACAGATGGGACAAATAGAAAACAAATAACAAAAGGAACACTAAATGTAAATGATCAAAATACTCCAATTAAAAGGTTGTTACATTGAATAAAAAAGCAAAACCCAGCCCTGGCCGGTTTGGCTCAGCGGTTGGAGCGTCGGCCTGTGGACCAGAGAGTCCGGGGTTCGGTTCCTGCTAGGGGCACGTACCAAAAAAAAAAAAAAAAAAGCAAGACCCAACTATATACTGCCTATAATAAGCAGTTAAATATAAAGACATAAATTGGCTAAAGAAAAAAGATGGCAAAAGATATATCATGTCGCCCTGAACGGTTTGGCTCAGTGGTTAGAGCATCGGTCTGCGGTCCAGAGAGACCCAGGTTTGGTGCCCCCTAAGGGCACGTATCTCGGTTGCAGTTTGTCCCCGGCCCTGGTTGGGTTGTGTGGGAGGCAGCCACTCGATGTGTCCCTTTCACGTTGATGTTTCTCTCTCCCTGTCTCTTCCTCTTTCTCCCTCCCGCTCTATCTGAAGATAAATGCAAAAATGTCCTCAGGTAAGGATAAAAAAAAATAAAAAGATATATCATGTCAACGCAAATCAGAAGAATTCTGAGTGGTTGCACAGACAAAGAAAATTTCAGGGCAAAGAATAATCTCAGAAGGTCATTTCACAGAAAAAAGGGATCAAAGATATAACAATTCCTAAACATTGATGCATCCGCTATAGAGTTTCAAAATACATGAAGCAAAGAGGGATAGAATTACAAAAAGAAATAGAGAAATCCAAATTATAGTCAAGATTTCAATACCTCTCTTTTAGTAGTTAACAGAATAAATGGACAGAAAATTAGAAAAGATATTAGATTTGAAGGATCTATCAACTAATTTAATCTAATAGACATTTATAGAATATTGCACCAAACAATAGCAGAATAAATATTCCTTCTAGATGCATATGGAAGATTTATCAAGATAGAATATATTCCGAACCATAAAACTATTTTTAATAAATTTAAAATGATTTAGATCGACTTCCAGTCAAGAAGGCAGCGTAAGTAAATGTGGTACTGGTACTTGCCTCCTCCCACAACCACATCAAAGTTACAACCAAACTACAGAACAACCATCATTCAGAACGACCTGAAATCGAGCTGAACGGAAGTCCTACAACTACGAAATTAAAAAAGAAGCCACACTGAGACTGGTAGGAGGGGCAGAGGAGGACGGGTTGGTCCCACACCCACGTGTGGCGGATAAAAATCAGAAGGGACACCTTGGCTGGGAAGGTCCTCCCTGAGGAGCGAGGGGTCCCCGTCCCACACTAGGCTCCCAGCTCAGGTTCCAGTACGAGGAAGAGAAGTCCCCATCACTTCTGGCTGTAAAACCAGCAGGAATTGAGGCTGAGGGAGGCTGCGGCTTCTGGAGTCCCAGTATGTTACCTTAAAGGGCCCATGCACGGACTTACTCGGACCCACTCATTCCAGGCTCCAGCATGGGAGAGGCAGCTTGAAAGGCACCAGAGACATACTGGGAAAAACTGAGTTGTTTGGCATTGGGCGAGACCTACAGGGCAGCATTTTCCTGGACAGACGTGCTGGCGGAGGCCATTGTTCCTTTGGTGAGCCCTTCCCCCAAAGGGCAGGCGGGCACCATATCTGAGACTCCAACAACCTGGCTCACACTGTTTGCCCCACCCTGGTGATTCCCTGAGGCACTGCCCCACCCAACTTTCGGGCCCACCCAAGCTGTTTCAATTGGCTTTACCATAGGATTGGCCTGTCTTGACTCTTCCTTCAGATTTTCCTAAATTCTCTCAAACAAACAGCACCCAGACTCAGTGAACCCCATACCTCTCACTAAGAGGCCCCAGGCCTGGCACTAGAAGAAACCAGACTTGGTTCACAGCTTGGCTTTGAATGGGCACCTCCAAGACCAGCACATGAAGCAGCCAGCTGTAGATCACTTTGTAGCTTATGCCTGGTGGTCCCAGGTAAAACATAGGCAGTGGCTGACCTTGCCCCAGAGCCAGCACACCCAGTGGACAGCTTCAGATCACATCAAAACACAGCCACCCAACCACCTCCACAAGTGACACACTCAAGGAGTGGATTCAGTGAGTACCAGAGCCCTGCTGAAGTAAGTCTTGCTCTGTGTGGTGAGTCCCTACACAGCTGATCCTCCAAGGTAGTCAGAGGTCAGTGGTCAGTGGGAACAGCCAGTCCTTGCAGCTGATCAGCCTGAGTAAATCCCTCCCATTGACATGCCAACAGCAATCAAGACTCAATGACAAGAGAAGGGTGTACAATCCACACGAGGGATGCACTTGAGGGCCCAGCTAGGGTGATCAGGGAGTCTGTGGACTGGATCCTACAGGACACCTACACTACAGCAGGCCACCCTATGAAGCCTAGGAGACATAGCAACTCTACCTAATACATAGAAACAAACACAGGGAAGCAGCCAAAATGAGGAGACAAAGAAACATGTCCTAAATGAAAGAACAGAATAAAACTCCAGGAAAAGAACTAAACTAAATGGAGATAAGCAATCTAACAGATTCAGAGTTCAAACCACTAGTTATAAGGATGCTCAGTGAACTTAGTGAGAATTTCAAGGAATTCAGTGAAAATGTCAAGGAATATAGTGAGAACTTCAAAAGCATAAAAAATGACCAGTCAGAAATGAAGGATGCACTAACTGAAATAAAGAATAATTTACAGGGAATCAATAGTAGAGTAGGTGAAGCTAAGAAGCAAACCATTGATTTGGAATATAAGGAAGCAAAAAACATCCCATCAGAACAAAGAATCCAAAAAATGAGGATAGTGTAAGGAGCCTCTGGGACAACTTCAAGTGTATCAACATTCGCATCATGAGGGTGCCAGAAGGAGAAGAGAGAGACCAAGAAATTGAAAACCTATATGAAAAAAACAATGACAGAAAGCTTCCCTAACTTGGTGAAGGACACAGACATACAAGTTCAGGAAGCACAGAGAGTCCCAAACAAGATGAACCCAAAGAGGTCCACACCAAGACACATCAACATCAAAATGCAAAAGGTTAAAGACAAAGAGAGAATCTTAAAAGTAGCAAGAGAAAAGCAGTTAGTTATCTACAAGAGAGGCCCCATAAGACTGTCAGCTGATTCTCAAAAGAAAATTTGCAGGCCAGAAAGGAGTAGCAAGAGATATTCAAAGTGATGAAAAGAAAGGACCTACAACCAAGATTACTCTATCCTGCAAAGCTATCATTTAGCATCGATGGACATATAAAGAGTTTCCCAGACAAGAAAAAGCTAAAAGAGTTCATCACCACCAAACCATTATTATATAAAATGTTGAAGGGTCTTCTTGAAGAAGAAGAACAAAAATATGAACAATAAAATGGCAATAAATATATATCTATCAATAATTGAATCTACAAACAAAACAAGCAAGCAGAACAGAAACAGACTCATAGATACAGAGAACTTTTTGTTGGTTGCCAGATGGGAGGAGGTTGGGGGGAATGGATGAAAAACATGAAGGAATTAAGAAGTACAAATTGGTTGTTAGACTGATGAACCTCAAAGGGAAGAGGGGGTGGAGGGCAGGAAGAGATAAACCAAAGAACCTATATGCATAACCAATGGACACAGAGAATAGTATGAAGGCAGGAGGGGGGCGGGAATAGGAGGAAGAGGTCAATGGGTGAAAAAAGTGGGGTACATCTATAATACATTCAACAATAAAGATAAGTTTAATTTTTTTTCTTTATTGATTTTTAGAGAGAGAGGAAGGCAGAGGGAGAAAGAGATAGAAACATTGATGAGAGAGAACATTGACTGCCTGCCTCCTGCATGCCCCCACTGGGCACTGGGCCCACAACCTGGGCATGTGCCCTTACTGGGAATCGAGCGGGTGACCCCTTGGTCCATGGGTGATGCTCAACCACTGAGCCACACTGGCCGGGCAAGATAAGTGTAAAAAGAAAAAAGAAAAAAATTTAGATCATACAAATTCTGATCATACTAAAATTAAGTTAAAAATCAATAACAGAAAGGTTTGGGGAAAATCTTCAAATATTGGAACAAAGTAGCACATTGATAAATAACTCATAGATCAAAGAAGAATTCAAGAGGAAATTAGAAAATACTTTTAACTGACTAAAAATGGAAAAAAACGTGTCAAAATTTGTGTGATACCATTAAAGCAGCACTTAGAGAAAATTTTATAGCATTAAGTGTCTATATTAGAAATAAGAGGTGATGGGGGGGTAGGGAGATGGGTGGAGGTGGGAAAAGGTATAGAGAGGATAAATGGTGATGGGAAAAAAATAAAATAAAAAAAAAAGAACAGATCTTAAATCAATGACCTTAGCTTCTACCTTAAGAAAATATAAGAAGAGCAAATTTAACTCAAAGTAAATAGAAGAAAGAAAATAATAAAGAGAAGAGCAGAAATCAATGGAGAGATAAGATAGAAAAAGAATAGATCAAAAACGGTTTCATTAAAACCTTATAAATCTCTAGTCAGGCTGATGAGAGAAAACACAAATGAATATCAGGAATGAGAGTAGTGACTTCACTACACATTCTATAGATATTAAAAAGATGACAAGAGAATATTATGAACAGCTCTATGGCAATAAACTCGACACTTACACAAAATGAATGACACAAACTATTAAAGCTTACCAAGGAGAAATAGATAACCTCAATAATCCCATATCTGTTTTGTTTTGTTTTTTAATTGAATTTGTAGTTAAAAACTTCCCACAAAGAACTTCCAGGTCCAAATGGCTTCAGTGCTGAATCCTACCAAACATTTAAGGAAGAAATAAATACTAATTATACATAAACTCCTACAAAAATTGGAAAAAAGAAAGAAATACTCCTTTCTATGAAGTAAGCATTACTGTGATACCAAAACCTAATGAAGACATTACAAGAAAACTACAGACAAATATCCCCTGTGAACATAGATGCAACATTTTAAAACAAAATTTAACAAATCTAATCAAATAATGTATAAAAAAAGAATTATAAATCCTGACCAAGTAGAGTCTATTCCAGGAATATCATGGGGTTTAACATTTGAAAATCTATCAAAGTAATTTACCAGATTAATAATCTAAATAATAAAGAGCATATGATCATCTCAATACATGCAGTAAAAATATTTGACAATATGCAACATTTATTCCTAATTTTTAAAATTCTTTAGCAAACTAGGGATACAAAAGAATTTCCTCAACCTGATATAGAACATCTGTGAAAAACCTGCAGCTGACACCACACTTAATGGAGAAAGACTGAGTGCTTTCCCTCTAAAATCAGGAACAAGACAATAATGTTCCTTCTCACTACTTCTATTCAACATTGCACTACAGGTGCAGGCCAGTTCAATGAGGCAAGAACAGGAAGAAGTAAAACTGTCTTTATTTGCAGACATGATTGACTATGCAGAAACTGAAGGAATCTACAAAAACATTACTTGACCTAATACGTGAGTGTAGCAGTGTTGCAGGACACAAGATCAATATACGAAAAACATTGTATTTCTATATACTATCAACAAACAATTGGAATAAAAATTAAACAAATAATACCATTTATAATAGCATAAAAAACAAAATACTTACAGGTAAATCTGAGAAAGATGTGAAAGACTTGTATATCAAAAACTACAAAGCATTGCTGAGAGAAATTAAAGAAGACTTAAAGGAATGGAGAGAAATGCTACTGTCATGGCTTAGAAGACACAATATTGCTAAGATGTCAATTATCCCCAAATTGATCTATAGATTCAATGTAATCCCAATCAAAATTTTAGCAGGCTTTTTCTTTAATAAAAAATTTAAGCTGATTATAAAGTTCATATGGAAATGCAAAGAACCTAGAACAACCAAAACAATTTTGAAAAAGCACAAAGGTGGAGGAATATGATTTAAAGACTTACTATAGCCCTGGCAGGTTTGGCTCAGCGGTTAGAGCGTCAGCCTGCGGTCCGGAGAGACCCGGGTTCGGTTCCCGCTAAGGGCATGTACCTTGGTTGCAGTTTATCCCCGACCCTGGTTGGTCGTGCGGGTGGCAGCCACTTGATGTGGCCCTTTCACGTCGATGTTTCTCTCTCTCTCCCTCCTACTCTGTCTGAACAAAAAATGAAAAAATGTCCTTAGGTGAGGATAAAAAAAAATTAAAAAAAAAAAAGACTTACTATATTGTCCAGCCGGTGTGGCTCAGTGGTTGAGCATCGACCCATGCACCAAGAGGTCGCTGGTTCAATTCCTGGTCAGGACACATGCCCAGGTTGTGGGCCCAATCCCCAGTGGGGGGCATGCAGGAGGCAGCCAATCGATGTTCTCTCTCATCGATGTTTCTATCTCTCTCTCCCTGTCACTTACTATCTCTCTAAAAATCAATAAAGGAAAAATAAAAAAATTAAAAAAAAGACTTACTATAAAATTACCATAGTCAAGATAGGGTCACATTGGCATAAAGATAGACAAATAGATCAATGGAATAACATAGAGTCCAGAAATAGATATGTGTATGTATATGAAGTTAATTCAGTAGAGAAAGGATAATCTTTTCAAGAATTAGTGTTGGAACAACTAGATATCCAGGAGCAAAAAAGTAAACTTTGATCTACATCTGTCACCATATATAGAAAGTAACTCAAAGGGGATTACAAGGGATAACTCAAAAAGGATTTTAAGTTTAAAACTTAAAACTATGACTTCTAGAGGAAACATAGGAGAAAACCTTCATGCCCTTGGGTTAGGCAAAGATTTCCTAAATATGATAACCAAAAGTGTGATCCATAAAAGAACAAATTGATAAACTGGACTTGATTGAAATGAAAACTCTCTGCTCTTCAAAAGATACTGCTAAGTGAATGAAGAGATAAGGCACAAAATGGAAAAATATTTACAAACCATATATCTGATAAAGGAATTATATTCCGAAAAGATAAAAAAACTCTCCAGTGGTGTAGGAGCTGGGTGGAAGTGGGCAAGGGGGAGGGGTGGGGATGGGTGACATCTGTAATACTGTCAACAAAATATATATATATATATATATATATATATATATATATATTTTTTTTTTTTTTAAAAACAAACACTCTCCAAACTCAAGAATAAGAAACAATCTAATTTTTTTAAATGAGCAGAAGATTTGAACACTTTACTAAAAATGATATAAGGATGCTAAAACATGAAAAGATGCTCAACATCATTTGTCATTAGAGAAATGCTAGTTAAAGCCACAGTGAAATACCACCACATGCCTATTAGAATGGCTAAAATAAAAAACTTGTCGTGCATACTAAGTGCTGGCAAGGATATGGGAAAACTGGAATTCTCATATACTGTCATTGGGAATATAAAAATGGTACAGCTGCTCTAGAGAAAAATGTCCAGTTTCAAGGTAAATGAAATCGTAAGTCCGTAAAAAGTCTTGTGCACAAATGTTTATAGTGTTTATATTCATAATTGCCCCAAACTGAAAACCAATAGATGTCCTTCAATGGGCAAATGGAAAAACAAACTGTGCTACATTCACGAACTATTAATACACATAATGACACGGATGAACCTTAAAAGCATTAGGCTGAGTGAAAGAAGCCAGACAAAAAAGAAGAGCAATACTCTAAGAATCCACTTATGTAAAATTCTAGAAAATGCAAACTAACATATAGTGACAGCAAATCAAGTCCCTTGTGGTAGGGGTGGGGGGTACAGACAGGGATTATGAGGAGAAACTTTGGAGGTGATACCTATGTTCATAAACTCAATTGTGGCGATGGTTTCACCGGGATATACTTATGTCAAATTATATACTTTACACATTATGTGTTATTATATGTCAATTATGCCTCAAGAAAGCTAGTAAATAAACAAACACAACATAAAGTCTAATGTTTGAAGTACAAATTTGTTCAATTTGTTTTCTATCCTGGCTTAAGCTGCTTCTGACCGTTTTTGAACCTAAGTACAAAGTGAAGTTTGTTGATCCGTGATCATGTGTAATCTTGTACTGTCTTATACGGTTGGCTAATTGATTCATAAACAGCGATTTAGTTTCTCCCACTAACTTGCAAAATCCTCAAGGTTAGGCCTCATATCTTATATTTTTTTGCATCCTCCTAGTGTCCAGACACAGTAAGACACACAGAAAAGTTTAGCAGCACCTTTTGATTAACTGTCTTTTGTATTATTTGATAAATTTGGAAAAGGGAGGACTCAGAAAAGGAAAAATGATTTTTTTCTATTTTTATTCTTGTACTTATATGGACTATAGCACAGAGGACATAGGGAGAACAACCATAGCACAAAGCCTCCCCAAGGCACCAACAGTATCCTTCGTGCTTCAATAATCTGAGGTATACATACAGATTTGCCTGTCCCAGGGTTAAATCAGAGAGCTGTGGGTTGAAGGTGGATGAAGACACACCAGGATGAACGGATTGACAGACTGCAATTCAGCTTCATTTCATTCCCTTCCCCTCTTCATTTTGCCCAATAAGGTGGTACTGACCAGAAAAAAGGAGCCACACAAGGAGTGCTTGATAAATAACGACCTTTAATTAAACATTCTCAATGAACAGGATGTTCCAATTGTGACCCTAATCACATTTCTCTCCACATTCCCCGGAAAGGGTAGGAGTAGGGTCTCCACTTGCTGAACAGAGCAGCAAAGTGAAGAGATGAAGAGAGAACTACCATGAGCACCTGGGAGGCCTGCCTTTCAAAAGAGAAAAGGGCCAACGTTATTCTTTGTAATGGCGGGTCAAGCTCGTGATCTTTGATTTCCGCCGTGGGAACTCTCCGCTGCCTGTAGAAATACGTCTGCTGTGGGAAATGATAGCGCCCTGGCTTTTACTTTTGTAGATTATATGGGCATAAGTCATGACAAAGAAGATCCAGAAACAGTGCATGAATATACGGGCCACCAAGCCAAACCAGTGTACGATCCTGACCTCTATGATGTTCTCGTTATTGTCGGCGAAGATTTGTAGTATAATGTTCACAGCTTCATAGAAAATTATCCAGATGATATAGATCACCAAGCCTTTGAACTTCTGGGCATATACTGAGTATATGAGCAAGCAGCTGATGACGATGGTGACGCAAGACAGGAAGAGGACAATATTCCAACTCCAACAGATGATGAACTGCTTTATATGGATATTCATGTTCTTGGGCCTGTAAATTTCGGTGCAGTTCCTGCTCCTCATGTGCTTCTGTTCGAAGGTGAGGTACATGTATATGGCTATGATGCTAAAGATCCCTGACAACACGGTGCCTGTTTTGGCAGTCATCCCGCACCAGCGTTTCGGTTTCATGCTGAGAGCTCCTGTGAAGACAAACAGTATAAGGGGGGGATTCTGTTTCTTGCCAATGTGGTAAATTAGCAGGGTTTCTGCCTCCTTTTTCCCAAAGGAGAAACAACAGAGAGAAATATGGAAACCAGGAAATAACAACTTTGGGAGGACAGGAGATGATTTAAAATTGATTGAGCGTGTGGGTAGGGAGGAGGGAGGACACAGCCTGGTGGCCAGATACATTAGAGAGTGCTTCTCAACCTTGGCTTCACATTAGAATCACCAGAAGCACCCACGACCAGGCCTCACCCCAGACTAATTAGAACATTCTCTGGTGAGACCCAAACATCAGCATTTTTCAAAACTTCCTAGTGATTTTCATATGTAGCCAGGATTGGAAAACACAGAGCCAAAAAAGGTAGTTTATTTATTTATTTATTTTTTTTCTTTATTTTTTTTATTAATTTATTTTTGTTACAGATGTTTCTCCTTTTTTCCCCATTGACACCCTCCTCCCCATCCCTCTACCCCTTCCCCAGCTTTGTTGTCCATGTCCATCAGTTATGCATACATGCGTATAAGTTCTGTGGTTTATCTCTTCCCTCCCCCACCATCCCCTCTTCTGGGGGTTGTCAGTCTGTACCCTACTTTCACATCTCTGGGTCTACCCTGTTCCCCATACTGTTATGTTTATTATATTCCACAAATGAGTGAGATCATGTGATATTTTTCTTTCTCTGCTTGGTTTGTTTCGCTTAGGATAATACTCTCGAGGTCCCTCCATGTCGTCTCAAAGGATAAGAGATCTTTCTTTCTTACAGCTGCATAGTACTCCATTGTGTATATGTACCACAGCTTTTTTATCCATTCATCCACTGATGGGCACTTGGGCTGTTTCCAGATCTTAGCTATTGTGAATAGTGCTGCTATGAACATGGGAGTACATATATTCTTTCTGATTGGTGTTTCAGGTTTCTTAGGGTATATTCCTAGAAGTGGGATCACTGGGTCAAATGGCAATTCAATTTTTAATTTTTTGAGGTAACACCATAGTGTTTTCCACAGTGGCTGCACCAGTCTGCATTCCCACCAGCAGTGTACTAGAGTCCCCTTTTCTCCACACCCTCGCCAACACTTGTTGTTTGACGATTTGTTGATGGCGGCCATTCTGACAGGTGTGAGGTGATACCTCATTGTTGTTTTAATTTGCATCTCTCTGATGATTAGTGATGTTGAGCATTTCTTCATATGTCTCTTAGCCATTTGTATGTCCTTTTTGGAGAGGTGTCTATTTAGTTCCTCTGCCCATTTTTTAATTGGGTTTTTTGTCTTCCTTTTGTTGAGTTGTATGAGCACTCTATATATTTTGGAGATTAACCCCTTATCTGATGTATCATTGGCAATTATGGTCTCCCATACAGTGGGTTCTCTTTCCGTTTTGATGGTTGTTTCTTTTGCTGTGCAGAAGCTTTTGAGTTTGATGTAGTCCCATGTGTTCATTTTTTCCTTTATTTCTGTTGCCTTAGGTGATGTATCAGTGAAGATTCTGCTGCGTATGATGTCCGAAATTTTGTTGCCTACATTTTCTTCTAGGATTTTTATGGATTCACGAGTCACATTTAAGTCTTTTACCCATTTTGAGTTTATTCTTGTGTATGGTGTAAGTTGATGGTCTAGTTTCATTTTTTTGCATGTAGCTGTCCAATTTTCCCAACACCATTTATTAAAGAGGCTGTCTTTGCTCCATTGTATGCTCTTGCCTCCTTTGTCAAATATTAGTTTAGCATAATGTCTTGGGTCAATTTCTGGATTCTCTGTTCTGTTCCACTGGTCTATATGCCTGTTCTTGTGCCAATACCAGGCTGTTTTGATTATAGTAGCTCTGTAGTATAATCTGATATCTGGTATTGTGATCCCACCTACTTTGTCCTTCTTTTTCAAGATTGCTGTGGCTATTCGGGGTCTTTTTTGGTTCCATATGAACTTTTGGAGTATTTGTTCTAGTTCTGTGAAATATGTCGCTGGTATTTTGATTGGGATTGCATTGAATCTATAGATTGCTTTGGGTAATACGGACATTTTAATGATGTTAATTCTTCCAATCCATGAACAAGGTATGTGCTTCCACTTTTTTATATCTTCCTCTATTTCTTTTTTCAATGTCTTGTAGTTTTCTGCAAATAGATCCTTTACTTCTTTGGTTAAATTTATTCCTAGGTATCTTAATTTTTTTGCTGTGATGGTAAATGGGATTTTTTTTTAGTTTCTCTTTCTGTGAGTTCATCATTGGTGTATAAGAATGCCGTCGATTTCTTGACGTTTATTTTGTATCCTGCTACTTTGCCAAATTCATTTATTAGGTCTAGTAGATTTTTGATGGAGTCTTTAGGGTTTTCTATGTATAATATCATGTCATCTGCGAATAATGACAGTTTCACTTCCTCCTTTCCAATTTGGATCCCTTTTATTTTTTCTTCACGTCTGATTGCTGTGGCTAAGACTTCCAGTACTATGTTAAATAAGAGTGGCGAAAGTGGGCATCCCTGTCTTGTTCCTGTTCTTAAGGGAAATGTTTTTAGTTTTTGCCCATTGATTATGATGTTGGCTGTAGGTCTTTCATATATGGCCTTTATAATGTTGAGATATGATCCCTCTATTCCCAAATTGCTGAGCGTTTTTATCAGAAATGGGTGTTGAATTTTGTCGAATGCTTTTTCAGCGTCTATTGATATGATCATGTGGTTTTTATCTTTCATTTTGTTTATGTGGTGTATCACATTTATTGATTTGCGAATATTGAACCAGCCTTGCATCCCTGGGATGAATCCCACTTGGTCATGGTGAATAATTTTTTTGATGTATTGCTGGATCCAATTTGCTAGTATTTTGTTCAGGATTTTGGCATCTATGTTCATCAGGGATATTGGCCTGTAGTTTTCTTTCTTTGTAGTGTCTTTTTCTGGTTTTGGAATTAGAATTATGCTGGCCTCATAAAATGAGTTTGGAAGTCTTCCTTCTTCTTGAATTTTTAGAAACAGTTTGAGAAGAATGGGTGTTAGTTCTTTGAGTGTTCGGTAAAACTCCCCTGTGAAGCCGTCTGGGCCTGGACTTTTGTTTGCTGGGAGAGTCTTGATTACATCTTCAATTTCCTTGGTTGTTATTGGTCTGTTCAAGTTTTCTATCTCTTCCCGGTCCAGTTTTGGGAGACTGTATGTTTCTAGAAATTTGTCCATTTCGCTTAGATTGTCGAATTTGTTGCCATATAAATGTTCATAGTATTTGTTAACGATCCTTTGTATTTCTGTGGTGTCAGTTGTTACTTCTCCTCTTTCGTTTCTGATTTTGTGTATTTGGGTTCTCTCTCTTTGTTTCTTGGTGAGTCTAGCTAAGGGTCCATCAATCTTGTTTATCTTTTCAAAAAACCAGCTCTTTGTTTCATTGATCCTTTGAATTGTTTTTTTGGTCTCCATGTCGTTTATTTCTGCTCTGATCTTTACTATTTCCTTCCTTCTACTTGCTCTGGGGTTTTCCTTTTGTTTGCTTTCTAGTTCTTTAAGTTGTGAGGTTAGATAGTCTATTAGAAATTTTTCTTGTTTCTTGAGGTAGGCCTGTAGTGCTATGAACTTCCCTCTCAGAACTGCTTTCGCTGCATCCCACAGATTTTGTGTTGTTGTGTGTTCATTTTCATTCGTTTCCAGAAAGTTTTTAATTTCTTCCTTGATCTCCTTGGTAACCCATTCATTGTTTAATAACATGCTATTTAGCCTCCATGTATTCAAATGTCTTTGCCTGTTCTTGTTGCAATTGATTTCTAGTTTCATGCCATTGTGATCTGAGAAGATGCTTGATATGGTTTCAATCTTCTTGAATTTGTAGAGACTTCGTTTGTGTCCTAACATGTGGTCTATCTTTGAGAATGTCCCATGTGCACTTGAAAAGAATGTGAATTCTGTAGTTTTGGGGTGTAATTCTCTGTAAATATCTATTAAATCCATTTGGTCTAGTGCTTCATTTAGAGTCTCTGTTTCCTTGTTAATTTTTTGTCTAGAGGATCTATCCAGTGATGTCAGTGGGGTGTTGAAGTCCCCTGCTATGATTGTATTGCTGTCGATTTCTCCTTTGAAGTTTTCCAGAAGATTTTTAATGTATTTTGGTGCTCCTGTATTGGGTGCATATATGTTTACCAAGGTTATCTCTTCCTGTTGGATAGATCCTTTCAATATTATGTAGTGGCCTTCTTTGTCTCTAGTTATGGCCTTCATTTTAAAATCTATTTGATCAGATATGAGTATTGCTACCCCAGCTTTTTTTTCCTTTCTGTTTGCTTGGAAGATTTTTTTCCATCCCTTCACTTTCAGCCTATGTGAGTCTTTTGTTGTGAGGTGGGTCTCTTGTAAACAACATATATATGGGTCATGCTTTCTTATCCAATCCGCTACTCTGTGTCTTTTGATCGGGGCGTTCAGTCCATTTACATTTAAGGTGATTACCGATATGTACTTACTTATTGCCATTTTTGTTTAGTGTGTTTCTATTTTCCTTTCTATTTCTTCTACTAATTACAGCAGTCCTTTTAACATTTCTTGCAGTGCTGGTTTGGTGCTAATGTATTCCCTTAGCCTTTTTTTGTCTGGGAAGCTCTTTATTTGACCTTCTATTTTGAATGATAGCCTTGCTGGGTAGAGTAGTCTTGGGTTCAGATCCTTGTTTTTCATGACCTTGATTATTTCATGCCATTCCCTTCTGGCCTGTAGTGTTTCTATTGAGAAGTCAGCTGATAACCTTATGGGGGTTCCTTTGTAGGTAACCTGTTGCTTAGCTCTTGCTGCCTTGAGGATTCTTTCTTTGTCTTTAATTTTTGGCATTTTTATTACTATGTGTCTTGGTGTGGGCCTGTTTGGGTTCTTCTTACTTGGGACTCTCTGTGCTTCCTGAACTTGAAAGCCTTCTTCCTTCACCAAATTAGGGAAATTTTCTGTCACTATTTCTTCAAATATATTCTCTAACCCTTTCTCATTTTCTTCTTCTTCGGCGACTCCTATGATGCGAATATTATTACGTTTCCAGTTGTCCCACAGTTCTCTTAAGCTGTCTTCCTGTTTTTTCATTGTTTTTTCCTTTCGGTTTTCTGATTGGTTGATTTTTTTCTACCCTGTCTTCTAATTCACTGATCCGGTCCTCAGCTTCTTCTACTCTGCTTTTTAGTCCTTCCAATGTGTTCTTCATTTCTGCCATGTCATTCTTCATTTCCAATTGATTTATTTTCAATATTTCTATGTCTTTGCTCATGGTGTTGATGTCCTTACACATGCTGTTGAGCTTCCTCAGGATCATGGCTCTGAATTCTAGCTCTGTTAACTTGCTTAACTCCATTTCATTTATCTCATCTTCACTGGAGGTCTCCTGTTCTTTCGTTTGGCATCTGTTTCATTGTTTTACCATTTTGGCTATCTCAGTGGTTTTTGGAGCCTGCCAAATTTTCCTGTGGATGTTGATGTTCTGCTGTTTGTGGCTCCCTGTCCTGGGTTTGGATGAGCGTGAGAGGACCCACGTTATACACCACTGTCGAGTCTTACTTTCCTGGGTAGAGTTGCAAGCCCAGAAAAGGTTCAGTTATCCTCTAGCTTTTTGCCTAGAGGCTATTAGTCCTGGTTACTTAAAGAGCCTTGGGTTCTCAGTTGAATGAAAACCTCCCTCAGGTGTTCAGCGTGAGAGGATTTCCCGAGGGTGGGGCAGATGCTGGTAGTTAATGAGCCTTGATTTGCATTTCAATGGCCCAACTGGGTGTGGCTGAATCTCCGAGGGAGGGGCTGTTGCCTCTCCCCAGAGCCCTGGGATGGAGTAAGTCGACCAGGCCACAGTCCTGCGTTGGCGAAACTCAGCAAAAGCTCTGAGCGCCCTCCAAATCCCGAGTGTCCCCACACTGTTCAGTCCAGTCTGCCCTCCCTCTGCCGGAGTCCGAGGTGAGTGGCTGTGGCTGTTTTAGCGCTCTATCCTGGCTCTTCGCTGTGAAGCCGGCTCGGGCTTTAGCGCTCTGTCCCGGCTCTTCGCGGTGGAGCCGGCTCGGGCTTTAGCGCTCTGTCCCGGCTCTGCGTGGTGGAGCCGGCTCGGGCTTTAGCGCTCTGTCCCGGCTCTGCGTGGTGGAGCCGGCTCGGGCTTTAGCGCTCTGTCCCGGCTCTGCGTGGTGGAGCCGGCTCGGGCTTTAGCCCTCTGTCCCGGCTCTGCGCTGTGGAGCCGGCTCGGGCTTTAGCGCTCTGTCCCAGCTCTGCGCTGTGGAGCCGGCTCAGGCTTTAGCGCTCTGTCCCGGCTCTGCGCGGTGGAGCCAGCTCGGGCTTTAGCGCTCTGTCCCGGCTCTTCGCTGTGAAGCCGGCTCGTGCTTTAGCGCTCTGTCCGGCTCTGCGCTGTGGAGCCGGCTCGGGCTTTAACCCCGAGGGCGGGCGCTGCTCACGGCTAAGGCCGCTGCTGTCTGTGGGCTCCCAGCCCCCCTCTCGCGCCTCCGCAATCCTACCAGGATCGAGTCAGTGTCCCTGGTTGTATGGTCCTCGCGAGCTGCTATTCCGTTGCTTTTTCCTGACGATTTGACTTTATTTTAGTTGTGATTCCAGTTTGGTCCTGGGAGATGATCTGTGTAGCTTCCATTCACTCCGCCGCCATTTTGGAATCCCAAAAAAGGTAGTTTAAATTATGTTCCTAGCTCTCCTAGCATTGCCTTGGGCAACCACTGCTGCCCCCTGATGGGGAGAATTGGCAGCACATGTCCAGACCTCAGGAGAAGAGTCAGGGCAGCACAACAGGCGCCGCTGGGGTGAGGCGCTGGTGAAAACAAGGACTTCGAGCAATCACTCCACTACATGTCAAAATGTAAGGACTACAATACAGTGAAAGGTGTACTTTAAGGGAAACTCAGAGCCTTAGGATAGAACAGCCTTATACTAGAAAAGAAAAAAAGCTATAATTAACTAAGTGTCCAACTCAAGAAGTTAGGGAAAATACCAACGATAAGAAGAACAAAAAAATAGGAGGAAGAAAATAAATAGAACAGAAAGCAATGAAAAAGTAGAGGGGGCTCTGATTGGTTAGGTTATTGGAGCAAATTTACTGCTAAAAACAACTAAAAATGTTGGATAAAATAGATTTAAAATATTATTAGAAGCAAAGATGTGCTGACAGGGTAGGAGGTAAGAGGCTAGAGGCCAAAGTCGAACTGGGACAGGTAAGCAAGCACGGAAGCCAATTTTGCTCTGAAGATATTGGCCAGTCTGGCCAAACTTTAATTTCATTTATGAGAGAGCTCTGTAGAGTAAGAAGAAATGAAATCAAAGCTCAGGGTCCACCAAGAAGGGGAGTCTATTCGAAGGCCTGTCCTTTTAGTCATGGCTCCCCACAGGGCTATGCGTAAAGATGAATCAGAAGGAAACCTGCTAAAAAAAATTAAAAAAAAAAAAAATTAAAAGCCCTGGCCGGTTTGGCTCAGCGGTTAGAGCATCGGCCTGCGGTCCAGAGAGACCGGGGTTCGGTTCCCGCTAAGGGCACGTACCTCGGTTGCAGTTTGTCCCCGGACCCGGTTGGTCGTGCAGGTGGCAGCCACTCGATGTGTCCCTTTCACGTCGATGTTTCTCTCTCTCTCTCTCTCTTCCTCTCTCTCCCTCCCACTCTACCTGGACAAAAAATGTCCTCAGGTGAGGATAAAAAAAAAAAAAAAAAATTAAAAGAAGGAAACCTGCCCCGAGCTTTCTTCCAAGAGACTCCAAGGAAAGTTAACTTAGTACACTGACTGTATGGGGGGAAAACTCTCTGTAAGACATTGTAACCATAGCTAGCCTTCTTGCAGATCTGTAGCCCAAATTACATGAAGCATTAAAAAAAACGTTTTAAGTCATAAATCTAGTTTAAAGTGTAGTCCTAAACTGCAAGTATCTCTAAGTGCCTGGCAGAAGCAAACTCAAATCCTTTCTGGAAGAATGTACCTTTGTGTTGGTCCTCAAAGAATCTTCATCAGTAATTTTTCAGAGACAATGACTAGTATACAGTAAGAAATAACCAAAAACACAAGGAACAAGGTGCTGTGGGAACCAGAAGAAATGACAGATATAACCGTAAGAATACCAGATTATGAAACAACTGTGATTACTACATTTTTTGCATTATTTAAAATTTTTATTTTATTTTTACTTGTGGTAAAATACACATAAAATAAAATTTACCATTGTAACCATTTTTAATCATACAGTTTAACAATGTTAATTATATTCATATTGTTGTGCAGCCAATCTCTGGAACTTTTTTTTCTTGCAAAACTGAAATTCTGTACCCATTAAACAACAATTCCCTATTTTCCCTTCCCCCAGCTTCTGGCAACCACCATTCTACTTTAAGGGAAATTAAGGGATATATCCAGAGTAGTAAAATGGAATAATATAGTATTTGTCTTTTTGTCACTGCCTTATTTCACTTAGCATAATGTCCTCAGGTTCATCTATATTGTAGCATGTGTCAGAATTTCTTTTCATTGCTACCTTTAAACAAAAGACAATACTGAAAATATATGTAGGAACAGGAAAGTATAGAAAATAACCTAGCATATTTGAAAGAGAACCAAATAGAATTTCTAGAGATAGAAAACTCAATATCTGAAATTAAAAATTCAGTAGGCATAGTATTTGGTAAATTGGACACAGATGAAGTGATAATTACTTAACCAAACGATAAGTCAGGAGAAATCATCCAGAATGTAGCACAGAGAAACAAAATGATGAAAACTATCAATGAGAAATTAAGAGACATAAAGGATATAAGATGCTCTAACTCATTGGCCCTGGCTGGTTAGCTCAGATGGTTAGAGTGTTGTCCCAGTACATCAAGATTGCAGGTTTGATCCCTGGTCAGGGCACATACCAGAAACAACCAATGAATGCATAAATAAGTGGAGCAACAAAGCGATGTTTCTCCTCCTTCTCTCTCTAAAATCAATCAATAAACTAAACACACACAAAGATGTTCTGACTCAGAGAGAGAGAGAGAGAGAGAGAGAGAGAGAGAGAGAGGAGGTAGGAAAGAGAACAGGGTAGCATACTTAAAAAGAGCTGAGGATTTGTACAACTGAAGAAAAACACCAACCCACAGATTCAAGGACCCGAACTGATTGCTAGTAGGATAAATAAAAATCTACACCTAGACTTATGTGACTCATTCTGTTGAAACAGATAACAGACTTCCCCTTTCTATTCTTTAAAAAAATCTCATAAAATTTTGGGGTTCCCATTAATTTATCTATGGCAAAGACTGTTAATTGTCTCCCAACATCCATTTCCCTCTTCCTACTTTTTGTTGTAGCTAGACACATGGCCACTGGACTAATAATGACTACATTTCCCAGTCTCCTTTGCAGCTTTTATGTGGCCATGTGACCAATGAGAATGTGAATGGAAGTGATGTGTGCCACTTTACAGTCTTATTCATAAACGGATTAGGGGTGCTCTCACCGTCTCCTTTTCCTCCTTCCTGATTCTCTTGGTCATTATCAAAACTGATCTTTGACCCAGAGTTGGAAGCCCTTGTTGAATATAGTAAACACCCTATCAGTCATGGATCACTGTTACTTGATAGAGAAATAAACTCCTATCATAAATAAACCACTGTCTTTTGGGGTTTCTCTGTTACAATAACTTAGCCTGTACCATAATATATCTAAACTTCACTTCACCCAATGAGGACTAACAAGCCACTGGGATCTAGCACCTCCCTTGACTTTGCCCTTCTGACGAAACTAGCAGGTTCTCCCTGTCTATATGTTTATCTCACTGAGTCTATGGTTCTACTCGCCATCTCCTTATAAGAGGTGTCTCCCTTCAACCTCAGGATCACTATTGTCTTTGCAATTAAATTGATAATAAGTTATGTATTGTCTTGCCACATCTTTTATATTGTTTTAAATTGCTATTTAAACCCTGGCTGGTTTTGCTCAGTGGTTAGTGCATCAGCCTGTGGACCAAAGGGTCTCAGGTTCGATTCCCAGTCAAGGGCATATACCTAGGTTGCAGGTTCGATCCCCGACCCCAGTTGGGGTCATGTGGGAGGCAACCAATCGATGTGTCTTTCTCATATGGATGTTTCTCTCTCTTTCCCTCCTTCCCTCCCTTCCACTCTATCTACAAAATCAATGGAAAAATATCCTTGGGTGAGGATTAACAACAAAAAATTGCTATTTAAATATTTTATACTTATAATAATCATCCTAATGGCTACTAATGGGGACTAGAGTTAGAGAAGATAATTAATTTGCCCAAGGCTGTAATCTGGTCAGTGGCAAAATCAGGATTTTAACCCACATCTGTCTGGCTCCAAAACCAATCTCAACACTCAACCCACTGTGCCTTGTCTGCCCCAGAGATCTGTGAGTTCAGTGAGTCCAAATCCTCCATCCATCCCACGGTTTCTAACTAAGGGCCTCGACTAGAGTAGGTCCTTGATTAGAGCAGGCTCTTGATAAATACTGGCAATTCTTCCCCCACCATGTCTCATCTGAGTCATCCGTTCTCAGTAACTCTGAGGACCATAATGTTCTCTCCTTTTTCTCCCTCTCTCCCCTGGCTTTTCTCTTTTCTTCCCTTCCCTAGGTAACGTCACTCATTCCATGGTTCAGTCGCCCTCTATGCTGATGACTCCCAAATCCAGACTTCTAGTCTTCTATTTAGAAATTCAAACCTGCATATTCAACAATTCTGCCTCCCTTTGGGAACTCTTTGGACTGCTCAAACTCAACATGTCCCAAACGGAGCTTAAAATTTCTCCCATCCCCACGCCAACCTGCTGCTATTCCAGTGTTTATTACAGTAAGTGATATCAGTATCCATCTACCCATTTCTCCATGTGCCTCTCTCTCTCTCATATCCAAAAATACTCACTAGTTTCATCTACTCTTCTCCCATGTATATCTTGAATCAGTCATTGCTTTTCCCATCTCCACTGCCACCACTATAATTCAATCACCATCATGTCTTTTCTGGGCTACCGCAACTAACACTTCTTGTAAAGTTGTAGTCTTCATACAGCCACGAATGATGATACAGCCATGTTGGGAGTTTGGGAGAAAAGGCAGTGGGTATGTGTGTAGAGGGTAAAAAGTCCTCATCCATCATGATGGGAAGTCAATAGGTAATATCTAAAAATGATTAATCAAGAAATATCAAAAAAGGGTATAATTTAGAGATAAAAAGGGTATAATTTAGAGATAACTAGGAAGGGAAATAGAAGAACTGAAGGTGGTTGCCTGTAGAAAGTATCACTAGAGGTAGGGAGAGGGAGCTGAGGGCTACTGTTTTTCTTAGAAGACTTAAAGTATTGCTTGGCCGGTGTGGCTCAGTGGTTGAGCGTCAACCCATGTACCAAGAGGTCACCAGTTCAATTCCTGATCGGGGCACATGCCCAGGTTGTGGGCCAAATCAAAATCCCCAGGAGGAGGCATGCAGGAGGCGGCCAATCGATGTTCTCTCTCATTGACGTTTCTGTCTCTCTCTTCCTCTCCCTTCCTCTCTCTCTAAAAAATCAATATAGAAAAAAATAAAATAAAAAGTATTATTACTACAGATACACACAATTTTAACAAAAATAAATTTATGAAAATATATTATTTCATTATATTCCTCATAAATTCAGATCATTAAATCAATCCCTTTGGCTGCCTTTATGCCGGTGTACCTTTCTTTAACACAGTATCTCCTGCCTTGGCCGGTTTGGCTCCGCAGTTAGAGCATTGGCCCATGGACTAAAGGGACACAGGTTCGATTCTGGTCAAGGGTTTCGGGTTCGATCCCCGCCCCTGGTCAGTGTCATATGGGAGGCAACCAATCAATGTGTCTCTCTCACGTCGATGTTTCTCTCTCTCCCTCCCTCCCTCCCTCTCTTCCATCCTCTCTAAAAATCAATGGAAAAAATCCTCAGGTGAGGATTAACAACAACAAAACAAAAACCAGTATCTCCTTAGCTTCAGAAATGGGTAAAGCTGGCATCACAGAAAGACAGCTGGGTAACTTTGCCCTATGCTAAACCAAGAGATAAAAGTGTTATTATAATAAGTAGTTGGTGATAGTGTAAAGTCTTTTTGATTTATTTGTGAAACTTCCTGAAAAAGATACATTATTTCAAACATTACATAACTAGAAGTGATTCTGATTCCATCTTTGAATATTTACATTGCAAACTGTTTTAAAGATATCTCTATATAAATTTTTATAGACTATAATAGAAAAAAATTATTATTATAACAAAATACTGTAAAAGAAAGTTGATTTTTATCCTTCTGCTTCACTTTTTTTTTTTAAATCCTCATCTGAGGACATTTTTGCATTTATCTGCAGATAGAGCGGGAGGAAGAGAGAGAGAAACATTGACGCGAGAGAGACACATCGAGTGGTTGCCACCCACACAACCCCAACCGGGGCCGGGGACAAACCGCAACCGAGGTACATGCCCTTAGCGGGAACCGAACTCGGGTCTCTCTGGTCCACGGGCCAATGCTCTATCCGCTGAGCCAAACCGGCCAGGGCCTTTCTGCTTCACTTTAACATCACCCTTTTGAACTCAATAAACATATGTAATGTTTATTTAACAACATTCTTTGTTTTTTCGGTCCTGAACTAAACTTCGACCTTACTCAGGAAGGTCTCATTTGACAACCTGCAGATCAGTCTGGTCCTTTCTGAGTGAGCTATGTTTAGGGCATGGCCTGGGCTTGTGTATTTTTTTGGAAGCACTGTACTCCCAAGTTCAATCCCAGTGTTGGGGGATGGAGTTAGTCTTGTTGTGAGCTATCAAAGATATCCTGAAAACGCAAGGGAAGAAACAGATGATAGACAATTGTAAGGGGAGGGGGCATCGAAGTTAAGAACAGCAAATTTTGAAGTGAAATGGCGAGAGTTCAAAACTTGGCTTCCCCATTTACTGTGTATTTATCCTCTGCAGACTTCAACTTCCACGTCTTTAAACTGGGTGTACTCAGCAATAAATTAGAATGAAATCTTGTCATTTGTGACAACATAGATGGATGGATCTAGAGGTATTATGCTGAATGAAATAAGTCAGAAAGAGAGAAAAATAGCCCTGGCCGGTTTGGCTCAGCGGTTAGAGCGTCGGCCTGCGGTCCAGAGAGACCTGGGTTCCGTTCCCGCTGGGGGCATGTACCTCAGTTGCAGTTTGTCCCCGGCCCTGGTTGGTCGTGCGGGTGGCAGCCACTCGATGTGTCCCTTTCACATTGATGTTTCTCTCTCTCTCTCTTCCTCTCTCTCCCTCCTACTCTATCTGAACAAAAAATGAAAAAATGTCCTCGGGTAAGGATAAAAAAAAAAAAAAGAGAGAGAGAGAAATAAATACCATATGATTTCACTTTTATATGGAATTTTTAAAAACCCAAACTAATGAATAAACAAAATAAAACAGATACAGACCCACAGATACAGAGAACAAGCTGATGGTTGCCAAAGGGAAGGAGAGTGGGGGGATGGGTGAAATAAATTTTTTTTTTAAAAGAACAGATAAAACAATAAAAAACAAATAGTAACAAAAAGATAGCAAGATGGTAGATTTTAAATTCAATGA
The DNA here is from genome assembly GCA_030848825.1 of Tadarida brasiliensis. Taxonomy (NCBI): domain Eukaryota; kingdom Metazoa; phylum Chordata; class Mammalia; order Chiroptera; family Molossidae; genus Tadarida; species Tadarida brasiliensis. The sequence continues at coordinate 10,849,334 of CM061262.1, forward strand.
TATTGGTAATTACATAAAGTGAAAATACTCTGAACATGCCATTTAAAAGACAAAGATGGCCCTGACCGGTTTGGCTCAGTGGTTGGAGCGTCGGCCTGTGGACCAGAGAGTCCCGAGTTCGGTTCCCACTAGGGGCACGTACCAAAAAAACAAACAAACAAAAAAAAATAAAAAAATAAAAAAATAAAAGACAAAGATGTCCAAAAGAATTTAAAAAATACCAAACCCACCTTAAAATCTTGATTTATTTTTTATTATTGATTTTTAGAGAAAGAGGAAGGGAGAAAGAACAAGAGAAACATCGATCCCTTGTTCCACCCATCTATGCAATCATTGGTTGATTATTGTATGTGCCCTGACTGGGAACAGAACCCGAAACCTTGGCGTACCTGGATGATGCTCCAATCAACTGAGCTACCTGGCCAGGGCCCAAACCCACTTTAAATATGGACATACAAATAGGTTAAAGTACAAAGATGGGATAAAATATTCTATGCAAACACTAATCCAAAGAAAGCTGGACTGGCTGTATTAAAATGAAAATTAAGTATATTTAGGAGAGCTATTACCAGAGATAAAGGCAATATCAATCTTAAATGTGTGTGCACACCCACGCCTTTCCCCTCCCCCTCTTCTTCTCCCCAGGAGTTACCTTTGCCTTTCCCTCTCCTAAGCTCCAAGGGCCCTTCCTATGCCTCTGCACCTTGTTTCCTGAGCCTGCGCAACCCAGCTGGCTTACTTCTACCTCTGTAACTTTCTAAATAAACTTTCCCTTATAATTTGAAAAAAGAAACTGTGTGCATGTAATAGCAGACTTTTTTTTTTTTTTGCATTTATCTTCAGATAGAGCAGGAGGAAGAGTAGGAGGGAGAGAGAGAGAGAAACATCAATGTGAAAGAGACACATCAAGTGGCTGCCACCCACATGACCCCAACCGGTGCCAGGGACAAACTGCAACTGAGGTACGTGCCCTTAGCGGGAACCGAACCTGGGTCTCTCCGGTCCACAGGCCGATGCTCTAACCACTGAGCAAAACTGGCCAGGGCTATAATAGCAGACTTTTAAAAAGTAAAAAAGTAGCCCAGCCGGTGTGGCTCAGTGGTTGAGCATCGACCCATGCAGCAAGAGGTCGCACGTTCGATTCCCGGTCAGGACACATGCCCAGGTTGTGGGCCTGATCCCCAGTGGGGGGCATGCAGGAGGTGGCCAATTGATGTTCTCTCTCATCGATGTTTCTATCTCTCTCTTCCTCTCTCTCTAAAATGAATTTAAAATTTTTTTTAAATGTTTAAACAAATAAATAAATAAATTGGGTGTATCAGTTACTATTTTTTATTGATTTTATAATTTGCGTAACAAATTACCACTCCAAAACTTAGTTGCATGGATTCTGCAGTTGAGGACTTTGGACACAACACAGGGAGTTAGCTTGACACTGTGTGTGATGAGGAATTTGGACAGGGATGACTTGTCACCACTCATGAATTTTGGGGCCCTTTCCTGGAAGACTCACTTGTCTGACAGTTCCTGCTGTTCCTCTTCATCCGGGACTTTCCTGTGGTCTCTCTGTGGGGGCTCATTTGGGCTTCTTCACAGCCTGCTGTCTGGCTTTCCCAGAGCAAATGACCCCCAAAGAGTGAGTCAGTGGAAGCTATGGCTCCTTTCCTTAAATTACTGAGCCTGAGAAGCCCCTTCTATTGCACTTGATTCTTTATCACCAAGGCTGGCCCATATTCAAGGGGCGGGCAATTAGATTCTACCTTTTGTGGAAGGAGCGTTACAGAATTTACTGAGGTGCCTAGGATTCTGGTTATCCCAGTGGTCATGACCCAAGTGTCCACATTTGCCAGGTTGCCCAGGGAAGCAAAAGTGATCTGTCAACCTAAAAATAACAGGTCTTTCAAAGTGAGAGGCAATAAGCATTTATTGAGATCAATAAGAATAGCTACTTGGGACACACTAATTCAGCCAGAACCAGTGTGTTCTGACGAGGAGACAAAGGCAGTGGTATTTATGAGACAGGGAAGTGGAACAATTACATCATAGAAGGAAGGCAGATAACATAACATAATGATGGCAATTCTAAACATTGTTTTTACATTTCAGTCCAGTCATCATAACTGCTTTCTTGTTCTTTGCAACAGTTTTTTGTTTTTTGGGTTGTTTTTTGTTTTGTTTTGTTTTGTTTGGTGTTAGGCATAGACTAGGGATATAACTTTATTTTTTCAAATAAGTAGCCCATTTTCATAATACAGTGCTTTGAATAGGCAAGCCTTAACCCACTGATTTGAAATCCAAGCTTTATTACAAATGGAATTCTTATGTATATTTTGACTACTTTTTTTCTTTTCTTTTTTTAAACTTACCTTTATTGTTGAATGTATTACAGATGTCCCCCCCTTTTTTCCCCATTGACCACCTCCTCCCCAATCCTGCCCCCCTCTTACATTCCCCACACTGTTGTCTGTGTCCATTGGTTATGCATATATGCATAGAAGTTCTTTGGTTTATCTCATCCCACCCTCCCTCCCCGCTTCCCTTTGAGGTTCATCAGTCTAACAAACAATTTGTAGTTCTTAATCCCTTCATCTTTTTCACCTATTCCCCCAGCCCCTCCCATCTGGCAACCAACAAAAAGTTGTCTGTATCTATGAGTCTGTTTCTGTTCTGCTTGTTCATTTTGTTTGTAGATTCAATTGTTGATAGATATGTATTAATTGCCATTTTATTGTTCATATTTTTGTTCTTCTCCTTCAAGAAGACCCTTCAACATTTCATATAATACTAGGTTGGTGGTGATGAACTCCTTTAGCTTTTTCTTATCTGGGAAACTCTTTATATGCCCATCAATTCTAAATGATAGCTTTGCAACATAGAGTAATCTTGGTTGTAGGTTGTTGCTTTTCATCACTTTGAATATCTCTTGCCAGTCCCTTCTGGCCTGCAAAGTTTCTTTTGAGAAATCAGCTGACAGTCTTATTTATGGGAGCTCCCTTGTAGGTAACTAACTGCTTTTCTCTTGCTGCTTTTAAGATTCTCTCTTTGTCTTTAACCTTTTGCATTTTGATGTTGATGTGTCTTGGTGTGGACCTCTTTGGATTCATCTTGTTTGGGACTCTCTGTGCTTCCTGGACTTGTATGCCTGTTTCCTTCACCAAGTTAGGGAAGTTTTCTGTCATTGTTTTTTCAAATAGGTTTTCAATTTCTTGCTCTCTCTCTTCTCCTCCTGTGCTGACATGTTTATACCCCCATAATTGATGATTGGTAAATTATTGTGCTGACTTGTTTATAGCTCCCTGAACCAAGAAATTGTTGGGAGCCAGCTACACGTCTGACATAGAGTCCATGGAGCCTGGCGGTCTTGAGTCAGAGACTAGACCTCATGCACAATCTCAAGGAATTAGGCATGCATTGTGTTTGTGCAGCTTGGGGCTAAGTGTGACCCAATGTACCTTGAAATACCTGAGATAACAGACTGGGTGTTCCTGGGTGGGCCTGGGTGTTCCTGTTATTTGCAAGGCAAACTAATTCTATACAGCATTGTTGTAGCCCTGGGCATTATATCAAGAAGATCCTGTTTTCTTATATCATTAAACTTTTGCTGTAAGGTATAAAAGGCAAGTAATAAAGCATATCGAGGCTGATTCCAAAGACTCTGTCACAGGGGTGTTCGGAATCAGACGCTGGCCAGCTAATAAACGGTTCTTATTTGGATTTCAATTCTCTAGTGGTCTTTCTTTGACTCTGTTGCACCACAACACTTCTGGCACACCCATGATGTGAATGTTGGCACGCTTGAAGTTGTCCTAAAGGCTCCTTACATTATCTTCATTTTTTTTGGATTCTTTTTTCTTTTTGCTGTTCTGATTGGGTGTTTTTGCTTCCTTATATTCCATATCGATGGTTTGCTTCTTGGCTTTACCTACTCTACTATTGATTCCCTTGTAAATTATTCTTTATTTCAGTTAGTGTATCCTTCATTTCTGACTGGTCCTTTTTTATGTTGTTGATGTTCTCACTAAGTTTGTTGGAGTTCTCCTTAAGTTCCTTGAAGTTCTCACTAAGTTCCTTGAGCTACGAAATTAAAGAAGAAGCCACATGGAGACTGGTAGGAGGGGCAGAGACACGGACAGGCTGGTCCCACACCCACATGTGGCAGATAAAAATCATGAGGATACCTTGGCTCTGAAGGTCCTCCCTGAGGAGTGAGGGGTCCCCATCCCACACCAGGCTCCCAGCTCAGGGTTTCAAGTGCTGGGAAGAGAAGTCCCCATCACTTCTAGCTGTAAAAACCAGTGGGAACTGAGGCTTAGGGAGGCTGAGGCTGCTGGAGCCCCAGGCAGTTCCTCTTAAAGGGCCCCTGCATGGACTTACTTGGACACGCACCCTCCAGATTCCAGCATGGAGGAGGCAGCTTGAAAGTCACCAGAGACATACAGTGAAGAACTGAGTTGTTTAGCATCAGGGCGAGAGCTGGAGGGGCAGCTTTCTCCCAGACAGACGTGCTGGCAGAGGCCTTTGTTCCTTTGGTGAGCCCTTCCCTGGGACAGCAGACAGCTGCCATGTCTGGGACTCCAGCAACCTGGCTCACACTGTTTGCCCCGCCCTAGGGATTCCCTGAGGCCCTGCCCCACCCAAATTTCGAGCCCACCCAACCTGTTTCAATGGCTTTACCATAGGATTGACCTGTCTTAGATCCTGCTTCAGATTTTCCTAAAATCTCTCAAACAAGCAGCATCTGGTCTCAGCGAGCCCCATACCTCTCGGTAAGTGGCCCCAGGCCTGGCACTAGAAGCAGCCAGCCTTGGTTCACAACTTGGCTTTTCCTGGGCACCTCCAAGCCCAGCACAAGCAGCAGCCATCAGCAGATCACTTTGTAGCTTATGCCGGGTGGCCTCGGATAGAACACAGGCAGTGGCTGACCTTGCCGTAGAGCCAGCACACACAGTGGACAGCTTCAGACCACATCAAAACACAACCACCCAACCACCTCCACAAGTGACACACTCAATGAGTGGATTCAGTGGGTACCAGAACCCTGCTGAAGTAAGTCTTGCTTTGTGTGGTGGGCTCCTACACAGATGATCCTCCAAGGTAGTCAGAGGCCAGTGGTCAGTGGGCACAGCCATTCCTTGCAGCTGATCAGCCTGAGTAAATCCCTCCCATTGACATGCCAACAGCAATCAAGACTCAATTACAACAGAAGGGTGGACAGTCCACACTAGGGGTGCACCTCGAGGGCCCAGCTAGGGTGATCAAGGAGGATGTGCCACTGGACCCTACAGGACACTTACTACAACAGGCCACCCTATGAAGCCTAGGAGACATAGCAACTCTACCTAATAAATAGAAACAAACACAAGGAGGCAGTCAAACTGAGGAGACAAAGAAATATGTCCCAAATGAAAGAACAGAACAAAACTCCAGGAAAAGAACTAAACAAAATGAAGATAAGCAATCAATCAGACGCAGAGTTCAAAACACTGCAACAGGTTGGTTTTTTTTTTTTTTTTTTTTTTTTTTTTGCAAGGCACACGGTTATGTTGCCCTGTTTTAACATTCCAAAGATTTGAGGTACAAGAAGTGCATGGCAGCTCCAGCTCCATTTCAAAGTGGTTCTGTTTATATTATTGTTTGCAGATCATAACAAGGAAATACTCAACAATGAACTGACATTCCCCACCTGCCCTCCAATATTGCTCTTGGCTGAAACCAGCTCTCTATTTTCCCTAAGCTCACCATTGATTTGATGGTCAGCCTCTCTGGTAGCCCATTATAAATAATTGACAACACAAGGCAAAGCATTTGCAAAGCGTGATTGCAAGTCTTGCAGAAGAGGCAGGATCTCATGCAGCCATTATAAGAATGTAGAAAAACTGTTTGAATCACAAGAAATTATTAGCAAATGTGGATGTGACAGAGTTAGACCAGGTAATAAACAGAAAAGAGAAAACAGTAAGTATGTAATAGTTACTTCAATAAGGAATGGTTTGAGGATGAATAAACTGCTACATATTCACACAATGGGATTTTAAATGGCTGTTAAAATGACTGTAGCAACACACAACACTATGAATGAATCTTAGCAATGTAATAATAAGTGAAAAAAAGTACCAAAAGAAGATAATATAGTTAAAAAACAACCATAGATATATATTAAACACAGATATACACTTTATAGGACTATATATAGATATAATAAAACTATAAAATTGTATAAGAAAACTACATAAGGAAAGGAAAGAAATGATGGAGTTAGAATTCAGGGTGATGATCACCTTGGGCCAGGGGAGAAAGCAAGATGGGTTGGGCAGAAAGTTAGATCAGAATTACTGACAAGATCCTCATTTTATTCTGGGTGGAGGATTTGAGGGTAACTGTTACATTATTTAAAAGAACCGATACTTGAAAAGTAAATAACAGAGAGCCATGCATGAAGCAATGAGGAATATGTCACGCACCAAGGATTACAATAAGGCTAACTGTGAGCAGATGAGGTACGATAAAAAATAAAATAAAAACAAGGATGGTAATAGCATTTACTCATAAAGTTGCTGTGAGGATGAAATGAGTTCTCTATTTAAAACATTCAGAATAGCCATGGCTGGTTTGGCTCAGCGGTAGAGCGTTGAACTGTGGACCAATGAGTTGCGGGTGTGATTCTGGTCAAGGGCACATACCTGGGTTGCAGTTCGTCCCCTGCCCGGGTCAGGGTCGTGCAAGAGGCAACCAGTTGATGTGTCCCTCTCATGTCAATGTTTTTCTCTCTCTCCCTTTCTCTCCCTCTCTCTCTACCTGAAGATAAATAGAAAAATATCCTCAGGTGAGGATTAAAAAAAACACAAAAACATTCAGAATAGTGCCTGGAACTTAGTAGCACTGTACCATTAGTATTTTTGCTATCGTTATTTTTACTTTATGGCAAAGCTGCAGGGAGGGAGCAGGACCTCACAAGGGATGTCTGGGTATTGAACTGGGAAAGGACTAGACCCCAAGTTTAAGGAACTCCCTCATAACCAAATTTGAGTCAGGGTCCTCTGAGCCCAATCTTGGACTCCGTCCTTGGCCGGCTTGGTCTAGTTTTAGGAAGAATCCTGCTGAGCGTGTTAAGTGAAAATCCCCACCCTTGTTATCTGCTCACCCTGGCCTGCCTTCAGCAAGCATCCTCCTCGCCTTGATGTTTCCTCTCGGTTATTTTCCATCCATGTATCCCCACCCTGCTACTTAGCTATAACTCTCTCCACTTGTCCTTATGTAGAGTTGGGCCTGATTTCTCTCCCCTACTACAATACCTCCATTGTATAGACCCCTTTGAATAAAGTCATCCTTACTGTCTTCAACAAGTGTCATGAATAATGTTTTCTCTAACACCCCCCAAACTCAGTATAGATACCTACAACTCACATGGGGCTAGAAGCAGGAGCTGGTGGGCTTGCCCAAGGCATCTGTCAGCACCCCGCTAAGGGCCACGGGAGAGGGGCTGGCCACTGTTTCTGGCACTAGGTTCTACATCTGGATTCTGAGCATCTCTGAGAGCCAGAGGAGCCCCAGTGATAAAAGAGATTGGATCTCCTTCTAACCTGGCAGTATCAGGCCAATTTAATTAGTGTGTGTGTGTTTTAATGAAAATGGATACTTTGTATATATATATATAAGCTTGAGTTCTTAGAGACAAACCTTCTACATTTTCTTGTAAAACATCCATCAACTTAAAAGAAAGCTACTAAGATAATTTATAATGTCTTCTTACATCCTTTTCCTTGCCTTTGTATACCACAGTATGAATTTGTACCCTTATTGAACACTCTAATGCAAGAAGTGGCTTTATTATTTAAAAAATATATATTTCTTAAAATATTTGTATTGATTTCGAGAGAGAGAGGAAATGAGAGGGAGAGCTAGAAACACTGATGAGAGAGAAACATCGACTGGCCGCCTCCTGCATGCCCCCCACTGGGGATTGGGCCCACAACCTGGGCATGTGCCGTAACCGGGAATCAAACCAGTGACCTCTTGGTGCATGGGTCGACGCTCAACGACTGAGCCACACCGGTCGGGCCTATTTTATGTATATATTTTTTAAAAATAATGTAAAATTGGCCCTGGCCAGTTTGGCTCAGCGGTTAGAGCATCGGCCCACAGACCAGAGTCGCAGGTTCGATTCTGGTCAAGGTCGTGTACCTCAGTTGCGGCTCAGTCTCCAGCCCTGGTCAGGGTTATGAGTGAGACAACCAGTCAATGTGTCTCTCTTACATCGATGTTTCTCTCTCAATCGCTCTCTCCCCCCCTCCCCCTCCCTCTCTCCCTCCCTCCCTCCCACTCTATCTGAAGATAAATGGAAACATATCCTAAGGTAAAGATTTGGAAATAATAATAATAATAATGTAAAATCTGACTCAGCCCTCTTCCTCAAGGAGCTAAGAGAGAAATTCTATCTCAGTCAGGTTTTTTTTCTTTTCACTCCCCATCTTCCCTCCCCCTTGCTGGGAACTCCCAAGTTCAGCAAATCTTGGAATCTCAGGGAAGGGCCTGGACTTCAGGCTGTTGTCATCACTGTGAGAAGCTTCATGTCCAAGTGTCAGTTGTCTCATTGCTCATAGCCCCAGAGGCTGTGGCTTACAGCTCAGTTCCCATGTCCATGCAGCCAACCCAATTAGACATCCTGTCCCTCCAGGGTCTGGGAGGGAGACAAACACAGGCTCCAAGGGGGGAAGAACCAGACACCTCTCTATTCCCTCAAGGGCAGGGAAATCCCGCTTGCTGTAGGGGCTGGCATCCATTTCTTCTTCAGCTTTTCAAGTCAGTGTCCCCCACCCACCCACATAATCTAGATCTCTGCCTTTGAGAGCTTCGATTGTCCGAAACTCTCTAAAGGGGAAAGAGATGGGCAGCCTTTTTAAACCCACAAAGAGAAAATGCTTGTCATACTTTGGGAGTGAATCAGCCGACAAGCAGGGAAACCAGCTTCACTTCTGATGAGGTCATTCTGACAGTAAACCACACTGCCGCGTACAAAGTCCTCATGATCTGACTCCGAGCCAGCTTTCCAGGGGCGTCTCTGAGCTTTCCTTCTCATGTATGCAATGTTCTCACTTGCTCAAATACTTTTTCTCCCCTTCTCCAGCTGGCTCACCCCTACTCATTGCTCAAAGTCATTTGAATCCTCAGAGAAAAGGTGTCAGGGCTCTAGGTTGGCCTTTCTTTTGTGGTCATAAACTGACTGCACACCAGTATTCTCTTGGCCTTTCTTTTGTGGTCATAAACTGACTGCACACCAGTATTCCCAGCAGGGGTGTGCCAGGAAGCTCTCCTCCATGTTTGTCTCTTTCACAGGAAGGAAACCATTTCCAGACCCCCCCACCCCGCCCCAGCAGTCTTCCCCTCATGGCTCGTTGGTCAACACTGGGCCACGTGGCTACCCAGAGGCCAGCGAAGCAAGTTCCTGGCAAAGCTGAGTACGACTGCCATATTGGTTTAGACAAATCCTGCTTTATGCCCAGACTGGGAACACAGTTGCCTCCCCCTCTAAAACATGAGTCCTCTTGACAAGGAAGGAGGAAGGAAATGGCTACTAAAGTCTACCATAGAGATCTTGTTCCATTAACTATCCCTTCTGCTTCATGAACACGGCAGGAACTAATGCTATCTGTTTGTCCCTTCTTCCACAGAAGTAGAACTGTTAGATATACAGATGGTCGGCCAGAATGTCTGCCTTTCCCAGACTCCCTTGCAGCTGAGTGTGGCCACGTGACCGATTTCTAAGCATATAACCACCAAGTGTTATGTAGAAAGTCACATCCTCCCTTTCCCTCATCCTGATGGCTGGAATGTGGACGTGGTGGGGAGCCACACTGGATCAACCGGGCCAGGACATGATGGAGTATAGAGACAGGAGCCCAGGCCCCTGAGAATTTCACAGAGCTGAGCTGCCACTCCAGCTTCAGCTTCTACAGGAGGAAAACTGTAAACTTCTATCATGTTTAAAACACTGTTATCTTGCAGCCACGTTTATATCCTAATAATACAACTCCCTCCAATGCTCTGCCTATAAGCATGCTCCCACCTCAAACAATCTCTTCCTTGACCCTGTGTTTCTTCTCATTTACAGTCAGTTCTGTGTTAGTCAGAGTAAGCAACAGATACTGCCTCCTGGCTGATTTAAGCAGAAAAGGCAGCTCATAGGCTTGTGGAAAGGGCTAGAGACACATCAGTTATTTATTGTCACAATAATGCCACATAAACAACCACAAAAAAACCTCAGTGGCATTTAACATGAAGAGCATTTAGTTCACAAGTCTGTGAGGTTCAGCTTGTCTGGGGCTGTGCTGAGCTGGGCTGGTCTCAGCTGGACTCACTCAAGTGTCTGGGGTTGGTTGGCTGGAGAGCTCTGCTGGTTTTGGCTGAGCTCATTCATATATCTGAAGCTCAACTGGCTGTTGGCTGGCTAGGATGGCTGCAGCTGGGATAACTCAAGGAGACTTGGCCCAGCGCCACATGACGCTCACCACCCAACAGGCCAGCCACGATATGCTCTAATGGCAACGGCAGAGGACAACAGTGAGAGTGCTATAGATTGAATGTGTGTTTCCCCAAAATTCGTATGTTGAAAACCTAATGCGGAAGGTGATGATATCAGAAGGTGGGGCCTTTGGGAAGTGATTACATCACAAAGGTGGAGCCCTCATGAATGAAATCAGTGTCCTTATAAAAGACGTCCCAGAGGGATCTCTTGCTCCTTCCACTATGTGAGGACACAATGAGAACTCAGCAGTCTGCAACCTGGAAGAGAGCCTCTACCAGAACGCAGCCATGGTAAAGGCTTGCTAGCATCCTGATCTCGGACCCCCCGCCTCCAGAATGTGAGAAACACATTTCTGTTGTTTATCAGCCACCCAGTCAGTGGTATTTGCTGTAGCAGCCCAAACGGACGAAGACAAAGAGCAAGTCCAATCACACAAGTGCTTTCCACACCTCTGTGTAAATAAATGGATGTTTGCTAACTAACCTCCATTGACCAAAGCAAGACACAAGAGTGAGTCCAGAGTCAATGTGGGAAGGTCTGGCAAGATAAAATGGATGCAGGGAGAGGTGATGAATTGAGGCCATTGATGCACTCAACCTACCACACCACATTCAGAGGTTTTGCTTACAGGGTAGTAGCCAACAACACACCACAGAGCTGAGCCACTGAAGACACTGGTGCTGCCACTGATAAGCATGTGATGCCTGCCATGGTCACGCTGAGAGACCTTTTAGCACCAGGCCCTGGGTGTTGCTGCCACACTGGCACTGCCCACCAAAAGAATGGATTTTTTCTGTTTCTACTTCTTTGCGCTACAGGCCCCTCCTGATTCAAAGTCTAGGCTGGACAGGTTTTACTAGCAGAGCCTATGGCATGAGCACATGACTTAGTTCACAAGGAAGCGGGGGAAGTGAGGGAGGAGCTGGCATTTTCAGCTGGAATACTGGGAGGTGGGCTCCGCTCCCCACAAAGTTTCGTAGAAAACTGTCCATACATGGGAAAGGGACTTATGTCATGGGCAGCTAAAAAACCAAAACAGAACAAGGAGGAAGAGGAAGAGGAGGAAGTAGAGGAGGAGGAGCAGGAGGAAGAATATACTAGCCTCTCATTCTCTTCACAGCTAAGCTTCTTAAATACCCCTAGTTCACTTTTCTCCTCTTCCATTTCACTCTGTAGGAATTAGTTATAGCCACACTAATAATGCAAAATGCAGTGGTTTACAACCACAAGCATCTATTTTTCTCACTCATGCTTCAGATTGCAGATGGCTGGGTTTGGTTCTAGGCTTCAATTGGGCATCTGTCTGCTCCACACATCTCTTGCCCCCCTTGGACCAGCAGCTCCCCAGGGTATGTTCTCATGCTGAATGGTAGGAGTGCAGGAGAATGAGTGGCAACATGTGATGCCTTTTAAGGTACATCACTTTTGCTCACGTTCCATTGGCCATAAGTCTAGCAGGGAAATATACTCCATCCACTCTCGTGTACTGCGAGGTCATGTGGCGAGGAGTGAAGGTGTGAGAAGAATAATCCAGTCTGTCACAACTCTTCATCTGGCTTCTGACCCTGCTGAGCCATCTGAGTCAACAATAACCCAACAACTGCCAAATCAAACAGACGGTTTTCAGACGATAAGGAGGCAGGCATGTGCCACCTAACGCAATACCTTTTAGGCCGTGGTTAGGAGTTTGGACTTCATTCTGAGAGTAGGGAAAACTATTTAATAATTGGCTATGCTACCACTGTGGTCTTTTTACAACGCAGATCCGGTCAGTCGTGCCCCTACTAAACTTTCAGTGACTGTCTCATCGCCCAGAGGAGAAGGAACCACAATCCTTATGTGGCATTAGAAGTCCACCACGATAGGCCCTGTTCCAATATCTGCCGTCACTGCACCTCAATCCTTATACTCTTTGTTCTTACCATGTTGACCTAGTTATGGTTTAATTTAGTGTGGATTCTCCCAGAAGCTGATCCTGAGACAAGGATTTGAGTGCAAGTGGTTTATTTGGGAGGTGATGGAAACACCGGTGGGGAAGGGGTGAAAAGTGATACAGAAAAGGAAGGCAGCTCATAAAGGGCGAGCTGTTAAGCAACTACCACAGTGGACACCAGGAGCTTAATCTTGTAAAGAAACTGGGAAACACGTGCCTCAGAATTAGCTCATCTGAGGGGTGAGGGAGCTGGCATATTTGTACACCGTCTCCTGAGAGTCGTTGGTTGAGGGCTGCTCCCGGGAGGAGTTACTTCCTAGGCCCTTCTAGTATGCCGTAAGTGTGGGGAGTGTGGTTTTCTGCAGTTCTGGGGAGTGGGGGAAGCGCCTTCTGGCAAAGAGCACACGGAGAGGTGGAGGGATGTGCGTGAGGCACTGCCAGCGTCTCCTACACACACGGCTTCTCTTGTGAAGTCACATAGTTCCATAAATGTTTCAGCCTTCTACCTAGGATGCGTTTCCCTCCCCGTCTACCTGCTCAACTCCTAAACATCCTTCAAGACCTTTCCCAGCTTCCTAAATACAGAAGACCATGCCTCACTGTTTTTCTAAGGACATAGTACACACCTGTCTCTATTTTTTTTTAATATATTTTTATTGATTTTTAGAGCATGAAGAAGGGGGAGGGAGAGAGAGAATGAAACATTGATGAGAGAGAAACATCGATTGGCTGCCTCCTGCATGATCTCAACCAGGGCTGGGGATCGAACCTGTAACCCAGGTACGTGCCCTTGACCAGGAATCGAACCTGAGACCCTACAGTCCATGGGCCGATGCTCTAATCACTGAGCCAAACTGGCCAGGGCTAGATGCTTTTTATATCAAAGGAGCACAAAACCAAGAGGTAAGAAACCTGAGTTCCTGATCATCTTTGCTATTGACTAGCTTGAGTGTCCTTGGGCGAGTTACTTCCTCTCTGAGCTTTAGACTCCTCATTTGTAAAACGACCCTGAATGTCCCTGACAGTTATTAAGGGGCTCTGTAAGAATATCTCTAGAAGGATGACACACAAGGAATTGCAACAGTGAAGGAAAAATGGGTGGCTATGGGCCAAGGATGTGAGGGAGACCAACTTTCTCTTCATATCTTATATTAGTTTCCTAGAACTGCTGCAACAAATTGCCACAAATTTGGTGGCATAAAACAACAGAAATCTGTTCTCTCATAGTTTCAGAAGCTGGAATACCAAAATCAAAGTGTTGACAGGGTCACACGCCCTCTGAAAGCTTTTGGGGAGAATCTTTCCTGGCCTCTGCCGGGTTCTAGTGGCTTGAGGCATTCCTTGGCCTGTTGCTTAATCAGTCCCTCTGCCTTCATGGCCACACTGCCTCCTCCTCTTCTGTCTGTGTCTTCTCTTTCATAAGGACACCTGTCACTGGATTTATGGTCCAACTGGGTAAACCAGGATGATCTCATCTCAAAATTCTTAACTTAATTGTATCTGCAAAGACCCTTTTTCCAAATAAGGTAACATTCACAGGTTTCAAGGATTTCAGTGTGGACATACCTTTGTTTTGGGTGTGTGTGTGGGGGGGTCACCATTCAACCTACTACATACCTATTTGTATGTTTTGAATTAGTAGCATGTACAGATTTATGAAAGAAAGGAAGGAAAGAAGAAAGGAAAAAAGAAAGACTTATATGTGACTGAACCCATCTTAAAATTTTTACCTTTCTGCCTCATGTTCAACCCAATTCTGTTCTTATAGAATCTGGCTTTGAAACATCGCCTCCCAACCCCCCGCCCCAATTTTTATTTACTGTTAAAACTGTGTTCTAGGAAATGAAAATGGGAACTCTCATCCTATGCAGTGAAAGAGGGAAGTACTAAAAACACTTTGAAAAACAATTGGATTCTATTTTGCGAAGTTGAACATATACGTACACTCCAGACCAGCAATTCCACTCCCACATCAACATCCTAGAGAAACCTTTCTGCGTGTCCACTTAGCCTGGAGACATGGAGAAGAATGTTCACAGCAGCACAAAATGTGAAACAACCAAATGCCCATCAGTAGTAACATAAACCGTGCTATTTATAAAATGGAATATCATACAGCAGTGAAAACGAGTGAACTATAGCTACACGCATTGACATGGCTAAATCTCAACACCATACTGTTGTTTAAAAGAAACAAGCAACAGGATCTAAGATGGCTGCAGAGCAGGTGGAAGTCACACACCTCCCTCCTAGCACCAAACTGGATTTACAGCTAAAACACAGAGCAATCAACCTGAATGAACAACTGCAGGACACCCGAACAGGAGTATTATATCCAAGGATATACAGAAGAAGTTACACAGAGACTGGTAAGAAGGGCAGGGGCGCAGAGAGGGCTGGTCCCTGTACCTAGGTGTGGCAGCTGATAAGCTAAAGGGATATCTTGGCTGCAAAAGTACCCCCTGAGGAGAGTGGGGTCTCAGCCCCACACCAGGACCCCTGAACCAGAGTACCTGGGCCAAGAAGAGGAGCCCATATAAGATCTGGCAGCAAAAATCAGCGGGGACTCTGTCCTGTGGAAAGAGGAGGGAGTCTGCTGGAATCCCAGGTGTTCTCCTTGAAGGGCCAACACACAGGAGCTTGCTCTTGGGCGCTCACTCGGGGCTCTGACAGAGGGAAGGAGACTCAGGGCATATGGAAGCCATAAAGAGAAGAATTGGGTGGGGTGGTTCCAGAGAGAGATCTAGAGGGTTGGCTACTGAGGTCTTGGTCCTGAGTCAACATCCCACACCGCCCTCAGGCACCATCTTCCAGGTCTGGGCACTCCTATTCTTATAGCATCAGCTGCAGAAAGCACACTAACCCAGTCCTCCAAAGACTGGTGACACCACTCAGCCAAGCTTGACTCTGGCAGAAGGGACTGTTGGCTGCACCCAACAGCGACCTGAGGTGTGCTCTTTTACTGGAGAAACTATAGTCAGGCTCTCAGATATTCATTGATCTCAGTGGTTTTGGAGCAAGGGCCAACCTTTTCCCCCTCCCATGGGTTGGGTAGGCACCCCCCCCCCAGTGGAAGACTCCCTTGTCAGTGTCTCTGGCAGCATGAAGCTGTGGAGCGAGAGGCAACATGCAGCTCCCCTTTCACGGTCCTGCACCACCCCCAACAAAGGGCTGCCTTGATTTGCAGTCCCAAATCCTGCTGGCCCCATCCTGCTAAGCTCAGTTCTGTGGGGGGAAGGGTATGCAGCTCAGAGCTAGGACCTTTAGCACCACCCCCTCAGAGGCTTCCATCAGGGTCTCTGGTAACATGCTGCAGAGCTCTAGGGGGAGGCAAGAAGCTCTCACTGCTCCTGAGGGCCAGCGCCACCCCTAGAGGAGGGCTGCCTTGATCTGTTTCCAAGCCAGTCCTGCTGGCACTGTCCTGCTGCATGCAGCACCGCAGAGGGAAAGGGGTGCAACTCAGAACTAGGACATTCAGCATAACCCCCTTAGAACCTCCAGTCAGGGTCTCTGGTGGTGCACTGCTGAGCTAGGGGGAGGCAAGCAGCTCAATCCCCTCCTGAGGGCCAAGAGTCAGTGCCACCCCCAGTGGAGGGCTGCCTTGATTTGTTCCTCCAAGTCCCACGGCGAGGAGGGAGCAGGAAGCACAGCTCAGAGATGGGACCTTTGGAATGTGGCTCCATCAGAGTCCCTGAGGTCGTGGCTGTGGAGCCAGGTGGAGGAGGCGGGCCCCTTGCTCCCCTCACACGGACCAGTGCCACCACCAACAGAAGACTGCCTTGATCTGTTTTCATAAGCCCCATTGGCCCAGTCGTGCTGGGCTTCGTTTCGTGGGAGGAAGGGGGTTCTGCTCAGAGCCGGGACATTCAGAATGTATCTACCTCAGAGGCTGCAATCTAGAGCTCGAGCAGGTGTGGCTACAGAGCTAAGGAGAGGAGTGCAGCTTGCCACCTTGCCACGGCCCAGCCGGTGCTACCCCCATTGGAAGGCTTTCTTGATCTTTTTGCCTGAGTCCCGGTGACCCTGTCCTGTCCTGCCGAGCTTATTCCTGCAGTGGGGACAGCTGGCTGCACCCAACCTGAACCTGTGGTGTGCTCCTCCTGGGGGAGCCAGAGTTGGAGACCCTGGCAGAGACTGAATGGTATGGCTCTGGAGTAGGGCCTACATTCTTCCCATTGAGTGCTGGACCACACTGCTCCCCAAGTAGGGGACCCACTAGCCATGTCCTCCTGACCTGGTCACCTCAACCTAAACGACAAAGGTTAAAGACAAAGAGAGAATATTAAAAGCAGTAAGAGAAAGACAGTTATCTATAAGAAAGTTCCCATAAGACTGTCAGCTGATTTCTCAACAGAAACATTCAGGCTAGAAAGGACTGGCATGAAATATTCAAAGTGATGAAAAGCAAGAACCTACAGCCAAGACTACTTTATCCAGCAAGGCTATCATATAAAAATGAAGAAGAAATGAAGAGTTTCCCAGACAAGAAAAAGCTGAAGAAGTTTGTTACCACCAAATCAGCATTACAAGAAATGTTAAAGAGCCTTCTTTGTCCGGCTGGTGTGGCTCAGTGGTTGAGCATCAGCCCATGTACCAAGAGGTCGCCGGTTTGATTCCTGGTCAGGACACATGCCCAGGTTGTGGGCCAAATCCCCAGTGGGGAGCATGCAGGAGGCGGCCAATCGATGTTCTCTCTCATCGAAGTTTCTATCTCTCTCTCCTTCTCACTTCCTATCTCTCTAAAATCAATAAAGGAAAAAAAAAATTTTTTAAAAAAGAGCCTTCTTTAAGAAGAATAAGAAGAAAAAACAAAACAGAGGAACACAGTTAAAAGAATAAAATGGCAATAAATATGTATCTATCAATAATCACCTTAGCCCTGGCCAGTTTAGCTCAGTGGTTAGAGTGTTGGCCCACAGACCAGAGAGGCCTAGGTTCGGCTCCCGCTAGGGGCACATACCTCAGTTGCAGTTTGTCCCTGGCCCCGGTTGGGGTCGTGTGGGTGGCAATCACTCGATGTGTCTCTCTCACATCGACATTTCTCTCTCTCTCTTCCTCCCCCTCTCCCTCCCACTCTATCTAAAGATAAAAGTGCAAAAATGTCTTTGGGTGAGAATAAAATAATAATAATAATAACAATAATAATAATCACTTTAAATGTAAATGACTTAAATGCTCAAATCAACAGATATAGGGTAGCTGAATAGATAAGAAAACATGACCCATACATATGCTCTCTACAAGAGATCCACCTCAGAACAAAAGATACACAAAGACTAAAAGTAAAGAAATGGAAAAAAACATTTCATGCATATGGAAATGAAAAAAAAAAAAAAAAAAACTAGGGTAGCAATACTTATATCTGACAAAATAGACTTTTAAAAAAGGCTATAGTGTCTGGCTGGTGTGGCTCAGTGGTTGAGCGTTTACCCATGTACCAAGAGGTCACCAGTTGGATTCCCACTCAGGACACATGCCCAAGTTGTGGGCCTGATCCCTAGTGGGGGGCATACAGGAGGCAGCCAATTGATGTTTTCTCTCATTGATGTTTCTATCTCTCTCTCTCCCTCTCACTTCCTCTCTCTCTAAAAAATCAATAAAGGAAAAAAATTTTTTAAAAGGCTACAGTAAGAGACAAAGAAGGACATTACATAATGACAAAGGGAACAATCTGACAAGAGGCTATAACCCTTGTTAACACTTATGCACTCAACATAGGAGCACCTAAATATGTAAAGCAAATCTTGATGAAAATAAAGGGAGAGATTGACAGTAATACAGTCATAGCAGGGGATTTTAACACCACATTGATATTAATGGATAGATCTTCCAGACAGAAAATCAACAAGAAAATGGCAGCCTTAAATGACACACTAGAACAGATAGATTTAATTGACATCTTCAGAGCATTTCAGCCCAAAACAGCAGAACATACATTATTTTCAAGTGCACACGAAACATTTTTTGGATAGACCACATGCTAGGACACAAAACAAATCTTAATACATTTAAAGAGATTAAAATCATATCAAGCATCTTCTCTGACCGTAATGGTATGAAACTAGAAATCAATCACAAGAAAAAAAAACGGAAAAACATACAAAGACATGGAGGCTAAATAACATTTTATTAAACAATGACTGGGTTAACAATGAGATTAAGGAATAAATCAAAAGATACCTTGAAACAAATAAAAATGAAAACACAACAACCCAAAATCTATGGGACACAGCAAAAGCAGTCCCAAGAAGGAAATTTTTAGCATTACAGGCCTAGCTCAAATAACAATAACAATCTCAAATAAACAATGTAACTTTACATGTAAAGGAACTTGAGGGAGGAAAAAAAAAGCAAAGCCCAAAGTGAGTAAAAGTGAGTAGAAGGAAGGAAATAATAAATATCTGAGCAGAAATAAACAAAATAGAGTCTTAAAAAAAACCCCAAAATATCAATAAAACCAAGAGCTGGTTCTTTGAAAATATAAACCAGATTGACAAACCTTTAACTAGACTCATCAAGAAAGAGAGAAGGAGGACCCAAATAAATAAAATCAGAAATAAAAGAGGAGAAGTAACAACTGACACCAAAGAAATGCAAAGGATTCTAAGAAAATATTACAAACAACTATATGCCAACAAATTGGACAATCTGGAGGAAATGGATAAATTCCTAGAAACATACAATCTTCTAAAACTGAATCAGAGCCCGGCTGGTATGGCTCAGTGGTTGAGCGTCGACCCATGCACCAGGAGGTCACCGGTTCTATTTGGCCCAGGTTGTGGGCCAAATGGGGGCATGCAGGAGGCAGCCAATCGATGTTCTCTCTCATCAATGTTTCTATCTCTCTCTCCCTCTCCCTTCCTCTCTCTAAAATCAATAAAGGAAAAAATTAAAAAAAAAAAAAAACTGAATCAGAGACTTCCAGTCAAGATGGTAGCATGGGTAAATGCAGTACTCGCCTCCTCCCACAGCCATATCAAAATTACAACTAAACTACAGAGCAACCATCATTCAGAACCACCTGAAATCGAGCTGAATGGAAGTCCTACAACTACGAAATTAAAGAATAAGGCACATCGAGCCCTGGCCAGTTTGGCTCAATGATTAGAGCGTCGGCCCACGGACCAATGAGACTCGGGTTCGATTCCAGCCAAGGGCACGTACCTCAGTTGCAGTTCGTCCCCTGCCCTGGTCGGGTCGTGCAGGAGGTAACCAATCAATGTGGCTCTATCATATTGATGTTTCTCTCTGTCTCTCTCTCTCTCCTTCCCTCCCACTCTATCTGATGATAAATAGAAAGGTATCCTCTGGTGAGGAATAAAAAGAAAAAAAAAAGAATAAGCCACATCAGACTGGTTGGACGGGTGGAGGCCTAGACAGGCTGGTCCCACACCCACATGTGGCAGATAAAAATCGGGAGGGATTCCTAGGCTGGGAAGGTCCTCCCTGAGGAGTTAAGGGTCCCTGTCCCACACCAGGCCCCCCAGCTCAGGGTTCCAGTGCCAGGAAGAGAAGTCCCCATCACTTCTGGCTGTAAAAATCAGCGGAAATTGAGGCTGAGGCTGCTGGAGCCCCTGGCAGTTCATCTTTTGTTTATTCTAAATAAAAGTTCACCCTTATGGAGCACCCTCTATGTTAGAGTACTATTCTAATTTCCACAACATTCTACAAGGTAAGTACTACTTTGAATTTTTTTTTCTTTATTGATTTTAGAGAGAGAGGAAGGGAGAGGAGAGAAAGATAGAAACATTGATGAGAGAGAACATCGATCAGCTGCCTCCTGCATGCTCCCCAGTAGGAATTGGGCCCACAACCTGGGCATGTGCCCTAACCGAGAATCAAACTGGCGACCTCTTGGTGCATGGGTCCACGCTCAACCACTGAGCCACACTGGCCGGGCCAGGCAGTTCATCTTAAAGGGCCCCTTGCACGGACTTACTTGGACCTGCTCCCTCCAGGCTCCAGCATGGGGGAGGCGGCTTGAAAGGTACCAGAGACATACTGGGAAGAACTGAGGTGTTTGGCATTGGGGCGAGATCTCTAGGGCAGCTTTCTCCCAGTCAGACATACTGGTGCAGGCCATTATTCCTTTGGTGAGCCCTTCCCCAATGGGGCAGGCAAACAGCTGCCATATCTGGGACTCCAGCAACCTGGCTCACACTCTTTGCCCCGCCTGAGGATTCCCTGAGGCCCTGCCCCACCCAATTTCAGGCCCACTCAAGCTGTTTCCAGTAGCTTTACCATAGGAATAGCCTGTCTTGGCTTCTGTTTCAGATTTTCCTAAATTCTCTCAAAAAAGCAGCGGCTGGCCTCAGCAAGCCCCATACCTCTCACTAAGTAGCCCCAGGCTCAGCACTAGGAGCAGCCAGCCTTGGTTCACAGCTTGGCTTTGCCTGGGCAACTCCAATCCCAGCACAAGAAGCAGCCATCAGCAGATTGCTTTGCAGCTTATGTCGGGTGGCCCCAGGTAGAACACAGGCAGTGGCTGACCTTGCCCCAGAGCCAGCATACCCAGTGGACACAGCTTCAGACCACATCGAAGCACCACCACCCAACCACCTCCACAAGTGACACACTCAATGAGTGAACTCAGTGGGTACCAGAACCCTGCTGAAGTAAGTCTTGCTCTGTGTGGTGGGCCCCTGCATAGCTGATCCTCCAAGGGAGTCAGAGGCCAGTGGTCCATGGGCACAGCCAGTCCTTGCAGCTGATCAGCCTGAGTAAATCCCTCCCATTGACATGCCAACAGCAATCAAGACTCAATTACAACAGAAGGGTGGACAGTCCACACTAGGGGTGCACCTCGAGGGCAGAGCTGTGGTGATCAGGGAGGCTGTGCCACTGGGCCCTACAGGACACCTACTAAAATAGGCCACCCTAGGAAGCCTGGGAGACATAGCAACTCTACCTAATACATAGAAACAAACACAGGGAAGCAGTCAAAATGAGGAGACAAAGAAACATGTCCCAAATGAAAAAACTCCAGGAAAAGAACTAAACTAAATGGAGATGAGCAATCTAACAGATGCAGAGTTCAAAACATTGGTTATAAGGATGCTCAGTGAACTTAGTGAGGGCCTCAAGAGCATAAAAAAGGACCAGTCAGAAATGAAGAATGTACAGTCAGAAATGAAGGAGGCACTAACTGAAATAAAGAATAATTTACAGAGAATCAACAGTAGAGTAGGTAAAGCCAAGAAGTAAACCATCGATTTTTAATATAAGAAAGCAAAAAACACCCAATTAGAAAAGAAAAGAAAAAAGAATTGTTTAAAAAATGAGGATAGTGTAAGGAGCCTCTGGGACTTCAAGTGTACCAACATTCATATCATCAGTGCCAGAAGGAGAAGAGAGAGAGCAAGAAATTGAAAACCCATTTGAAAACACAATGACAGAAAACTTCCTTAACCTGGGGAAGGAAAAAGACATACAAGTCCAGGAAGCCCAGAGAGTGCCAAACAAGATTAACCCAAAGAGGCCCACACCAAGACACATCATCATCAAAATGCAAAAGGTTAAAGACAAAGAGAGAATTTTTTTAAAAAAATTTTCCCTTTATTGATTTTAGAGAGAGAGGAAGTGAGAGGGAGAGAGAGAAAGAAACATCGATGAGAGAGAACATCGAATTGGCCACCTCCTGCATGCCCTCTACTGGGAATCAGGCCCACAACCTAGGTATGTGTCCTGACTGGGAATCGAACCAGCGACCTCTTGGTGCATGGGTCAACGCTCAACCACTGAGCCACACTGGCCAGACCAAAGAGAGAATTTTAAAAGCAGCAAGAGAAAAGCAGTTAGTTACCTACAAGGGAGCTCCCATAAATAAGACTGTCAGCTGATATCTCAAAAGAAACTTTGCAGGCCAGAAGGGAGTGGCAAGAAATATTCAAAGTGATGAAAACCAAGAACCTGCAACCAAGATTACTCTAGCCTGCAAAGCTATTAGTGACTCGATGGACATATAAAGAGTTTCCCAGATAAGAAAAAGCTAAAGGAGTTCATCACCACCAAACCAGTATTGTATGAAATATTGAAGGGTCTTCTTGAAGAAAAAGAAGAACAAAAATATGAACAATTAAATGGCAATAAATACATATCTATCAACAATTGAATCTACAAACAAAATGAACAAGCAGAACAGAAAATGACTCATAGATATAGAGAACTTTTTGTTGGCTGCCAGATGGGAGGGGGATTGGGGGAATAGGTGAAAAAGGTGAAGGGATTAAGAAGTACAAATTGGTTGTTAGACTGACAAACCTCAAAAGGAAGGGGGATGGGGGGGCAGGAAGAGAGGAACCAAAGAACTTATATGCATATATGCATAACCAATGGACACAGACAATAGTGTGGGGAAGGCAGGAGGGGGGCAGGATTGGGGAGGAGGGGGTCAATGGGGAAAAAAGAAGGGGACATCTGTAATACATTCAACAATAAAGATAAGTTTTTTAAAAATTAAAATAAATTTAAAAAACTGAATCAGGAAAAATTCTCAGAATCAGAGAATCTGAAATAGAAACAGTAATTAAAAAAAAAAAAACTCTCAACAAACAAAAGTCTGGGATCAAATGGCTTCATAAGTATATTTTACGAAACATTCAAAGAAGAACTAACACTCATCCTTCTCAAACTATCCCAAAAAATTCTAGAGGAGGGAAGACTCACAAGCTCATTTTACAAGGCCAGCATTATCCTAATTCCAAAGCCAGAAGAAGACACTACAATAAAACTATAGGCCAATATCCCTAATGAACATAGATGCTAAAATTCTCAACAACAGCCCTGGCCGGTTTGGCTCAGCGGTTAGAGCATCGGCCTGCAGTCCAGAGAGACCTGGGTTCGGTTCCCGCTAAGGGCGCGTACCTCGGTTGCAGTTTGTCCCCGGCCCCTGGTGGGTTGTGCGGGAGGCAGCCACTCGATGTGTCCCTTTCATATCCATGTTTCTCTCTCTCTCTCTTTCTCTACCTCTCTCTCCCTCCCATTCTATCTGAACAAAAAGTGGAAAAAAATGTCCTCGGGTGAGGATAAAAAAAAAAATTTCTCAACAATATTAGCAAAACAGATCAGTAATACATTAAAAAGACCATACACCATGATAAAGTGGGATTTATTCCAGGGATGCAAGGTTGGTATATCTGTAAATCAGTAAACGTGATAAACCACATAAACAAAATTAAAGATAAAAACCACATGCTCATATCAATAGATGCAGAAAAAAGCATTTGATAAAATTCAGCACCCATTTATGATAAAAACTCTCAGTAAAGTGGGAATAGAGGGAACATAACTCAATGTAATAAAGGCCATATATGACAAACCTACAGCCAACATCATACTCAAAAAAGCGTTTCCCTTAAGATCAGGAACATGACACAGATGTTCATTTTCACCATTCTTATTCATTATAATACTGGAAGTCCTAGCCACAGCAATCAGACAAGAAGAAAAATCAAAGGCATCCAAAGTGGAAAGGAAGAAGTAAAATTGTCATTATTTGCAGATGACATGATACTGTATATAGAGAACCCTAAAGACTCCACCAAAAAACTACTAGAACTTATACATGAATTCAGTAAAGTAGCAGGATACAAAATAAATATCCAGAAATCAGTGCGGTTTTATATACCAGTAATAAACTATCAGAAAGGGAAACTAAGAAAACAATCCCATTCACAATTGCTTTAAAAAAACAAAAAACACCTAGGAGTGAATTTAACAAAGGATGTAAAAGACCTGTACTTAGAAAATTATAAGACACTGAAGACAGAAATTGAAGAAGAAACAAAAAAAGTAGAACCATATACCATGTTCACAGATAGAAAGAATTAACATAATTAAAATGTCCAAATTACCCAAAGCAATCTATAGATTCAATATAATTCCTATCAAGATGCCAAAGGCGTATTTCACAGAACTAGAACAAATATCCCCCAAATTTATATGTAACCACAAAAGACCCTGTACAGCCACAGCAATCTTGAGAAAGAACAAAGTGGGAGGAATCATGCTACCTGATATCAAACTATACTACAGGGCACTAGTAATCTAAACAGCCTGGTACTGGCATATAAACAGACATATAGATCAATAGAAAGCCCAGAAATAAACCCATGCCTTTATGGTCAATAAATATTTGACAAAAGAGGCAAAAATACACAATGGGGTAAAGATAAGTCTATTCAATAAATGGTGTTGGGAAAATTGGACAGATATGTGCAAAATAATGAAACTAGACCACCTTCTTACACCATAGACAAGAATAAGCTCACAATATATTAAATACTTAATCTCTTTTAATGTTAGACTCAAAACCCTAAAAATCCTAGAAGAAAACATAGGCAATAAAATCTCAGACATTTCTCATAGCAATATTTTCTCTGATACGCCGCCTCAGGCAAGGGAAACAAAAGAAAAAATAAACAAATGAAACTACAGCAAATTAAAACATTTTTGCACCCTGGCTGGTGTGACACAGTTGGTTGAGCATCATCCCATGCACTGAGAGGTTACTGGCTGGATTCCCAGTCAGGGCACATGCCTTGGTTGTGGGTTCAATCCGCAGTAGGGAGCGTGAAGGTTTCTATCTCTCTCTCCCTCTCTCTTGCTCTCTCTCTAAAATCAATAAAAACATATCTAAAAAAAAAAGTGTTTTTGCACAGCAAAGGAAACCATCAACAAAATGAAAAGACAACTCACTAAATGGAAGAACATCTTCACCAATGATACATCTGATAAATGCTTAATATCCAAAATTTATAAAGAACTTATAAAACTCAACACCTGCCTGGCCAGTGTGGCTCAGTGGATTAAGCATCGCCCTATGGACTGAAAGGTCCCAGTTCAATTCCTGGTTAGAACACAGGCTGGGGTTGTGGGCTCGATCCCCAGTAGGGGGGTGAAGGAGGCAGCAGATCGATGTTTCCATTTCTCTCTGTATCCCTTCTTCTCTCTCTCTCTAAAAAATCAATAAAAACACATTTAAAAGAAATAAAAAGAAACTTAAAAAACAACACCACCAAAATAACAAACAATCCAATTAAAAAATGGGCAAAGGACCTACCTAGACACTTCTCCAAAGAGGACATACAGATGGCCAACAGACATATGAAAAGATCCTCAACGTCAGTAATCACCAAGGAAATGCAAATTAAAATCACAATGACAGGACATAGCATAAATATTTTCAAATGTGATATCTTAAGCTATAAATTGGAATAAATTTCCAATGAGATATTTTTAAAAATCACAATGAGATATCACCTCATGCCTGTCAGAATGGCTATCATCAATAAATCAGCAAACAAGTGTTGGTGAGGATGTGGAGAAAAGAAAACCCTCATGAACTGTTGGTAGAAATGCAGACTGGTTCAGCCACTGTGTAAAGCAATATGGAGTTACCTCAAAAAATTAAAAATGAAACTGCCACATGACCTAGTGATTCCACTTCTGGGAACATATCTGAAGAAACTCAAAACACCTATGTTCACTGCAGCCCTGATTACAATAGCCAAGATTTGAAAGCAGCCTAAGTGCCCATCAGTAGATGAGTGGATAAAAAAAGCTGTGGTACATTCACAATGGAATATGACTCAGCCATAAAAAAGAAGGATATTTTAGCGACAGCATGGATGGGCCTGGAGATTATTATGCTAAATGAAATAAGGCAGTCAGAGAAAGACAAGTATCACACTATTTCACTCATGTGGAATCCAATGAACATCATAAACTAACAAACAAAATAGAAACAGACTCATAGATAGAGAACAGACTTGCAGCTGTCTGAGGAGTGGGAGATTGCAGGGCTGGCTGATAAAGGTAAAGAAATTAAGAAAAAAAAGACCTCATAGACACAGACAATGGCATGGTGATTACCAGAGGGAAAGGGGGGTGGGAGGTAGGTAGAAGAAAGTATAGGGGGGATAAGTGGTGATGGAAGGAGATTAGACTTGGAGTGGTGAACACACAATACAATATACAGATGATATATTACAGAATTGTGCACCTGAAATCTACACAATTTTATTAACCAATGTCACCCCAGTAAATTCAATGAAAAAAACCCAAGAGGATGATTAACATAAAGTTCTGCACAGTGATTACACCTATAGAAGGAACCCCCAAGGGGCTCCTAAAGTACTGGTCATGTCCTATTGCATAGTGTGGAGTGTAGGACATGAGTGCAAATGTTATTATTAATCAACTGCACATATTAGTTTTATACATTATTTATGTGTGTGTCATATATGTAGCATCCTGTGAGGAAAAACCTACTATAGGTAAGGATGTGGAGCAATAGAAACTCTCACTAATTGCTGAGAGGATCAATATAAATGGGAGAACCATTTTGGAGGGCATTTTGCAGTATCTTGTAAAGTGGAAGTTGTGCATATTTTGTGACCTAGCAATGCCTTTTCTAGGTATTCTTAGGTCCCTTAAAGTAGTGTTTTTCAAAATTTCCCAAAAAAACCCTCTTATTAAGAAAAATACTTTACATTACAACCAAGTATACATATACACACAAACACACATACACACAAATGTATAAGTATGTATAAAGTTGAAACAAAAATTTTGCAGAACAATCCCTATCCACATTACATGCGACAACACTCTGATCTTTTTAATTCCTGTCTATTCTATTTCATTGAAGGTAACAGCCTTTGTATTTATTACAGTTCTCTAATAGTTGACAAACTGCATTTTGAAAAAGGCTGCATTAGAAAAGATTCTGCGCATGGTAATGTGTAAAAAGAATGTTAACTGAGCACTGTCTGAAATAAAAATAACTGGACACGACAATCAAGGAATATTCACATAGTAGAACACTATATCGCATTTAAGTTGAGTAAACTAGAGCTCCATGTATCAACAGAATGCTGAGTGAAAAAAGCCAGTTGCTGAAGCATATGTACAGTGTGATGCTATTTTAAAGTTTCAAAACATGAAAAACATGTTGTTTATGGATATGCACATATGTTGTGAAGTCTACAACATGCATGAGAATGCTGAACACATAACTCAGGATCGTGGCTTCCACTGGAGAGAGGGAGGGGAAGGGGATCAAGGAAAGGCAAAAGGGGACTTTAATCATAAGGGTTTTTTTTGTTTCTTAACCTTGTTCTTTTTAAAAAAAATTTTTTTTCCTTTATTGATTTTAGAGAAAGAGTAAGTGAGAGGGAGAGAGAGATAGAAACATCGATGAGAGAACATTGATTGGCCACCTCCTGCATGCCCCCTACTGGGGATTTGACCCACAACCAGGGCATGTGTCCTGACCGGGAATCAAACTGGCGACCTCTTGGTGCATGGGTCGATGCTCAACCACTGAGCCACACTGGCCAGACTTAACCTTGTTCTTATATGTTATTATTATTTTTTAATGCGTTTTTACTGATTTTTTTTAGAGAGGAAGGGAGAAAGAGAGAGAAACATCCATCAGCTGTCTCCTGCACGCCCCCTACTGGGGATCGAACCCAAAACCCGGGCATGTGCCCTGATCAGGAATCAAACTGGGACTTCTTAGTCCATGGGACGACACTCAATCCACTGAGCCACACCGGCCAGGCTGTTATTTATTCTTTATTCTTTAGGGGTTGGCAAATTGCCACCTACGAGTCAAATCTGATTTTGTATAGCCTGTTAGCTAAGAATGGGTTTTACATTTTTAAAAATTTATTGATTAATTTCAGAGAGAGAGAGAGAGAAGCATTGATATGCTGTTCTACTCATTTATGCATTCATTGGTTGATGCTTGTATGTGCCCTGACTGGAGATCAAATCCGCAACCTTGGCATATTGGAATGATGCTCTAACCAACTGAGGTACTTAGCCAGGGCTATACTTAAAAATTGTTTTGGTTGTTGTTGTTAATCCTCACTGGAGGATACTTTTTCCATTGATTTTTAGAGAGAGTGGAAGGGAGGGAGGAAAGGGGAGAGAGAGAGAAACATCGATGTGAGACCCATGGATTGAGTGCCTCCCACATGCACCCTGACCCAGCGGCAGGGGATCAAACATGCAACCCAGGTAGGAGCCCTTGACCGGGAAACAAACCTGTGACCCTTTCATGCATGGGCCGACGCTCTAACCACTAGGCAACACCGGCCAGGGCTACCTTTTTTTTAAAATCCTCACCCGAGGATATTTTTCCATTTATTTTCAGATAGACTGCCAGGGGTAGGGGCTAGAGAGAAATACTGATGTGGGAGAGACACATCGATTGGTTGCCTCCCACACAACCCTAACCAGGGCCGAGACTGAACCGCAAGCAAGGTACATGCCCTTGACTGGAATCAAACCTGTGACTCTGGTCCTCGAGCCGATGCTCTAACCACTGACCCCACCCAGCCAGGCAGGGCAGGGCTACATTTTTAATTGTTGAAAAAAATTGAAAGAAGAAGAATATTTCATGAGATGTGAAAATCACATAAAATTTTCATGTCCACCAATAGTTGTTATTGGAACATAGCCACACTATTTTATTTTCATTTTGTCTATGGTTGCTATCATGCTTCAACAGCAGAGCTGAATAGTAACAGAGTTATACAGCCTGCAAAGCTGAAAATATTTACAATCTGACCCTTTAGTTTGCCAGCCCCTGGTTTATTATGTGACATATAGTTCATAATCATTTAAGAACTAGTAGCATTAAAGAAAAATTACAGAAATAAAAAGATGTATAATTCTACCACCTAACAAAATTTGCTTAATTTTTTCATGTCTTCTTCCAGTCTTTGACAAAACTCATATCTTTTTATTGAAATCAGGTAGACATTGCACATTCTGCCCCGTCCCCCCATCCCTGTACATCAGTTCATAAACTTTTTCAGTCCGGCCGGTGTGGCTCAGTGGTTGAGCGTCAACCCATGCACCATAATTTTTTTCAATGTGTTATGTAGCATTCAAATTTACACATTTTAATGGCACAGCATGGTTCAAGATTACAAACCACACACCATAATTTGTGTAACTTCCTCCTCATGTTTAAACCTTTATATTCTTTTCATTTTCCTCCTGTTTATTATTGCTTGTGAGGCAAGGAACATCTTTATACTCAGGGCTTCACTCTGTCCTTTTGATTTGTTTTCTTAGAATAAATTCCTAAGAAAGAAATTCTTCATCTTCCCTCCACCCACCCACATCCCCAACTCTAACCATTCTCTTCTTCCTCTCTCTGTTTTGTTGTTGTTGTTGTTGTTAATTTGTTAATCCTCACCCTAGGATAGTTTTAGAGAGAGTGGAAGGGAGGGAAGAAGAGGGACAGGGAGAGGGAGAGGGAGAGGGAGAGGGAGAGGGAGAGGGAGAGGGAGAGGGAGAGGGAGAGGGAGAGGGAGAGGGAGAGGGAGAGGGAGAGGGAGAGGGAGAGGGAGAGGGAGAGGGAGAGACTGATGTGAGAGAAACACATGGATTGGTTGCCTTCCACATGCACCCTGACCACCAGGGCCGGGATTGAACCTGCAGCCCTTGACCAGGAATTGAACCTGAAACCCTTTGGTGCATGGGTCAATGCTCTAACCATTGAGCCACACTGGCCAGGGCTCTCCTTTCTCTCTTTACTCCAATAACTTCTTGCTTCTTCAGTCTTTTTTGCTTATCTCTTTGCCTTCTATCATACAAGTGATCTCTCTCATTTGGCTCTTTCTAGTGGTTGCTTAGGTATCAAAAAAGCTCTCTTGTTCTTAGATCCCAGCTTGACCCATCCCTTGGGTGGTCCAGCATTCTGCAGTGCATTGTGAGAGCTCTTCTTGCTCTAATTTCTTAACCCTTCCT
The DNA here is from genome assembly GCA_030848825.1 of Tadarida brasiliensis. Classification (NCBI taxonomy): domain Eukaryota; kingdom Metazoa; phylum Chordata; class Mammalia; order Chiroptera; family Molossidae; genus Tadarida; species Tadarida brasiliensis. The sequence goes on from CM061262.1 coordinate 10,879,558, forward strand.
CTCATCACAAGGTCCACTCCACTCCTTTGCTGAGGTTAAAGTCTGCCAGTAACTAAGTAACTGTTGGTAACTAAGTCCAAAGGCTTTTTTTTTCTCAATTTTTATCTTCCCCATGGAGCTCCTGCTCTGAAATTTCCTCGCTACTGTTCTTTAGTCCTTTCTCTTTCTTTTCCTGTATGTCTCAGGACTTATCTCTTCCACAGAACTTTCTCTAAGAATTGGAATACACCCACCTCTTTTTTTTTTTTTTTAATCCTCATCCAAGGACATTTTTGCATTTATCTTCAGATAGAGCGGGAGGGAGAGAGGGGGAAAGAGAGAGAGAGAAACATTGACATGAGAGAGAGACATCGAGTGGTTGCCACCCACACGACCCCAACCGGGGCCGGGGACAAACTGCAACCGAGGCAAACTGTGCCCTTAGCGGGAACCGAACCCGGGACTCTCTGGTCCGCAGGCCGATGCTCTAACCGCTGAGACACACCAGCCAGGGCACACCCACCTCTTTTGAGTTCAGTTTAACCCGAGCATAACTCATCCCTTTCACTCTGCTTTGCCCTAATCTAAGTTGTTTTACTCTCCTTTGAATGAACATGAAGTTAAGGAAGGAAAAGTAAAAACTTGCAGGCATACGACATTGAGAGTGTTCTACTAAAAGTTTCAAAATAATCAAACCCTCGAGATAAATTCAAGGATCCCAGGCCATACTGTTCCAGTAACAGGAGACAAAGTGAGGTCCACAGATCAGCAGCGTCAGTGTCACCTGGGAGCTTGTTAGAAATGCAGAATTGTAGGTTCCACCCCAGACCTACTGAATCAGAATCTGGGCTTTTAACATTATCTCCAGGTGACTGACATATACGTTAAAATATGAGAATCACTAGTCTAGTGGTCCAGTGAATGCCTGCCACTAGAGCCTCCATCAAAAGTGCTCCAAGCACCACTTGGGTACCTCAAACCAATGAAATTTTCCTCTAGTGGGGCAGAGTTTGGTGTGAGGGTGATCTGGCTGCCACAGCTAACACCCCTTTGATGAACAGGGCTGATTCCATTGATCTCCTGGCTAAGTAAGTGGCTTCCTTCCCTCACTATTCCAGGTACAGGTTCATTCCTCTAAAGCTGCAAAGGGGTTTGAAGAGGACAATCTTTCCCAAGAGAGGAGGACTATTCTGTAGGTAAGCTTACAGAATCTTTGGTAAAGTGGACACATACTACTGGCAGTTAGAAAACATTTTCTATCATCTTTTCCAACAAAAAATGGGTATGAACAACACAGAACCAAAAGACAACAATAATTTATACTCTTCATTCTCTCACTCAGTAAATATCAAGCACCTACCATATGCCAAGCACTATTCTAGGTGCTGGGGTTATAACAGAGAACAAAACAGACAAAATCCTGCCTGAGTGAAGTTTACATTCTAGGGGATGGAGATGGACAACACACAGGTAGGTGATACAGCAGGCAGTGACAGTGCGTTAAAGAGAAATGGGGTGGCAGAGCCCGCTATTTAAGATGGGTGGGCAGGGAAGGCCTCCACAAGGTGGAGACATTTGGGAATATACCTGAATGAAATGAAATCATCCAGATACTTGGAAGAAGAGAATTTCAAGCAGAGGAAATAGCTAATGCAAGGCCCTGAGGTAGAAACACATTTGGAGTGTTTAAGGAACAGCAAAAAGGCTAATAAGTGTGGCTGGAGCAGACAGATTTAGCAAGGAAAAGAGAGGAACTAAATCATGGAGGGTCTTTAAGGAGCTTGGATTTTATGCCAAGTGTGATGGAGCCATTTCAAGGTATTGGGCCTAGAGGAGTGATGTAATCTGACTGAGAATTTAAAAGGCTCTCTTTGGCCCCAGTCAGTTTGACTCAGTGGTTACAGCGTCGGCCTGCAGGCGGAAGAGTCTCAGGTTTGATTCCAGTCAAGGGCATGTACCTTGGTTGCAGTTCGGTCCCCGGCCCTGGTTGGGGTCGTGTGGGAAGCAACGAGTCGATGTGCCTCTCTCACATCGATGTTTCTCTCTCTCCCTCCCACTCTATCTGAAGATAAATGCAAAAATATCCTCAGGTGAGGATTTAATAAATAAATAAATAAATAAAAGTCTCTCTCTGGTTGCTCTATGGGAATAGACTATAAAGGGGCAGGAGTGGAAGTAGGGAGGCCTAATAGGAGGCTGCTGTAGGGATGTTGGTTGGTTTAAATATTGGTGGTCATGGTGGTGGTGGTGAGAAAAGTCCCAACAATCTCAATGTTCCTAACGCTGGATGACTGGAGTGAATTTTTAAAATCTTGGATGGGAAACTGGCTTAGATGTAGAAAACAAAGAATAGGAATAATAGGGCTTCTTTGGGTTGAACAACGTTAACAGCATCCCCAGGAATCCGTGTTCTTTAACATTTCATAAACAATTAAGAAAAAGGAATACTGTGAGACATTTCTAGGTACACAAATTATACCCTGCTTTCCACATGTGAAATATCAAGTCAATAGGGAGCTCTTCTGGAACATTTCTAAAGCTATATGAGTAGGCTGGAAAATGGCAGGTGACTTGCCACATAGGCAAGTATAAGGCAGCTCACATACGGGGAGACCATGCAGATGATACTTTTAAGATAATGAACTCTGCCCAGCTGGTGTGGCTCAGTAGTTGAGTGTCAACCCATGCACCATGAGATCACGGGTTCGATTCCCAGTCAGGGCACATGCCCAGGTTGTGGGCCAAATCCCCAGTGGGGGGCATGCAGAAGGTGGCCAATCGATGTTCTCTCTCATCGATGTTTCTATCTCTCTCTCCCTCTCCCTTCTCTCTCTAAAATCAAAAACTGAAATAAATTTTTTTTAAAAAGATAATGAACTGCCAGTTGCAACCAAAGAAAGGGATGTAGAATTTGCTACAGAGTATTCCCTCAAGACATCATCAGCTCTTATAAAGTCCAAAATGCCAGCAAAAGTTCTATCTGTCCAGAACAGACAAAACATCAGCTTCAACAAAACCTCAGGAAACCCCTCCTTGGAGTTCAGTGTGTAGTGCTGGTCACTGCATCTAAGAAAAAGAACAGCTAACGAAAAGCAGCTAAAGTGATGAAATGGTAAGATTAAAAGGATAAGAGGGGCTTTTTGTTGTTATTGATAGACTAAATGCCCATAAAAGATGACTATCTGAGACAAGGTAAGATGAAAATCTACAAAAGCATGAAAGGTCCAGAGAAAGTAAAAATAGCCCTTTTTATACAATCCCATGATTGTGAAATCAGAGGGGAAATGAAGCTTGAAAGTGGGGGTAATGTCTATGTAGAAAGAGACCATTGGAGGGCATAGAAAAGAAAGTCCTTCTTTAGACAGGGTGTCCTTAAGAATTCTCCAGTATATGAAAGGACACGTGGTAGCAGTAAACACCAGTGGAGGACAACAAGCCCACCCCAACAGTCCTTTGTTGAGACACAAACACTCTGCACTGGTATGTGCTTCCTGCCTACCCCACTAATCACTGTGGCATACAACCACAGAAACTCAAGAAGAGCAAAGAAACATGGTCAAGACATTCAAAGGATTCAAAATGATAATATTAAACCTCTTTCTGAGCAAAAACTGGACTGAAAATAAATTCAAGCCCTGGCTGGTATGGCTCAGCGGTTAGAGTGTTGGCCCGCAGACCAGAGAGTCCTGAGTTGGGTTCCCACTAAGGGCATGTACCTGGGTTGCAGTTTGTCCCCAGCCGGGTTAGGGTTGTGTGGGTGGCAACCACTCTATGTGTCTCTCTCACATTGATGTTTCGGTCTCTCTCTTCCTCCCTCTCTCCCTCCCACTCTATCTAAAAAACATAAAAATAATTATAATTTTTAAAAAAGTTTAAAAAAAGAAAATAAATTCAAGAGTGAAAGATTTATAATAGATTAATAAGAGAAATTGTCTGTTTTGGGGTATATCCTTAATCTCTGTGATTCATGCCATGGAGATACTATGCCCTCAAAAGAAACACTTGGGTAGTCTGAATTGGACGAACAAAACAAGAACATTTCCTAAATACCATTTGTCAGCACCTGGTTCTCACAGTCAGAAAGTGACAGTTACTGGTTGAAACAGGGATTAGATCATTCGAATTTCACTCACAGCACAAGTCCCTCAACAGTGTTCAACGAACAGGAGAGAGAAAGACTCTTATGAACCAACCATTCATTACTCACATGTTGAACAGTTACCAACCCTGGGAAGATCCTTATTGATCTTCGTTCACAGATTTAAAACAAACAAACAAACAACAACAACAAAAAACCCAACCAACAAACCAACCGAAAACCCAGGTCCAAAGGAATAGGAAAGGCGGAAGGTAATAACCAGAGGTGTCATTGAGTTGGGATATGTTAAAAATGGGCTGCACATGACACCTGGGCCCTTACTTTTAGGTCAAGATTTATGTATATAATATATCATATATATATATACTCTCTCTTTCCAAACAATGTTAGATGTAAGAACCTCATACTCCCCAAAGAAAACAGCACCCTTTCCTCCTTCCCATAGATCCTTTACCTGCTTCCCCTCTCTGGGGTGAAGAACTTTCAGTCCCGCCTCCCTGCGGTCCAAGCACCGCCTTCCCGGTCCACCTGTGTGACCAGCCCCTGACGTTACCGTTTGGCTTCAGCGGCCTGCAGGATTCCGGCTCCTGATTGGTTCGTCCGACCACGGCCTGGCAGCCCACCAATGGCAGCGGCGCTGAATGGGGGGGGTGCCCACATCCAAGATGGCGCTCCCAGGAGCTGGGAGCCGTTGACCGGCGGTCGGGAAGCGGCCTGGGTTGGCCCTCCGATCGCGGGCTCCTGGGGGTATCTCGCGGGGTACCCCCCTGGCCCGCCTAGAAGGCCTTCCCTGGGCCAGAGCAATGGCTGCCGAGAACAGCAAGCAGTTTTGGAAGAGGAGCGCCAAGCTGCCGGGGAGGTGAGCCCAGGACGCTGAGTGGACGAGGGGATTGGACAAACCCTTCCAGATCCCAAGCCCTGGATCCCGCCGGCCTGGGGCGCCACCGACCCCGGGAGGCTATTTGGGGCAACGTTGGCCGGGGGAGCTGGAGCTGCTTGGCGGTGGCAGGACAGCTGTCAGGCAGAGGAGCAGGCAGCGAGCTGTGGGCATGGCTGGGTGTGGGAGCAGACCCGGGTCTGGGGGCGGACGGCTCGGGAGGGGCTGCCCGCCGCGGCGGTGGCCGGAGTCCGGGCGTGAGGGCGATGGGTGAGCAGCCGGTGCCGTGCGCGTTTCGGAGGGCCATTCCCCGAGCTGCTTCTCACTTTCAACACAACTCCCTCCTGGGGGTCTCCACCACGCACAGGTGGTTGTTCGCACGAGGATGGCCCCTTCCCTCGCCCCCCCAGCTCAGCACGTAGGCATCTTTTCCCTGGACTCCCACAAGGTTCTGCTGGGAGCTGGGACCGTCTTCGCGGGGGCGAGGGGGACAGGAGAAGTGAGGAAAATTCTCGAGCTTGACCTTATTTCATCTTGAGTTGGCCCTTTCCTATTAGGAAATATTGCAGGGTGACCCAAGAATCGAGGTTATTTCTTTAGCGTTTTCTAAGGATTTGTTCAGCCCCAAGTGACTCCTTGCTTCCACGCGTTGTGATGTTATTTTGTGCAAAAAATTTTTTCGTGCACTGATTTTTTTTTCATTCTTTAGCTGTTTAGTTGGAGAGCAGACCTTCTAAGCCACCCTCCACCACCACCACCCTTTTTTGGTGTATGTTGAGATGCTTAGCAATTGTACATCCATCAATCTGCTGTTGGTTTACAGTTTCTATTTGTTTTGGGCAGAGTCCTGAGAAGTATAAGGACAAGTGTATGTTTCAATTGTGAATTTAAGATTTCTGCCAGCTACAGTCTACTTGGTGATGACATTCATGTTTGGTTGTACCACACATGCTAGCTTTCCTAAATGATTCTGGAATAATCCTTTGAACTGTGGCCTTTTTAAAAAAATATAGCAAAAGAGCAGTGAAGGTCAGTGGTGGCTATATAGTAGTCTTATTTTATCTAGGATCCTATTAGACATATGGAGAATAGAGTGGAAATCAACTTTTAGTAATACAGTATTAAAGTAATGCAAAGGAATGCAGAGATAGCTGTGGAATTACAGTGTTAATATTAATGCTAAAGACTTTTATGTTTTTAGATAAGCACCACTTCCTGCCACCTGATTCCTTTTCCTTCCTGGTCTAGCAAGCTCTCCAGACTCACTAACTGTTGTTCTCTAGGGTTTTCCATAGTGAGATCATTAAATTTTGACATCCTAAGGTTATAAGCAGAATCAATGGGAAAACTGTTAAATCAGGAAGCAGTACATGAGACATGGGATATGGCATGGTATTTTGTAACTATTGACTGCTGGGTTATTAACAATCTTTTGTTTTCTATATTTCCTCTTTTGGACTATAGGAACAGTCACCATTTTCAAAGCACTACTTTTGTAAGATAGGAAGGGGGGGTGTCTTAAGTTTCTACAAGTTTCTGGCTTCCTTTTTCATTTTGAAGAGGAATATAGAGGGGAGACCATTGGAGTTCAGAAAGACTTGGGTTATTATTTGGACTCTCTTACTTGTGTGATCAAGGACAAATGATTTGCTCAATCTCTCTAAGCCTCAATTTCCTTATCTATAAAATGAGGATAAAAATACTTTCCTCAGGGTTACTGTGAGGACTAAATTAAACATCCTATTTGTAAAGAGCCAAGGACAGTGTTTGTTTAGCACATTATAGTTTCTCAATAAATACTAGTTATTAGTATTACTGTTATTATTAGAGCAAATTAAACATTTAAAAGAATATGCCCTGGCCGGTTTGGCTCAGCAGTTAGAGCGTCAGCCTGCGGTCCAGAGACCCGCATTTGGTTCCCGCTAAGGGCATGTACCTCGGTTGTGGTTTGTCCCCGGCCCTGGTTGGGTTGTGCAGGAGGCAGCCACTCGATGTGTCCCTTTCACGTAGATGTTTCTCTCTCTCTCTCTCTCTCTCTCTCTCTCTCTCTCCCTCTCTTTCTCTCTCTCTCTCTCCCTCCCTCCCTCCTTCTCTCCCTTTCTCCTCCTCCCACTCTATCTGAACAAAACATGGAAAAATGTCCTCAGGTGAGGATAAAAAAAAAAAAAAAAAAAAAGAATATTTCTCAGATCCTTACCCCAGTATTAGGTATTTATGTTCATTGTTTATCTTAAGGCATTAAAATGTTGCCACAATATATAGTACTTTTTAGTACTTGCTTGTAGAAGGGAAATCTGTTTAGTTGTATGCTTTTAGCAAGGAAGCCCCAGGAGCCCCTGGTTGTGGGAGAAAACTGCTTTTAGATAGATAAGTGCTTTGATTTACGTTAAATATTAGGGCATTTTCTCAAGAATAGAATTTTTGCATTTGTACTCTTTCAATTTTAGTGAAGAAAAACTTTCTCCTGGGTGGTGAAATAACATAGATGACTGTGTCTAGGTCTATTACAGCCTAGAAGTAAAACTAGTTTACTCCTCTTTGCAAATTGAAAGTTAAAAATTCAAAGTGATGGCAAGTTACTTTCAGTTTCTTTTATTAAGATTCAGCAACTTTGATAACAACAAATAGGAATTTTACTTAGTAGAATAGCCTAAGTTCATAATGAATTAAACATCCTTTTTAAAAGTAACAGCTTTATTGAGATATAATTCACATACCATAAAAATTCATGGATGGTTTTGTATAACCATCACCACTGATTTCAGAACTTTTTATTTTATATATATATATATATATATATATATATATATGTATAATTGATTTTGAGAGAGAAGAAGGGATAGGGAGAGAGGGACAGAACATCTATGAGAGAGAAACATCAACATCCATTGGCTGCCTCCTGCACTCCCCCGACTGGGGATCGAGCTGGCAACCTCTTGGTGCATGGGACAACACTCAGAACATTTTTACCACCCCAAAAGAAACTCTATATCCACTAGTAGTCACACTCCATACCCCTCCCCAACCCATCCCAATTCCCTGTCCCTGGCAACCACTAATCTTTCTATTTGTATAGATTTACCTATTCTGGACATTTCAGATAAATGGAATAATGTGATATGAGACCTTTTTTGGTTTCTTCTATTAAGCATGTTTTCAAGACTCATCCATGCTGTATCATGTATCAGTATTTCATTCCTTTTTATGGCTAAATACTATTCCATTGTGTGGATATGCCTCATTTTGTTTATCCATTCATTAGTTGATGGACATTTGGGTTGTTTCCACTTTTTGGCTATTATGAATAATGCTATGAAATTCATGTGCAGGTTTTTGTGTGGATGTGTATTTCCCATTCTTTAAGAAAAAAATATGTTCATTGATTTTTTTTAGAGAGAGAGAAAGGGAGAGAGAGATAAACATTGATGTGGGGGAGATACATCGAGCAGCTGCCTCCTGCATGCCCCCTACTGGGGATCAAGCCTGCAACCCAGGCATGTACCCTGACGTGACTCAGTCCACTGAGCCGCACCAGCTGGGCTCTTTTGAGTATATGTAGGAGTGGAATTGCTGGGTCATATGGTAACTTGATGGAATTAAACATCTGTTTCTATTTTATTTTTTTAAATCCTCACCTGAGGATATGTTTTTATTGATTTTAGAGAGAGAGGAAGGGAGAGGGAGAGAGAGGAGAGAGAAACATCAGTGTGAGAGAGAAACATCGATCTGTTGCCTCTCTTATGTGCCCAGACCAGGGATCGAACCCCCAACCTGGTTATGTGCCCTGATGGAGAATTGAACCCACAACCTTTTGGTGCACAGGGTGATTCTCCAATCAACCGAATCACCTGGCCAAGGCGAATTAAACATCTTTTTAAGTTCTCTCAGTTATTCATAAGAGCCCAATGTACTTAATACATCAAATAGTCCTTGTATGGATACCTAGGAAGATAGGAGGCAGTATGTACCATGTGGAAACTTTCAACTAGTAGAGAAATAAATCCTGGAGATCTAATGCACAGTATAGTGATTATAGTCAACAAAATTTCAAAGATGCTAAGAGACTAGCTCTTAATTTTTCTTACTACAAAAAAGAAATGATAATTATGTGATGTGGTAGAGGTGTTAGCTAACACTTTAATGGTAATCAACTGTAATATATAAATGCATGAAGCCAACACATTGTACACCTTAAACTTCCACAATGTTTATGTCAATTATATCTCAAAAAAAAAAAGATGCAGTCTCTGAAACTTGACCACCTGGGTTCAAATCCCAGCTCTGCTACTTTCTAGCTGTGTGACTTTGGGCAAGTTACTTAACCTCTCTCTGCCTCAGTCTCCTCATCTGTAAAATGGGGACAGAGTATCTAATCCTATTATGAGAGTATGCATAGAAAGTACGTAGGAGGTACTCAATAATATTAGCTGTTATGGAAATGATAGTTGTAATCACAGTATCTCCTATTTTTATTTGTTTCTCCCCCTTGCTCTAGTTTCTGAAACTGGAATTGAAAAACTTTGATCAGTAGTGTGTCTGGAGCCCCCAGTGAGTCCTGGGTGGAAAAAAATACCACCTATTATTAATTAGGCAGAGGGTTTATGAAGGCACAAAGAAGCCTAATGTGGGATAGATATGCTGTCAGGTGTTCTTCAGTGATGAGGAGTATGATTTTGAGCCATGGTTCTCAAACTTTAGTATGTCCCCTGGAGGACTCATTAAAACCTAGATTGCCAGGCCCTACTTCCAGAGTTTCAGATTCAGAAGTTGTAAAGGGGGACCTGAGAAGTTGAGCTTCCAAGAAGTTCCCGAATGATACTGCTGCTGCTACTCTGGGGGCTGCACTTTGAGAACCACTGAGAAAAGAGTCCTGAATTGATTGAAAGAAACACAAGTTTAAGTGCTGGAGGCTTTTGCCATATGGATCTTGAACAATTAATGCATCTCACACTTAACATGTCCAAACAAAACTCTTGGTTTCCACATCTGCCCACTCCTGCAAAACTGTTCTTTCCATCTCACTTAATGGACCCAACATTCATCAAGTTCCTCAGACCCAAAATCCTAATGTCTTTGATTCTTCTCTTCCCCTTCCTGCCACATCCAGTTCATCAGCAGGTCCTGTTGGCTCTTCAGATATATCCCGAATCTGACTAGTTCTCACCACTTCTGCCCCTACTACCATGGATCAATCTGAGTCCTCTCTTGCCTGGGCTAGTGCTGTAGCCTCCTGATTAGTTTTCCTGCTTTGCTTCTGGCCCTCTACAGACCTCTTGTTTGTAGTTAGAATAAAATCCACATTCTCAGTCTTCCAGGCCCTTCATGGTTGGAAAGATAGGCCAAGTTATGGACTTTGATCTTTATCCCAAGAGCAGTGGGATGCCATTAGAAGGTTGATGGGGCAGAGACACAATCAGATTTGCATTTATGAAATATTCTGGCTGCCCTGAGGAAAATGGCTTGGACCAGTGTTTTCAACAGTTAGGGGCAGGGGCACACAGTTGCTGTTTTGGGTGGGTTAATTCTGTGTTGTACTGGACTGTAGGATGTTTAACATCTCTGGCCCTTGCTCACTAAACGCCAGGAAGGCCCACCAGTTATTGGGACAATTACCCTTCCCACTTATACTTACATGTTTCTAAACACTTGAGTTCCCCCCACACCAACTCTTCCACTAACTCCTTCACCTCTGCTGGGGACCAGAGCAAGTATAATTAGGGGGCTACTGCAGTCGGTACAGGGAAGGCCATGATGGCTTAGACTAGGGCAATGGCATGGTGAGTAGAGGTCAAGATTGAAAATATCTACAGGACTTGGTAATTCATTGGATTTGGGGAGTGAGGGAGAAGGAGGGGCCCCAGAGGTGTGTTTTTGAAAGTAGTGCCTTGTTGGCGCTGCTGAACATCTGAGTGTCATGAAATCATAGAATTTTAGAATCAGTTCTGAAGAGCACTGCCAGTGGAGGAAACTGAGGCCAGAGAGGTGTGGTGACTTGCCGCCAATCACACTGCAGATTTCTTGACTTCTGGTCTATGCTGTCTCTGCTACTGTTTTCCCCTCCCCCTTCCTCAGTCTCTGCTAAGATTAAGACACCATCTGTCCAAGCACCTCATCCAGTCCAAGGGTGTGGACACTTACAGTGAAAGGATGAGGATGAGACTTGGAACAGGAGAGACAAGTGTGAGCCAGAGCCTGGCTCATTTCTCATATTCTTATTTCTAGTCTTTCTGGGAAGGGCTTCTCCCTTTTTTTAAGCAAAAGTTTTGTTGCCCTGGCCAGGTGGCACAGTTGGTTGGAGCATTGTCCCATCCACCAAAAGTTTGCATGTTCGATTCCTGGTCAGGGCACATACCTAGGTTGTGGGTTTGAACCCTGATTGGGGTGCATACTGGAGGCAACTGATCGATGATTTTCTCTCACGTTGATGTTTCTCTCTCTCCTTTCCTCTCTATCTAAAATCAATTTAAAAAATATCCTCAGGTGAGGATTTTAAAAAATGTGTTTGTTAAAGTCAAGGAACTCTTTTTAGCATTAAATGAAGTTGAGAGAAGTGTCTAATCACTTGAATTATGTAGGAGCCTTCTCTGCCATTTGGTCATTTTTCATAACATTAATGAATCTGATAGTAGACTCAGTGTAATGGTCCCAGCCTGTCTGGACAGGTACATTACAATCTGTTCTTAGCTTGGAAATGTTTTACTAATAAAGTAAGTGAAGATACTAAATTATCAGTGGAACAGTGTAGATCCCCCTTTCTGGAAGACTTCCATCGGGTGAGTGTGTGAACCTGAATCAGTTGCCGACACATTTGGTTTTAAATTGGATAGCTCTAGTCTCATATTTGCTTTAGCTCCTTTGTCAGCGCTAAGCAAACACTTGTTGATTTTTCCTACCAAGGTTTTTGCACTGTTCCAACTACCTAAACCAGCTATGCCAATACATTCTGTGCTGTTGGTTTTGTTAAAGAGAATGACAGAGGTTGACAGGAATTTTTGCTCCTTTTTGTCTCTATTGCAGCACGTCCTGTGGCGTTCTTTTCTCTGCGTAGGGAATGTGATTTCTCTGAGATGTGGCATGTTTGCCTCTAGTTTTTTAAAAATATTTTTTCTTTATTGATTTTAGAGAGAGAGGAAGTGAGAGGGAGAGAGAGATAGAAACACCGATGAGAGGGAACATTGATCAGCTGACTCCTGCATGCCCTCCACTGGGGATCGGGCCCACAACCTGGGCATGTGTCCTGACCAGGAATCGAACTGGTGACCTCTTGGTGCATGAGTCGATGCTCAACCACTGAGCCACACTGGCCGGGCTGCTTCTAGTTTTTAGGTCTAGTGAAACAAGAGTCAGCTTAAAACAGGGGCCTGGGTTTTGTTGAGTTCCAGTCTTCACTCATTAAGTTTTGTTAAGTGCCTGTCGGTGTGTTGCCCTCTGCCAGGTGGTGAGGGACTACAAAGACAGGCACCACCACTGCTCTTTAGAAGCTGAAAATGGCTTGGTACAGTGGCTTCCCCTGGTCAGGATGGTGTGTATTAGTGACTTTCTGGGTTTTCCACTAAGCATGGTTACTTTTGTAATCAGAAAAGCTTAATAGTGGAGCTGAGTGCAAACACATTGTTGAGTGAGAAAAGCAAGCTGTAGAATGATATGTATAGTGTATAGTCTTTTATGTGCAGTCTTATTTTTTAATCCTTACCCAAGGATATTTTTCCATTGATTTTCAGATAGAGTCGGAGGGAGGGAGATAGAAAGAGGGAGAGAGAGAGAGAGAAACATCGATGGGAGAGACACACTGATTGGTTGCCTCCCGCATGACCCCGACCAGGGCGGGAGATCAAACCGCAACCAAAGTACGTTCCCTTGACCAGAATCAAACCCACAACTCTGGGCCGCAGGCTGTCGCTCTAACCACTGAGCCGAACTGGCCGGGGCATAGTTTTAAAATGTAAGAAGTATTGTATGTTCTTTATGGATACATTCATAGATATAAAAGTATAAACATAGATGAGGAGGATTTCATATCCACTGTAGGATAGTGGTTTTCTTATGGGGAGAAAGGGAAATGGGACTGGCGACTGCCATTGGGACTTAAGTAGTATCTCTCTAATGTTTTAATTTCTTTAAAAAAAGAAAAAGAAAGAAAAGATATGTGGCCCTGGCCAATGTGGCTCAGTCGGTTGAGCATCGTCCCATGTGTGGAGAGTCTCTGGTTCTCTCAGTCAGGGCACATGCCCGGGTTGTGGGCTCGATTACCAGTAGGGGGCGAGCTAGAGGCAGCCGATCAATGCTTCTCTCTCCCTCTCCCTTCTTCTCTCTCTAAAATCAAATAAAAACATTTTTAAAAAAGTTTTTCTTCCACTGAAAGATGAGATGAACACTAAAAAAAATTTGACAAATGTTAACAATTGTTAAATCAGAGAAATGGGTTCATGGATGTTTGTTACAGTTTTCCCTGTATTTTTATTTGTGTTTGAAAATGTGAATTATATGATTTTTATACTTTTTTTAAGCAAAAAATTTTTTTTATTTGTGTTGGGCAGATCAGACAGCTAGCTATGAAATTAAGTAATATTTAAAGTAGCATTTATGTCCAGCCGGTGTGGCTCAGTGGTTGAGTGTCGACCCATGCACCAAAAGGTCACCGATTTGATTCCCAGTCAGGACACATGCCCAGGTTGTGGGCCTGATCCCCAGTGGGAGGCATGCAGGAGGCGGCCAGTCGGTGTTCTCTTTCATCGATGTTTCTGTCTCTCTCTCTCCCTCTCCCTTCCTCTCTCTCTAAAATCAATAAAGGAAAAAGATTAAAAAAAAATAAATAAAGTAGCATCTATGATTTAGAGTCAAAATAAGTCATATATGCAATGTGATGCCATTTTATATACTTTTATTTATTTATTTTTAATTTTTTTCTTTTTCTTTATTGATTTTAGAGAGAGAGAAAGGAGGAGAGAGAGAGAACTTTGATTGGCTGCCTCCTGCATGCCCCCCAGCTGGGGATCGGGCCTACAACCTGGGCATGTACCCTGACTGGAAATCAAACCGGTGACCTCTTGGTGCATGGGTCCACGCTCAACCATTGAGCCACACCGGCCAGGCATTTATACAGTTTTTAAAACATGCAAAACAATACTATGAATAGAAAATAAAAATGTAAAATCAAAAAATGAGTTGCAAAATGCCTGATTCAATAAAATGCGCTTCTTGGGAAGGAAGAGAGAGGTCTGCTGGGGCTTCAACTCCATAATGTCTTATTTCTTATGTAGTTGTTGAACATAAAGAGTCTTGTATTATGATCTAAATCTAGTTTATTTTTAAAAATAGTTTATTTTTAAAAAGCAATATAAGCCCTGATTTATGTATTTAGGGAACAAAGAAGGCATGAGTTAGTGGATGCTGGTATAGGATCAGAGAAAGTCTCATGGTGGGGGGAGTTGGAGGAGTGTGGAATTTGAAGGGAATGTTTCAGGAGGGATACGATTTTGAAAAGCGAGTAGGGAGAAGAGCCTGATTTAGTAACTTAGGTATGTTCGGAAGGCAGAGTGGAGACCAGCCTGCTCTAGAGTTGAGTTTGGATTTGGAAGGAGTAGAGGTGGTATAGGTGAATTATAAATGCCAGGAAATTGAGCACCTTAATCTCCAGGCTTTTAGTCTGTCTTCACTTAATCTCTGTGATCATCTCAGTTTCTCTTCCTTTTCTAACTTCTTGCCTGTCCTTTTTGAGATTCCGTTAACTGATTAATTATACAAAATGTTCGAGATACAGTTACAGCACTGTTTGGTTCAAGAATGTAGTTAACAAATCCTGTTTGGGCCCTAATACCTTTGCTGATGAAGTCCATCATTTATCTTGGCCTTTCTGGCTGTGCCGTCACATGGGGCTGACATCTTTAAAACATAGTTCACTATGATTTTAAATTACCTTTCCTGGATAGTAATTGATGGCCTTTGGCCCTTAAGCCTACACAATTGGGACTGATTTTTTTCTACATAGATTACTGACTGGCAAGTGGTAATACTCTTTTAAGGAGAGAATTTAAGGATCTGAAAACAAGAAGGGTCTTATTTTTCTACCCAGTCACCTAACCAAACTGGCCCGTTGACATCTTCCTGAATTTTATCCTGTGATCTTTATATTGTACTACAAAGAAGCTTGTGAACTTGGGAGAGTTCAAGTGTACTCATCTTAGCGTATTTGCAAATGTTAAAGTACAAATCAGTGGCCCTTTTGGTGTTTTTATTTGTTTTCATTTTTGTTTTGTCTAAGACTTTTCTATGTAAGCCAAACTTTCACATTATTATTTGATCCCTCTTATTTTCTCTCCTTTCCTCTCCCTAAGAAACTGTAATCACTTTAAAGTTGTATTGTTTGTATTTCTATAGTAGTATATGGAATGGTTTGTTTACAGATTACTTAATAACTGTCCAGAGAAGTTTAGGGAGTAGAGATTTTTTATAGTTATAAAGGCAGGGGATGTATCCATAAGTAAAGATCTGTACACAAGAACATTCCCTCTGGAATCTTACAATGTGAAAATGATTGAATTGGCTACATTTTTATTTAAAGGCAACTTTAGAATCACATCTGTTATGTCAAATAAGGTACCTGGGAAACGTGTTCTATTTTCTAAATGTTGGGTAAGGAATAAATTACAAAGATGGGAGTGAGTAGAAAACCGTTTCTTGGGCACTGAGTGTGTGCTGGATAGCATTCTGACATTTGCAGATCTCCCTCACTACCTGCTAGGCTTATCACCCACCAGGGATTGTGTTAAAAGGGCTTTTTGCACATTTTCCTGTTTAGACCTCCCAACCTTCTTAAGATTGCTTAATTTATTTCTTAAAAAGGTGATACATGGCCCAGCCGGTGTGGCTCAGTGGTTGAGCGTTGACCCATGCACCAAGAGGTTGCCGGTTCGATTCCCAGTCAGGGCACATGCCCAGGTTGTGGGTTCACTCTCTGGTCGGGAGAGTATGGGAGGCAACCGACCCATGTTTCTCTCTCATATCAATGTCTCTCTCCCCTTCCCTCTCCCTCCATTCCTCTCTCTCTAAAAATCAATAAAAACATACCCTTGGGTGAGGACTAAAAAAAATGGTGGTATATTATGCAAACAGTTCTGCATCTTTTTTCAGTGAATGTTTTAGAGCTTTTCATGTCAGTGGATATAGAACTGCCTCATTTTTATTAACAGGTGTACTATAATTTATCTACTCAGTCCTCTGTTAATAATAATTCTCTTTCTTTTAATAGGTAAGTTCAGCACATTTACATGTATTGGAATGATTAAAATATTTGGTCTTAGTTCTATTTTTTTAAAATTATTTTTATTAATTAATTTTTGTTGCATGTTTCTCCTTTTTCCCCCATTGACACCCTCCTCCCCATCCCCCCCCAACCCATCCACAGCTTTGTTGTCTGTGTCCATTGGTTATGCATACATGCATATAAGTTCTGTGGTTTATCTCCCCCCCCCCCCACCATCCCCTCTTCTGAGGTTTGTCAGTCTGTACCCTACTTCTGTGTCTCTGGGTCTGTTTTGTTCATCAGTTTGTTTAGTTCATTATAGTCCACAAATAAGTGAGATCATGTGATATTTGTCTTTCTCTGCTTGGCTTGTTTCGCTTAGCATAATACTCTCCAGGTCCCTCCATGTCGTCTTAAAGGATAAGAGATCTTTCTTTCTTACAACTGCATAGTATTCCATTGTGTATATGTAGCACAGCTTTTTTATCCACTCATCTACTGATGGACACTTGGGGTCTTAGTTCTATTTTTAATATTTTCTTTAAAAAATCTTTCACTCGGAGATCTCTTCTAGCCTTTGAGACGGCATGGAGGGACCTGAAGAATATTATGCTAAGCAAAATAAGCCAGTCAGAGAAAGACAAGTACCACATGATCTCACTTGTTTGTAGAACATAATGAACAAAGTAAGCTGTCGACCAAAAGAGATCCAGAATCATGGAAGTAGGGAACAGACTGACAAACCTCAGAGGGATGGGGGGGTGGGAGGGGTGGGAAGAGATAAACCAAAGAATTTATATGCATATATGCACAACCAATCTACACAGAGAGTAGGCTGGGGAAGGCAGGAGGGGGGTGGGAGTGGGAAGGAGGGGGTCAATGGGGGAAAAGGGGGACATCTCTAATACTTTCAACAATAAAAAAAAATATTTCACTGTAAGGACTGTACTTTGGGAGGTGGGTGTGCATGTATATATTCTGTTAATTTGGAAGGCTTCTCCTTTTATTTTAATGTTTGTGTTTGTAAGTATAACTTTATACTGTATTTCTTCAGACAATACCTGTTGACTCCTCCCTACCATGAGCAATGATGAAATTAGTAGTTATATTTCCTATCCCTTTCCTACCTGCTTTTATTTGGCTATATTATTTTTCTTTGGTTTATTTCATATCTTGCCCTGGCCAGTTTGGCTTAGCAGTTAGAGCATTGGCCTGCGGACCAGAGAGTCCCAGGTTCGGTTCCCGCTAAGGGCACGTACCTCGGTTGCAGTGTGTCCCCGGCCCTGGTTGGGGTTGTGTGGGTGGCAGCCAGTCGGTGCGTCTCTCTCACATCGATGTTTCTCTCTCTCTTCCTCCCTCTCTCCCTCCCGCTCTATCTGAAGATAAATGCAGAAATGTCCTCGGGTGAGGATAAAAAATTTATTATTTCATATCTTAAAACATACTTATGCCTCTATTACTTGAGCTGTCAGCCTTCAGTATCTTTTGATCCTTGTCAGTAAAAATGAGGACATAAATGTATGTACTCATTCGTTCACTTTTACCTCCATCACACTTTAACATTTGCCAATTATTTTTACATTCTCTTCTTTTTTTGGTATATAATTGCAATATGTATGTATATGTGTGTGTGTGTGTGTGTGTGTGTGTGTGTGTGTATACATATATATATATAATTTTTATTTCTTTATTTTTTTGTTAATCCTCACCCTAGGATATTTTTTAGAGAGAGTAGAAGGGAGGGAGGGAGGGAGGTAGAGAGAGAGAGAAAGAGAGAGAGAGAGAGAGAGAGAGAGAGAGAGAGAGAGAGAAAGAGAAACATCGATGTGAGAGATGTTTCCCACACAACCACAATCAGGGCCGGGATAAACCTGCAACCAAGATACGTGCCCTTGACTGAGAATCGAACCCATGACCTTTCAGTCCGCAGGCCAACATTCTAACTGCTGAGCCAAACTGGCCAGGGCTAAATTTTATTTTTCAATTATAGTTGATATTCAGTATTATTTTATATTAGTTTCAGATGTATAGCATGGTGATTAGACAGTCATATAACTTACAAAGTGTTCCCCCTAATATTTCAGGTACCCACCTGGCACCATGCATTGTTATTAGAGTATTATCGATTATATTCCCTATACTGTATTTTATATCCCCATGACTATTTTGTAACTACCAATTTGTACTTCTTAATCCCTTCACCTTTTTTGCCGTGTCTCCCAACCCCCCTCCCTTCTGTCCATCAGTTTGTTCTCTGTATCTATGTGTCTATTTCTGCTTTGCTAATTCATTAATTTTGTTCTTCAGATTCTGCGTATGAATGAAATCATATGGTATTTGTCTTTCTCTGTCTGACTTACTTCATTTAGCATATCCTCTAGGTCCATTCATGCTGTTGCAAGTGGTAAGATTTCATTTATTTTTATGGCAGAGTAATATTCTATTGTGTAAATACCACAACTTTTTTATCCACTCGTCTATTGATGGGCACCTGGGTTGCTTCCATATCTTAACTATAGTAAATAACACTGCAGTGAACAGAATGGTGCATATATCTTCTTGAGTTAGTATTTTGGGTTTCTTCAGATATATTCCCAGAAGTAGAATCACTGGGTCATGAGGCAGTTCCATTTTTAAGTTTTATAGAAATATTTTTTCTTTATTGATTTGAGAGAGAGAGGAAGGGAGGAGAGAGAGAGAGAAACATCGATGAGAGAGAACATTGATTGGCCACCTCCTGTGCACCCCCCACTGGGGATTGGGCCCACAACCTAGCATGTGCCCTGACTGGGAATCGAACCAGTGACCTCTTGGTGCATGGATCGACACTCAACCACTGAGCCACACCAGCCGAGTCCATTTTTAATTTTTTGAGGAAACTCCATACTGTTTTCCAAAGTGGCTGCACCAATCTGCATTCCCACCAATAGTGCACAACAATTCCCTTTTCTCCACATCCTCACCAGCACTAGTTGTTTATTAATCTATTGACGATAGCCATTCTGACAGGTGTGAAGTGACATCTCATTGTGGTTTTGATTTACATGTCGTTTTTTTATTAATTTATTTTTGTTATAGATGTTTCTCCTTTTACCCCCAGACGCCCTCCTCCCTACCCGCCCCATCCCCCCGATTTACATTTCTATGATGATTAGTGATGTTGAGCATCTTTTCATATGTCTATTGACCACCTATGTGTCCTCTTTGGAGAAGTGTCTGTTCAGGTCCTCTGCCCATTTTTTAATTGGGTATTTGTTGTTGTTGTTACATTCTCTTGCAACCATAAAGCCTCAAATTTAAGACTTAGACTTCAGATTAAATTAATTAAATGCTCTCCACCAGTCCTTTTGCTATAGTTTCAACATTTATGTCATTAATTGAAGTTTTTCCTCTGGTAATTTCTTCAGCAAGGAGTCAAGGAAACCATATTCCCTGAGTTCTTACATGTGGGAACATGTTTTTTTGTCTCCTTTGTACTTAAACAGCAGTTTGGCTTAATAGATAATTATTCTTGGGTCACATTTTTGTGTGTGTGAACTATTACAGAAAAATACATGGAACAGTTGTGTGTTATGATAACTTGATGAATATCACAACATAAAGATCCCAGAAGTGAGCCCCTCACAAGCCCCCTGTGTCTGTTCTCTATCACATCTCCCTACTTGCCCCGTGTTAACCACATCCTTTCATGTTAATCCCACTTTGCTTTCTTTATGGCATTACCACTATGGATGCATCCCTAAATAAGAGAAATCATTTTTGCCAATCTTTGAAGTGTATGTACATAGAATCATACAGTGTTTGCTCTTTTATCCTTTGCTTCTTTTTTGCTCAACATGTCATTTGTAAGATTCATTCACATTGTTACTTGCAACCTTACTTATATTGATGTGGTTGTGTAGTAGTCTATTATATGAACATATTACAGTTTATTTCTCTGTTGATGGACTCTTGGGTTATCTCTATTTGGAGCAAAAAGGAGCCATAATGCTATGAATAGTTTTATATATATTTCTTGGTACATATGTGTATATATTTCTTTTAAGATATAGATTTGGGAGTGAAAATACTGGGTCTAGAATATGCACATTTCATACTTCCTAGATATGGCCAAATTGTTTTTTAAAGTGGGTTGTATTACTTTATATCCCCACCAGCAATGTATGGGAGAGTTCCTTGAGTCACCTTCCCTTGATATGTACTGTTGCTTCATTGTCTTTGAGCCCAGATGATCCTTTGGGGTAGGTGATATTTCCATTTTACAGATGAGAAAACAGGTTCAAAGTGGTCAGGTAATTTAGTAATTTAGTGCAAGTGTATAGAGGTAGTGGATACCAGAACTGGCATGTAAGTTCTGTTCTCTCCAACGTTGAAGCCCGCCATCTTTCCATGCAGCCTTTTTTACAGGTAGGGCTTCCTGACATCACATATGTAAGGTACTGAAACCTCACCAGGGAAGATGAACATTCTCAAAGACTTTTTTATTTTAAAAAGTAGGTTGCTATCTTTTGGGGCTGTATTGGATATAGTTGTTCTTGGAGGTGACCTGTTTCTCAAAATCCCTTCCAATTTTGTGATGCAGATGATACTCACCCAACATATTTAGTGTCCTGACAGCTTCCTTTTTTTTTATCTTGCTTTCAGTATCCAGCCTGTGTATGGAGCACAGCACCCTCCTCTGGACCCTCGCCTCACCAAAAAGTAAGTCGAGTTGTTTTTCCTTTCATGCAGGTTCTTCTTCCATCACCCCCTAACAGTCCCCTACTTTGTTGAAATGACAGTTTCCACTTTGACCTTTTCTACCTTCTCCTCTGCTCTCTTATGCATCAGAAGGTGAATAATTTTGCCTCTGAACAGTCAGTTACTAAGTGGGAAATTAATTCACTTTAAAAAATTTTTTCTCTACCTTGGAAGCAGATACATGTAGGATTTGGTATTGGAGTCTCTGTTCTGGTGAAAAGGTCCTTATTGATTAAATATTGTCCTGAAATTGGATGATTGAGGACGTCCTTCGAGCAAGAGATCTGGTTTCTGGGGCTCATTGCTTCTGAATGTAGATAGGTCTGCCACCTTTTCTTCACTTATACTCTGTGAATTAGGGCACACAGCATAACTCTAGGGCTGGCTTTCTTCAGGTCCTCTTTCTCTTTGACATGCTCAAGGAAACCCAGCCATACAATAGAATTAAAAGCTTCCTAGAGGCTATTTCTCTAGTAAAATTCTAATAAATTATTTTCAAACACAACAGAGACCCAGCTAAATCCAGGATATGTGGATGTGTGTCCATACCCCAATTATCACTTTATTACAACTTTCTCTAATGGGCCATCACTCTGCCACTATGAGGAGATGGGTAGTCTTCTCAGGTTTTCTAAGAACTTTGGCCTCTTATTCAGCTATTAATCTTAAAGACTTATTTCTATGAAAGCTGTGGTTCATAGTGAAAGCTGAATGATTTGAGAGATGCAGGAGACCTAGGTTCTCATCCTTCTGGGGCCTATTTAATAATATCCACCCTTTCTGCCTTCACAGTCAGTGGGGAAGTAAAGATAATGGACATTAAAGTATTTTGAATACCAAGAAAAGTGCTATATCAAATATACATTACCAGTATTTATGTATGTATGTATGTATGTATGTATTTATTTATTTATGAAAGGAAGAACAGAAGAGAGAGAGAGAGAGAGAGAGAGAGAGAGAGAGAGAGAGAGAGAGAGAGAGAGAAACTGAAGTGAGAGAGAAACATCGATTGGTTCTGCAACCTGGATATGTGCCCTGACTAGGAATCAAACCCGCCACCTTTTGGTGTGTGAGACGACTCTCCAACCAACTGACCCGCACTGGCCAGGGATGCATTACCAATATTTTAATATTTTTAAAATAACTTAGTTTAATGTATAGCAAACTTTCTATAATTCTCCCAACTCATTCTTTTTGCAATTTGGCCGTTATGTAAAAGGTACAGTCTTAGTTTGGAAATATGACTGCTGTACTTTTCTGTAAGATGCACAACTCTTATATCAGAAACCACTAGACTGTAAGCTCTTTGAGAGCAGGGGCTTTGTTTTGTTCACCACTATAACCTTAGTACCCGGAACAGCAGGCGGCACATAGTAGGCACTGGGTAAAAATTAGGGAATAAAGAGATGTAATTCTTCATTTACTTAGACAGTGGGCTTTTCTTTTATGTTTCTTAGTTTGTACCTTGTAATAGCTCTTCTTAAGGGGAGCATATTTTCTGTGATGTTTCCATTAAGTAGAATGAATTCTATTTCCTGGTTTTACCAACAACACACTACCTGGTCTTTGGTTAGTACAGCAGGCACTGTTGGTTACCTACCCAGCAGTCTCCCCTGGTCCTGCTTCTTCCGTGCTCAAGAACCATACATTTTTTAAATATGGTTTTATTGATTCTTTAGAGAGAGAGGAAGAGAGAGGGAGAGAGAGATAGAAACATCAATGTGAGAGAAAAACATCAGTCGGCCGCCTCCTGCACATCCCCTACTGGGGGTTGAGCCCACAACCCTGGCATGTGCCCTGACTGAGAATTGAACCCATGACCTCTTGGTGCATGGGTCAACACTCAATCCTCTGAGCCACACTGGCTGGGCTTATTCAGCTATTAATAAGGTGACAGTGTATTTAGAGCAGGTATCTGGATTAGTTGAAGCCTTTTACAATAATTCCTTGGTAATCCCAAGGACTGGTCTATGATGAACTCATCTCATGGACTCTGTCCAATGAGATGGAAGAAAACCTCCTGAGGGAGGGTTCTTGGGAAGATTTTATTTTTATCAGAGAGATTATTTTGTGAAGAAAGCCTCTTTTTGCCTCTACTCGCATGTCCTGCTTTTGAATGTGGTAGTGTGAAATTGACATGCTGAAAGCTATAGCAACTACCTTGTAACCTGAAGGAAAGACCAAGAGAATTGCACAGACACCAACCAGCTCAGTGCCCTGACATCATGGTCTTTATAACTTAAGCATCATAGTTGAGAATTCAGTTCCTTGTAGCCAGTTTTGTCCACAACCAGGATTTGTTGATTGGTAATCGATCCATTCCAGCATATTTTATAATGATCTTTGATAAACACCTGGTTCACATATAAATCTATCTGTCTACCCATACATAAGGCAGTGAGGGGTACTATTTCACTTTATGCTTGGGTTAAAGTCACCATACCTTGTCTGCACTTTTCAACAACTGAGTTTTCTCTGATTCTATTCTTTTTTTTTTTTTTTTCAGACAGAGTGGGAGGGAAGAAGGGAGGGAAGGAGAGAGAGAGAGAGAGAGAGAGAGAGAGAGAAACATTGATGCAAGAGAGACACATCGACTGGTTGCCTCCCGCACGACCCCAGTCAGGGCCAGGGACTAACCACAACCGAGGTACATGTCTTTGACCGGAATCGAACCCGAAACTCATTGGTCCACAGGCCGACGCTCTAACCACTGAGCAAAACTGGCCAGGGCCTCTGATTCTAGTCTTAAGACAGGTCTTGAGTAGTATCACCATACCCCAAACTGCCAAGACCAGCTTTATATACTCTTGTTTTCCCACCTGTTAATGATATAAAACCATGAATATTTTCACTTATTATTTAGCAGAGTTTCATTCATACTTTCTTTTTTTTATTAAAAAAATTTTTTTTCTTTATTGATTTTGAGAGAGAGATAGAAACATCGATGAGAGAGAACATCGATTGGCTGCCTCCTGCATGCCTCCCACTGGGGATTGGGCCCACAACCTGAGCATGTGCCCTGACCAGGAATCGAACCGGCATCCTCTTGGTGCATGGGTCAATGCTCAGCCACTGAACCACACCGGCCAGGCTCATTCATACTTTCAAATTGTGTTTTGTTTTTTTTCATCCTCACCCGAGGACATTTTTGCATTTATCTTCAGATAGAGCGGGAGAGAGAGAGAGAAATATCAATGTGAGAGAGACACATCGAGTGGTCGCCACCCACATGACCCCACCCGGAGCAGGGACAAACTGCAACCGAGGTACGTGCCCTTAGCGGGAAACGAACCTGGGACTCTAGCAGGCCGACACTCCAACTGCTGAGCCAAACTGGCCAGGGCCATTCATACTTTCAATAGAGGTAATCACTTAGCTCTGCAATTCGGAAGGAATATAATTGTCACTGAATAAATTGTGTCCCCTTTTCATGTACACGGTGGTTTGGTATTAATAGTCTACTACATGGAACGACATCTAGGTCTGCACTGGAGCATTTTACAATTCCAGATTGTTACTATAAAACACTTATTGCCCTTAGTTTAGTACCTTTGTTGGGACATTTTTATTACTTTCCTTGCTACATGATTATCGTTCCACTTCAAACTGCCATTAATTGCTGTGTGGTTAATCCCCATCACAGCAGAAGCCTTTATATTGGGTCTTCAGTCATCTAAACTCCATGAACAAGTAAGTCATCCCCATCTGTGTATATTTTCTTCAATTTGCCAAATTATTACCATCAGTGATAGTATTGCCTGCAATAATTTTTATAGCTCAGATAACACTAGTGTTACTGCAGAGCAGCCCCATTGGCCACTTGATGGCGTGACAGGCTTCTAAATTTATTGTTTTCTGAGTTGATATCCTCATTCCAAGTACAAGGCTGGTTCACATGGAGCCACACTAGCTATTGCGATGACTGGCTTCATTTGACTGTTGGTAAATGTCCCCACTTGCTTTGCATCTCTTACCAATGTCAAACATTATTTTACTAAACAAATTTGTGTCATATTTCTATTGCGTGAACAGCCATATCAGTAAAACAGTATAGTATTAGTCAAATTACAGAATGATTGAACTTTTGTTTCCTAACCAGTATAACCTGTACCACTCCTTTTCAAAATATCTGCAGGTGTTTGTGTTAACATTTAGGAAGTTATTAATCACCAGACAACTAAGTTTCTCTCAAATGTTTCATTTATTATGTTTTCGTGAGTTTTTAGTTACACCTGCTCTTCTTGAATCCCTTTTTATTTTTTTGTTAATCCTCACTGGAGGATATTTTTCCATTGATATTTAGATAGAGTAGAAGGGAGAAAGGGAGAGAGAGAGAAACACCAGTGTGAGAGAGACACATGGATTGGTTGCCTCCCACCCCATTAGGGGCCGAGGATTGAACCTGCAACCCAGGTACGTGCCCTTCACTGGAAATCAAACCCGTGACCCTTCGATCCGAGGGCTGACATTCTAACCACTGAGCCAAACCGGCCAGGCATTGAATCCCTTTTTCTTTACCACTTACTTATTTACAAATAACCTAACCCCTTGGAGCCTTAGTTTCTTCATCCATAAAATAAAAATAATAAGACTCAGCTCACAGAGTTGTTGTGAGGATTAAATGAGTATCTGTGAAACTGCTTTTTAAACTCTAATTGGGCATGCATTTGTGAGGAGGTATGGTGAAGATGTCTATCTGAGGCCACTCTGGTTGTAACTTTGATATAGTTCTGTTTAAATAATCTTGGTTAAACTTCAAGTCACACTGTGGCATCATTGCACCTTGGGCTAGGTATAACTTAGTTGGGACCATGTTAAAATGAGGCACCCTATCTGGATTGATTTTTTTCCTGAGACTACTGGGGTTAAAAAGGAAGAGAGACATTTCTCCTCCAAGGACCATACCCCTAGATGTGACTTCTTCCCATTCTGGCTACTGACATACACAGCCATTCTGTGCTGACAGGAAGGTATTCCTACCAGATGAGAGTTAGGGCTGTCAGCTGTGCACACTTGGAGATATGATAGCTATGCTGTTATGTGCTCAGTTTTCGTGGCAACTCCTCTTCCCAGCCTGCAGATCCTACTAGGCCTCACCCCACCCCTCCAGTTTTTCTAGGTAGAGAGCATGCAGGCTCTGTAGTCAGGTGGACCTGGATTTGAGCCCAGACTTTGCTGCCTGCCCATGACCTCAGTCAGCCTCAGTTTCCTCATCTGTAAATGGGAATAATAATAATAGTACTTACAGACATATGAATGAGCATTTATAAGAAAATGGGTATATGTAAATATTAGCACAGAGACTGGCACCTAGTAAATAGCCCATAAATGTTAACCATTATGTACCTATGAATTTATATTATCCCCTCTGGAGAGAACAAAATTAACATGGAAAATCTTCCAAGCCTTAAATCTTCCCATCATTGTCGCTGGTCTACAGATTTTTCTGCTTTCTCAGTGGTACACCAGTTTCCTTCACTCTAGCTCTCCTATTTTGTTCTGTCCTCAGACTCCCACATTCTAGGTGATACCAACCCCTTTCTCCACAAAGGCCTCTTTTCTCAGGACAGGGCTGGTTTTTTTCTTCCCTTTATTGATTTTAGAAAGAGAGGAAGGGAGAGGGAGAAAGAGAGAAACATCGATGAGAGAGAACATCAATTGGCCGCCTCCTGCGTGCCCCACTGGAGATTTGGCCCACAGCCTGGGCATGTGTCCTGACCAGGAATCGAACTGGTGACCTGTTGGTGCATGGGTCAACGCTCAACCACTAAGCCACACCTGCCGGGCAGGGCTGACCTTTTTTTAATTTATTTAAAAAAAAATTTTTTTTTATCCTCACCCGAACACATTTTTCCATTTTTTGTTCAGATCGAGTGGGAGGGAAAGAGAGGAAGAGAGAGAGAGAGAGAGAAACATCGACATGAAAGGGACACATCGAGTGGCTGCCTTCCGCACGACCAACCAGGGCCGGGGACAAACTGCAACCGAGGCACATGCCCCTAGCGAGAACTGAACCCGGGTCTCTCTGGACCGCAGGCTGACTCTCCAACCGCTGAGCCAAACCGGCCAGGGCAGGGCTGACTTTTTAAACTGATTGTTGAGTTTTGGGTTTTGTGGGGTAGGTATCTCTAAAATAATTTCTAGCAGCCTCAAAATGGTCTGCTTTGAATCTCTTGTGTCTTTCTGTCAGGGAATGACAGCCTTTCCTCCCTTCTTTCCTCCTCATTATGTGGGAGTATGTCCTTTCAGTTTCTATTTGCAACGCCTTTATTTGAGTGAATTCTAATTCTTAATCTAGTACACATATATTGAATCTTCATCTGCTTCAAGAAATATAATGAAATACTTTAAATGCATAAAAAGGTATAAAGAAAAATGTAGCAAACACGCATGTTCCCAGCACTTATCTAATTTACCTCCTTCATTTGTAGAGGAAGCTCAGTGTCTGTTAGACCTGACCCCTCAGCATGGCCCATCTCTTGGTGTAGACTGTAATCCAGTCCAGGTGTGCATCTGCTTCAGCCGAGGTTAGAATATCAGCGTCCAGTCAGTTCTTTGAACTGAGTTAAAATTCAGCTTCTTGATTCGATGGTTTATTTAAAGAATTCTCAAAATAGCCCTGGCCGGTTTGGCTTAGTGGTTGGAGCGTCGGCCCGCAGACCAATGAGTCTCGGGTTCGATTCTGGTCAAGGGCACGTACCTCGGTTGCAGTTCGTCCCTGGCCCTGGTCAGGTCATGCGGGAGGCAACCAGTCGATGTGACTCTATCATATCGATGTTTCTGTCTGTCTGTCTCCCTCCCTCCCACTCTATCTGATAATAAGTAGAAAAATATCCTCAGGTAAGGAATAATAAAAAAAAAAGAATTCTCAAAATATCAAGAGGTATTTAGGAAATACCAACCAGAAAAAAAATAGTAGTTAGTTAACTTTGTGATGCAGAGTGCTCCATATCACGCTATTGGGTTCATTATGTACAATCTTGAGGTATGCTTAGCCTTCAAGGAGGAAAACAACAATAATAACCATGTACTCATATGCAGTATTTTATTGATGATAGATTTTTCTTATACATCTGCCTATTTGTTCTTGACAGTGGAGCCTCTGCAGTGTGTACCGCAGGTTGTGGGTCCTGCACCCCTTTTACAAAAGAGCAGCAGCCTTCATCAGGTCTGCAGAGGAGTAATTTGCCTTCTTGCTCAAGTGGATTTTGTTGTTGTTGTTAATCCTCACCCGAGAATATTTTTTCCATTGATGCCTTTCTTAGAGTGGAAGGGCAAGGGAGAAACATCTACGTAAGAGAGACACATCAACCAGCTGCCCCCTGCACGCACCCCGACCAGGGCTGGGGATCGAACCTGCAACCCAGGTACGTGCCCCTGACCAGGAATCAAACCTGAGACCCTTCGATGCACAGGCCAATGCTCTAACCACCTAGCCACACTTTTTTTTAAAACCTCACCCAAGGACATGTTTTTATTGATTTTAGAGAGAGGAGAAGGGAGAGAAACAGAAACATAGATGTGAGAGAGAGAAACATTCATCTCTCATACATGCCCTGACCTGCAGTCAAACTCGCAACTTAGGTATGTGCACTGACTGGGAATCAAATTCGCAGCCTTTTGGTGTACAGGACGACGCTCCAACCAACTGAGCCACCTGGCCAGGGCTCAAGTGGATCTTTGACATGCAGATATTTACAGGGTATTGCCTCAGTTTTATTGTCTTTGATTTGAGCTCTCATTCATTTCCTTTTACTCATTTAGTAGGTTTAGAAGTATTATTACTTTGAGGATTGATAAAAGCCAACAAAACATTTTTCACTAAATAATAAAAATTATATGCTCAATTTAGAAAACATGAATAATTCAGAGAAGTATAAAAATGAAATTAAATATCACCTATCGCCTGGCCAGTGTGGCTCAGTGGATTGAGCGTCGTCCTATGGACTGAGAGGTCCGGATTTGATTCCCGGTCAGGGCACATGCCCAGGTTGCCGGCTTGATCCCCAGTAGGGGGTGTGCAGGAGGCAGCTGATCGATGTTTCTCTCTCATATTGATGTTTCTATCTCTCTCTAAAAAATCAATAAAAAATATATTTAAATATCAGCTATCCCTGGCTGGTGTGGCTCAATGGTTAGAGCGTCAGCCCGTGCACTGAAGGGTCACAGGTTTGATTACTGGTCAAGGGCATGTACCTGGGTTGCAGGTTCAATCCCTGCCCCTGTTGGGGTGTGTGGGGGAGGCAATCAATTGATGTGTCTCTCACATCAATGTTTCTCTCTCTCTCTCTCTTCCTCCCTCTCTCTCACTCTACCTGAAGATAAATGGAAAAATATTCTCGGGTGAGGATTTTAAAAAATATAAAAATAAAATAAAAATTTTTGCGAAGTTAGTGGGTGGAAAATGGTATCTTGTTTTCATCACATTTGAGCTATTACATCTTGTAATGTTGTGTTCATGTGATGTATTTTCCTTCGCTCCCTGTGAGACTAATGTTTGCAAATAATGCCTCAGAGGTGTCTTACTCCTTTGGTGTTAATAATAGGGACATTCGAATGAACTGTATGAGTTACCAATCTGTATTTATCAATGTTATTAACACTTACCTTTCAGAATAAGTATTGGACTCATCTAGGGAGATGGGATGGGTTATTAGACCACCCACCTCTACCCAGAGGAGGAAACTGCTTTTGGAAATGGGGGAACTTCAGCTCCTCTGGTACGGTTTTCACTCTAGAGTTTCCCAGCCTTCCTTGGGGAAGCAGGGAGGCATCCTTTTTAATGTTTTTATCCATTGTATGCCAGATCCAGGTGTAAACTTACACAAGCTAAACACTCGGCTTCCCTATTTGGGGTATGAGGGATGCTAGATGAGACTTGAGTAAGAAATGTCCCAACCACACAGTCCCCTGGATCCGGAATAAGGGCCCCCAGACCTTAAGCAGGAGACAGAAAGAGGAAAAGTTCAGGGAAGTAGGGATGTCTACATGACTCTTAGGACTAGGCTCTCTTTTCTCAATGAGTTAATCCAGTGTTCCCCACATCTTCACATGTTTTTTTGTTTGTTTGTTTTTGTTTTGCCATTTTCTATACTATTGTTTACTAAATACATAAAAAAACGCATTTTATTTACACAATTAGAGTTATTTTTAAAAATAAACCTTGTCACTTCCATAAATGGAAAACCAATATCGTTTGCCAAAAAATAGAAAGTAACCTTAAAAATAAACATAGTGAAAAACTAAAACAATCTTATTAATCAAATTCTAAGCCAGGTCCTATTGCTTACAAATATGTTGATCCCGAGGCTGCCCTCATTTTGTTAAAAAAATACAGTTTTACAGACAGAGTAGCACCTAACTGGGACCATCTCCTCACAGCTAGCAGAAGGACTTCAACAGAGTGACAAAGGACGACAGGTTCATTTTGGAACTCGGTGTTTAATGCTACTGTGGTCTGCCTAAAGTCACCTCTTACTCTACTAGGAGTTTATGTCCTACTCTAAGGATTAGTTTATGTTATGTTGCCATAACAGGTTAAGTCTGAAATTTCAGTAGATTGACACACAAAGATTTGTTTCTTGTTCATGCTCCACGTCCAGAGTGGCGTCTGGTGGGAGTGGACAGCAGGCTGTGCCACAGACTCACACTGTTATCCAGGCTAAGGGAGGCACCACCATCTGGAGCCCCATCAGTTACTGTGGTAGAAGAAATTTTATGGAGAACTCACACCTGTTCTTATATACTTGAGCTTAGAAAACGATTGGCTCATTTCTCTCCTCAGCCCACTGGCCACAGCTGGTCCCGTGGCCTCGCTTAAGTGCCAGGGGTGGGGCGTTGCTGTCTTTGCTGCGTCTGTCTGCAGCAGAGGGCTGGTCTAGATGCGTCTAGATGAGGCATGGATATGGGTGTTTTTGTTTGGCGAAGGTAATGACTGTGTATGAGATCGTTTGTAATACTATTAGTATTGCATTAAGCAGGTGGCGAGATGTGCCAGACCATTCCTTGGTAATGGTGTCTCCTTTCTTAAAGCTTCATTAAAGAACGGTCGAAAGTCAACGCAGTTCCTCTGAAGAATAAGAAGGCCTCCAGTTTTCATGAGTTTGCCCGGAATACCAGTGATGCTTGGGACATTGGCGATGATGAAGAAGAGGACTTTTCCTCCCCTTCTTTCCAAACTCTGAACTCAAAAGTTGCTTTGGCAACTGCAGCCCAAGTCCTAGAAAACCACAGCAAACTGAGGGTGAAACCTGAACGGTCCCAGTCAACAACATCCGATGTTCCTGCCAGCTACAAGGTCATAAAGTCCAGCAGTGACGCCCAGCTGTCCAGAAATTCCAGTAAGTCCATCCTGCTCCCCTCCACAGCCTCCGCCTTTTCAGCAGAGTGCATCTTAAATAAAACCATTTTTTCTTTAGCGCATCACTCAGATTTTCCATTGGATGGTAAATAAGCAAGCTCAAGCTTAAGGTATGACATCAGTGAGCCTAACTGGTCATAAGCTGTACTTGCTCCTCCCACCTTGAGGGCTGCCTGGCTCTGCGACCTGGGGCTTCACTTCCTTACACCCAGGTGTTGCCTGCCAGTCTCTTCTTTCCTTCCCTAAGCTGGGGTCCAAAACTTTCATGGTTTGATTGCTTCACATTGCTTTAGGCCTGGTCAGGTTAAAGAATATTGACTAATGTATGTAAGGTTGTTAGCTGAAATCCACAGCGGTTTGGTACTGTTGGTTGGCCTCCTCAGCGGTGGGGAACAGCCACTGGCACAGGTCGTCTCTACCCTGTTCCTGAGGCTTGGAGCAACGTGTGCCTGAAGGCCCTGTGTCACAGCTCCCTGCCCGTTAGGTTGGGGAGCAGGAGGAGGTGCCCCTCTGTCTCTTCATGAGACTTCAGTAACTGGTTGAGGTGATGGTGGCTTTATCAGATATTGGGAGACTCTCAGTGTACACTTTTAAATATGCATCGTTGTATTTAATGTTGCCCTAAAGGGTTTTCTGGAAGCCAGTTATTGAAGCTGGAGAGGGAAGTGCCGGCATTCTAATGAAAGCTAAAACAGCTGACTGGTAAAGGGTGAAAAGGAGGAAGAAAGTCAGAGCCCTGGAGCATGTCCTGGCTCGGGTTCTAAGAGAACTTCTTTTACAGTTTCAGACTGAGCATGTAGTCATGAAATTAGGCTGGAAGGCCTGTAACTTTTGGTGCCATGTGCAGGCATTTAGTATTAACTGACCACGGGCCACAGCTACAGACTGTCTGTGCACCGTGATTGAGGGTCTCCAGGGTGAGGGGGAGCCCTCCACCATCCCTGATGAGCTGCCCTTGTGTAGCCAGGACCACCAGAGCCTTCCCTTTATGAGGTTCCCTCCTTCGAGCATCTGTCAGTCAGTCGCTGCTGCCAGACGAGCACATGGGCCTCAGCACTGCAGTGTCGGCTGAGTGTCCTGTGGCACTGGTTTCTGCAAACCTTCTAGTTGTGCCAGCTGTCACTGTTTCATTCTTGTTGTGACTTATACTTTTTAAGGCCCTGATATATAAAAAATATGAAACAGTCATGAAAGGACAGTCAGAATTCAAAACTGAGTTTTGTTTGGGGTAGTAAAATAAGTAAGTGTCTTGGAGTCAGAAAGATCTAGGGTGGCCTCTCGGCTCTCCTTGGCAAATTACTTAACCTATCTGAGCTGCAGTTTCCGCATCTGTAGAATAGAAATACATTAATAAATCCCCACCGTGTGTTGTAAGGATCAAAGGAGAGATAAGTAAATGTGACCAGCACCATGGCTTATGCATAGTAAGCACTCAGTGAATGGTAGTCCTATGCTGCTCATTTCTCCTATCTTAGCATCTAGTGGAGAAATGTCTAGAACCAAACATACATCTCATCTTGAGTCTGTGTTCCTATTTTAGTCATATCCGAGCAGAATGGAAAGCTGGTTCATTTGGTGAGATATGTGGAGCACAGAGGAACTGCAGCCACTAACAGTGGGGTTAATTTAGGCCAGAGCTTCTCACCCCATGCAGGGCACACTGTGGGCCAAGAACGGATTCGAGTTGGGCCAGGAATCCTGACCCTCCCAGCCCTTGGGGGAGAGCAGCCACCTCCTTGCAGTGCATCGTGCTTTATGGTGTAGTCCTTTCTTATGTGCTCTGTGACATGGAAAAGGAAGACGTGTGTGGCTTTAGGCTCTCTTGACCCCAAACTCATTATTAGGCACCAAGGAGAGTTCCAGGTTGGGGAAGAAAGAAAACATTTGATTGCCCTCTGGGATCACCAAAAAAGTTCTCAAAGTTGCTGCAGTATCCAAGTCTTCATTAGCACATAAGGTGCCTTGTGTGTACGGTAAAAAACACAGCCTATCCTCTGGGCAGAAGAGTGGCGCACAGCTGGGTTTCCATCCCCTG
This sequence comes from Tadarida brasiliensis, assembly GCA_030848825.1. Lineage (NCBI taxonomy): Eukaryota > Metazoa > Chordata > Mammalia > Chiroptera > Molossidae > Tadarida > Tadarida brasiliensis. Next base: position 10,912,890 of record CM061262.1, read on the forward strand.
CTGCCCCTCAGCGGCACCCCAGCAGCACACAGACCGTGCAGCCATGGCTCATGGAGGACACTGGACTAAACAGTTAGGGTTAAGGTTTCTCAGGATCCGTGCTCTTCATGCAGCCTGTCTCTTTCTCTTTCACATTATCTCAGGTGACACGTGCCTGAGGAATGCACTCCACAAACAGCAGTCACTCCCTCTCCGACCCATCATCCCCCTTGTTGCCCGGATCTCGGACCAGAATGCTTCTGGAGCACCCCCTATGACTGTCCGGGAGAAAACCCGCCTAGAAAAATTCCGTCAGCTTCTCTCCAGCCACAACACTGACTTAGGTGAGTCCCTGGGAGCCCCGGGCAAGATAGGACCTCTTGGTGACTGGAATTCTCAGAGACCTGGAAGCTATTGCTCTTTATTCTTCCTTCTCTTACTTTTCCAGCATCTCCTGATCTGGTGCCCATTGCAGTGACATGCAGGTATTAAGTCGGAAGTTAGGGACCAAATTAGGTGGGACTGGATTCTGTGGCCTGTAGACCATAGTGCAATTATTCTGGCTTCGGTCTCTCCCACCGCAAAGCGATTCTATTGAAATCCACACCCACTGGTCTTTCTCTTTCCCTCTAACTCTAACCTTGAGCCAACTGGATCCCTGCTGCAGAGCGTGTCCTTAGCACTTTGCTGCTCAGGGCTGTTGTCTTGGGCTTTTCCCCTGTGCTTATCAGTAGCTGCTGCTGGTGGTGGTGGTGGTGATGGTGGTGATCATCTTACTTGAATGGTGGGAGGCACAGGCCGTGCTGGCTGAGGTTTGTTTTAGGGCATTTGTGGGAAAAGCTTAATCCAAGAAGCTGTTATCTGTTTGCAGATGAACTGAGGAAGTGTAGCTGGCCAGGGGTTCCTAGGGAGGTTCGACCTGTAACCTGGAGACTCCTGTCGGTGAGTTCTACCCACTGTGTAGAGAAGTGTGAGCCTCATACAGCCCTTCTTAGCTGGTAAGGTTAGTGCGGGCACATTAGTCTTACTCCATAGACTTCTCTAGTCCTTCTGGATATGACAGAACTGTGGGACTGGAGTTCTTTTACTGCGCATAAAGAAACACATTCTGGAGAATTTATTCCCACACACGGAGAAGAGCACAAGTTGTTCCCATAGTCACAGTCTCACATTCTCAACACCAGTAAGGAAGGATAGTGAGGCATGGTGGTCCCAGCACTTGTCTGGGCAAGTCCCACAGTCCCTGTGCTTCCCTCCTTTTTCAGTAGGAATGACCAGTGGTTGACACCCGCTGTGCAGCTGTGAAGAGCTGATGAATGGGCCTCCCTCCGAAGCCTGCATAGTCCCACTTTGAGTGCAGAGCACTGCCTAGCCCCTGTGATAGGAACACTTGGATTTCCTGAGCCTGTAAAATTCATTCATTCATCTAGCAAGGAGTCATTGAGGGCCTGCTGTTCTCTAGGCACGGTGCCAGGTGCCAGGAGGGTATACCAAAATGAATCGGCCACAGTCCCTGCCCACCAGGCACTTGCTGTGGAATGTATTACATAAACGTCTGTGAGAGGAATGGTCTCCCTCTTGGCTGCTCCCCACCCTCAGTCCTGCAACCAGAAACATTGCCTCTGCCACTTCTGAAAAGTTCGAATGCTATGAAGAGTAGATTGGTGAGAATGGAAGAAAAACAGGAGATATAAGAATTGGGAGTGGGATCCAGACCAGGGACAAGAATGAAAGTTGGCCTGGAGCTTTGGCTAGGAGGGGCTACTGCCAGAAGTTCTGTATCTGGACATTGCAGCTGCTATGTCACAGATTCCATTCAGCTTGCCAAGCTGGTAATTCTGAATATTTCCTTGGAAAAGAATGGGTAACGGACACACACGTACATGGCACATCACCGGGATGTGCCGTAGACATGGCCTTCTCCCTATGATTCTCAGAGGTGTTGCTGTGCACACACGCAGCCTCAGAGGTCCTGACTTGGGTCCAGTTCCTTCCGGCTGACCTACATTCACTGCTCTCTGTGCCAGCTCTGGGAGCTCTGGGGTGCTCACCAGCAGGACAAGCTGCAAGAATAAATAACCCTGGGAATGTTGGTCTTGGCTCATCTGCCCACATGTGGATCTCACTGAATGAGGAGAGGGCAGGGCAGACGCTGGGTGGCCGAAACCAGAAGGGATCTACTCTTGTTCTCTTGGCATTTTGTTTTCCTTCCATTCCTTTGATGGTTTCCAAGTCACTGCTCAGGCTAAAATAAAAATTAGGGATTCATCCAACCATCTGACCATCAGTCCTGTCTATAGGGCTATCTCCCAGCCAACACCGAGAGGAGGAAGTTGACCCTGCAGCGGAAGCGGGAGGAATATTTTGGCTTCATTGAGCAGTATTATGACTCTCGAAATGAGGAACATCACCAGGATACCTACAGACAGGTACAGTTATCACCTGCTGCCCTTTGCTTACTAGTCATAATCTTAAGGTGTGTCCCCTGGGGCACTATCAGGGTACAGGTCTTCCAAGTCTTCGGGCTATGGTGTGTTGGTTAGGAATTAAATTTATTCCTAAGAGCATGCAGAGTAGGTATGGGGGTCTGGAGAAAGAATTCATTCCCAGAACTGCTTCCCCTCTTTCCAATGGCTCTGATTTTAGCCATTTTATTTATTTTTTTTATTAAAAATTTTTTTTTCTTTGTTTATTTTAAAGAGAGAGGAAGGGAGAGGGAGAGAGAGATAGAAACATCGATGAGAGAGAACATCGATTGGCCACCTCCTGCACACCCTCCACTGGGGATCGGGCCCACAACCTGGGCATGTGCCCTGACTGGGAATCGAACCGGCGACCTCTTGGTGCATGGGTCGATGCTCAGCCACTGAGCTACACCGGCCGGGCTTGATTTTAGCCATTTTAAATAGAGCCCCCCACTCCACCCCCGGCCAGTGGCAGTGCTTCTCAAACTTTAATGCACATATAAATCACCTAGGATTTTGATGAAATCCCACCTAGGATTATGATAAAATGCAGATTCTAATTCAGTAGGTCTGGGGTGAGACCTTCACTTCCAGGTGATGCCACCGCTGCTTCCACAGACCTCACGCTAGAAGTAAGGGTTATGGGACATGAGATGAAAGATGCATTCACTCAGGAGTGGTCCAGTCCCTCTGGACTGTGACATCAGTGCCTGTTCAGTACCCATGTCTGTCTGTCTGTCTGCAGGAGCTGTCACCATTGACAGCCTTGGCAGGGAGCGTTCCCTCATTGCTCATAGAGGTCCCCACAGCCTGCGGGAAGGTGGAGGGGAGAGGAGTCTGGTGGCTGCAGAAGAGGGAAAAGACTGGGGGAGGCAACTGTCTATAGCAAGCCCTAAGAACTGAAGTACCCTCTGCCGCTGTTGACACAGTCCTTTCAGTTGTCACACTGGGCACTGGGGAATCCCGAGGCCAAACCAATATAGTGACCTCTGGTAACAGAAGTCTGGTAACAGAACTTTCGGTGTCAGTTACTGAAGGTCAGCTCCCCCACCCCTGGGTTTTCTCCACTTCTCACACATCATGACTTCATGAGCAGGTCCTTGGTTCCTGGCATGTTTTTACAGCCGTCAGAGCCCTTTCAGTTCCTGGAAACTGTTCATGAGTAAGATTCAGAAAGGGGTACATATTTTTGTCCGTATTAAAGAAGTGAAACAGACTTCAGAACAATAGGGAAAAGCAGGGGACTCACTCAGGTTGTGAAACCTGTTGCTTTTTGGTTTTTGTGGGGGAGGTTTCCTCACTGTTCAGCAAGCTATTGCTATCATGGAAACACATTCCAGACGGACAGGAAGGTTTAGCTAGACTTTTTTTGGTATGTCAGTTCTTTCTAAAGATAAATTATGCTGTCACTCTTACTCCCTCGATCCTAGTTCTTATTAAGAAAATAATGTCGCAAAAGAACAAGATGGCATTTGTGTTTTGGCCATGGCTTCTCTTTTTCAGATCCACATTGACATTCCAAGGACGAATCCTCTCATTCCATTGTTCCAGCAACCACTTGTACAGGAGGTGAGGGAAGTACTTAACGTTCTTGGCCCTTCTCCCCTCATACCTCTGCGGCACCTGTTCTGTGTGGATGAGTGCTGGAGCCTTCTCTCCAACCACGGGCAGGTTCACAGATAACCGTGATGTACCTGTGTGCAGATGTGGAGCTTGGGTCCCTTCAGAGCACTTGCTTGTGCATTCTCATGTCAAACCCATGGGCCGAGTAGTGCTGAGAGTTTAAGGGACTTGCCCAGAGTCTTGAGGCTACCTGGTGACAGAACAAAGACTAGAGCCCTCATCTTAGAATTCCTAGTCCTGTGTTTGCTCTGCTTTATCAAGCTTGGATAATGATTTTTTTTATTGTTGTAAATATACATAACAAAACAACCATCACCACCATCTATCTCTAGAACTTTTTATCTTGCCAAACTAAAACTGTCCCCATTAAACAGTAACTAATTCTCTATTCCCTAGCAACCATCATTCTACTTTCTTTCTCTATATATTTGACTACTCTCGGTACCTGTGATAAGTGGGATCATACAATATTTGTTCTTTTGTGTCTAGCTTATTTCACTTAGCACAACTTCAAGGTTCATCCATGTTATAGCATGTGTCAGAATGTCCTTTTTTTAAGGCTGAATGACATTTCATTATATGTATATAACACATATTGTTGATCCATTCATCTATCAGAGGACAGTTGGGTTGCTTCCACCTTTAGGTATTGTGAATAATGCTGCTATGAACATGGGCAGGTGAATATCTGTTTGAGTACCTGTGTTAAATTCTTTTGGGTATATACCCAGAAGTGGAATTAGTAGTGATACTTTGAGACCTAACAAGTAAGCCAAGTACATGGAAAGTCTCAGTGGAACTATTTCTTATCCTTTGCCCAAGCAGTAACCATAAACTCCTGGAGATTAAGCATTGCCTTTGTAGCTTCAGAGTTACTGGGGCACTGGGTCTGAGTGCTCTGTGATTGCACTTTCAGGTGGCCTCATAATAGGGAGGGCTGGTGGTAAAAATGCCCAAAATGATTTGTATTGACTTTAGACTATGTTCATAATTCTGTTTAATTATAAATGTCTCTACTGATGGGAACCCTCATGATTTACCAATAGCATAAAGAAGATTTTGAGGGTGACACCATCATTTTACCTGTAAAAGTCAGCTCAGAGGAAGCTGAAACCCCATTCAGGATCCTTCTGTGTTTCCCATACGGTTTCCCATGACTCAGCCCTGCTTATTTCTCATTTTAATTTGGGACGTTCAGATACTTCTACCTGTGCATCTTTACTCCAGACTTGGAGACAGGGAAGGTAGCTTATTTAAAAGGCTTCTCCTAATAGTGGAACCTGAATACAAAGAAGGAAAATCAAACTATAGTCTTCAATTTTTCTCAAATCACCTTTCTTTTTAGCAGGCTTTAGTCTTCTTAAACAGAGTAAAATGCTAACCAGGGAGCAGAGAACTGAGTAACCCTGAATATTGAAAGACTTGCTTTGCAAACCAGAAAGATACTTTGGCATTAACTACAGTAAATCAGAACTACCCACACTAGTGGAAGAGGTGTAGAAAGACCTTCAGGGATTATCCTCTCCTCTCATCTCTGCAAGGCCAGATTATCCCAGACTTGTTCTGAAGATTCCATGGTCTCCTGTGGTAACCAGGTTACTGTTCAATTTCCTTCTCTTTGGCATCTTCACTGGTACAGGGTGAGTGTGTCTGCATTGTCTCATCCCTACTGTAAAGGGCTGGCCTTTATTAAAGCCAGTCACCAAGGATTTGTGTATTCACAAGGGGCTGGTAGTGTGGAATAGAAGAGCTTTTCACAGAGACATCCAGACAGACACAGGAGGTGTGAGGAGACAGTGTAGGGTAGAGAATCCTTGGGATCGTCCTGAACATGGTGGGTCTAGCTTGACCTACCTACAGTTTCAAGGGTCATTTGGCAGAGAGGAAAGAATGTAGGCGGGCCCCCATTAGAGTGTTGGCTCTAACACAGATGATGACACTATGCCCTTCCCTCAGCCCCAAGAGCAAGCAGGTGAGTCTAGTGGAGGCAGAGAGGCCAGCGCCTTCCAGACAGGGCTTTGTTCTCACTCCTGGAAGTGCAGGAGTGTTGGCAGTGGGAGTGTGTCTCAGCTCTGCCAGCTGGAAGGCAGACTCAACACGTGTCTTGAGATTCTCCACCTCTCCCCTGCACTAGCCAACTCCAAAACCATACAACTGTTTCTTTTTTACTGTTCTTCCTGGGAGCTTTTTTCTCCCTCCGCCTGACCTCTGAGAGGGCCTCTTCAATTTGTCTGCAGAGCCCATATGCTGTGGAGGCCCTGTAAGCTCCTGTCCCTCTGCATCGCCAATACCACAGGGACATGAGCAGTCCGTGTCAAGCCCAGGAGTTGTGGTCAGCGGGGTGAAGCAAGGGAATGGGTATTATGAGGCTGAGGGAAGGTGGGGGAAAGCGCAGAGAGCCTAGTGAAAGCAGCGGGGAGTATAGCTGAAGGGAAAGGGCCAGACTCTAAAGGACCATAAAGATTTCTTTCCCCCCATCCTAAGCCTCTAGCCTCTTGTGGCTTAGCCCTAGAGGCTTTCCCATGGAGGCCCTGGCTGATTCTCTTTTCTCAGATTCCCAGCTGTAGGAATCCATAGGATTTGGTTTATTTAACTCTCTATCCCCAGCAAATGTCTGGGTTGCATCCTGATGTATGAAGTGACTTCCTGTATTTATCGTCTGTCACTAGATCTTTTTCCGTCTCAGCAGGGAGAAAGGGGAGGGTGGTAGAGAAGATATTTCCTATCTACATCCTGTAATGACAAAAAAGATTTAGCAGAAGTATCAGAACTTAGATGTCCTGAATGATGACATCCTGAGTCAGTGACATCCACTACAAACCTTTTTCTAAGCTGTCATCTTTTTCCCAATTTTATATCACAGTGACTAAAGATTGAAAAGATAAAGGGCAAGAAGTATCTACCTCTGCTTAAAAGCAATTAGTGTCTTTGAAGCTTTTCATGTTTCTATACTTTTATCTCGTAGTATTTAATAAAAAGTGTTCCTAAAAATTCTGCAGCAACCCTGAGATGCATTGAGATAGGTAAATGGAAGGAGAGAGGGTAGCCCCATGGTTTAACAGTCGTGTCTTCTTTCTTTCCTAGATCTTCGAAAGAATTCTATTTATTTGGGCCATCCGACACCCTGCCAGTGGGTATGTCCAGGGAATTAATGACCTGGTCACTCCGTTCTTTGTCGTCTTCCTCTCAGAATATGTGGGTAAGAAGCATGAGTACCAAGCTGAACAAGCTGTTGTTCTTTCTCATCTTCGGTGTGTTTGTTTGTCCTGAGTACAGCCAGTAGGCATGTCTTGCTAAGAAAGGATAGTGACTTTAGCGTGCACAGCTAAGCCTGTTTTAACAGCGGTAGCAACCTGGATTTTATCTCTTGAGATGGTTGCAAATCGCACCTAAAAAGACCTGCTTTGTCACAAAAATGACCAAATTGATTGTTATGTTCTGCCATAAACAGATGGTTTGATGGTTTATTTGAGGTCATTTTAGGATTATTTTGAACTTGTCTGAAACACAGGCCCTCATCCATGAGAGCTGGAATTTTAGGTTGTTTATCAGGCCTTCCCACTCTAGTCCACATGCTGTTTCTCAGTAGCAGGATGTGGACATGTAGGGGGGACAGGTTGTGGCACCAGAATCCAGCTCACATGGGAGGTAATGGAATGGACCAAGGAAAGCTCCCACACCTTGGTTTCTTCCCCTCCTCCTTCACTCTTACCCCTCTGGGTTCCTGTCACTTTGGGTAGAGTGATAGATGTCACAGTGGTGGTTAGGTTTCCTTGCAGCCCCAGCCTCCTCCCCTGGCCAGGACTAAATTAGGCAGAGTCTTAAAAGGATTTGAGGATGCTCCCTCTTTTTTTTTTTGTTTCCTTAATCACTTAGAGGTTCAAAGGAAAACCCATCTGTCATGGCCTGACGCTTGGTTCTCTTAGTTAAAGAGAAGCTCATGTGGGAATCAGAACATTGGAAAGGGTCTTAGAAAACCATCCGTCTAATCTGCTCACTTCACGGATGGGTTATAAGATCCCCTGTCTTCTTCTTAGTGGCAGAGCTAGGACCAGAACTTTTTTCTTTGGGGGGGGGGGTTGGTGTGGAGTAGATCATAATGGATTTTTGGAGAAATCCGTTGCCGGGGGCCAGGAGGGTAATGAGAAGTGAACTAGAGTGGAGACCCTTGACAGTGGAGGGCTAAAAAGTGTCTCGCTTGATTTGTTTTGGTCTTCCATGAGGCAGTCTCAAAAAGTAAGGTAACAGAATGACATCATCCTGGTTCCCCTTAAGTGGCAGCAACCAGGGCAGAACTGGGAATCAGGGTGGAAGGTCACTCTTGACCACTGTCAGGGGATCCTAAGCAAAAGCGAAACTAGTGAAAATTTAGCTACTAGAAGAATATAAATAAATAAAGCTTTTCCTAGAGCACTTTTCATTTTGCCCTCACATTAATAGGTCAACTTTTGGAGGCAGCTTAACTGTGTGTTTAATTTTATTAAAAGCAATGCAGCTGATCTGTGGAATGATTTTGGTTGCTTCCTGCAATAGCACTTTTCTAAAATAGTATTAAAGGGTGAGCCTAGAAAGGTATTAATCCAGTCATTAATCTTCATTTGAAGTCTACATGGTGGCCTGAAACCTTGGTGACAGTATTATGCCAGTTAAAAGGAATCCTCAGCAGCTGCAGTTCTACTTGGATGTTTAATTATCTTGTTATTAGCTGCCATTTATATTTTGTACCAGAATTTTCTTTACTTTCTATAGGCGCCCATCCCATTACTGCCTCAACTCCATCAGCCCATCAAGCACTCTGCTTTTCTTTGATAAATAGGCTGCATTCCCATCTTGGTATTTGGCTATTCAGCGCCCCCTGCTGACCCACAGTGTTGATGCAGTGCAGCTGGGCTCCCGGTGGCAAGCCTTCAGTAGCCCTCAGTTTCACCTCTGCAACAGACTTCAGATTACCTTCTCCTAGACCTAGGAGGGTAGGGCTCATTCACTGTTTACAGAAATTTTGACTATGGTACGTTTTAAGCATATGTAAAAGTAGATAAAAGAATACTACAAATCACCATATACTTACCACCCAACTTCAACAGCCAATCTTGTATCATCTATACCTCTATTCATTCTCCATCTCCTCAGCTTTGTGAATTATTTGGGAACTAATCTCAATATCAAGCATCATATTTCATCCATAAATATTTCCGTATGTATCTTTAGAACATAATGATAAAAGAAACCCATAGCCATAATGCAATTATTATGTCTAGAAGGTAATAATAACTTCTTAATATAATCTCATATATAATAGTATTTAAATTTTCCTGATTCTCATAAATATATTTTAACAGTTTGAATTGAAGTCCAAATCGGGTCCACCCATTCTAATTGGTTGATACGTCTCATTAGTTCCCATCCGTCTTTCTTTCCCTTAGGACTTTGTAGTGTTAGCCCTTGTTTTTCTGGTTTCCAACCTAGGCCTCTGCCATACCAAGCAGTAATATCACCCTGATTTTCAAAGCATTTTACCATTTGCAAAGTACTTTGACATACCTGATTTCATTTAGTAAGCCCCAATATCTCTCTTTTTTTAATGAATATCTTCGTTTTGTTTTGTTTTATTGATTTTTAGAGAGAGGAAGGGAGAGAGAAACATTGATGTGAGAGAGAAACATTGATCAGTTGCCTCCCATATGCGCCCTGACCAGGGATCGAACCCCACAACCTAGATATGTGCCCTGACATAGAATTGAACCCACAACCTTTTGGAATATGGGATGACTCTGCAACCAACTGAGCCACTTAGCCAGGGCCCCATATCTCTTTTTTCTTGTTTGTTTTTTGGTTTGTTAATTCTCACCTGAGGATATTTTTCCATTGATTTTTAGATAGAATGGAAAGGAGAGAGGGAGAGAAAGAGAGAGAGAGAAACATCAATGTGAGAGAGACACATCAACCAGGGCTAGAGATTGAACCTGCAACCCAGGTATGTGCCCTTGTCTGAGAATCGAACCCAGACCCTTGGGTTTATGGGCTGATGCTCTAACCAAAACTGGCCACAGCCCCTATATCTCTTTAAGGTAAGTGTATCAACCCATATTACAGGTGAGAAAATCCAAGGCTTAGAGATTTAATGAGCTTTTGAAACTCAAGCCCAGGTCTTTTGACCTTAATACCTGTACTCTTTATATGACTTGGTGGTGTCTCATCTCAGATCCTTGTCCTTGGACCTCTAATGGCTCCCTCTACTCCCTTCTCTGCTCCAAAGCAGGTAGCAAGCACATTTCTTATTGCTCCTTGCCTTAAAAAAAATTGGAGTAGAAATACAACCTCATTAAAAAAATCAAAACAGCCTGGCCGGTGTGGCTCAGTGGTTGAGCATGGACCCATGCACCAAGAGGTCGCCAGTTCAATTCCCAGTCAGGGCACATGCCCAGGTTGTGGGCCCAATCCCCAGCGGGGGGGCATGCAGGAGGCGGCCAATTGATGTTCTCTCTCATCAATGTTTCTATCCCTGTCTCCCTCTCCCTTGCTCTCTCTCTCTACCATCAATAAAGAAAAAATATTTCAGCCCTGGCCAGTTTGGCTCAGTGGTTGGAGCATCGGCCCGCGGACTGGAGAGTCCCAGGTTCAGTTCCTGCTAAGGGCATGTACCTCGGTTGCAGTTTGTCCCCGGCCCTGGTTGGGGTCATGTGGGTGGCAGCCACTTGATGTGTCTCTTTCACATCGATGTTTCTCTCTCTCTCTTCCTCCCTCTCTCCCTCCTGTTCTATCTGAAGATAAATGCAAAAATGTCCTCTGGTGAGGATAAAAAAAAAAAAAAAGAAAGAAAAAAAATTTTCAAAAAAAATCAAAACAGCTCTGGCTGATTTAGCTCAGCGGTTAGTGTGTTGGCCCATTGACCAGAGTCACAGATTCGATTCCAGTCGAGGACATGTACCTTGGTTGTAGTTTGGTCCCCAGCCCTGGTCGGGGGAGGCAACCAATTGATGTGTCTCTCTCACATCAGTGTTTCTCTCTCTCTCTCTCTCTCTCTCTCTCTATCTCTCCCTCCCACTCTGTCTGAAAATAAATGGAAAAATATCCTCGGGTGAAGATTAAAAAAAAAAAAATCAAAACAATTTAGAAGTATTATTGCTCTACTATTGATATATTCTTCCAGACCTTTTCCTGCATGTGGATAGACCTGTTTATATTATTTTTCTTTGTTGTGTTTGGAAAAATGGGATCAAACTATCCATACTTTTCTATATCTTGGTTGTTTTCATTTACAAACATCATGACCACCTTTTTAAGTCTGGACTTACAAATCTACCCTACCTCATCATTTTCAGCAGTTACATTTATTTTCATAATAAGGCTTTACTATAGTTTATTTAACGATTCTTCTGTAGAAGGACATTTTTAAAAAATATGTTTTTATTGATTTTTTTAGAGAGGAAGGGAGAGGGAGATAGAAACATAAATGAGAGAGAAACATCAACTGGCTGCCTCCTGCACGCCCCCTACTGGGGATCGAGCCTGCCACTCAGGTGTGTGCCCTGATCAGGAATTGAACCCGTGACCTATTGGTTCATGGGTTGATGCTCAACTTTTGTGCCACACCGGCCGGGCTATAGAAGGACATTTAAAATGTCTATAATTTTTAGCTGTTATAAATAACATTGCAGTGAATATCTTGTACATATTTTCTTGTGCATATGAATTTAAATATATATTTTTCTGAAAGAGAGTCCCTAGAAGTGAAATTGCTAGTCCCAAGAGCATGCCAAGCAGGTACTACTAAATTACACTTCAGAAAAGTTGACACCTGTTTGTACTGCAACCAGTGATGGTTGAGTGCACTTTTCTTCACATGCTTAGCAAAACTGGGCCTCTTGGTTGCATTGTGTTGCACCAATCTGGCACATATACCATGGTTTGTGTTTCAGTATTTACTTCCACTTGTTCATCAATGAGGTTATCTTTTCTTATGTGCATTAGCGTTTGTTTCTTTGTGATCTGCTTGTTGAAATCTTTTAGCCATTTTTTCTGTTGAATTTTTGGTCTTGTTTTGTAAGAGGTTTTAGTAGTATTTATTCTTCATCTGGTGTGTATTAAAAATATTAGATTGGCCCTGGCCGGTTTGGCTCAGCGGTTAGAGCGTCGGCCTGCGGTCCAGAGAGACCCTGGTTCGGTTCCCGCTAAGGGCATGTGCTTCGGTTGCAGTTTGTCCCCGGCCCTGGTTGGTCGTGTGGGTGGCAGCCACTCGATGTGTCCCTTTCACATCGATGTTTCTCTCTCTCTCTCTCCCACTCTATCTGAACAAAAAGTGAAAAAATGTCCTTGGGTGAGGATAAAAATAAAATAAAATAAAAATATTAGATTGAGCCCAGCCGGTGTGGCTCAGTGGTTGAGCGTTGACCCATGCACCAAGAGGTCACCGGTTTGATTCCCATTCAGGGCACGTGCCCAGGTTGTGGTCCAAATCCCCAGCGGGGGGCATGCAGGAGGCAACTGATCGATGTTCTCTCTCGTCGATGTTTCTCTCTCTCTCTCCCTCTCCCTTCCTCTCTCTCTAGAATCAATAAATAAAAAAATTAAAAATATATGTATATTAGGTTGAACCACATGAAATCACTAATATTCAACTATTTTTTTGTTTTGTTTTGTTTTTTAGTCCTCACCCGAGGACATTTTTGCATTTATCTTCAGATAGAGCGGGAGGGAGAGAGGGAGGAAGAGAAAGAGAGAAACATTGATGTGAGCAAGACACATCAACTGGTTGCCACCCACTCAACCCCAACTGGGGCCGGGGACAAACTGCAACCGAGGTACGTGCCCTTAGCGGGAACCAAACCTGGGACTCTGGTCTGCGGGCCGATACTCTTAACTGCTGAGCCAAACCAGCCAGGGCAATATTCAACTATTTTTCCTCTCCCTCCACAGGAAGTTTATATGGTTCAACCTAATATTTGTTTTCTCCCAGATCATCATTTGTCTTTTTAACTTTATGTGTCTCCTTATATAGAACTTTCTAATTTTATATACTCAAATCTGTCCATTCAAGCCCCTACTTACTATGTGCCAGGGGACAGAGTGACTAAGATGACAGACTTGGGCCTGGCCCTGTGGCTCCTCCCACCTAGTGGGGGGTGGGGAAGGGGTCATAAAGGAGTAAACAAGTCATTGCAAAGTATGAGGAGGACAAAGAGGAAATGTCTCTTCCTTTATGGCTTTTGGATTTGGTGTCTTGCTTAGGAATTCTTTCCTTCCTCACCCCAGTATTATAAAAATACTCTCCCATGTTTTCTTTTAACACTCTTGTGGGTTTGGATTTACGTTTAGCTTTTTAAATTTCATTAGTAATTTATTTTCCTGTGTGGTGGGGTTGAGATTTAAAGTTACTGTTCCAACTGGATAGTTCATTATTTCAACACCATTTATAAATAGCACATCCTTTCTTTACTGATGTGAATCCCTCTTCATAATACAATATAAATTTCTTTATTACATAGTTCTATTTATTTCTTTCCCATTTATCTGCATTTCTATGCCAGTACCTCATGGCTTGGAATTTTTTTTTTTTCTTTATTGATTTTAGAGAGAGAAGAAAGGAGAGGGAGAGAGAGATAGAAACATCGATGAGAGAGAACATTGATTGGCTGCCTCCTGCATGCTCCCCACTGGGGACCTGGCCCACAACCTGGGCATGTACCCTGATCGGGAATCGAACCGGTGACCTCTTGGTGCATGGGTCAACGCTCAACCACTGAGCCACACCAGCCGGGCGTGGATTTTTGAGTTTTATAGTATATTTATTATTATTTCAGGGCTAGTCCCTTTCATTACCTTTTCTAAAAAACTGTCTTGGCTCTTCTTCCAGATGAACTTTAGAATCAACTTGCCAATTTCAGGAGGTAGGGAACCCTTTAGAATTTTTATTGGAGTTGTGGTAAATTTATAAATTAAGTTTTGTGGGGGTTTTGGGTAGCAGTTTTATTGAGATGTAATTCGTGTACCAAACAATTCACTCATTTCAAATATACAATTCAATAGTTTTTAGTATACTTATAGAGCTGTATAACCATCACCACAATCAATATTAGAATATCATCCAAAAAAGAAACCCTGTACTCCTTAGCCGTCAGCCCCAAGCCCCCCATCCCCTTCTACCCCTAGGCAACTGCTAATCTACTTTGCCTCTGGATTTGCCTTTTCTGGATATTTCATAAGAATGGAATGATACAGTATGTGGTCTTTGTGTCTGGCTTCTTTCACTTAGCTTTTTTTTTTTTAATCCTCACCCGTGGACACTTTTCACATTCATCTTCAGATAGAGCGGGAGGGAGAGAGGGGGGAGTCGAGAGAGAAAAACATCGATGTGAGAAAGGCACATCAACTGGTTGCCACCCGCACAACCCCAACCAGGGCCAGGGACAAACCGCAACCAAGGTGCATGCCCTTAGCGGGAACCAAACCCAGGTCTCTCTGGACCGCAGGCTGACACTCTAATCGCTGAGCCAAACCGGCCAGGGCAGCATATTTTTTAATAATGTTTAATTTACTTGTATTATTAGACTGTATCTTTTAAACATAATAATTATACAACAGTTCCAACAGGAAAACCCAAGGGCAAGCTCTGAGTTAGTCTTTAAAAGACAAGTTTGGGATTTAGTATCCTAGTAGATAAAAGTTCAGCTCTTGGTATTATCCTTAAAACAGAGTACATAGTGCTCTGCTGGTGTGGCTCAGTTGGTTGGGCATTGTCCTGTGCACCAAAAAGTCACAGGTTTGATTCCCAGTTGGGCCACATGCCTGGGTTGTGGGCTCAATCCCTAGTAGGGGGCATACAGGAGGCAGCAGATGGATGTTTCCCTCTCTCTCTTCCTCTTCCTTCCCCTCTCTAAAAATCAATAAAAACATATTTTTAAAAAAACAGAGTACATAGACCCTGGCCGGTTTGGCTCAGCGGATAGAGCATCGGCCCGTGGACCAGAGTCCCAGGTTCCGTTCCTGCTAAGGGCACGTACCTCGGTTACGGTTCGTCCCGGCCCTGGTTGGGGTTGTGCGGGTGGCAACCAGTCGATGTGTCTCTCTCACATCAATGTTTCTCTCCCTCTCCCTCTTCCTCTCTCTCTCCCTCCCGCTCTATCTGAAGATAAATGCAAAAAGTGTCCTCGGGTGAGGATAAAAAAAAAAAAAACAGAGTACATAGTATTCACTTTATTTTTGTAAGGTAAAGACAGATAAATCCCAAAATGCCTTGGCATTTAGGACAGTGTTAATGCTTTACCTGTTAATTTGCTCCTTGAGCTCTTTGCATCCAGTGAGACACGGTTTGCTGATCAGCAGGCCACCTCTTAACTATGCAGAGAGTCTTCCAGAGCACACAGGGTGTGGGTAAAACGGCTGGTTTAGCTAGCTCCAGATGTCTAACCTCAGAATGTCAGTGTACAGTGAGTACATGGAGAACACCTCTGAGCCTTTTACATGGTTATCGGTCTTCACTTGGAGGATAACAACAAATAATAATAGCTACCATTTGTTTATTTACATATGAATGTTTACCATGTGTGGGCTAAAGCCTTGTTAATCATTCCTTTATTTAATCCTCACAATAATCCTGTGAGGTAGGTACTATCATTATCCCCATTTTATAGATAAACAACTGAGGATCAGAGAGGTTAAATAACTTGCCCAAGGTCAGATGACCGAAAGGTTTGGGAGCCATTATTTAAATACAGTTCACATAGCATATTTTTGAGTTTCATCCATGTTGTAGCATGTGTCAGTACTTCATTCCTTTTCACTATTCAGTAATATTTCATTGTGAATAGACCATACTTTATCTGCTCATCCGTTGATGGATATAAATTACGTTTCAAAGAAACAAAGCATACAGACTTCTCTCCAGCCTCAGGGCCTTTCTTTCTTTTCTTTTTTTTTTTCATTTTTTGTTCAGATAGAGAGGGAGGGAGAGAGAGAGAGGAAGAGAGAGAGAGAGAGAAACATCGACGTGAAAGGGACACATCGAGTGGCTGCCACCCGCACGACCAACCAGGGCCAGGGACAAACTGCAACCGAGGCACATGCCCTTAGCGGGAATCGAACCTGGGTCTCTCTATACCGCAGGCCGACGCTCTAACCGCTGAGCCAAACTGGCCAGGGCTCAGGGCCTTTCTTGAACATAAAGGCAACATTGTTTGTGGCCTTCAAGAATAATTCTCCTGCCTGAGTAACAGTCCTTTTGTCCCCCCTCTAATGGTGCCCTTTCCTAAGAAGGCAGCTGCTGTAAAGGTGTTTGCTCTGCCCTCTCTGATGTGATGCTCCCTCGTTCAGGAGGCCTCAGGTATCCTTTGCTCAGGGAACAGGCCCAGCAGTTGCATCCTGGGCAGGTGTCACCAGGCAGCCTCACCCCGCCGCCCCATCGCCCGGAGCCATAGCATGGAGGATCTGCCCTCTCAGAGCTGTGGGACCCAGTGTCTCCCGGACATTGGCCTCTCCCCTACATCCTCCCCCATCTGTTCTCTGTCACTTTCGTAAATTAGTACCCGAGCTTGCTTTCTGCCTTGTGTCATGTTTTTTATAAAATAGTTGAAAATAGATCCAGACTTTCCTCTGAGTTGATAGAGAAATTGTCCATACTAGCCTGGCCCCCAAGCAGCTTCTTTATCTGCTGAAGGCAGCTGCTCATATAGAAGTGGGTCCTCTGTGGATAAGCCCGCTGCGTCTGGGTCCAGGGGTGACATTGCTAGAGGGTCACCCCTGGGGAGATACAGTCTTGGAATATGATCCCTGAGACTGCAGAATACCTCTAGTCTGTAATCTACAAAATCCTTGGGCTTAGATGATATTACTGATCTAGCTCTGAACATACTAAGGTTAAATGTAATTGATAGTGAAGTCATCACCAAAATAAATTGCTGAACAGCAACTACTTAAGTGACGCATATGAGGAAATCACGCAGAAGAGTAGGGCTCAGGACATGTCTTGTTTTCAAAAGAAGAGTGGTGCCTGGTGATTTCTTTCATTACAGATGAAACACTAGTATGGAATAGTCCCCTCTTCTCTGCATGACACAGAACAGGAGGATTTTCAGTGCAGGTTCCATTTAGAAGCACAAGGGCACCGGAACGCTCCAAGGGAAATCTTTCCCATACTTCTGACTCGTGTATCCAGTTCCCTATGTGACATTTCCACTTGTCATGGATGATCAGTTAGGAAGGGCTGCATGTGCCAGGGAACCCCAAACACCTTAAGTACCTTAGAGAGAAAAGCTTATTTCTCTCACATTAAAAGTCAAGAGGTAGTCCTGGCTGATTTGGCTCAGCGGTTGGCGTATCGGCCCATGTACCAAAGGGTCTCAGGTTTGATTCTGGTCAAGGGCACATACCTGGGTTACAGGTTCGATCCCTGGCCCCAGTCAGGGTCCTTCAGTGGGCAACCAATCGATGTGTCTCTCTCGCATTGATGTTTTCTCTCTCTCCCTCCCTCCCTTCCTCCCTTGCACTCTCTCTAAAATAAATCAATGGAAAATATTCTCCAGTGAGGATTAAAAAAAAAAGTCAAGAGGTAAATAGCACAGGGCTTGGCCCTGGCCGGTTTGGCTCAGTGGTTATAGTGTCAGCCTGCAGACCAAAGAGTTACGGGTTCAATTCCGGTCAAGGGCACGTTGCGGTTGCAGTTCGGTCCCTGGCCCTGGTTGGGGTCCTGCGGGAGGCGGCCAGTCGATGTGCCTCCTCACCTCGATGTTTCTCTCTCTTTCTCTTTCTCTTTCTCTTTCTCTTTCTCGTTCTCTCCCTCCCTCCCACTCTATCTGAAAATAAATGGAAGGATATCTTCAGGTCAGTATTAAAAATAAATAAATAAATAAAATAGTACAGGGCTTGTATGCTGCTCCCAGACACCAGGGATCCAGGCTCCCTTCTCTAGTTCTACTATTCTTTTGGTGTTTGGGGTGGGGGGGGTTTATCCTCACCAGAGGACATTTTTGCATTCATCTTCAGATAGAGTGGGAGAGAGAAAGGAAGGAAGAGAGAGAGGAAAACATCGATGTGAGAGAGACACATCGAGTGGTTGCCACCCACACGACCCCAACCGGGGCCGGGGACAAACTGCAACCAAGGTACGTGCCCTTAGCGGGAACCAAACCCGGGACTCTCCGGTCCACGGGCCGACCCTCTAACCACTGAGCCAAACCGGCCAGGGCTAGTTCTACTATTCTTAGCACGTGGCTTCCTCTTGTGATCCACATAGCTGTGAGTTCTAGCCATCACTTCTGAATTCCAGCCAGTGTGGAGGAGGAATGGGAGAAAGGTATGTTCCTTTTGTTTATGGACACCCGAAGTACATGATGCTTGGGTTCAGATCTCTTTTGTCTAAACTTAGTCTTTTTTAAATTTTATTTATTTATTTTTATTGTTGATACTATTACAGATGTCCTCATTCCCCCCTTTTGCCCCCCTCCACCCAGCCCCCCTTCCCTCTGGCCATCACCACACTTGTCTGTGTCTATGGGTTATGCATATATGTTCTCTAGCTAATCCCTTCACCTTCTTTCATCTAGTCCCCCCTCTCTGAGAGCTGTCAGACTGTTCCATGTATCCATGCCTCTGTTTCTGTTTTATTTGTCAGTTTATTTTGTTCATTAGATTCCACATATAAGTGAGATCATGGGATATTTGTCTTTCTCTGACTGGTTTATTTCACTTACCATAAATCTCTCCAGGTCCATCCATGTTGTCCCAAACAGTAAGATTTCCTTCTTTATTTTTTCTTATTTTTTAAAATTTTTTCTTTATTGATTTTTAGAAAGAGAGGGAGAGGGAGAGAGAGATAGAAACATCGATGCGCGAGAACATCGATTGGCCGCCTCCTGCATGCCTCCCACTAGGGATCAGACCCACAACCTGGGCATGTGCCCTGACCAGGAATTGAACTGGCCTCCTCTTGGTGCATGGGTCCGACGCTCAACCACTGAGCCACGCCAGCCACTTTTTTATCCACTCATCTACTGATGGGCATTTGGGCTGTTTCCTAACGTTGGCTATTGTAAATAACGCTACTATGAACATCAGAGTGCATATATTCTTCCGAATTGGTGTTTTGGGATTCTTTGTATATGTTCCTAGAAGTCGGATTGCTGAGTTAAAAGGCAGTTCCATTTTTAATTTTTTGAGGAAACTCTATACTGTTTTCCTTTTGTCTTATGTCCGTAACTATATCTGCAAATGAAGCTGGAAAACACAGTCTGTATCCCAAGTGGCCAGTACCCTTAGGGGTCCTGTCACCAAGGAGGAAGGGGAACTGTCATTTGTGGACAGCTGGCAGTCCTTGCTACCCCTTGGCTCCTGAGACTCGGCGTTTGACTGACTCCTCCCCACACCCAGCCTCCCCTTTCCCTCAGTTAGCAACACTTCCTGTCACTTAGTCAGAAATGCTAAGAATTGTTCATGATTCCTTTTTCTTACTCTTCATATCCAGTCAGTTACAAAGCTCTGATGATTCTATGCGCTAAATATTTCTTGAATCTGTTTCCCTCTCCATTCATCCTATGACTGCCCTAGGTCAGGCCTGGATTGCTGAAATGGCCAAGTGTGTTTTCCTGTCTCCAGTTTCATTCCCTTCAGACCCATCTTCCACAACATTTAAGCACAGACTTGCCCATGCAGCTTCTCTGCTTAAAACCCTTCTCATCACCTGCAGGTTCTCTAGCTGTTGTGCAAGGCCTCACCCCTTAAATAAACTCAGCAATCCAGCATTGGCATTGTTCATCAAATCCTTGTTCTGCACCATCCTTTTATCCCCTAGGCTAATCCTTGTGCATCCTTTAAGGCTCCTCTTCCTCCTGGAAGCCTGCCCTGAGACTTCCCCCTGGTGCTGCCACCTCAGCAGCACGCTTTCCATAGCCCAGTACATTTCATTTGTAGCCCTTGACCACAATACAGGTTATTGTTGGTGTTTCCCTCCTGCCCCCTGCCCCCAGACTGTATGACTCTTTGAGGCCAGAGACTATTTTAAACATCTTTATATTCCCAGTGCCTTCATTTTGGTGTCCAAAATATGCATCCCACACATCTAGGTGAATAAGAGAATGAAAAGCTTGTGATAACTTTGCAAGGTATCCAGGAATTACTATGGCTTTGCTGGGCTTGGCCACTGGAGGGCAGTGAATTACATACAGTGTTCCTATACTGTGCTGGGTTAGCCAGAAGTTCTCTCTTCTGAGGGATGGAGATGGAGAACCCCCACTCCTCATCAAGTTCTTACTGAGCAGCTAGGCACTGCTCCAGGCACTGAGGACACCACCATAAACACAGTAGGCAGAACATCTGCCTTTTACTTCTAGTTATTTATTCAAGGAAAAGGTAAACTTCTCATCCCTAAAAGACTACACAAGAATATTCATAGCAACTTTATTGATATAGACAAAAATTGTAAACAACCCAAATATTTGTTAACAGGAGAATGGGTAATCATACAATGGAAAAGGCACTCAGCAATAAGAAAGGACGAACTACTGACAAAAACATGGAAGAAACCACTTCAAAACCATTATGTTGAACAAAAAAAGTACACACTGTATTACTGCATTTAAATAGAGTTTAACAATAACCTATGGCAATAGAAATCAGAACAATGGTTGACTGATGGAGACTGACTGGGAAGAAGCATGGGAAACTTTCTGGGGTCATGGCAATGTTCTCTATTTGGACTGGGGCGTTTTTTGCACAGATGTATGCATGTGTCAAACAGAACTGTGCACTTATGTGTGGTCAACTGTGTGTAAATTATATGTAAAAAGAAATCCCTTTCCTACAGCTTAAATTCCGATGAGCAGAAACACAATACATAGAAAAATAGGTATTTGTTGGATTGTGAGAGTGCTCTGGAGAAAAATGAAGCAGGAAAGGACAGAGATGTGCCCTGTTGGCAGGAGTGGGAATGGGAGCAGGTTTCAAACAGGGTGGTGAGCCAGGATCACACTGCGAAGAGGATGTTTGAGCAAAGCCCAGAAGGAGGCAAAGGGGCAAGCCATGCAGTTAATTTTTTATAGTTAAAATCAAATTTTCAGAGAAAAGAAGTTAATATTAAACGCCCCCACGTACCCAGATACCATGGACCCTGCTACCATGTCTTGCCCCTGGCTGTTGGGATTATATTCCAGCCCCACGCTCTCAGTTGCTGGGAGGCTTCATTCTCCACTCACAGCCGACTCTGCACATGGTACCCACCCTACTGATCCTGTTCTTCCTTGTCTGGTGAGGAGTGGAGGCCAAAGATAAAACTGGACAGACAAGAGGTGGGATTTTATTATTGTCTTAAGAGAACTTCCCTTTTTGCTTTTTAAAATGTAAACTTTAGCCCTCACCAGTGGCTCGTTTGGTTGGAGTGTTGTCTCATGCACTGAGGGATTGTGGGTTCGTTTCCCCATCAGTGCACATACCCAGGTTGTGGGTTTGACCCCTGGCTGGGGTGGGGGTGGGGGTGGGGGCATGGAGGGGGACAACTGATCGATGTTTCTCTCTCACATTGATGTTTCACTCCCTCTCCCTGCCTCTCTCTCTAAAATCAATGAAAAAGGCATGTCCTTGGGTGAGGATTTTTTTAAAAAGGTAAAAAAAAAAAAACTTTTAAAACGTAAACTTTACATTGAACTATAACATATATTTTTGTTTTTCTTTTAATCTTTTAAAATATGTTTTTATTGACTTTAGAGAGAGAAACATCAATGAGAGAGAGAGAAACATTGATCGGCTGCCTCCTGCATGCCCTGTACTGCGGATCAAGCCCGCATCCTGGGCATGTGCCCTGACTAGAAATCAAACCAGTGACCTCTCAGTGTGCATGGGATAACAATGCTCAGCCAGCTGAGCCACACCGGCCAGGGCTGAGACATATTTTTAAAAGTACATATATAATACATGCACAGCTTGCTACATTGTCCCTAAATAACCAGTGCCCATAGCAGGACATGGAATATTTCCAGCACTGCAGAAGTGCCCTTGGGTTCCCTTCTAGTCCCCCAATCCCAGCAAGGATAACTACCTCAATTAATTTTGCCTATCTCTAAATTTTATATAAATTGAATCATAAAGTAAAGATATTTCATTTTCTATTTTAATGCTATTGGTTTGGTGGGACTTGGGGAGTGGAGCTGATGATGAATCTTTTTGCGCTCCCCCTATTTGGGACTCTGACCCTTTCCTCAAGATGCCTCCTGGCCCTGACTTCACAGATGAGGCTGCCTAAGTGACAGGCAGTTGAGGACTGTTTGAGGCTCTTCCCAGCAGTAGGCATATGTATGGAGACAGCCCAGTCCGAGTGCTAAGTGAGCTGCTTTCAGCTGACACCTGAGAGCAGTGTGTGCATTTGGTGGGATGTCCAGTGCTGAGTTTCCTATCATGTAGGAGATACGACCTCCAAGGTCAAGTTGTGGCTTGTCACCTCTAGGACTTGAGACCTAGCCACTCTGTCCCTGGCTCGTGGCACGAGGGGCATGTGCAGGCTTGCTCACTTGCTCATTCGCTCTCATCTGACCCCACGAATAAGTGAGTGGTTATGACAGGGGAGAAATTGAGGTAGCCAACACATTCAAGATGTTTGAGCCTACATGAGGAGTCTCTGGGCAGCAGACATTGGCAGTGGGGGACCTGGACTTCCCAGAGCTTGTTCACATACTCAGTGACATGCTGCCCTTCTCTGTGGGTGGTCTTTGGGCAGGTCCTAGAAGGTTAAGTGTGTGCTGGACCTGCCCTTCCTCACCCCCATCATCTGAATACTCGTGGAGTTTGGGTTCATATAACCTGGGGTCCTATAGCCAGTGCCAAGAGGCCACGTTAACCAGCAGCCACTCGTGTTTGCTCAATAAGAATAAAAATAATACAAAAATTTGTGAAAAATAGAGAAAATTTGGTGTTATGTTGGTTTTTTAAATTAATTTTACCCAGGGTATCATGGCACACATATACCCAGGCTACCCCACTCTGGGTAGTATATAGCCAGAGGTCATCTATCATTCTGTTCAATGTTTAGCTTTTAGTCACTACCCTGATTGACAGGTAGTGTCAGGAGGGGCTCCACGGTCAGCTGCTTCTCTGTGTCTTTTAAAACAGCACATCTCCTGCCTGGCTGCTGTGGCTCAGTGGTTGAGCATCGACCCATGCACCAAGAGGTCACCAGTTCGATTCCCAATCAGGGCTCATGCCCAGGTTGTGGGCCAAATCCCCAGTGGGGGGCATGTAGGAGGCGGCCAATCGATGTTCTCTCTCATCGATGTTTCTATCTCTCTCTCCGTCTCCCTCCCTCTCTCTCTAAAATCAATACAGGAAAAAAAATTGATTTTTAAACCAGCACATCTTCTCTTACACAGTTTGGAACATGATCTTTGTGAAGCAGAACAGCCTCCCTCTGGGTCTCTGCTCTGTAGGAACCTCAGAAGTCTTTCCTGTGCCCTCCTCCCTGGGAGGGACCAACTCTGCTCACTCTCCTTTCTCTGTGGGGCGGTTTGACTTTCCCGGGGTTAGCTGAGGGCCCCTGCCTGAAAGTACTAAACAAATAATACCTGCCCTGGCCGGTTTGGCTCAGCGGTTAGAGCGTCAGCCTGTGGACCAGAGAGTCCCGGGTTCGGTTCCCGCTAAGGGCATGTACCTCGGTTTCAGTTTGTCCCTGGCCCTGGTTGGGGTCGTGTGGGTGGCAACCAGTTGATGTGTCTCTCTCACATCGATGTTTCTCTCTCTCTCTTCCTCCCTCTCTCCCTCCCACTGTATCTGAAGATAAATGCAAAAATGTCCTCGGGCAAGGATAAATAAAATAAAATAAAGTAAAATAACCCAACAATACATGTTTATGGCAGTTAAACCACTTAAAAATTATTACATACAGGTAATTAGATGAATTCCTCAACACTTTTCTTAAAACTGTGTTTTTTGGATGAAAAATTTAAGTGTCTGTTTTATGAGGTTCTTTAGATGTATGGCTGAAAAGATTTATATTTTCCTTTTCTCAGTTAGTTTACTTTTGTGATCAGAAAATATGTAAAACATTTTTATGAGTTTAGTTTAAAAAAAAAAAAACAGAGACAGAAATCAAGTAAGCCAGAGGCTTTGGAGAAGAGACCACGGTCTGCAGTCTCTGCAGTCTGCTGCCTTGAGTCCTCTCGTGCCTGCCAGTCAGGCTGAATCTTCTGCCCCAACAAGTCACAATGTTTAGGAATTGCCCTGAGATCGCAGATGGTTCCTGGAAAACACCTAGAGCGATGAGTGGACAAGTTCCTCTTGTCAGTTTTAGCAAAACCAGGTTTTTTTTCCCAAAGCTGTTGAGGAGTTCTTGAGGCATACATGAGGCTGATTTTAGGTCCAAGACTTGGAGTTCTCAGAAAAATAAA
Source organism: Tadarida brasiliensis (assembly GCA_030848825.1). NCBI lineage: Eukaryota > Metazoa > Chordata > Mammalia > Chiroptera > Molossidae > Tadarida > Tadarida brasiliensis. Next base: position 10,937,314 of record CM061262.1, read on the forward strand.
CAATTGACAGGAGCCATGACTCAAGTATATTTTATTTTTGTGTTAATCCTCACCCGAGGATATTTTTCCATTGATATTTTTCAGATAGAGTGGAAGGGAGGGAGGGAGGGGGAGAGGGTGGGGGAGAACATCGATGTGAGAGAGATCCATCGATTGGTTGCCTCCCACGTGACTCAAACCAAGGGGATTGAATCTGCAACCCAGATACGTGCCCTTGACCAGGAATCAAACTCGAGACCCTTTGGTTCTCGGGCTGACGCTCTAACCGCTGAGCCAAACTGGCCAGGGCTCAAGTACATTTTATCAGCTAATAAATGGGCCTATTCTTCTCAAGCCCAGAGTGGGCAATTTGATTTTTATAAGGAGCTTTGGGTTTCCTCTTTTTAGATACTTTGCCTCCTAAAATAGCCATAAAATATCCCTTAAAACCTCACTCCCTGCAGTCTGAGCCCTGGCTGCTGTATGTCTTCTGAGAACCGAAGACGCTGTCCTCATCTGAGAGTGCATTGCTGGCATGGTTTCCCGTTCTGCTCAATTATATGTTGAATTTTCTCAAGTGGGACATTTAATGATCTTTCTGAACAGACTATTTATGCTGAATGAGGCCCTTCAGAGAGCATTTGGGCCTCCCTGCCTCTGCTGCTGTTTGCTGGTGCACTTGGCTCGCAGTTTTTGACTGAATGCATGAATTTTATCCTCCCTGCAGGCAGAACAGTAGAACTAAACTCTTCCCGCTCTCTGAAGTGCTGGTGAACTGTCCCACCGTCTGCAAAAGCAAAGGGCTAAAGGGCAGGCCTGGCCTAAGGGCAGCACACAGAGAAACAACACCCCCGAATCGACGCCCCTAAGAGGGCTCAGCAGCTTGTCTGTTGGTCCCTTTGCTCCCTGGACAGACAGCTGAATGTTTGGAATTGGCAGTTACCGAGGGTGGCATCTTACCAACATTAGGAACCCGTGTTGTTAGAGCTTCTCTTGACAAAATGGTAGAAATGGAAACTTTGAAAATTGACTTATTTTTAAGGCACATTTTGGAATTAGGTTAGGTTTGGCTGGCAATGACAGGGATCCAACATTACTGAGGCTCTGAAAGCAACACATGACATGAACAAACAAGAAAAACTAACAAAAACTCACAGACACAGACAGCAGTATGGTGATTACAGAGGGAAGGGGGTGGGGGGCAGTACAGGGCACAGGGGATCAAATATATGGTGACGGAAGACTTGACTTTGGGTGCTGGGCACACAATGCAATATACGGATGATGTATCATAGAACTGTATACTTATAGCCTATCTAATTTTATTAACCAATGTCACCCCAATAAATTTAATTTTAAAAACTGAGGCTGAGAACTTCCGGTCAAGATGGCGGCGTAGGTAAACGCGGTATCGCGTCCTCCCACAACCACATCAAAGTTACAACTAAACTACAGAACAACCATCATTCAAAACCGCCTGAAATCAAGCTGAATGGAAGTCCTACAACTACGAAATTAAAGAAGAAGCCGCATCGAGACTGGTAGGAGGGGCGGAGGCGCAACAGGCTGGTCCCACACCCACGTGTGGCAGATAAAAATTGGGATACCTCGGCTGGGAAGGTCCTCCCAGAGGGCTGAGTGGTCCCCGTCCCACACCAGGTGCCCAGCTCAGGGTCCCAGTGCCAGGAAGAGAAGTCCCCAGCACTTCTGGCCGGAAAAACCAGCGGGAACTGAGGCTGAGGCGGCTGGAGCCCCCGCAGCTCCTCTTAAAGGGCCCGCGCTCGGACTTACTCGGACTCCCACCCTCCAGGCTCCAGCGTGGGGGAGGCAGTCTGAAAGGCACCAGAGTCATATGGGGAAGAACTGAGCTGTTTGGCATTGGAGCGAGGGCTGGAGAGGCAGCTTTCTCCTGGACAGACGTGCTATCAGAGGCCTTTGTTCCTTTGGTGAGCCCTTCCTGAGCCGGCAGACGCCGCCATATCTGGGACTCCAGCAACCTGGCTCACACTGTTGGCCCCGCCCTGGTGATTCCCTGAGGCCCCGCCCCACCCAACTTCCAGGCCCACCCAAGCTGTTGCCAGTTGCTTCACCATAGGATTGGCCTGTCTTGGAGCCTGCATCTGGTCTCAGCTAGCCCTATACCTCTCGCTAAGTAATACATAGGAACAAACAGAGGGAGGCAGCCAAAATGAGGAGACAAAGAAACAGGTCCCAAATGAAAGAACAGAACAAAACTCCAGGAAAAGAACTAAGTGAAATGGAGTTAAGCAACCTAACAGATGCTGAGTTCAAAATACTGCTTATAAGGATGCTCAATGGACTTAGTGAGAACCTCAGTGAACTTAGAGAGGGCCTCAAGAGCATAAAAAAGGACCAGTCAGAAATGAAGGAGGCACTAACTGAAATAAAGAATAGTTTACACAGATTCAATAGTAGAGTAGGTAAATCCAAGAAGCAAACCATCGATTTGGAATATAAGGAAGCAAAAAACACCCAATCAGAACAGCAAAAAGAAAAAAGAATCCAAAGAAATGAGGATAGTGTAAGGAGCCTCTGGGACAACTTCAAGCGTGCCAACATTCGCATCTTGGGAGTGCCAGAAGGAGAAGAGAGAGAACAAGAAATCGAAAACCTATTTGAAACAATAATGGCAGAAAACTTCCCTAACTTGGTGAAGGAAACAGGCATACAAGTCCAGGAAGCACAGAGAGTCCCAAACAAGATGAACCCCAAGAGGCCCACACCAAGACATATCATCATCAAAATGCAAAAGGTTCAAGACAAAGAGAGAATCTTAAAAGCAGCAAGAGAAAAGCAGTTTGTTACCTACAAGGGAGTTCCCATAAGACTGTCAGCAGATTTCTCAAAAGAAACTTTGCAGGCCAGAAGGGAGTGGCAAGAAATATTCACAGTGATGAAAAGCAAGAACCTACAACCAAGATTACTCTATCCTGCAAAGCTGTCATTTAGAATCGATGGCCATATAAAGAGTTTCCCAGACAAGGAAAAGCTAAAGGAGTTCATCACCACCAAACCATTATTATATGAAATGTTGAAGGGTCTTCTTGAAGAAAAAGATAAAAAAATATGAACAAACAAAATGGCAATAAATACATATCTATCAACAATTGAATCTACAAACAAAATGAACAAGAGGAACAGAAACATTCTCAGAGATACAGAGAACATTTGTTGGTTACCAGATGGGTAGGGGCTGGGGGGAGGGGTGAAAAAGGTGAAGGGATTAAGAAGTATAAATTGGTTGTTAGACTGACAAACCATAAAGGGAAGGGGGGTTGGGGGGTGGGAAGAAATAAACCAAAGAACTTATATGTATATATGCATAACTAATGGACACAGACAACAGTGTGGGGAAAAGCAAGAGGGGGGCGGAAATGGGGAGGAGGGGGGCAATGGGGGAAAAATGAGGAACATCTGTAATACATTCAACAATAAAATTAAAAAAAAAAAAACTGAGGCTGAAACAAGATAGGAGTTTATTTGCTCCTCATTTAATAACAATAATACAAGCTAACATTTGCATAATGCTTATTTTGTGCCAGGCACTGTTAGCATTTTTATATAATAACTTATTTAACCCTTGTAATATCTTCTGACACTGGCAGGAAATTACCACATTAACAGATGAGGAATTGAGGCTCAGAAAGTAAAGTCATTTGCCCAAAGCCACGTAGCTAGTGAGTGAGGGAGTCGGGATTTAAGCCACGCAGTCTGGCCCCTGATCATATGCTATTGTGTCTGACAAAAAGCCACAGGTTGCCAGGGCTGATATGGCAGGTGTGCCCCCAGCTGTTCTCAGAGACCCAGGCCTTTCTCCCTTGTTGCTCTGCTGTGTGTAGTTACCATGCCCAGTGCCATTTCCCTGCAGTGCTCTGGACCTGTAGGATGCCCTCGGTGGAAAGGACCCTTCAGATGATTATGGAGCACTGGATCTTCTTTGGGCATGCGTATGAGTAGTGGGGGTGGTTTTGCCCTGAGCCTTCCTGGTGGGTTTCACTTTTTCCTTACAACGCTGCTCTCATAAACAGGGAGTGTCTAGGCGGTTAGGGTGAGCAGCAGCACTCACTGAAAGGGAATGGCGCTCTTTCCTCGTGAATGGCTGCTCTGAGCCTGGCCTGGAGGGTGGTCTGGCAGTACCTGTGTCCAGAGGAGCTCTCGTCCTGTTGGAAGGGGACAGTTTCTCAAGGCATGTTTGTGGTAGTGGGAGTTGGAGGCACCTGGATATCTGTCCCTGGGGAACCGCTATGTAAAGTGGGGGAGGCACAGGGGCCAGTGAACTGGAAGACCTTAGAGATGTAACACAAAGCAAAGAGAAAAAGCAAGATTCTGAGCTGGTTCTTAGATCCCAATATCATTTAACTATATTAATAGTGTGTATATGGCCACCCCAAAACACACTACGTGCTTAAGTTGGGGGAAAAAAGAAAGAGGGTATTTCTTGGAAAGGTTTTTTCTTCAGTGTGATTTCTCAAATGGACCTTTATATGTTATCTGAAGTCTTAGTTTCTGCAAGTGCTGTGTTGTTTTAGAAAATCTTCTTTATTCTTTTTATGGTGATAAATGCAGGTGTAGCCAATTATAGCTCTTTTTTTCTAAAATGATACACATTTTTTCCTACTATAAAAATTATGCTTATTGTAGAAATTTTGAAAAGTCTAATAAAGCTTAAAGAAAATAAAAATCCTTTATCCCTCCCACCTAGGAATGAGCCCGCACACCACTGTGCTGCGTCAGCACACGTCAGTGTTGTGTGTACAGTGAGGAGTTGAGAGTGTACCATAAGTAACTGAGTACCTTGCTTTTCCCCTAACACAGTGACATACTTCTCAAGTTATTACAAATTCCTAGTAAACTACATCTAAAACTATATTGTGCCTGTGTGCCGGGCCCTGTTGTAAGCATTTTACATGTATTAACATATATTTACATGTGTCTGTACTTCAAGTTGGATTACTAGGTTGTTTTCAGAGTCATAGCTTTTCTGATAAAACACTTCGCCCTTCCAAAAAGGGTTTTTACAGCCCTTGGTGTCCATTTAAAAATGCAGTGCAGCCCTGGCTGGTTTTGCTCAGCGGTTAGAGCATTGGCCCATGGACCAATGAGTTGCGGGTTCAGTTCCGGCCAGGGGAACGTACCTCAGTTGCGATTGGTCCCCAGCCCTGGTTGGGGTCGTGCAGGAGGCAGCCACTCGATGTGTCCCTTTCATGTCGATGTTTCGCTCTCTCTCTCTCTTCGACTCTCTCCCTCCCATTCTGTCTGAACAAAAATGGAAAAAAAAATTCATCGGGTGAGGATAAAAAAAAAAATGCAGTGCAGCCCTGGCTGGTGTGTGTCAGTGGTTAGTGCTCGGCCCGTGGACCAAAGGGTGGTGGTTCAGTTCCTGGTCAAGAGCATGTCCTTGCGTTGCAGGTTCGCTCCCTGGCCATGGTTGTAGTGTGTGGGGGAGGCAACCAATCGACGTGTCTCTCTCACATCCATGCTTCTCTCTGTCTCTGTGTCTCTCTCTCCTCGCTCCCTCCTTTCTGCTCTCTTTAAAAATCAATGGAAAAAATATTCTCGGGTGAGGATTTTAAAAAAAAAAAGGTCTCATGGCTAAAGAAGTTTTGGGAAATGCTGGATACACAAGGTTAAGCAGATTCACTCAGCGGAGAATTTCTTGTAACTTCTCAAATCTTTTTGTTGGCTGTGATCTTTGTGGATCTACAAGGTGAGGGTGTGTAATGCAGCATTTCTCAACCTTGTCTTCTGTGGGATCCTTGTCTTCTCGAGTGCCTACGGGAGTGATGTTGTACACAGCCCATCCTAGGAACTACCAACTCAGTACAATTAAACCCTAGCAGCTGCCACAGGTGTGGGCTGTCTTCCTTCACACGCCGTCTTCACTCTGACAGGTGAGGCCTGGTCAGAATTTGGGGATTCCATCTTTAAAACTGAACTAGGGGGTCTGTCTGATCCCAGCTGCTGTCACTACATATGAGTGAGCTAGACAGATCACTGAATTCTGAAATCAATTACGTTTTCTAGACCTGTCCAGGGGCCTGGCTGGGTATATAGCTCATTGAACATGAGGCCTGAAGTATCTTTTCTAAAACTGAATGAACAAATGCACGGGAAGAAAAGGATGTTTTGGACCCAGGGGTCTTGGTGTGAGAAATGGCCTGTTCAGTGTTGTGACGAGAGTCTCAGGAACCCTCCTGGGACTAGCCCACCTGACAAGGGGAGGAGGACAGGCCCTGTTCCTTGGTGTCATGTTAGCCTGGCTCTCCCCTGGTCCGCAGGGCCCCATCGAAGATACTAGACTCTATCTTTCTCTCTCCATTTTTTAGAGGAGACCTCTGGACTCTTCACCTTTTGTTTTACAGAAGAGGATGTGGAGAACTTTGATGTGACCAATTTGTCCCAGGACGTGCTGCGAAGCATTGAAGCCGACAGCTTTTGGTGCATGAGCAAGCTGCTGGATGGGATCCAGGTGAGCTGGTTCTGCCCTGGTGGGAGCCCGGCTCCAGGGGGACCTGTGAGCCTGTGGGCTCCTTGCTGCCCTTCTGCATCGGACAGCCCTCCACCCAGCATGACGCCTCCTCTTTTTGGTCCATCCATCTCTGCCTCTTTCACTGGCTTTCCAGCTTTGAAAAGCCAATGGTCTAGCATCCCTGAGTCTCAGGAAGTCTCCACGTTGCCCTGGCTTTGTCATCAGAGCATGCCCCTCCCTTCTGCTGTGCACCCAGGCCATGTGGTCTGCCTCTGCAGAGTGGGGCTGTTAGGCTCTCCCACAATCTCCTGTCTAGATTCCTTTGTTCCCCCAACCACTGGCACCAGCTTTGGAAAAACTGCTTGTGCTTTTACACATGACTCTGTGGACTGAAGGGGTGGTAGCGTGACTGTATGGGTCCCCGTTTATCCTGGGCTCTCTGTCATTGGCAGGATAACTACACCTTTGCACAGCCAGGGATCCAGAAGAAGGTCAAGGCTCTGGAAGAGCTCGTCAGCCGGATTGATGGTAGGTGCAGAGGACCGGGAGACCTCTAGCAATAGCACGCTACGGTTCTGACACAGGCAGGTTGCACCGAGTCCCCCTTCAGCCCCTTCCTAGCCGTGACCCTTTCTGACTTACTGTGCTGTTGGTGGCACCAGCACCCTTCCAGATCTCAACAGGCAGGTGAGGTGAGAACTCTGCTGTTATCTCAATTTTTTTTCTCCTTAGTTTTCTGTCACCAAGTTTTATCAATTCTCCTTCAGCATCTTTCCTCAATTCACCCTTTCTTCTCCATTTTCCTACCCTCTGCTCTGGGTCAGCCATGCCTCCGCCAAACCTTCTGTCACACAACTGCATCTTTCTTAAGCATTGTTCTGGTCGCATCCCTCTTCTGCTCCGAAACCTCCTGGGGCTCTCCATTGCTTTTATTTATTTATTTTAAATAGGTTTTATTGATTTTTTTTAGAGAGAGAGGAACGGAGAGAGAGATAGAAACATCGATGTGAGAGAGATATATCAATTGGCTGCCTCCTGCATGCCCCCTACTGGGGGTTGAGCCTGCAACCCAGACATGTGCCCTGACCGAGAATCGAACCAGGACCTCTGTCCATGGGACGACACTCAATCCACTGAGCCACACCGGCTGGGCGCCTCCATTGCTTTTAGCATCAACTCTGTAGGCTGGCCTTGTCCTTCAAGTGGTGATGTAACTTGGGACTCCTGGGCTTGACGCAGGGCCCTCCAGTCTGGCTGCTACCCCAGCAGCACTTGTCGTAGCTCCCGTGACCTGTTGGGGTGGCTCCTCCTGAAGCAGAATGTCTTTGAGGAGCAGGAGCCTGACAGTACTTCCTTGGCTCTGGCTCGGAGTCACGGCATGCTAGGAATAAAAAGCAACTCAGGAAGCCTGCTGTTGACGAGCGAAGAAACTGCGGCCCGGGGAGAGGTCGGAGCTAGGTTTCAGGAAGAACACAGAACCTAACAGCAAGGCCCGCGCCAGTCCAGTTGCTTCTTTAGGTGTCACCAGTTACTACACCAGCTAACAGATCTCATGTCCTGGTTTCCCCAGTCATGGATTTTCTGCTTTACCCAAGCATTGCCTTTCTGCCCTTATAGAAATGGTATATCTTCCTCTCTCCTTCCCAGTTTCTCTTTTCATGAAAATCTCTCCTGATTTATTCCACTCACTTCAGCTTCCTTTTATAACAGGATTTCAATCTTCCCTGCTCATCTGCTTATTTACAGTAGTTTCCTCCACGTCATACGTGGAGATTTTTTCCTCTTATCTCCCTGACCTAGCTGCCAGCCCCGCGGTGGGGCCACACCTAGGTGTCTGGCACCCTCACCTGGGTCCTGGCACAGGCCGAGTGCCGCAGGGGAGGCGCCGGGCTGGCGGGCAGGGCAGGGGCTGTGGTTCCTGCCACTGTCTGCCCTCACCTTGTTTTTCCTGTTCTCACACATACCTGATAAATAAAGGCATAGGACATTAGGATAGTGGATTTTTAACTGTATATATTTTTATTCTTTGAATTATAGAAATAATATTATAAAATTTAAACAATTCAGAAAAACACAAAATAAAAAGTAAAAATCTTCCCCTTCCTTAAATTCTACCCTCCAGAAATAACCATTGTTAATGGTTATTCTTTCAGAAATTGTATTAAGTATTTACCACATGCCAGATGCTATCGTAAGCATTTCTATTTTCTCTTTTTAGCTTCTCCCAAACCTTTGTGAGAAGTGATTATCCCCATTTTATAGGCTAGGAAACTGGGGAGGATAGTGATGTAGAAGAATCCTGTGACGTTTTATTTGAAGGGCTGGTGTGTAGAACAGGGGTCAGGTCTGATTTGGGGTTCTTCCAGGGCACCACACAGACAGACACCAAGGGGCGGGAGTCAGGGGCTCGTTTCTGTTGAGTGTGGCGAAGCACTTCCTGGTGATCACTTAACACGTTAGTGGGAGGGGCTGCCCTTGAGTGGAGTCAGTGAACCACTTTCACTGGCAGGTCTAAGTGCCTGCTGGCGGCCATCTGTCAGGGAGACTGAGGAGGAAATCCTCGCTGGCAGGAGGGTGGCCAAGGTGACCTCAGTTTTCCATTCTGGCTCCTTCTCTGATGAGTGATAAGGTCAAGCAGCCAAGTGAACCTTACGTGTCCCATTCCGTGGCTAGAGCAGCCCCGTGAAGGAAGGAGGGCACGTAGACCATCACTGTGGGATGTAAACGGTTCTGTTGCGGGCTGAGTTACCCAGGCAGTGTTGCTGTGAGGTGGTGGGACCAACCATAAAGAACAGTCACATGCCAGTGTGGCCCCTCTGTCCGACTTCCCTGGGGTGGAGGTTGGGGGCGGGGGGTGGACACTGCTTTTTTGGCTCATGGACTCTTTCAGGGTCTGATCCCCCCAGGTTGTGCTCCCGGGGCCAATGACACTTCCTGTTTCAGAGCAGGTACATAATCACTTCAGGAGGTACGAGGTTGAATACCTACAGTTTGCCTTTCGTTGGATGAATAACCTGCTCATGCGGGAGCTTCCCCTTCGCTGCACCATCCGCCTGTGGGACACGTACCAGGTATGACGAGACCCCTGCCCTCCCCACGCCAGACCGTCCCTGAGCTGTCCTCCTCCGGCCCTGGTGCAGAGTGTAGCTGCTCGGAAGCTCCCCCACCTCCTTTCTGCTTCTGTGTCTGCCTCAGCCTCACGAGCAGGGCCTCTACTCAGTCCTTGTAGGCCTCTGTGTGCCCAGCCACGAAAGGGGTGCTGTGCTGTGTTCCCACTTTGCAGCTGGATTGAACCCGAGAGGACTAGAGCCAGTTCCGGTCAGGGCTTGGAGACCTAACTCTGTTCTTTGCCTTCCCAGTCTGAGCCAGAAGGGTTCTCCCACTTCCATCTCTACGTGTGCGCAGCTTTCTTGATCAAGTGGAGAAAAGAGATCTTGGACGAAGAGGACTTCCAGGTGAGTGGACAGGAGCTCAGCCTGGGCTGGGGATGGACATCAGAATGGAGCTATCCCATCTGTGGGGCTGAACGGACAGAAGGTGCCACAGCAGGTGCCTGGCTGGGAAGAGGGAAGGGGAAGGGGTGCTCAGAAGAGGTTGCCTCCCCCAGTTGGCAGGCAGTCACAGGGGCCCAGAGCTCTTCAGTATGGAAGTGTCTCAGTGCCAGAGGAGCTGCGGCAGACCTGCTGGGCAGGCCTAAGAGACCTCGTTCATTCATCGACCAGCATTTGCTCAGTGCCTGCCAGTGCTAGGTGCTGTTGAAGGCATAGGATATACTGGAAAGTAAAACAGACATCTATGTTCTCACAGAGCTTACATACTAGTTGGGGAGAGACTTAAAATAAACAAAAGCATGGTAAATTTAAAAGAATGTTAGAGGGTGAAAAGAAAAAAATTTTCCAATGTAGAGCAGGATAAAGAGGTTATTAGGTGGTAGGGAAAAGGTAGGTTGTAATTTCAAATTAAGTTGTCAGGATAGGGTCACTGAGAAGGTGACATTTGAGCTAAGGCTTGGGGAAGGTGAGAGAGCCCATCATATAGTCATCTGGGAAGAGTGTCTGGGCTGAGGGAACAGCCAGTGCAAAGTCCTTAAAGTAGCAGCGTGCCTGCTGTTTAAGGAATGGTGATGGGGCCAGTGTGGCCTCGAGCAGAGTGGTCCAGGGAAGAGTAGGAAGAGGTGAGGCTAGAGAACTTACAAGGGACCCAGGTCACAGAGGACTTTGTAGACATTTTAATGACTTTGGCTTTTTCTCTGAGTGGAAGGGAAACCATAGAGGGTCTTGAGCAGAGGAGGGACAAAATCACTCAAAGGACCACTCTGGCTTCTATGTGACTGTGGGTGTGGGCAAGGGTGGAAGCAGGAGACCACCAGGAGGCTACTGTAGTTCTCCAGGTGAGATGAGGGTGGCATGGACCTGGATGGTGGCAGGGGAGGTGTAACAGATGGCTAGATCTTGGGTATATTTCTTAAGTAGAGCCAACAGGAATGCCTAATGAATTGGGTATAAGGTATAACAAAGGGATGAGTCAGTATGACTTCACAGTTTCTGAGTAGGCTGCAGGGAGCGGGTTTATGGAGGGAGATCTGGAGTCCAGTTTTGGGTATACTGAATTTTAACTACCATTAGACATCCAGATGGAGACGTAGGGCAGACAGATCAATCCGTGAGTCTGGAGTCAAAAGAGAGGTCTGGACTGGATGTGTTTATTTAGGAGCCTTTGGCTAGATGGTCCTTAAAGCCAGGATAGTGGATGAGAGGCCTAAGGAAGTGAGTGCAGACAGAGGAGAGACGAGGACCAGGCTTGAGCCCTGGGACACTCCTACACGAAGAGGCCAGGGAGAAGAGGTGGACGGAGCAAAGAGGGCAGGGGGGTGATCAGTGAGAGTGCAGCATCCTGGAAGCCTTGGGTGAGAATGAAGGGCAAGTGTTAGGTGGTAGAATGCCAGGCAGCTGCTCTGGGAGGCTTGGGAAAGGGGAAATAGGGACCGAGGAGAGAGATCGCCAGGCTCTGTAGTCTGTAGAAAGGCCTGGAGGTTGTTCATGGTCGTTATCTCTAGGGACAGTAGCGGGCTTCTGTTTTTCTGCTTTGTACATTTCTGAACTGAAGGTTATTTTTTCCAAATGGGCATCTGTTTCTTTCAAAAGCAGGGGGAAGAAAGCCAGAGAAGGCTGACTGTTTTTCTCAGGTCTAACTAATAGCATAGGTGTTGTATTCTCAAGAGCGCAGCATCTCCACGTGCTCCCTGAGCAGGGCCACTCTGTAACTGGTGTTAGGTGGCCGAAGAGCAGACACCTGTTCAGCCGATAGGTGGAAAGGCAGGACCCGACTTGCCCACGCAAGGGCTTTGGAAGGAAAAGGAGAGCAGGCTCCTGTGAGTAGATGCCAGCTGTGGTGCCAAGGCTGCAGGCAGCCGATAGAGCCACGGCTCCTGCCAACAAGCAGCACATGTGTCGTCCCAGGGTAAATGAGCACGAGGGGCTCAGTGGCCGTGTGCTGGGGCGAGCTATCCATTTTGATTTTGTGGGTGAAGTGGAGCAGGATATCGGGAGCATGGATCTAATTCAGTTATCACGAGCCAGGCTCAGAGGGCCTTGTCGTATGTGATAAAAGTGCTTCCCAGATTAGCTCAGGGAGGTAGAGGGGATTCCTGGAATGGCTTTTAGCGATTCACAGTATTGACAGCACAGGATAATAGTCTATGACTTTAAAACTGTTAGACATAGAGATGTTCTTTCCTGGGTAACATATTCTATCATCTGATGGATTAGCGGTCTTTCTGCAACAACCCTCAGAGTAACAATGGAGCTTTCTGACCGCTGCTGGAGCACTGCAGGCCTACTCGGAGAGAGTCTCACCTCTTTCTTCCAGGCAAAATAGACCGGGCGATGAAACTGGATAATCTGCAAAGTTCCTCCCAGCTCCACAGCTCTATAATTCTATGAATAATAAAAGAACAAAATGGGTCTGGCTGTGTTAGGATAGACAGGAGGTGTCCTTTAGCAGACACAGCACAGGGTACAGAGCATTGTGTCAGGCGGTGACACTGCCCGTGACCTCTACAGAGGAAAGGGCCACCTGTCATTAAGTCACTGCAAAGGAAGCTCTCTCAGTGAATACAGGTATCCCAGAGAGCCAGACAGGCTGAGCCTGGGACAAAGAGTTTGAGGGCTCAAAGCTGCAGTGACTCGAAGGAAAACCAGATGAAGTCGCTGCGGAGGTAAAAGTTCGAGTTGTAGCCCCACTGGTGTGGCTCAGTGGTTGAGCATTGACCCATGCACCAAGAGGTCGCCGGTTCAGTTCCCGGTCAGGACACATGCCCAGGTTGTGGGCCCGATCCCCAGTGGGGGCATGCAGGAGGCAGCCAGTCGATATTCTCTCTCATCGATGTTTCTATCTCTCTCTCCCTCTCCTTTCCTCTCTCTCTCAAAATCAATAAAGGAAAAAAAAAAAAACTAAAAGAAAAAGTTTGAGTTGTGCCAGTTTCAGCAGACCAGCCCTTTATCATCATTAAGGAGCAGGGAGGAGAGCAGTGGAGGGAGCAGTGGAGGGTGTCAGGAAGCAGTGGCCCTCCTCCTTAAGTTGGGGACTCAGTGGAATAGAACAGTACTAAGCCACAGTCTCTGGAGCCAGTCTACTTAGGGTCAAATCCTAGCTCTTCCACTTTTCTAGGTGTGCAACCTTAAGAAGTAAATTGGCACTCGATACCTCAGTTTTCTTACCTGTAAAATGGGGATAAGAGTACCTGCCTCCTAGAGCTATTATGGGGATTATACAAATTAATACACACAATGTGGTTAGAATGGTGCATTGTGCATATAGCCCTTAAAACAGTGCACTTACTGTCATTATCTTTGCTCCCTGCAGTATACTCCTGATTCTGGGAGCAGTGAAGACAGAGTTCAGAACCCAAGTCTGAGTGCTTTTTAACTTACCCAAGTAAACCTTGCTCGGCTGATCCTGGGTGAACAAATGGGGCTAGAGAGGAGGTGCCAGAGGGTTCACGGGCCAAGGGCAGGGCCCCAGCTGTGGTGAGAGCCCCCAGGACCGGCACTTGCTTCTCCCTGGCCAAGCAGTTTCCTGAGAGAGGAGACCAAAAACTGACACAGGAGGATCCCAGTAACAGGCCTCCTTCTGACACCTCTGCGCACCTGAAGCACGTCTGTGCACAGGTGCTATCGGGGCGCACGGTCCGGTCTTCTGGGTCATGGGCTACTTGAAATGAGAGCTAACAGCAGAGCTGGGCAACGCCCTGACTTGGTAGAGAAGGCCCCGGCAACTGTGGCCGTCAGCCTGGGCTGGTGTCATAGAATAATGATGATAATCGTAGCTTAAGATTGTTTTTATACATCAAAATGGTCAAATATTGGCAATTTCATAAGGTTCAATCTAGTAATAACTAATTCTTACCACTTTAATGTACTAGGAACTGTTCTGAATTCTTACCTGTGTTATTTCACTTGATCCTTGAACAGTCCCACAAGTAGGCCATAGTTACTACCCCCATTTTACAAATGGGGAAATGGAGTCACAGCAAGATTAAGTAACTAGGCCAAGGTCACCCAGGGAACAAGTGGTAGAGACCCGGAATCCATGCTCACATGTGGCTGCTCATAGACAGGGGTCTGTAGTTGTTTTCCTCCCCTCCTGCCCCACCTTCCCCTTCTCTCCCTCTTCCTCCTCCTCCTCCTTTTCTCTCTCTCTCTCTCTCTTTATTTCTCCCCCTTCTCTTCCTAAGTCTTCCCCTACCCCCTCACCACTCCTTCCCTCTTACTGACAAAAGAAAGCTAGCAGGCTTTCTTCTCACAAAGTAAATGTTTAACAACATTTGGTGGGTTTTTCTGTTTTTAATAAGTTTTTATTGATTTTTTTAGAGAGAAAGGAAGGGAGAAGGAGAGAGAGATAGAAACATCGATGCGAGCGAACATCGACTGGGCCGCCTCCTGCATGCCCCCACACTGGGGATCGGGCCCACAACCTGGGCATGTGCCCTGACTGGGAATCCAACCGGCGACGCTTGGTGCATGGGTCGACGCTCAACCACTGAGCCACACCAGCCAGGCTGAATGTCTCTTAATTTAGGTTTGGCATATAGCCATCCAGTGTGAATGAATCAAAATTAGATGTGAATGAATCAAAATTATACCTATTTTTCTTGTCAGATCATCAAAAAATATACTATATTTTTTGGTGTGTTGCAGAATTTTAGTAATTAGTTTATGTGTGCCATGAGATGAAAAGGGTTGAAAATCGTTGGTTTAGGTGGGTGTACCAGGCTTCCCCACTGAAAAGTTATTATTTTCCTCTTGGTAATTAATAAGTATCTCTGGGGAGACACTTTGAGACTCTATAATTACCCTGTTTCTCATCATTCTTTTACCCACTGATTTTAACATCTGTTAATGCTTCTTGCCTATAACAATCATTACTGTGATATTTACCTAATAGTGATTTTCTATTTTCATCATTCCTTCTACATTTATTAATTGGCATTCTACTCTGAGGAAGAGCGGTCCCTTCTCTCCCATTTATTTATTCAAGTATCTTTATATCAATGTAAGATTCATGGATATTTATTTTACTTTATGGGTTTCCCAAGACTGTCATTATTTATTTTGCTCTTCGGATTGTCCCAGCTTTGGGCACTCCTTCAAGTTGGTTCTGGTGTCTTTTTGACCCCAACATTTTATTTACTTACTTAATTAATTTACTTATTTGTTACTTGTTATCTTTACTTAGGAGAAAGAACATATTTTATTAAATAGAAAGGACCAAGGGTAAACAAACTTCCAATATAGCATGAGAATAGCACTTTCTCAAGATTTTTTTTAATGCTTAATTTATTAATTATTTTTATTACAGCTATCCCTCCTTTTTCCCCTTTTGACACCCTCCTCCCCACTCCCACCCCCCACCTCCCACTCCCGCCTTCATTATACTGTTGTCTGTGTGCATTGGTTGTGCCTATATGCATATAAGTTCTTTGGTTTATCTCTTCCTGCACCCCCACCCCCTTCAATTTCAGGTTTGTCGGTCTGTTCCCTGTTTCCATGGCTCTGGATCTCTTTTGTTCATTATATACCACAAATAAGTGAGATCATGTGATACTTGTCTTTCTGTGACCGGCTTATTTCACTTAGCCTTATACTCTCCAGGTCCCTCCATGTCGTCTCAAAGGATAAGAGATCTTTCTTTCTCACAGCTGCATAGTATTGCATCGTGTAAATGTACCACAGCTTTTTTATCCACTCATCTACTGATGGACACTTGGGTTGTTTCCAGATCTTAGCTATTGTAAATAGCACTGCTATAAACATAGGCGTACATATATTCTTTCTGATTGGTGTTTCGGGCTTCTTAGGATATAATCCTAGAAGTGGAATCACTGTGACCCTTTAATTTTAAATACTTCCTTACTGTCTGGTGCCACAAGATGTTCCAGGCTTATCTTATATTTTCTTTGCTCTAGCCTTGGAATCCACTGTTTCTCCAAGGAGCCCTAGTTAAGCCAGTTTTTTGCCACTAAAAAGATACTTAGAGGTGTCATGATAGCTTTGGAAATAAGATGATGGGGAAGCATTTATGTGAAGTTCAAGAGCAGGCAACCCTAATTGATGGTTTAGGTCAGGTCAGCGGCTGGTGGGGAGATTGACTCGGGTGGAACACGAGTCTTCTAGGGCATAGGGAGTGTCCTTCATCTTGATCAGGGTGCTGGTCACATACATAAAAAGTCATCCGGCTATGTTAAGATTTGTGTAGTTACTGTATGTTATTTGCATTTAAAAGTTATTTTTTAAAAGGTGACAAGCAAGTGCATGATAGAAGGGCACATGGTTCAGTTGTCCTGCGGCCACTGTCGAAAGGTTGGGAGGAAAGGGAATGGGAGAGCAAAATGCAACATCATTGAAATCCACCAACCAAATAGACAGCTGACCCTGTAAAAATCATCCAAGTCAAAGTGGATAAGAGCTTCCTTTTTCACAGGCAGAGGCTGGTGAGTAAATTATATTACCTGAATCTTGGTGCCAAGTGAGGATCTTGATATTAATGGTAACTTAGGGTCTTTTTTCTTTATTGATTTTAGAGAGAGAGGAAGGGAGAGGGGGAGAGAGAGATAGAAACATCGATGAGAGAGATGAGAGAGAACATCAATTGGCCACCTCCTGCATGCCCCCCACTGGGGATCGGGCCCACAACCTGGGCATGTGTCCTGACCGGGAATCGAACCGGTGACCTCTTGGTGCGTGGGTCAGTGCTCAACCACTGAGCCACACCAGCTGGGCTAACTTGAGGTCTCGGGGAAAGTATGCCCACTAGGGTTCAGGGCTGAGCAGTCACAAACTAACCAGCCAGCGGCAGCAGGGCGAGTGGCTACACAAGAGGTTGCAGCACTGAGTGTGTTGGGGGCGTGAGCAGTAATGGTGGGCAACCTTCTTGGCTAACGGGAAGCTTTAGTGGTGGTCAGATAGAGCAATGCTGGCCTTGGAATGAGCACCTGAATTCAGAACCACCAGGGCCTCTGTGTGCATTTGGGCACTGCTGAGGGAGGAGTTGGGGCCCCTCTCCCCAGCTGTGATCCTGAAGGAGGCTGGCAAGGCGGTTATGGGTCATAAAAGGAGAAGGCAAGCAAAGGGGGCTCTCCAGGGATCTAGGCTGAGCATGTGAGAGCTGAGAGGCCTGCCAGCCCCACCCTGATGTAAGACCACACCCAGAGCAAACCCTCCCCGGTGCTTGCCCCGGCCCACACTTTGCTAGGTGCTGTCTCCCTGATGGTGAGGTAGAGGAGAGGAGTTTGCAGCTGCGGCCAGCCTGACAGAGGAACTGTCCCGTACCCCCTGAAGGGGTAAGAGGTTGAGGTGTTGGAGGGGGAAGAGGCAGAGAGAAAGCATTGTGGCTGGAGTGTCAGAGGAGGTGAGGGGAATGTGCTGCCAGGACTGATTTGGAGAAGACTGTGGGAAGGGGGTTGAGCTTGACTCTAAAACAGAAGGAAACTTTTGCATCCTTTGTCACATCAGCAGCCCCAGCACCACAGCCTGGCCCAGTGATGTCTGTGCCTTGACCTGCACTGCCAGCTTTTTGGAGATGGAATGAGGAGGGATGCCTTGGTCCCACCCCAGAATCCAGCCAAGTTGCAGGGATGTACGCTCCATTGTTAAATAACAAAATCACAGCAATGAGAGTGGACTTTCAGCTTCTGCCTCTGGCCAAGGCTAAGCCTAGAATGTTAAATGAGATTGGGAAAGCCACTGAATTAGGTCACTGGAAAACTGTTTTATTCCTGGTACCCAGAGTACACCATTGAGGCAGGTGTGGGAGTCAGACTTTGGGGGAGACTTCCCAGTGTCAAACCCAGAAGGACAGGAAATCTGAGTGAGTTCTGTGAGTGAGTGTGGCAGACCCTCTGTGGTCAGTGCACCACCACGCAATACAACCAAACAAAAGGAGTTTCTGGGAGGGAGAAGGGAAACACCTCCAGAAATCAAGAATTCCTTGTGTGTATAGAAGAGCACGAGCTATGCCAAATTGTGGGCATCGGGCAAACAGTGTACCGGCAATTTATACTGGCCGGCAGTGGTTCTGCAATGGTGGGCAGCAGTGGGTGGGGTGGCCTCCTGGAGAATGCTCACCTGCTCATCTTTGAGTCGTCGGGGGAGTGGCTATGACTGTGGGTGAAGAGAACCAGCAGGTCCCAGGCAGATATGCAAGGTCTTCGACCTGATGAGCTCCATCGATGACAGGCCCACTGACACTGGAAGAACTGAATGTGTAGAGCGAGTCCAGGTTTAGGTGCGCAAGCCGACATCGCAGTGGCCTCAGCCTGCACACCCACTGTCCTCACTGCAGCATGGCCACCCTTACTGGCCCCTCCGTCAAGGTCATCAAGGCCCATCAAGGTCAAGCTTCTGCAATCCTTTCCCCAGTGTTTCAGAATGCACATTACCCAGGGACCCATACCTCCAACATACAGAAAACAAGAAGCCTGCGGAAGAGGGGTGGGTGGCAGCTGTCCTTGAGAACAGTCATCTGCTGGAGGTCACAAACTGCTGGCTACTGGCCTGCTCCAGAGCTGGCTTTGAGTCTCCAGCCCCACCTAGGACTCATCACCTTGTTTTCTTGAATTACTGACAATGAGAAACTAACATTTTGCATTTTGTAATAAATCCCTAATTTATATTAAAAAAAAAAAAAAAAAAGATTTGGCCCAGCCAGTGTGGCTCAGTGGTTGAGCATCGACCCATGCACCAAGAGGTCGCTGGTTCGATTCCCA
Source organism: Tadarida brasiliensis (assembly GCA_030848825.1). Lineage (NCBI taxonomy): Eukaryota > Metazoa > Chordata > Mammalia > Chiroptera > Molossidae > Tadarida > Tadarida brasiliensis. Next base: position 10,956,048 of record CM061262.1, read on the forward strand.
GTCAGGGCACATGCCCAGGTTGTGGGCCAAATCCTCAGTGGGGGGCATGCAGGAGGCGGCCAATTGATGTTCTCTCTCATCGATGTTTCTATCTTTCTCTCCCTTTCCCTTCCTCTCTCTCTAAAATCAATAAAGAAAAATATTTTTAAAAAATAAATAAAAAAGATGTGCAGAATAAAGTAACCCCCAGGTAGCCTGGAAGGTATTTGATTATAACGATGTATCCAGGAAAAGTGTGTGCCCAAGTCAGAGCAGGCATCTGAGCAAATGCCTGGTCACCCTACAGTCTAAAAGTCGGCTCAGGACAGCATCTGTGAGACCCCAGAAGAGAGGGGACCCCACAGAGATGTCAGTGCAGGTGCCAACAAGGCCTTGGGTGTTTCAGAACTGATTTTGAAGGGACTCCAAGGACCAATCATCAAAATTCCTTTAACTACATAGAATGGGAACTGGCAAGGAAGTCACTGGGACCAGCTGACAACCCTAAACCAAAGGAGCAGCTGGTTTGGAAGAAAACCTTGGAGAGATTCCTACTCTGAAAGTGTCTTTTGTAGGACACAGGTCAGAGTTATTAAATGAAACAGTGCTAAGCCCGTGGGATGTTCCAGGCCTAAATAACAAACCAAATGTAAATAAATCCCTTGAACCAGATGGCATCCACCCACCACTTCTTCAGAGACTCAAGGGTGGAATCATGGAATGTTGCCCAGACATGAGCTCTGTCTTTACAGATATGCAGTAAATTGCCACTTTGAATCCTGCCCAGAAGAAGGGTTCAGAGAGAGCCCTGGGAACTGAAGATCTTTACGGAAAGCAGGCTAGTGTGAGAAAGGACGAGATTCCTAGACGCATAAACAAAACAAGCCATTGAGGGGACTCACATGGCTTTCTCTGAGGGGAAACTTGCCAATTGCACACGGTGCTTTGACGCTGGGGAAACCAGTGAATAAGTTTGGCTCTCAGAAAGTTTACATGAAGGACATACTTTTGAAAATTGAAATCGGAATTGTTTTGCTTCCTCACTGATTCTCAAAACAGGAAGGATTTGTTTTAAAGTATTTATTTGACTAAGAAAGTATTTTTACATGCCTGAATACACTTTGCATTTGCAGAGAATATTCCGGTATTGCTAAGTGATTCTATACACAGTATCTTATTTAATAGTATATATTTTATGATGCCTTAATGTCTTTTGCTATCAATTATTATATGTCTTATCTTTGGTTGTGCTTGGCTCTTATCACTGAGTAAAATTAATAAACTCTTCCAGATTTCCTTCAAACAGCCTCTTCCATGACTTTTCTTTTTGTTCCTTCTGCATTATGCCGTCTCACTCCAAGACAAGCAGTATGTAGAATAGTGGCTATGAGCACAAGTTCTCACTCACAGATTGCCTGGGTTCAGATCCTAGCCCAGCACTACTCAGTGACCCGGGGCAAGTAAGTTCCTTAACCTCGGTGCCTCAATTTCCTCATCTGTTAAAACAGACCTTATATCTATCTCAAAGAGTTGATATGAGGATGAAATGAGTTGGTACAGAGTACATGTGAACCATCTAGGGCTCTGTCTGGTATGTAGTAAGTGCTTAATAAATGATACTACTACCATTATCATGATTATTATCCTCGATTTCTCCCTCTTCATCTTCAGTTCTTCCATCTATTGGTCATTCTCTAATAGGTTTTTCTTGTGCCTTCCCCTTACCAAAGTCTCTTTGCTTATTACTTACTATCCCTTCTTCTCCCTTGGCCCCTTCCTTATCTAATTTTCACAGACACACACACACACACACACACACACACACACACGGTTCAAATTCCTTCTCTGTCATTTTCTTGTTCCTTTGTGGTCTGTGGCTTTTCGGCAGGTACCTGAGCCAGGCCCTTTTCTACTATTTCAACCATTTGCAGCTTTTCTTCTGTGAAAACCATTGCTCTTTCCATTAATTTGGAACCGTCTCTGCTGCTCGCCCCACAGGCTGCCTTCTCACAACTAGTGTTTCATCTGACTGCATGTCATCCTCAGTGCTCCCACGAACTGGCTTTGCAGCAAATCTTCAGTCACTCCCTGCCCAGGCAGCGTCTCTTCTCTACCTCTAGATAAAAGCACCTGATTTGTGACTAACACCTCCTTCCCTCAGCTATGATTGTTCAGTTTCTACCTCTTTATCTCTCTCAAATTTCTCAATGTATTGGGCATGTTTTCTCATTGTTGCAGCACTATGATGGGGGGTGCATTCCTGGGCATAGCCACCAGGTGGCAGAGTGGTTCCTCACACCTAAGCCTCACTGCCCTTGGGGGAGGTGAGAAGGTTAACTTGTCCAGGGGTACAATTATTTCCAGGCTTCTGGGAGGTTTCTAGCAAGGCTAGAAGAATTGGAAATTACAGGTAGGTCCTATCCCAGGAAAGAATATTCTCTTTTAGAAAGATCATCCTTTTATTGGTTGCTTTTGTTTATCAATTTTATGTTTATGTAACTACTATGGAAAAATTAGAAAATACCAATATGTAGAAAGAAACAAATTAGGTTCCTGAAATCTTACCGCACAAAGGTGATATGTTTCCTTTCAGACATTTCATTATACAAATCTATATGAATAAAGACATATCGTATATATGTAACTGATAGTGGAATCATTTTGTATACTTTGTTTTGTAACCTCTCTTTATCACTTTACAAAATATAGTGGATATTCTATAATGTCAAAAAGTATAGATATACATTATTCCCCCCACTTTTGTATTTTTTACACATTACATGAGTATATGCTTGTGCAAAAATTTTGAAAACATTAAAATAATAATTTGGCTGCAGGGTATTTTGTTTTACAGATTTACCTTAATTGCTTTAATGGAAGTTCACTCTCTATGTGACATCTAGAGGTTTTCCTTCCTTGGGATCACAAGTGTGCTTTTATTCCATCAAGAGCTTTTTAGTACCTCTAGTGGTAGCCCCAAAGCTGGTTGCCTGTTGGAATCATTGGAGACATTTGTGAAAAATGTTAGTTGCTGGATACCATCCCAAGTCTTTAGAATCCAAAACTCCTGGAATGAAGCTGAGACCCATGTGTTTCTCAGAGTTCCGGCATTGATGAAGCTCTTGCAGCCTGGTTGGATGACAAGGGAGATGACCACGTGAAGCCTTAAGGGTCTCATTGAGTCTCCAGGGCCCTGCAGTCTTTGTGCTTATATTCTGGATGAGGCTCAGCATATGGCATTCCTTCAGCTCACGGGCTGGTTCTGAGTCAGTGAGGTATGTATGTCCTCAAGAAATAGGATGGCGACTTGCCTCACCCAGTGAGTTGATTGAAAGTGGGAGTGAGATTTTTGTGCCAACAAAAAGCAATAAAAAAGGAAAGTTTTCCAATGAATGAAGTTTAAAATTAATATTAGTGTGGACACTTGAGTGTTAAACGACTCTGGAGGGAAGTATAAGAGTTCTTGTTAACTGCGGTGTGGATCAAGAGAAGGGCAAGCTACAAGAAGAGCAAGGGACTTCAATGCAGGGTCCACACTGAGAAGCCAGGAGATCCCTGGGTGTGAATGGAACAGTAATTACAGTCTTATTTTCAGCAACCCCCTAATTCAAAGTTAGCATTTCCTACAATAATGAGTGTAGGCAACAAAGCACAGTAATGTTACTAGTACCTGTCTTTGTCACTAATTATAGCATTATGTTCACTACTTTGAAATTATGGTAGTTATTTAATCTACCTTTAGACCTTGTTATAGATTGTGTTGATGAAGTACATACATAGTAATATCACAGATTTGTTTTTAAAATATTTTGAACACTACGTTGTAATTTAACTAGTCTCCCATGTGAGTCTATGTATTTAAAACCATTATTCTGAGAAGGGCTTCACCAGATAGCCAGAGTCTGAGGTAAAGAAAGGGCTAAGACCTCTATAATAGAGAGACTGCCAAAGTTAGAATAAAAGTTGACTCCCTGAGGAGGGTGCTGGCAAAAAAAAAAAAAAAGATGCCTTTTCCAATTTGGGTGGGGGACTTTGGGGCAAGGCACAGGAAAGCACAAGAGGAGTCTGAGGGGCCAGAGGTTAGGGAGTTCATGGGGGAGGGTATTATATTCCAAGGACAACATTTTTAAAAAAGAATAAGTTCATGGAGAGAGTGTGGGCAGATAGAGAAGCACATAGACTGATTGCTTTCTCATTATGTTCTTCATGTGGGTTCACCACCATTTTGACTTACGGCTCTGAGTTCTGTTCTCAGGCTTGGAGATCTCAGGGACGGGAGTTACAATTAACAAAGTTTGTTTAATGATAGTATTCAGTTCTGGTGGAGAGCTAGGGAAATGAGCATCTTTCTGGAATGCATTTTCTAGATGAGTGTTAAGAACTTTAAAATACTCGTGCCTTTTGACACAGTGATTTCAATCCTAGGACTTTAGCCCGAGGAAATAATCTAAAATATGGCTTTATGCACAAAGCTGTTCATTATAATTTCATTATAGTGAAAACCAGAAATAATCAAGTGCTCAAAACAGCAAAATATAGAATAAATTCTGGTACATCTGCATCATGGAAAATTGGCCATTGAGAATGTCTGTCTATAAGTGGTTTTTAATATTAGAGGAAATGCCTATGATAAATGCTAAATAGATTTAAAATTGCATAGAGAAACTATTTCAACTGTGTAAAATATGCAGAAAAAGGACTGGAAGGAAATATGCCAAACATTTAAAAATAGCTTCCTCTTGATTATGAAGTTATGGTTATTGTATTTCTGCTTTTTTACTAAATAAAACTTTCACAGAATGTGTATTACTTAAGGAAAAATTTTCTATCACAAGTAATATACACAGACTTTATTGTAACAATGGAAAACAAAAGGCTTGAAAGATGGAGAAGTGTAGTGAGAAAGTGAAAGTCTCCTGTCCCCAAAAATAACCACCTAGCCCTCTAAAGTTTTTGTATACATATGTGCACATATAAATTATAAATATATTGTGTTTTCCCATTTACCTAAGTGATATCATATTATACATATTTTCCTGCAACTTGCTTTTTTTTTTTCCTCCTAAAAATGCCTTAGCTATCTTTCCACCTGGGGACATGGAGTCCTACTTCATTTGTTGTGGGTGCTGCCTTGTACTTCAGGATATGGATAACCACCATTTGTCTAACTGTTCCCGTGCCCACGAGGCTTCTCTAGTGTCATTCCCACTCTTGGAAGCAGAGGTGCACGAATGCCTTTGCGCAGGAGTGAGACTGTCTCCGGAGAGGCACACAGACGTAGTCCTGCATCAGACACTGTGTGCGTTTCTGATTTTGACAGACATGGCCTGTAGTTGTTAAGATGATATAAACTTGTGTCCTATAACCAAAAGCTTAGAATAAGAGTGGCTTAAAACAAGATGGTTGTTTACTTTCCTTTGATTCACAGTCTAAGTGTAAGCAGTCCAGGGCTAACATGACGGCCCAGGCGGCAGAACTCATTTCTCTGGCTTGTTGCCTACCACCTTCAACATGTGGCTCTGATCTTAGGGTCTGCGATGCCTGCTTTCACTCCTCCATTTATATCCATTTTCTAGGAAGGGGAGACGGAAAGTTTAGGGCAGAACCCAGGATTAGTCAGAACTTAATCTTATTGGCCACACATTGCAGTGATGTGTGGCCAGTATGACTGAGGCAGCTTTGTGCCCAGCTGAGTTTCTGTTACTAAAGGAAGAAATCTCATAAAGCCATGCAAGGCCTTTACACCACAAAACATTGCTAAAAGCTGGGTTTTTCTAAGGCCCCATGGCCCGCAGGTGGGCCATCGGCGTTCTGTGCATTGCCTGGTCACAGCGCCCAGCCATTTGTCTACTTGATTGTTTTCCCTTTGTTCGTACTAATTTGTAGGCAGTCTTTGATTACTGATATTAACCTTTTGCCTTTTATAGGTGTTATACATATTTTCTTATAATTTCTTATATTTTATTTTTATTTTTGGTGCCTCTTGATATATTAAGGTTTCAAAATTATATGTAATCAAATCTCAGTCTGTTTGTGGCTCTGGGGTTTGTGTCTTGCTCCTATTACTTTTATAATCAGAAAAAATAACAAGATGTGAGAGAGACACATTGATTGGTTGCCTCCCCCATGACCCCGATGGGGGCCAGGGATCAAACTTGCAACCCAGGTACATGCCCTTGACCAGGAATTGAACCCACGACCCTTTGGTCTGAGGGCTGATGCTCTAACCACTGAGCCCAGGGCTCACATTCATTTTTTATTCCAATACCTCTTTAATAGGCTGTCTCCATGGAGCTGTTTGAGGGACCTGTGCTTTGAAAACTGAATAGGGCTTAGATAGGTGGAGGGAAAAAAAGGTGGTGTTCCAAGTGAAGAAACAACGTAAGTTAAATCATGGAGGCACACAGAAATCTGGCTGAAGTGCACGTGGCGAGATGAGCCTTGTACGTTGGGAACAGTGGGAAATAAGCTGCTCGTGTGGGCTGAGGACGGTCTTCGGAGAACAGGGCAGAGGATAAAAAGGATGATTGCAAGTAACATTGATATTGCAAGGCAAATGTCCAATGTAGAAGGATATGGAGCAAATTAAGTTACTAACGAAAGAGAAATGGTCGATTAAATTAGAGTATAGCCACATGACAATACTAATATTGAATATAATCATTTTTGAAGGCTGCATGGAAAAACATGAAAATTATAGGTACAAAATTATTCAAAAGCACATAAAATCCTAATTGTGATTACAACTATTTAAAGAAATATGCATGTGAAAAGACTAAAAAGAAATACTTCAAAATTAGGTGAGATGTTTGGATGATGAATGATTATTTTTCTTTTTTCTTTTTTTTTTTTTTATCCTCACTCGAGGTTCCTCCATTTTTTGTTCAGATAGAGTGGGAAGGAGAGAGAGGAAGAGAGAGAGAGAGAGAAACATCCATGTGAAAGGGACGCATCAAGTGGCCGCCTCCCATACAACCCAACCAGGGCCAGGGACAAACCGCAACCAAGGTACGTGCCCCTAGCGAGAACCGAACCTGGGTCTCTCTGGACCGCAGGCCAACGCTCTAACCGCTGAGCCAAACCGGCCAGGGCTATTTTTCTTTTTTAAATATCCTTATTTATTGCTGTCATTCTTTATAATATTTTTAAAGAGGCAGGTGTTAATGGATCAGAGAATCAACAGAGGCTTTTCAAGTCTTCCTGTAGATAAACTAGGGACCGAGGGCCATGAGCTGTTTGGGATGTGTGACCAAGAGAAAGGGGCCCACTCCAGGGCCTACTGGTCCTTTGCTCTGTGGTCCTGGGGTGAGAAAAGTCTTGTCTTGCATTCCAGGGTCTCCTCATGCTGCTACAAAACCTACCTACGATACACTGGGGCAACGAAGAGATCGGGCTGCTGCTCGCCGAGGCGTACAGACTCAAGTACATGTTTGCCGATGCCCCCAATCACTACCGCCGATAGGTGCTGTCTCCCCGTGGGGACCCAGACTGCCCCCAACTCTGATGGCAATCTGATCACTGTGGCCACTGTTCGAGCCGTGGACCCCGACCAGGAACCACTCCTGCTGTAAAAAGCTCACATCCGCCGCCCAGGTCTTAACTTCTTGGCGTGCCTACCCACCACTCCATGTCTCTGGATGGGTCTCCTGGACCGCTGTCAGTATTCCTGCCACGTGGATGGGCCCAGCTCTGGGAGAGGACTGAAAAAGAGGTACAGGGTTGTCTGCCCCTTTCAAAGAAACTGGACAAATGAAGGGAAGGCTCAGGGTCTTAGCTCACTGTCCCTCCATGGACTGGCTGTCTCTTGCCTCCCAGCCCCAGCTGATATTGTTGCTTTCTGTGACATAGTTTGATTTGATCACAAGTCAAAACGCCTTATGTTTTCAAAAATACTCCTGGCCCCTCTCCCCTGCCCCCAGCCCCTAGCCCTTTACCTTCTGCCCTGGTCTGAGCCAGTGAGGGGCCACTTTGTCAGACCCTTGTTCTCAGATGGAGGAGGCCTGACCCTTGTTCTCAGATGGAGGAGGCCTTCACCCAAGGGCTAGGGATTTTATGTTTCCTTTTCTCACCAGTATGTGAGTGTGCGTTTGTGTGTGGGGGTGGTACGCACATCCAGCATTTAGTTTTATGTCTGCATTTCTTTGTCCAGACTAGCCCATCACATCCTGCTGGGAAAGGCCCCATGACCAAGTGTACGAGCGTCCTTGAGAAGGATGAGGGCAGGGGAGAGAGAAGGGTCTTTTTACCTCTCCAAATCCTTTTTCCATGATGACCCACTCCAAGAGATTATGTGTAAATTGTGTTATTATGTATATGGGTAAAGATGTACAAATATATGTCCTCTTTGTAGCAGATATGATTTTATATTTATAATGTGCATCAACATGTGAAAGCAATCTAGGTCACTAGCACAGGTGAAGTTGCCAGGCAGGTGGCTTCAGCGCCTCCAGGTTGGTCTGCGGGTGCCCTCCTGCGAGGGTGGTGGATGGGGTCTGTAGGTGAGCACTGCTGAACAGATGGCACTGCTCTGGGACCAGAGGCAGCCATGCCAAGCATCGGTGTCTCAGAGCTGTTTCTCCTCCTCCTCCCACCCCTAGCAGCCTCCCAGCGAGAGGACCACAGAGGCAGAAACCTTTCTGCATGTTTTCAGCCCCTGCCTTGCCCCCAGAATCTGGGGAGGGCTTTTGTTTTCACATGGTTAAGTCAGCATTGTATTCAAGACAGAAGCTGTGACTGACTCAGTGCCAAGGAAAGGGGTTTCCTGTGTGTCCCAGGGGTTTGGGCTCTTCTCAGAGAGAGGTATTCGGAGAGGTGTGACCCATGTTCAATTTTTGGTGTTCGGTAGCGGAGAAGTGGCAAGCAGCTGTCATCTTCTTGGGAAGCCAAGCAGGTCCCCAGTGGGTGACACCCTTGAGTCACCGCCAGCGGAGCCCACCACGCAGGCATGTCACGTTTCTCATCTGGAGCTGTTTCTCAGGCATTCTCCCTAACCCTGCTCCTTCCCCTTCAGTGTGCCTCAGTTTCCTCCACAGAGAGGGCCCGTGACCTGTCCTCAGCTGGACTGAAGAAAGACACTTGTGTTCCCAAGTGGTGGTTTTATTTTTTTAGTTTTTATGTTTGTATGGGAAATTGTGGATAAAGTGAAAGAATTGTAAATAAATAGTGGATTTCCTCCTCCACTGCTGATTTTTCTCCCATGGATGTATGTGACCTGGAACCTAAGGAGCCTCCTTTTCTCGGGTTTTTCCTGTTGACGCTAGTAGGTGTGGGGGACGAGCCTTCTGTAGGGCGGGCGGGGGATCAACGGAAGATCGGAAGGAGTCTCAGAGGACACCAGCAGACCTTCACTGCGCACCGCCCTGGGAGAGGGAACTGGGAGCTGAAAATGAGTGGTACCACGGCTCCAAATAGCTGACAGAGCACCTTGCCATGTGCCAAACTCTGGGACAAGCACTTTGCGTAGATTAGTTTGTCCGAAAGGAGCATATCATGTAATGGCGGTTAGAAAACGGACCAGACTTTCAGTGTTGGACCAGATGCCTAGTTCAACACTGGTTGGCCTGCACCGTGTTTTCCCCACCAAACCATTTAGAACTAAAATATGTTCAAAGGCTGGCCCTCCATTTAGGGTCTTCATTAAGGTTTCTATTTTTAGGGGGTTGTTGGTTGGTTTTTCGCTTACTAACCGGACTCCAGAGAGGCAGCTGGCTGCATTTTTATCTACAGTAGCGATTGGAATGGTTTCTTCTCCTGGAACTTCTCCCTAGGACTCATTTGAGAGTGTTTCTTGATTTCAGTCATTAGGATTACATTAAGTTACACGTACAGAAACCAGAAATAACTGGCTCACAAAACATGAGGATTTATTTCTCCCTCACATAAAAGCCCAAAAGTGGGCAACCCTGAGCTCATATGAGTCTGTTTCACAAAGCCTGTAGGAGCCTGGACTTCTTCTCCAGGTCTTCATGGTCAAGATGGCAACTAGCACTCTAGCTACCAGATCCACTTTCCAAGCAGCAGGACGGATTAAAGAAGGGACAAAGGAAAAAGAACAAAGGAAATGTGCCATCAGTGTTTTAAGGAGGGTTCCAGAAAGCTGCCCCATAATACCTCCTCTTACGACTCAGGTCAAAACTCAGTCCCATGGTAGGTCACCCCTAGTTGCAAGCGAGGTTGGGGGATTAGTCGATTCCAGACAGCCATGTACCTAGCTCAAAATCAGGATTCCATATCTATGGAGGGAGAACAGATATTAGGATTCAGGTAGCAATCTCTGCAGTAAGAACTTAAGAAAACAAGTTGAGCCCTGGCCCACAGACCAAAGGGTCCTGGGTTCGAATCCAATCAAGGGTATGTACCTGGTTTGCAGGTTTGATCCCCAGCCCCGGTGGGTGTCGTACAGGAGGCAACCAGTCGATGTGTCTTTCTGACATCGATGTTTCTCTCTCTCTCCCTCCCTCCCGCCCTTCCACCCTCTCTAAAAAAAATTCAGTGGAAAAATATCCTCAGGTGAGGATTAACAACAAAAAAAAAAGAAAATGAGTTGAGAATAGAGACCAGATTTGCCCATAAGCGTATAAAGGGGATCTGACTTTGAAATTCAAGTGACTGTTCACAGTTAACCTTGGAATTTAACTATTGTCATGAAATATGGACAGTGTTTCTACTTGATATTATTTGGACTTGAGGCCATTAATTGTTCCTGAGACTGGCAGGAAAAAATAACTAATCTGAATTAGCCTTCATTCAAAATTCTGTTTTTTGCCTGGCCGGTGTGGCTCAGTGGACTGAGCATCGTCCCATGGTCTGAGAGGTCCCCGCTCGATTCCGGTCAGGGCACATGCCTGGGTTGTGGGCTCGATCCCCAGTAGGGGGCGTGCAGGACGCAGCTGATTGATCACTGCTTCTCTCTCACATCGATGTTTCTATCTCTCTCTCCCTCTGTTTCTAAAAAATCAATAAAAACATTTTTTTAAATTCTATTTTTCTTTTATGTAGGAAGTCAAGCATTTTTCTGAAACATTTTGATCATGATTAGAAAATTGGTGAAAACCTGCAAACTAATTCTGGCATACTGTGACCTACAGTGGATCCAGTGTTCATGCAACCTAAATCTCTAAGTTCTACTTAAATAGGCCTACCTCGGCTTTTATTCACTGTGTAGGGATAGTGGCAGATTACTCAAATAGTGACCTCATTTGCTTCTTGAGGCAGGAGCCTCTTTCTGACAGCATTTGGCTTGTCGTGGGTTGGACTTTTCATGTCCAGTATCTTTGTAAAGCTTTAAGGATTGGAGTCAGAAACTAAGCCCCAGTAACTGAGCCCTTGATACCTCTTCTTGGGACATCCAACACTCAGTTCCCAGCTGGAGACTGTCTGAAGGAACAAAAGTACAGTGACCACTGAACCAAGAAGATATCTTGAGACCAGAAAAAGAGGCAGGCAAGTCCATTGATTATAACAGAATTTATTGTAGAGTAAGTTACTTACAGGAAGATTGGGTTGGAGCAGAAGGTGACCCCACAGTCTGCACAGATAATCTGTACTGTTAGACGGTTGTTATAGTAAATGTTTATAATATAGATGAACTGATTATCAACAAGACAAAGGGACCATACCTCCTGGTGGTCTTATGATGGATAATTGCTTACAATTGACACCAGCACCTAGTTTGATATGTATCTCAGTTGCTATGCCATTCTGGCCTTTTACTGACAGGAATCTCTATGGTTACATTGTATAAGCTTATAGGACACAACTAATCATTAAGTATGAGGCTGTGGTGCTGGCTGAGACTAGCTAGGTCAGGTTCAGAACATGGAAATTCTAAAGAAATCAGGGGGCACACAGAGATGGAGCAGCTCTGTTTGCATCTACATCTGCATGGTGACAGTTTTGGAAGCTGCTATAAACACCAAACAGGATTTTAGACTCATGCTGAAAAAGATGAAATAAACAGAATCAGAACAGTTTACAGTCTATGTACAGTTAATCTTTTATCACTCCAAGTAAAATGTAGAAGCTTTACAACCAACAGATCCTTTTACCCCCCCCCCTTTTATATTATGGTTGTTACATGAATTATGTCAACATACATTGAAAATCTGACCAGATACCATTAATTTTTGCTCTCAATAGTTACACACATTTAAAAGAACTTAAGAGGATACATTTACCATTTATGTTTCTCCTTCATTCCTTAAGTTTTCCTCTGCTATTATTTCCCTTCAGCCTATAGAACTCTCTTGAGCATTTCTCATAGAGCAAGTGTGCTCACGACTTTCTTCATTTGCCTTCATCCCTGTATATGTTCTCTCTGGATATAGTTCTTTTCTTTTGGCACTTTAAAGATGTTCCACTGTCTTCTTCCACAGTTTCCGATGAGAAATTCAGTCATCGAAATCATCATTCTATATTTAATTCATTTTTCTCAGACTGCTTTTCTAAAAAATTGTGGCAAATTTTGCCATTTTAATCATTTTTAAGTGTACAGTTCAGTAGTGTTAAGTATCGCCACCATCTCCAGAACTCTTCGTCTTACAGAACTGGAACTCAGTACCAATTAAACAGCAGCTCCCTGTTTCCCCTCCCCCCAGCCCTGGCAGTCACTCCTCTATTTTCCATCTCTGAATTTGACCACTTTAGGGCCCTCATATAAGTGGAATCATACGGTATTTGTCTTTTTGTGTCTGGCTTATTTCACAGAGCATCTGTCCTCAAGGTTCATCCATGTTGTAGGGTATATCAGAATTTCCTTGCCTTTTTAAGGCTGGATAATATTCCATTGTATGTATATACCACATGTTTTTTCATTCATTTGTCAAAGGTCAGTTGGTTACTTCCATTTATGGCTATTGTGAATGATGCACTATGACCATAGGTGTAGAAATATCTCTTTGAGACCCTGCCTGCAGTTCTCTGGGGTAGATGCCCAGAAGTCCACTTGCTGAATTACATGGCAGTTCTACCTTCAGTATTCTGAGGAACCACCGTATTGTTTCTCAGGCAGCTTTTAAGATATTGTTTGCTGTTTCTTTGTGTTTCAGAAATTTGATTACGTCAGAGTGTGGGTTGTATTGTTTTGTGTGTGTGTGTTGGAGGATTTTTGTTTTTTACATTTATCCTGTTTGGGATTCACTGAGTTTCTTGAATCTATAATTTTTTTGTCTTTCACTAAATTTGAGACGCATTTAGCTATTATTTCCTCAAAAATATATATATATTTTTGCCCTGGCCAGTTTGGCTCAGCAGTTGGAGCATCTGCCTGCGGTCCAGAGAGACCGGGTTCGGTTCCCGCTAAGGGCACGTACCTGGTTGCAGTTCCTCCCTGGCCCTGGCTGGGTCGTGCGGGAGGCAGCCACTCGATGTGTCCTTTCACGTTGATGTTTCTCTCTCTCTCTTCCTCTCTCTCCCTCCCACTCTGAATAAAAAATGAAAAAATGTCCTCGAGTGAGGAAAAAAATATATATATATAAAAATATATATATAAAATATATATAAAAATATATATATATATAATACATATATAAAAAAATATATATATATATATATATATATATATTTTTTTTTTTTTTTTTTTTTTTTTCCTGGACCGATCTCCTATCGCTCCCCTGGGACTCCAATGATATGAATGTTGGACCTACAGTCCCTAAGTCTCTGTTTATTATTTCTTCCATCTTTTTTTTTTTTTTCTATTCTTCAGATTATTTTCTCTTCATCTGCCTTCAAGTTCATTAACTCCTTTTCTGTCATCTCCATTCTATTAAGCCCATACAGTGATTTTTAAAATTTCAGATATTGTGAGTTTGGGTTCTAATGTTTCCATTTGGTTCTTTTAGTAGTTACTGTTTCTTTGCTGAGAACTATCTTTCCCTTCATTTCAAGTGTGTTTACATTTACCTCATGGGGCTATCATACCTGTTGTCTTTGTCTGATCATTCCAGTCTGGATCATACTGGGATTGGCATCTTTCTATCATCTTGCCTCATAACAATTGATCACATTTTTTTTTTTTAAGTTTAATTCATTTTTATTTTTTTATTTTATTTTTTTAATTTTATTAATTTATTTTTGTTACAGATGTTTCTCCTTTTTCCCCCATTTTCACCCTCCTCCCCCTCCCTCCCTGCCCCGTCCCCAGTTTTGTTGTCCATGTCCATTGGTTATGAGTACATGCGTACAAATTCTGTGATCACATTTTCATAGGTCTTTGTATGTTGAGTAATTTTGGATTGTATCCTGGACATTTTGAATATAATGTGTGAGACTCTGGGTCTTATTAAAATCTTCTAAAGCAGGGGTCAGCAAACTCTGGCCTTCGGGCCATATCCAACCTTCCTCCTGTTTTTATAAATAAAGTTTTATTGTCCTGGGCTTTGGCATAAAATTTTTTTAAAGTTTTTTTTCTTTTTTTAATTTTTTCTTTTATTGATTTTAGAGAGAAAGGAAGGGAGAGGGAGAGAGAGATAGAAACATCGATGAGAGAGAACATCGATTGGCCGTCTTCTGCATGCTCCCCACTGGGGATCCGGGCCCACAACCTGGGCATGTGCCCTGACCGGGAATCGAACCAGTGACCTCTTGGTGCATGAGTTGATGCTCAATCACTGAGCCACACCGGCTGGGCAATTTTTTTAAAGTGTTATTGGCACACAGTCATGCCGATTTGCTCACATACTGTCTGGCTGCTTTGGCACTACAACAGCAGGACTGAGCAGTTGTGATAGACTATATGGCCCACAGAGCCTAACATGTTTACTGTCTGATGCTTTATGAGATGAGTTTGCTGACCCTGCTCTAGAAAGCGTTGATTTTGTCGTGTTTAGCAGCCAGTCAATCCTGTAGTTCTGTCCCATCTCCTGTGGGCCATTGTTCAGTGCATTCTAGTCTTTCAGAGACTGTGAAGCTGCTTTGGGTTTGTTCTGACCATGCAAAACTTGTCCATATTGTACACAGAATTAGGGGATCCCCTTCTCTAGCTGGCTTCTCTCTCGGGTTCTCCCTGCACTCTGGCTCACAGGTGCTGTGTTTCCTTGTCGACGAGCCAGAATGACAGTGTGTCTCTTAAAATTTCTGCCCATACTGCTACCACCACTGCTCCATAATTTTGTTGTTAATCCTCACTGGAGGATATTTTTTCCATTGATTTTTAGAGAGAGCTGAAGGGAGGGAGGGAGAGAGAGAGAGAGAAACAATGTGAGAGACACACATCAATTGGTTGCCTCCCACGTGTGTCCCAACTGGGGCTGAGGATCGAACCTGCAACCAAGGTATGTGCCCTTGACCAGGAATCAAACCTGTGACCCTTCAGTGCACGGGCTGACACTCCAACCACTGACCCACACTGGCCAGGGCACTGCTTGCTCCATAATTGAGGCCTGCCCTTGGGATAGGTCTGGGAGAGAGAGAAAAAACTTTTTTTTTTTAATCCTCACCCGACGATATTTTTCCATTTATCATCAGATAGAGTGAGAGGGAGAGAGAGAGAGAAACATCAATGTGAGAGAGACACATCGACTGGTTGCCTCCTGCACGACCCGACCAAGGCCAGGACAAACTGCAACTGAGGTACGTGCCCTTGACCGGAATCAAACCGGCAACTCATTGGTCCACAGGCCAATGCTCTAACCGCTGAGCCAAACTGGCCAGGGCGAGAGAAAAAAACTTTTAATTGTAATCCTCCCTCCCAACTCTCTGGCTTGCATGGACTCTTTCCCCAAATCCTCTGGTCAGAGAGATGAGTTTGTGACATAATAGGAAATATGTATTTGGTCTCTGCCCCCACTTCCTGGTATAGAGCTCCTAAAACCCTTGGGATTTCCTGAGTGGTAAGAGCATCTTTTGTTCTAATGAGGTGACCCTGGGTGGGCTCCTGGATGGCTTCAGGATGGGGGTTGGTCAGCGAAAGACCAAGCCATGATTAGAGGCTTGAAATTATCAGCTCTGCCCCCATCCTCTGAAGAGGGGAGAGGGGCTGGGGATTGAGTTAATAATCAATTATACCTATATGGTGACACCCCCATAAGAAACCCTTACCGGAGTGGCGCAGAGAGCTCTGGCTTGGTGAGCACATCCACGAGCCGGGAGAGAGGGGCGTGCCGGCTCCACAGGCTCGGACCCCGTGCTCAGGACCTTCAGGACCTCGCCTGGTGTCCCTCTTCATCTGGCTATTCGTGCATAACCAACCAGCAAGTGTACGTGTTGCCTGAGCTGTGATAGCCAATTATCCAACCTGATGAAGGGGTTATGGGGACCACCAATTTGTAGCCAGGTGGTCAGAAGTACAGGTGACTGACTCCCAGGCTGGCATCTGAAAGGGGGAAGTCTCATGGGACTGACCTGTGGGGTCTGCACCACTCCAGGCAGTTAGTGTCAGAACTGGATCGTACGGCAGTTGGTGTCCAGAGAATCAGAGAATTGGTGTAGAAAACACACACACACCCTCCTTTGGTGTCAGAAGTGTTGTGAGCAGAGTAGAAGAAACAAGAGTTGTTTTCCTTCAGGTTTTTCTCTCAGAGCTTCTGCTGCCTCTGCTACTGAAAAGCTCCCCACTGGGGCCTGCTCTCAGGTCTAAGCTCTGAGAGAAAGAAGAAAAAAATCGAGACATGCACTCCATACAGACAGCTTCTTCAGGTGGCGACTCCCCCGCCCACATCTGCCTGCTTGCTTATTTTTCAGAGTTTTCGGGTGGTTGTATTTTGACCAGACTTTTTAGTTGTATTTAGCGGCAGAGAGAGCCACTCCCTCTTGTCCAACACCAGAACTCTTCCAAAAGGTTCGGACCGCAGCCTACAGTAAAAAACACGTTTTACATTGAGCCCAATACACAGACAGACAGACCCAAATATGAGCAACATTTCATAACAGTACTTACCCTCACTGTGTGCGGTGGCCTCCGACCTGTTCTATTATATTCCATTTTTCAAAAATGCTGGTCAACACTCATTACTGCGTGTTCACCTGAGTGCGAAAAGCACAGCTCTAAACGTTATTACTGAAATGGGAGAGAGAAGCCGGCTGTAATAAACTTAAGCACATTTCGACAAATCCTGAATCACAAATACAGAGCTGATGGTGCAGGCAATTGGAGAGTCCAAAGAGTGTGGTGAGAATTGCATTATAACCCTGGACTACAGAACTCGAGGTTCTCCATGTAAGAAACACGCCCACTCTCCCCCCTTCCCTAGTCCTGGACAAAGGAAATCGAGTTAGGGATCTTGGTGATTTCTGTAGTCCCAAAATAGCCAACTCAGAGTGGTGTGGTTCAATTATAGGTCACCCCAGGCCTAATTTTATATTAGGCACTTGATACCATGTATTACTTGCATAAGTAAACAGCCTGCAGCCAATTCTGCGGTGAGAAGAAAACAAGGTAGTGTATTGACGCCTAATTCCCACTGCCTTCCTTCTCTTGCTCTTGCCTTTCCCCTCCCCCTCCCCCTCCCCTTTCTCTCCCTCCCCCTCCCCCTCCCTCTCCCCTTCCTCCTCCTCCTCCATAAAATCAGATTCATAATACATATTTGAACTGAACACTGATCCTTGGCAAGTCAAAGGAGGTAAATGCCTAAAGGAGCAGCTAGGGCTCCAACCACAGAGGAAGGAGGCCGTTTCCTACAGTACTGATTTTAAGTACCTCTAAAACCCACCTTAATTACTGATCACAGATACCTCCAGAATATAATAAACTTGATGACTCATTATAAGGACTTCCGAAATATCATAAACTTGATTAAAGGTGCCAGAAATATCTTCTGACTCTATACTTGAAATCCTATGTTTACATAAAATAGCACTTAACACACAATCTGTCCAAAGCAGATGGTCCCTATTCCCCTCCTCATCTACTTCTGATTTTCTAAAACATTTCCTGTTAAATAAAGGACATCTTTCCCTGATTCCTTCAGCACAGTCTTACATTTGCGGGTGGGTAGAGAAGAGTTGTTGGTAGAATAAATGAGGAAGAGAAAAGGTATAGTGAATGGGAATGTGGAGTCATTAGCCCGACCTCCCCGCCCCCAACACAAGCACGCGCGCGCGCGCGCGCGCGCGCGCACACACACACACACACACACTGAGGCTCCATCACCCCATCGGCGATCTTACCTCCCCCACCCCCAGAAGTCACCATGAGTTTAGGGAATCCATCTGTGCCCTCCCTGCCCACCCCACCCCCAAGATGACTAAATGCAGCAATATACTGAAGACTTGGCCTGTGATCTCAAGACTCGAGGGTATTTAAGGAGAAACAACGGAACTTTGCTTGAGATGCTACATCAAGACCCCTTTCTTCTCTGCTCAATCTTTTGAAAACATAATGAAAACGTTCCACCTCATCCTTATTGAACCTCACACAGGAAATCACACTTCATGTCAATTGGTAGAGCTGTGCTCCCAGAGTGGACTGACCCTTGCTCACGGGGGGAGCTATTTGGTTTACACATTTTGAAAAACCCATCTTGCTTAGAGATGGGTAATAAAAGAATCTAAAATTGATTGAAGGGATTTCTACTTTATAACTTCACCAATTTAAAGAGGGGAAAACATCTTATGTTCATGTGTCTTAGATAACAGAACATAGAAAAGGGTAAGAAGATAGAGTTTATACCCCTAGGGACTGACACTCCATTATTCTACAACAGTAGCTAACAATTATTGGGTACTTACTATGTACCAAGCATAACTATCTTATAGGAATTAACCAAATTAATCCTCATAACAATCCTGTAAGTAAAGTGCTATTCTTATCATCACCCTCATCTTATAAATGGGAAAACTGAGGCTTGGAGATGTCAAGTAATTTGCTCAAGGTCTGCTTAGTAAGTAGCAGAGCTAGGATTTGAGCCCAGGCTCCAGACTCCACACGCCCTATGACCATGCTACCGTGGCCTCTGGTTTACCACTGACTTGAGTAAGGGCTGTCACACAAAACCACGCAGCGGGCAAAATGTGATAACTTGTACTCCATCCTTTTACCCTCTATTCCAGGGAGATAAAAAGAAAGGAAATGGGAGAGAGGGAGAGAAAGGGAAAGCTTTGTCAGGATGATCATTTTAATTCTTTAACTTGACTTCTACAGTCTTCCAGAAACAGCTAACGGTCCACCAAAATTCATTCCTCCTTTTCCGTAGTAGAGTTGTTTCTGAGAATTGGCTGAGCAACCAGGGACTACATTTGCCAACCTTCCTGGGATAGAGGTAGGGTTGTGTGACCAGTTCTCTCCACTACAATGTGAGTAGCAGGAATATGTCACTTCTGGGACAAGACAGTTAAAGAGTAGGTGTGCCTCTTCTCTGTTTTGCTTTCTGGATGCAAAGGACCCCGAGCCCTGGAGAACAGAGAAGCCACAGGAAGACAGTAGTCAAGTTCCTGAATTACTTAATGGAAGGCTGTCCACCAACCAGAAACACTGCACTGAATAACTAAGAAATAAACTTATACTGTGTTAAACCACTGAAATTTGGGGTTTATATGTTACAGCAGCTAGTATTACCCAAATGTTAAAGCAGACAACCAGTGACTGTTCAAGGGTTCCCCCACCCCATTTTTCCTGTTCCAGTTCTTTATTGCTACATAACAAACTGTCTCCAGACAATGGCTTAACACAACCACTGTGTTATGCTCACAGACTCCGTGGGTCAGGAACTCAGAAAGGGCACAACAGGGATGACTTGGATCTACTCCACAGTGTCTGGGGCCTCAGCTGGAAAGACTCAGAGGCTGGGGTGACTCATGGTCAGGGGCACCTTCATTCCCATGTCTGGCTGTTGGTGCTGGATGAAGTTGGGACCTCAGCTGGAACTGTTAGACAGAACATCTACCTGTGGCTTCTCCATGTGTCCTCTCCACTTCCCCGCAGTGACTGGGTTCCAAGGGCATCCCAAAAAGGCCCAGCGGAAGCTGCATCACCCCTGATGGTGTAGCATCACTTCTCCTGAGTCACGCACCCACCTAGATTCTTGCAGCGTGAGGAGTGTTGAGTCACATTGTAAGAGCATGTGGGGTAGGTGATCTTGTAATCATCTTGGAAAATAATCTGCCACATTTCCTTTCTATATTTCTCTCCCGCTTTCCTTTTCTTCTTGCTCTGTGCTTCCTCATCCTCTTACCGTTTTTTTAAAATATGTTTTTATTGATTTTTTTAGAGAGAGATAGAAACATTGATAAGAGAGAAACATTGATCGGCTGCCTCCTGCACACCACCTACTGGGGATCGAGCCCGAAACCTGGGCATGTGCCCTGACTGGGAATTGAACCGGGACCTCTCAGTCCATGGGACGATGCTCAATCCACTGAGCCACACCAGCCGGGCCCAACTCTAACATTCCTCAGCTCTATTCAATTAACATTGACTGAGTATATATGCA
Source organism: Tadarida brasiliensis (assembly GCA_030848825.1). Classification (NCBI taxonomy): domain Eukaryota; kingdom Metazoa; phylum Chordata; class Mammalia; order Chiroptera; family Molossidae; genus Tadarida; species Tadarida brasiliensis. The sequence goes on from CM061262.1 coordinate 10,976,390, forward strand.
GTGAGACATGTCAGATCCACAGATACAGGTAACACCCTACTTCCTTTTCTGCATCTTGCTCTCTCCCTGGGGTGTGGCCATCCCAGTTTAGAGCCTACTGCTAGATTGTAATGAGTGCTGCCTGTGGGGCTAGACAGACCACCCTGGCTTTAGTTCCCTGCACTGCCATCTACTAGTTGAGTTACATTCATTCATTCATTCATTCAATAAAATTGTCAGGAATACAATGGAAAACAAGACATAACCCTTACGAAGCTCATGTAAGGAGATCTTAGGCAACCCAGTAGTCTCAGGTTCCTCCTAGGTAAATGAGGATACCTTGCAGGGTGGTAGTGAGGATTAAGTAAGATAATATAGAAAAAGCATATAATAGGTACTCAAAAATGGTACCTACTAATTCATTGTAGGACTATTTATGATAGCAAAAGACTGGAAAGAACCAAACTGTCTATCAGTAAGGGACTGGTTGAAGAAACAATGGGACATCAGCACAGTGGAGTAGTATACACTGTAAAGAGGAAGGAGGAATGTATGTATACGCTGCTATGAGTGATCTCCAGGATATACTGTTAAGTAAAACAAGCAAGATGTGGGAGTGGGGTGCGGGTGGGGTTGAATAGGTGAAGCACCAGGGATTTCCTTAGGGCTTTGAAACTATTCTCTATGATAGTATAATACATGACACTATGCATTTGCCAAAACTCATAGAACTTTACATTAGAAAGTGAACTTTAACATACATAATTTTCAAAAAGTCATTTATGAGGTCAAGGGATCCCAGATAGAACGCAGACTTTGACAAAAAAATATAACCTTATGAAACAATCTCTCCAAAGGGTTGGGGGGAAAGGGTGCTGACCTAAGTAACTCTGGAATTGAGTGAACTCTGTAAGATAAAGGCAAAAGACCTGCACATAAGCAGTCTACTGTAGTTGTTCAAGTTGGTTCCCACAGGTGTGTGGGTTAACAATTATGAAGCCACTACACATGTATACTGGGAATGATAGTGAAGTAACTGGGTGGCCGATGGCGAGAGCCAGGTTCCTCACTCAGAGTGGAAGGTTACAGATAAGCCAGGGGGCGATGACTAGAATGATCCAGGTGCCCGGTGGTAATGCATTAAGAGTTGTAAGACACCAGTATGCATACATTTAACTTACACCTTGAAATAGATAGATGGCTATATATATGTATATAGGTTAGTATACACATACATACAATATACATGCATACATACATAAATATTCATAGATATGTGGATATAGAGGGGTTATCATTCATTGACACATATTTTCCCTTGCTCTGTAAGCTGAGAGAGCCTAGAAGCAGCAACATTTCATTGGCAGCAAGCACACCTAGTGCCCAGATATCGATTTCCTATACCATTTTCCAATGAAAGGAACCAGGGATCCTTGGAGAAATGGCTGATTCTAGGTCTAGAATATCTTGTGCCAGAAAGTAAGGAAGTACTCAGTAAAACACCTGGCAGGTTTGGCTCAGTGGTTAGAGCATCGGCTCTCAGATAAAAGAGTCGCGGGTTCGATTCCAGTCAAGGGCACACACCTGGGTTGCTGGTTCGATCCCCAGCCCTGGTTGGGTCCTGGGGGAGGCAGCCAAGCAATGTGTATCTCTCACATTGATGTTTCTCTCTCTCTTCCTCCCTCCCTCCCCTCCACACTATCTAAAAATAAACGGGTCCAACTGGTGTGGCTCGGTGGTTGAGCGTCGACCCATGCACCAAGAGGTCGCCGGTTCCATTCCCGGTCAGGGCACATGCCCAGGTTGTGGGCCCTATCCCCAGTGGGGGGGCATGCAGGAGGTGGCCAATCGATGTTTCTCTCTCATTGATGTTTCTATCTCTCTCTCCTCCTCACTTCCTCTCTCTCTTAAAATCAATAAAGGAAAAAAATAAAAAATAAATGGAAAATGGGAATTATGCCAATGGGACAATGTAGCTAAAGTAGGAACAATCTGAGTAACAAATAAAGTGGTATTGGATTGTAACCCAAAGTATAAAATAAGTATCCATAAGTCCACATTGATATAAATGATTCAATAAATGATCCAGAAGAGACAAATCTGTGAAGAATTTCAAATAGCTTATGTGGAAAACCTGCCCTTAGGAAGTAGAGCATAACTCCCCACTCCTGAAGTGTGGGCTGTGCATAATGACTTCCTTTCACAGAGCACACTATGGGAAACGGGGGAAAAGAATAACTTATACTGCCTAAGCCACATGATCAAGATTAACATCAACAGTGATCATTTATGTTGATAGCTTGTACCTTTAGTATGATCTGATGATTTGCAGAAACAATATTCTTTTTTTTTTTTTTATCCTCACCCAAGGACATTTTTTCATTTTTTGTTCAGATAGAGTGGGAGGGAGAGAGAGGAAGAGAGAGAGAGAGAAACATCGATGTGAAAGGGACACATCGAGTGGCTGCCACCCGCACGACCAACCAGGGCCGGGGACAAACTGCAACCAAGGTACATGCCCCTAGCGGGAACCGAACCCGGGTCTCTCTGGACCACAGGCTGACGCTCTAACCGCTGAGCCAAACCGGCCAGGGCAGAAACAATATTCTTAACTTCTCCCACATTCTGCTCCATTTAGGTAAATGTAAACTCTATTCTTCTGTTTGCCCAGGCCAAACACTTTTAAGTCATGCTTGACTCCTGTTTTTTGTTTTTTTTTTCCTATCACAACTTATGTCCAGTCCATCTGCAAATTCTGTGAGCTCTTCAAAATATATCAAGAATCTCACCAACCTCCATTACTACCATTTTGATTCATGCCATCATCATTTCTTGCCTGGATTATTAAAATGCTTTCTAACTGATCTATTTTTGCCCTGGCTCATTTTGTCTATTCTCCACACAAAAGCTAAAAAAGAAACTTTTAAAACATCAGTCAGCTGCCTAGCAAATGAAGTTCCTTCCTATTTTTGTGAAAATCCCACTATTACAGTCTTACTGTGAGGCAGAGTATGTCTCTCATTACAGACCAAGAAAACAACCCCCCACCCCACCAAAATATGATCTGATGAGAATGGCATTTTACCTTTGTGGTCTTCCTCCCCAAAACCTATAGCACCAGTCTAATCACAAGAAAAACATCAGAGATATCCCAGTTGAGGGACATTCTATAAAATGACAGCCAGTACTCCTCAAAGTCATCAAAAACAAAAAAAGGCCCTGGCTGGTTTGGCTCAGCAGTTACAGCGTCAGTCTGCACACCAAAGAGTTGCAGGTTTGATTCCAGTCAAGGGTACGTACCTGGTTGCAGGTTCGATTTCCACCCTGGTTGGGGTCATGCTAGAGGCAAGTAATCAATGTGTCTCTCTCACATTGATGTTTCTCTCTCTCTCTCTCCTTTCCTCCCTTCCACTCTACCTAAAAATCAATGGAAAAGTATCCTCGGATGAGGAACAAAAACAAAACAAAACAAAACAAAACAACAGACAGACAAAAAAAGTCTGAGAAACTGTCACAGCCCAGAAGAGCCTAAGGAGGCATGCCTGGTAAATGTTGGGATGGCTTCCAGGAGCACTTGCTGTTCCTGGGACAAAACACTAAGGTGGGGTGCAGGTACTGACAGGTACCCATCCAAAGCTTAGAGAAGCATCTGTTTGAAGGTGTAGTTATGGAACCCACCATTTTATTGACCCTTTGTGACATCGCAGGCCAAAATTCTTGATCTGACAGTTCCACGTAGATCACAAGCTCCAGGCTGGGGTTACAGCCATGGTTAGGAAGTTAGGTTCTAGAAACAGACCTCAACTGGCATCTACTCCGTCATTTAATTTTTACTTTGAGAAGATTTCTAAACCTCTCTGTGCCTCTTTTCTCATCATCCCTAAAGTAGGAATTATACTCGTAACCACTATCATCATAGTGTTTGTGAGTAGCAAGCAAATAAGATCAAGTACGTAGGGAGCTTGGCCCAGTACTTAGCACTTAACTGTCAATAAATGTTAGCCATTTACTGTTGTACTTTGTATAATTTATTTAGTATATGTATTTTCTCCTGACAGAATTTAAGAATTGTTAACCAGGTATTGGAAAGTTGAAAAGACAAGAGGGCACTGAGTTACCACCACAGAGGTACTCACTACTGGGAGCAGCTACCACACTATACTGGAGAACCAAAGGAAGGAGTTTGAGTTTTTTGTTTTGTTTTTTAATTAACAACTTTATCGAGGATAATTTACATACCATAAAATTCACCCACTGGAAGTGTATGTATGTTTCAATGACTTTTTAGTAAACGTATACAACTGTGCAGCCATGACTACAATCCAGTTCTAGAAAATTTCTAGCACTTCCCCAAATTCTCTCAAGTCGATTTGCATTCCACCCTGGCTACCACACCTGGCCCCAAGTAACTGATTTCTGACTGGGCAGATTTGCCTAGGATACGTCCTATTTATTTAAAAAAAAAAAAAAAGTCCAGTAGTAAAAGGAGCTCATGCTGCTACTTAGGAACAGACTTAACATTTTTAAATTATCCCAAGTTAAAAGTTGCTTAAAAGTTGGTTATAGTTTTATGGAAATCATCATGCAGCAAACTGTAAAAAGATGTTTGGGGGGTGGGGGGGAGGAAAGGAAAGGGCGCCTAGGACTGAGAGGATGGTTCTAGAATGGGCGAGGAGGGTGTGACGAAAAGGGTGTGACGAGGGGGTGTGACGCAACAGTTGGATTGCCCCGGCCAGACCCCCGCCCCGCCCCGCCCCGCCCCGCCCCGCCCCGCCCCGCCCCGCCCCGCCCCGCCCCACCTGTGGCCAGCGCCCCGCCCGCCGGCGAGAGCCGGCTTTCCTCGCGCAGGCGCAGTGATTCCGCTTGCTGTCCGGGGGCGGGCTGGGCGCGGAGCCCGAGCGAGAGTTCGCGTCGATCGCTAGCGCGTAGCGATTGCTTCTGTCTGTTGTGTAGTTATGTTGTCAAAGAAGCGCAGGGGCGGCGGGAACCCGGGCCGGGGTCGGGCTCTGTGCTGACCGCGACCCCGGGCGGAGTGTGCTATGGGGGAGCCCGGCTCCTTGGGTACTCGGGAGCGCCTCGGTGGCCGGAGCTGGTGCTTGCGGCGCGTGGGGATGGACGCCGAGTGGCTGCTGCTGCAGGATGGAAACGAGGTGAGCGGGAGGCCTCGCGGGAGGGAGTTAGAGGGAGCCGGGCCTGGAGGGAGCCGAGGCGCCGGGCCCGAGGGGTGAGTGGAAAAGAGGTGCGAGCGGGAAGAGGGCGATGTGAAGGGCCCGGAGAGAGAAGGGAGAAGGGTTCTGGTGCGAGCGGTTGGGCGGGGGGTTCGGGGGTGCGGGTGGGGGAGGAGGGACCGTGGGAGGACCGGTGGGCCCGAGGGCGAGTGCGGATCCGAGGTGCGGGGGGAGCCGGGTGGCGGTGGGTGTGGGGGACGTGAGCACCCGCTGGCGTTTCGAGGGGGAAGGAGGCGGTGGCTGGGGAGGGGACCGGCAGCCCCTGTTTGGGTCGCGGGGAGCCCAGTGCGGGCGGCGGCACTGTGAGCCCAACTTGCGCGGAGAGCGTGAACTTTCTCGAGTTTATTTTGAAAACCTTTGCGAGTTTGGGGTCACAATTCTCCAACTTTAATGTAAAAATGCCTTCCTTTCCAACTCTTGAGGGAAATGGGCGCCGCGGGGTGGGCCACATTTCCGCTGTGAGTCTCGGGACTGCCGGGTGGCACCCCCTGAGCCGGGTCGGGGGTCGGGATTCAGAAACAGAGGCTGTTTATATTTTTTTCCAGTGCGGTCATAAATGCAAAAAAAAAAAATCCAAGAGGAAAGGGGGGGAGGCAGTTTGTTTGGGAGGCCGTTTGGAACGGGGTGGTGGTTCGAAAGGAGGGTGACGGAAGAGGGAGGAGGGAGGGGTAAGAGCGCAGTCGGCTTGCAGAGAGCTGGATCGGAACCGTTCGGGTTTTGGAAATCATTTGTATGAAAGATAAAGGAGTCTTTCATTATTATGTGTGTATGTCTAGTTAGATGTTCCTATAAACTATATAGTCTCAGTTCAGTCTTCCAGGTATTTATTATTTACATTGTTTAGTGTACTGACAGGGGAGCCAGATAATAATGGCTTCTGCCTCGGAGTCTGTGGCTTGAATGGGGAAAGAGGATTTTATACACAGTGAAGCAGCCTGAGAACATCCAGGCAGGCTGTATGATCAAGTGTCAAGATGTGGATTATTTTAGTGCTATCTTAGAGCAGTGACTCCTCAAATCAGAGGAGGGTCCAGCCTTAAACGTTGCTAGATTTGGAGGGAGATTTCCTTTGAATAAAGGATTTTTCTGCTGTGATTTGAAGAACATCTGGAAGACATCTCCCACCCCAAATCTCTTTGTCTCTCCAGGTGTCAGTGCCTTAAAGTCCACATTAGGCATTCATTCTTTTAGAGAATGAGCATTTACCTTTACCTGCACTGCCCTTTCCAAAATCATACACCTTTGGGAAATTTCACAAATGAAGATACTGACACCTGAACAGTAACTATATTTTGTATAGGGTTTGGGTTTTTGAATAATTACCTAATCTGAGCCCTACACATGTGCTATGTTCCCACACACAACTCTCTAAGGTACTTACAGGTCAAGTGTTAACTCATCCTACAGATTAAATTGCTGTGGATTATTCTGAATAGCTTGGTAACACTGGGAGTCTTGGTAGCAGGAGGGGAGACGACAGAAAGAATTAAAACATGTGCAGCCAGGGCAAGAGGACTAAAAATCATTCCTATACATAGTTTAAACTGTTGGATAATTTTGTGTGGGGTCTCCTCTCTAAGGAGAGACCCACAGAAACCAGAGTGAAGACACGTGGGAGGATTGGCTTGTCTCAGAGTAGCCCAGAGGCCTGCTAGCCTGGCTGTATGCAAGGTTGGGGGGGGGGGGCAGTCAGGTCTTAGGAAGTAGTTGAAGCATAGCCTGCAGTATATATGGAGTGGCCTGAGTCAAAGCCAAGAGATGAAATTTTACTTATTGTAATGGTCCCAAACCATTACAGCTGGAGCTGATGTGCACATGATTGTAAGAGGTATGCTGATTTCATTTCATTATAACAACAGTGTAAGGTCAGTTTCCTGCCTTCCTGGTTCACCTCACAGTCTCAGATTTCACAGATAAAATGATAAAACAAGGTGTTCCTCTCATTTCACTGTAGGTAATACTATAGTAAATTGTATGCCTGAATGTATGTCTTTAAATTTCTTAAACTAGAGAGTTTTCTGGAAAAACAAAATAGATTTATTGCAAATTAGCTAGTTTCCTGATCCCATAAGTATATAGGCCTTGAGAAAAACCATAGTATATGATCATTTTTCCCTTTTTCTTCTCTTGTGTTTGGTTTTCACAAAACTTTCTGCACTAAAAGGGTTGGAAAAGGGAAAGGATGATTCTAGAATATTTGTTGGTCATCTGGGAAACAGCAGGAGTCATTCCCAGGAGGAAAGGGATAGGATTAGTGAAGGTGGGTAAGGACAAGATGATCTTGTAGACCAATGATGTCAGTAGGCTCAAAGCCTCGAAAAACTGTTGTACAGCAAATGGAAACAACCCCAACATATGAGTTGGCGGTTTGTTGGCACTCAGTTCCTATGGGAAATTTAGTTTTGTGTTAACAAATAATGCTGGGATATCCAGATAAGCTCACTGAAGACTGTTGAGCCATGGTTTACTAATGTGAATTTTAGGGCCAGATAGTGAAGGGAAGGACAAAAAAGAGTGTTCCCTTCCTTTTCTAGATCCAGAGTCTGTAGGAGGCAATTTCAGAAAAAGGCACTCATCTCCCTTTTCTGTATTACTTTTTCCAGACTACTCACAGTGGCAAGCTGGCTCTCTTCCCTCAAAGTATTAAAATGGGATATGGAATACTTCCTTTATTAGAAATAAAGCTAGCTACCTAAATAGAAATTCTTACTGAATATGAATGACAGATAAATCTGTCAATATTCCATTTTTAAAGGATATATAGATAAAGGTATAGATATAGATATATAATAAATTCAGAGGAACTTCCATAGTTAATGGAATTTCTAGCAAACTGTCAAAGAACGGAAAAACTTTGGACTTAGGGTTTTGGTAGAGGTGGTTACCACAAAATTTTAAAGGGGACCAAGCAAGATTTTAAGAGGTCCTGGCTGCTTGCTCTATAGTTTCCAGTGGTAATAACCCAGTTTCCAATTTCTGACCTAAAAAACATCCATCTAAGAATCTAGGAGGATGCATAAGCAAGACCTCTTTATTCTTACATTCACTCGCAGACATATACTGAGCACCATGCCAGAAACAGAAATATAGTGACACACAAGACAGACAAGGTCCCTGTCATGAAATTTATATTCTAATAAGAATATAAAACAAGCAAGTTAGTTTTCTATTGTGATAAGTGCATGCCAACAACATGAAGGAATGCAATGGAGTAGGGATCAGGCAGCAACTTCAGGGACGGTAATCAGGGTAGGCCTTTGAGGAGCTGAAACTTGAAAGATGAAAAAGAGCAAAAACAGCATAACTGGAGGAAGCCAGGTTGTTTTGACTAAGGTAGTGGCTGTAGAGATAGATGGGAAGAGATACAGGACATACTCAATTACAGCCAGTAGAATTTGCTGATGATTTGAATGTGGGGATGAGGGACAGAGAAGAATCAAAGATGGCTCCTGAGTTTTGGGCTAAGCAGATGGTTGGATGATAGTGTCAGTTACTGAGATGAAAGTCTGTGGGGAAGGATAGATGGAGCAAGGAGAATCATGTGGTCTTTGAGGGACTGAGAAGGATAGGCATGGTCCTAAAAGATTTTCAAAAGGAGCAAAGAGGACAGCTTTTAGAAAACCGCAGATCATTTGGCATAATGTTCCCAAGTAAGGTTGTAGTGTGGGTCATTAAAGAGGTGGCTTGTGCACCAAGAAGAACAAGCAGGGAATTCCAAGATCTGGATCTCAGAAAAATTTCATCTTCTTCCTTGACAGGGGTATTATGAACTAGACTGGTCCATCAGGAAAGTATGATAGATGTGACTTGGGGCTCCTTTGCAACCTTTTCCAAGGGCTTTCATGCTGTCCTTGTGAGTAAGATGGAAAATAAGGACTTGATGCAGACTTTGGTTGAATTACAACTGGTTGAAGGGTATATCCAGAATGTGTGGTAGAATGTTTACTAGGCATTCCTGAGAGCTTTGTCTTTGGCTACATCCTCTTTCAATCTTGTGTCTGTGTCTTGAATAAAGAAGGTACACTAGGTATCATATCAGTTTGGTGGGAGGAATATTGAGTATGCCTGATGACAGATTAAAAATTCATAAAGGTCTTGACAAGCTCATATGATAGGCTGAACTAACAAGATGAAGTTTAATAGGAATCAATGTAAGGTCCTGCACTTGAATCCAAATTTACCAACTAATCAAGTATAGGACAGAAGAGACATGACTTAGCATAGAAATTCTTGGAGGAGGGTCAGACCAGGAAATTTAATCATTCCTAAGCCTGAGGGTACATTGTGTGTGATAGCTCTGCAATGAAAGCTAATGCAATTTATATGCTCCAGTCGTAATATTTAGAACTGGGAAAGTGATACTTGGATTCAGCTGTGTAATAAAAATTAAGTTTATTTTTCTTAATATGGCATCCAGGAATAAAAATGAACCAGGAGTGGGTTCACAGACCCAGTAGGATAGCAAAGAGACTCAAGCCTGTGCCATGAGAGTTAGGTTGAAGTAACTGGGAACATAGGGCCAACAAAAGAGAAGACTTGGTCGACACTGTAGCTGTCATGTAGAAGGGGAATTGGAGATTTTCTGATGGTGCCCATGGTAGAACCAGGGCTAATGGATGGAATTGATAGTAAGAAAGATGCAAAGTCAGAGCCATTAAAAAAAAGAACAGACTGTCTTGTATAGAGGCTGTAGTTCTTGGCAGTGTGAGGGTATGCAGAAAGAATTCCTCCATCTCATGACTTTTCAGGGTCCTACCACCCTGACATCCCATGAGTAAATCCATTCAGCTGTCTCTTCTTGTCACAACTTCTTGCCTTTTTCTACCTGGTGGCTCCCATGGCAGCTGAAGGAGGAGATAGCTGATGAGCTGTGTGGGTTCCATGGGAGTCTGGTTTCGTAAGTCAGGACGTGTGTACACAACTGGTTTACAAGATTGTCAAAAGGACCTCCCTTTTCTGCACAATGGCTGATGGTGTCTCTTACATTGTTGTCTTCCTAGGTGACTTTAGGGCGAGGATTTGGTGTCACATACCAACTGGTATCAAAAATCTGCCCTCTGATGATTTCCCGAAACCACTGTGTTTTGAAGCAGAACACGGAGGGCCAGTGGACAATTATGGACAACAAGGTACAGGAATCTGTAGATGCGTAAAGACATTCATTGAATTTCTGTTTGTTTTTAAATTGCCTTTTTTTTTTTTTGCATAAGTAATACATAGTGCACAATTTAAAGATTTAAAAATATATTGTCTCCCCTAAGCATCCAGTTGTCTTCCCCAGAGACAACCACTTCTGTATGCTGCTAGAGATTAGATTATGCAAAAGTAATTGCTAAGGACTTGAAGTTAGTTCTCTGAAGTTCACCTGAATTGTAGCAATGGGTCTGCTCCAGAACCTAGACGAATTTCTGGGGGAATAGGCCCTTTGTGATTTGAAGGTCCAGGACCTTGGGAATCTGGTGAAGATTCTGGAATACACCTATGGCTCAGGGCATGGGGAGGAGGGCAGCGCTGAGCTTACTGCACCTAGCTCCTTCCCTTCCCCACCACTTTCCATCAGAGCAAACCATCTCCCTCCTTTTTAATCCTGTTTTTTGTATTGGTGTTCTGAGGAAGATTTTCTTTCTGCTTTAAATTTTTGAAAAGTATGAACACTGCCCTGGCCGGTTTGGCTCAGCAGTTAGAGTGTCAGCCTGCGGTACAGAGAGACCCGGGTTCAGTTCCCGCTAAGGGCATGTACCTCAGTTGCAGTTTGTCCCCGGCCCTGGTTGGTCGTGCGGGTGGCAGCCACTCGATGTGTCCCTTTCGTGTCGATGTTTCTCTCTCTCTCTCTCTCCCTCTCTCTCCCTCCCACTCTATCTGAACAAAAAATGAGAAAATGTCCTCAGGTGAGGATTAAAAAAAAAAAAGAAAAGTATGAACACTAAGGGGGGCTGATATAGTGTACAAGCTCAGAAATTAGGAAGTACCTAAAGTGTAGATATACAAGTACCCAGGAATACAGTGAAAGTAAAGACTATGAGGTGAGAGAAATTCTAATGCAGACAGTTAAGGATTAAGAGGTATAAAATGTCTTAAGATACAGTTTTACACTGCTCTGATTGGAAGGATTTTAAAGATAACTGTTAGAAGGAACTGTATTAAAAACGGTTCTGAGATTAATTCCTGCATGTGGGGAGGGTTACCCCCACACCACCAAGCAATGCTGGGTGTCCTACAATTCTGACACTATCTACCTATCCACTTGGAGATAGCATCAGATCCCACAGGTAAAGGGCTCAGTCCCACAAGAGCACACTCCACTTCAGACTCCAGTAGTGAGCCCAGGTTAGCACCTGTGTTTCAGATTGGAGGTTCCAAGGACCCCTCCTTGGACTTCAGGTACAACTAAATTCAGGTTGTTACTTGTAATTCTGACCAACTGGCTGTAAATCAGGTGCCCTTGACCTCCATCCCCTTTGGATTCAATTAATTAGCTAGAGTGACTCACAGAACTCAGGGAAACATTGACTTACATTTACCAGTTTATTATGAAAGGATAGGAGGGCTTCTGGTCAAGATGGCAACATAGGTAAATGCGATACTCGCCTCCTACCACAACCACATCAAAATTACAGTTAAACTACAGAACAACCATCATTCATAAGTGCCTGAAATCTAGCTAAATGGAAGTCCTACAACTAAAGATACATAGAAGAAGCCTCCTACATTGAAACTGGTAGGAGGGGAAACTGGTATGAGGGGCAGAGACATGGAATGGGCTGGCCCCATACCCATGTTTGGTGGATAAAAATTGGGAGGGATATCTCAGCTGTAGAGGTCCCTCCTGAGGAGCAGGGGGTCTCACCCCCACACCAGGCCCCCCAGCCCAGGTTTCCAGTGCCAGGAAAAGAAGTCCCCATAACTTCTGGCTATAAAATCCATTGGGGATTGTGGCTGAGGGAGATGGAGGTCTTCTGGAGTCCCAGGCAGTTCTTCTTAAAGGGCCCATGCACAGACTTACTAGTACTCACTCGCTCTGATCTCCAGCACTGGGGCAGCAATAGACATACCAGGAGGAACTGAACTGTCTGACATTAGGGAGAAAACTGGAGGGGCAGCTTTCTCCCAGACAGAAGTGCTTGCAGAGGCTTCTGTTCCTCTTCTGAGCCCTCCCCCAGTAGAACTGTATCTGAGTCTCCATCAACCTGGATATCATTGTTTCCCTTCCTCGCCACCCTGTGATTCCCTGAGAGCCTGCCCTACCACCCAAGCTGTTTCCAGTGTCTTTTCTATACCAATGGCCTGTCTTGGCTCATGTTTCAGACTTTCTTAAAATCTCTCAAACAAGCAGTATCTGGCCTCATTGTGTCCCATACCTCTTGCCAGGTGGCCCCAGGCTCGGCACTAGCGGCAGTCAGTCTTGGTTCACAGCTTGGCCTCAACTGGGCACCTTCAAGCCCAGCACAAGTAGCAGCCTTCTGCAGATCACTTTGTAGCCCATGTTGGGTGGCCCCTGGCAGAACACAGGTGGCAGCTGACCTTGGCCTGCACCTCCCAGGAGGCCCCAAAGCCAGCGCACCTGGTGGACAGCTTCAGACCATGTCAAAGCACTACCACTGAACCACATTTACAAGCAGCACACTCAAGGGGCAGGCACAGTGGGCACCAGAGCCCCACTGAAGTAAGTCCTGCTCAGTGGGCTGAGCCCCTTCACAGCTGATCCTCTATGATGGTCGCAGCCAGTCATTGCAGTCGATCGGCCTGGGGGTAAATTCCTCCCATTGATGTGCCAACAGCAGTCAAGGCTAAACTACAGCAGAAGGGTGTACAAAGCCCACACCGGCGTACACCTGTAATACCCAGCTTGGGTGAACAGCGAGGCTGTGCTACTGCATCCTACAGGACACCTACTACATTAGGCCACTCTACCAAGCCTGGGAGACATAGCAGCTCTACCTAATACATAGAAACAAACACAGGGAGGCTGCCAAAATGAGGAGACAAAGAAATATGTACCAAATGAAAGAACAGAACAAAACTCCAGGAAAAGAACTAAACAAAATGAAGATAAGCAGTCAATCAGACGCAGAGTTCAAAACACTTATTATAAGGATGCTCAGTGAACTTAGGGGAAGAGTAGATTAACTTAGTGAGAACTTCAATAGCATAAAAAATGACATGGAAACCATAAAAAGAACCAGTCAGAAATGAAGGATACACTAGTAGAAATGAAGGATGATTTGCAGAGATCAACAGTAGAGTACATGAAGCCAGAATCAAAACAGTGATTTGGAACATAAGGAAGCAAAAAACGCCCACTCAGAACAGCTAAAAGAAAAAAAATCCAAAAACAGGATAGTTTAAGGAGCCTCTGGGACAACTGAAGCGTACCAACATTCGCGTCATGGGAGTGCCAGAATGAGAAGAGAGAGAGCAAAAAATTGAAAACCTATTTGGCCCTGGCCAGTTTGGCTCAGCAGTTAAGAGTGTTGGCCTGTGGACTAAAGAGTCCCGGGTTCGATTCTGGTCAAGGGCAAGTACCTCAGTTGCGGTTCAGTCCCCGGCCCTGGTCAGGGTCGTGCAGGAGGCAACCAGTCTTTGTGTCTCTCTCACATCATTGTGCCTCTCTCTCTCTCTCTCTCTCTCTCTCTCTCTCTCTCTCTCTTTCTCTTTCTTTGTTTCCATCTCCCCTTCCTTCCCACTCTATCTGAAAATACATGGAAAAATATCCTCAGGTGAGGATTAAAAAAAGAGAGAGAGAGAGAGAATCTTAAAAGCAGCAAGAGAAAAAGCAGTTGGTTACCTACAAGGGAGCTCCCATAAGACTGTCAGCTGATTTCTCAACTGAATCTTTGCAGGCCATAAGGGAGTGGCAAGAAATATTAAAGTGATGAAAAGCAAGGACCTACAATCAAGATTACCCAGTAAAGCTATCATTTAGAATTGAAGGACATATAAAGAGCTTCCCAGACAAGAAAAGGCTAAAGGAGTTCACCTCCACCAAACCAGTATTCCATGAAATTTTTAGGGTCCTCTTTAAGAAGAAGAAAAAAAAAAAGATAAAAAATATGAACAATAAAATGGCAATAAATACACATCAACAATTGAATCTAGAAAGCAAAATAAGCACAACAGAAACAGATTCATTGATACAGAGAACATTTTGATGGTTGCTGGATGGGGAGGAATGTTCGAGGGATGGGTGAAAAAGGTGAAGGGATTAAGAAGTACAAATTGGTTGTTACAGAATAGTCGTGGGGATGTAATGTACAGCGTAGGGAATATAGTCAATAATATTCTAATAAGTATGTATGATGTCAGATGGGTGCAAGATCTATCAGGCCTTGGCTGGTTTGGCTCAGTGTTAGAGCTTTTGGTTCACGGGTTCAGTTCTGGTCAGGGGCACATACCTGGGTTGCAGGTTCCATCCCCATCCTGGTTGGGATCATGTGGGAGGCAACCCAATCAATGTGTCTCTCTTGCATTTATCTTTCTCTCCCACCCCCACTCTCTCTAAAAAAGCAATGAAAGAATATCCTTGAGTGAGGATTAAAAAAAAAAAAGATTTATCGGGATGATCACTTAGTAAGTTATATAATGTCTAATTGCTGGGGTGTCTACCTGAAGCTAATATAATATTGTATGTCAACTTGTAATTGAAAAATAAAAAATAATTTTTATTTTTAAAAATATGTTTTTATTGATTTGAGAGAGAGAGAGGAAGGGAGAGGGAGAGATAGAAACATCAATGAGAGATCAGCATCAACATTGGTCAGATTGAACCCGAAACCTGGGCATGTGCCCTGACCAGGAATCAAACCAGTGACCTCTTTCATGCATGGGTCAATGCTCAACCACTGAGCCACGCCTCTGGGTTAAAAAATACTTTTTTAAAACAGGGTATGATAAGGGATATAGATGAACATCCAGTTGGAAGAGGTGTGGAACTTTCATGCCCTGTCTGGGTACACCACTGTCCCAGCACCTCCATGTATTCACTAACCCAGGAGCTTTCAGAACCTGTCCCCCTTTTTTGGCTTTAATGGAGGCTTCATTAAACGGGCATGATTGATTAAATTATTGACCACTGGTGATCAATTTGGCCTCT
The DNA here is from genome assembly GCA_030848825.1 of Tadarida brasiliensis. NCBI lineage: Eukaryota > Metazoa > Chordata > Mammalia > Chiroptera > Molossidae > Tadarida > Tadarida brasiliensis. The sequence goes on from CM061262.1 coordinate 10,991,687, forward strand.
GGCCTTCCCCTCCCAAGAGATCGAGGGGTGGGACTTAAGTTTCAGCCCCCCTGGCAACCAGCCCTAATCCTTAGGTGACCTAGAGACAGTCCCTAAATTGCCTCATTAACATAACAAAAGACACCTCCATCTCTGTTACCACTTAGGAAATTACAAGGGTTTCAGAAGCTCTGTGCTAGAAATGGGGGTGAAGTCCAAATATATGCTTCTTTTTATAATTCATAATATCACAGGTATCCTGCAGGCCTGCCCCGCAGCCTCATTTTTCATGCATAAAACTGCTAGATTTAAACTGTTGGAGAAAGTACCTTCCTGCACTTGGATTAAGATGAGTTGGCACTGTGTTGAAGGAGAGACTGTTTAAGTGCTAAGTAAATTGGTTTGGCACTCTTGGCAACGCACTGTGAGAAAAATTGGCACTGAAAAGGGGACGTTAGAGATGATGTAGTTTAACCCCTTCTGGGGACAGATGAATCTGAGAGGCCCTGAGAGATAAACTGATGTGCTCAAGGCCTTCTACATAACTGACTGGTTGAGTGAGTGAATAAACCAGGGCTCAAACTCAAATAAGTCTCTACTATGCCCCCTTGTCAAATACCAGTAAAGGACACAAGTAGTTTGCTATACTGGCTGCATGACTTAAAAAAAAAAAAAAAAGCGTATTTAAGACAGCTGCAAAGTTTTAAAGCCCTGCGATAGCTTGTATCAAAACAGCTTAGGGAAAGATGTTTCCTCATCAGAGTTGGCTATTTGAGTAACAGAGTTACAGTATTATAGAGGTTAATTGTCTGCTGCTTCTTTCCTTGACTATGTGTAACATAGATGTGTGCCATTTATGGGATAGCAGATTTTGAGAGGTTGGGAAGCCACCAGCTGTGACTGATTTTAGTGTTCCTTGAAAATCAGCCTCAGGGACACAGAGGTAGCCTGTGCCAGCAACAGATACTACAGTGCTGCCCAGGTTGCTCTCCACTGTTTGCTTTGTACCCTTTCTTCTAGAACTGTTGTCATAAGATTTCTCTCTCAGGTCTCAGAGAAGATAGAGGAAAAGTAGGTGACTGATTCTTCCAAGTCTTTTTCTGGTTTAAGCCTCTTAGCTTTGACTCAGTTGATGAGGTAACAGTTTTGAAAGAAGCAATGATATAGCAAACTATTCTTACTGGTAAGCTCCCCCCACCCCTCCTTTTTTTTATTTATTTTAAACAAATGTTCCTGTTCTTTTTGGCATGATGCCTTATCAGCCTTCTCCTGATGAAGGATTTGAATTTTAGGTGCAGGATATTATTGTTATGGTCATATCTGAAGTCATTTGTCAAGTCTTTTTTTTTTTTTAATCCTCACCTGAGGATATTTTTCAATAGATTTTTTAGGTAGAGTGGTAGAGAGGGAAGGAGGGGTGAACATCGATGTGAGAGACATTGATTGGTTGCCTCCCATATGACCTCGACCCGGGGCCAGGAATCAAACTGATCAAACCCACAACCAAAGGTACGTGCCCTTGACTGGGAATCAAACCCACCATTTTCTGGTCTGCGGATCGATGCTCTACCCATTGAGCCAAACCAGCCAGAGCAATTTTGCCAAGTCTTTTCAAGAGGTAGATATCACTAATAATTCAAAACTCAGAACTACATTGTTTCTTCAAAAAAAAGTCTCTCTCATATGCTGGAATGGCCAGACAGGGAAGGCTTAAGTACAGATACAAAAATTGTAACAAATGCAATTTTGGTTTAAAATTAAGTTAGAAGAAAAACTCAACCTTGGAGGACTGCTTACTCTGTACACAAAGCAGGCGAATGGTTGTAGTTGTGTAGAGTGTGGGTAATTGAATAGCTCTTCGGATAGTTCATCCTATGTATTGATATCCAGCTGTTTCAGAAAATTCGTTGTTTCAAAGTCACAATCTGAAATGCTTTGGTGGGTTTGTTCATCTCCAGTTCTAGAAGCTCAAGGCATATCGTGTGAGCCTTTTCCATTCTTCCCCTCCTATCACATTGCTCTTCACCTGCTACTTAGTGATTCCTGCTTTGGTCCTAATGTCGGCTCTGGCATTTACAGTCTCTGGTGAGTCATACTCCGTGAACACATCTTACTGGTTGGGACAGTTCAGCTTCTGGTCTTCCAGCAGCCAGAGCAGTGGTTCTCAGCCCTGTTCTCAGTTTTTGTCCTTACCTAGGGCACTGTAAAAAAAATATTGATGGTATCACATTAAAATTAAGAACTCTATTTACCAAAAGACACCATTAAGAGAGTGAAAGACAAGCTCAGAGTGAAAGATTTTTGTTACACATAACCAATGAAGGACTTATTGGATATATACAGAACTCCAAATCATTAAGAAAAAGAAAGATAACCCAGGCACTTCACAAAAGATTGTATCCAAATGTTCAACATCCATGAAAAGTTGTTCAGCCTCATTAATGATCAGGGAAATGCAGATTAAAACCAGGATGTAATAGCACTGCACATCCACCCAAGTAGCTATAATTAATACTGAAGGTGCCAGATATTAGCAAGGATATGAAACAAAAGTCATCTTTGGGTAGAAGTGTAAGTTGGTACAACTATTTTGGAAAATTATTTGGCATTATTTATTAAAGTTGCACTTATAATATACCCCATGACAATATTTTCACTCACAGGGAAACAGCCCAAATGTCCATTGACGGTATAATGAAGAAATAAACTATGGAATGTACTCACAATGAAAAACTATACTGTAATGAATGCGAATGAACTGCTGCTGTATCCAACAACACAGATAAATCCACAGACATATTATGGAGTGAAAAAAGACACCAAAGAATACATATTATGTAATGCCAGTTATATAATGTCAAAACCAGACAAAATTAATGTGTGATGTTCAGCCAGGCTAGTAGTCACCTTATGGCGCTGGGGAGAGGCTTAGTGACTAAGAGGAGGCAAAAGGAGGTTTCTGGGATGCTGATAAATGTGGGTTGGTTTGGGAGTTTTTTTGTTTGTTTTTGTTTTTTTAACTTTGTGGTAGTTACACTGAGATGTTTACATTGTGGTTATTCATCTAGTATATTTATTATGTGTAACTTCTATTGGTTGTATGTTATATTTTAGGAAGCATTAAAAAAATATTGACTGATAGACAGCTGTTGGAATTGCTGAAATAAAATAATACCAAGTGCCACCCTGGCTGGTTTGGCTCAGCAGTTAGAGCGCTGGTCTGCAGACCAATGAGTCGGTCAAGGGCACATGCCTCGGTTGTGGTTCATCCCCGACCCTGGTCAGGGTCATGCAGGAGGCAACCAGTCAATGTGGCTCTATCACATCGATGTTTCTCTCTGTCTCTCTCTCTCCCTCCCTCCCACTCTATCTGATGATAAATAGAAAAGTATCCTCGGTGAGGAATAAAAACCATAAACATTTAAAAAAAAATAATAATAATAATAATACCAAGTGCCGGTGAGCATGTAGAGTATCTGAAATCTTAGGCATTGCATGTGGGAATACAAAATGGTACTGCCACTTTGAAACCAGTCTGGCAGTTTCCCACTGTTAAACATACACTTACCCAGTGATTCTGTTTCTAGGTACTTACCCAAAATTAATGAAAACTTAAGTTCTCACGGAAACTTGTACATGAATGTTTATAGTAGGTTTATTTAATTACCAAAAACGGGAAAACAACTAGGGAATGGATAAACAAACTCATACACCCATGCCATGGAATACAAGTCAGCAATACTAAAAAATACTAAAATACTGTTAATGTAACAATGTGGGTGAGTCTCAGAGTCATTAGGCTAAGTGAAGAAGACAGACTCAAAAGGTACATACAGTATGATTCCATTTATACAACGTTGTAGAAAAGACAAATCTGTGTAGACAGGGCAGAGAACAGATGGGTAGTTGCCTGGGAATGGGGGAGGAGTTGGCTGGAAAGGGGCACTGTAACTTGATACAACTATACATTGTATGTATTTGAATATAAGCCTGACTTTAAAAATCCTCATGCCTGGTTCCAGTCTCAGACCAATTAGTCTGAGGATGAGACTCAGGGATTGTTAATTGGTTTTAAACATTTCCAGGTGATTTCAATGAGTAGTTAAGGTTGAGAATCACTGAGCTGCATAAATCATCAAGAAAACTCCAAGAAAATATTTCCTTTTGACTTTGGGTTTCACTGTCTTCAACAACTGATTAAAAACACTGGACAGAGGTTGAGCATCAGGTGAAGTAATTATTGTATAGGGAGTGTGTGCTATCCCACCTTTTTCCCATTGATGGCAAAGAGACATTAGGCAGGCTTTTTTTGGTTATCACTTTGCTGCTGATGACATTGTTCAAACTGGTGATTATGAAAACCAACATCAGGAAAGGCTTGAGCAGAGTTTGATTTATTTAAACTGTTGTATTTGAGATCATATCCTAGGCAGTACTTGACTGTTCTTATATAGCCATGCTATTTTCATCCTTTTCTATATTCACCTTGTGAACAGACCTGACTGAGGGCTGTACTCCAAATTATACCACTAGGTGTCACCAGGAAGTGATGAATGGGTAAACATAGAAGGATCCAAGGATAAAATGTGATGAGGAAAATTTGAAAGCTTATTTTCCAGGCCTAAAGGGCTCTGAAGGAGGCAACTTAATGCAGAGGATCTAGTGGAGGGCTGCAGTGTGTCTTGAAAGTTTACCCCAGCTTTTTAAGGATCCCCTGTTCTCTCTTGTCTTGGGCTGCTTCTGTAACCTTCTTTCTTTATTTAACCTTATCTTTGCCTTTGAGGTTTTTCTTAAATGTCTATACCTTGGCATTAGGTAGCCTTCTGTGTCATATTACTTTTCCTGAAGCCTTTTTCCTATGTATTATCTATTCTGATATAAAATTGTTTTCAGATAAATTCTTCTAACCTCCATCCCCCTCCTTTGTTATTTTCCCACATGTTGTCAGCAGAACTCATCATTCCTCATAGTTTCTCAGGCTGAATATGAATAGAAAGGTTGGGAAAAGATTAGCCAGATAAGCTAGGTTAGGCCCAAGGCGGTGGGTTAAAACCAGTCTTTCTGTATATATCTCTATATCTATATCTATATCTATATCTATATCTATATCTATATATCTATATCTATATCTATATCTATCTATATATCTGTGCTCCACTTTCTCTCCCTCTTTTGCTGGAGCCAAATTATATAAAACCAGAAACAAGGACCTAATACCAAACCAGAGCTGAAATCTGATCTCTAATCCCCTTCATCCTCTGTGCCCTGTGGTCAAGCCTCCATCCCTCATGTTTGGGTTAACCAGGTAATTGATGTAGCTAAAAGTAGGTAGCTATAGTTACCAAAATTAACATAAATCTTAGTACCAATTCAGCTGCGAGCTTCATCTGTGGCCTGTCCCCCCAAAGTCAAGTCCTTGATATGGGTTAAAATGCCTCCTTGTTTCTCCAAACTCTAAATTCTGCATTTGTTTCAAGTGTTTTAGAAGCCATCATTCCCATTTAGCATCTCTTAGCTAACCCAGCTTCACATAACATTCCATTGCATTTATAGGCTGTGCCATGTAATCCCACATTTGTTTATATGTGCCCTGTGTTTTGCTTTCTACAGTCAGCTGCTAAAAGTTGTTTTCATATCTTCCCATTTTGCACTCGGAATATTTGTTTTGCAAGATGCTGAACATAGAATTGAAGTGATTGTTGACAAATCAAGCCAGAACATAATAGTAGAGAGCACTTATATAATGCTTACCATGTGCTAGACACTTTTCTAAGTATATTACATATGTTATCTCATTAAATCCATACCAATGCCATGAGGGAGAGACTAGTATTATTTTCTATTTTGTAGATGTGGTAACTGGGGCATAGAGAAGTTAAGAAACTTGCCTAAAATCACACAGCTATTAAGTAATGGAACCAGATCACAAACTGAGACAGTCTGACTCCAGGGTCCATGCTCTTAACCCCTAAACTATGATTTAGTTAAGACCATAAAGCATTTATATGTGAGTCACTGTGCTAAGTGTTTTACAGGTATTTCCTCATTTCCTTACAGGAATCATATGAGGTAGGTACTGTACTATCCCTATTTTATAGACAAAACTGAGGCACAGAATGGCTAAGTAAGTTGCCGAAGGCCATGCAACTAATAAGCCCAGGGTGGTGCAGTAGGTTAAGAGCCCAAGTCTATCTGAGTCCAGAGCTCCAGCTCTTAACCACTATGCTGTATGCCCATGGACCTCTGGTGCTATGCGCTGGCTCAGATCCACCTGCAGTTTGACCCAGAACAATCTCTTTTGATTTGTGTGTACTGGAAAGTGCTTTGCTCATTCACCGGTGTGTTCAGGGCACATCCAGAGACAGTGCTTGCTTGACTTTCCTGGTCAGGCCTCCGTTTTGAGCCTCATCAGTAGGTGCCACTTTCTTTACTAATCGCAGTTTTTCAGTCCTGAGCCATTACCTCCAGTTTAGGTCAATAGCAGCTATTAAATTTTAGTTTCTTTCAATGCTACTGCATTTATTTGAGTAATTCATCCACCAGTAATAAGGTGATTCCTGCCTGTTATACAGGCAGTTCTCTGTGGAGGCATGAATGTGAAATATAGGTAAAAAGCCAAAGTGCTGTTTGAAGAATGCTGTTTCTAAGGATGGTGGTTTATGAACCTTTCTTTTCTATTTGTTCTCAAGGGTTTTTCTTCTGAAAAGGCTGAAGGTTTTGCAGCAGCAGGGGAGACATTCCATTAAGAGGAGGAAAATCATGAAGCTTATTTCGTCTTTCTTTCCCTTTTCCCAGAGTCTGAATGGTGTTTGGCTGAACAGAGTACGTCTAGAACCTTTAGAGGTCTATTCTATCCATATGGGAGACCGAATCCAGCTTGGGGTGCCTCTGGAAAATAAGGAGAATGCAGAGTATGAATATGAAGTTACTGAAGAAGACTATGAGAAGATATATCCTTATCTTGCCCCAACGAGTGACCAGATGGAAAAAAATAAGGGCTTGAGAACTAAAAGGAAATGTAGTTTGGATGAATTAGAGGGTCCTGAAGCTGAAGGCCCCTCACATTTGAAATTCAAATTAAGTAAAGTGTCTTGTGAACCTGGTCAACTACTGAAGTCACATGGGAAAGGTGAAATGGCCAGCCGACCCTCTGAACATTTGGAACCTCAGTTGACTTCTCTTGAGCCAAGTGAGAACACTACGGGGGCTCATGTTTACTCTGGCCCCACCAAAGTCCTGGCGCTTCATTATAAGAAGCAGAAAGCCTCAAACCCATTAGCGTCTCAGAGCAGGTTAGAGCTGTTTAAAGTGACCATGTCTAGGATTCTGAAGCTCAAAACACAGATGCAGGAAAAACAGGTAGCTGTTCTGAATGAGAAAAAGCAGACCCAAAAAGGGAACTCAAAGGATATTGTGCAAATGGAGCAGGAACTGCAGGACCTACAGTCCCAGCTTTGTGCGGAGCAGGCCCAACAGCAGGCCAGAGTGGAGCAGCTGGAGAAGACTTTCAAGGAGGAGGAGCAGTATCTCCAGGTACCACACAGGAGGGAAGGATGAGTGCCTCTCAGGGGTGGGCAGGCCCTCTGTGAGCCTCTGGCCAGAGCTCTCTTTCTGGGTCAGGGACCAAATGCTGAGTGTCAGGGACAGGAGATGGAATGGGAACAGAAAACAGTGAGGTAAGAGAAGGGGGTTGAGTCAAAGGTTAAGGCTTCAGCATGATCAGATCAAGAGCCAAAGCTGTGGTGCCAAGATGGGGTAAGGTGATGGGCAGAGCCGGCCCCAGGATGTAACTGATCTCAGGATGTAAAGTTGAGGCATCTCAGAACTGAGGTAAATTCAGAGAGAGGTTGGATGAAGGTCAGGATGCCACAAAACTACAGTATACTCCATTTATTTATTTATTTTTTAATCCTCACCTGAGAATATTTTTTTCCATTTATCTTCAGATAGAGTGGGAGTGAGGGAGAGAGAGAGAGAGAGAAACATCGATGTGAGAGAGAGACATCGACTGGCTGCCTCCCGCACAGCCCTGGCCAAGGCCGGGGACTGAACTGTAACCGAGGTACATGCCTTTGACCAGAATCGAATCCGAGACTCTTTGGTCCGCGGGCTGATGCTCTAACCGCTGAGCCAAACCAGCCAGGGCCAGTACACTCCATTTAAATCAATAGTTGTCCTCATGAGTTATTTTTCTTTACTCTGTGGTCAAAGCCAGATCAGCCCCAAAGCAGGTACAGGTCAGCCGGTTACTCTGCCCTTGATGTACCTAGTAACTTGTTAGCTCTGTAGCTAAGCTAGGATGTGGGAGGCTACAGAGGCAGAAAATGCTTTTCTTTCTATCCTGAGCAGCCAGCATGGGAGGGGACAGGTACACCATGACTCAGTTGTTGGGTTGAGTGATAAGCCACCTTCCACAGTGCCTTTATCGAGAAGGTATAATACCGACTCTCTTAGCTGTGTTAAGATAAGGCCGAATGAGTCCCAATCCCCAAATCATTTTCTTAGATGACAAGCTCTTGCAAAAAGCTTTCTAGGCTAGAGCTGATCCTGGTCCTTGCTCAAAATGTCAGTTCCACAGGTTTACTCCCATCTACTTGCTCAGGTAATATTAAATGCCAAGAATTCCCCATTGACTTAGAACTAAGACAGACCAATTAGAATTGAAGTGAAGAAGCTTTTATCTTTTGTTTACTTTGTTCAGGGCAAAGAACAATCAATAGTGTTCTCTCATTTCTGAACAATTTATAAATTTTATTCTAATCTCTTATCCCTTTGAACTTGTAGTATTAGCAGAGGCCATGGATTAAATAGGTCTTTCTAAGGGGATACACTGCTTGTGTGTACCTTTTTGCTTCCCTTATCCAGCCTGGACTAGTTCTTGAAATTAATATAGGGAGCTTTATCTCCATATTTGCTTTATGCCACCTTTCCTGGAGTAGAACTCTCTTTAAAGGCTAATGTGTTCAGGAACAAGAGTTACTGTTAATTAATATTTGTGGCTGCTCTGGACGTGCTACAAGGAATAGCTGTAAAGTCTTTTTCCATACCAAAATGGTAAAGAAAGGCCAGAAAGACTGGCTTAGAAAATGTCTCCAAGTGTGAGAGGTTCGCATGTAAATGGCTCATAGTATCTAGTCCTTTATTTATTGGTTGGATTTCCCTCTGCCACCAAGCTGTAGGGATTTATCCTACCCCATCTTCTTGTTCAGAAGCTCATTTAACCCTTCCTGCTTCACACAGATGCTTTTTTTGAGCATCCATGTTGCCTGGTACTATACTTGGGTTCCGTTGGTTATAAAGATGCTTAATAAATGTATTATAACCATAAAATCATCATAACAGTTTTAAGTCCATATATTTAAATTAGAGAACAATTTCAAGTAGCATATTAGATAGGTAGATAATTCTTAAAGTAAGAGGGAAGGGCCCAGAGGTTCTGTGGAAGGTGCTGGACGTAGGGTAATGATGATGTAGAAGGCACCCTATCGAGGGGGATGATGGAGGAAATATAGCCTAAGCTCAGGCAAGGTGGGAGGAGGAGCAGTTCATGGGCTGGAAGTGGTAGAGACTCAGCGTGAGAGATGGAGGATGCCCAGAATCAGGGGAGAAGCATGGAGGAGCCCGTGGGTGCTCGCCTGGGGGATTACATCTGTGTTTAGATAGTTGGCAGCTAAGATCCTTTCACTTTACATCCTTTTGGGAATCACAGCATTTGTGGTAAAGGAGACTTGGAGGATTAGCCCACAGTTTCTCCAGAACAGCCTGAGTGGTGGCTTAAAACTGACAGCCCTGAGGTGAGCAGTATTTAAGCAGTTAACTCTGCTTAAATCCCTTACTGCCAATAGCTTGAAGTAAAATGGGAAAATTTCCACCTGCTTCCTGCCCCCTATTGTTTCCAGATGCTCATGCTAGCTGGTCTGCTTTGCTTGTTGCTGGATTTTGTTGCCTTTTTTCCCTCCCTGCCGGGAAACCTTCCATTTTGTTTTTGGCTTTTGCAGGGTTTGGAGAAAGAGCAAGGAGAAGAGGACCTGAAGCAACAGCTGGCCCAGGCTCTGCAGGAGGTAACCTGTCTTGCCACTGGGGGCTGTGGGGTGGGGGGCAGCCAGGCTCTGCTGCTTAGCGCACACCTCTGCCGCACCTCCAGTCTGTAGATAGAGCAGGTGGCAGCTGCTCACACCATCAGGTCGGAGATTGGAGCCTCACAGACATGCCAGACCTCAGCATGAAAACTTACATCTTCATCTGAGCAGAAGCTGCTCTGGTGAAGATGGAGTGGAGCCGTAGCAACTAGGAGGCTCTGGGGAAGTGGCTGCACTCCCGGAAAGGCGAAGGCAGCAGAGGGGAGTTGTGAGCCATGACTGGGCCACCACCAAGGCCTGCAAGGGCCTCCATTCCCTCACTGTTCCTGAACTGAAGCCAACCAGAAACCATTCAAGAATATTCCAATTAAGCATTTTAGGTCAGGTTGAGAATGTGCAGTTAAACAGTCAGCAAAACATACTGATTTACTGAAAGGGCAGGGCTCACAGGAATAAAATTCTTCTAAAAGATAGCCTGTGATTTATTTCATTTAGCTTGACTATTTGATTATTTTTATGAACATTCTTGCATCTTTAAAACCTGCTTTGGGTTCTATCCTTTATGTGTTAAAATGAGTAGTTTGATGCAGGTGTAGTCAGGGTAGTGGGATGGTTCATGTCTCCTTGGAAAAAGTGAGCAATGGCATTAGAGTTTGTTTGGGATAATTTATCCTTATAGCTCTTATTGCATCTCTGCCTCCCAGCCTTCTTACAGTGCGTGCAGTCACATGTTATTGGAAGCTTGGGAAGTGCCTGCCTTGATTTCCTTGAGGGGTGCACAAACAGCTTTGGAAAGAATTAGGTGAAAATTAATTCCGTTTTTTTGAATTTTATTTTCTAAGTTTATTTTCTTCGGTAGGAGGGCAGACATGTTTCCCATTTAGAGCATTATTCAGATACTATTTTGAAATTGACTGGGAAAGAGTGAGGTTCTGCTACTTGGAAATCCCTGAGGGATCACTGAGTACTCCGCACCCACGACTCCTCACCGTCTCCTGAAGACAACCAAGAAAACACTTGTCATTTTACATGAGGCACTGGGCCAATCTCCATGCGTTAGCCTAAAATGGGAGAGTTTTAGGTCATGGTTCTACAATAGCGTGCCTGGGGGGGACAGCTCTCAACTGAAACATGGCTGTATTGGGTCCACTCTGTTGGTCCCTCTAAAGCTATTCTTTTTCATTTACAGATCATTATAACAACTTGCGTTTATGTAGAGCTTAAAAACTTTTCTGAATGCTTTCATACCTGTTATTTTATTTTATTATTAACACTGATGTGGAAGAGGCACCTGTTTTCCCGTGTTATAGATGAGAAAGTCACCACACACATCTAATTAGCAGTCAAGATGAATGAATACCCAGGCCTTCTGATGTAGCTGCTTTTCTGAGGAGACCACACATTCTAAAGTTTGTTTCTTGAGTAATATCTTTTCAGAAATACTTACCTTTACTCCACCTTCTTTAAAAAGGGATTTGAGGTGAGATTTAAAGTATAAGCTATACTTAAGCACAAGGGAGCTCAGAAATTAGGTTTTATAAAAGTGGAACCTCTCGCCCTGGCCAGTTTGGCTTAGCGGTTAGAGCTCCGCCCGCGGATGGGAGAGTCCGGGGTTCAGTTCCCGCTAAGGGCACGTACCTCGGTTGCAGTTTGTCCCTGGCCCCAGTTGGGGTCGTGTGGGTGGCAACCACTCGATGTGTGTCTCTCACATTGATGTTTCTCTCTCTCTTCCTCCCTCTCTCCCTCCCGCTCTATCTGAAGATAAATGCAAAAATGTCCTCGGGTGAGGAGAAAAAAAAAAAAGTGGAACCTCTTGCCAGTCATGTAGGTAGTTAGTCACAGTGAACAGGCTGTTTGCTCTTAGGCATGCCAGGTTCCAGAACACACAGGCAGAGCACTGCCTTGTGAGTGTGTGGTGTATGATTTGTAGAATAAATAGGTTAAAGATCTTTTTTATGTCAATAAAAATGAAATCCCTGACTCCCATTTCTCCGTGGTTATTTCTTAAAAACCCACTCCCAGTGCTGGGTAGCCCCAAAGTCACTTATCAGTTCTTGAGCATTGGTGTTTAGAATCACTTCAGTGGCTTTTTAAAAAATGCACATTCCTGGGCCCCCAGCGACACCGGCAGAATCAGACTCCCTGGAAGGCATTTACTCTGTTGGTCGGGATGGCAATGGAGGCTGGGTTATGTCCAGAGGGGTTAATAGATTTCATGGCCTCCCTCCCTATTTGCCCCCTTCCCCAAAGAAAAGCAGCAGGTAAGTGAGGTGTTCCGAAGAAACAGAGGCATTATTTTGACATTGCCAGTCCATTGATCCCTTGAACTAAAGCCTCTGGTAGAGGGGGGTCACAGGCATGTGTGGCTAAAAGGAAGGATATATTGTAGCTCATCTTGAGTGTGTATCTACTATGTTTCTGCAGCATCAGGCTCTAATGGAGGAGCTAAACCGCAGCAGGAAGGACTTTGAAGCAATTATTCAAGCCAAGAACAAAGAATTGGAGCAGACCAAGGTACTAGAAAGAAGATGAAGGTTTAGAATTTGGTTAGTACATGCAACTCAAGCATTTTCAGCAGTGCAGGGTTGCTTTGGTGAATGGTGAGAGAGAGTATATGGCTGTTCCCGGCCTCAGGGGAAATAATCTGTAAAATTACTCAGGCCTATAGAAGGTTCTGCCTGTAAGACAACATCTGTTTCCTTCCCTCATTCAAAAGCGAAATGCTAGGGATAAGACACACATCCTACAGTGTAGTCCATTGTCTACAGTAGGTGCTCCTTCAGCATGTCCCACTGACACAGGCTAAGGAGTGCTGTAGTCAAAGTAAAAAGTAGTTCATCCTCATGTATTTATGTAATTATTTCCCACATCAAGTCAGTTGAACTCTTAAGTTAGGGGTTATTAACTCGAGTGCCCACCGAGGTCAGACCCGTATGGAAGTGAGTCAAGTGTCCTGTGAGGACAGAGGTGCATGGGAAAGGGGCCTCCACCCCCCAACCACCACCCCAAGAAACAGCTCTTTGCTGCAGCCAGATGTTGCCATCCAGAAGTGCAAGCCCAGTGTTGTCAGGTCTTCTGAGTTTTCCACAGAAGATGGAAATCCAAATGTTTACATAACATATCCCAATTTTCAAATATTGGCAACAAGTTCAGCTTTCTGTTTTGTTTTTCAATACCACAAGAGCCAAACTGAACAGGTCTGCAGGCTGGATCCAGTCCACAGGCCATCAGTTTGCAACCTCTGACCTGCAGTTACTGCCTGAGCCCGGTACATCTCTCAGCCCGCCACTCCTCACATACAGCCCTGGCACAGAGCACAGGAAGGAGGGGGCTCTCTTTTCAGTTGTTTGATAGCCTGATCCTCTGTTTAAATCACATAATACCTTCTTTCCCAACCTCCAAGAAACCACCGTCTTTTTAAACCCAGCAATTCATGAGTGTTCAAAGAACTTGACTCTAGTTACAAATGGGTCCAGACCTCTTTCACTGCCGTAAACAGTCTGATAGTCTTTGCCTTGATTAGAAGAGAAAATGAAAAATGAAAAACGAATCCACTATATTCCCTAAATGTCATTTCCTCTCTCCCTGGGGGTCCTGATACTTTCTTTTTGGGGATGAGGTGCTAACTTAAATATCTGCTTCGAGAGAGCACACCTAGGATGCTCCCTAAAAAGGCTGAAGTACAGGGAATTGCACCGCAGGCCTCTGCAGGAATGGGACGTGGCGTGTGTAGCGCTTGGGGCCTGAAGATACTTCAAGAGGCCACCGTTCCAGCCTCCGTGGAATATAGGGATTATCCTTATTTTATGGAAGAGGCAGCAACAAAGAGCACAAGGAGCCTCATACACTAATTCACACTTCCTGCCTCTGGACTGTTCTTTATGTCTTCTGTTTTGTCCAGTGAGTTTTTGGTTTGGGGATGATTTTATATCACCTCTGAACTGCAGGTTGCTATGGGATATTGAATGTCTCATTTTGGACTTGGGTGGTTGGTGGGGTTAGTATGCTGCTACGTTCAGTTTTTCTCATCTGGTTAATTGGGAAGGAGACAGAAACTACAATACAAATACTGAAAAAACTTAGGAAAGAAAGAAGATAGTGCCCCATATTAGAAAGCAGTTCTGAGAAATAGTACCCCTTAGGGAAGGTGTTTTATTCTCTGTGTTGCTCCAGGATGAATTTTTAATTTAGACTCCTTCCGGATCCTGTTCCAGGTGATTAGCCCTGCTGCCCGTCCTGTTTTGCATTCTTGTTGGTCCTCCCGAATGACAGGTGGGGTTGTGTGTCTTTGCAGGAAGAGAAGGAGAAGGTGCAAGCACAGAAAGAGGAAGTCCTTAGCCACATGAATGACGTGCTAGAGAATGAGCTCCAGTGTATTATCTGCTCAGAATACTTCATTGAGGTAATTATGAAGAATGGCTCACGTGAGCCTTGTCACTTGACAACCCTGGGAGCCTCAGCTACTCAGGCTGCTTGTGCTATAGGGGAACATTTTGAAGAGTTTTTTCTTGCAGGAACTTCTTGTAGCTATTTGACTTCAAAGTGACCTCTAGAGGTGGCCACCTCTCATTTGTTTTTGTAGTCTTCTCTAACTTTACTGTCCTTTTTCTTATTTCATTTGTTCTTGAATATTTACTTGGTATAATCAATATGTTTAGCTGTAGTAAAGCCTTCATCTCTTTGTTGTTCTCCTTACTGTGAATGGGTACCATGCTGAGAGTGGGTATGTAGTGCAGCCTTTAAACAGGGTGGTGATACGTTGATGTGTGGTCATTGGGAATTGAGCACACAAGTGGAACATGTTTCAGGGATTCTGAGGCTCCTTAGGAAAATGAAACATCTCCCTCCTAGGTTACCATTGGTTACCCTGTCCTATTTTTGCACAGATTCTATTTTTTGCAAATTCTACCATTTGTGACCAGTTCTTCGTATACTACAAGTTTAAATTGAAGTTGTTAAATGACAGTGTTTTTCAGGTTCCTTTACAAAGGAAATCGCATGCTGACACTGCTTCCTTTTTTTCTGGTGGTCTTTACGAGGTTGAGTCTACTAGTCTCCCGAAATATCTCTCCCGAGCAGACCTGTTTCTTTTGCTCTGGATCCACATTGACTTCAGGTCATAAATTTCCCCGTAATTTCTAGTCATTTGGTTTCCTGCTTAGGAGAAGCTCCGTTAGTGTTGTTTTCACAGGGCTTACAGACTCTACCAGGGGAAGACAAGGAAAGGGGGCTTGGGACAGGGGATAAGTTAGCCAACCTGGAGCATCTGCACAGACAGACACAACAGACAGCGTGACCTGTGTTTTGTTACTGCATACCGCCTGCCCTTTCTACTGGTCACCTCTTAAAGTCAGTGTTGGAAAGAGGTTTCATTTTATTTTTTTTAATTAATTTATTTTTTATCCTCACCTGAGGACATTTTTTTTTTTTTTTTGCATTCATCTTCAGATAGAGCGAGAGGGAGAGAGGGAGGAAGAGAGAGAGAGAAAAACATCGACGTAAGAGAGACACATCGACTGGCTGCCACCCACACAACCCCAACAGGGGACGGGGATGAACTGCAACTGAGGTACATGCCCTTAGCGGGAACCGAACCCAGGACTCTGGTCCGTGGGACGACGCTCTAACCACTGAGCCTAACTGGCCAGGGCAAGAGGTTTCATTTTAATCAGACAGGTTTTTAGTACTGTCTATAAGAATTTACCTCCTAGAATGAACAGATTGTCTCCTAGTTAGCTTTCTGGGCTCAGTTTGGCATTTGACATACATAATTTCTGTGTTATTTTCCATGTTATCCTAAAAGCAGGAATGAAGACTTTTTAGCTTCAGAAAAGTTGTGTCTTAGGAGACATACATAAACGAGGAATGAAGAGAATGGTTTGTATTCTTGGGGATGAAAAGCACCCTGGCAGAAATGTGACCACTGGGTTTAGTCAGAGGAGCCCCTCAAATGATGGCTTCTCTGCGTTCTCCCTTCTAAAAGGCTTTCACTCAGGTTCAGGCACTGTCAGTGAGCCCATTACAGGTTTTCCATTTTTTTCCTTTTTCTTCAGCCTTTTTAGTTGCCTTTTATATTTATTTTACTTTTTGGTTTCTTCTGAATAGAGAGGACTCCTACCATCCTATATAGTTTTCCATGTGTGCTTCCCTTTCTATATTAAAATTGAGGTTCTGATTCCCCATTAGCAGGACACAAATTTGTTTTTCATAAGAATTAGTAATGTATTTTCACCAAATATTCACATGCTTACAAGTCCACCTTGTGTCCAATGACATTTGTTTGCAAAGTAGCTAACCCATGTTGGCAGTGGCCTGATTTGGTGGTACAAGAGAGACAAATCAGCCTCCTGGGGCCTGAGTCTGTGAACTTAATTTTGAGAAAGAAAATGAATCGTCTAACTTGAAGCTTAAAATTTTCCATCCCCAAGAATGATTCTGGTACCCTTTGTAAGCTCTCTAGATAGGATTATGGTTAAAAATCGACTTGGCCTTGCCTGGCTTTGAGATCACAACCACCCTGGGAAGGTGAGCATGACAGTTCTGATGTGTGTGTTCACGTTCCCATTGCAGGCTGTCACCTTGAACTGTGCCCACAGTTTCTGCTCCTACTGTATCAATGAATGGATGAAGCGGAAGGTAGAATGTCCTATTTGTCGGAAGGACATCAAGTCCAAAACCCCTTCCCTGGTTCTGGACAATTGCATTAGTAAGATGGTAGATAATCTGAGTTCAGAAGTGAAAGAACGACGAATTGACTTAACTAAGAGACGAAAAGGTGAGTGGGTATGAACAAGATGAGTGCCCTCAATGAAGGACTTACAAACTGGTTGGGGAAGAGAGTCAGATGAAAGATTCTTAAGCTAAAGAAGATGTGGAAGAAATGGGGAAAAGTAAAAGGAGTTAAATATAATGTGTGAGAGAAAGTTGAAGTAGCATTAACTCAGTTATTTGAGCAGTGGGAAGCAGTGGGAGGCTTAGTGTATGTACCTTGGTTATAGGGGTAAGAAAGGTGTGATTAGAAACACATGGTCAGACAGTTTGCTGTGCTGATCACTAGATGGTGCTGTTGTTTGAGACGGTTTAGTTGCTGTCCAGGTGTTGCAAAACCCTTGGGTTGGGTGTACAACCAATTATAAATGGGCCCTGGCTGGTTGCAAAAAAAAAAAATTATAAATGGGATGCGTACAAGTCAGAGATTCACAACTTGAATGCCTGAAGAAAACACATATACAGGTTCTCTCTATAATAGTCACAGCTTAATTACATAAATTAGGCATAATGTTAAACCAGAGAGAGATAAATTTAATCCTACTGTGTTATCATTGGGGATCCTAATATATTTACTAACAAGTCTCCCAGTTGGAGGGAATTTGGATAAAGAGATTGGAGAAGGGGTGGGCGAGTTTCCCTAATGAACCACGCTTCCATAGTGAACGTGTGCTTATTTAACCAAGTGATCTCATCACACCTACAGCCTGCTGTGTTGAGGGTTGCAGAGCTACTCTGCTTAAGACTTGAATGAAATTGTGGCAAAAGGATATGTCCTGGGGCAAAGCACGAGGAACTTAATGGATAAGAAGGATTGGTTATTGCGCAGGGACGAGAGTGCATAGAAGCAAGGTGGATTTGATGACCACTTTAAGTCCCTTTGATAGCCTAGTGTAGCACTACCTCGTGAGAAAGCTTCAGAGCCAAAGTGCTGTGATATCAGTTGGCTGCGCATGAAGGCCTATCAGAGAAGAACTAGAAGCTTGCTGCCATTACAGGTGTTTCCCACCACCTGGCCATTGGTAATTCATAGTCATGTGTGTCTTTGGATGTACCTTTCTCTAAGTTCAGAGAAGCTGAAGGCTTAAAAGCCACACTGCTAATAGGATCATCTGTCCACTGCTTCCTTTCTCCTAGCCCTTCAGCAGATACAGCCACTTTGAGTAGGGCCAGCAATCTGATGCTGATTTGTGAACAGCTGTGGTATAAGCCGGCCCTCAAGTGGTCAGCCAGAGCAGGCAGCGAGCCTGTCACAGAGCCGGCTGATGCCGGGGCTGAACAAGGAGTGTGCTTGAGCCTGTTATACTCAAGGAAGATATTCTGACCTGTGCCCAGTTGAAGCTCCCAGAGATTTTTTTTTTCACTTCCCAGGAGACACTTGATTCTGGCAGAATCCCATCGCTCTTCCTCTCCACCTCCCATCATTCCATAAGCATTTATAGGAACACTATACTACGGGCCAGGGTAAATGGTAAATGAGGCATTGTCTCAGGCTCGCAGCACTCGCCATCTGTGGAGGAGAGCGAAAGGGAAGTAGGCTGTGTGACAAGTTCCACAACAGGGCGCTAGGAAGCTGCGGACAAGAGGACACTCACTCTGGCCTGGGCGGGTGGGGTGTGGGAGAAAGCTTCCCAGAAGAAGTGCCTTTTGAAGTGAGTCTTAAAGGTTCCCTAAGGGGTAGCTTTCCAAGCAGAGGACTCAGCACAAGCAAAGCCCAGAGGTATGGGGAGCAGTGGCTTGTTCCTAGCAGTGCCCACTTGTCCACACAAGATAGAATGTCTCCATGGTGCAGAGCAGCAGCAGGACAGCCAAGTGTCTCCTGGGGCACTGTGAATGCCTTCTGTGTTCTTTCCTCTCTCCTTTCTGAGAGGAGCAGCGGCCTGGGAACCCAGATCTGACCAGGGTCAGCCTTTGAGCTGAAGTGTGCTGGGACTGTGTGGGGGTGGGGACACCCAAGTACTTTCTTCACCCAGTACTTTGACTAGGTTTCTTCTCAGAAGTTCAAGTTCAGTAGATAGCTTCATGCAGCACTGGAAAGGGAAAGAATATCAAACTCCCTTTTCTCTCCAAAGGCTAAAGAGGGTATCTCTGCCTTCTGGTAAGACTGGGAGCCTGCACAGTAAGCCAAATCAGCTTCTCTGTGGCAATCATTGGCTGAGGCTGCTCTGGCACTGGTCTCAGTTTCTACGGTTATCACAGTGAGTGCAGCTTTGAGGTTTTCTCTAAAGACAGATGGAAGGTTCTGAGGCCTGATTAGGGAAACGTGTGCCAGACCATCGGCAGCTCCACTGGTCTGCAGTGTGGGGTTTAGAGAAAATTATCGGTACAAATACCAACCTTCCTTGCCAACTGAAAGCTGGTTTAATCCCCAGTGCATGGGAATTTTAAAAAGGACCAACTTAGGATCTGGGAACGAGGATTGGCAAGCCTGTAATTGTCAAAGTCTGACAGGGCTGTTTTCTTCCTGGCAAGGGTTACTCTTAGCAGGAGTTGAGAGAAGCAGACCCGCCTCTGGTTCCACCGAGACCAACCCCATCTCCCTGGCTGGTTGTTGTCTTCAAGTCCCATGTCTTGTGGGAGGTGTAATGCCTCATGACTGATTAGCCATTGATCCCTTGTAGACTCTGGGTGGCCAGATTATAGAGAGGAGGAGGAGAATGTTAGGATGCCAGGTCCTGTGTTGAAGAAAGGGTGTTCTGGAGCTGGGGCAGATAAGGAACATCCAGTAAGTGCTTGTCGCATGAGTAATTGTGACTCTCCGGGATGCTGACAGGAGATTTTTCTGCAGGGAAGACATTTATCCCCTGCAGAGGCTCTCCCTCTCTGCTGGTGAGTCTCAGTGGCTCCCCTCCCCCGTTCTGTTCTCTTTAAATGTTGGTTGGTTAACAAGAGTGTTAACAGTCCCACTTTTAGCTTTCCCTAGCAGTTTCTTTGGATTGTGCTCAGAAAAGAAGAAAGCAAATGATCTAGAAATAAAATCTCATTGGTCCTTTAAACAGTAATTTCCAATCCAGGGGTTTTTTCTGTTTTTAATTATTTATTTATTTTTTTTTTAATTTTTTTTTTTCCCTCACCCGAGGACATTCCTCCATTTTTTGTTCAGATAGAGTGGGAGTGAGAGAGAGAGAAACATCGACGCGAAAGGGACACATTGAGTGGCCACCTCCTGCACGACCCAACCCGGGCTGGGGACAAACTGCAACCGAGGCACGTGCCCCTAGCTGGAACTGAACCCGGGTCTCTCCGGACTGCAGGCTGACGCTCTAACCGCTGAGCCAAACAGGCCAGGGCTCCAGGGGTTTTTTCAAACTGCATTCCCCAGCTTCCTTGACACTATACTATTGAACCGGGGCTACTGGTGGGAGTGTGCCATGGCCTTCAGGTGTGCTGGATGGGAGAAAAGTTTATGAACCACAGCTTTCCTGAATCCAGAGGTTTGGGGTCTCTAGGGAGCTCGGCCCAGGTCAGACCATACAGCCCATGGTTCTTGCCCGCTTCTTGTAGCTAGCAGGAGGGTGATCCAGACAGGGGCCATGAGAGTTGGCAGTCTCTGAGGAGAGTATCTGCCTGCCCACCTGGAGGCTCTCCCTGATGCTGCCAGTGTCCCTCGCCGAAAGACAGAGCTGAGTGAAGGAATATGTGGGGAATGGCAGAGTAACAGGGCCTGGCAAGTCGACCTCATCCAGGGAGAATGCTTGTTGGCAGGCACTTTTAATCCACCCAGTCCTGCCCCAAGAGAATTGAGAGGGTTGTGTGCAAGAAGTCAGCATGCCTGCCTGGCAGGGGACGGTGTTTGTCAAAGGGACAGTGGCTCTCAGCAAGGGTAGCATGGGGTGGGGTGTCCACCTGCGTGCATAAAATTGTGTATAACACTGGACTCTAGAAATTTTGACTTAAACATTTATCCTTCGCAAAATTATCATGGGATAGAAAATTAGGAGACTTATTAACTAGAAGTATTTTTCTTAATAGTCCAAACCCACCCTCCATTTTTTGCCCCTCTTTTTATGTTTTTTTCCCCTAAACTGACATTTTTCTTAATCCTTACCCAAGGATATGTTTTAATTGATTTTTAGAGAGAGAGGGAGTAAGAGTGAGAGAGAGAGAAAGAAACATCAATCGGTTGCCTCCCATATGCACCCTGACCAGGGATCAAACCCGCAACCTAAGTGTGTGCCCTGACTGGGAATTGAACCCACAACCTTTTGGTGTACAGAATGATGCTCCAACCAATTTAGCCACCTGGCCAGGATTTTTTTTTTTTTAGCGGCCTTTTTTTTTCCTTTATTTTTATTTTTGACACTATTACAGATGTCTCCATTTCCCCCTCTTTGCCCCCCTCTACCCAGTCCCTGCCCCCTCCTTCCCTTCCCTCTGGCCCTCACCACACTGTCGTCTTTGTCTACGGATTATGCATATATCTTCTCTGGCTAATCCCTTCACCTTCTTTCATCCAGTTCCCCCCACCCCTCCCCTCTGACAGCTGTCAGACTGTTTCATGTATCCATGTCTCTGTTTCTATTTTGTCAGTTTACTTTGTTCATTAGATTCCACATATAGGTGAGGTCATCTATGGTATTTGTCTTTCTCTGACTGGCTTATTTCACTTAGCATAATATCCAGGTCCATCCATGTTGTTGTAAAAGACAGGACTTCCTTCTTTTTTACGGTCATGTAGTACTCCATTGTGTAAATGTACCATAGCTTTTTTATCCATTCATTTACTGATGGACGCTTGGGCTGTTTCCAGATCTTGGCTATTATAAATAACACAGGGGTGCATATATTCTTTTGAATTGGTGTTTTGGGATTCTTGGGATATATTATTCCCAGAAGTGAGATCGCTGAGTCAGAAAGCAGCTCCATTTTTAATTTTTTGAGGACCCTCTATACTGTTTTCCACAGTGGCTGCACCAGTCTGCATTCCCACCAGCAGTGTACTAGAATCCCCTTTTCTCCACACCCTCGCCAGCACTTGTTGTTTGATGATTTGTTGATGGCAGCCAATCTGGCAGGTGTGAGGTGATACCTCAATGTAGTTTTAATTTGCATCTCTCTGATGATTAGTGGTGTTGAGCATTTTTTCATATGTCTAGTGGCTCTTTGTATGTCCTGTTTGGAGAAGTGTCTATTCAGGTCCTTTGCCCATTTTTTAATTGGATTGTCTTCCTGTGTTGAGTTGTGTAAGTTCTTTATATATTATGGAGATTAACTTTTATCCAGTGTATCATTGATGAATATGTTCTCCCATACAGTGGGTTCCCTTTTCATTTTGTTGATGGTTTCTTTTGCTTCCCCTCCTTCTTTCCTTCCCTTGCCCTCTTCTTTTGTCTCCTGTTGTTCTTTCTTTCCTCGTCCCTTAAGTGGTGTCTCTCTTGTCGCCCTCATTGGCACCTCAGAATGCACAGTTGGAAATGACTGACAGAGGCAGTAGGAATGTTCACCCAGTGGGGAAGGGACTGATCTTAGAAGTCAGCTTCTAAGATATCAGTTGGAATATATGGATTAGCCACCCAGGAAGCCCTGGAACCTCGGATTTCTTGTTGACTCTGTAGTCCTTGAAATTTCAAGGGTCCTTCCATCTGGGGGTCAAAATCCTGTTCTGACTAGTGCTCTGTGGTGAAGTGTCTTCTGTCCTTCACCAAAAGCGACCACCTCACCGCAGGCACCCAGACAAGCTTACACCGCTTAGGAGCTTGGCCTTCCTAGGATAACGACCCTTTAGTGCACCCCAAAGGCACACATGGCTGGGCTTGAGGGAGCTGTGCCAGACTGAAGGGACCAGGGCTGACCTTTGCTTACCTGCCTACAGAGTCGGGAACTCAGGTGAGCAGTGCCCACCACCACCACCACCACGTTGTACTGAGGGCAAGACCAGTACCTGCTGGCCAAGGCCTGCCCACCAGCCGGAGAGAAGGGCCTGGGGGAGGAACATGAGCACACGCTAGAGCTTCAAGAGAAGTAAGTGTGAGCAGCTCTGGTCACTGGGGGGTCTAGCAGGAGGGACTTCAGATCATTTGCTGTTTTCTATAACAGAAGTGTCTCCTGGCTTTTTTTTGTTTTTGTTTTTCATAATAAAACAGTTATTTTGTCTCTAAAAAATGGATCCTCTCTTCCCACTAACATGCAACTTTATGATTGACTTTTCAGACAGACTCCAGGAACTTCTTGTTGTAGAAGACCACTGGTGTAAATGTAGACTGATGTCATTAACCAGAGCAGCTCTTCCAAGTGTCTTGGTTCCTGCACTTAATGCTAGATGTAGACTATGTTAGAGCAAGCTCAGATAAGTGGGGGTTCTAGATGTCCATGAACTCGTCGTGGAAACCTTTTCCCTCCTTTTCCTCCCCCCTAGACTACCATAGAACTAGGTACATCACCGTTGAGGTGTCTCTGCGTCAGCTGGACGTATCCTGTCCAAGTGCCTGTTGCTGTGGTTCTTAAGAAATCTGATAAGACCAGGCACGCTCCTGTTTCTGGCTTCTGCTTTCCTAGGAGAGTTTGGATCTCTTTTACCCTTGGCCCATGAAACCTGAACCAGAACCAACCCCAAAGAAACATCTCCTTGCTCCCTTCCTCTAGGCCTTTCCTTTTTCTCAGTCCCTACTAAGCGTCAGGTGCTGGGAATAAAAGTGGAGCTTTCGGTCCAGATGCAGGGCCTGGCTGGTTGGGCAGCGTTGCTCCAGTACGAGAGGAGTGGTGCCAGGCAGAAGGCAGGGAGGCAGAGAGGGGAGCGAAAGGGAGATGGGTGCATATTGCAGGCAGAGGCCAAAACCAAGAAAGCCAGGGGTTTCGAGGGTTGAGAGCAGTGCAGAATGGCGGGACTGGGGAGTGCCGGAGGGCGTGTCGGTCTGAGGCTGCGGAAGCAGCAGGCTGGATCCCGAAGCGTCTCCTGGACTGGCTGAAAGACTTCCACTGGGGGCCGTGGGGAACTAGACGATATTAAGTGGAGATATGACTGTGTTTATGTCTCTGCATTGGTCAATGCGGCTGCAGTGGAGATAACAGATGGTGCTGGGAACAAGGACAGGCAGCAGCTCTGGCCGAGGATGATGGCTGGGCTAGACAAAGGGCAGCAGGGATGGAGAGCGCGGATGGGCTTGAGCAGTTACTCGGGGTAAGATCTGCAGTGTTGTAGAGCTGGTTTGCTGTGAGAAACGAGGGAGCTCAGAGTTGCGGGTCACTCCCAGTTTCTGTCGGGCAGCTGGGTGGGTGATGGTGCGTTCACTGAAATAAGGAGCGGGTTGTCAGGGAGACAGTTTAGTTTTAGACTGAAGTTGTTTAGAAAAGTAAGTTGAGAGCACCTGAGGGCATTTAAATATGTGGACCTGGAGCCCAGAAGATTCTAGATTTGGGGATCTTGTCTGTGGATGGTAAGAGGTCAAGTCCTTGTCCCTGAGAAACACCAACATTGAAGGCACAGTAGTGGAAGAGGAGTGTGCGGGGCAGAGGTGAGTGGAAGGGACGCAGTGGAAGAGGAGTGTGCGGGGCAGAGGTGAGTGGAAGGGACGCAGTGGAAGAGGAGTGTGCGGGGCAGACGGTAAGGAGTGGTCAAAGAGAGATGGTAAAAGAGGGACGTGTGGGAATGGTGTGCTGT
Organism: Tadarida brasiliensis; assembly: GCA_030848825.1. Taxonomy (NCBI): domain Eukaryota; kingdom Metazoa; phylum Chordata; class Mammalia; order Chiroptera; family Molossidae; genus Tadarida; species Tadarida brasiliensis. The sequence continues at coordinate 11,016,110 of CM061262.1, forward strand.
GAGCCTTCCTGACCCCTCCCTTGGCTGAGGTGGCCCTTTATTGCATTCTAGACATCTCCCTATTTATTTCTTTTTAATACTTACAAGATTGGAATTGTATTTGTTAGTGTGTTCTTGTCCCTCACTTTATAAACTGAGGACAAGTGGTTTATCTTATTGTGTGTGGTGTTCTCGGGCCCAGGAGAGTGTTTGGTAGGTCTTCCATGATTGCACATTTATGAGTGTTATGAACTGAGGGGTCAGCAGTGTGAAAAGCTGAGAAGATAAGGGCGAAAAATTGCCCTTTGGATGTAGCAGGTGTGTGGGACATGGATGACTTTATCTAGGACAAGTTTGGGGGCCTGGTGGGGTCAGCGGCCAGTTGGCAGTGAGTTGTAGAATGAGTAGGTGGTGAAGGAGCAGACAAGAGTAAGACTAGACAAGTGCTTCGAGAAATGTGGCTGCGATGGAGGGGAGCAGCACCTAGAGAGGGCTGTCATTGGAGGAGGACGTCTGGGTAAAGGGATTTTTTTTGTTTTTTAAAGACATGAGAGATTTGGTTTTCTTTTATTTTTTTTTAAATTTATGTTTTCCTTTATTGAGAGAGAGGAAGTGAGAGGGAGAGAGAGATAGAAACATCGATGAGAGAACATTGATCAGCTGCCTCCTGCGTGCCCCCCACTGGGGATCGGGCCCACAACCTGGGCATGTGCCCTGACTGGGAATCGAACCGGCGACCTCTTGGTACATGGGTCGACACTCAACCACTGAGCCACCCCGGCTGGAAAAGACATGAGAGATTTTAACATGTTCAATTGCGGATTAGAAGGAGCCCGTGGAGAAGGAGCTGCTGGAAGCTGAGATAGTGGATGGGGACCCTCCCTAGAAAGGCAGGGGAGGGGAGGGGAGGCAGAGCCCAGACAGAGGAATTGTCTTTGAAAGTAGGAGGGTACATCCTCTGTTTCCAGAGAGAAGGGAATAATGTTGGGAGGGCAGGCCAGGAAATTTGCTTGAGGGGAGTCAAGAGAATTTCTTTCTTGTGGCGTCTGCACTTTTCTGAGCTGTCAGGTGAGGCCCTAGCTGAGAGGAAGGAAGCTGTGCGTGCGTGGGTCTCCCAGCTCTCCGAGGCTGACGGCATAGCACCTCCAGGGCCACCCAGAAGTGGGCGAAAGTAGCTTTTATAACCTGGCAGTGCTCATACCGGTGTTCCAAACCTCAGTCTCAGGGAAGGGGACGGTTTTCTTGGTGGCTTTGTTGTGCCCTTGGTGTAGGCCAGGATTCCCGCTTCTCCAGGATCGAGGAAGCAGAAGCTATGGGAAAAGATCAGAGGCCAGTAAGTAGCCCCTCTGACCCCTTCCCTCTCTGGACGTAGGAAGAACTCTCACCGCTCCCTGCCAGTCACTGTGGGTGCAATGCCCTCTTTCCTCCAACAGATTTATTGAGGGCCAGCTTTGTGCCAGGCACTGTTCTAGGTGCAGTGAATAGAAAGAGAAGTGAAAACCTAGTAAGTTAGATGTGATTAGTACTATGGAGAAAGGAAGGAAGGAAGGGAGGAGGGAGGGGAGGAAAGGGTCAGGAGTGATGAGGACAGCGTTGGCAGTTTTTGCTGGGGTGGTCAAGGAAGGCATCGCCAAGGAGGCGGTACTGGAGTCAAGCTCTGCAGGCAGGGCCCATGCTGTGTGCGAGGAGAGGGTCCATGCGGGGGGGTAGGGAGGGGCGCGTGCTTGGGGTGTTGGCCAGTGTGGCTACAGTAGAGTGAGGGACCAGGAGAGGAGGAGAAGGGTGGGCAGGAGCAGGTTTGCTGGGGCCTCACAGACCTTTGGAAGGACCTTAACTTTAACTCTTACTCGGGGGGGAAGTGAGGAGCGGGCTTTGAGCAAAGTGACATGATTGACCTCTGTTTTCTCTTTTCCATGGCTGCTCTGTGGGGAAGAGATGGAGGGTGGCAGAAGGGAGGCCAGAGAAGGGACATGCTGACCCCTCTTTTATTTCTCTTCTCTCTCTCTCCAAAGCAAAGAGACTCTTGTGAAGACTGTGCTGCAGGGGCCTTTGAAAGACTGCCAGGCAGTGGAGCTCGGGGTGGTCTGGAGGATTCTCTGGGCTGGTCTTGGGCTGCGCTGGGACAGAGCGTGGGAGAACCTCGAGGGACAGAGTCTGGGTAGGAAGTGTCGGCCACGGGCCTCCGTGCTGGCCAGCCCCGCTGCACCATTGTCTGAAGCACCACGGCACCCATCGCCCACGGCTTCCGGGGACTCGACAGACTCTGCCTCACTACGTGTTGAATGGTTATGTACTTCTGTTTGCTTTTTTAAATTTGTTGTTGTTTTTGTTACTGTTCTGGTACCTCTGTTGATATTTGTTGTGGACAGCTTGAATGTACCCCTGCGGCTGCCCCTGAGAGCCAAGGCGGCCCCTATTTAAGAGGATGGCATACCTCTTTGTGAAAACAAGATATCGTTTCCTGGAAATAAAATGTAAAACTTAACAGTTGCTCAGCTGGGCTTTGGTGTATTTATCTTCCTTCCCTTCCAGCTCCCAGGCAGTCTCACAGGTAAACATTGGCAGCTCATAAATTGCAACCAAGAAAGAGACTGTATCAGATGATAAACTCAGGTGAATGTCAGCCTAAGAAGCCAAGCCCAAGGTCATGGCCATAGCAGAGGGGCTCTGTTAAGCCCCTGACTGTTGTGTTTCCTTTCCATTCCAGAGTGGGTTACTGCTTCCCTGGTTTTGGGATGGGGTGAACTCCCTTCTTCAGCTGAGGTTTGGAAGTAGTTTCCAAGTCTTTTACCCAATGTCAGAAAACATGGGCAATGATTTTATGTGTGTGTGCATTAAAAAAAAAATTAGACCCTGGGTGGTTTGGCTTACCGGTTAGAGCATCGGCCTGCAGCCCAAAGAGTCTTGGGTTCGATTCTAGTCAAGGGCACATGCATCAGTTGCAGGTTTGATCCCCGGCCCTGGTTGGGGTCGTGCAGGAGGCATCCAATTGATGTGTTTCATATTGATGTTTCTCTCCCTCTCTCTCTCTCTTTCCCTCTCTCCCTCTTCCTCCCCCCCACTCTATCTGAAAATCAATGGAAAAATATCCTCAGGTAAGGATTAAAAAAAAAGGAAGCCACCTCTCTTGCTACCTCCTAAACAGAAAGAAAACTAGTTTGATGTTTGGGAGATAGAAGCTTGGGAAGACCTGTGATATCTTGGTTACCAGTGATGGGAATGAGGAGCAGTACAGGACGCTGAAGAGTAGCCACTTGAAACAAGGATGTCTCCTGGCTGTGAATTATATTTTGTCATTCAGTGACTTGCTTCCAGGTGGAAAGGCAGTTTTCCTTTACCTTTTTATGCCTACCTGGAGAATCCTTTGTAGTTTTCGTAAAGGATTGGAAGCTATTGACTGGACAACTTCTTAGGGATGGTAGGTGTTTTCCTTTGTTGAGTAAACTGTGACTTGGGATTCTGGTCCCTCATCTCCATCATCTGTCACCATGTGTACTGGTTGAATCTGGTGTGTTCAAGGAAGAAGTAAACCAACAGAGAACAATACTTCAAAAATGTCTGTCATAACCACCTAAAAATTCTGGAGAAACAGAAAAGGAAGAAAAGAGTATTACCATTTTGATGTGATAATCTGTTTATCCTACACATGTGTTTTGTTTATGTTATTGCATGAGCATATATAAATTTTTAGTTATTTTTTAAATTGGTTTTGGAGAGAGAAAGAGACACTGATCGGTTGCCTCCTGTTGGGGATTGAACCCTCAACCCGTATGTGTACCCAGACAGGGAATTGAACCCTCCGTCTTTCCGTGTATGGGACAACGCTCCAACCAACTGACCCACACAGGCTACTTATTCATTTTTAAGTTCACATTTCATACTTGCTTTTAGAAGAGTACAGATATACAATTTTTAAAACAATTTTATAAGAGTTTACGCCAAATTGACAAAATATGCCAGGGAGCAAGATCTCAAGTGCTCCCCAGATACACATTTTTTGAATGGGTAATATGGTCACATGGTTTGAAATTTAAAGGTACAAGAGGATCTAACGTGAAAAGCCTGTCAGTCTTGCCCCCAGTGACCACTTCCGTGCACAGAGGCAACAGTGTTACCAGTTCCCTGCTGTCCTTCCAGAGATCCCTCTGTAAGTGGAAACACATGTGCGGTCTTCCTTTCTTCTGCACAGTGGATAATAAACTGTACACTATTCTGTGCCCTGCTTTTGGTGATGGTTCCATGTCAGTACATTAAGGAGCTTCTGTCTTGGCTACAGCTGTCAATCATTCCATTGTGTGTTTGCACCATTTGTTTTTCCAATCTGTTTGTAATCTAGGTTGCCTCAAACCCTTTACTCTCTCTTTTTTCTTATTAAATAAATCTCAGAATATATACTTTTAAGTAAAACAACAAAAATAATGACAAAAAATTATATAGACCCCATAAAGTGAAGAAGGAAGAAGGAAAATCTGGAAATCCACATACTGGGAGCTGTCTATTAAAATCAAGGAGCCTCGCCCTGGCCAGTTTGGCTCAGCAGTTAGAGCGTCGGCCTGCGGTCCAGAGAGACCCAGGTTCGGTTCCCGCTAAGGGCATGTGCCTCGGTTGCGGTTTGTCCCCGGCTCAGGTTGGGTCGTACGGGAGGCAGCCACTCGATATGTACCTTTCACATCGATGTTTCTCTCTCTCTCTCTCTTCCTCTCTCTCCCTCCCACTCTGTCTGAACAAAAAATGGAAAAGTGTCCTTGGGTGAGGATAAAAAAAATAAAAAATAAAATCAAGGAGCCTCATTCTGTTTCTTTAAAAAAAAAGATTTAAGGATATAACTTTTTCTAAATGTTTTGTTAGTAATAGTCTTGTAAGTCTGTTTGCATCATAATCTATAATGTAACTACTTCCACCTGAAGGCCCAACAACCTGCATTGAAATAAGAATGAAGTTGATTAGGGTCCCATAAAAAATAGTGCAGCCACTACTTTGTATGAATGGCCATTTACTTTTTGACGAGATATGGGCTTGAGAAAATTAACTTCAAAATATGTTTCATTGCCACTGAAATTATTACAAGTTACATTGGGTGCTAGGAAACAAGGCTGTGAAAACATGAACTCTGCATTTATAAGGTTAAGGTTAATTGGTTCTTGTGTAACATTGTTTATTCTTTAGATATTTACATGTATATTATCCCACTTTGAGGTCCTCACACTTGTGTCTCCTTGTCCCCAGTGGGGGTGGCAGCAACCCTCCAAGGTCCCATGGTGACTGACACGAGGCACAGGACACTCATACTGGGGACCAGTGCATCCCACTTTTAACAAAACAATGCTGCAGTGAACACCCTTATACATACACCATTGGAGGAAAGATCCTCAGAGAGAAATACCTTGACTCAAAGAGCCTGAAAGCCTTCATGGACTGACCTCAGACCGACCATCCTCTCCCTGGGCGGCTGGACAGTGACTTGCAGCCTCTCCCTTCAGAACACCACATTCCTCTCAAGTGTGCCACATGGGTTAAGACAGTGAGCTCTTAAATACAGACTTTCTTAAAAAAGAAAAGAGCCCTGGCCGGTTTGGCTCAGCGGTTAGAGCACCAGCCTGCGGTCCAGAGAGACCCGGGTTCGGTTCCCGCTAAGGGCACGTACCTCGGTTGCAGTTTGTCCCCGGCCCTGGTTGGTCGTGCGGGTGGCAGCCACTCGATGTGTCCCTTTCACATTGATGTTTCTCTCTCTCTCTCTCTCTCTCTCTCTCTCTCTCTCTCTTCCTCTCTCTCCCTCCCACTCTATCTGAACAAAAAATGGAAAACTGTCCCCGGGTGAGGATAAAAAAAGAAAAGAACATTTAAAATGAAGACTACTGAGGTTTGAATCCCAGCCCTGCCATTTGTAACTGTGTGACGTTGGGCAAGTTACTCAACCTCTCTGAATCTCAGTTTTTTCATCTCTAAAATACCCTGATATGCCCTGGCCGGTTTGGCTCAGTGGTTGGAGCGTCAGCCCGCGGACCAGGGAGTCCCGGGTTCAGTTCCCGCTAAGGGCATGTACCTCGGTTGCAGTTTGTCCCTGGCCCCGGTTGGGGTCATGTGGGTGGCAGCCAGTCGACGTGTCTCTCTCACATCGATGTTTCTCTTTCTTCCTCCCTCTCTCCCTCCCGCTCTATCTAAAGATAAATGCAAAAATGTCTTCGGATAAGGATTAAAAAATAAATAAAATACCCTGATATGCTATTGCAAAGGCCTAAATAATTTTCCCAGTTACTGCACTACTCACAAACAAAAACCTGAGTGTTCTATTTTTAAAAGACACAAACCAAAAATCGACTCCAACTTTTGCATTATTTCTCTGAGCTCTAGTATGTTCTTTCCCTGGAGAGATATCTGATATTAAACATCATCTACATTTTGCTTGCCTAGAAAAATAGATGGTAACTTTTCTGCCTTGCAGCACCAAACCACAGTCTAGCTGAGCCCCACCACTGTGCAGACTGGCTCTAATTAGAGGCATGTTCTCTACAACAGGGCTCCAAGAAACTGGGTAAAGAGGGTTTGTTTCAGATTCTGGCTTTATTAAGCAGGCGAATGCAGCCAGCTAGCTCTGTGAAACGCTTTGCGGTGAGTGGCAGGTGTTCCATATCCATCTGATTACATTAACCTAGAAAGGGCTCACTCTGCCTCTAGGCGAGCTTCATCCCAGCGATCAGACTGCCAGGGCAGAGACTTTGCCCTTTGTAGGGTGGGTAACTAGATACCCATCCTCTCTTCCTCTGATTGGAAGCTGCTGTTTTTTATAGAAAAACCTAAATCCCCTCATTATCTCTAGCCCTTCTCTTTTCCTACTTTTTCCCTCCTCTGTGAACAATGATTCGAACAGCCACCATAGCTGCAAGAGTGCCTGGGATGGGCAGCTCTCTCCAACTGCCTGTTTGCTTTTTACAGCCTGACTGGAAAGAATCTTCCCACCTCTGATCTAAGGGTAACTTGGGAACTTGGTGGTGCCCTAGGTTTAAGAGCAGAAACTTGCATTGTCGTCCTAAGAAGATTAGGAGACTCCTGGAATGAGTGTCCCCAGAAACGCAGCCTTGTTCGCAGGTGCAGGACCCGGCTTGAGCAGCTGGCTGCCGTTGGTTACAGTGGCCCAAGGTCTTGATCTTCCGAACACCAGTTAGCATCTTTCAAAGAAAGAAAACTTCCCATGTGGTCAATTCTTTCTGATTTTTCCCTTAAATGGGAATTGATGTGATAGGAGTAGGGGCTCCTGGGGAGAAGATGAGGCCTTGTGTTGATAAGAAAAATAATGAACTGCTAATTCTGCAGTTTATTTTTTTTTATTTGTGTATGTGTTTGTTTATTTTATTCGGTGGTTTAGAAGAGCATATGAATCCTAAGAAAGGGCTGGGCATGTAGTAGGTGCTCAGATGCTGTAGCTCCTTTGTCTGCAGCATCCCCAGACAGTACCCACCATGGGTTATCTGAGTTCATTAATCTGCAAGCAGTATTTCCTGCTTGCTGTTGCTTTAGCAAAGTCTAACCCAGGTTCCACCTCAGACCCACTATCCCTGCTGTCCACTTCCCTTTGGGTCTGCGAATACTTTAATCTGGATGACATTTTTTGTCATATTGTGGCCAGATTCTGAATTCTGGATGTTTCCAATAAATTCAAATCAGCAATAGTTTTTGGATGCCCATTGTTTCCTAGGCACTGTCGAAGGTGTTCAGGGTATGGCACCTAACAAAGCAACAATAGTCTTGTGAACCTACATTCTAGTAAGGGGTCAAAAGTTCAAAACCTTCTCCCACAGGTTCTGTTAGATTTGGTGGGAGTGGTTCAGCAGTGTGTCCTCAGTTTACAAACCCCAGGCAGAGAGCCTGTAGGCTCTATGAGGGCCATACCAAGATACAAAGCTGGCATCTCACACCTCCAGGACCTGGGTGCCAGAGCCTTCTCGGTCTGCTGCTCCTCTTACTACCCCTTAGGATGTAGGGACCAGCTCTTTGGAGATGAAGCTCTCCTGGGCCTCCAAGGCATCTCTGAGGCAGTTCGGGCCCTCAGTATGGAGGACAGGCCCTGAAGATCTCAGCAGCACACGAGAACACCACAGCCCTGTGTAGGAGGCACCCAGGAGCCCTAGATCGCTGAGGGAGCCTCAGGTGACACCGCTTCAGCCCAGGGAGACACAGTCAAGTGTTTCGGTGATGGATGGGACTGGACAGGTTTTCAGGACATTCTAAAACAAATGGGTTTGTCACCTCTTCTCTTCAACCTGTTTTCTTCCTTTCACAAACTCTGGGTAAGCCCTGGACAGCGAACGTTCCAGAAGCTAATGGAGGCGAGAGACAAGAGGGAATGGAAGGATCTCCCTGAAATATTAGGGAGGAGAAAGATAAGTACATCTTGAACCTCACCCCCTTGCAGGTGGCCTGCCTTACAAGGAGCTTCCTCAGAACATACATACCACGCCCGGCCTGTGTGGCTCAGTGGTTGAGCATCGACCCATGCACCAAGAGGTCACCGGTTCGATTCCCGGTCAGGGTACATGCCCAGATTGTGGGCCAAATCCCCAGTGGGGGGCATGCAGGAGGCGGCCAATCAATGTTCTTTCTCATCAATGTTTCTATCTCTCTCTCCCTCTCCCTTCCTCTCTAAAGTCAATAAAGAAAAAAATTTTAAAAAAAAAGAGCATATATACCACACATCTTGAAGTCAGGCCTTGGACAGAATGCACAGGTGCTCAGGCCTTCCCCCTCTCTTCTCAAAATCTTTCTATAGCTCTCCAAATAATCCCCTGGTCAGTGCTCTTTCCCTCTCTAATCCATTTTCCACACCTTATCCCAAGATGGTTTTCTGAAGTATACATGAGATCCTGTCTCAGCCACCTATGTCTCTGCTTGAGTCATGGGCAAATGACTTAAAATTTCTAAACCTCAGTTTCCTCATCTGTAAATGGGGACAATAATACCCACCTCATGGTAGTTGTGAAGATTAAATGAAACTAGCATAGTGCCTGGCACATGGCAATTGCTCACCAAATGTTCGCTCTTGTTAACATTACTGATATTGCAGAGAACGTAGATGGCCCACACTGCAAAATAACCATGTAGTCTAGAGGTCGTGAGCATTGGCTGGGCAGTCAGACATACCTGGGGTTGAGTTCCAGCTCAGTCTTACCATCCATATGAGTTTGGGCAAGTCAACTAATCTGCCTTCTGATTTCCTTTCCAGGAAAAAAAGATAATAAAATCTTTCCTCCCCGGATTTTTGTTAGGGTGAAATGAAATGATGTATGCACATCAGTATTAGGTTAAGCTAATACAGGACCCTAGAAAAAGTGCCCCCTTTCAAGAAGCTGAAGGGAGGGAGGCTCTATTGTTATTAAGTAATCAGGTTCTTTCTCCTTTAGAACCCTTAGCAGTTGCCTAATAATCCAAGACAGCATCTACCTGGAAAGTCCTAAGCTTCCCAGCTCTGCCTAACAACTTCTTCTTATACCTCATTGGCCAAAACATAGTATATGATAATACCTAGCTGCAAGGGAGGCTGGAATTATAGGTTTTCACTTGACAAATTGCCACTCAGAATAAAATACGATTCATCAAGTAAGTGAGGCTTCTACCAAAAGCTGCATGAGTGGGTTTGGAAGTGGACCTTCCAGCTCAAGCCGTTAGATGGCTGTAGTCCCAGCCAACAGCTTGACTCCAACCTCATGAGAGACCGTGAGCCAGTACCACTGAAAACAGCCGCTTCCAGATTCCTGACCCTCAGGAACTGTGTGCAATAATAAGCATTGTTTTAAGCTACTAAATTTTGGGGTATTTTGTTATGCAGCAATAGATAACTAATACAATGGGCAACCAATAGAAACCATAGCTATTTTCATATCACATTAAAGTTGCTGTAGATTTTTAAAATATTATTTCTACTCATAATTACTTCAGAATTATAGTATTACTAGATCTAATAATACACGAATACAGTATTTCATCTACAGTACTTACATTTGTGTGACGTAGCTGTCTAACTATCGGGCAACTGTGCACTCAGTAATTGATGTGTTTCTCACATTGATAATCAGTTATCTTGGTGGCTTTCTAGGAATTTCTATCAAAAATTGTTTATTAATCAAACAAACAAAAGAAGGTGAGTTGTTTCCATTGTTGGTTCCAGTTTTGCAAACCAATAGTTCAAATGAGAATTCTCAATCTCCACTAGGCAGCTCGACTTTTTGTTACATAAACAAGTGTGCCGTCTGGAAGAGTGGACTAGGCAGTCTCAAACATGCCTAACAGTTGAGGTAACTTTTATGGACTGTTATTTAAGATAACTTATTATTGCTAACACACAATACAGGTCATTATAGAGTTAAAGTTCTGTGAGTAGCAGAGATTCTTTCTTTTACTTTTCCTCTTAAACTGTATATTATTTCTCCTTGGTATATAATGAGCATATAAAATAAGAAAACTGGAGGCAGGACTCCCAGGTATGACCAAGTGAAGACAACAGCATGACGTTTCCCCAAAAAGAAACTAGCGACAAAAGTAATAGTTGACAAAGAGAAAAATTGGCAAAAATAACCATTTCAGTTCCCCAGAAGCCAAGAAAAATCATACAAAAATTTGAGAAGCATTTATGCTTTAAAAACTGCTAAACTTCAGGAAAGAATGATGGGAATCTATGGTGTTGTGGTCCATGGATGCCCCACCACACTCCTCCTCTGCTTATTTGACACAGAGGTTCTGAATTTGGGGGCAGTCAGGACCAGCAACTTCTCTCCTGAGATCAAGGGGGATCGCTCCGTTTGGAGCAGTGGACAGTGACCACCCCAGAGGCCAACAAGTGAGGGGGACCAGCGCTCTACTAGCTTGAGGTCGTAGTCTTGGTTTGGGTACACACATTCCAGGCGGAGGCTGCGTGCACGCCCAGAGGAGACCAGAGAGGGCTCAAGTCGGCTCCACACTCCTGACCAGCACTGAGGTTATGTGTATGTGCAGAGGAGATACAAAAGGGCCCGACAGAAAGTCAAAGCTGGATAAGACTTGAAAATGGCCTAAACTTGCAATGTCCTCCCCTACCCATACATAGATCTATCAGTAGAGGACAGAAGACTTGATGGCTTGAGGTAGTTATCACAACCTCTGATCAGTGGTTGGCCACTAAGCTACACAGACAGGGGACAAGAAATGAAAATAAGAATCAAAAATAACAAAACAGGACAGAGGCATCAGCAGTTGCACACTGCAGGAGAGGCAGATTTCATGGATTTAGCCCAGACAAGTTATTAAGCAGAGAAACAATAAACAAACAAAAAATCACAATAATAGTAACCTGTGTGGGGAGGGAATTAGAATCCAGAGTTGCTAGAAAGATATCATCTAAAATGTTTAATTTTTCAACAACAACAACAATAAAAATGTACAAGACATACAAAGAAACACTCAAGAGGAAAAATGCTGTCAATATAATTTGATACTGAGTGACCACAGATATTGAATTTAGCAAAGACTTCAAAGAGTCTACTGTAATTGTATTAAAAAACTGAAATAAAGTATGTTTAAAGAATTAAAAGAAAGTATGACAACAGTGAATCAACAATAGAGAAAAATAGTAAAAAAAAAAAAAAAAAAAAAGAAAGGACCAAAGGATATTCTGGAGTTCAAGTATTCCACCAATAAGTTTCAGAAAATAATAATGATAATAATAAGAAAGAAAGAAAGAAAGAAAGAAAGAAAGAAAGAAAGAAAGAAAGAAAGAAAGAAAGAAAACAGTACAGTTGACTTTTTTTTTGTTTGTTTTGTTTTTTTAACCCTCACCCGAGGATATTTCTCCATTTTTCTTCAGATAGAGTGGGAGGGAGAGAGGGAGAGAGAGAGAGAGAGAGAAACATTGATGTGAGAGAAACACATCAGTTGGTTGCCTCCCGGCACAAGCCGACCAGGGCCAGGACCAACCGCAAGGAGGTACATGCCCTTGACTGGAATCCAAGCCGGGAATCATTGGTCAGCAGGCTGACGCTCTAACCACTGAGCCAAACCAGCCAGAGCCAGTACAGTTGACTCTTGAACTGCTATTTTCAATCCACAGTTGGGAATCCATGTACACAGAGGGCCTACTGATAAGTTGTACATGGATTTTCAACTGCATGGGTGGTTGGCACTCCTAGTCCCTGTGTTGTTCAGGATCAATTGTAACTACCCAAAGCAATCTATACAATCGTGAAATCACTATCCAAATCCCAACAACATTCTTGTTTTAAGAAAATTGATGGAAAAAAAAAAAAAATCCTAGGTCTCTTGCTTCAGCGACATGAGTGGGATCCATTAACCAGATCCGGGAGCGAAGGCCAAGCATTGTTTTAAGAAAAGGCAGACAAGCGGGACGGGGGAAATCCCCAGCTCCATGAGGCCAAGCTGAAGGAGCCAGAGACACAGGAGAAGAACACCCTGCTCACCAAAGAGACCATTGAGCAGGAGAAGCGGAGTGAAATTTCCTAAGAACCTGGAGGGTTCCCCACCCCCGTCATCTTTGGGACCCCAGTCGTGAATGGAGAAAAAGCTAACCCACCTGCAAGATGGACAGGAGCAACAGTCCACTGCACTGTGAACCCGGACACTCGGTGCCCGTGCCCTCCGCCTGTGGGTCTCTGAGGGGACCCCCGCCCGCACCCACAATCGGACTACCAAATTCTTTGCCCTGGGATATTGTAGACAATTATTTGTATGATTAATGAAAATAAAACATACCTCGTGGCATGGCAAAAAACAAAACAAAAAAAAACCCCTAAAATTCATGCATAATCTCCAGGGACCCCATAGCCAAAATAGTCTTGGAAAAGAAAAGAAAATTAAAGGTTTCACACTTCCTTGCTTCAAAATTTACTGCAAAGCTACAGTAATCAACGCAGTGTGATACTGGCATAAAGAGACATATAGACCAATAGAACAGAAAACCCAGAAATAAACTCTTGCATATATGGCCAAATAATTTTTTTAAATATTTTTTAATTTTTTAAAATTACAGTTGATGTACAATATATTACATTAGTTTCAGGTGTACAACCCAGTGCAGTGATTAAATATTTATGTAACTTACAAAATGATCACCCCAATAAAGCTCATAACCATCTGACACCCCATATCGTTATTACAATATTATTGACTATGTTCCCTATGCTGTACTTTACATCCCTGTGACCATTCTGTAACTACCAATTTGTACTTCTTAATCCATTCACCTTTTTACTCATCCCCCAAGTCCCCTCCCATCTGGCAATCATCAAAATATTCTTATATCTATGAGTCTGTTTCTATTCTGCTTGTTCATTTAGTTTTTTTAATTCCACATATAAGTGAAATCAAATGGCATTAGTCTTTGACTTATTTCACTCAGCACAATACTCTCTAAGTCCATGTTCTATCCATATTGTTGCAGATGGCAAGATTTCATTCTTTCTTCTTTCTTTCTTCTTCTTCTTCTTCTTCTTCTTCTTCTTCTTCTTCTTCTTCTTCTTCTTCTTCTTCTTCTTCTTCTTTTGTTTGTTAATCCCCACCCGAGGATTTTTTCCCCCATTGATTTTAGATAGAGTAGAGGGAGGGAGGGAGGGAGGGAGGGAGGGAGGGAGGGAGAGAGACAGAGAGAGAGAGAGAGAGAGAGAGAGAGAGAAGAGAGGAGAGAGAGAGAGAGAGAGAGAGAGAGAGAGAGAGAGAGAGAGGAGAGAGACAGAGAGAGAGAGAGAGAGAGAGAGAGAGAGAGAGAGAGAGAGATTGGTTGCCTCCTGCATGACCCTGATGGGGCCGGGGATCAAACCTGCAACCCAGGTATGTGCCCTTGACTGGAATCAAACCCATGATCCTTCCGTCCATGGACTAACACTCTAACCACTAAGGGCTTAAAGAAGACCCTTTAATATTTTTTGTAATATTGGTTTGGTGATGATGAACTCCTTTATTTTTTTCTTGTCTGAGAAGCTCATCTGTCATTCAATTATAAATGATAGCTTTGCTGGGTAGCGTAATCCTAGTTGTAGGTCCTTGCTTTTCATCCCTTTGACTATTTTGTGCCAATCCCTTCTGTCCTGAAAAATTTCTGTTAAGAAATCAACTGACAGTCTTATGGGAGCGCCCTTGTAGGTGACTAACTACTTTTTTCTTGCTGCTTTTAAGATTCTCTCTTTTTCTTTAACCTTTGGCATTTTAATTATGATGTGTCTTGGTGTGGGGGCCTCTTTGTGTTCATCTTGTTTGGAACTCTCTGCACTTCCTGGACTTGTATGTATATCTATTTTCTTCATCAGGTTAGGGCAGTTTTCCATCATTATTTTTTAAAATAGGCTTTCATTATTTGTTCTCTCTCTTCTCCTTACAGCAACCCTATGCTATGAATGTTGGTACACTTGAAGTTATTCCAGATGTTCCTTATACTATCCTCATTTTTAAAATTATTTTTCTTTTTGCTGTACTTATGGTTGTATCCAACTGGTGAAATATAAATAAGGTCTTCAGATTAAAGTATATCAATGTTAACTTCCTGTTTTTGATAGATATACTGTGGTTAAGTAAGAGAATATTCTTTGTTCTCATAAAACACTTTAGTATTTAGGGATAAAGAGGTATCATGCCTGCAATATACCTTCAAGTGGTTCATAAAAACAATATGTATTTATACAGAGAGATGAATGTTTATGTGCGCGCATATGAAATGATAATAGAGAGATCTACGTATATAGATAAATACGTGTATACACTGAGAGAAAATAATAAAGTGAATGGGGTAAAATCTTAACAATTGGGGAACCTAGTCAAGGGTATATGGGAATTCTTTGTATTATTTTTGCAACTTTTCCATAAGTCTGAAATTATTTAAAATAAATCAAGTAAATTGAATCAAATGTTTTATTTTAGCTTTATTTTGTATCTTTTTAAAAACCCCAATTTAAAGTGAAATGTCAAAGAAAAGGACAAATGGTGAAAACCATGTATTATATTGTTTCATTTGCATTATTGAATGTGATGGAACACAAAAGCCAGAGTGGGGTGTGTGTGTGTGTGTGTGTGTGTGTGTGTGTGTGTGTGTGTAAATGAATGTGAATTGAAGTATGTCAGCAAAGTTGAAAGAGCATCTCACATCTGCTTAAAGGGCGTCTAAGTAAGATGTGTCTCTTGGCATCTCTCTCTCTCAATGTCACCAGCTCCCTCTTTCTGTTTCCTGTACACATACTGATGCCATCAAGGAAGAATTCTTATTTTGTGAGTCATATTGGAAACTACAAAGGCTGTGAACACTTTGGAAATAGTAAAAATATTTTTTGCCAAATAAAACCTTGGCAAGAAAATCTTCCTATTTTGCACTGAGGGAATCCCTGAGGTGCTTGGTAGCTCATCTAGCCTTGCTATTTTATGAAAAAGGAAACCTCACATGGGCACTGTTCACATTGACAGCAAATGTTCTTCCTATAGCCCTGAAAAAGAAGTTTCGTCCACAGCCATAAATGTCATCAACTTCATCAAAGGCAGATGTTGACCCCAATGCATTTTTAAAATTTTTGTAAAGATAATGAGAACCATAAATGAATTCCTTCTCTACCACAAGTTCACTGGCCTTCATGCAGGTTTGCCTTCAAACACCTTTTCCAACTAAGGGAAGAAGTTTTACTTTAACTGAAATTTTAAAAAGGAAGAAAGAAAAGAAAATCCACTCTTGAGACATTATGAGAAAAGGATTTATTCCTGTATTGTCTTACCTGGCATATACTTTTAACAATGTGAATGAGTTAAACCTTTCAGTTCTATGTTATGAAATCAACATGACAGATGCTTCTTAAAAAATTAAAAACATTTTGGTTAAATGATGGATAAGGAAGAAACTGGAGGATATGCTTTTCTAAGGTGAAGTTGTATGCAAAAATTTGTCTATTTCTTTGAAAAAAAATCTGCAAATTTCTGGAACACTTCAGAAGTCTTTCAAAAGTTATTTCTATCTTGATGGCTTCTAAGTTGAAGCACAGATATGCAATCCATTTCTCTCTGATATAAACGGAGTCAAAGATGTTAAGATGTTGACCTAACTGATAGACTTTTTAAATCTTAGAACGGAAAAATACAATTGGGATGTAACTCAACATACTTGGAGAATTCTGGTATTCCTTGAGAAAAGATTATTCTTGCCTTGATGAAAAAGAACTCTAGACACTTTAACCCCATTTGCAACAATAGATCTTTATGAATCTACGAATGGGGATTTTCAATGCTTCTGACCATCAAACTAAAAATTAAAAATGGATTAAATGTCCAACAAAACATGGATGTCAAAGACCATCTCACAATTTGGCTTTCTTATGTAAGCTAAATAACAGCTTTCTCACTTATTTTAGTCATATATATGATAATTTTTTTATTGAGGTAAATTTTACTTCTGGTGAAATTGATATGGAACAGAAGGAGTTTGTCCACCCAGAGCCAGCAGGGCCAAACACTAAACACGAGAATCACAGTGGAGAAATATTGACTATTTTATTATGAATGGCACCACCCAGGAGAACAGGAGCTAATGCTCAAAGCCTGGACTCCCTGATCCAGGGTTCGGAGCGAGTCTTTAAGGGGTTAGAGGAACAGGCATGCGGAAGGGCTGACGGGGCTAGTTTTAATTGGAGGACCTTGGAGCTTGGTCATTATGGTAAGGGGCATTGGCACCAGATCTTTCTGGACAACAGACTCTCTGCTTCGGAAAGGTTTCCCATGTTAAACTTCCAGTTATGTCTTGATCCGTGTGTGTGTGTGTGTGTGTGTGTGTGTGTGTGTGTGTGTGTGTGTGGCAGGGTGAGACTTTGGTTCCAGGTGTAGATGAACGTCAAATTTCTCTCCTCTGGGCACGCTTTGGCTGCATGACTTGCAGTTTTGGTCTGTAGTCTCCGAAAAGCAACTCAGTATCTGATTAAACAGGATAGAACCATTTTGAGCTCGTTCTGCAGTTACAATATCACAGATGTTATGTGAACAGTTCCATGAATTTTGAAACAGTTTCATAAATTTTGACAATGTTTGTACCTGGTAACCACCAACTCAATCAAGACATAAAACACTTCCAGCAGCCCAGAAAGTTCCCTCACAACATTTTTTAGTCGATTCCTCTATCCCAGAGCCAACCACTGTTCTGAAACCCCTATAGATTAGTTTATATAAATGGAATCATCGAATATGTACTTTTCTATGCTTGGCTTCTTTTGCACATATTACATTTTTGAGGTGATTATAAACAAAGCTGCTATGAGCATTCATGTACAAGTCTTTTGTGTGCATATGTTTTCACTTCTCTTGTAAATATGTACAGGTGAAATTGCTGGGTCATAGAGCATATGTTGGGAAATTTTGTGGGACTGAGAGACCAGAGGAAGAGACTGACAACTCTATCATTACATTAAGTTGATTAAAGAAACTTGCATAGCCCTGGCCGGTTTGGCTCAGCAGTTAGAGTGTTGGCCCTCAGACCAATGAGTCGCAGGTTCGATTCTGGTCAAGGGGACGTACTTCGGTTGCGGTTTGTCCCCGGGCCCCGGTCAGGTCATGTGGGAGGCAGCCAGTCAGTGTGGCTCTATCACATCGATGTTTTTCTCTGTCTCTCTCTCTCTCCCTCCCTCCCACTCTATCTACTGATAAAAATTATCCTTGGGTGAGGAATAAAGAAAAAAAAATGAAAAAGAAACTAGCATACGAGGCTCATCCCAGGAGGTGGCGAGATGCCATGGGTGTCCAAAAACCAGCACGCTGTGGGGGGAGGGGAGGGGTTGATCAGACAGTCTCTGACGGGATTTAGGGAAGCACTCTCTGTTCTGCCTGGATGGCAGCTCTCTAGCAGTGGTCGTGTCATGGAATAGTCTTTCCTCTGCAAGATGTATGGTTTAATTTCATGAGAAACTACCACACTGATTTCCAAGCAATGTATGAGTGTTCTGGTTACTCTGTACCCTTATCAACATTTGGTTTTGCCTGTATGTCTAATTTTAGCCATGCCAGTGGACGTGAAGTAGTATGTAGTTGTGGTTTAACCTGCTTGTTCTTGATAACTAACAACATATAGTTAAATTGGCTCTTTGGTGTACACTTCTGTAAGTTTTAACACATATGTAGATTTGTGTAATCACCACAATCAGGATACAAAACAGTTCCATCACCCTAAACAATCCCTCATGGATACCATTTTGTTTTATGGTCAAACCTTCACCCCATTCCTAACTCCGAACAATCATTGCTTTATTCTTTGTCCTTATGGTTTTGTCTTTTCCAGAAGGTCATGTAGATGGAATTATACAATGTGTAATCATTGGAGCTTTTATTTTTGTTATTTCCTCCCTATACTTGCTTATTTGCTCTTCCTTTGCTAGTTTCTTATGGTAGAAACTTTGGTTGTTGAATTGTGACCTTTCTTCTTTCCTGATAGAAGCATTTAATACAATAAAATGTGCCTTTAAGCATGATGTAACTGCATCCTACAAATTTGTATTACATTTTGATTTTGTTAAAAATATTCCCTAATTTTCATTGAGATTCCTTTTTGACTCATGGATTATTTAGAACAATTAAAATAATTTTCAAGTATTTGGAGATTTTTTTTAGTTATCTTTCTGTTAGTGATTTCTAGTTTAATACTATATAGTCAGAGACCTTACTTTGTATTATTTTAATTATTTTACATTTAAGTTTGTTTTATGATCCAGGATGTGGTCTATCTTGGAACACATGGGTACTTGAAAATAATGTATTTTGCTGTTGTTGGGTGAAGTGTTCTGTAGTGTCAATTAGATACATTTGGTTGATGATATCATTCAGTTTGTCTATATCCTTGCTGATTTTCTGTCTACTGTTATACTGGCTACTGAGAGGTGAGTTTTGAACTCTCCAATAAAAATTGTGGAGCTGTTCAGTTTCCCTTTCATTTCTGTCAGTCTTCACTTTTATTTTGAAGCTCTGTTGTTAGGTACACACATAGTCAGGATTGTATGTCTTCTCGATGAATTTATCCTTTTATTATTATGCAATGTCTCCCTTTATCCCTGATAATTTCCCTCACTCTGACATCCACTTTGACTGATACTATTATAGACCTTTCAACTTTCTTTTGATGAGTGTTTGCTTGCTATATCATTTTTTACTCTTTTTCATTTTAACTGACACACAACTTTATACATGTGGGCAAAAGTAGGTTTACAGTTGTAAGACTAAGAAACAGAGTTTATTCTTGTATTATTATTTATTTATTAATTATTGTATTATTTATTATTATTAACCTACTTTTGCCCACCCCTGTATTTAGTGGGTTTTTACAGACAGCATATAATTGGTTCCTGATTTTTAAAAATCTTTTCTGATAATCTTTGCCTTTTAATTGGTGTGCTTAGATCATCGATATTTAATATAGTTATTGATATGTTTGAATTTAGGACTGTCATTTTATTTTGTTTTCTGTTTGTTCTCTCTGTTTTTATTGCCTCTGTTTCCTCTTTCTTGCCTTCTTCTGGATTATATAAAAATTTAAAATAGCCCTGGCTGGTTTGGCTCAGCGGTTAGAGAGTTGGCCCGTGGACCAAAGAGTCATGGGTTTGATTCTGGTCAAGGGCACGTACTTCGGTTGTGGTTCAGTCCCAGCCCTGGTCAGGGTCCTCGGGAGGCAACCAGTCGGTGTGTCCCTCTCACATCGATGTTTCTCTCTCTCTCTTCCTCCCACTCTATCTGAAGATAAATGGAAAAAAAATATCCTCAGGTGAGGATTAAAAAAATATTTTTTATTTTTTTATTTATTTATTTTTTTTTTATTATTGTTATTTTATTTTATTTTTTTTATTAATTTACTTTTGTTACAGATGATTCTCCTTTTTTCCCCCCATTGACACCCCCTCCCCCTCCCTTCCTGCCCCGTCCCCATTTTTGTTGTCCATGTCCATTGGTTATGAGTACATGCGTACAAGTTCTGTGTTCATCGCTCCCCTCCCCCACCCCCTCTTCTGGCAGATGTCAGTCTATACCCCACTTCCACGTCCCCGGGACTACCCTGCTCCTCACCCTGTTATGTTCATTATATTCCAGAAATAAGTGAGATCATATGATGTTTGTCTTTCTCTGCTTGGCTTGTTTCACTTGACTCATGAATCCATAAAAATCCTAGAAGAAAATGTAGGCAACAAAATTTCAGACATCATACGCAGCAAAATTTTCACTGATAAATCACCTAAGGCAAGAGAAACAAAGGAAAAAATGAACACATGGGACTACCTCAAACTCAAAAGCTTCTGCACAGCAAAAGAAACAACCATTAAAGTGGAAAGGCAACCCACTGTATGGGAGAGCATAATTGCCTATGATATATCAGATAAGGGACTAATTTCCAAAATATATAGAGTGCTCATACATCTCAACAAAAGGAAGACAAAGAACCCAATTAAAAAATGGGCAGAGGAACTAAATAGACACCTCTCCAAACAGGACATACAAACGGCCAAGAGACATATGAAGAAATGCTCAACTTCACTAATCATCAGAGAGATGCAAATTAAAACAACAATGAGGTATCACCTCACACCTGTCAGAATAGCCGCCATCAACAAAGCATCAAACAACAAGTGTTGGCGAGGATGTGGAGAAAAGGGGACTCTAGTACACTGCTGGTGGGAGTGCAGACTGGTGCAGCCACTATGGAAAACACTATGGTGTTACCTCAAAAAATTAAAAATTGAATAAAAAAATATTTTTTAAATATTCCATTTTAATTTATCTAGTGAGTTTTTTACTCTATCTCTTTGAATAGCTTTAAAAATTCATATGACTTATTTTTAAACAAGAAATAAAAATGTATTCTCAAGCTGCTTCTGACTTGGTTTTCTGATTAGGAAACAGGGATGAGTATGAGAAGCAATATAAGATAGAGAGTTCTGCATGTAATTTTCAACTCTTTTTCATTTGCCTGCTCCCAAAATGAACTTGTGGAAACACTTTCTGGTGCTATATATTTCTTCGTGTGGATTCCATTTATCGTCTAGTGTCCTTTCTTTAGCTTGAAGAACCCCTTTCAGTATTTCCTTTTGTTGTTGTTCTCGTTGGGTCACAGTTTTACTTTATTTCCTTTTACATTCAATATTACCTCATATTAGTTTCAGGTGTACAACATAGTGGCTAGACAATTATATACTTTACAAAGTGGTGGCCCTGATATTTCAAGTACCCACCTGGTACTGTACATAATTATTACAATATTATTGACTATATTCCCTATGCTGTACTTTACAGACCCATGACTATTTTGAGACTACCAATGTGTCTTCCTTCCTTCCTTCCTTCCTTCCTTCCTTCCTTCCTTCCTTCCTTCCTTCCTTCCTTCCTTCCTTCCTTCCTTCCTTCCTTCCTTTCTTTCTTATTCTCACCTGAGGACCTTTCTTCCATTTTTGTTCAGATAGAGTGGGAGGGAGAGAGGGGAAGAGAGAGAGAGAAACATCGACGTGAAAGGGACACATCAAGTGGCCGCCTCCTGTACGACCCCAACCAGGGCCGAGGACGAATTGCAACCGAGGTGCGTGCTCTTGGCCGGAATCAAACCTGTGACTCACTGGTCCGTGGGCCGACGCTCTAACTGCTGAGCCAAACCGGCCAGGTCCCAATGTGTATTTCTTAATCCTTTCACTTTTTCACCCAGCCCACTAACCTCCCTTCCTTCTGGCAACCATTAGTCTTATTTCTGTACTTATGAGTCTGTTTCTATTTCATTTGTTCATCCATTTTGCTCTTTAGATTCCACATGTCAGTAAAATCATATGGTATCTGTCTCTCTCTGACTTATTTCACTTAGCATACATTTTAGGTCCATCCACGCTGTTCCAAATAGTGAGATTTCATTTTTATTTTTTTTACAGTGGTAGTCTATTGTGTAACTGTACCACAACTTATTTATCTACTCATCTACTGATGGACAGTTGGGTTGTTTCCTTATCTTGGCTATTTTAAATAACATTGCAATGAACAAGAGGTGCACATATTCTTTTGAATTAGTGTTTCAGTTTCTTTGAATATATAGCCAGAAGTAGAATCGCTGGGTTATCAAGCATTTCTGTTTCTAATTTTTTTTTTTTAATCCTCACTTGAGGTTATTTTTCTATTGATTTTCAGACAGAGTAGGAGGGAGGGAGGGACGGAGGGGAGAGAGAGACAGAGAGAGAGAGACATCAATGCCTGAGAGCACATCGATTGGTTGCCTCCCAAACAACCCCAGCGAGGGCCGGGGATCAAACCAAAACCGAGGTACATGCCTTTGACCAAAATCAAACCCAAAACTCTGGTCTATGGGCCGATGCTCTAACCGCTGAGCCAAACCGGTCAGGGCTCTGTTTCTAATTTTTTGAGGAACCTTCATACTGTTTTCAATAGTGGCTGCACCAATCCGCATTCCCACCAACAGTGCATGAGGGCTCCCATTCCCCCACATCTTCGTGAAAGGATAACATTTGTCATCCTTTCAGTATTTCTCTTAAGGCAGGTATGATAATGACAAATTCTCTGGTTTTGTTTATCTGGGAATGTCTTAATTTCTCCTTTATGTCACCCCCCTGTTTGTTTGTTTGTTTGTTTGTTTTTATTGGCCCCCCACCCCCACCCTAGGATAGTCTTGCTGGATATAGAATTTTTGGATACAGGGATTTATTTTGGTTTGTTTTCCCAGCTCTTTGAATGTCATCCCACTGCCATCTGACATCCTTGATTTCTGATGAGAAGTCAGCTGTTAATCTTATTGAGGATCCATTTATAACTTCATTTGACCTTAATCACCTCCTAAATGACCTATCTCCAAATACAATCACATTGGGAGTTTGGGCTTCAACATATGAATTTTGTGAGGTACACAATTGAGTCCATAGCAAGCCCCAATAAGTGAAATTTTCATATCAGTTATTATACTTTTCAAGTTTAAAATTCCTATCTGATTATTTAAAAAATAATTTCTACTTCTTCATTGATGTTCTCTATTAGGTGAGACACTGTCCTCATACTTTATTTTAATTCTTTTTTTTACGTTCCCTTAGCGGGAACTGAACCCGGGACTCTCTGGACCGCAGGCCGACGCTCTAACGGCTGAGCCAAACCGGCCAGGGCTGTTTTAATTCTTTAGATATAATTTTCTCTTATTCTTTAGACATATTATAATTTAAAACCATTGTCTACTAGGTTCAGCTTCTGGGCTTCCTCAGGGACAGTTTCTATTGACTGTTCCCCCTACCACTTCCCTGTACAGAACATACTTTATCATTTCTTTGTGTGTTGAAAACTAAATATTTTAAATAATGCGGAAACCATGGATGTAAGACCCCCCCACACCCAGTAATCAGTGGAACAGTAGATAGAAATCAGCAAGGATATAGAAAAACTAAACAACATCATCTATAAACTAGATCTAATCGACAGTTGTAGAATACTTCACCCAACAACAGAAGAACACACATTCTTTTCAAGTATAGTTTGGTTTTGCTACTATTTTTTAGTGATTTTCCTGAACTAATTCTGCAAAGTCTATATTCTTTGTCATGCATGGCCACTGAAGTTTCTGCTTGGTTAGCTTAATGATCAGCTAATGACTAGACAGATTTCCTTAGATGTCTTGAACCAATAAATCTCCAAGCCTTTGTCAAGAGTCTGTATGTTGGGATATGGCTTCAGTGCTCTGACAGGCTGTTTACAATTCTGCCTTTGTCCTGTATAGAGCCTCAGAGTCAGTCAGAGGTGAGAGATCAGGGCCTTCTCAGGTCTTTCCTGGGCATGTGCATAGCCCTGCACATTCATGTGACCTTCTAACTACCCAGGAATATTCTGGGACTCTTCGGAAACTTCTATGGGCAACTCACTCCCAGATATTTCTCTTAAGGTTTTTGTTAGCTCCAGTTGGTAATGCTGCTGCAGGCAGCTGCAATGTTAAACAACTACCACTTATTATTTTTGACATTGCCTTTCAAAGAGCACTTTTGTACAGAGTGACCTCTGAGTCAGGTAAAATAAAGACAAGCTCTGAGAATGGAGCTTTTCAGTTGAGCTTCTAGATAGCTTCCAGGAGTTCCAAGCCTGTTTTGTCCTCTTCAGTGGCTACTGGTTTTTTCCGCTTCCATAGTTGCAAGGCTGTTGGTTTTCAAATCTACCGTGACTGGTGATAAGGAAATAGGATTGGGGCACATTAAAAACCACAAGCTCATTGTTCTTACTGAGACCATTTTTCTTAACGAAACACTCCTTGGAACGTTGCAAGTCTTTGTTTATTTCCAGAGTTCTAAAAAAGTTGATTTTGACAATTTTGTCCATATTTTCATTGTTTTTATGGAGAACTGTATTTCAGAGGTCTTTACTCTCACATTATAGAATTTGGAATTCCTAAATATTTTTTTTAATTATTGATTTTAGAGAGAGAGGAAGGGAGAGAGAGAGAGAGAGAGAAACATCGATGGGAGAGAAACATTGATCAGCTGCCTCCTGCATGCCCCCCACTGGGGTTTGAGCCAGAAACTGGGCATGTGCCCTGACTGGGAATTGAACCAGCTACCTCTTGGTGCATGGGTTGACACTCAGCCAACTGAGCCACATCAGCCAAGCCCTTATTCTTTTTCAAGAGGTTGCTCTAGGGATTGCAATACAGGCATACCTCAGAGATTTTGCAAGTTTGGTTCAAGACCACTACAATAAAACAAGTCATAATCTTTTTGCTGGTGGAGGGTCTTGCCTTCACTTTGTGAAAAACACAACATCTGTGAAGTGCAATAAAGCAAAGTGCAATAAAATAAGGTATATATATATATATATATATATATATATATATATATATATACACTCTCCACACATATATACATATATATTTAACTTTTCACAGGTTTAGTTTTTTATTTTTTAATCCTCACCCGAGGACATTTTTCCATTTTTGTTCAGATAGAGTGGGAGGGAGAGAGAGAAACATCAACATGAAAGGGACACATCGAGTGGCTGCCTCCCACACGACCCAACCAGGGCCGGAGACAAACTGCAACCGAGGTATGCGCCCTCAGCGGGAACCGAACCCGGGCCTCTCTGGACCGCAGGCAGACACTCTAACCGCTGAGGCACATTGGCCAGGGCTTCACAGGTTATTTAGAATTAGTATTTTACTACTTTAAGTGAGATGTAGAAACCGTAACACCTTATAGGTTATTTTGCCCCATTTGTTGTAGTTATCATATGTAGTACATCTACATACATTGAAAATTCCATCAGTGTTATACTTTTTTTATTTCAGCTGTCAGATATATTTTAAAGAACGTAAGAGGAGGAAAATATTTACCTAGATATTAACCATTTTTATTGTTCTTTCTTAATTCCTGACATTTCTGATGGGAAATCCAAAGTAAATTCTAATCATTCTTTCTTTATATAGGGTGCATAGTTTTCTCCAGCGGTTATCAAAATGTTTTCTTTGTCTTTAGTTTTCAACAGTTTTGTTTATTATAGGTTTGGGAATAGATTTCTTTTGAGTTTTCCCTGTTTGGAGATGGCTGAACTTCTTGAATCCGTAAGTTTATGTCTTATGCCAACTTTTGAAAGTTTTCAACAATTACTTCTTTAAATAGTTTATCTGCATCAAATATTTTTTCTTTATCGTTTCCTTCTGAGACTGTTTACTTGAGTGTTAGACCTTTAGGGTTTTTTTTTCCCCCACAGATCCTTGAAATTCTGTTCAGTTTCCCCCCCTCATTTTCACTCTTTGTTTTTCATATTTTATACTTTCCACTGATCTATCTTCAAGTTCAGTGACTTTCCCTCTGTCATCTCCATTCTGCTCTCAAGATCATCTAGTGAAATTTTTGTTTTTGAAACTGTATTTTTCAATTCTAAAATTCTCATTTGGTTCTTTTTATATATTTTTTCTTTCTCTGATGATACTTACTATCTTTCTACTCATTTAAAAAGTCTTCACTGCTTCTTGGATTATGATTTTAATAGCTGTTCTTTTCAATTGTGATAAAAAAAAACATATAACATAAAATTTACCATCTTAACCATTTTAAGGTGTACAGTTTAGTAGTGTTAACTAGATTTACATTGCTGTGCAACCAATCTTTAGAAACTTTTCATCTTGCAAAACTGAACCTCTGCCTATTGAACAATAAGTTCCCCTTTCCCCTCCCTCAGTTCTTGGCAAATATTCTACTTTCTGTTTCTATGATTTTTACTACTATAGATACCTCATATAAGTGTAATGAGACAGTATTTGTCTTCTTGTGACTAGCTCATTTCACTTAGCATAATTCTTTCAAGGATCATTGATGGACACGGGTTGCTTCTACCTCTTGGCTATCATGAAAAATGCTGCATTGAACATGGATGTACAAATATATCTTTGAGATCCTGCTTTCAGTTCTTTTTAATATATACCCAGAAGTGGATTGCTGGATTGTGTGGTAATTCTGTGTTTGACTGTGGCTGCACCATTTTATATTCCCACCAACAATGCACCAGGGTTCCAATTTCTCCACACCCTCACTAACACTTGCTATTTTCTTTCCTTTTTTTTTTTTTTTTTTACAGCGGCCATTCTAATGAGTATAAGGTGATATCTCATTGACATTTGGATTTACATTTCTCTAATGATTTGTGATGTTGAGCATATGTCCTTATGCTTGTTGGCAATTTGTTTATCTTCTTTGGAGAAATGTCTGTTCAAGTCTTTTGCCCATTTAAAAATTGGTATATTTGATTTTGTTCTTGTTTTTGTTGTATAATAGCTGTTATCAAAAACATTTGTCTCTGTAGGATACAAGGTTGACATACAAAGGTCAATCACTTTCCTATGTACCAGCAGTGAACAAGGGGAGTTTGAAATAAAAAACAATGCTATTTACATTAGCACCCACAAAAATGCAATATTTAGGTATATACCTAACAAAATATGTACAAGAGCTACATGAGGAGAACTATAAAACTCTGATGAATGAAATCAAAGATGAAATAAATAAATAGAGAGACATTCCATATTCATGGATAGGAAGACTCAATATTGTCAAGTTGTCAGTTTTTCCCAAATTCATCTATAAATTTAACACAATCCAAATCAACACACCAGCAAGTTATTCTGTGGCTATGGACAAAGTGGCTCTAAAGTTGATATGGAGAGACAAAAGACCCAGAATAACCAGGACATTATTGAAGGAGAAGCCACTCGACTTCAAGACTTATTATAAAGCTATAGTGATCAAGACAGTGTGGTATTGGCAAAAGAATAGACAAAATCAATAGAACAGAATAGAGAGCCCAGAAATAGACTCTCATAAATATGGTCAACTGATCTTTGACAAAGGAGCAAAGTCAATACAATGGAACAAAGATAGTCCTTTCAACAAATGGTGCTAGAATAACTGGATATCCACATTCAAAAAATTAGTCTAGGCACAACCTTATACAAAATTTAACTCACCCTTCACAAAAATGGATAACATACCTAAATGTAAAATGCAACACTATAAATTCCTAGAAGAGAACACAGGAGAAAACCTAGATGACCTTGGGTATGATGACTTTTTAGAACACCAAAGGCATGATCCGTGAAAGAAATAATTTATATGCTAGACATCATTAAAATTAAAAACTTATGCTCTGTGAAAGACAATGTCAAGAGAATAAGAAGCAAGTCAAAGACTGGGAGAAAAATATTTGCAAAAGACACATCTGATAAATAACGTATCCAAAATATATAAAGAGCTTTAGAACTTAACAATAAAATAACAAACAACCCAATTAAAAAATGTACCAAAGACTTTAACAGACACCTCACCAAAAATGAAAACATACTTCATATCATATGTCATCAGGGAAATGCAAATTAAAACAACGAGACGGGGAGAGTAGATGAGAGCCGCAGTTGGGAACTGAGCTCAAACTGCAACTCCCAGAGGCGCCCTGCGATGGGGAAAGGAGCAACGAATGAGGAAAGACAGCAGAACTGCGCTGCGTTGGGCATGCACAGCTGGACATACAGATATTGTTGAATTCTTGCTGCAACTTGGAGTGTTAGAGAATAATAAAGATGATGCCGGCTGGTCTCCTTTTCATATTGCTGCTTCTGCTGGCTGGGATGAGATTGTAAAAGCCCTTCTGGGAAGAGGTGCTTAAGTGAATGCTGTCATTCAAAACGGCTGTGATACCCTACATTAGGCAGCTTCCAAAAACAGGCATGAGATCCTGTCATGTTACTGGAAAGTGGGGCTAACCAGGATGCTAAGGACCATTATGAGGCTACAGCAATGCACCAGGCAGAAGCCAAGGACACTTACTTAGCCTGTGATGAGGAGAGAGTGGAAGAAGCAAAACTGCTGGTGTCCCAGGGAGCAAGTATTTACATTGAGAATAAGGAAGAAAAGACACCCCTGCAAGTGGCCAAAGGTGGTCTGAGTTTAATACTCAAGGGAATGGTGGAAGGTTAAGCAGTTTGGATTTATTCTTATTGTGTACATTTTGTGGTTGTCCCCTGTGTCCTGCAAACAAATGTATTTTGTGCACAAGATATCATCTATGAATGATGAAGTTTTTTTCACCTTTAAAGTCTTATAAACATTTTGAATATTGTTTCTGCTGAGATATTTGTTCTAAGTTTACAATTTGCTTTCCAGGCATTGAATAACTGTTGAAATTGTTCTACTATTGTTGTGTATACAGTTTATACAGAACTTTGGTTAATTTTTTTTTTTAATCCTCACCCGAGGCTATTTCTCCATTTATCTTCAGATAAAGTGGGAGGGAGCGGGAGAAAGAGAGAGAGAGAGGGAGAGAGAGAGAAATATCGATGTGAGAGAAACACATCGACTGGTTGCTTCCTACACGACCCTGACTAGGGCTGGGGACTAACTGCAGCCTTGACTGGAATCAAACCCCTGACTCCTTGGTCCGTAGGCCGATGCTCTAACTGCTGAGCCAAACTGGCCAGGCCTAAAATATTTTTATTTTTATTAAAAAAATATTTTTATTAACATTTTTAGAGAGGGAGAAGGACAGAGAGAGAAACATTGATGTGAGAGCCATTGGCTGCCTCCTGCATGCCCCCTAGTAGGGATCAAGGCCACAGCCCCAGGCATGTGCCCTGACTCGGAATAGAACCAGCAACCTTTTGGTGTGCCGGACAATGCCCAACCAACTGAACCACACAGGCCAGGGCAATAAAACAAATTAAAAAACATCACTTTGGTTTTATGGAGAATGTACTAGAGGGATCACGACTGGAGATAGGCACAATGAGTTGGAGATTATTGGAGAAATCCTAGTAAGAGAGGATAGTGGCAATGGGGTGTGAGAAGAACCGATAGGCCTGAGAAGTAATTAGGAGGTAAACTCAATGAAGTGGATATTGGAGGCTCTGGAAAATGAGATGGAGTCTCCTCTGATTTCTGTTTGGACCAACAGAATGAATGGGGGAAAAGAGTAGGCTTATGGGAGAACACAAGGTCATATTTGCATATCGGGTGTGAAGTGACTGAGCATGTTGCCCAGACTTTTGGTTATATTGGCCTGAAAATTGGGAGAGTGGTGTGGGATGGGAAGCCATCTGTGTCCATATGGTGAGTTGCCAAAGACAGTGTTCCTTCTATCTTCTGACCTTCGTTCAACATCTGTTGAGTATGTGCTATATGCAGGATGTTGGGGATACATCAGTGAATATGAAGACTGGGTTTCTGCCCTCAACCAGTTTACCTGCTACCTCTTTAGATTTGTTTTTAATCTGTAAAATGAATATAATGAGATTAGGTGCGATGAGGTGATGTGACGGCACCTGTGCCTTTTAACTTTTGTTTTTCGAGCCGGAAGAGAAGATACTTGGTTGCTTTTGCTTTTGTATCCTTTCCCAGAGGGCGCTCCTGCGCAGGCGCCCTGGACTGCCCGGGGTGGGGGGTGGGGCGGCCCAGAACCCTAGAGGTCTTCCCGAGGCCGGGACCCAGCCGGGCGGAGGGAGCGGCTGCCTCGTGACGTCATCAAGCTGCGCTGCCCGTAGGGCGGGACCTGAGCGCGACAGTGGGGCCGGCGCACCCCGACTGGCTTGGGAAACGAAAGTGAGGGAGGAGCCGGCAGCTTTGGCAACGGCAGGGCCAGGCCCGGTAGCGGCGGCGGCAGCGGTGGCCTGACACCCCCCCCTCTCCGCTCCCTGGCAGCTGGCCCTCTCCCCTCAGTGTGAGTGCCGACGCGCGGCCCGGGGGGAGCGAGCGGGCGGGAGCGGGGCGCAGCATCCTCCCCTCCACCGCCGCCTCGGCCCCCCACCCACGCGCGGCCTGACCCTCACCGCCTCCTCGCCCCTTCTCCCGTCCCTCCGCCCTTCCCCCTACCCTCCCCCCACCCCCACCCCGCTCCTCGAGCTCCCGGGAACCCGAGCCGCCGCTGACTTCGTCTCTGCGCACACGTTCACACATTCACGTTATCCTCAAATGAAAAGACTGGTCCGGGGAGTTGGGAGCTCATCTCTCCCCCTATGAATAGGGGTGGCAGTCAGTGCGAAACCGAGGCCCAGGGAGAGAAGACAGGAGAGGGGATTATGAAGCCCTTCCCTGGGGAAGCAGCAGGTAGAAGCAGGCCTTCTACTTAGAAGTTCCTGCCAGAGCACATTCCGGCCTGTGTCGGTCACTTGAGCTGGGCGCTAGCTACCTGTGCGGCCTTACCCTCTCGGGCCTAAGTTTTTTCCAGTGGAAAAATGAGAGGGTTGGATTAGATGGTTTGGAAGGCCCCAATCTAAGGTGGTTTGGAGAGGAGCGTCAGCATCTCCTGCCTTTCACACACACAACTATTTCCTCGCCTTTTCTTGCACCCACACAGCACTTTCCACATTGGGTTTTCCCTGCTTCCAGTCTCCCCCAGAGTCACTAAGAACCAGAGAGGCCTTTTTGCTTTTGTTATGGACCTCTTTTTGGTGGTGGTGGGGGGGGGATTTAAGATGGGTTTAAAATGAAGTATAGCTCAGCTTGGTCTTACTTTCTGTTTAAGTGTCTTCTGTTCTTCCTAAGGCCCCAGGATAGCCCCAACCTGTGCCTGGTTAAAGGCTGCTCCCTGGGAAGGATGAGAGTATGCATTGGGTTGACTGGCCCATCTTTGAGCTGGAGAGAAGTGAAACATGTGATTCAGGGTTTTGTGAAGTTGACAGGATCCCTGGTATCCTTGGATTTTATTCCTCTCTTGCTGCTGTGACCCATACTAATAAGCCTGTTCTTTTGCCCCTGCACCTCCCCTTCCCCGGGGATTGCAGCCCTGTTTGCTCCTGTTTTGAGTCCTTTTCCTGAGTCCTCTTATAGCCATTTGGTTGTGTATAAACCACACTATTCACTACTACTCTTACTTGCTCTTTAACTTGACCATTTGGTAAGATTTCAGGGTCTTCTTAATCTCTTTGTTCCATCTCATTTTTTTCTCATGCTTACCTCTCATGTACCTATTGGCATGGATGAAGGTGGCATGGTGCCTGCCTGTGTTCATTCTTTTTTGTGGAGGTGGGTTCCTGTTCTTAAAATTACTGCTTTTGTACTTGAGTCCTATGCTGTGGCTACATCCAGTTCCAATAACTCCCCCACTCTTTCATTTCCTCAGTCCTAAGTCAACCAGTGTTTCCATTCCTTACTCTGGTGAAAAACTTTCCCAATTTTTCATGTTTTCAAACACCTTGAAGTAAACCAAAAACCAGTATTTGTATCATATGTGATGTCTTAATTGTCTTGATAAAATAATAACAGTGATGGAACAGTCATTCTGGGACGGTCTTTTCACCTTGGAAATTATTGGTTAATATTCATTAGGTTTTTATAATAAATTTCTAGTGTACATTGTTGTTACCCATGGCCAGTGTTGCATCAAAAGTATAGACTAACAAGTCCTTAAGGCTTTAACTAAACCCCGTGGTGTGTGGAGTTGATCCATGACTTTTTGGTGTCTGACACCAGTGGCCCAGAGTACCACATTTTTCAGTGAAACCAACAGCTATTTTTGAAAACCAGAGAACTTGGCTAGCATCCTTACTGGACCTCTTTGAGGAAGAGGCTATTCAAGTGCTGGCACTGGAAGTTGTTTGGAGTTGCCAAATCCCATCCCATTTATGATTTGTACTTTAGAATCCTTACTCTGATCCTAGTGACTCTCTAACATTGAGCAGCTGATTGTTTTGTCTGGATTTATGGTTGCAGTAACAATGAAGAGGAGAAGTGATCCAGAATGCACTGCCCCTATCAAGAAACAGAAGAAAAGAGTTGCAGAGCTTGCCCTGAGCCTCAGCTCTACATCTGATGATGAACCTCCCTCCTCTGTCAATCATGCAGCAAAAGGTATGCTTGCCTGTGTGGTCTGAGGCCACTGGTCATCTGGTTATTTGAATCCCCGGAGCCTGAATTGGGCAGAATACAGTCCACTGCTCCTTGAGGAAAATTAGACAAATTCTGCAGAGATGTGTTGGCAGTAGACTCTCTTCCCAGGAATTGTGCCATTCTCCTAATAGGAGTTGGGGACTTGTTTAAAATAAAACATTGGAGTTTTTACAGACGTGCATTAGTTTTGTTGCTGGTCCTTCAGTAGGTGGCACTCTTTTGCTGCCATAAACCAGGTGGAAGTACAGGCATATCTTGGAGATACTGCGAGTTTGGAGTGAGTTGTAATCGTTTTGCTGGTAGAGGGTCTTGCCTTCAATTTGTAAAAAAACACAGCATCCGGGGAGCGCAGTAAAGCGGAGTACAATAAAGCGAGGTGTGCCTTGCGTGTCCTGTGCTCTTAATAGTTGTCAGTGATCCTGAGGCTCTTTGCTGCAGTGATCTGGCTTAATTCCCCTTTGGTTTTTGCATTGTTTTCTCAATTCCCTCAGCAGTTGTGATCAGAAATACCCAAATGAATTGGAACATCCCAGTATTCACTGTTTACATTAAGCTCAAAGGATTTGCTGATCTGGTTGAAAGTAGCATTTTGCTTTGCCTGTTTCTTAGGGTTATGGACAGTCACAGTTTACACAGATGCTTTCTGTGAGAAATTGTAAAGTGTCTAGGAGCCTGCCCTAAATACCAAGCAGTTAGCTCTCACTGGTGTCCCTCAGTGGTTAGAGCATCAGTCCTCGCATAAAAGGGTCTCAGGTTCGATTTCTGGTCAAGGGCACATACTTGAGTTGCAGGTTCGATCCTCAGCCCCAGTTTGAGGCACATTCGGGAGGCAACCAATTCATATGTCTCTCTCACATCGATGTTTCTCCCCCCCCCGCCCCCATTCCCTCCCTTCCACTTTCTCTAAAAATCAATGGAAAAAATATCCTTGGGTGAGGATTGACAAAACAAAACAAAACCAAGCAATTAGAAGTAGTTGTACTTGCATTTACTTTGACTTACTAGTTGTATTAATTTCCTCTGACTGCTGTAACAAATTACAAACTGGGTGGCTTATAACAACAGAAATTTACTCTTCACAGTTCTGGAGGTCAGAAGTCTGAAATCAAGGTGTCAGCAGGGCCATTTTCCTCCTAAGGCTCTTGAGAAGGAGGCTTTTTTGCCTCTTCTAGCTTGGTGGTTGCTGGCAGTCCTTGCTGTTCCTTGGCTTATAGCAGCATAACTCCAGTCTTGGCCTCTGTGCCCGTGTTCAAATTTCCCTCTTCTTATAAAGACATCAGTAATTGGGTTGGGGCCCACCCGAATATAGTATGACCTCATTTAATTTGATTACATCTAAAGATCTTATTTCCAAATGTCATGTTCCCAGACTGGGTGACATGACCTTTTGGGAGACACTATTTAACCAGCTGTCTTGCATTTGGGATCATCTTCAGATCACTGGTAAATTGGAATAAAATTTGGTAACAGATAGGTAACCGTTAGGGTGCTAGAAAATAAAGTTTATTCATAGTGGTAGGCTAATTGAAGGGCCCTTACTCATCAGCTGTACTGAGAAGCTGGTCCAGAGAGGAGAAGCTTGACAGGTGGTATAGCTAATGAAGCATTTGATGTGGCTGTGATTCTGGCTGGATAACAGACTTATAAACTTTTGTGTGGAGATATGTGTGCCTTTAAAGTTGTCACGGTGGCCCTGGCTGGTTTGGCCCAGCAGTTAGAGTGTTGACCCTTGGACCGAGGGGTCTCGGGTTCGATTCCCGGTCAAGGTCACGTACCTGGTTGCAGGTTTGGTCCCCGGCCCTGGTCAGGGGCAGCCAATTGATGTGTCTCTCTCTCTCCCTCCCTTCCACTCCACTCTATCTAAAAATAATAATAAAAATAAATAAAGTTGTCACAGTGAATTCTAGGGTAGATGAGAAATTCTATATGTAACTGAGGTTACTAAGTAGGAAGGTAGAAAACATATTGGATGCATTTGTTCTAGGGACTATTAAGGAAAGGGAGTTTTGGTTCTCATCTGGGATTTGAGCAGCTTGGTGAAGGTAGAGGGTCTCCTTGGGTAAGGCCCTGGGGTATTAGGAGAGAGAGGCCTACAAGAGGAAAAGGGAGTGTGGTCTGAGGGAATAAATGACACTCAGGTGGTGGTGGTATCTAGTTCCAAGCGGATCTTGGGGAACATTGCTCTCAAGTAACATCTCTTTGAAGTAAGGAGAGGACAACTTCCAGGTAGAAGAAGGTAAGTGTATATGGTTAAGGATCTCTCAAGGCAGTGGTTCTCAACCTTCCTAATGCCGCGACCCTTTAATACAGTTCCCCCAACCATAAAATTATTTTCGTTGCTACTTCATAACTGTAATTTTGCTACTGTTATGTCTTAGGCGACCCCTGTGAAAGGGTCGTTCGACCCCCAAAGGGGTCGCGACCCACAGGTTGAGAACCGCTGTCTCAAGGGAACCAGTCTGATTTAAATTTCAAGCTTTTAAAAATGTGACTGTGAATTGAGATTCTCTTCCTCCCCCTCACAGACTCCCTTTAATTGTACCAAATAGCTTTAACCTTTTCTGGAAGTAGCACCATATGACTCCGGATTGACTGTTGCTGTCGTGTGTGCAGAATGGAAATCTAGAGGTGGCCAGTACTATATATGCTTCTGGCAATAGGCCATTTGGTCCCTTTCATTTGCAGAAAATGTGGCAGGAGACAGAGGCAAGCAAACATGTCTAGATTTCCTTTGGTCAACTTATTTTATGAAGGGTCAGCTCCACAATGACACAAAACTCTGAGGGCTAGTCTAGTGTCTTTAGAAAGGTTGCTCCCTGTCTCCCCACCCTCCCCACCTCCCAATCCTATATGCTTGGCATGGAGTAAATGCTCAGTAAATATTTACTGAATAGAATTGATAGAAGGCAGCAGTAGTAGTATCTTTTTCAAGAATCTTAAAATGCTTCACCTCTTTCACTTTGCCTGCCCCTCTTCCATTGTACAGAAGATCATTTCATTAAGTACTTATATGCACTCATGTAACTTCTGTTCTGTATTGGCTCCTCTGAGGCATCCATCCCCTGGACGGTGTGCCCTGGCAGTTTACTGTCTCGCCAGAAATGACACATCCATTCAAGTCATAGCATCAAAGCAGCTGTGTTTCTTTTTGTTCCAACCACTTCTACCTGGACATACTGTTCAAATGAATGATTGAAAAATGCTCTTTAGGGAGTACAATTAGAAAAACAAAAAAACACTAGTTACTATTTCTGTCTGGTCCTTGTTTGTGCTGCTTCTGCTCGATCAATGAGATGACTCATTAATAAATCTATTTAGTTTGATCAGTTTATTTTACATTATTGACAAAGTAGCTGTATTGCCAGGTCAGAGACTGACATCATCTGACCAGAGTAAAGAAGAAAAGGGATGTTGTCATGGTCACCGTAGCAGCGTGTGATTTTTAATTTTTTTTTATTTTAAGAGTTTGAAGGCATTTTTCAAGCCTAAATAAACTCTTGGAAATTTGCTATTAAATAACACCCTTTTGAAGTAAGGAGAGACAGGTGGAGGTAATTTTGTTCTTTTTGATTGTTTCTCACCGGGAAACTGGTATAGACCCTAAGACGATTTCCTTCTCTCCTCAGCTGTGTGTCCAGGCTGGGCTTCTGGCCCTCCCACAGTGTGTTGCTTTGGAAGTTGCCAGGGTCCTTCACCAGCACCACACTGAAAGTGTCTTCCCTTTACCAGGTTTAATTCTTCCCTAAATAGGCTATTTTCCCCAAAACACCATTGCTTTCCTGTCAGTTCAGATTCATGACCTTAATCAAAAACTTCCTTTATCGGTATCTGTTTAAATTGCTCTAACGAGTTACCATTTGTCTGGCATGAAGGAGAAATTGAGTCTTTAAACAGGAACGAGTGTATTCCACAGCAATTGTTAGGCAGGATGGGATGTTTATTAAAATCCATAGTTTATTCTTCTGTATCTTTGTGCTGCTCACCTTGGCCACTAGTGGTTGGATCTGCCCCTCCTATGTGTTGTTGCTGTCATTTCTAATCTTGGCACGTTTACCCTACTGTTCTATTGTCATGTGAAACATTTTGCCAGTAGCTGGAAAACCTCTGATTCTTCTATAAAGTGAACCTTTCTTCTTTAAAATGACTTAAGAGTAATGACCTCTATCAGGTAGGGAAGAAATCTTAAATGAAAACTCTAAATAATGTTTTGGGCACTCTGGTAGGTTTTAGAAGGGGAGCTCCTGGGAGGTAAATGGGAATGCCACCCAGCTTTGGCAAGTTCTTAATGAAACTAATGATTTTAATAGACTGACCTTATTACTTCTGTTAATTTATATCCTCATTACAAGAGTGTCTGTTCAGTGTTTGCTAAATTTTTATCAGTCTTGGGAGGCTAAATCTTCTCTTTAGTTTCTGCTGCAGCCATGACAATTGTCTCCTTTTCATCTGAAAAGAGTGGCACCAAAGGCCTGGGGTAAAAATGAGTGATGGCTGTGATAGCCTGTGGACATTAGGACTGATCTGTGGAACTTTGTCTTAAATCATGTCAGGCTGAGAATTTGCTTCAAATATCACATGAAATAAAAGAGAAATAAGCTTTATCTGTTTATCCATCACACTTCTTTTTATTTATTTTTTTGTTAATCCTCATCTGAGGATATTTTTTCCATTGATTTTTCAGAGAGAGTGGAAGGGAGGGATGGAGGGGGAGGGGAGAGAGAGACATCAATTTGAGAGAGACATCAATTTGAGAGAGACACAGCTATTGGTTGCCTCGTGCACGCGCCCCAACTAGGGCTGGGGATTGAATCTGCAACCCAGGTACGTGTCCTTGACTAGAAATTGAACCCTCGACCTTTTGGTCCGATGCTTTAACCACTGAGCCACACTGACCAGGGCCCATCACACTTCTCAATATCACAAAGAAATGTGTAGTAGGATGGTATTTTAGCTTCTATCAACCTCCCGTCAACCTCACTCTCAGGACAGGGCAGATAGACATTAGGTGACACCGAGGTAAGAGGAATGGAGTGGAAAGATCTTTGTACCAGAGTCATCACTGATTTGCCTAATGAACCTTCCACCCACTTTTGGTTCTTTCTGTCATTTTGGTCCAAAAATGTTACGAAAACAAAGAAAACAAAAGATCTCTCTCTCAGATCTGAGGGTAGCAGGAACCCAGTATGCTCAGGAATGATATTCATACCATTGATGGATGTCCATCATCCTGACATCGTGACAATCCCCTAGAGCTGGTCCAAGTGCACTCTCTCCTTTGAGGCTACCAGGTTTTCCTAAACTTTTCATAGATAGACCTATGAATCCTCAGACAGCTGGTGAAAGGAATAATAACTGACTTAACATTATAGCTTCTGGTTAGTCAGGACCCGGGATCCCTGGGCTGCCCCGAAGGATACTATAGGGCCTAGCAGGGAGCTGCCCATATTCCTGGCACCACTTCTTTCTGCACTAAGTAGTACAGGTTGAAGGCATGGAGGCAGCTGAGTGAAGAGAATCTGAGTATTTGGAAGGGTGGTTCTTTAGCATGTGGGCACTCTGTTACAGAGTGACTCTCTCTCTCTTAGTGGGAGAGAATAGATGAAAGGCCCAAGCTCAGTCTTCAGCTGTTCAGGAGGTCTTTTCCCTCAGATCTGCTATCCTCTGAAGATTTCTCTGGAAAGGAACTAAACTCTTTCCAGGGCTTGGAATGGTACTTTATTTCTCTATAGTTCTATTATTATTTCTAACCCTAATTTTCAAATGAATATATTCTTATTTCTCCCATAGAAAAGCAGAGAAGTACAAAACAAAATAAATATCACTTCACTTCTCAGTTTCCATGGTTACTCATTGTTAATGTTCTGGATCTTTCCTTCTGAGTGGCACTCTGGCACTTTGTGATGTGTGCTGCATTGGTCCATGTTAGCAAGTTGGCTCCTGCCCTGGCTGGGTGGCTCAGTTGGTTGGAGTGTCGTCCCATACACCAAAAGGTGGTGGGTTTGATTTCTGGTCAGGGCACATGGTTTCGGGTTCTTTCCCTGGTCGAGGTGCATACGGGAAGCAACTGATCGATGTTTCTCTCTCTCTTCTCTCTCCCCCTCCCTCTCTCCCTCTCTCCCTCTTCCTCCCTAAAATCAATAAAAAAGCAAAAACAAGTTGGTTCCTTATTAAGGGACTTGGATAGCCACCTTAAGGGGAAGTGGCAGATTTGATGCCTCTCATACAGAAATGTTCTCAACCAAAATTCCTCCTTGCTAACTGCTTAGGAGCCAGGATTTTGGTTTTAAGTTTAATTTGATTTTTTAAAATATGTGCACCTGCCCTTTCTTTCTTTCTTTCTTTCTTTCTTTCTTTCTTTCTTTCTTTCTTTCTTTCTTTCTTTCTTTCATTCAAAAAAATTTTTTTCCCTTTATTGATTTTAGAGAGAGAGGAAGTGAGAGGGAGAGAGAGACAGAAACATCAACGAGAGAGAACGTCGATTGGCCGCCTCCTGCACGCCCCCCACTGAGGACCAGGCCTACAACCTGGGCATGTGTCCTGACCAGGAATTGAACCGGCAACCTCCTGGTGCATGGGTCCACACTCAACTGCTGAGCCACACTGGCCGAACTGCCTTTTCTTTCTTTTGCAAAACATTATGTCCTTTAAAAATGTATATTTATCTTAGCTATTAGATTTTTAAGCTTTCTTAGGGTAGGATTGTCACTTTTTTATAGTACCTCATTGTGTATAGCATGGACCTTTTATAGAACAGGTCCTGAACCAAAGTTGTTGTCTGATCTATTAAACAGTATCAATATTTTGGACTTTGGTGGATCTGACACTCTATATTTCAGCCTACTGGGGTGGTAGTGATGAGGTGGGACTACTAAATGACATAGTCTAAGAGGATCCAGTTCTCTTTTAGGATCTAGATATTCCATCGTCATGTTCAAACTTTTTGTTAGTGTTAGTGTTTTATCTTTAAAAAATGTTTTTAAAGACATCATTATTTTTTTTTAGAGCAGTTTAAGATTCACAGCAAAATTCAGAAGAAAGTACAAAACTATCTCCTACACTCCTGCCCCTACACATGCATAGCCTTCCCCATTATCAACAAGGAACATCTGTCACAATTAATGAGCCTACATTGACACATCATTCACTCAGAGCCCATAGTTTACATGAGGGTTCCCTCTTGGTGCTGTGTACTCTATGGGTTTGAACAAATGTAATGACATGTATCCTTATGCTTCTGAGGGCTGAATGCTTTACGGTACTAGTACTT
The DNA here is from genome assembly GCA_030848825.1 of Tadarida brasiliensis. NCBI lineage: Eukaryota > Metazoa > Chordata > Mammalia > Chiroptera > Molossidae > Tadarida > Tadarida brasiliensis. The sequence goes on from CM061262.1 coordinate 11,055,710, forward strand.
GGATTACTTATATGAGGTGGTGTAAAAGAAAATAACTTTAAAAAATTTATTGATTGATTTTTTTAGACAGAGAAAGGAAGGGAGAGAGAGAGATTTGTTGTTCCACTTATTTATGCACTCATTGGTTGATTTTTGTATGTGCCCTGACCAGGGATCAAACCTGCAATTTTGGCATATTGGGATGATGCACTAACCAACTGAGCTACTTGGCCAGGGAAAGAGGAAATAGCTTTTTCTAAAAATATTTATTTATTTATCCTCGCCCGAGGACATTTTTGCACTTATCTGCAGATAGAACTGGAGGGAGAGAGAGAAACATCGATGTAAGAGAGACACATCGACTGGTTGCCACCCACATGACCCCAACCGGGGCCGGGGACAAACTGCAACTGAGGTACGTGCCCTTAGCGGGAACTGAACCCGGGCCTCTCTGGTCTGCAGGCTGACAGTCTAACCGCTGAGCCAAACTGACCAGAGCAGGAAATAGCTGTTTTAAAAAAAAAATTTTTTTTTCTTTTTTGATTTTAGAGAGAGTGGAAGGGAGAGGGAGAGAGAGATAGAAACATCGATGAGAGAGAACACCAATTGGCTTCCTCCTGCATGCCCCCCACTGGGGATCGGGCCCACAACCTGAGCATGTGCCCTGACTGGGAATCGAACTGGTGACCTCTTGGTGCATGGGTTGACGCTCAACCACTAAGCCATAGTGGCTGGACAAGAGGAAATATCATAAGGAGCTGTATACTCAGTAGGTGCTTAGCAAAGGTGGTAGCTGGATGAGAGTTGCTTAAATTCCCTACAGTGAGGACTTAATTTCTGTTAAGTAGAAAGCCTCAGTCCAGGTATGGGAGATAGAAAGTTGACTGTGACACAGCTCCTGATCTTCAGGAGTGACTCTGTCTGAGTAACTGGCTCTCATGCAATATGATGAGTCTGTGCTGATGGTGTGAATACTGGTGCTGCTGGAGCACAGTGGAAGGGAGAATCAGGCCTCGGGCGCTGGGGAAGGCTTCGTTCTTCTCTCAACCCTTAGCAAGTTTGTGTTCTCCTGGGGAAATGGATGGATCAGTACACAGGAGTTAGGATGCCACGCTCATGCATATGGTCTCACTTGTCTGTTATTCATTTGACGATGTGTCTGGGTGATCTATCCATTCCAATACATAGAGCAAAAGTTCCCCAATTTTGGGGGGTCTTGGACCCTTAGTGCCACCCTGACTTTTTTCACCATGCTTCTAGGCCAAAAGAAATACCTAATAGTTCAGTTTATTAAGTATTTAGGTCTAAGTAATAAGCATTTATAGCCTTATAACTAATAGATATTTGAAAGAATAATACACATAAATTGAAAAACTATTTTATTCTTAAATAAGCACAATAACTTATTTATTTATTTATTTTTTATCCTCACCCGAGGACATTTTTTGCATTTATCTTGAGGAAGAGGGAGAGAGAGAGAGAGAGAGAAACATCGACGTGAGAGAGACACATCAAGTGGTTGCCACCCACACGACCCCAACCAGGGCCGGGGACAAATTGCAACCGAGGTACATGCCCCTAACAGAAACTGAACCCGGGCCTCTCTGGTCCGCGGGCCGACGCTCTAACCGCTGAGCCAAACTGGCCAGGGCCACAATAACTTATTAAAGAGCTATGTCTACTGTTGAGCACTATATAACTTCTTAGACCTTGGGTTCAGATTGGATACCACCACCCTAATTTCCTGTTTGGCATTTCTCCTTGCTTGCAGTTTATACCATTTTCAATGGGAATGCGCAGAAATTTAACCAAATATTTTAGATGTAGTCTATTTCCAAATTGGGATGGGTTTGCCAGAGAAACTATCTGAGTAAAATTACATTGGATTGAAATAGCTTTCAAGTTAAGAGATCATATATCTATAAAAGAGGGAAAGAGCCAGTCACAGTGAATAGCTAGACTGTGGATCATCCTGCTTTTGGCCAGGAGACCTGTAACCACCACTCTGACGGCTGCTAAGGTGGGTCTTATTTGGAGTCCTTTGACAACAAGGTTGTTTACAGTGAAACAATGGCTTAGCTCACCTAGGCCACCAGCTCCCCCCAGCAGCTCCTCTCCTCTCCACCTTAGTTGGTGCTGCTGCCTGAGCACTTCCCTCTTCCCTGTCCATCCTCTCTTTCTTCCTCTTCCTTCTGTTTTTCCTTCCTTCCCTTCATTCCCCTCTCCCTTCTTTTCTCCCTTGCTCTTCCTCTGTGAGCCAGCTCTTCTCTCGGGCTGTGCTATAGGATCCACCCTCTTACCTATAAATTTAAAGGACTGCGAAAACAAAGGAAATTAGGAGATTAGACAATCAGAAACTGTTCGTCTGACCATTATATCTTCAATAAATACATTTTATATTTAGCAATGTCCTTTTTGTTTTTGTTTTGGTTAATCCTCACCTGAGGATATTTTTTCCATTGATTTTTAGATAGAGTGGAAGAGAGGGAGGGAGGGGGAGAGAGAGAGAGAGAGAGAGAGAGAGAGAGAGAGAGAGAGAGAGAGAGAGAGAAACATCAATGTTATTAGTGTGAGAGAGAAACATTGGTTGCCTCCTGCAGGACCCCAACTGGAGCTGGGGATCGAACCCATGACCCTTTGGTCTGCAGGCTAGAACTCTATAACTGCTGAGCCAAACAGGCCAGGGCAGCAATGACCTTTAAATACATTATTTCATCTTGTGAGGAAGGTATTACCATCCTAGTTTATAGGGGAAGAAATTGAAAAGATGGGAAAGGAAAACATTTTTGAGTTCCCATTATATGTCAAGTACCATTATGAACTTGTAATGACTTGTCCAAGATTACCTAGTTAGTAAGAGGTAGAGAATACATTTGACCCTCGGTCATTTAATGAACTTTATGTGTGCAATGCATATATTAAACAATAGTTGAGTAAATGAAATTGGACTTCTAGAGGTTATTTTGTGCCACTCACCTAAATATTTTCCTTTTTTTCTTTTCTAGTATCTACCACAAGCCTCAGTGGGTCTGACAGTGAGACTGAGGGGAAGCAACGCAGCTCTGACTCTTTTGATGATGCATTCAATGCAGACTCTCTTGTGGAGGGAACTTCCTCCCGCTATTCCATGTATAACAGCGTCTCCCAGAAGCTTATGGTATGTCAGCACTTGGGTTGGGTTTCTAAAGCTCCACCAGCAGAGTGAGAGAAGGGAATTGGTATTGATTGGTATGAAAAGAAGAAATGCTGGGGTGTGAGATTTTCCTTTGTTTTTCAGCTGATATTTAGTAGAGTGTGGCCCCCTTCTCGGTAGAAGTATCAATCACATTGGAGTCATCCATGGGAAGTGGCTGCTCAGGCCTGCTTCTCCTGTCCCATCCAGAGCTTGATCTCCCTTTGGTCTTCTGAGTAATGAATTCTTATTATGAGCACGAGTGAACATACTTCCCTACATGTAGATGTGTCTTGATGGGTAAAGAGGCTTCATGCTATGAATTTTTGCTCTAGTGAATGATCTCAAAAGAAATGACTAAAATCCTGCGCACTCCCAGGTACCTAAAGTAAATGGGAGTAGTATAGTCTTCTGTATTGCTTCCAAAAGATGACCTCGTTCTCCTTCCCAGCTTCCATACACCACTGAAGGTGAATAGGAAGACCTGCTTACTTTCTTCATCAAACTTGAGTGTATGTGCAAAGGTTAGAGAAACCCAAGTTTGCCTTCCGACTAAGTTCAGGAATATTATAGGTGACTCCTTCATATTATGTTGGATTCATTTAAGAATGAGAACCACTTCTGAAGCCATAGTCTGGATTCTAGTTTTGGTGCCATAAACTTTGGGGAAGTAGAAGATAGGGAGGTTTGTGATTGAGCCTCTAACCTGGGGAAAGACTTGTTGCTACTGTAGGAATTCCATCCAGCTCTTGAGCTGGTAATGCCCCTTCCTGAGGGAATACAGACTCTCTAGGGGGAATCAAATCTTCTTAGGATGGGAGTTCTCCTATTAGACAAGGCTCTTTGGGGTTTGGGATTTAGATCTCTGGTTTTTGGGGTATGTAAGTGGGCCTAGTGACTCTAGAGTTCAGTATGAGTTTATAGACAGTTGTGACATTTAAAAAAATGATTCTGTCCAGGATCTTATAGTAACTCTCATACCTCAGTTTCACATGAAGGGATTTTTCAGTTAATCTCCTGATTTGGGCTCCTATAGGCTCATTGTCCTTGCCTAGTAAAGTTCTTTGACTAGCTGAGGGTAAGGCAGAGAAGTAGCTGTTTGAAGTGGTTCCATTATTTTTTTCTTTTTTGCCTTTTTAAAAAATTGTTGACAGAATTATAGATGTTCCCCATTCTTCCCTCTTTGCCCCCCGTCCACTCCACTCCCACCCAACCCCAGGCCTTCATTACTTTATTGTCTATGTCCATGGGCCATGCATATATGCATATATGTTCTTTGGTTAGTCTTTTCCTGTCCACCCCCCACACCCCTCCCCTCTGAGATCTGTCAGTTTGTTCCATGTATCCATGTCTCTGGACCTATTTTGATCATCAGTTTAATTTGGTCATTAGATTCCACATATAAATGAGATCATGTGATATTTGTCTTTCTCTGACTGGCTTATTTCACTTAGCGTAATATCTCCAGGTTGATCCATGCTGTCACAAAGGGTAAGAGATCCTTTTTTATTACAGTTGCATAGTATTCCATTGTATTAATGTACTACAGCTTTTTTATCCATTTATCTACTGATCGACACGTGGGCTGTTTCCAGATCTTAGCTATTATAAATAACGCTGCTATGAACATAAGGGTGCATATATTCTTTCTGATTGTTGTTTCGGGATTCTTGGGACATATTGACATATCCCAGACGTGGGATCACTGGGTCAAATGGCAGTTCCGTTTTTAATTTTTTGAGGACCCTCCATACTGTTTTCCACAGTAGCTGCACCAGTCTGCATTCCCACCAGCAGCGTACTAAGGTTCCTTTTTCTCCATATCCTCGCCAGTACTTGTTGTTGATTTATTGATGATAGTCATTCTGGCAGGTGTGAGTTGATATACCTCATTGTAGTTTTATTTATTTATTAAAAAATTTTTTTTCCTTTATTGGTTTTAGAGAGAGAGGAAGTGAGAGGGAGAGAGAAAGAAACATCAGTGAGAGAGAACATCGATTGGCCGCCTCCTGCATGCCCCACACTGGGGATTGGGTCCACAGCCTGGGCATGTGTCCTGACCGGGAATCGAACTGGCGACCTGTTGGTGCATGGGTCGACGCTCAACCACTGAGCCACACCAGCTGGACTCATTGTAATTTTAATTTGCATGTCTCTGATGATTAGTGATGAGCATTTTTTATATGTTTATTGGCTGTCTGTATGTCCTCTCTAAAGAAGTGTCTATTCAAATCCAGTTTTTTAATTGGATTGTTTGTTTTTCTGGGGTTGAGTTGTATAAGTTATTTATATGTTTTGGAAATTAACCCTTATCAGATATATAATTGGTGAATATGTTCTCCCATATAGTGGGTTCCCTTTTCATTTTCTTGGTGGTTTTTTTGCTGAGCAGAAATTTTTTAGTTTGATACAGTCCCATTTGTTTATTTTTTCCATTGTTTCTCTTGCCCTAGAAGATATATCAGTGAAAATTCTGCTATGTGAGATATCTGGAATTTTACTGTCTATATTTTCGTCTTAAGATTTTTATGGTTTTGTGACTTACCTTTAAGTCTTTTATTCCATTTTGAGTTTATTCTTGTGTATGGTGTAAGTTGGTGGTTTAGTTTCATTTTTAAAAGTGTACCTGTCCAGTTTTCCTACACCATTTATTAAAGAGACAGTCTTTACTCCACTGTATGCTCTTGCCTCCTTTGTCAAATATCAATTGATCATAAAGGCGTGGGTTGATTTCTGGGGTCTCTGTTCTGTTCCATTCATCTATATGCCTGTTCTTGCTCCAGTACCAGGTTGTTTTGATTACGGTGGCTTTGTAGCATAGTTTGATACCTGGTATTGTGATCCCTCCAACTTTGTTTTTCTTTTTTTTAATCCTCACCTGAGGATATTTTTCTGTTTATCTTCAGATAGAGTGGGAGGGAGAGAGAGGGAGAGAAAGGGAGAGAGAGAGAAATATTGATGTGAGAGGGACACATCGACTGGTTGCCTCTTGCATGACCCCAGCCAGGGCCTGGGATGAACTGCAACTGAGGTGCGTGCCCTTGGCTGGAATCGAACCCGTGACTCATTGGTCTGCGGGCTGACACTCTACCACTGAGCCAAATGGGCCAGGGCCCAACTTTGTTTTTCTTAAGATTACTAAGGCTATTCAGGGTCTGTTTTGGTTCCATACAAATTTTTGGAATATTTGTTCTAGATCTGTGAAATATGCCATTGGTGTTTTAATAGTGATTGCATTGAATCTATAGATTGCTTTGGTTAGTATAGACATTTTAATGATGTTAATTCTTCCAGTCCATAAACATGACTTATGCTACCAGTTGTCTATATATTCCTCTATTTCTATTTTTAATGTTCTGTAGTTTTCCGAGTACAGGTCTTTTTACCTCCTTGGTTAAGTTTATTCCTAGGTCTCTTATTTTTTTTGCAATGATAAATGGGATTATTATTATTTTCATTATTGATGTATAAGAATTCCATCAAGCCCTGGCTGGTTTGACCAGCGGTAGAGTGTCGGCCCGGGGACCAATGAGTTGTGGGTTCGATTGTGGCCAAGGGCACGTACCTTGGTCGTGGTTCGTCCCTGGCCCTGGTTGAGGTTGTGCGGGAGGCAACCAGTCGATGTGTCCCTCTCACATCGATATTTCTCTCTCTCTCCGTTTCTTTCCTTCCCACTCTGTCTGAAAATAAACAGAAAAATATCCTCAGGTGAGGATTAAAAAAAAAGAATGCCATCAATTTTTGGATATTAATTTTGTATCCTGCTACTTTGCCAAATTCATTTATTAATTAATAGTTTTTTGGTGGAATATTTAGGGTTCTCTATATATAGCTCATGTCATCTGTGAATAATGACAGTTTGGATGCCATTTATTTTTTTCTTGTCTGATCTCTGTGGCTAGGACTTCCAGTACTATGTTGAATAAGAGTGGTGAAAGCGGACATCCCTGTCTTGTTCCTGATCTTAAGGGAAATGCTTTTAGGTTTTTCCCATTGAGTATGAAGTTGGCTATAGGTTTGTCATATATAGCCTTTATTATGTTGAGGTATAATCCCTTTATTCCTACTTTGCTGAGAGTTTTTATCATAAATTGGTGCTGGCTTTTGTTGAATGCTTTTTCTGTGTCTCTTGATATGATCACATGATTTTTGTCTTTCATTTTGTTTATGTGATGTATCACATTTATTGATTTGTGAATATTGTACCAACCTTGCATCCCCAGAACAAATCTCACTTGGTCATGGTGTATGATCTTTTAAAAAATTTTTTTTTATTCCTCACCCGAGGATACTTTTCTATTTATCATCAGATAGAGTGGGAGGGAGGGAGAGAGAGACAGAGAGAAACATTGATGTGATAGAGCCACATTAACTGGTTGCATGACCTGACCAGGGCTGGGGATGAACCGCAACCAAAGTACGTGCCCCTGACCAGAATCGAACCTGAGACTCATTGGTCTGTGGGCCGATGCTCTAACCGCTGAGCCATACCGGCCAGGGCGTGTATGATCTTTTTTAAAAATAATTTTCTTTATTGATTTTATTTATTTATTTCGTTTATTGACTTTAGAGAGAGAGGAAGGGAGGGAGAGAGAGAGATAGAAACATTGATGAGAGAGAACATTGATTGGCTGCCTCCTGCATGTGGGGGCACTGGGGATTTGGCCCACAACCTGGACATGCGCCCCGACTGGGAATTGAACAGGCGACCTCCTAGTGCATGGGTTGACGCTCAACCACTGAGCCACACCAGCTGTGCTATATGATCTTTTTAATGTATTGCTGGATCTATTTGCTAATACATGTATTTTTAAATGTGTTTTCATTTATTTTTTTTTAGAGAGAGAGAGGAAGGGAGAGAGAGATAGGGACATTGATGTGAGAGAGAAGCATCTATTGGCTGCCTCCTGCATGCCCCCTACTAGGGATTGGGCCCACAACCTGGGCATGTGCGCTGACTGGAAATTGAACAGGGACCTCTCAGTCTATGGGACGATGCTTAATCCACTGAGCCACACCAGACTCAGTGCTAATATTTGCTAATATTTTGTTGAGGATTTTAGTATCTATATTCATCAGGGATATTGACCTATAGTTTTCTTTCTTTGTAGTGTCTTCATCTGGTTTTGGAATTAGGATAATGCTGGCCTTGTAAAAAGAACTTGGAAGTCTTCCTTCCTCTTGACTCTTTTTGTAATAGTTTGAGGAGGATAGGTGTGTGTTCTTTGAATGTTTGGTAAAACTTGCCTGTGAAGCCATTCAATCCAGGACTTTTGTTTGCTGGAAGTTTTTTGTTTTGTTTGTTTTTTAAAATCCTTACCGGAGGATACTTTTCCATTTATCTTTGGACAGAATGAGAGGGAGGGAGAGAGGGAGACAGAGAGAGAGAGAGAGAGAGAGAAACATCTTCGTGAGAGACATCAATTGGTTGCCTCCCGGACAACCCTGACTGGGGCTGGGGACCCAACTGCAACCAAGGTACGCGCCCTTGACCTGAACTGAACTTGCGACTCTTTGGTCCATGGGTGGATGCTCTAACCACTGAGCAAAACCGGCCAGGGCTGTTTTTTTTTTAAATCCTCACCTAAGGCTATTTTTTTCCAGTGATTTTTAGAGAGTGTAAAGGAGGGAGGGAGAGACAGAGAGAAAAAGAAACATCGATGTGAGAGAAACACATTGATTTGTTGCCTCCTGCACGTGCCCTGACTGGGGCTGGGGATTGAACCTGTAACCCAGGTATGTGCCCTTGACTGGGAATTGAACCCATGACCCTTTGGTGTGTGGGCTGATGCTCTAACCACTGAGCAACACCAGCCAGGTCTGCTGGGAGTTTTTTTTATTACTGCTTCAATTTCATTAGTTGTTACTTGTCTATTCAGGTTTTCCAAGTCTTTCTGATTGAGTTTTGGAAGATTGTATGTTTGTAGGAATTTGTCCATTTCACCCAGGTTGTCCAATTTATTGACATATAGTTGTTCATAGTATTTTTTTTATAATTGTTTGTATTTCTGTGATGTCAGTTGTTACTTCGCCATTTTCATTTCTGGTTTTATTTATTTGAGTCCTCTCTCTTTGCTTCTTGATGAGTCTGGCTAAAGGTTCATCAGTCTTGTTTTTAAAATTTTTTTTTTAGAGAAAAATCGATGTGAGAGAGAAACATCTATCGGGTGCCTCCTGCATACCCCCTTCTGGGGATTGAGCCCGCAACCTGGGCATGTGCCCTGACTGGGAATCATACTGGGATCTCTAGTCCATGGGATGATTCTCCATCCACTGAGCCACACCGGCCGGGCTTATCAATCTTGTTTATGTTTTCAAAGAACTAGCTCTTGGTTTCATTGATCTTTTTTGTTTGTTTGTTTGTTTCTATATCATTTATTTCTGCTCTGCTCTTTATTTTCTTCCTTCTACTTAATCGGGCTTTTCTTGTTGTTCTTTTTCCAATTCTTTTGGTTGTATGGTTAGATTGTTTGAGATTTTTCTTGTTTCTTGAGGTAGGCCTGTAATGCTATGAACTTCCCTCTTAGGACTGATTGCACTGTGTCCCATAGATGTTGGGTTGTTGTGTGTTCATTTTCATTTGTTTCCAGGAAGTTTTTGATTTGTTCGTTGATCTCATTGGTAACCCATTCATTGTTTAATAACATGCTATTTAGCCTCCATGTGTTTGAATGTTTTTGAGGTTTTTTGTTTTTTATTGTAGCTGATTTCTAGTTTCATTGTCATTGTGATCCAAGAAGATACTTGATATGATTTCAGTCTTCTTGAACTTGTTAAGATTTATTTTGTGTCCTAACATGTGGTCTGACTTTGAGAATGATCCATGTGCACTTGAGAAGAATGTATATTCTGCTGTTTTGGAATGAAATGTTCTATATCAATTAAATCCATCTGATCTAGTGTGTCATTTAAGGTCACTGTTTCCTTGTTAATTTTTTTTGTCTGGAAGTTCTATCCAGTGATGATAGTGGGGTGTTAAAGTCCCCTACTATGACTGTATTGCTGTCAATCTCTCCCTTAAAGTCCTCCAAGAACTTTTAAATATATTTAGGTGCTCCTATATTGGGTGTATATATGCTTACCAGAATTATATCCTCTTGTTGGATTGATCCTTTTATTATTATGTAGTGACCTTCTCTGTGTCTTGGAAAATTTTGTTTTTGGCATTGAAAAATGTTTTTCATCTTTTTACTTTCATCCTTTGTGAGTCTTTTGTTGAGGTGGACTTTTTGTAGACAGCATATATATGGGTCATGTTTTTTTATCCATTCAGCTACCTTATGTCTTTTGATTGGAGCATTTAATCCATTTACATTTAAGGTTATTATTGATAGTTACTTATTTATTACCATTTTAATTCTTTTTTTTTTTTTATTCCTCACTCGAGGATATTTTTCTACTTATTATCAGATAGAGTGGGAGGGAGGAAGGGAGGAGGAGAGAGAGAGAGAGAGAAACATTGATGTGATAGAGCCACATTGACTGATTGCCAACCGCACAGCCCCACCACAGCTGGGGATAAACCGCAACCGAGGTATGTGCCCTTGACCGTAATTGAACCCGCGACTCATTGGTCCGCAGGCTGACGCTTTAACTGCCGAGCCAAACTGGCCAGGGCTACTGTTTTAATTCTTTAGGCCTATGTTCCCCTCTCTCTCTGTTTCTTCTTTTTATAGCAGTCCCTTTAACATTTCTTGCAGTACTGGTTTGGTGGTAATAAAGTCCTTTAGCCTTTTTTTTTGATCTGGGAAGTTCCTTATTTCACCTTTAATTTTGAATGATAGCCTTGCTGGATAGAGTAGTCTTGGTTTCAGATCCTTGCTTTTCATTACTTTGAATACTTCATGCCATTCCCTTCTGGCCTGTAGTGTTTCTGTTGAGAAGTCGGCTGACAGCCTTATGGGAGCTCCCTTGTAGATGACTGTTTCTGTCTTGCTACTCTTAAGATTCTCTCTTTGTCTTTTATATTTTCCATTTTAGTTATGATGTATTTTGATACATCATAATTAAATCTCTTTGTGTTCATCTTGATTGGGACTCTGTGCTTCCTGAACCTGTGTGACTTTTTCCTTCACTAGGTTAGGGAAGTTTTCTGTCATTATTTCTTCAGACCAGGTTCACTATCCTTTATTGACTTTCTTCTCCCTCTGGTACCCCTGTGATATGAATGTTGTTATGTTTCATGTTGTCCCAAAGTTTCCTTAAACTATCCTCTTGCTTTTTAATTACTTTTTTCCCTTTGCTGTCCTGATTGATTTTTTTCTACCTCATCGAATTTACCAATTCGATGCTCTGCTTCCTCTGATGTACTGTTTATTCCTTCTAGTATGTTCTTTATTTCAGCTATGTCATTCTTCATTTTTGACTGGTTATTTTTCATGGTTTCCATGTCCTTTATCATGCTGTTGAGTATTCTTTTTTTTTTTTTAATCCTTACCTGAGGGTATATTTTTATTGATTTTAGAAGGAGAGAAAGGGAGAGGGAGAGAGTTAAAGAGAAACATTGATCAGATTGAACCCACAACCTGGGTATGTTTCTCCGACCAGGAATTGAACCCATGACCTTTCAGTGTAGGGGACAATGCTCCAACCAACTGAGCCACACCAGCCAGGGCAGTTGAGCATTCTTAAAACCATTACTTTGAACTCTGTTTCTGATAACTTGTTTGCCTCCATTTCATTTAGCTCTTTCTGGATATTCCTCCTGTTCTTTTGTTTCGGGCCTGTTTCTTTGTTTCCCCAGTTTTGCTGCTTCTTTATGTTTGTTTCTGTGTATTGAATAGGCCTGCTATGACTCTCAGTCTTGGTGGGATGGTCTTTTCTAGTGGATGTCATGTGGGACCCAGTGGTGTAGTCTCCTTAATCTTCTGAGCTGGGTGCTGTAGGAATGTCCCTTGTGTGGGTTGTGTGGGCCCTCCTATTGTATTTGGGTTTTGATTGCTGTTGACCCCTTTGTGGGTGTCCTCAGCCCTCGGGCTTGCTGACTGTGAGGCTCAACCTTAACCACATTGTCCCAACTGTTATACAGGTGCTGACAGAACAAAACAAGACCAAAACTGAAAACTTCTAAACAACTATTCCTTTTAGCAAGAATCTGAAGTGGTTCTGTTTTAAATTATGTTCTCTTTATCAACTCTGCTGTAGATCTCCTTCTCACTTAATCAGACACATTAGCTGGAAGGGTAGTTGTGCAAATGTCCGATGACATTCATTAGGTACTCTTGGTACTTTTAATTACACCTGTGAGATCCCTTCTTATTTATCCAACTTCTGTCTGCCCTAGACTTTCGCTTCCAGAATAGACAGCCACTGGTCCCACAGTTCTACAGTTATTTATTTATGCTTTTTTTCTTTATTAGGCTAGAAGGGAAACTTTAGGCCTTTTTTATTTTCCTTAGGGTTTAGCACAATGTCTGGCACATGATAGGGCCTAAATAAATGTCTTTTTATATAATTCTCCATTTTATCTGTTTATTTTTATAAATGCACCATTATTTCTTTCTTTCAGGCCAAGATGGGCTTCAAGGAAGGTGAAGGATTGGGTAAATACAACCAGGGTCGGAAGGACATCGTTGAGGCCTCTAATCAGAAAGGTCGAAGAGGCTTGGGTTTCACATTGCAAGGCTTTGACCAGGAGTTGAATGTGGATTGGCGAGACGAGCCAGAGGTAACTGGTGTGGGGGGGAGGAGTCAGGAAAGCCACTTATGTTTTTGGGTACATGCCTTGGATAAGTCATCATATTGACAAACTAGAAGCCTCCAGAGACAGTATGATCAGGGTGGTTAGTGGGGGTTGAACTAGTTTCTTACATGGAAGATTCTGGCAATGTCCAGAATGAAAACACAACTCAGGGAGGGGGAACTGATAGGATGTGGATTTGCTTCCTGTTGCTTCATGTATAGGACTAAGACCATTGAGTTGAAGATGCTGGAAGGCAGAGTTTGCCTCCACAAAGAACTTCCATAGATACATTTTTCCACTAGTGACTGAGATACCTTGCAAGGCAGTGAGTTTCCTCTGCTGAAAGGATCCAAGTGGCTAAATGGGGACCCACTCTCCCATTGTATGAGTGACTGGATTAGGTGCCTTCTAAGGTCCTTGCACCTCCATAGGTTTATGGCATCCTGGTTCTAAACAGGTGTTTGTTTATGCCATATGGCTTTTTTATTGTGGGTTTAGTCCACTTACCTACTTGGGTACCAGTTTGTTTGAACCCAGAATACCAAATGAGACTCTTACTCCTTTTCATGGCACAGATAATGTTGAGATTTTATTTTTATTCATTTATATATGCCCTGCCTTATTCCACGAAGGATTTGAAGTAGGTATAATAAAAGCCCCTAAAAATAATGATGAAATATTACTATTATGGGGATGAAACTGGAGAAAATAGAAAACAAATGTCTAGTCTTCTACATAGTTGCTGTAATTTAGCTTCAGATGTAGCTCTGAACTCTGGAAAATTGTTATTTTATTTGTCTCTCTGATGTTTCAGTTCAGGAAAAACTCCCATGAACCTGTGCATGATAAAAGCCTAATAAGGCTTCAGAGTAGGAAGCTGACAAGCCAAGAGCTAATGGGTTCTGGGGTGGTCCTGCTGTGTTGCTTCATAGTTGTGAGGAGATGAGACCAGCAGAATAGCAGATGAGACAGTGAAGAATAGGGTAAATATTTGTAATTGGGTGCTAGATGTAGGTTTTTACCTCAGAAATGCTGGTGCTTTCTGTGTCCTCATTTGTGTGAAAACAAGAAGTCCCTATCCTCTCAGTGGGCAGAATTAGAACTAACTTTGCTAAACTTGAAATACGAAATTTGCCCGTAAAATCTCTGCTTTTAATGGAGATAAGCTATTGAAATTCCTTTTTGAGGCAAGGCTGTCCTAATTACCATCTATCATAATTCAGTGTTTTCTCTTATGAAAGATGCCTTATCTTTTTTGGTTAAGAGTTTGGCCTAACTATTAAATGGTGGCCACTCTCTTAAGGTAGATGAATCTGGGTGGCCTGAGGTGAATATCCCATTCCTGGAGTCTCTACTGGGAAAGTGCTCAGTGACTTCTGTAGCCCAGGAATGGAGAGTGCAAGGTTAGAATCTTTGGACAAAGTCCACTTTGCAGGTAGCCTTATATTTAGACTTCCATGGGGAGATTGTCTGCTTTTTTTCTCCAAAGTGGTATCCAAAGTGTATATGAGCTTCTTTTTTTTTCTTTTCTTAAAGAGTTTATAATATAAATCACAGCCATTTATGCTTAAAAGGTGATGGATTTGACCAAGGGGAGAAGCCATGATTCCCTGCCAGATTCATTGACAAAAGGCTTCAGTAGTTTTTCTTTTAAACTTTTTCTGTTGATAGTGGTTCACTTGCCCTTGAGACCTTGCACTGTGATCTGTTTTATGCCTTTCAGAGCATGTAATACTACCTTTAGCCACATTGCTTTAGTTTGCAATGGCGAGTCTCTTCTCCACACTTGCTCAGGAGGGAATGTGTAAAGCTACTCTGCAGGTTAACCACCTGTTTAGGTTTCATAATCCATGTCTCTAGCCCAGTGAACTTAGCCTTGGCTGCACATTAGAATCATTTGGGGACTTCTAAAAACGTACTTATGCCCAGTCCCCACCTCAGACTAACAGAATCATATACTCTGAGGGCAGGGCCCAGGCATCAAGTACTTTTTTAAAAGGACTGCAGATGCTCTTAATGTATAGCCAGGATGAAAACCACTGTTTTAGCTTGATAAGGACTGTAATTGAAAAATTAAGAGGAAGCAGTACATTAGAGATGCCAGTTTTTGCCCTATCTTAGAATGGGTAGGTGAGGAATCCTGTTCATTTTGTGACTAACACTTTGAAAGGCATCAGGAGGTGAGACTCATTGTTTTGTGTCTCCCTGATGTAATTACCTTGTCACACACATATCCTATCCCCACTTCTCTGTATCCTCACTGCCTCTTGGGTCAAGGACGCTGCATTCTGAGCACATAGTCCATAGTAGGTATTCATCAAAAATATTGGAACAAATGAAAGACACTTTGAACGTTTGGGAAGTTTCTAGGGACTCAAACCAGAATTGGACCTGGCCTTCAGAAATTAAACTTTAGAATTTTAGCTCTCAATATTCCTGTCTCACTACTGCCTTTGGCCCCAGCTTCCCAGACCCTTTCCACTCTGAGTTCCTCTTGATTTTGGGAAGCCCTGATGAGTTGCGGCATAGCCCTGAGGGTCTGTCTACCTGACTAACTTGCCCCTCTTTTGTTTGTAGCCCAGTGCCTGTGAGCAGGTGTCATGGTTCCCAGAATGTACCACCGAAATTCCTGACACTCAGGAAATGAGCGATTGGATGGTTGTGGGAAAGGTAGGATTTCAGGAAAATGTGCCCTGAAATTGTTGGCACTTATCTCCTGACTTTTCTCCTCTTCAAGTCGGTATGTATGTCTGGTACTCGCATGTAAAAAATGTGAATCTGACCACTCTGGCAGGAATGAAACTGTGTTAAGAGGATGTATCAAGGGCTTTATAGATATGCCCCTGGGAGATGTGGCAGACAGGTTTTTGTTTTTTTTCTCCTAGTCATTTAACTTGCAAGACAACACAAAATGCATAACTTTTATCTTCCTCACGGATGCTTTTTATATTAGCTTATTATACATCTGTGTATATTTTGGTCATTGCTGGGCACTGTTCCAGGTAGATGAAAAGACACTGTACCTGTCCTCAGAAAGTAATGAGGGAGTTGTTACAGAGGGAATTTATTTAATATCCTTCTGGAAAATTGTAAGAATAAAGTAGATAGCTACTAAATCAGTGTGGTCTAGAGAGCAGTTCTCAAAGTGTAGGGATCCCTAGGGATCTCTGAGATACTTCCAGGGGGTCTGCAAGGTCAAAGTTATTTTCATAATGATACTGAAAAGTTTTTTCACTCTCATTCTCTCACACAGTGTCCAGTAGAGTTTTCTAGAGGCTATGACATGATGTCAAAACAAATTGAATGCAAAGGGGAATCTAGGTGTTTTCTAGTTAAGCCAGATATGAAGAGAATTGCAGAACTGGAAAATAGTGCCATTTTCTTCACTAAATTATTTTTGGAAATATAGTTATTTTTCATAAAAATGTGTTATGTTAAAACATATTGTTCTTTTACACTGAATAAATAAAATTTTCTCAGTTTTAATTTCTAATAACCTATTTTAATTTCTAATAATAAATTTGAATGTTTTAAAATTTTCTCAGTTCTCATTTCTAACAATTACACACATATACACACACACCTCCCACCTGAATAAGAAGCTCTTTGGGGTCCTCAGTGGTTTTGAAGAGTGTAAAACCTGAGAACTCCCAAGTTTGAGCACCGTTGGTTTAGAGGTAGCCTAACTCAGAGATGAGGTTAGACTTGACATCTGTGCGAGGCTCTCTTGAGCCCTTGTTTTCTGTGACGCTGTCAGGTCAGTGCCTAGTGTCATGCATTCATACTCATCACCAAGCAAGAGGCTCACGGTTGAAGGACAGGCTTCTGTCATTTGGGGTAGTCCCTGTCCTTCTGCCTCTGCCCTAGGAACAGAGAGCTTGAATGTCTCCTCCTTGTTTGCTTTTCTCAGCCTCAGCATTCATGAGTCTTGTATCCATATGGTGCTCTAGTCAGAGCACCCAAGGGGCTGCTTCATCTCATAGCCATCTGGAGTATAGCCAGAGGGATTTAGGATTTTCTCATTCTGCCCCTCAGAGATTGATGTTCTTGGGCAGGGACTCAAGCCCTTCTCTACTCACTCGGAACCTTAGTTTCCTCCATTCATTCCCCCAAAATGCAGTCACATGTGGTCATTGTTGACTGTTTCTTCTCCCTGTAGAGAAAGATGATTATTGAAGATGAAACAGAGTTTTGTGGGGAAGAACTGCTTCACAATGTACTGCAGTGCAAGGTAAGGCCTTGTGGCTAGAGCTGGAGTTTTGAGGGGCTGTGCTGGGCTTTTCCATTTCTTCTGAGTCAGTTGTGGGGAACTGAAGTTTAGCTAATGTTTTCCTGGAGATCAGATGTATAGCTTGTACATTTCTTCAAGATGTTCTTTTACCTGGTGACTGCCCCGCCTTGTAATGTTGTGCTGTCCCTGTGGTCAGTAGCCAGGAAAGGATCCACTTAACCTCAGTGGGTAGGTTCATTGTAATCCGGGGAGGGGGGGCGCGGGTAGTGTAATGAAAGGTTTGGAATCATTCTTTAGCATCACATAGACCTGAATTCAAATCCTAGTTTTGCAAATCTTTTGTTGTGTGACCTTGGGCCAGTTGCTTTAGCGTCACTGAGTTTGATTGTCCTCATCTACAAGATAGGGAGAAAATACTTCCCAGGGTTGCTGTGAGAACTAAATGAAATACTGTGAGGCTTTTTAATTTTTTTGTTGTTGTTGATAATCCTCACCCAAAGATATTTTTTTCCATTGATAGAGAGAATGGAAGGGAGGGACGGGGGTTGGGAAGGAGTGAGAGAGAGAGAGAGAGAGAGAAACATCGAGGTGAGAGAGACACATCAGTTGGTTGCCTCCTGCACAGGGATTGAACCTGACACTCAGGTATGTGCCCCTGACCAGGAATCAAACCTGCGACCCTTTGACATTCTAACCACTGAGCCAAATCGGCCAGGGCTATTTTTTTATTTTTATTGATTTTAGAGCGAGGAAGGAGAGAGAAAGAGAAACATTGATATGATAGAGAAACATTGATTGGGGATTGAACCCACAACCTGGATATATGTCCTGACTGGGAATCAAACTCTCAGCCTTTTGGTGTACGGGACAATGTTCCAACCAACTGAGCCACACCAGCCAGGGCTCAGAGCTTATTTTTTTTGACAGGCAGAGGGCTGGAAATATTCTTTTTTTTTTTTGCATTTATCTTCAGATAGAGCAGGAGGGAGAGAGGGAGGGAGAGAGAAACATCAATGCGAGAGAGACACACCGCGTGTTCGCCACCCACACGACCCCAACTGGGCCGGGGACAAACCGCAACCGAGGCACGTGCCCCCAGAGGGAACCGAACCCGGGACTCTCCAGTCTGCGGGCCGACGCTCCAACCGCTGAGCCAAACTGGCCAGGGCTGGAAATATTCTTACAGTGACTGGTGCTCATGTGAAGTGAGGCTGGTTTTTTGTTTTTTTATCAGAGAGGAATTTGGAGGAGAGAGAAGGGATCCCTATTGTGTGGTGGGGGCCATCAGAAAACCCTGGTCTTGGTTTATTTACCCTCTCTCAGTGAGGCCCAGTCTAGAACTCTGGTTCCTTGGGAAGTTGCTGCTGGAGTGGGGAAACAGATTTGTGATGAGGATTAGCAATGCCAAGAGGTGGCCCCGTGCATAATCACAGGTGCCATTTATTAACCACTTACTATGTGCCAGGGACGTGCTTACATTTTATTTTTTTACCATTTTACAGGTGATGTAATTGAGGTTCAGAGTGATTGAGCAACTTGTCTAGGGTCACACAACTGGTCATTTTAGAGTTGAGATATAGCAGGAGCCTTGCTCTTCGGAGGCCTGTTAGTTGGGCTCCTCAGGCTCTTAAGAGCCCTGTCCCATCCTGGAGGGTGATGCTCACCTTGAGGTTCTGATTCTCTCTGGGCAGAGTGTGTTTGATGTCCTGGATGGGGAGGAGATGCGGCGAGCTCGGACTCGGGCCAACCCCTACGAGATGATCCGAGGAGTCTTCTTCCTGAACAGGTTTGCTGACATTTCCCTCCCCTTCCCTTGCATGTGCACTCTTCCACCTTTTCTTTGAGCCTCAGCTTTCCATACGTCTGGTACTGAGTTGAGCTTCTCTTTCTTTGTTGCAGGGCGGCAATGAAGATGGCCAATATGGATTATGTATTTGATCGCATTTTTACAAATCCACGGGACTCTTGTGGGGTGAGAACAAGTTTCTGCTTCTGAATTCATGTGAACGGGGCTTAAGCTTCAGTGGCCCAGAAATTGCCATTTGTACAATGTAATTGTACCTGCTATGTGTTAGAGATACATTTTACGTTAGAGATATATTTTGCTTTGAGCTCCTCAGATAGGGCCCCACAGTGCTTCCTGGAGCCCCAGGAGTGCCCCGATAAGCATTGTCTTTAGGGCTTCAGGCCCAAAGTCCCAGCCCCCAACTCTGCAGATCCTGTTGCTCACTCCAAGTGGAGGCGGGCAGGGCTTGCAGCAGTGGAGAAGGGACATTCCTGGGCAAAATCAGTAGCTGCGGCATCTAAAGGCGTAGGGAACGGAGGTGAGGCCACGAGTTAGAGCATGGGCCCTCCTGCTTTCATTAAACATATATTTATCTAGCCCCCACTTTGTGCCAGGCACAGTGCTTGGCACCAGGAATATAATTTTGAATGAGATAGATGTGATCCCCTTCCCCATGGCACTTAGGTTCTGAACATCCTGGTGGACTTGAGAGCTGGTAAGGGTGCAGGGTTGGGATGTTTGTAAAGCCTTTCTGTGCTCAGACGGGTGGAGACCAGTTGCCACCAGGGGCCTTAGCCTGCCCTCATTCTACCATGGATGAGGTAGAGTAGGAGGGTAAATGCATAGTCCTTACAGTGAGCTTGTTTTGCTTTTCGAAACTGACATCATCTGATTTGGGTGCTGTTGCTGGTATGAGAGGGGAGTGCTTTGGGAAATGTTCGAGAGTTGGATGAAATGTGGGTATCTGGATTCTTCCACTGGTCCATTTAAAATTGGTGTCGTGGCTGTGTTGTTCAGTGAGGTGGGCAGGGAGTGTACCACTTACATCGCAGGTGGTGTCAGCTAAGTTCACACTTTGGATCTCAGCTGCCTTCCCTCTGAAATTAGCCTTACTGACCTGCAGGAGGGCCAGGGTAGGACCAAAAGGCTAAGAGTTGTTCCAGCTCTCAGATTTCAGATGTGGCCACTTTCCCTTCCTGCCTCTTAGAGCAAGCTTTGTGTGAGACCATAGTTTTCAGGCTTTGGCCCTTCTCAAGAAATGGTAAAGCAAAATGATTTTCTACTCTGCTGCATCTCATTTCTCTGAACACAGACCCTCCATGATGATAGAGAAAGAATAAAGGACATTTCATTCTAGCATTCCCTCCAGGGTTTCAAAGCATTTTTATCCAGTTCTAGAAAGTTAGTTCTCTCTGCCTGTTTCTGCTTCACTTACCCTCCTTCCACTAGGCCTTCTGATTATCCACTCGCTAAAGAAACTTCTTTTTCAAATTCTTTAATGCTTCAGCTCCACCTACCTCACTGCCTTCTCCATGCTGGCAAAACCGGCGTGTAGACCCCTCTAGCCTTTAGTCATTTCTCTCTCCCATGTCTCCCTCCCCATTTTCCATATCAGCAGGCAGCACAAAAGGGCTCTTGGAATTAGCATCTTGAGAAAATTAGGTTGATACAACGTTGATTTAATTTTCTGAGCTCCAAATGATTTTAAACCCCTGCCTGGCAGAAGAGCTCTGTCAAGCTGATGGGAAGTCACAGCGTCATTTTGGGCTTTTGAATGAAAACGCCTCCAGCAGCTAGTGTCTGGTTATTGTCTTTTGCTGTCAGGAAAATGAAGAAGGCACCAGGGTTGTACCGTTGAGGTCGAGGGTGGAGATGTTAGTTACATAGGAAAAGGCAGCCGTGTTTGTAATGCTTCAGGCGGCTTCTTGACCTGAATTGATTGTTAGTGGCCATGGAGAATTCCTTTTTCAGAGATGTTTCTCTGCACTCCACTACAAAAAGTGGTTTCTCTCCAGCCCCTCGTGTTTTCTTCTCTCTTTTCATCTCTGTTTTCCCCTGAGGACCAGAGTGACAGCCAAGGGCAGCAGCCTTGGCATGTTTTTCAGGTGAGCAGAGATGCTCTAGAGCAGTTCCCAGGAGAGAGGGGAGTGGCTGAAGCCCCAGCACACGCCAGGTTGCTAGGGTCTCTGGCTTTTAGATCGGGCAGATCACAGAATACTAGTGGATGCAGAGCTTGAAGCTTAGGGTGGCGTGGAGAGGTTAGTGGTGGGAAGTGGAGGGGACATGACTCAGGTTTTTCCATGTGCTGGCTCTGCAGGTTGTGGTGAAAGTTGAAAAGAGACTGGGGTAGGGAAATAAAGACATCGTAAACAAGGATTGGAAGAGACAAGGGAAAGAAGAGAATTTAGATTCTTTGGGTATATGGAAGTATATTACAAACCATAACATTATGTGAGGAATCTGTGTGCCTGGGGATATTGTTGAGGTAAGAAAACATGTTTTGAAGTGTAACAGGAGACAAAAACTGACTGTAAATCTTTAAGTTTCAGTGCTGTCTTAGAGGAAATTAGTACTTACCAAGTGCCCACTGAGGCATTGGAAAGAAAAAGATGGAAAAGGACAAAAGTTTTGACTCCAAGATAGTTGATCTAGTTGAATATGATATCTTACATTTGTTTAGTATTTTACAGTTTATAAAGGTTTTTGATGTATGGTAATTTATTTAATCCTACAACAGTCTTAAGAAATAACCTACAGCCCTGGCCGGTTTTGCTCAGTGGTTAGAGCATCGGCCTGAGGACCAATAAGTGGTGGGTTCGATTCCAGTCACGGGCACGTACCTCGGTTGCAGTTTGTCCTCGGCCCTGGTTGGGGTCGTGCAGGAGGCAGCCAGTCGATGTGTCCTTCTCATGTCGATGTTTCTCTCTCTCTTCCTCCCTCCCTCCCACCCACTCTATCTGAAGATAAATAGAGAAGTATCCTCGAGTGAAGATTAAAAAAAAAAGAAATAACCTACAGCCCTGGCCTGGTGGCTCAGTTGGTTGGAGCGTTGTTGTATACACCAGAAGGTTGCAGGTTCAATTCCTGGTCAGGGCACATCCTAGGTTGTGGTTTAATCCCCGGTCAGGGTGCGTACAGGAGGCAACCAGTTGATGTTTCTCTCAGATCGATGTTTCTTTCTCTCTCCCTTATTCTCTCTCTAAAATCAATAAAAACATATCCTAAGGTGAGGATTTTTAAATTTTATTTATTTTATTTTTAAAAATTTTTTCTTTATTGATTTTAGAGAGAGAGAAAGGGAGAAGGAGAGAGAGATAGAAACATCGATGAGAGAGAACATCAATTGACCGCCTCCTGCATGCCCCCACTGGGGATTTGGCCCACAACCTGGGCATGTGCCCTGACTGGGAATCCAACCAGTGACCTCTTGGTGCATGGGTCGACGCTCAACCACTGAGCCACACCAGCCGGGCGGGTGAGGATTTTTTTTTTTTTAAAAGAAGAAATAACCTACATTAGTCCCAGTTTACAGTTGGGGAAGTTTGAGCTTAAAGACATGAATTGTGTGCTCGCCCTTGACTGCACAACCAGTAGGTGGAATAGGTGAGAACCCCAGCTGTCCTTTCTATGAAAAAACCTTCTGGCCATGGCCTGTGAGGGCCACATGTCTTGAAATCACAAAATGAAATGCCTTCTTTTTGGAGGTAAGGTATTTTCATTGATTCTTTCCTCTTCCTTCCTCTAGTCTTCCTTTGGGCCAGCAGCTCACTGGGAGAGGCTGGAGTCTGGGGGTACGGGGCTAGGGCATGCCCTATGGTGGGGAATGTTATTTTCCCATTTTCTAGCCTGTGCAGGCCTTAAACTTGTGACCCCTGCCCCATTACCACCGCAGTGTCAGGAAAGTGCTACATAATGTTCCTGGCAAATGCCATTAGGTCTTTTTTTGTGTGCAAATAAATAGAATCCAAAAATATAAACAATTGATGGCTCAGGAACAAAGAATACTGGGCTGGAGGGGTGGGGAATGGGAAAAATAATTGATATATCCCAGCATGCCTGGGTGGGCTTGTCACAGGATGACGAAGTTTATTTTTAGCTAAAGTCACTTTTTCCAGAAACTTTTTTTACTGTTTTGATAAAGCTAGATAGCTATCCTCAGAGGGAAGGGCCTTGTCACCTAGAAATGGACTGGACTGTGAACATTAGTTTTTCCATTTCTTTCTTATAACTGTTTCCCCTAAAGCTTTCTGATCTTTATCTAGCAGTTACAGAACTCAGAACGAGCACTCAGCCATGTCTGCCTGTAGAGAGCGAGGCTGAGCTGCCTAAGCCCTCCTGCTGGATGTTCATCAGGGTCCTCCTCTGTCACCCACGTACAGCTCAGACTCTGGTTGTCACCAGTGTAGATGGCACCTCCTCTCTGCTCTGGAGGGTCAGGACAAATAGAACTCACCATCTAGGGCCCAGGTGTGTAACAGAGAAGTGTAAACACACAATGTAGGTCAGTGCTGCGTTCAGCATGAATTTTAGATTAAGTGTTAAAGTTGCTCGAGTGGCCAAAATTATAATACAACAAAAATTCAAATAATTATTGTAATATAGTTATTCCTGAGGTGGGTGGGTGCTCTGAGGGCTGCCTAGAAATTGCACACAGGTGTCTGCTTTTCTTTCTGTCTTGTCAGCTCCCAGCTGTGCACCATCCCAGGTTCCCGGCTAGCAGAGGGGCAAAGGCAGGAGAAGCAAGAGGTATAGAAAAGGAGGAGACTAAATGCACTGTGGTATCTTGGATTGGATCCTGGAACAGAACAAGGACTCTAGTAAAATCTCAATCAAGCCTGGAGTTTAGTTAATAGTAGTGCACAAATGTTGGTTTCTTAGTTTTGACAAATGATGTAAGATATCAATAAAACTGGAAACTGGGTGAAGGGTATATGAGAGCTCTGTCTTTACAACTTTTCTGTAAATCTAAAATTATTCTAAAATGAAAAGTTAATTGAAAAAAAAAGGGAGCACCTAGGAGGAAGGGAGCAGGGGAGCAGAGGGTGTGGGCTGGAGACGTAGGCACTGTGGCCAAGATGGGTGATGTCAGAGCTCCCAGACGGGTTGGACAGAAGACCTGAGCCTAGCGATCAGGCTCACTGGGCTCTGAGTTAGCTTTGTTGCAGACGCTAGAAACAGGACGCTCTGTGTCTCGGTGTCTCTCTTTCCCTGTCTGTAATGTGGGGAGATATAGCATCTATTCTGCTCAGTAGGACTCTTGTTAGGCAGGATATGGTGAAGAAAAAATGCTGAGAAACAAAGAAAATGCACACCCAGGGTGCCCATTAAGATGTTTTTGTTAGGAGTCTGAGCTAGCTAGGCCTGGTGGTGCCTAAGGCCTCAGGGTATTTTGAGGTGGGATGGGCAGTTCCAGAGGGTGATGGTCACAGAAGATGCATTTCCTGGTGGTTATGGCCCTGCTGGGAACTCTGCATTGTGTTGAGGGAAAGGCTGATTTCACTCTCCACTTTCTCCGTCCTGTTCCCCATCTGAGCCATCTTTTTTCCCTTCCTCCCCTGTCCTCTACTTGCCTTTGCAGAAACCACTGGTGAAGGACCGGGAAGCTGAGCTTCTGTACTTTGCTGACGTCTGTGCAGGCCCAGGTGGCTTCTCGGAGTATGTGCTGTGGAGGAAGAAGTGGCACGCGAAGGGCTTTGGGATGACGCTGAAGGGCCCGAACGACTTTAAGCTGGAGGACTTCTACTCAGCCTCCAGTGAACTCTTTGAACCTTACTATGGTAGGGACACAAAGGAGGTTGCTAGGGGCTGTGGGACAGTCTTCTGTGGGGACTTTAGGTCAGAAGCAGTTATTATCCACTTGCCATGTTTCCTTTTGTTAATCCTCACCCAAGGATATTTTTCCATTGATTTTTTTTTTTTTTTTTTTTTTTTTTAGAAAGAGAGTGGGGGGAGGGAGGAAGAGAGAGAAATATCGATGTGAGAGAGACACATTGATTGGTTGCCTCCCGCTTGCGCTCCAACTGGGCCAGGGTGTCTAACCTGTAACCCAGGTACGTGCCCTTGACCAGGAATCAAACCCACGACCCTTTGGTGCGCAGGCTGTGACTCTCTGTCCATTGAGCCACACTGGCCAGGGCCCACTTGCCATGTTTTCTTTCCTAGGTCTCTCAGCCTGGGGTTCCCAGTCCATGTCATGAAGGTCATGGAGGTTCCCCCAGTCTGCGGGATACAGGTTAAACACTCCACTAGGCACACTTTCATCCAAGCCATATTCATTCCTCCTCTCTTCTCTGTGGTGACAGGAGGTAAAGGAACTGCCTGATCTCTGGCTGAGAACTGGCAGGGTTGTTAACATCCAAACCCCATGCCCATCTCCAGCCCTGTGTGGGGTGTGGAAAGTACTGGTAGCAGGCAGCTCAGCTACCCCGCAGCAGTCCCCCCACTGTCTTGATTGTTGTGATTTGGCAGCAGGTCCTAAGTCCTTTCTTAACCATCCTTACTAAAAAGTTGATATTGGTTCTGAAATGTAGGTGCTTTAAACACAACTTTGGTCTTGAGGAGGAAGGCCCTCTGTTTCAGTTGATGAATCTCGGCTGATTAACTCCTTTTCATTTCTGCTTTACTATGTATAGCAGGGCCTAGTGTCTGCCTCCTGGTCCATCACTGCAAGGCAGCCTTGCAGGAGGGTCCTGCTGTGAGTTGCTCCTTACAGGGGCTTTTCTGCTGGACCTCGAGACCCACCTGGCACCTTTTTCACAGCCTCAGAGAGCTCATGTCCCAGCTGTTGGGATGCACAGAACCAATGAGATTAATGTGAATCTTGTGTCCTGCAGGTGAGGGTGGGATCGATGGAGATGGAGACATCACCCGTCCAGAGAACATCACTGCTTTTCGAAATTTTGTCCTGGATAACACAGATCGCAAGGGTGTCCACTTTCTGATGGCTGATGGGGTAGGTGATCTGCTCTCCATAGGCTGATGCCTTAGGGATTTATCACATTAGAGACTTGAGAATTGGTTTTGTTTTGTTTTATTAGCCCTTTAGCTGCCCTGGAAGGTGCTGGCTCACTATTCAGATCTCAGGGGATGTATGATTTATGTTTTATTATTATTATTATTATTTATTTATTTTAAATCCTAACCCGAGGATATTTTTTCATTTATTTTCAGAGCGAGTGGGAGGGAGGGACAGAGGGACAGAGAGAGAGGGAGGGAGAGAGAAACATCAATGTGAGAGAGACACATCGATTGGTTGCCTCCCGCACTACCCTGACCAGGGCCAGGGCTCGAACCGAAACTGAGGTACATGCTCTTGACCTTCAGAATTGAACCTGCCACTCTTTGGTCCACGGGCTGATGCTCTAACCGCTGAGCCAAACCGGCCAGGGTGTTGTTATTTTTTTTAATCATCACCCGAGGATAGTTTTCTATTGATTTTCAGATAGAATGGAAGGGAGGTAGGGAGGGAGAGAGACTAGAGAGAGAGAGAAACATTGACATGAGAGAGACACATCAGTTGGTTGCCTCCCACATGACCCTGACCAGGGCCAGGGCTCGAACTGAAACTGAGGTACATGCCCTTGACTGGAATCAGACCCATGACTCCCTGGTCCGAGGGCCGATGTGCTAACCACTGTGCAAAACCAGCCAGGGCTGTTTTATTCTTTTATACATATTTTCAAAGATACTTTTGTCAAGGCAGTGATGTTGTGGACACCTTTGCTTGGAGCAGGTGGCCCTTCTCAGCTCACTTCTTCAAAGGGCCGCAGTCGGCTCTGAGGACCATGACTAAGATGAACTAGGCAAAACTAACTGAGAAGTCATTTCCATCCTTTGTCACCTGAATGCTGCTCCTGGCAGAGGCTGTCTATACATGGCCACTTGTAGACCTCTGGATGGGCTGAGAGATGACCGCATAACCAAAGGCAGCAGCTCTGGGGAACCCACGGGAGGCTCTGTCAGTGGCTGGGTGAAAGTGAGTGTTTGAGGAGCCTTATTCCTTGGGGAGTTGCTTGAGGCACGGGGGGAGCCCACTGCAGCTTTCTCACCCAGTGGTCTGACGTGGCAGGTAGTCTTTTCTGGAGTGAGCCACCACTTAGTCTAGAGGAAGGACAGAGAATGTGGCAGTTGCTCCAGGGTCACATGGCTAGAGCAACATGGGTGGCCTTTCAAGTATTAGCTTGTGGAAAGGTGAGGGAATGTGCAGGATGTCAGCATAGGATCTGAAAGCATTGTGCACAGCAGGGAACAACATAGGCTGGGGGCGCTGCTCCCGGTGAGCAGGTGTGGGGCTCCGGCAGTGCTTGGGAGGCAGCCATTGCCATCTGGCAGCTAGAGTAGCAAACTCAGGGATTGTCTTTCTGTTTCAGCAATGTAGACTGGTAACCTGGGCTGGGTTTTTTTTTCTTTTTTCTGATTGACCCTATAAATAGGCATGCATTTTGAGGACCATCTATAAATTTAGAAGACACTGCTAAACATTTTTTATTCTGGGTCATTTAGCTATTACCTTCATAGGACTGAGTCAGGTTGACCTGGCCTGGCTGGGGCCAGCTTAGCAGACGACAGCCTCATTTACTTTTTTAAAAAATTCCTCACCCAAGGATATTTTCCTATTTATCATCAGATAGAGTTGGAGGGTGGGGGGAGACAGAGAGAGACATCCATGTGAGAGAGCCACATCGACTGGTTGCCTCCTACATGACCCGACCAGGGCCGGGGATGAACCACAACCGAGGTACGTGCCCTTGACTAGAATCGAACCCGCGACTCATTGGTCCGCAGGCTGACACTAACCGCTGAGCCAAACCAGCCAGGGCCTCATTTACTTTTTAAATTATTATGGTAAAAACACATAACATAAATTTACCATCTCAACCATGTTTAAGTGTACATTTCCGTAGTGTCACATATGTTAACATTGTCCTGAAGCAGATCTTCAGTATGTTTTCATTTTGCGAAATTGAAACTGTGCCCATTAAACATCGGCCCTCCCCCCCTCCCCCAATACCTGGCCTCTTTTACTTGTCAGTGAGTGAGCTTGGCTCTCTGCTCCCTGCTGGGCTCTGTCAGGGAGGGAGACCACTCCAGGAATAGCAACGTACATTCTTTGAACTAACACCCTGGCCAGAGGCCCTGCCAGCTAGAGGGAGAGGCTTCATTTCATGGTCCTGGGACAGGAAAGTGGGTTTTGTGAGTGAATCCTTGGTCAGCAGAGAAAGAGAGATCACTGCGTGTCAGAGTTCTGCTAACTTTTCTCCTGTCACCAAATGGGCCTGTTCAGTGGTCAGCACAGAGGCTGAGTGAGCCCAAACAGAGCAGCCACGCCACACGAACTTCCCGGCCCTTGTCGGTCTCGCCAGCGCCTTGTTTCCTATCCTGTAGTTGGCCTGTGACTAGCCGGCGTTTTGCCTTTGTTCTGCCTTAATCTTCCCTTGGAGTCTTAGGTGAGTTTTATAATTTTCTGGACCATCTCCTTGGAAAAGCAGACTTGGTTCCACCTCCTGGGAATGGCACTGGTCCATTTGTAATAAGCCATGTGACCATGCCAAACAATTCAAACGCTGAGCTGCATCTTTATCAGTCAGGTGGTAGAGATGAATTAAAACACTTGCAGAACTCTCAGTAAAGATGAGGTAGGGATGCCTTTTCAGTCTTCATCTCTTCTGTTTCTCACCCTGATCCTTGTGCTCCCATTTCAGGGTTTCTCCGTGGAGGGACAGGAGAACCTGCAAGAGATCCTCAGCAAGCAGCTGCTGCTCTGCCAGTTCCTCATGGCGCTCTCTGTGGTCCGGACAGGTGACACTTCTTAGCTGTCTCCCCTCCCCAGGACCCACTAGAGGCCCTCCCTGTTGGATAAGAGCATGCCATGAGGGTTGGCTTGGATGTTAAAAAAAATCTGCTTAATCAGGTGGCAAGTGCCTGAATGAGGAATTTAGGGAAGAAAGTGCTATAGAATCCTCAGAATCTCCTCCAAAGCTCAATCTCCTCCTTAAACTGCCTCTGATTTTTAATGGACTCAAGCTCTGAGTTCCTGAATTGGTCATAGTTACTCCTGAGATTACCTTACCTGCCTTCCGGACTAGAGCCCACTGACTACTCTTGGTGTTTTCCCTCTAATCCAGGAGGCCACTTCATCTGTAAAACCTTTGACCTGTTCACACCATTCAGTGTGGGGCTCATCTACCTGCTATACTGCTGCTTTGAACGAGTATGTCTCTTTAAGCCGATTACCAGCCGTCCTGCCAACTCAGAGAGGTGAGGTTTTCCTCTCCATTTTAATCAGACTAGTTGGCTAAATGTCAGCACACAAATCCAGAGAGCGCCATGAGGAACTGACAGAGCAGCATCTCTCTGGCGTGGCCACTCAAGCTACATGAAAAACCTTGACTTCAAAGAAGTGATTAAAGCCAAGAGGAGTCAGGATTTGTATCTTACTGGTTCTGTGATATGCCAGTTCTGCCTCTGCCTCCTTCTCTACAAGCCTCTTCACCACACTCATATGGGGGATCCTTGGCTTGCCCCAGGAGGGAGAAGGTGATCATTAGAGAAGAGACATGGATTGGGACAGGGCAAGGGGGTCACCAGCCAGAAGCACTGTGGGACACAGTGCCCGTGCACGATGTGAGAGAAGATGAGGCCGATCCGAATTGCTGGTGGCTTGTTAAAAACACAGTCAGACTCTCCCCCCATACCTGGAGAGTCTGATTGATGAGGTCTATAATTTCATAGACTCCCCAGGTGATGGTGATCCAGGTGATGGGAACCACTGTAATAAAGAGTAGAAATACAGCCCCAGATAAAAAGGAAGGATTGGAGGTGAACTTTTGCAGCACTGAGTCTGTGCTGTTCTTTGTGCATAGACTTAAGGCTGTTGAGCTTATGACTCAGAAAGGGACTTGGGGAGGAGGAATGTTGGCGGGGAAGTCCTTGCTCAGTTGAGTGACAGGGTTTCTCCTGCCAGGTATGTGGTGTGCAAGGGCCTGAAGGTGGGCATAGATGACGTGCGGGATTACCTCTTCTCAGTCAATATTAAAATCAACCAGCTTCAGAACAGCGATTCTGATGTCAATCTTGTGGTTCCCTTGGAGGTGATCAAGGGAGACCATGAATTTACCGACTACATGACACGGTCCAATGAGAGGTAAGCTAACCTGGTGGTTTTGTTGGTACTACTAGGGTATCAAGGAAGACCAGAGAATGAAGGACTAAATGACTGGCTCTTGGTATCACTTTGTCAACCCTGAAGAATTGGTAACTGGGATTGGTCTGCTTGTTCCAGGGCTCCCTGGGACTTAGAGTACCTTGGGGACCCTCATCCTTCTCCCCTGCCATGTCACAAGGGTGCTGCTTTGTGAAGCCCCTGTTTGGAGGCAGGAGGTAGCTAGAAAGCAAGTATATGACATGCTTTGGAAGTTTCTGATGCTAAAACTTTTGTCAGTTTATGAGTTCCCCTGATGAGTGATCTGAGTGCAGTTTTTTTGTTGTTTTGTTTTTAACCTTGTTTAATTGTTTTTCCTCCTTTCTGTTAGCGGTAATAATGTAAAGTTGTGACAGCTGGCTCAGTTTTCTTTTTTTGCATTTATCTTCAGATAGAGCGAGGGGGGGGGAAAGAGAGAGAGAGAGAGAGAGAGAGAGAGAGAGAGAGAAAAAGAGAAACATCGATGTGAGAGAGACACATCGACTGGCTGCCACCCATATGACCCCAACCGGGGCTGGGGACAAACTGCAACCGAGGTACGTGCCCTTAGTGGGAACCGAACCTGGGACTCTCTGGTCCACGGGCCGATGCTCTAACCGCTGAGCCAAACTGGCCAGGACTTGGCTCAGTTTTCTAGATGGACAAACATTAGAAAAAAGTTTTTTGAGGTAGATTGGAGAGTTATATAGTAGTAATGAATCAACAGAAGTGCTTTCTTGGGGGGCCAAATAAGGTCATTTTATCCATTTATCTGTCAGTGGATGTTTAGAATGTTTCCACATCTTGGCTTTTGTAAATAGTGCTACAGTGAACATGGAGATGCTAGTATCTTTTCGAGATTCTGATTTTGGTTCTTTTGGATAAATACCCAGAAGTGGAATTGCTGGATCCTAATGGTAGTTCTGTTCTTTTCTTGCCTCATTGCACTTACTGGTTCCTCCAGTATGATATTGAATTGAAGTGATGAGAGCAGACATTCTAGCCTTGTTCTTGATTTTAAGTGTAAAATATTTAATCATTAACTATAATGTTAGCTGTAGGTTTTTTGTAGATATCTTTGATCAGGTTGACAGAGTTTTCTTCTATTCCTTGTTTGCTGAGTCTTTACCATGAATAGATGTTTAATTTTGTCATATATATTTTATGTATCTATAGAAATTATTTTTCTTTTTTATTTCACTTACAGTGAATTACATTGATGATTTTCAGATGGCAAACAAATCTTGCATTTTTGGGTAAACTCGTGAGCTGGTCATGAGTTACCACTCATATATTTCTATATTTGATTTACTAATATTTTATTAATGATTTTTGTGTCTTTGTTCATAAGGGATATTAGTCTCTAAATCTGTATTTTTTTGAAGTTCTTGTCTGGTTTAAATATATATAAATATTTAAATGAAATAAATTTCCCTTAATAATTCTGTTATTAATACATAAATATATGGAAAGAAAAAGAGTTTAAAAACAAAGTAGCTAGAAAAAGAAGAGCATAAACTAAGCCCAAAATGAATAAAGGAATTAATAATTTCCTTTTATTTTATTTAATTAATTAATTATAGCATTTAAATATATCTATATTAAATTTTCCTTTAAGAACTGCTTAACTGAATCTCCCACATTTTGATATGTTATCTTTTTTCATCATTATACAGTTCACAATATTATTAAGATTTCCCTATGGTTTCTTCTTTGATTTATAGATTATGTAGATGTGTGATATTTAATGTCCAGATATTTTCAGATTTCCAAGATACCTGTTAGATTTTGTTCCATTGTACTCAGAATGTATTCTGTATGATTTTCATCCTTTGAAATGTATTGAAGCTTTTTTTATGGCCCATCCTATGATCTGTCTTGGTGAATATTCCATCTGCTCTTGTTGAGATAGTGTTCTATGGATGTTAATTTGGTCAAGTTGGTTCATTGTGATTTTCAAATCTTCTATATCTTAGCTAATATTTGACTTCTTATTCTGTCAATAGCTAAAAGAGGGTTGTTAAAGTCTTCTGTTATGATTTGTCTATTTCTTTAGTTTGTTAGTTTTTACTTCATATGTTTGGGGTCTTTGTTTTTAGTAGGCACACACGCATTTAAGATTATTTTGTCTTAATGAATTGACCTCTTGTCATTATGAAATATCCTTCTTTATCTCTAATATACTCTTTGTTTTGAATTCTACTTTGTATAATATTAATATAGCCATATCAGCTTTCCTTTGCTTAGTATTTACAAGGTTTATCTTTTTATGTCCTTTTATTTTCAACTTGTCTTTGTGTTTGTAAATAACATATTATTGGGTCTTACCTTTTTATCCAGTGTGACAGTCTCTACCTTTTAAATGGGGTGTTTAGTACATTTACATGGACTGTAATTGTTGACATGTTTGAGTTTAAATCCTCTGTCTTGGTTGTTTGATTTCTGTTTATCCTGCCTTCTATTTGTTTCTCTATTCCTTCCTTTTTTGGGGAGCAAATTCCATATATTTTAAAAATTTTAATCCTCACCTGAGGATATTTTTCTATTTATCTTCAGATAGAGTGGGAGGGAGAGAGAGGGAGAGAAAGGGGGAGAGAGAGAAAAACGATGTGAGAGGGACACATCGACTGGTTGCCTCCCGCATGACCCCGACCAGGGCTGGGGACGAACCGCGACCGAAGTACGTGCCCTTGACCAGAGTTGAACCTTTGACTCATTGGTCCGCGGGCCCATACTCTACCGATGAGCCAACCGGCCAGGGCGCAAATTCTGTATTTTTTAGTAGTATTTCTTTTTATCTCCTTGGGCTTAAAAAAAATTTTTTTTATGCCTTTTGTTTGTTATGTTTTAGTTGTTAACTCTAGAGAGATTACAATAGGCATCTTTAATTTATCTTAGTTTACCTTCAAAAAGTATTCTGTTGTTTCATGAACAATGTAAGAACTTTGTCACAGTAAACATGCATTTACAGTTTTCCTTCCTTTGTGGTCTTGTTTTATAGAAAACTTTACATTGCTATATTTTTATTTTATTTATTTTTGATTTTTTTTTCTTTATTGATTTTAGAGAGAGAGGAAGGGAGAGGGAGAGAGATAGAAACATCAATGAGAGATAGAAACATCGATGAGAGAGAACATCGATTGGCCACCAATTGCATGCCTCCCACTCGGGATTTGGCCCACAACCTGGGCATGTGCCCTGACCAGGAATCGAACCAGCGACCTCTTGGTGCATGGGTCGACGCTCAGCCACTGAGCCACACTGACCAGGCTCCATTATTTTTATTTTTATTTTAAATGGTCTATAGTCTTTTAAAGAGATTTAAAGATATACACACCTATATATGTACATTAATTATTTTTAAAGGTTTCTTGATATTTACTGACATATTCTAGTGTTCTTCATTTCTTCCTGCAGAACCAGGTTTCTATTTGGAGCCATTTTCTTTCAGCCTAAAGAATTTATTTTAGCCTATTTTTGTAGTGCAAGTCAGCTTGAGACTAATTCCTTCAGCTTTTGTCTTTTGAAAATATTTTATTTTCCTTTCACTTTTGGAGGATATTTTCATTGGTATAGATTTCGAAGTTGGCAATGTTCCCCCCACCCCAGCACTTTAAAGATATTGTTCTCTCCTTCCCTTGTTTTCTGATGAGAAGTCAGCCATTATTCTTCCCATTGCTTGCCTGTATGTCATGTGTCCTTTCTCCCCTGATTGCATTCATGATTTTCTCTTCATCTTGTTTCCAGCATGTTGACCATGATATGTTTATATGTGTTTGTTTGTTTGTTTGTTTTTTGTTTTGTATGGATTCTGCTTGGGGTTCTTCTACCTTGGGTCTATAGATTGATTTCATTCATCAAGTTGGGGAAATTTGTAGTTATTGACTTGTTAATATTTTTTTCCAATTCTTTCTTTCCGCTGCTTGTGAGATTTCAATTATATTTATGTTAAACTCGTTGTTATTGTTGACAGAGCCCACATGCTCTGTTATGGTTTTCACTTTTTCTCTCTTTATGTTTCAGTTTGAGTTTCTCTCTGTCCTTAAGTTCACTGATTCTTTCCTCTACCGTATTCAGTCTGCTGATGAGTCCATCAAAATCATTCTTCATCTCTAATATCATATTTTTCATGTATATAATTTTTATTTGCTTTTTGTTTTTAATCCTTACCCGAGGATATGTTTATTGATTTTAGAGAGGGAGGAAGGGGGAGAGAGAGAGAGAAACAAACATCAATGGGAGAGAGAAACATCAATTCATTGCCTTCTGTATGTGCCCTTACCGGGGATCAAATCCACAACTTAGGTATGTGCTCTGACCAGGAATCAAACCTGCAACCTTTTGGTGTACAGGATGAGACTCCAACCAACTGAGCCACCCTGCCAGGGCTTACTTGCTTTTTAAAAATGTAGTTTCTATATTTCTGCTGATATTCTGCATGTTTTTATGCGTGTTATACACCTTTTCCAGTAGGTCCTTTAACATGTTTTTCAGTTATTTTAAAGGCCTTGTCTGGTATTTCCAACATTTGTAGCATCTCTGGGTCTTGTTCTATTGAATTGTTTTTCCTCTCGTCAATGAGACACATTTTCTTGCTTAATCACATATCATGCTTTTTTATTAAATGCCAGACAGTGTATGTAAAAAAACAATGGAGACTAGAGTAGAAAGGGCAGCTGTTAATGTAGGTGGGTTGAGTCAGTTTAATCTGTAAACTGGGTCTGGGCTTTGTTGTTGCTTTATTTAGAATCAGTTCACCACTTACATTAGTAAGGATGGGATCAGAACCTTCCTTTTATCAGGACTTGGGATCTGAGTGTATGAAGGGTTTGACTCATTTCTCCCATGTAACTGTACTTTGGGGTGTGGTCGAGGGGATTCTCTTTCAGTTCTCCAGCCCTTCCCCCAACTATAGATGGTTTCTGCCCCTGCTAAACTGCTCTGTCTTGATGTCTTTTTGGCTATCATTTTTGGTAATCCTGAAATCAATTTTTTTTTTTCTTCTAGCTACTGTAGTCTGCAGATCAAAGCTCTGGCCAAAATCCGTGCCTTTGTTCAAGACACGTGAGTCTTGCCCACTTTCCAGAATTCACCTACTTCAAGGGAAGATCTCTTCATTTTGCGCCTCCCTCTGAGCTCTTGGTTTATGTCATTTCAACAAACATTTAAAAATATGTACTCTTTTATCTCCTATTCTGCTATGATCTGTGAAACATGCCAAAAAAGGGCATGAACCTTGCCCTCAAAGACTTTATGATGTCTTTGGGAAGATAAGAGTATCCTAGGAAAAGGATACAGGACATGTTATTAACAGTATACCAGAGGGTGTAGCATACATAACGCAGGAGACACAGAATAAAGAGTGATCAGAGAGGGAAGTTAGGACTGGTTAGGGAAGACCTCTGGTAGGGGCAAGCATAAGCTAATTCAGCTTTCTGAGCTATAGTGATGTCCACTGGGATGGACTTATCATGGCCTCTGTCATCAGAGGAGGAGCCAGAATGTACCGCTGGGTCATTGGAGGAAGGGTGTGTGAGGAACCCTGGCATCCAGGTGGCCTCCTCCTTTCCCTCTGTGGGGTGAGGGGAGGTTGTCCCATTTTGTGTATACCTGTATTTCCATCTTCAAGAGGCAGAGCCATGTGAGTGTGCTGAGCACTCTGGGCTGGTGGCCATGGGGCCTCTATGTATGCACACATGTTCATTCATGTGGGCATCCTCTCTCTGGGCTCCTGAGGGGTGCACAGGAGGCACACTCCTTGTGCCTCATGGAGGTTTTAATCACTTACTGACTTCATTTTCCCAGGACCCTGAGTGAGCCTCGGCAGGCAGAGATCCGGAAACAGTGCCTTCGTCTTTGGGGGGTGAGCATCTCGACCCCAGCCTATTGTTGCTCCAGGGCAGGGAAGCTATAGAGAAGAATAGGTTTGACTCCCAACCATGTCACCTTAAGGTCTCCCACCCCATGAAAATGTCTACGTGCCCTCACAGCATTTCAGAGCTGGAAGTCTCAGCATTGCTGGTGCCAATTGGCCCTTTCACTGCCAGCTTGGCCCTGCAGCTGGGTCATAAAAGAAAAGGGTGGTGTGTGAACAGGCCTCCTTTTGCTGCTGGTGGCCCTCAGTAGCAACACTGACTACAGACAGCCCCAGAGGATGGGAAGTGGCACTTATGCTGCTACAGGGCCTGAACGGGAGCAGTGACTGCACTGCCCACCTCCGTCCGCTCTTCCTAGCCTCCTGTGCTACGTGCCGTTTCCGCTTCCCCAGTCTGACCCATCCCCTCGCCTGCAGAGACTAACACAGCCTTGGTCAAAAGTACATTTGAAAATCAAAGCTCTTTGCTCTCTGTTTTCAGATCCCAGACCAGGCTCGAGTTGCTCCTTCTTCCTCAGACCCAAAATCTAAATTCTTTGAGCTAATCCAGGTAAGTTTGGTATCTGGTGAAAATAAAAAGTTAGATGTGAAAGGTATCACTGAGACCCCAGATGCCTGGCCTCCAGAGGGCTTGTGCAGGCACCACCAGGCTGCGAGGGGCTGGGCTAAGGTGGGAATCGGTGGTATAGGGTGTTGAGTTCCCCTAGGGCCGATCAGGCTGCCTGAGGAGTCTTGTCCTGAGGTATACTGTGCTCAGCATTCCTACCGCCCAAACGATGGTGCAGACTGTCACTCCCTGGTGAGTTTAGGGTCCCATGAGATTTGCCTGTTGGGGAGACACAAAGTGTGGGAAGGTCTGGGACAGGGGAGCTGGGCAGAGGGCCAAGAGGGGCTGCCAGGAGAGCTCTGCAGTGGGTCTGGCCTAATGCTAGGCTCCCTGTCCTGTTTCTGGTGAGCTGGTCCTTGGAATTCTTCTGTCTTGTTTTTTTTTCTACCATCCAACTTCCAGCTTTCCTTGGGGTTTCATTTAAGTCTGGCCCAGGTCATGGGTCATTGTGCTGGTTTTCAGAATGAGGTTGAAGATGGCCTCAAAAGAATAGGATGTGGCCGTTTTTCTGAATGGGGTGGAGAGATCACTTAATTGCTCTCAAATCCATTGCTGACGAATCCTTGCCTTCAGTTTTATTGAAGGGGTGACTTTTATATTCTGGTGATTGGAGACTTCGTGTTGTTTCCTTTTCCAGCCTCCCCTAATCGGTCCTAAAGAAACACTCCAGGCAGATGGAATTAGATCCCAGTTAGTGCTTGGTTAGAGAGAGCAGGGGTGCAGGAGGGGATGTTTCAGAGAGCAAGTGCTTCCTGTCCCTCACGTCTCCCAGCCTGCGCCACTCCTATACAGGCACCCATACTGAGCGCCTGTCCCTTCCCCCAACCCAGCCGTGTTTTCTCTGACCCGGGGCTGCAGGGCACTGAGATTGACATCTTCAGCTATAAGCCCACGCTGCTCACCTCCAAAACCTTGGAGAAGATCCGCCCAGTGCTCGACTACCGCTGCATGGTGTCTGGCAGTGAGCAGAAGTTCCTCCTCGGCCTGGGGGTAAGTCTGCAGCTGACTTCCTGCCCAGTGGGGGTGGCAGAACTTGCCTCTGTCTGTGGGAATCTGGACAGCTGCCCGCACACTCATTGCATGTTCTCCCCGTGGAGGAACTTGGGCTTTGACCTCAGGGAAGGTAGTTCTTGAAACCACTTCCTTTCTTCCTCTGAGTTAGCCAAGTGTTTTCATTCTTTCTTTCATTTATTTATGCATTGGCTTATCCATCTCTGTGTGTTGCTAAAGGGAACACTGCCTCTTTTTCTGTGGT
The DNA here is from genome assembly GCA_030848825.1 of Tadarida brasiliensis. Taxonomy (NCBI): domain Eukaryota; kingdom Metazoa; phylum Chordata; class Mammalia; order Chiroptera; family Molossidae; genus Tadarida; species Tadarida brasiliensis. Next base: position 11,093,476 of record CM061262.1, read on the forward strand.
GTGGACCTTCCTAGGCTAGAGGAGTGTTCAGCAGGCTAATCTGGCTTGAGCCCGTGTAGCCATTTCTTTGCAACACCCCCCCCCCCATGTCACCCCTTCTTGCAAAGACACGACCTATCCTTTCTCTGAGGGTCTTGGAGTCTAAAATGAGCTGAAGGAAATCCTTGGCAATTTGCTATATTATGTGATTGGGTAAAGTCATCATTGCTCTTTCTTTCTACTCTGACTTGTCTTTCTATATAATTTTATGTTGTCTTCCTCACTTACTTCCTCTGTGTCCTCTCACACTGTATCTTCTCTTGTTACTTGCTCTTCCCCTCTCTGCTCTCTGGGCCCTTTACCAAACCCACCTCAGACATATACACTAAGCTGGATCTTTCTTGAGGGCCACTAATCATGGGCTGAGACCTTTTGAATGGTGCCCTGGATCTGTTCCCTGCACCAAGACTACTGCGGTCTCTACTTCTCTTCCACTGAGGCTATGGAGGACAACACTATCTCACCACTGAAGTATAGCCAACTGATCTCTCCTAGACATTTTCCAGCCCCATCAGCTTGTAGCCACCAACTAAAAGCCCTTTTAAGAACTGAGCCTCTCGCCCTGGCTGGTTTGGCTCAGCGGTTAGAGCGTCGGCCCGCGGACCAATGAGTCGCAAGTTTGATTCTGGTCAAGGGCACGGACCTCGGTTGCGGTTCGTCCCAGGCCCTGGTCAGGTCAAGTGACACGGAGGCAACCAGTCGATGTGTCCCTCTCACATCGATGTTTCTCTCTGTCTCTCTCTCCCTCCCCCCCTCCCAGTCTATCTAATGATAAATAGAAAATATCCTCAGGTGAGGAATAAGAAAAAAGAACTGAGCCTCTCACCCCTCAATCTCCATGCCTGCCTGACCCCGGCCTTTCTCTCTGCCCATAGAAGTCACAGATCTACACATGGGATGGCCGCCAGTCAAACCGCTGGGTCAAGCTGGACTTGAAGACAGAGCTACCCCGGGACACCCTGCTCTCTGTGGAGATTGTCCATGAGCTAAAAGGGGAGGTCAGAGGTGGTCCTGCTTGCGTTTCCTGGCCCTGCCAGCTAGGAACCTGGGGCACAGCTGAACCTGGCCCTTTTCCCCTGAGTTAACTGGGTTACACTGTATGTGGTGCTTGACAGGCCCAGGGCCAGGGGAAGGCTTGGTGATTACGCCTTCCCCTCAAGCAGTGGGCACGGTAGATTCAGGTAGGAAGGACCACAGTCTCCATATGTGAAGGAAGAGACCTCTGTCATCTGTGCATTGAGGGCCCCAGTGGGCCTGCTGGGTATTTTTTAGCTGCTGCTTTAGTTTTTGACCAGGGATCCCTTTGGAAAGAAGTAACTTTCCCATGAGCTTTGGATGTTACAGGCATACAGGTGACCTTCAGAACACTCCGTGGGAACAGTGGGCAAGGGTGGGAAGCCAGGCCCTTGGCTAGAGCATCATGGCAGCAGCCTCACTGGGTTTGAGATTCAAGGAGGCTCATCACCCACAGCCTCAGATCTCTGCATGCTCAGAAGCCTGGGCCATCTGGTGCTGAGAATAAGCTGGGAGGGAGGCAGAAGAAATCCTGTGTTTAGAGCCCTTCCCTTCTCTGGTTGTAGGTACAGTGGTGGGCAGAGTAGGCCCCAGGCTGATGCCTGGCAGGGTGGGCAGTGTACTTGTCTTTCTAGGGGAAGGCCCAGCGGAAGATCAGTGCAATCCACATCCTCGATGTCCTCGTGCTGAATGGCAGTGACGTGCGGGAGCAGCACTTCAACCAGCGGTCTGACCTGGGCCCTGGGAGAGGGAGGTGGGGTGGACCAGGGCACCTCTGTGGCAGCACCCTCCAAGGCTCGGCCCCTCATCTGGGCCTTCTCTGCTTAAGGACATCCTTAGAGTTTCCTCCCTCCACCCAGGGGTTGGTTCCAAGGGCAGGATGAGAAATTGGTGCTGGCACTTCAGAGTTTGCCAGGGCGTGGGCCTTGCTGGTCATAGATATCAGCACACTCCTATTTTGCCACAGCTGTTCAGATCACAGGTGATATTTGTGTTAAGACTGAGCAAGAGGTAACCTTATGGGGAGAAGGGGAGGCTCTGAAGAATGTGTTTTATGCTTGGGTGGTCCCATTTAAGTTGGTTCATCCGGATCCCACAACTCCCATAGAGGCACTTTGGTTGGTGGATGCATGCCTAATCAGTTGCTAAAAAGGAGGGACGTCTTGCCCTGCCACGATGCTAACGTCACTCCTGTTGTTCATCTGAGAGGGTACTGTGGTATATGTAGTTTGGGGTGATGGAACAGCCGATTACAGTAAAGATGATATTGATGTTCTGGAGGAGGTGCCTGAGTGCAGCTGAGGGCACACTTCAGGGAAACCAACCAAGATACAGTGGAATTAGAGATCAGCATCCAGAGAGAGGGAGAGGGCATGCATAGATGGCAGTGGAGCTGGGCAGGGCGAGTTTCCTCAGGGACAGGAGTGCTGCCTCTTGGAGCAGTTCCGCTGCAGATTCAGGAGTGCTCTCCACAGGTGCTGTGCAAATACCCTGGGGTGGGGGTGCTGCTGGAGGCACCTTGCTTGTGTCTGAGTGATTCTGTTTGGATTGTAGAATTCAGCTCGCTGAGAAATTTGTGAGAGCTGTTTCCAAGCCTAGTCGGCCTGACATGAATCCCATCAGGTGAGCATATCATCTCCCCCTCCCCAAACCCCCTTCCTTATTGCTTCTTTCTGGCCAATGCCTCCTTCCCCATCCTGTAGGGGATGGGAGGGCTCAGTGGAGAGGACCCGGCAAGGTTGGTGTTAGAGAGAAGACTGCCCTTGATGAGTGATTTGGGGGTGCTAGGGAGGTGGCCCCTTCACCCGAATAACTCCCCGTCCTGCCTGTCGCGTGGGTGCACCTCCATAGGAGTCATTCCTAGGGGTTAGGTGTCTTCATTTAAGATGCGCGTGGTTCTGAGAGCGCTCACACCTGTGAGGCACACATTCACACTTGAGTATCATTAGCATATCACCTGGCCTTTTTATTTTTTTTTTCCAATGAGAAAAGGGCTGAAGGAGTGGGAGTTTTTGAACATGAAAAAAGAGAAGGATGGTTTGAGGAAGGGATCCTTGGTGCTTGGGAAGAAGGCCAGGGTGAGCTGCCACGTTAGGTTGTATGAAAGTTCCAGGATCCTGAGGGAGGAGAGGAGGATGAGAACAGTCAGTGAGCAGACAGATGGAGAACAGGCTTTTTTTTTCGCTGGGCCAAGGTTTGAAGTGATCACCTCTGGGCCTTCATATGACTAGAGATGGAAATGTCTATTTATACTTTCAAAATAATTTTTATTATTCTCTTTAATATGAATTTACTTAGTTAAAATTAAACACAGACTTGAGAATGCACTGTATAGATATCTTCTGAAACTCTAAAAGCAGTTTGTTTCTGTACTTGCAAATGTCCTGCCTGCCTGGTCCTGAGAGGCAGCTCCCAGGGACCCTGCCTCTGTTGCTTGTGGTCTGGTTGCTGGGTCTCTGGGGACCTTCCCCAGTGGCAGTTCCCAGGGTGTGTTCAAGGGCCCCCAGAGGTGGAGGGCTGGGCATCAACAGGAGCCCTGCACCTGGGTAGGAGTCCCCATGCCCCCTATGGTAACGGGCCTGTTGGGACTATTTGGAAGTAACTAGTACAGGAAGTCCTAAAGTCCATGTAGGCAGATGTGGGCAAGAGCCTGGACCTTGGTGTTCTGGCCTCCGAGAACGGTAATGACGAACGGGTGGGATGCTGGCAGAGACATCTTTGTCTACCAGCCCTTCTCTCCCTCTTGTCTTCCATAACCCTAGTTACACTCCCTGGCTGCCCTGGAGTGGGCCCGAGAGGATGCTTGGCAGCTCTGAAACCTAGGGTTTGTCTGTGTAGGACGGCAGTGCCACAGGCTGGGCATTCACATTCCTGAAGGGTTGGGTGGTGCCGGGGCCTGAGGCAGAGGGCAAGGACAGGCGCAGCCTCCTGCCTACCAGCTGCTGTCTGGACAAGAATGTATCCCCAGGAAGCCTTTGTCGTCCTCTCTCCATCCCTCTGCTCTCAGGGTGAAGGAGGTGTACAGGCTGGAGGAAATGGAGAAGATTTTTGTCAGGTGAGTGACTCAATCAGGGTAGCTCAGGATTTGAGAGGAGTTGATGTGGGGTCATACCAGTGGCCAGGATTTTCTATTTTTTTGGTAGAGATTGGGGTGGGTGGTGAGTTGCCTGGCAGGCTGCCTTTACCCCCTACCTCCCTTGCCTCAGTGCAGTGTGGTTCCACTGCTGCCAAGAGCCCCCTGGCTGAGAGCTGATTCAGCACCCTGTCAGGAGGGGAGCAGGCGGGTGTGCCAGGCAGAAATATGGGCTCATTGATGCTGTAATAGTTACGATTGTCCCTGTGAGGGGCAGAGCAGAAAGCTGCTTGAAACACAATAAATCCCTGCTCCTGGTGCTGGCAGATTGAGCCTGGAGGGGCAGAGGGGTATAACTGCTTCCTTGGCTTTTCAGCTGTGTTGGGGGTGCTCAGATCTGTGGGTCTCATCCTGGGTGTGCACCTGCTATGGCCTCGACTCTCAGTGACATCGTTAACTCTTTACTGGCCACAGTGAGGCCATGGGTGGGGGACTGTAGACCCAGTGGCACTGTAGTGTCAGATCTTATCCCTGAAACTTCAACAGCAGCAATCTATCAGGGACATCTGTCACTCCCCTGCCTCCATTACTTAGTTGGAAGTTCAGAGCCTGAGCCTGAGTTCTGATTCCCAGCCTTGTACAAACTCACTTGCAATGTGGCTGGAAACAGTTGACTCATGTCTCTGCCTCAGTTTCTTATGTTGAACTGAGGTAAAATACTGTGGTTAATGTGATTTTGATAATAGCAAGAGACTAATGCTAGGCCTTTCTCCCTCTTATGCACACTCACACTTCCTGTTTGCATGGCTGCTTGGAGCACTCAGGTTAGAGATGAAGATCATCAAGGGCTTCAGTGGCACACCGAAGCTGAGCTACACAGGGCGGGACGACCGGCACTTTGTGCCCACTGGTCTCTACATCGTCAGGACAGTGAATGGTGGGTAATGAGTGACTGTTCCCTGTCCCCGCCTCCATCAGTCAGGGTGATTGGCACAGATCCTGCCTGTGCCAGAGCTAAGGGTTCCCTGTGAATGTGGGTAGCAGCCAGGCTGGCATTTCTTTGAGGTGTATAGTGGGGGGGATTGTGCGCCCTGAGCCTCTTCTGTTCAGTGGATCCTGGGGGTCAGTTGGGGGCTGGGAAGAAAGGAGCCCAACTTGTATGTGCACATGGTATCCTCATGGCAGGAAGGGGATGTTCTTAGAGGGCAGCAGCAGATCCAGAAAGTCAAGCTTGGCCATTTGCACCCCCTATAGAATCCCCTTCTTCAGCGCCCTCTGGTTAACAGAGTCCTGCTCCCTCTGCCAGGGCCCCAGAGATGTTGCCCTGGTACAGGCTGGCAGGATTGGGTGGGGTTGTTAAGTAATTATCTTAGTCATCCTTCTGGAGCCCCTCTGGGCTGCTGATGAAGGCTGCATCCTCATAGGCTGTTCTCTGCTTGCACTTTGGGGGAGGGGACTGCATTGGCCTGACCTATTGCCCATGGGTATTGTGTCCTTTCTGGGCTGCTTCTCCTCTTCCTCCTGTCAGAGCCATGGACTATGGGATTCAGCAAAAGCTTTAAGAGGAAGTTCTTCTACAATAAGAAAACCAAGCTCTCTACCTATGAGCTCCCTGCAGATGCCATTGCCCCATTTCAGTAAGTAGCCCTCCTCCAGGCCTGTCCCTCAGCAGCCCCAGGTCCTTGACTGCCAGCATGCTACAGTCCTTTGGGGCACAGCCCAGGTCCTGAGATTGACTACTGTCCGTGCAGGGGCTTCCCTGAGCAAGGCTCCTCTCCACAAGGGTGCAGAGGGTGTGGCTGAGCCTGGGTAGTAGGCTCAGTGAGGTGTGATGCCAGGACCTGCTGTGATGGTGGGGGTCTGGGTGGGAAGGGCCCCTCCCCCCCTTAAGAACACTCATCCCCTAAGCCATAGCTGCCAGGGGCAGGGTGGCGGTGATCTCTTGGTCTTGGTCCTGCTCCACCGAGGTGCAGCCTTCTGACCTCCTTTCTCCTTCCCAGCATCTGCTACTATGGCCGGCTCTTCTGGGATTGGGGGGATGGCATCAGTGTACATGACTCCCAGAAGCCCCAGGACCCGGACAAGCTGTCCAAGGACGATGTCCTCTCCTTCATCCACATGCACAGCGCCTGAGGGCCCAGGGACGCCCACTCCTGCTGAACGCCCTGTTGTTCAGTCAGGGTGCTCTGCCTGCACCCTCCCCCTCTCGAAAGGGACAGGGGAGCACAGTCACTGCAGCCTGGCCATGAGGGGTGGGTGGTCTCTCCATCTCCCCTGAAGAGCTCAGTCGGGGACCTTCAGAGGACACTCATGTGTTCCTTCTGGGACACCTTTTAGACTTCCCTCCCCGGAGACCTGCCTGGGAACTGTCTCCCCTGCCAGGACTCAGCCTGAAAGACGCTCCTATGGCGGGTGTGCGGTCAGGGCCCAGGGCACTTGGGGCCAGTGGAGGACGTGTCAGAGAGCAGCAGGGCTTTAGCTCTGATGTTTTCTTCTGTATCCTGTAGACTCACTTTTCTGAGTTCTGTGCACTGCCCTGAGGGCGGCCATGCCCCAGCTTTGCCCACCTTTTTACTGGGCCACCCTGAGTGGGTGAAGGCCTACTGTCGTGAGCTGGCCAGGAGTAGCTGCTGTACAAATCAAGGTTTTGTTTCTTTGAACTTGCTCTGTTTTGATGCCAAGTTGGAGAAGATTTTCTTGTCCCCCCACCCTGTCTTGGTCTTCCCTGGAGTTCTCAGCCTAGACCTCTGACAGTCCCGCAGGCCGGGAAGGGAGGTAGTGGATGCAGGTAGTGGATGTGACTGCCTCCTGGGGTGATAGAGCCTTCCCCTGGCCCCATCCCCTTTTGACCCGAACCTTGGAATGCTCTAGAAGGGAAGGAGCACCCTCCAAGCCCTGCCTTTTCCTATGCCCCAGCAGCAGTGGCCCCACTGCAACAGAGAGTGCCTCTGGGGTGGGATTGCACCCCACCCTCTGGCAATCATGGCACCCTCATTTGCTACAGCCACCTTGCTACCCTTTATCCCTTCCCCAATAGGGGTAGTCACTTTTGTCATTTTATAGTCACTCTATTTCCTCTATGGTGAGGGGGAAGAGGAGAGGCTGGGCAGTAGCTTTGGGTGGGGAGGGCACTGGTGGTTGTTTTTAATGGGAAATACCTGCCAGATGTTCATACAGGCTCCCTAGGGCCCCATCCCAATGCTAGACTGGTTTCCATGGAGATAGGGCACTGAGACTCTCTCTAAGGTTGGAATTGGCTCCACCTCGGGGTGGGGGGTGTCTCCAGCCAGCATCCAGTCCCCCCTCCCACCGGGTTGGCAGCAGCACTGCTAAAATGCTGTATTTCCACCTACTTCTGGGCATATCTGTGTGTCTTGCAAAATCTTGGATCATTAAAGATACATATTTTTAATGCTTGTGTGGCTCTGTGCTGGGGCTACTACTGGTTGTCCTTGGTGCTTTGTGGTCTGCGACTGGCTTGGATAAAACAGCTGGGGCTGAAGGTGAAGGGGAGGAAGCTATGCTGGGAGAAGGGAGGGTTTGTTTAGGCAGAGCCTTGTCCAAGCTCAGGGCTCCCAGAGCTGCTGCTTGCTGCCAGAGAGGGGCCCAAGGAAGTCGGGAAATTATGCAGCTCCTGTTAGAAACCAGGACGGGAGGATGAATGAACCTACGGCCCAGCAGGGTAGGGAGGCACTTCCCCCCTTACATAAATCACCCAGCTCACTCTGGTGGTACTGTGACAATCCAGGATCAGTCTGTGTGACTAAAATAACAGAGGTGTCAGACCAATTAGTAGCACTAGACCAGAGGAAGGGAGGGAGAGATGGTTTCGCTGACTCCCAGACAGCATCCCTCCCTTCTGCACCTGCACTGGGGGTTGTCCTTGGGGGTGGGGGACATGCAGGTGCTGATGGCACCTCCTGCTCCCTTCCAGGCTAGTTTCTTCACCAGTTCCATCACTGGTTCTGGTTTCCTCCTAGAGCCTGTCTGCTGCTTACTTGGCTCCTTCACCCTGGCTTCATGGGTCCTTCCCTGAGCTCCCAGGGCAACACCCTTCCATATTTTACTTGAACGTGGTGATCTCAGTTCCCGAGCCCTTCACCCTTTGGTTGCCCTCTTCTGCTCTGCCTCCCACTCCGGACTCCTGGGCCCTGTGCTGGGAATAGGGTTGGGGGAGGTGCTCAGAGGCTACGTTTGATGTCAGTGTTGGTGGCTCCGACCTCCCCCTCCAGTCAGCCCCACCTCTACCGCTTCTCCCAGCGGATCCTGTCTGATTTACTGGCCACTGTCACCATAAGTCTGGCTGGTCATTACCATGGCTCTTGTTGCCCACTCACTCCGCCAGACGTCACCAGCCTTGTCTGCCTCTTGAAGACGGATTAACTCCTTGCCTCTGTGGGACTGCCAAGTGACCACTTCAAGTCCCCAGGTTGCCCTTCACTGCATGGCTGCATTTTTTCTGCCATAGTTACAGACAGTGGCACTGACTGGAGGGTGAGACAGCATGTTTGGTGGGGGTGGTGGACCCATGGCACAATGCCCAAGCCATGGAAATGGCTGCCAGTGTAGCTCTGGCTTGGAGAGTGCTTCCTGTTGTCTCTCTATTCCCTACTTAAGCTGGGAGTTCACCTTCACAGCCCTCCCCCCCCTTCTCCTTTCTGAGTTCTGGGTCAAGAGCTTTCCCTTGAACATCTCTTCTTCCTTGATTCCCGAGTGCCACCCCAACGCGCCCCCACCCCCAGCTGCAGTCAGACCATGACATTTACTCAGCACACAGGAGCAGCCTGGGTGTTCTTTATTGCCTCTCCCTTGGGCTAAGGGAGGAGCCAGCCAAAGTCCTGGAGACCCAGGCCCCACAGCAAGACCGGAGGCAGGAGGGGCTGGGCCAACAGGAAGCCCTGCTCCGGTGTCTGGGCAGTGTCTAGGTTGGGTAGAAATGCCCCTGTACCTTGGTCCTCTTGAGGCCTGAAGGGCCTGCTTTGTTGTGACCAACCTCGGTTGCTGACTTGGGAGGAATCTCGGGCTCACATGGTCCAGTAGGCGTAGACGAGGCTCAGGAGAATGAAGATGGCCACAGACAGCAGCATGTTCTTCCGGTTCTCCTGCCGAAGCAACTTGAGCTCCTTCTCTGGGAGGAAAACAGGGTGTTGGGCAGATAGTTTAGGCCCCCCTGCTATTCTCATCTGCCTCTGCCTCTCCCACAAATGGGTACACACACTGAGGGCCGAGGTGTTCAAGACCCGCCACTTCCTTATCTATGAAAATGACTGCCCTTGATCCTCACCACTTTTGGCTACAGACCCCGGCCCCAAAAAGTCCCAACATTCAATGCTGCTCAACCATTTCTCTTCAAATGCATGTGAAGTTGAGGATGGAATATGTGAGGGGGTCACCAAAAGGCTACACATGAAAGCCAAGCTATGTGGTGGCATGGCATCACCAGGCGAGTCCTCTGCTTGTGGCTGGGTTTCCGTGGTGCTCATCCTTCCAGGGTGTCTCATCTGGCCAACTAGAAATTCTGAAGGCAGCTGGGAACTCCTTGGGCCTGACACTGGGGCAGGTATAGGGTAGCACCACACCACCAGTGCTTCTAGTCCTGCCTCTGCTGGACGCCCAGGCAAGGAATGAGGGATGCTAAGAGAAGGCAGTTTGTGCCATGAGGTGGCCAGGCCTCTAGAGGAAGCCATTCCTGCCCTACATTCACACTGTCTCCGTTCATCCCGTGTGACATGCAGGTGGGGGATACTCTGAGGCTGAACTTAGTGGTGATGCTGTGGTTTTGTGTGGAAATTGCTAGGCTGGAGGGGAACTGATGTGCCACCTCTGCCTGTGTGAGGGAGATACCTGCAAACCAGCTCTGGGCAGGGGGCCCAGGTAGGGGTGTGTGCACGCACATGCACCATGCTTAAGAGTTTCTTCAAACTGGTCCCTCAGGAAGGTTACCTGCCATGTGGACTCTTCTGGGCTGGTTCTTGGCCAGGTTTGCTCCCTCAGGGAGGACAAGTCAGAGGAGCCTCTGTAGACCATCTTCCTCCCAGGCTGGCAGGGGCAGGGTGGGGGAAGGGGTGGTGGTGGGCCCAGCAGCCGCTCTCTAGCTCCGTGCCCTGCCTGCCCTGCCTGGGCTCTACCTGGTTCTGCCCCCAGCGCCCAGAAGGTGGCAGCATTGCTCCACTCCAGTAGCCCTACAGCACCCAAGTGGGAGGTTCATCCTCTTTCACCATGGCCCCCACCGCCCCCACTCCCATCATGGTTTTCCTAGGGGAGTGGAAGTCTGGGAGAAGGGGGCAGGGAAAACAGACCTCCCAAGTCTGGGTGGATGTGAAAATCTTTTCTGGACATGGCTATAGCCCTTCATCCCAGGAAGAACAGTCCCACAGGCCTCTCCATCTCCCTTGGCACAAAAGAACAAACCTGCTCTTCTTCCAGGTTGCTGGGTCTATAGTGGGTTCCTGTAACCTCCTGGGGGCTGACTCCCTCCTTAAGGACTCCCTCCTGAAGAACCCCCTGGATTCCTGTCACCTTGTGGGCTCCCTGAGCTGTCTATCCCTCCTGACCCTGGGACTGGAGAGTGGGGCAACAGAAGGGAACTTTCTTACCATAGCTGGAGGCTCTGTTTATCAGGCTGTTTTTCTCCTTCTCCAGAGACTTCCTGTGAGGAGGAAGGAGTTTCATGGCCCAAGCCCTTTTCCTTCTGCCCACCCGAGGGGCAGCTGGCATACCAGGGCAAGTTGGACAAGGGCCCAGGTTTCTGGTGGTGGGTGGAGGGGAGAATAGAAGCTTGGGGCCAGGGCCCAGGTTAGATATGAGGGGCTGAAGAAGGGCCGGGGCCGGAGCATTACCTGGCTTCTGGGCTCAGCTCCGCACCACAGAGCCTGGAATTCACAGCCTCCAGGTCCCTTCGACATTGTGACAGCTTCTCCTCCAGCCCATCGATCTGAAACATACAGCACACCAGCAGCTAGAGATGGGCAGCAGAGCCTTTCAGCTTGCAAAATAGTCAGGATTCTGGGATGGAGAGGAGGAAGCCTCTAGGAGTCTTTCTGGACAACCCCATCATCCTTATCATTTCTGTTATGCTGTCCTCTACCTCCACGTGGTACAGCCTGAGCCCCACCGGAAATGGCTGGGGGTGTTGCTCAGGGTCTCACAGCTGCGACCCAGTGGACCAAATCCTGGGTTGGAGGCAGATAAGGGCAGCCTCTCAGTCATTGTGTCCCCAGCACATGCCCCAGTGGGGCCCCACAACAGGACTGGCCAGAGCTTTGAACACGGCAGATGCTCTCCATGCAGGCATATCCTGGAATGAAATGAGATCCTTCGGGAAGGCTCTGCCTTTCCACACATGTGAGGGAAGGCTGATTAGAAATCTAGGGGCAAAAACACAGAGGTATTTTTCCCACTGATAACACTTCATCTTAAATTAGTCGAAGTTGTAAGAATATTTTTCCATGAGAATCAATAGAAAGTACTGAGTGTAAAAAAAAAAATGCAGCTCAAAAACATTTGTTTCTTTCTGACTGGGTTCTTGAGCAGAAGTATTGCCCATCATCATGGTAGCTGTAACTTGTGGGGCAAAAAAGCTTCTGAAAGTCTGGTTGCCAAAGTTATGTTTTCCTATTTGTTTTGATTATAGTTTTGGAGATGTGTACTTGGTAAAATAATTTGAGTTGTGGGAAAATGTCACATAAAATACTAGACTGGATTATCCAAGCCTGGGTCCTGGTATGATGCATTTGGTCTTGAAAGTTCATCTGTGTCCATTTGTCCCCAAGTGTCTGTCTAAATGGCCTCCTCTCTGGGCCTGGGCCTGCTCTTCCCAAACCACTATCCTGCTGGCAGGAGCCTAGATTTCGGTGGGTGGGAAGGTTCAGAGGGCCCCGTAATGCTCAATTTTCTACCTGACTTAACTCATTCTCACCACGTCCCTGGGAGGAATAGCAAATATGACCTCTATTTCACAAATGGGAGAAAGGGCTCCCCAAACAGAATCAGTTCTCTGAGGAGTCAGAGTGGGACACCCTCTCTCCTTATCGGTCTTAGTCAGTTCTCTGCTCCAGTCCCTTTTGGGGTGGCCCCTGAAGAGATAGTAACCAATGATTGCAAGTATGAAACCCAGAGTCCCAGGCAGGTGTGGGACCAGTGTCAGAGTTACACTTGAAGTCTCTGGGCCTTCTGCCCCTCCCCCTGGCCTGCACCCATTCTGGGTCAGCCATTTTCCCTCATCCCCATGCCCAGCACAGATGATACACCATCTATCCCCTTCCCTGCAGCCCAGCCTGCTGCCAACTGGACCTGCGGAAGCAGGGCCCTGTGGGAGGGAGCAACTGCACAGTATTGAATTAATTGCCTGGTTAATTGTGTCATTTCTCTGCTAATGGGCACCAAAGGGACGGCCGTCCTGGGAAACAGCCCCAACCAGGAGATGGGGCCTGTGCCTGGGGAGACTGAAGGCCATCCTGGAATAGGTGCCTAGGGAATGAGCTCTGGGGAGCCGGCTCCGGCTCCGGGAACAGCCTGATGCGAAGGTTAGTGGAGCCAGGGAGGCGGAGCTGAGAAGAGCAGGCGCTTCAGGCCGCTGTGAGGCCCGCCCTTCACAGCAGCACCCCCAACACACAGCCCAGCCCCTCAGGAACCTGAGACTTGCTGTTCCCACTCCATGGTGTAGAAACTCCGATCAGAGAACCAATTCCATGCAGGGTTCCAAACAAAGTTTAATTTTTTTTTTTTTTTTATCCTCACCTGAGGACAATTTTTTGTTCAGATAGAGTGGGAGGGAGAGAGAGAGAGATAGAAACATCAACGTGAAAGGGACACATCGAGTGGCCGCCACCCGCACGACCAACCAGGGCCGGGGACAAACTGCAACCGAAGAACATGCCCCTAGCGGGAACCGAACCCGGGTCTCTCTGTACCGCAGGCCGACGCTCTAACCGCTGAGCCAAACCGGCCAGGGCCAAAGTTTAATTCTTGAAGCTCTACCTCTTCCATGTGGCCTACCTGCTGGAGGGATACTGCCTCCTGCCCCCAGCAAACTAATCAGTCCTTCTCTCATGAGGCCGAGCACACACTGTGTCATTCCAGCTCTGTGTATCCAAACCTCTTCGTCCCAAACTCTGGGAGCCCCAAGGACAGATGGTGTAAACTTGCAGTCTGGGGTTCAAGTCTAGCCCAGACTGACCCATTCCACTCATGTATGTGACTGGCCCCTAGAGATGCTTGACCCTGTAGCTCCTGTCCTAGAAGGCATGTTGGCCTCTTTTCTCCTCTTTGTGGCCCTACGGCCTGGCCCACTGCAGTCTTTGTAGCCATGGAGTAGGGTGGGCATGGCTGGGGCTGAGGGGATGGATTTAGGCCTCCTCTGCCCATAGAAGGTGGAAGAAGTTAGAAGGAGAAGCAACTACACATGCACAGAGATAGGGACTTTGTGGATCACCTAGTGCAAATATTAGTCCTAGGCTAGATTTCTCCTTGCCACCCCTTGGGTCAGGCCATGGTTTGCATGTCATTCTAGGAAGGAAAAGGTTGGGGGTTTCCATTCCTAAACGCCTCTAGAAGGCTACCAGGTGCCCAAACGAGCACTAACTGGCCGGGAGCAAGGCCAGGGACTCATGCTAAGCAAAATCTTTAAATTGAGGTTGGCAAACTACAAGTGGCCAAGCCAGTCTGCCATTGTGCTCTGGGCAGGGCCTGTGGAGCTGGCAGTCAGAGGCCTTTATCTGAACAAGCCCAATTTATCTGCAGTTCCACTGAATATCCCCACTTTCATTTACTACTTTTTAATGAGGCTTAAACGGACGAACACAAATCAAGGTTTTAGGGACTCAAGTTCTAACCTCCCTCTATGAATATTTATGTCCTGCTGACAGCTCTTTCTGATTCCCTTCTAAATAGCAAGTTCCCCTTCTTTATAACCCAGCTGCTTGATGTGGGCTCAGTGAGGGGAGGCTGAGACTGTCAGGCGGCTGGCAGGCTCTTCAGAAGGCCACAAACCCATCCTCAGAAGGTGACCCCACTGGCAACCCCCCTGCAGCATTTGCTGAAGCAGAAGCTGGCTCTCAAGCAGCTACAATAATGGGTGCAAAGAGTCCGGGTGACTTCTGGCTGCAGAGAAGGCAGGAGGGTCAGGAGGTATCCTTTAGTTGTGACTGGGGTCAGGAGTGGTGGCTACAGAGTAGAACTGACAAGATGGGCCCAGAAATGGGGGAGAAGACCCAGAAAGTGGGCCTTAAAGAAAGTCCCTAGTTGGATTTTCAGTCAGCTTGATGCCATGCACATGGATTAACACTCTGCAGGTTGCTCAGTGCAAACCTGTAGTCCTTAGCTTTCTCTCTGCCAGCAGGCTGAAGGCAACAGAGAACAAGATAGCCAGGGCCAGGACAGAAGACATGGGGGTTAGGACCAGAATAAGGAGACAGATGTCAATAAGATTCTAGAAATGTTAAGGGTCAGAGCTGGGCAAGCAGTTGGAAGCCCAAGTGCCTAGAAGCCTGGAACTGTGTTTCCTGAAAAGTGTGGTTGTAAGGAGTGTGGGCTGTAATCAGGCGCCTCTGCTTGTCGCTCACTTGCCGTATCCCTTAATCCTGTGTTTCAGTTTATTCCCGTGTAAAACAAAGAAAATGGTTCACATTTCAAAGACTTGTGAGGATGATGTTAGGCAATACACGTAAGGTGCCTGAACAGTACTAATACACATAGTAGTTCAGTATGTGTTTGCTACAGTATCAGAGAAATTTTCACTGGATCTTTGGGGAATGAAAAGAAAAGTTAATTTGTGGCAAAAGTAAGAGGAGCCAGAAGTGGGGTGTGATGGACAGAAATCCACCTGGGTCACTGGCTGGTAGCAGTGGGAAGAGGAACCCCTCTGTATGGCCATCCTCTGAGTCGGGAGGGGTTCAGCAGAGGTGGGGGCCTGCAGGGTAGACCATCAGAACAGCTGCACCTCTGCAGGCCAGCCCATCTAGCTGGCTCAGGACGCATGCTAGGCCCCGCAGGACTGGCCTGGGATGAAGCTGGGCTGGGGCACTGGAGCCAGCACCAAGTTGCAGAGGTTGGGCCTGGTGGAACCCAAGGATGACAGCCTAGAACAGAACAGACTCAGCTGTGGTCTGGGCACTCTGGGGAGACATGGAATGGCAGGCAGAGACCAGGTTCACCCACACCATGGCTCTAGGGGGCCTGGCACCCAGCTAAGCTGGGAGCAGGAATGCAAAGCCCCAGGACTAAGGCAGAAAGAGTCCCTGTCCAAGAGATCCAGCCAACACCAGTGGAGAAATTACACTCTGGAGGCCATGGAGGCTCCCAGGACTCCTGCCCAACAAGCTGGACAGCAGGTCAATTGGCAGGAAGAACGTGGTGGGCCCAAGACTGGTTCCAGTCCTGGGATTTTGCTGGAGCTGGAGGTGGGTAGCAAGCTGGCTGTGACTGTCACAGGCAAAGTGGTTACAGCCAAAGTGGGGACTGAGACAGGGAACTCATTCAGACAGTGCAGGGGTGGAGAGTAGATGCCCCCAACTTACAGTAATACCAAGAAGTGTCCATACATTACGTTTACATTCAGAAGACTAAGTGCCCGTTTTTATACAGGGAAATGAACACTTTAAGTCACTAAGATGACAGCAGGTGCAGCATGGCTGCGAAGGACCCCGAGGAAGTAAAAAGGCAACGGTGTGAGCTCCCTACAGTTAGCAAGCTGCGCCTGGTAGGTGTTGTGCAGACTTGTGTGCAAGCAGTTCAGAGGGCCAAGAAGTAGGCGGAGAGTGTGCAGGGTGTCCTGGTGGGTAAGTCTGTAATTTGACCCTGAGACCAGCAGTGGCTGAAACCTGCCTTGGGGACTGCTGGCCTGAGCCTAGACAGGGAAGATGCAGAGCCAAGAGCGGAGAAGGAGAAAGGAGGAGAAAAGAGGTCTACAAGGTAGGGAGTAGGAAGGAGCATCCCTCAGGTAGGAGGAAGCTGATGGCCCCAGGGGAGGCCCGGAGCCTGGATCCAGGAAGTGTGCACTGAAACAGGAAAGGCCCACGAGCAATTCTGCCTTCCTTATCCGAACAGACTGGGGATCGGTGCCTGGTCGGGGGCTTCGAGAGTGAGCAGATGAGCAGGCTCTGTGAGAAGTATAAGGCCAAGGATTCTCCAGAGGCAGGGATGTTTCCTGCAGAAGAATGTCAAGATCTGAAGTCAGCCCAACCATCAAGGTCAGCCTGGGCCGTGACCCCAGCCAGTGGGGCCCATTGCTCCTGCCGGCAGGTGCCAAGGAAAGAAAGGGCGTCTTCATTTTCAGTCGTCAGGGGCAGGGACTCTCCCGGTGGCCTTTGAGGGCCCCTCCTTCTGGTGCTCCTCTGGCAGCTCAGTAACCCCGAGCCAGCTAAGCAAAATCTCTGCCACCTGACTTGGGGAATAACACCTTATTCTCAGAGCTTTAGGGAAGTCTCCCTGGGGTCCTATATGCCATAAAACCACTGTGTTAAGAGAAACTGTAAAATTCGTCTCAAATCCCCGCGAGGCATCTTTTCAGGAGTATGGAGCCTCCTGGAATTAAAGTCCTCAATGAGACCTCTTTGGGGGCAAGAAGCATGAGTACGGCTCACACACAGACTGCCCAGCACAGCGGTCAGGTCAGGCCCCACGGGGGCCAGCTCCAGGTCTGGCTGCTGCCAGGGCCTACTGTGTAGCTTTTGTTCGTCGACAACAAGAAGCCACGGGAACCTATTGAAGGTGGCTAAATGGTGCTCCCATGAACATCTTGACAGTCTGGGAGGGGGCTGCCTGCCTAATCCCTCAGTAGCCACTGTCCAGGGCCAGACTTTCTTCTGGGAAAGGGCAGAAGGCACCCTCAGGGCTTGGCACTGGGCACTGCTTTCTAATTCAGGAAGTTGTTTCCAGTCTTGCTGGCCATGCTCCTGGGAGCTTCGAACGAGCGAGTGAGGGAAGTGGCTGGGAATGAGTTAGCCTCAGGAGTCAGACAGTGGTTACAGGGCATATCCTGCACCTGCCTGGCCACGTCCTTGCTGGGCACCAAGACCTAATAAAGAGCACGGTGTTGGGGTATCTGAGCCCAACTCAAATCACCGGGTTTCGAGTCCCTGGATGGCACAGAGTGAGTCAAAGCAGCCTCATGGAGGTCAACAGTCCACACAAAGCTAAACCATAACAATCCCAGGAGTAGCCACCAGTTCGGTAGCAGGTGCTATGTGCCAGGCACTGCTCTGTGCTTCCCTCATGGAATACTCACAATAACCCTATGGGTGAGTAATATTATTAGTACCCACATTTTGCAGATGAGGAAACGCAGGCCATGGAGATGAAGTAATTTGTCCAGGGTCTCACATGGGACAGCCAGGCAGTCCGACTGTGCTGGTAGCCACCAGCCCTGAGCCACTCTTAGCTCCTGGATGTAGCCTGCACTCCTTCTAGCCTGGGCCAGGCAGTGTGAGGGCAGCTTCGCTACCCAAGGTCCACATCAACTGTACAAGGAAGGGACTGCTCCCATTTTATAGAGGGGCAAACACCAGGCACAGAGATTTTAAGCAATCTGCCCAAAGTCATGTAATTGGGAAGCGGCAGAAATGGGGTCTGAATCTGGGTTCTTCTGCTCCAGAGCTTATGCTCTTTCTTTAAAATCCCCCATGAAAACATTCGTGACAAAGAAGGGTTCTGTGGAACAGTCATTCCCCAGCCTGGTCCAAGACCATCTAAGCCTGTGATCCGGCTTCCACAGATTCTCCCTCTGAATAAGCGTGTACAAGGGCTTTGCTTGGTCTCTGTCCACATAACAGATACTCTCTGTGAGGGAAGGACCTGACTGAAATCCGATTGCTCAGACAGCGAGACTGGAGCCGAGCATCTGTCCTCACATGACGGCAATCACCCTCTCACTCCGGCTGCACAAACACCCCAGGCACCCTCCCCAAAACTGCATAAACGGCCAAAGCACCTTCCAAAAATTCACATAAAACAGACCCAGTCTGCCTACTTCCACCTCCCCCCAGCCCCCTTTCCAGTGTGCAGATGATATTTTACTGAGTTGTACACTTGAAACCTGTATGATTTTATTAACCAATGTCACCCTAATAAATTCAATTTAAAAAGAAACAAAACACCCAGTTTGGAGAAGGAAAAGGTGGGCTAGTGGGCCTGATAAGCGCTTCTCTCCCCAATGGGTAGCAAAGCCTTTCTCTTCACTTGTTAATTCACAGCTTGGGAGTGGTGTCAGCTGTTTCATCTCCGGCCCCAGCAGCCTGGGAACTGGATTTCTGGAAATCCACTCATTTTCACATGTCAGGGAGGCCCCAGGATGTTTATTATAATGGGTAAAGAAGCCAGACCGCCTGCCCAGATGGTCTTTGGCAAGAGCACTGGGCCTTTCCATCTGGGGCCTTTAGGCCACACAGCCAAGTCACATGGGGGTCACAGGCCTCAATTTTTCAGGTGAGTGGCTTCAAACCCCAAAGGGCTGATTACTCCGACACTACTTAAGGGGTGTTTTTCTGTGGAGGAGGCTCACAGGGCTCTGTGGGGGCAGGAAAACCTCCACCCATGGCTCCTCAAAGCATCAGGCCCTGTGAGAAGTTCCTCTCCGGGGCTGAGCAGATGAAGATAGGTAACCTTTCTAGTTTTTAATCAATGAACAATTTTCAGAAACAGCAGAGAGCCTAGGGGCTCGTCATTTCTTTGGAGAGTCGCCCTCACCCTGAGTCAGGAACGCGAGGGGCCCTGCTGAAGCCCACGCCTGCTCTGAGAGGTTCTGAGACCTTCCCGAGTGCCGAGCAGCTGTAAGGAGAGGCATGTCACTCTCTGCCTTCATTGTCCCTGGCCAGAACGTTATTGGGGTTTGTTTTCTCTTCTTTCCTCAAATATATATATATCTTTTTTTTTACTCCTAACCCGAGGACATTTTTTTTTTTTTTTGCATTTATCTTCAGATAGAGCGGGGGGGGGGGTGGTGGAGAGAAACATCGATGTGAGAGAGACACATCAACTGGTCACCACCCACACAACCCCAACCGGGGCCGGGGACAAACTGCAGCCAAGGTACGTGCCCTCAGTGGGAACCGAACCTGGGACTCTCCGGTCCGCGGGCCGACACTCTAATCGCTGAGCCAAACCGGCCAGGGCTAAAATATATTTTTTGATAAATTAGCAAAAGCTTCTTCGTCGCTGAAAGGCTGAAAGCATTTTTCAAGAACTGGCATCCACCCTGCGCCTTATGAATTCATTAATTAAGATGCTGGCAAACAGCCACTCCACACATGCTGACATCCAGCCGTGTTAGGTAATGAGGTTTTAGTCTCCTGACCCCCGTCAAGTGGAGCAGAGCCAGACACAGGCTGCCAAGAGAAATCACCTGCCCAATGGTGACCTGTCGCTTGCGCCTGGCAGCAGGTGAGGCTCATTTAATGGTCAGCGGCCCTTGAACAGTCTCCACATGTTGCGAGCCTTTCTCTCAGCCCTTGGCTGGGAAGCACCCCAGCAAGGCAGCACCCAACTGCCTGCTCCACTGTGGCCTCCTAACCTCTAACCAGCAAACCACTCAACTGGGTCCAGATGTCAGAAACAAGGGTTCAAGTGCCTCCTCCAGCCACTCAAGCCAATTCGGTAAATATTTATTGACAGTCCACTAAGCTGCTTCTAGCTCTTGTCTCAGAAAACTGGTAGGCTCCCGTCAGCTTTGTGCATAGCTGGCTGCAGAACTGAGACTGACTTCATCCACTCCGTGCTTCTGCCCCTCCCTCCCCTCAGGGAGCTTGCAGCAGCAACTAACATTAAACAAATAATTATAAGTGTCAAGGCTCCTTTCCTCTGGCGTTCATCCTGTCTAGGCCATTTTCTCCTCTCAGCCTACGCCTCAACTTAATTGTCACTGATCTTGCCCTCTTTTTCTGATAAGGATTCCAGTAAATTTTAAATGACTCCCATTAACTTTTATTCCTATAGCAAATACTATTAGTTGGCCAACACAGCATCGATTCCCAACCCGCTCCTTTGTCTGACTCCATTACAGAAGTTAGAAAAGCTCAACAGATGCTCTACCAGCCTCACTGCAGCTAGGAGTGGCCATGACCTAGTTGGGGCTAATAAGATGTTCCAGAAGTCAGCTAGGAGATTTCTGGGAGGGCTTATGCTTTGCTTATCAAAGGGACAGTGTCGTAGCTCCTTTCTCCCTCTTTCTCAATTAAAGTTGGATATGATGACTGGAACTTGGGCAGCTATCTTGTGACTACGAGGAAACAGCTAAGAGAATGCAGAAATACCAGCCCTGATATAGTTGAGCTTTGGAACCAATGCCACCAACCTCCAGATTCCCTGTTATGGGGAAAAAAGTATACTTATATTCGTTTAGGTCACTGAGGTTTAGTTTCTGTAACTTGTGGCCAAAAGCTTTCCAAACTGATAGATTTTTGTATTAGGGAACAGAGCCAATCAAGTGTCTCCTTTAAGATGTCAGCTAAGATACTGCACATCTGTTAAGACAACTGGCTGCTGAAACATCTAAAGACATCAAGTTGAATGGTCCAACTTCAAAAGAAAAGCACAATGACCAAGTAACAGCTCATTACTATCAGAGATTTAAAAACATAAACAGGTTTTACACCAGCTAAAATCCTATCACTTGAGGCTGAAATGCAACCTTTCCCTCAGCCAGAATCCGCTTATCAGTTTAGACTGAAATACAACTTCTTCCTCCTCCCACATAACATTAAAATCAGTACCAGAGTGGTGATTTCTCATCTGAATTGTAATTCTTTCTTGCTATTCAGAATTAACTCTCAGAAGCTAAAACTTATAGCCAGTTTTTTCCAACTCTGAAATCTCACAAGGTGGCAAATGAGTTGGATAAAAGGTCTTGAGGGGAGCCACAAGTGGGGGTGGCTAGGAGGTGCCTTGGTTGTCCTGGGAGGTGACTGCCCAGTACAGCTGGCCCCAGCCAGCCCTCGGGGTGAGTGCCGCCTGCTCGGTAATTGCTTCATTACAACAAGCGGAGACTGTTTGCAGGTGCTGAGATCACTCACTTGAGGGGGTTTTATTGCTCTCGTCAGATTAACAAACATTTTTGATTAAATCACCACTTCATTGGCTCTAAGCATACGACTTTTAATGAGGACAGTATCTACTGCTACTGAGCATCAGTGCACATTCAATACTCAGACCCGCTGGGGGCAACAGAGAAACAAGGTGAGGAGACAGCCTGATGCCAAGCTTTTTTTCAAGGCGCACAGTTACAGATCCCAAATTTTAGAATATCCAAGCAAAAAGTAACCTTAGAGATCAAGATGGCAAATGTAAATATCTATATTGGTATTGATACATAAAAAAAAATTGGCAAATGTGACTGGTACAAGGTGGTATTAGAGCATATGCCCCATCAAATTCAAAACAATTTTAAAAGTGTCAGCCAAACAAAAGACATCTGTCACCTGTATTTGGACCATAGTGAGTCTGTAACCCCTGGTGAAGTTACAGATGAGGAAATTAAAGCCCAAACAAGGAGGATGACTTAGCCATGATAAAAGGTGCAAAAGAACCACAAAAGTCGCTAATAAAGAGCACTGTTTGTTGATCATAACACTGCCAGGCACGTGTTAGGCACTTTAAATAGATTTTCTCATTTAATCCTCAAAACCACACTGTGAGGTTAGGTTGCAATCTGTGTAGACTGTGTGATGTCCACTAAAACACACGAGCCCCTTCTTTCATAGCAACAAGCTACGGCATATGGCTTCCTAGCTGGTGAATGTGTTTCCCAGCCTCCCCCTGCAGTTAGGTGAGGACTCCCTGGTTAGCTTGCATCTTGGCCAATGGAAAGTGAGCACTTTAGGCCTAGGACTCTCTCGTTTTGTTTTTGTTAACCCTCACCCAAGGATATGTTTCTATTGAGCTTTATTAGATAGAATGGGGTGGGGGGGGGGAGAGAAAGAAACATCGACCTGAGAGAGACACAAACATTGGTTGCCTCCCACAAGGGCCGGGGATCAAACCTGCAACCCAGGTATGTGCCCATGACTGGGAATCAAACCCGAGACCCTTCGGTCCTCAGGCTGATGCTGTAACTGCTGAGCAAAACCAGCCAGGGCAGGCCCAGGACTTTTAACACAGTGGCTGTGCTTCCTCCACTTTCTCCTTCCCTGCCAGTGGACACACCAATGGGGTGTGGCCTGGTTTCATTCATGAGGTGACAATAGGTCCTAGGCAAAGGCAGAGCCACAAGATGGAAGGAATACAGCAGAACCACTACTGTCCTAGTACTCTAGACCAGGGGTTGGCAAACTATAGCCTATGGGCCAAAAATGGCCCACCAACTATTGTGTAAATAAAGTTTTATTGGAACATAGCCACATCCATTAATTTACATGCTGTCTATGGCTGCTTTTGTGCTAAGTCAGCCTGAGTATAGTTGATTCATGTTATTTGTAGTAGTTATGTTCTATAAAGCTGTCACCAAAAATGAATTAGCAAATACTGAACCAGGTTAGGTTCTTGTGAGCCTCTGGTCACAACATTATTATCAACTGACCTATACAAAGCCTTGTTTTGCGTGTGTTTCTATTTAAAAAGACCTAATGTAATATATATTCTTGATTCATTAACACTGAACAGCCAACAGCACCATAACTCAGACCTGAACAAAGTAACACACAGTTTCTCTGTAAGGCACATGCAGCCTTCTTGCACTTTGGAAAACTAGATGGCACTTCAGCACTACACCTGAGGGCTATTTAAACAGCAAAATCACCAACGAAAAACACAAACTTACAAAAAATGTGGCATTAAACAGACCACAGAAAAGGACACTTGTTTACCATATAAGAACTGAAATAAGAAGGCAGAGCACTGCCCGGCCGGTTGCGTGGCTCAGTTGGTTGAGTGTCATCCCGTGCACCAAGAGGTTGCTGGTTCGATTCCCAGTCAGGCCCAGGTTGTAGCCTTGATCCCTGGTAGGGGGCATGCAGCAGGCAGGTCATTGATGTTTCTACCTCTTTCTCTCTATATATATAATTTAAAAAAAAAAAAGGTAGAGCCCTGGCTGGTTTTGCTCAGTGGTTAGAGCGTTGGCCCGCAGACACCAAAGAGTCTCGGGTTCGATTCCGGTCAAGGGCACGTACCTCGGTTGCGGTTCGTCCCCGGCCCTGGTTGGGGTCATGTGGGAGGCAGCCAGTAGATGTGTCTCTCTCGCATTGATCAATGTTATTCTCTCTCTCTCCCTCCCTCCCACTCTATCTGAATAAAAATGAAAAAATATCCTTGGGTGAGGATTAAAAAAAAAGAAGGCAGAGCACTGCCTTCTTCAACCTTAGCGGGATACCTGGGCCTCAGGTGACTCAAAATTTTTTACTGCTTCAAGCGTGTCCATGGATACTGCAAAAGCACTGCAAGTATTGATTTTGGGGTTACACATTCATTTTAACAAGTAGGCAAATTCACAAACATAGATTACATGAATAATGAGGATCAACTGTAGTTGCAACAGAGAACATATGGCCCAAAAACCTAAAATATTTACCATCTGAACCTTAGAGACAGTGTCTACCCATCTCTGCTCTAGCATGTTAGAAAAAAATTTTGTTCTTGAAGCCATTGACTTTTGGGGTTTCTGTTATATATAGCAGCTTATCGTGTCCTAATACAGACTATAAAGTCTATGCTCTTCCCACGACTTAGTGCCTTCTCATTTTACCATCTTCATTTTGAAGGAGGTTCATATTTCCATCAACCCTTTTCTCCCACCAAGTAGGCTGATATTTCTCAAGGGGTGGTACTAAAACCTCCTGCTTCAGCATGTATGTGTAGCTTGTTAAAAACAAATTATTTGCCCTAACCAAAGCTCAATTGGCTAGAGCGTTGTCCTGAGATGCCAAGGCTGCAGGTTCCCCCGGTCAGGGCATATATAAGAACCAACCAATGATTGCATAAATAAGTGGAACAACAAATTGATGTCTCTCTCACAAATCAATCAATAAAAAACAAATTATTTGGCCCTGGCCGGTATGGCTCAGCGGTTACAGCGTTGGCCAGTGGACCAGAGTCCCAGGTTCGGTTCCACTAAGGGCAGGTGCCTCGGTTGCGGTTTGTCCTGGGCCGGTTGGGGTTGTGTGGGTGGCAACCACTCGTTGTGTCTCACATTGATGTTTCTCTCTGTCTCTTCCTCCCTCTCTCCCTCCCACTCTATCTGAAGATAAATGTAAAATATGTCCTCGGGTAAGGATTAAAAAATATATATATATTTGTTAAACATACCCCCCCCCCACCCAAAAATACACACCCAAGTCCTACCAGGTGGGGAAGAATTCAACTCTCCATTGTAAAAAGCTCTGCAAATCATTCTTAATTCAGCCTTAAGTTAGAGAAGCACTGAACTAACAGTAAGCTCAAGAAGACTATTTCTCTCTCTCTCTCTTTTTTAAAATCTTCACTGGAGGATATATTTTTTTCATTGATTTAGAGAGAGAGAGAGAAAGAGAGAGAGACATCGATGTCAGACAGAAACATTGATTGGTTGGCTCCATATCTAAGGGAATTGTAACATGGGAAACAAGATGCACTAGAAGACAAATCACCTGGCTTGATTCTCAGCTCCCCCACAGCTGCAACCTGGGCTCTACTTGACACCTCAGTTTCCTTATCTGTAAAAATCTTACAGGCTTGTCTGATTAACTGAGAATGCAAAGCAGCATGTAGCCGGTTGCTCAATATGCATCAATTTGCTTTCCCTTCCATACGCAGCAAATTACTTTTATTTATTTTTTAAATCCTCACCTGAGGATATTTTTTATTCATGAGAGAGGGAGAGGGAGAGAGAGATGTCGATCGACTGCCTCCCATACTCGCCCTGACCAGGAATCAAACCCGCAACCTTTTGGTGTAGCGGATGACACTCCAGCCAACTGCGCGACCCGGCCAGGGCGCCACTAATCATTTGTACGCAATTCGGGAACAGCACCATTCCACAATTCCCTACAAACTCCCGCAGGTTCCCAAAGTAATTTTCAAGCTACAAGCTAGAGGAAAGTTTTCCCATCTCAGAGGAAAGTTAAGCCACTACCAATACACTAAACAGTATGGGCTCCCTTACCTTTGGGGGTCCCTCGTCTACAGGTCTCTACCCCTCTGGGTCCCCCTCCCCTCTGACTACGCCCCTTTTGGGTCCTCATTCAACGTTTCCCTTAGGGCCTCCTTATTTCCTTGTCAGGCCCTCTTTGGGGGCTCCCGTTCACCTCCACGTCTCTTCCCGTCTGGAGGTCCCCTCGCCTCCGGCTCCCATCTCTGGTGCCCCTCGGGCTCTCCAACACTCGGTTCCCCCATCGTGCCCCTCAACTCCAGGTACCCATACGGGGCCCTCTCACGACGCTCGCGTCCCTCTCCCAAACCCGCGACGCCCTTAGGCCCCTCCTCCAACCTGCAGTGGGGCTGACCCACATCCTGCCGCGGGGAGTAGGCACCTAACGAAGTGACCCACCCCACTTCTCCCCTCACCTGTAGAGCGACGCCCAGATTCTCCCGCTTCTTTTTAGTCATGTTACTTGCCGGGATCCCCCAGTCATTATTGGACACGCCCGTTGGTGGCACCACGCATGCGCAAACACTCGTGCGTCTCCCTCACTGGCCAGCGAGGCCGCAGGAGGTGGGGCTACTGGTGATCGCCATCTTGTTGAGGGGCGTGGCCAACGTGGCGCGGCCATGTTTATGAGGGGCAACCTCTAGTTTGCGGCCTCGGCCTCGGGCTGGAGAGAGGCTAGATCGCTAGGTGGCCCGAGTGAATACCGGCCGCCCAGGAGTAGAGCTGCCCCTTTCTTACTAATTCAAAACCACTTTAGGGCACTGAGAGACTTTCCCCCCAACTCTTCTTCTTGTTCATGCCTTTCATCCCTTTTATTTAAAAAATAATTTTTTTTCTTTATTGATATTTAGAGAGAGAGGAAGGGAGAGAGAGCTAGAAACATCGATGAGAGAGAACATCGAAGAGAGGACATCCATTGGTCACCTCCTGCATGCCCCCCACTGGGGATCGCATGTGTCCTGACCAGGAATCGAACCAGCGACCTCTTGGTCCATGGGTCAGTGGTCAACCACTGAGCCACACCAGCCGGGCGCCCTCCATCCCTTTTAGTGACCATCCTGCACACTTTGAGGCCCACCCTCCGTTTAAATCCTGTCCAACCTTCAAAGCCCGTCCTGAAGCACTGCTGCTCCAGAAGTCCTATCTGGAGTCCCTTGGCCTTTTGGGATCTGATAATGATCTCCTGCTGTTACTCCTTTTTTTTTTTCTTTTATTGATTTTTAGAGAGAGAGGGAGAGAGAGATAGAAACATCGATGAGAGGGAATATCAATTGGCCGCCTCCTGCATGCCCCTCACTGGGAATCAGGCCCACAACCTGGGCATGTGCCCTGACGGGGATTTGAACCAGCGACCTCCTGGTGGTACATGGGTCGACGCTCAACCACTGAGCCACACCGGCCGGACTCTTATTCCTCCTTTTTGTCTTGTGTTCTTATGTTACCCACAAACATCACAGAAAACCTAAGCAGCATCCTTTTTTAAAATCCTCACTGGAGGATTTTTTTCAATTGATTATTTTTAGAGAGAAGGGAAGGAGAGAGAGAGAAACATCAATGTAAGAGGGACACATCGATTGGTTGCCTCCTCACAATCCCGACTGGGGCCGGAGCTTAAACTATAGGGAGTCGAACCCAAAAACCCTCAGTCTGAGCTGAGGCTCTAACCACGGAGCAAAACTGGCCAGGGGGTAGGAAGCATCCTTTATTCTACCACTCTTAACATGGTTCCTGTCTTCGTTTCTGCATGTTCCTCTCCAGGCTCCCTCTCAGACACAGTTTTTATACTGTTGTCATCCTGTTGTCTGTTGATCTGGCACTTTGAAATGTTTTGACTGTGACCCCATGGTAACAAATGTTATTCTGTATCATGGCCCAGTCACCCATGTAACTGAAACCAAATTTTCCTGATAAGCACCTTTACCACCTGTGATGCACTCTGATATTTTCTATTCTAGCCTATTTTATTTAAAAAATAAATAAAAAGTTGAGCCCTGGCTGGTTTGGCTCAGCGGTTAGAGCATTGGCCCTTGGGCCAGTGAGTCTTGGGTTCCATTCCAGTCAAGGGCACGTATCTCGGTTGCGGTTCATCCCCGGCCCTGGTTCGGGAGGCAGCGGTCAATGTCCTCACATCGATGTTTTTCTCTCTCTCTCTCTCCCTCCCTTCCACTCTATCTGAAGATAAATGGAAAAATATCCTCCGGTGAGGATTAAAAATAAAACAGTTGGTGGCAGGGGACCTATCAAGTTTATTTCATGACCCATTAATGGATATTCAACTGTAATTTGTAAAACACTGTCATGGACATTTCCTTATGTCTCCGAAATCATCATTTGTGATGGCGATGTATGCCACCAAGTGAATACAGCCCATTCTCGTATTGGACATTACCTCCAAATAATGCTAAAGCAAACATCTTCGTATACATAGCTCTGTCTTTCTGAATTCTTTCAGATAAATCTGTGCAAGTGGAATTATTGGGTCAAAGAACATGAGACCAGAATCGAAGCTCCTTATTTTCTGACCAGTTATCTCTCCATGGAGCCTGTTGTTTCTTTGTGTGAATGTTTTCAGATCTGTGGTCTCGTCTTGATAGAGTCATTGAATGATGGAGCTGGAAGGGACCCGAGATAACATCTCGCCTAGCGGCCTGGCTGAGGCCCACAGAGGAAATGTGTAGTAAATTCTGTCTGAACAGTAAGCAGGCTGTTGAGCAGTTGTTTAGTGCGGATCTCATCTTAACACCCAGCACAGGAGAAACTGACTCAAGAACGTTGTCCATCAACTGTCAATCAACAGCATTTATTGTCGGAACACTCTTCACAGCATTGGTTCCAGTCCCAGAAAAACCAGACTCTGTGCTTCCCAATTATCACAGGCACAGGCCCAGGGGAGGTGAGAAGAGGAAAAACACTGTGTGCTTTTAGAAGTGGCTCCTTCTGCGTTTGTTTGGCACCACGAAAAAGCCACGGAGATCTGGGTGAGCTTCATGTGGGTGCCTTGTCTTTCTTCCCCAGTCCCCTGTCAAATGATGGGCTCCCTGTTACGCGTCTCCCCCAAGAGCCTCGGATTTTCTGAGACTGGACTGGAATGAGAAACCAAGTGGGTTGTGTGAAAGGGTATTTTTGTTTTTTAATCCTCACCCGAGGATATTTTTCCATTTATCTTCAGATAGAGTGGGAGGGGGAGAGAGAGAGAGAGAGAGAGAGAGAGAGAGAAACATCGATGTGAGAGACACACATCGATTGGTCGCCTCCGTGCGACACCGACAAGGGCTGGGGACGGAATCGCAACGGAGGTACATGCCCTTGACCAGAATCCAACCCAAGACTCTTTGGTCCACGGGCCACCACTCTAACCGCTGAGCCAAACCGGCCAGGGCTGAAACGGGGGCTTTTGGAATGAGACTGACCTGTGTTCCAATCCCAGCTCTGCCACTTAGCAGTGGTGGGTTGGGGGCAGGGTACTTACGTTAGCTGAGCCTCGGTTTCCATGTCTGGAGAACACGCTGGTGGTGCCAGGCTTGTGGGGCCATCGCAGGAGTTACTAAGTGGTCCGTGCTTTGGTTTGTGAGTGACCAGGAGAGATGCAGCAGAACTGATGTGCCCGCTGCTAGTTTTTCATTATAGGGTTTCGCTTAGCAATTGTTGCCATTCGTATTTTGATTATTGCTTTGATATTGGTTTCTATCAGCTTTGACACTTTGTAAAGCAGCTGTTGTTAGGAGTTAGGGACAAATACTTGGGTTGTTTCCTGCTATCAAGGGTGCTTAGTTCACTGCAAAATGCAGCCCCCAACATACACAAGTGTCTCTCCCTGGAGAGGAGATGCCCTCTCCACCTTTACTCATCCTTCTTGCTGAGACCATCAATCATGGGTTTCGTGTGCAGACATACGGACAGTGCTGACCCCTGTGGTGCTGGGGGAAGCTGAAAGAGCCCCAGGTAACCCCGCAGAGGTCCTTTCATCCCCCTGGTACATACAATGACCAGCTTTGATACGCACGGGGCTCTTTGCTGAGCCTGCTGCAACCTGGCCTGGCTTTGTGCTGGAAATTCTGCCCACACGCGGATGGATTACTGGGGACCAGCTGTCTGTCTGTCTGTCTTTGTTTTTTAGTGAGCTGTGGTTCTGAACTTTCTATTTGGGAGTTTAGAGCGAAGTGTTTAAGGGTATTATAACATTCACTACATTAGCAGACAGAAGAACAGGGTTTATCCCTTATCCCTTATTCCTGGGTAGGCCAGGTTCTCACTGTATGACCTTGGGCAGGTCAAGCCTCCTCTTTGGCTCTCCATTTCCTTGTCTGTGAAATGGGCACAGAGAGGAGAACTAGACAGCTTAGACACCCTCGAATTCTGTTTTTAATGACCTTGTTATTTGTAAAGTGCCCAAACATAAGGCACCCTTGTTGGCTATATGGTAGTCATATAAAATAAGAACAATCATTACCCTCAAGATATCTTCAATCTAGTTAGAGAGACAGACTGACAACATGAAATACTGAATACCAGATATCATATAATTAAATGCCAGCTGTCTGGGACTTTCTGTTGATGGATTAGGAGCTCAGAAAAAAAGAGAGTGCTGTGCGTATTGTCGAGGCTGTGGGTCCTGGAGGATAATCAGGATTGGATTAGGTGAAGATGGGGGAGAGAACACCTCAGGTGAGAACCCAAGGGGCTACCTGTGCCTACAGGGGGCTCCCTTTCAGCAAAAGCACAGCCCTGGCTTATCCTTCAGGAAGACCCTTGGGTCAATTCTTCTATTCCTTGTCCCATCCTGGGCTTGCCTGACCTGTGGACCCCCACTGCTGCTCTGAGGGCACCTCCTCAGAGCAGGAGTGGGCAAGAGTGGAATCGTTCACTGTCAGAAACATTCCGGGCAGGAAATGAAGAATTTCGTAGGTGGTTAAAAATACAGTGGAGGCTGATTTATGTTTGAATTTTGTTCCAGGGCAGCAGATTATAGTCCAAGTTCTGAGGCAAAGGCAGTGTCTTTATGGCCTGCTTGGATCAGTTTTATGTCTTGATGGTTTTTATGTTTCAGCTTAGCCAAGATGCTCAAACTTTTTGTCCCATACTTCACTGGGGAACTCAGGTACCACTCCTGGCACTCAGCCTCATTTTACCATACAAACAAAAGAAAGCAGAAGAGGTGAAAGGGATGTGTTTGCTTGATATTTAATTGGTATCCCGTTTTCAGCTAAATTAAATCAAATCATAAATAGATGAAGTGTCCACATGAGACCCTGAAGTAGATGTCAGATGACATCATCAAAACAGAAGGACAGGGATCTAACTATTGTTGAGTAGGCATATTCATAATATCTTGCTGTCCATAATACCTTCTTGATGCGAAAAGAGCTTGTGTAAAACATTAGTGCCAAGGCAAGCTCTGTGGTCTTCCCCGCGTGCTGATACGTTTTGTCTTATGGCTACAGTGCCTTTTATGGCTAATCATGCTTCCCACTTTGTTCAAGAGGAAGCTCAGATCTGATCTTGTTCCGGAATTTTGGGCGTAGGTTTCCATGTGCTAGCATTTTTCCTGGCTGTATTTTGTTTTTCTACCCTTGTTTTCCCTTTGCTCTATCTATCGCTTTATTTTTATCCCACTGTAGTGTGTGCATTTTGGTGAACTACCTCAAATCTTTTTTTGGAACACACAGGAGCATAATAAATCAATAAGTACATCCTGTGTTTGTAAATATGGCGCTTTGTTCTTTCTAGAGCAATTTTCACATCCATTAGCTCTGTGAGTCTTTACACAGCTCTGTAAGGAAAATCAGGCAGGCTCAGTCACCCCCATTTTACAGACAAGGAAGCTGAGGCACTTCCAAGAATGACGTGGCTTGCAGGAGAGGACAGACCCACCCCTCCATCTATATAGAAGACCACCTAAACCCTTCCCAAGAAGGAGGCAGGAAAATGAAACTAACAGCCCATTAGGTGACTTTGTATTAGTAGATGTGGACTGACAAGGAGGAAACCAAGGTTGGAGTCACCAGTTAAAGAGGACACAGATTGGAATGAACACTGGATTCAGAGATTCCCCCAGAATCCACATCTGTATTGCCATCTCCGCCCACCATCCCTCTTTTCTGATAACCTCTCTTACTGGTCACATGGGTGGGTGGCATGCGATCCAAGCTGGGCAGCCAGTCACAGAACCACACTCTGATTGGTTCAGGGGCCAGGACTTGAGCTGGTCAATAGGAGCTCTTCACTGAGATTTTTAATCTCTAGCTGGAAAATGAAATCCCGTCTCAGCTCTGGTTGCAGAGCTGCTGGGATGTGGTCCTGGACCAGCTGGGCGGCGTGCTCCCTTCCGTGAGGAGGAGCCCCTGTGGGATGTGAGAGAAGGCGGGCAGCAAGCATGGGCAGCAGCCGTTGGAGGCGCGAGAGAGTGCCCTGCGGATGTTTGGAGCTCAGGAGGCAGGTGCCTAACTCTTGCCCCTCCCAGGATGAAGGCCAATACCCCCCCCCCCTGTTTTTAGTAAGCTAGATTGAGCTGGGTTTCTTTCACTGATAGCCCAAAGATTTCTTAATTCATGTAGTGTTTAGACGGATTTTTTTTCAGAGGGAGTAAACCCCCAAATTCTGCTTCTGGAATCTAAGTTTGGGTCTCATAGGTCCACAGGTCTATAACCTCAATGATTAGCTTATCTAAGGGGGCCTACATCCTGGGAAGCAATGATAATAATTACTACCCCATCTTCATGCATCTCTTTATATTTTTTTATTTTTATTTTTTTTAAATCCTTACCTGAGGATATTTTTCCATTTATCTTCAGATAAAGTGGGAGAGAGAGAGAGAGAGAGAGAGGGAAACATTGATGTGAGAGAGATACACAGACTGGCTGCCTCCTGTACAACCCTGACCAGGGCTGGGGACCGATCCACAACCGAGGTATGTGCCCTTGAGCGGAATCGAACTCACGTCTCTTTGGTCCGCAGGCCAATGCTCTAACCACTGAGCCAAACCGGCCAGGGCTTCATGCATCTCTTTATAGCTGGTCCATAAACAAAGGCAGTGGAGCTCAGTGGTTTAGAGTGTGGCACCTGACTGTTGCTCATTAACTGGGTGACCTTAGGCAAGTACTTAACGTCTGAGTCTCAATTTCCTCATCTGAAAAATGGGGATAATAATAGTAGGTACCTCATAAAATTCTTGCGTGGATTATACAAAATAAAAATCTTAGTTAGCATACTATAAATGTAGTTCAATTTATTTAACAATCAATATTCCTCAAGCATCGCTATGAATGAAGCAGAACAAATACGCTCATATCTGTTTGGCCAGTGAAGACTCTGATGTTCAGAGGGGTTAAGGGACCTACCCAGGTCACACAATAAGTAAAAGAGTCTGGATTCTAGACATTGGATTCAAATTCAGGGTCCTCTCCTTTGGACCATGTTTACATATGGCCCTGTGCTGGCCCTGGTCAGGAAACCAGCTTAACAGCTTATGAAGGTCACTATCTCTCTAGGGACAAAATCTATTAGAGAAGCCAAATTCCATCCAGAAGGCTGCTTGGTGAGGACAGAGGGTTGGCACTAGAAAGATGCCCAGAGAAAAGCCTGCTTAAATTGGCTTCCTGGGGTGCCTCCAGCCAGCATCTGTCTACCCTCCTCTCCCTCCTCTTCCTTACTGTCAGCTCCCAGCACCCACACATCTCACACATGAGAATTCTGGAAGATAGACGATCAGAATCAGAATGTAATATAGAGATTGCTCTAATCCATTCATTAATTCAACAAGCATTTGTTAAACATCTAATATGTCAGGCATAGTAGATATAACCGTGAACAAGACACAGATCAAATCTCTCATTTTACAAAGGAGAAAACGAAATCCCAGGAAGGAAGATGACTTCTCTGAGGTCCACAGTGAATTAGTAATGTTAGACACTGTCTAGGGATATCTGTCTAGCTCACAATGGCCCCCTTTTCCTGAGGTTTATGTGATCTCACCTTCCTCTTCACAGCTGATTGGACTGGAGGAAAAGACCTGACTGAAGCTGGGCCAATCAGATTTCATCTCTCAGTAATTTGACCCTGGAATGAGTTGCTGGTCTTAGCCCAGAAAGGCACAGAATGAATGCAAGGTGCTATCAATGGTCCAATTCTTTGTTCAAACCTTGGGTGTCCCACCAGCACCACTCATCCCTTATAGTACAGCTTTTCTCTTCATTTGAGGAGTTTTGAAGTTATTATTTTTTTTCCCCTTGCAACAAAAATAACCTAAACCAAGACTGTGGCTGAGCTTGGATTAAAACCAATCTCCTGGCTCCAGACCTGCTTTCTTTCTATCACGCTGACTGGCAGCAGAGATGCCCTTCTCAAGGATCTCTCAGAACTCCGACCTTTGGCTATGACCTTGGAGATACCAAACAAAAACCATGCCATCCAAAGAGGTTCTCAGTGCTTCTGGGAAGGACTCTTTGGGAGGCGCCAGGTTTCCTGAGGTGTGTGCGATGAATTTCAGAACAGCCACAGAGAATGATGATTGAAAAGTTCAGGCCCCGAGGCCAAACCAGTCCGGGTCCTTTGCTCACCAGCTGTGCACCTTGGGCAAGTTGCTTTTCTGTTTCCTTCTCTAATGTTTACCCCCATAAGGTTGTTGGAAGGCTCTAAATACGTGTAAAGTGCTTAGAACAGTGCGCAACAAATGCTAGCTATCTGTTATTGCCTGCTTTATATATATATAAAACAGCTTTATCCTCACCTGAGGACATTTTCCCATTTATCTTCACATAGAGTGGGAGGGGGAAAGAAAGAGATAGAGAGAGAAACATCGACGTGAGAGAGACACATCGATTGTCTGCCTCCTGTACAACCCTGACCAGGGTCGGGGACTGAACCGCAACCGAGGTACATGCCCTTGACTGGAGTTGAACTGTGACTCTTCTGTCCGCAGGCCAATGCTCTAACCACTGAGCCAAACCGGCCAGGGCTTGCCTGCTTTTTGTAGATTGCATTTGCCCACAAAACATTCCCAGATCCTTAGGGTTTAGCTTTCACTCACTTCTGCTACACTCATCTGGGTCCGATCACATTTTAGCATAAAAGCAAGTAGCACTGAAAGCCCAAGTCAGCCCAGCCGGTGTGACTCAGTGGTTGAGCATCGACACATGCACCAGTAGGTCGTCGGTTTGATTCCTGGTCAGGGCACATGCCCACCTGGGCCTAATCCCTAGTGGGAGGTCGTGCAGGAGGCAGCCAATTGATGTTCTCTCTCATCAATGTTTCTCTCTCTCTCCCTCTCCCTTCTTCTCTCTCTAAAAATAAAAAAACAAAAACAAAAACAAAGCAAAAAAGCCCAAGTTAGATGCCCACGTGAAAAGCAATCAGTCTCGGATCTTTCACCCACCTTGGTGTGTATATTGTACCTGTGAGGAGTTAGTTGTCTTAGCTAACGTACATTCCCCTAGGGCAGGAGCTGACCAGCTTTTTTTTTTTTTTTATCCTCACCCGAGGACACTTCTTGCATTTATCCTCAGATAGAGTGGGAGGGAGAGAGGGAGGAAGAGAGAGAGAGAGAAACATCGATGTGAGAGAGACACACCGAGCGGTCGCCACCCACACGACCCCAACCGGGGCCGGGGACAAACCGCAACCGAGGTACGTGCCCTTAGCGGGAACCGAACCTGGGACTCTCCCGTCCGCGGGCCAATGCTCTAACCGCTGAGCCAAACTGGCCAGGGCAGGAGCTGACCAGCTTGATTAAGGTTTCTCATTAAACCTTTATGCAACAATTACTAAGTGCCTGCTGTGTGCTGAGCTCTGTACTGGGGCTGGAGGACAGGGGTTCTGTGTTTGGTGACAGGCTAAAAGATAAATACAAAGCCATGTTACCAGCACTGTAAGAGAGGCAGGCATAAGAGCAAAGGATGCATTGAGAATCTGGGTCTAGTTCAGGCTGGGGAGTTAGGGAAGGAGGTTCAGAGCAAAAGAAAGATCAACACGAGTTAGACAGCAATGTAATTTCACACTCATCAGATCAGCAGACATCTGACAAAACCAAGTGTTGACAAGGATGTGGGGACATGAAAAATCTGAGACACTGCTGGTGAAGTGTAGATTGGTACAAAACTTTGGAAAACAAATCAGCACTAACTAGAAAAGTTGAAGATGCACTGGTGCACCAGTTGACATATTACAAGCATGTACTTTGTTGCAATCCCAAAGAATTGGAAACAGCTGAAACGTCCATTGTATTAGTTAGCTACTAAGGCAATAATGCTGTGTAACAAATAATCCTAAAAAAATCTCAGTGACTTACAATAACATTTACTTCTTGCTCACAGGATTTCAGATTACCTAGGGTGATTCTGCTCAGGTTCACTTTGCTCCATGTATCTCTCATTTGGGGCTCAGGCCAAAGAGATAACAGCTTGCTGGGAACATGCTATTCTCACGACAAATGGCAGGACTGCAACAGGCCGAGCCAAACCATACAAGTACATTTAAAACCTCTGTTTGTATGCATCACATTCTCTAGCATTCTGTTGGTTAAATTCCGCTAGGCCAAACCCAAAGTTAATGGGGCAGGGATATGTTCTCCAGCTTGCTGCCTGTTTTTGTAATTAAAGTTGTATTGGAACACGGTCACGTTTACTGATTTACATATTATCTATGGCTGCTTTCTCACTAGAATGTCAGAGTTGAGTAGTTGGAATAGACTGTTGTGCCCACAAAGTTTAAAATATTTATTATCTGTCCCTTCCAGAGAAGTTTGCTGACCTCTGATCTACAGCTATACACATCAACATGAATAAATCTCACGAACATAATGTCGTATGAAGAAACAAGTTGCAGAGGAATGTAAACCATATAATGTTATTTCCCTAAAGTATATTTTCTATTTTTAAAATATTTTATTGATTGATTTTTAGAGAGAGGAAAAAAGAGAGAAGCATCAATTTGTTGTTCCACTTATTTATGCAGTCATTGGTATTCATTGGTTGCTTTTTGTATGTGCCCTGGGAGAGGATCAAACCCGCAACCTTGGCCTATCGGGAGGACGCTCTAACCAACTGAGCCACCATGAAGTTGAAAAACATTCACAATATTCAGAACAATACAGTATATCGCTTAACTAGCCAAACCTGTGCTGTATAAAATAGTAAACATCAAAAGCAGGGTGACGATCACCCCAAT
Source organism: Tadarida brasiliensis (assembly GCA_030848825.1). Classification (NCBI taxonomy): domain Eukaryota; kingdom Metazoa; phylum Chordata; class Mammalia; order Chiroptera; family Molossidae; genus Tadarida; species Tadarida brasiliensis. The sequence goes on from CM061262.1 coordinate 11,129,808, forward strand.
AACTGGGGAGATGGATGTGACTGTGGGCAGGTGTCAGGGGCCAGGGCCTTCTACTGTTTGGTAATATTTTATTTCTTAAGTTGAGTGATGGTGGCAGGACAAGGGTATTAATTGCATTATTATTTATAGCTTTTATTAGGTCCTAAATATTTCATAATAGAAAAAAAAATTGAGTTAGGGGAGCATAGAAGATGGGTGAAGAGTGTCTAGGCCCAGGACCCGGGATGCAAAGGTGACAGCATGAAGAAGAGAAGAGTGACTGAAGCATGAAATGCATGGAGAAGGAGGAAACGGGGAGAGGAGGTTGGGAGACAGGTGGGGTCTCTAGATTATTCTAAAAAGTTTGATTTCTTGCCAAGGCAGAGAGGAGCTCTTGGGCAGTTCTGAGCTTAACTGGCACCACGATGAGGTTGGGATTTCGGAGCATCCGCCTGGTTGCAGGCGGCGAGGAGCAGCTCTGCAGCATGGCCCTGTGACCGGCACCTCCTTACACTTTGCCCCCCAGGAGCCTCACTCGCCTCCTCGACTCCCAGCCCTGGTCTGGAAGAGATGGCACTGGAGGCAGGGACCAGGGTAAGAGGTTGTGGCAGTGGTCAGGGCATGAGCCCAAGTAGTCACAGTGAGGGTGAAAGGGAGGTGACGTTTTGAAGAGCTATGAAGGAGGAGATTTAAAAAGGGATGTGGAGAGTAAGTGAGGGGGAGAGTCAAGGAAGCCACCCACCTTTCTGCCTTGGCCCAGTGGATGGTGTTGCCATTTGATGGGACGCGAAAGCCAGGCAGAGCGGCTGATTTGGGAAGAGCAATGGTGAGTTCACTGGAGGGGTAACCCTGGAGGGATCATAGCCGGGCTGGGAGGGCAGCTGGGTGGTTGAGGGAGCCTGAAGGCCTTTGTTTTCTTTGTGCCACAAACGAGGTGCCGTGGGGATCGGGATGGGCATGGCAGACGCTGTCCATTCCGCACCCCACAGCATTCCTCCTTCCTGGCCAGAAGAGCCCCAGTTTCCTCCAGGAGTCAGTGTGCTCAGCCCCAAGATGTCATAATTGGTACAAATCAATTATGACCATCTGCACCTCTCTGCCACTGATTGGCATAGGAGTAGGCATGTGACCCTGGTGGCCAATGAGACATGAAGGCGAGTTTGCTGGGTCTCCTGGGAAACTGTTTTCCTCCGTGATAAGAGACATATGTGAGGAGAAAGTCTGCCTGTTCTCTCACTGTACACACACTTTTCTCTGCCTGATCCCTTTATTTCTATTTGGGAAGCTGTTGGGAGACTGTATGAGGTTTGGAACTGCAGCAGCCACCTTGTCACCATGAGGAGACACACTGAAGATGGCAGAAGGAAAGAACAGGAAGAGCCTTGGTCCTTGATGACATCTGTGAACTGTTAAACTAGCTTTGTGACCCACTACCTTTAGACACTTGTCCAGTACAAATAAACGTCCTTATGATTTAATCCACTGCCAGTGGTTTTTCTGTTACTTGCAGCCAAATGCACCCTGGCTGGTACAGGAGATTTGAAATTTTGAAATAATTAAGGTGTGTCTAGAAAGAGGGAAAGCAAACACAGTGTGGAGGGTCCAGTTGAGGATGAGAATCCTATAGTAGCCTACAAGGTCCTCCACACTAGACCCCTACTCACCCCTACTAACCCTCTTTCTTACTACTCTCACTTGCTCACTCTACCCCAGCTACACTGGCCTTTCACTATTGGTCAAGTATACCAGGCACATCCCCACCTCAGGGCCTTTGTACCTATTGTTCCCACTGCCTGGAATGCTCTCCCTCAGGGTGTCTACTTGGCTTCCTCTCTCACCTCCTTCAGGTCTTTACTCAGGAGTCACCTTTCTGATGAGATCCTCTCTGGCTACTCTCTTCGGATTGGATCCTCTCCCAAGTCTCTTATTTTCCTGCATAACATTTACTATATATTTCATTTATTGTCATTCCTCCAGAATGTAGCTCCATTTTATTCATTGATGTATCCCCCAGGGCCTAGAATAGTGACTATAAATAGTAGATGTTCAATAAATATCTGTTGAATGAATGAATGAATTTGTAGGACTCCAGGACTGACAGGAAGGTATCATTTTCTCCTGCCGACTCAGCAGCATTAAGAATGAAAACACAGTGCTGGACGTGGCACCGAGGGCGTAGCAGAAAGACAGCAAGAGAGGCAAGGGCTTGGAAGGGCTTCTCTGGGGGTAGGGTCTCCATCTGTGGTTATGAAGACACAGGGTGTGGCGTTGAGAGCATGGACTCCAGGGCTTGTACCTGGCCCTTCCTGCCAGCTGGCCCCAGCACACAGAGCTCCCTGCCCTGCGTCCCTCCTGGGTGACGCTCCTGTTCCAGGCTCTGCCTTCCACCTGAAATTCTGACTCACCAGTGCTACTGAGCCATCCGCCCTGTCTCCTCTGGCCTAATTTCCCCCTTCTCGGAATTCCTGTCTGCTGAAACTGTTTCCCTCCAGTTGTTTCCTGTTTATTTGATCTCCAAGCCAGCTGCCAGCCTCCATCCCTCCCATGCTCCAGGGCAGCCCCCAAGGCGCGGCCCCGGGAGACACTCAGTAAACCCTTAGGGAAAGGTCCTGTTATTTCAACAGACAGTTTAGAGACAAGTATTCCTTTTGGGTGTTCCATAAAATGGCACTTGCCCACCATCCTCCCTTTCTTCTGGGGAGGAACATATGCTTTCACAGCGCTGTCCTATTTCCTCTTCCAAGAATCCCAGTGAGTGGGTGCTGTTACTGCCACTTTCCAGATGAGAACACTGTGGCCCAGAGAAATGCAGGAAGCTGCCTGGAGCTGCACAGTTAGATGCAGAGATGGGCCTGGGGGTTCTGCGTTTTCCCAGGGAGGAAGGAGACAGAACTCCCTTCCCCTTCTCTGCCAGCCGCCTCCCCTCTCTCCTCTGGCTCAGAGTCATAAACACCAGAACCCGGGCTCTGGAGAGGAAGCCAGAAACTGATCTGTGTGTTTTGCAGTGAACAAAGGCACGGGAGCTCTTCCTAACAGGCTTGCTGGAGGCACCAGCGTTTTTATCTGTGGCCTCCAGTCTCCCTCGCCGCGTCTCTTTGAGGTTGTAAGGGATCAGAGAGCCAGCGCGCTCCCTTCCCACCTCCTTCCTGGCTTCCCCTCCATGGCCTGGAGTTAGCAGGATCACTGCTTAGCTGCCTACCCTGCTCTGCCTGGGGGAAAGCTCAGACTCCTTCCTCGGACATTTCATTTGCGCAGGAGCCCCCCAGCTCCCTCCTCCAGTCTCCACCAACTTTTCACCACTCCTAGGTTGTGTGAAGCTGGGCTGTGGTTATCCCTGAGGCCTCGGGCAAGGAGCCCTGTGGATAGAGGGAGGTCTGGCCTTCTCTGAACAGGGTTATTTTTCATGCTGTGCGGGAGACCTTCTCTTGTGCATCCAGATCTGCACCCCATCTTTCAACACCCTGGCCCCTGCTGGGTGGCTGCCATCTCCCAGGGCTCCAGCTGGTTTTGGGAGAAGGGAAGGGAGTGAGGACAGGGAATTTATTACCTTAGCTCCCTCCTTGCCAGGTCACCTGGGCTTGGCTGTTCCCTCTACCCACAGTTACCCACGGCCAGGCAGCCCTGTCCACACTGCTGCTCTCTGCAGCCTCCCCACTCTCGCTAGCCCTGGGGTGCTGCAACACCCTGTCAGCTTCCCTAAACCCTGGCTCCTCATGGCAACAGGAGATGGGGCCGAGGGGGCTGCCTCAGTGGACTGCCACCACTCCCTGGCCATCAGTCTCGGTGGAGGGAGCCCTGGTGAGCCACAAACGGGAGTTCAGTCAACTCCATCTCCTCCTGAAGCAGACTTGCTAAATGCCCGCTGCTCCCAGGCCTGGAGGGGAGCGCGGACGCTGAGACTGCTGCCTTCACTTCTCCACAGGAGGAGGAGGGCTGCCCTGATGGGTCCAGGCTCGGGGCACCAGCTGGACCACAAGCGGGCACCATACGGTGCAGTAAACTGTGATCTCCAAATGTTTTGATCGCACACCCCTGTGGGTAAAACATTTTTGAGGATGTGCCTGTGTATCAGTCAGGAGGCTTATTCACAAAGGGCTCTTTATAAAGGTGTGGGCATAGAGGAGCCACAAGGGACAGTGCAGGGCTGTGCCCAGCCCTCAGTCCACAGGGTGGGGCTGGAGTGGTTATCAAAATTTGGAGGGAGAGAGCTAATCTGCGTGCAGCTTCCCAGGAAGGGACCCAGCCACCTAAGATGGCCCTGCAGGGAGGGAGCCCTCGGAATAAATTTCCTGGTTGTATCTCCTCCTGGTGGCCCTTCCCTTCGCCAATCCCACCTGAACCCACAGGAAGGGGGGGGGGGGCAAGGGAGCTCAGGGGATGAGCAGGAGATATTCAGCTCCTATCTCCAGCTAATATATGTTTATTTAGTAATAAATTCTAAACAGGCACAAATGTGCTAATATATTATGTATATTATAAAGTCTACACAAAAAGAGAAATTGAAAAGGATAAGATAAAATAGAAGTGGCACCCCAATAGATTATTTCATGCCCCCTTGAGGTGTGGGCTCTCAGCTCTGATGATGACTGTGTTAAAGGCCAGCGTCCCTGGAGGGACATTCTGGGGCGACAGAAATGCTGTCTTGAACTGCATGCCGATTATAAGAGTGTACATGTATGTAAAAACTGATGGAGCTGTTCACTTAGGATTGGCACATTTGACTGTGTGTAAATCACACGTCTGGGCCCACCGGTTCCCGCCTGTCTTCCTTCGCTCACCCAGGAGGCTGGAGCAGCCTGTCGTTTCAAGGCTACTGCTCTCCCTGTCCCCACACTGCTGACTGGTGGCCCAGGGCACCTCCCTCTCCGGAGGCCCGGCCACCTTGTTCTTTCAGAATAATAACAAGTCACACTTACATAGCTCTTACTATGTGCTGGGGGCTGCTCCGGACACTTACTATGCATTAACTCATTTAATCCCCACAACTCTGGGAACACTGGTACTATTCCACCTTCATTTTACAGATGAGGAAACTGAGGCACAGAGATGAGAAGAGACCCACCCAAGGCCACACAGCTAGCAGAGCTAAGATTCGTCCCAGGGTCTGTGCTCTGACCTCCAGCAGGCAGCTTCCCTTGGCTTCAGGAAGCAGACTTGGGCCTGTCCTCAAATATCAATCTGTCCGTGAGCTTGGACACTTCTGTGCGCTAACAGCGAGTCATCAGAGGGTTTCAGCACGCCATTTCCTGACCAGAATATTCCACATGTCCAGGGTGTTTGGGGCTGGCACCTTCCCTCCCTTCTGAAGAGTGTTCGCTGAGAGCGTAGCAGTTTGACAAGACCCCTCCCAATGGCGGCGAAAGAAACAGTGAGCCCAGGCCCCTCAGTGGCCTGAGCCATGCTAGCAGACAGGGCAGTGCTTACAGCGCCGGCTTCTCTGACTGCGGGCACCGTTAGTGCCCACCCGGGAGAGAGCTGCCCCCCACCCCCAGGTCTCCAGACAGCCTCGTGTCAGAATGCCCTGGGCAGACTGAACTCTGTCACCTCACAAGACAGGTCATTTCCCTCCCCAGCTTCCAAGCCTTTACTGGAGCTGTTTTCTTGTTCCTTAACTCTGTTGGTATTGAAGTCTGGGCGGCCTGACAGCCCTGGCAGACAGCCCAGAGGCCAGCGCCCCAGGCAGACACTCTCTGCCTTATAATTCAGCCTCTGCGATTGGGTGGCATTTGTGAGCACAAAAGAGAAGATGTGGGCATTCAGGAGGCTCTTTCAGAAAAGGGCCCTGCAGGTCTCCTGGCTGAAGTCTCCTGAGGTCTGCGTGAGTCTATTTTCAGCCGTCCAGGCTTTTCTGTTTGCATCCTGACCCTGGCTGTGGGCACTGAAGGGTGGGCCTCTGCCTGCCTGGTGGGAGGGGGCTGGCGCGGAGATTTCTGCCAGGGCCTCCCTGCCCGAGGACTGGGTGGTGGCGGCCCAGAGCTGCAGTTACAGTCTTCCCCAGGCCCAGGCACCCTACTTGCCCATTCTCTCTCAAATGGGGTGACAATAGTGGCATCCACAGGGGCCAGTCCCCTGCGGTAGTCCCCCGCATCCTCCTGGCCTCCCTCTTTGCAAGCCCCACGGAGAGGTGAGCAGAAGTGGCTGTAAGTAATTGCAAGTCAGCAATAAAGGGCCAGCTCCCTTAATTGGTGCCGATTCGGGGCTGCTTTGTCACCCACATCATCATCCAAAGTGCCCAGATCAAAGCTCCTTTGGCTGTGCACCAAGCCCCGCTCTCAGCAGGAAACAGAGCACTGGAGCCAGTGAGGACAGATGAGCTTGGGGGAAAGGCCTCTCCCTCTACAGCAGCCTGGTCCCCTGCGGCTCCCTGCTGGACCCGCCCCCAACCTTGTTTCTGGTCCTGGGAGAAACGAAAATTCCACCCAGAAAGGTGCACTGGTTCCCGGCATGCCTCGCGGCCGTCTGTTGCTGATTTGAAATCTGTTTGCCCGGGAGTCCCAGTTCAGCTCAGCAGACAGCAGTATTTGCTTATTAATTTGTTTATTGATTTACTGGGCTGTACTTGGAGCTTCTCCTGGGAAGAACTCCAGACGTGCAGACCGCCCGCCCAGCGTCCAGCCAACAGTCAGACTCACGTCTGGGCTCCAGACGCCACAAGGCCTGGAGTAGGCAGGCTTCGAACCGGGGCAGAGCCCCAGAGGGCTGCTGGCAGGGCCGTGGGGCACTGAAGGCCCGCGGCCAGGTGGTGAAGAAGTGGGTCAGCAGCAGCAGCAGCTCCAGGGCCCAAGGCACACTGCGCGCGGTGGGAACGGCGCCCCCTGGAGTTGTGCAGTGGCACTCCCACGTGGGCCGCTCCCTGCGGAGAGGTTCTGACCTGCGGCCAGAGTGAGCGAAGCGCACAGCTCCGTCTCAGGAGCTGTTCTCTTCCCGCTCAGCTCAGCGGTGTTGAGGAGGCCTCCCTCCCAGAGGCAGGAATGGAGAGCGACCAAGGTCTTTGGTGCCCGAAGGTGCTCAGATTCCTGTCTTAGGATGGCTCTTCCGAACGTGCCAGGACTGAGTAAGGCAAAGGGTGTTTCTAGCAATGATTTTCTCAGCTCTTGCATAATAATACTACATTTTAAAAAACCTCTGAGGACGTCTGTGGCTTGCTGCCTATCGGAGGCATATGTGGACTACAGATTGTGGTAGCAGGAGGGGAGGGGGAGGGGAGGGCAGGCCGTGAGGGAGGAGGTGGCAGCGTCTGAACAGAATTCTGTCGTGGATATAAAGGTCTCTGACAGAGAACTGGTAGGAGGGAGGTGACTGTGAGTTTGGGCTTAGGGGTCACATAGACCTGGGACAGGTCCTAGCTCCATCATTGGTGAGCTGGGCCATCTCAGGCAAGTTGCTTACCACCTCTGTGCCTCATCTCATCTCTGAAATGGGGGTGAGATGTCAACCGCACAGCATTGATGTGCGTGCACAAACGGGATAATGTAAGACGTGCACCAACATATAGGTGGCCGCCTTCTCCCTACCATATGCACAAGATTAGATAGTCGGTGTTTCCTGGTGGAAGTCTCAACCCTAAAATGGAAGGAAGATCCGGTCTGAATAAATCCCATGTCCCTTTTCAGACATGCCTTTCTCTGGCTGCTCTGGACTTCCTCGGGCCTCCCTGGGGTCCCTTCTCTTCCCTTTCCCTTTGTGACAAAGATCAAAATCTCCTGGTGTTCCTATAAGTCATCCCAGCACTAATTTGTGCCTGCAGGGACTGACAGGTGTGTATGTGGGGGAGGGTGGGGGAGGGGCTTGGTAGGTATTGGAAAGGGCTTAGGGTATCCTCTGAGAAGCCCACAGCTCTGTGAGAGTGTACACGGTCCCAGGGGAGTGCACAGGCTGAGGATTCCCACTGAGGAGTCCCACCCAGCCCAGCCATTCACTGCGGTGCAGCCTGGAGCAAGGGGTTTAACCTCCCTGTGCCTGGTTTCTGCATCTGCAAAAGGAGATGATAAGAGTATTTGCCTCAAAGGGTATTTGTGAAGTTAAGTGAGTTTATACATTTTACACACTTGAAACACGAGGTTACCTGGTATCCAGATTCCAAGTCTTACTCCATGCAAGGTTTAAAACACTCATAACTCATCTTCTGTTATTCCTAACTGCATTCCTGTGCACTGTGCTCAAACCCTGCCCTTCAGGCACCGCCGCTTAGCCTTTGCACTTGCTGTTCCTCAGCCAGGAATGCCCTTCCTCCCAGCCTTGGGCTATGAAAGTGCTTCTCATCAAAGTCTGTCTCCTTCGTTCTGGAAAACCGTTCTTGGTCTCTCAGGACACAATCTCTCCCCCCCACTTCAGAGCTCCCTAAACTTTCAGCATATGTCTCAGTGTTAGTACATTCAACCCTCTCCCCCAACTCCTACCATCTTGAGAACTCCTCTCCAATCTTTGGGATTCATGTAGGTGTGGGGGTCACTCCTTCCAGGAAGCCTTCCTGGATCACCCCCCGCCCCCACCCAGTACCCTGTGCATATCTATTACCGCCACACTTGGCAGAGTTAGTCTGTTTTCTCGTGTGTCTCCCCCAGCTGACTGTGAGCTTCCAGTGATGGGGTCAGTAACAGTTGGGATTGAAATGGGCTGCAGGTCATAGCAAACCCCCAAACACTGGTTTATGCCATTTAGAAATTGTATTTCTTTCTCTCTTGAATGTCTGGAGTCACCAAGGCTTCTACTACCTCGTTGCGCAGTGATGGGTAACTTCCCTGACTAAGGTCCCCTCACAGTCCAACATAGCTGCTCCAATTCCAGCCATTACGTCCACTTTCCTGCCAGCTGGGGGAGTGCCAGCTATCTTTCAAGGAGAGTTCCAGAAGCTATCAATTGACACTTCCCTTTACACTGTATTGATTAGAATTTAGTCACATGGCTATGTCCAGCTGTAAGGGAGACTGGGAAATGTAGTCTTTATTCTGTTTGACCATGTGACCGGCCAGAAGTCCCAGGACTAGGGAAAAAAAGGAGAATGGAATGGAGACAGCTAGCAGCCTCTGCCATAGGGCCCTGGCCTCCTTCGTCCCTTTGTTGTGCCCTGACCACCCCATAGCACATTTCTAGGCAGGTAGACAGACTCGTATAGACAGTCATAAGATGTGTGTGTTTGTCTCGCCAACAGAACAGGTGTGTGGCAGCCTCTGATGGATCTGTGTGTTCCCCTCCCCCACTCACTCATTCAGAAATATTTGTTGATGCCTCTTATGTTATTCTAGGTGCAGGGATAAAACACTGGCTAAAAGAGACAAAGTCTGCACCCTTCTAAGTGTACATCCCAGTGGCTTCTACAGTGACGGGAAGCACTGTGCTAAGTTTCTTCTGAAGATTAACTGGCTCGAGAGAGATACCCACACTAGTCCTCTCTACACCAGGGAACTGAGCACAGGAAGATCAAGTGATTTGCCAAGGTGACACAGGTTAGGAGAGAGTGAGCTGGGATTTAAACCAGGTGGTCTGGCTCCAGAGCCTGTCCTCTAGCCTCTACCACCATGTCTCCTCTCCACATTTCGACACTGTTACTCTTACTGCACAGACTGTGCTGTGTCCGCTTTCTGCACATAACTGTGCCATGGATACTTTCCTGTAATTTTTGTAAGCCGTTTGTGGTGGCCACACGGGGGTGGGCGGGGCGGAGCAGCTGTGGTCCCTGTGTGCATCTGACAGGGAGGGGCCTGCTGGTTTGGTCACCTTTGCTTTCTATTCCTCTGAGCACATCTGTCTTCCCAAACCCTTTCCCAGCCCGGGGGACAGGGGAGAAAGTAAGAGGGCTCTGGAAGAAGGCAAGTGGTACCAAAGACAAGATGCTGGGGTTCACATCTCTCCACCGTCCCGTTCACCTCTCCCCAAGTCGTCCTCTACTGTGCTTCAGGGAGTGGGACCAAAGAGAAGGGGGTGAACCCTTCCAAACACTTGTTCCCGTGAGAATGCTACACTTTATTGCGAGGTCACTGGGGATCAAGGAGGCCTGTTCTCTGGCCTTATGTCCCTGGCTAGTCAGTGACAGGGTGGAGATTGAAGCTCTGGCCCTTGCATGGTGGGAAGGAGGGGTCAGAAGGTGAGTGCCCATTTTGCAGATGGGCATATCAAGGCTTAGTAATGTAGTTCAGCTGTACCCAGGCCACAGGTTGCACAGTGAGTTAAGGATGGAACTTGGGTCTTGGGGACTCTGGTCCAGAGCAGACTCATCTGACTCCACCTTTGGCCCCACAGGTTTGGCTTCTAGGACCCTGGGAATCCCAAAGTCCCTGGTTAAACCTGTAAAGGCCTGGTAGTCAGCAGGTGTCTGTAGCCAGGCTGAGTCCTGGCAAGAACTGGGTGAAGTGCTGTGGGGGATGCAAAAGGAATTAAGACGTGATTCTCATTTGGAGGCAATGGTGGGCATTCCAATGGGGTTGGGGAGATGAGCTCTTAGAAATAGGAAACACATCTAACTTTCAATTATTTCAGTATGTGGTAATGCCCTTGAGTGCCCCAAGAGGCAGCGTGGACTGAAGCAGTGAAGAAAGCTTAATGGGAGAGGAGGATCTGAGCTGGACCTTAAGAAGTAGAAGGAATTAAACTCATACACAAAGGATGGAGAGATAGCAGGAGGGTAAGGGGTACCAGCTTGAGTAAAGGCACAGAGGCTGTTCTGAGCTGGCACATACCAGGTATGATGTGAGTGGGTGGCCTTGTTGGAGAGCAGTGGGCCATAATGCTGGAGAGGGGCCAGACGTTGGAAGGGTCTGAAAGAACAGCCAAGGCATGTGAACTTAATTCTGAAATCCAAGGGAGACACCTCTTCTGCATAGACACTTCCACTCTCCCTCTTTCATTCATGGGAGACGCCACTAGCAACCACTACACTTTTCCTTTCGAGCTACGTGGGGCCTTCGAGTCCTTTTCAACTCAAAGCTCTGCCTACCACTTGCAGTAGAGAGGAAACTTAGTTGCTGTGGGTAATTGGGAGCCACTGCAGGTTCTTGAGCAGAGAGTTTCAGAATAGGTTTTGTATTCCTGGAGCCTGTGTGGACTGCTTGCCATCGTCACAATCAGCTTTGAGTCACAAGTGTGGTGGGGTTAAGGCCTCTGAAGACCACAGGGCAATGGAGCATCTGTCTTCACTCCTACAAACCCACCTAGCCCAGGCCTACCCCCATGGGAAAAGGACCCAGCTTTTCTCATCATGGAAACTGAGCAGAGAAAGAGAGGTAGTCACACCATTTAGGTGAGATTGAATTCTGAACAAAGCCCTGGTTGACTGCCCCCACCCCCCTGCTGAGGGAGAGAGGAGGCCAGGTCAGGGTTGGGTGGGTGCCACCACAGACCCAGATTCTAATTTAGTGAGTTGAAATGCACCTTTAAAATGCATAGAGATCTGAACAAAACTCATCTGTCATGGTTTTCAGTGTGAGAGAGATCCATCCATCCACCACAGATATATGTGTGTGTGTGCGTGTGCGTGTTTCTTTCCTAAAAGTAAGTATTGATTCTCTGTGACTGTAAACAGGCCATAAGAATGCTCTCAGGCATCCCACCTTCTGATTTCATCCATGCAGATACGACTGTGAGATGACATTCCTCCTGTGACTCTGGTCTGTTTGTCATTGCTGGTGTGTGTGTGTGTGTGTGTGTGTGTGTGTGTGTGTGTGTGTGCAGTGGGCTGTGAGAAGCACAGGGACCAGAAAGGTGGGGATAAAAAGGAAATTATTCCATCTGCCCAGAGCTTCTGTGGACACTGAGTGCAGGTGTTTGTTGTGGGTCTTGGAGGCTGGCAGATGGGGAGGGAACTCCGGCGCACCGGAGTGGGGAGCTGAAGGTTCCCTGCTTTGCAGACCCTGGACCCCTACCCCACTTCCAGGCTGCAACTGTATCCCCAGTTGGGGAGGTGTGTTGAAAATCCAGCTTCCTGGCAAGCGCTGGGCCCATGGCGCCCTGGGTCCGTGAGCAGCTGAGAGATATGTTTATTTCCTTTTAATGTTGTTCAGGGTTCAATTTACCCAGTGACACGCTAGTAAATAAATAAGAAAACCAAACCTTTGACGGGGAAATATGGAGTTTTCCTCCTATATTTCTGAGTAATATCTCAAAACTTTTGTGACTCATGAGGGCCTGCAGTGTTTGGCTAAAGGAAAAAAAAAAAAAAAAGAAGGAAAAGAAAATCATTTTGTTTCTTACATATTTGTCAACAGCTTTACAGCAAGTGGAGAATATTCTATATAATGTGGCCCCATGCACCATCCGTGCTGACGCCAGGTTCCCCGAGGTCTGTGGCCAGGCAAGTGTAACCTGCATAATTGTATCTCTGTAAAGAGGCCGTTTTCTATTGCCCAGAACCCATTACCCACCAAATCTCCTGACACTAATCTCCCAGGCTCCAAAATCTGGGCGTTGGGGGTGGGGAGTTATTGCACAAAAATCGTTCGAATGTGCCGGCTCGGAACAGAGCAGTAGTTAAGAAAGAGAAAAAAAGGCAAATGAGAGAGAAGCTGTTACAGGCGAATGAGGCAGTAGGAGGGGAGACCAGGAAGGTGTGGGTGACAACTCTGCATGCTGTCGTGCGTTTACCTGGAAGGCTTTGTTGAGACCCTCTGTGCCAAGCACTGGGCAAGGCGTAAAGAGAAGAGGTAACAATAACGACGGTAATGCATTCAGGATAATAGTAATAATAAAAGGGCCATTTACTAGGTGCTGGGTGCCATGCTGAGCATGTTAGCTCAGAGTCCATTAGCCAAGCTCCTTGTTCTCGGCAAGTTTACAATCCGGTGCAGGACACGAGAGCCTGCTGCCCACTGAAAATCCGTGGAGAGTTCTGCAAGGGAAGGGTAGTAAGGAAAACCCCAAATTGGAGAATTTTTAAAATAAAATGTGAAAACTGGGCTCTGATTGATGTTGGAAATCTTAGCCCTGTCTCTTTGGAGAACTCTGGTAATTTAGGTTTTTATGGAAAAGCTTGCCAAATTTAACATAAAGGGGATACGCAAAGGGGTTTGGGAGGGGGCTGGGGAAATGTGAAGGGAAGAACAGGGGACATTTAGGGCACAGAGAAAGGCAGGGGGCAGGAAGGGAGGAAGGGGGTGGGGAGATGGCTGACCACCAGGGTGTGAAATGACTAAAACCTGTAGCATGAAGATGAAGACTGGGGAACTTGGACTCCCCCAGCCCATGGCACAGTTTTGAGAAGAAGGGCGATGAGGCCCCTCGACCGGCTGGCTCGGAGCCGGGTTCAGTGGTAACTGAGGTCTTCTGCATCCTGAAAGGAATCAATGAAGGCGACTGAGAGCGAAATTACTCCTTCAGTTGCAGGACACAGTTTGAAGATGTGCCTCCCAGGGAGGGAGAGGAGAAGGAGGGGTTGTGGGCAGAATCCAAGGGGCAGCAGATGGAGGGAGATGGTGGGAAAATGGTCCTCAGAGGGCTCCTGTCTCAGGCCCGGTTGGAAGATAAACATTGAAAGGAGATGCCGGGAGCTGTCCAGGGCCCGAAGTGCTGAAACGGATTCTTGGAAATATCTCTTTTTGGCCCATAGAAACTGACAATCTCCTACCCAGTGGTTCTCAAAGTACATTCCCTGGACCAGCAGCATCAGCACCACCTGAAAACTAGCTAGAAATGTAAATTCCCAGACCCCACCCCAGGTTTAATGAATCAGAATTCGGGTGGATGGTGGGTAGGGTATGTGCAGCAGCGATTTGTTTTTAACAAGCCCTCCAAAGGACTTCAGTGCCACTCAATTTGAAGAACTAGTGCTCTAACCAATAGCTTTCCCTGTTCCTAAACCCAGGCCCCAGTATTTTCCACCACAGCCAAACCCTGTGCACAGCTCTGCCATGGCACTTGCCACCCTGCCTTTAAAGTGTCTCAGTGTTTCTTTTCTCATCAGTGCTAAGCTCCATGAGGGGAACGTCCTACTCCACTCTGAACCACCAGTTCCTGGCATGGTTGGCAGAAAGTAGTTGTGCAGTAAATCTTGTTATGAACAGACTCAAGGATACATGGATGAATTCTAGAGAGGCAGCTAAAGTGACTTTTGAAAACATAGATAAGCTCTTGCTTTAACCCCTCCAAAAGCTCCCAGAGCATTTAGAATAAAGCCCAACTCCTTATGAGGCCCTTTGGTCTAGACCCTGTGCCCTTGCCACCCTGATTTATCCTGTTATCTCCCTCAGCCAGTCTTCCAAACACCCCAAGCTGATTCCCATCTCAAGGCCTTTGCATGGCTGTGCCCTCTCTCTGTTGTGCTCGTTGCCCAGATGGTCACGTAATGGGCTTCCTCTGTCCTCAGGGTGAGCCTTCCCTGAGTACCCATCTAAAGCACTGCCTCCCTTCCCATTCCATTACCTTCTTGACTGATTGGTTGGTTGATTGTCCCTTTCATGGCACTAGTACAGATTCCAAGGGTGTATTGGGAGGGATTCTTCTCCACCATTTCCATATGTTCCTCCCAATGTCTCCCCATATAAAAGAAAATCATCATTCATACAGACAATTGACATTGCCTCAATTTAAAAAAATTTCTTGTATTTATTTAGATTTTAAGTAAAATCATCGCGTATACTGAGCAAACCCAGCTTCAAGATGAGTTCCCTTCTAATCCGCGTGCAGTCCCTTTGGATGGATCTGGAACAGCCATAAACCAAACCCCATTAGTCCCCCATGGTGGTAGTTATAGGCTTATGACAAGATGAGTCCTATAATCTGGGGTGTTTCATTTTGCAAGGAGAAAAATGGGCCACCCAAGAGGACATAGAGATTATGAATGAAGACTTCAACATACTCAGAGAAATGAGGGCTGGATAGGTGCTTTGGGACAGGGATGCAAGTTTCATTACGGATAACCAGAGAAGGCTTCCTGCATACCTGGGAATTTGTGTTGCACTGGGAAGATTTTAAAGAGACAAAGGTGACTAAGATAACTGTAATAGCAGTTATTCTGTTTAGTGCTTGACCCCATGCCAAGCACTGTTCCAAAAACTCATATTCATTGAATTCTTAAAGAACGCTGTGAGGTAGTTGCTATTTTCACCCCCATTTTACAGATGTGGAAACTGAGGTATAGAGACTTGAAGTAACCTCTCCAAGGTATCCAGATAGTAAAAGGTTAGGGTAGGAAATCCAGTCTGCATCCCAACCATCACACTCCACTGCCTCTCCAAGAGCTTCTGTACAGTTTCCCAAGTCTGCCCCACACCCTAGCTGGCACTGAGTGCCCACAAAGCAGCCAGGGCAGACCTTTCGTCTCCATTTTCTAGGTGGAGGTGCTGAAGTTGGTGAGGGTAAGCAAACCACCTGAGGCTCCACGAAAAAGAACAGGCAGAAGTGGGACTCACATGCCTGTCCCCAAGCCTGGCCACCTGCCTGCAAGAAAGCCAAAGATGTCTGTCCTCCAACCGCAGTCAGCAAGCCCTGGCCTTGGCAAGAAAGGGCATTTGGGAAATGACATTGAAAGCCAGCAGGCAGGCAGCGTTCTGCTCTTTCCCCAGCCCACCCTCTCCCAGCCGTAAGATATATATAGCACCAACGGAGAAATGAATCGTGTGTTTGTCTGCAGCCCCTTTTTGCAGATCCATCACGGAGCAGCGCTCAGTGCAGATTTTGCAAACAGCTTGAGATTACTGAATTAATTAGAATAAAATTAATCAAAACACCCACCACAAAGGAACCTGAGCGTGTGGAGTGTGACTTGGGTGAGGGAGGAGGCGCAGCAGAGACAGGGCAGCTCAGGCTGGGCTGGCTGTCCGCCCAGAGCCCGCTGGGGCAGGCCCAAAGCCACTGGGGTGGGGCTCTGACTCCTGTCAGCACTCTCGTTGCTCCCCAGTCACCATGCTGGGCCTCCAAAAGGAGAGGACTCTGCCCCTTCTGTCCAGGCTTTACATTTTGTAAGAACTGAAGCTTGGCTCCTATAAGAATGTTCAAGGAGGTGATGAATGGGAGGGCGGGGGAAAGGCAGGAATAATGCAACAGATCAGAGGTCAGAAGACCTAAGTCTCTGAGCATCGTTATCCCATTTTCAGCCCTTGCAAGTTGTATAAAATAGACAACAGGTTAAGAGCATGGACCTTGGGCCAGAATGTCTTGGTTCAAAGCTCGACTCTACCACTTATCAGCTGTGTGACTTTACTATGTAATGTGTAATTTCTCCAAGCCTTAGTTTCCTCATCTGCCAAATGGGAATGATAATCGCATCTATCTCCCTTATGAGGTCTGGTATACAGTGAGTGCTACATAAGTGCAGCTGTTATTATCATATCTAACCAGTCAAGAGGCCCTGTCTATCTTCCTTCAATTTGGCCTCACATTTCCTTTTTTCTTCCTATCTCAGTCAGGCCTTCATCTTTCTTTCTTTCTTTCTTTCTTTCTTTCTTTCTTTCTTTCTTTCTTTCTTTCTTTCTTTCTTTCTTTCTTTCTTTCTTTCTTCTTTCTTTCTTTCTTTCTTTCTTTCTTTCTTTCTTTCTTTCTTTCTTTCTTTCATTCTTTCATTCATTCATCCATCCATTTATTCATTCCATTACCATTTATGGAGCTTCCATTGTGTACCTGACACTGGGGATTCAAAGATAAGACCCAGCCATTGCCTTTGGGAGTCGGGGGTTTCCCATCTAACAAAGGGGTGTGGACACACCAGGTCAAACTCCCAGGGTCAGGGAATGCTTCACAGAGAGCTTTCGGCGACGGTTCTCCTGGGACAGGCATTCCAGGCAGGGGAAGAGCATGTGCAAAGCAACCAGTGCAAAACACAAATTTGATCAAGTCACATCTGGCTCAAGAACATACAATCACCTTGTTGGCTTACTGGGGTCCATGTCATGGTCGACAAAAGCCCTCTGCTTGGGTTTCAGGCTTCTCCCCAAATCTCTCCACCGTGCTCTCCAACTCTCAGAATCCTCCTTCTTCAGCGAGGGCCAGTAGAACTCTAGGGTTATCATGGAACTTAAATGATTATGTGTATGCAGCAGGTGCTTAATAAGTGAGCCCCCTGCCCCATACACTAATACACCAAGCTGCTTGGTCAGGTTCTCTTGGTTTAAGTGTGTGTGGGAGGCAGCAGCGGGCAGCTTTCAGAGCACTGAGCCTTGGCCTGGGGGTCAGCAGAGCAATTTCTAGTCCTGGCTTTGCTTTTTACTGGACCTGACTGTATTCCTGTCCCTGCCCCAAGTGGATCCTCCCTTTATTTCCTCCTCGCAGAATGAAAAGTCCCAGAGCTTCTCAGTAGGGGTCCTACGGGCATTTTCAGGGGAGCAGTTCTTTCTGAGACCCTCCCATGCAGGGCGGGACAGTTTAGCATCCCAGTGAGCCCCGAGGCACCAGGCATAGAAGGAGAACCAGAAGAAGGACCATCCCCTCATATTTCCAACCCTGCCCTCCCTGCTCAGGGCAGAAACCCCCCCTTTTTTTTAATCCTCACCTGAGAACATTTTTCCATTTTTTTTTGTTCAGATAGAGTGGGAGGGAGAGAGGTAGAAAGAGAGAGAGAGAGAGAAACAGCAACATGAAAGGGACACATCGAGTTGCTGCCTCCTGCACGACCCCAACCAGGGCCGGGGACAAATCGCAACCGAGGTACGTGTCCTTGACTGGAATCGAACCCATGATCCATTGGTCCACGGGCCGACGCTCTAACCACTGAGCCAAACCGGCCAGAGCGAGACCTCCCCTTTTAAAAAGCATTGTGTGGTTCTTTCCAGGAAGCTCAGCCCTTCTCTCAGTCTCTGTCTTCTCAATTTTATGTCAAAAGCCTTGAGGGGAGTCTGCTTGTGCACCCCCCACAGTGATTACAGGACTTGAGGGGCACACAATAAGGCAGTAAACAAGGTCAGTGAGGGCCTCCTGGGAGAAGCTACAGCTCAGGAGCCACACTGAAAATTTTCAAATCTGGCTCTGCCAGTTACCAGCTGTGTGATGCTGGGAAAGCTTCTTAACCTCTCTGAGCTCTAACACTTGGTTCCTCTGTAAATGAATGATGATGGTAAGAGTGACCACCTCATAGTATTACTTGGGAGGGTTAAATAAGATAACGAATGTAAAGCACTTAGCACAGAGCCTGGCATATAATTAAATGCTCAATAAAAGGTTTATTGGGTCATCTTGGGCAAAATTAAATCTCTCTCAATTTTCTCATCAAACAAGGATAATGATATGCCACCCTCCTAGGGCTGCTGTGAGACCCAAGTCAGCAAGGCACATACACGCACAGTTGGCTCTCAGCAGGTAAGTTTGGCAGCATCCTTAAATTACAAATGCACATATCTCTTGTCCCAGTAATTCCATCTCTAGCTATTTTGCCTATGGATATACTTCCAAATGTGCACAATAACGTATGTGCACGGTTGGTATTAGCAAAAGTTTGGAAATAACTCAGATATCCATCCACTGGGGATTGGTTAAATCAATTATGGGGCAAAAATGCACTGGAATACTAGACAGCTATAAAAAGGAATGAGGAAGTTCTCTCTGACTTATATACAGAGATCTCCAAGATATGTTGTTCTGGAGGGAAAATCAAACCACGGGCTGTTGTAGTGCCTCCATTTGTGTTCTTATCTACTAGACAGTATCTCTGGAAGGATTCACAGTCAATCAGCAACAGCGGCTGTTGTGTTCAGCGGGGGAAGTGGGGTACAGGGAAGGGAGGAAGGCTTTGTGAATTTGCAACCCTGTGCATATAAGAGCTATTGATAAGTATAATGCCTGACTTGAAACTTCAGGAACTATAATGACCCCAAGTCTGAAGTGAGATCCTCGCCAGGGGAGTGGCTGTGAGGCTGGGCTCCTCCAGGCTCAGGCAATGGCCTAGCGCTCTCGATGCCAGCTCACACTGCCAGAGGCGGAGGGAGGGGCCAGCTGGGGGCCCGAAGCAAGGCGCCCCCTCAGACAGGCAGCAGCCAGTCCATCTCCGGCACCTTGGGAGGCCACTTTCCCACAAGGGTCCCCACATGTTACCACTTAAGCTGGGGCTGTAATGCCAAGAGCCTGATTACTCTGCCCAGGACTGCACCCCCTAAGGGCTCTGTGGGTGTCTGTGTAATTGGAAAAGGAGTCCTTGTGGGGGGGCTCTCAGTGGCTGCCAGACAAGTTTCACAGATGGCCCTGGCCCAGCGCCCCTTGTCCCTGCCTGGAGCAGAGGAGCTGCTGCTGGGGTTCTGAAGGAATGAGGTGTCGATCCCTGAAGCAGGGTTCATCCTCTCGGAGGGAAGAGAGCGAGGCAGACGGAGATACAGAGCCTGTGGAGTCAGACACACTTGGCTTCAAATCCCAGCTGGGCCTCTTACCTGCTGTGAGATCTCGGGCGGGGCACAACCTCCGTGGGCCTCAGTTTCCATACCTGTAACATGGAGCAGTCACACTCAGTCCCCAGGGTAATAACTGAGGCAAGGATTGGAGTGCAAGGAGTGTTTTTGGAGGTGACCTTGGGAAGCACTGGGCAAGGAGTCAGGGAAGGAGGGGAGCCAGCAAAGGGTATGTTGACGAGCAGTTACCACCCTGTATTCTGGGCTCAGTCCTGCTGGAACCCCAGGAGACTGTAGAAGAAGCCTCATATCTATCTCAACAAGGATGTTGGGGTGTTTATTTGTCAACTCCCAGCCTTCATTGGTTGAAGGCTGTTCTGGGCACTTAAACTCCTTGCACTTCCAGCCTGTCTGGGCTCAGGACAAGCAGGCCAGGGCCGGGAGAGGGGATCAAACTGTCAGGCGGGGGAACACAGGTGCTGGGAGCTGGAGGAGGTCCAAGAGCCACGCATAGGACTAGTGAGTGCCGAGGGCATTTGGCAGGGCCACCAAGATCTCTGTCATGACTGCTTTAGCATGTGCTTGGCGCTTTACAAATATTAACTCACTTAATCCTTACTGCAAACCAGTGAGGTGAATGAAGATGCTGGTGCACAGAAAGGTTAAGGAACTTGCCCAAACCCACCCAGCTAGAAGGGGGAGCCAGGATGTGAGCCGAGGAAGTCTGGTACATTGTGTCTAAAGGGACCTTAGAGATCACGAGGAGGTCAACCCTTTCATCTGGTCCAGAGAGAGAAAGCAATTTGTCCAAAGTCACACAGCTAGCTAGTGACAGAACCAGAACTTGAACTTGGATCTTCCATTCCTTCTCTGACACCCTCCCCCCATAGCCCCCCCCCCAGCTTAACTTTAGCCTTTTCTTCTCTGGGTTACCAGCCGCAGGTGGGGCGGAGGCAGGTGGGGGTGTGTGGAAGGTGGCGTTCTGCAGATCACTGGGTGCTGCAGTGCGGAAGCCAGGGGGCCATTAATCGGCTGGGAAGGCGGGCATGGCAAAATCAGATTACGATCTTTAAGATGCATGCTTTGAATCTCAAAATCAGCAAAGGAATCAGGACCCAGAGGAGGCAAGTGTTGCCTGTCCCTGCTTTTTAACCCCAGGCTGGCATCAAAGAGGAAAAGAGGCGCTGGGCTCACTAGGGTGTAAAATTTCCTTGTTGTCTCCTGAGGTGGGGAGGGAGAGATGAGAAATTGCGATGTACCCCATGTGTAATTAAAGGCTCTAGAATTTTTTGAGGATTATGTCGCTCAAAGAGACACAGGGAGCTCTGGGTGGTATAGCTGGGCCCTGGCTGATGTGCCTCTAGATAGACTAAGGGAGGGGTGTGTGTGTGTGTGTGTGTGTGTGTGTGTGTGTGTGCGCGCGCACACACACACGCGTGCTTACTTGGATCATGAGGAAATCATAACTGACAAGACATAAATTAACTCTTGCAGCTTCTTACTTCTCAGAAAAGCCAGAGTAGGGGCTGGCTGTCCTTGCCAAGAGACAAGCTTCTAGAATCTTTACCCTTGAGTTACCCGGGGGTGTCCTTGCCAGACTCTCAGTGGGTTGCTACAGACATGGCTGGCACAAGAGTGACCATGTCCCACTTTGCCTAAGACTGTCCCCATTTTAGTTCTGAAAGCCCTTCATCCTAGGAACCCTTTCGATTCTGGACAAATCAAGATGGTTGGTCACCCTAGGCATGACCCTTCGGTCCCCACCCCTGCTAAGGCTGGGTGAAGAGAAGCCAGCTGTATCAGAAGACTGGGCCCATCTGGGCTGGATGAAGGCAGGGTCATGGGCAAGTGCAGGCCACCCAGCCAGGTGTCCAAATTTGTCTCCAACTCTTGTCATTGGTTCCCCCTGCCTTTATCTGATTGTTCCCTCAAGTCAGGTCACACTCTTGTCAGGAGCCCTTCCTGCTATGAGAAGGGGTTCCATGATTCCCTCATGGGCCTGTTGAGCCTGGCTGGCAGGGCTGTGTGCCTGGGAAGGAGCCTGGTGTGAGGACAGTGTAGGACAGGGACCAGGGCCAGGCTGCGAGCACTCTGCAACCCGGGAGAGTCCCTTTGCCTCTCGGGGCTTAAATCCTGGCTCCCTCTTCTAGCTGGGTGGATTTCTTTTTCTTTTTTGGGGGGAAGATTTATGTTTAAATTATGAAAGTAATGCAATTGTTTGTTGAAAAAATTTAACATTACAAAATGTAAGTGTGAGAGGTTAAAATCCCTTTCTCCTCATCTCATGGGACAACCACTGTTAACAGTCTTTTTATCTTCAGACATTTCCTATGCATATGCAAGCACGTGAGTATATATAGCCGTCATTTAAAATGTAACACAGCGAGATCCTTCTCTACATGCTACTCTGCAACTTGCTTTTTCTGTTGAACAATATATCCCAGACATCTTTCCACACACATATAACTCTCCCTCTTTCTTGCCGGCTGTGGAGTATTTGCTGTAAGAATGCACCACGGCTTGTTTATCCAGAACCGCTGGTTTCTAAGTGCCCTTCTGGCTCTCAAGCTCACTGCCCGGCTAAAGAGAAACAACCAGAGGGTGAAATGGGGTTGGGGAATATCAGCAGATTGTCAGTCCAGAAAAGCCTGGTGTATGTCGCATCCCTTCAATGAGAGATGAAAATGATTTGGAGAGGGACCAGGAGGAAACGGGAACTCCTGGTCCTGACAATTAGGCCAGGAGCTGTGGGCTTCTGAAGATAGACAAAACAGCTCCCTGGCACAGAGGCGGGGCCACAGACACAAGGCTCTCTGCTAATGCCATGTGACAGGGCTGCAGGGCCCAATAAGTTTTTCCATTTCTTTGTCTTTCCTGAGAGAAGCTCATGATTATCACCTTCTGGGTCACCAGGAGCGGAGCCCCAGAGGGACAGCACACAGCTCTTGTGCTTCCAGCTGGCTCCCATCAAGAAGTTAGAAGGGAGCCTGCAAATACATTTCCTGTTATCATCTCTCCACCCCAGAATGACTTATCCTGGTGGGGCTGGGGGAGGGGAGGAGGGCAGTATGCCTCAGGAGAACCTGGGCAGGAATATTAAATGCCTCTAACGACTTCCTAGCGCAGGGCCGCAGGGTGGGGATGGCCTCGGCCCAGCTGGGTCCTGGGGGGTCTGGATTGGTTGCTGAGCAGTCCGTGGGAAAGACAGATCTTCCAGCTAGCGGCAGGGACGGCCCAGTCCTAATGGAAACATCACCTCGCTGCTGGCAGGGCGCCCCCAACCCACTGCCGGGGCCCCTCTTGGCTACCTTCAAGAGGATGGGTGCAGCGCGTGGACACCCAATATGTCCAGCGGTGCGCACCCAGCGACATCGCTATCCTCCAGGACCGGCATCCGTCTCGCTGGATCTGGATAGATAATACCATCTCTCTGCCTACACCCCATTTGCTATGAGACAGCTTGGGCTTCTGAATTTTTTATGGCCTCACTTAGCTTGGAGGAAATCCAGAGGTCAAAGCCAGCGCAGACGCTCCAGTCACCTTGCCCGTCCCGCCGCGCAGCCTTTCCGAATCCAGCTCACCCATGGGGCCCTAAATTACGGCGATTACACTGCAATTCGCGGCGCGATATTACTTTGATACACTACCTGCTGCAGCCGGGACTGAGAGGCGTGCATTATTTACCAGGGAGGCTGCCCGCGCTGCGCACCACAGCCGCCAGCGCTCCGAGGGGTCCATCCTGTCCAGGCAGCTCCGACCCCGCCCGCAGGGTGCGGGGTCTTGGGGGAAGAGGGGACTGGAGCAGCCACCCTTTCTCTGAGTGACCCTTTCCTGCCTGTAATATAGGCCGGGAGAGGAAGGAGTGGGAGAAGTGGCAGCTGGCGATGAGGTTGGGGGTGGGTGGCTGGGAGAAGTGCGCAGCCCGCGGCTGCTCCCGCTCTCAAGGACACCCCGGTCCCATTTAGCTGGCCTATAGGAGCACTTGTCGCGCGCGCCCCGGGAACCAGCCGGAGGGCGCGCCCAGGGCGCACAGCTGGCTCCCGGACCCTGGCCAACTGCTGGCAGCCCATTAACTCCTTAGCCTGGCTTGGCGATTCAGCCTGTCCAGCCCAGTGGCAGGATGGAGGGAGATCAGGTACCCCCTTCCCTAGGTCCCTGAAGCCCAGTCTGCCACAGCGGAGGCCTGTTTTCACTCTCGCTGGGGGTTGGGGACTGGATTTGAGCAGCCGACTTCTCTCGGGCTGCCCCATTATGGCTTGGCATCAGCATCTAGATTGCAGGTTACTTCTGCTTTTATCCAAAGCGGTCCTTACGGGAGATGGATTTCTGATTGAAATCCAGTCAATTGGTACCGAGGCTGCAAGGCGCAGCATGAGCACACTTCTGGGGAAATTGCCCTGGGTCGGGGAGGAGGGGCGGGGGAGGGGATAGGAGCCCCAGACCCTGCTCAGGAGCCTGTGTACAAGCTCGGGGGCACGGATGGTATTGGTTGATATCTTAGGATTCCCGACAGAGACTTTGCTCTGCTCTTCCAGCTCCTGGGATCCAGGGAGCCCAAAACCTCCAGCGGGGCCCCCTAGAGGTCGCTGCATCCAGTCTCTGGCATCCAGACTGTGTGGTTAATGGACCCGAGGAGAGGACCCAAGTGGGTGAGATGAGGGTGTCTGTTTTGGGGGAAGATGGCCTGCAGTGGGTCATGGTGGTCGTCTGTCCAGATGGGCATTAGTGGTGAACGTCCTCCTTCCTATTCTCCAGGGTTAACCAACAAACAGGGAGAGGTACTTGGTACCTGTGGAACACGCCTGGCTGAGAACGGTCCTGCCATTGGTGCTTGGCAGAGGGGTTGCTCCCAATCTTGGCAGTGTGCCCAGGTTCCTGGTTATTTGCTTCCCCTTCTGGATAGTGCCCCCACCTCCAGCCCAGTCCTCCTTTCCCATCAGGGAGTAACTGAGGAGCCCAGGGGAGGCATCTCTGACCCTCTGACCTGCCCCCACCCCTCCACCTCTCCACATCATCCTGAAAGTCCTTAATGCCAAGGCTGAATCTAGACTGAGCCTTGCCCTCTAGCACAGCCTGACTTAAAATGCAAAGTCTCGCTCTGGCCAGTTTGGCTCAGCGGTTAGAGCATCGGCCCACGGACCAGAGAGTCCCAGGTTCGGTTCCCGCTAAGGGCACGTACCTTGGTTGCAGTTTGTCCCCGGCCTGGTTGGGGTTGTGTGGGTGGCAACCATTCGATGTGTCTCTCTCACATCGATGTTTCTCTCTCTCTCTTCCCCTTTCTCTCCCTCCTGCTCTATCTGAAGATAAATGCAAAAATGTCCTCGGGTGAGGATTAAAAAAGAAAAAAGCAAAGTCTCCTGGCGGATGGGGTGGGGCGCGCAACACTTTGAATCTCCACTACCTTCCAGTGGAGGAGTTTATCAGCCCATCTGATAGCTGGGGGAACTAGGTGTGAGGGGCTCCCGGAAGGAAGCCAAGGACAGCAGGGTCAAAGATGCCAAATGCCCATGCTTCTGAGTTGCTCGGAGAGAACGTGGCGTAAGGACGAGACATGGAGACCGGAGGGTAACACATTCCTGGTATTCCAGAAAGGCCAGGAGCTCATTCTGCTTGCTCCTTCTGGGTCAGCAAAGAACACATATATCATGTGTCCACTTCGGGACTTGCCTGAGACGAACATAATTTTTAAAAAGGAATCCCAGCTGCTGCAGGAGCAGATGGTGCTGTGGGGACAGACAAGGGCAGGGAAAGGGCACTGGCTTGCAAGTGGGGAGCCCTGGGGCTCTGCCCCACCCCTGCCCTCACCACCTGTGTGACTGTGGGCAAGTCACTGCCCGCTCTGGCCCAGGTTCTCTGGTGAAGAATGAGTGGGTCCCCTGCAGTGAGCTGGGTGAGCTGAGGCCTCGCTCCCCTGACGTGGTGAGGACGGAACACTACCCTGGTCAGCGGGGAAGATTTATTTCCTACTAATGTGTCCATTCCGCTGCAGACAGTGGGGAGGTCTCCCAGGCCTGCAGCAGCCAGCGCTGTGTTCATCCCTCCCTGTTGTAGCTGTTTGCCGGACTCATTTGTTCCGTGGTCCCCCTGGCTGTGGCTGGGTCCCTCCTGTCCATGTGCCTCTGGCCCCTCCCTGTGGCGAACAGCCCTAGGGGTGGGGGCGGATGAGGTGAGAACCTCCCCACCGCTCACTGACTCTGGGGTTTGGACAGCAGGCCACCTGGTCCAGCTGTCACCTGGGGCTTCAGGCCCTTCCTCAGACGTCACCTCTCAGTGGGAGGCTCACCAGCTCCCGGTAATCTCTCTCTTAAAAAGTTTATCCTTTTCCAGAGCCAAAGTCTAGTCCCCTGTATCATCTCCTCTTAATTCTAGCTCTTCTTCACAGAAGGAGTGAGTTCTGCAGGAGTCACAGGACAGCCCTTCCGGCATTTCAGGACAGCCGTCTTGTATGTACCCCACTCGTCATCTGGGGGTGAACCCTGCCCAGTGTCCCCACATGCTGCTTCCCAGTCGCCTCGTGATCTTAGCTCTGACAAGAACTGATTGAGCTTCTAGTTTGATGGCCGAATCCCTGACCTTCAGGGAGCTCCCAGTCGGGGACACAGTCTTCCTAGGAACAAAAACAACGAATGACAAAATTACACAGGCATTTGGGGCTGTTGGATTTCCAGCGGGCAATGGCCAGCTTCCAGGCTGCTGGTCTAGAAACATCCTCAGACGTCAGTGGGGTTAGTCAAGTCAGCCAGGAAGAAGAAGTTTCCAGTTCTCTCTGAAACAGCTCTCCTGCCCTTTCTCTGAGAGGGTGTGATCTTCAGGGCTCCCGGGGGGCTGGGCCTGCTCCGGCACCCCCACTCCCACCCTCCACCAGGAGGGAGAAAGCGAGAGTGGGAGAGAATGCTCCCTTCACTGCCCTCCCCCACCGAGCCCTCCTGGGGGCCGGGGACCTGCGGGCTCTGTACCACAGATATACAGGGTCCAAGGGAATCGACCTCAGCATCTCAGGCCCCAGCACTGCCGTGATTTCTCCTGACTCCTGGATGTTGCTGGAGGAGCTGGTCTTCCCTGGCAGAGTGAGCCTCCCATCTCGTCCTCCTCCACCTCCCCCAGCTCTTGATTTGTTACTAACTCTGGAACTGACTGAAATTACGGAGGACCATGTTGTTTTTCCCCGGCATCTCTTACGGTCCCCGAGGGGAGGGGGCTGAGAGCACCTGATACACAAATATGCGGTGAAAGCCCTGTGGATTTGCGGATTTGCCGGTCTGGCAGGGGAAGGAAATTAGCTGTAATAAGCTGCTGTCACCTCACCTGAAAGCCACCAACGCAGACCTTCGCAGGAGCTCCTGGATCCCCTCCTGGGCTCGCCCCTTCCTGGCCACCTCGCTGGAGACCTCTGTCTTCACGTCCCCCTGCAGGACAGTGGCCTCCTTCCCACCTGGTCCTGTGACATCACTGATGGGGATCATCAATATCCCCCAGACCTGGGAGGAGGAGGAGGAAGAGGAGGAGGCCACAGGCACACAAAGAAGCTGTTCCTGGCCTCTCCCGAAGCAATTACCTTGAATGGTAGGAGAAGCAGTGGTAGGAGAAGCAGGTGGGAGTCCATTTTCATTCTCCTAGAATCTAGAAGAGAGAGGGTTATTTGGAAGTTTCTGAGAGGTGAAAGGGATTCATTGGCCTTCAAATAAAAGGATCAATAGGTATCTGGCCTTTCCTTTTCCTCTCCTGAGGAGAACCAAGGGCTAAAACCCGTAAGTGACTACCCCATAGCAGCAGCGGCACTTAGGCAGAAAATAGACCTAGGCTGTGGCTGGAGTGATGGAAGGAGCTGGTTCTAATCCTCCTCTACCTGCCCCCAACTGGCTAACAACTTGGCCCACCGCAATCTGGCCTCCGGCTTCCCCTCTGGCTTCTAGTGCAAAGAACATAATTCACTCGTGTGGCAGATGTGATATAGTGTTCATTGAACTGAGTGGGTTAAGTTTTCTTGCTAACTTGCTGTGTGACCTCTGACAAGTCACCTAACCTCTCTGGGCTCCAAGTTTTTTTGTATATGAAAGGAGAACACTGAGATGAGTGTGCCATTCCTGGGAGGCTGGAGAGTTTTATAACTGTGACCCAAACACACTTTCTGCCATGTCCACCAGGCAGAGTGATGTGCTGTCTGCAAGGAAAGTTTATATCCAGAGGGATAATCATGATTTTTCACAACTGTTGTCTTTGTGATTTAAAACCGAGACACATCAATTGGTTGCCTCCCGCATGACCCCTACTGGGGCTGGGGATGGAATCTGTGACCCAGGCACTTGCCCTTGACCGGCCCTTCGGTCCATGGGCCAACGCTCTAACCACTGAGCCAAACCAGCCAGGGCCCAATATCTCTTTTTCTTTCTTTAAAATGTGTTGTCCACCCCCCCACCCCCCCACCCCCGGAGATAGAGTGGGATGTGGTGGTGAAGAACTTGAGCTCAGGAGCCTGACTACTTAGATGTGAATCCTGGCTTGGCCACTTACCAGCTGTGTGACCTTAAGCATGTTCCTTAACCTCTCTGTGCCTCAGTTTTCTCATCTATAAAGTGGAGGGAAATGATATATCCCAAGGTTGTGACCTGAAGGGCTGTGCATAGTAAATGCATACCTGGTAAGTGCTGGGTGTTAGAACTGGAATCACAGAATGCCTTCAACTGCTTCTCAGGGAAGGTGAGCTCTTTGTGTTTATCATGTTGGGTCCCAGATCTTTGCTAGAGTGATCGATTAGAAACATATACTGTCTGAAATCCTGAGGGGCGCCCACAGGACGATGTTTAAGGTGTGCTTCCAGCTAGAGTGTGGGGGTGGGGTGTGTGCTCCTGGTTAATAGAATATTCTGGTTAACCTGTTGCTTTTAGTTTCATTCCCTTTGCAGTCAAAAATTTATTTGAAATGCACAAACCCCTTTCCTTGCTTTAGTCAGCAGGGTAATTAATATTCCTTTCTGTGAAGATCTCAAGATATTATTGGAAAGAGCTAGGCCAGGCTATGAGAAGTCTGCAACTGCCTCCACCCCTGACTTCTGCATTTTTCAGTGAGGGTCATGGTACCTGGAGGAATTGAGGGCACCCCAAAGTGTGCATCATCCTCACCAGGGAGCCTCTGATCCCAGGAAGCCCACTGCCAGGACAAGAAGTCCCCTTAATCCAGACCACTGGAGGGGTGGCCCAGGAGATGGATGGCCTTAGGGTGCTGAGCCTGGGACTTCATCCCAAGAAATGGCATGTTGTTTTTTTCTTTTTTATGTTTGTTTCTGATCTTGCTTTATCCTGAAGTCAAAACATAAATCCATGCAATGAGCAGTCCTGTGCCTGAAACTGCAGGCTGGCTGTGTGTGCACAAAACCTGCAGTGTGTGCTGTGGCATGTACGTGGGCCCGACCCTGACCAGCGTCTTCAGAGGTCATCCTCACGTCCGGTCAGTGCCGCGTGCGTTTTGGATGTAGAAGTTCATTCACTGGACAAGAATTTATGGAAACACAGCCACATGTCATTCTGGGGCTGGGGAGACAGCGGTGAATGGAACAACAAGGTCTGTGCCCTCGTGGGACCCACACAGGTGGAGAGAGACCGGCACCAAACGGAGAGATAAATAAAAAGGGTTAGGTTGTGATGCGTGCTGGAGGAAGGTACCACGGGGATGTGTGGTGACTTGGGGGTGAGGGCACTTCTGTGGGATGGTCAGGACAGGACGGATTCTGCTAAATGGGCATCTTTATGTAACAGATTGTCTTAAGTCCTTTCTCTTGACTAGAACTACTACTACCACACATAATAATAATGCCAGCAGTTAACAGGTACTGAGCCCTTGCTGGTACCACACCCTGTTCTGAATGGTTCATAGGAATTGATTAATCTAATCTCCCCAACAGCCCCATGAGGAGGGTATTATTACCTCCACTTTACAGGTGAGGAAATTGAGGTACAGAGAGGTGAAGCAATTAACCCCTGGGATTTGAGGGTCCTGGCAGATTTATGAATACCATTGCTTTGGGGGCTACAGTATAAATATTTGAACTGTCACTTGAGTAGTTACATCCATTAAGCAGACTTCATTAAATTTGACCCATTTTCCAAATGCATTTGTTAATTGTAGGGTTTTCTTTTTGGTTAATCCTCACTTAAGGATATTTTTTTCCACTGATTTTTAGAGAGAGTGGATGGGAGGGAGGGGGAGAGAGAGAGAGACATCAATGTGAGAGAGACACATAGATTGGTTGCCTCCCACACGAACCCCAACCAGGGCCAGGATTGAACCTGCAACCCTTTGGTCCGTAGGGCGAAGCTCTAACCACTGATCCACACCAGCCAGGGTGGTAATTGTAGGTTTTATTTCATTTTAGTGAGCAGGGCTTCCCTGGGAATTGGAAAGCTGGTGATTCCGGGAGGTTGTGGCTTCCAGGGGTTAGAGGAAGCACAGAGCGGAGGGACAGGAAAGCTGCGGAGGCTGCACAGACCATTGGGCCCAGGTCACTGACTTTGTAGATTGAGACAGTGAGTCCAGAGAGGGTGTGAGTCACCCAAAGGTGTGCACACACACACACATCACACACACACGTGCACACACCACACACACATACATATGACACATGCACACACACAACACACAGACACGTGCGCGCGCACACGTCGCACTTTGGGTCCCCCTCCCTCCAGCCTCTCATACATTTTGAGGAGTGTGTCAGATTCTATTAAGAGTAACCAAGCGCGGTGTCCAAACACTGTTTTGGCCTGTTCATCCCGGGACACGGCAGCTTTGCAGGCAGCAAGCATGCCCATTTGTTACTATTTGCAAAGATGGTGTACGCCAAACATGCACTTTCTGTAAACAAATGAAAAAGTAATAAAGTGGCCCCATCTGCATACTAGAGCACGGTGCTTCCGTTTTAATGAAGCTTGCCATCGCAAGGCCATTCTGATGGCTTGTCAAACATGCAGCCCGTGGCTAAACACGGAAGCGTGCTGTCGTTGGCGGGGCGCCTGCCGTGTGCCGAGGGGGCTGCTGAGGAGCTGGCCGGCCCTAGGCCGCCTGCGCACTGGGGAGGCCGGACACCGTGTGCACCAATACTGAAATGCCATGTCAGACGTCACCAGGTGAGCCATATGAGACGCTTGAACAGTAATACAAGTACAGTCGTCCAGGACCCTGCACAGATACCAAAGTCCATGGATGCTCAAGTCCCTATATAAAATGATGTAGTATTTGCATATAACATATGCCCATCCTCCCCTATACTTTAAATAATCTCTAGATTACTTGTAATACCTAATACAATATAAATGTTATGTAAATTATTATACTGTATTGTTCAGGGATCAACTAGTCTACGGTTGATTGAATCTGAAGATGTTGAACCCGTGGATACGGAGGGCCGACTATAATAATAGTTAATCAGTGTTTTCTATATATCAAGGTGCTGACTATCATCTGTCTGCTCCTCCAAATCCACTGTCTGTCCTCTTCCGCCACGTGGAGGCCGACCTCCATGGATTGCATGCTTGGGCTCCTGTGACTTCCCCTGGCTGGCACCGCACGGTGGGAGGTACCACTGGGCGACAAAGGAGGGGAGGGAGTGAGGTGAGGCAGGTCTTTGGGGATGCAGTGGCTGCTTGCTCAGTGCTCATGATGTCTGTCTCAGCCCCTCTCACAGCATAGCTCTGTCTCCAGGTTCCTGTGACTGCTTCCTACCCATGCCCCTCAAGGCCTAGTGCTAACGGTGCCCAGTGTTGCCAGCCCTGGGGTCCTGCACTATCCCTTGTTGTTTCATTCAACTCTGCCTGCATCTTTGCAAACAGCCCCTCGCCTCAGTGGTTTCCTGCCAGGACCCAGATGAACACAAACAGCCTGAGCGACACCTCAGAACAACTCCCACGTAGCCCCATTTACAGATGAGGAAACTGAGGTGCAACTTGCCCAAGACTGAGCAGGTGGCAGAATTAGAATTCAGTCTGTCAGTCAAGAGAGATACGCTCTTAATCACTGCCTTACCTGCTGGAGAGGAAGAGCGACTCCGATCCCGTTCACCTTCAGGCACCTTCAAGACTGGCCTGCCTGTCATGCAACCATTGAACGTGCACTTGTTGTTTTTTTTTGTTGTTCAGATAGAGTGGGAGGGAGAGAGGGGAAGAGAGAGAGAGAGAAACATCGACGTGAAAGGGACACATCGAGTGGCTGCCACCCACACGACCAACCAGGGCCGGGGACAAACTGCAACCGAGGCACATGCCCTTAGCAGGAACCGAACCCGGGTCTCTCTGGACCGCAGTCCGACGCTCCAACCGCTGAGCCAAACCGGCCAGGGCGAACGTGCACTTGTTAACGAACATTTCTGGAGCACCTACTATGAGCCAGACCTGGTGCTAGGCGCTGGGATTTAGTGATAAACAATAGCTCCTCCTCCTTCTGGAGGAGACTGCAGCCTGGTCCCTTGATCCTTCAGTTCTCAGCCCTGATGGCATGTTATCATCACCTGGGGAATTACACAGAATCAGTGAATACCCTGCTGCCCCATCAATTAAGTCAGAATCCCTGGTGGTAAAGCCTGGGGTTTTGTGTTTTAGGGAACTCCCTTGGTGAGTCCAGTGAATGGCAAGGATGAGGATTGGAGTCAGCGCCACACTTGAGTGCCACAGAGGGTTAGAGAAGGTTGAGAGAATGCAGCTGAGCTGGTTGGGCACGTGGGTTGGCCTTGGAGGATTTGGAAAGATGGAGGCTGGTAGGTGCGAGCCGTCTAGGTTGGGAGAATAACTGGCGGGCATGTCTGTGGTTATTCATTCAACGAACACGAGTTGGGCAGCAACTCAAACTCAAGAAACCTGTGTGGTTCTCATGCAGAGATGGTCCTTCGGGCTCCCATAGCACAGACACTTTCTCTGGGGCTCTGGAGAGGGCTGGGCCCTGGGGAGCCGTCCACACACCTCCCTGCCCCTGAGACTAAGCCAGGTCTTGAGAGCTGCTGTCTGGTGCTGGGGGCAGGGCCAGGGACGATGGTGTGTCCTAGACATGACCTCCATCAGCACCCTCCCCCCAAAAACATGGACTCCAAGTCTCTCACCAGCTCTTTCTACTTCCCGCCAGGACCTTTAATTCTCTATCTTGATGCCCACCTACCCGGAAGGGAAAGGCATTATTGAATACAATAGTCCCCTCTTAGCTGAGATTTTGCTTACTGCGGTTTCAGTTACCTGGGGCCAACCATGGTCTGAAAATATTAAGTGGAAAATTCTAGAAATAAACAGTTCATAAGTTTTATTTTATTTTTAATAAAATAAATATTTATTTTATTTTTCTTTAATCCTCACCCGAGGATATTTTTCCACTTATTTTCAGGTAGAGTGGGAGGGAGGGAAAAAGAGAGAGAGAGAGAGAGAGAGAGAGAAACACTGATGTGAGAGGGACACATTGACCGGTTGCCTCCCGAACAACCCAGACCAGGGCCGGGACCAACCCACAACTGAGGTACATGCCCTTGACCGGAATCAAATCTACGACTCTTTGGTCCTAGGGCCGACACTCTAACCACTGAGCCAAACCGGCCAGGGCCAGTTTATAAGTTTTGAAATGTGTGCCATTCGGAGTAACATGATGAAATCTCATGCTGGGGACGTGAATCATCCCTTTGTCAAGTGTACCCACTGTGTATATGATACTGGTTCATTAGTCACTTAGTAGCCATCTAGTTGTCCTATCGGTTATCACAGAGAGACTATATTCACGTAACTTTTATTACAGCATATTCTTATAATTTTATTTTATTATTCTATTTTATTTTATTGTTCTGTTTTTATTTATTTATTTTTTAAATATGTTTTTATTGATTTTTTAGAGAGGGGAAGGGAGAGAAAGATAGAAACACTGACGAGAGAGAACATCTACTGGCTGCTTCCTGCATGCCCCCCACTGGGGATCAGGCCCACAACCTGGGCATGTGCCCTGACCAGGAATTGAACCTGCGACTTCCTGGTGCATAGGTTGACGCTCAACCACTGAGCCACACTGGCTGGGCCTGCTTTGTTTTTTTTTAATCCTCACCTGAGGATATGTTTTTAAAATTGATTTTACAGAGTAAGAGGAAGGGAGAGAGAGAGAGAGAGAGAGAGAGAGAGAGAGAGAGAGAGAGAGAGAGAGTTCAATGTAAAAGAGAAACATTGATTGGTTGCCTCCCCCACATGCCCCGACTGGGGATCGAACCCGAAACCTGGGTATGTGCCCTGATCAGAGATCAAACCCACCACCTTCTGGTGTATGGGAGGATGCTCCAACCCACTGAGCCACCCCACCAGGGCATGTTCTGTTTTATTATTAGTTCTTGTTAATCTCTTATTGTGTCTAATTTATAAATTAAACTTTATCATAGGTGCATATGTATAAGAAAAGATTTAGTGTATGTAAACTGTCCCCAAATTATGATGGTTTGACTTAACGATTTTACAGCTTTAAGATTGTGCAAAAGCAGCACACATTCAGTGGAAAGCATACTTCACATTTTGAACTTTGATCTTTTCCTGGGTTAGGGATCTGCTAGTAGGATGCTGTCATGACTCTGGACAGCAGCAGCTCCCTGACAGCCCCGTGACACTGTAGTGTGCTGCGTTGTCGGCGTTTTGAGGCTATTGTGAGATACATACATATCTATATCTGTATCTACATCTGTATCTATATCTGTATCTATATCTGTATATTTTTTTAATCTTCACCCGAGGATATTTTTTCCATGGATTTTTAGAGATAGTGGAAAGGAGGGAGGGGGAGAGAGAGAGAGAGAAACATCGATGTGAGAGAGACACATCGATTGGTTGCCTCCTGACAGGGGCCGGGGATTGAACCTGCAACCCAGGTTCATGCCCTTGACCAAGAATCAAACCCAAGACCCTTCAGTGTATGGGCTGGTGCTCTAACCACTGAGCCACACCGGCCAGGGCAAGGCTGTCGTGTTTTGAGCACGTTTAAGGTAGGCTAAGCTGTGATGTTCGGTAGGTTAGGTCTAGTAAAGGCATTTTCAACTTGATGGATTTATCAGAATGGAACCCCCCGGTCAAATGAGGAGCATCTGTATAGAGTTTGGTTCTATCTTTGGTTTCAGGCATCCACTGGGGGTCTTGGAACATAGACGAGGGGGGACTACTGTAAATGTAACACTTATCATTCCATCCCTAGAACACCCATGAGGCTAAAGTCTTATTACAGGAGATTAGAGAGGTGACACCCAGGAAGAAGACACAGTCCTGCCCTCAGGGAGCCCAGTCTGAGGGGGACACGGCCTGTCCTCAGGGAGCCCAGTCTAAGGGGGACACAGCCCCGTCCTCAGGGAGCCCCGTCTGAGGGGGACACGGCCCTGTCCTCAGGGAGCCCCGTCTGAGGGGGACACGGCCTGTCCTCAGGGAGCCCAGTCTAAGGGGACACGGCCTGTCCTCAGGGAGCCCCGTCTGAGGGGGACACGGCCCTGTCCTCAGGGAGCCCAGTCTGAGGGGGACACGGCCTGTCCTCAGGGAGCCCCGTCTGAGGGGACACAGCCTATCCTCAGGGAGCCCAGTCTGAGGGGACACAGCCTGTCCTCAGGGAGCCCAGTCTGAGGGGGACACACCCCTGTCCTCAGGGAGCCCAGTCTGAGGGAGACACAGCCTGTCCTCAGGGAGCCCAGTCTGAGGGGGACACAGCCTGTCCTCAGGGAGCCCAGTCTGAGGGGGACACAGCCTGTCCTCAGGGAGCCCAGTCTGAGGGGGACGCGGCCCCGTCCTCAGGGAGCCCAGTCTGAGGGAGACACAGCCTGTCCTCAGGGAGCCCAGTCTGAGGGGGACACACCCCTGTCCTCAGGGAGCCCCGTCTGACGGGGAAGAAAGTGGAGGCTGAAGGAGGGAAAGGCGGCAGCCAGGTCAGGCAGCCTCGGCCCAACTCCGACTTCTGCTACCGCTCCTTGGGGACACCTTCTGCCCCCCCCTTGCCACTTGAGGCCTTCTGCCATTATCCCGACCTGTTACACGTGAATGCCTCCCACCCTCCAGGGACGTCTTGAGGCACGGCTGCCTGATTTTTTATGTCCTGACCCCCTAGTGCCCACAGTGATGCCAGATGGACCAGTAGTTGATAATGACAATTGCGCATTTAACACGTGCCTGGGATTGTTTGGAATCTTTATGTGTGTTATTATTTAATCTTTACAACAGCACTGGGACGTGGCTTCTATTATTATCAGGCTTACAGAGGAGGCCGGGCACAGAGGGGTGCGCACCTTGTCCAAGGTTGCAGAGCGGTGAGCCCAGAGGCGGAGCCAGGCGGTCTGGCCAGTGCCCGTGCCTGCCAGGGCCCGTGCGGGTCCCCAGGAGGTGAGACCGAGGCCGTGATGGGTGGAGGTAAAGGAAGCAGGCCTCCCTCCGTGTCCCTTTGCCTAACTGTTCATGGGGAGGAAGGAATTCGCTCCCCTCCCCTTCCCCTGCTGAGAGGCTGAGGGTTTGGGGGACGAGGCCCCTCTGGCTTGGTGGAGACCCAGAGCAGGGCTGGTTGTAAATGAACCGCACTCTGAAGCTGGCAGGTCCACCCGCCGAGCACAGGTGGCACTCCAGGGCGGGGACAGGAGACTGTTAGCAGCTCCGGCCCAGCTGCACCAGGAGCAGGGTCAGCTCCTGCTGCTTCGTCCTGGGGAGGAAGGCGAGTCATGCTGGCTTCAAGGTGGCCCAGGGTGGGCCGGGAGGAGTGCACTACCCCTCCCCGGGCCACTCCCAGGCTGTGTCCCCAAACCCCACCAGAAGGGTCACCTGTGGCTCGATCTACAGGAGGGTGAGCCACCACCTGCCAGGCCTCCCCTGGTGCTAGGATGTGTGCATTAGCTCACTGACTCCCCACAACGGTCCTGAGTGGTGAGGAAGGTTGGAGCCTGGTTTCAATGTAGGCTCAGAGAGGCGGAGTCACTTGCCTCCGTCCACACAGCCCTGCTGACTGCAGAGCCAGCGAGCACACTTGTCTGGCAGCCTGGTCCGCCGGCCTGCACCGTTGACTCTGTGCCTCCGTTTCTTCTCTGAGTCTTCAGTCCCCAGTGGACACAGAGTGCTGCCTGGGACCCCTGCCTCTACGCCTGGGGTCCTGACCCTCTTTGCCCAGCTCTGCCCCCTGCTCCCGGTCTTGCACCCACCAAGGGATAGGTTGTGGCCTCTTCGGATGCCTGCACCTGAGTCTGCAGGTGCCTGAGACAGAGCCTAGCATGGTGGTTCAGAGTTTGGGCCCTGGAGTGACATTCGGGTTCCACTGTGTGGTCCTGGGCAAATTACCTAGCCTCTCTGGGCCTCAGTTTTCACACCTGCCAAATGGGATGATCATCTCTGATGCAGTGGCCCAGGAATCTGAATTTTAAAATGAGTTCCCCAGGTGGATCTGATGTCCACTGAAATCTAAAGCGTCTGTGGGGGAGGGGAAGGATAGGGTCATAGGCCTGTTTGGATGGATCAGACCTGCTAACCTGAAGACACTCTGACCTCTCACCCTTCACGCTGAACTCCTGCTGAGGAAAACCCGAGGAATCCGCCTTCCCCTCACTGCAGGGCCTCTGCAAGTTGTACATGACTTTCCAATCCCCTCCTATGTGACATCGATCCCAGCACCGAGCCTCCCTTAGGAAGCAGGCACAGTGGGTCCCTCTGACAGGGCTGTGTAGGCGTGTGTGTGCGCCCATGTGTCTGTGTCTGCGTGTCTCTGGGTCTGTGTGTGCACACGCTCTCTCAGCAGTCCCATCTTTCTGGGGACGAAGGGCTCAGCCTGGTGTTCCTTGTTTGGGTGGCAACCGCTCCCTCCACAGCCCAGATTATCTCAGCCCCTGGCACCCATACCCAGAGGCCTGCAGACTTACTTCTGGCTTTTGTGCCCCCTTGAGCTGAGACTACTTTTCCGTAACTATTTCCTGCCTGGTCTCTGGACTGGAATCTTTACTTACTGCCTAAGAGGCCAGCACAGAGCCAAAGGCTGAGGCAGCAGAACTGGGGCCCTGGCGGCCATCCAGGCGGGGGCCCTGCGAGCGGAGTGGAAGGGCCATGGCACCCACTCTTGACATCTGTCTGGTCCCAGCTGTGTGACTTTGGGGCAAGTGGTTGGTTAATTGCTCTGAGCTTCAGTGTCATCATCTCTAAAATGGGGACACTAATAACTACGTCATGAGGTTGTTATGAAGACATGGGAATTCCAGAGCCCATGGTCTAGTTGGGGAGACAGACTCATCATCAAATTAAAATGTAGTACGATAAGGGCCAAACTGGTCTTAATAGTAATAAAAAACATTTATTGAGGGCTTACTCAGTGTCACACCCTGGGCTAAGCACTTTACAAGCCTCATTTAATCCCCACACCTATTCCAGGCAGTGGTTTCTGATATTATACCGATTTCACAGGTGATGACACTGAAGCCCAGTGAGGCGAAGCGACTTGCCAAAGGTCACACAGCCAGTAAGTGGCAAAGCTGGCTTTGACCCAGGCAGTCACCCCCAGCATCAGGAAAGACAGGATCGGCGAGGATGGAGGAAGCAAAGTCAGGAAGCCTGTTCTAGCCTCTGCTGTTGGGGTGGGGGTGGGCACGCGTGCAGAAGGCCAAGGATGAAGAGGGAAGGCCTTGCCGGGTCTAAGGCGTCGCCCCACCTGTGACCAGGAGTTGGCGGAGGGTTGCAGCCCCAGGCCGGAGGAGGTAGGCCCTGTCTCCTGTCATCAGGATGAGCAACCCTTTCTGCTGAGGTAATAAACCTGCCTTCTTATCCCCCTCCAGAGAGGTTGTTTTGTTACTCCTCGGTTCTCCCGTCACCATAGCGCCAATAAGCTGTGTCTTTATGGCCAACGGCAGACACATTGAGCTGGTTAGGGACGCTCCCTCGCCGGGTGTTTGCCCAGCATCTAAGAGGAGGCCTGGGCCCCATTCTCACTCCTCCTCTGCAGAGCCGAGTGGCTTCTCTCTTTTTTAATAGTTCTACTCCAGGAACCGAGTCCCCTAATCTCTTTCCAATCTTTGGTTACAACACTTTATTAATTCTATAGCCATATGGTGTGTAAAAGGTCTCCAGCTTCCTGGGAGTCCTGGCTGTGATGACAGACTCCTAGAAGGTACTGACTAAATTGGGGGGGAGTGGGGCACAGATGCTTATTGAACATCCAGCCCACTGCGTGCCAGGTACACAATGGATATCGAATCCTTCCCAGTGACAACCCTTCGAGGTGCATGACCTTGGGCAGGTTACTTGGCCTCTGTGGGCCTCAGCTGCCTCATCTGTAAGTTGGGGATAATAAAGGACTCACCTCCCAGGGCTGTCATTAGGAACAAATGAGTTGGTCCAAGTAAAGCAACTTAAAACAAATAGGATCTCGCCCTGGCCAGTTTGGCTCAGTGATTGGAGCGTCAGCCTGCAGAGACCAAAGAGTCGAGGGTTCGATTCCAGTCAAGGGCACGTACCTTGGTTGCGATTCGGTCCCCAGCCCTGGTTGGGATCGTGTGGGAGGCAACCAATTGATGTCTCTCTCTCAAATTGGTGTTTCTCACTCTCTCACTGTCTCTCTCCCACTCTATCTGAAAATAAATGGAAGAATATCCTTGGGTGAGGATTTTAAAAAATAATCATCATAATAAAAATCAGCAAGTCCTAGAGCATGTTAGCTGTGATGATGGTGGTGGGAGGGGTGACAGTGCTTGCCCAGGTCACATAACCAGGATTTGGATCTAGGCCTCTCAGGCTTGTTCTGTTCCTCTACACTGTTTTGACATCTAATCCAAACCCTACATTTTATGGGGAAAACAGAGCCTGGAGAGGTGCAGGGACTTCCCCAAGAGAACACAGCAGCAAGCCAGATGTGTGGGACAGTGCCCTGCACAGGTGACAGACAGCTGGGTTTAGAGTCCCAGAGCAGACAACTCACAAGGCACTTCCCCTCTCTGGGCCTCAGTTTCCTCATCTGTAAGATGGGTGAGGAGTTCGTTGGACTTGATGGGCTCTACGGCACCTTCCAGTTCTACATCTGAGTGGACGAGGCTGGATCTCAATCCCCGGGACTGTCTGTGGCGGAGGCCGCGAAAGCTCAGCCAGGCTGGAGCAGGCGGTCTCGGAGCAGGGGTCTCGGAGCAGGGGCCTTGGAGCAGGGGATCTCGGAGCTGGGGCTCTCGGAGCAGGGGGCAGGTCTCGGAGCAGGGGGCAGGTCTCGGAGCAGGGGGCAGGTCTCGGAGCAGGAGGGAGGTCTCGGAGCAGGGGGGAGGTCTCGGAGCAGGAGGGAGGTCTCGGAGCAGGGGGTCTCGGAGCAGGGGGGAGGTCTCGGAGCAGGGGGGAGGTCTCGGAGCAGGGGCTCTCGGAGCAGGGGGGAGGTCTCGGAGCAGGGGCTCTGGGAGCAGGAGGGAGGTCTTAGAGCTGTGCGCAGCCCACCGGCCCCTTTTGTTTGGCTCGCAGAGTGTGAATTACACTTGACTTTGTCTACCTGGTCTGCTGTCTACTCCGCTGCCTGTGGTCTCACCCGGCTTTCCTCACACACATTTCTCTTTGGTCCCGGAGCTGGTCTCAACCCCTCATGGTTCAGAAAATAACAGTAATGGTTATTGTTGTTGTTATGGCTGAATTTACTGAGGTCTGTGTCAGACCCTGTCTAGGCCCTTTTGTGGGAACTGAGGCCTTTAACCCTCACCCCTGAGGGTAAGTAGCATCACCAGCTCCATTTCGTGGATGAGGAACATGAGGCCCGACACCCACAGCAGGGCTGAGGCCCAGACATGGAGCGTCATTTGCCCAAACTGGCAGAACAGATTCTCTTGATTTGCTGTTCTGTGCTCTTTGCACTTCTGAAACTAATACAAACTAGTGTTGAATGTAAACTGTGACTGAAAAATAAAATCTAAAAGCAAACTGCCTCTCAGCCAGCGCGGGCGTTATCTTGGGGGCGGGGCTCCTTCGGGCCCTGCCCCATGAGGTTGTGGGTACGAGGGAGTCAAGAGGCGTGCCCCCACCTCCACACTCTCTCCACCAGACAGTGACCCCCACCCTAGTCTCTCCAGGGGTCCTCCATTCTGATGGCTGGAAAGGATCAAAAACCCGCAGCATTTTTTCCTAATTCCCTCTGCGCTTGAGGAAGAAGGCCCCGTGTCCCCGCAGCTTTCAAGTTGTCAGGAGCAGAAGCAGGACCCTTTCATGGCTCCTCCTCTGAGTTGAGGCTCTCCCGTGCAAAGCGCTATTATTAGCATTGCCTTGCTATCTGCCAAACAGGCTTCCCCTCGAAGAGGTAATTAAATGCGTTATTTGGTGCAAAATAAAAGCATATATCTGCATTTGCAGCCTCAGACACCATCACATTCATTTTGCAGTTTTTGCAGTTGGGAAGCCTTGTGGCTATATCACATCCAATAAGGCGGTTAGCCCTGGGGAGGGAGGGAGGGAGGGAGGGCAGGGGGCAGGGGGCAGGCCCTGCGGAGGTGGTTTGGTTTCCGGTTTTAAGGCTGGAAAAGGGGGCCTTTGGGCAGCTGGAAGGACTGAGGTTTGAGCCAGGCAGGACTGGGCCATCCCTCTTGGTGGCTAGGTGGACAATAGGGATTAGAGGGTGTGGCCACTGGCCCCCAGGGGACCTGATCTCGGCCTCTGGAGGCTCTGCCTCCTCTGAGCTGAAGCCTCCTCTCTAAATCTTATCTACCAGAGCC
The DNA here is from genome assembly GCA_030848825.1 of Tadarida brasiliensis. Lineage (NCBI taxonomy): Eukaryota > Metazoa > Chordata > Mammalia > Chiroptera > Molossidae > Tadarida > Tadarida brasiliensis. The sequence goes on from CM061262.1 coordinate 11,170,683, forward strand.
AGAAACCCGGCTTCTTTCAGCCTCCATATCGAATCTGTTTCCTAACCCTGCTGGTTTGATTTACAAAATAGTCTCAAATCCATCTGCTTCTCTTGTCGGCCGCCAGGGCTTAGCGCAGATCCGGCTGGAGTGGAGGGCAGCGGCAGGCTGGGGTTTGAATCCCGACTCCACCATGTCTTGCTCAGTGACCTTGACTAGGGTGGCCAGATTAAGCAAGTCAAAGATACAGGATGCCCATTTGAATTTCATATGCAACATTTGGGACATACTTAAAAAAATTCCTTGTTTATCTGAAATTCAAATTCAGCTACTCATTCTGTACTTTATTTGGCAAATCTACATTATTTAAAAATTTTTTCTTTATTGATTTTAGAGAGAGGAAGGGAGAGAGATAGAAACATCAACGAGAGAGAGCATCAATTGGTCGCCTCCTGCATGCCCCCCACTGGGGATCAGGCCCACAACCTGGGCATGTGCCCTGACCAGGAATCGAACCAGCGACCTCTTGGTGCATGGGTTGACGCTTAACCACTGAGCCACACTAGCCAGGCTGGCAACGCTACCTTAAACAAGCTCCTTAACTTCTCAGCTTCCTTCTCTATAAAGTGGGGATAATAATAGTACCTACTGTAGAGGTGGTTCTGAGGGTTAAATGAGTTAAAAATGTAAAATACTTAGAACAGGATGATAGTAACCATCCAAACCCAATGCGTGTGTTCCGGAATGCTTCTTCCATGGGACAGTGCCTCGCAAAGGCCTTGGGGTGTTCTTTTGCTGGGCCTCCCCTCTCCCCAAGCCTGTTCAGAGCCAGCAAGGCAGCGAAAACGAAGACAGGTGGGAAGATGGAGGTTAGACCTAGGGGCACTCCAGGCGGGAGGGGTGGGACACCTGCAACAGGTGACAGGTAGCAGCAGTCCATAAACCTCCTTCCTGAGCCAGGAGCAGGTAGTCAGTCAGGGTAGAGCAGTTCATTCATCTGGAGGGAAAGCAGGAGGGAGGTTATGAGTCTGGGAGGGGTCTGTCAGCCTGCAGAGTCTCAGAAAGGGACACACGTGCCAAGAGCTGGTGCACTTGACAGCTGGAAGGAAGGGAGGAAGGACTGGCCACCTAGAAGCCTGGTTGGAGGGAGCTCAGGAGGGTGGTCATTCATTCACTCAGCAAACATCTACCAGGCAACAATTAGGCACCAAATGCAACAATTGGGCACCCAGGAGGGTAGGAGACCTTGGGTTCAGTTCACCCCAGCACTGTTCACTGTGCGATCTGTCTGCAGAGGGTCCTGCCCAGTCAGGCCGCGGGCTGCTGCGAGGATCAGTCACATCTTCACCGCGCAGGTGGCCCGAAGCCCTAAGGTGCTGCAGCTGGTGAGAGCCCGGCTGGGGGCACGGTGGTGGGGCTGCCGCATGCAGACAACCACAATCTCTCTACGACAATGAGAATGAATGAACTGTGACCACACAAACCACACAGATGAGTCGCACAAACACCACCAGGTCGGCTAAGAGAAGCCAGACACAAAAGAATACATAATAGGATTCTATTCCCGTAAAGTTCAGAAACAGGCCCTACAACAGTTGGTTGTGTTGACAGAGCACACGACTATATGGGAGCTCAGGGGAAGGGGAGGCGGGTGGGGAAGCGGTCCATGGGGTTGCCGGGTGCTGCAATGTTCTGGCCCTTGGCGGACGTGGTGGCCACCCTAGTGCTGGCTTTAAAATGATTTGTTAAATGGAACATTTGTTTCATGCCCTTTTCTGGATGTGAGATTTATATTGCAATTAAAAAAAAGGTATGGGAGAGATAGAAGCCAGAGAGGGTCTATCTTCTTCCAGAGAAGGGCCTCCAGGGAAAAGTTGGAAACTGACCTCTCCTTGCCCCTAGAAGTTAGAAAGGGAAGCTAGAAAGCAAAGCTGGTCCATCCCTCTGGCGTGGTGGCCCTGGCTCTCTGTCCTGGGTCAGACTCATTGCGATTCCTCCTCAATTCTGCCCTCAGGGTCCACTGAGGCAAAGAGAAATCCACGAACCACGCAGACAGCTGGGGTGAGAAAGATTGGAAGGAAGGAGTGGGGGAAAGGGACAATGGAGAAAGAGAGAGGGAGGAGGAGAGGGGGAAGAGGAAGTTGGAGAGAGACAGAGCGACAGAGAGGAGGCAGGTGGGAATGAGGACCCCATAGTGTCCCGTCTAATGACAGCTTTTCAAGTCTGTCCCTGCCCCCCACACCCCAGAGGAGCAGAGGTCTTTATTGGAGACAGTGATCACCTGGGGGGACAAGGAACACTTTTCATTAACCCTGGACCTATTGTCTGCCCTCCCCAGGAGGCTGACCCCCACCCCTGCAGCCCCTACCTCGGGCTGTGCCAGTGGCAGGTCCCTCTGCCTGTCTTCATCTTAATTCCCGGTCAGTGACATTTAAGGGCGAGCTCTTCATCGGGCCATAACAATTTACAAGCCGTGCTGCAGTGCGTAGTTCTGGGGCCTGCTAGGGGGGAGCATCGCCCTCTATCATCCTCTGGGGTGGCCGGGTCAAGTGACACATGGCCCCTCATTAAAGCCCCCACGCCGACAGTGATGATGCAGCTGCGGAAGTAAAACATTTTACAACCCATTCACTTTCATTTCCCAAGCCACCCTCCCTGTCAGAAAAGCCTCTGACAGGGCAGCTGGGAGACGTGGGAGCCTTTAAATGCTGTATTTCCATCCTCTCCTGGGTTCAGATCCAGGCTTTTCTACCTCGCCTAAGCCTCTCAGCCTCTCTGAGCGTCCATTTCTCCTTGTGCAAAATGGCTCAGTCTACATTTGAAGGGTTGTTGTGGAGAACAAGACAAATCACACTTTGTAAAAGGCCTGGCCCCGAATAGATGTCCCGTAAATGCTGGCTGCGGAGGCTGAGCCGGCCAGCCCTGCACCGCAGAGTCAGGACCCCCTTTCCATGCTGTGGGGTTTGGGGCTGGCAAGCAGCTGCCCAGGTGGGGACCCCATTTTTCAGACCCCTTTGCATCTAGGTGGGGCCACATTTCTAGCCCTCCCTCGCCAACGGAATGTGTGCAGGGGTGACGCGCCACTCCCGGGCAGAGAGACGGCGCATTGGGTGCACTTCCCGGCTGTCTGTCCCTGCTGCTGGCTGAACAAGGAGGAGTCAGCGATCTTAAAGGGGGACAGACCCGAGAATGGACAAAATTAAAAAGGGTGACAGAATGAAATATTGGTGAAAACTGGAACTGGAACATTAAGCGGTGAAATGACATGATGCCTTTGAAAACTGTCGACCAGTGTCTTACACAGTGAAGCACACGCAACATGATAGAGCGATCCCCACTTTCACACATCTGCCCGGGACATGTGAACACGCATGTCCACACAAGGGCCTGTACAAGCATCTGAGTGGCATCATTCATAATATTTCAAAGGTAGAACCAACCTGAAGGTTGGTTTATTGACTGATGAGTGTATAAACTAATTACATTTATATAATACAATACTACTCAGCTCTAAAAAGAAACAACTAACTGATATACACAACATAAATGAATCTCAACACATTAGGCTAAGTGAAAACAGCCAGACACAAAAGACTACATAGTGTATAATTCATTTCTATGACCTTCTAGAACAGGCGAAATTAATCACAGGTGATAGAAATAGACTAGCTGTTGCTTGGGGGAAATGGAGACAGAGCGTGAAGGGAAGACTCTGGGGCATGAGAATGTTCTGCGTCTTGATCGGGGTGGTGGTTACAGAAGTGCACACACTTATCAAAATCAGAGCGGACATTAAACATGTGTATATTATTCTATGTAAATTAGACTTTAATAAAGTTGACTTTAAAAAAATAAAGGGGGCCCTGGCTGGTGTGGCTCAGTTGGTTGAGCATCAACCCATTTATCAAAGGGTCGCCGGTTCAATTCCCAGTCAGGGCGCATACCTAGGTTTTGGGTTTGATCCCCGGTCGGGGTGTGTACGGGAGGCAACCAATCAATGTTTCTCTCTCACATCGATGTTTCTCTCCCTCTCATTGTCCCATTTTATTTATTATATTCCTCATCTTATTTATTATAAAATAAATAAAGGGGGGCAGAGCCGCAAGAATGAGGGACCCTGGGCCCCAACCGGCCATGCAGCAGGCCACCCAACAGCAACACTTGCGTTGGACCGGGACTGAGGGAGAAGTGAGCTTTCGTGGGTTAGGCCACTGAGGTGTGGGAGGTTGCCTATCACAGCAGCTAGTATTATCTCTTTTTGTTTTCTTTAAACCTCTTGGCCCCAATCTCTCTCCCTATCAAACCTTTAGTCTGGGCCCTCTGGTCTGGAGTGTCTGTGTTCGCTTCCCTGTGCTGCCACATCCCTCCAGGCAGGCCGCTCCATTGGGGTCCTCTGACCCAGGCCTCTCCCACTTCAGGCCTGTTGTCCTGCTGTCCCACAGAGGCTGAACGCAGCTGTCTTGGCTGCCAGGCTCAGGGCGGAGTGGGACCAAGCACAGTCCCAGCCTCAGTCAATGCTGACAGGATGTCCAGGGATCTGGCTTAGTTGCATGGTCCTCTGGGGACTAGTTTATGGGGACCCAAACCACACTGAACTTCAGAAACCCCCCTTTCCTCCTAGGCGTACTCAAGGAGAGAGGAGCCAACAGCCATGGAAGGAACTGGCCTTGGCTCTACATTTCTTCTCCCAACTTTCGCTATCTATAGGCCCTCCTCCTGCTGCCTCCGAGGGGTGCGGCCTGGGGACCTCGTGCGTTTCCACCATTTTCTGTGATATTTCCTTCTCCCAGGCTCCCCTAGCCCCTGCCTTGCTTATTCTGACCTCTGCCCACCCCTACTGGACTTTTTAGCTCTGTCCCCCACGGCCCACCCCAGGTCCTCCTAAACCTGAAGCAGCAGGAGTCCCGGGGGGTCACCTCCCAAGGAAGGGACGGGTTTTCTTTAGCCTCCGTCCTGGCAGCACGTGGTGTCCCTGGAGGAGGAATGGCATATTGGATAAAAATCTCCCTGTGGCAGGTTCTCCCTCCTGGGAGTGGGCAGACCTTTATGCTGGCTGTCCCCAGCCTGCACTAAGTCATTCACACCTGACAGCCAGTGGGAAGCATCTTCCTTCCCACCCTTCTCCCCAGGTCGCTGCCTCAATTACCCAGAGTCCTCAGCACACTCCTGTCCCTTGCCACCCCACTCCTGCAGCTCAGAGCCCCTGACCTCCCACTGCCAAACCTTGACCGTGCCCTTTCTTCTGACCTCTGACCCACATTCATTTCCTCAAAAAATTCCTTATTTTTTAAGTTTTAAAAATTTTGTTTGCAAAGCGCTAGCATTGTTTGTGCAGTGGTGTAGATGTCTCACATGACCCATTCACGGAAGATCACTTAGCCAACTTGATGGAACCTATGTCCTTTGCTGCCGAGCGCACACGCACGACTGGTGTTGAGGCCGTATCTCCAGATCGGACGCCGGTTCGAGCAGCCGTGCAAGTGAGAACCCTGCCGGATTTCCTCGGGTGCTCTAGCAGACTGCTGGCGACCCACCTTGATTTCAAGGATGCAATGAGGCAAAGGCTGGAAGATTTCTGAGAGTCATCTCCCAGATTCCGGTCCCCGGTCTCTTCTGCCTACACACAAGGCTTTACCTCTGATTATTCTGAGTAGATGTTGGGGAGTGGAAATTAGAACAACCTCTTTGGACCAAGAGCTCTGTCTCTAATCAGCTGCCTGACCACAGGTGGGTAATTCACATGGGGATCTGACAGGCATGGCCCGGTTCTCCCTGGCCTCCATCGGGGAGACAGGCAAGGGCAATGACATGTTCCTGGGCACCTGGTGCTGTGAGGCCTGGAGGGGGAGTGGTCAACTGCAGTGGGGTGGGGTCTGGGCTCAACAAGAGCTTCATTCACCAAGAAGGAGCCAGGCCCTGGCCAGCACCGCTCCATGGTTAGAGCAAAGGGTCTCGGGGCACGTATATGCAGGAGGCAACCAATCAATGTCTCTCACATCGATGTTTCTCCCTCTCTCGTTCTCTCCCGCTCCCCCACCCCTTTCATTCGCTCTAAAAATCAATGGAAAAAATATCCTCAGGTGTGGATTAGGATTAACATTAAAAAAACAAAAAGGAGAAGGGAGCTGAGCCTTGAAGGACTCAGGCAGGTGGACGGACAGCAGCGGGAGGTGTTCCAGGCAGAGGCCACAGCGTGTGCAATGGGGGGAGCATCGGAGGAGATGGGGGGAAGCAGGGGCAGGTGGGAGGACCTTGACAGCTCTGCTAAGGAGTCAGACTTTCTTCCTGAGGGTGGTGGGAGCCACTGAAGGGAGCTGAGCACAGGAGTGACACGATCAGATGTGCTCGCTTCCTCTGCTCCACGCCCTCGTATGTCTATCCCCACACCTTGGCTGGGTTTCAGCCCCGAGTGCGGTGCGTGACACGTGGTAGGTGTCAGTGCCCGAAAGGATGGATGCCATGCATATGTCCTTCATTGTCCTTAGAGTAAAACCCACGCTCCACAGAGGGCGTGCCCTGCAGGCTCCTGCACCCCTGGCTGGTCTCACCCTGGACACCCCCGGCTCACTGCTCCTGCCACACTGGCCCTTAGGGCTTGGTGTTAGTGCCCAGCTGGGTATGGCTGCTCTGTCCACCAGGGCCCTGTTTCCCACTCCCACCCACGCCACACACGTGTTCCCTCTCGGTCGTCTCCTCCTCATCAGGAAGGTCTTGGTCACAATATCACTCACGTGGGGAGACTTCCCTGAGCACCCAGTTTAAAGACACCCCATCGCTGTCATTCCCTCACAGATGAAACTCTTTTCCTTTGTAGCATTTGACCCGATTTGCCGTATTATATTTGCACTTTATTTGGAGTCTGTCTGCTCTACTAGACTAAAACCTAGGTGGGGAGCACGTGGTTATCGTCTTCCGCTGGGTCTCCAGGCCTGGCACAGGGCCTGGCACAGGCTCCATAATCATTTGGTGGATGAACTCGGCGCCTACTCAGACCCGGGGCTCCCTGAAGACAGATGTCTGCCTCTGTGTTCAGCCTGAGACCCCTCTGCCGTGCCCCTCCCCACCCCAGCTCTGTCCTCCCTCCAGGAGCCTCACCCTGCCGCATGCCACGTGCCACAGCAGAGCAGGAGGCAGAGGTGGGGTGGACGCAGCACAGAATGCTCCTCCAAGTGACAGCGCCAGGGCTCCTGAGCCCAGCACTCAGCACTCGACATCTCCAAGGAAACCCTGGCCAGTCCCCCGAGCTCACGCCTGGCCTCAAACCCCGGCCACTTGCTTGAAAAAGGCCACATCTTCTCCTTATCTTTTTTTGTTGTTGTTAATTCTCACCCGAAGATATTTTTCCATTGAGTTTTAGAGACAGTGGAAGGGAGGGAGGGAGGGAGGGAGAGAGAGAAACATCGATGTGAGAGAGACACATTGACTGGTTGCTTCTCACACAACCCCGACTGGGGCTGGGGATTGAACCTGCAACCCAGGTATGTGCCCTTGACTGGGAGTCGAACCCGCGACCCTTCGGTCTGCAGGCTGAAGCTCTAACTTCTGAGTCAAACTGGCCAGGGCTCTCCTTATCTTTAAAGATATCTCAGCACCTGTTTTCAATGAAAAATAATGGGTCTCAAAACCCAGAGCTATATGGTAACACACACACACACACACACGCACACACACACACAGCCTGGACACACCACTGCCTCCACCCTGGAGCTCAACAGTCTTTTCTGTGTCTTTGCTCTTTTCTGCGTTCATCTGTCTCTCTGCCCAGTCTCTGTGTCTCTGTTTCCACCTACTTCTATCTCTGTTTTTGTCTCTGTCAATCTGTGTCTCTTTCCATCTGCCCCTGTCGCTGGCTGTGTCTCTGCTTCTCTCTCTGCCACACTTTATGCCTTTTCTGCCTCTGTCTGTTCGTGTCTGTTTCTCTACATCTCAGGTCCTGTCAGGTCTTTGTTTGTGTCCGCCTGCTGTCCCTTCACCCCAGGTCCCCTGGGCCTCGCCTCGCAGTCTCCTGCTCCGGAGCAGCTTGCCCTCTGTGTGGCTCGCTCTTAGCAAGCTCTGAAGCAAGGGCTGAAAGGGAGGGAGCGGGGAACTCAAGCAAGCCGTGGGGTGTCAGTGTGAAGTAGCACTGAATAAACGTGCAGCTGTCCCTTTTCTCCCCCTGGCAGGAGGGAAGAAGCATGGGGCAGGGGAGGCAAGGGAGAGTGGGGGTGGAGGGGAGAGGGGTGGTGGGGCCCAGGTGGGAAAGCTGGGGGCAGCAGAAGAGGCCTGAAATAAACAGGGAGGGAAGTTACAATGACCTCTAACTCCTGGCAGGGAAATTTTGATCCTAATTGCTAGGAACGGGGCGTTGTTAGGAATCTGAGATATAAAAGAATAAAATGAGAAAGCCATGGTTAGACGGGTGAGTGCGTGAACACACCTTTGTTAGCTGTGTTCATCACTATTTGCTAAAAAGTTCAGGGTCTCTGGCTTCCTTGGGTGGCACCATGTGACCAGTTCTGGCCTATGAACAGAAGAGAAAATGTCACTTCTGGGAAGAATCTAATCGGCAGTATGAGACCTTTCAGAGGTCACCTTTCCCTCTGGCACAGTGACCAGCAAGGTTTGAGCCGATGGCTTCTCCATCAGTGGGGATCCCGGAGCGACTAGGATGAGCAGAGGCTGTGATGGACATGCAGTGTGCACCACCGACATTTTGGAGTTGTTTGTTAATGAAGCATAACCTGGCCTATCCTGACTGATACGGTGTATATGTCGGTGACTGTGTATAAGTCTGTACACGAGTGTCAAGTGTACGTGTTTGTATAGGCATGTGTATCTGCCTATATCTTTATAATTCTATATATACAAGCATGTGTGTTTATGGGTGTGCGCGAGGACAAATCTCTGTGTATTTTTGGTACACGCCCAGCAGTAGGCAAAGAAGGAAAGCTTCCCCCGCTGCCTTCTCACCTCCTGTTTCATTTAGAAACACAAAGGGCCATATCTTCGTCCCAGCTTGCTTCCTCATCACTTTCCCACCTTTAATCACAAGTCTCCTCTTCCCAGCAGTTGCCACCTCTTCTCCGTCTGAGTGCTGCTGCCCAGCGCAATTTTCCTCTTCCCCACCCAGGCAGAGTGACTGGTTCTGCGATGGGCATGTGACCTGGGCCAGGCAGCTCAGACACTTTGCCCTGGATTTTGCTGCTGGAACTAGCAGGGAACAGTGTCTTCTCCCTTTGGGGTGAGGTTAGGAGCAGAGCTACCCCTGCCCTGGAGGAATGGGGGGTCAGGCAAAAGAAGCAGAGCTGAGAGCAAGGAACAAGAGGGGCCCGGATGCAGTGCCACCCGTGTTACCTGGGTCAGTGCACCATCTGCTTGCTCACCAAGGCGGTGCAGCCTGGTGATTAGTGAGAGGCTCCGGGGCTGACCTCTGTGGGTCGCTTGGCCCAGGCTCCCTGCCCTCTGGCTTCAGGTTGGGCCACACCAATGGGGACATTCACAGGAGATGGAGGGAGGGAGGAGAGGGAGGCTGAGATGTTTAATCTCCTGCTGTGCTCCCTGTGGAGCTGCAGGGGGGGCTGTGTCCCTCCACACAAGCTCCAGCTCCTGTCCAGCAGCCCGTCCACCTGGCTCTCCCTCCAGGTGTCCTGGGCCTGGCTTCCCTGTCACCAGCCCTGGAGCTTCACGACCCACAGTTGGTTTCCTTACACCCTCCCCACACCTTTGCACCTTGCCCACACCTTCATTAAACTCTGAACTACTCAGTTTGAATGTTCCCTGACTTTCCTGTTAGACCCTGATTGTGACTAAGATGCTCGGAGCCAAGTCCACAGGTCACTCAGTGTTTCTGTCACTGGCACTTTCTGCTGCATCTGACCTGGCACCTCTCCCTCCCTCCTTCCTTCACCAGCCCCTCCCCTCCCCTCTACCAGCTTCCTTCTTGGCCCCTTCTGGCCTGGGCTCCTGCTCTTCTCTCTCCCCCATCGGTCACCTCTACTTTTCCTTGGACTTCAGCCACCACAGATATTGCTGGTGCATCCAGCCGTCACCCACAGGGCTCAGGCCAGAATATCCAGCTAACCCCTGGACAGCCGATCTCTGCACCATCAGGTACCTCAGATGCAACCTGCTCCAGACTGGACATCTCCCCCAAGCCTGCTCTTCCCCCCACGTGACCTTTCAGAGGGTGGCACTGCCATTCACCCACACCCAGGCCAGACACCCAGGACTCAGCCTTGACTTCAAGCTTCTCTCTGTCCCTATCCTCTTAGGTCCTGATGCTTTGACCTCCAAAATATTTCTTGACTCCCCGCCCCCAACCCCAGCCAATCCTATGACCCCAGTGTTGCTCCCCATTACTTCCCCCTCCCCCTTGGCTGTTACAGTAGCCTCTCAACTGGCTGCCCGGTCTCCATACCCACTGCCTCCAATCCACCCTCCACATTACAGACCGGAACCTGTTCCTCCTTTGCTCACGCTGTAGTAGCTCCCTCCTGCATCGTCTTAGATGGAGAACAAGACTCTGGGATCCCAGCCCTGCCTCTTTCTCCTGCAGTCCTTTCTGCTCCTGCTGAAGCTTCAGCCCGGGAACACAGTGTCTCTGCTCCCCTCACCCTCCAGGCCTGTCTGCCTGTGCTATGCAGCCCCTTCTGCCTGGAACCCCCCTCCGCCCCCTTTAACCTCTGGCCAATCCTGGACAACCCCACTGCTTCTTTCTATTGTGTTTTTAAATTCTCACCTGAGAGTATTTTTCCATTTTTCTTCAGATAGAGTGGGAGGGAGAGAAGAGGGAGGGAAGGAGGGAAGGATGGATGGAGGGAGGGAGGGGGGGAGAGAGAGAGAGAGAGAGAGAGAGAGAGAGAGAGAGAGAGAGAGAGAGACCCACTGCTTCTTAAAGACAGTTTTGGTGTCACCTTTGGGCAGAGGCAAAGTAGCCAGATTATGCTTTTACTCTCAAGGGCAATGACCTGGAGGGGTATGTGGAGCTGGGGTGGGGACTAAGCCATTGTTTGGAGGGGAAACCAGTACACGAAAAATGCCCCCCCCCCTCACTTTCTCAGAGTATCTCACATTCTTCCTCCCTGGCTGCTTTCCCTAACTATTCAGGACTGAGAATTCCCTGGGTTGATGGTGGTTACAACCCTGCAGCTTCTAGGCTGTGGTGCACTGAGCTAGTCACTTAACCTTTCTGTGCTGCCCTGGCTGGCCTCTCTGCAGAGGGCTCCCGAGGTTGTGTGTTTCCAGGGGCCCTGGGTAGGGTAATAAGCGGTTGCTGAAAAGAACTGTGAAAGCATGCCTCGGAGGCTGCGGAGTTCGTCTCCTCTGGAGGGCTTGAGAATGTGCTTGGACATCCAGCAGACACGATGAAACCGTGAGTTTGGGCAAGGGCCCTTGTTCCAGCAGTGACAGGACCCTAACCCTCCCGAGGCCTGCGACTGGGGTTCATGCTCCTCCTGTCTCCTCCTCTGTAGTTGTGAACCAGCCAAGCTGGAGGCAGATCTAGGCTGGGGCTGGCCCCCTGCAGCTGTCCATCCTGGATGCCTCTATTCCCCTCTGTGTGTGTTGGGGGGCTGGAGGGAGGGGCTGCTGAGCCTGACCCAGTGGTGACAGGCCCCTTACCCCATCGAGGCTTAATCCCAGCTTTAGCTGGTGCAGGGTCTTATCTGCTCCAGCTCCCCGCCCCTCCCAGGAGTTTGCTTTGCCCTTTCCAGAACAATAGCTTCCCTCATTGTCTCTCCACTCCGTGGCAGCTGGCTCCGGAGAGGAACCGGGGTCGGGAAGACCCGGAGGATTGGGGGAGGCGGGGGCGGGGGTGGTGAGAGGGAAATGATTTAAAACAGGGCAAGAGGGACAAGCCAGGGAGTGACAGGGAAAAGGAGCAAACCGACTCGGGCAGCTCTGGAAGGCAGGCGGGCTTCAAAGACTTGCTTCGATTCTGGGGAAAGCAGCCCAGCAAGAAGCCTTTCTGCTGCTCTTCCTTGGGGAGTTTTCAACCAGGGGCATTATTTATGAAGCGAAGGAGAGGGGGGAGTGGGGCGTCACGTGGGCCCGGCCGTCATGGAAACAAACTCGGTGCAGGACCCCCAGCGGTCCGCAGCCCTCCCCGCCCCTCCGCTTGGGTACCCCGGCGTGGGCGCCCCCGCGCGGCCACCGGCGGCACAGCACTCCGCGTCGGGACTGCACCCAGGGGCTTGGAAGAGCAGCCCGGGTGGGCGGAGGGAGGAGGAGCGCCCTGATCAATGGGCCCGCCCATCTGTTCATCATCTTTGGCACATTCATCACCTGTCCATGTGTCCAGGCTCCTTCAGCTCACCCCTCTACCCTGCGACCTACCATGGACGCCTGGGCAGCAGCTGTGTCTGTCCACGCGAGGTTCTGGCTGTCCATTCGTTGCTGTTGTTTTTTCTCTAGTCCCTGTGTCCAGGAAGACCTTTTCTGGGTATATCCCTCTATCTTGTCTCCCAGGTACCGGTCCTGCTTCTTATCTCCCTGACTATCTAGTCTCAATGCATCTATCATGGATCCTGGATCAGTCCTTCCAGCTGCCCCTGTGTCTGTTGTCTCTGAAACTGTCTCCCTCCATCAATCTATATGTATCTACACATCTATTACTCCAGCAGCCACCTATACATCATGCGGGCCCCATTATCCATCATTTATCTGCATATGTATCATTCATGCTTCCAGCCATCTATTATCTATCACCTCTCTTGCTGCCTCTTTGAAGTCCTGCACTCTGCTCTGGGGGGGGTTAACGCTGCCAGGCCTGCTTTCCCCAGCTCCAGAGAACAAAGGCACTAAAGGGACGAACAAAGACACCAAAGGGACACGGAGGGAACAGAGAGGCCTCTGGGAGTCGTTAAGAGAGCTGGGGTCTCAGAGTTTAGAGGGGAGTGGAAAGACCTCGAGATGTGTCAGATGGGCTGTTCTGCTGGGGATTTCACTCATTGTCTCATTGTCCCTCTCCCACCTCCCAAAAGATCAAGGGAACGTAGGTTTGATTTGCAGCAGGAGAGCTCTAGGCTAGACACAGGTGGGACATGTTGACTGAAAGGGTGGCACTCCCTGGAGGAAAGGCTGCATCTGTGTGGAGATGGTCCAGGCTCAGGGAGTCATGGGGTTGGGTAGAGATGGAGATGGGGCTGTGACTGAGGTCAAAACGCCCCACCAACACACACATGCACACACACACACCACATACCCTTCTGAGATCACAAGATTTCACAGAGATGCTTTCCTTTGGCTAAGGAATTGTTACTTAACCACGCAGCGCAAATCCCCTTAGGGCTGGTGTCTCACGTTGGTTTTTATAAGCATCACTCCTCATGTTGTTGATAATATTGCATCTTTTCCCCTGAGTCTGGTTTCCTGGAAGAACTGGTGCACTGTGGCTCCTTTGAGCCTCTGGTTTTCACATACCCCATTTCTCAGTGTGAGGCTCTCTGCACCCCCTTGCTCCCTGCGCCTCCTCACAGACACACAGCGCTGCAGAAGGGGGAGCAGGAGGGCCTGTGGACACCTGGGCAGGGCTCAGTCGTGTCCATTTCTGTATCCCCAGTTCCTAACACCTGTAGGAAAGAGGCCTCGTGCAAGGTTGATTATAGGAATGAAACTCCAGCCACAGTTCTGCCCTGTCCAGGAGGGAACAGCCAGGGTCAGGTGGTACCCGTAAAGCCATGGTACCTTCAGGCCACTTCTCTAGGCCCGAGACCTCCTGAGATGGTCAGGAATACCGTGGGAATGCAGGCGAGTGACTGTTACTTTCGTGATTTTTCTCAGGGCTTCATGGCTCAGAGATGCCTGGGTCTGGGTTTCCAGGGGAGGCTGGTGTGAGGGCCCGGTGTTCTGTGGACAGTTTCTCAGCCCACCAACTTCAGACAAGGAGGAGAGCACACCTGTTCTTTTTACTGAGCAGGAAACAGAACAACTGGGCTCTGTAAGTTGCTCTGGTTGATGGGGTCGTTGGCACCCAAGTTGTCAGGAGTAGAGGGCCTGGGGACAGGGAGGCAGGGAATGTCCTCCCTGGACCTCCCTCCTCACAGCTCCAAGGGTTAAAAAGCACTTAGCAGCAGCACATAATAAAAGCAAATGTAAGAGAAAGAATATCCTAAGGATTTAATAAACTGCAAACAAAATTATCACGATTCTTTTCCTAGCCAGTTGAGTTTTCAGTGATTAAGAAAATACAATTTTCTATAATTAAATCTTAACAAGAAATGTTATTAAAAACACTCTGTCCCAGCTCCTGTAATAATTGCATGCTCCCTTAGAACAGTAAACAGAATTAGACTTTGCAGCGTACATGCTAATCCATGTGTCATTTTGATCAAATTTATACTAATAACCTGTCTTCTTATTCGGATATAGGGAAGGAAGGCCAGAGGGAGCCAGGCCCGCAGGGCAAGCGTGAACTCTGGTTGAGGAGTGGGAAGCCAGGTGTGCTGGGTTTGGCCCCCACAATGATGTGTTAAATTTATTGAGCACATACTATGTGCCTCACTCTGTGCTAAGCACGTTACATGTATAATTTCACTCACTCTTCACACAGCCTGGGACCATGGTTGCCCTTTACAGATAGGAAGACAGAGGCACAGAGAGGTTTAGTAACATGCCCAAGGTCACTCAGAGCTGGGTTAGAACCCTCAGAGCCTAGGCCTACAGCCCCGTGCAGACATTTCCCGTACACTATACACACTTCCAAAGCCCCTGCCCCTATCATGTAATACAGCCCTGGGGTGTGGCTCGGGCTCTCCCGGGACCTGTGCTGTGCTGAGAACATTCTCGTCTGTAAGAACGGAACTGGCCTGATTCTGCAGAGGACTGATGGTAGCTGGGAGGAAGAACTCCCTCAGCCTGGGGTGTGCAGGCGTGGGAGCAAGAGAGACCATGGCATGTGCTTTGAGAAGTTTATTTTCTTTTTGGAAAAACCAAGGGGTGGGGGAGGACCTTGTTGAGGACCTGGGTGTTTGTATGGTGCCAGCTCTGCTAATGGCCCCGGGGTACAGCTCAGAACATTCTAGCACAGTTAAGAGAGATCTGAGTTGGGTGTGGAGCCATGGAGGTCAAAACTGCTTCTGCACGTGTGTGTGTATGTGAGTGTGTGTGAATGTGTACCTGGGAAATGTGTGTTCACGTGTAGGCAGATGTGTGAAAATGTGTGTGAGTATATTTTGAGTGTGCGAATGTGAATGTGTGAACATGTGCATGAGTGTGTAGTGTGGTTGTGTGCAAAGCTACACGTGAGTGTGTGTGTGTCAGTGTAGGAGTCGTGTGAGTGGATGTGTGTGCAGGTGCCTGTGGTTGCAGTACGTGTGTGAGTGTGCAGGTATGTGCCGGAGAGTGGGCATGTGTGGGCACACGCACACACGTGCCTGTCCCTGGGGGAGGACATTGCAGCCAGCCCAGTGCAGGGGCCCTGGCTCTTGTCTGCTACTGCACCCCAATTCCAGCAGCTTCATTCTCTGTGGAACACGAGCCTGAAGTTCAGCCTCAGCCTCCACGCTCACACACGCACACGAGCACCAGGGCTTCCATCCCTCACTCCTGGTCCTCTAATTAGCTCTCCTAATTAAATTCCTGCTGGGATGGAAGGGGAGGGCCTTCTCTTTCCCTGATTCTCTGGGGACCAGGTCATGCTGACCTGGAAGGATCCCTCAGTCCTTGCTTCTGCTTGGAGCCGCCGGGATCCAGGGAGGAGGCGGAGGAGCAGGGACCCACGTGCAGAACCCTGTTCGGCGAACACTGGCGGCCCCCCCCGCTCTGTGCCCAGCGCTGTGCTAGGCGCTGGGGCGGTAGGAAGCCAGGAGGACAATGAACAAGACAAATGGACTTCCTGTTTTTGTGCCTCCTCGTCCAATCACTCCGGCTCTGAACTTTGGTCTCATCCTCCACCCTGTTCCTCCTCCGCCCCAGGCAGCAACCTGCCTCTCCCATTTTACCTCTCTTGTTTCCTTACTTCACCAGGTGGCCTATGCCTTGGGCCTCTGAGTCCTAGCTCATTCTTCTGGCCTCCTCCCTGCTTATGGAAGTTTTAAACTGACTGGTGTCTCCTCCAGGGAGCCCTCCCTGACTGCTGTGTCTTCTCCCTTCTCTGCACACGTGTTGGACTCTCCTTGCTGGGGCTAACCATTAGGTCTCGGCATATGCTGTTCGCTACGATTGTTTCCCTTTTCATAGGTAGGTCTGCCTCACTAATGAGAACTTAAGCCCTTTGAAATCAGAGGCTGTGTCTTGTACCTGTTCATACAGAGTCCAGCAGGATGTATAGCAGGTGGCTGCTCTAAGAATCTCTGTGCAATGACTGGAGGAGGAGGAAGATGGAGGAGATGGGGTTTCTGCCCACTGTTCTCACCCTGGGGAGCTCTGTGAGATGGACAACCCAGGCCCCTGATCTCGGAGTGGACAGGCCTTAGATATCTGGCCTAACTTGCCCTACAAGCGGAACCTGGGATGGGAATTGTCTGCAGGTAACAGTAAGCGAGGCAGGCCAGACCCTCCCGGCTGGGAGACAAAGCCAGGCCCGGGGACTCTGGAGCGTGAGCAGCACCCAGAGCTGGCCCTTGGGGGCAAGGGCCTGGCTTCTCACTACCCCAGTCCCTGCCCAACACACACACAATCAGGCAGTTATTGGCACGGAGGAGCCCAGGATGCAGAGGGGGAACCTCCCACCTCTGGGTGACGTGTCTCTGTTCTCCAGAAAAGGGGGCAGCTGTGAGCCCTTAGCAGCTGGGGCCAGACATACGGGCCTCATAAAAGGGACCTGGGTGGGCACCAATAACATCCACTACATACCCAGAATGCCCTTCTTGCTAGGCATGATTTATGAGCCTGTCCCAGGGATGCGGAGAAGGGGGGACTGAAGGGACACATTTCCCCAATTGTCAGCCTATGGGGACACCACAGTGGTACCAGTCAGAAGAGTTTTTATTTCAATTTGGACTGAATACTCTTTTTCAAATGCATGAACACACTCCGGTTTCATTATGCATTTATTTACATGCAGGTATATTCTACTCCATTACCTTGCCCCTGCTCCATTTGTCCTCACCTGACCTTTGCACGGACCCTTGTGAGGGACACTGCCCCCCTCCCCAGCACCTGCTGCCCTTGTGCCATCTGTACCCACGACCCCACCCCCCAGCCTAGCTACAGTAGGGCTTTGTCCTGAAACAGGCTGAGAGGGGCTGGAGAAACGAGGAGTTGGGGGAGGGGAGGCCATGAATAAGCAGAGGAATCTGTCGGAGAGGAGGGCAGAGCAGAGAGAAGACCACGAAGCACAGAGAGATTGGCCGGGAGGATCAGGCCCGTCCAGAACCTCAGCTGATCCTAGTGCCGGAGCTCAGCTGTGGTGCTCCCTCTGGGTTCCTGTGATATGCCTGGGGCTTCCTGGGGGACAGTAAAAATACATGTGGCCGATATGGCTGAGCCCCTACCTGACACCATCCCTCCTTCTTCCTTAGACTTTAGAACCCTGATTTTGTGTGGGGGCGTGGGGAGTGCCAGCCACACGCTCAAGGAAGTGGAACCAATCTCTGGCCCCAGGAGATGAAACATGGTTGGTCTAAGCCACCCAAGGTAGTCCTGTCCACCGTTACTAGTGATTGGTTCAAGGGCGGGCATGTGACCCAGTCTGGCCAGTGAGATGCAGGAGGAAGGCTGCTGGGGGCAGGAAGGCTTTCGATCAAAGGAGATAGGTAAGAAGTGTGCCCCTTCTTCCTGTCTTGAATGCAGCTGAGTAAGGATGTAATACCTGAAGCTGTTGAAGCCTAAGGATAAAAATCAGGCATGCTGAGGATGGTGAAGTGGAAAGATGGAGAGAGCCTGGGTCATCAATGACATCACTGAACCATATCACTGAGCCGCTGAACACTGGGACTGCCTACAAACAGACTTATATGTGACATAATTAAAAGTCTTTATTGCTTAGGCTGTGTGCATGTGTGCGTGTGTGTGCGTGTGTGTGTGTGTGTGTGTGTGTGTGTGTTGTCTGTGCCAGATATTTTCCTGCCTGTCTAGATCCTTCTCCATCCTCCCCTTTGCCTCAGGATGCTTCTGATTATGTTTGGCCAGTAGAGACCAGAAAGGGGAGGATAGTGACATTGGGGTTATTATTCCCCTAGCTCTCTACCTGCAGGGTCACTTTGGGTTGGCTGAAGATTACTGTTTCTGTCAAGGTGGCCTGTTCTCCATGACTGTCTCTTCTCTGGGTTCCAGTAACCTCCCTCCCGTCATCCCTTTGAGCTTTGGGTGACAGCTCCATTGCCACCAACCCTCACTCTCTTCAATCCCCCTTGCGGTCTCCCTACATCCCACCCATAGCTTTGTAATTAATCCCTTTGTAAATAAGCCCTCCTCAAATCATCCTAACTGGGGTGTGCTACCTACTTCCTATTGAGATCTTGACTAACACAGTTCTTGTAGCCACAAGAATTCTTAGCTGATATGATCCTTTATTCTCAAGTTAACTTGAGTGGGTCTTCTAATCAGCAGAGCCCAGCTGGAACTGTCTCTACAACAGCTGGCCCTCCAGGTCCCACCTGAGCCCCTCCTGTGATGGCTGTTCACAGGTGTTGTGGGAGGAGCACCCACACTGGAGCTAGACAGACTTGAATATGAACCCCATCATTGCTGGTTTTTTGTTGTGTGTCTCTCTCGGAGCAAGATACACATCTTTCAGTATTGCTGTATGGTTTGGAGATACTGTTTATAAAATGCCTATCTAGAGAAAAGGAAAATTTTAAATATATCAATATATATTTCAGTATATCAATAGAAAGATCTTTATAACATACTGTGAAGTGTTTAAATCACAAGGTCTGGCATCCAGTAAAAATATTACTAGGCATGCCAAAGTCAAGGGAAAAAATAGACAATAAAAACAGACTCACTAGTGATCCAGATATAAGGACTTTAAATAGTTATGATTAATATGTTCAAGAAAACAAGAGACAAAAAAAAAAAAACAATTACAAATGGAATATTTCATCTGATAATAGAATCTATAAAAAAGAATCCAATGGAACTGAAAAATAATATAACTGAAATTAAGAACTCAATATATGGGTTTAATATCATATTAGACACAATAGAAAAGAAGGTTTTAACAGGTTGATAAAAAATATCCAGACAGCCCTGGCCAGTTTGGCTCAGCGGTTAGAGCATTGGCCCACGGACCAGAGAGTCCCGGGTTCAGTTTCCGCTAAGGGCATGTATCTCGGTTGCAGTTTGTCCCTGGCCCTGGTTGGGGTCGTGTGGGTGGCAACCACTCGATGTGTCTCTCTCACATCGATGTTTCTCTCTCTCTCTTCCTCTCTCTCTCCTTCCCGCTCTATCTGAAGATAAATGCAAAAATGTCCTCGAGTGAGGATAAAAAAAAAAATAAAATTTAAAAAAATATCCAGACTGAAGCAAAGGCATAACCTTGTGTATTATATGTTATCTTTTGTACATAGGGGTGGTGGTGTAAGAATATATGTTTTATTTTCTTTGGAAGCTTTGGAATGATTTAAAATTGGTTCCCATATCATGAGCACAGGAAGCAGAGAGGATAACAGGATAGGAACAAGACTTTTCACTGTAAACCTTTCTGCACTGTTTTGCTTTTGAGCCATGTGGGGAAAAAAATCTATTCAAAATAAGCAAATAAAATAAGTGCCTTTCACTTATTTTTTCAATAAACTATGGCTAGCGTAATTTCTTTTTGAAGGTGTTTATTTTGATAACTAGTTTAGTTCCTTATGTTGAACCCAAACGTACCTTTCTATGGCCTAGATGCATGCACCTTGCTTATCCCTAAAGAATGGCATAGTGCAAGTCGACTCAACCTTTCCTGTGACAGCTCTGTGGCTCCAAGCTATGTCTTGTGTTCCAGTTAAATACTCTCAGATGTTTTGTTGTTCTCATCTGAAATGGGTTTCTGAGCACTTACATTTCTGGCCTTTTTCTTCTGTACTAGTTGATGTTTGCCAGTGTACTTCTTCTTTAAAAAAATGTTTTTTAAATATGTGTTTATTGATTTTAGAGAGAGAAAGGAGAGGGACAGAGAGAGAGGAACATCAATCGGTTGCCTCCTGCATGCCCTCTATTGGGGATCAAGGCCGCAACCCGGGCATGTGCTCTGACCGGGAATCAAACTAGTGACATTTTGGTTCATGGGATGACGCTCCCATCAACTGAGCTACACCCCCAGGGTGCCGGTGTACTTCTCGTACGAAGCCCAGATGAGAACACAACAGGTGAGCTGGGTTCTCGCTACATTGGGACTGTCACTTCCTTTGACCTAGCGGCTGTATTTCTTCTCAGGTAACCTAAGACGGAGCAGGTTTTTATGGCTATCACAAGTGGGTAACAGCCATCGAGCTGATGGCCACCTAAACCCAGGCCTTTTCCACACCAACTTTTGTTGAACACCCCACCTCTTCTGAATTTATGCGGACATTAAACATCAGATTACTTTTTTCCCAGTCTTTTTCATCTTTTTATATTTCAGCCGATCAAAACTTGATTCTGGCAACTCTCAGTCCCAGGCAGTTTGGAGAAGCACTTTAAACAAGATAGTGGTGTGATGAACAAACACTGTGATCTTTTTATGGTGTCCCACAGCTTCTTTCAAATTTATCCAGTGGGCTTAGCTTCCCCAGACACAAAGGAACTCTGCGGCTCGTGGTTTTTCTGCCCTCTCTTCGGCAAGTGATGGTTCTGCAGTCACTTTTTTTTTTTTTTTTTTTGGTGACAGCTTTATTGAGATATAACTCACATATCATAAAATTCACTCTTTTAAAGTATACAATTCAGTGGTTTTTAGGATATTCAAAGAGTTGTGCAACCATCTCCACAATCAATTTTAGAACATTTTCATCACCCCCAAAATAAACCCTGTGTCTTAGAAGTTACTTTCCATTTCCCTTCCCCACGCCAGCCCAGCCCCACACAACTATTAGTCTACCTCTTGTTTCTGTGGAGTTGCCTGCTCTGGCCATTTCATATCAACAGAATCATACAATATATTGGCTTTTGTGCTTGGTTTCATTTACTCAGTGAAATGTTCCCAAGGCTCGTCCAAAGTGTAGGATGTGTCAGTGTTTCATTCCTTTTTATGGCTGAGTAATATTCCATTGTACGGTTGTACCACCTTTTCTCTCTGTGCATCAGAGATGGACAATTGTGTAGTTTCCACTTTGGGGCTATTATGAATAATGACGCTATGAACATTCATGGACAGGTTTTTGTGCGGACACATGTTTTCAGTTCTCTTGGGAACATACTCAGGAATGGAATTGCTGAGTCAACTGGTAACTCTTTTTGAAGGGCTTCCAGACTGTTTTCCACATTAGCTGCCTCATTTTACGTTTGCACCAGCAATGTATGGGGGTCCCGCTTTCTCCACATCCCCACCAGCCTTTGTTTCGATCTGTGTTTTCTGTATAGCCGTCCTGGTGGGCGTGGGGCGGAGCCTACAGCACTGCAAAATCTCTCCACAGCAGCCCCTTCCCCAGACCCTCTTTTCATGGCTGTCCCTGTATGTCCTCGACTTGGCTGAGGGTGCCACAAGTTAGAGAGCTGGTTCTTGAACATTCCCTTGACAGATTGAGTATGTAAGATCTGACTCTGGAATTTCAGCTCTATTATATGTTGGTGACTCCCAGGAAAATTCCGTTTTAATATCTTGGTATGTGCCCAACACATGACAGGCACTTTATAACAGTCCCTTCTTTCCCCTAGAACAGTGTCCTCCAGCCACTGATACAAACAGCAAGCAGGATGGAGGACAGCTCCGCGCGGCCCCCACTCCCGCCTAGTTCAGCCGATGGGACCTGGTGAAAGGCTGTGTCGGAGGCCTGGCCACAGGCAGGACAGGAGTGTCTCTGGCATCGACCTCATCTACCCAACCTCTAGCGGCTGTCCGTGCAGCTCCGCCACTGACTCACCGAGGAGCCTGGAAAAGCTACTTTTCCTATCTATGCATCTATTGTTATGTTTCCAAAATATGGGGGAGGTTGCATCTGATGAATGGTAAACACTGTAGCTCTAAAATATAACCCAGTATGCTTTTACTCTAAAAGAAACGAGGAACTGGACCCTTGCGTCCGGGGAGCAGGGCTTGGGAGGACGTTTGGACACAGACATGGGGCAGGAGTCGGATTGCGGGGATGGGGCAGCACATGCTGCGGGGGTGGGACGAGCAGACCACGGGGCAGCAACCCCGCACGTGGTGGGAAGGTGGACACTAGTGGAGGGACCGCCTGGGATCCGCACTCACACACTGCTCCTTGACCTCGGCTCTGTGGCTGCTAGGGCTCCTGGGTCTGTCCACTGTCCACTGTCGGTGACATTATGTCACCCAAAGGTGGGCTGCCCCCCCAGCTGAGGACTAGTTTTACAATCTGGAATTGGTTGTCAATGTTTCCTTGCCTGGGGGTACCACTCAGCTGCTGGTAAACGGTAGGAACCCATGGTGTGTGTGTGTGTGTGTGTGTGTGTGTGTGTGTGTGTGTGTGTGTTGCTTCTGTCCTTGGCCCCAGACAGTTTTATTCACCCTGGACCTCACCCTATTGCCCTTTGGGAGATGTCCCAGGGGTCTCAGGATACCCATCCTCTAGGTCCCCCATACTCCCTGAAGAAGGGCAGGTTTCTAATTCACTGCACTCAAAGCTCACAGCGTCTGCTCAGCTGCCGGGGAGGGATCTTGGGCC
Organism: Tadarida brasiliensis; assembly: GCA_030848825.1. Taxonomy (NCBI): domain Eukaryota; kingdom Metazoa; phylum Chordata; class Mammalia; order Chiroptera; family Molossidae; genus Tadarida; species Tadarida brasiliensis. Next base: position 11,193,332 of record CM061262.1, read on the forward strand.
CAATCTGCATCCAGATGGCAGGTGGAGTCGTAAACAGACCACAAATGGGAGCCTGAGAAGGAACTGATATTTATTGTGCAACTACTCGGTGCTGCATTTGTGCAAGGTGCTTCTCATGTTTCATCTCATTCATCCTCGCAGCATCTTTGCAGAAAGAGATAATTCACATCCCTTCTCCGTGGGGGAAGTTGGACTCCCAGAGCTCAGGATTTTTCCAGAGTTTCGCACTAGGTCAGAGACTGAGCTCACATTTGAAACTGGGTCTCTGAGCCTGTGGTCTGTCTGCTATGCTTTGCCGTTTCACAAGTCCACCCCAGTTTAGCACCGAAGCCCACACCCTAAGTTGGGTTATTCCGGAAGTTGACCCTACTCTGAGGATTCGTGCACATGAGATACACTACAGGAATGCCCACTTGAGAATCGGCAAAAGAGGGGGTGAAGCAGCACAGGAAAGAGGAAGAAGCCCACCCCAGGGCAATCTCAGGCAAGGTCTTAGTCTCAGCCTGATCCCGGAGCGCTCTGGGGTGTACGTCACCGCAGGGCTGGCGGTCCTGCTTCAAGGCGCAGGTGTTGGTCTCTTTAGTCTCCCTTGAGTCACTGGCTCCAGGCTGCCTGGGTGTGTGTGGAGGGGAAGAAATGCAAACGTCCACACTCCTAGCTCTCCCCACAGATCAGGTGGCTCCAACCACCCACGGGGAACTGCTGGAGAAGGTCACGGTGCCAGACATGAGCTACGAAGCACACCAAAGCCGGGAATGAACACACAGGCCGGTTAAAGGGATTGGAGGAGATCACAGTGTCTGCCATGCTCAGCTTTACCCAGCATGAAAATGCAGGAGGACTGGACTGCGAGGTGCTTGGCCTGGTCCTGGTCCTGCCACTGATATTCTCTGTGTGACTCAGGGACACTGCCCTCCTCTCTGGGCCTTTGTTTCCTCATCTGTGAAACGAGGGACTGGGCTAGATTGATTGATTGATTCATTTATTCATTCATTCACTCACTCACTCAATGAATGAATATGCCCTGTGCACCTACTGTGTGCCAGGTATCATTCAAGCACTGGGGAGACATCAGTGAACAAAATAGACAAATATCACTGCCCTTGTGAAGCTCACATTTTCGTGAGGAAAAAGCTGATAGGGATGGGGGAAAATGATGTTCTATAGTACAGTAAAGGGTATGAGCATTGTAAAAAATAAAGCAGGGCACGAGGGATAAGAAATTCTGGACGGGATGCAGTTACAATTTTTGATAGGGTCATAGAAGGTGACGTTGGATGAAAGACTGAGGGAGGTAAAGAAGCAAGCTCTGCAGATGTCTGGGGGAAGAACACCTGGCAGGGGGAATAGCCAGTGCAAAGGTCCTGAGGTAGGAGAGCACCCGTGTGGTTGAGGAGCATCATGGAGGCTAGGGCAGCTGGAGTGGAGGGAGCTGGGGGAGAGTGGTGGGATGTAAAGTCAGAGGGTGATGAGGGGCCGGACTGTAGAGCCTGTAGCTCATCACGAGGGACTGCACTTTCACTCGGTGAGATGAGTAGTCCTTCCGAGCCAGGCAGGGACATGACCTAACTTATGTTTTAAAGAATATCTTTGGCAACTGTGTTGAGTGTAGACCATAGGAGGTCATGGGCAGAAGCAGGGAGACCGGTGAGGAGGCTGCAGTCCTCTGGGGGAGAGGTGATGGGGCTGGACCAGGAGGGCAGCGGTGGAGGTGTGAGAAGTGGGTGGGTCCTGGAGAGTGTGGAGGTAGAGCCTCTGGGATTTGCTGATGGGCGGCTAGGGTGTGAGGGACAGAGTGGAGTCAAGGATGATCCTCCAGAGTTTGCTGTGAGCATTGGGAAGGATGCCGTTGCGGTTTACCGAGCAGGGAGAGGCTCTGGGTGCCAGAGGTTTGTGGAGGAAAGACCTGGGGCTCAGTTTTGGACCCTTCGGGTTTGAAATGTCCGTTAGTCACCAAGGCAGACACACATATAAGCCTGGAGTCCAGGAGAGAGATCTGAGCAGCGGCAGTAAATTTGAGTCATTGACAAACAGACAGCATTTCTAGCAGGAGACTGCGGGGATCACCGAGGGAGTGTGCAGAGAGCGGGGAAAGGCATCCCATAGCCATGCCCAGCCCCATCCCATAGCCATGCCCAGCCCGGGAATGGTCCGTGGTCTAGGAGATGGGAGGAGGGGTGCAGGAGGCGGGGAGGTGAGAGGGACCAGGGAGCAGGGAGCGATACCCTCTGAGTCCCTGCAGCTCGGAGCCTGCTTTCTCACTGGCCACGGGCCTCTCCCCTCCTCTGGCGGGCTGCTGACCTGGCCTCCAGGAGTCAGGTCAGAACTGGCCTCTTTAAATCCCAGCTGGCTCCACAGAAGCTCCTTCTCTGTCTCTCCCCTACCCCTTAAGTGGCACCCATCCCCACCTCTTGCCTAAAGTCAAAGCCACAAGCCCTGGTTCTCTCACCCCTTAGGCTCACCCTCTACCTCCTCCACCCTTAGGGCCCTGCTCAATAAAACACACTCACCCACACACACATTCACACCCCTGCCCACACTCACATCCCCATATTCATATGCACATAACACACATCATACATATTCAGGCAGTACACACTCATTCATGCACACACATGCACACATACTCACACACATCATTATACATATTCACACGGTATACTCACACACATTGCCATGCATATTCACACAGTACACATTCATGCACACACACATGCACATATCACCATACATACACAGTACACACTCATTCATGCACACACATGCACACATCCTCACACACAGCAACATATATATTCACACAGTACACACACACTCACACATGCACACACACTCACTCATATACACGTTCACCTAAACGCACACAGAGCGTTTCCTCGGCTGGCATTTCCATCAGTGCTCTAGTCCACCTGTGCTCCCAATTGTGGCCTTTCTGTTCTAACTCTGTGCTCCTGCCCCAGCTCTCGTGCACCCACTCACCTGTCCCATCCCTCCCAAGTGTTTGCATGAACTTTGCTATTCACACAGCCTCAGCCACGTAATGGGGGGTGCTCAGATTTGAGACGGCCAGGCTTAGCTCCTGCACACTAAGTGGGGTCACTTAACCCCCTCACCTCAGTTTCCTTAGCTGTACAATTGGGAGGAAGACTGACCCCTCACTCTACAGGGCAGTAGATTAAATGAAATCAGTTAGGTGGGAAGTCTTGTCAACCGGATCGGGGTGGACAGAATCTGGCCAGGGAGGCTGGGGTTTTGTGGGTACCCACTGACTTCACAGTGCCATCTTTCCAAGGCCACCAGCCTCAGTGACTTGGAGCATTTGGGGAACATCTTGTCCTGTGAGAACATCAGCAAGGGCTGGAGCTGGACACCAAGCCAGGGTCCCAGCCTTCAGCTCACACCAGACCCTCCAGGAACAGGCTTGTCTGTGCTTCCCTTCCTGTGCCCTGGACTCCACCCTCAGCCTCTGCCCCATCTCCCTGGGGCGAGGGAAAGAGTGGCCACCTCAAGTCCCACCACTCAGTCCTCACCTGTGCATCCAAAGTCAACTTGTGTGTGTCTACCCCCAGCCCAGACTCAAGACTCAAGACTCGAGACAATCACAGGGGCAGCGTGGTGCACGCGTGGATGGGCAGACCAGACTGGCTCCAGCCTGCCCTTCTCCGGAGGCCCCTCCAGCTCCCCCACACCCCTAGGAGTCAGTGCTTCCCCTTCCCCCACCCCGCCCCACCCTCCTAAACTGCTAGGATTGATTATTGCATTTTCTAGGCCTTAGAGGTGATTTCCTCCCTGTCACCTATTCTGCTTATGGGGAAACTGAGGCCCAGAGAGAGGAAGCAGGGTGCACAAAGCCATGGGAGTTAATTAGTCAGATAAACTTCATCTAGGGAGACCCACAATTCCCCCACTCAGGGAGTTCCCACTGTACCTCAGCATCCTCCACAGTCCTGCTTCATTGTTTAAACAAGTGCTTTTGAAAGGGGCCCTGGGCTAGTAGTCAGAACTGGGGTCCAGTCCCGGCTCTGCCACAGCTGGCACGTGGCTTTAGCCTTAGGGCCTCAGTCTTCTCAGCTCTAAAATGGGCTTTGAAATTTCCCTTGCAGTTGAATGAAAAAACAACAGTTGCTATTTGTGAACATGTGGATTGTAAACCAGCCCAGGCCCAAACCTCAGCTGGCTGCTAATTCGTGAATGACATGCAAACTAAAACGTCCTCACACTGTTTCTACTAACTCAGTAAAAATAAATTCAAAGGGCACGAGCCGATGCTGGCGGGCTGAGGGGAAACAGGAATGTTGGTTCATAAATCCCCACGGCTCTGTGGGTCGGGCTGATGTTCGGGAGCCCAGTGCGGCAAAATGTAACAGCAGCTGCTGCCGGAGAGAATGTTCTAGTCACACCCTTCAACCTGGCAGGTTATCACACATTGGGAAATAAATCTCAAGGAAATAACACAAACGGAGAAAAGCAATTTGCACTGATAGGGAATGTGAAAAAATTAGAGAAGGTCCAAGCCGGTCATTAAACCATGAGACTCATATGTGAAGGAGACCATCCTATACTGTGGCGGTGCTGCCCGTCGCGTCCCTGGGACCATCTCTCTCTCCGCCTTAGAAAAGCTAGCAGGGTACATGGCTGCCCAGAATAAAGATTTCCTTTCCCAACCTCCCATGCTCCTAGATGTGGCCTTGTGACCAAGTTCTGGCCAATGGATATAAACAAGACAGTCATATGGACCGTGTAATTACAGAGAGGGAGAACCCTCCCCCACCCCTCCCTGCCCTCCTCCTTCCTTCAGGATGGAATGCAGACGTGATGGTTTGAGCTTCTGCAGCCATCTGAAGCCATGGGGGAAGCCATCTGTTGAGAATGTCAGAGTAACAGAAAAGAAGGAGCCTGGATTCCTCATTATCATCCAGTCACCATACCAGCTCGGACCTCCTACCTCTAGAGTTTTACCTGAGAGACTGAAGTAAGCATGGGCATTTAAGTCACAGTTAATTTGGGTTTTCTGTCATTAGTAGCCAAACTATATTCTCATTGATGCATACACATAGGGAAAACATACTAAGGGGAAAAGTAGAAAATATAGTGGATGTTCTTCATGGATTACTATGTAAGCAATATGTTGATGCAGAGACCATGATTGAGTGGGCAATTATCCATAATAGTGTGACGATGTTGACTGAATTTTTTTCCCCTGTAGAACACTTCAGTTGCTAAATTAGTCAGTAGAAGTTAGGTTATGCTGAGGTGACAAGTAACCCCCAAATTGCAAGGGCTTAAAACAATCAGATTTCATTCTCACTTGTTCTTCATGCCCATCGTGGGTGGGCAGGAAGCTCTGCTCCTGGCGGTCTCTTGGGGAATCAGGCTGGAAGAGAAGCTGAGCCAGAGGGAGAGAGAACTCTGGATGGCCTTGCACCTGACATGAAATGCTCAGGCCGGGAAGTGACCCTTTCGTTTCTGCTCACAACTCCTTGGCCAGGATCCCAGGACCCCACACATTCACTCACTCACCCACCTACTCACTCTCAATGAGTCCTGAGAGTGTAATTCAACCACATGCCCAGAATGTGGAGAGCTGGAAAAACTTGGCTAATTGCACTAATGACGATCACAGATGGGTAGTGAAGAAACTTTAATAGCACAAACATTTGTGAGATAATTTTTAGACATTGTGCTTCTAGAAAAAAGTTCTATTTCTACAAGCCTTTGTGGTCCTGATTAGCATGTGAGTTCCTCGAGGACCAGCAGTGTTTCTTTCCCCTTCATTAGCTATCACAGGGCTGGGCCACTGGAAGCCCGACAACAGGAATTATAATTATAACGATGGCAGCTGACTGCTCACGGGGTGCTAGGCACTGTGCATCCTCACCACGACACTTCTTAACATGCCAGGCAAGGTTCTTGCACTTTAGTGGATTACTGCATTGAATCCTCACCAAAATTTTGAGGTAGGTACTGTTATTACCCCCATCTTACAGATAAAAACACTGAGGCACAGAGAGGTGACTTGCCCTGATCACCACTAGGAAGAGGCAGAGCCAGGATGAGTCTGGCGGCTCCAGAAGCGATGCGATCCCGTGATCTTGCCAAATTCTGGAGGGCAGGAACAGGGTGAGAAAAGACAGGCTTCCCACCTCGAGGGCCTCACAGTCCCGTGCCTGCAGCAGAACACCCTCCGAGGGGCCCTGTGGTGGGCTGAATGATGGTCCCCCCAAAGATGTCCATGTCCTAATTTCTGGAACCTGTAAATGGTACCTTATTTGGCAAAAGGAACTCTACAAATGTGATTACATTCAGGAAGGACCTTGAGGTCGGGAGATCACCCTGGGTCATCCAGGTGGACCCGGTGCCATCACCAGGGTCCTTATGAAGGAAGAGAGAGGTAGGAGAGGCAGGGACGTGGTGATGGCAGCAGAGGCTGGAGTGATGTGGCCACAAGCCAAGGAATGCCGGCAGCCTCTGGAAGCTGCAGCAGGTAAGGAATGGACTCTCCCCTGAGCCTCCAGAAGGAAGCAGCCCTGCTGACACCTTGGTTTTTAACCCCTTTGGACTCTTGACCTCCAGAAATATAAGAATAAATATGTGTTGTCTTCAGCCTCTGAGGTTGTGGTAGTTTGTTACAGTTGCAACAAGAATACTAATGCCCCATCCCTCCATATCTCTCTTCACAGACCCAGAAACTCCTGCATGCCCCCCTACTCCAGCCCCCACCCCCATGTCTCCCTGGACAGGAGGCTGAGAAAGAGCTAGGAAGGAGACCAGAAGCATTGGCCCATCCCAGGTACCTTGGGACGTGACCGGCATTGCCCCCCCCCCCCATTCCGGGGGTCCTGGGAATCCTGGCTCTGTCTCTAGAACAGGGCTCCCCACCCACAGTCTTCCCCCTGCTGGTATCTCCTTTCTCCTGCACCCAGGCTGGCTGCGCGTGGCTCCCCAGGGCTGGTGCGCTGCCACGCACAGGCTCCCATCGGCACTGCTGAGCCACCAGGGGAAGAGAAGGGTATGCCAGCCAGGGGGACAGAATCACAGAGACATGCCAGATCCCAGGCTGAGTAAAATGGATTTACTTTTTTTGATATCCAGGTCTATGAATTTTAACACGCGTAGATTCATGTGACCACAAGCAGGACATTGAACAGTTCCATCACCCAAAACACTCGCCCATCCTAACCCTTTGCCCAGGATCTTGACCTGGAGGGAGCAACACAGACAAGTGGGGACCATTAAAATTGTCACAATGTGCCAGTGTTCAGACATGCTGGAGTCCACACATGGTCGGTGTCCAGAGGCAGCAGGGTCCCCTGCCCTGGCTTGGCTGTCTCTGGGTGACTCCCACTGGCCCCCACCAGCCTATCTTGCTTCTGGTCGGTTTTCCAAGTCTGCTTCTCCAGCTGTCTCATCAATTCAAGGATCTATGATGTGGCCTTCCAATAACTTCCTTCCTTACTTGAGTTGGACAGAGCTTTTTCGTTTTTTACAGTTTGCAGTGTGATCCCTGGTGAATTCAGGTGGGCCTGGGGCCTGGGGAGGGCGACTCCCAGAGATGTGCAGGACCAGAGAGAAATGGGATCTTCTGGGATTTCCTGGGAAGGAAATATGCTGTCAGGGGGCCCTTCCCTGAGGACTGGTGCCCTAGCCAGCCATTGGGGAGGGGGTGATGCCCGCAGATAGAGCTTGCCCTAGAAGCCATGCACCCCAGTAGCCCATTTCTCTCTTGCCTGGGTCTTTCCTCCTCCCCTCTATGCCTGAGGCCAGAGACAAAACCAGCTGCCTCCCCCCCTCAGCGAAGAAGCGGAGCCCCTGTTGGGAAAATCTGGGGGAGGGGGATCATTTTCAACTTGGGGCCCCCTGCGGGCTGGAGCAGGGGCAGTGTGGGGGTGGTGGGGGCTGCCCAGCTCCTCCTTCCCAGGTTGGCGGGGGAAGGTTTCCATGGAAACAGCAGCTCTGGCATCTCCAGAGATTTGGGGGAAAACTGGCTCTAAAAAATCACCACTTTCGTTTCAGGGGGAGGGCAGCATGGCTCCTCGGAGAGGAGGGGAGCTTCAGTGCGAGGGGGTCCCGGGAGAAAGCGGCGTCCCCCCAGCCCAGGCCTGCCCTGCCAGTTCCCAAGCCCCCTCGCTGCGCTCAGCTCTCTGCTCTCCTCGCCCCGCCTACCTCACCACCACCTCACACCCTCCCCATCACCTCTCCACGGGGTCCCCCTCCACCTCCTCCTGGTGGGCCGAGCCCTAGCCCTGGTCTCACTGTGCTCCTCAGCATCCCCTCACCTTGCAAGCCCCATCCCCCCCCCTTGTGGAGACGCCCCTGTCCAGCCCCTAGCCCCAGACCCCAGCGCACTGCCCCCCAGGACAGCCATGGGAGAGCAGACACAGGTGAGGAGACTCTTGCTGGGGAGTTCATCAAAGTGTCTGAAGCTTCTCATGTTCCTGTCCCCTCCCTGGGGAGAGTTCGGAGGGAGGTGGGGACCAATCTGTGTGTGACCGATGGTGGGGCAGCGCCGAGCATGCCAGCCTCCAGGCATGCACAGACATGAAATCAACCGGAACACTTGCTTTTCAAATGCCTTTGCCCGCAGTTTTCCTCCCTGGCCAGGGTCCCCATCTCTGTCAAGAATCTCCCTAAATTCCTGGTGCTACAGTGGACCTTGCCAGCCTGTTCCGGGAAAGGAACCCACCCCCGTCCTTTCCGCATCCAGACCCCATCCCACACAAACACTCATTCACTCATTCATTCAGTAATGATGAGCTGGGCTGGTGTTGAGCGGGTGCTGTTCTAGTGCTACAGATAAGATGGGGGAGGGGAGGAAGCACCCAAATCCCAGTCATTGTGAAGCTCATACTTTAAGGAGAGAGAGAAAACAAATAAGTAAGTAACACACATCATATGTCAAATATGATTAAATGAGCTGGAAAAAATAAAGCAGGGAGAGAGATACAGAATGTTTGTGTCAGGGCAAGGAGTGGGTGGATTGCAATTTTTTTAAATTATTTTTTTATTTTTCAATTACAGTTGACATTCAATATTATATTAGTTTCAGGTGTACAGCGTAGTGGTTAGGCATTTATATAACTTCCAAAGTGATCCTCTCAACACGTCTAGTAGGGGTGGGTTGCAATTCTAACTAAGGCGCTCAGGAAGGGACCTGCTGAAAGGTGATGCTTGGCGATGAGCAGCAGAAAATGAGGGTGAGCCACGCAGATTTCTGAGGGAAGAGACTGAGCCGCAGGAATAGCACCTGCAAAGGCTGCGGAGTGGGGTGTGCCTGGCGTTTGCAAAGAGCAGCAAGGAGACCGGTGTGGCTGCAGTGGAGTGAGCAAAGGGGAGATGAGGTGAGGGTAATGGGCAGTGTGTGTGGGATAGATGCTCTGAGCTTTGTGGGCCATTTTTGCTAGAGTAAGGTAAAGTAAGGGCTTTTTGCTCCAGTCTCGAAAATCCTTGATCATGCAACCCCTTGTGTGTGCTGTGGGGCTCCTAACCTCAGATGGGAAGGCTCATAAGGATGGTCTGAGCTGTCCCACATTCTGATCACCCCAGACGAAGAAGCATGGCCTGTGCACCCATGGTTACGACCCTGCTTAATCCCCTGTATCCCCCTCCCCATTTGAACTTGGACTCTGAAAGCTCTGTATGGGGGGGGGGTTTGATCACAATCCAGACAGGCCCAGGGGCTGTGCAAAGGCCACAGATAAGACTCCCGCCCACTTGCGGGCCTCTGCCCTTTCTCCTCTCCCTGCCCCCACAGGCACCTGTGCGTTGTGATGCTGGGCGCTGCTGCGGCGTCTGTGTAATTACGGTGATGATTTCACAACACGCGGCTTTCCCTTCTCTTATCACCTCCCAGTGCGAAATAAACCGTTCAATAATTAATTGACAAAGATGAACTTGTTGTCCTCAGCCGGGCTGGGAGGGTGGGGGGTGGCCACAGCCTCCGCAGACAAATGATGTGAGAAGTAATTGCCCTAGGAGAGGAGGCGAGAGGTATTAAGATCAGATTTGCAAGGTCCCTTCCAAGAGCCCGTGGGCACCAGGCGACACTGCTAAGATTTGAGTTGCTAATTCATCACTAATTAATGCTCCAAATTGGGCCTGACAGGAGGAGAAATAAATGCTGAGGCATCTTCAGAGATAGAGAGACAGAGGCTGGGAACAGAGAGGGACGAAGAGGGGAGGAGACACACAATGGAACACCCAAGAGGCAGAGAGACGTTGGGGCAAGAACCTAGGGCGGAGTGCCGACAGGGCTCCAGGTCAGGAATGCCAACAGTGCATGCGGCCCAGGTAGGTCACTTCCCCTCTCTGGGCCTCAGTTTTGTACAGATGTCCCCCCTTGTCTTCGGGGGATACCTCCTAAGACCCCCAGTGGATGCCTGAAACCATGGATAGTATCAATCCCTATATATACTATGTTTTTTCCTATACATACATATGATAACGTTTAATTTATAAATTAGGCACAGTAAGAGGTTATAACTAATAATAAAATAGAATAATTATAACAATGTACTGTAATAAAAGGGAATGTGGTCTCTGTCTCTCTCTCTCTCAAAATATCTCCCTGTACCACACTCACCCTCCTGTGATGATGTGAGATGTACAATGTGTACGTGAGGAGACGGAGGGAGGCGAGTGACGCAGGCATTGTGACGTAGCTTTAGGCTACTATGAGGGTTACTTGAACACAAGCACTGTGACACTGTGACAGTCAATCTGATAACCGAGACAGCTACTTACAGGCAGGGAGCACGCGCAGTGTGCAGACACTGGGCAAAGGGATGATTCACGTTCTGGGTGGGACGGAGTGGGAAGGCGAGAGACTTCATCAGACTACTCAGAACAGCATGCAATTTAAAACGTATAAATTGTTTATTTCTGGAATTTTCTGTTTAATATTTTCAGACTGCAGTTGACCATGGGTAACTGAAATTGCTGAAGGTGAAACAGTGGACAAAGGGGAACTACTGTAGTCTATAAGATGGGCTGGGAAATGAACTCTGAAGTTCCTTCTAGAGCTGACAATGCTAGATCTAAAACAGACCGTGTGTGTGTGTGTGTGTGTGTGTGTGTGCGTGTGTGTGTGTGTGTGTGTGTGTGTGTGTGCGTGTGTGTGTAGACGCTTCATTGCTATACCCTGGTAGAGGCCATCATTGTCTCTTGCCTGGATTATTACATCTGCTTCTGCCTGTCTTCCCTATGGTTTTCTCTCCACACAGCAGCTTCTTTTAAAACAAGCCAGTTCAAGCCCTGAGTCTGTGCAAACCTTTCATCTCATCCAGAGTATACGTCAAAGCTGTGAAGAAGGTTCCGAAGCTTTGGCCACTCGTGCTCACCCACTCTAGCCACACGGGCATCCTTGCTGTTTCCAGAACATGCCAGCCTCTCTCACCTCAGGACCTTTGCACTCACTATTCTCATGGCCTGGGAAGTTCTCCTCCACATGTCCACACGGTTCACTCCTCTTTGTTCAGGTCTCTGCCGTCTCCTCACAGAGGCCTTACTGGACCACCCCATTTACATGACCAGCCTCTCCCCCTTTACTCGTCCCTGTCTCCACCCTGGAATGTCAGCTCCGTGCGCAGGGACATTGTCTCTTTTGTTCATGGCCGAATCCCCAGCACCTCAGGCCGTGCTGCGCACCAGGTTGGATATTATTAATTCCAGGACTCTATTTCAGAGAAGGTTTGGGAGATGTAAGACACAGAGAAGACAAAAGTGGGGGTCAGAGCAGGGGGTAGGCCACATGGGAGCTCTGTCCTTTGTTCCCTTGAAGGGGTCAGCGAAGGTGAGCAGGGACTCAGGACATGACTCCAGGATGACTGGAGACAGAGTGATGCCTCCTGAGCCCCGGGATGGCCCAGGCCTGTCCCCAAGCCTCCAGCCAGCTGGCTGCTGTTTTTAGTGGCACAGAAATGCTCTTCCGAGACTGACTCCTGCAGAAGGCGCCCCACCACAGCTTGGGTGTTCCTGGCGCCTCCCCCTAGTTTAAGAGGGGATGAGAAGCCATCCAATTGCTACACAATAGGGGCCAGTTAAGTGAGATAAAGTCTGTCAATAGACTGGAAAATTAGGCAGGCATTTAGCAGGCTGAGATGGGAATTCTGTCGATACTTGGTGCTGTGTATGAAATGCGGTCCTGAGATCCGAGGAGGCCGCTGCGCTGGAGACATGCATGGATTCACTCTTCCCATCGCGTTTGTGGGGCACCTGCTATGTGCTCAGCACCCTGCTGGGCCCTGGGGTGGAGATGACCAACTTCAGCCTTCTCAGGGCACACACAGCTGGGCCTGGAAACAGCTGTGCCCACCAGTGTGGAGCGATATGCAGTCTGTCTATAGGAGAGGGAAGGCCTATAGATCAAATCCTGGGCCTGCCTCTTACTGGCTAGGAGCTTGGGCAAGCCCCGATGGTGCTGGAAACGCTCCCTCTCACGGTGCTGTGGTCATCCGCTGAGCCCAGAGCCTGCAGTACTGGGGTCTTCCTTCAGTAACACGTGACAATCACTGGAGTCAGATGGCCCGAGTCCATATCCTGGCTCTCCTATTGAACCAGCTTTAAGCCTGTTTCCCAAAGTGTAAATGAGGGTGAAAGCACCAGCCCATGGCATCGCAGGAATGCCTGCTCCCACTTGCCAGGAGCCGAGCACTGGCCGTGCACACTGAGCGCCCGGCCAGCGCACTGCTTCCTGAGGCCGCTGCAGCAAGCACCCCAGACCGCACTGAGGAGCTTCAGGGTAGGTTGCACATGGCCCTCATGTTCATCTGAATGACTTTTTCTTGGCTGTCTGACCGCCTACAGTGGCCTTGCGGGGTAAGGAAAAGCCAGGCAAGGAGAGCAAAGGCTGGGCCAGGCCGGGCTGTCTGGGGGCATCAGAGAAGGGCAGGGCCCCAATTAAGAGGTCCTGAGAACACTACCTTCCCCTGACCCAGCTGCAGCCGCCCAAGGTCAGAAAGCGCTCTGGCAGTGTCCTGGAGTAACGATGTTCTGATCGGCTGTGGCACAGAGCGGTCGGCAGCTGGGTTTGGGGTGAGAGGCAGCTTTGAGAAGCAAGAGGGTGTGGGTCTGCTTGCCCTCCTTTCTGAGTAGCTGTGAGCTTGGACCTGAGAGCTTGGCCTCCTGGGGGTGGGCTGCTCAGGCTGCCCTGGGAAAGTCTCCCAGGCTGTTCCCGCACCCCATCCCACACCAGGAGGGATCAGGAGACCTTCACAGACTCGTGTCTCTGAGGCTAACTTGTTGGGTGGTGTTGGAGGTCAGTCAATGATTCAGACCTCCCATTTGCACAGGGGTGGAAAGGGCAGCCCTTCACAGGAGGAGCCGGGGAGAAGGCTCGGACGTGCACAGGTTTTCACGGAAAGAAGGGGAATGTGTTCTTTCCTCTTTCCTCCTCCCCCTCTATTTCTGAGCTCGGAGTCTTGCCTTTGAGAAGCTCCTTCAACCACTTCCTGCTTCAACTCTGAGAGATAGAAACCCCGGAGGTCCCAGGAGCACCGGCAGGGATGGCATTGTGGCCACTGCCAGGACCCTCCGCACACAGATGTGGGTTCGAAGCAGATGGAACTCTCCAACTGCACCCTCTATTTATGCATATTTTTCCTGCAGTCCCCTCCCCTTTCTCCAGTCCCCATGTCGGGTGTAAACCAGGATGGCCCGCCTCTGCTGTGCCCACTGTGCCATCTTGGGCAAGCCGCTTCCTACCAGCCCAACCTCCCAGCTGCAAAGTGTCCAGCTATCTGTCCTGCCTGCTGCATAGGGACACTGGGAAATCCTGTAACCATCTGCACAAAAGCACCTCCCCTGGGTCTGGTGCAAGGGCTCCCTTCAGGGCAGCTTGTACGCCAGTTCCTTTGTTCTGCCCTTTGAAAACATGTTGAAATGTACCCACATCACAAGCACATTGGTTCTTCAATTCGCTAACTAGAAATTTATCCTACAATAGATTTTTTGTCTTTGATTGGGTTCCCTGGAAACAGCCTCTGAGGCAGAGATCTGCACCCAGGATGTTAACTGGGGAAGGTCCTTGGGAGCAGCACCTGTCGGGGAAATGAGGGGGCAGGGTGGCAGAGGGAGGAGTTGAACGACCACACAGACCCCACAGGAGCTCTGGGCTGGGATGGCTAGAAGGGATGTCCCGAACTGGGGTAAAGGGACGTTTTTGGACCAGTTAGTGGATGTTTATGCCCTAGGGAGGGCTGTAGCCCTGGGTGAGTGTCAGCAGAGGGCCGTGCCTGAAGAGGTTTGCAGCCCATGCCCTGGCAGCCGGGAGAATGAGTGCCTGGTCCTGACCGAGTCTGAGCGGTGCATGACAATATCCACTCCACTTGTCTACAGAGCATTATAGCAATTATCTGGCAAAAGATTGGACAATGTCCATCCATGGAGACTTAACTAAATAAATTATGGTACATTCACAAAATGGAATACTATGCAGCTCTGAAAAAGACAAAGCTAATAGAATGCTGATGTGGAACAATCCCCCAGATGCAGTCTGAAGTGACAAAAGTAACGCATAGAATGTATAAAGACATTGCTAGCATTTGCATAAAAATGAAGGAAGGGTGGGAACATCATATAAACATATTTTTGTGTAAGGATAAAAAATCTCTGGTAAGTTTCATAAATGCTGTTAACAGTGAGTATTTCCAGGTTGGGGAACATGGTGGCTGAGGTTGGGAGAAAGAATTCCCTGTGTACCCTTTTACATCTTCTGAATATTGAAACATGCAATTGTATTACCTATTTACAAAAATCAAATGATTTACCTAATTCGATAGGTTCAATTACATACTGTAAAAGAAATCCACAGAGAGGTTGGAAAAAAAGGATGGGGCCTTTCAGAAGCCAAGTGCTAAAGTGAGTGGGGTATTTTGGAGGCCAGTGGAGGCCCATCGGAGGACCTTCCTCCACGGAAGAGGGAGGTCAGGGGACCCAGTGAGGAAGCAACGAGCATCTCTCTTTGAACCTGTGAAGGAAGAGAGGCCTGCTGTGGAGGCTCTGACCAATGCCAGCTCCTTACTGGCTGTGTGACCTTGGGCAAGGTCATCTAGGCTCTCTGAGCCTTGGTTATTTCACCTGATAAGTGGGAACACTATAAAATGCCAAGCTGCAAAGAAAAACAACACGCTAGATGTACAGACAGATATAGGGATAGATATTTAAAATATAGTGCTGTGTGCGGAAAAAAGAGACAAATTAGAAACATGTTCTCAGGCAAACCAACACTACATATTTAACAAGGACAGACATACATATTCAAGGACATATAGCAAGTGCATCAGAATGTGTGTTGGTGTCGGGGAGAGAATGAGAGTGGGGGTCGGGGATGTAGAAGAGGAAAGAAAATGAAGATAGAGGGGGCCTATGCACAGGCCAGTGAAAGTACATGGTAAGTCAAGGGGAGTGATTTTCTCACGGCTTGGCCCCTGAGGTCCCCTCTGCAAATGATGACCACTCTACAGGGATGTCTCAAGGGCTCCCTGAGAGAATCTTTGAGGCATGTCTGAGCACAGAGTGGGTACTTCAATAAATCTTTTAAAGTCAGCATCTTTACATGGGTTTTTTTGTTACTTTACTCTTCATTCTTTTCAACTTCAACAGCAACACGCAAGTCAATAACTGTGTGAGCACTGGCCCCAGACAAACAAAAGTGACCACAGGCAGTGGGTAGCAGGGCCAGGATTTAGCACAGGCCTGCCTGTCTCCAAATCCGACTCTTTCCCCCATACAGCAATGCGTCCCTGAAACATCTCCCAGTGGAAAACCAGACACCCGGGTTGGTAATGGACCTGAGGACTCACAGATGCTGGAAGCTTGGGCCTTAAGGGACTCGGATCTGGCTGGAGAGATGGGGCATGCTCATCTTCAGGGCACTGACATTATAAGAAGGCACGAGACCAGACTTGTCTTTTCTCTCCGGCTGCTTTTAGGATTTTCTCTTTCTCTTAATAACCAAGGACCATCTTCAGGAAGCCAGTTAGGACTCAGTGGTCCCTGAACCCACAAAATTCAGGAAGCCTAGCCAGATGGTCTAGATGAGACCTTTTTGTATTTATCCTGCTTTTCATTGTGCTTCCTGTCTCTGTGAATCCACATTTTTAATCAAAATGGAAAATTTCCAGCCATTATTGTTTCAAATAATTCCTCTTCTCTATCTCCCTTCTTCTGAGACTCCAATTAGTCCATCATGCCTTTTAACCTTCTCATATTTTATGTCCTTCACTTCTGTGCTGCAGTCCGAGTACAATCTCCAGCTCCCGTCCCCACTTCATTAATTCCTTCAGTGCTGTCCAGTCTCCTGCCTGACCCACGCATTGATTTGGGTTTATTATGAGGTCTATTCAGTCCTTTTAAAAAAAAAAATCTGCCTTGTCATTTTTCAGACTTCCATTTCACGATTATCTTTGTCATTCTATTTTTAATTTTAAGAATATTTTGTGCATAACTATTTTCTAACCAATGTCTAGCTGTCTTGGTATCCGAACTCCCAGGGAATTCTCATCTGTGGGGTACGGTTTCTGCTGACTCTCACTCATGGTGGCTCCTTTTCATAAGTGTTTGGTGAACTTTGATTATGAGGAGTTGTTATTTGTTTCCTAACTCTAATCTGTGGGGATCCCAGGGGAGTCAGTTGGAATATTTTCCTCCAGAAAGGACTGCAGTAGCTTTTGTTGGAAGCCAGGGGACACTGGCCACCTGAGCAGGAGAGTCAGGTCAGTTTCTCTTCGGTCCCTGCAGTTTTCCTGTTGTAGGACTGATATCAGCATGTTCCCTGAGGGCAAACTGGAGGATTCCCCTGACTTCTCCCAAGCCCCACATTATTAAATATGGTTTTTTAAGGATCCAAGTGTTTTATAGAGAGGGGGTGCTTTGGAGTGTCTATTCCCTCGTGTTCCTTCACGTGATGTGTCTGGACGAGAGGTTCAGGGGTCGGAGCCGGACAGCCAGTTACCAAGGACTGAGGCATAATGGGGTGGGGGTGAGGGGTTGTCAAATGAGCAAAGTCCCAGACATTCTCTCTGCCCAGGTAGTCTGGTCCAGTAGATCTGAGGTGGGGGCCAGTGAATTTTCTACCCCACACCTCCCACTTCATGAGATTCTGATGCCAATCCACTTCAAGAAACTCTGGGCTACAGAAATCAAAGAAGGCTTCATGGAGGAACTGGATTGGACCAGAATCTTAAAAGGGCTCAGTCAAAGAAGGCAGAGACAAGGACAGGGAATAGACAGCCTAGTTTGTCCAGAGTGTAGAGTCCTGTCAGCAAGGCAGGAAGTAGGGAGGGCCCAGATGGTGGAGGTCCGGAAATCTCAGACCTAGGATTTGGGGCTCAATCCTACGCGGTCTTGGGAGCCACTGAAAGCTCTGGGGGAGGAGATGCAGGGATAAGTATAAAGCGGGGTTTCAGGAACCAACAGCAGGGAGCTGGACGAATTGTATTCCTCCAGTTACCCACTTACTATGGAGAATAATTAACTAAATCATGCAGTTATTTTAATAGAGTTGTGCTTTTTTAGAAAGAGGAACAGTGACTAGCTAATGCTCAGTGTTCTGGGCTGTCAACTCCGGGGGCCTGGAGGAGGGAGTTGAACAGACAGACTGACGAGGCTTCCGCCGGGCAGGGCTGCGTGAATTTGGTGGGTATGAGGCCCAGCAGGTCCTAACAGGATTCCTGAAGATGGGCCTTGGCTACTAAGAGGAACCCATTCATTAAGGCCCATGTTCTCGCCTTAGACTCTACAAGCTCAGAGGCAGGCAGCTGTCCTGTCACCCTGATGGGGACCTGAAATACTGCCACCACAGTAAGGTACACGGTAACAGGTAAACTGGTAATAGCTCACCATGCTTATGCGATGATTCACAACTCACCCGCTGCTTTCTCCAACAGCGTCACATTTAACCCACAAGATCCCAAGTGATGGGCTCGCTCCCTCTGTGAAGGATGAGACTCAGAGAGGTTCACTGACTCACCAGGGTCACACAGCAAACCAGAAGCAGAGCTAGGACTTGAACCCAAGTCTCCTGGTGGCAGCTGGAGTTCTGGCCATTGTGCTGCTGGTGATGGAGGAAACGGTGAGGGGACTTCTCAGGGAGGGTGCTGCTGCTGAGGGCGGCAGTTTCAGGGGAAGGTGTTTTCCTTGGGCACCTGGGACGGGGTTCTTGCTGGGTTCTTTTCAAGGACAGCACTTCCTCATAGTACAAACGCTTGGAAGGTGGCCCGGCCCTCTCCCTGCCTCCACACTGGATGGCTCCTGAGCCTCATGGAATAAGCTTGCAACCAGCGGGGAGATCCTGTCTCCAGCGCAGACCCCTGCCTGCACCTACCCTGCAGTCCTAGAGCCGGGAAAGTCCTTCCTGCTGTCTGCCCCGCCAGAAGCAGAAAGCAGTGGTTTCTCACATGCCACAGTGACCCCCATAGCGCCAGTCTAGCATCTTTGTCCTACCTCGTGCAGAATTGACGGCCAGCTGGGCTCGCGTTCCCCCAGACAGGCAGGAGCTGCGCCCCCTCCCTTGGGCTGGAACTCTCCCAGAGCAGGGGCTCCACCTTCCCCCTTAAACCAGGGGCTCCCTGGGAGCAGAGTAGTGGGGCACCCTAAGGACAGGCACCCTGCCTCCTGCCTCAGTCTGGGGGGTCCACAGCGTTCTCTCCTCTGTCTAGTCCATGGGGCTGGGTAGACCATGAGCGCACTCGGAGCAGAAAACTGTCTCGACACTGTCCCTTGGCCCAGGGGTCCCGGCTTCTTGGATTTTTCCTCTCTAAGCATTTAGACTGTGACAGGGCAGCAGGGCCAAGAGCGAGTGGTGGGAGATTGCCCCTCATCAGGAGGGGGCTGCTGTAGTTTAACCGCAGAGCCGTGCACGTCCTGCGGCCCCGGGCTGAGCTGGGCCAGACAGGGGCTGCAGGGGCTGAGGCAGCTCTAGGCTATTTCACCCCCCCCCCACCCCGCCACCCCGCTTCAGGCTGCGGGCCTCAGACACAATGTCCTGAGGTGGGAAAGGGCTCTGCAGCCCCAGGGATCTCTTGCCTTCAGCCTGCCCCAGCCCTGCCAGCAAGTGCTGTGTGTGTTCTCAGTTGGCCATTGTGGGGGCTCCCCACATTTTTTTCTTGGTGTGGGCGCCTGCCCCTCCAAAGTGGTACAGAGTGGGGGTCAAACAGGGTTCATGATCTGATTCTCTGTGAGGCTTCGAGCCCACCCATCTGCCTCCCTGGGCCCCTGAGCTGCAGAGTGGCTCACCGACCAGCAGCACCAGCATCACAGGCCCGGTGAGCATCCGGGATCTCAGCTTCCACCAGACTCACTGGGTCAGAATCTGCGCTTGGACAAGACCCGGTGATTCCCGGCGCATTCCAACAGGCGCAGCCCGAGACCCGCCGTCCTGAGGTCCCTCCCAATTTGCTGATAGAAGTTTTTGAAGCTGGCTTCAGCAATTATTATGAAGAAAGCTCCCAGATTTCTCTATCTGGCCTCAGAAAAGTCTCATTTTGGGTGGGAAAGAGCCCTAAACTGGGAGGGAGCAGCAGCCTGAGCCAGGGGTGGGGCTTGGGTCTGGAGTGGCAGGGAGCTCCCCGCAACCCATAAAATTCCAGAGGCAGGTGGTCTGCCAGGGAGTGGCCATGTTTCTGGGGTCCTGCAGCTCCCCTCCTCCCAGGTGTTCTCTGGCTGCCTTTCTCTGGCCCACCTCCCACATGAGCAGCCCAGGGCCAGCCAGATGGGCAGAGAAGGACCTTCTGCCTGGCCACCGGGAGACTCAGGTGGCCGGTGATGCAGATGGCCGGAGAGGTTGCTCACCCCAGGCCAGCTCAGGGTGCTCCAGCATCTCTGTGGCAGCAGGGGGCTGAGGGGTGTGTGTGTGTGTGTGTGTGTGTGTGTGTGTGTGTGTGTGTGTGTAGGGAAATCACTGCCTCCTGAGAGACAGGCCATGATCCACACCCCCCAGCAGGACTGTGGGCATCACAACTGTAGCCTCTCTTCAAACCACCAGCTGGCCCTGCCCCACTCTGCCCAAAGCTCACTGCAAGAGACCTGCTCCAGGAGAAGTCTGTGGGCTCCGAGGTTTGTTTCTGCTCCCCTGGGGGAAGACGGGGGCACCTTCATTCATGCTTCCATCACCCCTTCAGGCCACATCTCCCCCAACCACTGTGTTTGCTGTCCTTCCTAGGGACCCCTGGGAGCCAGTGAGATGGGCAGCGAGAGGTGCCCTCGTAGGAACAGGCAAAAGGCCATGTCCTGGGAGCAGGGGATGGGAAGGTAGGACCCCTCTCAGGTCCATGAGTCCATTCCCCTCACTAACCTCTGCAGTAAGCACATACTGAGCTCCTTCTGTGTGCACCCAGCACTGGCCTCAAACATATCAGACAGGGCTGCAGAAGACAGACAAGACTAAGAAGAAAGCTACGTGAATGCAGAGGGTGGGAAACAATCTCAATGTTGTTTATGTGAAGAGCAGAGCAGCGTGCTGCTTATGTGAAGCATGCCGCAGCCACGTGCTGGCTAGCTGTTGCTGTGTGATAAACCGCTCCCAAAACTTGGTGGCTTAAGACAGCCCCGGTCGTTTACTTCCCCCACATACCTGCAGTTTGGGCAGGATCAGCAAGGCAGTTGTGTGCTCTACGTGGCACCAGCTGGGACAGCTCGGTTCAGGCTGGAGGAGTCACTGCAAGGTGACTTCCTCACCTGAGTTGGTACTGGCTGCGGGCTGAGAGCTCAGCGGGGCTGGGCCCCGGGACCTCTGCTGCTCTCCATGTGAGCTCCTTCACGACCACGTGGGCTTCCTCACAGCATGGTGGCTGGGTCCCAAGAGGGCAAGGCGGGATTTTTATGACTCATCAAGTCGTGTTTAGGGGCAGTCACAAAGGTCAGCCCAGGTTCCAGGGGAGGAGACTCAGACCCCACTTATAGATGGGGGAGTGGAGAGGTCCTAGGAAAGCTGGTGAGGTGGGAGCTACTATTCAGCCATCTTTGGAAAATACAATCTGCCACAAGCCATAATACAGAACACCATGCGATCGTTAAGAGAGTTATATTATCGAATGAGAAAACAAGTTATGAAACATTTATGAAAAAGAGAAATGCATGTGCATATTTATGAGAACAGTGCTGGAAGGACATCCACTGAAGGACTGGCGATAGCTTCCCTCTGTGCTTTGCTTTGTTCTTTCTCTTTAATGCACTAACTTTTTTTTTTTTTTTAGAACAGACATGCATTATTTTCCTAATTAAAAAAATACAATCTCGCCTGGCCGGTGTGGCTCAGCGGTTGAGCGTCGACGCATGCACCAAGAGGTCGCCAGTTCGATTCCCGGTCAGGACACATGCCCAGGTTGTGGGCCTGATCCCCAGTGGGGGGCGTGCAGGAGGCAGCCAATCGATGTTTTCTCTCATTGGTGTTTCTATCTCTCTCTCCCTCTCCATTCCTCTCTCTCTGAAAAATCAATAAAGAAACACACACACACACACACACACACACACACACACACACAATCTATTTCTATGTTGAAAAACAAATAACAACACAAAGGACACAAGTAGAAAGTAAATAATATGAAACAAGTGAAGGGCCCTAAACAGAAGGGAGAGGAAGTTCTTCCATGCTGGAGGTTTGATGTTCTGATGTGCACTGGGAATCTGCGGGGGCATTAGGCGACAAATCATTTTCCACTTTGATTTGACCAAGAAGGAGAGTGAGCTGTGTGTGCACAGGTGTTGTGTGGGATGCACAGGTGTGTGTGTTTATATACTTGTGTGTCTGTGTCATGGTGTGTATGCTTGCTGTTACAGGTTGTGTGTGTTGTTGTGAGTATGTATGCATTGTGTCATCTCACAGAACGTGTGACACTCACACATACTTTGGGCACTCCCAGTCCGGACAGAAGTCCTCTGAGCTCTGCGGAGGAAGAGGGCGCTCTCCCCCACCTGCAAGCCTTTCCCTCTGTGTCTGCCTCTCCTTTTCTCTCCCAGTGGTCTCACTAACAGCCCTCAGCCCCTCACTCACGGCAGAGGTTGGGGAGGGAGTCTCCTGCCACTCCCCTCCTGCTCCCTCATGCCTTCGCTTAAGCCCTTAATAAAAGTTGCAGGATTTGGATAGGGAAAGTGAGTTGAGAGAGAACACACTGAGGCAGGACTCGAGAGAAAGTCAGAGATTCCCTGAAAGTTTGACAAACAGCATTTAAATCCCCCTCCAATGGGGATGTTCTGTGGTAAGTACTTCAGTTGCTGGGTTCAGGTACACACACAGGGCTCAGTGACGCATGGTCATTGTTCTTCGTTGTTATGTCTTGACTCTTCCTCTCCAACCGCATACACACACAGACGTCACACACACACACGCACATGCATACACGCACACAGACATCACACACACACACACACAGACACACAGACATCACACACACACGCACACGCACACACACACAGACATCACACACACACACAGACATCACACACACACACAGACATCACACACACACACACACACAGACATCACACACACACGCACACACACACAGACATCACACACACACACAGACATCACACACACACACACACAGACATCACACACACACGCACACGCACACACACACAGACATCACACACACACAGACATCACACACACACACACACAGACATCACACACACACACAGACATCACACACACACACAGACATCACACACACACGCACACGCACACACACAGACATCACACACACACACAGACATCACACACACACACACAGACATCACACACACACGCGCACACACACAGACATCACACACACACACAGACATCACACACACACGCACACGCACACACACACAGACATCACACACACGCACACGCACACGGGCGCACACACAGACATCACGCACGCACACACAGACATCACACACATGCACACGCACACACACACAGACATCACACACACGCACGCACACACACACAGACATCACACACACACGCGCGCACACACACAGACATCACACACGCACGCACACACACAGGCATCACACACGCACGCACACACGCATGCACACACACACACACTCAGCTCAAATTGTGACCACTTCATTATGAGCTCTGGGAAAAAGGAAGCCTTAACACCCCAGGATTAGAGCAAGCTCTCCCCCCCCCCGCCCTGGAGAAACTCTCACACATTTACACACCCAACCCTGGACAGGAAGGGTCCCAGCAACCCTGGAAAAACAATGTGTTTGGAAACAAACTGAACGTCCATGAATAGAATAATGGATAAATTGGGGCACAATCCTACAGGGGAACACTGTTCAGCTGGAAGGATAAATGAACACGATCCACACACATAACATGGACGAATCAAAAGAATGAGTAGCAGAAGAATTGCACAGTGTGATATCATTTATATCAAATTCAAAAACATGTAAAATGTACCATTGCATGGTTTGAGGCTATAAGCATATAGAATAAAAGCATTTTTTAAAAGCATGGGAAAGAGCCTGGCTGGTGGGAGTGTCCTCCATGGACTAAGAGGTCCGGGTTCGATTACTGGTCAGGGCACATGCCTGGGTTTCCGGCTCATTCCCCAGTAAGGGGCGTGCAGGAGGCAGCCAATCGATGTTTCTCTCACATCAATGTTTCTATCTCTCTCTCCCTTCCTCTCTCTCTAAAAAAAATCAATAAAAACATATTTTACCCCTGGCTGGTTTGGCTCAGTGGTTAGAGCATCGGACTGTGCACCAAAGAGCTGTAGGTTTGATTCCGGTCAAGGGCACATACCTCGGTTGCAGTTCGGTCCCCGGCCCTGGTTGGAGTGAGTGTGGGAGGCAACCAATTGATGTATCTCTCTCACATCGATCTCTCTCTCTCTCCCTCCCTCCCACTCTATCTGAAGATAAATGGAAAAATATCCTCGGGTGAGGATTTAAAAACAAAAACAAAACAACATATTAAATAAATAAATAAAAGCATGGGAAAGATAAACGACACATTCAGGTTAGTGGTTACATAATGGTTACCAAAACATTTTCTCTGGGGACATGAGATGGGTGGGGGAAGACGTGTAGGAAAAACAGAAGGGCCATCAAATGTGGTGCTTATATTAATTATCTATTGCTGAGCATCAAATTATCACAAAACTTAGCAGCTTAAAGCAACATACGTCTGTTATCTCAGTTTGGTGTGACAATGTGGATTTTCTTCGGTCTGTTCGTATGATGGATCACTCTGGTTGGACTTTGAATATTGAACCAGTCTGCGTTCCTGGGATAAACTCCCCTTGGTCACGGTGTATTCTTCTTTTCATGTACATTGCATATTCATGTTGTAGGAATTTGTTGAAGATTTTGTTTTGTATGTTCATGAGGAATAGTGGTCTGTAGTGTTCTTTTCTTCTACTGTCTTCATCTGGCTTGGCATTAGAGTTGCATAGAATTGGTGTTATTTCTCTTTTAAACGTTTATTAGAATTCACTAGAGAAAACATCCAGGCCAGGAGATTTCTTGTTTTTTTGGAAGTTTTTAAGCTATGAATTCAATTTCTTTAATGGATACAGAATTATTCTAGTTATTTTTCTTCGACGCATTTTGGTAGTTTGTGGCTTGTCGATTTCATCTAAGTCAAGGATCATTAAACCTTTTTTGTAAAGGGACAGATAGAAAATACTGTCAGCTTTTTGGGCCATACAGCCTGTTACAACTAGTCACCTCTGCCTTTGTGGTGTACAAGCTATAAATAAATGGGTGTGGCTGTTGTATTAGTTTGCTGGGACTGCCACAGCAGATTACCAGAAACTGGGTGGCTTACAACAACAAAAATGTATTCTCTCATCCAGGGGGTAGACGTCCAGAACCAAGGTGCAGCAGGGCCAGGCTCCCTCTGACGGCTCTAAGGGAGAACCCGTCCCTGTTTCTTCCAGCTCCAGACAAGTCCCATCCCGACTTCAGCCTTCACATGGCCTTCTTCCCTCTGTGTCTCTGCATCTCTGTAGCCAAGTCTCCCGCCCCTCTTGCTATGAGAACGCCAGTCACATTTGATTTAGGGCCTATTCTAAACCCATGTGACCTCACTTCAACTAATTACGTTGCAAAACCCTATTTCCAAGTAAGGTCACATTCTGAGGTTCTGCATGGATATGAATTTGCAGGTGGGAGCGGGGAATACTCAAGCCAGTACAGCCATGTCACACACACACAAATTACAAAAACAGGAGGTGGGCCACAGTTAGACCATGGGCTATAGTTGGCTGACCTTTGATCTAAGTTGTTAAATTTGTGGACATAGAGATGTTTGTAGTATTCTCTTATTATTCCAAATACTATGGGGTTGATAATTAGTGATGTTCCTTCTCCCATTCCCGATATTGGTAATTTGTATCTTCTCTTTTTCTCTTTCTCTCTCTCTTTTTTGTTGTTGCTGTCAGTCTAGCTATAGGTTTATCAATTTTATTGATTTTTTTCAAAGGACTAGATTTTAATTTAATTGATTCTTTTCTATTGTTTTCCTAGTTTCAATTTTATCGATTTCTGCTTTGATCTTTAATTACTCTTTCAGCTTACTTTATTTTACACTTTTTTTTTCCTAGTTTCTTAAGGGAAAGCTTAGAGTGTTGGTTTGAGACCTTTCTTTTTTTAATATAAGATTTTTAATATTATAAAATTTTCTCTAAACACTGCTTTATAACTGCACACCATACATTTTTTAAAAGTTCCGTTTATTTTATTTATTTATTTTTCTTTATTGATTTTAGAGAGAGAGGAAGGGAGAGGGAGAGAGAGATAGAAACATCAACATCAATGAGAGAGAACATTGATTGTCCACCTCCTGCAGGCCCCCCACTGGGGATCGGGCCCACAACCTGGGCATGTGTCCTGACTGGGAATCGAACCGGTGACCTCTTGGTGCATGGGTCAACGCTCAACCCCTGAGCCACACCAGCCGGGCCATACCACACATTTTAATATGTTTTTATTTTTATTTTTATTCAGTTCAAAATATTTCTGCTTTGATCCATAAATTACTTAGAAGTGTGTGGTTTAATTTGAAAGTGTTTGGAGATTTTCCAATAGTCTTTCTGTTACTGATTCCTAGTTTAATTCACTATGGTCAGAAAACATACTTTGAATTTAATTTTTTAAAATTTGTTAACACAAATGTTCGATTTTTGGTATTGTCCCACAGATTCCTGAATCCGTTCATTAAAAAAAATTTTTTTTTGCCTGTTGCTTCAGTTGAATAACTATTGATCACTCAAGTTGACTCACTCTTTCCTCTGTCATCTTCACTTTGCTATTGAGCTCATCCAGTGAATTTTTAATTCAGTTATTGTACTTTTTAGTTCTAAAATTTCTGTTTGGATCTTCTTCGTATCTTCTGTTTATTTTCCGAGACGTTCTACCTTTCCATTCATTTCAAGAGTGTTCACCCTGACTCCTTGAAGCATGGTTATGATAGCTGCTATGAAGTCTTTGATGATCCAACATCTGAATCATCTTGGGGTTGGCATCTGTTGCTTTTCTTTTCTCTTGTGAGTTAAGACTCTCCTCGTTCTTCGCATGCCAAGCAATTTTGGATTTTATCCTAGATATTTCAGGTCTTGTTTAAATCCTAAAAAATATGTGGGTTTATTTTGTTGTTGTTGCAGATAATCAACCAAGTTAGGTTTAGGCTGCAGGTTCTGACCTGCCTTCTGTGGGCTGTGGTGCCAATATCAGTTTAATTTTCAAAGTGTTTTCAGTGTTTAAGGGACAGTTCCAAGTGTGTGCTACCCAGTGGCCAGTCTGAACTTGGGTGGTGATCTGTACTGTAGCTCCGGACTTAAACACTGGAGAAGCTGCTTAGGATCAGATTCAGGCGTACACAGCTCAGAGGTGAGGCCTGGAATTCATGCACAACCTTATGGGATCAGTGTCTGAACTCCTCTCCTCCACCATCCATGCACGTGACGCTTTCCAGATCCCTGGAGCCTCCCTCCCCAGACCTCCAGCCAGAAATCTGGGGTTTTAGTTTCCCCGTTCCGCTGCATTCTTCCCACTACTGCCGCTGTGTCCAGTATCAAGTAGTGGGAACACAAAAGGAAAGAAAACCTTCATGGGAATTCACCCTGTGCTCTTGGCGTCTCAGCTACTCTGGTGGGAGACAGTTTCCCTCTCTCAGAGATTTGGGCGCCTGGTCAGCTGACTAAACTGCCACCTCTGTGCCACCATCGCCACTGTGCCATCATCACCATCACCACTGTGCCACCATCACCACTGTGCCACCATCACCACTGTGCCACCATCACCACTGCCACCATCACCACTGTGCCACCATCACCACTGTGCCACTGTCACCACTGTGCCACCACTGGGAGCTGGGGCCAGAAAAAAAGAGAGAGTAAAAAAGCTAGATTTCCCCTACTGTTGATAACCCATAGGAATCCCCTTTCCCAGTCCTTGGTCCAGAAATAGAAAGCTGGACATGAAGCTCTTTCTGTCACACCCAATGTGCCCTTCTGAGTTTCAAGCTGCCTTTGAGTCCAAGATAGACAATGCCAGAGAGGTGAAACTTCTGATTTTTCCTTAATCTGTCACCATTTATTTTTCAGAATCCTCTGATACCTTCTCCATGAATTCAGGATTTATAGTTTTATGCAGTGGAAGAGACTATGTAGGGGTATGCTTACTTTTACCTCATCAGGACCAAACCCCAAATTCTTATAAAAGAGGAACTATCCAACTCCATTTGCTGGTGTCTGAAACTGCACCATTAGGAAACCCCATTGCAATGGCAGCCACATTGTCAGCCTACTTCTAAGGACCATGAGCCTATAAACTCACCCAACCCCAAGACACAAGCTGCCATAAAAACATATGCTGATGCAAACACCCAGGTCTCTCCCCTTCTCCACACACCTCCTCCCTAACCCTCTTGTGTATTCAAAAGGAAAGATCCCCCCACCTTGAGACAGAGGGAGGAACTCTCATCCCTTGATGACTATCTCCCTGGTTGGTGCCTGGCAGGGTCCACACGGCAGGAGTGGTGAACTCAAGTCAGGACCTTGGAGAGTTCCCACTACTCCTTTTGGAGAGGAAGAAAACGAGAGTTATCAACCCCTGTGAGCCTGTGGGACAGGGCTTCCCACTCTGTCATAATTTAATTGCCTGTTTCCATGTCTGTCTCTATGGCTGGGGAACTTCTTCAACGGGGCCAGAGCCTTGATCCCTGCTTATCTCCAGAGTCCAGTGCAGTGCCCCAGATTATCGTGCAAGGAGAAGAGAGAATGTGAAGGGTCATGCAGAAGGGAAGCCTAGAAGCAGTGCTCATTACTTTGACCCATATTCTGTTGTCCAGAGCTCAGTCACATGGCCCAAGGGACTTTAAGGGAGCCTGGGAAATGTAATCTTTCTGTATATCCGAGACAGAAATGATACGGCTTTGTTGAATATATTGTCTCTGTCACCCATGCCTTACTTTCCTCAGCTCTGAGCCTTTGCATATACTCCCCCTCCTACCTTGGAATGCTTCCCATCAGTCCCTGCCAAATCCTTCCCATTCTCAGAGGCCATACTCAATCTCTTCCTTGAAGCCCTCCCAGATTGCTCTCTCCCGTGAATGAATAAACCATGGAATTACCCATAACAGGTCACTTAACCCAGGGTTGCCTTGGCCCGGGTTTGTTTTATGTGGGCAAGTCTGAACAGCAGCTGTGGGACACTGAGGAGTCAGAGGCCATGCTTATATACTTATGTTCAAAAATGTTCGTTGGACGTGAACCTCATCAGAAATGGTACATATTGGAAACCTGATAGGATGAGGTAAGAAGAACACAGCATCACTTCTTTGTAACTCTTGCCAGACAAATTGAAATTGAGAAACATTGTACAAAATAACTGGCCTGTAATCTTCAAACATGTCGAAGTTATAAAAGTCGAGGGAAGATCAAAGAACTGTTTCGGAGTGAAGGAAGCTTCACACAACAGAGACTTGCAAGGCGCGACTCTGGGCTGAATCTGTTGGCTGTGAACAACATTACAGGGACAGCTGTCAACACTTGAACAGGGTCTGGGGATTAGAAGGTAGTAATGTATCAGTTTGAATTTCCTGATTTTGATGGTTGTGGACATGCAGGAGAATGCCCTTGTGTATAAGAAATATTTACATTTGAAGGTGCTGGGACATTAGGTCTGCAACTTATTCTCAAATGTTTCAGGAAACAAATAGTTCTTCACACCATACTTCTGTAATAGGCAGTTGGACAGACATGAGCAGAGCAAGGACGATGGGCCAGGTAGAGAAGGTACCAGGGCAGAAAACCTCGGGTGCCTAGCAATGGGCAAAATGAGGCAAACAAGGACCTCGCTCCCAGGGTAACCTTTCCTCCCCTAGCATATTGCTGGCCATGTGGATTAGACCCCCTGACTCTTCCTCCCTAAAGATAACATCTAGGCCTCAGTTGTATTGCAGTTCCAGGCCCAGAAAAGCAGTAAAACCAGACAGGTGACACTGTGGCTGCCTCAGGACCAGCTGCATTAACTAATGATCCCCTGCCCTGGCGTTGACCAATCATCGGAGACCACACCCTGAAAGGACACACCTGGAAAGCTGATGAATATTCTATTGAGACCCTCCCCTGAGGCCTCCCCTAAGATTCCCACCTGCAAGAGAGAGATAAATACACTCAGGATGAAGGACCCAGTGTGGCTTTTCCCCAGGGGAGCATGCCAGTGCCATTCCCTTCCTCCTTCTTCCCTCTAAGGCAGCGGTTCTCATCCTGTGGGTCGAGACCCCTTTGGGGGTCGAACGACCCTTTCACAGGGGTCGCCTAAGACCATCGGAAAACGCATATTTCCGATGGTGATTCATAACAGTAGCAAAATTACAGTTATGAAGTAGCAATGAAAATAATTTTATGGTTGGGGGTCACCACAACATGAGGAACTGTATTAAAGGGTCGCGGCATCAGGAAGGTTGAGAACCACTGCTTAAGGGAACCCAGGAGGCTTGCAACCAGGGGAGCAATGGGCAGCGGCAGCTCATCCCGGGCTAACCCCTTGGACCTGTCTCCAAGGCCCCCTTTCCTCTGACTCCCCAGTGAGCCAAAGCAGCCCAGCCCAGGCTCTCCTGTGGCTTCTTCTGTGCCCTTCCTTGTTTCACTGTCCTAAGTGTGTTTCTGCTGCGGCCAATAAATTCTTTCTTACTTTGCTGCACTTGGTCTCTTGATTGAAATCTTTCCTTCAAGAAGACAAGAACAGAGTTCCCGTCGTCTCGCCAGTATCACTTCTAACGCTTCTGTGAGTGTGTCATTGTCTCAAAATAAAAAATGAAATGCTTGTTGGAATAAAATGTGAATAAATCCCAAAGTACAGGCAAAAAGGCGCACTCCACAGGCAAATCTCCCCAGTCACCACCCCCTGTGCCTTGACCAGCGGTCTCAGCAATGATGGTCACCACCGTGGTGCTGGCTGTTGATGGCCCACATGGCACCATTTCCCCTCCTCCTTCTCTCAGAGAACCCCAGTTTTGTTGGGGCTCAGCAGTGTGCCAGCCTCGGGGGATGAGTCGCTGGTCTAAGCCGACTGTGACACCCACTCCTCTTTGTCAGCCACCGCAGTTTCTGTTCCAGGCAACGACACACTAAGTCTTTCAGATCAAGCCTCCTCCAAAAAAAAAAAAAAGCTAGACAAAATATATCTTAAGAAATAAACTTAAAAGCTTCAAAAAAGATGACGAGGCAGCAGGGAATACCAACACTAAGCTAATTTGGGGATGGACGCTTATAACCTGCGAGGTGAGCACCACAGCTGCTTGTCCTGAGGTTATTTGCAGACAGTACTCACTGGGGCTTTGGGTCGGGGGATGCTGCAGATGAGGGGCGCAAAGGCCCAAGGTGGAGGGGTCTTCCAGGAGACCCTCCCACCGCAAGCTGGGACAAGGTTTCCCTACATCCCCCTTGCAGCTGGGGGCGACTGTATGCCTGAGCTGTGGCCAAGGACACATGTGGGAACCCTGCCGGGCAGTTTCTGGGGGGGACCTTTCTCCCCAGTGAAAGGAGACAGGCACGAGGAGGGCTTCCTTCCTCTCTGTCCTTCCCGCCAGCTGCCTTCGGAAGCTGCAGTGTAGTTTTCTGTGACCGTGAGGGATCCGTGGCGAGCCTGGGTCATTGACAAACCCTGGAACCAGCCACTTCCAGACGTTTTATATTTGAGAAAAATAATTTAAAGCCACTTGGGTCTAATATTCTACTCCTTTTGGAGGAAGGCATGTCTCCTAACAGAGAACCACGTACACACCCCAGCTGCGTGGCAGGGGCTGGCCCGCTCTCCGCTGTCGCTCACCCACCCTCCGGCCACAGGCACAGCCCCTCTGCCAATCCAGGGAACTCCAGGCAGAACGGGGACGCTGGCGGACGAGTGAAGCCCGTGTTCTTCATTCACCCCGTGGGCTCAGAAAGTTCACAGCTGTTTATACTCGTCCCTGGTCCCTCGCCTCCTCTGCCACAGGGTTGGTGGCGTTCGGGGCTAAGGGCGGGATCCCAGGCCCAGGCTGCTCCACCCCGCTGCGGGATCCAAACGCCTCTCTGTGAAGTGGGGAGACTGATCCCTGCTGTGCCTGTGTCTCAGGATCAACACGGGGTTGGCTGGGAAAACCCCTTATCCTGTTAAACCTCTTCGTTCTTGCTGGTGCTTTACACGCTTCATCCCCTTAATCCTCAGAACACCCACCCTCAGGAGGTCGGCGCTGTTAACAGCCAGTGTACAGACAAGAAAATGGGGGCTCACGGAGCTTCAGTGATGCCCAAACCACTCAGCTTGGAGGTGACTTAACTCCCTTAACTCAGATCTGTCCAACTCCGAATCATTGCCTCCGACCTCCCACCCCACCCATTCCCTGCCTCCACCCCCACAGCAGCTCGTAACATGGGTGGGGAGATGGACAGCTCAGGGCTGTGGGAGTACATGAGGGCAGGGCAATCAGGGAAGACTTCTTGGAAGAGGTAGGGAAGGCCAGGCTCTCAAGGTTGGGAAGGAATTAGAGACAGATGGAAAGGCAAATACCCTAGAGCGAACTGAGTCAGAGCCTCAGAGCTTGGAAAGGGTGAGTGTCAGGGAGATGGGGCTGGGGCTGGGAGGGGGCCAGTGGGTATAATTGTGAGGGAGAGAGAGTATAACCTGAGGTTAAGCACCCAAACTTAAGAGCCAGAGGGCTGGATTGCCTCCCAGCTCTTCTACTTATCAGGGGTATGACTCAAGGCAAGTTTCTTAACTGCTCTGTGCCTTAGCCTTCCCATCTGTTAAATGGATATGATAACAGTACATACCTTATTGGTCTTAGCGACAGCAAGGTCCAGTACGTGGTAAGAGTCGTTATCATAGCTGTCCTTCGCTGTAGCTCTCCCTCCCCCTTCAGATTTGTTGGCCACTCTGGGATGCCCAGAGAGCTCCTGGGTATGCCCCACCACGAAAGGCTTTGGTCCTTCTGCTGAGAACGACCACTGCCCCTAAAACGCCACCAACCTGGGCTTCCCTAGCCTCAGCCCTCCTCCCCCCTCCCCAATTCTATGTGGGGGAATGAGAGATAAGAACCAGCAGCTTCAATTAAAACCGAGTCACTTGAACAATAATGGAAAAGTAATTGAGCTAAATTGAAATGTAATTGGAAAAAAAACAATCATGGCTTAACATGGATTTAGAAACCAGGCTAGGGGCAGGGGCTCTCCATTCTCCAGCTTCCAAATCTCCTTATCTCTTCTCCATTCATTAAGGGGGCCCATCACCTCTCAGTCCAGAGCCCTCAAACTCCTCCCTATCACCCCGAGGCTCCTCCCTCCCCTCTGCTTCCCCAAGTTACCCTAGACAGCGCTTCTCAGTCCGGACAATGGTGTGTACACACACACCCCTACAGACATTTGACAATATCTGGAGACATTTTTGGTTGTCACAACCGGGTGGTGGGTGCTACTGGCACCCAGTGGGTAGGGACCAGGGATATAATGTCCAGGACAACCCCCACAGCAAAGAATTATCCAGCCCAAAGTGTAAACAATAGTGCTAAGGCTGAGAAACTGCCCTGCTCCAACTCCCCACTCTGCCACAGCCCCCAGCCCTCAACTAAGAGGCCTCTGGTTTCCTCTCCCCTGCCCAGCATTAGGGAGACACCCCCTTTATGTGTCCCCTGCAAACCCTAAGGCCTGAGCCTCAGCCGAGAGAAGGGCAGAGTCCTGGCTCCCCGGGAGCCGCTGTCTCCACACACCCCACCCCGGAGGGAATTCTCTATCACTGCCTCTCTCCTACGTCTTCCTCCCCTACCCTTCCGCCCGCCCTCCCTTCCACGGCCCCTCTGGAAGCCAAGGAGTGGACAGGATGAGTTTTTCAAGCTCCCTGCCATCCTCATTGCTCAAAAAGGCCTCAGAAGACTGTCCTTGGAGAGACCCTTCCGGGGGCCAGAATCACATGTTAGGACGTGGAAGCCAGAGTGTCCCCAGGGATCATCTTGATATGAGAAACAGGCCTGGGGAGGGGAGGGGGCGCTCAGAGTTGGCTGGCACAGAGCGGGTCCCTGGCCTCCAGACCCAGGCCCCGCCCCAGCGGCTGTGCAGAGGGCGGAGCTTCTCCTGCGGGTGCCCTCCGTCCGCACCCGAACCCGAACCCGGCCCTGCTGCAGCCAGGCCTGGCTCCCCTCTGCCGCGCGTCTCCTTCCATCTCTCCCTTCCCACCCTCTCCAGCTCGGCTGTGAGACTCCAGTGCGAGGGTGGGGATTGGGGGGTGGGAGGTGAGCAGGAGGTGGCTCTTTGGGCTCCCGATAAAGTCGGGAGTCAGCTGGCGTGAAATGAAGAAATATGACTCCCGGTAAATATTTATTTTCTATCAGAAATTAGCAAACCAAATGTAATTAAAAACAGCTCTGTGTGTGCCTTTCCACTCCCACCCCCAACCCAAGTCTAGAAAATGACATCTCGGAATAGTGAGTCATAAAGACCGCGTCCTAATTAGCAGGCTGCCCCTGCCGCGGAGGCTGACTTCCTCAGACTCCCCAAGAAGCTGCTGGTACCAGGCGTGGGCACAGGCCATTGCAGCCTCTGCAGGTCCCTCTCGCCTTTGGACCACACCCAGGGCTGAAGGGCTTGAACCCTGAGCAGGGAAGAGACCTCTCATCAGTGAGTCAGATGGGGGCCCCTTCCTCTGCCTGGCCGCCACCCATCCCCGAGAGGAGCAGGAGTGGCTGGCTGAGAAAATTGCTTTGGGAAATCAGCAGAACCTGATTCCCTCGCTGTCTAGCCGTGCGACCTTGAACCAAGTCTCTTTACTTCTCTGAGCCTCAGTTTCCCCACTTGTAAGATGGAGATTGGGAGGCCTACCCTGCAGATTCACTGGATATAAGAAACTGCAGCCCTCGAGAGAGTAATTAGTGATCAAGGTTTTCCCAATGCCGAGAGCACGAGGCTCTTAGAAGCTGGGAGTG
The DNA here is from genome assembly GCA_030848825.1 of Tadarida brasiliensis. NCBI lineage: Eukaryota > Metazoa > Chordata > Mammalia > Chiroptera > Molossidae > Tadarida > Tadarida brasiliensis. The sequence goes on from CM061262.1 coordinate 11,227,737, forward strand.
TTTTACACATGACACGTGAAGTTAGTGCGCCCTTACCACCTGCAGGCCGCTGTTCTGGGCTGTGGGACAGAGCCGCGATCCACATAGACAAAACCTCCGCTCTGGGACGCACCTTCTGCAGTAGTGTGCGGCACACAGCAGGTGCTCAGTAGTCGAGTGTGTGCGGCACACAGCAGGTGCTCAGTAGTCGAGTGTGTGCGGCACACAGCAGGTGCTCCGTAGTCGAGTGTGTGCGGCACACAGCAGGTGCTCAGTAGTCGAGTGTGCGGCACACAGCAGGTGCTCAGTAGTCGAGTGTGCGGCACACAGCAGGTGCTCAGTAGTCGAGTGTGTGCGGCACACAGCAGGTGCTCAGTAGTCGAGTGTGTGCGGCACACAGCAGGTGCTCAGTAGTCGAGTGTGTGCGGCACACAGCAGGTGCTCCGTAGTCGAGTGTGTGCGGCACACAGCAGGTGCTCAGTAGTCGAGTGTGCATGGCACACAGCAGGTGCTCAGTAGTTGAGTGTGTTCTCTCCTGCAGCCTCCCTCCATCCAATATCCCAGCTGACAGTGTTGTCACCACTGAGGCTGAGTTATAGCTACTCCTCTTTATTGAGCACCTACTATGTGCCTGGCTCTGTGCTGGGTGCTGCTCCTCCAGGGTGGCTCAGCTAGAGGACTTGCTTCCAAGTCTAAGAACCATGTGGCCTTGGGATGGGGTGCAGGGCAGTCAGAGACCCAACTCCCCCTGCTTGTCCTTCTCCTGAGCCCAAGCTGTGGTTTGCTGGGCCCAACAAGTATTTGAGACCAACCTTCCAGAAATGCTGCTTCCTTCTTATTAACACCTCTACATAAAAATCCACAATGGCCTAATGTAATCCCCGCTCACAGGGTCTCTGCAGCCCACCTTTTTGATCTGGACCACATATCCCTCTGGCTTGGCCACTAAGTTAGATGCTGTTGGAGCCCACCCGCGTCCTCTGGTCCTTCTCCCCTGCCACGCACCAGCCCAACTTCCAACTGCCAGCAGTGTCTCTTTGCCTGCAAGCTCAGTCTGCAGCAGCCCAGCCATCCTTCTATGCTCACAAATGTCACCTACTCTAGGAAGCCTATCCTGATTGCTAGAGCCGGCTCAACTCTGACCCCTGGATCTGGCTTCCTTCAGCTCTGTTTTGGACACTAGGCACAGACCACCTGGTATTAGGAGTTCCATTTCACATGTCCAAGCTCTGGCTCATCACATAGATTGTAACTCCCTCCCTTTCTCCCCAACTTGTGCCACCAAAGTTTGGGGTTTGAGTCCTGGCTCTCTCTTAACAGCTCTGTGACCTGGGGCAAGTTATTTTTAACTTGAGTCTCAGTTTCCTTGTCTGTATATCATGGGTGATATTAATAGAAACTTACCACATGCTGGTTTCAAGAAATAAGGAGATGAGATAGATCAACTATTTGACAAGAGGCCAGGTACATAGTGAAGGAAGGAGACAGCTGTGTCCCCAAATTGGTAACTATTTCATGGTCTTCCCAGGCCCTGTCCTTGTGGGACTGGCACCCCCTTCTTCTGGGGCACTGACCCCCTCTTGTCCAGCTCTGTGATCCTCGTAGAGGGTGTGTATCACGGACGCCGCCGTGGCCACAGGTGGTCTCCTGAAGAGTGTTTTGTCGGGGAGAGGGCCATGGTATCCGCCGTGAGCCCAAGGGACTGGGCAACGGGCAGGAAAGCAGAAACCGGACAGAACATGACAGAAAGCTGTGGCCGGTGTTGAGTCCCGGGTTCCCGTCCTCCCAAGTCTCTCCTGCCTGCTTGTCCCCCCTTCCTTTGAGTATGAGCAAGATTCCCAATCCTCCCAGAAACCCCCCTCACCCCTTTTTTGCCCTGTCATCTAGGCTGGGTTTCTGTCATCCTCTCCATCAGGTCCCGGCCTGTGCAGAAGCCCCAGGACACCCTCTCCTCCCACTGCCGGCGACAGAAGGCACAGGACGTCCTGGACGGAGGAGGGAGGGGAGGGCCTGAGCCTCTCCCTATGGCGCCTCCTCTTTCCCTTCCCCACCAAGCGTGTGGTTCAGAGAAACTGCAGCCCCAGGAGGGCGAGGAGTGGTCAGGAAGAACCTCCGAGGCCAGCGGCAGGGACTCTTCGAGGGTGGGCTGTTTACACCCACTGAGTGTTGAGTTAGTGGGGGGCTGCTGATCGTGACACCCCTGGAGCCCTGAGGCCTCAGCCGGGGCCCAGGTGCCCCTCTACCTGCTGGCCTCACGTCGCTGGGGGGACTCCCAGGAGGCAAGGGCTGGCAGGGCCTCGTTGGAGCCAGTGGAGGGGGGCGGCTGCTGGCTTCCTGTCTGTTTGGGTATCATTTTCCTCCATTCTTCAGACTGCTCAAGGAAAATTACCTCCCTAATTGGCTCTTCTCTCCAACAAGCTGTAATGAGGCTAAGCTTCATTCCAAGGGTACTTAACCACCCTCTGCCATCACTGAATGCCATCTGCGGCTCCTGCCACAGTCAGTGCCCATGTCACAGGGGCCTGAGAGGCTGGGGAAGGAGGCCCAGGGGTCGTGCCCTGCATTAGTCACAGCTGTCCAGAGACACTGCCCTGGGTCTGAGAAATAGAGGGGACAGGAGGCCCCGACCTCAAGGGGCCCAGTCTGAGGGGACACGGCCCTGTCCTCAGGGAGCCCAGTCTGAGGGGGACCCGGCCCTGTCCTCAGGGAGCCCAGTCTGAGGGACACACCCCTGTCCTCAGGGAGCCCAGTCTGAGGGGAGAGATGGCCCCATCCTCAGGGAGCCCAGTCTGAGGGGACACGGCCCCGTCCTCAGGGAGCCCAGTCTGAGGGGACACGGCCCCGTCCTCAGGGAGCCCAGTCTGAGGGGACACGGCCCCGTCCTCAGGGAGCCCAGTCTGAGGGGAGAGATGGCCCTGCCCTCAGGGAGCTCCTGGAATTACAAGGAAATGCTAATTATCTCTCGTTCGCTCTTCTAATCAGCAAATACTCATGGAGCTTCTGCTATCTGTCATGCTCCGTTTCCAGCCCCGACTGGGGACAAAGCTGTGAACAAAAAGAACAAAAGTACCTGCTCTCCTGAGACCCACATTCTATCAGGAGGGAGTCACAGTCCCCCTCTCCCCACCCCCAGCCCTTTCCAGCAGGGGGTTCACTGTCCCCCTCTCCCCACCCCCAGCCCTTTCCAGCGGGGGAGAGTCACCATCCACCTCTCCCCACCCCCAGCCCTTTCCAGCAGGAGGGTCACGTCCCCATCTCCCCACCCCCAGCCCTTTCCAGCAGGGGGGAGTCACTGTCCACCTCTCCCCACCCCCAGCCCTTTCCAGCAGGGGGGAGTCACTGTCCACCTCTCCCCACCCCCAGGCCTTTCCAGCAGGGGAGTCACTGTCCACCTCTCCCCACCCCCAGGCCTTGCCTGAGCTCGGGTCTGGAGCCGGGACATGCCACTGCAGCTGCCGGGCAGAGAGGCCGGCTGCATGAAACAGGGTGAGACAAGTCCTACAACAGAACCCGAAGTGTAAACGGGATTATTACTGCCTGGACGTAGTCTGAGTCCTAGGCGGTGAGCAGCTCTCCTCCGAAAGGCGATGTGGGGACCTGGCCCTTTCTCCCCCAGTAGGAAAGAAGCCCCAGTGTCCTGTGGCTCCAGCCTGGAGTGGACGCATTCCTCCCACGTCCCACTGGAGACCTTAGTCACCTGTGCACCTCACGTGAAGGAGGCTGAGAAACAAGGTGGCGCCGGGCAGCCACGCGCCGCTGGGCCTCCGTCCCGTCCCCAGGTGGAGGGAGAATGGATTCGGCGCCAGCAATCCCCTGCAGTGTGAGACCTGAATTCCCAGAATCTCTGTCCGTCCCCACCCTGGGCTCGCATGTTCACTCAGAAACGGGAGCTGACATGATCAGTTCGCTAGCTAGTGAAGTGGAACCAACTCAGGGGCTTAGACCCCGAGAACCACGGTACTTCGTCCCAGGCCCGGCCGGCAGTTTGGGCTGGTTCTTGCCTGGGATCCCTGATGTGGCTGCAGTTGGTGACTTGACTGGCGCAGAGTGGTTTCAGATGAACTCACCCACGTGTCTGGAGGTCGGTGCGGGCTGTTGGCTGGACCTCGTGTCTCCAGCATCAGCAGGATAGCTGCTCCCATCACGGTCTCAGGGCAGCAAGAACGGGAGGATGGAACTGCGAGGCCCTCGAGGCCCAGGCTTGGCAGTTGCCATCACCCCGTGGTATTCTGCCGGTCCAAGCCCGCCCAGATTCAAGGGCAGGGGAAGTAGACTCCATCCCTTGATGGGACTTGCAAAGAATTCACGGCCATTTAAAATCTGCCATGCCATTATGGTTATCTATTGCTAAATGACAAACGACTCCGAATCTTAGTGGCTTAAAACGGTAACATTTATTTGGCTCATGAATCTTCCACTTGGGCAGGATTTGGTGGGAGAGATCATCTCTACTCCACCCAGCATCGACTGCGGTGGATCCAAGGCTGGGGCTGCAATGATCTGAAGCTCACTCAGTCTCGTGTCTGGGGGTTGATGCTGGCTGCTGGTGAGGGGAGAGAGAGAGACCCAGGCAGAGTTGTTTTGCAGTCTGTTGGCGGAGGCAGTCACAAATCTGCTCCGTTTCAAGAAGAGAGGAAATAGATCCATGAGAAGTGACCAGGTCTTGGAAGAGCTAATATAGGACCAGAAATATTGCTGCAGCCAACTATGGAAAACACAATCTACCAGACACTCCTGATTCTTCGTTCATCCATTTATCACACTCCTGCGGCACACTCGCTGTGTGCCAGGCATGGGGTCAGAACCATTCATACGAATTCTCTGCTTCCCAAAGGAAGTGAGTCACCTCGTCACCCAGATGGGTGGAAGACTGACAGCTTTCCTTCAGGACCTCAGAAGGGTGCCCGGGGAAATGCCAGCACTGATGTTCATCCCACACAAGGACAAAAAGAGAGTGAACATCTCAGCAGGCAGGATTCTTATTAGACCCTAAGAAGGATTTTTCTGAACAAAGATTTGTTCTGAGGGACATGCTCTTACTTGCCATCGTCACCGTCTGTCTTCTTTCCATGTCCCTGGGCTCAGCAGAGGTAGGGGACCTGAGGGGGGTGGGTCACCGCAGGGCCCACCAAATGGAATGTCATTGGTGCTCTTTGCTCCTCAGTTTGGATGCATGTCTGGGCAGAGCGAGTGCTCACAAAGCTTGGCTGGATTTCACTGTCTAGACTTGCCTTGTTCTCCCACTAGACCACGAACAGCCTGAGCTCTGGGCCTTGGCACCTGGCACAGTGCTTTCTGCATAGTACATATTTATACATGTTTGATGAATGAACGAATGAAAAAAATCAATGACTGCTAATTGTTACCTCATGATGTTCTCATTTTCTTTTACAGTGAAAAGTACACATATAATTTATAGCTGAACACATAGCAACCTAGAATAAACCATGCATTTCCCAGCCTCTGTTACAGCTAGGAATGGCCATATAACTAAGTTCTAGCCAATGAGATGTGAGCAAAAGTATGGTGTATGTAACTTCCAGGTCATACCTTTAAAAGAGAACCAGATCCTATTCTGCCTTTCCCCTTTTCCTCCAGCTGAAATGAGATGTGGTGGAGATGTCTTGGAACATGTGAACAGAACAGCCCAGGCAAGGTGAAGCAACAAGCTAGAAGAATCCTGGGTCTCTGACATCTTGAACCTGCCATCCCAGCCCTTGACTTCTTATACTCAGACTGCTATGTGAGAGAGAAATACATTCCTATTTAATTTAGTCACTGCTGTGTGGGGTCTCGGTTAATTACCCGAACCTCTCTCCGAAATCAATACAGCAAGAAGGTAAATACATGCATGAGTGAATTAATGAGTAAGCAAATGATCGATTGAGTGAATGTCTAAATTGTTGCTGTTATAGTGACAATAAAAAAACGTAACACCTCATTTATAAAGCTTTAACTTTTATGACATTTATTTACTTACTGAGAAGTGTGGAGAGGGTGGTTTCAGGGACGATTCATCAGCTCAACAGTCATCAAGAACCCCAGGCTCATTCCACCTTTCTGCTCCACCACTTTCAGAGTGTTGGATTTTATTCTTGGGGTTTGTGCCTCATGGTCATGAGATGGCTACCACTGTTCCAGACATCATGACCTCACGCAATCATGTCCATGGACAGGAATCAGGTGAGGGCCAGGGTGGTAAGACGGAACTATCCTCCTGAGTTTCCTTCTTTCCTCAGGGAGGAAACACTTTCTCCAAAACCCTCAGCAGATTTCACCATATCTTATTGGTCATCACTGGGTCACATGGGCCAGCTCTAGCTGCAAGGGAGCCTGAGAAATGAGTACCTCAGTTTTTCAAACTCTGTGGTGGGAGGGGGACCAAAAAGAAGGGATTGACACTGTTAGTAACCAACAGTGTCTGCCACAGTGACTAAGTGGGCGAATGAATGAATGAATGAATGAATGAATGAATGAACGAACAAACACAGTATGGTAAAATTGGAACTATGTCCTCCTCTTCCCTAGTAGTTGGAAGAACTCCCAGGGTCAGGATCCAAGAAGGGAGAAGCAGACAATGGAGGGAAAGGGATGGAGATTCTCCTGGTTTAGAGGCAAGAAGGAAGTCAGAGTTCTTGAGGTCAGGGTGGGTGGTGAGGAAGGTGGGCTAAGAACAGACTGGGTGGATCCAGGGTGGAGAGGGCACCTGGAAGCTGGGCAGAGTGACCGACAGGGCAGTAGTGGAGAAAGAGAAGCCCCCCTTGGCCTGAAGAGGATGCCATTCCTAGAAAAGAGAACAGGCTCGGTCACACCAAAGAACCTGGGCAAGGCCTGTGGGACGGGCAAGAGTGTTGGGTCCCAGACGTTGGCAGTGGCCCTCGGATTAAACAACTGTTGCAAAAATCTGTCTTCTGCTAACCCAGAGATACAAACAAAAACAATTTTGGCTGTTAGTGGTGGTTCTTGTGCTCAATCCTTCACCCTAATAACAAATGAAAACACAGAACACTGCAAGTCAGAGCTTTAGGGCCCTGAGGAGGGAATTCATTTCAAACTCCCTCCATTTTTCAGGTGAAAGATTGAGGTCCAGACATAGGAACAAAAGAAGTCCATGGCAGAGCCTGGACCAGAACCAGAGTCTGGGACCCAAGTGTGTGCCCCTCCCACTGGGCATTACACTATTTCTCAGGGCAGAGCTACAGCCTCCACAAAGTGACAGCCGGGGTTTCCCCAGCCCATCTGGACTGTTGGGGTGCAGAGCAGAGCCCCATCCCCATCCTGCCACAGCCTTACCCCCACCATCACTGGCCAATGGAGAATGACCTGTCTGCAAAGTGCTGAGCTCCTGGTCACCAGCACAGTTCAAAGCAGGGCTGGGGGAAGAGTGTAGGGATGGTTCTGGCCAGCCATTGGAGGGGGTGGCCAGGGGTTCCCTTCCGTGGTGAAACCCTGGGCAACATCTTCAGACTGACTCAGTTCTCACCAGCCAGGAGGGCCGGGCCCTGCTCAGGTCCAGAGGCAACAGACACTGCTGCCAGCCCTGCTGTTCCCATGGTGACAGGTAGGGGTGAGAAAGTGAGCTGTATGGAGGCCTCTAAAGATGTGTCCTGTGCCCAGCAGGCCCTGGGGCGGGTGCAGGCAAGGCAGGAAGGAGGGGCACCAGGTCCTCAGAGCCAGGCCCGCTCACCAGAGGCTGAGGGTCAGGACTGAAGGGAGCGACCTGGACCCTGCCCCACCCCCACAATCACCACTCCACAGGCCAGAAGTCACCAGGGTGCTGCATACATCTCCCACCAGAGTCCTAAGGGGAATAGAGTCCTGTGGGGGTGGGGGGATGGAAGATTGATCCATCCAGAACCTTCTCTGATTCTCAATTTTAGACAAAGAAAAGAACCCCATAGTCCCATCTTAGGGGGAGGGGAAATGGGGACAAGTTGTCCCCACATCTAGACCCAGGGTGAAGGGGGTGAAGGGACATCCCTGAGACCCAGTATAGGCCCCACCTCCACCTCGCTCCTGCCTCACCATGGGAACTGGCGTCCAGTGCTGGTCAGCGACCTCCTGGGAACCCTCTGGGTTTACTGGGCCCCCCCACACAATAGAAAGGCCAGGCTGTTTTGATGCCTCTGGGAGACACAGAGGACAGGACTTCCTTCTGGCCCCCCACCCTCGTAGCTGCCACAACCCCACCCCTGCCGTCCATCTGCAGCCTCCCCTCCCTGCAGACTGTTGGCCTTTCCTCCTCTGTATTTGGCTCTGCCTCCAGTTCTGACATCCATCCTATCCTGCCAAGACCCCCTGCCTCAGGACTCTCAGCCAGACCCCCGGGGCTGGTGCCACTGCTGCAGCAGGCTGCCCACCCTGGGCACGGAGCCCGGAGCCTGGAGCCTGCCACCCCCTTGGCCGCCAGGCTCAGCCTCTGCGGCCTCAGTCTGTGCCACATGCCGGCTGGGGTCCCCGCGAAGACTCACTCTTGCCTTTTCTGCCACCTGCCTGCCTCCTGGCAGGGGAGGGGCCAGTTCAGGGTTTGGGGTGTAGGGAGGGAGCAAGTTGACAAGCTTCTACTTAGGTCTGCGTAATGGGGGTCCCCAGTGTTGGGGAAGAAGACAGAAACAGACCCACAAGCAGAAATAGGGCTATGTCACTGGGGTTGCCGTTTATTCTTTTGTGGGGGCCCCCTTCCTCTGTCTTGCTTAAGAACACCCCACTCCTCATTTAACTGATTCCTAGAGCTAGAAGAATCTTCAAGTTCAAACCTCCCCAATTTACAGGGAAACTGAGGCCCAGATGAGGCTGGCTTATTTGAGGTCACAAGCCAGAATTTGGATTCAGGGGTCCCTGTCCCTCCTCACAGTGCTCAGACTCTGTCCTGTTCCCCCTCTCCTCAGCCCCTCTCTCTCCTGTGGAATCAGGACCCCTTCTCTGACCCTAGCCTTGGGGTGGAGATCAGCAGAGGCCTGGATGCTTCTAGTCAAGGGTCTGAGAATTTCCAAGGGGCTTTCTGCCTACTGGGTCGGGGAGGAGTCTGGGAAGGGCCCAGCCACAGTTCTTGCCTCTCCCAGCCCCTCCCCAGGCCACAGAGGCAGCTGGCCCAGCTCCCACCTTGGCTGTGTCTGCCCACACACTCTCCTGAGCTGCAGTGAGACCTCATTAAATGGCCCACATTCAGGAGAGGGAAGGAGACACTAGGCTACACAGGGGCCGCCCATGCCAGGGGGTCCCAAAGAGGGTGTGTGCATGCCCACTCACACACACTCACACTCACACACAAACACAAACACACTCACACACACACACACACACTCACACATTCACACACAAACACAAACACACACACTCACACACAAACACAAACACACACACACACTCACACACACACTTACACACTCTCACACACACACACACAGGCGTCAGGCATGTCTCCAGTGTGCGTTCTGGAAATAGCGTTATTCCCCTTGGGATTTTCTTACTCAAAACTTGGCTTGACATCCTCACCCCCCCATCCCTGGTCAGCACAACCCAATTCTCCTCATCCCAATTGTCTGAGCACTTTTATTGCAATAAATCAGCAGGAAAAGATGTCAAGGTCTAAGTTCAAAGCCCCTTCCCAATCTCTGTGATGTGTAGTTATAAAAATAATGCTAAGAACAGAAAGTGACCTTTATTTCTAATCTATAGTCCTTGATGACTTCTGGTTTTTCTTTTCTCTAGAAAATAGATTTTAAAATAATACATGTGAGTCAGAAGCATCTGAAATAACAAATATAACTACAGATAACCCAGCGAATGTTCTAGATGGAAACACATTCCCATCCTCACATGTACACACAGGTATTACTAAATAAAATAATGAGACAGTAACAGGCATCTCATCTCAAAGATGCCCTTCTTTTCTGCGTTACAGTATGGACACCTCTCAGTGGCAGCAGAGACTCCCTCTGTGTGGACACTTGACACTCCGGACCCTGTGACTCATGTTCACTCCGCTTCTCACCGCCTCTGGTTGAGCGTGAATCGGTGGGTGGTTCTGGGGGGTGGACACCGAGAGCGGGGTCGTACTTCGGGCGGCAGGTGTAGACAGAATGAGGCCTCGCAAGATGCTGAGTCCCCCCCAGTTGGCCTCATGGGGCCTGAGAGGCACGGGAAGTTCAGAACATTTTTAAAGACTAAAACTGCTGAAGAGACAGGGTGATGGCGTCAGTGGTAGGATTTGCATTCGGGGGGCTGCCAAGTTGACCTCAGAGCAGGGCGACCCGCTGGGGACTGGCAGGGCTGCCTGCCCAGGAAAGATGAATTTGGGAGCAGGGGTTCGTTTGAGAAGCATTTTGGAGGGATGCTTCCACCCGCGGGGGGGGGTGACCTTAAGGGAAGAGTTTCAACTTTTTTCTTGGATTTATTTATATTCAGCCTCTTTCTAAAAAGGTGTTACAGTCGCTTTCCACAAAGGGCACGTGCAAAAGGTCAGGCAGCTAGAAATAGAAAATTAGGACCAGGGACAATTTCCGTCTGAAGGGGAGGGCCACACAGGACAGGCCTGCTTCTGCAGCCCGGGATGAGTGGGGAAGAAACCAGCAGGCTCCCCACGGGGGAAGGAACGGCGGGAGCCTGGCTGAGAACCCGGCACCAGAAATCAAATATCTACATGTGCCACCAGTTCCTCCCTTCCCGATTTCATGGGCTTGGGTAACCACAGTAGCTTTCTGAGCCTCAGTTTCCTCATCTATAAACATGGAAATAGAAATATCTGAGTCATCGTGAGTAACATAAGACTCTGTCCCTGTAAGTTACCTGGCCTACCTGTGTGCTTTCCACAGGGACCTGCCCTTGGACAGGGTCACTTTCATGGCCCACACGCTGCGCAGAGGCGCCCCGAGAACGAATGCTCATGACGGGGTGAGAGAGGGAAGAACCAAGGAGGCATGTTTATGGGGCCTGCCAGCGCTTGGCCCCCTGAAGCAGGCCCACCCATAGCCCTTCTAGAAGCAGCAGCCCCCGGGCTGCTATGTTCTCTATCCATGACCCCTTCCTGCTACCCGGCTGATTGGATCAAGGATGGCACCTGACCCAACGGTGGCTGATCAACAGGTCGCCCAATGATATATGTATGACCGGGCACACAATGACGGGCCAGTCTAATGGGCCCTTTCTCTAGCGAGGCTGAGTCAGTGAATGCTGGGAGCTGCCACTGGAAGGTTGTGACGGGAGGTCGCAGCTGGAGAGGCCACGACACCGGGAAAGCGACAGTTGGAAAGGAGCAAACACCGTGAGTCGGGAGTGGAGCCGTGTGGGCAATAGAAGCAGATGCTGGCAGGTGGCTGAGTCACGCCAGGGTGGTTATCCATTGCTCTTCAAACACACTGCCCCCAACCTCGGGGGCTTGAAGCCACAGCTATTTTGATTATATCTCGTGACTTTGTGGGTCAGGAAATAGGACCGAGCGTGGCTGGAAGGTTCCCCTGTTGCATGCGGCATCGACAGAAGTGTCAGCTGGTGGACCAGCCGGTCGGGAGCCTCTAAGACGGCTTTACTCCATGTCCAGTGCTTTGGGGGGATGGCTGGAAGGTGGGGCTCAGCTGGAATGGTCGACTGGAGCCCCTCAAGTGGCCTTATGTCAGTCTTAGGGGAGTTGGACATCCCACGTGGCAGCTCCGGGTTCCCAGACAGGACGTTCCAAGAGGCCCGAGCGGAAACTGCAGGGAACCTTCAACACTGAATGTCACATTCTATTGGCCAAGTCACTGTGAGCAATCCAGGTTCAGGGGGAAGGCAATTAGACTCCCCCCACCACAGGGAGACTAACAGAGTCGTGGCCATCTTTACTCAGCCACAGGTGAGGAGCCACAATCTCCTAACGCGACCTGAGTCCAGAACACCCACCTGGTTCCAGAAACCTTCCCTGTTACGCCTCTCGTGTTGGGATTTCTGAGCGTGTCTGTCCCCCTCACTGCGTGTGGCCTCCCAACGGTGCCCCTGTACTCGAATGAGCTTGAGTGGGTCTCTCCTGCTTGTACCCAACGGGCCCGAACAGCCCAGAGGTGTGTCCCCAGCTCTAGAAGAGGAGTCCGGGTGTGGCAGCAGGAGTCACCCAAGGTGTGAGTGATAAAGATGGGGTAGGGAGCCCCTAGTCTTGTCACCTTTCTGAGCCTCGGCTTCCCCACCTGGAACATGAAAATGAAACTGTTCGCTCTGCCTCCCTGAGTCACTGTAACTGAGCAGCACCGACTTCCTGCCCGTGGCCTGACCTCCCTGCAGTTCATACCCCGGCGCCACGCCCCTGATGTGGGGTCGCCGCACAAACCTTACGGGAGAGTCCTGCCCCCATCACTGCTGCCCCCATGACCTCGGCACGCTATTTCTCCCAAGGGAAACAGTAGTAGGTGGTGGAAATAAGTGACTTTTAAGGGCCTCTGAGCTCTGAAGTTCTGGGATTCTGAGAGGTGGGGGGACAGGGAAAGGTTGGCACAGTGTGATTTGGGGGCAAGTGGGCAGCTGACTGGTGGTGTATAAGGGAGGCAGCCCCAGGCAGAGTGCAGAGGGGGTTCGTGGGCCCAGGACAGGACAGACTGCGAGGACAGCAGAAGCGTGGAGGGCGACACGGGCCTGGGAGCCGGGATGGGAAAAGGCAGTGAGTGCTGGTGGGCGACAATTCTGTTCCTCCTTCTCGTGTTTCCCCCTCCTTGAAGCTTCGAAGGCTCTTTTCCACCCCTCTAGTCCTTTGCATATTCTGTTCTCTCTGCTTGGAAGACCCTTCTGCCCCAGCAGCCTAACTCCAGTCATGCTTTAGGTCTCTCCCAAATGTCTCTTCTTCAGAGAGGTCTTCCCTGAGCCCCAGCCCAGAGCTCCTTTCACAGCACCCATTTTCCTTGTCAGCCCTAATTGCATTCACAGCGACGCGTTTCCTGGTGTAGTATTAGCTTCGTGTCCCTCCCCCCACGAGCCAGGAGCTCCCGTGAAGGCAGCATCTGGCTAGGGTTTGTTAAAGGAACAAATGAATGAGGACACCTGAGTTCGCTGGGTTACAGAGCAGGACGCGGGTCCCATTGTCCGGGCAGCTGAACAGATCCATGACGGCAGGTGCCACAGAGGAAAGGGGCTTCCCCCCGTGGCCTGAGAGGAACCCCCAGCCTGTCCCCTGCCCCCTCCCAGCCTGGCCTCGCGCGGCGACACACAGCCCGAGCCGGAGCACTAGAACACTGCAGCTTTATTGAAACAACCGCGTCCGCAACTAGAGGTTACATCGGGATCTCGGGGTGAGAGAGAGACAAGGAGGGGGGACAGAGGCTGGGGTGGAGACAGAGAGCAAGGCAAAGGGGTGAGGACGGGGTTGTGTGACTGAAACAACCCCAGTACCTTTCACCCGCTAGTGAGGGTCTCCTGTTGTGCTTTGACCTTGGTGGTGGGTGGGCCTGGGCCTGGGGTGGGGGCTTCTCTCCCAAGTTCACGAGGCTCAGGGCTGGAGCAGCCCCCTCCCGCCCCTGCCCCTTCTCCTGGGTTGGGGACAAAGGCCTTGGTGAGCTGGCCACCGGGGGCGGGAAGGGCGCTGGAGACCTGAGGCAGAGGGGCCAGCAGAACTGGGCTGAGATGGTGACGATGTGGGCGGCTGGGGGTGCCAGGAGGGAGGGCACTTCCGGTAGGGGTCCTGGGAAATGGATGTGGGTGACATGAGGGAAAGGGGGACGGTGGGCAAGTGCCACCTCTCTGGGCCTTAGCTTTCTCACCTGTGCAGTGGGGACAGTGGATTAAATGGTGTCTACGGTCCCTCCAGCAGTAAGGGTCAAGGGATCTCCAGGAAAGAGTGGTCTTTCCGCCCCAGCACACACCCTCACACACACACACCCTCACACACACACACTCACACTCAGGTACACACATAGCACTGACTGAACAGAGAAGGGGGTGCTTCCCTTGCCTTTGGAAGCGGGAAGGCTCCCCCCAAACCCAGAACCTCAACCAGTGGCCCTACAGGAGCTCTCACGAGCAGGCTCACCCACCTACTCCTGGGGACAGACACCCTGGAAACAACCCCACCCCCCTGACCTGTCCAGGGAGAAGAACTCCAGGACCTGTCCCTGCTCCCCCAGGCCCTCCTGGGCCTTAGGGGAAAGTCAACAGGATGGTGACACCGGACACACTGACCACACCCAGCCCAGGCTTGTGTGGAGCCAGGGGAGAGGGGAGGGAACCGTCCCTTCTTTCTGAGAACCTGGGGGCGGGCTGCAGCTAAGCCAGGAGGCAGAGGGAGGCAGCCTCTGTGTGGCACCCAGGCCTGACCTGGGGTGGGAGGGGCTGTGGCCTGGGATGTGGCCAGCATTTGGAACAAGAAGATGGTACCTCTCCCAGTGCAGGGCCTAGCAACATCTGCAACATCTGTTCCAGTACCCGGAGAGGCCCGTCCCAGCACTGACAGCCCGAGCCAGGGCTCTCACAGAGCACAGGGAGAACAGAGAACAAATGGGAAGGAGGTGTCAGGGCTGCCCAGACAGGGCAAAGGTGGGAGGAGCATCCCAGCAGGAGGGGGTCTGGTTTGCAAGCTTAGCTCAGCACCCCAGCTGCCGTCCTACAGTCCCAGCCGCAGGACCGCTAAGCTGAGACGCCCCCTCTCTTACCTGTACAGCACCTGGCCCCAGGAGGCCCTTTCTCCCCCAGATACGAACCTGGAGGGGATGGGGTGGAGGAACCCTAACACCCTGAGAGCTAACCCTGGACTCCCCGTTTTAAGGCCACTAAATGCCTCAGCCACCCTGACCCAGAGGGCGAGACTGCCACTGGGAGAAGCACTGGATCCAGCCAGACTGGTCTCCCCTGGGCTGGGGGTCTTCATGGGCCACCTGTCAACACACAGATGCTGACACCCAAATGCACAAAGATACGCAACACAAGCAACACTGATACAGAGGCGTTGACTTACAGACACACACACACACACACACACCTCCGAGTTACCCAGGGACACATAAAGGCACTCATTCCTTGCAGGCCTCCTGATGCCACACAGATGCACACAGACTGGCACACCCTAGGCACTCACTCACATGACACCTGTTCATGCTAGCACACACTGACACCCACATCCCGGCAGGCACACACAGACACACACATACCAACCTCACCCTCCTGCACACGAGGACCAGGGCCTCAGCATCTCACTCAGGCACCCTGTTAGCCCAGGTCCAGCCAGCCTCACGTCGGGGCTGCCCCGGCCGGGCAATCTCCCTCCAGCAGTGCTCCTGTCACTGCCTCGCTTGCCTTCTGTCCATGTCACCAAGGCCCCTCTCTCCAGACCAGAACCTCAGGGGCTCCCTGCGTGGAGTTCAGTTCAGTGGACGTACGTCAAGCACATTTTCTGCATTGGGCTTTATGGATAAGGACGTGAGCATATGACAGGGTCGCCATCATGGAGCAGCCAGGGCCGGGAACAGGTGTATTCAAAGACCATCTGAGGGAAGTAGGCCTGGGAGGCCATGGAGCCTCAAGGAGGAGGCGCTCGGGGCTATTCTTCTCTGGGTCCAGCCCCACCTCAGAGGGCACAGAGGAAGCACCTGGCAGGTGACAGGCTGGTGGTTCCCACTCGGGTTCTCCTCAGGAGCCTTTAAACATTTCCGATGCCAGGCCACATGCCAGTCCAGTTCAGTCAGGACCTCTGGGGTGGGACTCAGCACAGATGCTTTCTCAAAGACACTGCTGGCTCTGACCTGCAGCCGGGGCTGGGACACTGGGTTACAGACTCCACCCCCTGAGCCACGCCCGCTGAGCGATGTCCAGGACAGGCCACTTGTGCTCGCCATGAGGTTGGGATGGGTGGGAGCGGGCTGGAAGGCTCAGAGGAGGAGCTCACAGTCTAGTTGGGACAACAGACCTTGCACAGATGGGACAGTTAAGGAACAACACCCTGCAGGCGAGATGGAAGCGTGTTCCGGGGACCTGGAGTCACTTCGGACGGAGGCCTTGGGGGGCCAGGAAGGCAGCCAGGCCGGTTGGGTATCAGGAGGCCCCACTCCAGCCCTGGCCCAGGGCCCACCAGCTGTTGGTGATGATGGCAACACAGACCTGGCGGGGCGGTGAGGTGGGCAGCGTTTGCCCCGGTTCCCTGCCTGCCTTCTGGCATTGCTGTCTCCCCTCTGCAGCTGTCCCCACCAAAGGCTCCTGGAGAAGCCCTGCAGCACCCCCTCCAAAGGTGCTTGCATTCCAAAAGGGTCATCTGTAAGCTCTTTGTCATTCAGAGAGGATGAAAGGCGGAAATGCAGGCGGTGTGGGCAGTTAGTCTACAGATGGGGCTAGAGTGGACTACTTGGCCAGCACCCCACGAGCATTCTGTCCCTCCTGAAGACGCCATGCCTGCTGCCACACACAGGCACTCCGGGGAGGAGGTGCAGACCCAGCCTCACTGACAGACATGTCCTCCTGCATGCACCCACTCAGATTAGCCCACACGAGTGCCCAGAGATGTACCCGTAGTACTACGTAGATACCAACGAGCCCACACACGTGCACACACATGCACACACCCACAGAGATACACGGCCACGTGCACACATGCATGAAGACTCCTCCTGGAAGGGGTTGGGCCTCCTCTCTCCCACAGACTGCTGGGGGCGGGGGGGGGGGGGGGCTCAGAAGTGATGTGAAGGAGGAAAGGTCTAGATTCCATCATGCCAAACTTAGGCTCCCAACCCAGGACCCCAGGACAGGGAGCCCTTTCACAGCTGGGGACATGAGCTCAGCTCCTGGGGAGCAGGGGGACCAGTAACTGCCCCACCCCCACCCCAGCTCTAGAAACCCCTCCTCCTTCACTGCCTTGGTGGACGGGGACAGCCAACTGGACAGCACTTCCCGCGGAGGCGGCAGGGGCAGCCTCCCTACACACACCCTCCCATCCAGGGCAACCCTCATGCCAAGTGTATAAGAAACAGGCTCCGCTCCACTCCCAAGTTCAGTGTCCGACATAGGGACACAAAACTGTGAAAGCAGGACTTCCCCTCTGCCCCTTTCAGAGTCAAGCCTCACCCCAGGAGATGGCCTGGCCACCACACCCCTGCTCTTCACAGATGCTTGGGGCGGGGGACCGAGGTTAGGCCAGCCTACTGGGGGCAGGGGGCTGACGTTAGGCCAGCCTACTGGGGGCGGGGGGCCGAGGTTAGGCCAGCCTACTGGGGGCGGGGGGCCGAGGTTAGGCCAGCCTACTGGGGGCAGGGGGCCGAGATTAGGCCAGCCTACTGGGGGCGGGGGGCTGAGGTTAGGCCAGCCTACTGGGCCAGGCACTGTGCCCTCAGGAATCTGGATGCTTCAGGAGGAGGTGGGGGTGGGGGGGAAGGTGTCAATCTTCAGACTGTCAGGCCCAAGACCCCATGCTGGGTCCCTTCAAAGGGGGCATGGGGGGTGGGGTGGGGGGTGGGGGGCATGATATCCCAGGAACAGGTCAGGGGATCTGGGGTCTCTACCTCCCGGCCCTTGCCCTGGGAACAGAGCTGAAGGCAGCAGGTGCCTCGCCTTCTTTGTTGTCCTCTGCACAGGGACATTCACAGACCTCACAACGTGCCCCCGGCCCCGCCTGACCCCAGCCTCCCCATCCCAGGGAGTCCCAGAGTCTGGTCAAGGGCAGCTCCTGTGTCTGCTTCCTTTCTGGTAAAGCAACAGGGCGGGAGCTCAGCCTTAAGATCGGGGTGGGGTGAGGGCAGAAACACACCACAGGTGCAGCCAGGACAAGGCCTAGTGGCGCCGAGGTCCCTGGGGTGGCAGGCACCGTGCAGGTGAGTCCCCGTCTCTGCAGTAAAGAAGGTGCTGGCTGGCAGGTTGAATAGAAACTTGTGCTTTAATATATCTCTGTGTGTGAGTGTGGGTGTGTGAGTGTGTGCGTGTGTCGAATGACTGTCTGCAGGGCCGCGCTGGACCTCTGTCCTTGTTCTGCTCATTCTCACAGCCAACGTAGGCCCCTCCCTGGTGGGCCAGCCCTGCCCCGGGCACCCCGGCTGGCGGGGGTCAGTCTTTGGTACGATGCAGACACTTTGGTGTGCCAGGGGCGGGGTGGGGGGCCACGCAGCTCTCATCATCTCTGCAACGCCAAGAGGAAGATGGCCATGGGCCCCCAGAGCTGCGGGCGGGGCTGGCGAGGCACTCCACTGCCCGGCATCTCCACCACTGCGACAGGAGAGAGGGAGACAGGCCAGGGCGCCAGTCAGCTCGGAGGACCAGGGAGTAGCAGGCAAGCAGGCAGGCTGTGGGAGGACCTGCTGCTTTCTCCCTCTCTCTGGGGACCCGAAGGCAGACATGGCCTTCAATGCACACAGACACACTCAGCAGACTTGAGGTGTGTGGGGTGAGGGTTAACTCAGCCTGCCGGCTCCAAATCCTGGCTCTGTGGCTCACTAAGACACGGAGCAATTTACTCAACCTCAGTGGGCCTCAGTTTTCTCATCTGTAAAATGAGTCTAATAGTCAGAGCTACCCCACAGCACTGTTTTGAGGATTAAGTGAGCTCATGCATATACAAGTTTTTGTATCTTGCCTGGTACATAGTAACTGCTCAGTAAACTTGAGCTGTGATTATTGCAAACATCTGGCCCCTGGGGGAGCACACGTTCACATCTGGACCCACGCACACGGAGCTGTACCCAGACACAGGCACAGGAGGCAGTCTGGTACGACAACAGCTAAGCACACTCCCAGGAGGGCAGGGTCTGGTCTCATCGCCCTACGTACGCCCCATAGCCTGAGCCCAGCATTCACCTCGTCACTGACGCACAGCCTGTCACCCAGCCACTCCAAACCCCCGTTCAGACCCAAACACTCTCCTCCCTGGACACAGGTGCCCACCCACACAGCCCCCCACACATTCACCCCCTCTTTCAGGGTTCACCTTTATTGGGATCCATCTGCTTCCGGGGACACTCTCCCTTCTTCAGCGTGACATCATCTATGGCGATATCTCCCAGGTAGCCCGAGCCTCGAACCCCCTCAAATATGATCTGGGGTAGGGTCAGAGAGCAGGCAGCAGGGGTTAGGGAGGGTCTGCCAGACAGACTGCCACCCCTTCCCCTCTGCCCCTGGAGCCCCCCAACACACACCCCTGCCAGCTTCCCACGCCGGCTCCCAGGAGCACTAAGCCGAAGATTCCTGGCTGAGCACCCGTTCAAAGGCTGAGAGAGTCTCGGGGGGACTCGGGGCTGGCAGACTCACCTGGAAGGGCCCGCTGGGGTTGATGGGCACATGGGCCTGCTGCCACACGTTGCCCTTATTGCCACTGAGGGACCAAGCGTGCGTGTCCAGGGCCCCTTTGTTCCGAGACCGTACCAGGAGGTTGAGGGAGCCTGTGTGGGTGTGAAGAGAGGGGACAGTGAGGTCCGGACAAGGGGACCCTTTCCCCTCCTCACTCACCAAGCTCTGCTCTCCCACCACGGCCCACAGCACTGTCCCTGTTAGACAGGACCTTGTCCCCATCACATACGGCTCAATGTCCCATTCTCCCGGGGCGGAGGGGAGGGGCGGCGGTTAACACAGGACAGACAGCAGCAGGGTTGACAAATTTTCTTTCATTTCTTCCCTTTCTTCCTGATCAGCTCATCTCCCCACCCCCAAAATACACACATACACCACCCTCCGCCCAGACAGGGCACTGATCCCAGGGTGATGGGGCCCGTGTCTGCGCACACGGCAGGATTCCAAAGCATGCAACGCATACCCGTGACACGTGCGAGGGTCTCTGGAGGTACCGCAACGGACTTCAACATTTTTAATACTTATATGTATGTTTTAAGAAGTGAATAAAGCTAGCGCTTCAAACCCATGATTTCTCTAATATTAATGCTTAGGACAAAGCTTAAAAAAAGGGGGAATTAGTTGATTTAAAGAAAGATTAGTTGATGTGCCACACAGCTGTGGTAAAAAGAGTGACAGTAACATTTTGGAGGCATTAGTCTGTGGGTGCTGAGCCCATTTGCCCACAGCCACGGGGCCTTGAGTTCTGGAGGTACTGAGGGACACTGGAAGAGAGGGGGGTCATGGCTCAACTAAGAGCACCCAGACAATGTCATGCCCCCTCCCTGCTCTTCCAGCCTATCTCGAGCCCCCAGCGACATGAAAGACCTGGCTCAGAGGGAAGAGGAATCTACTTAAATGGCGCCTGGTGGCTGGCATTTCCACAGTGCTGCCCACAGACAAAGCCACACCATCTGTGACACCAGATAGACAGACCCCTATGGGGGAGAGCCACCAAATGGTACCTGCCTGAGATGAAAGGAGTTGGCTTGGACCAAAAAGAGCCCGCGAAACACAAGGTCTGGGGACAGCTGGTGCCCAGAGCTGCCAGGTAGGGTGGGAGGGGAGGGGAGAGGAGGGACCAGGATAGCAAGAAACACCCTCTTCCCCAGCAGCAGATCCAGGCCTGGGTAGGGGACCCTCACCAGCAGATGGGGCCACGAGAGAGCAGCCACCAGCACCCAGTGGGTCAGAAGGTGCCACACTGACTTCAGCAGGGCTCTAGCCCCAGCACCTTCCGGGCTCCCCACCAGCCCTAAAGGGATCTCCTTTTCTTCCCCTTCCTGGAGATCTTCCCCTGTTCTTAGCCCCCTTGGGTCCAGCCTCATTCATACCTTTTTTCCTCCTGCACCATACTGCCCCAAGGACACTAATGGGGGCAGTCTACCTTTTCACTGTTCAAGCAAAAACTGAATTTGTGCCTCCTCCCCTGAGTACCCCACCGGCTCCAAGATCTCCTCTGCTCAGAGGCTTCCTGACAGCCTTTCACAGGGTCAGCCAGGGCCTAAGACCTTCAGCCTCCCTTGAGGGTGGGTCTGCTCCCTGCATTCTTCCCTATGTCCCTCAGCTCCTCAAAGCCCAATGGAACTGCACGCTGGAGCCTGGACATACTCAAGCTTCCCAGCCTCTGGGTTTTTGCTGTTCCCACTGCTTGAGATGCCCTTCCCTACCTACCACGTTCCCCTGGCCAAATCCTTCCTGTGCTTCAAGGTCTCTCTGAAATGTCACCTCCTCCAAGAAGTCTTCCTAGGCTTGAGCTGGGAGTTGTCTATGCTTCCTGGGAATTCGGAGTCCTTAAAATGCAGCTCTCCAGGCCCAGCCCACTTTCTGCGCAGTGTGGCAGTTATTGGGATTCCCATTTACTCTTTCCTATGACTCCTGGCAGGAAAGTCTGCATCAAAATGCTATTGGTTTTCAATAATTAAACGCTGAATGGAGAATTTTTCACAACTGTCATCAGGAGTGAGAGGACTTTCATAGGATCTCAGGATTAGAAGTTACTTCGGGATTTATCAAGTTCAGACCCCCTATCATTCATTCATTCATTCATTCATTCATTCATTCATTCATTCATTCATTCATTCATTCATTTAACTAACTGAGCACCACTATGTACCAGGCACTGCTTCAGGCACCAGAGATACATCAGTGAATATGACAAGGACCCCTGCCCTCCTGGAGCTTGTGCTCTGTTGGTGGTCAGCATTAGAAAGAAAATAATTCAGGGAAGAGAACAAAGATTTATTTCAGATGGGGCTGTCAGGGACCTCTCTGAGGAGGCCTGAATGCAGGGAGGGGAGGAATGTTCCAGGCCAGGGGACATCAATGAGCAAAGGCTTCTAAGACAGGAACCTGCCTCGAGCACTTAAAGAAAAGCAAGGACACCAGTGCGATTGAGCCAAGTGGTCGCCAGAGAAGAGCAGCAGGAAATGAGGTCAGAAGCAGGCAGGGTCTGATCAGGTAGGGGAGGCCTGGAGAGGATGGTGATGGAAGGGGACAGAGCCGGGAGTAGCATGACATGGACAGGGGTCCCCTCCACAGCATCCCTGCCGGACAGTCCTCCTGTCCAGGGACAGGACAGCCCACTTCTTCTCTGGGCACATCTGATACTCACAGGGTCTTTTCAGCTAGAATCAAATCTGCCCCAGGAAGCTTTCACTGATGGTTTGTTCCACCCCCTGGGGAACACTGACAAGCTCTGGAGCCGACTGCTCCCAGACACCCCGGCATCCCAGCTCACAAGGCCTGATTTCCCGGGGCCCTACTGGACCCAACATGCTCCTCTTGGCAGCTGGTCCCCAGTGCCCCTCCTGAGTTGGGGATAAAGTGACCAACTCTCTCAGCTGGCCTGCAATGCGGGACTTCCAGTATAAAACGGGGGAAGGCTGGGGCAAAGCAGAATCGGTTTGCATTGGTCGCTGGAGCTGGGAAGCCACATGGAAACAAGAGGTGGGGCAGGGCAGGCAGTCCACCCACCTACCCCAGAAGAAGGTTCTCACGCAGCCCAGACCCAGCCGTGGGCAAACTGGTTTGTGTGGATGGCCTGGGGCCCTCGGGGTATAAGAACCTTCCATCCCGCCCCGGTCCAGTTCAGTGGTTCAGCTTGACGCATCGTGTGACCTGCGGAGACTTCTCCATAATGAGCCTTTAGGTCCACACTTGCTTCAAGTCACTTCCTCTACTGAGCAGCCTTGGAGAACAATTAAGTGTTCTGTGGCCTGATGAGGCGGGGTCACCGAGATGCACGGTTCAGAGGGAGAACAAGGCTCGGAACAGTGTGAAACTGGCTGGGGGACAGTACATGTGTACTGCTTCTGTATGCATAAAGTATTTCTGGAAATTTCCCCAAAATCTAGTACAATGATTGCCTCTGGGGCGGGGCTAGAGGTGGCAGGAAGATGGGATGGGGAGACTCTCATCATGTGCCCTTTTGTGCCTTCTGACCCATGCAGAATACATTACCTTCCCCAGAAGTAAGGAAACAAGCAAACAAAAGTTTTTTAAATTGTTAATTCCTCAGCAGAGTTTTCTGTAACCAGGCCCCAGAGTCGGTCCCTATCACCAGCTGTCTTGGCCCCTGTCCTTCTGCTGCAGACACGTGTCACAGTGACCGCTGACTCTTATCTGGTACAATTAGTTGTTCATTGTCTGTCTCTCTAACTTGACTGTGGAGGCCAAGAGAATGGGGAGCTTGTCCATCGGGTTACGGCAGCACCTGATACAGGGCTCTGGAGGCAAAGGCTGCACTGGGGAGTTCGCTGGTTCATGTGATGCTCCTGCCCATGCCATCCCTTCCCAAGGGTACTCCTTAGGTTCACACCCACACTTAGGAAGCAGGACTTCCTCTCACTGCCCTCAAAGCACACCCTTCTTGCCCTGGCCGGTTTGGCTCAGCGGTTAGAGCGTCGGCCTGCGGTCCAGAGAGACCCGGGTTTGGTTCCCGCTAAGGGCACGTACCTCGGTTGCAGTTTGTCCCCGGCCCCAGTTGGGGTCGTGTGGGTGGCAACTACTCGATGTGTCTCTCTCACATCGATGTCTCTCTCTCTCTCTTCCCCCCTCTCTCCCTCCCACTCTATCTGAAGATGAATGCAAAAATGTCCTCGGGTGAGGATAAAAAAAACAAAAACAAAGCACACCCTTCTAGCCCTGTGTCTGGGGTTGGAGGAAGTCAGACACGTTTGGGTTGCTGTGTGGTCTTGAGCCTCGCTGAACGCCTCCCTCACCCGGATGCTGTGAGGGATAATGAGACCACAGGTGCAGAGCGCCCAAGATGCCACCTGGCACCTGGCAGACACTCAGTGCATGTGGCCTCTTAGCTATTTTCTCCATCCCCTCCAAGACCCTCATCTCATCGTGCTGGAGCCATTTCCCCCCAGACTCAGGAAGCCTCGATCATCTCAAAACCTCACACAAGCTGGCTCTGGACCTCTCCCTTTGCACAGATTCTGCCCACGCTCCCTCCAGGGATCTCTGATTCAGCCAAGTTGGGAAATCCAGGCCACACGTGGGCAGTTCCCTAGCCTCCTGTGGACCCCTCGCCGCCCTCCAGCCCCAACACACACTAGGCAGACCACCTGGTCCCCTGACTCACCGATGTGCTTCCCGTACATGTGGTAGAAGAAGGAGACGCAGTAGAACTTGGCGCTGGCGTTGTACAGGGGACTCACCAACCGTGCACGGTCCCCCAGCTCCCGGGGCCTTGAGGTCTCAATGAACATGTAGTAGCCTGCAGGGGAGGGGGAGATACAACAGCCTCCTCTTCCCCCACCCAGACCTCTTTCCACCTGACTCCTTCCCTGCCATAGTCTGGGCTGTCTGAACACCAGGGGCCTTTCCTCACCCTTCCCCCCCCCTCCCCGCCTCACAGCACAGGGGTCTAGGCCAGTCTTTATGAGTGCCTAGCTCGACTGAAGTTTCTCTTCTTCCTGGTGCTCTGTTGGAACAGAGCTTGTCTCCCCTCAGAATGGGGCTCCCTGAGGACAGGGCTATGTCTGTCCATTAGACTGAGGCTCCCTGAGGCTAGACTCTAACACAATCCTCTATTCCTAGCAATAGGCCATGTCCTCACCCTCAGGGGTGCCACTGATGTCAGTGGGGGGACCCGTATTGGGAGAACGCTTGGGGTTCTGGGTTAGGGCATTCTGCCGTGTCCAGTCAAAGTTGTCTGTCAGGTCCTGGGTGTAGCCACAGATCTTCTCATCCTCAAAGTGGCAGGTGTTGTCTGCACGGGGTGGGGAGTGGGGGTGAGACACAGAGGGTCAGCCTCCCGAGGTCCTCTGGTCCCGCCTTGCCCTCCCTGGCCACCCCTGAGGCAGCTCCCACGCGGTGGACCCAGGACTACAAGGCTTGAGAAACCAGGCCACGGGGCCTTGCTAATCTGTTCCCACAACAGGACTTCTTAGCCTTTTTGTGCCACCACAGAGCCTTCTGGCAACTACCGAGGCCTAAGGACCCATCTCAGAGTAATGATTTCAGATGCACAGAAGGAAATACAAAGGATTGCACAGATAATCAGTTATACTAAGAGTTGTCAAATGTATTTAAACAAATTTGTATTACAATTAGTGGATTTCTTTATTATCTAATTGAATCAGAAGATCTAGGGTTAGGTCCAATAACTGCCATGGTTCTGAAATACCAAGGAATGGAAATGATGTTGAGAGAGCTGCAACAACTCTAAGGTGATGTGAAATCAAATTTCTGATGACAAAGTCACAAGTACGGATTACACTACTGTGGTAGGCTGTCGGCGTTCATCATCGAAGGAGATGTTACCCTTCACTAGAAGTTGGGGAAAAGAAAGAAGTGTATGCCCTTCCAGGTTCCAGATTCACAGACCCCTTAAATTCTGTACACAGATCCTTTGGGGGTCCATGGATCTCAGATTAAGGACACCTGCCCCAGAGAACAGGGATATGGACTGGCCTGGCCTTTCTTTGGGGGACAGTGAGTGGTGCTGAGTAAGGATGAAAGGCCCTGAGTTTGAGATGTCCCCCAACTCCACCCCTGTCCCCCACCTTTAAGGCCCAGAATAAATCCTGGATGCAAACATCTCCAAGCCCAGCCCTGCTCCCTTCTGCTTCTCCTTCCAGCCGCTGGCCTCCATCCCATTTTCTCTCTGAGTATCTCTTCAGGTCCCTTCCTCCCACCAGGGGTGCTTTTGTGTCCCTAAGGAGAAGGAAAAGTGGGTGGGAGTGTCTCACCTGACAGATTAGGAGAGTTGATAGCTGAGAAAGCAAGCAAGATAACCAAGTCAGAATCGAGTGGGGCTGTGCAGAGGGTGCCCAAGCTTAGGACCAGGGGTAGGGTCCCCAGAGCCAGAACTGGGAGCCAGAGGGGCCTGGCCTGCAGTGACAGAGCAGGACACTGCACAGTGGGGAGCCCCAAGCTCAGGAACCATGTGGGGAGGGTGGAGGGGTCCCCTGGACATAGATGGGCCCACCCTTCCCACCACCACCTACGCTCTGTGTAGTGGATGATGCGAGAGGCCATGTCACCAGCCCCAAAGGTGGTATAGGGCGTGAGGCGGACCTCGTAGCTGTGGGGCACGCGGAGGTCCGTCAGGAGGTACTCCAGCAGCTGCCCCTTCTCCACATGCCGCACTGGGATGGCCTTCACCATGGCATTGTGCTGATTCAACTGCAGACAGAGGGAGTGCCCAGAGGCTAGGCAGGCCATGGCCTACACCAGAGCACCAGCCCAGGCCCTGCTGTGACTTTGGGGGACAGCATCGAGGAGCAGAAAGAGCTAAGGACTAGGAAGCCAGGCCGTCAGTTCCCTCCTCTGTGGGACAGAGCACTCACCCCTTCCATGCCCACCTCTCAGGGCTGTCTTAATAATACATGATAGCAACACATATCGAACACTTACTGCGTGCTAGGCACTAAATGCTTTGCAATGATTAACTCATTTAATCCTCAAAATAATGATCCTATGAGGTAGAATACTGCAATTTTACTTCCATTATACAGAAGAGGAAACTGAGACCACACAGATGTAGCTTGCCCACGTTCATACAGAGCTGGATCCTAGCTTGGGCAGTCTGCCCAGAGTCACACTCTGACCCTCCACCAAACTGCCCTGTGGGCTAGGCAGAACCACATGGAATTAGGACACGAAACCAGCACACGGCTCTGGCCTTGCATTCTAGACACCCTGTGGGCGAGACAGGCTCATGCCTTAAGTTTCTGCCTTAAGCTTCTGACTAAGAGTAAATTCTTTGTTTCACGAGCAGAGCTGGCTCTGCCCCCTCCCCCTCCACTGACCCCTGCCCAACTCTCAGGGCTGTGCCCAGAGCATGGGTCCAGAGGCGGCAGGTCCCTAGCACCTCCCAGCTCCTGCTGCTGGTCCAGAGCACTTTCTCTCTGGCACTGAAGAGTTGTCCATAAGAAGGGTCAGTGTGTCCCAGCCCCATCTCCAACCCCTTTCCCTGGCTCCATGAGCACCTCAGGGTCAGCTGATACCGGGGCCCCTTTCCCCCTCGGCCCACCTGGCGGACACTGAGTCTGTAGTTGAGCACGGGGTCAACAGCACCAGGTTCCCTCTGCGTCCACTGCAGCACGTAGGAGTAGTTCTTGGACAGCTTGTGGCTGCGGGTGGGGTTGGGGGTGTCGAAGTAAAACTCCGGGCTGTAGGCTTTGGCTAAGAGGGTGGGGAGGGGGGCATGGGGCCATGAAGGGTGGGGGATGGGGAGAGAGAAGGATGGGAGAGGGAGACAGAGGACAGAGTGGAACAGAGAGATGAGATGGGGGAGACAGAAGGGAATATTGTGAGGAGAGGAGATGGGGGAGGGTTTTGGGGAGAGTGAGGGTGGGGCAGCAGGGAAGGTGGGAGATGGAGAAAGGGAGATTGAGAATTCCAAGAGGTGGTGGTGGTGAGAATGGAGTGGAAAGGCCCAAGGTAAAGACAGAGCAGCGATATTGGAGAAAACACAGGAAAGAGGATTGGAGGGAAGACAGGAAGAGAAGGGCCAAGGAATTGAGGTAGAAGGAAAAGAAAACATAGGAGAGATAGAGGCAAAACGGTGGGGAAACAGGGAAAGTGTGGGAGAACAGGGGAGGGGGGAGGAGGTGGGAAATGTCACAGGGGCCTCTGGCTGGCAGGGCTGGGGAGGTGGCCAGTGACCTGTGGTGCTAGCCCCTTGTCCTTGAGAGAGGGGATCCAAACAAGAGCTAAAGGGGCACCCAGTCAGCCTGGGGCTGTTGGAAGAGCTGGGAGTGTGGCGGAATGGGGGACAGGCATGCCTGGGGTTCTTCTAGGGGCACTGCCAACAGCTCTGACAGGGAACCGGCTCTCCTCAGTGGAGGAAGAGAGACAGGTGGGGCAACCCTGTCAGCCCCTCTCAGTTCTCCACGCCCCTCCACGACCTCCACCGCTTTCTGACCCACTCACTCCAGTCTGCAGACCCATCAGCCCACCCAGGAATGACGATGAGGAGATGGAGCTAAGAGGGATTTCTGGGCACCTTGGGGCCTGAAACTCTAGAGTGATAGCTCGGGAAGTGTGTGCAGGCTAGCCCAGCACCACCCACGTGGTTCTAGAGACTCTGTGGAGGGCCGACTTCTCTCCCTTAAGTTACAGCTCAGGCCCCTCACATTGGACCTGCGGTCAGGAAGAGCAGGTTTCCCATCCCTAGTCTCCCAGAACAAGCACGAAGGAATTGGGGCTTGAAACGTCACTCGAGAGAGGTGCGGCGCCCAGGCCTTGAGTGGGTGGATCTAAACCGGGTGTGGGCGGAGCTGGAGGGACCGTCTACGGAAACAGCTGTAAGCGGAAAGCCGAGATTGGACAGGGTTGGAAGGGGTGGAGTCTATTCCTTATGTGGGCGGAGCCTAGGCTCTGAGGGTTTGGGCCTTTCAGAGGAAAGAGGCCAGACCTGGGGCCCGCGGGGTAGAGGGGCGCGGCATGGGCGTGGTCAAGGGAGGGCCTGAAAGGAGCAGGGCTGTCAGAGGCCAAAGCAGGCGGGGCTTACAACAGGTGTGGGCGGGCCTTGAAAGGGGGAGGCCTAGACCTGGAGTGGGCCTGAGTGGAGCGGGCAGGGCTGTAAGAGGAGCTCACGGTGGGATTGGGGTGAGATGGGCCGGATCTAGGCCTGGCATGGGCGGATCTTGGGGGCCTAAGCTTGGTGCAGGCGGGCAGGAACGCGGCGGCGCCCGGCGGGCGTGGGCAGGGTTGGAGTTGTGGCGGAGCCTGGGCCCAAGTGGGCCTGGATGATGGGGCGGGACCTACGGGACGCTCACCGGAGACCTGGAAAAGGCAGACAGCGGAGCCCACGTCGTTGGAGACGCTGCACTCGTAGCTGCCGCTGCTGTCGCGAGTGACAGCGTCGAGGCGAAGCTCGGAGTGGTCGGAGGCCTCGGCGGCGACGGGGACGGCGGGCGGCGGAGGCAGCAGCTGCCCTTTGAAGCGCCACACAGCCGAGGCAATGCGCTGGGGGCTGCCTCGGAGGAGCGAGCAGCGCAGGAGCACGGGTCGGCCCAGAGCCTGGCGCACGTCCTGGGAGCTGGGCTCCACCTCGGGTGGGACTGGGGGCGGAGGCGGGGGCGGCGGTCAGCGTGGCCGAGGTGGGTCTGAGGAGCAGCCCCATGGGGGAGGCGATGCACTCGCCCCTACTCCCATGCCCCGAGCCTGGAAAGGTCTCAAGGCGGATACACATTCCCAACACACAAGTGCGATAACCACGCTCACATCTCCCCGACCTGCAAATGCCTACTCCCTCCTGGCTGTTCCTTCCAGCCTTGCGTCCCAGACTGGGGATCTATTCATGCCTCAAATGGCCCCTTCGCGCCCAGTGTAATGAAAAGCAGCATAACGTCGGGATTTAGAGCCTGATCCCTGGAGATGGATTACTTAGGTTCAAACCCCAGCCCCGCCTCTTAGCTGTGAGAACGCACTCAAGTTACTTAACCTCTCAGTAACTTGGTTTCCCATGTGTCAAGGTTTCGAGGATTTAGGAGTATCAGCAGTAGGTGGAGTGTGGTTGGACTGGGGTGGGTGAAGAGGTAAAGAGCGGGCAGGCCTGGAGAAAACAGGGAGGGACAGCTCGGTAGGGCGTCCGGGTGGGACAGGGGGACTCACACTGCACGTTCAGCTGCACCTGGGCCTCGCGGGGGCGCACGTTGAA
Organism: Tadarida brasiliensis; assembly: GCA_030848825.1. Taxonomy (NCBI): domain Eukaryota; kingdom Metazoa; phylum Chordata; class Mammalia; order Chiroptera; family Molossidae; genus Tadarida; species Tadarida brasiliensis. The sequence continues at coordinate 11,257,090 of CM061262.1, forward strand.
GCCATTATAGCGAGCCGTCTGGCAGCGGTAGGTCCCACTCATGTCGCGGCTCACGCGCTCCAGCCGCAGCTTCCCGTCCGGGGTCTCCTCCAAAGGCAGCCCCGAGGGCAACAGAGCAGCCTCCTTGTCCACGCGGGACCAGAGCACAGGCGGCCGCGGCTTGCCCCGCACTTCGCACTGCAGCTCTGCGGGCGAGCCCTCGCGCACGGTCACCACGGCCTTGCCCTTGGGCACGCTGATGGTGGGTGGCACTGGGGGAGGGGTAGGAGCAGGTTAGAGGTCCCCCCTGGCCTCAGCTCTGGGGCTTCTGCTTCCCTCTCCCTAGGTGCGACTCTCCCTTCCCCATCCCGGACTTCCCACAGATCTCTCAGTATCTCCAAGCAGAACTCACCTCCCCCATCCTCTCCACCTCCTGGGTCTCTACCTCAGGCTCTCCCAACTCAGAAAAGGAGCTAATTCGTCCTGGCCTATTCCTTCTTTTCCCTTACCTCAACATTACTATGTTTGGGGGATTCCACCTTTTAAACAATTCTAGTAAAATCTCCTCCCTCAATTTCCTCTCTCCTGCCACTCGTCCTGCCCTAGTTAAAGCCACCATCTCTTTCTGGAGTGTTATCACAGAAGGCTAGTCTGTATCCCCAATATCCTTACCCTTTTATCCAAAGTAATAAGATAAAATAAAGGACATGTGGCCAGAATAAAGGCTGTATCTCCCAGCCTGCCCTATGGCCAGTGGGATTTGACAGAAAACAAGTGTCTTTAAAGGGAGAAGTCACGCTGCTCTTTTCCTCCTTCGGGCAGGCTGGAATGCAGGTTGATGACTGCAGCTGGAACTGCCACTGTGGAGGAGGTGGCACGTGCTAAGGATAATGGAACAGCAAGACACGATGGAGTGTGGGGCCCTGAGGACTTGGAGGAACCGAGGCGCTATTCCAGCCTGGACTGCTCACTTTTGCACGAAGAGGAAATACACAGCTAACTTATTCAAGACACTTTTATTTAGGGTTTTTGTGTTATTCACAGCCAAAACTAATCCAACACAATGTCCAAATGGAGGGTCTTTTAAAGAATTCCATGGGTCCTGCCCTGGCCAGTTTGGCTCAGTGGTTAGAGGGTCACAGGTTCAATTCCCAGTCAAGGGCACATACCTCAGTTGTAGGTTCGATCCTTGGCCCCTGTGCAGGAGGCAGCCAATCGATGTGTCTCTCTCACATAGATGTTTCTCTCTCTCTCTCCCTCCCTTCCTCCCTCCCACTCTATCTAAAAATCAATGGAAAATATCCTTGGGTGAGGATTAAAAAATATATCTTTAGCCCTGGCCAGTTTGGCTCAGCGGTTAGAGCATCGGCCTGCGGTCCAGAGAGACCCGGGTTCGGTTCCCGCTAAGGGCATGTACTTCGGTTGCAGTTTGTCCCCGGCCCTGGTTAGTCGTGCGGGTGGCAGCCACTCGATGTGTCCCTTTCACATCGATGTTTCTCTCTCTGTCTCTCTTCCTCTCTCTCCCTCCCACTCTATCTGAACAAAAAATGATAAAGTATCCTCGGATGAGGATAAAAAAAAAAAAAATCTTTAAAAAAAAAAGAGTTTCATAGGTCCCATCCCACATCACATCAAACAAATTAAATTGCCCTACATTAAATATAAATTGCAAATAATTCTACAACGCATGCTCAGGTCCAGTTATTTAGTTAGCATAATATATATTCTATAAACATTTATACACTTATTGGTTTTAATTCTGCAGTTTTCTCTTTGTATTTTGGTGCCAATTAATTTATTTTTCCAGGTCTAAACCATTTCCACAGGCCCTTAAAAAGCTTCCATGCCTTAAGCATTAGGCTTATGAACCAAATGGAGAAAGTGGCTATGTCCCATTGATTTCCCCGTTCCTAAAACATCACAGCTCCCAACCCTCCTTTACCCCCTCAGGCAAATGTCTCCCCCATTTGAAGCCCTCAGTTTAAAGCTCAAACTCCTTGGCTCTGCAAAGGAGGCCCCTGTGCTCTGGCCTCTGCACCCCAGCCTCATCTTCCCTCTCCCATCCTGTGTTGCAGCTGTGGGATCCACGTGTGACCCACGTGTAAGGAATATACTCCCTGCACAAGCCAAGCCTAGTATACTTAGGGGTTCCTTGTCCCTTCTGTCTGGCTTGTCCCCTCACCTGGCAAATGCTCACATGGAGAACGGCTCCTCTGTGAAGCCTTCCCTGGCATGCCCTGGCAGCCTGGGACTCCATCTCTCATGTCCTCAGGATGCTCTGCAGATCCTGCCTTTAGCTCCTAAGGTTTGCCCTTCCAATTCCTGCTTTATCCCAACAGGTGTATCTCCCAGGCTAGGCAGTGGGCTCTGAAGACGGGGTTGTGGTGTTTGTATCTGGGTCCCCAGCTCCTCACCCAGGGCCTGGCACACAGCAATTGACGAAATAGATTTGTGGAATCTGTGAAGGTTTGGCCATTCATAAAGCCCAGTTCAGGACAGTCTCCTTCCGGAAGCCTTTCCTGACCCCTCTAGCTTCACCTGGCCTCTCCCTGTGCAGATGTCAGGATGGAAGGGGCCACCAAGGCCATCCGGTTCAATGTCTCACAGAGGAAAAACGGAGACCCAGAGAGTCAAAGAGGCTTAGCCCAAGTCAGCCAGCTCCTCAGTACAATGTGCTGGCGACTGCAGATGAGATTCTAGAGACCCTCTCCAAAGTCATCCCCTCCAAACTCCTGTCATCTTCAAAGTGTAAACCCTTCAGGGATAGCTGAGATCAGGCTCTGAAGGCAGACTGCCTGAGTTCAAATCCCAGCTCCACCACTTACTGTTGTGTTACCTTAGGTAAGTTTTTTAAACTCTCTGAGCCTGTTTCTTCATCTCTAAAAACTGAAGATAAATGATCCCATAAGGTAAATCATGAATTTGAATGAGATAAATACAAAATCATCAGAATATATAGTAAATACTCAATAAATGTTAGCCATTATTATTTCATTATTATTTATTATCATTGGAACAGAGACTCAATTCCTCTGCGTAATGTGGCCCCTGCTGACCTCTCCACCCTCATCTCACTCTATTCTCCCAGCCACACTCTTCAGTTCTGTAAATGGCCCACACATGTCCCTGCCTCAGTGCCTTTTCACATGCTGACTCCTTGGCCTCCCTTCCTCTTCCATCCTCCCTTGCTCTCCTTTGTCTAGTAAAATCCTGCCCCTCCTCAGATCTCAGATCGAAGTCTATCTTAGGAAATTCTTTCCTGATTCTCATGTATCGCAGTTTGCAGTGACATATGTATGAGACTATCTGAAAAATATTTGCCTTCCTACTTAGTTCAATGAAGGCACAGTCTATTTTGCCCACCACTCTACTCCAGCACCTAGCACAGTGCCTGGCATGTAACAGGTGCTTAATAAATGTGCATGGCATGAACTAATAGAATTTCTCCACTGGGGCCTCCCTTTCCCAAGCTGCTACCCACCTCCCCTCCTTGGGCCTCTCCAGCCCCCTCACACCTCCCTGCTGCCCCTCCAGCTGCCCACCTGTCTCAGAGGAGATGTTGACCTCGACGCTCAGGTCAGGTACAGGTGCTCCTGGGAAGGAAGCCACACACAGGTAGGTGCCGTAGTCGCTGAAGTGGAGGTCAATGAGCTCTAGGCTGCTTGTGACAGCAGGCAACTCAGGGTCATTTCGGGTCACCAGCAGCCTCTTGGACATGCGTGCCGGCTTGCCATTCTTGAACCACTGGTAGGTCACCTTCTCCTGGGGCACTGCATCCACATGGCATGACAGCTTCAGGTCCTGGCCCAGCTGTATATTCTCACTTTCTTTGATCACGTCTGGGGTGATCTGGAACGTGGCATTCTTCATGGCTGCAGGTAGATGGGGAGGGAAGGGTGGCTGGTGCTGGCCCAAAGCCAGGGTCTATGTCCCACCCCTACCCACACCCAGCTCCTCCCCTCAAAGTGGCCCTCCTGCAGGTTGGGAGCTACACCACCACCACCACCGCCACCACAAGAAACCATCATTTTGCTTGGAAATTGTTCTGCTTGTTGAGATGTGTTTTTAAGAGTTCAAAAAAGCTCATTGTAGAAAAGTGGGTTTAGTAATGATGAGCGTCACCGCTGACTGAACACACAATGTGAGACGCACTGTTCCGAGCACCTTACACACGTTCACTCATTTAACTCACCCCACAATCTGTGAGGGAGACATTCAGTGTCCCCATTTTACAAGGAGGGAACTGAGGCTCAGACAGTTTAATTCTGAGCCTATGCTCTTAACCGCTACACTACTTTATTTGTATTTGTATTCTTGTTTTAAACCTTGAATGAACAAAATACAAACTTTGGAAGGATGCACTAGAATGTAACACTGGTTCTATCTAGACAGTGAGACTGAGGGGAATTGAGGAAATTTTAATTTGCACATTTTACCCTTTTGTGCTATTTAACTCTTGGCAGCAAGTTTGTGTAATTTTTATAATAAAAGCCTAATACAATAATTTTACATGCAATTACATTAAAACACAGAGTTTAGAAAGAAAAGGGTCTAGCCTCTTTCAAAAATCTAAATATTGTTTGACAGAATCCAAGAGTTAGAACTCTTAATACTGGATGCTGACTGGACAGGGCACTGGTACGACAGCTGTAAACCAGAACTGGGCTGGGCAAAGCAGGCTGTATGTCACCATAGGAAGTGACCACAAGTATCTAGTGTAAACTGAGATCTCATCAACCCGGGTTTTAAAGGCTGAATAAAAACAGGTGGAGAGAAATAATCTTCTGATGGGAAAAGTACTATTAAGGGAAAAAATAGTCGTCAGCTAGCCACAATCTTGCTACTCTCTTGCTCTGATTAGGTAGAAAGTCATAGAGAACTAGCTTCTTCTTGTAAGGAGAGTCAGAGGGAGACTGGTCAGTGAAAGATCAACAACAAAAAGTGTTCATTTCTTCAGAAGACTCTGAGTCAAATTTGGCAGAAGCTATACTTTACTTTCAAGTGCTAAAGAGCTGGTAACATCCTATATCTTTAAATATGTATATCATAAACAACCTAAAGCTACACAAACAAAATAATTTAAAGTCTTCTCCTTAAAGCAGAAAATCAAGACCATATCAAGAAGCTAATGCTAACTACTGAGGCTGAGGTTTAGTAAGGAAAGTGTTTGTACTTCTTTAGATCATACTCCAAGTTTTTTGTATCAATTTACATTTAATAATTATCTTCAGACTCACTAAAATGCTTTGCTAATAAAGATTTACACATGAGCCATGACTGGTTTGGCTGAGCGGTTGGAGCATCAACCCATGGACCAAAGGGTCTCGGGTTTGATTACCAGTCAAGGGCATGTACCTGGGTTGTGGATTTGATCTCCAGCCCCAGTCAACGTCGTACGGGAGGCAACCAATTGATGTGTCTCTCTCACATCGATGTTTCTCTCTCTCCCTCCCTCCTTTCTACTCCCTCTGCGAAAATCAATGGAAAAATATCCTCAGGTGAGGAGTAACAACAATAACAACAACAAAAAAGAATCCACATGAGATATGTGGAAATGTGTGTTATTTTCACTTTAACTCTGTGTACAAAAAGAAAGCTAAGAAATTTCTCCTGAAGACTGGAAGTCTATATTTAGCTTTTTGCAACCTCAGTTTACCAATCTAAAAAATATAGGTACTCAATACCAGTCTTTCCTACCTCTTGGATTGTTGAAGTTATATCTGGAAATGTAGATCATAAATTGTAAATAAAACTTTACACAGATTTTAATCCTGCCATCTGCTGGCAGACACTTGAATTGCAGGGAAATAAAAGTGCCTAGAACATACCTCCTGAGCATGTATATCACCTACCAAGAGGAAGCAGATGGACCCTCTCCCATTTCATTGGTAGTTGCTGGAGGACAGGGACCCCGGCTACCTCCGAGTTCCCTCCCACCCCTTGGGAGCCACGTACATCGCACCAGCAGGTTGACGGTCTTCTTGGCGGGGTTGCCCACATTGTTGGTGGCTGTGCAGTTGTAGTAGCCGGAGTCCAGGGCCTGGACTGAAGGGATGCTGAGGGTGCCACCCTGGGCCAGAGCCCCCAGGGGCAGCGGGCCCGGCCCGTGGGACCACTGCAGTTGGGGGAGGGGATCACCGCCTGTCAGCAGACACTGCACCGTCACATTCTCCCCAGGGTTCACCACGAGAGTCTCATTCACAGACAGCTTCAGGGCTGGTGGTGCTAAGAGGACAAGGAGGTGGGTCTTAGGGGACTGGGAGGCAGGGCTGAATGTGGGGATGTGGGGAGCTGGGAAAACCATGGCGTTGGGGAAGGATGGTGGAGAAGAGAGGGGAGAAGGCAGGGAGCAGGCAGAGGGGAGGAGGGCATGCACTAGTGGTGACTGCTAGAGTCCCACGTGGGGTGGGGCACTATCTCCTGATTGGGGAGTCAGCTCAGGTGGGCGAGGGTCTGGGCGGGGAAGTGCCTGTACCCGTGGTGTTCGTGAGCCGGAAAGTGATGGCCTTGTCGGGGATGCCACACACGTTGCGTACAGACACCTGGCAGGTGTAGCTGGCGTAGTCCTGGGGCCGAAGGTTCTTCAGCTTCAGGACCTTGGTCTCCCCCTGGGCAGCAGTGGACCACTGGTGTGAGGGGTCTGCTTGGGTCTCCAGGGGTCCCTCACATATTTACCCAGTACAGAGGCTAAAGTAAATTCCTGTTCTAATTCCTATCTTTCCCAACCTCCACACCATTTATCCCCAGGGAGCCTGAGTCTGGGGGGATGCTGCACTCTCCAACCCTGGGTTTCTCTGGGTCTGGGGCTGCCCTGGTGCATACTGGCCAGAACCAGGCCTGCTTCTCCACTTTGGGAAATGGAGTGGTAAGGAGGGAACCCTGCCCTGTCTTGCAACCCATACAAACATGGAGCTGGCCCCACAGGCCATGGCCACCTGTGACACTCGGACAGCCACCGAGGAAAGCCACCTTTGAAAGCCCTCCCTGGTAGGATGGCTTCATCACCATTTGGGACTGGAGGGGACCTATGGGAAGTGAAGTCATCTCTCTGCCCCAACTCCTGCAGTGCCTGCCCATGGCTTCCCAATACTATGACAGCCAGCAGCGGGCAGAGATGACCTGCCTGACTCTAGGGGGTGCCTTTCCTAACTGGCAATGTTCCAGAAGGACGTGTTGCCCTGGGGACTCTCCCCTCCCCATCACTGGTCCCGAGCTTTCTGTATCAATTTTGTCTGCCCCATGGTGTCTGAAGCCCAGTCAGAATGCATGCTTCTGATATCGGAACATACTGTTTCAGCCAGGGCAGTCCCAAGAACTCCAGATGGTAAGGCCTCAGCTCCCTGCCCCCCTCCCTTGTTGGGCGCAGGAGGAAGAGTGTAGAGTGAGCCATGACGAGATCAGGCCAGCTACTGCCCGTCCTGACCTGGGTGTAGAGGGGCTCATAGATGTCGACTCCATTGTCCTGGCTGTGGGACAGGGTGTCCGAGCCCCGCTTCCAGATGAAGCGGGCAGGTGGGTTGGAGTTGACAGTACAACGCAGGAACACCGTCTTCTCCTGGTAGAAGTTGCCTCGAACATCACTCACTGTCTGGTGCACCGTCAGCACCGGCTCGTCCAGGTCTGCAAGGGCACAGCCCCAGTGGAGTCAAGACTGGGTGATCCCAAGGAGGTGAGGGCTTGGGCTCCTGGTAGCCAGCAGCCTCCCTCAAGGATGCTTCCAGAAAGCCAGATGTTCTCCCAGCCCTGCAAGCTTGACCAACCTTTAGAATTAGGGAGCTGGACTTGATGACTCCCCAGCTGTCCCTCCCCAGAACCCTGCATGGGGGTTGTCTGTCTTCACCCTCCCATCGTGGGAAGGAGGAAGCAGCTGCAGACTGGAAATCAGGAAACCCTGGTTCAAATCCCAGGCCAGCTATTAATTTGTAGTGTGACCCGCCTAAGTCCCTTCTCTGCCTGTTTCCTCACTGGTAAATCGGACTAGATTGGCAGTTCTTGCCCCTGTTTGCACAATAGAATCACATGGAGATTTTCTTTTTAATATTGATGTCTGGAAGAGCTCATTAATGGTGTCAGAAATTAGAAGAGTGATTGCCTCTAAGAAGATTACTGACTGGGAGGGGGCATGAGGGAACTTTCTAGGGTCCTGGAAATTCTCTTGAACTGGATGGTGTTAATACATACATATGTAAGACTTCATTAAACTGTACAGTTAAGATTAGTGCACTCTATTGGATATAAATTAACCCTCAATTTAAAAATAGTCCCAATGTCGGGGCCCCACCCCCAATCAATTACCTCAGAATCTCTGAAAGTAGGACCCAGACATGATTTTTTTAAATCCTCACCGGAGGACATTTTTCCATTTTTTGTTCAGATAGAGTGGGAGGGAGAGAGAGAGAAACATCGACGTGAAAGGGACACATCGAGTGGCTGCCTCCTGCACCACCAACCAGGGCTGGGGACAAATTGCAACTGAGGTACGTTTCCTTAGCGGGAACCAAACCCGGGTCTCTCTGGACCGCAGGCCGACGCTCTAACCGCTGAGCCAAACTGGCCAGGGCCAGACATGAGTATTTTTTTAAAGGATCCCCTAGAGATTCTAATGTGCAACCAGGATTGTGAACCAAAGGCACCAACATTCCACATTCAAACATCCTACAAAGGATGTTCCAACATCCCAACATTCTGTCCTTCCACAGCCCACTTAGATAGAAATCATGACCAAGATCGTGGGCAGAGGTGAGCATTGCTGAAGTCCAGACCATGCCTGCCAGCCCTTTCCAGCACCAATAACTCGAGAAATGACCCCTGGGTGGCTGATAGGGGACAGAAGAGAGGGCCTGGGGTTCCATCGCTCACCACTCCGTTGGGCACCATGGGGGAGCGCGAGGTGTAGGTTCATGGTAAACATGGTAGACATTAAGATGGTATCAGGCCCTTGGGCCTGGCCCCACAGGAGCTGGGTGCCTGGGTCAGCCAGGATAGGCAGAGGTGGGTGGCAAGCAGGGAGATAACCTCTTGGGGTTAAGGGAGTATCCATGGAGGTCAGGTAGGCACTGGGGGCTTCCCACTCAAGCAGCAGCAAGAACTGAGGGGTGCTCGCTCCTGCACTGGGTGGGGGAAGGAAGTTTCAGAGCTGTCCCAGGACAAAAGCAGAGGCATGAGGTACTGTGGGAAGGGCCCTGGACCATAATGAAGACACCTATGCCTGTGAGCAAGTCTTGAGCCCTTGGTACCTTAGTTTCTTCATCTGTGGGGTGGGTATAATCCAACCTGTTCTGCCCTCCCTGCTCACTTTGCAGGGATGTTTCGAGGTTCATATGGGACTACAGATGGGAATATGCGAGTGGCGTAGGGCAGTACATATCAGAGATGCAGCAGCGATCTCCCTCTCTGGCATGGAAGAGGGAAAGTCTCTACTGTCCTCCTCCACGGAGGTGTCGGTTCTCCACGGCACTCCACTCCCACTCCTCCTTCCCAGCCTGAGCCCCAGGGGGCCTCCCTGGGCCAGGACGGACAAGGGATGGGGCGTGCGGGATGTGTTAGAGGGCGAGGCCAGGATGGACAGGGAGGGCGCGACTCACACTGCACGTCCACGCGGATGGACTTGATGGCGGGCACGCCCACGCCGTTCTCCGCCTTGCAATAGTAGCGGCCGCCCTGCGTGCGCGCGATGCGCTCGATGCGCAGGGTCTCGTTGAACACCGACGTCTCCTGGAACTTGTCGGACGCGCTGCCCGCCGTCTTGGTCCACCGCACCTGGGCAGGCGGGGCGGCGCAGATTCAGACCTCGCAGTGAGGGTGGGGGTATCCTCCAGGCTGAACCCTGCAATGCGCCTCCCCTCCAGCCCCCATGATTTTTCACAAGCTCACGTGCGCATACATGGGCCTAGGAAACTAATCCAAACAGACTTGTGGGAATGCGCAGGCGGGGTAGGATGCCTCGGCCGAGAGCCTGGGGAATCGGGGGTCAGATGGATGAGGCTTTAAAGAAAGCAGTATGAGCAGTGGTTAGGAGCATGGATTTGTGGGCAAGTTGCCCAACCTTTCCTGCCTTCCTTTCCTCATCCATAAAATGGAGAATATAATCCCCCTCCTAGGGTCACAGGAGGGTTAAATTAATGTATACTTAGTGCCTGGAAAACTAAGGTTACTCATCTCTCGGCTTCAGATTTCTCATCTGTGCAAGAGGTCTATGTGGTAGCCGGCCTCCAAGATGGCCCTGAATGATCCCTGCCTCCTGGTGCTCACACCTTTCTGTAGTCCCCTCCCACTCTGTACCAGGGATGGTCTGTGTGACCAACAGAATATGGCAAGGATGATGTATGCTTCCAAGATCAGGTTAGCAAAGACTGATTCCCACCATGGTTGCTTTCTCGGGTCACTCGCTCTGGGGAAAGCCAGATGTCATGTCATGAGCAACCCTGTGGAGAGGTCCGCGGGGGAGGAAAGGAAGCCTCAGGTCAACCACCACGGAAGTTGGCTTGGAAGGGGATCCTCCAGCCCCACAGTCCTCAAATGACTACAGCCTGGTGAGAGACCCTGAGCCAGCACCAGCCAGCTCAGCCACTCCGGGATTCCTATCCCACACAAACATGAGACAGTTAGTGTTTTGTTTTAAGCCCCTAAATTTTGGAGCATTTGTTATGCAGCAATAGATAACTCTAACTATTATGTAGCATAATACCCACTTTGCAGGGTCATTGTGATGTTTAGAAACAAAGTATGTAAAGCACCTAAGTGTGGGGCCTGTTATATATGAGTTACTCAATAAATGTCTATTATTATTATTAGCATTGCCATAGATTATGGGACACTATCAAGGATCACACAAGAAACTGGAGCCACTATTCAAAGTAACAGAGGTTTAAGAAAACTGATCGGTTTCAGGTTACTAAATCCTAAGGATTGGAGGATGAGGTAGGGAAGCTTCCATCTTAAAGTTGAGAAGGATTGCTTGTTACTGAGATGGGGCAAGGGCCCTGATCCTGGTGAACAGGTCAGGCCATAGGTCACAGGTGAAAGGGCAACCTTCTCATGCAAGGAGGGGCCAATGCAGGCCATAATGTTGCTACTCTCCTCCCCTCGCCACTCCCAACTCTACCCTCATGGACTTAGAGCTTACAGAACTTGAGGAAGGACACAGGCAGTTTCAAGTAATCCATACTTAGACCAGAGGGTGCTTTGGAGAAAGAACAAGGCCATGAAAATATTTTTACTTTTTGTACCTGACCTTTGTGGTTTTAACATGATTGCCTAGATGGGGTTTATTTACATACTGCTTAGGGCATGGTTTGCTTTATCCATCTGAAGGCTGAAGAAGTTCCTTGGAGGAACTTGGACTACTTGGACCTCAGGGCCAGTAGTTTAATGCATGCATGGAGGGGATATGAGGTGAGGCCACAGGGCCGTCTGTGGCATCTTTCTTCAAGTCTACAAAATTCTCAGCCCTTAATTCTTTAATTATTGCTTCCTCTCTGTTATCTCTAGTCTCTCCTAGAACACCTAAGTTTATGTTGTAGCTTCTCATTCTATCCTCCCAACTTCCTCTTCACTTCTCCATCTCTGTTTTCTCCAGTCTGCACTGTGGCTGATTTCCTCAGATCTAGCATCTAATTCATTAATTTTCTCTTTTGTTATCTCTATGGTATTAAAGCCAAATTTTTCAAAAATTTATTTTGTTTTCTAGGATTTCTATTTACTTTTTTTTTTCATATCTAACTGATCAGGTTTTATAATCTCCTGTCTTATAGATTATATTTCTTCCATTATCTCTTTAGACATTTTAAACATTTATTTTATTCAAATTGTTCTATTATCTGTTTCCTCAGATATGAATTGTTCAATTATTTTGGGTCTAGAGACTGGCCCTCCTTGCACTGTATTTTTTAAATGAGTTTTAAAATTTTACTCCACAGGCTTGTAATCAGTGGGAATTGTCTCCCACAGAAGTCCCACTTAGGCCCTAACCTAAGCTTTGTAGCTTTGTGGTTGACTATGTCCAAGATACATGGGTTCATAGGTTCCAACCAGTTTTTATGTTAGTTTCTCAGCTTAGGGTCTTCTCACCACTTGGATAGTGCAAGACACAGCCAGGCTCTCACAGGTGACTGTTTGCACCCACATCCTGAAACAGAGTCTGCTCCCTGCTGTGCCTCTGGCTGTGGGACAGAGGTCTCTGGTCCCCATTTACAGGTGATGCTACTCTTGTCGAGCTCCCAGCTTTAGACAGAGTCCAGCTCCAGCTCCTAGCTACAGATGGCCCTGTGGCCTCAACTCGTATCCCCGCCATGCATGCCTTAATACTACTGGCCCTGAGGTCCACGCAGTCCAAGTCCTTCCGAGGACCAGTTCTTCAACTTCAGCTCACTACCATCACTATAAATTCCTTCTTCATTTTGGCCCTAGGGATTCCCTCTCTCTTGATATTTGGAACGGACAATTCCATGTCCGCTCAGTCCGAACCCCGACCACAAAATGCTCTACTCCTCCACGAGACTAGACGCTCCAAGACACCAGGAGCCGTAGTTGTATCCTTGGACCCCATCACAGTGCTTGGCACATAGCAAGTACGCAGTAAATATCTGTTGTAATGAAATGAGTGAAAGAGGAACTGGAAGAGGTGAGCAGCAGTGGTTAAAGCAGGAATGAACAGGGTGTACTTGGGCAGGTTCGACTGGAGCACAGGGTGTGAGGAGGACGGCAGTGGGAGATGAGGCGGGACAGGCAGGTGGGGCCAGATTGTGGGAAGTCTTCAATTCTACCTCCAGGAACCTGAACTGGGTCTGGTAGGTAATGAGGAGCCATCGAAGGTTTCTGACCAGGGGAGTGATATGACGTAGCAGGCTGGAGGATGAGGATTCTGGGATCAGGGTGCAGGAATGGATTGGAGGGGGAGATTTGGGAGAATGGGAGTCCAGTTAGAGTCTATTGCAGTGGACCAAGGAACAAGACTGAAGGTCTGACCTAAAGGAGTAAAGAGGAATAGAGAGGGGAAGACCCAAACAAGGGCATAAAAAGAAAGGCCTCCGAGGCTGGCTATATGTTGGGAATGAGATGGGACAGAGTCAAATATAAGCCCGGGAGTTTGAGCTTAAGTAGCAGGAAAAACAATGGCATCACGGATGGAAACAGAAAAGTGAAGGCATGTACAGGCAGCCACAGCCACAGATGACTCACACACGTGATGCGCAAGGGGACACACACAGGTGGCCGGCGCAGCCTTACGGAGAGACGGCCCAGCTGCCTCCCTGGCGGCAGGAAGAAGCATCCCTAATGGTCACACCTGACACAAACACCAGCCTGAAGACTGGCAGCACTGCTCTCACTTCTAAACAGACCTTTGAGAAGGAGCAAGCAGTGATCCTAGTTTCAGGCTGAAAGAGTCTTTAGGGGTTTCCTTGTCCATCTGCTTGTCTCAAGGCCAAACCTACGAAAGCCACCCTGGTTCCCAAAATTATCCTGAAAAAAGGATTTCTTTCGCATTTCACTCTCCTTCCTAGGATCCAATCGAAACCTTTCCTGCTGCTCTTAAAGGTCACAGCAGCTCACCAGCAAATTCCACCCATCCCTCCAGCCCACTGTCTCCTGCCTCCTCCCATCAGCTCTGAGTGATAACCAGCTCACACTTCCTGTCTGAATCATTCAGTTGGTCTGGGACAAAATTCACCTGGCATTTCCAGATACTCAGCATCTGTTGCTTTCTAATTGCTTTGAGTCTTTTAATCTCAAGAGTGTAGGGCTTGCCTACCAGAAGCCTCCTGAAGTAGAGATTGTATTATATGTTCCTGGTAATTCCTGGAGCTCCCAATCCAAAGACGAATACACTGGGAGGAAGTGCCAAGCTACAGAGAACACTGGTTCTGGATTCAAATTCTGCTTCCACCTGCACAAGAGCTATGTGACCTTGGGAGCTCACCCAACCTCCCAGAACCTCGATTTCCTCAGCTGTGAAATGGGGGCACAGATGCTTCCTCACAGCAGGGTTGTGAGGAGCCAAAGAGAAAACACTGGAGAAAGCACCTAGCAGTGTTGGCACGCCCTCAAACAGTGCCGAAGGTGTATCTGAGGATGTGTCTGCTCACAGACATGACAGTGGAGTGGGGTCAAATAACTGACATTCAGGTTTTCCCCTTGGCCGTTAATGTTTTCAGGTGAATAACCCTGCAGCCTCCAGCCCTTCCCCAGAGTTCATTTTCCAGCTACTTCCCCAGCCCCATCTCCTGTCTGCTGTGCATTTGCCACTGTTGCCTCCAGTCCCCAACACCTGCTGCGGCTTCCCCAGCTCTGATCCCAGAGTGGGGTGGGGGGAGGAGGTGAGGGCAGGAGGGGCCGCACAGGCTGGACAGGGACTTACCTGGGGCCGCGGGTGCCCGGTGACAAGGCACTGCAGCACAAGGGTGTCGCCCTCGCGGATGGTGTAGACGCGCTCACTGATGTTGTCCTCTTTCACCACACACGCCTGGCCTGCGTGGACGATCTGGGCCTGCGCTGGGGCTGCAAAGAGCGGGGAGGTTTAGACGAGAGACACCAGGGCTAGAAGGGGTCTGAGACTCCTTCCTGAATATGCCAGAGGGAGGGATCAGCCAAGACCTCCCCAGGTCATTCTTCAGAGGCCTGACCCCATTGAGTTCAAGAAAGAATCCTCCCAGAACCCCCAGGCCAGAACCAGAGAGGCCAGGAACTCAGGAAAGGGGCAATTCTTCCCCATCCCACCTCCCTTGCAAGAGGTCTGTGCTCTTCAATGAGCTGATGAGGGTGAGGGGCTTTGTAATCCGTGCAGACTGTTATCACTCAGTGAGCACGGTTGTCCCAGCAGCCCTTGCAGTGGAGGCCGTGGTGCTCCACCCAGCTTCCTGCAGCTGGCCAGGCTTCCATCCCCAGCTGCTCTGAGCAACAGCTGCTGGGTGCACAGAGCCCACCTTCCCCAGGGAATTGCCCTTAGCCAGTGGAAGCTGCCTGGCCCAGAAACGCCTAGCAGGTCACCCTCTTCCCCAGTATACACACACATCTGCTGGTGCAAATGCTCAGCCCTCTTGCCTCAAGATGGGATGGCTGTGGCGCTGTTCACACTCCAGACCCCCGCCTGGGACTCCCAGACCCCCGGGAACAGGCTGTCAGACTAACCACATTTTCGCCCAGTTTCTTCCCTCATCCCCTTAGTTCCTCCTGAGAGCATTTTCTCAGCAAATCACTTGCCTGAACTGTACCCACCCCGAGCCATCCCAGGCTCTACTTCTAGGGCGTTTAACCTGAAATTCCCCCAACCCCACCTGTGTCAGCCTCTTCTCCAAGGGACAGAAGTTCTCCCAAGGAGCCCGGATGTTCTCAAAAAACTGGCTCCTCCTTGACCTCTCTCCAAGTGCCCAGGGCTGGGGGAACCCAGAGGGAAAATGACACAGCCCCACTGTCCTAAAGGCAAACCAGCCCCCATCCCACAAATGCTTGGACTCTGGGAAGGAGGGCAAAGCCCCCGAGTTCACACCTGTCTGCTCAGTTGCCGGTGGAGAGAGTGGAGGTGGGAGAGCTGATCAGGGCACGAGGGACATGGGGAGTGAACACACAGTTCTTGCCCTAAAGAGGTGCACAGAGGTGAGCTAAAACCTGTACATAAAATGTGTAACTTCCCCCAGGAAGTGCCCCATGATTGACCTGCACGATCCCTCCTTTTGTATTGGTCCCTCCCCCGGCACAGCAACAACGCATCAGTCTGTGTGTCTATCAAATTCAGGGTGCTGTCTTTCTGCCCCCCAGACTGTGAACTCCTACTCGATGAGCCACTTCCCGCGGCTGACTTCTCCCAGGTGCGCATAGTCCTCTGGAGGAGGGCTGGCTAGCAGCAACGTACCCAGACCCCCGCCCTTGGCACTTCAGTGTGTCCATCATCCCACCTCCTACCCCCCCTGAGTGTCATTAGCACGAGTCAGCCTCCCCCACTTCACTCACCCCTGGAACGTCTGGAACTGTTTCTGACCCTGAACCAACAGAAACCCCCAGCGAGTCGCAGGCCCCGAAGGGGCTCTGTCCCACTTCACCTCGGCCCTCCCCGCCACACAGCCCAGGACCGCACTGCCAGCAGCAGCATCTTCTGATTCCAAAGGCAACCAGGCCCGGGCCTGTGTCAAGAGGCACCGCGACATAATCCCTTCATTCAGTCTGTCGAACAGCAAAGGCTCCGAGCCCGCCGGGTGCTGGGTGCTGAAGAGGCTGTCAGGAAACGCAGACAAGGACGGGCTCTGAAAGGGCGTCTTTGGGGAGACCGACAGCGAACGGGAAAACAGAAAGGACAGGACAGCTTCCGAGTGTGCTGAGTGCTAAGACGACGCGAAAGCAGGGTATGTGACAGGAACAGTGGGCAGAGGAGAGACCTGCGTTAGAGAGATGGAGAGAGCTGCCGATCTGGGACGAATTCCTGGCGCTGCTACCCACTCGCTGCATGACAAGGGGCAAGTTGCTTATCTCTCTGAGCCTCAGCCTCTTGGTTTGCAAAATGGGAACAATGATGCCTTCTCCCAGGGCTGGTGAGAGGGGGTAAAACATCTGGCAAACAGTAGGTATGTGCTCTCTCACTAAACGGCAGCTCCTGAGAGGCTCAAATGGAGCCAGAGACGGGGAGGAGAGCCCCCTCCGCGGCCCCCTCTGCATTCCAGGGGTGGGAACACTGAAAGCAGACAGTAAACCGTGGGGGTGTTTCATGAATATGGTCAAGACTCACGCTGAGGGCTGTGCAGGGCTTTAGGGGGCTTGGAAAACAGGGGAGGGGGCGGCGCCCTTCGCTAAGCACCCCTCTTACCATAGCCCGCACCTAGCTTTCAGCGAGTTATTTTGTGACTTTCAGCAAGTTACTTAAGCCTTAGCTTTCTCAGTTGTCAAATGGGTCGTTGTGAGGAATAAATACGTAAACTCGGATAAAGTGTTTAAAACCGTGTCTGGTACACAGTGAGCAATCTCACCGTGTCGGCCAGCCTTTTCTTCTGTAAATGACCCTGCGCTCCTCCAAGGACCCCCTCCCAGGCCCTGATGCCCTTTGCAATGACAGGACCCTGGCTTTTCTGCCACAGATGATGAGGGCTGGTGCATTCCCGGGCTCCACTGTATACTTGCAAGCTCCTCGCCCTGGTTCGGAGAGGCAGAAAGGGCCAGCCCTGTTTAGTCTCCTTTGGCAGAGAAGGAAACAGGCCTGGAGAAGAAAATGCCCACGTCACTCACTGACACAGGACAGCAGCAGAGCTGGGACTTCCACCTGGTAGCTTGGAACTCAGTTCACCGCCCCAGTCATCCTCAGACTCCCCCACCCTGCCCGTGTCACCAGGGGAGCCTGTCACAGCACATCTCCAGGCCACGTGGGACCGTC
The DNA here is from genome assembly GCA_030848825.1 of Tadarida brasiliensis. Lineage (NCBI taxonomy): Eukaryota > Metazoa > Chordata > Mammalia > Chiroptera > Molossidae > Tadarida > Tadarida brasiliensis. The sequence continues at coordinate 11,274,422 of CM061262.1, forward strand.
GGCTCTGACTCTCTGGGTCTGGACCTGAGTCTGTATTTGTAACCGGTTCCCAGGAGCTTCGGGGGCGCTGCAGGGTTTGATCGTCTCTGCTTGATATCACGTTGGTGGACAGAAACAGGACAGGATTTTGGAACCAAGCATGTTTCCCTGTCTCGGGTCTATAAGACTTTTCCTAGTTCACTCTCTGAGCTCTATCGATAAACCCTCATGAGAAAAGGAAAACTGTGTCCCCCAACCTGTGTGCTGTGAAGCGTTCATCGACAGTCCACTGCCAAATAAGGACACTGCCTCTTCTCTCCTCGGAGAGTCTCAGCACACAAGAGTATATTATCAAAGGCTCTGAAAAGTCCTGCAGTAAACACACCCGTTAACTTGGTTCAATCCAATGCTTTCCAAATGTATTTGACCGTAAAGCTCTTTCTTCACAAAGTATCTCTTAACATCTTGAGAGACAGAAGTGTTGTATATAACAAGTGGAGAAGTGCTGATTCGATGCTCAATACAAGATTAAGGCTGTGGAGTCAAGTAACACCCCCCTCCCCCGCCAACACACACACCAGTCCCTTGGCTGAGAATATCAAGTAGGATGAGAGATGTCACCCAAGGGGCAACATCATCATGAGGATGGCTGAAGCAGGAGTAGTGAGCCTCTAGCAGAGTGCTTCTGGCCAATCAGCTCACTCCTTTCTTCCCCCAAAAGTAGACACCTCAAATTGTAGGTGGGTGTGGGGACTGCTGGCACCCAGCAGGCCCAGTGAGGAAGGCACAGACTCAAGACTCACGTGAAGGCTAATTCCAACTTGCCCATTGGGCTTCCAAAGAGAATTCTCACTGGAACCTAGAGGGGGAATTTAACAAGGACCCCACCCCCAATAAGAGTCTCCTCCTGGCTGCTAGCCCAGGGGCAGGGGTGCTGGCAAAGGCGTGAGGGTGCCACAGCACGCGCAGAGCCAAGTAAGGCAGGCAGACAGCGAAGGCAGGGGAACCTGAATTAAAGCCCCATCAGCTTTCCTTCAGCTTTCCTCCCACCCCACATTTGAAAAGGTCAATCGTATCCAAGTGGGGTACGTGTCCAGCTCCCTGCTCCTGACTCCTTCAGGGGAAGTGTGTCTGGAGGCTGGGAAACTTCCAAACAGAGCAGAGTGGGGGAAGGGCAAGGAGAGAAAAGGAGAAGGGGGACTGCGGACTTCTCCACCTGAAGATGGTTCTTTCTGCCCGGCTGCCAGGAGGCAGGGCAAGTGCCACACCCTAACCGCCTCCCGCCACCATCACTGAGTGTCTGGGCCAGGCCGGATGCACTCAGGACCTGTGTTCTGGTTCTAGCTTCCCTCAGACAGTCATCCAATAAATCCCATGAGTGCGAGGGGCTGAGCTTGGCACTGGGGTCCGGGTGCGATGGCACCAGGCCCTGCCCTAGGGAAGGGTACAGTCTACAAGAGCTGGGACAAAGGCCTGCAGAGCGGCAGACAGGAAGTAGGGAGGGACTGCTGTGAGCTGGAGTTATGTCTCTGGTCTCCCCGCCCCATAATATAGGTTAAGTTGCCCAAGGATGCCTGGCTGTTTGGGGGTCTGTCTGACTCCCTGATTTTGTGCTCAACCCCATGCATTTCCAGTTCCGGAGTGTTCACACAGTGCTGAGGACACGCAGAACTGAGTCACAGGTGGGACAGTCCCAGACAACGTCCTTCGAAACCATCCCTTTCCCGCCCTCGCAGCTCCTGGTACGTACATGTTTATCGATCCTTTTATGCATGTAATGCAAATGGACACTTAATAATTTAGTGGGGTTAACAGCGCTGAAATATGAAAAGGCTTTTCCCTTTTAATTAGCTGCTCAGAGAATGGCAGCTGGGGTCTAGGAGGAGGGTCTCTGGGCAGGCACCTGACCAGCTCCGCTTGGGCCTCCTTCTGCCAGGGATGATGCTGATGTGCCTCTCCTGTGGACTGTGGACCATGGACTAGCCCTCTGCGCTTTCCACAGCGGGGGTTTGCCCTGCCCCCCACCGACCATGCTGGCTTCGGAGCTGGCTGAGCCTGTCCTCTGCTCACAGCAGGACAGGATGGGCCAGGTGCCTTCTCAGGAGCCCTCCAGGTCTGGGGGAGGCCAATTCTGTGATCGGAAAACCAGTTTGACACAGTCCCACCCACCCCCATGCCATCTCCTCTGGCTTCGCCTTCATGCCGGTCATCTGAAGGGGACGCACAGCACACTCTGCCCTGTCCACCCCTGGACACTCTCTTAGGTCATTAGGCCTTGGTCTGAGCCAGTTCCCTCTCCATCCTCCCTCTCGCTCCCGGCCTCCCAACCCTTCCAAGGGCACAGGCAGTCACCTGTTAATGTGCCACCGATTCATCGATTCCTCTGTCATCTTTCCTGAGCACCTATTACACGAACTGCCCTGCCCTCAGCACCAGGGCGCAGAGCCCAGGGAGGCCCTGCCCTCCTCCCTGAAGGAGCTCTGCCCTCCCCTCGCTGCAGACCACATTCAAGCCTGCTCTCCACCAAAAGGGCTTCTGTGCTCATCAAAATCAAACCCCTATTCAGCTGACCTCCCCTTTGGCTGTAAAAATCTCTCTCCAGCCCGAGTATATGTGTCGCTGACCTCCGGTACAAGGGTGCTGTCACTGAGGGTGGAGAGCAGGCTGCCACCCTGTCACCACACGGAGCATAGAACCTAGCTGTGCTCTTGCAGGCAGATGCAGGGCCTGCTGTTGCTTGCCCAGCCTGCCACCATGGACCGGGCCGGGCCCATCTGCATGGCCTGGCACTCCTGGCAGCCCTCCTCTGCTGAAAATGGTGGCCAGTCCATCTGTGCCCCAGTCCCTAAGGATGTTTGGCACCACTGCACCCACCTCCGGCCTCTTCAGAAGGCACACGGGTTTTGAGAATGCCGGGTATGCTCGCAGACTCCCTGTCTGAGTGTCAGTGGAAGTCTGATCTGCACGCCACACATGGAACTCCAGGGTACCAGGACAGGCCACCGGGGAGCCCTGTCAACGAGGACTCCGAGGTCTCCTGAGGGAAACTACAAAGGGTCTCTCTCCCTGGTGGGCCCCAGAACACCTGGATCAAAACTCAACAATGAAGGGACTTAGGGCAGCTCTAACCAGGGTAGGCAGGGCACTCGGGAAGAGAGCAGAAAGGCGCATGCCTCAGCTCAGGCACTCGGTCTGAGGGGCTGCCCAGATGGTCTGGTGGGAAGGGCAAGCGGTAGGGCTCTACCTCTCACGTACTGACTATGTGACCTTAGGCAAGTCATTTATTTAACCTCTTGAAGCCTTAGTTTCTTCATCTGCAAAATGGGGATAATACTATATCTGAGGCTGTAGTGGTAATAACTTCTGAGTTGTGTGGAATAAATAAGATAATGTACATTGGGTACAGAGTACACTGACTATTATCTAGTAGACGCTCAATAAATTTCAGCTCCCTTTCCATTTGATAATATCCCCGGGACCCTTTAGGAAGCTGTTCCAAGGAACTGCGAGAGGAAAGTACAGGACTGAATGAGGAGGTCTACTTTGGGGGGATGCCAAGAGCTGTAATCCTGAGAAACTAGAACATCAGGGTGGGCTAAAAGGGAAATCACTGGAAGGAAAGCTCTCCCCAGGAGGACATGCAGGGTGACGGTGGGAGAGAGACTCTACCCATTAGGGCAGAGAATGGCTTCTGGAACCCAGGACCTGAGCCTGCCTGACCTGGGGATGTGGGGCCCATGGACACAGGGTTATTCATGTAAAATTTTCCTGCCTGGGTCCCAGCTACCCAGACTCACCAAGCTCTGCTGGTCCTGGAGACCCCATCACTGCAGTCCACTTGGTCCTGGGCCCTGAGAGCAACCTAGACCAGGTATGACCAAGCGCCCATGTGCCAAAGCATACCTGCCGACCCAAGTCCATGGGAGGAGCGGGGCTGGAGGAGACACAGCTGCGGGCTTGGGGTTCTCATCCAGGCTGTTGCAGTAATTGCTCTGTGGTCTGGGACAAATCATTTAACCCTCTAGTCTAGAGCCTCAGCTCCCTGACTGTAAAATGGGCAGAGGAGTGTTTCCTGTTGTGAGGTTAAATACCATAAGAACGGCATCTACCATGCACAGCACGGCTGCCTCGCAGACCCTCCAGAAGCAGAGTTAGAAGGGAGCAGAATGAAACCAAACTCCCACCTCAGGTGTGTCCACCATGAGAAGGCCCCGGAGTCTGAGAGTTACAGCATCATGGCTGTGTCCAATGACAACCCTGAGAAGCCCAGGTGACCCTGTCCCTAGGAGCCTGAGGCTCCAGTGCACCTGTGACCAACGCTAGTATGGGGCACATCTTGGGTGGGACCGGAGACAAAGCCAGGTCCAGTCCTGGGCCAGGGAATGGAGGGAGCAGTGGCTTTGCTGAAGCAAAGCACCCCAAAGCCCCACCTGACCCAAAAGCCCAGTGGCTTCCTCCGAGCCCCACCTTGGAAATGCAAGGCACACAGCCTGGCTGTGGGAGCTGAAGGGAGACAAGGCTGAGGCGAACATAGGGCTGAGGCACTGGATTTGGGCTGAAATGAACATCTGGGGACCCTGGGCCCTCAGAAAGAAAGGGACGGTGGCAGGTGGGTGGGAGTCCTTTCCCACTGACTGAAGGCTCCGCTCCAGCATTGAACTTGACTCAACCCAAGTTCACCACACACAACACAGACCGACGAGGTCAGGCTCGTCGTCTTAGGTGAGATGACGTACCAGGAAGCGACGTGTAAACTGTAAAGTTCTGCACAGATCAGGTCTCATTAGGAAGTAAAAATTGGAAGTTGGGAATCAGGCTAGAATGCACCTATCAAACCAGTGAAAATAAATTAAAATGATAAAATCCACTGTGGCTGGGCTGCAAGCCTGGTTCAGACCTTCGGGAGCACAGCCCGGCAGTGCAGGACGAGGGCCACAGAGCTGTGCCTGTCCTGTGACCCATCAGGCTCTCTCACTTTGGGGAATCGGCCCCAAGGAAATCATTTAAAAGGAAAAAGTAATTCACATAAGCATATTCACGGCAAGGCTATTTAGAAGAAAGGGGAGTTGGCGTCTGCCCAGACGTCCAGCAGATGGAGAAATGGTGACCAAACTCCAGTGCGTCAATGCAGGGGGTGCCCTGAGGCCATTAAAGTGACAGGTCTGAGGGCTCAGTCAATACCGGGAGACGTGTGTAGGAGATAAAGTCGTCGCTGAAAGCAGAACGGGCCACTGTTTACTGCTATGTAAAAACATATTGACAGGTATGGGCAGGGAATTTAGAATGAATGGTTGATGTTTGATGTCACTGGGTTCCTTTATTTTTTTTCCTATGAAGTTGTTTAAGTGAGTAACAATAACAATAACAACCCTGAAAGCAAAATCAATCCTGCAGCTTGAGAGCAGGTGGGGCCTTAGACCCCAGGACAGAGGGCGGGGGAGGGAAGGGCAGTATTTCTGGGGAGTCTACCACCACCAGACAGCACTCTGTTCCCCTACCCCAGGCCACTGGGGTTTCCTGGGCACCACCCCACCCAGCAGTGGGGTGGGCTTATGGGTGCCACAACCTGACTGCTTGAAACCTCTTGAAGCTGCCTCTGCAGAGTTCCTCCAGGCCAGGCCTTGATCCCAGCTCAGGAGGCGGGAGGAGAGTCTAAACCAGGGAGCCAGACGCGAGGGCCTGGTTAGCTTTATGCTTCTCTTCAACCACTGACCTCAGGAGGACAGCCCTGGGGCCCCCAACACCCCCAAGGCCTGAGAGCCACTCCTTGCCCACCCATCAGTGAAAACACACTGTCCCCTGCTGACTGTCAGCAGAAACCTAGGAGCCCCCTGCCCTCTCCTTCTACACCCACAACCAGTCTACCAGCCAGCCCTCTCAGCTCGACCTACAAAACTGATCCTGACTCTGACCCCTTAGCCGCCACCACCGTCTCCTGCCTGGAGTATTACAGCAGCCTCCTGATGGTCTACCCTGCTTCCTCCCTTGCCTGGTATAGTCTCTTCTCCACAGGCAGCCAGAGGGATCCCTTTACAACACAAAATCAGATCCATCCTCCTCTGCTCAAAACCTTACCACGGCTCCCAACTCAGAGTCAAAGCCAACGCTTTTTCAATAGCCTGCCACACCGGTCACCTGCTCCCATCCCCACCTCCCCACTGTGCCCACCTTGCTTTCTGTTGTTCTTCAAGTAGGCCAAGCCCACATCTGCCTCAGGGCCTTTGCACTTGCAACTCCCTCTGCTAGACTGCTCTTCCCCACAGAGCTCACCCTATCCCTTCAGCTCTCTTTGAGAGAGGCCGTCCCTGATCACCCTATTCAAGACAGCATGCCTGCCCACCCACCCTCCATCGTTGTCAATCCCTCTCCCTGCTTTGTGTGTTCTTCCTAACACTCTTCAACACCCGGCAGATGAAACTGTCACTTGTTCATTCTCTGTGTCCCTTTCGAAGGGTGAACACCCCTGGGGGAGAAAGCATGTTATACCCCTAAAAGGGACGAACAACCTTTTTTTTTTCAAGGGTCAATTCGAGAAGCATAAAGTTTAGGAACATATTTTCTTTAGCCTCAGGTATATTTATAAATCAGGAAATGCTATACTTGCATTAATTATTCTCATTATTTTTCTCTCCATCATTGAAGGGTTTCTCTCCTTTTTTAGGTTAAAATTTTAGAAACCATAAGTGGTATGCACTGCAGGATCTGATTATAATGCTGAGACTCTGAACAACTTGTAAATGACTTGAAACCCAGCAGGTTGGGGAGAAAAGTGAAGTACTTGGGGATAGGGGAGGCCAGCCAGACCAGAGTTCAATCACAGCCAGGCACACAAAAGTCACTGCCATTAGGAGGCTCCTAGGGGCTGGAGATGGGGAAGGAGGGACTGCCCCTTAGGAGGAAAGTGAGGTCTGGAATGGGCAGTGGCAGGGGTGGCAGCAAAGGGCTGGGTGCAAACACACCTGTCTGCCCACCTACAAAGTAGCTCAAAGGGAACAAAGTTCCCGCTCTAAACTTCCCCAAGAGGAGAGTGGGGGGAGGGCTGGAATTCTCCACCTTTCTCCTGGACCAGGCACTGGGCAAAGAGCGGCTTTCCAGGAGCTCCCACACTTCCTCTTCACCACAGGCCCCAGAGGAAGGTGCTGTTATTATCACCATCTTGTGCATGGGGAAACTGAGGCACGGGGCATCATTTCCCAAGATCACATAGCCAGTGAGTGGTGAAGGCAGAACTTGAACCCAGATCTGTTCAGAAGCCTCTATTCCTATCCTTCAGGCCACATGGCCTCCTTATACTCCCACCTGCGCCAGAGCGATGATTCTTCATCGACTAGGATATATTTAGTTGCTTGCTTCTGAAATTAGACCCTGGTGGTGTCATGGAGCCTGGCAAGTCATGTGCAGCCGCTGATCTCAGAGCTGCTAGTCGCTGACACAGTGTGAACAACTTCTCCACTTACTCTCCTCCCTGGGGGCGATGACAAATGAGGGAAGGAAGAGGGGGAGGCCTGCAGGACCACTTGGCTGACCCTTCCCAGAATCCTCCTCTGTGGTTGCCATGGTGCCACCTCTGCAAAGGCCTGGGCCCTGGTGGGGAGGGGAGGGTGAGGTGGGGCCAAAGGCGGTGACCCAGAAGAAAAACGGCTAGCCTGTTTCTAGGGTTCCTCTGGGAAAAGGGGCTGCAGAGCCATCAGACCTAAGACCCTCATCAGGGCCACCCTCGGTGGAAGGGAGAAGTGATCCTCAGGAGGAAGGAAAGACTGAGCGGAGTGGGTGAAGGAGGCGACAGAAGCATGCGGAAGGGTGGTGGGAGCTTCAGCAAGGAAACTGCGGCGCGCGAGGAAGACTGGACTCTGCAAGGACTGGGTACTTGGCAGCACTAGCCCAGCGCCCAGCAAAGAGTAGGTACTTGATAAATGTCAGCTCAAAAGAGCCTTCCTGGTTAGGGCACCAGTGAGCCCCGATTTGCTCAGACCAGGAACAAAGCATGAGCACTGCTTCGTGGAGACGCTCTGCTCTGGGCTCCCACGGTGAGGGGTTCTCGGAGAGGGGCTCCCGCCCTGCACTGAAGCTTTTCCTGGGTGCCAGGTCCCCTCGGAGCCTGAGCAGCTCTGTTCCTGAAAGGCTGGCTGGGGAGGGCTTCAGGAGAATAGGACCCCTGCCACTCAGCCCAGCTGGGGCCACTGTGCCCATGAGCCCAGCCCAGCCCCCACCCTGGCACAGGCAGAGCGGGTGAGCGCACGCCTGGCACAGTCCCCAGTGCCTGGGAGAGAGGCTCCAAGTGGGCGGCTTTGTATTTTGTGAAAACCAAATCCACAACTGATCTTTCCAGCCAAGCAGGGCCTGCTGGGAAGGCTAGCGAGCCTCTCTTCCCGTCCCCCTGCTGGGGCCCACCCTCCCCCAGGAACCATGGGGAGCACCAGCTGCCACCCTGGCTGGCACGGGACCGATGGGACGGGCCTGGGCCCAGCTCCCGAGTGCCAGGGCTCGCCCCCTCCCCACCCTGACCCCCTTCCTGCCTGGAATAAATTGGAATACAAATCAGAGGGAACCGCTTTCCTCTGTTTGAACAAATTGCTATGGATTCCTCCCTGTCTCAGGTCAGGGCTCACGATGGGGGATATTTTCACTCGCCGACTGCTAATAGACTTAGGAGAAGCTGCTGGATCGATGGAGGCTTGGAAAATTAGCCCGGAGCTCCAGGCCAGCCTTGGCCTGTCCCTGCCCCCCACTTCAGGACTCCTAGAAGGGATGAGGGCAGCCATAACCCATGCTGGACATAAACTCCAGCTGACACCTGTTCCCGCCTCCTGACTGGGAACCAAGGCAAGGGCATCCAGGAAAGGCAACAGGACAAAGGTGGACCCAGAGAAGCCCCCAAAGAGGTCTGCAGTCCCCCCCACAGTCAAGCGTGGACCCCTGAACATATCTCCATGTTCTTGTGTGCAACATCAGCATGCATATACACACCTTCAGCACATGCATGCCCATATAGATTTACATGTGCAAAAACAGATAAGGTGTACATGTACAAGGTAGAGAGAACATGGGGAATGTATTTCAGCTCCTGTCAGGTACACACACGCACGCATGCGCACACGCACACACACACACTCCCCTCAGTAAATTGGAGCCCAGGTCTGGCTTGGAGACAGATGTGGAGAGAGGGTTTGGTCACTGGCAGGCAGAGCAGCGCCGCTAGCTTGGTGTGACGCTTCACCTCTGGCTACAGGTTTCTGCCTCTAAAAACTGAGCATTTAGGACCAGGTGACCTCTAAGCCCCTCACATCTGACCTTTCCAGATTCCCAGCTGAGTTGCCTATGGGCTGTGTGGCCTGAGGACTTCTCTCGCCCTCTCTCAGCCTCAGGTGTCTCTTCTGCTAAGTGATGAGATTTGCCCTAAGATCTCGCCTGGCTTTGTCACTCTACAAGCCTGTGATTCTCGATCATCTCTGTCTTGCTCTCTGCTGTATCCTCAGCACCCAGAACAGTGTCAGGCACACAGACAGTGCTCAAGGAAAATTTGATTGATTAATTAATTAATTAATCTCAGGTCCCAGTTGGTAGTGAAGAGACTGAGATAGAGGTGCGACTCTGATCTGGATCATAAGGCCCAGGGGCATTCGGGGTGCAGACTAGCCAGGTACATTACCCACAGGAGGTTTCTCTCCTGCAGAGGGAAGTGGACAGAATGCAACTGACCTTATTACCTACACAGACTCCTGCCTGCAGAGAGAAGGGGCAATCTGCTAGTTTCGGAAATTGTCCCCACCTCAGTTTTTAATTCAGCTGGTGGGGAGCTAATGATTGTGCCCCATGGCAATGCCCAAAGGACCCTGGAGACCCTGGGTTTGTCCTCAGTGACCCCCCAACCCTGCCCTCCCCAGGTGTGAGGCCCCTCGATCCTTCAGGGAGAACCTGGATTCTACCAGGAAGGTCTTGGGAAAATTGACGAGATGGAGCTCTAGTCACAGAATCCAAGGAAGTAAATGAGGAGCTCACGGGTCTGGTGGCCACAGGAGAGAGTTTTCCGCCTGGAATCAGGGCTTAGACGTGCAGCCCAGAAGACAAGACCTACGCACAAAGCTCAGCAAAGCAAGCTGGTTCTGAAAAAGCAAGACGGAGGCCTACAGCATGTGGTCCAGGCTGCCGGTGCCCCTCCCCTGGCCACTGCCACGCACAGCGCCAGCGCCTGAGACTGGAGTCACACTGCCTGCGCGTGCCGTGGGCCATGAGCACCAGGAATTAACACCCCAGGTGCAGCCTGCAACCAACGACAGATGGGAGTTAGTGTATACCCGCCCCAGCTCCCTCACCATGACGGGTGAACTCTGAAGTGTATGTTTTACAGTGTCCCAGAGGTCCCCAGGGAGACATGGTGGTGACTCACTTGACAATGCACCTCTTCTTGGTTCCCTTTGCTTTCCTATCTCATGTCCCCATTCCCCTACCTGAGCTTCCCACGCTCACCTCCCAAATAAACTACCTGTACTTAGCTCCTTATCTCAGGGTCTGCTTCTGGGGAACCCAAACTGAGACGGCGAGCCCAAGCCAATTCAGATCGTCATGTGTCCCCTATAAATCTCTCACATGGTCGTAACCTAGGGCCCTCATTTTGTCCCACGACCACACACACACACAAATAATACACCCTACCACACTCCTCCACCTCCACCTGTCACTTGTCTAGAAACCTCCTTCCTGAATTCCAATGACTCAAGATCCAACTCCTCTGATTACCCAGCTGAGCCACTGGGACAAGGCTTCAGGGCTGCGGGGTAGTCCCTGCTGGGGCCCGTGTCCCTGCTGGCTGACTTGTTGGTAACCCTAATGTGGACCGCAGGCAGTGTGACAGAGACCAGCAGCAATCTCCAGGGCATAGCGCCAAGCTAGGTACCTCCTCCACCCACACGGGGGGCTTTTAATTTCAACCTTGGTACCTAATTGCTGTGTGACCTTGACAAGCCACTTACCTTCTCTGGTCATTCTCTTCAAGCACTGAATCTCAAAGATCTGCTTCTGGGTCACTGAAGGCCACTGGCCGGCAGCTGAGCTCACTCCTTGCCACACCCTCGGGCCCCATCTCATGGCCTCCCTGTGTCTACTCTGCAGCCTTATTCCAGAAAGAAGAGTAAAGCCAGGCCTTACCTCAGCACAGAACTTCAGCTTGCCTTGTGGGCTTATGTCTTTTGCTGGAAGGTAAACTGACCTCCCCAAGGTCACCATTGTACCAGAACACCAGAACCAAACCTGGGTAGATGAGGCCACCATAATCTACCTCCCTCCCCACCTCTTCCCTCCTGGTGTCCCTCTCTGAGGTGGGAAAAAGTGCCCCATTAAGACTTTCTCAAGAATCACATAGGGAAGGTCTTGGGGCCAAGGAGATATTCAAGTTCAGCTCAGAAGCCTCAGCTCCTGAATCTTTCTGAGAAGAGATTATGTTACAGCAAGTTGAATTAAAGTCAGACAATGAGAAGGACTTCCCAACAACAAAGGACCAGAGACACTGAGAGGCAGAAAGATGAGCTAGATCACCTCTACAGTACTCTCCGGCCCATGGCTTCTGGCATAGCCCCTCAGTTTCTGTTCCCCCAAATCAGGAGGGTCCACAGAGCTCTCCTGTGGCTGGGACTGAAATGAGCCACTTGCCAGAGGAGAGAGTACCAACCAGCAGAAATCAACCACCTCAGGAAGTGTGAAAGGTGCACGGGGTGGGGAGGAGGAAGGACAGCACTGGCAGACAGGAAGCTGGGACCCTCACATGAATATTTGAGTGACCCCAAGCAAGTCTCTCCCCTGCTCTGGGTCATAGTCTGCCATAAAGTCCCTTCTGGGCATCCTCAGAGCAGCCAGAGCCCCCCTTCCCCGCTCCAGCTCGGCTGGCAGGGTGGGGGAGAAGAGCAGTTTTCACACCCCTCTAAATCTTCTCTCATTTCAAGAAACACCAACTGACCCTGAGGCGGGCATTTGTGGTAAAGACTGATCACCTACCCGATATCCATTCTCCCCTCCTTTCTAAGTAAACCCTGATATTCTCTTGGGTGAGAATGTGCCCGTCCAAAAGGCTGTATTTCTCAGCCTCCCTTGCAGCTAAGAATAGCCCCTGAGATACATGCAGAAGTCATTGGGAGGGGGTTTCTGGAAAAGCTCCTTAAAGGAAACTGACTCAGCTGGTAGGCCTGCTCTTTTAAATGTCCCTCTCTCCTTCCCACATGGAATGTGTCATGATGGCTGAGCCAAGTGCTCTCAGGCAGGGTTCCCAAACTCTGCTGCATTAGAATCACCTGGGGAATCTTTTTTTTTTTAAATGCTAATACCTGTTTCCCACTCCCAGATATTCTCATGTAATTGGTAAGAGGTATGACCTAGGCCTTGGGATTTTTAACACTCCCCAGTTTGAAGCGAAGTTTGAGAACCAAGAGCCACAGGCTGAAAGCAGCCTGGACCTCCGGTGACCAAGGAGCCACCACAGCAGCCACGGTCAGCCTGCCTCTCGACCAGAACATCACTTTAATTTGCCGGAGCCTCTCTTCTCAGGTCTTGTTTCCAGCAACAGAAAGAGATTCCTGACTCCACAGGCCAACCCGGCCCAGGGAACAAAACCCGGCCGGTACTGCCCAGAGCAGCCTCAGAGCGGCAGGCAGGCGCTAGACTTGGCACTAGGCAGGCTTGAGTTCAAATCCTGACTCCACTACCTGCCAACTGTAGGGCCTTTGGCAAGTCAGCCAAGCTTCTCCATGGGAAGAATGGGAGCCCGGGGAAAGGCTGTGCTCTCCCGCTCCACGGCGAGCTCCTCGGCACAGGCGCCCTTCGCCTCGGCCATAGCACCCCACCCTGCCAGACTCTTAGCAGGCACTCGTGGACTGTTTGCTGGGTTTACACTGAATTGCTACAATGTGGTCCAGTTCTGACATTGTCATTTATTTATAAACCTAACGGGGAAGAGAATAAACACACGGGTCACTTTTCAAAAAGGTAACAGAACTTGCCTATTGCCACTCAATGAAAGCAGCATTTCTGGGGCAGCTCGCTCAGTCTCTCTAGGTTCGGGACGGGAAAGCCCCTGGATAGAAGCAGGGAGAGGGGCCAGTCTCCCAAGCTCCTGACCTGGACTTTCCGGTTAGCACTATTAACACAGAAAGTCTCCCTGTTCATAATTTAAAAAATAATAAGTGTGTGTGTTTTAAAGACACCAGGGTCCACATGGGCTTGATTGAAACAAAGCTTGGGCAGTGACCTGGAAACCCCAGAAATGACCTCAGAAAGCTCGAGGGAAGAAGACATCTGTTCGGGCCCGACTCATTCCGCTGCACCGTCTACACCAGCTGCGCCTGAGACTCAACTGGAGACCGCAGCTGCCTGGATACCACCTGCAGAGCTTCTGATTCAGGAGGTCGGGGCGCAGCCAGGCATCTGCTGTTGAAAAAGCTCCCCAGGTGGTTCTGACAGGCCACCGGGGTTGAGAAGCACTTCTCTGCACAGCTTCCCACCCTCCAGCTAATCAAAGTCTATCTCGGCTGAGTTTCTGGGACTGGAAAGGAACCTGAGGTGGAATCTCCAAAGCCAGCTCAGAGCACCCTCATGCCTGCCAAGCACCCCCCAGCCAGCTGAGGCCACGCACCCCTGCAGCCCCAGCTCCCCACGGGCCAACGCGGGGAACTAGCCCTCTCGTGGGAACTGCCATGGCCCTCCCTGGCCTGCCACATCTCTCAGAAGCGCAGCCTGCACCTCCAGCTTCCACATGCCACCCACGCCCGGGGCTCCCTACCATCTGCCTGCCACCCGCTCTGCTCTTGTGAAACAGAGTCCCCACAGTTTGCCTGAGAGTTTACAAAGTGCTATCACTTGAACTTCTCTCTAACTCCGAGAGGTGGGTGTGCCCGAACCAGTCTTCCAGATAGGGAAACTGAGGCTCAGTGAGGGAAGGCTACAGGTCCAGGGTCTCTCAGAGGCATCAGCTGCCCACCTGGCCCTCCAACCCAAGTCTGCCCATTTGCGTCCAGTCCTCCTTTCTGTATGCCCTTGCCACTCAAAGATTGATCCACGGGCCCGCGGCACTGGCATTGCCCCAGAAATCCTTAGAAATGCAGAATCGCAGCCTAGCCCAGGCCCACTGGACCAGGCTCTGCAAACCCCTAGGCACTCCTGCTGGACCTTCAGGAGCCGCTCTGGGCTGCAGCTGCTGCCCTGCCACCCCCCAGTCCCCGGATGGCCTTTCCTCTGTCTCCTCCCCCACCTCAGATGCTCTTCCTCCCTCGGACTCTGTCCTTTCTCCTGGCTTTCCAGCCCCTGTCCCCTCAGGTCTCCTCCTACCTCCCTGATGCCACCTGCTCTGTCTCCTCTTTCTCCTCCCACCCCAGGGTGCTGGTCTTAGCCCCTCTCCTCTGTCACTCCACTCTCTTCCCTGGCAATCTGATTCCACCTCCTGGTTTCAGCCCACAGCGGTTCTGTGCACACAAACCTAGATGTGAAAATCTACTTCTTCAGAGCAGATCTTGTCCTGAGCACCGACACACGTCCACGAGCCCCGTGGACATGTCTCCCAGACATCCCACACCAGAAGCCCAGGAAATCCAAAACTGCACTGGCATTGTCATGAAAATAAAACTATTGAGGCCTTGCTTAGCGCCAGGCACAGTGCTCAGGCCCCCCCAGGCGCTGTCTCCCGGCATGCTCACCAAAAACCCATGCAGCGGGCACGATGGCCTCAGTCCGACCAGTGGAGAGGCCACGCCTCAGAAAGCAGACGAAACTTGAGCTGGTGCGGGCAGACCTGGGGTTCAGACCCGGCTTTCTCACCAGAAGTGCAGGCTCTGAACTACTTCACTGCACTGCCGAAAACCCATCTGATTCCCCGTGCCCTTTGCTCTACCTTGATGCCATGGGCTCCCAGTGCCAAGCCTCCCAGTGCCAAACCTCAGGGCCGTTTTCAGCCCTTGCCTGAGCTCTTCCTGAAGTACATTTAGGACCTAATGATTGTACAGTCTCATTTCTTGCCTTTTGCAAGGGTCTCTAACTGGCTTCCTTCCCCTGCACCCAACCTCCTACAGTCTATTTTCTACACGGCAGCTGGAGGGATTCTATTCAAAAGGTGTTAATTCATGTCCCTCCTCTGCTCAAAACCCTCCCAAGGCTCCTCAACTCACTCAGAATAAACACCAAAATCCTTACATAGTCCTTACATGGCCTTCAAGAATCTGGCCCCACTAACTCTCCAACCCCACACCCTATTCCCCTCCCCATGGCTCACTCCCTCCAACCATACTGACTCCTTGTGCATAAATAAGCCAGGCATGCTTCTACCCCAGGGCCTTTGCATTGGCTATTCTCCTGCTTAGAATCACTACCTGCAGATACCCACTGGGCTTTCTCTCTCTTTCCCGGGCATCTTCAGGTCTCTGTTCTTGTGGCACCTACTCAAGGAGTGCCTCCCACCCCAACCACTGTATATGAACTTGAACCACAGTCCACCACTCCTTGTCCCTTGGGTGCTTTACCCTTTTCCATAGAACTCATCACCACAGGATACATTATATACTTATTCATTGACTTGTTTACTGCCTGTCTCCCCTCAATTTGAATGTAAAATCTAGGAGAGCAAGAGCTTGTTTCTCTCCAAATATCTCAAGCGCTCCATACAGAGCCTTCACTCAATGTTTGTGGAATGACTGCAGTCCTTGTACCCAGTCCCTCCTGTCCATTCTCACAGCCACCTCCCTGGGTCAAGTTCTCACTACAACTTCCCTGGAGAACTGCAGGACCTCCTGCCCAGCCTCCCTCCTCCTGACCCTGGCCTCCTCAGACACACCGCCACACGGCTACCCAGCCTGAAATTCAGCTCACATCAACCCACTTCCCTGCTCAAGGCCCTCCCAGCAGCTTCTCCCAAACCCAGGATTCCAGCCTACTCCCCCAAGCACAGGCCTTGCCAACAGCAGATCTGAGTTTAAGCCCAGCTCTGCCACTGAGACAAGAAACTTCATCTTTCTGAGCCCTCAGTTTGCTCATCAGTAAAACGGGCTGTGAACGACTCTCTCAGGGGCTGTGGTGAGGATGAACGAAGTCAACGCACCACCCGATCTGGGCCTCACAGTCAACATTAGCGATTTTTATTGCTATGCCTTTACTGTTCCAACTCTGACTGCCCCAATTCCCTTTCAACCCGTACTCCAGCCCAGCAGAGTGGCACTATTCCCCATGCCCACCCAGCTGCTTTATCCTCCGTGCCTTTGCCTCCTCCTGGGATGCCCTTCTCCGTCCTTTCTTCTCTTTGTCAAGGACAGTTCGAGTGGTCCCTCCTCCACAAGACCTTGGAAGTAATTTCCTCCCCCTTCGAATTCCCATAGCCCTTTATCTGCCCTTGCTCGTGGCATTTATCAAGATCTCCCAGGAACCACCATCTTGTATGTGTTTCCCCTCCCCCTCTCCTTGAGGGCAGAACTTCCATCTCATTCATCTCAGCGGCCCTGTCAATTCTCAGAATGGGGTCTGCCCGAGGGAGGTAGTAGGTAGATATTTAATGAACGGTGAGGGGTACACCATACTGCTTTCCTGCCCCCAAATCAGAAGATCCACTGGGACCGAGCCTCAGAGCCACTTCTTACCAGCTGTGTGACCTTGGGCAGGTGACTTAAACTCTTGTTCGGAACCTCAGTTTCCTCATCTTTTAAATGGGGTCAATAGGACCTGCTATGCTGACCTCTCAGAATGTTATGGGAATCAGTGGAGGGAGAGGCATGAAAATGCTTGGAAAGGCATGCGACACTTACACGCCTATCCAGACTGTTGTTACAACCGATGATTCTCCCTGAAAGGTTCGTTCCTCTTTGCACAAAAGGATGCCTGAAAGAACCATCACCAAAAGCATGGCAGGATGTCAAATGAGTTTTACTTTCTTCCTTATATTTGTATGTATTCTCTCATTGTTTTTGCAAAGAGCACATGTTACTCATAGACCTGGGAAAGGGAGATTTCATTGTTTAAAAAAACAAAAAGGGTTCACTTCTTTGAGTTAGGCATTGCTCTTCCCTCTGTATCAGCATTTAAATGCAACTAGGACCCTTTAGTAGCTAGTACCTGCCATCGGTAGATGCATGCCTGGGTCAGATGCATGCCTGGGTCGTCTGATGAGGGGGAAGATGCAGGAGAGGGGCCACACCCCAGGTTCACAAAGAGGCAGCGCTGCAGGGGACGAGCCCCTGCTCTGCACACAGCCCCACCTGGACATGAGCCCCTGGAGCTGAGCCTTTCCCCCATAGGGCTCTCCTCTGGCCTAGAAGGTAAGAAGTGTGGCTTTGGCCACAGGTGAATGCCCTGGGACACTGGGAAGAAAAACATGAGAGCTGGAGGGGAGCGTGGAGCTTCAGGCCTAAGGAGCCCCCTTGGGCCGCAGGCTAAAGAATTAGAATAAATCTCATCCCTCTGGAGTCTTGAGGCCAAGGGAGCCTAGGAAAAGCAATAAGCAATGTGGCGGCCAAGCCCGCCCCCTGCTGGCCACATCTGGAGTGGCTGTGCCAGGTGCACAGGGCAGGGTCCCCAGGCACACACCCCTGCACCTGGAGCCTAATCAAGCTGTGTCCAGAGGCAGGTAGGGGCGGGGTAGGGCTCTTCCAGGACTGAGAGACCCATCTCCAGGTCCCCTGTCTTTGCTGAGTGGGGTATTTCCTGGCCCAAGCTCCCTGAGCCCAGCCACAAGGAGAGGCAAGGCTGGAGTGGGGGTGGGGGGACAGAGTTGGGGGCAGAGGAGGGAGGATGTAAAGTATAGAGGAGGGTGCACCACACTCCTGCCTCGGTCTCACTCCTCCCAGGCCTGCCTGTGCCTCCTGGGCAGCCAGAGAAATCACGGCTGCTACCACTGCCCAGATTTCCACTCCCACACCCAGGTATTGATTTCCTGCATCATTCATTTGCTGGCCTTGGCTGCTGTGATTAGCTCCCTCCATTCTCCCTATGGAGCCCCCCGCCCGTCCCTCCATGTTCCAGCAAAGCAGAGCTAATACCAGGCTTTAAATGAGGCTTTGCCACCCGGCCCCAGCAGCTCACAGCCAAGCCCCGCCAATTACAAGTAGGCCCTTGGCATGTCTGCAGCCCGCCCCCTCAAGGGTGCTTTCCCCGACTAATATAATCCTCTCTAACCACCCCACTACCCCTCAGGACCCCCCCCCCCCAGCCAGGAAGCACAGATTCGTAGGATGAGACATGCAGATCTTGACTCTAGAGGGGCTCGTTGGTCTGACTCCAGAACTGGGGAGCCCTCAGGCAGGTCAGGAGCCAACATCAATGGGGTACAGACAATGCTGACAAAGTAAACAAAACAGCCTGGATATGGGGACACAAGGCCCTCCCTGCCCCTCACACAGTTTCTATAACTGAGAAGGAGGAACGTAGGAAGCATGGACCTTCTTGAGGACACTTGAAAAACCCTAAGCTTTCTGTTAGCCCCGAGGGGACCAGTTTTCCGACGCGATGCTCTCTCGGAGGGGAGAGTCCGATCTGGACAGGCAGTTTCAGTCACGGGGTGGAAACTCTAGTGAAAACCCAAGAGTGCTCACATCTCGATCAACACCCAAAAGACGGCGCTGGGAGACGCGCTTCCTGAAATTCTTTCTCCGCACCCTTCAGAGGAGGGAAAAAAACTGACTTGGTGATAATTCTGTAAGCTATGTTGCTCTTGTCAAATTATTCAACATCTGTCTTCATGTTCCCACAAAAATTAGCATAGGATAGTAGTTTCTGATGACACCTTTGGTGAAATATTTTGACTTCCACCAGTAAGTTGCAAACAACCTGTCTTAAGGATAATGTCAATTCCCACTCCTGCATATTAAATAATCCAGAGGTTTGCTGTGTTTTTGTAAGGGAGAGGAATCCCTTCAAGCTGCCCCTGCCTGGAAGTCCGGCAGCTCTGAGAGGAGACGAGGAAGCCAGGAGAGGCGGTTTCTGATGCTATCCTCATGAAGGATACTCCTTCTTCGCTTGGCTACTGCCTTTGCCCAGAACTAGGCCTCCAGGGCCAGCCCACCACCAGCACCCTAGCCTACCAGAAGGCAGCTTACAGGATCCACCCTGGAGCACAACAAACTGGGCCAGGAGATTAGGAGGCTGGGAGGAAAGAGGGAACCAACTCCAAATGGACCATCTGGTCTAGTACTCGGCTGCTGTAGCATCTGTGCCCCAAAGAAGAGTAAAGCCACCTGGCCAGACTGAGAGCACTTCCCCAATCCTATTGCAGACAGTGCAGCTCAGAGCTGGCAAGAGGACCCTCAGAGGGAAGCCAGGCATAGGGCTCTGGGGCCCCTGCCTCCTACCAGCCTCAGCAGAGACTCACAGCTCAGGCCAGATTCCGGTGGGTTTGCCCTCTGCGTCCTGTTCTTCCTCCCTCTCTTCAATTCAGCTTCCATGTTTGCTCATCTGCCCCTCCCTCTGCCACACAGGCCTGGGGGCAGGTGGAAGGGGCTGGAAGTTCCCTCACAGGACTCACTTCTTTTTGTGTGTGACAACTGCCTCCCTCCTCACTGCCAGGGCAGCACTGGGCTTCCAGCCTCGACTCTTCTCTTCCCTGAAGTCCCCTACAGCAGCCAGCCTAAGACTCTGTGACACCTTAAGTAGAGACTGTCAACAAATGCCCAACTACCCTGCCGCAAACCTTCTTGGTCAGACTTCTTGGAAAGAAAGAATTTCAAGAAGCATTTCCTCAAACTCCCTAAACCACAGTCCTTCATTCTCTCTTTTTTTTTTTCTTTTTGTTAATCCTTGATTTTTAGAGAGTGGAAGGGGGGGAAGGAGAGAGAGAGAGAGAGAGAGAGAGAGAGAGAAACATTGATGTGAGAGAGACACATTGATTGGTTGCCTCCCGCACCCACCCCAACCAGGGCCTGGGATCGAACCTGCAACCCAGGTACCTGTGACCCTTTGGTGCACAGGTTGACGCTTTAACCACTAAGCCACACCGGCCAGGGCAATGGCCCTTCATTCTTGCAACAAATGTTTGCTGAGCTCCTGTTGTATGCCAGGCAATGCTGGGTGCTGGCATACAGTGATGGACACTAGTGACCTATACTCTACTCTTTCTCAAGCTGCTTTATCTGCTTTGGGCATAGAGGGAAAGTGGGGGAGGAAGCAGAAAACCAGCTCTCCATACTACTTCTTACCCCAGACCCAGCCCTACAATAGTTCTCTCTTCTGCTGTACCTGGGCAAAGTTTCTAGCATCACAAGGAACTCAGTAGCCTCTGCTATCCTCCTCATACTAGATCTTCCTTTCTCTCCATCCACCTTCATAAAGACTGTCCACCCAGCATTTCCCCTGAGGCCGCAGTCTTCCCTGGAGCCACATTTTCAAAGCTCAGGTAAAAAGAATGTTAACCAAAAGTCTAGGGTTGGCCCCAATGCACGCAACCCACTTGACTCACTCTGAGTAAGAGCAGCTTGGACCCAGGCAATGAGGGAGGGCAGAAAACACCAAGAAAAGGGGGCAGATAAGCCAATGACTAAATCCTGGCCCCAAAGTACTCTGAAATCATGGTCTGCGGAGACCACTCCACGCCCTCAGTGCTGGGGCTTCCAGGCTAGATTCAGAGGAGCGTCCTCAAGATGTGCCCATGCAGCCCTGGAGAAGGTTAGAGAAGGTGGAGGGAATAGAGGAGAGCGATGACCAGGAGATGGGCTTGCCAGATCTGCCCAAGGGCACTGAGAGGGAGGACAGCAGCAGACAGGAGGGCTCTCAGTCATTCTCCAGAGCCCTCGGGGTGTGGTGAGAAAGAGGTAAAGGCCTCTTTAGGCTACCTCTTAAGGAGACAGTGAGGCTGTGGGGAAAACTTAGGGAGAAAGAAGAAAGAATAACCCCACACACACATCCCTGGTGTCTTCCCCTGTCTTGGGGAGGCTGAGACCTCTGGGACCCACTCAGTGGCCTCCTCCTCATATCTCAGCCTCTCTCAGTCCCTGCTACATTATTCCTCCTTCTTTCCTTTTCTGGCCTATATAAAGGGCTAGGCAGTAAGAGACACACAAACTAATTAAGAAGCAGAGTTTGGCCAGATGCCTGGGCCAGCCTCCCCAGGGAATTAAGCCCAAGCCAGCTAGCAAGTCACCTCCCAGAAACCCCTCAGGGTACCCCTCCCTCTTGTCAGGACCCCTCCCTCTTGTCAGGCTGACAGCCAAGTGTGGGGAGGGACAAAGCCTCTGACTCTTACCAATAGAACAGGTCAAACTCTACCCTCATCTAAAGGCGAGTAACTAGGCCCTCAACCACAGAAAGAAAAGAGAATCCCACTCTAGCTACACATCATTAAAAAGTGGTCTACACAGACCGCCCTGCAGTCAGGAGAAAGCAAAGTAAGGGCCACTGAGAGACTGACTTTTTGTGCTGTGTGGACAGGGCATTTCAGGCTGCTAGAATTCGAAGGAGGGTCCCTGAGAGGGAAAATTCTTACTTTCCGGAACTTTCCCCGGGAAAACCCACTGGAGAGACGAGAGAAGGGGTGACTGGAGTCCCCTTGGCGCCCAAGAGCGAGGCGTGGGGACGCGGGAGCACAGCTGCGGGGCCGGAGGCAGAGTTTGGATACGTACCGGGTGGGTGCGTGCTGTGCTTGTGTTTTCTGGGGACGGTGGCTGAGTGTGTGTGTGTGTGTGTGTGTGTGTGTGTGTGTGTGTGTGTGTACATGTGAGCGCGCGCGCGCACACACAGGGAAAAGAAAGGTGGGGCTGGGGTTTTGTAGCTGGAAACCCGAGATAGGAAGAACTGGCTAAGGAGAGGTCCGAAAAGGGATGCCAGGGTTTAAGACTCCGAATCCAGGGGATGTGGCATCCCCTCGGGCTCTCAAGAAGCGAGTAAAGAAGCCAAGCCTCCGGGAAATCGCGGAAGGCGAGCCCGCGGCTCCGCGGCGGTGCCTGCAGCCAGCTCTCCCGAAAGCCGCGCGCAACTCTGGGTCACGCATCGCTCAGCTTCCACTCTGGAGGCCGAGCCGCGGTAGAACCAGGTTTCGATGCTAGTCGCTGCCCCAGCCCCTGGGTTGGGGTCTGTCGAAGTCTCCGGAGCCCACCGGTGCTCTCCAGGGTTCCGAGTCACTCCCACCCCTGACAGGGTTGGAGAAAGTGGGTACCTCCCCCTGGCATCACCAGCTTCACGACAGACCCTACGACCCGTTTCTGTGCTCCGAAGCAGCTAGCTTGATCTTCTCGTCCCTGGAAAAGGGCGGGGACCCGGGCATCCACTCCAGAGTGCGAGCCTGGGTCCCCACCAAACCCCGGCAGCGCGCGCTTTGCGCCTCTTGCAAAGTTTCCGCTCGGTGCTAAGCCAGCGTGCAGCGGGACACGGGCTCTTACCGTAGACTCCTTGTCCTCGGCAGTGAAAGGGGATCAGCGCCAGAAGTAGAAGGCAGGTCACCTCCATCTTCACGGCCGGTGCTTCATCCCCGCGAGGCGGCGCAGCCCGAGAGGCGGCGGGGGGCGCATCCGCCGGGGCCCCGCGTTGCCCCCTGTGTCTCCCCTTCCTCCGAGAGGTGACGGAGGGGGCGGCCGCGGCGACGGAGACCGGGAGACTGAGGAGGCGGCAGCGGCAGTGGCAGCGGTGGCGACCAGGGTTTCTCCTCCGGCGGGGCCGCTGCCCCGGTAAGGACGCAGGGGGCGCTGGCCCGGCCCCGGGTGCCTCCGCGCGCCCCGCGCAGCAGCCAGCGCCCCGGCCCGAGGATCCCGGCCGCCAAGTCTCCCCGGGTCCCCAGGGCTCTCCTCTCCGGGTCCTGGGCGCCAGGAACCCTCTGCGTCGGAGGCGGCTCTTCGATCCAACAGGCCAAGGGCGACTGATAAACTTGTCGTTTCTCCGCCCAGGGGACGCCCCTCCGCTGAGCGGGGGCGGGGAGGCCCGGGCTCCGCACCGGTTAGTCGGCTGTCTCCAGTCCTGCGGCGGGTGCTGAGGGCTCAAGGGCCCGACCCAAGGGGGCCGGGCTGGGCGCCCTTCCGGAGGCGAAGGAGCCCCGGCCCTGGCCCTCCTGATCGGGGGAGCAGCGTGGACTGGGCTCGGCCAAGGGGAGAGAGCCACGGGCCCCCAGGTCTGCGAAGTTAGCTGAGCCACGGAGAAACCCCGGGAGGAATCGCGCCCAGGCGCCCCGCGGGAATCAGGAGAGCAATTCCAGTCAAGGGAGACCCCAGGAAGCGGGGAAAGGAGGAAAGTTTGAATCGTTTGAAAAATATTCGCGCTCTCGCCGAGGCCCGGGCTGCAGCGCGGGCGCCGCTCGCCGCCTCCGCTCGCCGAGCTCAGCTCCTGCGGTCTGGCCGCGGCGGCGAAGCTCCCGGACTCGGTGCTCTCAGGAGAGGGGGGCTGCGCCGCGCCCCAAGTTGATCGTCCCCGCCCCCGCCCGGCGGCCTCAGCCGGCGGGGGCCCCGAGCGGGCGGGGCCGGGCCAGGCTCCCAGGCTCGGCGGCCGCTGGGCTCCGGGCCGCGGGAGCGCTCCGCTCGGTCCGCAACTTGGGCTTCACTGTGCTGCTTTTTCTCCCTTCCGAGCTTTTCATTCCGCGCTCCCCCCGCCTCCCTCCCTCCCTCCCTCCCTTTCTCCCTTCCTCCTCCCTCCTCCTCGCGTCTCCGCGTTCGGTCTCTCGCTCTCCCACCCTTTGTCGCTCGCTCTCCTGTTTGATTCCCCTCCAGTTTAAAAAAAAAGGAGCCAATTAAAGGCAGCCCAGCTCGCCCGGTCCAGCCTCTGTCCAATTTCCTCGCCTCCCCCAGGACCAATTAGAGAAAACAAAACAGGGCTGGGAGAAGCAGACTGCCTTTCTCTCTCTCTCTCTCTCTCTCTCTCTCTCTCTCTCTCTCTCTCTCTCTCTCAATCTCTGCCCCTCCTCCATCTCTCCCTCTCTCCGCCCCCCCCTCCACCCCCCGGCAGGAAAATGTCAGAAAGCAGAAATGGATCCATCTATCCCGAGGACAGTGGCGGAGGGACGTGGGTTTCGGCGCGGGCTCGGTAGCGGCGCGCTCGCACACTCGCTCTCCGCCCGCCCTTGCAAACCCAGACCGGCTGCCCGAGCCGGGTGCACCGAACCCAGCGCGCTCGCAGGGCAAGATCGGCCGCTCGCCCCGGGGACCCAAGCCTGCGGGGCACTGCACACTTTGTAAATGTTTTGCACTTTTGGGAGCAAGACTGAAGCGGGGGTCGGAGGGAAAGGCCGGGGCGCCCGCGGTTCTCGGGGTCCTGCAGGCGCGCGAGCAGGCTTCCTGCTGTGGGTCTGCAGGGCTGTGTGCGCGGTGCCCGAGTCCTTCCGCCCCCGGCCGAGCCCCCACCCCTTCCCAGGCCACCTCAGCCTCTCCGCGTAGGGCGTGGGGCCGCCGCCTGGCCGCTGGCTGAGCCCACGGCTGAGAAGGAGCGCTTAGAGCTCCTGCCCTTGTCTCGGCCCACAGGTTGCCAACAGGTTTGTCCGCAGGACCCCGACGCCAGAGCTACCCCGAGCCATCCCTCATGCTCCCCAGTTCGTCCCTCTCGCCATCCAGCCTCCCCTCAAGACCTCAGGCGCCCCCAGCCGCCCCAGGGGCCCGCTCCCTTCCCGCAGCTAAGCCCGGGGCCCGCTCCAGTTGCTGAGGTCTGGCACTCCGGCACTCCGCCACCTCAACCGGGCCCTCCCGGAGCTGGGGTGGGGAGAGCGCTCCTCCCAAACGCCGGCGGGGAGGGATGTAGACTGGGAAGTGAGGCGAGAGGCCTCCCCCTCGCCTCCGATCTTGTCCCCTTCCTCGACTCCTGCTAATCTCACCTGCTCCACCTGTCGCCGTTATTTATCTCGATCTGTGCGGAGGGATTATATTAGGGCGGCTTGTGGGAGCGCAGACAACCGCAGCAGCTAACAAGAGTGGACATTACCAACCCCGGTACTATTCGGTATCTTGGTTGTGATGCTGGTTCCACGACTCAGCATTTGGCAAAATTCAAACACATGTACACCAAAAAAGAGTTAATATTTTCGTATGTAAATGAAAACAAAAATTTAAAAATAGTAATAATAACCACTCCTTCCGCAGGCCCATTTCCTGCTGGGCCCCTCCTCTCCTGACTGACCAGGGGCTGACTTCCCACTGCGGGGGCAGGAGTGGGAGGTGTCAGGAGAAATTCAAGGCTGCATTGGAGGTGAGGGGCGGCATCAGCTGAAACCTCAGCTCCCTTTCTGTCCGTCTCAGGAAGTCTGAGACCATCTGAAGAATCCTGTTCTCCAGCCCACCTCCACTTAATTGCACCTCCTTCATCCCCTCCCCCCTTTTCTCTCTCCTTTCTTTCCTGTGGGTCCAAGGCTGAATAAGGGGATCCAGACCCATCAGATGCCAGCTGAAGATTTGTTAAATGAATGAATGAATGATGCCCATAATAGGCCAGATACCACAGACCTAGGATACCCTCAATGCAGCCATCCTTTGTGCTCCCTACCCTGCAACCATTATCCCAAAGAGAAAAATCCATTTTCTGCCCCACAGAGAGACAGAGGTATCTGGCTTCTTCCCACCCACTTCCCCCACTCAGTCTGAAAAGGAAGTGGTACCAACTAAAGGTGCAATGATGAGTAGCTTCTTTTATTGTCATCTTCCGCCCATTAATTGAAAATTCCTAGAAATCCTCACCTCTTCCAGGAAGCTTTCAGGGAGTGATCACAGTGATTGCTGCCCTCCTTTGGCTTTGCCCATTCTGAGTTGAATGAGCCCTTTTCCATGTCATAGGAAACTGCCTTTCTGTTTCCCAATTAGCTAGTCCAACCCCAAACAGCAGTTAATTGTTCTTCTTTGGCTTTGGGGTGCATGATGGGGGGACAGGGAACCCCACTGACTCAGCTGACACTCTCTTGAGTTTGTCATCTCAGAACATCTACACTGGCCTGGAGGAGAAAGAAGACTCCTGATGGGGAGGCACTGGGGTGGGGTGGGAGGGTGGGGGCAGAGGACCGAATTGGAGCCAAGCTGGGATTGAACATTTGCTGTAGCTAATCCACTTGTGAATACGCCGCAGCTAATCGTATGCAGTGTAAATACCTTGACAGCCTGTTTGCTGTGCCTGTAAATTCAGTCATCTCGTCCTCCAAGTGAGCCCCGCCTGCTGCCTCCACCAGAGCCCTGAGTCTGACAATGGGAGGCAGTGAAGGGAAGGAAAAGAGCACTAGGCTTGGGAGCCATCGGTCCTGCCTTCCAGTCCTAACCTCTCTAGGCTGTAAAGTTGGTAGGACCCCAATCTCTCAGAGTGGTTGGGAGACATAATAATAGCTGACACCACATACCAGGCACTGTTCTAAGACCTTCATGAGTATTAACTAATCCTCATTACAACTATGTGAGATAGAACTGTTATTCTCACAGAACAGCAAAGATTTAGTGACTCATGAAGCGGCTCAGGGCCTAACTGGGCTTTGATCTAGGTAGCTGGGCTCTGTGACCTTGCCCTGTCCCACTCTCTGTACTGAGGAGACCTAAGGGCTTCCGTGCCTAGTAAGTGTTTTCACGAGAAGTGTTTCCTTTTCTCTTCACACAGAGAGAACAACTCTCTGGGCACCAAATTGGGCCGCTGGGGGTGGGGCAGAGAGCTAGACCACTGGACCTGAGCGGGATGAGGCCCAAGGCCTGGAGGCTCAGTGGTCAGCAACCAACTGCCAAGTCTTGGGCTCCACTCAAGATGCTCCAAGAAAAATCCCATTATTCTCCCCAGGAAAAGTTCAGCCCTTGGGCTCCAGGAGGCCTCAGGAGCTAGTTGCTGACCGAGGGGGTGTGTGACAGGCCAGGGAACCAGCGCCAGGCCTTGGAGCAGCAGGGCAGTGGTGGGCTTTGGTTGTGACAGTGTATTACTAGAAAGCTCCCCGTCTGCTCGGCCTCTTGCTCACTCACCTCCAGCAAGTCAGAGCCTGGAAGAGGAGAGGGAGAAAGAAAGGAAGAGTCTTTGAGGGGATGTTGTCATCGCCTTGCAGGGGAAATTGTCTCTAAAAATCATACAGTGGCAGGTATCGATTCAATCTCAGGGCAAGACACTTTCTGGTCAGGTGGGGAAGGCTGGCTGGGAGGGGATGAGCAACGGGGAGAGTTACGACCCCGCTGAAAGACGGGTTTATTAAATCGGGCTCTAACAAATAGCCAATTAATTGTTCCAGTTGCTAATTAGTAAGCAGTTAGCTCCTATTATAAATCGTGCTGCTCGAGACTAGTAATAATGCAATCCTGTGATGACACCTTTGGAGAGGAGGGGTCTCAGAGACCTCTGTGGCCTAGGGTCTGCAGCCTGTCCACCCCCTCCTCATCCATACCCCCAGCAGGCTCTCCCTGAGTGGAATGCAGGCTTCAGGAGAGCAGGGACCCTGTCTGTATGTTCACCATTTATTCATTTAACAAATATGTAATGGACCACTACATTCCAGGCACTGCTCTCGGCACTGCAGATTCAATGTGAACAAAACAGACAAGAACCCCTGCCCTCCGGTCAATTGCATTCTAGTGAAGAGACAGACAATAGACTAAGTAAATCAGGAAAATAAAGAGTATTTAGATGGTAAAGAAAATACTAAAGCTAGGAGGAGGAGGAGGAAATGTGAGGGATGACATATTAGAGAGGGTGTCAGAGAAGATCCCACTGACATTTGAGCCTTGACCTTGAAGAGAAGAGGGATCCGACAGTGTCAATATCTGGGGGAAGAGCATTGCAGGGAATGGGGGGGGTGGCAAGTGCAAAGGCCCTGCAGTGGTGAGGGGAGTGTGGCTGCAGCTGGGTAGGTGAGAGAAGAGTAGTAGGAGCTGAGATTAGAGGTTAAAGGGGCAGGTCATTTGGGTCCTGGGGTTATTGTGGGATCTTGGGTTTTACTTGGAGTAAAATAAGAACTATGGCAGGGTTTGAACAGAGGAGGGACAGGATCTGACTATAATTTAGCAAGCTCTGGGTCTGGGTGAGGAATTGATTGAAGGGGTGCTATAGCACCCCTAGCACCTGGCACTCAGTGGGTGCTCAATAAATGCTTATATGAATTGATGAGTGAATATTGATGGGGCTGGATTGTAAGTCTGGGAAATAGGCTCACTTTGGAAAGACACATCTATTTGAATTCTCTTCTAAATTTTACAACTGTCACCAAAGGTGCCCCCCCTTTGAACTTTCCAAGGAACTCCACACCCACTATCCTACTTGGTCTTTAATTTTTTTTCCTTTATTGATTTTTTTTTCTATCCTCACCTGAGGACATTTTTTCACTTTTTGTTCAGATAGAGTGGGAGGGAGAGAAAGAGAGAGAAACATCGATGTGAAAGGGACACATCGAGTGGCTGCCTCCTGCACGACCCAACCAGGGCGGGGGACAAACTGCAACCGAGGTACTTGTCCTTAGCGGGAACCAAACCCAGGTCTCTCTGGATCGCAGGCCGACAATCCAACCACTGAGCCAAACTGGCCAGGGCTCCGTTATTGATTTTAGAGAGAGAGGGAGAGAGAGATAGAAACATCGATGAGAGAGAACATCGATTGGCCGCCTCCTGCATGTCCCCCACTGGGGACTGGGCCCACAACCTGCGCATGTGTCCTGACCAGGAGTTGAACCGGAGACATGGGTCGATGCTCAACCACTGAGCCATGCTGGCCGGACCCTACTTGATCTATAAAATGTCCCTGTGAGAGGCAAGTTAAGACATGTGGCCCCCTCCATTTTACAGATGTGAAAACTGAGGCAAAGAGATATTCACTCACTGGCTTAACAGTGAGTTACTGGAAATACAAGTCCTAGATTAATGGGAGTGGGGATACAAAAGAGACAGGCGTCCCTCCCCACTTTCTGGCCACTGTGTCACAATGGTGCCCTGCCTCACTGTGTGATCTTCCCTCT
The DNA here is from genome assembly GCA_030848825.1 of Tadarida brasiliensis. Taxonomy (NCBI): domain Eukaryota; kingdom Metazoa; phylum Chordata; class Mammalia; order Chiroptera; family Molossidae; genus Tadarida; species Tadarida brasiliensis. Next base: position 11,303,208 of record CM061262.1, read on the forward strand.
CTGGGCTGCAGGTTCTCATTTGCACAGTGAGCAGCTGTGCCTAGACTGGTTCCAAGATCCCCCGGCCCAGGCTCCGAAGCCCTGCGAGCTGTGTCTGAGGCCTGATATCTGGATGCCACCATTTCCCAAGTGAGGGTCACCCGGGCTGTCCTGAGCTCCCTTTGTCCATGCTAATGTTGGAACAGGGGAGGTTTTGTTTAATTTTTGAGTTGATAGTTCAGTGGATCAAAAGTAACTTGGTTTTAACACCAGCTTGGAAAATACATGGTCTTCCCCTATGAACAGGCCGAAGGAGCATTGATTTTTTAACCAGCTCTGCTTCCCTATGGGGGTATCTGGGAAGAAGTTGACCAGAAGGGAAAGTCAGGTTCTTTAGACTATTTATTTGTTAATTAGATAAATATTTACTGAGCCAGGCGTTTGCCTACATCATACTGGGCACTCTGTTGGAGACATCCAATAAGTAAAGACACAGCCCTGTCCTCAGGGAGCCCCAATCTGAGGGGGAGACACAGCCCCTACTACCCTCAGGGTCTCCAACTGAAGTGAAAAGAATGCTACTCTAGGGTTATAGGTCCTTGTATGGAAATGGGGCCAGGATACAGATGTAGGAACCTACCGTAATCAAGTTCACTTCATGGCTAAGGGCTAAGGGGATGGGGAACAAGGAAAGCGTGGGGCCTTTTACTCTTTCTTGGCTCTTAGGGCAAGATGGTTTCCTACCCATTAAGCCTGGTTGCCTGCAACCTTCCAAGTTTCAACCAAACCCAAAGGAAGCAGCCTGGTGTTTTATTTGGGGGTTTTCCCCATACAAATGTCTCTCTGGGTTCCTGGGAACCAGGCCTATTTGAAGGCAAGACTGTGAAGCTGGCATGCAGCAGCCAGTGCCCACAGGGAGGAGAGTCTACTCTCTCTGGGGGACAGGCCTCACCCCAGCAAGAAGCCCTCTCCCCACCTCACAGCACTGGCCACCCTAAGGAGACAGATATGGCCAAGGGGACTGCAGAGCACCTGGAGATCTGAAGGCCCACCTGTTACCCCAGTCTCATGGATGTCACCCCACCCCAGGCGGAGTGACACCTGTGCAGTGTGCTCTGTGTCCGTGTGTGCTGTAAGCTCACAGGCAGGGTGGGGGTCCTACAGCGCCCAGTATAGTATATGGTAGTTGGTCAATGTCTGCTTATTTAAATGAATTTAGTTGGATTACCCTAATCCAAACAAAAGTCGGCCCTGGGCAAGACCTGAATTATCAGGATAAGAGAGGCCCAAATTATCCAGACAATATGTGGATTAGGGACAAATATAAATAACGGATATACAAGAAGTGTTTGCGAATGTATAGGCTGAGGGGAAGCGAATTCCTAGGGAAGGGAAGTAAGGAAGTGAGGGGTAAAATGTTTCGGGAAATCCTGTGTAAATAAGTAGCAGGGGGAAGTGACCCCCATTGCTGCCTTTTTCTGAGATGCCTCCTAGGAGGGCTGGTCTGGGTCAGCTGTGTTTCCTGAAGGTGTTGGGTGGCCCTGTCCTCTGGCATCTGCCCCCAGGGCCCCAGCAGCCCCATGGAAGGCATCAAGTTTCGCTGAGCTGGTCTTCCTCGCCTTCTCCAGGGCAGCTCTTCTGAAGCAGGATCAAATGTTCTCAAGCTTGAAAGGACAGGCTGGAGAGTGAGAGGAAAGGAGGGAAAGGGAGGAGGGAGTGAAGCTGAGGTTACCACAGGGGAGGGACCAGCTGGGCCCAGGGACAGGGCCTGTGATTCTCCTTGCTCCCTTTCTGTTTAACCTCCTCAGCAAATTCTTTTTCCTTTAGCCATCACCTCTTTTTGACCCATGCAAATGCGGGCAGGGGTGGGGGGTGGGGTGGGGCGGGTCTGGAGTGGAATCATCGTAGACACACACACACACACACACACACACACACACACACACACACACACACACAGAACCGCTGCGTGGCATAAACTCCAGGGGGCGCCATTCACACAGAATATGACAGGAATGGCGCCCACCTCCCACCCTCAGAGTGCAATGTAGTGGCTCTGTTGCAGCGCCCTCTTCTCTGACCAGACCCAGGACAAGCTGGTGGCACCCTACCCTATAACTCATTTCCCCTGCTCCTTCTGTTCCCAACCCACCCCGGCACCCTCTGGCCTCCAGCTCCTCTGTGGCCCCCCAACCTACAGGTCACACCTGGCCCGCCCGCCCACACACACGCCTCCGCAGGTTGCTAGGGAGAAGGGAGGGGTCCCAGGCCCGGCCCCGCCCCGCACGATTGTCATTCCGGGCACAACGCGGAGTTCAGGGGACTCCCTGTCTTTTGATTAACTCGACTCATCTGGCTCCCCAGGCTCTCCTCAGGGTCCTCCATACCACTGTCCTGGGCGCCTTCAGGAGCCATATCTGGCCCAGGGCGTGGAAAGGGGGACTCTAATTGATCCTCCCGCCCCACCTCTCATCCTTTCCATCCCCTAACCCGGGCTTAGCTGAAGGAGTGTATGTACCATAAAACAACCATAAAATGCTTCATCATCCTTTTATAGATGAGAGGACTGAGGAACAGAGAGGTTCAGTCACACTCCCAAGGTCACACAGCTAGTAAGTGGCAAAGCTGGTGTGCACATCAGAGTCTGGCTCCAGAGACTATAGATAGAGTCTATACTCTTCACCACTACTGAGTGCTCCCTTTCCATGGAAGAGGGGCCAAAGCTGACGTCCTAGTAGCTATTTAAGATTGAACAAAGTAAAATTAAAATTCCATTTCTGTCACAGTAGCCATGCTTTGAGCGCTCAATAGTCACACACGGCCAGGGACTACTGTGTTGGACAGTGCAGATATGGAATACTTCCGTCATCAGAGAAGTTTGAAAGCAGTGCTCAGGAGTCCTTATTTCTAATCCCAGTTCTACTGCTTACTAGCTGAGCAACTCTGGGCAAGTTACTTAACCTCTCTGTGTCTGTTTCCTCATCCATAAAACAGTGATAAGAATACTGCCAACCTCATAGAGCTGTTAGGGGAATTTAATGAGAAAATGCATATGAAGTGCTCACTACAGTGCCTGACACATTGTAAGCAAGCTACAAATTATTCGTTTTATTATTAGGAAACATAGTTTAGTCCTTCATTTAACTAAGTAGGTAGCTAAGGACCAGAGAAACTAAGGATCTGGCTTAAAGCCACACAGCAAATTAAATGCCAAAACCAGGGGCTCTTATTTCTTTTTACTCCATTGCATGCCTACTGATACCACTGTAGTTGATAAAGGATTTTCACATTTGACCCTCCCCAAAATGCTGGGAGATCATTAAATGAGGTTTCATCAACCCCGTTTTGCAGATTAAGAAACTGAGGCACAGAGAGGATGAAGTAAGTTCTTCAGGGTCAGGATGCTGTTTAGTAGTAGGGTAGGGACTTACTACTGTTCAATGTTCTTTCCCCTGCTCCATTCTCCGCTGTCTGTGTAAATTAATGTGTGAGTGTGTGTGTTTATGTGGGACTGTTTATGTGTGGTCTTCATTTGATCACCGTGCAGAGCTCAGGGGCCTGAGCTATAGATAGAATATAAATTATATAAATACTATTAATATGGTCTCAGTTATGTAAAAAGCTGTATATAAAATAAAGATAAGAAGGACTGATAATACCATTTTAATGATTATCATGGGCAATGGGATTTTGGGAGATTTGCATTTCTGTCTTTATATGTTTCTATTTTTTCCCAATTTTCTACAAGCAGTATGTATTATTTATATAATCAGAAATAAACAAATGTGATTTTCAAATACTTCTTTTTTTTTTTCAAAATAAAGTTCCTCCAGAGTTTTCCCCCTGGCCTCTTCACCCCTCCAAGCAGTCGGGAGGCCTGACCTGGGGTTCGGCTTGGCCTGGCCAGGCTGCTAGCAGAGCTGGGCCTCTCGGCTCAGTTCCCTTCATGCAGAGGCCCTCAGGTCCCTCAGCGCTGGAGCGGGTTTGAATTTACTCAGCAACATCCACATGCAATAAATGTCATACTGTTTTATTTTTTCGAGTCAAATAAATTGTGATCCCAAGTCTCCACTTGCCAGAGTGCTGAGAAATCAGCCTTAGTTATGTTTGGGGGAAGTCTCCAGGGTCATAGAAGGATCAGGGACCCAGGAAAAGAGGCCTCAGGGCCTTGTGGTTGCCATAGTAATTGACTCCCCTTCCTTGGCTCCTGAACCCTGGGCCAGGGCTCAGTCAGCCAAGCTGCCCTGGACAGGCTCCGAAGGGTCTCTGCAGCAGCCCTCTCAGTGACCACAAGTGGGCCCCGGAGACCCTAGGGCTTCAGCACGTATAACCCAGCCTCCACAAATATCCCCATCTGGCACTGCAGGCCTAGGGACAGGGACCCAAACAAAGGCCCCCAAATCTCTGTCCCTTCTCCATCTCCCTTCTCCCTTCCAGTCCTAATGACCTCCACACCTCCCCTCTGTGCTCACCCAGACTCTCTGGCCTGGAGCAGGGCTTGGTTTTTCCAATAACTCATTAACTGGCTTTTGTCATGATTGAAGAAAGCCTCAACAAGAAAACCGCATTCAGCGGCATTGCAGGTTATTTATGAGAGACCCAAAGCAGCCTCAGCACTGGGGGAAGCCTGGGGGTGGCAGGAAGGCCCTCTGGTTGGGGGCTGGGATACTTTGGATTTGCCTGGCCACCAATGCCCCTGCCCAACACAGACACCATCTCCTCTCTCCTCCCAGCTCCTCCTGCCAAAGCCAGCATGAATCACCGCTGCTCTAGACACTGATATAATTCCACCCACTCATCCAGCTCTTTCCATTCATTTATTTATGTATTCATTGATTCATGTGTTGATTCTATCATTCATTCAAACTTGTATTGAGGGCCTACTATGTGCCAGGTACCAGCTGATGTCAACACTTGTACAGCATAGACGTGAATCAACAATCGTACACTGGAGCCGGCTCATGCCAGCTCACAGAGCTGATTGTACACACCTCTTCTCAACTTCCCTTCAGTGGCATCAGGTTGGCAGCTTACAGTCAGCCACGGCAGGCATGCTTATACCATGGAAACTGGCAAGTGGTGCAGATCAGGGCCTTTCCCCCAGACAGCGGGATGTTAAACATTTACTAACACACCACTGTACCAGGCCTGGATGTCTTAGGCTACGCAAAACGGAACCCCAAGAGCTTACAGTGTAAACCAGAGAAGGACTTTGGCCCATCCATATCTGTTGGTCTCAGAGCCTCCGTTTGTCTTTGCAACCTAGGAGTGCCAGGAACAGAGGATTTAATTCTATCATGCAAGACAAAAGATGGCATGATAAAGAAGGTCTGTGTGAGCTGAGACTTTAGGGATAGGTAAGATGTCAACCTGAAGGGAAGGTGTTCTGGGTGGTGGGAGAAGGGCCAGGCTGAGTGTCTTCACTCCACTTAGATAAAAATGCCAAAGCAGCCTGGCCAGTGTGGCTCAGGGGCTGAGCATCGACCTATGTACCAAGAGGTCTCCGGTTCCATTCCTGGTCAGGGCACGTGCCCGGGTTTCGGGCTCCATCCCCAGTAGGGGTCATGTAGGAGGCAGTCAATCAATGTTTCTCTCATCATCGATACTTCTATCTCTCCCTTCCTCTCTCTCTAGTAATATAAATTTAAGAAATATATTTTTTAAAGATTTTAATGCCAAAGCAGGGAGTCACTCCCACCTATTACCTACGTCCCTAACCACACAGCAAAAGTGAACTACTTTTTGGAGGAAAAACGGATATTGTTAAGAGCTGGTTTGTCAGGGGGAGGCTGGTTGAACACTAGGTGCTGAGAGGTGAGGAGCCTCTCCTTTTTCCTCCTCCTCCCAAATTCCCCCTCATCACCCTTCCTTCTCAAGTAAGGGCCCAACCGACAGGGGAAATGGCTACAATGTGTGAAAGGGGCAACCAAGAGGACATCTGCCCAGCCGCAACACCACTAACATTGTCACCCCCATGGTATATAACCACCAGGCTGACCTTGCCACCACCACTGGGCCTGCCGTTGGTCCGTGTGTGGCTCGTGGGCAGTTAAGCAGCTCACACGAACACATGAGCGTGCTTGGCTCACAGATACTGGGAGAGACCCCCAAACGAACCCAAATCCTCCAAATACTCCAGTGGTCTCTACGGCATATAAGAGGCTTCTCAAGGAAGATTTCACATTTTCCACCTCCTTACTCTGGGAGATAGCTGAGCCTCCCCAAGTGTGCACGTCCACAGATGTATACCCACATGTGTGCAGAGGCAAGTCTGCATCCAGGATGCAACACCACTGAACGCCAAGCCACGAGACATGAGCTGGGACGGGTTTGGGGGAGGCCACAGTCCATTAGCCTCAACGATCCCTCCTGGGCCTGCTGAGTCAGTGATCACCCACACCTAGCCCACGTATTCTGAGCCACCCTGCTGACCTCACCCTGCTCGTCTGACGGGGAGCTGAGCTGCCCACCAGTTCAGGCAGCCTCCCACTCACCACCCCCAGGGAGGGCACGCAGAGCGTGACCACACTGCATTTGTGGAACTCACCGCAGTCCTCACATTTCATTCTGGAACCCTGTGAGGTGGGGATTAGTGTCTCCAGCCTGCAGATGAGAAACTGAGGCTCTGAGCTAGAACCAGAACCGCGGTGCTCGGATCCAGACATTTATTCCACTGGTATTTGTTAAGTCCTAGATGCTGTGCTAAACTCTGGAGAGTCAAACATGAGCACCAATAATAACAACGATAATGGCCGATGATAATAGTGCCCACGCTTCCTGGAGTACAGGTACAGCATAATCTCAACCTTCACCACAGCCTTTCACGAGGTAGCCTGTGCTTCCTCGCCTTTCAGCAGAGGACACTCAGCGCCATGCCTGTGCTGGAGAAGTTCCCTGGGAGCTCTAGGGTGGGCCCAGGACCTCAATTCTTCCAGAAGGACTGAAGCTGAGGTCCTTGGATGGGACACAGGAATGTACTGGGAATATACAGCCCAAGAACACCCCAGTGGTGAGCAGTATGTGTTAGAGTGCGGGCACAGAGGGGCACTCGGGCACACAGTGGCCAAAGGTCTGTGGAGGCAGCTTTGTCATTGTTCCCTGGGCCTTGGCTCTTGTTATCTCCTTCACAGTCCCCCAGTGTGAGCTCGGGTGCGGTCAGGGGCACTGCCCCGGAGTCAGACTGCCGCTTCTTGGCTGCGTGACCTTGGATAAGCTACCTCACCTCTCTAAGCCCAGTGTCTTTGTCTGTAAAACAAGGCTAGTGATAAGAATAATAGGAAATTCTGCCAGGCCAGAGTGGCTCAGTTGGTTGAGTGTTATCCTGTGCACTGAAAGGTTGCTGGTTTGATTCCCAGACAGGGCACATATCTGGGTTGTGGATTCGACTCCTGGTCGGAGCACATACAGAAGGCAACTGATTGATCTGTCTCTCTCTCTCTCCCTTCCTCTCTCTAAGCATGTCCTCAGGTAAGGATAAACTAATAACAATAGTAAATTCTTCCAGAGTAAATTCTTACCTTGTGAGAAGCCCTATTCTAAACCCCCTACATGTATTAACTCATTTAATCTTCGTCACGTCCCTGCGAGGTTGGCTTTTAGCACAGAGCCGCGTGCTACACACTCAGTCACTGTTAGCTGTTATCAGCTCCATTTTCAACCCAGAGCTCCTTGAGGCTGCCCAGCTCTCCGCTTCAAACTTACAACCTCACTCTTCTGCCTGCACTTCTTTTTTTTTTTCATCCTCACCAAGGATCTTTTTGCATTCATCTTCAGAAAGAGTGGGAGGGAGAGAGAGAGGAAGAGAGAGAGAGAAACATCCATGTGAGAGAGACACATCGACTAGTTGCCACCTGCACGACCCCAACTGGGACTGGGGACGAACTGCAACCGAGGTACGTGCCCTTAGCGGGAACCAAACCCGGGACTCCTTGGTCTGCTGGCCGATGCTCTAACCACTGAGCCAAACCGGCCAGGGCTACCTGCATTTCTTACCTCAGCGAATGGTCACCATCTCCCCATCACTCAGGCAGATACACCTGGGACTCTAATCTCTTCCTTTCCTCTTAAAATCCACATTCAAGTCCTGCAGATTCTACCTCCTCCTTGCCTCTCATATCCATGCCCTCCATCCATTTCCTCTTTCCATCACAGTAGTTTCAGTGACATCCTACTAATTTCTCACCTGGGTTATGCAAGGCCCCCCATATCTCCCTGCTTCCAGCCCACACACCCTACAACCTGTCCTCATGCTGTGCCAGAGATTTCTGAATTGCAAACCCACTGAAAATCCCTCTGTGGCTCTTCACAGCCCCCAGGATCAAGTTCAGGCTCTTCAGCTTAGCACAGGGCTCTGTGGGATCTGGGCCCTGCCTTTCTCCCCTCTGCTGCCCCCTACCCCACTGCAATATGGCCATGCCAGTCATGCCAGTTCAATCCTCTGGCCCTTTGCACATGTATTTTTCAGTCTGGAGGGCCCTCACGACTCAGCTCAGGCAACATCTCTTCCCAGAAGTCTTCCTGGATCTCCACGAGAGTTCTTACCAAACACAGATGTCCCTGGAGGCAGATGGTTAAAAACACAGTCACTGCATTTAGATGGCCTCACATCCACCATCTACTCATTAATTTCAGCTCCACCATTTTCTAGCTGTGTGATCTTGGACAAGTTACTTACCCTCTCTGAGTCTGCAATATGAGACTAATTATAGTACCAACCACATAAAGTAATTGTGAGAATTGAGATATAGCAGGAAAAGTGCTTAGCAGTGTCTGGCAGAATCCAAATGCTCAATAAATGTTAGCTATTATCTAATAATAAGATTCTGTCTTATTCATCTTTGTATCATTGTTGTCTAAAATAGGTCCAGCATGTGGCAGATACTTAATTAATGTCTGTTGAACTGAATCAAAGTGAAATAACCTGGAGCCAATTTCCATTTCAATCAGGGTTTCTAGTTGCAAGCAACAGAAACCATTCTGACTGATTTATGCAGAAGAGGCACTTAAAAAGGATATTAGGTGGCTTGTGAAATCTCTGGGACGACCAGAGGATATGGGCTGGAGACCACATAGCCAGGAACAGAGTCCAAATGACACCCTAGACCCGCTGCAGTGGATGCCCTTCTATCCCCACAACTGGGCACAGACCCCGCAGCTTGTACTAATGACATGAGGCACCAAATGCAGAGATAGTGCCCAACATTTGCAGGGCCCAGGGAAAGAGTGCAAACAAAGGCCCGTATACTATGTATCACAAAATTTTAAAGTTATAAATCTAACAAGCTATTAAATGAAATATATTCAAATCTGTTCCAGTTACTATGGCTGCATAACAAGTTATGCCAAAACTTCATGGTATAAAACAAGCATTTATTATGCCCATAAATTCTGTGGATCAGGAATTCAGGTCCTGAATGGTTTGTCTCGGCCCCATAATGTCTGAGGCCTCAGCTGGAAGGTTCGGACGCTGGAGACTGGAATCTGTAGGTTTGTTCACCCACATGTCTGGTAGTTGGCTGGGCCTCAGTTTCTCTCCATCTGGGCCTCCCATGTGTCTCTCCATGTTGACTAGCTTGGGCTTCTTCACGGAATGGTGGGATGGTTCCAAGAGCAAGTGTTCTAAGAAACAGACATTCAGAGAGCGGTATTGCCTTCACGAGCTGGCATCTGAAGTCATGTGGTGTCACCTCTGCCACATTCTATTCGTCAAAGCAGTCACAAAGTCCCGCCCAGGTCCAAGGGGAGGGGAAATAGACTCTGCCTCTTGGTGGGGACAGCAAAGATCTGATAGAGTACGTGGAACAGGAAATATGCTGTGAGCATTTCTGGAAAATGCAAGCTTCCACATTGACAAATACACCTTTCTAACAACGGGAAGGTCAGGTTCAGATCTGGAATCCAGGAACCGCCCAGAACTGTGCCACAGCATGGTGGTACAAGGAGAGGCAGCCCCTGCCCCATGCCCTCTCCCTCTTCCCCTCAGCCTCCCCCTGCACGGCCAGGGGCCGCCTGTGCTCACGTTTGGACGGGCCTCCCACAGGTCCAAGCTCTGTTCCTGCTGCCCACAAACAACCCCCCGGCTGTTCCTCGGGTGTTAGGGCCACAACAGCAGTGTGATCTACTCTCCGAAGACAGACTGAGGGGAGGGCTGCACAGGCCCTGGAGTGGACCTGCAGCCATTTGGACAGGGGATTTGGGTCCTGGTTCTCACAGTATGATGTGGGCTGGGGGGCTGTGTGTAGGTATGTCTCTTGGTCCTGCAGATACCCGGCCCTGAGTGGAGAAATGTTGCTGGAGGAAGACAGGAGCAAGACTCTCTAAAACGCGGGGACCCCTCCCCCTAGGCCTAAGGGTGCTACCACCTAGAACCTTTGCCAGCACAGCCTCTGGAAGCTGGATGCCTGTGCTGCCACAGTCACCGAAACGGATTCCATGCCATGTTTCTGCAGTCTTTCCTGGGCATATCTGTTCAATGGAGTCCATTATATACCTGGTGCAAGGGATCCTGGGAAAGTGAGCAGGGCTTCTGCCTAGGGGAAAGGTAGACATGTGAGGCATGGAGGCCCCAAATAAAGGAAGACTGTTTGAAGGCCCTAGGCAGCCAGGAAGAATGACAGATGTCCACTATGGCGGGCTGCCCACCATCAACATATACCCTTCTTTCATTCTTAACCTTACCCACCACAACCACCACCACCAAAACCTGCTTCCACCTAAAATAATGCAATTATTCTTCACAAATAAAAACTTACCCTTTTGCCCAAAGGGGACAACTGAAACTCACATCGGTAATTATACCTGGATACCTGGGACGCCCATTATCTTTCTAATTCCATCATGTTCCCATCTTGATGTTCTATAATCCATGCAACAAATTGTAAATGTAACCATTAAAAAAACGCTCTATATAGAAATAATAGGGAATGAGGATGGGAGAAAAGAAGGAAATTTTGTTAAAACACATCAATACATACAAAGCAAGGAGCATACGGTGTGTATAATACAGGTCCTGTTTCTGCATCTAATCACAAGACCACAGCTGGTATTAGTCATTTCACCCACTACCCCATTTGCCTTTCACAAGTACCTCAGCCAGTCAGAGCTCTTTTTCTGGTGGGACAATCTTAATCTTCTGTCTGGAGAAGGCTGAGCCTTTCATGGTGTTACTTGTTTAAGGTTGCTGTGGTCTTTCTAGAAGTACTAGGGGATGCCCCATGCACCTCGCTGCCCCGTTTCCCATTGGTAATTAGGGTCACCCCCTCCAACACTATAACCATCCCCCTTTTTCGTGAGAAACCAAAAAGGGCCTGGTGACAAACTCACCTTCCAGTTCAATGGAACCCGGTTGTCCCCTGCTGGAAGCATTCCTACCTTGGATATTCGGATGTCTAAACCAGAAAAGGTTGGAGTCACATGGATAAGAAGCAAAACCTTGCAAAAGGGACTTTAGGTAAAAGAATGGGAGAGCTCAGGGCTAGAGGTGTGAATTTGGGTTTCATCAGTGCATTGAAACCAGATCACGGTTGGGGTGCTCCAAAGAGCATGAAGATGAAGACACGAAGAGAGCAAAAACACAGATCCCTGGGGAATATTGCCCTGTAAGAGTTCAGCAGGGGAGGCAGGGAGTTGGAGAGCCAGTGGGGCTGGGTGGTCTTTCTACCAGAGTCCAGCTCTCTCTTTACTGACCTTTCAGTCTCTGGGCAACAGCATCCCACACAGGGGCAGGCATGCCAAGAGTTCACTCTCCCTGGATAAAGCTCACATCCCTTACACTGTGCTGTAGATCTAGTATTGCAATGCAGCAACGTGTTCCAGCATTTCTCAGGAATTCCCTTTGTCAAGTCCACAATCCCAAGAAAAGTCAGTCAAGAAGACTGAAAAATGAGAAGTATTATCATTCTCCTGCAAGAATTAAAGCTTCATAATCAACACAGAGATGTTACTCTTGTGAGGGCATCGACCGATGTCAAGTTGAAAGTGAGAGCTGGAAACCCTGATACGTGGAGTGAAGGTTAACGTCAGCCTCTCTGGGAATGGAACAGGAACTCAGACTGAGACCCTCACCATCCATCCGGTCAGTTGGTCTTGCTTGCAGCTCTTTTGCCATTACATCAATGTATGTTTGTGGCCCTGCCTGCTACCAGTGGCGAGTCATTTTTACAAATAAAATCAATATTAATAAGTTTATATGCATAGTGTACTTTATACAAATCCTATGAGCAATATTCCAAGCAAAATAAGCCCTTAAATTGGCAATTTTGGCATGTGTTACCTTGCTAGGATCTGAATGTTACATTCTTTAATCCTATCCAGTCATGATCAGTGGCATTTTCCAGAGTTTGAATATCTGCCACAGAAGAAATGCAAAGAGAAGAAAATAGGAATGTTGTAAAATTCTCAGACACAAAATCAGAAACTGATCTAAAATCTGAATAAGCAAAAGCAATATTAATATCAGTGGGGGGAAAATGGGGGCAAACAAGTATAGTCATTTAAAAAAGAAAGAAAGAAAGAAGCCCTGGCTGGTTTGGCTCAACAGTTAGAGTGTTGGCTGCAGATCAAAGAGTCGCAGGTTCGATTCCGGTCAAGGGCACCTACCTTGGTTGCGATTCGATTCTCGGCCCTGGTTGGGGTCATGCAGGAGGCAGCCAATAGATATGTTTCTCTCATATTGATGTCTCTCTCTCTCTCCCTCCCTCCCTCCTACTCTATCTGAAAATGTGTGTGTGTGTGTGTGTGTGTGTGTGTGTGTGTGTAGAGAGAGAGAGAGAGAGAGAGCGAGAGCCTATAGGAAGCACTGTGTGCCCTAACACCCAAATCAAAGACACTTGGGACATTTTTTTTTTTTTAGGATTTAAGCAATGTCAACACATTCTGTGTCTGGAATGTTTGTTGCAAAACAAAGATCAAGACTGTCAGCCCAGCTGGTGTGGCTCAGTTGGTTGAGTGTCATTCCATGCACTGAGAGGTCGCCGGTTTGACTCCTGGTAAGGGCACATGCGTGGGTTTCAGGCTCAGTCCCCAGTGGGGGCGTGCAGGAGGCAGCTGATCAATGTTTCTATCTCTAACTCCTCCTTCGTCTCTCTCTAAAATTAGTAAAAAATAATAATAATAAAATAAAAAAAAAAGACCGTCAGATCAATTAATGCTGTGTGTGCTTTAAATTTTTCATTTTAAGACTAAAAATGTTTAAATAATAAATATTTGTATCTTTCCACTTTTAATGGCTTTTATTTGTCATTAATTTTGTGTTAATATTTCCTTTATTTTAATGTTTTCTCTTATCAAATGTCTATATCGTGTAGAGAACTATTTTACATGTTGTTGAAATAAATAATCTTGCCAAAATATATTGGTTCATAGTAATAATAAACTATACATTTAACATTATATCTTTTTTTCAAACAAAGACTTCTGAAACCATTAGCATAACCCTATTACAGAGAAATGACTCACTCTTTATTATTTATGGTCACTCATTATTTAAAACATGTAAATATAGTGTTATGGAAAATACAGATTAATTTATAATTTGGGGAATTTCCCAGAATTCTCAGATTTCCAATTTCTCACTCCCAAATCCCCCAAATTAGCAGCTGCCAGGAATTTGGGGACATACTGCAGATCAGTGGCATTACCTGTGGTTGGCACCCTGGAATTACCCAGCTCAGGGTGCTGGCATGGGATAGAGAGGGCAGTCTCACCCCTCACCAGCCCCAGAACTTCCGCTGCAGGGTGCTAAGCCCACCAACACCTCCTCATCCTGCAGTGACCCCATGCCCAGCATCCCAGCACCCTCACAAAATTTGAAACAATCAGAACCCTGGGTCTGCCTCCCTTTTCCCTGGTCCCCAGGAGAAGAGAAGAGTAACATTTACCTTCCTCCTAATTCTGTCCTTTTCAAATGTCACCAGGGAAGGGAGGGGCTCTGTTCCTCCCTCCGCTCCGCACCGGCCCCCCCAGCAGGATCCCTCACTCCACGGCTCACTGTCTGCTGCTGTGAGATTCAGGAGGGTGTGTGTGGGGACACCCTCTGGGATCCCTGAAAGATCAGGGAGGCTTAGGGGAAAGCGAGGCTGCCCTTGTTTCGGGGAGGAGACCTGGGCACCTCTCCTTTGGGCTTCCTGGAACCCAGGTAATGTGTAAGCAGATGAGAAACCACAGAAGGAAGAGACTGGTAGGGGACATGAGGCCTCTGGCCCTTTGCGTAAGGATAGACAGCAGTTTTATCTGCTCACACATCCTAACGTGCCCCAGAGCTGAATAGTTTAAAACAACAAACCTTATATTTGATCACAGTTCTGTGGGTCAGGGTTTCAGACAGTCACAGCCATAGCACGGAAAGCTCACCTCTGGCCCTCCATGTCTCCTGGGGCTGGAATGCCCTTGGCCTCTTCATGCACAGGTTCGGCCTGAGCACCAAAGGGTCATGGGTTCGAATCCCGATCAAGGGCACGTACTTGGGTTGTAGGTTCAATCCCCAGCCCTGGTTGGGGCTCGTGTGGGAGGCAATCAATGTGTCTCTTTCACATGGATGTTTCTCTTTCTCTCTCCTCTGCCCCCCCCCCCACTCTCTCTAAAAGTCAATGGAAAAACATCCTTGGGTGAGGATTAACAACAACAAAAAAGGCTTGGAGCTGACTGGAAAGGCTGATGAGGGAGGTCATTCATCTGGGTTCCTTGGTCCTCCTCCATGTCGTCTCAGGGCCTCTTCCTCCCCGTGGGGCTTTTCCACGTGGTGGTCTTTCCTAAAATGTAGCTGGACTTAGGTGGTAGTTCAGGGTTCACAAAAGGTTAAAAGTGGAAGCTGCCAGGCAGTGGAGTGCTGGTACTGGCTCTACAGAAAAAAAAGAAAAAGGAAGGTGAGAAAGAAAAAAGAAAGGAAGAGAGGGAGGGAGGAACCTGATTTCTAGTACTTGTCAATTTCTGTGGTGTAAATACTTCCACCAAGACTAATTTCAGCTACCAACTTGATGTGTATCAGCTCATAAAATTCCTGAATATTTAACAAGCAGCTCTTGCAAGCCTTATGAGCCGCTCCAGCACACCAGGGCTGCCAGGCCCTCTGAAGGCTTCCACCAGGAACTGATTCAACGTTACTGCTGCCACAGTTGGTTCAGGCAGGTCTCAGAATCAACGTGGGACAGGAGAACACAAAGTGAGGAAGCGTGGAGGTGTGCTCCATTGATGGCCACCAAGTAACCGATTCCCAGGGACAATAGAACTGATCACAGCTCTTGTTACATTGTGCCCACAGGTACTAGGCACTTGGGCAAGGCATTTTGCAAATATTACCCCCTTTCAGCCTGATGAGGTAGGTGTTATTAAGCCCCTTTTAAAGATGGGAGCCCTGCCCTGGCCGGTTTGGCTCAGCGGTTGGAGCGTCGGCCTGCGGTACAGAGAGACCCGGGTTCGGTTCCCGCTAAGGGCATGTACCTCGGTTGCAGTTTGTCCCCAGCCCTGGTTGGTTGTGCGGGTGGCGGCCACTCGGTGTGTCCCTTTCACGTCGATGTTTCTCTCTCTCTCTCTCTTCCTCTCTCTCCTTCCCACTCTATCTGAACAAAAAATGAAAAATGTCCTCGGGTGAGGATAAAAAAAATAATAATAGGATAAAAAAATAATAATAAAAAATAAAAGATGGGAGCCCTGCGCAGAGAGGGTGGCAGAGGGTAAGCCTTAGACCCTGTTGCCTCCAGCAGCGAGGCCTCTCCTCTCAGGAGGCGGGGCAGCGTAGTCCTCAGATGGCATCAGGGAGCTTAAGACTATTTGGGGAGCACGGAAATCGACTCTGCTTAAGTGGGTGTTCATCAGATCTGGGAGTGTGGTGGGAATGGCATGAACGAACATGAAGAGGAAGGGCAAAGAGAGTAAGAACTAACTCACCCAAGTCCTAAAATAGTAATCATAGCACAGCGATTGAGCACTTACTATGTGCTAGGGATGCTGAGAAGAATTTTACATACCTTGTCTCATTTAATCCTTACAAGCTTCCATGGAGGTTTGAGCGTTGTTACCCTTTACCAGTGAGGAAACAGGCTCAGAGAACTTACCTGGTCTGCAGTCTGCTCGAGCTGCCGTAACAAAATGCCAGACTGGGTGGTTTAAACAACGGACACTATGCTCACAGTTCCGGAGGCTGCGCGTCCAGGATCGAGGCGCCTGCGGGTTAGTTTCCCGAGAGGCCTCCCGGTCTGGACTGCAGGTGGCCTTCTTCTCACAGTGTCCTCATGTGCCTTCCTCTGCGTGCAGGTGGATCCTAATTCGATGTCCTCTTCTTATTAGGACATCGAATTAGGATCCCACCCTTATGACTTCACTTAACCTTAATCACCTCCTGTAATGCCCTATCTCCAAAGGATCCACGGCACGAAGAAAGGTTAAGAATTGGGTTCAAAGGGGCAAGAGGCCCGTGGTAACCAGAGAGGTGAACTGGCTGAGAGAAGACACAGGACTGGGTTCAGCGAGCTCCTGGGTAACAGATGGGGCATGGGGACCTATTTCTTATTCTCAGGGCTGGTGTTGCCATCCCAGTGTTCCACGCCCATGTCAGGAGCCATGAAGCTGACCAAGACCAGGGACCAGGATCCCGACCCAGCGCAGGTCAGTGAGCGGGAAAGATTGATTCCAAAGGCAAGCCCGGCTACCCTTAGTCCCAGCCGCGGCCTTCGCGCTGGCGCTCCGCCCTCTTCCCTGCCACGTGTGGGCAGGCTGGGCATCGCTGGGAGCCAGGTGCCTGCTGCACCGAGAGGCAATTTATGAACCATGGGTATTTTGTCTGTTTACTTGAAAGCACAAAAATTTGTCACTTGTGTGGGTAATTTGCTGCTAATTACGAGCTTACAATCTGCAGATAGGAAAATCAGGGCCAACGTGTGCTTCTTGAGGAAGAGGAAAATTACCCCAAGTACTGTGTAATTATACACTTAGCGGGCACGGCGCTCCCAGCCCTCACCCTTCCCACGACGGGCTGACAGTGCAGGGTGTGACACACATGCCCACTGAGGCCCCCTCCCGGGCATGGGAGGGCCTGCCTGCTGCTGACGCCCAAGACACAGGGCTGCTGGCCTCATCCTTTCCCTCCTCCGCTGAGCAAAGGAGGAGGGTGAGGAAAAGGGCTTAGAGACCCCATTCAGGGAGCATCCAGTTTGAGCGGGGAGGCACCGCGTCTGCCCTCAGGGGCTCCCCAGTCCAATGGAGAAGGCATAGGCCACAACCTCAGGAAGCCTCTGGTCTAATGGAGGAGACACAGTTCCTGCCCACAGGGACCCCACTCTGAAGGGGTCACAGCATGCCTGCCCTCCAGGGACCCTGACCTGACAGTACCTCAGACAGCAGATCAAGCCCAGGCCATCGGGGAGCCCTGGGCTGGTCGGAGAGGCACATCCCCGGCCCTCAAGGGTGCCCAAGTCTGGTGGAGGGGGGCACTCTTGCCCTCAGGGAGCTCTCTGATGACAAAAGCATAGGCCCTGCCTTGGGGCTGGGACCCCTCAGTTTCTTGGGGGGAAATACATCACCTGCTTACTGGGCTCCAATTTTGATGGAGAGACACAGCTGCTGCCCTCAGGAAGCCCTTGGTTTGATGGGAGAGGCAAGTCCCTGCCTCGGGGAGTCCCTGGTCTGTGGGGGAGACAAGTGCCTGCACTCAGTGTACCCTCTTGATCTGATGGGGACACATAGCTCCTGGTTTCTGGTTGTCTCTGAGCTTCTCTCTGTCCATCTCCACGTAGAAGGAAAAACTTGACAGTGAGACTCGGGTTAGCTCACTAACCACCCCATCCCGCTCTGGCAGGCGTGGCCCAGCACCCAGGGCCTTCCTGCAGGTGTGCCCAGCGTCCTCTCCCCCAAGGCCCTCTCAGCTTTCAGATTCTCTCCAGCCATTCCAGAGGATGAGTTAGGTGATCCTAGAAAATCCCTCTCCTTCCTCTTCCTGGTCCCCTTTATTTGCTGCCTAAATCATTCATGACTTGCAATAAAGGCGTGCATGCCCCCTCCCAGGCCCCCGCAGAAAATATTATTTAACAGAAAGGTGACAGTTATGTAATTTAGTCTCAGTCTCCATTATTGATGAATTTGACCATGAAATATTTAGGTTCCTCCGTGTTCTGCCGCTCAGGGTCTGACAATAACAATGTCACATTCCAGTTTATCCTCATGGAAGATGTGTCAATCAGGAATTCCCGGCCTCACCCACCCAAGGCTACATCCCACTGCTCAGCAAAACCCCAGCTCTTTCCACTCAGAACTAACAATAAGGCTTCTTTTGTCCCCCAGGGATACATCAAAGTGGCCAGAGTCCTCGGAAGGGCCTGTGAAGTCAAGGCAGTCTGAGAAAGAAGGAAAGGAGGGAGGGAGGAAAGCATTGTGTCTTGAGAATCTATGTGCTGGCACTGTGCTAACTCATTTAATTCTCCTACTAGCCCCATAGGTAGATATTATAATCCATTTGTATTTGAGGAAATGAAGGCTCAGAGAAGTTTAGGCACTTTCGTAAGGTCACACAGTGGAACAGCTTGCAAGCCTCTGTTCGCTCCACTCCACCGTGTGGAAACAGTGTTGGCCATGAGACACAGTCCACCGGGAGCCATGGCTTGGTCAACACAGCACATGCATTCAGTGACTCCTAGTCAAGTGTTCTGTTCTGGATCAGAGTTCTGAGCTGGGAATTCCAAGTGGAGCAAAGAAAAGATAGGAAATGAGAGAAAAGACAGAGTTCTTGTTCACAAAGGATTTCCAGCCTGATGAGGGAGACAGTATCCTCGAAGAGTCGACATTATTAGCAGGAAGCCACAGCCAACTGTGCTGGCCCAAGTTGGGGTAGAACTGCAATTGGGGAAACTGAGGCCTGAGCATCATCTTCCTGGAAGCTCGAGGGAAAGACTTTGGGGCTTCTAACACAGACAGCTCCGCCCCCCCCCAGGCTGCTCTGTAATCTTCTGGGGGTGCTGTGCCCCTGAAAAGTCACTGAGAAGACCTTCTTCCTCATGGCTCTGCAGATTGACTGTCTGTCAGTCTGTCTGTCTGTCCCCGGCTGCAGATGATTGATGAGCAGCTCTGGTGTGATGTTAAAATATGCATTAGGCTAATTGCATGCTAATTAAACAGACGAGGCCGTTAAGGCTGTTCAGGGGCCCATCTGTGCTCCGGGGCATCCAGGGTGGCTGGCAGGATTGGGGCCTCAAGATCCTGAGAACCCAGAATGGCAGGGGGGGTGAACAAGGTGATCCTCAGAGGGAGCTGAAGGGTTATCAGACTGAAAAAAGCTGGTTACTGGAGTTTGCAGGCATTTCAATACCAGGAAGATCTTTGTAACCACAAGTCACCAGCTATTAAATGAGGGTAATGAGCTCCCTGTTCTCAGAGTTAAGCAAGCAGATAAATGAGGATCCCTGAAGCACTTTGTGGAGAGAAGGATGAATGACTTTTGTGATTGCTTCCATTTCCAGGATTCTGAGTTTCTGTGATATAGGACAAGACTTTCTCCGTTCTCCTGCTGCCCCTCAGCCGTCCCCTGCCAAGCAGGGGCATACTTGTCCTCCTGGGGAGGGTTAGGGAGCGCTGTCCACATAGGGGACAGGGAGGGGTCTGGAGATTCGCTTCTCCCCACCAAAGACACAGCACGTGCCCTGGGGTTCCCAGAGCTCTGGGGGGTGGGGGTCCAGGTAAACACCCCCACTTCTCAGCTTCATTCTTGTCCCTGCAGGAGAGAGGTTTCTGCCAGGGTCTGGGGACAGGCTCGTTTCATTTCATTGTCTGGCGCCGCATGTGTAAATATTTCATATCCCCATTGAATATTTTGGGATGATTATGAATTCTTGATGTGATAAGAACCTTGATATGTATGAGATGCAGTCGGCCGCCGGGAGGGGAGACACAGGGGAGGGCAAATCAGATAAATCATTACATACCCCGAGCCCAGAGCAAACCAGCCAATAACTGCACACATTCCCTGGCCACCATTTATGTGACAACTTCACGCCACCCAATTTCCCACATGCCAACCCACACACAAACACACAACTACATGTCACCACACTCTACCCACATGCCACCCACATGCCAATTGCATGTCACCCATACTCCAACCACACACACACCATCCATCCATTTACTCTCTGATCCTGACTCACCATCGTCATCATCATCATCTCCCATTTACGTAGCACGTGTTCATTCTCACTGACCTCCATCATCAGCATCTTATGTGAGGTCAGAAGGACAGTGATCATGACCTTGCAGTAACTATAGCACAGAAAGGGGAAACCTGTAACCCAAGGCCACACAGAGCCAGAACAACTCTTCAGCAGCAAAAAGTTCTCATTTGCTTGGTGAAAAAAAAAAAATCTTTCATTAGGTAATGAACATGCCCAGTCTGTTGGGGGGAGGGATACGGGTGAGGGTGGAGATAACCCAACAGTGGCCATGTGCTGGTAACTGTTGAAGCTGAGTGATGGTACCTGGGAGTCCGTTATAGTATTCTCGTTGGTTGGAAATATGTTTGATTTTCCATGATAAAGCTTGTTTTGTTTTATGTCCAGTCTCTATGTTGCCAGCAAGGCCCCTTCATATAAATTTTTTTTTATCCTCACCCGAGGACATTTTTGCATTTATCTTCAGATAGAGCAGGAGGGAGAGAGGGAGGAAGAGAGAGAGGGAAACATCGATGTGAGAGAGACACATCGACTGGTTGCCACTCACATGACCCCAACCGGGGCCGGGGACAAACTGCAACCGAGGTACGTGCCCTTAGCGGGAACCGAACCCGGGACTCTCTGGTCTTTGGGCCTATGTTCTAACCGCTGAGCCAAAGCTGCCAGGGCATCCTTCATATTAATTTGAAGCACCTCCCTGGCTGCCTGCCCCAGGTGGGGCCTGACTCTGGCCAGCCCCCTGCTGTGGGAAGGGGAGAGACATGTTTCACTTGCTTTTCTTGTCTTTCCACAGTAGAGCCCCCTTTCCCATCCCCAACTCACCAGGCCACTTGTGTGCCTCCAAGTCTGGGGGGGTACGGAGCAGGAAACGTCTCACTCACCTGTGCTGTCACAGACTCCAGTGGAGGCTCCCTGGGCTTGGCATGTGTACAAAGCTGCCTCTTATTCTCATGGGGATTTGCATGGTTCTTTCGAGATACCCCTCCCAAACCATTGCTGGGATTTCCCCGTCATTGTTCCCTGACATGAGTGTGGCACTCTCCAGCTGTCATTCCATCTAGGCTCAATCTCTGGGCATCGACTGGTCCACCCCTTTAGAAAGACTAAGTCAATCCCAGTGGCCCCCGCTTGCTCCATAGGAAACCTTCAGCATCCCTTGTCCCCACAAATGCCAGCTCATCTGCCATCAAAGTGGGTGGCAAGAGCAGCCTCTGACCCTTTAGGTTTCCCAGGCAGGAGTCCCAAACCCAGCCACCATATCCCACCCTTCACACGTGGGGAGATGAGACCGAGCTCACCAGTCGCTCTCTCTTCCTAACCTCCTGGTTGGCAGTGAGTCCCAGCTCTCCACCACTTCCTTTGTGGGTCCTGCTGGAGCGGTCTCACACCTCACTCTGGATGCGGACCAGTTGGCACCTGTTGATTTTGGGGCCTCAACTGAAAGAAATAGTGCCATTTAACCTGGTGTTACCCTACCAGTACTGAGCAGAAAGTGATTCGTGTCACTAGAGGCAGGGAGTACTTGGAAAGGTCAAGGGCAGGGAAGGCTTCATGGAGGCAGTCTGAAGTGTGAGTGTACTTCAATGTGTGTGGACGAGGAAGGCCCAGCAGGAGGAGCACAGGAAAGGCTCAGAGGTGGGAAAGGAGGAACATCCGTCTGACTCAGGGTGCACTTCAATGACTTACTATGCTCTGCACTGGCACAGCAAGGGAGGGGGAGTGTGGGGGACAAGGTGGGAAAGTGGGTGCTCTGGGTCTGATCACAGAGGGCCTTGAATGCCAAGTGAAGGGGTGTGAACTTCATAGGGCACTCCACTGCTCTATTGAGAGTCGTCTTAGGTAGGGTCCCTAAAAGCAGAGCCTGAGACAGGTATTCTGGTGATATGATTATTGAAGGAAAACTCAGGAGAAAGGGGGAACAGGGTCGGTCAGGGGAAGGGGCTAAGCAAGGTGTGATCTCCACTTAGAGTCTGGCTTCAGCCTGATCCCTCAGGAAGCTCTGAAGAACAAACACCACCACAGACTTAACCCTGCTTTGAGGCAAGAGGGCTGGCCTTTGGCACCCCTGCATCAGTCAGTCACTGGCTGTGGGCTGCCCCTGGCAGCAAGGACCTGACCTCCTGGAACAGATGGCTCCCACTGGCCCAGGGCAATTCGCCAAACAAGGAATGATTATGAGTTATTATCAGTCAACACTCACAGCAGCTGGGGCTGCGTTCTCATCAGAGGCTTGACTGGAGAAAGATCCACTTCCAAGCTCCCTCAGGCAAAATTAATTTCTATGTAGAAGGGGGACTCAAGGTGACATGCTTGTTTGAGACAGTCTCTGACCTCAGAGAGGCCCCCGGTTCTTTTTCAAAGGGCTTTCACCTGATTAAGTAAGGCCAATCCAGGATAGTCTTCTCTTTTGATTAATTCATAGTTAATTGGTTTAGGACTGTAAAATCCCATACCCTTGACATAGCCTATAGATTAGAAGCAAATCACAGATTTCACCCGAACTCAAGGGATGTGACACATTGAGAGGTCATCTCAGGGTATGTCTGCCCACAGAAGGAACTAGGAATTACAAGGGTGATGATTGTTACAAAAGAAAAAGTGCAAGGTGCTGTGGGAATATAGAACCCATCTGAGTGAGGGAGGAACAGCCTCATGAACTGAGACCTGACAGTAAAACAGGAGTTAGAGAGGCCATGTGTAGAGAAGGGTGTTCTAGGAAAAATGAAATGGCATGTGCAAAGGTCCTGGGGCCAGAGAAAGCTGAATGAGTTCAAGAAACTTAAAGGCTAGTGTAACTGGCACATAAAGAGGTGGAAGAAGACTTGGAGCTGGAGAGATAGATGCTGCCCATTCCAGGATCCTGCTTTCTTCCTGGCCACCAAAGCAGCCAGTTGTTGCTACAGTTAATACAAACATCAATAAAACCACAGCCACACAAAAAACTTGAACAGTGGTTATCTCTGCAGGGGCTATTACTAGGAAGGGGCACGGGGCACCTTCTAAGGTGCTGGAAATATTCTCTCTTGCTCTGAGTGGTGGTTACATGGGTGTGAATATTTGTCAAAAACCACTGACTCAGACTTAGGATGAGGGCACTAAGGTGTATAAGTTATACCTCAATAAATTAAACAAACCACAGCCACAGGGTAGGTCCACATGTACACCAGCTCCAGGATGTGATCCTGACAGCAACTAGACACCTCCAAAGCCACACCATTTGTCCCCAGGGAGGAAGGACCTGAGATGCTCAAGGGCTCAGTGTAATCAACACACTCAATGAGCACCGTCTCTGCCCTACTTGCAACTAGCCACGAGGAGGCTCAAAGCTGTAGAAGTCACTGCCACTGCCCCCAGGGGCTCACAGTCTTGGAGGGGAGCTGACTCCAGAACTGACTGCGACAGAAACAGGGAGAATTTCTGGTGAGTACTGTAGGCCGGAGCCCAGGGAGAAGTGGCTAATCCCATGTGGGGCTCTGAGAAGGCACTTGAAGGGAGAGGCATTTGAATGGGTCTCCATCAGATGACATTGGATACTTCTACTTGTTCCCCCAATATCCTTTCTCCCTTTCTTCTGTAGCAGTAAGACCCTAGACAAGATTTTTGGCCAGGTACATGGTTCAAAATAAATTTCCCATACTCCCTTGCAGCTAGCCAATGAATGTACAGTCGTCCCTTGCCACTTCGCGCTTCGACGTTGGCGGCTTCACTCTAATCGTGGTTTTTTCAAATATATTCATTAAAAAGTTGATCGAGACAGTGAAAATGATACAGCATGCGCTCGGCTGTCTGGGTCAATTATACACCCCTGTATTACTATTACAATTACAATTACTGTACGTAGGGACTGTAGGCCTGTGTATTCGAGCACCCCAGGAATCCTTCAACGCCAGGTGCAACCGCTAGAGTCTGGAACGGATTAACCGCGATAAACGAGGGATGACTGTAAGTGGAAAAGCAGTGTGGTCCCTCTACTAGCCTTCCTTAAAAACAGTCACACTGCCCTTTGCTGCCTAGAACATAGAGGTGATGGCCAGAGCTCTGGCTTGTCTTGGATCATGCGCATGAGAACCATACCCGAGGGATGACAAATCAGTAAACTGGGATGAGTCTGGGTCCCTGAGGACGTCATGGAGCAGAGCTCCGCCTGGACTTCTACACGGAAGAGAAGTAACATCCACCTTGTTTAAGTCACTATAATTTGGGGTCTCTGTTATTTGCAGCTAACCTAATACTAACTAATAAAGTGAGCAGATTGAAATAGGTAGGAATCAGGGAAGGGGCAGGGAAGGGACTTCCTGGCTGAGGGACAAATGTATGCAAGTTGACACACCAAGGGTGATGCTTTGGCAGAGGGTTCAGGGAGAGAGGAGTGACTACAGGGAGATGAGGTAGAAGGAGCTTGCCTGTGCCTTCCCAAGGCGTCTGCACTTTGTTTATTTATTTTTTAAATTCTCATCCAAGGATACTTTTTTCCATTTTTATCTTCAGATAGAGTGGTAGAGAGAGAGAGAAACATCGACGTGAGAGAGAGACATTAATCGGCTGCCTCCCGCACGACCCCAATCAGGGCTGGAGGCCAAACCGCAACCCAAGGCACATGCCCTTGACTGGAATCGAACCTGTGACGCTTTGGTCCTCGGGCTGATGCTCTAACCGCTGAGCCAAATCGTCCAGGGCTGCACTTTATTTATTTATTTATTTTTAATATTTTTTTTATTGATTTTTTTTTTGAGAGAGAGAGGAAGGAAGAGGGAGAGAGAGATAGAAACATCGATGAGAGAGAACATGGGTTGGCCGCTTCCTGCATGCCCCCCAGTGGGGACCGGGCTCACAACCTGGGCACCTGGGCATGTGCCCTGACCAGGAATCGAACCAGCAACTTCTTGGTGCATGGGTCGACGTTCAAGCACTGAGCCACACTGGCCGGGCTACACTTTATTTTTTATTTTTTAAATATGTTTTTTTAAAATTAATTTAAAAAATATGTTTATTTATTTATTTTTTAGAGAAAGAGGAAGGGAGAGAGAGATAGCGACATTGATGTGAGAGAGATACAGCCGTCAGCTGCCTCCTGCATACCCCCTAATGGAGATCGAGCCTGCAACCTGGGCATGTGCCCTGACGAGGAATCGAACCGGGACCTCTCGGTCCATGGGACGACGCTCAATCCACTGAGCCACATGGGCCAGGCAGGAGTCTTCACTGTATACCCCGGCTGGAGGGTGGACAAGAAACAGAAGATGAGAGGCAAGAATCCCTGTGAGGGGGCAGCAGCTCGAGTCAGGAGGGTGGTGGTGGGAATGGCAAGGAGGGAGAGAATGAAGAGATTCAGGATGGAGCCCCCTGGATCCTCACGGGGGCTAGGTGTGACTACCAAGTCTCTAGATAAAGGGACTGAAAGGGTGATGGTGCCGGTTGAGGGTTGAAGGATTGCAGAAGGATAATCTAATCTGCAGAGGAAGATTCTGACAAATTGCTATAGACAAATTGAATTTGAGGTTCCAGCAGACAAACCTAATGGAAGTGTCCAGAACACGTGGGGAATGCTGGCCGACGTCCTTGGAGAAAGATCAGGACAAGGGATAGGAACTTATCTGGGAGTCTGCTTGGTGGCAGTAAAGGAACTGAAGACAAGAGGATCAGAGATCACACAAGGGGAGATCACAGGGTAGTGCCTGGTGCAGGAATAGAACTCTGCTGGGGGTGGAGTCTCAGGGGAGCTGCCTACATTTAAGGGGAGAACAGAACAAGGAGCCAGGAACATGGAGGAGACAGAGGAGGAGCGGCCCAGAAGGTAGGAGAGGAGAATGAGTTCAGTGTCAGCAAAGTAAGCAGGGAGAGAGTTTCAAGAAGGAAGGAGATGAACACATAGGGTTAGTGCTATGCAGAGGGAGTGGGTAAGCCCAGGAAAGTGGGGCCTACCCACAGTGGGAGACAGCGGGAGGGACATGGCAACCTCACCCACAGAAAGACAGACACCCTACTTCTATATAATAATCAATATCTGCATATATATCCTAGGACCAGGGAATGCAAGATTTTATTGAGTCCTTCACCAACCCTAGGAGCACCATGCTCTTATTATCTGCATCTCGTTTTACAAGTGAAATGATATACTTTCTGGGCCTGACTGGTTGTACAATACTCAAACAACAAGTACAAGAATGGAGGGTGGAATAGATAAAACAAGATTAGAAACTTACCGATACTTTGTAGAAACTTGGTATTGAGTACATAAGAGTTCATTATTAACAATTCTCTTTTTGTATGTTTGAAATTTTCCATAATTAAAAGTAAAATGATAAAAATAAAGAAGCCGTTCTGGCACATAGTATGTGCTCATTAAATGTTTATTATTATTTCCTAAAGATTAACGGAGATAATGTCTGCGAAGAGTCTAGTATAATTCTCATACTCCAAAGAAAGTAAGGATGCCTTTGTTACTGCTGCTATTATTATTATCATCATCATCATCATCATCATCATCATCATCCAGAGCAGCCTCTCCTGCTCTGTCGCCCTGTCCTGTCCCTTTACTAACAGCCTCCTACTCCGGGACAAGCTCTGTCCTGGTCTCTTCCACCCACCAGCTCCACCCGGGAGGGCGCCGCAGTCCTTGAAATGACTGCTTGGCTGTCAACTATGTGAGCGAGTGCGTGTGCCTGCCGCCCTGTCTCCGTGGGAGCCCCGTGGAGCGGGCACACGGGGCAAGAACAGTGTCTTTCCTCCGTCTATTCAACAAACACTGCAGCCGTGGGAAGTGTGGCGCTCTCGAGCTCCGGAAGCGGCGGCGGCGTGGGCGCAGCGAGCCCACTGGTGACGCGGGACGGGGCCGCAGCGGAGGACCTCGCCCGCCCAGGGCCCGGGAGCCGAGGGACCTGGGGACCGCGCGTCCCCGGGAGGTGCCTGCGCCCCTCTCAGCACCCCACGCGGCCCCAGGCCCACTGAGTCCCGGCCCAGGGAGTGGGGCGGGGCTCCCCTGCCGGCCCCTCCCAACCTCCCAGGCGCCCACCGCGGAGGGCGGCCTCCTTGGGCTCTAATTTTAACCCCGAGGAAAGTGCCAATCGTTCGTTTGCAAAGCTGTTTCAAAGTGACTCTGATAAGCAAATTGCTGGCAGCCCTGGCGGGTGATTATTCCTGCATTAATCAGGGAGAAATTATGCCAGTTACTGATTAACTAATTACAGCAATCAGATCGGCTGGGAGAACAGGGCAGGAGGAGGAGGCCAAGGTAAACACAACCTGGGAAAGGTGAAGGAGGCAATTTGGGGTGGGGGGAGGGCAGAGGCAGGCTCTGCCTCTTTTTGCCCAAACCACTGCACCCCAGATGAGTGGCCCCCAGGACAGAGCTGGGTGCCCAGTCTGATGGGGGAGGCAGGGCCCATGGGGGAAGCAGGGCCCAGCCCCTGGGAATTAGTGCCCAGTGTGACAGGAGGAGTTGTCCTCTCCCAGTCTGCCGAGTTCCCTACCTGCTGGAGGACACGGGTTCTGGCCTTCAGGAGGACCCTTTCTGGTTTAAAAAAAAAAAAAAAAAGCTGAGGTTTCTACCCCACACCTCCTGAAAAAGGAGAGTGGAGAAACAGTGGGGACTTGATCATTCAGACACAGTCTCAAAAGCAGGGAAACAAGTGACAAAAGAGAGTGAGGTGTGGCAGCCAAGGAGACTTCAGAGCACAGAACCCAGAGGTCACCTGGTAAAGGGTAACCTGTCTCTGCCCACCACCTGCCCTCCCCCACTCAGAAAGGAGAGGAACCCCAGCTGGCCCTCCCAGCACTCAGCCACAGAGTCCACCATCCGTCTCTGGAGAGGCAGGGGGCTCCTTTCAGAACCCTCTGCTCACTCCCTCCCAAATGCTTCTACTCATGTGTGTGTGTGTGTGTGTGAGAGAGAGAGAGAGAGAGAGAGAGAGAGTCCCAAGTTAGAGCCTAGTTCAACAGTTTTCCGACTGCAACTTGACTCAGTGCAGACGGTGTCACTGAATGAGACTTTGATTCTGGACATAGCAGAACCCAGAAGATGAGGGGGGGCAGCCAACTCTTCTCCCCATGGCCTCTCATTATTACCCCAAAAGACAAACATGTCCAGATTTTTTTTAAGTGGAATCCCAATACATATTTACTCTGCAACTTGATTTTCTCATGAGCAACTTTCCAAGTCAACAATTAGGTCTACCTCCTTTTAACAATTACATAATATTCCAAAATTGGACCATAATTTATTCAACCCTTCTCCTACTAATGAACATTCAGGTTTCCAGTGTTTTGCTATCACCACCAAGATTCTTGTGGGCTAGTGGTTTGGTTTGGTTTTGTCTTTTTATTTTATTCATTTAATTAATTTATTTATTTTTAATCCTCACCCGAGGACATTTTTGCATGTATCTTCAGATAGAACGAGAGGGAGGAGGGGAGAGAGAGAGAAAAACATGGATGTGAGAGAGACACATCAAGTGGTTGCCACCCACACGATCCCAACCAGGGCTGAGGACAAACTGCAACCGAGGTACGTGCCCTTAGCGGGAACGAACCCGGGACTCTCTGGTCCACAGGTCGATGCTCTAACTGCTGAGCCAAACCGGCCAGGGCTGTTTTGTCTTTTTCTGTTGGATAAATTCTGCAAAAATAGGCTTGCCTCCTGAGTCCTGGGCCATTAAGGCAGACCAGGGGGCCCTTATTAGGTGAGTTCACAATCTTGAAAGGATCTCTTCTTTTCTCCTCCTCCTCCTCCACCTCCTCTTCCTCCTCTTCCTCCCCCCCCCCTCTTCTTCCTCTTCCTCCTCCTCCTCCTTCCCCCAGAGGTGCTTATCTATCAGGATACAAGTAGTTTTACCCCACAGGTGGAGAGAAGACATGGCCACTTCTGGGTGAGGAGCCACTTAAGCCCACACAGAGGCATAAGTCAGAAGCAGGTCATTTCCTGAGAGCAAATCCTAAGAGTGAGGGGGCCCTGCTTCCTTGAAGAGGGGGTGAAGAAACCTGAGACAGAGGAAGGGGAGTTCAGAAAGGGATGCTGAGGGGTCCAAAGACAAAACCTTATGCAAAAACCCAGCAGACCAAAGCTTGAGATTCCAGCCTCTTCCAACATAACTTGCTATGCAGCCTCAGGCTAGCCTCACACTTCCCTTAGCCTCTGCACCCTCATTGTAAATGGGCTAAAAACTACTGGACATTTTGCTCAGGGTGGGCCTGATACCGGCCTTCTAATCCAGGGCCCCCTCTCCCACATCACCCTCACACCCCACCCTTCACCCCCACCACCTTGTTCTCCTACTGTCCCTTATTCCACTTGGCCCAGAAGAATGGAAGTGGTGCTCCCTGACTCAGTTTCCCTCCAATTCCGGTTTGAGGTTGTCATCCTTGTTCCCTGGACAGGTGGCAGGGATACAATTCAGAGAAGAATTGCCTGTACAGTGAAAGGAGCCCCGGTAGAGCTCTGGCGGGTTGTCAGGGGGCGATTTAGGGCGATTGCTTTCCGCCGGGCACATTGTTTCTCTGCAGCAAATATTTCCTCAGTGTTGCTACAAGACGTCCATTTGGCAAACCACAGCGGGCCTGCAGGCCCCGCTCTCCGCCGGTAAAGAGGCGGGCGGGCACTCCTGATGACTGGAGTAAATCTGAGCTCACAATTAAAATCTCTTTAGAGATTGCAGCCAAGTGACTGATGGATAGGACCCCAGGCTCCATCCGTCCCCCTCCACGCTCCTCTGCCAAGACAGATATCGACAGGGCATCATAAATAGCCTTGCATATCCAGGGCCTCCGAGGCTGGCAGGCAGTATGGCGGAGAAATTCAAGGAAAGGGCTGAACTGGGCTCTGCTCTGCAGGGTCCAAGTTGGTGGGGAGGTCTTTGCAAATCATCTTGGATGGGTAGGAAAGGTGTTTTTATTCCTTTTCTATAACTGAGAAAGCTGAGGCCCAGATAATGCAAAGCCAGACTTCTTGGACTTGAACTTTGGAGCCATCCAAAACTATGTGTGGGCTCCTGAATCAACACAACCTTTTCCCTCACTCGTGCTTTCCACCTGTTAAGCATACCCTTCCCCTCCCCCAACACCTACCGTAGCAGATGATGTCAGCACCCCGCTGGACCCCTTTGTTCTTACCACTTCAGTGCACATCAGCCTGACTCCCAGCTGCCAGAACCTGCATCCTTTGCTTGAAGGCTCTCTCTGCCCCCAGCCGCCTTTGCCATCTGTGCAGCGGGCCAGGAGTGCTGAGGAATTAATGCCTCCCAGGCAGCCCTCACCAATGATTGATGGGTGTTGATGGGAGTATGAATACCCCAGCTCCCTCACCACTCAGATGGGACACTCTGAGACGTGTTCCTCACAGTCTCCCAAAGATTCCCAGAGGGAGTGAGCCCTGGTTGCCCACAGCGGGGACCTGCTCGTTAATGTACCCATCTCAACTCCCTTTCCCCTCCCCTCCCATGCCTCCTTAGATCCTCCCAATCTTTGCATTCTTTTCCTTGTCTTAGGGTCTGCTTCTGGGTGAGCCCAAATCAAGACATCTACTCATTTTTCAATTCCTGCCCAACTTGCTCTCCACACAGGAAACCACTCCCTCCCTTGGACCACATCCTACATGATTACACATTGACACAGCACCTCTCACATTGTCTGGCACATACCAGTGCCCAAATCAGTTTCCCCAGCTAGACAGGGCCTCTCGAGGGCAAGAACATTGCTTTGTATTATCTGTATGTCCCCTGAGTCCAGCACAGTGCCTGGTGCACAAGTGGGCTCAATAGCTGTTTACTGAATAATTAACTGAATGAATGAGCCAGTGAGTGAATTAAATGTTCAACTGAGGGAATGAAGAGGAGGAACATTTTCTTCCTATGAAAAAAGAAATAAGCAAGCAAGAGCCGCATGAACAAAGAACAACTTAACTTAGCTCTGTTTTGTTTTAAGCAAGGAATATAAAGCATTTTATCGATCTGCCTTTTAAATTAAGAACAGGAAACGTACAGCCGTTCAATAAATAAAACATAATAAAACACACTTTGGTTCCAAAGTATGGCTAATTATGGAAAACAAATGGAGAGAACAAAGTGGGAGCGAGGAGGGGAAATGACAGACAGCAAGAGAGACAGAGACAGCGAGACAAAGAAAAACTGCCACGGTGGTGAGTCACAGACACACAATAAGAAACCTGAAGCTGGAGGTCACTCTGCAGCGGGGGCCCCTCCAGAGGCTAGGCTGCTGGGAGAGGCAAATCTGTGCTGGGCAGAGAAAAAACAATTCTGTGCTGGCGTTTGGGACCATAAGTAAAGAAAGGTCTGCCACAAAGATACCCACTTCCCATCTGGAAGGATAGGGCTCTTTCCTTTGAGCCCTTGGAAAGAGACTTCTTAGGGCTGGTCAGGACCAACAGGGATTTGTTGAGGTTAGAGATGAGGCCAAAGTAGAATGCAGAAGGTGAGTCACAGGTGTCTGGACACCTGTATTAGTTCTTTTTTTTATCCTCACTCGAGGACATTTTTGCATTTATCTTCAGATAGAGCGGGAGGGAGAGAGGGGGATGAGAGAGAGAGAGAAACATCGATGTGAGAGAGACACATCGAGTGGTTGCCACCCACCCGACCCCAACCGGGGCCGGGGACAAACTGCAACCAAGGTACGTGCCCTTAGTGGGAACCGAATCCGGGACTCTCTGGTCCACAGGCGATGATGCTCTAACCACTGAGCCAAACCGGCCAGTGTGGTTCTTCTTTTTTTATTGATGGATAAGATCTAGAAAAGGAGGGAGGGAGAGACACGTTGATTTGTTGTTCCACTTATTTATGCATTCTTTGGCTGCTTCTTGTATGTGCCCTGACTAGATATTGAACCCGAAACCTTGGCATATCGGGACAACTGAGCTACCAACTGAGCTAACCAACTGAGCTACCCGGCCAAGGCCTGTATTAGTTCTTCTGATAACTGAGGTAGATTAAGCACTTCCTGCTGTCAGGCTATGTGGGCTGAGTGTTTAAGTGCATAAGTGTATTGAAATATTGTAACAACTCTGGGGGACAGGTACTATTATTATCCCCATTTCACAGATGATAAAACTGAGGCTCAGGGATGTTAGCTTGCCCCATACATCACAAGGCAAGGAAGTAGTAAAGCCAGCCAGAATCTAGTCCCATGTCACCTGACTCCGGAGCCTGTGCCTCAGTGCCCGCCCACCACCACTTTGGAGGGGAAAGGCCACACAGGGAAGGGGGACAGCTGTTGTGGAGGGCTCATGAAGAAAGAGGAGATCTCTTCCATACTATAGCATCTGAGTCACCCAGCCCTGCCCCCACTGCCTTCTCTGCTTTCTTTATGCCCATTTGTTATTTTTCTAACCTGTCATAAGTACAATTTACCACTGGCCACGGAGGATCTAAAAAGCAAAGTATGGTGGGGGAGGGGAGGCTTACAGTTTGGTCTAAGGCTCCCCACCACTAGTCTGAGGGTGTCAAGGGAATGTGGGTTGGGCATCCAGAAAGATGAGGGCAATGTCTTCTGTGGGTGCCATCGCTTCATGTCCTTCCATGCCACTCCATCTGTGGGACTAGGGTACTTACACCTGCCCAGCCCAAAGTCATCAAGGACCCCCCACAAAGCCCGGAGCCTACCTTATATGAACTCTCTCCCCCAGTGACCCTCCCTTCCAACCCCTCTCAGCCCGTCAGGTCCTACTCTGGGTCCTTCAGGGTCTATGGGCTGGGGTATCTCCCTTACCCCTCCTCCATCTTCTATCCTGCCCACAATTAGCTGGTCTCGTGCCTAGGAGATCGGGGCTCGGGGCAGAAGTCCAAGAGCTCAAGACATTGCTGTTCTCTTGGAAAAAGAGTCAGGGGAGGGAAGGCCCTCCTATATCCAGTGTCCCCACGGACCTCATCTATTCCAGTCTAAAATAAATACTTCTGAGTTGGGTGGGGAAGTAAAAGAGGAAGTAAAAAAATTGGAAAGGATTTTGTGATTGTCTTCATCCCTAACCCCAAACCAACATCAGCCAAACACACACAACCCCTTCCGGGAGCCTGCTTTGACCCACCTCGCCCTATGTGAGCTCCTCCCTCAGCCTTCTCCCAACCTGGGCCACTCATTCTTGGCTGGGCCAGGCCAAGCTTCTGTAACATCCGGGGACCCCAGTGACTTCCCCAGTGGATTTTAATTGCCTGACAAAAGTAATACCAATATTTATAAGGGAACAAACACAGATACTATAAATAAATACATTACTGACTCATTGAATTAATTAGTGTTTAATTACTTGAAATTACCATCAGTTACTACCAATTACTTGAACAACGAATGCATTCTTTCTCCATTACAGATGGCAATTCCCAGAGTGAAATCCAGAGATCCAGGCCCCATTAGATCGCACCTGGCCCTTCCCCCACTGCTTCCCCTTTCTGTTCATTTGTTCACTTCTTCATCACATATTTATTGAACACCTATGAAATGCCAGACATTGAGGTACATCAGGGGACAAAAACAGACAAATCCCTGTCCTCATGAAGCCTACCATCCAATGGGTAAAGATAAACAAAAATGGTATGGTATTTTCAGAGGTGATAAGTGGGATATAGAAAAATAAGCAGAGAAGAGGGATAGAGAGCTGGAAGTGACATTTAAATAGTGCAGTCACTGGGGAGGACCTGACCACCTTCCATTTGCCTCTCCAGACCCTCTCTCTGGCTTTCTCCACTGGTTCTGTGCCCGGGGAGACTGACCCTTGTGGACTGCACCACCCAGGCCCCCTGCTCCCTGGCGTCTGTGAGTCCGGCCAGTACCCTGGCTGGCTGCATCCCCTGACCAAAGACCTCAGTCCCTATCAAGTTGTCCTTTCCACTCAGTCCTTTTTGCCTCCAGCATTTTATATCAGCAACCTCTCTCCAACCCAACCTCCCCACCCATCATCTGGCCTTGGGATGGCCACAGCCCCTGGCTGTTAATAACTTAGGGGTCCTGCACTATCCCTTGTGGTTTCCAAACAGCCTGCCCACATCTTTGTAAACTACCTTCAAAGGATCTGAATTTGAGTGTGCCATCTGTTTTCTGCTGGGGCCAGACAAACAGAGATGGCTTCACTGATAAGGTGACATTTGAGCAGAGGACTGAAGGAGGTGAGGGAACAAGACGTGGATATCTGGGAGGAAAGTTTCCCAGGCCCAGGAAACAGGAAGTGCAGAAGCCAGAGACAGGACTGTGCTTGGCATCTTTGAGGCTGGAGCAGAGCGAGTGAGGGGCCGAGGGATAGAGACAAAGTCAGGAGAAGGCAGGAGGCCGGGTTGGCTAGGGCCTGGCAGGCATTTTAAGGACTTTCGCAAGATAGGGACCCCTGCAGCACTTTGAGCAGTGAAGTGACTTGGTGGGACACACATTTAAAAGGGTCACTCTGGCGGTTATGTTGAGAATAGAC
This sequence comes from Tadarida brasiliensis, assembly GCA_030848825.1. Classification (NCBI taxonomy): domain Eukaryota; kingdom Metazoa; phylum Chordata; class Mammalia; order Chiroptera; family Molossidae; genus Tadarida; species Tadarida brasiliensis. Next base: position 11,337,735 of record CM061262.1, read on the forward strand.
TGTAAAGGAAAGGGAGGCCACTTGGTTGACTTTTACAGTCAGCCAGGCAAGCGACGGTGATGGCTTGGACCAGGATGGGAATAGTGGAGGTGGTGAGAAACAGCCACATTCTAGACACATTCTGAAGTAGAGCCATCAGGATTTACTAATGGATTGGAGTGGGAAAAAGGAAAGAAATTGTGGACTGCTCCAAGGATTTAGTCTGAGCAACTGGAGGACTCACTGGAGATGAGAAGACATCCGGAGAAGCAGGTTTGGTGGTGGAGGTGGCGGGGGGCATCCAGAGCTCCGGCTGGAACACATTACGTAAGGGCATAGCCTAGAGCAGCAATTTTCAACCCATGTGCTGCAAGAATTTTTAAAACATGCAATACCTGACTAGTCAGGGGCACTGACCTCTTTTCCCTTAGATTGTCAAATAAAAAAATGACAACAGCCAACACAACAATAGCCGCCTGGTGTGAATGAATCCAAATTATACCTATTTTTTGGTCAGATCAGCAAAAAATATATTTTTTGGTGTGCTGCAGAATTGTAGTAATTAGTTTATGTGCGCCATGAGATGAAAAAGGTTGAAATTCGCTGACCTAGAATGTGGGCGCACGGCGTCCCAGGTGTTGGGAGGTTAGCTTGCCATCCCCACCCCAAATACAGGCGGCTCTTCTCTCAGCCTCCCCCGCTGGGCAAAGACATTCCAATTCTTCTCCTGCCCTCTCTTACCCCCTTCCCTGTGGGAGGGTCTCCTGAGTTGGGACTTCCCTGTCCCCTGGCCCAGCCTCTCCAGCTCTCTATGTAACGCCAGAGTGCCCGGGGATGGGTGTGTTCTGGAGCAGGGAAGCAGATGAGACCAGGGAACTCGGGTCGCGTCCTGCCTGGGTACCACAGCGGAGGAGGAGGGAAGCTGTTTTCCTCTCCCCACACCTTAGGAAGCTGGTGCCAAAAAATAAATGTGGATTGAGAGTAACCCCAATCTCACTTGGGTCAGAGCAATCAAAATGTAATTGGGTTTGTGAATAACTAATGTTTACACTGATGTTGTCCTAATAGGACGATGAGACCTGGAGATGTGACTTTGCCGTCTCTGCTCAGTGAGAAACTTGCCTTTTCACAGAACCTGGGTCAGGCAGCAGGAGACGCAGGGAGCAGTCACTGTCCCGGGCTAGGCGGCCAGGATGAGGAGGTCTAGGAAATTCTCTGGAAGACACAAAGAGGCTGCCATTTGGTGAACTGGGTGTCTAGGGGAGCCGTTTCACCCTGGAACAATGATCATTATAATAATCATTTTATGTGCCATGTATTGAGCACATACACGTGCTACGTGTAACACCTACAATAACCTGAAATGAATTTTACTTGACAGATAAGGCTACTGAGGCACGAGGAAGCATGGACGGGCTCTGGGCCTCTCCTCTGGTCGGTGGCACAGAGGAGACTCAGGTCAAGTCTGTCTAGAGCCAAGCTCCTCTCACAACCCCACTCTGTCTCCATAGAACCAGGGAAGGCAGACAGAAAAGATGCTGCTTCTTTGAGGAGCCAGGGAGGTTCTGCTGGCAGAAGTCAGGAATGGAGGCAGAAATAGCCGTAAAATGTCTGATTACCCGGTTCCTCTGAGCCAAGCTGAAGTGGGTAATGAAGCCAGGATAGTAATTACCTTCCTGTTGGTGATAATGGAGATGATGGTGGTGGTAGGGATGCTGGCTGCAGCACCTCGAAGGTGATGTCACCAGTGACGGTGTTAGTCTTATTGGTGGCGGCAGTGCCCGGTGGTGGGAGGGGTGATACCATGACTGGGTGCTGGGATGCTGCTAGTGATCCTTTTAGTGCCGCCAGCTTAGCTGTGGCAGGTTGAGTGATGTCCGTCCCTGTGGTCCTGGCGATGCTGCCGGAGACCTCCTGGAAAGCTGGACTCAAGCTGGCATTGCTGCTGGTGCCTTGCCCCACCCCCCACCAGGAGAGCCCCTCTGCCCCTCCCAACCTCAGTGAAGGGGACAGGGCTTAGGTTCTCCTGTAGAACTGGCTTTATTGCGTTCCTTGTTCTGGACAATGTAAGCGATGGCCCTGTCTCTCCAGAGAAACAAATGTGATAAATAACCAGGGAGGACAAGCGGGAGGAGGTGGCCCAGCCACCAGAAGTCATAAGTCTCTGTCCAACCATGTGGCAGGCTCATTACAGAAAGCCCCAGGGCCGTACTGGGCTGCCTGGCCTGGGGCTCAGGAGAGCCCCCCATGTGGAGCTCCCAGCTCTGACGGCTCTGCAGATCCTGGACTCACCAACCTCACCCCCTCAGCCCTTCCCTGCATGCCAGGCCTGACATGCTCAACCCACCCTGCAGCTGTGTCCAGGGGCTCAGGCCTCTCTTGTGCACGTACCCCAACCCCAGAAATCCAGGGAGGTATTCAATAAGGGTTTTCCGAATGACCTTGGAAACAGGGTGGTCAAATATGAGCTGGATGGCAATTCAGTTAGGTGCGTTGGATTGCAACATACCCACAGAGGCCTGGGTTCAAATCCCAGCTCTGGTACTTACAAGTCACATGACCTTGGCAATTCACTTAACCTCTCCTCACCCACAAAACAGAGAAATAACATATACTTTGCTTCATTAGGATGAAAATGTGAGGTGACATATGTAAGCTCCTGATTATAATAGTGATAGTTAATATTTGTGTGCCTTCTCTAAGCCTGGTAAGGGTCTCTGCATAAATTATCTCATTCAGTTCACACATTGATGCTGTGTGCTTAGGTACTATCCTATTCCTCTTTTAGAGATGAGGAACTCAGCATGAAGGTGATAATTAACTTGCCTGATGACACATTGCTAGTAAGTGATGGAACTGGCACTCGAACCCAAGTAATTTGACATCAGAGCTTTTTACCAACAGATTGCCAGCCTAGTATACACCAGGCACTCAACAATGCACATTTATTGAGCAGCTACTATATCAAGCCAGACTCTTACTTAAACCTCAGGAAACCCTGTGAAATAGATATCATTATCTTTATTTCCTTGAGGAGGGAGTAGATGCTTAGAAAGGCTAAGTGATTTATTCAAAATGATATATTTGGAAGCGGCAAGTGAGGCCAGTGCTCCAGCTCAGGGCTTCTGACAAGTGATCTCAAAGTTTCCCATCAAGGCTGTTGGGGTTGCCCCCCTGGCCCTGTTCCCTTCAACATGTGGTTTCCGAATCCTTTCATCGTTCACACAGCCTCACCACTTTTTAGTCAGGCAATATGGAAGCTTGATTACAAACGATGACAACTGGAATCACCAGCCACTCCGTGACATGGCTTCTTACTAAAGGGATGCTCATTCCCTCCCAGCTGTCTCCTGGGATCAAATACACTCATTTGCAAAAATAATTGGCTGAGGTTAAGAGCGGAGTCGGTGCACATCCAGAATATAAAAAAGAAACTACTAGAAATCAATAAGAAAAAGGCAGACAACCCAATAGAAAAATGAGCAAAAGATTTAAACAGACACTTCACAAAAGAGGCCATCCAAATGGCCAATCAGCACAGGAAAAGCACTCCATATCATTAGTCATCGGGGAAATGCAAATTCAAGAGACACCACTTCACACCCACAGAAAGGGAAAATGAACAAGAGCGACAATACCAAATGTTGGTGAGGATGCTCGTGTGTTTCTGGAGGAGTATACAAATGGTACAACTGAGGATGCTCGTGTGTTTCTGGAGGAGTATACAAATGGTACAACTGAGGATGCTCGTGTGTTTCTGGAGGAGTATACAAATGGTACAACTACTTTTCAAAACAGTTTCGCAAAATCTACAAAATGCATACATCATGACCCAGAGACTCCACTCCCAAAGATAGACTCAGAATATGAGTACATATGTGCACCAAATGATAAGTAACAGAATGTTCATAGCTGTGCTGCTCATAATTGCCCCAACTGGAAGCAGTGCTAATCCTCAACAGTACAATGAATAAATTGTGCCATGTTCGTATAATGGAATACTGTGCAACCGTGAGAATGAACATCGAAAACTACATGCAATGTGGATGAATCTCACATGTAATGTTGGGCAAAGAAACCAGATACAAAAGAGCACAGCCCCCATGATTCCGTGTATACCAAGTTTTAAACTGGGAGGAGCTAATCTATGGTGTTAGGAGTCACAGAGGGTTATTCTTGGTGGGAGGAGGTGACAGTGGGGTGTGTGTGTGTGTGACCAGAAGGGGACATGGGGAAGCTTCAGGGCACTGGTATTGTTGTGTTTCTTGATCTGGGTGCTGATTACATGGTGTGTCCCTTGTGAAAAGTTTTCACGCTGTACTCTTATGCTGTGGAACCTTTTCTGAATGCATGCTTCTGTAAAAAGCTTTGTTAAAAGCGTGGCGTCGGTGGCTGGAGAACTGAATCCACTCCTCTTTTCTTTACAGGGTTGCTGGACTGGCAGAAGGGAAACTGTCTCAGACGTGGTGTGCCTGGACTTCACTGAAGGATATGACAAGGCAACTTATGATGTCCTTGTGAACAAGATGAACAAATACGTCTGGGTGACCCTGTAATTAGGTGGATTGAACCTGTCCCCAAAGGGTGCCAATTAAAGAATACGTGTCCACCTGGAGGGAAACTTCCAATGCCTGCAGGCTCTGTCCTTGTCCTGGGCAGTCGAACACTGTTATCCCAGACTGCAATGAAGACATAACCGGCAGGCTGATCACATTCACGGATGACATGAAGCCGGGAGGGAGAGGAAGGACAGGGCACGATCCAAAACGATTTTGGCAGAATAGCCAAGTAGAGCAAATCTAATAGGATGAAATTGAGTCAGGGATCTGTGGAAGGCCCTGCGAAGCTCACTTTGTGGGAACAGGATGGGGTGGGCGTCATAACTTGACAAGTACAGCTCTGTAGGTGGAGGGTGTACACTCCCCGAGGGCAGGGACCCTCCGGTTTCATCTCTGGATCCCTAGGGTCTACCCCAGGGCTTGGCACAGATGAAGCACTCAGAAATAGTTGCCAAATTAATCCTTGAGTGAAGATGGGCAGTGCCTGGTTGTGACACCCTGGCCTCAAGGCCACGAGGGGGATCAGTGGCTGTGCACACCTGGACGTGTGCTCTGGCAGGTGGTGTCAGCAGCCGGCTGCTCAGTTCTGGACCCTTTTAAAGGGATACAGGCAAACTGCCTCCAGGTCAGACAGGAACCAGACACCTGTCTTTGAGGAACAAGGCGCTGGCTGTATTTAACCAGCAGAAGGGAAGCCTGGTGGTGGGGACAGGGATGAGGAGGGTCAGGGTCCTCAAAAGCCTGCAGGGCTGCCCTGCCCTCTAGGGCCTCAGGGCCCATGGACAGAGATGGGTCCACCATGGAGCTGATGGAGCTTCTGCTCCAGGGCCCCTCACTTAAATAGGCCCCTTCCAAGATTCTCAGAAGGGAATTGGCAAAAATATTCAAATGATCATATTGCTTTGTAAAATTTGCAGGTATAGATATTTTAAGCCTAATCAGTTAAGATTCCTGTCTCTTTCGGCTCTGACTTCCTCTCCATCACACTCTCCCTCATGTTGGGTGGTATCAGAGTGGCCGTGGGCATTGATGGGATCCAGCCCACAGGAAACTAAGTGAGGGACCCATTCAGGTTGGGTGTAGTAGACATATTTATCGGATTCACAGTCACGACCATGTTACAGTCGCATTATCGCTAACCTCCTGGTGCAGAGATGACATTCAGGAAGACTCCTACCATCCGGACTCACCCAGCTTCGGGGTACAAAGGGGCAGAGTCAGAGGGGTGCAGTGCCTGTGTGGATCATGGACAAGAAATCAAGTGGGAAATGTATGGATCCAAAAACAAACAAAACGAAGCCCCGGAAGGGCAGCCCTGTGTGAGGAATCCCTCCTTCTCCACCGCCCTGAGGCCTGGAGCAGGGGCCAAGGGGCCGAGGTGTGGGCCTCATACAAGTATGGACTTTCGAATAGAGCTAAGCAAAGGACATTCTTTGCACGTGTCTGCACCTTCTTAGTATCCAGCATCATCTTGCATTACTTGTGTTGAAAGTGTAGATGGAGTGAGCTCCCTGTCTCTAGAAGGTGGATAAGCGCAGGGATTTTGTAGGAGAAAGTTCAAGAACCAAACGGACAGGCTTACTTCTCTGACCTCAAGATCCAGAGTTCTAGCCAGTTCGCTCAGGAGGCAAATCCCTGGCCAGCGCCATTAAAGGGCAACCATTTATCCTCTCGTGCCTCTTGGCTCCCTGGGGTATCTCAACGCAAAACCTTGAGGGCTTTATTTTTTTTATTTTTTAAATTTTTTAAAAATTTAATAAAATACACCTTTACCATCTTAACCATTTTTTGTTGTTGTTAAACCTCACCAGAGGATATTTTTCCATTGATTTTTAGATAGAGTGGAAGGGAGGAAGGGAGAGAGAGAGAGAGAGAGAGAAAGAAACATCAATGTGAGAGAGACACATGGAGTGGTTGCCTCCCACATGACCCCAACGGGGTCGGGGACAAGCTGCAACCGAGGTACGTGCCCTTGACCAGGAATCGAAACTGAGACCCTTTGGTGCTTGGGATAATGCTCTAACCATGAGCCACACCATCCAGGGCTACCATCTTAACAATTTTAAGTGTACAATTCAGTAGTGTTAACTATATTCATATAATTGTGTAAGCAATCTCTAGAACTTTTTCATCTTGTAAAACTGATACTGTACCCATTAACCAACAACTCCCCTTTCCCCTCCCCCCAGACACTGGCAATCACCATTCTGCTTTCTGTTTGTATGGGTTTGACCACTCCTGATACCTCTGTAAGTAAAATTATATCGTGTTTTGTCTTTTTGTGACTGTTTACGGCTTTTGTTTTTGCATTATTTTAAATGAAGTACAATTTACATACAATAAAATGCATAAATCTTTTGTGTGAAGGTCAGTGATTTGTTTACCTGTTCATACATGGGTGCTATCATCACCGAAATCATGGCCCTTCCAGTGCCACGGAAGATCCCTGTGTACCCTGTCCGACCACTACCCTGCCGAAGGGCAACCACTACTCTGATTTCTGCCAAAGTTGTTTATAGCAGAATACACATTGAACTTGGAATCGAAAGGCCCAAGAAATGGATAATAATTCATTAGTCCCCTTATTAATAGTGTCACTTTAAGCAAGTAATTCTGAGCCACAGTTTCCTCAGCTGTAAAACAAGGATGCTAAATATACAACATAGGATGCTATAGGAAGGATCAAATAAAGTAGGGTATGAGAGAAAGCCCAGAAGAGACTCAGTGGATGTTGATTGAACATGAATGCCCTCCCCTTCCAGCGGTGCCACAGTGGGGTGATGAGGGAAGGGCACTATACAATGGTGTAAGGAGCGGAGTCCTAGGCTATCGGGGGCTTTGAGAACGTAGGTCTGCGGAGGGATGGTGGGGAGTATCTCCACTGCTGGATAACTGGTCAAACCAGCTGAGCTACCAACCACACACCTGGGTCCACAAACCCACAAACAGACCCATGTGTGCCCTGCTGGTCTGGCCACACTGGACTCTAAGTCCATGAGCAATGGGACAGTGACTGCATTGCTCACCGTGTACCCTGTAATTCACAGTTCTCCGAAGTAAGCAGGCCTCACAATTACCAGGAGGATTGTTGAAAACAGAGCTGGCTGGGTCCCACCCCTAGAGTTTCTGATTTAGGGTCTCTGGGACTGAGTTGGACAATTCTCGTTTCCCAGATGATGCTGACACTGCTGGTCCAGAGACATATTTTGAGAATCACTGGTGCAGTCAAACCTGCTGATTCCTTGCCCAGAAGCCCTGCACCCAGGCAGGTGCACCGTCCCTCAGCTGCAGTGCCCGGGAATGGCTCCCAGCTGCCTCTGCCGATGGGCAGCACCTTGTCCTGGAGATGACCCACCTCCCATAGCCCACAGCCGATGAGCAACTGATGAGGGGGTGAGAGGGGCTGGCTCTTCTCTCAAAGGGGGAGACAATTTTACAGTTTGGTTAATGCTCCAGAGCTCGCTGCAGATCAAGCCAAGTTTAAATGTTAGCTGAGGCCACATCCTTGCTCAGCTCTTGCTATGGAATGAACAGTTGTGGACCCCCTTCCCAGTCATGTGTTGAAGCCCTAATCCCCAAGAGTGACAGTATTTGGAAGTGGGGCCTTTGGGAGGTAATTAGGTTTAGATTAGGTCTTGAGGGTCAGACCCTTATAATGAGGTTGGTGCCCTTATAAGAAGAGAGAGAGACCTTTCTCTCCACGAGCATGCACGGAGGAAAGGCCCTGTGAGCACACAGCAAGGAGGTGGACGTCTGCAAGCCGAGAAGAGGTGGTCACCAGAAATCTAATTGTCAGCACCTTGATCTTGGACTTCCCAGCCTCCAGAACTGTGAGAAATAAATGTCTGTTGTTTAAGCTGCCCCCGTCTTACGGTATTCTATATAGCAGCTCGAACAGACTAAGATGTCTCCCTTCTCTACCAGGGGTTCCGGAAAAGCAAGCACTCCCTAATGCACCATGTGTGTTTGAATCCCCGTGTCAGGCTCTGATTTCAGATCCTCTGACCCAAGACACACAGCAGGTGCTCAGTCATGTTTGTTGAATGAGTGTGAGACACGCCGGGTTTGAGAAGAGAACACTCCCCCTTCCCACCTCCCACCAGCCCCTCTCAGAGTAGGACTCGGGGTCCACGTGGCCGAGCTTAGCAGGGCCTCCCAGGCCCTAACCTTGTCGGAGGTGCTGCCACCTCTGCTGTGCTGTGTCAGGGAGAAGCTGCCCAGGCTGCCGGGGCCTCCGGATGGGTTGATTAATTAATTACCGTCAGCACCAGCAAGAGAAGGCAGCGAGCGTGAGAGCTCCGGGCTGCTGGCAGGGCCCATGGCACCCCTCCCAGCTTCTCTTGGCAGGTGAGGTCTTCATTTCCCAGCACTTGGCAGAGTCAGGCTGGGGAAGGGGTGGGACTGAATGCAGGGGTGTGGGTAGGAACATAGTCAGGAGAGGGAGGATTCGGGGAACAAATGTACCTGTGCCCCCCACCTAGGGTCTCCTGTGCAGAATTAATCCCATTGTCCAGATAGAGAAACTGAGACCTAGGGGGCACAGAGATTTGCCCAGGGGCACAGGTTTAGTGAGGGGGGTTGACACCCCAGGCCCTCTGCCTCCCAACCTGGCTTTTGCTTGCTTTGGAGTATAGCTGGTAAGGGAAAGCGCAGGATTTCTGGCAACTGCTCTCCCTTTTCTCCTCCCTATTGCAAACCTTCACCATCAGCAGGTGCCTGTCCAGCCTGAGACAGACCAGGAGAAAGACGATGCAAGCTCTGAGAAAGGGCCGGGACCAGGAGGCGCCCTGTCTCCAGATCTCTGAGTCGCTCTGGGGCTCCCTGCCCCCCACCTCCACTCCTCACCCCAGCCTCCCCTTTCCTGAGGCCTGGACTGAGCAGATAGCTGTTGGGCTGATAGGAATGACAGCTGCTTCCGTGATTAATCACAGCACACCGCACACGGAGAAGGGGAGGGGAGTGGGGGCAGGAGAGGGGAGGACCCTTCAGCAAAAGAGAGGGTCTGGGAGGGAGTTTTCCAGGGGGGCGCCCTCCTCTAGGGTTTTCTGTGTGGCCCTCCACACAGCTCTGCTGCGGTTACAAGCCTGGCATTGGTGTTTACAAGGCAGCCCGTGGGGCTGTCCACTCCTTGAGGCGGAAACGAGAATTCACCTCTCTGTGCCTCAGTTTTCCCATCTCTACAGTGGGAACAGTGAGAATTTCTAGTCAGGCCGTAGCGTGTGAACACTTGTCGAGCAGTTACAGCAGCGAGCAGCGCTGGCGAGCGGGAAGCACTGCAAGCAGAGGCATTGCCAAATCTCATCAGATCTAAGCGGCCGTGGTTTGGATGCACCATGACTTCATGTACCTCTAAGAAAAATAGAACACTGTGAAAACAACTGTAACCTTCGCTGCTTGTAAGACACGTCTCGATTTCAGCCACTTTGAAATGGTGGGGAAATGCGCTTCCCAGGAAAACGAACATGGCATTATTCTCGTGCTTCCTGCTCCCTGACTGCAGCCCCCACAGCTGCACGGCAGGTGCTGGGGAAACATTTGCTGAGTCAGAGAATGAGTGACAGGTCAGCACCCAAACAAGTGTGAGGAAGGGAGGGGGAGCCCAGCACCTCTTTGACAGCCTCACCCCACATCGCCCTCCCATACTGGCCCCCAGGTCTCTCACTGCGGAGCCTGCTAGGCCCTGGGCCTTTTTAGTTTCTGCCTCTCCCCCTTTGCCCAAATCCGGATGGCCAAAGCCCTCAGCCTGACAGGGCTCCCAACAGGTTAACTGGGCAGACTGGCTAATGGTCCCTCCCCCACCCCACCTCTCCATGGGTGCCATATGTACTCCAGTCCCCCAACCCAAATAAAGCACATCTGCTCTGTGGGACCCTCAAGAGTGACGAGTCACAGGAAAGTGCAGGTAGAAGGACTCCCTGGTTCCTAAAATGACTGCAGAGAAACGCAGTGCATTGTGCGGAGGGGGTGGGGGAAGGGGACCAATGTGTGTGTCCCGCTCTCTCCTTTCCCTCAGTCCTCTAAAAAGGGGTTCAAATCCCAGCTGACATTGGCAGCATGACCTTAGTCATGTAACTTAACTTCTTGGAACCTCAGTTATCCCTATCTGTAAAGTGGGGGTAACAACTGTAGTTCCCTCTCTACACTTGGTGAGGGGGTTAAATAAAACACTATGTCCACGCCCTTCCTCCACCCCTCCCCTCCCTCACCTGCTTTCTTCCTTCTCTGCCTACCCCACTCAAGCCCTGATGTATAACATACTTAATGCCAACACCGATTCATTTTCCTTCAACCCTTCAACCGCTAAGATGCACTTTGATCCTGGAGGGAGGGAAGGAGGTGGGGAGCCCCGGCTGGGGGAAGCCTAGGGCTGGAGCAGCGCTGGGCTGGCGAGTGGCCTTCCTCACACAGGGAACCTGCACTCTGGCTGTTCCCACAAAGATTTAATTTATGTCTTAATGGGCCTCAGCCTCCTCCGTAAAAGCCCTAAAGTGCCTTTTTATTTAAAAAATAAAATAAAAGTTGCTGATTGTGTCTGCTGCTTCCTGGGAGATGGCAAAGAAACGGCAGGAGAGGGGGGAGGTCAGGAAGAGGAGGAAGCGGTGGCAGGGCCCTAGGACTGTCAGATTCTGCTTCTCCCCTGGGGCCCCCTTTCCTAGGGGCACCAACCCTGGTGGGCAGTGAGGAGTGGCTGCTCCTGGCTGACCTGGAGAGACCAGTTAAAGCCTGAAATACTGGACCCCGTTTCTCTGGGTACCAGCCCCCTGAGAGGACAGAGATTGTTCGGATGCAGCCATTTGACTCAATCTAACCAACAGCCCCCATTGGTCCGAACTACCTGGTGTGAAGATCTGGCTAGGGCCCCTGGGCTTTCAGGGAGGTGGAGAGGGATGGGAGAAGGAGGAGAGGTTGAGTATGTCACCAATACTTAGTTGGCCATCCCTGGAGAGCCCCATTCCACATCCCTCTCCCCTTCCCCACACGTAGCACCTTCAAAACCGCACCGCAGAGCATGAGCTAAGGCCTTGGCCTCAGCCACCTCTACAGCTCCAGCTCTCCCAGAACCCCTTACACTGCTCTTTGTTTCTTCCGTAGCTGAAAGAGCCTCCACCCTTCAGCGTTGGAGGCTGATGAGTGCAGGGACTGCTAGGGGCACAAAGTGTGGTGTTGGGGTCTCCCAGCTGGGAAGTGCCAATTCTAAAACACAGGACTCCCAAACCATTGACTCTTAGTAAAAAGATCTCTCCTTCCAACAGACAGCATCCCAGGCCAACCAGGCCCGGGAAGTTCGTTCCAATGGGAGGAGCCGATGGAGCTGAGAAAGACAATTCGATGCTGATCAAGATAACTTGTAATACTACAAATAAAAGCGAACTAGCAAAGCTCTCAGCGTTCCTCCAGTTGAGGCTTTTTTATGTCCTAGCTTACCATGCCAACCTCATTTCACTGGGCACATATGATTGTGCTTATTAGCCAAGAGGAAAAACTGAGGCAGAGGGTAAAAACACAGGTTATACAACCAAAGAATCAGATATTCAACCAAGCCAAGGTGAACCACCCGTAAGTCCCTCCTCTCCTGCCCCAATTTTCTACCTCTGATTTTTTTCTACTTCTCCAGCCCAATTCCAGAATTTTTTTTAAATAAGGAAAATTAGGCAAGTTGTTTTGCCAAATACTCCTTTCCACTGTGGTTCCCTGAAGTTCTGATTTCTGGAGGGTACCTGAACCAGTGATAACAAGTGCAGGTGCCTACGGGAGGGAGCCAGGTGGGAAGCAAGTGTGCACTCAGACAGGTGCAGCGCCGCAGGGCGTGGTGAGGCCTGTGGCAAACTGGAGAGTGCATGACCCTCCTCATATTAGTCAAACTTACATAATTAAAAGTAAGAATATGAGTCATCTGATTACATTAAGAATATGAGTCTTCTGATTAAATAAAGTAATTGAATTTACGCATTTACTCTGTTCCTCTTTAGAACACCACTAAATGCCAGTTAAAGATAATTTTAATTTTTTTATTGATTGATTTTAGAAAGAGGGGAAGAGAGAGAGAAACATCAGTTTTTGTTCCAACTATTCACGCATTCATTGGTTGATTCTTGTATGTGCCCTGACCAGAGATTGAACCCACAACCTTGGCATACGGGGACGATGCTCTAACCAACTGAGCTACCCGGCCAGAGCTAAAGATATTTTTAAGGCAAAAGCCCACAAAAAAGGAAAAGAATGGTAGCCCTGGCTGGTGTGTCCAGTGGTTAGAGTGTCAGCCCTTGCACCGAAGGGTCACAGGTTTGATTCCTGGTCAAGGGTACATACCTGGGTTGCAGGTTTGATCCCTGGTCCTGGTCAGGGCACATGCAGGAAGCAACCAATCCATGTGTCTATCTCACATCGATGTTTCTCTCTGCCTGTCTGTCTGTCTGTCTCTCTCTTTCTCTCTTCCCCTTCCTCCCTTCCACTCTCTCTAAAAAAAAAAAAAAAAAAAATCAGTGGAAAAATATCCTCAGGTGAGGATTAACATAAAAACGAAAAGGAAAAGAGTGGAAGAATAACTGATAGCAGATGAGAGATATTAAAATTTTGGAAGTTGGAAAGCTGACAGATGAGTGGTAATTGATTTTACTGTAAAAATCATCATTTATGCCCAAAAGTTGGAGAGGATACACCAACAAGAAGACAGTTCACACCACAGAACCTCAGTGAGAATCGAGCACTAAAGACACCAGCTACCACCGAAGGTGGGAGTGAGGCATGAGGCTGAAAACTGGAAGGTGAGTTTGAAAGTGTCTAGTAGGAGCAACTAGACCATCAGGTCTCCTCTCAGACCTCAGTCGATATCCCTGTTCTCACACCAGCAGAAGACTGGACGTTGTTCCCAGGAGAGCTTCAACCAAAGGGTCCTGGTCTCAAGGATACCAGGTCAGGTGGAAGTAGGGGGCATGTAACTTTTAGGGCTGCTGTAACAAATTACCACAAGCCAGTGGTTTAAAACAACAGAAATGTATTCTCCCACAGTTCCGGAGGCCAGGAGTCTGAAATCCAGGTGTCAGCAAGGCTGTGCTCCTTCCAGAAGCCCTAGGGAGAATCCTTCCTTGCCTCTTCCAGCTTCAGTGGTTCTTGGCTTGTGGTTGCATAACTGCCATCTCTACTTCCATCTTCACATGGACTTCTCTTCTCCATATGTCACTCATAGGGCACCTGTCATTTCATTTAGAGCCCATCTTCTTGTTCTTTTTTTTTTTTTTAAATCCTCACCCAAAGATATTTTTCCATTTATCTTCAGATAGACTGGCAGGGAGGTGGGAAGGGAGAGAAAGAGAGAGAGAGAGAAAGAGAGAGAGAGAAACATCGATGTGAGAGAGACACATCTATTGGTTGCCTCTCACACGATCCCGACCAGGGCCGGGGACCGGACCGCAACCGAGGTACGTGCCCTTGACCAGAACCGAACCTGTGACTCTTTGATCTGCAGGCCAATGCTCCAACCACTGAGCCAAACCGGCCAGGGCTAGATCCCATCGTGATCATCTCAGGATCCTTAACTTGATTACGTCTACAAAGATCCCCTTTCCAAATATGTTCACATTCACAGGTTCCAGGAATTACAACATGGACATCTTTTTGGGGGGCCATCAAACAACTCAATACAGGTATTTTGCTGAAAAAGATGTAAGCGAGAGTCTGTTTTGGAATAATGCCATTTGGCTCGACATTGTTTTGTTATAATGTTGATGAGATGCCATTGGAACTTAGCTCTTGTTTATATCAATTAGCCTATGGTAGCATTGGTTTTATTATAGATCATTTTGCTTAAAGTCACAGAACTTATTGATGACATTAAGTGAGGACTTACTGTATTCTGAACTGCGGGACTCTCGCTCTCCTCCTCTATGTGGTTCCCAGCATTCTGGAAGTCAGGTGTAGACCCCTGGGTTGGGGGTGGGAGCATTGGAGAATTCCTCTCTAGAGAAACAGACTGACTTAAGAGAAAAGTCTATAAAAACTGACACTGGGCATCTACTGGTGAAGCAGGTAGGTCCCCACCTGACCACCTTCCATGAGACCCACTAGTTGTCAGCTTTCCTATGGAGATGTCAAATGATTTTTTAGTAACCCACTTTTAAATATAAATAGACAGAAGGGATCACCACATGTATACAGAAAGTCTCCAACCTGAAAGACAGAGACCAAACAGAAAAACAGAATTAAAAATATACAAAAAAGGGAATCCGAGGGAGCAGAAACCATGTAGGAAGCAGATGAAAACTTACAAAATAAAAAATAATATAAAAATTATTTCCAGAAAGATGAGAACATGTTGTATTCATTCAATAAAAATAAAATAAGCCCTGGCCAGTTTGGCTCAGTAGTTAGAGCATCAGCCCCGCGGACCAATGAGTCATGGGTTCGATTCCAGTCAAGGGCACGTACCTCGGTTGTGGTTCGTCCTGGGCCTTGGTCAGGTCATGCAGGAGGCAGCCAATTGATGTGTCTCTATCACATCGATGTTTCTCTCTGTCTCTCTCTTTCTCTCTCCCTCCCATCTATCTAATGATAAATAGAAAAATATCTTCGGGTGAGGAATAAAAAAAATGAAAAAAAAATAACATTAAAGGAAACATTCAGAAATCAAGTGCTCTTAAAAATTAAAAATAATTTAAAAGGATAACTGCCTAAGTTCAATATAAAAGTTGAAAAATAAAGTTGTGGAAATCTCCCACAAGGTAGAATAAACAATTAAGAGTGGAAAAATGGAAAAGGAAAAATAAAACTCAAAGATCAGTTGAGAAGATCCAACATTTGACTAATAGGAGTACCAGAAAAAGAAAACCAGAGAATATGGAGGGGGAAACATAAGTAAGGAAATAATAGAAGAAAATTTCCCAGTAAACAGTGTAATGAGACATGCTTGAGATTATCCGGACGAAAAACAGAAAAGGACCTCTATAAAACCACATCATTGTGAAATTTCAAAACACTAGTGATAAAGAAGAAATTCTAATAGGTCATCTGCAAAGAAAACGGAATAAGAATGGACTCAGATTTTTCAAGCATACCAGTAGACGCTAGAAGAAAATGAAACAATATATTTTAAATCCGAGGGACTTGTCTGTCTAAAGTTGCACACCCAGCAAAATGCAATCAAAGGAAGAGTATAGTGAAGGCATTTCGGACATGCAAGAACTCACATCTATATCTATATAACCTCCTCCAGGAGCCTAGAGTCTCCTGATTCTGTCTTTATTTAAAATACTGATATTTGGCTCACCATTTGCTGCTGTATCAAATCACCACAAACTTGGTGGCTTAAAACAACACAAATTCATTATTTTACATTTCTGTAGGATGGAGTCTGACACCGATCTCACTGAGCTAAAACCAAGCTGTCAGCAGAACATCATTCGTTTCTGGAGGGGAGAATCTGTTTCCTTGCTTTTTCCAGTTGGTGGAAGCTGCCAGCATTCCATGGTTCATAGCCCCATTCCATCTTCAAAGCCAGCAGGACTTTCACATCACATCCCATCACATCCCATCACACACATCACAGTCACTACCTTTCCTCCCGATTCTGGCCCTTCTGCTTCTGTCAATGTGTCTCTTACACTTTCAAGGACTCCTGAGATGACAGTGGTCCCACCTGGACAATCCAGGATAATCTCCCTATCTTAAGGTCAGCTGATCAACAATCGTAATTGCATCTGCAACCCTATTTCCCCTGTGCCATATAACTTAACATATTCACAGGTTCTGGGGTTTAGGACATCGACAGGTCTCTTTGGCAGGAGGGTGGGGGAGGCTTATTCTGCCTATGACAATTATGGATTTAGTTTTGCATTAATTTTTTTTTTTTGGTACGTGCCCCTAGCGGGAACTGAGCCTGGGACTCTCTGGTCCGCAGGCCGATGCTCTAACCGCTGAGCCAAACCAGCCAGGGCAGTTTTGCATTAATTTTTATGTTAAAAAATATGACATGAAGATATTTCCCTTGATTACTGAGTTTTGTTTCGTTTTGCTTTTTTGGCACCCCTTAAATTTTATGCCTGAGCTGAGTGAGGCATCCCAACCCAGGCGCTATCTATTTTTCCTTCTTTGCTCACCCCTTTCACCCTCAGGCCCAGCCCAGAAGGCATCCTGGGCGTCAGGCTGCCCTGAATCCAGACAATTTCTACAGGCCCTTTCCCAGCTATAAATTTCTCTGCTCCAGTTTGAGAGATGGGGGCTCAGGTTGCCGAGTCAGAGAAGAGAAGAGAAGTTGTTCAATTTCTCCTGGGCCCCAGGGAGGAGCCAGGCCCAGCCCCTACACACCTGATCCCCCCTTGGGGCTGCAGAGATAGTCAGCCTTTCAGCCTGGCAGTAAGCAGAGAGGATCGAGGCTGGAGGTGGGGAGAGCAGACAGGAGAGATGAAAGAGGATCCTGGTACTGCCTGAAGGTCAGGGGCAGCCAGCGGTGCCTGGGCCACCAAGGTGGGGGCTGCTAGAAAGTTGATGCTGCTCACACACCAGAGAGGTGAGGCCCCCAGGAGGTGGGGGTCTGAGTCCCAGTCATTCTAGAAATGTCACAAAGGACACTGCTGGGGAGAGGGGAGAAAGACTGGGAAATGGGGGTCTCCATGCCAGAGTTTGGGGAGAAGGGGAGTGGCCAACAGGAATGTGGAGTCCAGGATGTAGAAAAGGAGCAGATTTAACTAGCTCACTATGACTTATCCAAAGCAATCCTCGTCGGAGGCTTTGCACCCGAGACCTTACCCTTGCACAGCTTCTTACAGTCCCCAGAGCACCCAACCGTTCTCGTGTGGTGCTCACGAGGATAGTCCCCATTTTGCAGATGAGGGAACTCCATGCAGGGAGTCCCAACTGTCATCCTGCTCAGAGCCCCAGATCTCCCAGTTCCCTCCTGAGAAATTAGGAGCTCGTGAGGGTCCCTGGGTCAGATAAGGGACAAACAACACCACTGCCACCCGACAACAACATGTGTGGCTCCAAGCATCACTATGTGGGACAATGCCAACCTCAGTTCTTTCTCCTAGAGCCAGCCCTGGCTAGAGGGTCCACCCCCTGCTATCCTCCACTCAGAACTGCCTGGACCCCCGTCCACCACTACAGAGGGTCAGACAGAAGGGTCCAGTGTCACTGGTCTCAGGTCCCTGCAGCCCCCTCCCCTGGTGTGAAGGTCAGGCCAGTTGCCCCCAACCCCTACCCTCTGGGTCTCCCTCACTGCTCTGCTTCAGGACCTCTCACTTCCAATGGTCCTGGGGTGCAAATAAAGTGACCGAGGCACAAGGGCATTGAAGTTGGTAAATTTTTCATCAAGAGCACTGAGAAAAGGTCACCGGGAATAATTCTAGAGATATCCAGAGACTAGGCACAGAGGGGAGACAGACTGAGAGGCTGGGAGGCTGGAGGGGAAAGAACAGGGGGCAGGGGAGGGGTAGGAAAAGGAAGTTCACCCACCATGAAAGGGGAGGGGAAGAGATGGGAGCTGGAGCCAGGGAGCTGGCCTGGCCACCTCAGAAGAGGGCGGGCCAGTTTGCAGCTTGCACAGGGATTTCTCTGAGCCTCTGGCCGCCTGAACCCCCAGTGGGGCTTGCCAGGGAGGGTGCCCAGGAGGGCTGGTAAGCTGAGGGGTCAGAAGTCCTGTTCTGGGCCCACAGAGACCACACTGTATGACATTCCCCTGGGCCCAGTCAGAGGCTTAGAGCCCAGACCTGTCAACTTATTACTCAGAGGACCCAAGCTGTTGACCCACAACTGATCACTAATGGTTTGCATATTTTACATATTATTTGCATTCCCCTAGGTTCTGTCAAAACCTTTGCAGTCAGTCCCTAAAGGCCCCTGTCCCTGTTTCTCAGGTCTCCATCCCCATCCCTCTGTCCCCCATGTCCCCCAGGCCTGGTGCCAGTCTCTCCCATCTCTCTGCCCTGCTCTCTCATCTCAGATCAGATAGGCAGGTGGGGGTGTCTCTCAACCCCAAGTGTTCAGCAGGAGCAGCTGAGGGCACCTTGGAAGGGAGTGAGACCCATCTGGTGATTAATCCTCCTGCTAATGAAGGCTTCACTGTCACCAGGGCTTTTAAGGAAACTCAGGGAAGCCCTTTAGCGCCATCAGAGCTGTCTCTAAGATTCAACCTTGGTGGGCTCATTAGCGGCCCTCCGCCTGGAAATTAGGGGCCCCTCCTCCAAATGGCTGTAGGAGGGGAAGAAAGCTTCCTGGGCTCTAAGGCCCAAGGCCATGAGCAGAACTGCAGCAGCCTCCACTGCTCCCGCTCCGCACCGCCCACCGAAGCCTCCGAAACAGAGCGAGCCTGCCCTGCCTTCGCGCAGTGCACACCCCGCTGGGGAGGGTTTGCACTCATCCGGGCCTGTCCTACAAGGAAAGCAACGTCCCGGCCTGGGGCCAGCCAGACTGGAGTCAGGTGTCCAGCCTCAGGTCTCCTTTGCCCCCCCCCCCGCCACTCCCCCCCCTGCAGCATTCACTTGCTAGAACGGAAACCCATTTACTCACGAGATTACCAGTTTATTAAAAGAAAATTAAAGGATACAAATCAGCAGGCAGATGAAGAGATACATAGGGTCCCAAACAAAGGAGCGTCTGTCCTCGTGGAGTCTGGGGCCCAGCACAGTGGCACACGGAAGCATTCTGGTTTCCCAACCTGCAAGCTCTCCGAAACCCCACCCTCTGGGTTTCTAGAAAGGCTCCATTACACAGGCATGATTTATGAAATCTCCGACTATTGGTGATCGATCCAACCTCCAGCCCCTCTTTGCTCCCCAGAGGTCTGGGGGTGGACTAAAAGTTCCAACCCTCCCATCTCGTGGTTGATCCTCCTGGCAACCAGCCCCCATCCTTAAGTGCTTTCCCAAAGTCACCTCATTAACATGAACTCAGGTGTGCCGGAAAGGGGCTTCTTATGAATAACGACACCCACTTCACTTTTATGTCTCTGCAGCCATTTCAGAAACTGAGGACAAGAGAACAATGGCTCAGGAAATTCCAAGGGTTTGGGGAGCTGTGAGCCAAGAACCATGGCCAAATACACTATATATTTCTTATAAATCACAATATCACACTTCTCAAGGTTACACTGCTCTTAATGTTCAGAACATAACAGGTACAAGAATATTCATGGAGCCTTATTCATAATTGACAAAAACTGAAATAACCCAGGTGTCTATCAAGAGAAGAATGATTGAATGAACTGTTATATTCACACAATGGAATACTCTATAGCAATGAAAAATGATAAGTTACTGCTACAAAAACAATGTGGACAAATCTCACAGACGTAATGTTGAGCAAAAGAAGCCAGATACAATAGGGTATATACTGCATGATTCTACTGATATAAAATTCACTAACCAGCAAAATAATCTGTGGCGCTGGAGGTCAGAATATTAGTTACCCTGAAATGGCAGGGGCAGGGTGGGCATAGACTGGGATTGTGGCACGAAGGGGCTTCTGGGACTCTGGAAATATTTTCTGTCTTGATTTCAGTGGTTGGTGGTTGCAAGGGTCTATGTATATATGTTCAGGAGCAAAATTTGCCACCTCAAACTGTATGTCTTTGACATGAGAATTGTTTTAAGCTGATTATTTTTAAGAAACAGAAGACTTGGCAAGTTCTCTTTACCTCCTTCCTAACTGCCTAAGAGAATGGAGAGGGAGACTACACCCATAAAATAGCTATTACAGGAGGTAACTTTATCTACATCAGAAAGACTTCTCTGTAAGACATGCAAACATTTGCTCTCCATCTCCGTGTGACTCATCTTCCTTGAAGTCCCAGACCCCAAGCCCCTTCTCCTCAGCTCAGGACGGCCTAGAGCCTCAACTGTCAGACTGACTGCCTGTGGGCCTCATATTCTTATGGAGCCCCTGTGCAAATTTAATTAAATGTGGGTTTTCTCCTGCTAATCTGTATCATGTTAATTTAATTCCTAGACCAGCCAGAAACATCTAGAAGGGTAGAGGAAACATTTTTCCTACCCAATAATAAATAGGTGAAACTCATCATGCCTGCCGGTGTGGCTCAGTGGTTGAGCGTCGACCCATGCACCAAGAGGTCGCTGGTTTGATTCCTGGTCAGGGCACATGCCCAGGTTGTGGGCCAAATCCCCAGTGAGGGGCATGCAGGAGGCGGCCAATCAATGTTCTCTCTCATCGATGTTTCTATCTCTCTCTCCCTCTCCCTTCCTCTCTCTCTCTAATCAATAAAGAAAAAATATTTTTTAAAAAAATCATCAAGCTGCACCCTTAAGATTTTCCTCCATAAAAAAAGAATAAATAAATAAATAAACATGTACTATGCAGCTGAGCCTTGAATAATGCGGGGGTTAGGGACACTGACCATGAAACCAAACATCTGTATATAACTTTTGACTCTCCCCCAAACTTTACTAATAGCCTACTGTTGACTGGGAGCCTTGCAAACAGTCAATTAACACATATTTTGTATGTTACATGTATTATGTACTGTATTCTTACAATAAAGTAAGATAGAGAAAAATGTTATTAAGAAAATCATAAGGAAGATAAAATACTTTTACAGTATTGTACATCTCTATATATGATCTCATAAGTTTATGTTGTCTGATTTGGGCTTCACGTTTTGTTTGCGAGTGTTTTCAAATTGTCTATCAAAAAAATCCACGGAGATGTGGAAACACACAGTTCAAACCAGTTTTGTTCAAGGGCTAACAGTGTATCTTTTAATAAGACGCAGGGCCAAGATTGGAGTAGCCAGGTGAACCCTGCATCCCGGAGGAAAGGGTGTGGGAGGCAGACACTGACCCGCTCTCCCTGACTCTGGAGGGAGAGGCCCTGAAGCTTTGCACAGCAGGAGGGGTGTCTGCATCCTGAGCCCCAAACCCCTCCTGGGGAGGGCAGGCCAGTTACCCCCTCCATCCCAGGAGGGGAAGGGGAAGTGAGAGGGAGAAAGAAGGAAGAGTGGGAAGGAGAGAGGGTCAAGGAGTGGGTGGGGTGTGCTCCTGCAAGCCTCCTGTGGTTCTGACTCTGGTGGGATAAGTTCAGTGAGCACTTAGTCTCCTGGGGGGGAGGTGTGCGGCTGGCAGGAGCCCAGGAGGCTGGGGGAGAGGAGACATTTCTGTGCATTTTGATGGGGCATGAAGAGCATTTGCCCTGAGTGCTAGATGATATGCCAGTGCATGTCCCAGATGTGGAGGATGGGGGCCGCACACTGATTTCCTGGAGGGGCGGACTCCTACCAGCTTGTGTGCCCAGACCCAGCCACCCCCAGGAGTGCAGAGAGCAGAGCCAGTGCCCACACCCCAGGGCCCAGGCTGGCCCTCCCAAGCCTGGAGCCCACCCTAGCCTGCCATCCCTCTGGCTTCTTTCCATCTTCCCTTCCCTTCTTCTGTTTCTGTATTTCTGATCCCCCCACCCCCACCATGTGCTCTTCTCTCCGCACTTCCCTGCCCCTGTCCCTGTCTCTCCATCTCCATCTCTCACCTCTTCTCCTCTGCCCCCCAATTCCCCAGGCGTGTGGCTCCTCTCTAGCCCAATATAAATAATATAAATTAATTTGTCAGCCAGCACACGTGGCCCAGCCAGCCAGCAGCAAGCCGAGGAGGAAAGGCTGGTTGAAATAATTATTCTTGACTTAAGAAATCGGTTTTTTTATTCCTGAAGGCTAATGGAGTGAGAACAGCACCTGGCCAGGCTGCACTAACGGCGGACAGCGTGGGCCAGGGAGGGGGAGCAGCTTCTTCGCGTCCTCCCGTAATGAGCAGATCCCCCACACACATCCCACTCCACTGTTTATTTGAAAGGAAAACAGAGCATTGAGAGGTACTCTCTAGGTTAATGGAGTCACACATATGGCTTGGGCACAGGATTTTTCATCAGGAGCACTCCTCCGGTCCCCAACTCCCCCTCTCTCCGGTGCCCAGGCCCCTGTCAGAGGGAAAGCTCCCCCCCAGGTCAGGTGGAGGCAGGTGCTGAGCAGAAGGGGAAAGAACCAGATGGTCACCAAGATTCTACAATATGCCAGGCACTGTGCTAGACCCAGGACTCCTGAGGATGCATTAAATCCTTACAACCACCTAGGAGTGGAGTCTGAGGACATTCCCATTTGCCCACCAGAAAACAGAGCATAAATAGCTTGTCCAAGATCAAAGGGAAGACTCACCCATGCTCCAGGGGACATGTACAAACTTCCTGACCCAGCTAGAGGGTGGAGGGAGTGGTGGGGTGGGGGATTTGAGGGATGTGTCCATCAGTCTTGGCAGGAAAAACAGGGCATCCTTAAAGGGTTAATTGAAGGCATATAAATTAAGGGTCTATTTACAGAGCTGTGGGCAGCTTTAAGGAAACTAATAAGAGGTGAAGAAGCACCCAGGGCTGGTTACCATCCCAGGCATGAAGGGGAACAGGGAGGGGCTGCCAAGGGCTGTGGCTGTGGGAGCTGGCAGCCCACCCAACAGGAGCCTTGGTGTAGATGGCAGCCACCCACCAAACTGCCTGGCAGAGAGGCAGGGGCAGGACGAATACTCTGGCCTCCCCCCTTGTTGCTCTCAGACTTATTGCTAATGGCGCCCATCAGTCAGCAAACCCAACTAGAAGTCATGAACAAAGAGACCACAAGATGCCGTCGCAGGGGTCAGCCTTCTGGGCACAAAGAAAAATGGATCAGGGCAGCAGGTGGATCTGAAGGGAAGGGAGTAATCAGTACTCAGGCAGAAGTGCTCCAGGGGCTTTCTGAGACAGGGCCAACTGGAGGCAATGAAGACTGGGGAGTCTGGCGGGGCGAGGAAGAGAGTGCCCCCAGACTTGGAACCCAACTGCTGTCTGATGGGAGAAGCACCGATTCCTGTCGAATGGGGAGGTACTCATTAGCTGGGTATCCTTGGGCACAGACGTTGGTCGGGAACCAGAGAAACCCAGATAGAACCAGGACCCCAAGAAATGGCTGAATACCAACCAGGAGAGAGTGAGTGGGTCCCTGGAGAAGGGGTGTCAGCCTGCAAGTTAGGAGAGAGGAGGAGAAAGAGCTAACGGAGTGATCACCAGTCACCAAGCACTGACCTACATGAAAAGGGGTGAGTTTGGTGACAGGGAGGACACAGTCTGCATAAAAGCATCCAGGTAGGAAAAGGTGTCAGGGGAAAGGATTGCAGGGGTGGAGGGGGGACACCCAGAAGTTAGTTTCCTCAACAGGAGGCTGAAGTCCTGGGAGGGGCTGGGAGCTCATCTAATCCACTGCCCTCCCCCCACCTCCATGTTTTAGAGGGGAGGGAATGTGGCAGAAAAAGCTGGGATTACCCCAAACCCACTAGGGGATGGGGCAGGTTGCTAAACCTGTGAGCAAGGGGGCCTCAGGCCTGGTGGATGGGGTACCCAGCTGGCCTCCCTGCTGCTCCCGGGGCCCCAATCCCATCCATCTTCCCTCCACAGAGCAGCCACCAGATCTTTCCGAAACACAAGCCTGATCATGGCAGTCAGCTTGAATCTCTCCGAGGCTCCCCACTGGACGGATCAAGTCGAAGTCCTCCCTCCTCCCGGTAACTAACATGGGACCCTCACCAGCCTCGTTCCGCACCCTCCCCCTACCGAGTCACCAAGTGCCCAAAATGTCCTATGTCTGCCCCTTAAACACATGGTTCCTTCAGCTTAAAATGTTCTTCCCTCCCCACTCATACCCCCATCTGGCAAATGCCCCCCTGGCTCTCACCATGAACGTCCTTCGGAAGCCTTTCCTGGCACTCCCTTGGCTTTCTATTTAAAACACAGTTCTCAGCCGGTCGGTGTGGCTCAGTGGCTGAGCGCCGACCCATGCACCAAGAGGTCTCTGGTTCGATTCCCAGTCAGGACACATGCCCAGGTTGTGGGCCCGATCCCTGGTGGGGGGCATGCAGGAGGCGGCCAGTCGATGTTCTCTCTCATCGATGTTTCTATCTCTCTCTCTCTCTCACTTCCTCTCTCTGTAAAATCAATAAAGGAAAAATAGATAAATAAATAAATGAATGAAACAGTTCTCCCATTACAAAACTTCTTATACAGCAAAGGCATCTGCCTGTAAACCCCATGCAGGCAGGACTTTGACTCATTTATTGTTATAACCCTACGGTGAGGAGCCTGGCACGCAGTAGCTGCTCCGTGTTTATGTTACCATCCATACAAGGGAAGACAGTGCAGCTGCATAAAACTGCGTAAAGCTGGGTATGTATTCAGGTGGAACCACCTCCGAGGTGCACTGTGAAATCTCAGCGTATGTTACGTGTGCATTGCTTTCCTGTTGTACACTGATGGGCCTATACATCATTATTTTAGAAGGAAACTCAAGAAACTGATGAGGTTGATTGTCTCTGAGGACTGGGTGGTTGAGGGTAGGAGTTAAGGGAGTTTGTGGCTTTGGAGTTTTG
Organism: Tadarida brasiliensis; assembly: GCA_030848825.1. NCBI lineage: Eukaryota > Metazoa > Chordata > Mammalia > Chiroptera > Molossidae > Tadarida > Tadarida brasiliensis. The sequence continues at coordinate 11,362,648 of CM061262.1, forward strand.
GGACCTATTCGGTTTTAGAAATCATAGTTAAAACTAAATGGAAACTATTTGAGGATGGGTGGCTCGGAGCCCTGGAATGTGGAATGTGTGAGTTTGGTTGGAGCAACGTGTCACTGCCATCCGCTCTTCCTGGGATGTCCAGACCGTGGGCCTGCCACCAGTCACTTGGTAAGGGTGCCCAGGTTGTGCCAGCTGCCACCTCAGACCCAGAGAAGGCCCCAGATGGGCTGGTGCAGAGAGCAAGCAGGTGAGAAGGGCCTGGGAGAGATTTCTCAGGAGCTCTGCAAAAAGCAAAGAGGTGGGGCTCTGCGTGAGTATCTCTCTTCCTTCCTGCTCCACTGACCTCCGGCCTCTCCATTCCCAGTGAAGACAGAACAAAAGGGTGGGGAGGAAACTCTAAGAGGAGGGATGGAAGTTAGACAGCAGAGAGAACTTCCTGGAAGGACAGGGCTGAGCTATTTCTCTGTCACCTGTCCTGAGTGCCCCAGGGCGGCTGGAGGGCAGGTGTGTTATTCATCTCTCTCCCTCAGGCAGGTGAACTGTAGCTGTACTTTCCCTTGAACCAGATCAGTGAGCCTTGTTCTGGAGGGCCCGCTTCAGGGTGAGCAGCCCAGCCCTCCCTGCTCCCTTGCTCCCCTGCTCCCCAGCTCTCTGGGCCTCAGCTTCCACTCTCAGCTCTGGAAACCAGCCTGTAAACATGGGAAATCCTCTTAAAGGAAAACCCTCTCACGAATTGTACAGAAAGGGCTCATCACCGCCCAGGCTAAGAGGCAGAGGCCTAGGGGGTGGGTGGGGAGGAAGGGGGTGTCGTGGACACAGAAAAGCAGGACACCTTCTAGCTCTCTTCTCTCTTGGAGTGGGTGGAGGGAAATCTCAGCTCTCCAAGTACCCCTCACAGGCCCATAACCAGCCCAGTCACCACACATCCTCGTTCCCCTGTTGAGGTTCCCACGCTCAGGTGCCACAGTGGAGAAGCCCCGCCCCTCTCTGAAAGACCCCCCCTCCCTAGGAACAAGCCTTTCCCTCAACTCTCCAGAGGGAGCCCTCAGCTGGGGAAGAAGAGGCTGGGCTCCAACCCACTAACTCAGCAGGAGACCTTGGTTGGACAAGCTCCTTAATTCTCAGGCTTCTTTCCTCAGCAGTAAAATCCAATAAACCCCAGAGGTTTAAAGGAGGGAAAGCACCTGCAAGGGCTTTGCAGACTCTCTCTGCTTAAAAGAACATGGCAGATTTTATATGGATTTGCAGATTGTCGGTTCTGGATAGCGTATCAGGAGAGAACCCCAGGGGACAACCTCACAAACCAGGGCAATGCTCCCTAAGAGTGACTTAGGAGGTGGCTAAGGGAAGGGGCACCCACCTGCTCCCAGCCCAATGGTCAGGAGTCTGGGAATAGTGGGTGCTCAGCCTGTCCTCTCCCCTGAGAGTCCCTGATTCTCCCCACCTGCCCAGAGACCGCTGTCCATCCCTTAGGCAAAGCCATTATTTATCCATTCTGCTGCAGGTGGTCACCCTGGAGGGTGTGCTTAAGGGACTTTGGGGAAGTGGCAGGACATGGCTAACACCCTTGAGACATTAACTTTTTTTTAATTGATATATAACAGTAAAGTGCAAGAATCTTAAGGGTGCAGCTCAATTAATTTTTACATATGGATCACGCATGTAACCACCACCTAGATCAAGACAGAGAACATTCCACATTTCCAGCCCAATCAACACTCTCCCAAGGCAGCCCCTATTAGGATTTCTATTGCCATAGATTAACTCTGTCTCTTCTCAGACTTCATATAGATGGAATCGTACAGTATGTGATGTTTCATACCTGGCTTCTTTCACTCAGCGTTACATCTGTGAGATTCACCCATGGTGTTGCCTGTGGTCATAGGAATTCTTGTTCATTCCTGAGTAGCATTTCATTGTATACTACTAGTACTAGGACATTGTATGTAAATGCATATAATTTATACATGATCACAATTTATTTTTGCAACTTCGTGCTGGCAGATATTTGTGCTGTTTCCAATTATTGGCTATTACGAATGAAGCTGCTCTGAACCCCCTAGTACCTGTCTTTTGATGAATCCATTAACATTATTTTGAGACACACACTTGACTTTTAAAGTAAACAGTAAGATACTACTCTCCACTTCCTCCCACTGAGCTGTGTCATGCAGGGATGAGATTACTACGCCACCGCAGGGTGGACGTGTCCGTGGGAGAAGAGGCAGCCTCAGAACCCCCTGCCCTGGGCAGACCCCGGAAGCCTCCAACTGTAGCCTTGGGTCTTCTTGCCACCCCTGGCACAGCTGAGGCCCTGGCCCAGGTCTGCACTCAGAACCAAGGGGCAGGGAAAGCAGAAAAGTCCTTTAAACCTGCTTGGGTGTGGCTAGCATGGATTTTATGGCACAAATACTATTTCACAGATGAGGAAACAGGTTGGAGGAGGCTGAGTTCAAATCACGGCTCTGCCAGCTGCTAGCTGTGTGGCCTCAGACACCTTTATTTAAGTTCTCTGAGCCTCCCTTTTCTCACCTAGAAAAATGGAAATAATCATATCTATACAGGGTTGTCAGCAGAATTAAATAACAGATGTAAATCACCTACCATAGTAGTTGGTATCTACAATAATGATTTTTTCTTGTGTATTTTCTGCCCAAGATTACATAGCTAGTAAGAAAAAAATAAGAGGAACTAGAACTCTTATTTTTTTTTTTTTTTGCATTTATCTTCAGATAGAGCAGGAGGGAGAGAGGGAGGAAGAGAGAGAGAGAGAAAAACACCGATGTGAGAGAGACACATCGACTGGTTGCCACCCATGCCCCAACCAGGGCTGAGGACAAACTGCAACTGTGGTACATGCCCTTTGCGGAAACCGAACCCGGGACTCTCTGGTCCGTGGGCCGACACTCTAACCGCCGAGCCAAACCGGCCAGGGCACTAGAACTCTTAAAGGGAAGGAGGAAGAGTGGAAAGGGACAAATTAGGGACCGTGACCATGCTTTGTGTCTCTGTATTCTCAATATCCAGCACAATACCTGGCACACTGTTGGAACCCAATAGATGCTTATTGAATGACTGAAAGGAGGAGTGAACAAATAGACCCAGGCATTCACGCTGAAATTGCTTTTCAGCCTTGTTTTAGACTGGCTACCTACTGGGACTTATTGAGATAGAGAAACACAGACTGGGTGGGACAGCAGGGTTGATGGGTGTCACTAGCAGACTCTCACCTCAGCCAGGAAGGGTTTCTTGGCCTGGTAGATAATGGGGTCGGGTCAGAGAACAGATGTCAGGGAGTAGGGAGAATGGGTCTATAGGGAAGAGAAAGGGGCGTTGGGAGCAGATGAAACATCGGAGAACCATGTGGGCAATGAATGGAATTCTCACCAGGACACATTAAATATGGGGCTGTGGGGTGCGAGTGGGGCTCAGCATGCAGCTGGCTGGGTCACGAGGTCAGCCAGGGCACCTGGGAGATAACGCCTTTCTCTCTGTTCCTCTGTCAGCCCAGAGGCAGAACAAGCATGTTTCCAAAGAATACTCAGCAAGGCAGGGAAGCTGCTCTGGGATTCCTGCCCCCACTTCAAGGAGGTGGAGTTTGTTCTCTCACTCATTCATCCTTTGGGATGACTCATGGCTGAGTTGTCATGAGTGCAGGAGGTTCCAGAGAGGAGGGGCAGCCGCCACCTCGCCCATCTGTGCACAGACAGTCCTGGCAGCTTTGCAACACGAGTGTTCCCAGGCTGGCCACAGGGGGGCGAGGGGGAGCTAGGCCTGGCGTTCAGGCCATCTGGGCGATTCCGGCACTGGGAAGAGCACTGGACTGTGGGAGTCAGGAGACCTGGAGACCTGGATGCTAGATCTTCCCCACCTCCTACAAGCTGGCCACCCTGGGCAAGTCCCTGTGCCTCAGCTGACTCCAACATGGGTATGATATGCCAGGATGTCCCATTTGTCATTTGGGTTAATGCCTCAAGTTTGATAAGTCAGGGAAGTCTTCCTGGTTGATTTATGTAGATAAACACACTCCCAGTTTTGTTCCTCAGAAGGACTTAGGGAAAACTGCTTTCTCTGAGGCTGTATCTTACAAATCCATCAGGGGTGCGAACAGAGAATGAGAGAACATGATAGTGTCAGGCTGACTATGCAAAATGCTTTGCTTTCACACTCTCTGTGGATGCTCACAACTGCCTTCAGGCCAGACTTGAGAATGAGGGGCATCTTTTCTGACTCTTTACTTTTGTATTAAGCTATAACTTACTCACAGGAAAATACCCTAACCTTAAGTGCACATACAACTCGATAAATCTTTGCCTATATGTACACCTGCGTGCCCACCACCCCATCAAGATGTAGAGCATTTCCAGTGCCCCAGAAGGCTCCCTTATGCTTCAACCCAGTCAATGCCCATGGGTAACCTCTATTCTGACCTCAAAATGCTCTTTTTTGCCCATTACATAGATGAGGATACTGAGGCTCAGCCATGTGACTTGCCCAAAGTCACTTAGCTAGAAATAGCACTATTTATGCTTTCAGAGGAAGAGAGTGTTTGGAGAGCTTGGAAGGGATGCAAGTGTGCTGGAAGCAATCTTACCACTCAGCGGCTGCCCAGCATGTGCCACCCTCCCCAGGGCAGCCAGCTTCAGGCAGGGAACACTTTTGCCTCCACTGGCTGAGGCTGCATCCTCCTTCCCGCCCCGCTGCAAGACCCCGCTGGTGCCAGAGTGCCTTGCCGTGACTGGAGGGTCCCCTGGGAGAACAGAATCGTGCCCAATTTCAAAGGGCTTGAGCTTGCAAGCTTTTATTTGAGAAGTGACTGAGGCTTTATGCTAGGAGTGAAATCCAGCAGTTTCTATTGCTAGCTCGTGATCCCTCTCCATGGCCCTGCACTCGGCCACCTTGGAGTGCTATAGACTGTCATGAGGAAACCTTGTCTCTCCCAGGTCCTCCCTGAGGTCCTGTCAGCCTCACAGGGCAGAGCCCAAACACAATCACCAGGAAGTGATCCCAGTCCTTTGGGGAGCTTTGTTCCAACCTCCTCCTGTGAGAGGATACTCTGGTAAGGAGCATCATGGGTATTTGCCAGCCCCTCACATGGAGATTGTCCATCCCCATGGGGTTGACAATGAACTTGTGTTTTAATGCACATATTTGTGTTGATCTTGACCTCAGAATTCTCATTACCTCCAAACCCTAATTCTCTACCCTCTCCTTAAAATTTTGCAAAATACCTTGCCCTGTCCTCCTGGTTGTAGGGAGCAGCATGATTTACCAAAAGGAACACTGGCTCTGGGGTTTTGCAGAGATGAGCTTGAGTTTCAGCTCTGGCAACTTCTCTACTGTGTGACATTGAGTGGATCACTTAATCTTTCTGTTGGAAAGACTGCCAATGTTGCCTCTCTTCTTCCATCGTAATAGAACCTCAAAATTTGAGCTCAGTGCATGGCCAACCAGAAGACATTGCCTAGCCGCCCTTTTACCTAGGTGGCTATGTGGCTAAGTTCTGGCCAATAGGATGTAAGCAGAAATGTCATGTGGCAGCTTTGGGGAACCTTCCTTAAAGTTAAGCACCCTCGCCCTCGCCAGTTTGGCTCAGTGGTTGGAGTGTCGGCCCGCGGACCAGAGAGTCCCGGGTTCAGTTTCCTCTAGGGACATGTACCTTGGTTGCAGTTCGGCCCTGGCCCTGGTTGAGGTTGTGCGGGTGTCAGCCACTTGATGTGTCTCTCTCACGTCAATGTTTCTCTCTCTCTCTCTCTTCCCCCCTCTCTCCCTCCTGCTCTATCTGAAGATAAATGCAAAAAGTGTCCTCTGGTGAGGATTAAAAAAAAAAAAAAAAAGTCAAGCACCCTTGCCCTGGACGGGCTCGGTGGTAGAGTGTTGGCCCACGGACCAGTGAGTCGCGGGTTCAGTTCCCGCTAAGGGCACGTACCTAGGTTGCGGTTCGTCCCCGGCTCTGGTTGGGGTCATGCAGGAGGCAACCAGTTGATGTGTCTTTCTCACATCGATGTTTCTCTCTCTCTCCCTTTCTCTCTCTCCCACTCTATCTGAAGATAAATAGAAAAATATCAGGTGAGGATTAAAAAAAAAAAGTCAAGCACCCTTGAGAGACTTCTGGTCAAGATGGCACATATGTAACCATGGTCCTCGCCTCCTCTCACAACCACATCCAAATTACAACTAAACTACAGAACAAACATCATTCAGAAACACCTGAAACTGAGCTGAATGGAAGTCCTACAACTACGAAAGTAAAGAAGAAGCCACATCAAGACTAGTAGGTGAGGCAGAGACACAGAACAGCTGGTCTAACACCTGCGTGTTGTGGATAAAAATCAAGAGGGACACCTTGGTTGTGAAGGTCCCCCTGGAGGAGTGAGGGATCCTAGCCCCACACCAGGCCCCCCAGACCAGGGTTCCAGTGGCCAGGAAGTGAAGTCCCTATAACTTCTGGCTGTAAAAACCAACAAGGACTGAGGCTAAGAGAGACGGAGGGTTTCTAGAGTCCCGGGCAGTTCCATTTAAAGGGCCCACACATGGACTTACTCGGACTCACTCCCTCTGGGCTCCAGTGCAGGGGAGGCAGCTTGAAAGGAACCAGAAACATGCAAGGAGGAACTGAATTGTTTGGCATAAGGGCGAGAGCTGGAGGGGCAGCTTTCTCCCAGACAGAAGTGCTGGCGGAAGCCATTGTTCCTTTGATGAGCTCTTCTCCCACTGGGCTGGCAGACGGTGCCATAGCTGAGACTCCATCAACCTGGCTCACACTGTTTGCCCTGCCCTGGTGACCACACTCCACCCAAACTTCGGGCCCATCCAAGCTTAACCATAGGATTGGCCTGTCTTGGCTCATGCTTCAGATTTTCCTAAAATCTCTCAAACAAGCAGCATCTGGTCTCAGCGAGCCCAACACCTCTCGCTAAGTGGCCCCAGGCCTTGCACAAGCTGCAACTGGCCTTGGTTCACAGCTTGGCCTTGCTTGGGTACCTCCAAGCCGAGCACAAGAAGCAGCCATCTGTAGATTGCTTTGTAGCTTATGCCTGGTTGCCCAGGGTAGAATGCAGGCAGTGGCTGACCTTTCCCCAGAGCCAGCACACCCAGTAGACAGCTTCAGACCACATCAAACCACCACCATCTAACCACCTCCACAAGCAACACACTCATGGGGTGGACTCAATGGATACCAGAGCCCTGCAGAAGTAAATCTTGCTCTGTGTAGTGGGCCCCTGCACAGCAGATACTCCAAGGTGGTCAGAGGTCAGTGGTCAGTGGTCACAGCCAGTTCTTGCAGCTACTCAGTCTGAGTAAATTCTTCGTAGCGATGTGCCAACAGCAATCAAGACTCAAGTACAACTGAAAGGTGTACAGCCCACACGAGGGGCACACCTTGAGTGCCCAGCTTGGGTGATCAGGGTGGGGCTATGCCACTGAACCCTACAGGACACCTACTACATTAGGCAACCCTACTAAGCCTAAGAGACATAGCAACCCTATTTAATATGTAGAAACAAACACAGGGAGGCAGCCAAAATGAGGAGACAAAGAAACATGTCCAAATGAAAGAACAGAATAAGACTCCAGAAAAAGAACTAAACAAAATGGAGACCAGCAATCTACTAGATGCAGAGTTCAAAACACTGATTATAAGGATGCTCAATAAACTTAGTGAGAACATCAAGGAACTTAGTGACAACCTCAAGAGTATAAAAAAGAACCAGTCAGAAATGAAGGATGCACTAACTGAAATAAAGAATAATTTATAGGGAATCAACAGTAGAGTAGGTGAAGCCAAGAAGCAAACCATTGATTTGGAATACAAGGAAGCAAAAAGCACCCAATCAGAACAGCAAAAAGAAAAAATAATTTTAAAAAATGAGGATAGCCCTGGCCAGTTTGGCTCAGCAGTTAGAGCGTCAGCCTGCGGACCAGAGAGTTCTGGGTTCGGTTCCTGCTAAAGGCATGTATCTTGGTTGCAGTTTGTCCCCGGCCCCGGTTGGGGTCATGTGGGTGGCAACCACTTGATGTGTCTCTCTCCCATTGATGTTTCTCTCTCTCTCTTCCCCCCTCTCTCCCTCCCGCTCTATCTGAAGATAAATGCAATAAAATAAAATAAAATAAAAATTAAAAAATGAGGATAGTATAAGGAGCTTCTGGGACAACTTCAAGCATACCATCATTTGCATCATGGGGGTGCTAGAAGAAGAGAGAGAGCAAGAAATTGAAAACCTATTTGAAAAACAATGACAGAAAACTTCCCTAACTTGGTGAAGGAAACAGGCATACAAGTCCAGGAAGCACAGAGAGTCCCAAACAAGATGAACCCAAAGAGGTCCACACCAGGACACATCATCATCAAAATGCCAAAGGTTAAAGACAAAGAGAGAATCTTAAAAGCAGCAAGAGAAAAGCAGTTCGTTACCTACAAAGGAGCTCCCATAAGACTGTCAGCTGATTTCTCAAAAGAAACTGCAGGCCAGAGGGATTGGCAAGAAATATTCAAAGTGATGAAAAGCAAGGATCTACAACAAAGGTTACTGTACTCAGCAAAACTATCATTTAGAATTGATGGACATATAAAGAGCTTCCCAGACAAGAAAAAGCTGAAGGAGTTCATCACCACCAAATCAGTATTATATCAAATGTTAAAGGGTCTTCTTGAAGAAGAAGAAGAAGAAAAAGATAAAAAATATGAACAACAGCCAGGCCGGTGTGACTCAGTGGATTGAGCATTGTCCCATGGACTGAGAGGTCCCGGTTCAATTCCTGGTCAGGGCACATGCCCATGTTTTGGGCTCGATCCCCACTAGTGGGGGTACAGGAGGCAGCTGATCAATGTCTCTCTCTCACATCGATGTTTCTATCTCTCTCTCCCTTCCTCTCTCTCTAAAAAATCAATAAAAACATATTTTTAAAAATATGAACAATAAAATAGCCATAAATACATATCTGTCAACAGTTGAATTTACAAACAAAAAGAACAAGCAGAAGAGAAACAAACTCATAGATACAGAGAAATTTTTGTTGGCTGCCAGATTGGAGGGGGATGGGGGATGGGTGAAAAATATGAAGGGGTTAAGAAGTACAAATTGGTTGTTACAGAATAGTCATGGGGTGGAGGGGGTCAATGGGGTAAAAGAGGGTACATCTGTAATACTTTCAACAATAAAGATAATTTTTTTTTCTTTATCCATTTTCTACCTGGAACAAAGATGTAATGGCTGGAGCTCTAGCCACCATTTGGACCATCACATAAGCAAAATATAAACTTCCTTCTTGGGGTATTTGTTACTTACAACAGAACCGATTCCTAACTAATATAGTCTCTAAACATCAGTTTCCTGGTCTGTAAAATGGAGATACCAATGTCTGTAAAAAAGAGCCAAGCATGCATAGTAAATACTAACAAACATCCGCCTGCCCCCTTCAATGTCTGTACTCATTCAGCACAACACTGAGCATCCCCTGTGTGTTCAATGCTGCACCAGCACTAGAGATTCAGAAATGGAAGGTGCAGTCACTACAGGGGACTCCCAGTCCATGAGGAGTCAGGTGGAGAAACTGAGTCAGTGTGACCAGTGCTCATTTGTTAGAAATGCCACCAAAGCACAGAGGAGGAGTGCCTGTCTAGACTGGGCAGAGGGGTAGGGCCAGGGGAGGTTTTCTGGAGGAGGTGATGCTGGAGCTGAATCTAGAAAGTGGAGGAGTTGCCCTGGCCAGTTTGGCTCAGCAGTTAGAGTGTTGGCCCATGGACCAGAGAGGCCCCGGGTTCAGTTTCTGCTAAGGGCGCGTACCTCGGTTGCAGTTTGTCCCTGGCCCCGGTTGGGGTCATGTGGGTGGCAACCACTCAATGTGTCCTCTCACATCGATGTTTCTCTCTCTCTCTCTCTTCTTCCCTCTCTCCCTCCTGCTCTATCTCAAGATAAATGCAAAAATGTCCTCGGGTGAGGATAAAAAAAAGAAAGAAAGAAACTGGAGGAGTTAGTCTAAAGGGAAAGCATTCTGGTAGAGGACACCAAATGTGCAAAGGCATGGAGGCGTGGCTGCATGAGCCATATTTATGGAACTCCAGGAAGCCATCAGGACTGCAGCCCCAGTGGGAGGAAGCAGCTGCAAGAGATAAAGGCCATGCCTGCCATGAGCTGTCGATCTTTTGACCACTGGGGCCAGAATACCTGCCTGGCCTTGATTAATGACAGGTGACTGAAGTGGGAAATGTGTGCGTGTGTCTGTTAGAGTGGGAGTATATATAGAAACACACACATATACATATACACACATACGTACACAGAGAGAGAATAAGATTATACACACATATAAGACTGTATTTGTCAGTACTCTGGTTATAAGCAACAGAAACTAATTTAAGAAAGAAAGGGGAAATTTATTATTATAAAGGCATAGGAGTGTCATGGAACCCACAGGTACCATCACAGCTGGTCTCTGTCCCAGATGAGCTTAGATTATGGTACCAGCCTCAAGTTGGGTCTGACTCAATCTCCCTAGAGAGCTCTTTCTCTCTCCCAACTTCAAATGCCTAGGCAGAGGCTCCCATTGTCGAAGCTTAGGGTGGGTATCATCCCTGATCCAATCCCAGGGACCAGTGAACAGGGCCATAGTAAACTAACTTGGCCCTTGGAGACCACCTTGTGAAAGAAAGGAGGAGGGACAGCCCCATAGGAGTGTGGGAGACAAGAAGGGAGAATGTCAGAGACTAAGATGAAATCAAGTTATCCTCATTCTCAATTCAGTGTCTTACAACTAATAATAATGGTATAATAATATAATATATGGCATTTTAATACTAATAATAACAGAATATGATAATAATATAAACCATATTAAGGACTTATGGTGTCGCTCAGTGCTGTTGTAAGCATTTTAAGTGTATTAGCTAATTTATTCTTCTGAACAGCCCTATGAGTTAGGTGCTATCATCACACCTACTTTACAGATGAGGACACTGAGGCAGAGTGCTTTATTCATTTAGTCAAGATTGCACACTTAGAAACCAGGATTTGAATCCAGGCAGTACGGTGTTGTATTAGGCTTTTGCATCTGTAGTGCTCTATCCCCTCACCCCTCCAACACTAAGGAAATTCTATGGTGTGTGTTTGAGCCTTGGCCCCTAGCTCACACACACATGCACACACATGCATACACAACATAACTCATGTGTGAACCAGGCTCTATTTGGCTTCCAGCCAAGGCTCAATCATAGAAAAGCACCTGTCATAAAATGCCTGGCCCTGGCTGCTTGGGATCTATATCAGTCCTCACATCCAGGCCAACTGTCTCAGGCTGAATTGTCCCAAATCCTCATTCCTTCTCTCATCTGGTATCAGACCTGCTCCCATGGAAGTATTTGCAACTCATTTTTACAAACACGTGCACGACTGAGAAAAGCTTACAATAGTACCCTGTACTCAATAGTCATTAAAAACCAATTCTATGGATGCTTCGCCTGGACTACACCATGCTCTTTCTCTAACATCCACAGCTCCCCAGTTTTTTTTAAGCAAGCCCAAACTCTTGCCTAGCATTCCAAGTCCTCTGGCACTGAATCTAAACCATCTGTTCAGCTTCATCTCCTACCTTTTACAGCCAATGTGTCTTTTTTGTTTTTTTAGACATAGTTCAAATAAATAGAACTCCTTGTCCACTTTAGTGAGGAAGAGTAGGAAAGATAGAACTTGGGGAGTTTTCAGGAAAAAGAAAAAAAAGCTGTCCCCAGAGACGGAGAGTGGTGCTGAGAAGTGTTGGCAGAGGGTGTGAATGGCCAGAAGGACACAGGCAATAAGAAGGATGGGGCAGAGGAGCCAAAAGAGGCTTGTCTTTCTCTCCACGTGCCCTGGGCCCCAGTACTGGAAGTTAGAGGTGATGGTGATAACAACAATACTGATGATGATGACAGCTAATATTTATATTCGATAAAACAGAACAGCCAGGCACTGCTTTGAGCACTTGAGGTACGTTAACTCATTTGATCTTCACAGTAGCATTATAAGGTAGCTACTATTACTGTCCCCATTTTATGGACGAGGAAGCTGAGGCACAAGGAGATAATAAACTCAACTCCTCTGGCTCCTCTGGATCAACTTGGGTTTTTGTTAGAGCCCCATTTTGGTTCTCCTCCTCTCCTAACTCATTTCTTTCTCTTTCTTCCTCAGTTAGCTTTGGTATCTGGGCCTCTCATTCTACCTCCTGTTCCTGTCATCTTTCTGTCCCTGCCTTACTTCCCCTCATCTGTTTAGTACACACACACACACACTTCCCACTCTAATCTCTCATCATCCATCAAAGTCAAAAAGGGGAACTGGCACTGTGACCAAGTGCTGTGCCATCAATAAAGTGCTAACAATGCCACATCCTGGAGGAGGGCTGGGACACCAGAACTGGGGGCTGGGAAGGCAGGGTCGGAGGGCAGTGCCCTGTGGGCAGAGAGGGTCTTCCTTAATCCTGTTTGTCCTGAATGGGCTTTGGAGGGAAGGAGGCATGGATTCAACTTCAGCTCTCCAGGAAGGATCTGGAAACTGATCTGGATTCCTTGCAGCCCAGCTCTATTTCTGGCCGCCTCCCAGAACGTGACAGGAGACACAGGGCTGATGAAGTTCCCTTTGGGTGCCAGGCCCAGCCCCTGGCCCCTGAGGATGAGGTTCCCTCCAGAGCTGGGGGCAGGGCCAGCCTAGGGATAGCTGCAGCAGGAGGGAGCAGGCAGGCAGAGGCCCAGGGAACCTGGGGTCTGAAAGGAAGAGGGATTCCAAGAGGGAGCTGGAGGGGTCCCTGTGAGCCAGCGAGCGAGTGAAGGCAATGTCAGTCCTTCCCTCTGCACTTTCCAGCCAACCCTTTCCACCTGTCCTCAGAGGGCAGTGCACTGTCTGCCAGTGTGCTGGGATCAAGCCTGCTCCTGTACACCTGGAAGGGGCGGAGACTGTACTTGGAAGTCCCTGCGGTGCTGAGAGACTGGGATATGTGAAGAGGTGTGAGGTGCTCACCCTTCTGTCTCGTCAGTGGACTCTCTATCCCTGCATTAGGGTCTCCTAGCATGGCAAGAATTAGCAAGAAAAAAAACAAAATTAGCCCAAAGCCTTAGCACAAGTGCAGTTGGGTGCAGAGCAGACCATTTATATAAATTAGTGAGCCCAGCAGCTGTGGGTCAAATAAACATCCTACAGACACAAAGCCAGTAGATGGACATCCTCCAGATGATGAATGTATTTTTGGACGATGGCTTTTACTGACTTTCAAATATCAGAAATTCTTCCAGGAACAGACTTTGGCAAAAGGTAGAAATGTAAATATAGCACACGCGCACGCACGTGCGCGCGCGCACACACACACACACACACACACACACACACACACACAAGTCAGATTCTAACAAAATCCAAGGAGGGGAGCTGGGGTTTTCATCCTTTTTGTGATAATGAATCCAGTAGGAGGCTGAGAGCCTCCCAGGCTCTTGTACTTCTGGGCTCAGGCTTTGTGCTGTGATTATAATTCATTTTCTTTGATTTCCTCTGTGTAAGCTGGAATGCTCTGGCGAGGTCTTCTTTGGGACCACATGAAAGCTTTAAGAGATGTATAAATAGAGCTAAATTCCCAGATTGTTTTCCCATGGGTTGGTTCTGTAAATTCAGATGGCTGAAGTGAGGGGTGGAAGGGCACAGTGAGGTGGGGACCTGACCCTGTCCCGCCTTTCCCGGGGCAAATGCGTTGCTATTGCCTTTGCTATCAGGGCCTCTGAGCCCTGGAAGCTAATGCTCCTCTCCCTTCCCAGTTCTCTCCTGACACCTGCACAAGGGGCAGCACTCCGGAGGGCTTTCTGCCTGCGCCCCACCTGCCCCGCCTGGGGCCTCTGACAGTTGAGTTCTAGGAAGATACTGAGTAATTCTAATAGCTCAGTCTGTAAAAAGTGTCGGGGCCCTACTTCTATTAGAAAAGCACCTTTTATTTGGAATTTCCTTCTTTTAGAGATCTCTTCTTGGCAAGAAATTTCCTCTTCCTTAGAGAATCCTAATCTATGGAGAACTCCTTTATTTGGGGCACCTCTACCAATGGAGAAATCCCAAAGAAAAACCCTCTTCTTGGTTTCTTGGTGGGCTGGGCTGGGTGAACGGGGAACGGGAGTGGGAGAGAACGGAGTGAGGCTTCTGCATGGAAGAAGGGTCTGGTGTTTAGTCCAAAGGCGGGATGGTCGGGTATTATTCAGGTCAGAATAATGTTATTTGTTTTAAGAAACTATGTTAGGAGGCAGGATAGATGAGACTGGGGGAGAGTGAACATGTGCACTGTAGGATTTGGCAGTCCACCCCTCCCTCATGCTTCCTCCTTTCTCTGGTCCACTCACTCCCCTCCTCTAGGGCAAAGGGTCCCAACTAGAGATGATTTTGCCCCATTGGAGGCATTTGGAAAAGTCTGGTGACATTTTGGGTTGTCACAACTGGGAGAGTGGGTGCAATTGACGAGTGGTGGGTAGACACTAGGGATGCTGTTCAACATTCTACAGTGCACAGGACAGTTCCCACAGCAAATTGTCCGGCCCAGATTGCCAATGGTGTGGAGGTTGAGAAACCCTGATCTAGAGAAATGGAGCCTGTACCTTGCAGGGGTGAGTGGACCCAGGGATTTGTGACTCCTGGCAAAGAGAAAGCCATTCTGCCATGTCCTAAAACTCCAAAAATTTGAGAGTGTGATGGGGCAGTGAGAAGGAGAGTTATCTGTGCGGCGCAATTAAATGGTCCAGACTGGATTGGTCTGAGGTGGAAGCAGAAAGGGTGGAAGTGCCATGAACTCCCCCAACCTCCAAATGGATGAATCTGGACAGTGTAGCCTGTCCTTCCAGAGCAGGGAGGGTGGGGGTGGCGTGTGAGGCAGGGCCCCACAGCTGGCCACGCTGCTATCGACTGGGCCTCTCTCTCCACAGCTGGTCTCGGGGGTAGCCTTACTGCAGCCCATTACAGCCTAACCAGAGGCAAATACAGTAACATTAATTTAATTTTATTTACACTTCAGAATCATTTACAGGGAATAAATTGAACCGAAGTTGATTGAAAGTGTCCTACAGGATAGGCCCTGAGCTTCCTCAGGCTGCCTGGCTTTGATGAATGATGGCAGCGGCTTCTGTCCAGAGCAGAAGTCTCCCTGGAAGGCTGGGCAGGAGGTGGGGGAACCAGCCAGGGGACAGCCCACTTCCAGGAGCTCGAGGGTGGGGAGTGGGGCCAGTCGATGTGTCTCTCTCTCCCCCTCCCACTCTGTCTGAAGATAAATGGAAAAATATCCTCAGCTGAGGATTTGAAAAAAGAAGAAGACAATGGCCAAGGAGCCCAGGGTGGATTTTAAAAGCCACCTGAGAGTAGGAAATGATAGGTAACAACCACCAAGTGCTGCTCTGGGGCAGAATTAGTGTTGTTCTAAGAATAGACAACACTGCTCCAGGTGACAGAAGTCAGAATGGTGGTCACTTTTGTTGGGGGACTGGCAAGGAGGGATCTTCTGGGTGCCAGAGATGTTCAGATACTCACTATCTTGATCTGGATGGTGGTTCTGTAGGGGTGTGTGTGTGTGTGTGTGTGTGTGAATCAAACTGTACATTTACGGTTTGTGCACTTTTTTGTATGTATGTTAAACCTCAATAAAAAAGTTAAGGAAGAGCTGTCTCCCTCAGCAGAGTCTTTGTGTATATTTGCCCTCATTCCCACTCAGCCCCTGGTAACCACAAATCTTCTTTCTGCCTCCATGCATTTACCTTTACTTGATATTTTATATTAATGAAGTCATATAATATGTGGACATTTGCACCTTTCACTGAGCATGTTTTGAGGTTCATTCATATTGTAGCATGTACGGTACTTCTTTCCTTCGATTGCTGAATCGTATTCCAAGGTATGGGTATACCATTCATCAGCTAATGGACATGTGGGGTGTTTCACTTTGTGGCTAGTATGAACAGTGTTGCTACGAACATTTGTGTACAAGTCTTTATGTAGGCATATACTTTCATTTTTCTCAGCGGGTTGATGCCTAGCAGTGGAATTGCTGGGTTGTATAGTAAACCTAGGTTTAACCTATTAAAAAACTGACAAACTTCCCTGGCCGGTTTGGCTCAGCGGTTAGAGTGTCGGCCTGAGGACCAAAGAGTCGCGGGTTCGATTCCAGTCAAGGGCACGTATCTCTGTTTTGGTTTGTCCTTGGCCCTGGTTGGGGTCATGCGGAGGCAACCAATTGGTGTGTCTCTCTCACGTCAATGTTTCTCTCGTTCTCCCTTCCTCCCTCCCACTCTATCTGAAGATAAATAGAAAAATATCCTCGGGTGAGGATTAAAAAATAATAATTAAAAAAATTTTAAAAAACCCTGACAAACTATTTTCCAATGTGGTTGCATCATTTTACATTCCTACGAGCAATAGATGAGGGTTCCAGTTTTCCCACATCCCTGCCAGATGTGTTATTGTCTGTCTTTTTGTGTATAGTCATTCTAGTGGATGTGAAACGGTGTCTCATTGTGGTTTTGATTTTCATTTCCCTGATGACTAATGATGTTGAACATCTTTTCATGTGCTGATTAGCTAGTCATATCTTCTTTGGTGAAATGTCTATTCAAATCCTTTGTCCATTTTTATATTGGATTGTTTGTCTTTATTATCAGGCTTCAAGAATTCTTCATACGTTTTGGATACCAGGCCTTTATTAAATATTTGATTTCAAACATTTTTCCCCAGTCTGTGGCTTGTTTTTTCATATTTTGATGATATCTTTGAAGCACACGTTTTTATGGACTGCTCTTAAATGAAACTGAAATACATTGCTATTGTGTTTAAGCCACTGTTATTTGGGTTTTATGTTATGAGAAGAACAATAACTGATGTGTGCCCCTTCCCCCCCAGGCAGAACGTCCCATGGGCTGTGCAGTGTGCACAACACGCTGCAGGAACACGGAAGAGAAAGTGCAAAATTCTACACGGAACGTTGGGGGACGAAGCCTCTTGCAGGAGCTGGCATGTGAGTTAGGAGATGAGTCCGAAAGTTCCTTAGGTTTCTCATCTGTCCGATGTATCTTTGGAGGACTGATGCTCTCTCAGTCTGGGCAGACTTGGTCCCTTCACCAGTTTTTAGAACAGAGTCTATTAGTCTCTGTATTTTGTGGAAAAATTTGCAAGGTAGACTCCAAATGATTTCCCAGGGGAGGAACTCCCACTCCACAGCACACAGCTTCATAAGCTTCCATTAAATCGGACTATTCTCCCCAAAAGTTCCTCTCTGGCTGGACTGCCAACCTGGTTACCTCTCCCCGCTGCTCTAAGCCTGGATCCTTTTCCTGAGACTCTTTTCCAGGATATCTTCTGCTGGGACCTTCATTGCAGGTGGATTGGTCTGTCCTCACTGCCACCACTACTGTCCTGGCTGGCAGAGTCCAGGCCCTACCTCGTGGATAATAAATCTCTCTGTTCTAGCCACAGCTACCCAGAACGAGCATGAGGCATCTTCCACCTTCCAGATATACTTCTGCTGAATGTCAACCATGTACCATGCTCTGTGCCGAGTGTTCTTACATTATCACGTCATTTCATCCTCATAGCAGTATTTGGTATCAGTGACCCATTGTACAGGGGAGGTAGCCAAGACTCTGAGAGGATAAATAGCTCTAAGTCCCACAGCCAGCAGAGGAGGGAGCCAGGAGGTCAACCCAGGTCGACTGGGCTTCAAAGGCCATAATTTTCTCTTGATCACTATACACTGACCACCTTTGAAAGCTTGTCTATTGACTTAGAACCATCTTTAACTCCCCCAGGCCCTTCTCACTCCTCTTCCCTGGCCCTGCTGGAGCACTCAGTTTGGAGTCCACTAACCTCACCCTTCCCACTCCACAGCCTGGGAGCTTCCTGAGGCCGAGACTATGTCACCTGATTAGAACAGGACCCTCTGCCCCTTCCAACAAGGGTTGGCTTTGTGGTTCTTTCTTTCTCTGATCACTCACAGCTCCTGGCAAGATGTTGTCTTTTTATGTTGAACATTTTCTTTGAGGTCAATGAATTTGCACAGTCAAATTCAATATACAGTCAATGAATTTGCATGAACTGAATGCATACATGTAACCAGCACCTAGACCAAGAAACAAAATATTATCTATGACTAGCCCCCCGGAAGTCCCTCCAGTGCCCCCTTCCAGTTGTTCCCTGTCCCCTGCAAGGGTAACCATTCTCCTACCTCTCAACAGTGTAGATTAGTTATGTCTGTTTTTAAACTTCATGTAAATGAAATCAGGTAGTAGGTATTTTGTGTCTGACTTCTTTTGCTTAACACTACTTTTATGTGACTAGTTCATGTTGTCCTGTGTAGCGGTAGTTTGTTCATTCTCATTCTGAGAAGATTTGGGGATGGTGGAAATTAAATATCACACATTGTAGAATTGGAGACATGATCTCAAATCCTGCTCTACCACTAAAAATTAAGTCCTTGTGCAGTTAATTTAGCCTTGAGAATGTTGGTTTCCTCACCTGCAGAATGAAGAAGGTAAAGTTTCTCTGGCGAGGTGGTTGTAAGGTTTATGTTACTACAATAACTGACATGTATAAAGCACCCACCATGGTTACTGGCATGTGGAAGGCACTCAAAAAATGGTGGCGTTATTATTTATCAATGTCGAATTTGCCAAATGATCTCTGCGAAGGAAATAGGACCACAATGGTTTTGAACTCACAATGTTCACATCCATCCTTGTATACACACACACACACACACACACACACAGGTTCACATCTGTGTACACACTTGTACCTGTGTGTACACACACACACTCCTATCAGCATGAGCAGATTTTTCCTCCCAGCAGCTCTTTCAAGAAAGACACACCAGATGGGATTGGGTTGCTTCATGACTGAGCAGCCCCCCCACATCAGAAAGTCATGATCATTGAATCCATCATGTGGTGCAGCTCTGGTGAGGGCATGGCTTGTCGTCCTGCCCGATGGGCCGTGGAGGAATGTGTCCTCCTCCAGAGCAGAGAGCAGACATGGGCGGGCAGTTGCCAGGCAATGGAGCCAAGAGAACAGATGGCATCTGCACAGCCTCCTCCTAGCCCTGCTCCCTGGCTGCTGGGGAAAACCCGGGGCAGCAGGGATCCTGTGGATACCTCCCTGCCTTCACTAGGCCATCCAGCACTCTGTCCTCTTTACGGGCTTTGGAGTAACACAGACCAGGCTGCAATCCTGCCCTGACTCACCACCTACTAGCTGTGTAATTTCAGGCACGATGGATAAGCCTCTCTGAGTGCCCTTAACAGAACCCTAATTATCTGATCCTATTATAACCTTAACTCTGTCCCCTAACTCCTAATCAGAAGGCAAGTAGCCTTACTTGATTAATCTCAATCTTAGGAAGAAACCCTTAGATAATTTTATCAAATATCACACCACCCAAATACACACACACACACACACACACACACACACACACACACACACACACTGTCCCCAGCTGTGGCAGACATGTAGGTACCCCATCTGTTTCCCTCTGCAGAGCCTTACCTCTTCAGAGTGATCCCACTAACTCCCAGTGGCCAGTCTCTGCATCTCTTTGCCTGAGGGCTTTCTCTGAAACCTGGGAAGGGTGTTCTGCCAGCAAAAGACAGGCTGAAGTGCTGCAAGCAGCTGTCATCTATGAACAGAATTTGATGTACAAATCTCAGTCCTCCACGCCTCAGTTGAGATAACTTCAAGGTGTGATTTTGCACAGTCCTCACTGACTCTAGTCATTCCCAGTGACAGCTGGCTCGATGACACACCCCTCATTTGCCACCTTGCCATTCCTAGAAGTGTTCTGTGCACCTCCTAGTTCTTGTTTCAGAGTCAGCGTTTGGGAAGGAGAAATCCAAACTAAGACAGCAGCCTTAGCCTTTGGACCCCATCATGGACATCTAAGCCTCTCCCTGGTTCATACCGTTTTCCTGAGCCACCAGTTCCTCTTAGTGTTCCAAATACTTTCTCCTGACTTCCTAGCCCAATCCCTCCACCTCTGGCTCCCTCCCTAATTTCAACCTAACAATGAATTCTGACCCTTGTTTTCTAACCACTCCTCTTTCTCAAGTACCCGTGGCTCTTCCCATTAGGTCAGTTCTTGGAGCCTGGCCCGGCCATACGTGGTGCCATTCACTCTTAGATATTATGTCTGCCAACCTGAGCAAGGGACTTGATGGGAAACTTCAGGCCAGTCCCTGGGGGCTGGCAAAGCTACAGGACCACACCTCTAGACAGGAAATTGGGAAGGCTATGACTTAAGTCCTGGATGGTTCATGTCAGGGCGCTCAGGCTGCTTCCAAGCCCGAGGGGCTGGGCTGACCCATGGAGGCCTTGGCCACTTGCCTCACAGCTGAGTCTGCCTGACATAGGTGGGGTTAGGCAGGCTGAGGAGATGGGCTTCCTCTTAGTGTTTGCTCCCCATCTCCTGCAATTTCCTATCTTTTCCCTTTTAATTCTCTGGGTTTTGGTGGTTTTTTTTCTTTCTTTTTCTTTTTCTGTCAGCAGTAACTAGAGGCCTTAAGAGAAACGTGTCCATGTGGGCAATTCAAACATTAGCCAAGGTTAATTCACATAGTTCCCCTGCATTTTAGACTCTTGAAAATCAAAAGCCTAGATACAATTAAGAGACAAATGACAGAGCAGTAATTTGCAGTACATATGACAAAAGGTTGATATTCTTTTTTTTGTTAATCCTCACCGAAGGATATTTTTTTCCATTGATTTTTTTTTTTTTTTTTTTTTTAGACAGTGGAAGGGAGGGAGTGAGGGGGGAGAGAGAAATATCGATGTGAGAGAGACATCTCGAATTGTTGCCTCCCACACATGCCCACACCGGGACCTGGGATCTAACCTGCAACCCAGGTACATACCCTTGACCAGGAATTGAACCCATGGCCCTTTGGTGCATGGGCTGAAGCTCTAACCACTGAACCACACTGGCCAGGGCAAGGTTGATACTCTTTTTTAAAATATGTTTTTATTGATTTTTTAGAGAGAAAGGAAGGGGGAGAGAGAGAGAAATATCAATGTGAGGGAGAAACATCAATCGGGTGCCTCCTGCACGCCCTCTACTGGGGATTGAGCCCAAAACCCAGGCATGTGCTCTGATCAGGAATCGAACCAGGACCTCTCAGTGCACGGGATGACGCTCAATCCACTGAGCCACACCAGCCGGGCGAGGTTGATATTCTTTTCTTAATTTTTTTTATCCTCACCTGAGGGTATTTTTCCATTTATCTTCGATAGAGTGGGAAGGAGGGAGAGAGAGAAGAACACTGACGTGAGAGATACACATCAATTGGTCACCTCCCGCACAACCCCGACCAGGGGTGGGGACGAACCACAACCGAGGCAAGTGCCTTTGACCAGAATTGAACCTGCGACTCTCTGGTCTGTGGGCTGACGCTCTAACTGCTGAGCCAAACCAGCCAGGGCAAGGTTGTTAGCCTTAATAACAACATAAATACAGGGTGGGGAAAAGTAGGTTTACAGTTGTTCCTATAGAGAATAATACAATAATTATCAAACATATAACTTTATTAATCAATGTCACTCCAATACATTTAATAAAAAATCAAAATAAACAAATGGGTTTAGAATTGAAAAACACACTAATTAATAATAGCAATTCAAGAATAAATTCTGTTTCACATACTCACAGCTGTACACTTACTTTTGCCCACCCTGTATCTTAAACTAAATAAGAAAAAAAAAAAAAAGCCCTTGTAGAAAAATGGACAAAGGACATAAACAGGTAATGCAAATAGATAGTGCACACATAAATAAATCCAAATAGGAAATCCATGCAAAAATAAATTCAAATAAATCCAAATCTAAATTTTGTGAGGAGACCTCATTAATAACCAAATCAATGCAAATTAGAACATCCATTAGGTGCCATTTTTTTACCATTTACATTGGTAATGATTAAAAAGGATAACGATATGCTAGTGCTACTTTGGTGTGGGGAAATCTGCCTTTTCATTGACTATTAGAGGGAGTATACATTGGTACAACCTTTCTGAAGGGAAGTTTGGCCATGTATAACAAATGTGAAGTGGTATTGCAATTGTTTCTAAAAAAATCTGTTCAAGACCTTAACAGGACAAATGGACAAAGATTCACTGTAAATTTTTAACTAAAAGTAGAAAGCTGGACCTCATTGTTCTTCAAGACTTTTTTATTTTTATTATTTAGTTAGTTAGTTAATCCTCACCCAAGGATAGGATATTTTCCCATTGATTTCTAGAGAGAGTGGAAGGAGGGAGGGAGGAAGAGAGAGAGAGAGAGGGAGAGAGAGAAGGAGAGAGAAACATCAGAGAGAGACTCATTGATTGGTTGCCTCCCACGGGGCCTGCAACCCAGGTTCATGTCCTTGACCGTAATCAAACCCAAGACTCTTTGATCCATGAGCTGATGCTCTAACCACTGAGCCAAACTGGCCAGGGCTTTCAAGACATTTAAAAAAATTTTTGTCTGACTCCACCACTAGAGGATAAGCACCACTAGAGTAGGGAACCTTATCTGTCTCATTCACCACCGTGTCCTTAATGCCTAAAACAGTGCCTAACACAGTGTCTGTTGAATGAATGTTAAGATAAATGAATCAAGAGGGAATTCATTAAATGGTTCATTCATAAAGTAGAGTTGTCAGCAGCCATTAAACAGAAACAATAATAATAGTAAATGCTTATGGAGTGTCTACTGTACGCTACATACTACGTTAAGATTTCCTCATGGATTGTATAATTTGATCTTATAGTATAGGTAGATACTATTATGTATAGTCAGGACTTTTTTCTTTGAAACATACTGAAACCTAACTCAAATTAGCTTAGGGAAAAAAAAATTATTGGTCCATGTAACTGAAAAGTCCAGAGGGTAGTTCTGGCTTCATACTTAGATGGATTCAAGGACTCGATGTCTTAATGATTTAGTTTTTTTCTCTCTCCATCATTCTTTTCCTTCTGTGTTGGCTTGATGCTCAGGCAGCCTGCTCCACATGGAGGGACCCTCAGTAACTCCAAGCTTGCATGGGCCTAAGGACACTTGATCTCAGAAGGCAAAGCTAGCAAGTCAGCCAGGGAAGGACCCTGGCTCTCCCTGAGCCAGCTGAACTCCTGGAGCCAAAAACCAGGGCTCTCTGACTAAACCTCAGTAGTGTGTGCATCTTTGAGAAGGCCTGGGAGCAGGAGAAGTGGGACCACCAAAGAGAAACTGGGTAGTTTAAAAGCATAGCCCATTACAGATGCCCCCTGTCACAGATGAGGAAACTTAGGCACAGAAAGCCTCAAAGAAAGACTTCCTTAAAGTCTTAGAGCCTGTAGGTGGTAGAATCCAGATTTGAACTCATGCAACTTGACTTTGTAGTGTGATGGTTAATTTTATGTGTTATCTTGACTGGGCCATGGAATGCCCAGATGTTTGGTTAAACATTCTGGGTATGTCTGTGAGAGTGTTTCAAGATGAGATTAACATTTGAATCAATAGACTGAGTAAAACAGATTGCCCTTAACATTATGGGCAGTCTGTTAAAGGCATGAGTAGTAGATCAGAAAGTTGAGCAAGAGAGAATCTGCTCTCTGTCTGACAGTCTCCCAGCTGTGACACTGGTCTCTCCTGTCTCATACCGGAACTTATACCATTGATTCTCCTGGTTCTCAGGCCTTTGGACTACAGATCTTGGGATCTTTCAGCCTCCATAATGGTATGAGCCAATTCCTTATAAGTCTCTTGTATATGGTAAATATAAATAAGTAAATATCATATATAGTTTTATATATATTATCTATTATCTATCTATCTATATCTATCTATCTATCTATCTATCTATCTATCTATCTATCTATCTATCTATCTATCTATCTATCTGAGAACCCTGACTAAATAGTACATTTAGCTACAAGACAATACTGCATAGCTATATGCATAGAGATGGAAGATGTCCATGACATATTTCTAAGTTAAAAATAATCAGCTAGAGTCTGGCAGGTTTGGCTCAGTGGTTAGAGCATTGGTCCTCAGACCAAAGAGTCTTGGGTTCGATTCTGGTCAAGGGCACGCACCTCGGTTGTGGTTCGATCCCCAGCCCTGGTTGGTGTCATATGGGAGGCAACTAATCAATGTGTCTCTCTCACATCGATGTTTCTCTCTCTCTCTCCTTTGCTCCCTCTCACTCTATCTGAAAATCATGGAAAAATATCCTCGGGTGAGGATTAAAATAATAATAATAATAATAATAATAATAATAATCAGCTAGAATACGTTGTGTGTTGAATCACCCCATTTATATAACCATATATAAATGAAAAGCCTGAAGAGCTGTATACCAAATTCTTAACAAAGGATATCTCAGGGAGGTGGTATTCCAGAGGACTTTTGCTATCTCATTACTTGAATTTTTTCCCCACAAAGGTCAAGTATTTCTGAGAAAAACAATATTTTCATTCTTGAGAAGAAATTTAAAAGTCAGTAAAATCAAATTTCACACCAAGATGAGTGTGAGCAGCAGGGAAATCAGCAATTGCTTCACAAACATGAGAACATGAAATGGCAGTATTTTCTCCTCTCCACCTCTCTTTTTCCCATTGCGCTCTTCATTTTATTTTATGTATTTTTAGTTTCTTGAGAAGGGCTGGAGAGGGTATGCTTGGTTGCTTATCTTTTCCCTTCGCTCTGAGAGTTTATCCATGCCAACTGGACCGTAAGTGACTAAAAGAATCAACTGCACATCAGAAAACTCGAGGGCCATAAGGAACCTTAGAGAGGGTCTGGTTCAGTGACTTAAAAAAATAAGTTTTTTTTCCCCTTTGAGAAACCAAACCCAACTTAGGGAGAACAGAAACCAGAAATCTTGCTCTGCGAACATGGTTTAAAAGTCATTCGCCTAGCCCTGGCCGGTTTGGCTCAGCGGTTAGAGCGTCAACCCACGGACCAGAGAGTCCCGGGTTCGGTTCCCGCTAAGGGCATGTACTTGGTTGCAGTTTGTCCCCGGCCCCGGTTGGGGTCGTGTGGGTGGCAACCACTCAATGTGTCTCTCTCACATTGATGTTTCTCTCTCTCTCTCTTTCTCCCTCTCTCCTTCCTGCTTAAAAAAAAAAAAAAAAGTCATTCGCCTAATCTAACCTGATCATTTTGCAGAAGGGTCTCAAGTCTTCTGCTCTTGGCGAACTGAACCACACATTGTTGAGTCTACACTGGTGACTTGGAGTGCTTCTTTTCTGGCATTCAGAGGCTGAGTAGCTCCTGAATTAGGCAATAGGACCAGGTGTCACTGGACAGGGTCTCTGTGTCCTGTGCAGGTGAGAGATGCCTCACTTTCTTTTTCCTGGCAGCTCAAGACCTTTTTTTAAAAAAAAATTATTGAAACTGGCACCCATTCTTCCCAGGGATCCAGGGTGTTATACAGTTCTCTGCTCCTAGGAGTGGGTCAGGGTGAAGGGACACAAGAAAGAATAGATGGGGAAAATAACTCAGTGGCAAGGCAAGGAGCTCATAGAATTAGGATTGGGATTAGGTTTGGAACCTAGGATTAAATTTTACAGATATTAAGATTAGGATTTGCCCTGGCCGATTTTGCTCAGTGGTTAGAGCGTCGGCCTACGGTCCAGACAGACCCGGGTTCGGTTCCCGCTAAGGGCAAGTACCTCGGTTGCAATTTGTCCCCGGCCCTGGTTGGTGGTGCGGGAGGCAGCCACTCGATGTGTCCCTTTCACGTCGATGTTTCTCTCTCTCTCTCCCTCCCACTCTATCTGAACAAAAAATGAAAAAATGTCCTCGGGTGAGGATAAAAAAAAAAAAGATTAGGATTAATATTGAGGCTAGAGTTTGGATTGGATATGGGGGATAATACCATGTTAGAATGAACTGTAATGACGAAAGGATTGGAAGTGGGAATTAGAGAACTGTGGGGTAAGGGCTAGAATCAGAGTTAGAGGATCATCTACTCTCTCTCAGTTCTCTACAAGTTCCTCCTTTTTGGTTTTATCTTCTAGGGCTAAAGTCTTTGGACTCAGTACCACTAAGAAAGCAATCCTTGTGAACCCGACCTGGAGTCACACCTGGCTCTCCCATACAACCTCAGTTGCTACTTCAAGGGCTTTGGCTGCTTAAGCATTAATATTATCTTTTACTAGACCCTACTGAGCATGTACATGGCTCCCTTTGGGACAATGGCGATTGCAAACTGCCCCCAAGAATCACATCACAGGTTTATCCAGAATGTAATCCACACCAGAAAATAGTCAAAACAATTATGACAAAAACCCTTTAGCCAATTACCCCACACTTTGGTCCCCTAATTTGATGATGCTGACATTTTATGTCGTTTCTGAGTTTTCGGCCAACTAAATGGGCATGTTATAGCAATTGGTTCAAAGGCTCTTCAGATGGACACCTTGGGAACTAAGAGCGAAGAGTTAGCTGGCTACAAACATCATATGATGAAGCAGATGAACACTGGGTTTCATTGCATACAACTACAGTGTGGTGAAAAAGCTCACAGGGAGTTTGTCTTTTAGGGAAGTGGATGGTGTTGGAGACATTCCCCCAGGATAGTCTGATAAGGATGCCAATTCATATATGGGTTTCACATTGATTAGCAAACGATTGTGCCTTTTTATTCATTCAACAAGTTTATTGAATGCCTTACCAAATGTGCCCTGGGCATTGTGTATATAGCAGTGAACAAAACAGACATGATCTTTGGAGAGGAGACACACAAATAAATATTTAATTATAAATTGTGATAGGTGCTACAAAGAAAAAGGGTACTATAGAAGATAAACATGGGGCAACATAATTTTATTTGGGGCCGGGGGGATGGTCAGTGAAGACTTCTTTGAGAGAGTGCCATTTAAATTTGGCCTGAAATAGTTTAAGTAGCAGTCAGTTTGTTGGAAAGTTTTTTTTTTTTTTTTTAATCCTCACCTGAGGACATTTTTTCCATTCATCTTTAAATAGAGTGGAGGTGAGGGAGTGAAGGGGAGAGAGACAGAGAGACAGAGAGAGTCAAAGAGAGAGAGAGAGAAACATCCATGTGAGAGAGACACATCGACTGGTTGCCTCCCACAGGACCCTGTCCAGGGCTGGGGACAAATGGCAACTGAGGTACGTTCCGTTGGCCGGAATTGAACCCAAGAGTCCTTGGTCCGTAGGCCAATGCTCTAACCACTGAGCAAAACCGGCCAGGTGGATAGTTCTTTTATAAAATTAATTAATTAACTTTGTTAATCCTCACCAGAGGTCACTTTCCATTGATTTTTAGAGAGAGTGAAGGGGAGAGGGTGAGAGAGTGTGAGAGAGAGAGAGATTGGTTGCCTCCCGGTTTTGGGCTGGGAATTGAACCCCGAGACCCTTCAGTGCGAGGGCTGACGCTCTAACCACTGAGCAATCTGCCAGGGCTGTTGGGGAATTCTTGACTGTGCCCATTGTTCTTTATACTCTGAATTTCAGGCAGTAATTTGTTCCTTTTTGGTGTTAGTCACCTTTTGGAATCTTTGCTAAGGACATAACTAACCACCTTTGAGAACTGCAGGCTACAAGATGGGCCTCTGGCAGGCATATTTGCACTACAAAACAGAGACTTGACAACATAGACCAATTAGGAATCATAGATTCGAATTAATCTCTGCTGGTTCTTGAAGTGAGGCTAGGTACACTTGGACAGTCATGTTCTACTATGTTTCTAGAGAAGTAGTGAAAGCAAGTCTGAATGAAGCAAGAATGAAGCAGCTCTGAAGAGATAAGCAGCTATGGAAGAACATTTGACCGGAGAGAAAGATAATGAAGCAATAGCTACTTGGTTTTCTGTTGATATTTTAGATCCTTGTTCCAGTCCTTCATGAGATCTTGTTGCTTTCTGTGCCCCTGGGTTCTAGAAGATTATTTCTTTCAATAATTTTTATTTGCACGAAAAGCTTCAGTGGGTTTCTGTTACTTGCAGACAAAAGAGCCTTGATTAAGAGTGGCTTTTATCAGATTTCGCTCTCCAGCTCAGCAAACATGGATTGGTTTGCTTCAATCTGAGAGATTTGTGGACCTCACAAGTCCACAGAGAATGAATAGATAGTATATATAGAAATAAAATAACATTTGGTAATAAAATCAATCTGGTCTCCCCACCGGGTCAGGTTACACAGAAAGAAGCCTTCCTTCCTGGAAGTATCAAGGACTTTAGAAGTTCACCCATAAGGGCCTCAGCGGTGGGTCAACTCTCCAGAAGGTCTGGTGGAAGTTTCGTCCGTGTTGAAATTAGCCACCAACAATCACTTTCTGATTACGTTTGGCTGGAGCTCAGAATGAGTTCAGAATCCAAGACACGGAGAGCTAAAGGATTCATTTTTTAGTGGTTCCAACTTCTTTGGTCACTCATTAATTTCCGTCACTGATTCGGTCAGAGCTCCCCTTCAAAATCCAAGCATGTCCACTCTAGGAGGAAAACAGGTTCTTCTAGCCTAGGTTTAGCGAGCGAACTTGTGTCTGAGGCTAGGGGGTAGCCAGAGGGGAGGAGGAAGGGCATGGAACCAGACCAGGACACTACCCTCCCGCCTCCCGCCCTTGCTGGGTTGGAGGAGGGGAGGGACATTTCCCACTAAGTTCATTACTGCCAAGAGGAGACCAGTTCCTCGAGTGGAACTGGAAGAGTGGGTCGGGTGTGAGGGGCCTGGAAAGGAAGAGAGATTTCAAGGGGGTTGGCAGTCTGTACAGAAATACTTCCCGGTATCGCCCAGAACCATGAGCAGCCGACTCAGGAACCTCTGCGGCAGCTGAAGACGCCGACAGTCCCTGGAAGACCCACTTCCGGGTTTGGAAGCACTCCCTCCAGGCCCCTCCCCGTACCCTGTTACCGGGTCTCTGAGCGCATGCGCAGCGCTCGGCCACTGCTCTGGGACTGGCTCAACTTACCCTAAACAACTAATCTGCTCCTCCCCCTCCCACTTGGGGCATACCATTCACGTTTGGGGGGAGGCGACGCGCCCCCAAGTACTCAGAAGTCGGCTCCCCTTTCCTCAGACGTGGAGGGTGGGGGGAGGTAAATTTGCCTCAGATTTTAAACGTTCCAAGGATACGGAAGCCTCAAGCCCGACGCCGAGTGATAGTCTGCCACTCTAGATTTGCTCACAGCCCCATACTCTTCCTTTGAGGTGCTGAACAAAGTGGCACGCCCGGATCCCAGCTGATCAGCTGCTAGGCTTTGGCGGCGGCTCCCCCGGGCGAGACCATTGTGACATCTTGGGAGGGGCGCGTGAGAAGGGGAGGGGGCGGAGCGGCCATTGTCCGGTCAGAGCAACCTTCGGGGGAGGGGAGAGCGAGCGGGGCCTGGAGCTTCACTGCGGCCGCTGCTACGCCAGAGCCGGCGGGGCCCTCAGGTCCTTCCCAGCGCCGCCATACCGGACATCGCTCTGGCTGGGAGCGGCGTTGGGAGCTGCTGAGGGCGCCCGGTCTTCCCTTCTCCCCTCCCCCTCCGTGGTCCTCGGTTCACCCGCACGCCCCTCCTCCTCAGCTCCCCTCCCACTCCTCTCCGCGCCTCCCCCTGCCCCCCCGTCTCTGCAGGCCTAGTGGTGCGGCCCGCCTCCAGCTGACCGGCCTGGAATCCCGGCTCGGAGCCCCGGACTCGCGCCCGCCCGCGCGCCTGCTCCCTCCCCCTTCCCCCGCCCCGAGCCCCCCGCCGTCGCCGCCGCCTCCTTCGTGCGGGGCCCAGGCCCAGCCGCCGCCACCGCTGCCGCCGCCGAGCTCCGCCGCCTCCGCCGCCGAGCACCATGGGAGACGCCGGGAGCGAGCGCAGCAAAGCGCCCAGCCTGCCGCCTCGCTGTCCCTGCGGCTTCTGGGGGTAAGTGCCCGACCGGGTGGGGGCGGGGGCCGGGGGCGCGGACGCGGGGGCATCCTAGGCGGGCCTCGGGGCCCGGGGAGGCCCGAACCCCGGGGACTGGGCTCAAGCCGGGCCTACCGGGAGGAGGCAGAGGCCGAGTCCCGGGGAGGGGTGCCGAGTGGGGAGTGGGGGTGGGCAGAGAAGGCACTGCCTGGGGTGCTCTGCCAGCCTCTGGGACTCTCCTGCCCGAGGCTCGGGCCGACCGGGAAGGCCCGGACCACGGGTTTGGGGGACAGGGTACCGGGGAGGGATGTGGGCGCGGCGTTGGTACCTAAGGTGGAACCCGGGTGCCCCCTTTTCTTGGCATGGGGAGGCCAGCCCTTCGTTCCCCCCTCTCCCCCCTCCTTGCTATGAGTTGGTGCCCAGGCTCCAGGAGGGTATTTCCTCTGACTTTTTCACCTTCCCTCCTCCCTGTCCCCCGGAGACTTGCATCATCACTTCCTAAATTACATATATCCCAGTGCCCCATTTGCTTTTAAGAAGCTGCTCACATGTCACCCATTTTTAAAAATCAAGACCAGAATCCAGGCTGAGGTAAAGTTATAAGACAGTTGAAGCCTCACCTTTATTGAAACACGTTTCAGAATATCTGCAAAATTTCCTCGTCAAAAAATCAAAACAAAACCCCCAAACCCCACAGAAAACTCAAGTTAGCCTGGCTTGGGAACGTGAGAGCCAATTTGTTTAATTGGCTCAAATTCTCTTACCTCCTCATTTTTTTTTTTAATGATAAAAATATTGGCATTGACCACCTTATGTTATTACTTGGCTATTCTGTTAGAATTGAAAAATATGAGATGGGAAAGTTGAAAATTGGAACACTTGAGTTTAATAAATTGCCACCCCTCTTACCTAACAGGTGCCTCCGTAGTACCTGATGACTCTGGCTCTATTGTAAGGGAACTGGAGACTTCCAAGGCCAACTCTTGTGATTGAGACCTTTTTTTCTTTTTGTTTTATTTTCCAAAGACTCAGTGTATTTGGAGGTGCATAGGGACAGTAAGGAAATGATTATTTCTGTGAGGACATCTTGGGAAGATGTATTAAAGTATTTTATCTTTCCTATCTTTCAGAACCTAGGAATGCTTAAGGTAGAAATTAAGGCAATGATTTTGGGAGGGCAGAGAAGATTAGGAAGTGTATCTTAATGTAGATTTCTGTGGAATTTGTCAAATCTAAGGGTTATGATGAAGAAATAGTCTCATTTTCTCATCTTTCTGCCTTTTATAAAAATTTCCCAGTTGGAAGGACATTAGTAAAAAATAAGTTGTGACATTACCAAAAGTTCTGAAGATGTGAAAATATTTTATGTTTTATAGTCTTCCCTTCTTTTTGATTTGAAAATAAGAATTCGGTTATCTGTTAAGTGCTGTCTTGGACAGTCTAACTCCCACAAGAATCTTATGAAATCTTATCTCTTTATTTATAGATGGGGAAACAGGCTCAGAGAGGGTGCATAACTTGCCCCTTGCATACAGGGAATTTAGGGTTGAGTTGGTGAACTCTCTAGAGTGCTTACTACCATGATGTTTATGACATCAGTCTGCAGCCCTGGAAAAATCTGGTGTCACAAGCCTCAGATTGTAACTCATTGTAAGAAGACATGTGGCTCAAAGAAAGTAGCTGCCAATGGCAACTAATGCCCAGGATATATCAGAGCTCTGTTTCCTGGCAACATGTTTATGTCCTTGGGACTATTGTCATGAGTGGACTCTTACTGAAAGACTTATATCAAGACTTAGAAATTAAGAAATTAGATGAGCTTTTTACCTTTAGCCAACAGAGTTCTGAGTAATGCCAAGAGTTTGGTAGTATCAAAGAGGGATAGTTAGACTGATGCTATACTTGACCTATATGCAACCAGGGCTTCTTTTGTGATACTTTCAGTCTGGCACTTTTTATGAACTGCAATTTGCCTGACAGGAGTAGTGACCACAAAGCTAATATTTTTGTGGTGAAAAGGGGTGTTCTTTTTAATATGTAATGTTTTAACCTTTTCTGAAGGTGTTTGTAGGCACCTGTGTAGTTTGCATTTTATACCAAAGTATAATGAAATTGCTGCCTAGTTTCCATCATATCTTAACTGACTTCGAACATGTTTCCTGTATTGCATGGATGACATTCATATTATGTTCATTAATTAACCTTAGAATATATTCAGAAAATTTTGAGAGCCTCATATAATGATAGACAAAGGGGTACTCGCCCCATCCTCTGGGAACAGGGAGCATAGAGAAATAAAGTGACAGTTACAATACAGTGTGTTAGGATTGGTACAGGTTATGTGGGAGGTAGAGGAAGGTAGCCTGGAGGAGATGACATTAGCCTAGTCCTGTAGGAGAGAATAGAGATAGGTAGGGAGAAGAGTATTTCAGTCAGAGGGGAATAGCATGGGTGAAGGCCTGGATGTGTGAGAGAGCACTACACATTGCGGAACTGAAAGTTTATTGGGGTCGACTTTGAAGGGGGATTGCCTAGAGATGAGGCTTAGATGGTGAGAGCAATTGATAATGCAGGTCCCAAAGGTAATGCTTAGGACTTTGGACTTTTATCCTGAGTGCTTTTATCCTTGGGAGCTATTGCAGAACCTTGAGGGGGTAGTGATGTGATTTCCTTTAATGTGAAAGATTATTGGATCATCTTGAGAGTGGCCTGGGTGTGTGGGTATGATTGTGTGAGTCTATGAATATAATGTATCATGTATGTTCGTGGGGTGTTGCCAGACATAACAGAAGACTTACCAGGAGGAGTAATACAGGCCAGTGATGATAGTGGCCAGGGAGAATGGAGAGAAATAGATGTGAAAGCCATTCAGGAGTTATCTTTGCCTTTTCCTTTCACGAAAATGAAGGTACATCTAAAAACTTAGCATTGCACTCTGTGGTAACTGTAGGTCTGTAAAGTCAGCTAGCTAGGGCCCACACCCAGCCCTTTGCAGAGGAGCCTCTCAGCAGAATGTTCTGGCACCAGCAGACTAAAGGCATTTCCTTTAGGATTGCTTTTTTTTCTCCAGTGACTTAGGCTGCAGGGCTTGCTGTCCAGCATTATCCAGTCAGGACACCAATCAGTGGGGTTTGGTTAAATAGGAGAGCTTTGGTGTCTTTTTGTGGGAGCACAATTAGAAAGGAGAATGCCAAGAGGAGCATATGATGCAAATGTGTTAGTGCTTAGAACATAGAAAGTTTATAGTTCTCTCCCTCTTGGTTTATATTGTGTGCAGGTAATTTTTGAACCATTTTATACAGAGACCATCTTTCTGTTGGGAAATTTTGCTACCTTGGAAATTGTTGAAGACTTCCTGTTTATAAAACTTGGAAGTTGTTTATATAATAACACAATGTTTTTAGAGTTAATGACCATAAACAGATTTTTTTCCCTGAGACAGAGACTTAAAACTTTTAGTGAAATATGTGCATTTTCTTGCTTATTTTAGTCAATCAGTAATCATGCAAAAATACATACTAATTTATAATTGTCAAAATATGAAATGAAATAATCAATTAGTACATTTTCCTTAGTTGAAATATACACACATAAAAAAAAGCACTTTTAAACTATACAGATATAAGTGGTATTAGTTGAAGCTACATTTTGATTTGTTTAGACATTTAAAATGTATTGAGGCACATAGCTTTTTCACAGATATTTTCAAAAGTTGTTAAAAGAGCAGAAGCAGATTATGAAAAAGATAGGAAGAAGACTAACACTGAGTGTATTATAGGATAATAGAAAGGATAATTAGGTAGGTTTTTTTTCCCGTTCTACTTGTTAAGTATAAAAGTCCAATTACTATTGCACTGTAATTTATTTTTTATTGTTTTAAATTTATTTTTATTTATTTTTTGTTAATCCTCACCCAGGGATATTTTCCATTGATTTTTAGAGAGAGTAGACAGGAGAGAGAGACAGGTAGAGGGAGACAGAGACATCAGTGTGAGAGAGACACATTGATTGGTTATCTCCCACACAACCCAGATGCCAGGGATTGAACCTGCAACCCAGGCATGTGCCCTAGGCTGGGAATCGAACCCGTGACCCTTCGGTTCAAGGGCCAGTGCTCTTAACTGCAGAGCCAAAACGGCCAGGGCCGAAAAGTAATTAAAAAAAATATATTGATTTCATTGATTTTTAGAGGGAGGTGGAGAGAGACATACAGACAGATAGACAGACATCCAGACATCGATCAGCTGCCTCCCTCATGTGCCCCAACCTGGGTTGGAACCCACAACCTGGGTACGTGCCCTGACCAGGAATGGAACTGGTGACCGTCCCGTGCACAGGATGACATTCAACCAACTGAGCCAGGGCAATTGCAATGTAATTTTATGAAAACTTTGGGAAGTACTATTTCTTTCATAAATAAAGTTAGAGTAGACATAAATGTTCAGTCTGGTATTTAGGGAATAATAGAATATTTAAATATGGGATTTATTGGGTAAACTATTAACTGTTTTGATAAAAAAAGAAAAGCTTTTCTTTGTAATGAATCAAGTCATAAAAGAAATATTAAAGCAGTGTATATTCTTAAGAAAAAATTTTTTTTTCTTTATTGATTTTAGAGAGAGAGAGGAAGGGAGAGGGAGAGAGAGATAGAAACCTCTATGAGAGAGAACATCCATTGGCCGTCTCCTGCATGTCCCCCACTGGAGATCGGCCCACAGCTGGGCATGTGCCCTGACCAGGAGTTAAACTGGCGACCCTTTGGTACATGGGTTGATGCTCAACCACTGAGCCACACTGGCCGGGCAAAGCAGAATATATTCTTTAGGGAAATAAACTTTATTGGTGTTTCATCTTTGTGATATCTTCTGTTGAAGCATTTATTTTACTTACCCACTAGATCTTCTAGATAATAGATGTATTTTATTTACTTTTTTGAATAGAGCATTGCTTTCTTTTTATTTTATTTTTTCCATCACCATTTATCCACTCTATGCCCTCTGCCAACCCCCCCCCCCCCCCCATCACCACACTGTTGTTCACTTCCAGGAATTCTCTCTCTTTTTTATGCAATTCCCCCCCCCCCCCCCCCGCACACACACACACACACACACACACACACACACCCAGAGTTGTCTGCCTGCTCTCTATCTACGAGTCTGTCCCTATCAGAGGTGGGGGACCTTTTTTCTGCCAAGGGCCATTTGGATATTTATAACATCATTCGCTGGCCATACAAAATTATCAACTTAAAAATTAGCCTGCTATATTTGGTCAGGCTAATTTGATGAGGCTTGTGATGTTGGCTGGTATTGATTTTTGCAGGCCTTATATGGCCCACTTGCTGGACGTTACCCACCCCTTCCCTGGATAATAGGTGTAATTTCAATAAAGATGAGGTTATGCAGAGATCAACAGTTATCTAACAAATTCTATTCCTGAAATGGTTACTAGTAGAAAGTTAATTGAACGTGTAACATGATTTGTTTTATTCCATTTTACTTTTGAGAATCACAAGATAATTGAGATTCTTAAATAGAATTTATATACATATCTATATATCTTAAATAGAATTTATATACCTATATTTTTTCTTTTTTTTTTCTGAGCCTAGTCTTTGGGAATTGATAGAGATCTCTGTTTCTGTTACTTTGTGAGTCATCTGGCTAGTGCGCTTGGCTCCCAGCAGTGTGTGGCCCTCACACTCTGTTTGGGTCTGCAGTTTCTGTCTCCCAATTGGAACATGTTGCCACACTTCAACCAGCTTAACCTGGGCTTTCAAGTTCATGAGAGCACAGCATGAATCACTAGTTAATCAGTAGAATGTTCATTCCAGTGATGTCACTAATTATCCCTTGATTATAAAACCTCCTTAAACATTCTCTTAAAAACAAAACAGCTTGTTTGTGCAGTTTTTCTTTGCATCTTTTTTTTTTAATCCTCACTTGGGGATATTTTTCTATTGATTTTCAGATAGAGTGGGAGGTAGAGAGGGAGAGAGAGAGAGAGAAACATTGATGTGAGAGAGAGAGAGACATCGATTGGTTGCCTCCCACATGACCCCAACCGGGGGGGGGGGGGATTGAATCTCAACTGAGGTGCATGCCCTTGACTGGAATTAAACCCAAGACTCTTTGGTTCGAGGGCCGACACTCTTAACTGCTGAGCCAAACCGGCCAGGGCTTTCTTTGCATCTTTGAGTATTGTGTACACCTGAAGATACAACATGATTTAAATGAATTATTCACTGTCAATATGTTTATCTACTTGTTCTGTTTTCCTGATTACATTTGGGGTGTCCAGAAAATAGGAAATTTGCCTCTTTTATGTGATGGAACACAGGGAGATAATTTTTTTTTTTTTTATCCTCACTTGAGGACATTTTTCCATTTTTTGTTCAGATAGAGTGGGAGGGAGAGAGAGGAAGAGAGAGAGAGAGAGAAACATCGATGTGAAAGGGACACATCAAGTGGCTACCTCCTGCATGACCCAACCAAGGCCGGGGACAAACTGCAACCGAGGTACATGCCCTTAGCGGAAACCGAACCCGGGTCTCTCTGGACCGCAGGCCGACGCTCTAACCGCTGAACCAAACCTGCCAGGGTGAGATAATTTAAAAGAAAAGAAAACATGGTCTTTATTTACATTGGTTTGAGGCAATAGCTTTTTAGAGTTACAGCCAGTTAACATATAGGACATATGACTTTTCTGGTACTATCCTCTTCTCCTCCCTAGTCACCCTTTTCCTCTTCAAAAAAGAAGAGAACCCAATACTTTGAGTCGTACAAAAGTTTTGACTAAGCCCGGCTGGTGTGGCTCAGTGGTTGAGCGTCGACGCATGCACCAAGAGGTCGCCGGTTCGATTCCCAGTCAGGTCACATGCCCAGGTTGTGGGCCAAATCCCCAGTGGGGGGCCTGCAGGAAGCGGCCAATTGATGTTCTCTCTCATCAATGTTTCCATCGCTCCCTCTCCCTTCCTCTCTCTCTAAAATCAATAAAGAAAAAGGAAGAAGGAGAGAGAGATAGAAACATCGACGAGAGAGAACATCCATTGGCTGCCTCCTGCAGGGCCCCCACTGGGGATTTGGCCCACAACCTGGGCATGTGCCCTGACTGGGAATCGAACTGGCGACCTCTTGGTGCATGGGTCGATGCTCAACCACTGAGCCACCACACTGGCTGGGCTTGACTAAAATTTTTAAAAGTAATCCTTAATGGTATTCAAATTAACATTGGTTTTCACAAATTAACTTTTTCCTAGCTGGAAAAATTAGAGGGTTAAGATTTTTTTGAAATGAATAAAGTCCATAAAAAACCCCAATGTAGTAAATATTATTTACTGAGAACAGAGTGAGAATTAATATAATTTGGGTTTTTTTTTTTTTAACTAGGTTATAAGGAGGTTGTATCTGTGTAAAGTAATATAAATTTTGAAATCCTATAATAATCATAGATTTTAACATTGAGATTAAGAATTCTTTTTTCGTTTTTTATAATCCTCATCTGAGGATATGTTTCCATTCATTTTAGAGTGGGAAGGAGGGCGAGAGAGAGAAACATTGATTGCTTGCCTCTCATTTGCACCTAACTGGGGATTGAACCTGAAACCCAGCTATGTGTCCTGACCGAGAATGGAACCTGCAACCTTTTGGTGTATGGGATGATGCTCCAATCAGCTGAGCCTCCCAGCCAGGGCTGTTTTTTTTTTTTTTTTTGAAGAAAGCTATCTCAACAAAACCCCATATGGGAAGTGACTGATCACAGCTCAACACTTTAATGATTTTAATGAAACACTTAAAAAAATCATCCAGATTCAGGCTAGTTGGATGTTGTTGTAGGACTTTGTGTCAGAGTAGTTTGCAAAAGAGGACCTTCATTCCAACTGGGTGGATGACACTGATGTCATTCAATTCTACTAGGGGCTTTGAGAAACAGGTTGATTCTGCTCTGGACTGAGTCCTTATATAACAAGATTATGTTGCTGAATGAGATATTTAGGCATAAGGAAGAAATGTCCTTATATGTGTTAAATGCAGAAGAGAGATTTAAGCAACTTTATTTGAAATGTTTAATAATCAGAACCTAAGACCCTATTCTAGAATTGTGCTGTCCAGTATAGTAGCCACTAGCTAAATGTAGCCATTTGAAATCATACTAATTAAAATTAAAAATTAAAAATTCAGTTCTTCAGTCACACTAGCTTACATTTAAAGTGCTTACTAGCTCAAGAACTAGTGATTACCCTACTGAGGAAGACAGATATAGAACACTTCATTCTCCCAGAATGTTCTGTTAGACAGGGCTGTTCTAGAATGTTGACCAGGTAGGCAGCCAGGATATTCAAGCCTATTTTTTTTTCCTTTTCAGTTTTTTGAGATATAGTTGACATTCGACCTTATTTTCTTGTGAGAGCTCCAGATCCTGTTGTCTCATATTCTGAAAATGAGGGATTTGTCTAATAAATTTCGTTCCAGCTCTAACATACTATTTTATTTTCATTGTTGAAAGCAATGCTATTAATCCAGATTACTGGGAAATACTCCTTTGATCAGTTTTTAGAAATAAAATTTCAGTACAAATTAGTCTATAATTTGAACATTTTTTTCACGTTAGCTTTTGAGTCAATCTTGCTCTTTTCTTCACACTATTTTTTATTTTTATTTATTTTTGTAATCCTCACCCAAGGATATTTTTCCATTATTATTTTTAGATAGAGTTGTGGGGGAGAAGAAACATCAATGTGAGAGACACATTGATTGGTTACCTCCCTCAGACCCTGACGTAGCTGGGAATCGAACCTGAGCCATACCAGTCAGGGCTTCTTTGCACTATTTCATTGGCACTCTCAGAGGTTTATATAGGGAGGTGTTGGACTAATATATAATCTTTTTTAAAAAAATATTTCTATTGATTTTTTGAGAGAGAGAGAAACACCTATGTGAGAGAGATACATTGATCGGCTGCCTCCTGCACGCCCCCCCACCAGGAATCGAGCCCACAACCGGGACATGTGCCCTGACTGGGAATCCAACTGGGACCTCTTAGTCCACAGGACAACGCTCAATCCACTGAGCCACACTGGCCAGGCAAGAATCATTTTTTTCACAAATGTAAATTTCAAATGGCAGTTTTTGATATGTGATTTAGGGATAAGTGCATTAGATTTTCTGGTAAATTCAATTCTCTACATACAGAGGAAGATGGAGTATGTTGGAATATCTAGCAGCAGTGGGCAAAATCAAAGTGATCTGTGACATACCAGGCTGAGGGAATGACACAAGATGAATGAAAATGCATTGTCATCCCTGAGGCCAGGGGTCAGAACTGCAAACTGCTGGACATCTGAGGTTGTGGCTGCAGCTGTTAGCCAGAGGAAGGAAGAATGTGATAGGAAGAACATGCAGTACTAGCTGAATGCAACTGTTCAACTAGCTCTACCAGATGTTCTATATCATAGGCAGGTGCGATTTTGTATTAGGGCAGAAGAATGTCCTTGATGCAGCTTGTTATCACTGACCTAGGACCTATCACTACTACAGTATTTTTTGTTTCAAGTTTGTGGACAGGCTCTATTTAGCCTCATTGCTGCCTCATCATGAATGACCTGGCAAACAGTGAGGTTGGTGATGTTGTACCTGGGACCTTTTGGTGGAGTGCCTTTTCTCATTTCTTTATGCTGAAGTGGAGTGGTGTATAGTAAAAGCTGGTAATGTCCTGTCTACTTCTTACACGCTGGTAAGTTGAAGTGCATTTACGTATATAAAATAATCATACTCTCAGCCACACTTCCTGAAAGGAGAAGTATCTGACCATACAAAAGTATCACAAATACTACTCCTGCAGTCAGGGTCTTGAGTCAGGCATTTGATTTTCTCTTACATGCTTGCATTGGTAGCATTCCTGAACACTACATGAGGTTTCTGTAGCTTAATGCTTTTTTTTTTCAATCCTCACCCAAGGATATTTTTCCATTTATCTTTAGATAGAGTGGGAGGGAGAGAAAGAGACAGAAACATTGATATGAGAGAGACACATCGATTGGTTGCCTCCCGCACAACCTGGATTAGGGCCGGGGACCGAACTACTACAGAGGTATGTGCCCTTGACCAGAATCGAACCTATGAGTCTTTGGTCTGTGGGCTGATGCTTGAACCACTGAGCCAAACTGGCCAGGGAGGTTTCTGTAGCTTATGGTACCTAAGTGGAGTGGAGGCAAGAATTTGTAGACTGCAGATTGAGTGGGGGACTTTACTGATCATGTCTATGCATTCAAAGTCTCTGCCTTTTTCAGGTCATTATTTATTTATTTTAGAGAGAGAGAGAGAGAGGGAAGAGAGAGAGAAAAACATTGATTTGTTGTTTTACTTTTTTTTTTTTATCCTCACCTGAGGACATTTTTCCATTTTTTGTTCAGATAGAGTGGGAGGCAGAGAGAGAGGAAGAGAGAGAGAGAGAGAAACATTGATGTGAAAGGGACACATCGAGTGGCTGCCTCCCGCACGACCCAACCAGGGCTGGGGACAAACTGCAATCGAGGTACGTGCCCTTAGCAGGAACCAAACCTGGGTCTCTCTGGACTGTAGGCTGACGTTCTAACCGCTGAGCCAAACCGGCCAGGGCTGTTGTTTTACTTATTTATGCATTCATTGGTTGTTGTTTTTTAATCCTCACCTGAGGATATGTTTTTACTGATTTTAGAGAGGAAGGGAGAGAGAGAAATAGCGATGTGAGAGAGAAACATTGATTGGTTGCCTCCCGTATGTGCCCTGACTGGGGATTGAACCCAAAACCTAGGTATGTGCCCTGACCAGGAATCAAACCTGCAGCCTTTTGGTGTATGGGATGACACTCCAGCAAACTTAGCCACCTGGCCAGGGCTAATTGTTTTTTTCTTGTATGTGCTCTGACAGAGGATGGAACTCACAACCTTGGTGTATCAGGATGATCTTCTGATCAACTGAGCTACCCGGCCAGGGCCTCAGGTCATCATTTTTCAATTTTCAACTCTTTCTAGGGTGATTTATATGGATAGATGTGCTGGCAAAGTTTTTTTTTTTTACATACACATGAGACACTAAGTAGAATAAATAATATACTTATTCTTAAACTTGCCAGAAGTGTATTAACCAGCAAGAAATAATAAAAAAATAAGCTTGAGGTGTAGTGTATTTCACTGTGAGTTGTTTCTAGATTTATGATTTCTTGGTTTCTGTCCTGGGGAGGCATGGATGGTATTCTTTATCTTCTTCAGTTGCCACTGAAACCCAGAAAACCAGGTTTTTCAAGTCTTTATGTGTCTGCATATGAAACTTTGCATATAGTATATACAAAAACTCCACAGTGTATGGCTTTACACAATTTTATCTAGTTTGCTTTTCCCTTTTTAACGTAACACAAAGCTGTGCTACTCACCTTTAAAAGTAAAGGGGTGTTCTTGGATGTTGATCCACAAAAATGCTTGCTTAGGGGAGTTTGTACTTTATTCTTTTGTTGATTGAGGGGCATGCTTATGTGATCTCTCAGGCCTGTATTCCCTGCTTTTGTGGCTAGGTCACTGTTAATTAGCTCTGCCTGTCATCCATGTTGTCTCTCCACCCCCAATACTGTAGCACTTTCAAGATGTGTTCAAACTGAATTTTATTTGTGAGGCAAATCTTTTTTTCTTCATTGCATATTGATAAATGATAAAAGATCTTGAGTGAAAATGTGGAGTATTGCATGGTGTATACTAGAGTCTCTTTATAATCTCAATAATATCAGTATGTGTTACTTTAGAAAATGATAGCCATAGTAAAACCTGTTCTGTGGAAGTATATGTCCCTAGAGACTGCATGTTCTTACCCTTTGTTTTTAATTGTCTAATGAGTAGCTATTCTAATCCCATTGTTGAAAACCCCCTATATTTACTTGAATAATTTTTATTGTAGATGCATTAGATACTTATATTGTGTGTGTTTTTGGTTAGAGCTAGGAGCAAGAAGAATGGTCATGTTGGTTTTATGTTTAAACTTGAGTGCAGAAAAGTCACTGGACAGATCTGTATCAGACACCAGATTTGGAGGTAGGTTGGAAGAGTTAAGGACACAGAGGGTGGTCAAGGGGAAGACTAGAGTGTTCGGGAAATGAGGATAGGGAGATGTGGATGGAAGTGGGGTGGTAATTGGGAATGAAAATGTTTTGTGGTCACCAGCATCTAGTCAAAATATGAGAGGTGGTCGCATCTTTACGAGCTAATGAAACAAATGTGAATAGGTGGTGGGTGAGATTAAAGAAAACATTCTGTCTTGAGGTGTGTGCAGAGTGTGAGTCCTGTGGAGTCTTACAGGGAAGTGTTAAAGATCATGGGATGAGCGCTGTGGTGCAATTTCAACCTAAACTAAAGTTGAGTGGAAATGGCAGCAGCTTTTAGCAGAATTGGTGTTCCATCTACTAGAATCCCATGGGTTCTTTCTTCTGCTAAGCTCAAAGGCGCCTTCTCAGCCAGATAAAGGATGGTGTTTCATGATGTCTCTGTAGCAGGCCATGGAGATTCAATATATCTTCTTTTATTGGGATTGCCACAACCAACTCCATTCCTTGGGACTGTGTTTTTCTCCCTTTTTAGCCCCCATCTTCTGGTTTACTTGTTCTTGGAAAAACACTCTCACAAGCCCTTCTCTTTTATTTCTTTAAAACTTCTTTTAAAAAATAATTTTTCTTTATTGATTTTAGAGAAAGAGAGGAAGTGAGAGGGAGAGAGAGAGAGATAGAAACATCAATGAGAGAGAACATCGGTTGGCTGCCTCCTGCATGCCTCCCACTGGGGATCAGTCCCACAACCTGGGCATGTGGCCTCACTGGGGATCGAACTAACAACCTCTTGGTGCATGGGCCAACGTTCAACCACTGAGCCACACCAGCCGAAGCTGCCCTT
The DNA here is from genome assembly GCA_030848825.1 of Tadarida brasiliensis. NCBI lineage: Eukaryota > Metazoa > Chordata > Mammalia > Chiroptera > Molossidae > Tadarida > Tadarida brasiliensis. Next base: position 11,405,381 of record CM061262.1, read on the forward strand.
TTCTTTTAAAAAATTTTGCAACTAATACATATAGGGGAGGTTACATTAAATCTTTTTTAAAAAAACAAATTTTTTTTCTTTATTGATTTTAGAGAGAGAAGGGAGAGGGAGGTCAGATAGAAACATCAGTGAGAGAGAACATCGACTGGCTGCCTCCTGCATGCCCTCCCGATTTGGCCCAACCTGGGCATGTGCCCTGACCGGGAATCGAACCAGTGACCTCCTGGTGCATGGGTGGATGCTCAACCACTGAGCCACACCTGCCGGGCTACATTAAATGTTAAAGAATTTAATATTAGTGATGCCTGGGGAATAAGACCTTTCTCATTTGCTGAGACGTTAATGAAGGGCCTCTCATCAAACCCAAGTTCTTCTAGAACTCCTCCAAGGATGAAGGGCATGCTGATCTCCAGAAAACCAACTGCACTTAGTGGGTAGGCATGGGCTTTAGAATCAAAGTCCTGGGTTTAGAATCTGACTTTATTTTAATTAATTAATTAATTAATTTTTTTATCCTCACCCGAGGACATTTTTTCACTTTTTGTTCAGATAGAGGGGGAGGGAGAGAGAGGAAGAGAGAGAGACAAACATTGACGTGAAAGGGACACATCGAGTGGCTGCCACCTGCACGACCCAACCAGGGCCAGGGACAAACTGCAACCGAGGTACATGCCCTTAGCGGGAACCGAACCCAGGTCTCTCTGGACTGCAGGCTGACGCTCCAACCGCTGAGCCAAACCGGCCAGGGCTTTTTTCCACTTTTTAATTGAAGCATAATTAGTTTACTGCACACATTTCAAGTGTATACTTTGATCATTTGAAAATTATTTTATTTTTTTAGCGCAGTATTAGATTTACAACAAAATTGAATAGGAGGTACAGAGAGTTCCCCTATATTCCTATGCCCACACACAAACAGCTTCCCTCACTATCAACATTCCCCACTGGAATGATTCATTCGTTACTGTCAGTGAACCTGCATTGATGCGTACGTCATTATTACTCAGAGTCCATAGTTTTAAGTAGGTTTTACTCCTGGTGTACATTCTGTGGGTTTTGACAGGTGTATAATGACATGTATCCACCATTATAGTATCACACAGAACAGGTTCACTGTCCTAAAAAATTCTCTGTGCAATGTCTGTTCATATCCCTACCCCTATGTCTCCATGGTTTTGCTTTTTTCATAATATTTTAATGATTAGAGTTACACAGCATGTAACCTTTTCAGGTTGGCTTTTTTTACTTAGTAACATGCATTTAAGGTTCCTCTATGTCTTTTCATGGCTTGATCATTTCTCTTTAGCACTGAATGACACTCCATTGTTTGGATGTACTGCATTTTATCATTTCACATTCTGAGGACATCTTGGTTGCTTTCAAGTTTTGGCAATTATGACTAAAACTGCTCCAAAGATTCATGTGCAGGTTTTTGTGTGAGCATGTTTTCTTATTGTATTTTAAAAGTTCTTTGTATATTTTGGATAATAGTCCTCTGATTATTAGATACATCTTTTGCAGATATTTTCTCCCAGTGTGTAGCTTGTCTACTCATTCTTTTAAATTTGATGAATTTTTATGTACAACTTGATGGTCTTTTATATGTATACACTTGCATAACTACCACTTACCCAGATTGACATCTAGTTAGTACACTTTCAGCACCTCTAGCAGGAGTCTCCTTGTGACCTATCCCAATTGATACCTCCAACTTACTCTGGCCTCTATCACCATAGATTAGTTTTGCTTGGTTTTAAATTTTATGTAAATGGAATCATGTAATATTTTACTTTTTTATGTTTAGCTTCTTTCTTTCAGCATTATAACTATGAGATTCATACACGTTTTTGTAGAGGGGTAATGATTTTTTATTGGTATGTGGTATTCTATTGAATGATAGCATAACTTATCCGTTCTGCTCTTTGGAGTTTTTTTGGTTTGGGGGTATTATGAATAATGCTGCTGTGGACATTCTTGCATGTATCTTTTGGTGGACATTGCACTCATTTCTATTGGGTATATACCAAGCAGTAGAATTGTTGGGTTATAAGGTGTATGTATATAGTTAGATTTAGTAGGTACTGCCAGTGTTCTTTTTTTATTTTATTTTTTAATCCTCACCTGAGTACATTTTTCTATTTATCTTCAGATAGAGTGGGAGGGAGAGAGAGAGAAACATCGATGTGAGAGAGAGACATGGACTGGTTGCCTCCCGCACAGCCCCGACCAGGGCAGGGATGAACCACAACTGAGGTATGTGCCCTTGACTGGAATCAAACCCGCAACTCTTTGGTCCATGGGCCGATGCTCTAACCGCTGAGCCAAACCAGCCAGGGTGGTACTGCCAGTTTTCTAAAGTGGTCGTATCAATTCACACTGCCACCACCAGTATATGAGAGTAGTGGTTATTCCACTTCTTTGTCAATACTTGATTATTGACTGTCTCTTTCATCTTAGTTGTGTATAGGGTTATTGCTTTGTGGGGTTTTTTTGGTGGTTGTTGTTAATCCCTACCTGAGGATATTTTTGCATTAATTTTTAGATAGACTGGAAGGAAGGGGGGGAGGGGGAGAGAAAGAAAGAAACATGGATGTGAGAAACATCCATCAGACGCCTCCTGCACGCCTCCTACTGGGGATCCAGCCTGCAACCTGGGCATGTATCCTGACCAGGAATCCAACCCCTCTCAGTCCATTGGACTACACTTAATCCAATGAGCCACACCAGCCAGGCTGTACCTTGCTTTTTAAAACTTATATTGTAGCCCTGGCTGGTATGGCTCAGCAGTTGGAGCGTCAGCTCGCGGACCAGAGAGACCCTGGTTCAGTTCCCACTCAGGGTATGTACCTCGGTTGCAGTTTGTCCCCAGCAACGGTTGGGGTCGTGTGGGTGGCAACCAGTTGATGTGTGTCTCTCACATCGATGTTTCTCTCTCTTCCCCTCTCTCTCCCTCCTGCTCTATCTGAAGATAAATGCAAAAATATCCTCGGGTGAGGATAAAAAAAACCAAAAAAACTTATATTGTAGAGTTCTTTCCAAGTCAGCATATCTACTTTCAAAAGGATTGAAAAAAATTTTTTCCCCCTTTATTAACTTTAGAGAGAGAGGAAGGGAGAGGGAGAGGGAGATAGAAACATCAATGAGAGAGAACACTGATTGGCCGCCTCCTGCGTGACCCCCAATGGGGATCGGGCCCACAACCTGGGCATGTGCCCTGACCAGGAATTGAACCAGTGACCTCTTGGTGTATGGGTTGACACTCAACCACTGAGCCACACCAACCAGGCTGAAATTTGTTTCTTAAAACTAAAGCTCAGTATATATTTAGGAAAAATTAGATGAGGTATGAAGTAAGATGTGGGGCAAACTTCTTGGCTAATATTGATTTATGCTGTTTCATTCATGATTATGGATTGTTATGTGTCAGTATAAGAAGGAAGCACATAGTCCACTTATGGCATGATTGAGAGTTAAGGTCAAATTGCATTTTTCAGATATTATGAAAATACTATTTTGCTGCATGTTATTTTCTATAAATAGTCTTCAGTTTATTTAGCTATATGATTGCATTATTATGACTTTAAGGAATTTTAAGTATTTCAGCATTTGAACTCTATGATCAAAGAGGGTTGGTTCATTTGAATTTATAGATGAGCTCTTATTAAAGTACCATTATATACCGTTGTGTTAATGGTAAATATGTTAGAATTAAATGTGTTAATGGTAAATATACACAAAGATATATTTTAAATTTGTTTAATATTACATTGATACAGTCTAATAGTCTCAAATATGATGGCAACTTGCTGTTGCTTCAGGCCAGGAAGGTGAGGTTGAAGCTATTTTGACTTACTGCTGGATCTGCAGACAAGGGCAACCTGCTGTATTTTGACCCAGAAAGATTAGATAGTTGGTGCTTCAGCTCCTGGCTCAGACAGAATGAGATGTGTCTTTTAAAGTACTGCTGATAATTGTTTTAGCTGAAACCTTGCAATTGTCATTTTCTACTTTCAAAAGGATTGAAAAATTTTGGATATGGTGTAAATACTGCAGCATTATGGAATGTGGAAAGTAAGTTTCAGTTGCTTGTTTTTCATGACATTTTTTGCTTATTTTTTTTATATTGAGATAATGCACACACCATAAAATTCATTCTTTTAATTTGTACAATGTTGTGATTTTTAGCATATTCAAAAAGTTGTGCAACTATCACTACCATCTAATTCCAGGAAATTTCATCTCAAAAAGAAATCCTCTACCCATTTGCAGTCATTCCACATTCTTCTGTCCCTGTGGCAACCACAAATTTTTCTGTTTTTATTGATTTGCCAATTCTGAACATTTCACATAAATATAATCATAAAACTTATATATATGGCCTTTGTGTCTGACTTCTTTCACTTAGCATAATATTTTCAAAGTTTATCCATGTTGTAGCATACATTATTATTTCATTTCCTTTTATGGCTGAGTAATACTCCATTGTGTGGATGTACCACATTTCGTTTATCAATTCATCAATTGATGGACATTTGGGTTTTTTCTACTTTTTGGGTATTATGAACATTACTGTGAACGTTTGTGTACATGTTTTTGTTTGAATACGTGTTTTCAGTTCTATTGGTTATATATCTAGGAGGAGACTTGTTGGGTCATATGGTACTCTGTTTAGCTTTTTGAGTAACTGCCAGACTTTTCCAGAGCAGCTGCACTGTTACATTCCCACTAGCAGTGTATGGGGGTTCTACTTTCTCCACATCCTCATTAACACTTGTTCATCTTTTTTTTTAACCCTCACCCGAGGATACTGTTTTCCATTTATTCTCAGATGGGGGGGGGGAGAGAAAGAGAAACATTGATGTGAGAGAGACTTATCAGTTGGTTGCCTCCTGCACAACCCCAACCAGAGCCAGGGAGCGAACCACAACCATGCCCTTGATCAGAATCGAACCCATGACTCTTTGGTCCGCGGGCCGACACTCTACCGCTGAGCCAAACCGGTAGGGCTTGTTCATCTTTTTTATTATAGCATTCTTAGTGGATGTGAAGTCGTATTTTGTGGATTTTTTGTTGTTGTTGTGGTTAATCCTCGTCCAAGGATTTTTTTCATTGATTTTTAGAGAGATTGGGAGGGGGAGAGCGAGAGAGAGAGAGACAGACATTGATGTGAGAGAGACACATTGATTGGCTACTCCCACACTCACCCCAGCCGGGGCCAGGGAACGACCCACAACCCAGGTACATGCCCTTGACCGGGATTGAACCCGCTACCCTTCGATGGCCAATGGGCCGATGCTTTAACTGCTGGCCAGGGCTCAGTTCATTTTTGTATGTGGTGTAAGATAGGGTTCAAACATAATTCTTTCGCATGTGGATATCTAGCTGTCCCCACACTGTTGACAAAACTATTCTTTCCCTACGATTTTCTCGGCACTAGTGTTGAAAATCAGTTAACCATAAATGTAACAGTTTATTTCTGAACTGTCAGTTTCATTCCATTGATTTATAATGCCTATCTTTATGTCACTGTCTTTGAGTACTTTGTAGTAGGTTTTGAAATCTGGAAGTGTGAGTCCTGCAACTTTGTTCTTTTATGATCCTTTGCATTTCCATGTGAATTCTAGGATCAGCTTGTCAGTTTCTACAAAGAAGCTAGCTAGAATTTGATAAAGGGATTACATTGCATCTGTAAGGTAATTGAGTGTTGCCGTGGTAACAATATTTATCTTTTTTACCCTTAAACATTGAGATATCTTTCCATTTATCTATGTCTTCAGTTTCTTTCAACAATATTTTATAGTTTTTTGTGTACATCTTGTACCTCTTTTGTGAAATTTATACCTGTTTTATTTGCTTTGATACTATCATAACTGGAATTTTTTCTTAATTTCATTTTTAGATTGGTTATTGATAGTGTATAGAAATAAAATGGATTTTGTGTATTGATCTTGTATCCTGTGAAACTTGTTAGCTCCAATAGTTTTTTTTAGTGAATTCTTTAGGTATTTTCTATATACAGCGGTTCTCAACCTGTGGGTAGCGACCCCTTTGGGAGTTGAATGACCCTTTCACAGGGGTTGCCTAAGACATAACAGTAGCAAAATTACAGTTATGAAGTAGTAACGAAAATAATTTTATGGTTGGGGGTCACCACAACATGAGGAACTGTATTAAAGGGTCGCGGCATTAGGAAGGTTGAGAACCACTGATACACAAGATCATGTCATTTGCAAATAGAGATAGTTTTACTTCCACCATTCCAATATGAATGCCGTTTATCTCTTTTTCTTGCTTAAATGTCCTGGCTAGACCCTCCCAATACAAGGATGAATAGAAATGATGAGAGCAGACATTCTTGTCTTGCTCCAGATCTTAGGGGGAAAGCTTTCAGTCTATTAAGTACTGAAGTTAGCTGTGGTGCCTTTTATCAAGTTGAATAAGTTCTGTTCTATCCTTAGTTTGTTGAGTTTTATTCCCTGCCATGAAAGGGTGTTGGATTTGGTCAAATGTTTTTTCTGTATATATTAAGATTGCTGTGTGGTTTTTGTCCTTCAATCTATCAATACATGATTTATTACATTTGGTTGATTTTCTGATGCTAAACCAACCTTGCATTCCTGGGATAAATTCCACTTGGTCTTAGTGTATAATTCTTTTTATTTTCTTCTAGATTTGGTTTGCTGGTATTTTATTGAGGATTTCTTGTACCTGTATTTATAAGAGATTTTGGTCTCTAGGTTGCCTTTTTTTTTTTTTTTTAATCCTCACTTGAGGACATTTTTTAATTTTTTGTTCAGACAGAGTGGGAGGGAGAGAGAGGAAGAGAGAGAGAGAGAAACATCGACGTGAAAGGGACACATCGAGTGGCTGCCTCCCGCACGACCAACAAGGGCCAGGGACAAATTGCAACCGAGATACGTGCCCCTAGCGGGAACCGAACCCGGGTCTCTCCGGACCACAGGCCGACGCTCTAACCGCTGAGCCAAACTGGCCAGGGCTCTAGGTTTTTTTTGTTATTGTTGTGATATTTTTGGTTATGGCATCAGAATAACAACTGGACTCATAGATTAAGTTGGAATGTCTTCCCTCTTCCATTTTTTGGGGAAGAGTTTGTAAAGAACTTGTATTTGGTAGAATTCATCAGTGAAACCACATCTGTGTGGGCTTCTGTTTGAGGAAAGTTTTTCAATTACTAATTCTCTATTTCTCTATTGTTTTTCTGTTCTTTATATCATTTTATAGTTATGTTATTGTTTCCTTCCTTCTGCTTGCTTTAGGTTTAGTTGCTTTTTTCCTCATGCTTTAAGGTAGAAGATTAGTTTGATTTGAGGTTTCTCTTTTTTAATATAAGTATTTACAGGTATAAATTTCCCTCTAAGCACTGCGTTTCCCGTAAGTTTTGGTATGTTGTTTTCATCTCAGAAGTATTTTTGTTTTGTTTTGTTAATCCTTACCCAAGGATATTTTTTCCATTAATTTTTTTTCTTTTAGAGAAGGTGGAAGGGAGGCTGGGGGGGGGGGGGGGCGGAGAGGACAGACAGAAACATGAATGTGAGAGAGACACATCAATTGGTGACCTTCCACACGTGCTTCGACCAAGCCAGGGATTAAACCTGCAACCTTTTGGTCCACAGGCCGATGCTCTAAGCACTGAGCCACTCTGGCCAGGTCTCAAAAGTATTTTCTAATTTTCCTGTGATTCTTTCTCCTCCTTCCTCCTTCTCCTTCCTCTTCCTTCCTTCTCCCTCCCCCTCCTCCTCCTGTATTAGCACTAATATATATTAGTACTGGAAACAGTAGTAATTGATACCTTTTACTGTATGATAGTCACTTTATATATGTTATTTTCATAATTCTCATAGGAATTGGGTGTTTGATGAAATAGTGGTTTCCTGTTTTACAAAGAAACTGAAGCTTAGTCAGTTTTCCAAGGTTTTATGTAGCAAGTCAAGTAGCCTTTCTTCAGGGATTGTAGTCTGCTATGTTACACTTCCACTCTAAGCTACTTGGAAATAGTGGTGATACCTTTAAGTAGAAGGTTAAGCCAGAGTACATTTAATACTTGCCATATTCCATTCTGTTCATATAAGGAATGCTATTTTTTTCTTTCATTTAACATTTGTGATTTAGCTCCTGCCCATGCCATATTCTAAGGACTTTGGCTTGGTTTGGCTTTTAAATGTGTGTTAAGTGGAAGCCTTGCAGAATCAAGAAATAGCTTTAGGTGGTATTTTGTATTCAGATTCTGATATGGAAGATAACTTGTGTCTACAGTTTATTAAATTTTATTTTAGATGGGCCATTGCTGTGTGGAAGAGCAAATGTTTAAATATTTTCTTGTTTAGTTTTTTTTTTTAATCCTCACCCAAGGATATTGTTCTATTTATCATCAGATAGAGGGGGAGGGGGGGTAGAGAGAGAGAGAGAGAGAGAGAGAGAGAGAGAGGAGAGAGAGAGAGAGAGGGAGAAGGAGAGAGAGAGAGAGAGAGAGAGAGAGAGAGAGAGAGAGAGAGAGAGAGAGACATTGATGTGAGAGAGACACACCGATTGGTTCCCTCCCACATGACCTGACCAGGGCCGGGGACAAACCGCAGCCGAGGTACAACGTGCCCTTGACTGGAAGCGAACCCGTGATTCATTGGTCCACTGGCCGATGCTCTAACCGCTGAGCCAAACTGGCCAGGGTTTGTTTAGTTTTTATTTTTCTGTACAATCCAATGCTTGAGGGACGAAGAAGAGTCTCTGTTGATCCTTTAAAAAATTGGCCTAAGGAATTAACATACATTTTGTGCTCTTTACCAGATTCCTATTATTATAGTGTTGTATAAAGGATACATTTTTGTATCATTTGTAGTTTATAATTATATGGAACATATGAAAACTAATCAGTAAATACCAAATGATGAAGGCCTTGGAATAAGTTTTGATCAGCCTCTTTTTCTTTTTGTTTGTTCTATCCACACATTGTAAACTTTGAGCCTAGACTTCTAGGCTCAAATTAAAACTTAAAAAAAATTTTTTTTTCTTTATTGATTTTAGAGAGGGAGAGATGGAAACATCGATGAGAGAGAACATCGATTGGCCGCCTCCTGCATGCCCCCCACTGGGGATGGGGCCGATAACCTGGGCATGTGCCCTGACCAGGAATCGAACCAGTGACCTCTTGGTGCACGGGTGGACGCTCAACTGAGCCACACTGGCTGGGCTCAAATTAAAACTTTTATTTATTTATTTATTTATTTTTCATTTTTTGTTCAGATAGAGTGGGAGGGAGAGAGAGGAAGAGAGAGAGAGAAACATCGACGTGAAAGGGACACATCGAGTGGCCGCCACCCGCACGACCAACCAGGGCCGGGGACAAACTGCAACCGAAGTACATGCCCTTAGCGGGAACCGAACCCGGGTCTCTCTGGACCGCAGGCCGATGCTCTAACCGCTGAGCCAAACCGGCCAGGGCTCAAATTAAAACTTTTAAATGAAACTTAATTTTCCCCCTTCACAGAAAAATTGAACTTATAAGCATGTCTCAGTTTTCTACAGATGACCCTGTCTTTAGGTAGGATACTAGTTCTCAGTTGAATGGTAATCTTAAAGTTGTGTTGTAGGGGTTGAGGAGAAATTTATTTTCAAAACCAGAATGTGGTCTTGATATAAACCCTTAGTTGCTCATGATGATCTTTGTGGGGTCTGAAATGGACAGGATATTTTACTTGATGATAACTGCTGGAATTAGGGCTTAGGGCCTTTTAAATTGCTTAGTAAGTAGTGTTACAAACCTTAGGTTTGCAAGGGTATTTGGCAGCACTCCCACTAAGCCATTATACTTAGCAGGGTCTGACTCCCTGTTACTTTGTGTACTTGAATATGGATGGGACAAAAAGACCTAGTGGGTAAATTGGGAATAGTAATTCTTGACTGACATAGATATCCATAATGAGTCAAGACTAATCACTGGAGGTCAAGTGTTTGTACTGGAAAGTGTATGTATTTAAATGGCCATATTCCTTTATGATAGTAATCTGTTTAAATAATTCTTCTGTTACCTGTGCAGTAACATAGGTGATTTCAAGAGGTCACTAATAACAGAATGGAATCATCATAATATATTACTCTTGTGTAGAAATTTATTTTTAAAATGCTTTCATGTATTTATCTCGTTTATCTTCACAAACTTGTTGTGGGCAGGACTGATAGTATCTGAATTTTATAGATGGAAAATCTGTTGGCTGCTTTAGGCACAGCTGCCTTAACAGGGTTGGTGTTGTTTTTTGACATCGCTGTCCAAAATCTGTTCCTTTGCTTCCAAACCAGAAACTCTTTTGTTGAAGGTTTCCTAAGATGTTTGGGGAGGTGCTTATGTTAACCAAACTCATAAGAGACCTGTTGATTAGAAAAACCAGAGATAAAAGGAAGATTAATTATATTAATAAAGCATAGATCCAATTGATTAAAAAAATATTAGGATATACTTTGTGACTAATACTTTATGCATTGTCTCAATGTAGAGCATCTTTTTTGTGATTTCAAAATGCTTGAGAAACATTAATTAGATCATTAAGTAATAGAAGAATCAGCATAGAGGGAATTGGTGATCTTGAGTAAATATTTTACCCCAGAAATGGAAGAGGGTAATGATAGTCCCTATTCAAAAGAAGAGCCTCCAGGTGAGCCTTAATTATTTGAGTAGTAGCTTAATCAGTAAATCAACAAACAACAAGTGCTTGCGAGGGTGCAGAGAAAAGGGAACCCTTGTGTATTGGTGGTGAAAATGCAGACTGGTAAAGCCACTGGGGAAAACAGTATGGAGTTTCCTCAGAAAAGTTAAAAATGGAAGTGCCTTTTGACCCAGCGAATCCCACTTCTGGGATATCTTCAGAATCCCAAAACACCAGTCAGAAAGAATATATGCACCCCTATGTTCATAGCAGTGCTATTTACAATAGCTAAGATCTGGAAACAGCCCAAGTGCCCATCAGTAGAGAGGATAAAGAAAGCTGTGGTAGCCCTGGCCGGTTTGGCTCAGCGGTTAGAGTGTCGGCCTGCGGTCCAGAGAGACCTGGGTTCGGTTCCCGCTAAGGGCATGTGCCTCGGTTGCAGTTTGTCCCCGGCCCTGGTTGGTCGTGCGGGTGGCAGCCACTCAATGTGTCCCTTTCACGTCGATGTTTCTCTCTCTCTCTCTCTCTCTCTCTCTCTCCCTCCCACTCTATCTGAACAAAAAAATGAAAAAATGTTCTCAAGTGTGGATTAAAAAAAAAAAAAAAAAAGAAAGCTTTGGTACATTTACACAATGCAATACTATGTGGTTGTAAAAAAAAAAAAAGAAGGGGAACCTCTTACCTTTTGTGACAGCATGGATGGACCTGGAAATTATTATGGTAAGTGAAATAAGCCAGACAGAGAAAGACAAATACCATATGATTTCACTTATATGTGGAACCTAATGAACAAAATAAACTGAAGAAGAAAGTAGAACCAGAGGCTTGGATACATGGAACAGACTGACAGAGGTCAGAGGCGGAGGGTTGGGGGAAACTAGATGAAAGAAGGTGAAGAGATTAGCCAAAGAACATATATGCATAGCCCATGGACACAGACAACAATATGGTGATGGCCAGAGGGATAGGGGGTGGGGGGCTGGGTGTAGTGGGGAAAGGGGGGAATCGGAAGACATATGTAATATTGTCAACAATTAAAAGAAAAAGACTATTTCTCTAATGTCTAATTTTCTTTTTTTCCCTACCATCTTATCTTGAAAAAGTTTGATAAAATTTTCAGTTATTATGAAATGAAAAATTGAAAGAGTTGTACAACCATTTACCCACCACCTAGATTCTGTAGTATTTTGCTTTAGTTGCTTTTTGTCCTGCTTTTCATCTATTCCATCTTATTATTTTATTTTTTTTAAACTTATCTTTATTGTTGAATGTATTACAGATGTTCCTCATTTTTCTCCCATTGCCCCCTCCTCCCCATTCCCGCCCCTCTCCTGCCTTCCCCACACTATTGTCTGTGTCCATTGGTTATGTATATATACATATAAGTTCTTTGGTTTATTTCTTCCCACCCCCCAACCCTCTTTCCCTTTGAAGTTTGTCAGTCTAACAACCAATTTATACTTCTTAATCCCTTCATCTTTTTCACCCATTCCCCCAACCCTCCTGCCATCTGGTAACCACCAAAAGTTCTCTATCTATGAGAATGTTTCTGTTCTGCTTGCTCATTTTGTTTGTAGATTCAATTGTTGATAGATATGTATTTATTGCCATTTTGTTTGTTCATATTTTTTTTATCTTTTTCTTCAAGAAGACCCTTCAACATGTCATATAATAATGGTTTGGTGGTGATGAACTCCTTTAGCTTTTCCTTGTCTGGGAAACTCTTTATATGGCCATCGATTCTAAATGACAGCTTTGCAGGATGGAGTAATCTTGGTTGTAGGTTCTTAGTTTTCATCACTCTGAATATTTCTTGCCATTCCCTTCTGGCCTGCAAAGTTTCTTTTGAGAAATCAGCTGACAGTCTTATGGGAACTTCCTTGTAGGTAACTAACTGCTTTTTGCTTTTCTCTTGCTGCTTTTAAGATTCTTTGTCTTGAACCTTTTGCATTTTGATGATGATGTGTCTTGGTGTGGGCCTCTTGGGGTTCATCTTGTTTGGGACTCTCTGTGCTTCTTGGACTTGTATGTCTGTTTCCTTCACCAAGTTAGGGAAGTTTTCTGCCATTATTGTTTCAAATAGGATTTCGATTTCTTGTTCTCTCTCTTCTCCTTCTGGCACCCCCAAGATGCATATATTGGCACGCTTGAAGTTGTCCCAGAGGCTCCTTATACCATCCTCATTTTTTTGGATTCTTTTTTCTTTTTGCTGTTCTGATTGGGTGTTTTTTGCTTCCTTATATTCCAAATCGATGGTTTGCTTCTTGGCTTTACTTACTCTACTATTGAATCTGTGTAAATTATTCTTTATTTCAGTTAGTTCCTCCTTCATTTCTAACTGTGCCTCCTTCATTTCTGACTGGTCCTTTTTTATGCTCTTGAGGCCCTCACTAAGTTCACTGAGGTTCTCACTAAGTCCATTGAGCATCCTTATAAGCCGTGTTTTGAACTTAGCATCTGTTAGATTGCTTATCTCCATTTCACTTAGTTCTTTTCCTGGAGTTTTGTTCTGTTCTTTCATTTGGGACCTGTTTCTTTGTCTCCTCATTTTGGCTGCCTCCCTGTGTTCCTTTTTATGTATTACTTAGCGAGAGATATGGGGCTAGCTGAGACCAGATGCTGCTTGTTTGAAAGAATTTAGGAAAAGCTAAAGCAGGATCCAAGACAAGCCAATCCTATGGTAAAGCAACTGGCAACAGCTTGGGTGGGCCTGAAAGTTGGGTGGGGCGAGGCCAACAGTGTGAGCCAGGTTGCTGGAGTCCCAGATAAGGCGGCTGTCTGCCGCCCCAGGGAAGGGCTCACCAAAGGAACAAAGGCCTCTGATAGCACGTCTGTCCAGGAGAAAGCTGCCTTTCCAGCCCTCACTCCAATGCCAAACAACTCAGTTCTTCCCCATATGATTCTGGTGTCTTTCAAGCTGCCTTCCGCACGCTGGAGCCTGGAGGGTGCGTGCGAGTCTGAGTAAGTCCGTGCGCGGGCCCTTTAAGAGGAGCTGCCGGGGGGCTCCAGCAGCCTCAGCCTCAGTTCCCGCTGGTTTTTCCAGCCAGAAGTGATGGGGACTTCTCTTCCTGGCACTGTAACCCTGAGCTGGGCGCCTGGTGTGGGACGGGACCCACCCGTCAGTCCTAAGGGAGGAGCTTCCCAGCCGAGGTGTCCTCCTGATTTTTATCCGCCACACGCGGGTGTGGGACCAGCCCGCCGCCCCTCCACCCCTCTTACCAGTTTCGATGCGGCTTCTTCTTTAATTTTGTAGTGTAGGACTTCCTTTCAGCTTGATTTCAGGCGGTTTTGAATGATGATTGTTCTGTAGTTTATTGTAACTTTGATGTGGTTGTGGGAGGACGCGATACCGCGTTTACCTACGCCGCCATCTTGACCGGAAGTCCCATCTTATTAAATTTTCCAAGTAAATTGCAGACATCAGTACGTTTAACCCCATGTACTCCAGCATGCATGTTATTAACTAGTTTAACATCGGTTTCTAATTTTGAAGTATAATTTATATATAGTGAAAAACACAAATCTTAAGAATATTGTTTTGATGAGTTTTGTACATACCTGTGTCATATCCCATAACTCTATCATGATATACATGATGGCCCTGACCAGTTTGGCTCAGTGGTTGTAGCGTTGGCCCGCAGACCAGAGAGGCCCCCGTTCGGTTCCCGCTAAAGGCACGTGCCTCGGTTGCGGTTTGTCCCCAGCCTCAGTTGGGGTCGTGTGGGTGGCAGCCACTCCATGTGTCTCTCACATTGATGTTTCTCTCTCTCTCTTCCTCCTTCTCTCCCTCCCGCTCTATCTGAAGCTAAATGCAAAAATATCCTCAGGTGAGGATAAAAAAAAAAAAAGGTATACAGGGTGGGGCAAAAGTAGGCTTACAGTTTGTATGGAAAATAATACAATAATTAATAAAAATAATACGAATAAACTGTTTCACATAGTATACTCACAACTATAAACCTACTCTTGCCACATCCTGTATATTGTACTATACCACACATTATATATATATTATTCAAACTTCAGAAAGTTCTCCTCATGTCTCTTTTCAGTCAGTCTGCCACCTCTCCTTCTCTTTCCCTCCCCTGGCAACCACTGTTCTGATTTTTTTCCCACTGTAGATTAGTTTTTCCTGTTGAGAGTCATGTAAATGGGATCATATGATATGTACTTTTGCTGGTTAAGACTCACTTGACTCAGTGTCATGTGTTTGGTTTGTCAGTGTTAGGTGTATCACTAGTACATTTCTTTTTATTATTTCAAAGTATTATTAAATAGTATTCTATTGTGTGACTATATCACCATTTTTTTTGTTTATTCTGTTATAGACAACCTAATTTGCTTCTTAAATAATAAAATACAGAAATCACTTATCAGCAAATCTGAAATCAGTAAATGGTCTAGAATAGATTGTAATTTTCTTAGATAACTATATATTCCAGCCTTGCCTTTTCTAGTTGCCTCAGTTTTGATTTTAGGTGTGGTTTGGGAGATGCCCTGGACCCCATGAGCACCCCCCCCCCCATTTCTTTCTTTTAAAAAAATAATATATATTTGTATTGATTTTTTTTAAATTAGGAAAGGGGAGGGGGAGAGAAATAGCAACATTGATGAGAGAGAAATATCGGTGAGCTGCCTCCTACACGCCCCATGCTAGGGATTGATCCTGCAAACTGGGCACGTGCTCTGACCAGGAATCGAACCGGTGACCTCTCGGTGCATGGGAGGACTGTCAGTCCACTGAACTATACCGGCTGTGTATGAGCATCCTATTTCTAAAACATCTCATCCATTATGCATTGATTTCTGCTAGGGAATTATTTTACCTTTAGCTCACTATGCCCTATTAAGGTGAATTTTTTTTTTTAAACAAAAATATGCCTGTCCTCACGTGTGATTCAACTTTGTAAAATCCTCCCTGCCTCCCTGAGGCTGAAGGTAGTATTGAGAGCTAATAGATTTTTTTTTTTTTGGGAACTATGTGGTCCACTGTATTCCTGTTCAGAGACTAGTGTTCGCTTAATGACTTGATGTTTGAGATTGGTTTTGCAGTTACTCATCATTTTCCTCATTAAATAAACCTTTAATACACCTAACAGTCATTGGCAAATGAGACCTATTTTCCTTTTCTGGATCAACATCCCATGTCACTTTAACATTTACCAAATCTCTGATAATTTTTCTATCATCAGTGAATCCTTTCATTTTCTTCCCCCATAAAAAGTGATTGGAAATTCTCTCAAAAGTTAATAAATGTCTAACTAATGCTGAGTATAATAAGATCATTTCTTAATTTTGCCTATATATTCGTGTGTTCTGCATCTGCAGATTCAACTAACTGCGGATTGAAATTAGGAAAAATGTTACATTGTTGCTGACGTGCACTCTAGTTAGGCCTAGGATGGTTGCGTCTGTACTGAACATGTATAGAATTTTATTTCTTGTCATTATTCCCTAAACAATACAGTATAATTATTTATATAGCATTTATATTATATTAGGTATTACAAATAATCTAGATGTGATTTAAAGTATAGGAGAGGATGTGCATAGATTATATGCAAGTACTATACAATTTTATATAAGGGACTTGAGTATCTCAAGATTTTGGTATCTGAGGGGGCCCAGAACTAATCTTCTGTGCATACTGAGGGATGACTGTTATACTGCTGTAAAAATAACTCTAGGCTTCCAGTCAATATGGCAGTATAGGTAAACGCGAACCTTACCTCCTCCCACAACCACATTAAAATTACAATTAAACTACTGAACAATCATCATTCAGAACCTCCTGAAATCTGGCTGAATGGAAGTCTTCCAACTAGGGAATTAAAGGAGAAGCCACATCGAGACTGGTAGGAGGGATGGAGACATGGAACAGGCTGAACCCACACCCACATGTGGCAGATAAAAATTGAGAGGGCTATTTTGGCTGTGGAGGTACCCCCTGAGGAGCAAGGGGTCCCAGCCCCACACCAGCCTCCAAGCCTAGGGTTCCAGTGCCAGGAACAGAAGTCCCCATAACTTCTGGCTGTAAAAACCAGTGGGGATTGAGGCTGAGTGAGACAGAGTCCCAGGCATTTCCTCTTAAAGGGTCTGCACACAGACTTACTCTGAGTCACTCCCTCTGAGCTCCAGTGCTGGGACAGCAGCTGGAAAGGCAGCAGCTGGAAAGGCACCAGAGACATATGGGGAGTCCGGTATCAGGGTGAGAGCTGGGGGGACAGCTTTCTCCCAGACAGAAATGCTGGCAGAGGCCATTGTTCCTTTGATGAGCCCTCCCCCAACAGAGTTGGCAGGCAGGTGCCATATTTGAGATTTCATCAACCTGGCTCATGTTTGCCTGGCTCTGGTGATTACTTGAGGCCCCACTGCACCCAACTTTCAGGCCCACCCAAGCTTTTCCAGTGGCTTTTCCATATGAATGGCCTGTCGTTGCTCATGTTTCAGATTTTCCTAAAATCTCTCAAACAGGTACTATCTGGCCTCAGTGTGCCTTGTACCTCTTGCTAAGTGGCCCCAGGCCTGGCACTAGCAACAGCTGAACTTGGTTCACAGTTTGGCCTCGCTTGGGCACCTCTAAGCTCTGCACAAGTAGCAGTCATCTGCAGATTGCTTTGGTAACTTGTGTGGTGGCTCCAGGCAGAAGACAGGTGGTGACTGACCTTGGCCTGAACCTTCCCAGAGGCCCCAGAGCCAGTGCAACTAGTGGACAGCTTCTGACTACGTTCAAGCAACACCACCCAACCACTTCCACAAGTGATACATTCAAGGGACAGACTCAGGGTGCACCAGAGCCCCGCTGAAGTAAATCCTGCTCTTTTGGGTGGACCCCTTCACAGCTGATATTCCATGGAGGTTTGAGGTCAGTGAGTGGTCTGAGGGGTAAATTCCTCCCCTTGATGTGCCAACAACAATCAAGGCTCAATTACAGGAGGAGGGTGTACACAGCTCACATGGGGGACCCACCTTGAGTGCTCAGCTTGGGTGATTGGGGAGGCTGTGCCACTGGACCCTCCAGAACACCTGCTACATTAGGCCATTCTACCAAGCCCATGAGATGTGGCAGCTCTACCTAATACATAGAAACAAACACAAAGAGGCTGCCAAAATGAGGAGACAAAGAAACATGTCCCAAATGAAAGAACAGAATAAAACTCCCGAAAAACAACTAAAGATGGAGACAAGCAATCTTCTAGATTCAGAATTCAAAACACTGGTTATAAGGATGCTCAATGAACTTAGGGGAAGAGTAGATGAACTTAGTGAGAACTTCAACAAATATGATAGAAAAAAATAAAAGTGGAACTAGAAAACACAAAAAGGAACCAGTCAAAAATGAAGAATACATTAACTGAAATGAAGAAAACTACAGGGAATCAATAGTGGAGTAAATGAAGCAGAAGATCAAATCAGATTGGGAAAATAAGGAAGCAGAAAACATCCAATGAGAACAGCAAAAAGAAAAAAGAATTAAGAAAAATGAGGATAGTGTAAGGAGCCTCTGGGACAACTTCAAGCGTGCCAACACTTGCATCATGGGGGTGCTGGAATGAGAAGAGAACAAGAAATTGAAAACTTGCCCTGGCCGGTTTGGCTCAGCGGTTAGAGCGTCGGCCTGCGGTACAGAGAGACCCAGGTTCGGTTCCCGCTAAGGGCATGTACCTCGGTTGTAGTTTGTCCCCGGCCCTGGTTGGTTGTGCGGGTGGCAGCCACTCGATGTGTCCCTTTCACGTCGATGTTTCTCTCTCTCTCTCTCTCTCCCTCCCACTCTATCTGAACAAAAAATGAAAAAATGTCCTCAGGTGAGGATAAAAAAAAAAAAAAGAAATTGAGAACTTATTTGAAAAAATAATGACAGAAAACTTTTCTAACTTAGTGAAGGAAATGGACATACAAGTCCAGGAAGCAAGAGTCCTAAACAAGATGAACCCAAAGAAACCCACACCAAGACACATCATAATTAAAATGCTAAAAGTTAAAGAGAGCAAAGAGAGCATTTTTTTTTTTTTAATCCTCACACGAGGACATTTTTGCATTTATCTTCAGATAGAGCAGGAGGGAAAGAGAGAGAAAGAGGGAGAGAGAAACATCGATGTGAGAGAGACACATCGAGTGGTCGCCACCCACACGACCCCAACCAGGGCTGGGGACAAACTGTAACCGAGGTACGTGCCCTTAGCGGGAACCGAACCTGGGATTCTCTGGTCCGTTGGCCGATGCTCCAGCCGCTGAGCCAAACTGGCCAGGGCCAAAGAGAGCATTTTAAAAGGAGCAAAAGAAAAGCAGTTAGTTACCTACAGGGGAGCTCCCATAAGACTTAGCTGATTTCTCAAAATAAACTTTACAGGCCAGAGGGATTGGTAAGAAATATTTAAAGTGATTAAAAGCAAAGACCTACAATCGAGATTATTCTACCCAGCAAAGCTATCATTTAGACTTGAAGGACAGATAATGATCTTCCCATACAAGAAAAAGCTGTAGGAGTTCATCACCACTAAACCAGTATTATATGAAACGTTAAATGATCTTGAAGAAGAAGAAGAGGAGGAGGAGGAGGAGGGAGGAGGAAGGAGGAAGGAAGAAGAAAGGAAGAAGGAAGGAAGACGATCAGGAGCCCTGTTCGGTTGTTCAGTGGTTAGAGCATTGGCCTGTGGACTGAAGGGTCTCAGGTTTGATTTCGGTCAAGGGCACATACCTTACCTTGGTTGCAGGTTCGATTCCCAGCCCAGGTCAGAGTCGTACGGGAGGCAACGAATCGATGTCTCTCTCTCACATTGATTTTTCTCTCTCTCCCCACCCCCTTCACTCTCCCTGAAAATCAATGGAAAAAATATTCTCAGGGAGGATTAACAAACAATAAAAAAGAAGATAAAAAATATGAACAACAAAATGGCAATAAATACATGTCTGTCAACAGTTGAATCTAAAAAACAAAATAGTGGGCTAAGCAGAACAGAAACAGATGCATAGATACAGAGAAAATTTCGTCAGTTGCCAGATAGGGGGTGGTGTGAAGGGATTAAGAAGTACAAATTGGTTGTTACAGAATAGTCATGGGGATGTAAAGTATAGCATAGGGAATGTAGTCAGTAATATTCTAGTAACTCTTTGTAGTGTTAGATGGGTGTGAGATTTATTGGGATGATCACTTAGTAGGTTGTGTAATGTCTAATCACTGGGTTGTACACCTGAAACTAACATAATAATGTATGTCAACTGTAATTGAAAAAAATTACAAAGATCCAAAAACATAAAAAATAACTCCATGTGATTCCCTCTCCTCCATCTCTTCTTGCTCATGTTGCTCTGTGTTACTGATGTATTCAGCGTGGGTAAGCCTTTGTTACTTTTCACTAACCTGTTTTATGTGTTATTTCTAAATTTACTGAACTGTATTTAGATTTTTCTGTTTATCTAGTTTTTATAGAACTCTATTTATTTTAATTCTTCACTTGAGGATATTTTTCTACTTATTATCAGATAGAGTGGGAGGGGAGGGAGAGAGAGAGAGACAGAGAGAAACATTGATGTGATAGAGTCACATCGACTGGTTGCCTCCCGCATGACCTGACCAGGGCCGGGGACAAACTGAAACCGAGGCACATGCCCCTGACCGGAATTGAACCCGCGAGTCATTGGTTCACGGCCGATGCTCCAACCGCTGAGCCAAACTGGCCAGGGCTCTTTTTTTTTTTTAATCCTCACCGTGGATACTTTTTCCATTTATCTTCAGTCAGAGTGGGAGGGAGGGAGGGAGAGAGAGAGTGAGAAGGAGGAGAGAAACATCAATGTGAGAGAGACACATCGACCAGTTACCTCTCGCACGACCCCAACCAGGGCTGGGGACCTAACTGGAACCAAGGTATGTGCCCTTGACCAGAATTGAACCTGTGACTCTTTTGTCTGAGGGCCAATGCTCTAACCGCTGAGCCAAACCAGCCCGGACTAGAACTCTTTCTGATTTATCATTTTATTTTGTATCTTGATTTGTACATCTGTATTTTTCTATGAGGGATGGGAGCTAAATTGGAGTATTTGGGTTTAGTAAAGAGAATAACTTGAATCTGAGGTTGTAGCACTTTTATTAAATGTTTTGGAAGAATTATTGGTAGTTGGAAATTACTGAATCTTTGTTTCTATCCTTTTAGGAAATTTTATAAACTGAGGGTTGGGAAGGCTCCTGGAAGTGCTTATAGATACCAGTGAGTTCTCAACACTTAATGATACATGGGAGAACAACCTATACAGAACCCTGTGATAATTTTAAAACCTTGTAGCTTTCCTTGTGGTGATTTCCTTCCCACTTTGGTACTTCACTTGACATTAATAATCAGAAGCAGAATGAAATGTTCGGAATTTCATCTTTTCCTTATCTGTCTCCTGATGGAGTTTCTTAGGAGCAAGGAATTGCTCTAATGAGAAGAGGCTAGAGTAGTGGATAGTTTATAAAAACTTAAAAGATATTCAAGGGAGGAGTTATTTTCTTTTCTGCCCTGCACTTTCTGATTTGATTTGCTGCTACTCTTTCATATACTTCCATCCATCTTGCCAATTTTCTTGGAGTTGGGAGTGTGATAGAATCCTAAAGAGGAGAACATGGAAAGTGGTTTGGGAGGAGGTCTAGCACAGAGTTGCTGGGGGCGTTGGAATTCTCAAACTATTTTCCTCTTATCTGTAGCCTTCAAAGCTTGAAAGAAGGATGCCAAAGCAATTTCAGGGTCCTTCTTCCCTTGCTGGGCACTGTACTAACTGGGAGTGCCACACTATGCAGAAGCATGTGGCTGGTGGGATGAGAAAGAGATGCAAGTTAGAGCATAGGCTGTACTCATTGTTAAAAATAGGTACCCAGTTGGGGGCTGACACCCTCCTTCGTTCTGTGAAAGCATAGCTAAGAATGGCATTTGCTGTCATTCTTAATGTACCAAAAAGTCATTTAAAAGTTGTGAGGGCTACAGTGGTTCACTTTTTTTTTTTTTTTAAGGAAATGTCTTTTTCTTTCTTTCTTTCTTAACCCCCCATGTCCCTCCATTCACAATGAAGACCAGGGAAAGGGCCAGGGCTGAGGTATATATGGGGAGGGTTTACTCTTCCTCCTCTTTCTGTACAGTTAATGTAAGAACGCAGCCTGTGGACAGCATCTGGAGGCCAGGAAATATCTTAAAATTCTTTTTTAAAGTATTACATGTTTATTTCAAGCAGTTCATAATTGTGTAAAGCATAAAGTTGTCTTGTTACTCCACTGTTTCCCAAATACTATTTTCTGGATAAGATTACTTCTTGGTATCTAACCTTTCAGACCAGAGGGTTTTCTTTGGCATGAAGAATAAATGTATCACTTTGGTATACTCAAGGAGATTGATTTTTATAACCTTTCCTTATGGAACTGGACTGACATTATTTTTTTGGCCGTTTGTATTTCTTAGGAGGAATTAGGACACTTAGTCTTCCTTTTTATGCTCTGAGAGTTGACAGATTATTCTGTTCAAAACCTAACCCAAGAAGTCACAACTCCTGAGTTTTTATTTCCTTTTTTAAGTGAAACAGCATTTTGGCTGTTGGTGTGGTGAAAGAGAACTGAAAGCTGGAGCTGTGATCTGGTGGCTTTTCTAGTTATCTGTTGCTTCTGAACAAACCACTCCAAAACTTACGGTCTTAAAAAACAATGATCATTTGTCATAGTGGACAGGCTCATCTGGAAACTGGCATAGCATCACTTCTGCCATATTTTACTGCTCAAAACAGTTACAAAGCCTACCCAGATTCAAGGGGAGGGGAATTGGACTTTATCTCTCAATGAGAGGAGTAGCAAAGAGCTTGGGGCCATCTTTAATCTTCCACTGGTGGAGTGAATGACTGCTGAAGCGACAGTTTTGGGTGCGAGAACACCCTTATATCACTTGCTCCAGCTCAATAGTCTAGAAAGAGTTTAAAATTTACCATGCCTGATCACAACTCCAAGGTAAACTTATTTTGTTGTTGTAAAGGGGTAAACATGAATAAAATTTGGTTATGGAAAAGTTTTAGATGATGAAGATAAGAAAAGAAACTCTAGAAGAATGTCAGATTTTCTAGTTCCCCCTCCTCCCAAGGAAGCATACATACAAAACCTATTCTTTTAATAACTAACTTATTATGTTGCTTTTCTTACTGAAGACTGTGATAACTTGAATAATTTAAGAAAAGGGTTTCTGAAGCAGGTTGATAAATTATTGCATGTGTCATCAAGGGAGCCAAGTATGTTGATTCCCACTCCCTCAGAGACTTGCTAGGCCAGACTTATTCCTTCCCTGTAACTCAGTGCGCTCTATCTAAACAATATCCTCTTAGAAGTGTTTTGGGAGGTGATGAAGTGTGGGTTGAAACCAGCATGGTTTATAATTTTCCTGAGACTTTATCTTAAAATGAGTCAAGATGCTTACCTTTCAGAAGCTTATGGTGAGGTTTCTCTTTTTCTGGTTAGATTTAAGAAATGAAACTCTCCTTTTGGAATTTGTTTTAGGATTTGAACAGCCCTATATTCTGGGATGTGTTTAGTGTTCTTTCACCTCTGTACCTATGCTCTTGCAATTCCCTCTGTTACAATATGTCTCCCACTACGAACCCAGGCCCTTATGAAATACCTGTAAAACTTTTTCTGATCCCACAGTAAATGTTGGTTTTTCCTTGCTCCTCTTACAGCACTGACTTGTGTGTACATGTCTGAGTTCATTGTAAGCTGTTTGAGTGCTGAGACCGTCTTAGTATTATAAAAAAGTTGAAAATGATAATATGAAGGAAGTCATCGAGCATCTAATAATGGCAGTTGATATTTCTATAGCACTATATGGCATACAAACTTTTTACCTAAGTTTAATTGTACTCTTTGGACTACTTTTGGGATGGTTGCTGGTATTTTTTCTCCTTAACAGCTGAGTAGAGAGAGTCAAGAACTTGCTCCAGCTTACTCATCTAGAAAGTGGTGGAGCTGAAACTCAAATCTAGTATGTGTTTGAGGCAGTTGTGTAATTTATACCTGTGATTTTTATTCAGGTAGGTTCTGCTTTAAGAAGAAACAGTATCTGATATACAAAATAGATTCAGAGACCATAATTGAACTCTTACCTTTACTAAAAGAATTTCTTTATTATTTCTTGTGATACACATTAACCAGAGAGTTAATTTGCAACAGTTTGATTTAATATCATCCATTGGCAATATAATGAATGTGAAAGTTCCTTTTTATATTTTTTATAGTTTAAGATTAAAAAAAAAAGTTAACTGTAAAGTTATTTGCCCCAAATAACAAATGCTAATAAAATCTTTTAAGCTTTATACTAGATACTCTATTAGATAATCAGCACTATAGACACAGAAAATGATTTGAGTGACTATTTTCTTAATTCTATGTAGTATGGTACATAATTTAGTATCATTCTAGATGCATAGGAGAGAAGTTAATCTGTCACATACAGAGGATGCCTTAGAATTATGTTGGCAACTTACTGCCCAGAGCCAAATCTAGCCAAAGAACTAAGACTTAAAAAAAAGAAAAGAAAAAAGAGTAGTTTTGTTTTTAAATTTCTGAAAAAAAAAAAAAAAAGAATATTTTTGTGAAAATTATACAAAATTCAAATTTCATTGTCCATAAATAGTTTCATTGGAACACAGTCCCACTCATTCATGTACTTAACTGTTGACAGCTGCTTTCGAGCTCCAGTGGCAGAATTGAATAGTTGTGACAGAGAGACCATGTGGTCTGAAACACCTAAAATACTTACAGAAAAGGTTTACCAACTTCTGCCTTAGGGCATTAGTGCTTAATTTTTTCCTGTGGAACTGTAATTGAGAAAAGCTAAGATTACCAATGAAGACATCTGTTAGATTGCTGTAGCATTCATTCTTTTTACTTACTGTTTTAAGAATTTGATGCTTTCTTTGCTCAGGAATGATGATGTTCTGTGTCACTTGGCTTTGACAGTTGAAGCCTGGATTGGGCACCCAGGTTTTATTTTGTTGTAACATGCTGAGTTTGACTAATCATTGTATTTGACACTTTGAAAAGCACTTTTTAATGGCTTGCATTGAGATTGGCTTTTGAGAAGCTACTAGTTGGCAATTCTAAACTGGACAGATTGAGGCCAGGTAAAGCCTGTAGGTGCCTGTCAGGCAGCAGTGAAGTTAAAGATCTCCTGCTGTCAATACTAGGGAATTTTATTATCATTTTCATTTTTAAATAAATGATGAAGCATTAGAATGCTGGAGCTGCAGCACTCAATGGGGAAAATGAGTAGTCTGCCTCTGTGGAATATTTCCTTTGTCTCTGTAGCCTCATCATAAATTAATCTTTGCTAACTTCTTTTTGGCTTTGGTTAAAAATCTTATCTCTGGTAAGTTTTTGATTAGAAAATGCAGAAATAAAACTGCTTGAGTTGTCATTACTTAAACTAGCCATGGAACTTTTTAAACTGGAGAGGGAGCTTCTAGTTTAGAAAGTGACTTGAGTTAATCAGTGAAGACCTGTTTGAAAAAAACAGGAGGGATGTGTTTCTGCCTTAATGCTGGCAGTTTTGTATTATATGAAGCTGAACAAATCATAGATAGGGATAAGATAACTGTTGAGAAGAAAGCTGTCGACTTCTTTCTTTAAATTTCTATTTTGTATGGAACTTTTATAACTTTGATCTAGTTTTGACAAGTGAGGTTCTTCAACGTTAATGTTTTCCCAAGAAGTAGGTCTTTAAATGAAAAATCAACTCCCAAGATTTGACAGAAGTCTTCAATACAACACATCAGCCAATAGTGTTGTATTTTTCAGGAAATTGAAATAAACTGCCTTGCAAGTTGAGATGAATTAGCTCAGATTTTACATTCCTACTGCCCTTCTGCAGTAGGTAGCAGATGGCTAGAAAGTTGGAGTAAAGATGGGGGAGAGGTAGGGAGTGCAGGTGCACCACACATCCTAGAGCCAGAGCTCTCCTTTTAGAGTTGCTTTGTGCTACTTCTTTTCTCTTTTTGTCTTACTCCACCCATTTCTTGGGGGTGGAGGGTGGTAAGTAATTTATAAACACCTATCATCCTGAAATTATTTGCCTCATTGAATAATTTGTACCTGTGCTGTTAGTATTTTTTTTTTCTTTATTGATTTTAGGAGAGAGGAAGGGAGAGGGAGAGAGATAGAAACATCGATGAGAGAGAGAGCATCGATTGGCTGCCTCCTGCATGCCCCTCACTGGGGATTGGGCCCACAACCTGGGCATGTGCCCTGACCAGGAATCGAACCAGCAACTTCTTGGTGCATGGGTCGACGCTCAATCACTGAACCACACTGGCCAGGCTGTGCTGTTAGTATTTTGATTTTAAAACTTTACTGTGTTTAAGATGAAATAGGATTGTGAAAATAGCAGGGAAATGTCCTGAAGGATAGCTGATGGGTTTAAAACTTGATTTAATCAAGTGCCTTGTGGGAGGGATTATGATGGTCCCTAGGAGAGAATGAGGGAGGATTTGTGGGTTCTGCACCCTCTCCCTTCCTTTCTCATAGTCTTATCTAGGTGTGGACTCTTTCTGTGCCATATCCCTTCCTTTCTGCTCCCTTCTCCTCCTCTTTGGTGCTGCCACTACAGCCTGTTGCAGGTAATATGACTGTGTTTTATGCAATCAACAAGTTGAGCAGTGGATCATTAGAGAGAACATTGCGTCCACCCTGGGCACAGTCCCAGTAGATTTACTACTTCAGTGGGGGCTTGCTTCTAGCCCTTGAGTAACTTATCTCAAAGGCAATAAAGATAAGAATAAACATAATTGAAACATAACCACTAGTATTTATACACGTGTTAACAGAAACAAGATGATTTTCTTTCTGTTGAAACTCTTTGGAGCCAGTCAGGAGAGGCCTTTTGGAAGAGGTTAGGTTTTCTATCTGTGGAATAATAGTCTGAGATTAATAAAGATATTTTAAAAACTGGGATTAGGAATGTTAGTGGGAGTGAATCAGTCAGCAAATGTTCTACTGTTGATTTTGTGCCAGGTATAGTTCTAGGTACTAGGGGTACAAGAAAAAGTCTCTGCCCTCATGTAGCCTATGTGAGTGTGACATATCTACTGAGTGATACAGTTACTTAATGCAGCAGAGGGCCTAAGTGAGGGTATAGTGGGAAATAGTCTAAAAGTGGAATAATGTCCTCTCTTAAGAAAAAGGCCAGGGTGAATACTTATTTTTTTTTTTAATCCTCCCCTGAGGACATGCTTATTGATTTGAGAGAAAAAAGAGAGAGAGAAACTTAGAAACATTGATGTGAGAGAGAAGCATTAACTGGCTGCCTTCCCATACATGCTCTGACTGGGGATCGAACCTGAAACCTAGGTATGTACCTTGACTGGGGATCGAACCTGAATCCTAGGTATGTACCTTGACCAGGAATCGAACCTGCAACCAACTGAGCCACACTGACCAGGGCCATAATGAGAACTTTTTGCATATGATTTATTGAGACCATTGTGAAGATGGTGAGACCACTGAAGGACTGAAATATTATTAATACAGTACT
Organism: Tadarida brasiliensis; assembly: GCA_030848825.1. Lineage (NCBI taxonomy): Eukaryota > Metazoa > Chordata > Mammalia > Chiroptera > Molossidae > Tadarida > Tadarida brasiliensis. The sequence goes on from CM061262.1 coordinate 11,432,565, forward strand.
TGAGAAAGAAGTATCTTTCTGTGACATATGGAGAAGTGGAGTTAAGGAATTTTGACAATAGAGACAGCCCTTCCCCCCCACCACCCCCACCCTCAGAAGTTTCTGTTTTATTCTTTTGCCTTTTGGGGTGTAAATTTTTGCTGTCAATATTCCAGGTATCAACAGGAATAAGGAAGAAGGTAGAATTCTGTTTCTAAGAGCTCTCAGAATTTAGTCTGCTCTTAATTTTGAGAGTTTTCTCCTTCTGTCTGCTACAGCAGAGTTGAAAGGCATAAATTATTTCCATGATGTGATAAAATCTTAAGGTATAAATTACATACAGATCAGGTAAGTCATTAAGTACATAGACTTTTGTTACTCCTCATTAAAACAGAGGTCAAAGTCTTTATTAACTTCCTAGATCTTTGAGAAAGCATGACAATTTTCTACTTTGGCCTCGGAGCCTTGTACAAGGTCAAATCACAGTTCCTTATAGCTACAATTTCCTTGACCCTATAGTTAAATTCTCAATTTTGCTTCTTGAAATTCCTTCACTTTTTCTTTTAGACAGGTATCATTCTTAGCTCTTTCTTCTGAAAATAATGTTTTACCTCTCTCTAAGACCCTACAGACTAGCTTCATATGATTTTGGCCATCTTCTGTGTTCTCTATTCCCACTCCCCATAACATTGCCTAATTAAGATTACTTTGGTTACAGGAAACAATTCCATTAAAACTAGTTTAGTAAGGGGGAAGTTTGTTTTAAGGCTGTTCACTCATTTATTCAACAAACATTTATCGAGTCAGGCACTAGTCTAGGTATTCAAGGATATTGGGAAATCTCACATTAATCCAAGGACAAGATCCATGGTATGCCTAAAAATCTGGATTCAAGAGGGCGCTAATGCCCTGGCCGGTTTGGCTCAGCGGTTAGAGCGTTGGCCTGCGGTCCAGATAGACCCGGGTTCGGTTCCCGCTAAGGGCATGTACCTCGGTTGCGTTTGTCCCCGGCCCTGGTTGGTTGTGTGGGTGGCAGCCACTTGATGTGTCCCTTTCACGTCGATGTTTCTCTCTTCCTCTCTCTCCTTCCCACTCTGTCTGAACAAAAAATGAAAAAATGTCCTCGGGTGAGGATAAAAAAAAAAAGAGGGCGCTAAGGACCTTAATAGGCAAGTGTTTATCCTTTAGTGATTCTCAAACTTTAGGGTGCATCACAGTCACCTGGAAGGTTTGTTGAAACACAGATTGCTGGGCTCCATTCCTAGAATCGGGCCAAATAATTTGTGTTTCTAACAAGTTTCCCAGTGACGTGGATGCTGGTGCTGTTCCTCTGGGGACCAAATTTTGAGAACCTTGGTAAGCTCCTTAGAGTGATTATCTAATTTATTCACCTCTGATTACATATGGATATTTTCCTTTTCTTTCTTTTTTATCCTCACTGAGGATATCCTTCCATTGATTTTTAGATAGAGTGGAGGGGGGGGGGGAGAGAGAGAGCGGGAGAGAGAGAGAGAAGGAGAAACATTAATGTAAGAGAGACACATCGATTGGCTCTGCCTCCTGAATGACCCAGACCGGGGCCGGTGATCGAACCTGGAACCCAGGTATGTGCCCTTGATTAGAGTCAAACTTTCAACCCTTTGGTCTGTAGGCCAACACTCTAACTACTGAGCCAAATGGGTCAGGACACCTATGGATGTTTTCTAATTACCTTCTGCCACCAGGGCTGTCTGATTCCATTCCTCATCTAAACAGAAGTTTTCTGTGGGTCAGTTACTCTTGAAAGGCCTTATGGTAGATATAGGCCACGAAACATGCCTAATAAAGCATGTAATTACCTGTGGCAGGTTGTGTGATGCATTAATCTATTTTTCTATATTTTGTTGTTTTCTCCTTTTTTTCTACCCACCCATTCTTATTCTTTGTGAAACTCCCAAGTTTCTTTACAAGTCTGAGCCAGCTTTGGAGGTTCTTTTGGGAGGGAGGCACTATATGGTGCTCTAACTTTCTCCAGCCCTTTTTTCTCCTGAGGTTTAATACAAAGAAGAACACACATTCACCTCAGTGATTCTCCCCTTTACCTTTATAGTGAAGAGGATATGTTTTGGGGGAGCGGTGATGGGTGAATTTCTTTAACCTTGGGAAAAATATTGGCAGTCTTGAGACTTGAAGTAGTGCAGATTTGAAGTAGGAAATAGAGTAGACAAGGTAGAGTAGAAAAATGTATCAGTGAAAGAAAAACTTTCAGAGTTAATTTCTTTAGTGTGATTTTCCTGTAATAGATGCTGTAAAAAATATCAAGGCAGAGGTGAAACACAGTGGTGAAATAAAAAAAACCAGGACAACAGAACAGAAACGACTAGGAGGAAGCCATTGGTGGCTTTAGTGTGATTATTTAGGGTGAGATTGCAAAGATTTGTGATAGGGAAATAAAGGTACCCAGTGAAGACCATACTTAGTGGTAATTTTGCCATGAATTAAAAAAAAAAAAAAAAAAAGGATTATTTCTTAATAGTATACTGGTTCTTTCCAAAGTACTTTTACTCTCTTATTTAATCTTCACACACAAATTGGATGACTGTTATTTTCCCCCATTTCACCAAAGATGAAATTTAGTAGAAACTTGAGTTGCTTAAGTAAAGTCTAGGTTACTGTGGTCATAAGGCTAGGCCTTAAAACCCAAATGTAGCTCATTATTTTTTCCCTTGGAAATGAGATTTTCTTACTGTTTTCCCAGTTTTAATCATATCTACCCAGCCAGAAACCAGTGTCATCTTTGACTCTTTATATTCCTTTGTTTCCTACCCATCAATCACCAAATTGGTCTTCTAGATATATTCCATGGTCTCCCTCCTTTCCATCCCTGCCACCCTAGTTCAGGCAGCCTCTGCCTCTTGCTTGACCTGTTACCTGTAAATGGAGCTTCTTGCTGGAGTCTTTCTCTCCTCCATTCTATTCATTTGTGATCTTTGAAAAACAGACTGGTTCATGTCACTTACTCACCACTAGAGCATGGTGAGTGCTTACTCTTTGATAGAGTTTAAATTATCTTTGATGTTCTCGCTTAAGAGGGTAAGGCAGTATATAAAAGTAAAGATATCTGTCCAAGAGAGTTAAAAATGGGAAAAAATATTTGGTACTTCAAGGACAGATTTTATAAAGTGGTTTTGGAGGGGTGAATTTGCCCCCTAGAGGAATGTGACAAGGTCTGGAGATCATTTTAGTTGTCACCACTTGGTGTAGAGGTGCTAATGCCATCAAGTGAGTAGATGCCAAGGATGCTGCTAAACATACTACAATATACAGGACATTCTCCACACAAAGAATGTGGCTTAGTTTTTTGTCTGTTCAAATCGAAACTGTACCTGTTTGCTTGAAGACTTTTTTCTGCTTGGCCCCATATACCTCCAAAACTATGCTCCTTTCCTTTTATCCCAGTGTGGTGTTTTTATCACCTAATGCACATATCTTGCCCCCCCCCCCCCCAAAAAAAAAATTCCTTGCCTTCTCATTTTCTTCCTGGAATGTCTTTCTGCTTCTCCCTCACATACTTATTAATGTCTCTTAAGATCTAAATATATATATATATATATATGTATTTTAATCCTCACCCGAGGACATTTTCCCATTTATCTTCAGATAGAGTGGGGGGAGGGAGGAGAAAGAAACATCGATGTGAGAGAGACACATCGACTGGTTGCCTCCCGACCAGGGCTGGGGACCGAACTGCAACTGAGGTACGTGCCCTTGACTGGAATCAAACCTGAGATTCTTTGGTCTGAGGGCCGATGCTCTAACTACTGAACAAAACCAGCCAGGGCAAGACCTAATTTTTGTGTTTCCTTAGGATTTGGTATTAATTTAAATAATCATAGTTCTTTAATTTCACATATATGTGTATTTTCTAAACTTTCAATTTTCTCAAGGGGTGTCCACTCTCGTCTTCCAATCTTTTCTTCACCAAAGTTGTCTTTGAGGGTTTGGGTATTTTTGAAACCTGGTGGGCTTAGAAAGAAGAGTGTGATAAAAGTTGTGAGAAGCTGACTGTGACTGGTCTATTTTGATGTGGCCTGAATATTTTACTTCATTTTATATTACCAGAAATGTCTAGGTTAGAATTAAAGGGTTCTGTGTGAATTGATTAATTCATACCTAAGTGGGATCATTTACACTGGTAGCGAGAAGAGGACTGGCTAAGATTGCATCATGGGAGACCCGACTTGGATGGGGCTTCCGTACTAGGTGGGCACAAACTAAAGGGCAATCAGAAGATAAGCTGCCTGTTTAAAATTTTTGCCAAGGGCTATTACTGAACTACAAAAAGATGCTGGACTTTTTAAACTTCTTTTTGTTGCTGTTATATGTCTTAAACCTGGATTTTAGAACCTAGGTCAATAACTCTTTATTACTAAAATTCAGTAATACTATGACTAAATAATCTTTTTGAGTTAATCTAGGAACTTTAACCATACTTAATAGCATTTAAAAAAATTAATCCTCACCCGAGCATATTTTTTCCATTGATGTTTTTAGGAAGGGGGTGGGGAGAGAAACATCTATGTGAGAGAGACACATTGATTGGTTGCCTCCCAAATGTGCCCCGACCAGGGTGGGGATTGAACCTGCAACCCAGGTTACGCCCTTGACCAGGAATCAAACCTGAGACCCTTCCACGGTGGGTGGGCCCATGCTCTAACCACTGAACCGCACCAGCCAGGGCAGTAGCATTGTTTTTAAGGGAAGATGAGTTTTGAGTTCCAAATAATTGAATTACAAATACATTGTACTCTAAAAGTGAATTGTTAGTATATAGAATATATATATATATATATATATATATATAATATAATATAATATTGTTTAGTAAATGTGTTTTGTTTCCAAGCCTTTGTTCATGAGCAGTGTAATAGGTATAAAAATAGGAAGAAAATACTAAAACCTTCAAGAATTAAACTATTTTATTAGGCACTGGAATAAATAAGTACATTGCATAAGAAGTCCTGACTGCCAAATAAATTATTGAGGGGAAATTGTTGAGGAACAAAAACTAATCTTTATTTATTTAAAAATCTCACCCAAGGATATTTTTCCATTTATCTTCAGACAGAGTGAGAGGGAGGGAGGGATGAAGGGGGGAGGGGAGAGACAGACAGACACATCGACTGGCTGCCTCCCACATGACCCCGACCAGGACTGGGGACGAACTGCAACTAAGTTATGTGCCCTTGACTGGATTCGAACCCGCAACTCTTTGGTCTGAGGGCCGATACTCTAACTGCTGAGCCAAACCGGCCAGGGCTAAAAATTAATCTTATGACATCTGTTGTATTTTCTCATTACAAAAGGAATGCATGTTCAGAACAGAAAACTCAAAGACACAAAGATGAGGCATTTGTCCTTTATAGTGGCCTGACCAACTATAAATCTACCAGGCAGAAAGAAACACAACAGATAAAACATTTTCCTGAATGTGCCATTTTTAGGGAGGCATGAATTCAGGTGAAAAAACATTGATTTAATTTCAAAATGTAATGGAGGACATATTAGGACATTATTATAAAATCTCAAGTCTCTGTATTTCTTAGAGGTTCTTGAAGGTGGTAATGTAGGTCTCCAGGTTATTTTAATGTATATTCAAAGCCTAGAGAAGTGTTAATAGTGATTAAAACATTTACTGAACATTTTCCATTTGCCAGCCTCTATTCAAAAAGTATTACAGTCCAGCTGGTGTGGCTCAGTGGTTGAGCGTCCACCCATGCACCAAGAGGTCTCCAGTTCAATTCCCGGTCAGGACACATGCCCAGGTTGTGGGCCCAATCCCCAGTGGGGGGCATGCAGGAGGCGGCCAGTCGATGTTCCCTCTCATCGATGTTTCTATCTCTTTCCCTCTTCCTTCCTCTCTCAAATCTATAAAGAAGAGAAAAAAAATTATATATATAAAAAAAAGTATTACATGTATTGTCTCCTTTCAGCCTTAACAGCTCTGTGAGATAGGTATTGGTAATATCTATATTTTACAGATGAGGAAATGAACTCAGATTTAAGTTACTTGCCGAAGATCAGTTAGTCAGGACTGTACCAGGTACATTCGATTTCAGAACTCTTTTAACTGCTATATTAATGAGACTATGTAGGCTAAAATATCAAGTTTTAAAATGTTTTTATCATTATTTTTTTTGTGAGGACTGTGCTGACCTAAAATTGTATTGCTTAATTATGGTTATGCTGATCAGAAGCTTCTGCAGTTATGTATGTTTTGGTCTAAAAGCTAAAGCCAATAAATTAGTAATAAGTACAGTTTAGAAGGCAGAATATTAAAAGTTTGAGGTTCACAGGAGAAATATAATTGTTCTGTGGTGAGACATTTGGGATCTTGCTGGATTGTGATAAGAATGCTTATTAATTAATACTGCTTTTCTGATCTCTGAGTGATCTCTTCTGATATCAACCATTTAAAATCTTGCTTTTTGGAAGATTGCACTGAGGGAGTTACTTTGGATTCTATGGTACTTGAAATTTGTGTCCATAATTTAATCAAACTATTGTTTTTTAAAAAAATGCTAATTCTTCAATAGTGATTTGACCTAATGAAAGAGGAAAGGAATTTGGTGTTCATGTTAGGAATTTTTTCTTACCAAAGATACCTGCTTCAATAAGGTTTGAAGAGGGAGGGGAGCTACTACCCTGTCTGGTTTTGTTTGTCAAATGAAAAGCAACACCTTTTCTTTTTTGGGGGGGCGGGGGTGGGAATGCAATGACTTTATGAATGTCAAATCTGGGTTGCATTTCACCAGGGGAGAGCATATGTAAAACTTTATGTACTATGAATATACACAGTTAATGCACCTTGTAATTATTGCTGCTTTACTCTTTCAGGAATAACTAGGAAGAATGTTCTTTCTGGATAGAAACTTTGTAAAATAATGACATTGTTTATATTCAGGCATAATACTGCATTATGCTCCCCCCCAACCCCCCAATAAGACTTTATTCAAGGGTCTTAGAGTTTGTAAACTGTGGAAACACAGCTAGGCAAAAACAGAAGTAGTCCAAAGAAGAAAGAAAAGTTAAAAGTTCTTATAGCAAAGAGTGCATTTTGAGAATTACATTAGTCCTGAATTCTTAGCCCTGGGATTGATCCAGGATGGTTACCAGTCAGAGCATTAAGCTCTTGAACTCTGACATTGCACACAAGGATGATCCATAACCCTCCATCTTTTCCTTTCTCTCTCTTTTAACCTAGTCTTTCCTTATGTAAACCTTGGTATTGGTTCAGTTTCTTCATTCTTATTTTCTGTCAGCTCACTTGCATGGTTTCAAGTAAAACATTCTTTTTGAATCCATGATACTTCTTTCTTTCTGTTTTCTCTTTCTTTCTTCCTTTCTCTCTCTTTCTTTCTCCCTCCCTCCCTCCGTTTCCTCCCTCCCTCCCTCCGTTTCCTCCCTCCCTCCCTCCATTTCCTCCCTCCCTCCCTTCCTTCCCTCACCTGAGGATATGTTTATTGATGAGAGAGAGAGAGAGAGAGAGAGAGAGAGATATCAAGAGAGAGAGAAAGAGAAACATCAATTGGTTGCCTCTCGCACGTGCGCCAACTGGGGACCAAACCCACAACCTAGGTACGTGCCCAGACCAGGAATGGAACCTGAGACCTTTCAGTGTATGGGATGATGCTCCAACTGAGCACACTGGCCAAGGCCATATTCTCCTTTCTACACACCTAGTATTCCATTTCTAACTTTGCCAGATACCTGCTTCTTTCAATATTCAACATACTTAGCTTTTTCTGCCTGCTTTAGATTACACTCAAAACTCCACCTGTTCAATGAAGCACACACTACCTGCTGACTTTCCCTTTCCTTTATCTCCAGGTCCTTTAAGTCAGGGGTACCCTCTGCCCCGACGTGCATACAGTTTTTAATTACCTTAGGTTGTCTGTTAAGTTCTCAATTTCTTAGGGCCCAATCTGATTTTGTTCTCTTGATATTGTGCATTATGTTCACTGCCCAATACCTTTGTGCTTTGTAAATAATGAAATATACATATTTCTTACTTGTTTATATGCAATAATTTTGTGAAGGTATATTTAATAATGTTAATTAACATGGTAAATATTGTACCTAAGATGCAACCCATGGTTATAGCTGTTCTTTTTACATATTGTGTAACTATATTAGAAAATTCAGAACAATGGATTAATAAAAAATAGCCTGCTTTCAATGTCCTTATCTAATCCGATTAGGATAAATATTATGTTTATTTAAAAAATTGTTCAGTTGAGGATAAAACATTGTGCTGGGTTTTGTGGGAACATATAAAAGAATAGACATGATAAAAGACTTTATTTGCTTTGTTTGGGGAAACAAGTGCTTTTTGCAAGTGAATCTGAAGAATGCAGTACTGTGGAAACAATTATAAATAAATATATCAGTTAAACTGTGTGGGAAATAAAGGTTTCTTTCTTTTTTCTTTTTAAATTGAGGCTGAGAAAATTCAAATAATGTTTAGCACAAGGTAATTTCTGTTTACTGTAGGTTGAACTAAATTTCAAAAGTTCATTGAAATGAGTAATTTATAGAACAAACTATATGAAGGAGTTACAGAGTAAAGGAGTAATTTAGTATCAATTTGATCAGTTGGAGAAGTCTTCTTGAAGGAGATGAGTTATCAAGCAACTCAGGATTATTATGTATTTTTGTAATGAGACTTGTAGGTAAAGGGGAGAGTCTAACCTCAACTTGACCTGCCCCTGCTGCATAATGGTTTGTGTGAAGGCTTGGCTGTCCAATGACCAGGTCCATGGGTGTGATGAGTGAACATGTTAGTGTGTCTAGAAAAGTAGATAAACTGTATTAGATAGACTTTTATAGGGTTGTGCAGAATAGATACACACCTTGAGGAATGTAGCTTTACTGAGGAGTATACATAGCATAGGATAGTGATCTGTTTGTTAATTGTGTATTCACTCAGGGTCCCAGTACTTCATGGAGCAGTCCTCATGGAGAGCTTAGAATCACTTGGAGTATTTGCCTAAACTCTAGTGATCTGCCTTCTCTGTGCCTAGTGTTTATGGGAGAGTCTATTTACATATATCTGTCACCATTCCATGTGCAGTTCCCCTGTTGGGTTAAGTTTGACCCTAAGGTGTCCAGTTAGTCCAGGGCTACCTTAGGCTGGAGCGCCAGTCTCTGATTCAGTCTGACACAACTGGATTGCAGGGTCATCTTCATTGAGAGACTCATGCAACTTCATACCAGGAGAACCTCTTGGGGCATTTTTCCTTGAGGGAGGATGGTAAATTGTAGATGATTTGCAACAGATAGTGAGGGCCTTTAAGACTTCTAACCAGAATGTCCAAGATGTATATGGTGGTGGGGAGAGTTAGACATGAAGTACACAACAGTTTGAATAAGATTTAAAATAAAACCGTTTGAGTAGATTCTAGGGTATTACAACTTTGAAATCTGTCCTCCTTGAGGTTTTAGACTTATGAAAGAGGATGGCTTCTGACAGTAGGGGTAGTTTTTTCTTAAATGTAGATGTGCAATTATATAACAAAAGCCTACATTCCCACCTATTGACTAAAAAGTGGGGCATTGGTTATAAAACACATCCTGTTATATATTTGTATTTGTTGATTTGAACTTGAATGGCATGTATTGCTGTCCAACTTTTCTAACACTGTATATTTAATATTTGCTGAGTGTTAGTGAAACCTGTTTGTTAAACCAGGTAAGGAAAAGTTATAAAAGGTTAAGTTGTTGTTTTAGAACTATCCTTTGTGTGGTGCTGCTTTGAAGACCAATATGTTTACTCCTTGAGGAGTTATTAATGCTTAATTGGCTCTTTTGTGTTTACAGTGCTCTGCTGCAAACATTATTTTTGAGTTTGCCAGTAACTGCATTGTCATTTCTTTGGACTGGAAGAGCTAGAAAGAACAGCACTGGGCATGTCACACTGATTTCTATTCATGCATCTATTATATTGTACTCTTTTACCAACCTCTTCTAATTTCCCCCACCCCCAAGCCGCTGGCAACCATTTTTCTACTCTCTATGAGTTTGACTTTTTAACTTTATTTTATCTTATTTTAAGAGTCCACATATAAATGATACCATGCAGTATTTGTCTTTGTCTGCCTGGTGTATTTTACTTAGCACAGTACCGTCAAGGTCCATGCATATTGTTGCAAATGGAAGGATTTCCTTCTTTCTCATAGCTGAATAATCATTTTATGTATATGTGTGTGACCACATCATCTTTATCCATTCATTCATTGATGGTTAAATTAATTGACCATATATACATGAGTTTATTTCTGTGCTCTCTATTCTGTTCCACTGATCTTTGTGTCTGTTTTCATGCTAGAGTGCCATACTGTTTTGATGACTAGCTTTGTAATGTAGTTTGAAAAAAGGAATTTTGATGCCTGTAGTTTTGTTCTTCTTTCTTAAGATTGCTTTGGGTATTTTAGGTCTTTTGTGGTTTCACACAAATTTTAGGATTGTTTTTTCTATTTCTGTGAAAAATACCATTGGAATTTTTATAGGGATTGCATTGAATCTGTACATTACTTTGAGTAGTATGAACATTTTAACAATATTCCAATCCATGAGCATGAAATATCTTTCCATTTATTTGTGTCTTTAATTTATTTCATCAATGTCTTACAGTTTTCAGTGTATAGATGTTTCACCTCCTTGGTAAAATTGATTTTTACGTATTTAAATTTTTTTGATGCGATTGTAAATGAGATTCTTAATTTCTCTCTCTCTCTCTTTTTTTTAATCCTCACACGAGGACATTCTTCCATTTATCTTCAGGTAGAGAGAGAGGGAGAGACAGGGAGAGAGAGAGAAACATTGATGTATTTTTGTAATGAGACTTGTAGGTAAAGGGGAGAGTCTAACCAATTGATGTGAGAGGGACACATTGACTGGTTGTCTCCCGCATGGCCTGGACCAGGGCTGGGGATGAACCGCATCCAAGGTACATGGCCCTGGCTGGAACCGAACCCGGGACTCATTGGTCTGCGGGCCGACACTCTACCTGTGAGCCAAACCAGCCAGGGCTTAATTTCTCTTTTTGATAGTTCATTGTTAGTGTATAAAAATGCAACTGATTTTTGTATATTGAATTTGTTTCCTGCAACTTTAGTGAATTTGTTTATTAGTTCTAACAGTTTTTTGGTAGAACCTTTAGGGTTTTTATATATAATGTTATGTCATCTGCAAATAGAGATAGTTTTACTTCTACCTTTTCAATTTGGATGCCTTTTATTTCTTTTTCTTGCCTAATTGCTCTGGCTAGGACTTACAGTAGTTCTATATTGGATAAGAGTGGAGAGAGTGTGCATGTTTGTCTTGTTTATCTAGAGGAAAAGCTTTCATCCTTTAATCATTGAGTATGATGTTAGTTGTGGGCTTGTCTTATATGGACTTCGCTGTGTTGAGGTACATTCCCATTCCCTTGCTTCCTAGTTTGTTGAGAGGTGTTTTTTTGTTGTTTTAATCGTGAATGGATGTCAAATGCTTTTTCTGCATCTTGAGATAATCATGATTTTTGCCCTTAATTTTAATAATGTGGCAGTTCACAATGATTGACTTGTGGATATTGAATTTTCCTTGTATCCCTGGAATAAGTCTCACTTGATCATGGTGTATGATCCTTTTAATGTGTTGCTGAATTTAGTTTGCTAATGTTTTGTTGAAGATTTTTGCATCTATGTTCATCAGGGATATTGGTCTGTAATTTTCTTTTTTTGTAGTGTCCTTCTCTGATTTTAGTATCAAGTAATGCTGGCCTTGTAAAATGAGTTTGGAAGTGTTTCCTCCTCTTCTATTTTTTGGAGGAGTTACAGAAGGATTGACATTAGTTCTTCTTTAAATGTTTGATAGAATTCATCAGTGAGGCCATGTAGTCCTGGACTTTTGTTTGTTGGGAAGTTTTTGATTTCTGATTCAGTCTCTTTACTTAGTGTAATTGGTTTGTTCAGATTTTCTGTTTTTTCATGATTCAGTTATGGTAGGTTATATGTTCCTAGGAATTTATTCATTTCTTTTAGGTTGTCTAATATGTTGGCATATAATTGTTCATATATCTATTATTGAAAAAAATTTTTTCTGTGTTTGTGGGAGCAGGGCAACCACATTTCTAGTGTACGTGTTCAAGCCCTTGCTTCAGAAAGACATTATCTTGTGATACAAAGAGCTTGGACTTTGCAACCAGAAAGCCCAAGTTAACATATTGTTCCTACGGATACTTGTTAGCTTTGTTACCTTAAATAAGACCACCTCTCCACGCTTCAGTTGTTAAAAAAAGGCATGTTACCTGCTTTTCAGAAGGGTTGTTGTAAGGCTTATACAGTAATGTATATATAAGTACTTTTTAAGCAGAAAATATAAATTTGAGTATTATGTTTAGGTTAGACCTATCTCTTTTTTTTTTTTTTTTTTTTAATTAAAGATAGATAGTCATGACTCAGTTTTACTTAAAGTAATTTTGTCTGAGTAGTCTATGTTTGGCAATTTGAACTTGACCTCCTATTGTATCCTCCTTCCCCATACTATTTGTAGCCATGCTTGTCTGTAGTTGTCAACAGAGACTGTGCTGTTCCTTACATTGTATCTTAGAAATGTATAATTTCCAGGGCCTTAACTTTTTTCTGACTCTTATAATCACAGACTAAAAATGAGGTTTGCTTAGTGGGGAGAGTTCATTTATAGCAGCAGCCCGAAGACCTGCAGAGGGCTTTGGGATGAACAGTAGATGAAGACTGAATTGATGAGTGGCTGCTGGAATTATGAGACTGGTCTTGTAATTCAAAGTAAAATTTTAGAAAGTAGCAGCTGTTCCCAAGAACCACCGTAGCTACCTTTTTCACCCAGTTTTCCCCCCAAACAGGACAGCTTGTAATTTCTCTGCCTTTATTTGGTCATTCATTTATATGACAGGAGACAGCCGATCAATGTTCTCTCTCTCTTCCTCTCTCTCTAAAATCAATAAAGGAAACAAAAAACATTTAAAAAAGAAAGTAGCAGCTTTTCTCCATTGTCATCTGAATTTTGATTAATATTGATTTATTTTTATGCCTTTAAAATGGATGTATGTTTATATTTTATTTATTTGGAATGTACCTATATCATAAAAGAACTTGAAATAAGAGGTGACAATTTTATGGAATATTTATATGGTGTAGAATAAATCATAAACACATGCTCCAATGACTTTTAAGGTTAATATTCAGAAATTTAATTTTAAAAAAATTTTCAGAATTTAAAAATGTGTTAGCCATTAAATACTTTTGACAACAGTGTTAATGAACTTGCACTCCTCCTGCTGGGTGCCTGACCGTTTCAGCGGTTCTCAACCTGTGGGTCTCGACCCCTTTGGGGGTCAAATGACCCTTTCACAGGGTTCGCCTAAGACATAACAGTAGCAAAATTACAGTTATGAAGTAGCAAGGAAAATAATTTTATGGTTGGCCCTGGCCAGTTTGGCTCAGCGGTTAGAGTGTCGGCCTGCGGTCCAGAGAGACCCAGGTTCGGTTCCCGCTAAGGGCACGTACTTCGGTTGCAGTTTGTCCCCAGCCCTGGTTGGTCGTGCGGGAGGCAGCCACTCGATGTGTCCCTTTCATGTCGATGTTTCTCTCTCTTTCTCTCTTCCTCTCTCTCTCCCTCCCACTCTATCTGAACAAAAAATGGAAAAATGTCCTCGGGTGAGGATAAAAAAAAAAATTTATTGTTGGGGGTCACCACAACATGAGGAACTGTATTAAAGGGTCATGGCATTAGGAAGGTTGAGAACCACTGCTTTAGAAATACAATGAATTAGGGAAAAGAATCCCAATTCTGAGCTGAGAATATGTCAGATTTTATATAAATTCTCTGCAGAAGTGGCTAATGTTATAAATAGGAGGTGTCGTTTTGATTAAGGAGTTGATTACATAATGTCTTTCCTTGTTTGTAACATTTGCAGTGGTATTTAATACTCAGAGGATATTCATTAAGTTTAAAAATTTTTTAGGTAAATTATTTTTAGTTATATAGCATGTGTCATAAATTTACTCTTTGTGTTCCCAAGAGCCACCTTAGCTACCTTTTTCACCCAGTCTTCCTCCCCCCCCCCCCCAAACAGGACAGCTTTTAATTTCTGTGCCTTTATTTAGTCATTCATTTATATGGCATTTATTTACTGAATGTTGCTTTAGTGTCTGTAAAGCACTGATAGGTATTGAAGTAGACATAGGATGAGATGACGCTCTGTGTAGATGTGGAGCTTCTCCTCTGCTTGAGATCTGTACTACTATATGTCAATGAAATAGTAACTAAATTTCAGAGCTTCATCTCGTTAAATAGCATGATGGATATTACAGACAGTAAACAATTGGATATTAAAGATGAGGAAGGCCATCATGGTGTTACAGACAAAGATAGGCATCAAGAATGACTTGAAAAAGACTCTGAAGAGTGGCAGTGGTTCAGATAGGGAGAAGCAAAGAGGAGAGGGACAGACATTCCAGGCAGAGGGAACAAGATGACAAAAGACATGAGTAGGATATTAGTGTAATTTCTTAAGGGTACAGTGAAAAGCTCTGTCCCAAGATTTTTAAACCCTATTTGATTTAATCATCACATTAATCCTCCAAGTGTGGTGTGACTATTTATTTCACAAATGAAATAAGTTCCTTAAGGCATTAAAACTATTATTAGCATTTCTGTTTGCAAGTTATGAAAGTCACAGGATTTTATCCTGTATATATCTGGGTGCAGATTATGTCTCCCCTCCTCTGGCTGTAGCTAAGGAGAGAGTTGGATAGAGCCATGGAGCTTAGGTATTATGATGTGTGATTTTTGTTTTCCAAAATTCTAGAAATATTTCTTAGTAGGTGTTAGTTAAGTCTGGTTACTGAAGCTTTATTCTAACATTTCACTGTTTTTTACAACTTGCTAAAATTTTATTGAACAATTAGTAGTAGGGATAGAAAAATATTTTGTTTGTGTTCTGCTCCTCTGTACCCCTTTTCTCCACCAGTGTCACTGGTGGAAATGGAATAATTGGTCCATGGCACTCTTCCTGTTGAATCTGGTTCGGACTTCATTTAAAAAAAAAATTCAGTCAAGGTGTGAATAGCATAAGAAAATTTTGTGTGATTTTAATTCTTAAGTTATACTTTTATTTATTTATTTATTTTAATCCTCACCTGAGGATATTTTTCCATTTTTGTTCAGATAGAGTGAGAGAGAGAGAGAGAGGAGGAGAGAGAGAGAGAGAAACATCGACGTGAAAGGGACACATCGAGTGGCTGCCTCCCACACGACCCCAACCAGGGACGGGGACAAACTGCAGCCAGGGCACATGCCCTTAGCGGAAACCGAACCCGGGTCTCTCTGGACCATGGGCCAATGCTCTAACTGCTGAGCCAAACTGGCCAGGGCTATTTCTTTTATTTTTAATGATGACCTGTTTTGGTGTTATTGTTGAAAAGTTTTAGCTTTCGCAGATTTTTCTATCCAGTTTAGCCAAAATGATTTCTCAAACACATTTTCAAATGGGTAAGCCGTAAGGCTTTGATTATAATAACTGCCTAACTAGAGCAGGGCATTCATCTATTCTGGGAGATAGACAGACCAACATGACAAGTGATGTTTGGACCATTTGCCGAATCCTGGCAGGTAAAATTATTTTTATCAAAATGGGTGGATGAATTGGATTGATGACATATACCAAACTCCACGAGGGTAGGGGATTCTCTAGATCAGTGATATTTAACCCTTTTCATCACATGGCGCACATAAACTAATTATTAAAAAATACATTTTTTGCCAGTCTAACAAAAAAATAAGGTATAATTTTGATTGGTTTACAAAAAAACAAAAAATAATATATACCTACCCTTTTTTGCTCCAAAGTGACTTTTTAAAAAAAAATCCGATGCCTATACTTGTATAAAAGGATTTCTGGTACAAAGAATTAACCAATCAGATGCAACCTTGTTTTGCTATGTGACCAATGAGATGCAGCTCTATTATATGACCTATATATTTATGGTTAAAGACAGGACATTCACACCAGATGGCTGTTGTTGTGTTGGCTGTTGTAATTTTTTATTTTTATTTATTTTTTTAACTTTATTGTTGAATGTATTACAGATGCCCCCCCGCTTTTCTTCCATTGACCCCCTCCTCCTCAATCCTGCCTGCCTCCTGCCTTCCCCACACTATTGTTTTTGTCCATTGGTTATGCATATATGCATAGAAGTTCTTTGGATTATCTCTTCCTACCCTCCTCCCCCCTTTCCCTTTGAGGTTCATCAGTGTTACAACCAATTTTTACTTCTTAATTCCTTCATCTTTTTCACCGACCCCCCCAGCCCGCTTCCATCTGGCAAGCAACAAAAAGTTATCTGTATCTATGAGTCTGTTTCTGTTCTCCTTGCTCATTTTGTTTGTAGATTCAGTTGTTGATAGATATGTATTAATTGCCATTTTATTGTTCATATTTTTGTTGTTCTCCTTTAAGAAGACCCTTCAGCATTTCATATAATACTGGTTTGGTGGTGATGAACTCCTTTAGGTTTTTCTTATCTGGGAAACTCTTAATATGTCCATCGATTGTAAATGATAGCTTTGCAGGCTAAGAGTAATCTTGGTTGTAGGTCGTTGATTTTCATCACTTTGAATATCGCTTGCCACTCTTTTCTAGCCTGCAAAGTTTCTTTTGAGAAATCAGCTGACAGTCTTATGGGAGTTCCTTTGTAGGTAATGCACTGCTTTTCTCTTGCTGCTTTTAAGATTCTCTGCTTGTCTTTATTTAACCTTTGGCATTTTGATGATGATGTGTCTCAGTGTAGACCTCTTTGGGTTCATCTTGTTTGGGAGTCTCTGTGCTTCCTGGACTTGTATGTCTGCTTCCGTCACCAAATTAGGGAAGTTTTCTGTCATTGTTTTTTCAAATAGGTTTGTGATTTCTTGTTCTCTCTCTTCTCCTTCTGGCACCCCCAAGATGTGAATGTTGGCACGCTTGAAGTTGTCCCAGAGGCTCCTTACACTATCCTCATTTTTTTGGATTCTTTTTTCTTTTTGCTGTTCTGATTGGGTGTTTTTTGCTTCCTTATATTCCAAATCAATGGTTTGCTTCTTGGCTTTACCTGCTCTACTATTGATTCTCTGTAAATTATTCTTTATTTCAGTTAGTACATCCTTCATTTCTCACTGGTACTTTTTTATGTTATTGATGTTCTCACTAAGTTCTTTGGAGTTCTCCTTAGGTTCCTTGAAGTTCTCACTAAGTGTCTTGAAGGTCTCACTAAGTTCCTTGAGCAACCTTATAACCAGTGTTTTGAACTCTGCATCTGATTGATTGCTTATCTCCATTTTGTTTAGTTCTTTTCCTGGAATTTTGTTCTGTTCTTTCATTTGGGACATGTTTCTTTGTCTCCTCATTTTGGCTGCTTCCCTGTGTTTGTTTCTATGTATTAGGTAGAGTTGCTATGTCTCCTAGGCTTTGTAGGGTGGCCTATTGTTGTAGGTGTCCTGTAGGGTCCAGTGGCACAGCCTCCCTGATCACCCCAGCAGGGCGCTTGAGGTGCACCCCTTGTGTGGACTGTCCACCCTTCTGTTGTAATTGAGACTTGATTGCTGTTGGCACGTCAGTGGGAGGGATTCAGGCTGATCAGCTGCAAGGACTGGCTGTGCCCACTGACCACTGGCCTCTGACTACCTTGGAGGATCAGCTGTGTAGGGGCCCACCACACAGCAAGACTTACTTCATCAGGGTTCTGGTACCCACTGAGTCCGCTCATTGAGTGTGTCACTTGTGGAGGTGGTTGGGTGGTGGTGCTTCAGTGTGGTCTAAAGCTGTCCACTGGGTGTGCTGGCTCTGGGGCAAGGTCAGCCTCTGCCTGTGTTCTGTCTGGGGCCACCCAGCATGAGCTACAAAGTGATCTGCAGACGGCTGCTTCGTGTGCTGGGTTTGGAGGTGCCCAGGCAAAGCCAGGTTGTGAACCAAGGCTGGCTGTTTCTAATGCCAGGCCTGGGGCCACTTAAGGAGAGGTATGGGGCTTGCTGAGACCAGATGCTGCTTTTTTGAGAGATTTTAGGAAAATCTGAAGCATGAGTCAAGACAGGCCAATCCTATGCTAAAGCCATTGGGAACAGCTTGGGTGGACCCAAAGGTTGGGTGGGGCGGGGCCTCAGGGAATCACCAGGGTGGAGCAAATAGTGTGTGCCAGGTTACTGGAGTCCCAGATGTGGTGGCCGACAGTCTGCTGCCCCAGCAAAGTGCTTACCAAAGGAACACCGGCCTCCCATAGCAAGTCTGTCCAGGAGAAAGCTGCCCCTCCAGCTCTCGCCCCAGTGCCAAACAACTCAGTTCTTCCTTGTTTGTCTCTGGTGCCTTTCGAGCTGCCTCCCCCACGCTGGAGCCCAGAAGGAGCAGGTCCAAGTAAGTCTGTGTGCGGGCCCTTTAAGAGGAACTGTCTGGGACTCCCTCAGCCTCAGCCTCCCTCAGCCTCAGTTCCCACTGGTTTTACAGCCAGAGTGATGGGGACTTCCGCTTCCTGGCACTGGAAGGGAGCCTGGTATGGGACAGGGACCCCTTGCTCCTCAGGGAGGACTTTCCCAGCCGAGGTATCCTCCTGATTTTTATCTGCCACACGTGGGTGTGGGACCAGCCTGTCCCCGCCTCCGTCCCTCCTCCCAGTCTCCATGTGGCTTCTTTAATTTCATAGTTGTAGGACTTCTATTCAGCTTGATGTAAGGGGGTTCTGAATGATGGTTGTTCTGTAGTTGTAATTTTGATGTGGTTGTGGGAGGAGGCGAGTGCCGTGTTTACCTACGCCGCCATCTTAACCCAAAGTCCTCTACTGTTGTCATTTTTTAAAATTTGACAATCTAGGGGAAAAAGGAACACCGACTATTTAGCTTCTGACTAAATAGGTATTGCATGTTTTGAAAATCGCTGCTCTATAATACTGAGGATTAAGGTAGAGATTTATCCTTTCCCAACTGATCATTTAAGGATAAATGTTTACCAGGTTTATGAAGTTTATGAAACCATACCTTGATCAATTTTCACATTAGTGACAGTTTTACAAGTTTTGTTTTTGAATTTAAGTAAAAATTAAATTAAAAAAAATTAAGTCAAATAAGGCTTTTGCTTTGAGGCCTGAATCAGTCTGCACAATTTCTTTTTTCTTTCATGTGTATAAACAATTTCCCTTTATGCTTTTACCAGACAACATTTACCATAAGGGACACTTACTGGGGATCTCAGATAAGTAAAAGGGTGTCTTAATATGAAAACTGTTGAGTACTGACTATAATTTTACTTGGGAAAAATTATAGATTTTCCTGCAAGTTTCTTCTTCCCAACAGGACATGATGAATGAATGGTTAGGACAGGGACTGAAGCATATTGTCAAATGTATTATGTCTGTGTTGAACAGCCTTTTTAAAAATTGAGATATAATTGACATATAACATTGTAATAGTTTTAGATACACAACGTAATGATTTGATATCCATATATATTGTGAAATGATTATCACAGTAAGTTTACCATCAGTCACCACACATAGTTAAAGAATTTTTTTTCTTGTGATGAGAACTTTTTTTTTTAATCCTTACCTGAGGATATTTTTTCCCATTTATCTTCAGATAGAGTGGGAAGGAGGGAGAGAGAGAGGGGGCACAACGACTGGCTGCCCCCCCCCCCCCCCCCCCCCCGCCCCGCATGACCCCTACCAGGGCCAGGTACGAACCTCAACTGAGGTATGTGCCCTTGACTGGAGTTGAACCCACGACTCTTTGGTCTGAGAGCTGACACTCTAACCGTTGAGCCTGACCGGCGAGAGAGAACATCAACTGGTCGCCTCCTGCATGTCTTTCACTGGGGATTTGGCCCACAACCTGGGCATGTGCCCTGACCAGGAATCAAACTGGCAGCCTCTTGGTGCATGGGTTGACACTAAACCACTGAGACACACAGGCCTGGAGAGTTCGTTTTTTTTTTTTTTTTTTAAGTGAGGCATGCAGTATTTGTCTGACTTATTTCAGTTAGCATGATGCCCTCAAGGTCCATCCATGTTGTTTTCAAATGGCAGGATTTCCTTCTTTCTCATGGCTGAATATATTCCATTTTATACAGATAACACATTTTTTGTGTCCATTCATCTACCGATAGACACTTAAGTGGTTTCCATGTCTTGGCCCATAATAAATAATGCTGCAATGAATATGGGGGTGCAGATTTTATTTAGAGATAGTGATTTTGTTTTCTTTGAATAAATACCCAGAATGGAATTGTTGGATCATACCATAGTTCTATTTTTAATTTTTTTAATTTTTATTTATTTATTTTTATCCTCACCCGAGGACATTTTTCCATTTTTTGTTCAGGTAGAGCGGGAGGGAGAGAGAGAGAGAGAGAAACATCAATGTGAAAGGTACACAGCGAGTGGCTGCTTCCCGCACGACCCAACCAGGGCCAGGGACAAACTGCAACTGAGATACGTGCCCTTAGTGGGAACCAAACCCGGGTCTCTCTGAACTGCAGGCTGACGCTCTAACTGCTGAGCCAAACTGGCCAGGGCTATTTTTAGTTTTTTGAAGAACCTCTATACTGTTTTCCACAGCAGCTGCGCCTATTTACATTCCCACCAACAGTGCCAAGGGTTGAAGAGCCTTTTTTGTATGAAGACCAATTCAAGAAAATTATAAAATAAGACTTAATATTTTTACATATATGTAATTCTTTCTCTGTTGAAGTAATGCTTTTTAAACACATAAAACAATATAATTGCAGTAAAGCATTTCCTTAGCTTTTTTTAACTGAAGAATTTCCCTTTTTGCTGAACATTTAGAAGCTATATATTTCACATGCATTGTGATATGTTTAATGCTGTATCTTTAAACAAATTTTGTGTGAAATGGGACTATATGGGTGGGGATGTGGTTTGAATATTTTGAGTAGAAAACTAAATTGGCCTCAGAATTCAGCTGCAGATTAGGGACACAAAAGTACAATTTTTTTTAGAGCTTCATAGGTGATTAGGAAGCTGGAGGGAAGGGATGCTGCCATTGGGAATGGAGAGCTGGATTGAATAGGATTGGGTCACAGAAAATATGGTCCATAGGTAGGTGTGGGGGGTAGAATGGTGAGTACACAAATTTTTTTGCTCAACCTATGGAACTGGGAGTGGGACTTTCACCCTGTAGTCTTCTTGAATCTCTGGATAAAGCATTACTTGATTTCTGGTCTGTGTGCCTCAGTGCCATATCTCTTGTCAAATTCTGCCTGTTGTTGAAGTGGCAGCTCCTAACTTGAACCTTTTAGATAGCAACATCTCTGCTAGCCCCACACTGATGATTATAATGGTTGGATTGGAATTGTTTAGGGAGAGGAGATCTTTAAAAAAACTGTTAGGAAGTGATTTGTTGAGATTATCATTCTTTGAATATTTTAAATTTCTTCCTGAAATTAGATTCGAGGGTAGTATTGTGAAGAGTTGGTTTATAGTTTAACCTTGTTACATGATGTGGTACTTGAAAGAATTCTGAATTACCTTGATAACTTGACCTTTTTTTAGACGATTAACCAGAAAATAATTAAATATAAAAAGCTTCTTAATTTTAAAGACATATCCAAACATTTCTGAATTCTTCTTGGAATTAAAGAGAAGTTTGAAGTTATAAACTGGCTTATCCATAATGTAGTCATGATAAAGCTATTTTGTTGACTACTTAATTAAAAATTTAGGTTATCTAGTGGTTGTCCATAGGACACTCCTAAAGATTGTTGAAAGCAGACTTTTTGAGTTCTTAAGTATCTATGATAATGGTGTCCTCTACTTGGTAGTGTATTTATCCATTGGCCTTTGAATTTTCTGTGTCGCTTGAAGAAAAGAGGTTCTTATTTTTACTTCAGTCACTGTAAATGTCAGTGAGAGATACTTCTGTGGTCACTGACTTTCAACAGTAGTAAGGTCACGTAAGAAATTTACTGAGCCTTTTAGGAACTTGTGTATAAAGGGCATTGTGTTATTATGAAACGTGGGCTCCTTTATAGGGACCTGGGATGTTCACACAGAAAACAACTCCATTTGTGGAGAAGGCTTATTTTATCTTAATTGTTTAATGTTTTGTCCTAGAGAAATAATGACTCGAAGTCAAATGTTTACCTTTAGGGAACACAGAAAGACACAAAAGAAGACGCATAGAAATAATTGGTGTATAGGCAGTTGGGTGGCAAAGTTAGTTTAAAGAAAAATCTTTCCTTTTTTTTGTAGTTCTGTTAATAGATTATTTGAAGAGACTTGGATTTTCCTCTGTGCTTTGAAGTGAACTGCATGTTGTGCAGTAAAGAAGCAAATCCAATCTAATTGTGGAACTTGCTGGCTGTGGGTATATTGCAGATGGAAAGATGTTAAGACGGCATTTATATTTTCCTGCATGAAAAATTCCTATGAATCAGAAACAGAAACTCAGAAGAGGCCATGTCATCTGCTTTCTCTGATAAGGAGCTGTGGTCCTAAGTTTCCAGCTGACAGCTGCTCAATTAAGGCATTGACAGGTAGCAGATTAGAGATACAAATTCAAAAAATACCTTGATACCTGTTTATCTGCTGCATTTTAGACCTATTAAGGAAAAGATTACAGATCATTGGTTGTATCCTTTTCTCAGTGTGGCACAGCCATTTTGAAGAAAGGGGATTTGAAGTTGTTCTTAATGTGTGTTTTTTGGTTTGTTTTTAATTTTTTTGGTTAATCCTCATTCGAGGATATTTTCCCATTGATTCTTAGACAGAGTGGAAGGGGGAAGGATGGGGGAGAGAGAGAAACATCGATGTGAGAGAGACACATCAATTGGTTGCCTCCTGCATGATCCCTACTGGGGCAGGGAATTGAACCTGTAACCCAGGTACATGCCCTCAGGAATCAAACCTGTGACCCTTTTGTCCAGGGCTGACGCTCTTACCACTTAGCCAGATAGGCCAGGGCTTAATGTGGGCTTTAAAAATTTTCATTCCAGCCCTGGCCGGTTTGGCTCAGCGGTTAGAGCGTCGGCCTGCGGTCCGGAGAGACCCGGGTTCAGTTCCCGCTAAGGGCATGTACCTCGGTTGCGGTTTGTCCCCGGCCCTGGTTGGTCGTGCGGGTGGCAGCCACTCGATGTGGCCCTTTCACATCGATGTTTCTCTCTCTCTCTCTCTCTCTCTCTCTCTCTCTCTTCCTCTCTCTCCCTCCTACTCTGAACAAAAAATGAAAAAATGTCCTCGGGTGAGGATAAAAAAAAAAAAAATTTCATTCCACATTAGTGTTACTTGTCCTATTGTATTTTATCAACTAATGAAATATAATAGCCATTTGAATATCTTACTGTTTGCTATAATCACCTTAAATGAGTGTCATGGCTGGAAAATTTTAAGAATTGCCACACCAGGGACCAACACTCAAATCTTCAACAAGGATACCAAAGTGTGGTTTGTAGGAGGGACTAATTGTCTATTGTGACATGAACCTGAAGATAGGAGACAGCATACTCTAGTGGAAAAGTACTTTAGGTCAAAGACTGGATTCTAGTACTAGCTTCCTTACTTGGGTATATGAGTCAACATTTCTGACCCAGAGTTGCTATTATACCAAATGGGACAGTAATAGCTCACTACCCCCACCCCCATTTATTTATTTATTTATTTATCCTCACCCGAGGACATTTTTCCAGTTGTTTAGATAGAGTGGGAGGGAGAGAGAGGAGGAAAGAGAGAGAGAAACATCGACGTGAAAGGGACACATCGAGTGGTTGCCACCCACATGACCCCAACCAGGGCCTGGGTCAAATCACCCAACGTATGTGCCCTTGACCAGAATCAAACCCTTGACTCATTGGTCTGAGGGCCGACGCTCTTAACTGCTAAGCCAACCTGGCCAGGGCTTCTGTTTTTTTTTTTAATGTTTTTATTGATTTTTTTTTTTTTTTTTAAAGAGAGAGGAAGGGAGAGAGAAACATTGATGTGAGAGAGAAACATCAATCGGCTGCCTCCTGCACACCTCCTACTGGGGATTTGGCCCACAACCTGGACATGTGCCCTAACCGGGAATCAAACCAGGACCTGTCAGTCCATGGGATGATGCTCAATCCACTGAGCCACACCGGCTGGGCTCTTTTAATTCTTAATTTGCTTAGGTTTTTTTCTTTCACAAATATGTATTGACTTCTGTCAAATGATATTTTGAAATGATCATATGATTTTTCTTCTTTATTCTGTTATATGGTAAAATAATTTAGTTCTTGTCCTATAGGAGTGATAGTTGAATATAGAGACAAACAAAGAAATAATGGTAATATCTGTTATTATTGTTATTGTTGTTATAGAAGATGCAATGGGAATATATAGAGAGAAGTAGTGAAATCAACCTGACAAAGTCAGGAAGGCTTTCTGAGGAACTCAGCTGAGGTGCAGATTTGAAATTTGTGAGTAGAAGGAAGGAGGGGAGTGGCACATCTTAGGCAGAGGGCATGACCGTTGTTGTGGGAGTATGGGGTGCATATTGGAAGTGGCTAACAAAAATGTGGCTGCTATGCAAGTACAGGGTTATGATAGGAGTCTTCCGTGCTATGTTAAGGTTTCTCTGTCATGTATGTGGGTAGGAGTTGGGAAAAAAAGAACGGGTGTTCTGCGGTTGTTTAGTATGGTGCTTGTTGAATATAGTGTTCTATAAATGGCACTTAGTTCAAGGTTATTGGTAGTGTTTTTGGACCTTCTATATTGTTATTGATTTTGTAAATCTAATTTTATCGATTGCTGAGAGAAGAGTATTAAAATCTCCAACTATGTGGATTTGTCTTTCATTAAAATTCTGGAAATTTTTGGTTTATGTGTTTTGTAGCCTTAATATTAGGCTCATATACATTTATTGTCATTTTCCCTGATGAATTGGCTTTTTACTATTATGAAATGTCCCTCTTTCTCTCTGGTAATAAAGTCTACTTCCTCTGATATGAATATAGCCACCCCAGCCTTCTCATGTTTCTTACTCATTTGTTGGTATGTCATCCTGGATCCTTTTATTTTCAAGCCTTTTGCTTCTTTGTATTTGAAGTATGTCTCGTTGATAGCATGCATTTTGGTCCTTGTTTTAAAAAAATAATTCTGACAGTATCTGCCTTTTAATTGGAGTCTGTTAACATTTAATGTAATTATTGATATGGTGGTATTTAGGTCTGCTATTTTAGTGTTTGTTTTATTTGTCCCAACTCTTTTGTTCCTTTCTTCATAGTTTCTTGGTTCTTTTGGGTTAATTGAGTATTTTTAGGATTCCATTTTAATTTTTTGGCCTTTTTGTTATACTGTATACTCTTCATTTTCTTTTAACAGTTCTTTTGACATATAATTTACATACAATTCACCCATTTAAAATATACAATGCATTGTTTTTTATTATATTCACAGAGTTGTACAACCATCACCACAGAGACATTATGTACTCAGTAATGGTCACTCTCTATTTCCTGCTATTCCCCTGCCCTCACTTAAGCAACCACTAATCTGATTTCTGTGTCTGTATATTTGCCTATTCTGGACATTTCATATAAATGACCTTTAAGACATATGACCTTTTACACCTCGCTGCTTTCACTTAACAAAATGTATTAAAGGTTTATCGATATTGTTACATACATTAGTATTTATTCTTTTTTTTTCTTGCAGAATAGTATTCCATTGTGTGGTTATGCTATGTTTGGTTTATTATACATCAGTTAGTTTTTTGTAAATATTATAAGTAATGCTGTGAACATTTGTATACAAGTTTTTGTGTGGATGTAAATTTTAATTAAAAAATTTTTGTTTTCTTTATTTAGAGAGAGAGGAAGGGAGAAGGAGAGAGATAGAAACATTGATGAGAGAGAACATTGATTGGCTGCATGTGCCCTGACTGGGAATCGAACCAGCGGCCTCTTGGTGGGTTGACGCCCAACCACTGAGCCATACTGGTTGGGCCATTTTTCTTTTTCTTTTTTAAATTGACTTGAGAGAGAGAGGGAAACAAACACTGATTGGTTGCTTTCTGTGTGCTCCCCGACTGGGGATCAAACTTGCAATCCATGTATGTGCCCTGACTGGGAATCAAGCCAGCAACTCTTCGGAGCACTGGACTACTACACTCAACCAGTTAAGCCAGTCCAGTCATGCTGTCATCTTTTATTTTGTATGAAAAGTCAGCAGTAATTCACATTATTGTTTTCCTACATATTATTTGTCATTTTTCTTTGGCTGTTTTAGTAATTTTCTTTTATATTTGGTTATTGGCAGTTTGACTATGATGTACTTAGGTGTTTTCTTTATATTTGTGTTGCTTTCGGTTCACTGAGCTTCTAAAATCTTTAACTTTCCATCTTATACTCCATTTGTGACCATTTCAGCCACTACTCTTCAGATATTTTTTCTGCTCAATTTTCTCTCACTTCTGATTATAGGACTCTGATTATACCTATTACACATACGTTTAGACCTTTGATATTGTACCACATATGACTGTTCAGTTTTCTTATTTTTTCCCCTCTCTGTTGTTCAGATTGGCTAATTGCTATTGATCTTTCTTCAAGTGTACTGATTTCTTTCACCTTCTTTATTCTGCATCCAATGAATGTTTTTATTTTGGATATTGTATTTTTTAATCTAGAATTTTTATTTGATTCTTTTTTATTAGTTTCTATTTCTCTGCTGAGATTTGCTATTTGTTACGAGTAGTTGTCCTCTTTAATCCTTGAGCATGGTTATAGTGTTGCTTTTAAATCTCTTGTGTATCAAGAAAGACTGAGGAACCTACCTCAGGTTGGAGGAGACTAACTATACATGACAACTAAATGCAATGTGGGATATCTTAGATTGGATGATGGGCCAAAAATAGGGTATTAGTGGATTGATTAACAGAATTCACATAAGGTTTGTAAATTAGTTAATGGTATTGTATCATTAATTAACTTCCAGGTTTCTGTAGCTATATGAGAGTTATGTAAGATGTTAACATTAGAGAAACCTTGGTGAAGGTCAAAAAAATTCTTCTGTACTAATTATAACATCCAGGTTATTTTGGTGTCAGTCTCTATTGATTTTCTTTACTCTTCTATGGTCCACATTTCCCTGTTTCTTTGAATATCTGGTCATTTGGAATGTCACTTTGGACATTGTGAACAATTCATTATAGAGAATTTGGATCTGTTGTGTACTTCCAGAGAATATTGATTTACATATTTTGTTTTAGTTGGATGGACTCAAACTCTAAATCATTTTCCCCTGTGGCCAGCAGTTTAAGTCTGTATTTAGTTTTTAGTCTAATCTGGAATGCTTGTAGTCTGTCCCACACATGCATATTTCAGGGATCAGCCATATATTTGGGGCCATGTTTATATGTAGACTTTGGGACCTCTCCCTTTCTGGCTCTCTCTTTTCCTTGATTTCACCTGGTGGGGTCACTCTGAACTCTATCCTGTGGATCTTCATGCCAGTAAGAGTGTGGTTTCTATCTAAATTCTCTTATCTAATGGTGTTTAACTGGGCCTGCCTTCCAGCAAAAAGCCATTAAAAAAAGAAAGAAAACTTCCTCAACACTATTCCTTTTTTCCCCAGTCTGCTTTTGACGCTCTCAGTACCTTCCGGTAGTTAACTTTTTATATTTTGTCCAGAGTTTATAGTTATCTTTGGGATAGTTGGTCCTGTAAGAGCATGAAAAATTCCACTTCCTAGTATTCTTAGGTAGCAGCTCCTTGAAGTGGAATTTAATTTTTTGGTTAACTATTTATTGAAGTATATATGATACACACACACACACACACACACACACACACACACACATACAGTATACACACACACACACACACACACACACTGTATACCAGTCATAACTCTACGGCTTAGGATGCTGTCATAAATTGAACATGACTTAGGGAGAGAAATAGAACATTACCAGCATCTCAGAAGCCCCTTTCATAACCCTTCCCAATCTCTACTCCCACCTGCTTCTCCCAGGTAGCTACTCTCCTATCTTCTAGTGTCGTAGATTAATTTTGCCTGTTATTGAGTTTTGTATAAATATTATTTATATATTTTCCTTTTTGTCTGGATCTGTCTTTATGTTTGTGAGATTATTCCATGTTGTGTGTTCATTCTCATTGCTCAAATGTATTTCATTGTGTGCATTTATTATAATTCATTCATCTTTTCTATGGGCATTTGAATTATTTCTATTTTGGGCCTGTTACAAAAAAGTGCTGTTTGAACATTCTTTTATGTCTTTTGGAATACATGTGCATTCATTTCTGTTGCGTATGTAACAGGTAATTGAATTACTGGATCATAGCATATGAAACTTCTGTTCAGCTGTAGTAGATGCTGCCAAACAATTGACCAAAGCAGTGGTTAATTGTTTTTTTGAATGAACAAATATTAGGAGGTTTTAGCTTTTAGGAATTTGGAACCAAAGAGTTATTGCAAACACAATTTATTATTCTTTCCATGTGCTAACCTCTAGTGTTTGATTAATTGGTAGTTTGATAATAAAAGGCAAACACAGCGTTAATTCATAACACTTGTTTGCTTGCTCAGGCTTATTGGATTTTAGTGGAATCATTTATGTGATTATGATTCTTGGATCTGTCATTGACAGTTATATAATGTATTTTATGTAGTTTTATTAGTCACATAAGTTCTGCTACCTTGGTGGGCTTATTAGGTTCATGGTCCACGAATATGTTAGTTGTTGCTATTAAAATTGTTACAACTTATTTATTAACTTATTTTATAATAAGGTAATAAATAATTATTTTATAATTTTCATGCTTATTATATTTTGTAGTTTAATGAGGTATTTATATTTATTACTTGATCTATACACAGTAGCCTTGGAAAGTGGGTGTAATGTAGCTAGTTTTTTAATTTATTTTTATTTTTTTATTTTATTTTTTTTTATCCTCACCCGAGGACATTTTTCCATTTTTTGCTCAGATAGAGTGGGAGGGAGAGAGGAAGAGAGAGAGAGAGAAACATCGACGTGAAAGGGACACATTGAGTGGCTGCCTCCCGCACGACCCAACCAGGGCCAGGGACAAACTGCAACCGATGTACTTGCCCTTAGCGGGAACCGAACCCGGGTCTCTCTGGACCGCAGGCCAACACTCTAACCGCTGAGCCAAACCTGCCAGGGCTGTAGCTAGTTTTTTGAAGAAAAGCAAGTTACTGAAGAGCAACTGAAATAAAGATGGAAAATGGTAACAGATTGACCTTTTTGGTGTCTGTATACCAAATGGTATGATGCTTTGTGACACAGTAGTTATTCTTAGACTGGGAAACTTTTCTGTAAATATATAGACAGTAAATATTTTGATACAGTTTCTGTTTCAGCTACTCAACTCTGCCATTGCAGCGCAAAAGCAGTTATAATACATAAATAAACAAGGGTGACTGTTTCGGTAAAACTTTACTAATTAACACTGAAATGTGAATTTATATAGTTTTTACATGTTACAAAATAACAATAACATTCTTTGATTTTCCCCCCAAACTGCTTGAAAATGTAAAAACAATGTGTATTGGTCTGCTAGGGCTGCTGTAACAAACTGCCTTGCTTAAATAACAGAAATGTATTGCTGCAGGCTATTCTGGAGGATAGAAGTCAGAAATCAAGGTCTTGTAGGGTTGGTTCCTCTATAGAGATATAAGGGAAGGATCTGTTCCAACCTCTCTCTTTGACTTGTAGATGGCTGTCTTCTCTTTGTGTCTTTTCACATGGTCTTCCTCCTGGATGCCTCTATCTCTTTGTACAAATTTCCCAGTGGTATTGCATTAGGGCCCACCCTGATGAGCTCATTGTAACTTGGTTACCTTTGTAAAGACACTATATCCAAATAAGGGCACATTTTGAAATATTGAGGGTATAACTGCAACATATCTTTTGAGGGAAGCACAATTCAACCCATAATAATCGTTTTTAGCTATGGTTCATGAAAAAACAGGTGATGGCCTGGACTTAGCCATCTGGCTGTACTTTGTCACACTTGGCTCCTCTGATTGGGGCAAAGATGATACTTGTGGGATTTATCAGCCCAAAAAACTTGTCCAGGTGCATCTTTGGGTGAGATGGCTAATCTTGTGGACTTTTCAGTTTCACTAGAGGAACAGTCATCAGTTTTATCTTTGAATATGAGGGACAACAGTTTATACTGATTTGAGTATAGAATTATGTTGTCATAGGTATATTTAGAGTTCAGGTTCATATAACCATTTTTGTATCTTTAATTGTAGGAAGAATAGACCCCCTCCCCCACACCTGCAACTTGATTGGAGGTGTTCTGGGAGGTGGGTCAGAGTTATAATGTATTAGAAGATGGCTTAAAACAGTGATTTTAAATAGCTGCTCAGTGTGTTCTGTTGGAGGTGCTTTTAAGGCTTTCATAAATATTTGATAAGAATTTTATTTCAAAAATAGACTCAATTTTTTTTTTACAATCCTCACCCGAGGATATTTTTCCATTTATCTTCAGATAGAGGGAGAGGGGAAGGGGGAGGAGGGGGGAGAGAGAGAGGGAGGGAGGGAGAGAGAGAGAGAGAGAGAGAGGGAGAGAGAGAGAGAGAGAGAGAGAGAGAGAATGAATCATCAATGTGAGAGAGAAACATCGATTGGCTGCTTCCCGCAGCACCCTACCTGACAAGGGCCGATGAACAGCAACCCAGGTACATGCCCTTGGCTACTCTTTGGTCCGCGGGCTGACAATCTAACTGCTGAGCCAAACTGGCCAGGGCAAAAAAGAAACTCAATTTTAATACATTGGCTACTACTAATGCATTCATTGTTGCTACTACATTGAGTCATTTTTTTGTGCAGATCTCAAAATGTAGGATTTTTTCTTCTTCTTCTCTGTTTAATATGAACCGCCTCCCAAGGCTCTGAGGTGACCTGTTTAAAAGAAAAATTAGCCCGGCTGGTGTGGATCAGTGGTTGAGTGTCGACCCGTGCATCAAGATGTCGCTGGTTCGATTCCTGGTCAGGGCACATGCCCAGGTTGTGGGCCTGATCCCCAGTGGGGGGCATGCAGGAGGCGGCCAATTGATGTTTTTTCTCTCATTGATATTTCTATCTCTCTCTCCCTCTCCTTTCCTCTCTCTCTAAAAATCAATAAAGAAAAAAATTAATCTGTTATTTTTAACAACTTAGGTGTGTGAATCAGGATTTTTGCCATCTATTGTATTCTTGTTTGTATAATATTTAATTTTTGTGTACAATTCTTATCCATAACTCCTGATGTCAGTCTATGTTAATCTAGCCTATTTTTTTCATAATTGACTTTATAATATGTGAAGGCTTTACATTTGAACTTACCCTAGAACACTTTTTTCAGTTTTCTATTCATATTCTTTGTAAGGTTTCATTTGAAAGGAAGTTTTTTATTACTTGTAAATTTGGAAAATTACTTGTTTAGCGTATTTAACCTCGTAAGAAAAGGCAAGGCAGGAGATAAAGCAGATTGATTATTTTATTTATTTATTATTTATTATTTTAATTTTATTTTTTAAATCCTTACCGGAGGATATTTTTCTATTTATCTTCAGATAGAGTGGGAGGGAAGGAAAAAGAGGGAGAGAGAGGAACATCGACGTGAGAGGAACACATCGACTGGTTGCCTCTGGCATGACCCTTACCAGGGCCGGGGACAAACCACAACCGAGGTATGTGCCCTTGACCAGAATCAAACCTTCCACTCATTGGTCCACAGGCTGACACTCTAACCACTGAGCAAAACCAGCCAGGGCCAGATTGGTTATTTTAAATTGGGTTGATATACTGATGAGGAAGGCACAACAAAAATGGAATCAATTCGTTACTAGTTATCCAAGTTTTGTCTTCATTTCCCTGATGACTTTTAGAATCCTATGAATGCTGATTTGTTTCTGCCTTCAACTTCAGTAGGCATACCATTCTTTCTTGATATAAACTGTTAAGTAGAATTACTAGTACCTCCTGAACAGGCAAAAGAACTTGCTTATGTGTTAGTGGTAAGAGAAGGCATCTCTGTTAGCATCACAGCAAAACAAGTAAGTCCTAGAAAGCTCTTTTTTTTTTTTTTTTTTTTTTTAGAGAGGAGGGGAGAGAGAGAGAGAGAGAGAAACCTCGATGTGAGAAACATCGTCTGGCTGCCTCCTGCACGATACCTACTGGGGATCGAGCCACAACCTGGGCATGTGCCCTGATGGGGAAATGAAACCGGGACCTCTCAGTCCATGGGACCACGCTCTATCCACTGAGCCACACCAGCCGGGCTAGAAAGGTCTTAAAACAGATACCTCTTGACTGCACTGATAGGTATAGAAGAAAATACAGAATAGGAAGAGTTCTATGAACATTGTTGTATATTAAAGGCTATATTTTTGGAATATGTTTTCCTTGCAGCAGTTCCTTATATTTGTTCATGTAGTTGAAATGATCTGTGATTCTTTTGAGGAGATAATGAGATAATTTTATCTCTGGTCAGCCTTTCATATCAACTCCTATAGGTTTGTAAGGAACAACAGTCAGTTATAGTGTGTGTCTTACGCTATTTAAGGACATTTTGGAGTGTGGTAGGAAGAGCACTTAGCCTCTTATGTACATGTTGATGTGAGGATATTACTGTGTAGAGCTCTATCTTGTTTGCTTGGAGTGGGATGGTTATTGAATGATCTCCTTGCCTTGTTTCTGAGATTAAAATGCACACAGATATAAACTAGCTTATTGAAATTAGCTATTTTAGATGTTTAGTTATTGTTATGCAAATTTATGAAATTCTTTTGCTTTGAAAGTCTGCTCCATTGTGGCAACTCTAGAAATGTATTAATTAATTCTGTGCCTGCTGCGATCATTTCCTTGAGTGACACATGGATCCTGGGTTTTAATGGTTGTATATTTATGCAAGCATTTTATGCATGTGAATGGTGGGCTGGAGAGTTTTGTATAGGTGTTCAATAATATATTTTAAAGACATTTTTCATAATGTGTTATCATTTCTCCATGGGAATACATAAAGTGGTGATCTTTATTGTTTATCCTTAGCATGGACAAATCACACCACTTCTCATTGGTATTTTCCCCATCCTTGAAGGGAGAAAAATTCCTTAGTGTAGCATTCTCATTTATTACTCTGAAGATATTTAGTATGAACCTCAGATGCATATTTTTTCAATTATATTCATATCGATTATTCCTTTGGTTCCTGGTTGTGTAAATACTTTTTTGAAAGTGGGAGAAAAAAGAGAAAGGAAACAACTTCGAACTGTTAGGTTGGGAATTAGTGTAGTTTCTAAAAAAGGATTTATACAGTCTGGTTGGTCAGGTTTCTGAGTGGTAAGGAAGAGACACAACAATCAGAGATGGAATGAGAGGTAAAAGAGGAATTGGCTTCATTCACTGCACAAGTAGTACTCAATCCCTAATGATGAAGTTCCTGATGAAGTTCTTAAACAGCCAGAAAAGTGTCTCATTTTTGCTTCAGGACAGCTACACTGCTCCAGATACTTTCTTCACCCTTTGAATTAATCCTACAGACAGGGTTTGATTGGATTGATTTTGCATTGTTGTGCCTGGAGTAAACATCCTTGTTGGTCCCAGTTGGAGTGAAAAACTTCACAAAGGGAAACCCCATCATGCCCAGCCTATGTGTGATTGATTAGGAGCCTGAGTAAACTTACTGTTCTTCATTCAAACCCCTATGACCTATGTCATTACTGGCTTTATGTTCCTAACACAGTATACCTTGAAGGAATTACAGTGGAGAGAGAACAGGTTGGGAACACTTTGCTCAAAACTATCTTTGTGTGTGGTAGAATACTTCATAGGTCTTTGGTCCAGCAAGAACAGGCTTTACTCTACCTCTGATTTTTATTCCAAATGCAGAAGTTTTTTTTGTTTGTGTGGGGGAAGGGGATTGATTTTGTTTTTTGAAAGTTGAGAGGATTGTATGAAACCATCTTTATTATCTTTGATACCCTCATGGGTTTGTATACTTGAAGTAATTATTTAGTGTGGCTATGAAATAGAATTTTCCTGTGTGTAACTAACAAATAGGTATATAGTGATTTCCTTGTACCAGAATCCAACTAAGTGAATTAGCTGTATAATCAAAGGTACTTTAATGTGTGGGTCTGAAACTTTATTTTCCTTGTATTTAGTGAACATTTTGAAAGTATTATTTAAGTAACTGAACGAAATGGATGAATGAACATGCTTTTTATCTTTATGGATGATAGTAAATTCATTATTAGCAGAAGATACTATCTTGCATGTTATATATATCCTTTAGAATGTTTGGGTATGAAAACTAAATAAGATGTGGAACCAAATGTGTTTGGTATTTAATTATTTTGAAGTAAATATTATATTTTTTTCAGGTTAGCCCTTTAAAGATACTGGTTTGGAACTTTTTGAGGGGCTTATGTAGGAGGCTATACACGGGACAGACCATTAGTGCTAGCTGCCTGGCTGTAGTTTAAGGATTAACAGCAAAATCTTTGCATTTGATGTTTTGTATATTGACTTTAAAAAATCCACGAGCTTTTAAAGGTTGTAAGGTATGGGTCATTTTTGTTCAGATAAGAGTTAGGTCAATAAAGCATTTACTGGCATGAAATGTTTTTCTTTTCCCCTTTCTCACTATTAAAAGAAAGGTGAATGGACAAAACAGCCATTAAAGGATTTAATTTTTAAAAATGTAGCAACAAAAACCACATACTCTGGCTGTCTATGTTACTTTAAGCTTCATATTTCAAAACTATATTCACAGCTTTAGAAACAAACTTTCTAGCAGCTGAATGGTTTTTCTTTTCTCTGTCCTATTGTGTCAGCAGGGATGCTGCAGCAATTTTTTTGATGTATAAACTACTTTGTTCTGGAATTGAAAAAGAAAAATGTTCTAATCTCTGCTAAAATTTTACCTGACAGTGAAGTCAGTCAGACACTGGAATAACTTGCTAAGGGAGTTCAGTGAGAATCTTTCCCTAGAGGTGTTCCAGAGTTGACTTGAATGAGCCACTTGGAATTGAAAATCAAGCTGGAGAAATTCTCCAGGATTAAGGAATTAAAAGTCTGTATTGCATGTTTTGAAAAAACGTTGCCTAAAATCATTATTCGGTATTTAGTTTTTCAGGTATGTTTTGTGCTTAATAAACAAATATTTTAAAAAGCTAGTTCTAGGTCATAAATTACTCTTCCATCATATATATTTTGAAAAGTGTATTAGATCCACTACTCTTGTGTGCGAGTGCATCATAAAAGATAGTCTGCAAGGGAAGGCTAGGATTATGATGACCTTTAAATTAAAGAGCTGGTGGGTGGCTGGCCAGATGGTCACAGTCATTATTAATGTCCTATAAAGTGATGCCAGAGATCTAGATTTAATTGCCTATTCTATCTTTCTGCTTAGATCAGCAAAAGGTAAGATTGATGCTGGAGGGAGGCTGTTAGCTCTGGGGCAAAGCTAAATCTTTAATCCTTCCACAGGTTTCCTTTCTACTAATTAGAAAACAAAACAGTTGGACTGCTGGAGCTTTACTGTTTCAGATCTCTTTAGCTAAAGGTACCTGCTAGATAGGGTTTTGAACATAGCAATAGACCACTAAGGGGCTAAAAACAGGAATCGTAAGTCTTTGGAACCTTCAGAGAGATTTTTGTTCCTGGCTCCTTAGTATTTGAAAGAAAAGATTCAGGGTTGAGAGAACAAGGACAGCAGGGATTGAGGCAGGGGTAGAGTTGAAGACTTTGTATTTAGAACTTCAACAAATATAGTTTAAAAAATTTTATTCTTCTGGATGCTAGTATATAGTTAAAAGGTACAATAAGTTAAAAAAAGACCCCTGTATAATCACATAAAGACTGTAAGTCATTGTGGTGCAGGGCTTAGCAAGTGGTGTATGTCAGGACAGTTTTGTTCTGTTCCTAATAACTAATTTAATTTCACTGGTGTTGCAGCAGAATGTGCCCAATGTTGAATTTTCCAGGTTCTGTAAATCATGGTTATTGTAAATATAACTGTGACATTAGGGTGCTTTTAAGTGACAGACCAGTTGTGTGTAGGGTGGAGTTGTACTGTAGGTCTATTGTTAACAAAAGTATTACTCTTTGTGTCTGACACTAAAGCAGTCCAACCAACCACTTCTGAAATAAAAAGAACTAATGCTGAATTCGGTAAAAGTGTTAGAACTGTTTGTTCTAGCAGTTTCTTGTTTCCCTTCTTATCGGTATGAAGTGGCCAGATTAAGCACTTAACCTTATGCTCTTCAGATTCTGTTTTTGGATTGCAGTGTTCAAATCAGAAGCGTGATATAGCCTTCTTATTCTTTTCCCTCTCCCTTTGCCTAAGAATGGGGGATAGTGGGGGTGGGTACTTGTTAATGTTATGGCTTTCAGGCCTAGGGTTCCTCTGGTGCTTGAAAGAAGGGTTGCATTGGAAGGTATCTTTTCCACTTTAGGGGTTAGTCCCAGCTGCTACACTTCTCTCCGGTGAAGGAAAGCAGAGATGAGTATAATTGCTGTATAATCCAGAGATACCAACCTCACTGCTCTACATCTCCCACCCCTCACATCCCCAGACCACTCCCACCATTTGTTTAGCATGGCCAGTTTTTTTTTTAACCCTCTTTTTTGACATTAGAGAAGAAGGCCAGGACTAGATTAGTCCAGTTCCTTGGGTGGGCTGTATATAAAGATGAAGAACACGGAGTACATAGTTGACTAGATCTTTTGATATTTGTCAGAAATCCTCTGTGTCTCTTTGTATTTGTTCATTGCGGGACTTTGGAATTTTTTTGGCTTTTTTTTCATAAACATTCACTCTTGCTCAGGACATTCCAGTGGTTGCTTAATGTTTGACTAGCACTATCTAGTATATGATTATATTTAAGACATCTTACAGTTCTAGTTAAGAAGTTGGTAATGTGAATCACAATAGTATAAGTAGTGAGCAAGGCACATCTGGAGGGTGACTGCATCCTAGAATAATTTTATTTCATTGTACCAGCAGTATTATTTGTCATGGTGAAGAGAATTAACATTGGATTTTTCTGTTCGTCCTAATTTCTCTCTTTTTGCTGCTGATAGTATAGAAAATACTCAGATTACAAATGAGTTTTGTTTGCTGATGTTTTTAAATAGCTAAGCCTTTAGAAATCTACTTCATATCTAAATGGTATATCCCTTTTACTGTCTAATTCCCCTTCTCTCACCCACCGAAGTAGTTCATGATGTTCTGGAGATTTTCCAGGTCTGGGAACTTTTATCTAGGGCTTCTAAAGGTTACAGTCATCCTTCGTGGAGAAAACCTGGATGACCAAGAGCTAGAAAGATGCCTAGAGTTCTGGCATATGTGTAGCTCTTGTAATGGAGAGTAATTTTGAATTTGATCACATACAAATGGGAGGTTGTTTGGTATGGGACCAACCAGGGCTTTACAAGTGGTTGAAAATGAAGTATGTCTTGATTTACAAAAGTGAGAATTGCATTGGGTAAGGTTGCATGTCCTTTGAAAGATTGCTAGACTATAGTTCCATTGTGGCCTCAGGCTATAGAGAAAGATGCCTGTGAAGTCTCTTCGTTTCTACCATTTATCTACCACTGTAAATATTAAGTGGAAAGGCAAGATTATCAACAAGCAAATTAGATTGTTGAGTCATTCAAGTATACAGTGATGTCACTCTGAGTACTTTTCTGGGAGATGAGAATGAAGAAAAGAAATGAACAGTGGGGCCCTGGCCAGTTTGGCTCAGCGGTTAGAGCGTCGGCCCGCGGACCAGAGAGTCCCGGGTTCGGTTTCTGCTAAGGGCATGTACCTTGGTTGCAGTTTGTCCCCGGCCCCAGTTGGGGTCGTGTGGGTGGCGACCAGTTGATGTGTCTCTCACATCAATGTTTCTCTCTCTCTCTCTTCCCCCCTCTCTCCCTCCCGCTCTGTCTGAAGATAAATGCAAAAAAAAGAAAAAAAAAGAAATGAACAGTGGGTTCTTCAAGCTGTTGTTGCATATAGAACATTTATCACGGTTCTGGTCACTCCAGCCATTGCCAGATAGTAGTCGTTTCCACATCCACACGTGAATTTTGGGGATGGAATTCTGACTGCATCTTTATTTTCCCTCTACCTTCAAATTCCATTTCTGGGAGTCAAGTAAATCTATGTTTTTAACAAGCTATCTATAACAAACATCCACATGGATGTTTTCCAGATGCTCTGAGCTTCGTTAATTACTCCAGCAGTGTCATCATTGCTCAAAATGTCTTAGGGGTCCTTTACCTAGGTGGGTCTTCAGGGACTGAAGAACATTTCTCTGACAGCTCTTTATGGTGGCCAGTCATGTTTTGGAACTTGGATATGTCTTTGGAGGGGGAGGGGGAGGGGAAATGACTAACAAATATTTTAGAGATAAGATTGGGAAAAAAGGGCTGATGATCATCAAGTTGAAGAATGCTGAAGGTCTCTTAATTGAGGTGACTCTAGAACAGTGAAAGGAGCCAGTGTTGTTGTCAGGAACTTTACAGTCATAGGACTAGCCTGACTTGATTTCCTCATCTCTTAAACTGAGAACATATACCCACCCCATATAATTGGTATGAGGGATAAGTAGAGTCTCAGTGCCTGGTTTGTAGTTGGCTTTCACATACGATAGATAATTTCCTCTTATTGTTTATAAATGTAGATCTGAAGATAATTTTGAAGAAGAATTCTAACATTGTTTTTGAGTAATGGCCTCAGTGTCCAGATAGACAGCTTGTTTCTTGAGAGTACTTCTTTAAAAAACGGCACTTAATTGGGCATATGGTTTACTTATTTGTTTAAAGGAAAAGGAAAAAAAGTCTGTATAATTCTGAGCAGAAGCAACTGAACAAATGTTTTGTTTTTCATTTTA
Organism: Tadarida brasiliensis; assembly: GCA_030848825.1. NCBI lineage: Eukaryota > Metazoa > Chordata > Mammalia > Chiroptera > Molossidae > Tadarida > Tadarida brasiliensis. Next base: position 11,471,456 of record CM061262.1, read on the forward strand.
TTGAAAACTAATTTTTTTTTAGAGCAATTTCAGGTTCATTGAAAAATTGAGATTAAGGTACAGAGATTTCCCAAATACCTCTTGCTCCAACACATGCATAACCTCTCCTATTATCAAAATCATACAGCAAAATGGTACATTTGTTACAGTTGATGAGCCTTCATTGATACATCATATTCACCCAAAGTCCATAGTTACCTTAACATTCACTCTTGGTGGTGTACATTCTATGTGCTTGGACAATTATAACAATGTCTATCCACCATTATAATATCATACAGAGTATTTTCATTGTCCTAAAAATACTCTGTGTTCTCTGCCTATTCATCTTTTCCCCCCACCCCAACTCCTGACAACCACTGATTTTTTTTTTTTTTTGCTTCCATAATTTTGCCTTTTCCAGAATGTCATATAGTTGGAATCATATAGTATGTAGCATTTTCAAATTGGCTTCTTTCATTTAATAATGTGCATCTAAGGTTTCTGCATGTCTTTTCATGGCTTTATAATTCATTTCATTTTAGCACTGAACAGTATTCAGTTATCTAGATGTTGAGAAAATGTTTTCAGTCCAAAGAATATGCTGAAATTTAGCATTGAGTACTACAACCAAACTGGGAAACCAATGCTAGGTTTTAATTGAGGAGTAATGTGATATTAGTTCACTTAAGCATCTCTGGGCCTTACTGCTTCTTTGTGTGGACAATGAGATGTTTAGACTTGATCTGTTAAACCAGAAATCTACTTGGTTTGAAAGGCTGAATCTTAAAACAGTACAGATTATTTGGGCAGGACTAGTGATTTCTAGTTGGAAGAGATCTTCCATTGTCATAGCATGGAGGGAGGACCCTCGATTCCACATTGATCTCTTCAACACACTTTTGCTCAGTAAAGCCATTACCATAAAAAGTTAAGAAGATGGTTTAATACATGTGCATATGAATATCTACAAATATGCTATAGGTAAGAATTCCATTTTATGGATGTTATAATAAATAAGCTATTGCCCTGGCCTGTGTGGGTCAGTGGTTAGAGTGTCGGCCCTTGAACCAAAGAATCGCAGGTTCAATTCCTGGTCGAGAGCACGTACCTGGGTTGTAGGTTTTGATCCCTGGCCCCTGTTGTGGTGCGTGTGGGAGGCAGCCAATCAGTGTGTCTTCTCACATCTCTCCCCCTTCTTCTCTCTTTCCTTTCCCCTCCCTCCCTTCCTTCCACTGTCTCTGAGAAACTAATGGAAAAAATATTCTTGGTGAGGATTAACCCTCCCCCCTCAAAAGAAGCTATTGGTTGTATGTGCATCACGCTTCTATTCCTTAATATGGAAATTTATTGTTATCCAATCAATGAAAATTAATAAAGCATAAAGAGTGTAATGAAATTGGAAGTGTGATTTTGTGGTGAAATAATCCCTTTACTTTTTTTTTTTATCCTCACCCGAGGACATTTTTGCATGTATCTTCAGATAGAGTGGGAGGGAGAGAGGGAAGAAGAGAGAGAGAGAGAAACATCCATGTGAGAGAGACACATCGAGTGATTGCCACCCACACGACCCCGACTAGGGCTGGGGACAAACTGCAACCAAAGTACGTGCCCTTAGCGGGAACCGAACCTGGGACTCTCTGGTTTGCGGGCTGATGCTCTAACTGCTGAGCCAAACCGGCCAGGGCCCCTTCTACTTTTATTTTTTAGTTAATCCTAACCTGAGGATATTTTTCCATTGACTTTTAAAGAGAAATGGAAGGAGGGAGAGGGGGAGAGGAGAAGGTTTCCGGAACAAACTGCAGCCAGCAGCCACCAGGGCAGGGAGCCAGCCAGCGAGTAAAGTCTCGTCGCGTGGGCCCGTGGGCCCAGTCCACTCCCCTCCCGGCCACCGCCAACCGCCCCAACCATGGCCACAGCGCCCCGAGGGAGGCAGGCCTCTTCTCAACCAGAGAGGTGTCTACGGGAGGGCGGTCCCAAAAACCAGTCTGGGTCTGTTCTCAATCACAAGCATCTTGCCGCCCTGGCAGCTTTGTCTGAGCTAGCAACTCTCAACCCACTTCGTGATTTTCCTGAGGCCCAGAGGCCTGGTGCACAAGTTAGGGTGAAAGCCCTAGCCTTCCGTTCCCTAGACAGGCCTGAGGCCTGGGCCTTAGCGAGAGTGCTGGGCTGGGGCGGGGGTTGTGGATGGGGAAGAGAGGTCAAGGCGATTCATTGCAAAGGATCTCACTCAATGGCTGCATTCAAATGCAGAAAGCCTTGGACTTCTAGAGAAACATGATTGGCTGCCTCCTTCATGACCCCGATAGACCCTGGGTCGAACCTGCAATACAGGTACGCACCCTTGACTGGAATTGATCCTAGAACCCTTTGGTCCGTGGGCCGATTCTCTAACCATTGACCCAGACAGGCCAGGGCTACTTTTCTTTTAAATGTAATTCTAGTTATAAATTTTGTTCTTGGATTTGAAAGCGGTGAAATTGCACAGTAATGGAAGTAATTCTTCTGTAAAAGTACATCAGAGCGACTTCTCAGTTTAAAAGAAATCCATTTATTGTTCTTGGCACGTGTAAGAATTTGTGTTAAATATGTAATCCTCATGACTTTTTTTTTTAAAATAAAAATCATTTGTACACTTGTCCCTTGGTGTCCATGAGGGATTGGTACCAGGACTTCCTCAGATGCTCAAGTCCTTTATATAAAATGGTGTAGTATTTGCATATAATCTATGCACATCATCTCTACATTACTTATAATAGCTCATACAATGTAAATGCTATGTAAATAATTTTTATACTCATTGCTTAGGGAATAATGACAAGTAAAAAGTCTATACATGTTTAGAAAATTAGGCTTTCGACTTCCGGTCAAGATGGCAGCGTAGGTAAACGCGGTATTGCGCCCTCCCACAACCACGTCAAAGTTATAACTAAACTACAGAACAACCATCATTCAAAACCGCCTGAAAGCAAGCTGAATGGAAGTCCTACAACTACGAAATTAAAGAAGAAGCCGAATGGAGACTGGTAGGAGGGGCGGAGGCGCGATGAACTGGTCCCACACCCACGTGTGACGGATAAAAATTAGGAGGTTACCTCGGCTGGGAAGGTCCTCCCTGAGGACTGAGGGGTCCCTGTCCCACACCAGGCGCCCAGCTCAGGGTTACAGTGCCAGGAAGAGAAGTCCCCATCACCTCTGGCTGGAAAAACCAGCGGGAACTGAGGCTGAGGCTGCTGGAGCCCCCTGGCAGCTCCTCTTAAAGGGCCCGCGCACGGACTTACTCAGACTCGCACGCACCCTCCAGGCTCCAGCGTGCGGAAGGCAGCTTGAAAGACACCAGAGTCATATGGGGAAGAACTGAGTTGTTTGGCATTGGAGTGAGGGCTGGAAAGGCAGCTTTCTCCTGGACAGACGTGCTATCAGAGGCCTTTGTTCCTTTGGTGTGCCCTTCCCTGGGGCGGCAGACAGCCGCCATATCTGGGACTCCAGCAACCTGGCTCACACTGTTGGCCCCGCCCCGGTGATTCCCTGAGGCCCTGCCCAACCCAACTTTCAGGCCCACCCAAGCTGTTGCCAGTTACTTTACCATAGGATTGGCCTGTCTTGGCTCCTGCTTCAGCTTTTCCTAAATTCTTTCAAACAAGCAGCATCTGGTCTCAGCTAGCCCCATACCTTTAGCTGAGTAATACATAGAAAGGAACACAGGGAGGCAGCCAAAATGAGGAGACAAAGAAACAGGTCCCAAATGAAAGAACAGAACAAAACTCCAGGAAAAGAACTAAGTGAAATGGAGATAAGCAATCTAACAGATGCTAAGTTCAAAACACGGCTTATAAGGATGCTCAATGGACTTAGTGAGAACCTCAGTGAACTTAGTGAGGGCCTCAAGAGCATAAAAAAGGACCAGTCAGAAATGAAGGAGGCACAGTTAGAAATGAAGGAGGTACTAACTGAAATAAAGAATAGTTTACACAGACTCAATAGTAGAGTTGGTAAAGCCAAGAAGCAAACCATTGATTTGGAATATAAGGAAGCAAAAAACACCCAATCAGAACAGCAAAAAGAAAAAAGAATCCAAAGAAATGAGGATAGTGTAAGGAGCCTCTGGGACAACTTCAAGCGTGCCAATATATGCATCTTGGGGGTGCCAGAAGGAGAAGAGAGAGAACAAGAAATCGAAAACCTATTTGAAACAATAATGGCAGAAAACTTCCCTAACTTGGTGAAGGAAACAGACATACAAGTCCAAGAAGCACAGAGAGTCCCAAACAAGATGAACCCCAAGAGGCCCACACCAAGACACATCATCATCAAAATGCAAAAGTTTCAAGACAAAGAGAGAATCTTAAAAGCAGCAAGAGAAAAGCAGTTAGTTACCTACAAGGAAGTTCCCATAAGACTGTCAGCTGATTTCTCAAAAGAAACTTTGCAGGCCAGAAGGGAATGGCAAGAAATATTCAGAGTGATGAAAACTAAGAACCTACAACCAAGATTACTCTGTCCTGCAAAGCTGTCATTTAGAATCGATGGCCATATAAAGAGTTTCCCAGACAAGGAAAAGCTAACGGAGTTCATCACCACCAAGCCATTATTATATGAAATGTTGAAGGGTCTTCTTGAAGAAAAAAAAAAAAAGAAAAAAATATGAACAAACAAAATGGCAATGAATACATATCTATCACCAATTGAATCTACAAACAAAATGAACAAGCAGAACAGAAACATTCTTATAGATACAGAGAACTTTTGTTGGTTACCAGATGGGTGGGGGCTGGGTGGGTGGGTGAAAAAGGTGAAGGGATTAAGAAGTACAAATTGGTTGTTAGACTGACAAACCTCAGAGGGAAGGGGGTTGGGGAGTGGGAAGAAATAAATCAAAGAACTTATATGTATGTATGCATAACCAATGGATACAGACAACAGTGTGGGGAAAGGCAGGAGGGCGGCGGGAATGGGGAGGAGGAGGGCAATGGGGGAAAGATGAGGAACATCTGTAATACATTCAACAATAAAGATAAGTTAAAAAAAGTCTATACATGTTTAGTATAGATGCAACCATCATAGGCCTAACTATGTAGTATGTCAGCAACCACGTAACATTTTTTTCCCCCCAAAATACTTTTAATACATGGTTGGTTGAATTGACAGATGTAGAACTCATAGATATGCGGGCCAAATGTACTTTGTACCAACTAAAGCATTTGCTTTATGTCAGGGTTACTAGAAGAAATATTTATCTTTGCCCTTTCTTGCTTGGCTCTGTGGTTTGAGCATGGGCCCATGCACGAGTCTTGGGTTCGACTCCCAGTCAAGGGCATGTACCTAGGTTGCAAGTTAGATCCTTGGCCTGTTCTGGGTGCCTTCAAGAGGCAACCAATTGATGTGTCTTGTCTTCTCTTTTCTCTTCCTCTCCCTCTCCCCCCTTCTCCCTCCCTTCTCCCTCCCTTCCACTATCTCTAAAAACCGTGGAGTAAATATCCTTGGGTGAGGGTTAACCAAAGTAAAAAAGAAATATATAATGTATATTATGAGAAAAGTCATAACCAAGTTGGAACTTCTGGTAGTTGGGAATGCATGTGTGATATAAAAAGAAAAAATAACATACCTTGAATTGTATTCCCCGATGGAAGAATCTTGTCTGGCATATTTCAAGTCCAAGACAATTTGAATATAAAATCATATTTTAGTTTTGTTTCTATTTAAATTGGAGAACTTTATTTGGTGCCTCATGCAGCTTCCATAAATATACCATATATGCCTTTTTTGCCCCCAAAATGTGGTTGCCTCGTTGAGTAGTTAGGTGTTTAATCAATGAGTGTTAATCTAATTAGTCTGTTAAGATTTTTGTTAACTACACCCATAACTTTGGGACAAGCTCTTTTAGCTGCTGATTATAGATGTGAATTATTCTTCAAGAAATTATTATAGCCATGGCCAGTTTGACTCTGCAGTTAAAGCGTCAGCCTGCAGACTGAAGGGTTGCTGGTTTGATTCCAGGTCAGGGTCACATACCTAGGTTGCACGTTCGATCCCCAGCCCTGGTCAGGATTGTGCGGGAGGTAACCTATTGATCTTTCTGTCTGTCTGTCTGTCTGTCTGTCTGTCTCTCTCTCTCTTTCTCTCCCCCCCCTCTGTCTCTGTCTCTGTCTCTGTCTCTCCCTCCTTCCCTTCCTCCCTTTCACTCTATCTAGAAACCAATGGGAAAATATCCTCAGGTGAGGATTAACAAAAAAAAAGAAATTAATATATAGCTTTTTGAAAAGCAAATGCTCTTGGCAAACACATCTGTTTTTAAAAAAATTTTTTTTCTTTATTGATTTTAGAGAGAGGGGAAGGGAGAAGGAGACAGAGATAGAAACATTGATGAGAGAGAACATCAATTGGCCACCTCCTACATTCCCCCACTGGGAATTTGGCCCACAACCTGGGCATGTGCCCTGACCAGGAACGAACCGGCAACTTCTTGGTGCATGGGTCGGCACTCAACCACTGAGCCACACCGGCTGGGCTGGCAAACACATTTGTAAAGTCATGTTATCTCCAGTGTAATTGAGTTTTTCATTGTGTTGAAATTTTACTGTATGTTCTCATCTGTCATTTTTGACTGTTCTCAGAAGGCATTCACAGGTTCTTCCTTTGTGTTTTCCTAATTTATAATATAAAAAGAACCATAAGTTGGAACCATGAGTTAAGGTCTTTTCTTAATTGTGTTACATCTTCCTGGTAAGTGTTTTTCTAAGTCTACAGCTATAATTTTTTTTTATATGTGTGTTTTAGCTTTCTATCTCAGAATATGATTAAAATTTTGCAGATTATGAACAGAAAAATTTTAATAGAGGGTTAAAAAATAGTTTTTCATTGCGTATTGCTTAACTTTTTTAAAAGTCAGACCAGCAGGTTTGAATGTTACACAGCTCAGTCTCTGGTACTGTAATGGATCAGCTCAACAGCTCTGAATTAATTTAATGAAGTCAGATAATAATATATGCTAAAGAGAATTAACATCTGAAATGTAGTTACATAATTATAGCATCAGTAGGAATGAATAACAATTCAATCATTTATGATTTATTCTTTTAGAGCTTAATTTTTTCATGTCATTTGTGTTGTATATGCATTGAATTTTCTTAGATGACTTCCCTTTTCTTTTTCCACAGTGCTCTGGGATCCTGGGAAATTTATGATTAGATGAGAGACTAAAATGCTATTCTCCAGATCATATTTGTTTCTATTTTATTTAATTTCATTTGGTATGTTTTGTTATTTGCAGAAAGATTACTCTTAAAGTAGATGAGGACATAAGAGGAATTGTATAGACTACTTTCTTTTGGTTGTTGCTGAACCCCTGGATATTTTGGCTGCCAGTGACTTAATACCCAACTTGAAGTGGCTTAAATAAAATGCCTTTCTACTATGTAGTGAAGAACCAGTTTTTGTTTTTTGTTTAATTTTAACTCATTGCAGAGTTACATTTTATAAAATACATTGAAAATGTGGGAATATAAAATTGCTATGAGTTTCTGAATGCTTGTTCTTAATTTCTGTACTTATCTCATTGTGGACTGGTAACACACACTTTGCAGACTGGCAGCAGTCCATGGACCACTGTTTGATTAGTACAGGCTTACCCCACACAGACATTTATTATTTCACTTAATAAGAAGTCTGGGGCTCTGGCCAGTTTGGCTCAGCGGTTAGAGCGTCGGCCCGTGGACTAGAGAGTCCTGGGTTCAGTTCCCGCTAAGGACATGTACCTCGATTGCAGTTTGTCCCTGGCCCTGGTTGGGGTCGTGTGGGTGGCAGCCAGTCGATGTGTCTCTCTCACATCAATGTTTCTCTCTTTCTCTTCCTTCCTCCCTCCCTCCTGCTTTATCTGAAGATAAATGCAAAAATGTCCTCCGGTGAGGATAAAAAAAATGAAAAGAAAAGAAGTCTGGGGTCAGTTTCCAGGGTGGGTTCAGCAGCTCTGCAATTTGCTTGTCCTTCCTATTGTGGTTATAAAATGGCTCTAGTACCTCTAAATATCCCCCTTCATTTTAGCACACATGAAGTAGGAAGGAAGGAAGGAGAAAATAGAGACTTCTGCTCTGTCTTCTATAAGGGAATAAAACTTTTCTTAGAACTCTTGTGCCACCTCCAGAAACTTCCCTTTACATTTCATTGGCTGGAACTGAGTCTCATAGACACAGCCACATCAGTTGTTGGTAGAGAGGAACAATGGATGCCATACTGGCTTAGACCAATCCTGATTTCTACCCTGTTGCTGTGCCTGGGATCACCAGAAGAAAATGGGGATTTAGTGAGTGAAGAGTAAGGAGGAATAGTGTCTGTGTTACCAGTAGTAGTTGCCCCACTGAGAAGGGAGGTCAGCATGAGAAGCACTGAGTTTAGTAACATTTCTTTTGTTATAGTTAAGAAAGGGAGAGGAAGGTTAGAAGAAAAAAATAAATTCCTTTGAGACCCAGTGTCTTTGATATTGGACTGTGGGCCCCTTGCTGAGTCTAGTATTTGCCATTGGGAAGTCCTACTTTATAATAGTTGCAGCATTAGCCAGGTAGCTCAGTTGGTTATAGAGCGTCGTCCTGACACATGAAGGTTGTGGGTTCGATCCCCCATCAAGGCACATACAAGAAGCAACCAGTGAATGCATGAATAAGTGGAACAAGTCGATGTCTGCCTCTCTGTCTCTCTCTCTTCCCCCGACCCCCTTTCTAAAATCAATTGAATAAATTGAAAAATAAATAAAAATTTAATAGTTGCCTACTGGCTCAAGTGTATTTGATGTGAACCATGATTTAGTAACCAGCCAGACTTAAAAAAATAGAAAATGCAACCTTTATTGTATAATATATATTTTTTATTTTATTCAAATGGATGTTTCATTTTTAGAAGCTGGAAAGTATATATTTTAAACAGTGATTGATTTTTTTCTCATTACTTTTGTAGCTGTGTTTGAAAAGTGAAATGATTTGGCATGTTTAGACATGTTCCATCCATCATCTTTAGGGTACTTCTCATAATACTTCATCTGAACAACTAGGCCTTGTAGTTTGTTATGTTACTGCTTGCATTTAATACTCAATCTTAGTTTTATATGGGACGAAAACAAGAATTAAAAAAGAAAATGTAACTTCTATGTGTAACTGCTCATAATAACAAGAATCATTTTAGTTCCTTCTATATTCCTAACCCAGCTGACAACACATGTAAGCATTGCTTTGCTGGTATAAGTCTGTAATAAATAATTTTGAATGAGAAATTTACACATGTGCATTTATAAATCCTTTCCCAATTAACAGTTGTTTAATGAATATGTGTTTTAAGTTTTAAACACTTCAGTTTGTGTCCCTAGGAGTAATTACTGTTATTAAATTTGAGATGGTTATATGAGTGATCCCTGATGGCAGATATTTGGACTTTTGGGTCTCCATAGAGAAGGAGTGCAGGTTGAATGGAAGACCATTAGCCTGAAAGCCAGGAGCCTTTGACTGTGTTATTGACTACCTGTGTGGTATGAAGACGGCACAGTTGCCTTACCTACTCTATTATCCTATCTCATTGGGTTGTGTGGAGTGAATTAAACTATGAATACCCTAAAAGATTTCACAGATGTGGTTGACGTATTATTTTCATTAATAGTAAGTTTTGTGCCCTGGCCGGTTTGGCTCAGCGGTTAGAGCATTGGCCCGCGGACCAGAGAGTCCCGGGTTCGGTTCCCGCTAAGGGCATGTACCTCGGTTGCAGTTTGTCCCCGGCCCCGGTTGGGGTTGTGTGGGTGGCAGCCACTCGATGTGTCTCTCTCACATCGATGTTTCTCTCTCTCTCTCTTCCTCCCTCTCTCCCTCCCACTCTGTCTGAAGATAAATGCAAAAAATGTCCTCGAGTGAGGATAAAAAAAAATTAAAAAAAAAAAATAGTAAGTTTTGTGGAGTAATTCCATAGTAAAAGGTACCCAAAGCACCAGAAGTATGACTAAACCAACACCATGAGATTAGTTTAATTTTTGCTAATTCACAAAGCAACATTGTTTTATCAGTTTACTTCATTTTGAAATAAGTACAGTCTGCCCCCCGGCCGGTGTGGCTCAGTGGTTGAGTGTCGACCCATGCACCAGGAGGTTGCCAGTTCGATTCCTGGTCAGGGCACATGCCCAGGTTGTGGGCCAAATCCCCAGTGGGGAGCATGCAGGAGACTGCCAATTGATGTTCTCGCTCATCGATGTTTCTGTCTCTCTTTCCCTCTCTCTCTCAAATCAATAAAGAAAAAAAATGTTTAAAAAAATAAGTACAGTCTGATATTATAAAGTTCTTGATAATCTGAGAATTTGAACATCAACATACAGAATAACAAAAGTTATTTTAAATTCATTTTTTAAAATGTTGAAATAGTTTGAACTATCTTGATAATTGCTCCCAGCTTAATATCTTAAAAGTAAGCCCAGGAATGACTTCAGCCAAATGGCAGAGCAGGTGGTTCCAAACTCTCATCCCTCCACAGAAACATTGAAAAACAAGCAGAAACTGTCAGAACTAACTTTGTTAGAATTCTAGAAAACAGTCAAAGGGTTATAGTAACCAGGCAGACATTTTCATCACCACAAGTAAAGACCATGCATGTTTTAGCTATCACCTCCCTACCAACCAACTTCTCCCATTTCCCCAGCCCTTGTCAACCACTAATCTGCTTTCTGTTTCTATATATATCCCTCTTCTGGACATTTCATATAAATAGAATCTCATAATATGTAGTCTTTTGTGATTGGTTTCTTTCATTTAGTATACTGTTCACAATGTTCGTACATGTTGCATACATTGATGATTGCTTCCTTTTTATGTCCAAATATTCCATTGTGTGGATATACTATTACTTTGTTTATCTATTCATTAGTTGATGGGAATTTCTGTTATTTCCACATTTCCATAAAATAGAGCACTAAAATACATAAAGCAAAACTGATACAAGAAAGGGAGAAATAGACCATTCAACAATAATAGTTGAAGACTTCAAAACCTAACTTACTTTCTTTTCTTTTTTTTTGTTAATCTTCATCTGAGGATATTTTTCCATTGATTTTTAGATAGAGTGGAAGGGAGGGAGGGAGAGAGAGAGAAACATCAATGTGAGAGAGAGACCTCGATTGGTTGCCACCCGCATGATGCCGACTCAGGCCAGGGATTGAACCTGCAACCCAGGTACGTGGACAGTGAATCGAACCTGTGACTGTGAATTGAACCCATGGCCCTTCGGTCCACAGGCTGATGCTCTCTCTGATTGCTGAGCCAAACCGGCCAGAGCAAAAATTCAACAATTTCTAGAACAACTAGACAGAAGATAAACAAGAAAACAGAAGATTTAAACAATACTATTCAACTAGAGCTAATAGACATCTATAGTTATTTCACCTCACAACAAAATATTTTTCTCAAGTACACACGGGACATTTCCAGGATATGCCAGTGCTAGGTGGTCAAACAAACCCCAGTACATTTCAAAGAATAGAACCTATTGTACATCTGAAACTAAAACAGAATACTATTGAATGTAAACTGTAATTGAAATATTAATTTAAAAAGGAATAGAAATAATACAACTTATCCTATCACTGGAATGCCATCAGGAAGGAATAGCAGCAAGAATTTTGGAAAACTTACCAATACGTGGAAATTAAACAGCACATTCATAAATAACCAGTGGATCAAAGAAGAAATCAAAAGGGAAATCAGAAAATGCTTTGAGATGAATGAAAATGAAGATACAACATATCTAAATGTATAGAATGCAGCTTATGTAATACTTACAGGGAAATTTATAGCTGTAAATGCCTATACTAAAAAAAGTAAGAGACAGTAGAAAAAGAAGAGCAAATTACACCTAAAGCAAACAGAAAGAAGGAAATAATAAGGATTAGAGTAGTAATTATGACAGAGATAATAGAAAAAACAATAGAGGAAATTAATGAAACCAACAGCTAGTTCTTTGAAAATATCAAAATTGACAAACATTTACCTAAAGAATAATTAAATAATACCAATTTTCCACAAACTCTTTTAAAAAAGAAAGACTAGAGGGAGCACTTCGCAATTCATTTTTATGAAGTTGATATTACTCAGATACCAAAACCAGAAAATGATATCACAAGAAAACCACATACCAATCTCTCTCTCTCTGTTTTTTAAAATATGTTTTTATTGATTTTTTTTTTTAGAAGAAGGAAGAGAGAAACATCAGTGTGAGAGAAAATCACCGAATGGCTGCCTTCTGCATGCCTCCTACTGGGGATTGAGCCTGAAACCTGGGCATGTGCCCTGACTGGGAATTGAACTGAAACCTCTCAGTCCATGGGATGACTCTCAATCCACTGAGCCACACCAGCTGGGCCTAATATCTCTTTTGAATATGGATGTAAAAATCCTCAACTGAATACTAGTAACATATAAAAAGAATTACACACCATGACCAAGTGGGATTATTTCAGGTGTGTATTATTGATTTAACATCTGAAATTCATTAATGTAATAATATCGTATCAATAGAGTAAAACAAAAATCACATGATCATTTCAATATACTTGGAAAAAACATTTGATAAAATCCACTCTTTCATGATAAAAATGCTCAACAAACTAGGAATACAAGGGAACTTCCTTAACCCATATAAAAGGCATTTAGGTATAGCCTTTTATTGTGTTATTTTATTTTTATTTCTACCCCACTTCAGTTTTAGTTAACATATATTTTTTTAAATCCTCACCTGAGGATATATTTTTATTGATTTTTAGAGTGAGAGGGAGAGAGACAGAGAGAGAAATGTTGTGAAAGAGAAACATTTAAAAACATCTTTATTGTTGAAAGTATTACAGATGTTCCCCTCTTACTCCCCCATTGACCCCTTTCTCCCCACTCCCACTGTCCTCCTGTCTTCCCCATACTATTGTCTATGTCCATTGGTTATGCATATATGCATTTAAGTTCTTTGATTTATCTCTTCCCATCCCACCCCCATCCCTCTTTCCTCTGAGGTTTGTCAGTCTGTTCCCTACTTCCATGTCTCTGGATCTATTTTGATTGTCAGCTTATTTTGTTTTATTATGTTATTTTTAATGGTTACTTTTATCTTTGTCTATGACAGTCTGCCTTAAAGTGATATACTAATATATGGTAGAAGGACCTTCTGTTTATTTCTTGAACTTTATGTTATTGTTGTCATATACTTTTACTTCTCAATTTTTTATAAAGTCAATAGTACATTGTTGTTATTTTTGCTTTAGAAAGTCTTCTAAATAGATATGAATAATTAGTCATTATTTCTATGCACTTTCTTTGTTTAGGTCGTTATTTCTATTTGATATCATTTTCCTACTCCTTGAAATACTGACCTTTTTTGTGTGTGTGTGGTGTAGGTCTGCTGGTATGGAAATCCTTCAGCTTTTGCATGCATTAAAAGGTTGATTTCTCCTTCATTTTTGAAATATATTTTTACTGAGTATAGAATTCTAGGTTGACAGTGTTTTCTTTCAGTGCTTTAAAGATATTACTATACTGTCTTTTAGCCTGCGTTGTTTCCATTGCAAATTTGTTGTCATATTTAATATTCTTTCCCCTTAATGTCTGTTTTTTTCCTGGTTGCTTTTAAGATTTTGTGTTTATCATTGATTTTTTTTAAACATTAAAAAAAATTTTTTTTTCTTTATTGATTTTAGAGAGAGGGAGGGAGACAGAAATAGAAACCTTGATGAGAGAGAACATTGGTTGGCTGCCTCCTGCATGCCCCCCAACTGGGGATTGGGCCCACAACCTGGGCATGTGCCCTGACTGGGAATTGAACCGGCGACCTCTTGGTGCATGAGTTGACGCTCAACCACTGAGTCACACTGGCTGAGTAGTGTGTTTATCACTGATTTTAAGCAATTTTATTATGATATACCTTGGTGTAGTTTTCTTTATATTTTTTTAGCTTCATTTTGTTGAGCTTTTTGGATCAATGGGCATTTAATTTCAATGAAAGTTTAAATGTTTCTGCTATTTCTTCAAATATATTTTGTCTTTCTTTTTCCCTTTAAGTGACTACGTTACACATATATTAAGCCTCTTGAAGTTTTCTCACTTATACCTTTTTAAAAAAATGGATTTTGAGAGAGAGAGAAGGGAGAGACATTGATTTGTTGTACTAATTTATGCATTCATTAGTTGCTTCTTGTATGTGCCCTGACCAGAGATCAAACCTGCAACCTTGGCATATTGACATGATGTTCTAACCATCTGAGCTACCTGGCCAGCGCTCACTCATACCTTTTTTTTTTCTTTCTTCAGTTTTTCCTGTCTTTCATTTTGAATATTTATTATTGCTAGGTATTCAAGTTCATTTATCTTTTTTCTGATGTGTCTACTCTGCTGTTAATTCTACCCAGGATATTTTTCATCTCAGACAGTATAGTTTGATTCTTTTTTGTATCTTCCAAGTCTCTACTTATTCCACACCCTGTGTGAGCTATGCCTGTTGTTCCCTCCAGTCCTTTCTGGTGTTTTTCCCCTCATTTTTCACATGTACATACTGATACGTACTCAGCTAAATATCAAAGAGGACCTTCTGCAGATCTCCAGAGTTCTCTGTCTGTGCAGCTTTCTCTTCTCCTGTAATTGCCTTGAAAACTCTAGCTGCCTTGGCTCTCTTAGATTCTCATGCACTGTGCTGTGGCCTGGATGCACTACCTTCTCTCAGTAAAATGGAGACATTAGAAACTCACTTTGTTTACTGTCTCTCAGTGATCAGTGTCTTGAGATCCTTTGTTTCTTGTATTTTGTTTATTTTTGTTTGAGGTGGTAGGGTAAATCTGGTTGTTCTGTCTTGGTCAAAAGTAGATGGTCTTTATCTTTTGTATTTTGTGTGTGTGTGAAATTAAATATATGTAGCTTACATGCAGAAATTGTACACCACTGATGTGTACATCTCATTGAACTATCACAAAATTCTTGTGTAACTACTGCCTAGAACACAAAATAGAACATTGTCTGTATCCCAGAAGTCCATTTTGTATTCCTTTTCAAGTCGGATTTCTTTTGGTCAACACTGTATTAGAGGATATATCCACATTGTTGGATGTAGCATTATTTCATTCATTTTCATTCTATGTATTATTTCATTCTAGGAATGTACAAGTTATATTTATTCATTCAACTATTGATGGGCATTTGGGTTGTTTACTACTAACATTCATGTATATATCTTGGAATGTACCTGAGCATGTTTCTCTTGGATATATAACTAGGAGTGTTAAGCCATAGGTTTTTGTATTGTTTATTTTAATAGATGATGACAAACTATTTTCCAAAATTGTACATGTGGGTTCTGGTTGTTTCACATTTTTGCAAACACTTGCTGTTGTGATTTTTTAAAATTTTTTTATAGTAACCATTCTCTTAGTACTGTCAGTTATCTTATTGTCATTTTAATTTACATCTCCCTGATTAGTATATTATTTTTCATATGTTTAAAACATTCCCTTATAAAGTATTTTAGGCCCTTGACCCCTTTTCTTTTGGTTTATTTTCTTTTTCTCATTGATTTGTAGTTCTTACACATTCTGAATATTAGCACTAAATTATGTGTTCTACAGATAGTTTCTCTTAATCAGTGGTTTACTTTTTTACTTTGTATCTTTCAATGAAGAGATAGTCTTAATTTTAATATATTTCAGTTTAGTAATTCTTTTTTTGTTTGTTAATCCTCATTCGAGGCTATCCTCCTGGGGCTGGATATATGTATTTGACTGGAAATCAAACCCGCGGCCCTTCAGTCCTGGGGCGGACACTCTGACTGCTGAGCCAAACCAGCCAGGGCCTATTTTCATTCTTTTAAGTTTAGTTATTCTGATGAGTGATATGTCATTGAGGTGTGTGTGTGTGTGTGTGTGTGTGTGTGTGTGTGTGTGTGTGTGTGTGTGATGATTTTTTTTGAGGTGGCATGAATACTTTAATTATCCAAAAGTGTTCTTATCTATTTAATTTAGAAGTATATTTGGATTTTAGTTGTACATATAAATTAATACTAGAAATAAGCACCACTTAAATGAGATTGATCTAATTTTAATCCTTATGCCTAATAGACACCAGAGATGCTCATTATTTTTGCATATTTTAAGTAAAATTTCTTTACAGTTTTATTTTATAATTGTCCCCTCTATGTTTTGAAAAAACAGTATTCACATAGTAAAAAATTGAACAGTTCCAAATAATGTACAGTGAAAAGTGAATCTTTTTACTCCAGTTCACAGTTACTTTACCCTGTGGCAACCTTATATCAGGGTTTTTTGGTGATGAGTATACTGTGCTTAATATATACATCTAAACAATACATATTTAGGTGCCCTGGCCGGTTTGGCTTAGCGATTAGAGTGTCGGCCCGCGGACCAGAGAGACCTTGGTTCGGTTCCTGCTAAGGGCACGTATCTCGGTTGCAGTTTGTCCCCGGCCCTGCTTAGGCTTGTGTGGGTGGCAGTCAGTCTATATCTCTCTCTCACATCGATGTTTCTCTCTCTCTCTTCCTCCTTCTCTATCTGAAATGCAAAAATGTCCTTGGGTGAGGATAAAACAAAACAAAACAAAAACAATACATATTTGGGTATATATTATTCATACTGTTCAGCTTCCTGTGCTGTGTCTTATAGATTGTGCCATATCAGCATGCATAGAATTATATCATTCTTTTTGCTTGCTTTATTTAATTAGTCTCTTTTGATGGACATTCAAGTTTTTGCCAATCTTGTTTTAGTTATTATTTATTTAGTTATTTAACTCTTTGAAACAGTGTTGGAGAAAGCCTTGCGATACACATCTTTCTGCCTTTGTGAAAATTTCTTCCCATGCTTATTCTTAATGTTTTTATTTATAATGTATTTATACTTTCTTCTTGGGCGGGGGGGGGGGGGAATCATAGCAAACTACACCTTTAGTGCTCCTGAGACTAAAAATTACCATTTAAAATTTTACTCTCTTAGGTAGACTTGCAGAAGACATCTCATCAGGAAAATCTCAGGGGAAAATAATCTTACAAGTAGTGCTTAACTAGACTTCCTTTTATGTAGGAAGTGCATGTAAAATTTATAATCTTACACAACGGACAATATTGAGCATTAACAATTTTAGTTACTTTTAAACTGATTTGGCCTCCTAAGTAAAGTGTGCTATTTTTATACTAACCCCCCCCCCCCCCACCACCCATACACACACACTTTGGAAAAACTTAGTGTTCTGTAAAGAATAGATAACTTGTTACTAGTGTTTGTAAAGGACGTTAATTAACTCATTCAACAAATACTTGTTAAGGGCCCATTAACTTCCATGCAGTGTTCCACGCTTTAGGAATATAGCAGTGAACAGAATTCTTCATAGGGCTTTTATTCTTGTTGCTGGTAGGGTGGAACAAGAATACAGTAATCAAATATATAATAGTAAATACTAACTGTATAATGATAAGCTCATTGTTGGTCAGTTCTAGAGAGAAAAATAAAGCGTGCAGGCAGGCTAGGGAGTGCTGATATTTGGAGGATAAGGGGATGTATTTTTTTTTATCCTCACCCGAGGATACTTTTGCATCTATAGATAGATAGAGCGGGAGGGAGAGAGGGAGGAAGAGAGAGAGAGAGAAACATCGACGTGAGAGAGACACATCAAGTGGTTGCCACCCACACGACCCCAACCAGGGCCGGGGACAAACTGCAACCAAGGTTCGTGCCCTTAGCAGGAACTGAACCTGGGACTCTCTGATCTGAGGGCCGATGCTCTAACCGCTGAGCCAGACTGGCCAGGGCAAGGGGATGTATTTTTAAAATAGGATGTACCTCAGGGAAGGATCTACCAGAAACTGGCAATAGTGGTTCCTTCTAAAAGGGGGAACTGGGTGTCTGGCAGCGGTGGGAATGAGAAAAGCTTTCACTAAATACTCTTTTTAATACCTTTTGAATTTTCTGTGGTGATACATTTATAAGAATATATTTAATTGTTAGAGGCTACTGTGGTGTTAGAGGTGAGGGGGGCATGTTCACCTCTCATTCTGGTCTTTTTGCTGTGGCCAGGGCCTTTTATTTTCCTTCTTATACCATATTAAGGCAAAAGATTTTCTGAGAAAGTAAGGGAGCTTTGAGTGTCCAATGGATCAAAGGAGATGAAAAGCTATTGTCGTATCTGGTACAAATCGTTTGGTGTTATTTTAATTCATTAATAAGTCTGTGTTTATCTTTTTTTTTAGAGAGAGAGGCACTTTCCCTGCCTTTGGGGATTGAGCCCGCAACCTGGGCATGTACCCTGACCAGGAATTGAACTGGCAACCTTTCAGTGCACGAGATGATGCCCAACCAACTGAGCCACACTGGCCAGGGCAAAAGTTTTCTTTCTTTTTTTTTAATTACCCTAGGATATTTTTCCATTGATTTTCAGATAGAGTGGGAGAGAGGGAGAGAAGGGGCAGGAGAGAGAAAGAAACACTGATGTGAGAGGGACACATTGACTGGTTGCCTCCCATGACCCCAACCAGGGCCGGGGATTGAACCGCAATAGAGGTATGTGCCCTTGACTGGAATTGAACCTGAGACTCTTTGGTCCACGGGCTGACATTCCAGCTGCTGAGCCAAACCTGCCAGGGCAAAAGTTTTCATTTTTATTTATCTATTTATTAAAAAATTTTTTTTTCTTCACTGATTTTTTATAGAGAGAGGAAGGGAGAGGGAGAGAGAGATAGAAACATCGATGAGAGAGAACATCAATTGGCCGCCTCCTGCATGCCCCCCACAGGGAATTTGGCCCACAACCTGGGCATGTGCCCTGATCAGGAATCGAAGTGGCGACCTCTTGGTGCATGGGTCGATGCTCAACCACTGAGCCACACCGACCAGGAAGTTTTCATTTTTAAAAGGATGCTTTGAACACCAATCTCCACAAAATTTTAGAGGGTCTTTATTTGTACAAAATAAGAATCTTTGGGCTTAGAAAACCATTCTTCTGTTATAATTCCCTTATTTATTGGGTAGAGTTGTATCGGAATTAGAATTGTAGAATTGAAAAATCTTGTAATTTAAAGTGGAACTATTTAAGCTCTTAAGTTAGATTCAATAACAAGAAACAAAATACTGGAATAGTTTATTTCATTTTTATTTGAAGTTTTCAGACTAATGAAACATTTTCCAGAGATTGAATAAAATTGTTAGTTTATCACTAAAGTACCAATCTTCTAGATTGCTACATGCTGCAGTGTTTTCTGTGAACTTTGTCATTTTCTGAGTTTTCTAAATTGCCTTTAAGGTTTCTCCTCTCTAGTATATAACCTTTATTGCTACCTAGCTTTTACCTATAGCACTTACTCCCTTTAACTAGTAGGTTAAGAGGGAACTGAGAGTAGGATTTTAGCATTAAAATTCACAGTAGGTTAGTATTAGTCTATGGTTCTTGAGTAGGAAGGATAAAAAGAGGTTTAACAATTGAGAATTTAAAAGTCATCCATTGATTTTAATATCAATGACAGTGTACTCTGGTATTGTGAATAATATAACTAGGTAGAACTGATGAAAAAGTTTTTAAACTTGCTATTGATTCATTAAAAATATGCTTACTTTTAAGAAGTTGTTTTCCATAAATAAGCTGGAACCTGTGCTCTGTACCTTGCATGTTGCTAGCTGCTATTACCAAATAATCGTCCCTTTGTGAAGTGTGAGATTTTTGTTCTGTGGATATTTCCAAAGGGCTATATGAGGAAATTTTGAAATAAAGAGTCAGATTAACTTTTAAAAAACAAACTACTTTGCCTACTTGCAAGGGAGTAAACAACTGTGGGCTACAGTTTTTGCTTTTCTGGAATGCCAAATTTCAGCTCAGAGCAAATTCTGCAGCAGAGCAATAAACCTTTGAAAATTGCTTTATAATGGAAATGCTGACAGACCATTAACTATAGTGGTGCAAACGTACTGCTCTGACATATATAAGGTTGTCCCAAGTTGCTAAATATAATAAACCATGTTGATCCGTGTACATCCTTTGGAAGCCTATATGGGTGTATACAGTTTGTCATGTTATGCCACTTAATTATTAATGGACAAGCTCAAACATTCACCTTTTTGACATGTAAGAGAGTATCATTTTAGAAGGAATGTGTGGTTTAGGCTCTGCTGATGTTGATAGCTCATTTTATACTTGCCACACTGGAAAAGGCCTAGAGTAAATTTAACATGATGCATTTAATCACCATTCCAATTACAGTGCCACTGAAGCAGATCAATGTTTTCTTACTACCAATTCATTGGAACTTCTAGGTCATAAAGTATCATTATTAGGCATATTGGAAAGTCTCAGCCCAATGGAAATGTGGAACTGGGATTTTTCCATTTGCTTTGACATAGTAACAGAGGCTGCTTGGATGTACATTTTCCCCATGTAAAATGAAAATTGGAATTTAAAGGGGTTGATATGACAAAGTGAGAATCCTATAATGCTCCAGGGAAGAATGAAGCAGAATATTCACATTTAAAAGTAAAATGAGGAAATGATGAAAAGGGGTGGGTACTTCCATAGCAGCCTGCTTAATGACTGGTATATCCCGTCTAATAATAACTGACTTGAAACTGTGTCTTGTCCTTGGCTATATTCATAGCAGCTAGCACAGTGCCTGGCACACTGTGGATGCCAGTAAATATTTATTGGATTTCTTTGTGTTTGTTTATTTGAAAACTGTTTGAGGCTACATTGTCAGGCATGCTAAATGTTATATAAGGTGACCAATATAATGTGAACATTTAAGTGTATTTTGGGTAGAATAATGCCCTCTGAAATCTAAGTGTACAGTAAATAGATATGACATCATAACAAGATTATAACTAAGTCTGATACTTTTGTACTTTAATTGATTTTGATCAGACCAGGCTTACATGTTCTCTTCTATTTGACAAAAACAGATTTTTTTCCCACTTGATTCTGGCAATTCCCAAACATGGTTGACTACCTGGACTTTTAAGAAAACATAAGGATTCTTGGGCATTAGCCAGAGATTTTAATTCACTGGGTCTGGCGTGGAGACTGGGAATCTATATTTTCAGTATCTTTTCTGTCCCTGATGCTTATGTGCAGCCAGTGTCCCCACCCCTCCTCATGATTTATTTTGAAATGAGTAGTGACAATTCCTTGGATGTTTTGGGTTCTCTGGAAATGATAACCAGCACAATAATTAATGTCTTGGTCTTACCCTGGTGGAAGGAAAGAAATGCTAGCATACGTCATACTGAAGGTCTTTTAGGACTAGTGTTGACTTTCTATCCACATATTTCACCAGAAAGCTACTACCAGGACAGTTTGGGGAAGGATATAATTTTCTTTCATTTTTTTTTTTTCCTATAGCATATTCATAGAGTTGTATTAGTGGATGGTGTCTTAGAAATCATTTCGTTTATTCCCTTGAGTTAATTTTATAAATGTTAGAGTTTGATCCTAGCTCTACCTCTCATTAGTTATTGCCTGAGCCTTGGTTTCTTATACATAAAATGGGGATAATAGTACCTACCTACTTACCTTACAAGTTTTTTTAGAATTAAAATGCACAAAACTGTCTAGCATGTGTCTTACATGTACTAAGTACTCATTAAATGTTAGATTTTATAGCATATCTATTATATGATCTATGATATATAAAAGCCAAAAGAAGTAGAAATATTATAATAATTAAATTCAAGTTAAATATGCTGTATAACCACAAGCAGAGTTTTAAAAATTATGGTAAAATACATATAACAACATTTACCATTTTAACCATTTTATTTTATTTTTTCTCATCTTTATTGTTGACTATATTACAGATGTCCCCTTTTTCCCCATTGACCCCCCTCCTCCCTAATCCCGCCCCCCTCCTGCCTTCCCCACACTATTGTTTGTGTCTATTGGTTATGCATATATGCATAGAAGTTCTTTGGTTTATCTCATCCCACCCTCCCTCCCCCCTTCCCTTTGAGGTTCATCAGTCTAACAACCAATTTGTACTCTTAATCCCTTCATCTTTTTCACCCATCCCTCCAGACCCCACCCAGCTGGCAAGCAACTAAAAGTTCTCTGTATCTATGAGTCTGTTTCTGTTCTCCTTGCTCATTTTGTTTGTAGTTTCAGTTGTTGATAGATATGTATTAATTGCCATTTTATTGTTCATATTTTTGTTCTTCTCCTTCAAGAAGACCCTTCAACATTTCATATAATAGTGGTTTGGTAGTGATGAATTCCTTTAGGTTTTTCTTTTCTGGGAAACTCTTGATATGTATGTCCATTGATTGTAAATGATAGCTTTGCAGGATAGAGTAATCTTGGTTGTAGGTGGTTGCTTTTCATCTTGCCACTCCTTTCTGGCCTGCGAAGTTTCTTTTGAGAAATCAGCTGACAGTCTTATCGGAGCTCCTTTGTAGGTAACACACTGCTTTTCTCTTGCTGCTTTTAAGATTCTCTCTTTGTCTTTAACCTTTGGCATTTTGATGATGATGTGTCTTGGTGTGGACCTCTTTGGGTTCATCTTGTTTGGGACTCTCTGTGCTTCCTGGGCTTGTATGTTCCTTCATCAAGTTAGGGATGTTTTCTGTCATCATTGTTTCAAATAGGTTTTCAATTTATTGCTCTCTCTCTTCTCCTTCTGGCACCCCCATGATGTGAATGTTGGCACACTTGAAGTTGTCCCAGAGGCTCCTTACACTATCCTCATTTTTTTGGATTCTTTTTTCTTTTTTCTGTTCTGATTGGGTGTGTTTTGCTTCCTTATATTCCAAATCAATAGTTTGCTTCTTGGCTTTACCTACTCTACAATTGATTCCCTGTAAATTATTCTTTATTTCAGTTAGTACATCCTTCATTTCTGACTGGTCCTTTTTTATGTTGTTAATGTTCTCACTAAATCCTTGGAGGTCTCCTTAAGTTCCTTGAAGGTCTCACTGAGTTCCTTGGGCAACCTTATAACCAGTGGTGGGAAGTCTGCATCTGATTGATTGCTTATCTCCATTTTATTTAGTTCTTTTCCTGGAGTTTTGTTCTGTTCTTTCATTTGGGACATGTTTCTTTGTCTCCTCATTTTGGCTGCTTCGCTATGATTGTTTCTATGTATTATGTAGAGTTGCTATGTCTCCTAGGCTTTGTAGGGTGACCTATTGTTGTAGGTATCCTGTAGGGTCCAGTGGCACAGCCTCTCTGACCACCCCAGCTGGGCCCTCCAGGTGTACCCCTAGGTGGACTGTACACCCTTCTGTTGTAATTGAGTCTTGATTGCTGTTGGCATGTCAGTGGGAGGAATTTACTCAGGCTGATCAGCTGCAAGTACTGGCTGTGCCCATTGACCATGGGCCTCTGACTACCTTGGAGGGTCAGCTGTGTAGGGGCCCACCACACACAGCAAGACTTACTTCATCAGGGTTCTGGTACCCACTGAGTCCGCTCATTGAGTGTGTCACTTGTGGAGGTTGTTGGGTGGTGGTGTTTTGATGTGGTCTGAAGCTAACCACTGGGTGTGCTGGCTCTGGGGCAAGGTCAGCCTGTGCCTGTGTTCCGTCGGGGCCACCCGGCATAAGCTACAGAGTGATCTGCTGGTGGCTGCTTCTTGTGCTGGGCTTTAAGGTGCCCAGGCAAAGCCAAGTTGTGAACCAAGGCTGGCTGCTTCTAATGCCAGGCCTGAGGCCATTTACTGAGAGTTATGGGGCTCACTGAGACCAGATGCTGCTTGTTTGGGAGATTTTAGGAAACTCTGAAGCAGGATCCAAGACAGGCCAATCCTATGGTAAAGCCTTTGGAAACAGCTTGGGTGGGCCAGAAAGTTGGGTGGGGCAGGACCTCAGGGAATCACCAGGGCGGGGCAAACAGAGTGGACCTGGTTGCTGGAGTCCCAGGTATGGCCTGTCTGCTGCCTCAGGGAAGGGCTCACCAAAGGAACTAAAGCTGCCTCCAGCATGTCTGTCTGAGAGAAAGCTACCTATCCAACACTAGTCCCAGTGCCCAACAGCTCAGTTCTTCCCTGTAGGTCACTGGTGCCTTTCAAGCTGCGTCCCCTCCAAGCTTAGAGGGAGCAAGTCCAAGTTAAGTCCGTGCATGTGTGGGCCCTTTAAGAGGAGCTGCCTGGGGCTCCAGCAGCTGCAGCCTCCCTCAGCCTCAGTTCCCGCTAGTTTTTACAGCCAGAAGTTATGGGTACTTCTCTTCCTGGCACTGGAACCCTGAGCTGGGCCCCTGGTGTGGGATGGGGACCCCTCACTCCTCAGGGAGGACCTTCACAGCTGAGGTGTCCCCCCTGATTTTTATCTGCCACATGTGGGTGTGGGCCCAACCTGTCTGCACCTCCGCCCCTGCTACCAGTCTAGATGTGGCTGCTTCTTTAATTTCGTAGGTGTAGGACTTCCATTCAGCTCCATTTCAGTTGGTTCTGAATGATGGTTGTTCTGTAGTTTAGTTGTAATTTTGATGTGGTTGTGGGAGGAGGAGAGTATTGGCGTTTACCTATGCCACCATCTTGACTGAAAGTGCCATTTTATCCATTTCAAATGTACAACTCAGAGACATTTAGTACATTCACAATTATGTGTAACCATCACCCACCACCATCTAGTTCCAGAACACTTTCATCACCCCAAAAGGAAACCTTAATGATAAGTAGTCATTCCCTGTTCCCTGCTCTGTTAAGCCCCTGGCAACCACTAATTTGTTTTCTGTGTCTGGGGATTTGCCTATTTTGTATACTTTGTATGAATGGAATTATACAATTTGTGGTCTTTTGTGTCTGGCTTCTTTCACTTTGTATGTTTTTATGGTTCATCTATGTTCTAGCATATATTACTACTTCATTTTTTTTATGGCTGAATAATAATCCATTGTATGGATATACACCATAATTTCTATATCATTTGATGAAGATTTGAATTCTTTCTACCTTTGGTAATTTGAATAGTGCTGTCATAAACATGCATGTACAGATTTTTGTTTGAAAACTTGTTTTAAGTTTTTTTGGGTATTATAGCTGTGAGTACAATTTCTGGTTTATATAGTAATTCTATATTTAACTTAATGGGGAACCGCCAAACTTTTCCATGGTGGCTGCACCATCTTACAGCCCACCAAGCAATTTATGAGGGTTTAAATTTCTCCACATCCTGGCCAACACTTCAAAAAAAATCCAACACACATATATATATATATATAGCCATCCTTTTAGGTTTTAAGTGTAGCTTATTATGATTTTGATTTGCATGTTGTTGACATGTAAGGACTTAGCCATCTTTTCAATGTCTGTGTGCTTATTGGCCATTTGTGTATCTTCTTTAGATAAATGCCTGTTCAGATCCTTTGCCCATTTTTTAATTGGGTTGTCTGTCATTTTGTTGTTGAAGACAGAGTCTTTTGATTATAAGATTAATTGATGAATTATCCTTGGGGGCGCTTGTTTGGGAATATAAAAAAATGTTTGAGAATATAACAATAAGGGATTGGAGTTCTTTACTTTTTAAATAACATTTTATTGAATGTTTTCTTTTTCTTTTTTATTTTTATAGAAATGTAACTCCTTTTTTTTTTAATCCTCATCCGAGGACACTTTTGCATTTATCTTCAGATAGAGCGGGAGGTAGAGAGGGAGGAAGAGATAGAGAGAAACATCGACGTGAGAGAGACACTTCGAGTGGTTGCCACCCACACGACCCCAACCAGGGCCGGGGACAAACTGCAACCGAGGTATGTGCCCTTAGCGGGAACCGAACCCGGGACTCTCTGGTCTGCGGGCCAGCGCTCTAACCGCTGAGACAAACCGGCCAGGGCATGTAACTCTTTATTACATAGCTTAACCTGATGTCTTATTCCCTGCTTCCAGTCTACAGTACCAGATAACCAAATTTCTTTCTTTCCAAATTATCAGTTTTATATTGATTTTTTTTCAGATCATAGAATGTTCCTTTCCCAACTTTACTGTTAAACAACTTCATTGAGATATAGTTTACATACTATAAAATTCATCCATTGTAACTGTACAGTTTGAAGATTTTTAGTACATTTATAGTGTACCACTGTTATCACAACCCAGTTTTAGAACATTTTCATCACCCTGAAAAGTTTCCTCAGTAGTACTGGTTGTAAATTTCTGTGCCCACCTCTAGGCAACCGCTGATCTGCTTTTCTGTTTCTATAGATTTGCCTTTTCTTGATATTTCACATAAATGGAGTCATAAGATGTAGAAAGAAGACTAGCTTCTTTCATTGAGGTAAATGTTTTTGAAGTTTATGTAGTTGTATGTATCTATAGTGTGTTTCTTTTTATTGCTGAATAATAAGTCCTATGGATATCTATGGATAATATCACATTTTATTTATATATTTGTTCATGGGCACTTGGGTTCTTTCTAGTTTTTGGCTGTTATGAGGAATGCATATTAATGCACAAATTTTTGCGTGGACATATTCCCTCAAGTTTTTATTTTGAAAAATTTCACCATAGACAGTTTGAGATAAGTAGTACAATGAATGTCCATGCACTCTTCACCTATATTCACTTGCTGTTAACATTTGCTACCCATGCTTTACCTCTTTCTATAAATACACCTTTTTCAGAACCATTTGCAGATATGATGACAGTTTCACCTTTTAAGTATTTCAGCATGAATCTTCTAAGAACAGGGGCATAGAGTCTTGTGTAAAACCACAGTATCACTATCAGACTTTAAACATTTAACAATAGTTTTATAATATCTACTATTTTATATACATATTGAACTTTTCTGTTGTTTGAAAAATATCTTCTAGAGCTTTTTTATTTTTTACTACCCCCTTTTTTTCTATTCAGGATCCAAAACTGATATATAGCTTACTTTTGGTTGTTATTTATCTTAGTGTCTTTTAATCTAGAAGATTAAAAGTTCTAGAAGAACTCCTGCTTTTTGTTTTCATGTCTGTGAGAATTGAAGAATACAGGCCAGTTCTCCCACATTTTAGAATAATCTCATTGCTTTCTTATGATTTAAATTAATCATTTTTTGCAAGGATAGTTATTAATGGGTGAGATTGTATACTATTTTATACACCAGTGACTAGGTGAAATAATGAGTTAAAGTATGTAATCAAAAAAATACCTTAGATACTTTATTTTAAAAGGTAAATGCACATTGCATGAGGATGAACATAATGTCAGGTTGTCTCTTTACTTATGTGATCACTTGTTTAAAGTGTTGACTGTTAGATTCTAAAGGTATGACTTTTTGTATTTAGTAAGTAATTTGTAGGATGACACTTAAAGGCTATTATGATATCTTGTTTTTCAATAACCTTTTTAACCCAATGGTTTCAGCATCTGCTGCTTGAAGTAATTACTAAATGGGGGAGGGGCTCTGTTTGTGCATAGAATGCTTATTTATTTACTTTTTATTGTTGACAGTATTACAGATGTCCTCCATTTCTTTTTTGTGTGTGCAATTTTATTTTTGTTACAGTTGTTTCTCTGTTTTCCCCCTAGACACCCTCCAGATGTCCCCCATTTCTCCCTGTTTGCCCTCCTCCACCCAGCCCCTGCCCCACCCCAGGCCTTCCCTAGACTATTGTCTATGTCCATGGGTTATGCATATTTGCATATAAGTTATTTGGTTAATCTGTTCCCTTCCCCTCCACAGATGTGTCGTTCTGTCCTTGCATCCTTGCCTCTGGACCTGTTTTGTTCATCACTTATTTTGTTCATTAGATTTCACATGTAAGTGAGATCATGTGATATTTGTCTTTTCTCTACCTGGCTTATTTTGCTTAGTGTAATAATCTCCAGGTCCATCCATGCTTTCACAAAGGGTAAAAGCTCCTTCTTTCTTACAGCCACATAGTATTGCATTGTGTAGAAGTACCACAGCTTTTTTTTTTTTTGGTTAATGCTCACCTGAGGATATTTTTCCATTACTTTTTAGAGTGGAAGGGAGGGAGGGAGAGATTGATTGGTTGCCTCCTGCATGACTCCAACTGGATCCAGAGATCGAACCTGCAACTCAGGTACGTGCCCTTGACTGGGAATTGAATCCAAGACCCTTTGGTCTGAGGGCCGACACTCTAACCGCTGAGCAAAACTGTCCAGGGCTATACCACAGTATTTTATCCACTCATCTACTGATCAGCACTGGGGCTGTTTCTAGATCTTAGCTATTGTAAATAATGCTGCTATGAACATAGGGGTGAATATATTCTTTCTGATTGGTGTTTCGGGATTCTTAGGATATATTCCTAGAAGTGGGATCTCTGGGTCAAAAGGTAGTTCCATTTTTAATTTTTTGTGGAAACTACATACTGTTTTTCATAGTGGCTGCACCAGTCTGCATTTCCACCAGCAGTATTAGGGTTTCCTGTTCCCTTTCTCCACATCCTCGCCAGCACTTGTTGATTTGTTGATGGTAGCCATTCTGGCAGGTGTGAGGTGATATCTCATTGTCATTTCAAGTTGCATCTCTATGATGATTAGTGATGTTGAGCATTTTTTTCATATGTCTATTGGCCATCTGCATGTCTCTTTGGAAAAGTATTCTGGTCCTTTGCCCATTTTAATCGGATTTTTGTCGTTCTGGTATTGTGTTGTATGAGTTCTTTGTGTATTTTAGAAATTAATCCCTTTATCATATGTATTATTGGTGAATATGTTCTCCCATACAGTAGGTTCCCTTTTCATTTTGTTGGTGATTTCTTTTGCTGTGCAGAAAGAAGCTTTTTAGTTTGATGTAGTCCCATTTGTTTATTTTTTCCTTTGTTTCTCTTGCCCTAGCAGATGTACAGTGAAAATACTGCTACTTGAAATGTCTGAGATTTTACCGCCTATGTTTTCTTCTAGGATTTTTATGGTTTTGCAACTTATATTTGTCTTCTATCTGCTTTGAGTTTACTCTTGTGTATGGTATAGGTTGGTGGTCTAGTTTCATTTTTTTGCATGCACCTGTCCAATTTTCCCACCACCATTTATTGAAGAGACTATCTTTACTACATTGTATGCGCTTGCCTTCTTTGTCAAATATTAATTGACCATTTCTGGGGTCTCTGTTCTTTGCTCTTGGTCTATATGCCTGTTCTTGTGCCAGTACCAGGCTGTTTTGATTACAGTGGCTTTGTAATATAGTTTGATATCTGGTATTGTGATTGCTTTAACTTTGTTCTTTCTTAAGATTGCTGTGGCTATTTGGGGTCATTTTTGCTTCCATATAAGGCAAATTTGTTTTAGATCTATGAAATATTCCATTGGTATTTTGTTATTATTTTTAATCTTCACCTGAGGACATGCTTAGAGAGAGGAAAGGAGGGAGGGGGTGGGGGGGCATGGGAGGGGGAGAAACATATAGATGTGAGAGAGAAAGAGTGATTGGTTGTCTTCTGCACATGCCCTTATGGGATCAAGCCTACAACCCAGGTATGTGCACTCCAGGAATCAAACTGGCAGCCTTTTGGTGTACAGGATGATGCTTAACCAACTGAGCCATTCTGGCAGGGCTGCCGTTGGTATTTTAATAGGGATTGTGTTGAATCTGTAGATTGCTTTGAGCTGTATTGACATTTTAATGATGTGAATTCTTCCAATCTGTTAACATGGTATATGTTTCCACTTGTTTGTATCTTCCTCTATTTCTGTCCTATAATTTTTCGAGTACAGGTCTTTTACCTCCTTAGTTAACTTTATTCCAAGGTATTTTATTTTTTGTGTGTTGCAATGGTAAATTGGATTGTTGTTTTAGATTCTCCCTCTGAGAGTTCATTATAGCTGTATAAAAATGCCATCGAGCCCTGGCCGGTGTTGCTCAGTGTTTAGATCATTGGCTTGTGCACTGAAGGTTCACGGATTTGATTCCCAGTCAAGGGCATGTACCTGGGTTGCAAGTTCAATCCCTGGCCCCAGTCAGAGGCAACCAATCGATTTGTCTCTCTTGCATCAGTGTGTTTTTTTTCTTTCTCTTTCTCTCATTTCCACTCGCTCTAAAAATCAATGGAAAAAACATCCTTGGATGAGGATTAACAAAAAAAAATTTTTTTTTAAATGCCATCAATTTATAGATGTTGATTTTGTATCCTGCTACTTTGCTGAATTCATTTATTAAATCTAGTAGTTTTTTGGTGGAGTCTTTAGGTGTTTCTATGTACATGTCATCAGTGAATAATGACAATTTTACTTCCTTTTTTCTAATTTGGATGCTTTTGATTTTTTCTTCTTGTTTGATTGCTGTGGCCAAGACTTCCAGTACTATATTGAGTAATAATGGTGAAAGTGGACATCTCTGTCTTAGTCCTGTTTTTAAGGGAAATGCTTTTAGTTTTTGCTCATTGAGTATGATGTTGGCTGTAGGTTTGTCATATATGGCCTTTATTATGTTGAGGTCCGAATCCTCTATTCCTACTTTGCTGAGAGTATTTATCAAAAATGGGCTCTAGATTTTGTCAGATGCCCTTCTGTGTCTATTGGTAATGATCATGTGATTTTTATCCTTCATTTTGTTTGTGATGTATCACATTTATTGATTTGTGAATATTGTACCAGCTTTGCAGCCCTGAAATAAATTCCACTTGGTCATGGTGTATGATCTCTGTAATGTATTTCTGAATTCTGTTTGCTAATATTTTGTTGAGGATTTCAGCATCTATTTCATCAGGGATACTGGCCTGTAATTTCCTTTCTTTGCAGAGTCTTTAACTGGTTTTGGAATTAGGATAATGCTGGCCTTGTAAAAAGAGCTTGGAAGTCTTCCCTCCTCTTGAATTCTTTGGAATAGTTTGAGGAGGATAGGGGTTAGTTCTTTGAATGTTTGGTCAAATTCCCCTGTGAATTCCTCTGATCTAGAGGACTTTTGTTTCCTGGGAGTTTTTTCATTACTACTTCAATTTCATTAGGTGTTATCGGCTGTTTCGGTTTTCTGATTCTTCCTGATTGAGTTTTGGAAGATGTTTCTAGGAATTTGTTCATTTCACCCAGGTTGTCCAGTTTGTTGGTAGATAATTATTCATAGTATTTTCTTATAATCCTTTGTATTTCTGTGATGTCAGTTGTTACTTCACCTCTTTCATTTCTGATTTTATTTATTTGGGTCCTCTCTCTTTGTTTCTTGATAAGTATGGCTAAAGGTTCATCAATCTTGTTTATCTTTTTAAAGAACCAGTTCTTGGTTTCATTGATCTTTTTATTTATTTATTTATTTTTTTAGTCTCCATGTCATTTATTTCCTCTCTGATCTTTATTCTTTTCTTCCTTCTATTTTCTCTGGGCTTTTCTTGTTGTTCTCTTTCTAATTCTTTTAGTTGTAGGATTAGATTATTTATTTGAGCTTTTTCTTATTTCTTGAGGTAGGCCTGTAATGCTGTGAACTTCTCTCTCAGGACTGCTATCACTGTGTCCCATAGATGTTGGGTTGTTGTGTGTTCATTTTTGTTTGTTTCCGGGAAGTTTTTTATTTCTTCCTTGATTTCATTATTTAATAACATGCTATTTAACACTTACTGTATTTGAATGTTTTTGAGTTTTTAAATTGTAGTTTATTTTTACTTTTATGCCATTGTGATCTGAGAAGATGTTTGAATCTTCTTGAATGTGTTAAGACTTACTTCCTGTCCTAAAATGTGGTTTATCTTTGAGAATGTTTCATGTGCATGTGAAAAGAATGTATATTCTGGTGCATAGGGATGAAATGTTCTATAAATATGAGTTAAATCCATCTTATGGTGTATCGTTTAAGGTTGCTGTTTCCTTGTTGATTTTTTTTTTTTTTTTTGGTCTGGGAGATCTATGTAGTAATGTCCGTGGGGTGTTAAAGTCCCCTCCTATGACTGTATTGTTGTTGATCTCTCCTTTAAAGTCTTCGAAGATATATATATATATTTTTTTTTTAAATTATTTTTTTAATGTATTTAGGTGCTTGTATGTTGGGTGTGTATGTTTATAAGGGTTATATTTTCTTGTTGTATTGATCCCTTTAGTATTGGCCTTCTCGTTTTGACATCTATTTTGTCAGATAAGAGTATTACTACCCCAGCTTTTTAAAAATTTCCATTTGCATGGAATATTTTTTCCATTCGTTCTCTTTCAGTCTGTGTGAATCTTTTGTTCTGAGGTGAGTCTCTTGTATACAGCATATATATGGGTCATGATTTCTTATCCATTTAGGTACCATTTGTTTTTTGATTGGAGCATTTAGTCTATTACACTTAAGGTTATTATTGATAGGTACTTATTTATTGCCTTTTTTTTTTTTTTAATCCTCACCCGAGGACATTTTTGCATCTATCCTCAGAGTGGGAGGGAGAGAGGTAGGGAGAGAGAGAGAGAGAAACATCAACGTGAGAGAGACACATTGACTGGTTGCTACCTGCACGACCCCAGCCAGGGCTGGGGACAAAGTGCAACCGAGGTACGTGCCCTTAGCGGGAACCG
Source organism: Tadarida brasiliensis (assembly GCA_030848825.1). Lineage (NCBI taxonomy): Eukaryota > Metazoa > Chordata > Mammalia > Chiroptera > Molossidae > Tadarida > Tadarida brasiliensis. Next base: position 11,503,832 of record CM061262.1, read on the forward strand.
AACCTGAGTCTCTCTGATCCACGGGCTGACGCTCTAACCGCTGAGCCAAACTGGCCAGGGTGCCATTTTTCTTCTTTATACCTGTGTTCCTCTCTCCATTCCTTCTTCTTAATATAGTCCTTTTAACATTTCTTGCAATGCTGGTTTAGTGGAAATGTACTCCTTTTGCCTTTTTTTGTCTGGGAAGCTCTTTATTTCACCTTCCATTTTAAATGATAACCTTGCTGGATATAGTAGTCTTGGATTCAGTTCCTTGTTTTCCATTACTTTGAATACTTCATGCCAAGCCGTTCTGACCTGAAGTTTTTCTGTTGAGGAATCAGTTTACAGTCATGGGAACTCCCTTACAGGTAACTTTCTGTCTGTCTGTTGCTACATTTAAGATTCTTTTTTGTCTTTAATATTTGCCATTTTAATTATGATGTGTCTTGGTGTGGGTTTCTTTGGATTCATCTTGATTGGGACTCTCTGTGCTTCCTGAACTTGTGTGATGTTTTGCTTCACCAGATTAGGGAAGTTTTTTGTCATTATTTCTTTAAACAGGTTCTGTCCACGTGACTTTCATCAACCTGTTCAGTACTTCAAATGATCCATAGTTTTTGGCTACCTCCACTGGGCAGGCCTCACACAGGCGGGGCCCAACTATGCTCTAGGGCTGGCTTGTTAGCAGCACGGGACCCAGGGACATGTCAGCAAACATGGCTCCTTGGGCTTTGCCTCCACCCATCTGTCAGGCTTAGTTACTGAAAAGGCTGTTTCTGAAAGGGCTTTTGGTGGAATTGCGAATATGAGACCTTTGAGTCTCCCGTGAGGGAGAGGTGCTGTTCAGATTTCAGAGAAGATGGTGGGAGTGTTCTGCTGTCCCAGAGCCACTCATCTGAATCTGTTCTGAAATATTTCCCCGACCTCACCAGAGCAGAGCCACTCGTAGGCAGTCCAATGGGGTCTGTTGGAAAGTGGGAATTTCTATCAGTTCTCCCATGAGGGGAAAGCAGGTTCCTGGGATAGTGTGTGGGGGGAAGGCATGGCCTCACCCCAAAGCCAAGTCACCGATGACCCCTGTGACTGTTCAACCATAGGCTTGGCCCCTGCTGATGTCTCTTCATCAGGGGTCGAGATGCAGGATAGAGCAAGCTGGATTCCTGAAGGTGGGATGAGTTGTATCCCCAAGGGCAGGATATTTGTTCTTCCCCAAGCTATTGCTGCTGGGAGGGACTTGGGCCTCCCAGGAAAAATGGGTGATGTGATATGGGGTGGGGACTGATCGCAGGTCTCCCTGCTGCTGCTTTTCCACATCTTCCCCCAATGCTTCTCACCCCAGCCTCTCTAAGGCAACTCCAGTCCGCACAGCCCTCTTGCACTGAAGCCTCGGGTGGGTGGCTGCAAACGAAAATTCTGTGTTCTGTTTTGTTTGTTTGTATTTTTAAAGTGGCTTTATCTCTCGCTTTTACTGGTAGCTAAAAGCCCTGCAGCCTTTCCACTGTTCCCTGTTCTTGCTCTGGACTAGAGAGCCCCACCTGGGGTCTATACCTTGCTCATCTAAGGGAACACCCCCCCCTTCCCCCACAGCCATGATATCCCTCCTCACTCTCAGCCTGCTGCCCAAAGGAGATGGGCCAGCCAGCCCCTTTCGTGACCCTGCCCTTCCTACCAGTCTCTGGGAGGTTTCTGCCCCTCCTTGTTAAAAGTCTCCAGTGAGTCTTCAGTTGGTAATTCTGGGTGATTGTCCCCCAATTTAGTTTTATTTCCAGTTTGGTCTGGTAGGAGTTGTGAGAAAGATCCACATACTCCATTGTCATCTTGAAATCAAAGTGTACATAGAAAGTTTTTTAAAAAATAACTTCATTAGTTGTATAGTTGAAAAGGCATTGTGCATTGTCTTCCTTTAGGTGTCTGTGCTTGGGTAAATATATTCCAGATGTTTCTTTAACTGGTTATACTGTAGTTTGTACTTAAGTTTAAGTACAAACTTTATTGTGGTTGTATGGAGATGGATTTATGTTTTAGAAGTTGCTTTTGGTAAGTAATTGTAGTTGAACATTCAACTCAGTAAGACAGTAGAGCAATTAATGGAATCCAGGAAGAGGAAAAGTTTCTCTATAGCAAATAAACTTATATATCAACTATTTCACCTAAAAATCCAGATTTAATTGTGTCTGAATGTTAATAATTTCATTTATAGTTCACTTCTTTTTCTCTGCAGTTTTTTTCAAATTTTTGTGCAGTTGTTTTTTCTGCTCTCTTTGTATTCCTGAAATTGTTTGTATTAGCTGATTAATCATGGGTAGAATTTCAGGTTACAGTTAAGCCTGTAAATGCTTTTCTTTCTTTTCCTGAGAGAAGAGAATATGGTATGTCAATAAAATCAGTAATTAATATAAAGCCATTTACTCAATCATTGTGGCTGTGACTGGTTTGCCCCATAACATGGGAAATGTACACTAGAATTCTCTTATTCTAATGTGAGTGACTGATATGCAAGTGAAAAAAAGTGTGTTAAAGCATGGAATCCTAAAATAATAATAATAATAATAATGACAACAACAACTTAAAAAGCGTTAGTTTAATTTAAAACATAAATGTATGTAATTACTTTTTTTTTTTTTTTTTTGCAGTGGTCTTAAGACCTTTTTATGCATTATCAGTCAACTGATTTGAGAGCCATACAGTTTTTCTTGTATAATTCACATGAATAGTACATTATCCGTGATAGCATAGTAGGAATATGGCCTCTGGAACTAGACCTTCTGGGCTGGAACCCTCACTCTGCCTTTTACTAGAATGTAGACTTAGGCTAGTTACTTATCTGTGCCTCAGTTTTCCAATGTGTAAAAATGTGGATATCTATAGCAATGAGTTAGTAATTGTAAAACACATACTGCTCATGGTGGAATGGCACTAGGTGTTAGACTGGTGATTGGATCTCGGTTCAGTAACCTTGATTTGAATTCTGGCTAAGAAAGAATTCAGAGCCAAGATTCAAATACAAGGAAAAGTTTATTTAGGAAGCCACAGAGATAGAAGTAGTGAGTTGTAAAAGAAATGGGCTCAGGAAACAAGTGACAGAGGCAAAAGAAAGGCCCTTGGAGCTTCAGAGAAAGAGGGAGGCAAGGAAAACTCACCTGGGAGTAGGAGGTCAGGAAAGGTGCATGTGTGCTTCAGAGTGAGAGAGAACGAGAGAGAGCAAGGGCTGGAGAGAACACACAGCTGGGTCCTCTGTCCTTAGGGCTTTTAAAGGTGGGGATTTTAGGGGAGGCCCCAGGGAAAATGTCAATAGAATATTCATCAGCTTTCCTGGTGCATCCTTTCAGGGTCATGGTCTCCACTGATTGGTTGGTGCCAGGGCAGGGGGGCATTAGTCATCAAAGCTGATCTTTTCTGGGCCTGGAGCTGAAATGGAACTGAGGCTTAGATGTTACCTCTAGGGTTTAATGCCTTATTAAGGGGGAGTAGTGGTGTAAGGGCTTGTATGGGGTTCAGATGAGGCTGTTCTCCTGCCCCTTGTTCCTCCTCCTAAGGGGGTCTAAAACCACATAACTAGCAATATGAAAGGTCGGGGTTTAAACCACATGACCAACAATATGCTAGAGGAGGAAAGGTCACCTTGGAGACTAGATCCTTGTTTTCTTAGATTTGCCCATTGCTGGGCACCCGGGGCTTTCCACCCTGGTGACCTTTTGTACCTGGCTTATCCTTGCTCTGCTTATGTCTGTCTAACTGTCTACTACAGTACTAACTTCATTATTATTATTTTTTTTATCCTTACCCGAGGACATTTTTGCATTTATCTTCAGATAGAATGGGAAGGAGAGAGGGGGGAAGAGAGAGAGAGAGAAACATCGATGTGAGAGAGAGACATCGAGTGGTTGCCACCCACACAACCCCAACCAGGGCCAGGGACAAACTGCAACCGAGGTACGTGCCCTTAGCGGGAACTGAACCCGGGACTCTCTGGTCCGCAGGCCGACGCTCTTACCGCTGAGCCAAACCGGCCAAAGCTGTCTACCACAGTACTAACTTTAAATGGCTAAGTCATTTACCTTGCTGGTGACTGGCACATCAGTGCCTAAATAAATATCTGTTAATTAATTAATGTCCAATGTTGGTCTCATTATTAAGTGGAGTGTGAATGGAAAGACATATGTGAAGCAGTCTGAGGGCACTCCTTAGATTTTTATGACTTATTCTTCAGTCAAATTATCTTGCCTAATCTGACAGCATCTCCCCTCCCCCCCTTTTTAAAAAATAGCATCGTATCTTTTAATCTATTCAAAGTATTCAACATAGATTTCATGGGAATAATGCTTTGTTTTTGCACCTACTGGTTTAGGTAGTAACTAAACTGTGATTATAGCAACAAGTGAAATAGGCATAAATTATAAGGCATAGACAGATTTGGGAACAAAAAGCAACTATCTTCATGATCATTCAGCTCAACTGATAGTAGTGGAAATAAGTCTCTGTATTGGAAAATAGCTCTGCTGTCTGGGAGAAAATTTGGGAAGCTGTGGGCATGTCATTCTATTTTATGGAGGACCTCAAAAATGTAGGTTAATATTGCCACTTGAGTCTCATTATGCAAAGAAAAGTACTGGTATGACTATATTCTTCGAAGAATATTTTGCTGCTGCAGACTCATCATCTTAAGGTACCTCTTGTAGGTTATTTGTTATGGGTCTGTTTTTGGCCAGATTACAGCCTTTCATCTTGTTTTTCCTGTGATGATTTAGGTACCATATGTTTGAGAGAATTTCCAAGTTATATGGCCGAGAAGGTAGATGGACCCATGATTATCAAGCTCTTAGGTAATCATGAGCTTAGCACCATGGGCTGAGCAGTGGCTTTAGCACCAGTCCTCAGCATTGGGGAGGACAGGGTGGTCATGCACTCAAAGTTGAATATTGTCAGATGGGTCCTGAGCCTTTTAATATTTCTACCAGAGTCTTAGATGGTGGCACACAGAATGTGTTCTTTAAGTTTTTGAATGACATTGAGTTGGGTAGAGTAGGTGGCTCAGTAGACACCTGAATTAAAATTCAGAATATGTGGTAGTTTAGAAAAGTTGGTAAATATACATGGTGGTATGGCATTTAGCAGAATCAAGACAAGATAATTTTCTTAAGGAAAATAAACAGCCTGTGGAAATTTAGTATGGGAGTAAGGTTGGGTTTATACTAGTGGTAGTACAAGAATTCCAAAGTGATGAGATAACCAGTTAAATGCGAGTTAGTGGTGCCTTTCTTTGCATTTAAAACCATTGATAACAAGTCATATAATTGGAATGACACACTTAAAGAAATCACAGGGCCATTTCTTCACTATATATAATAATAGACCATCACAGTATAAGCATTTAATGAAGATGTCAGAAAAAATGTTCAAAAGAGAAAACTAAAACCATATTAGGAAATAGTCTTTATAAGGTTTTAGTAGATACTTTGCCTAGAAATAATGAAGGGAAGTTTAGTAGTTTTCTTATTAGATTATATTGTTTATATTTTTGTGTGATCATAGATTCACAGACTGTCAGAAGTCACAGATCTAAGTAACTTACTTTATTTTATTGGGTGAGAAAAACCCAAACATGAGGTCACATATTCAAGCCAGGCCCTTTCTTCCCAGGTCACTACCCTTGCAGAGCATTCTGTGTTGTTACACGTATGACAAGATTATAAAGGTATTTACAGCAGTAGGAAGGTTATAAAGACATTAGAAATTCATGCTTTTGAGAGTTGGGAGACAATGAAATACGATACAAAGAGAAGCAATGAAATCTCTGGTGATTGTAGAACACGGATACTTTAGATTAAGTCTTAGTGAAACAGAGACAGAAAAGTACTCTTGACTTTCCTTCTTATACTTCTTTTTCTGCCGGACAGTTATAACTACCCAGGTTGATTACATGGAGAGTTTTCTTTTGCAGGCTTTAGTCAGTCTTGTATTTTGTGGATGATAAAATAGTCAGGAAATGGAAATTTTGAACTCTGAACTTATTTCCTTTTCAATGAGCTTTGGATTGGAAATAAGGAGAGCAGTTTCTCTTCTGCTATCACTTTTCAACCATTTCTCATCTAGATTCAAGGTAGGTGTGGTCCCTGCCCTTTTAACCCCCGCCCCCCCCCGAGAATATCCTAGTAGACAGATATAAAATATATAAAACATTTAGAATTAAAACAAGTGAAAAATACTATTGAAGTATAAAAGACATTTTTTAATGTCAGTAACATTGCCTGCACATTTAAATTTTTCTTGTGTTTATCTATTGTTAGATTTTTTTTCTTCTCTTCCATTATTCGTAAATGTTCTGTTGCATCTTACCTGAATGACATGAATGAAATATTGCATCTTGCAGATGTCTTTTTACTTGGATGTTTTCTAGCTGCTAGAAGTACCCTGTGCTTTTCTTTTTCAGTCATACAGCTACCCTTGCTAGCCTGTTTAATCTTGTAGTTTGAACTCTTGTAACTCTTATCATCTCCAAAGTTTATGTCTCATTTTTCTGACAAAGAAAGATCTAACAATAATGCTTTAGGTTTACTTTTCATCTTCCATTAAAATTCTCCTGTGTTTGATCTGATTTTCCATAAATATGGATAAGTGAATGCCTTTGCTTGCAAACCTAAATTTTCTTCATAATAAGAATAGATAAATGCGTACTTCACCAGGATGAAGCAGAAATATTTGCCACTTAGGTAGGACAGATGATTATATAATTCTTCAATATTTTTTGTGTAATGATGGTCACAAAGATAATGGAAAATGCAAAGTTCAGTATTTTGCCTTAGAAGGAGTAGTTCTTTAATATAATTACTAACACATTACAGAAGTTTCATAGCCATTTAATTATGTTGACCATTTCTCAGGAAAAAACATGTCATAAATGTAGTGTCCCCTCACTCTTCACCAATTTGTGGCAGCAGCATGGCTAGCCAGGAGAAACATAGGGCCATTATTGTTATCTCTCTTAAATTTCTTGTTCTGATTTTTATGCTCAGATATTTGCTCCTATAAGAAATGGTTGGGAAGTTTTTTGTGTATTGTTTTCATAGCAACATGAAGAATTCCTTTTGTGATGGACCAGCAGTAGTACTTAATGTTGTATGGAATTTTTAAAATTTATTTTCTTTATGGAACTATAATTTATATTTAATAAAATGCATAATCCATTTTGACAAATTTATATTTTCATCACTCCAGAAAGGTCTCCATTGATATAGAATTCTAAGATACTCTTTTTTATAAAGTAGATGGGAATAGGTTAAGTGAAAAACTTAATTGTCAACTTGTATATAGTTTCTTTAGGTAACTGGGCAGCGGTAAATGTAGTTTTTTTTCCTGCTATTTTCTCTGCTATAAAAGTGAGTTTTGCTGAGCATTACTTTTATAGTAATACAGAGTTTGAATTTCTTAAAATATCATATATATATTTGCAAAATGAAGAGATCTAGATATAAGGCAATCCTCCCTTTTCTCAATGAGAAAAATAAATGTTTTGATCAACTTGAATATAGAAACTTTTAGGGGTATACATGAAATAGTTAAATGTCTATTTAAAATATTAATTGCACATACATGTTTAACAGTTTTTTTCTTTAACTTTTCATTTTGAGATAACTATAGATTTACATGCAGTTGTAAAGAAGTAATACAGAGATATCACATATATTTTTCATTCATTTTACTCCAGTGGTAACTGCACATGCGTATTTAAAATTACAGGTTATAATAAAATTATATGTAATTGTATATGTCCTAATACAATTTTTGGTTGTGTACTGATTGTTCTCTAAGTGGGGATAAATATTAACATACCATTATTACCAGGAATGTGAACTCAACCTGCAAAGTACTAGTTGAAGGCCTTATCTTTTTTTTTTTTTTTTTAATTTACCCATCCACCAAGCCTTTTCCTCTTTGATAGGCATCACCTTGTTTTCTGTTATCTGTGGATCTGTTTGTGTTTTGTTTTATTTATTCATTTGTTTTGTTTTTTTAGGTTCCACATACAAGTAAAATAATACAGGATTGGTTTTTCTCTGGCTGACTTATTTCATTTAGCATAATGCCTTCTAGGTTCATCCATATTGTTGCAAATGGCAATGTTTCATCTTTATTATGACTGAGCAGTATCCCATTGTATATATACACCACATCTTCTTTATCCATTCATTCGTTTATGCACACTCAGGTTATTTCCATATCCTGGCTATTGTAAATGATGCTGCAGTAAACAGTGGGGTGCATATATATTTTTGAATTAGTGTTTTCGTTTTCTTTGTGTAAATACCCAGAAGGAGAATTGCTGGGTTGTATGGCACCTCTGTTTTTAGTTTCTTTTGTTTGTTTGTTTTGTTTTTGAGGAATCTCTATACTGTTTTCTATAGTGGCTACACCAATTTACAATCCCACCAACAGTGTACTAGGGTTCCCTTTTCTCCACATCCTCACCAGTACTTGTTATTTGTTAATTCGTGTGTGTGTGTGTGTGTGTGTGTGTGTGTGTGTGTGTGAAAGCTGTTGAGACAGGCATTTTTCTGTTGATTAGTGATGTTGAACATCTCTTCTTATGTCTTTTGGGCATCTGTAGATCTTCTTTGGAGAAATGTCTATTCAGGTCCTCTACCCCGCCCCTCCCCTTTTAAAAATTGGATTGTATTTTTTTGGTTAAGTTGTGTGAGTTTCTTATATATTTTGGTTATTAACCCCTTATCAGATGTATCATTTGTGATTATCTTCTCATCAGTAGATTGTCTTTTTGTTTTGTTGATGTTTTCCTTTGCTGTGCAAAAGCAGTTTAATTTGACGTAGTTCCATTTACGTATTTTTGTTGTTGTTCCCACGCCTGAGAAGACATATCCAAAAATATTTTGCTAAGAGTGATGTCAAAGAGTTCACTGCCTATGTTTTCTTCCAGGACTTTAATGATTTCATGTTGTACATTTAAGCCTTTAATCCATTATGAGTTTTTGTATATGGTGTAAGAAAGTGGTCCAATTTTATTTCTTTGCATATATCTGTCCAGTTTTTCCAGCACCATTTACTGAAGAAACTGTCTTAACCCCACTGTATATCCTTGCCTCCTTTGTTGTACATTAATTGACCATATAAGTGAGGATTTCTGTTTGATTCCTTTGATCTATATATCTGTTTTTATGCCAGTACCATACTGTTTTGATTATTGTAGCTTTGTACTATAATTTGAAATCAGGGTATAAAATTTTAAAATATTACTTTTTCCACACTCTTCTTATTAAACAAATTTATTAGAACTCTCCACATCTTCACAGACATCAATGTCTTTAATGTTTACTAAAACCATGTTTAAAGTTATTGACCATAGTTTTTTAGTTATTTACTTCCTTACAAGTTGTTTGAGATAGAGTACTTCAAAAATCTGTAAATGTTGCTCTCACTGGAAATTTTATTCAAAGCCACAAGAATTTACTCATATAACATTAGGGGAGTTACCAACATTTTAATGTTATTTGTGATATTCCTAACATTCCAAGGCTTTTACTGTATTGCTTTCTAAACTACCTTTATAGGAAGGCCTTTTTCAATGGCAGCTACTTATTGTAATTGTGAGATCACACTGTAGAAATGTCAGTTCTGCATTTAAAACTGTATTTTACTCACTTTAAAAACTGCAGTGTAAAAATCTTCACAAAGAATCCAACACTAGTATTGTCTGACATTCTTCCAGACTTCAGTGTTTTTGCCCAGTGATGAGAACTTGACTGTCTCTCTCCTTTCAGAGACTCTGATTCGATAGATGCACCTGTGAGTTTGATTTCACTGACATGGTCTTCCTCTCTTGAAATCCCACATGCCACATGTCATTCCTCTGGGCATAACTGTACACCTGGATTTTTTTACTTCCAGGTTTTTGGGAAAGCCTTTTTTCCCTTCCTTTCCATTCCTTTCTTCCTCTCTCTATCCCTCCCTCCTTTGTTGGTATTTAATATAAAATTATTGGTGCTTACCTGAAAAGTAAGGGTTTAATTTGTAAAGAAATTCCTTCTGTTGAATAATTTGGGGGCATATATGCTAAGACAGCTGGAGCCATTGTATACATTGTATGTGAGAATTGATGGTGTCATCAAGTCTGTCTTATGTGGAAAAATTATTTGGCATTTTTATTTAGTTCACTGTATTTTCTTCTGCTTTAATGTTTATTCTCCCTTTTTACTAGTTTATCAATGGCCATGCCTCACCTGTTTTAGTTGTTAGTGCTGGACTAAGTTTTTTTCAGTAATGTGTATAGGGCCACATTAGTGATGATACCTGATGTGTTTTGTATCTATATATCTTTTTTTATTGCAGGGATTTAAAACATATAAAACCAGAGGTATATGCTATGTCCTTGCTGTCTTTGAACTTGGGTATAAAATGTTAAGACACTGCTCATCACAATATCCCAATTGGAATTTAGAATGTTACATTGAAATTAGTTTTTAAAGTAGTATGACCCATATCGTTACATTGTAGGAACTAATCTCCTTTACTAACAACTCTATGTCTTTTTCTTTGTAATGTTCCCTTAAAAAGAAAACTTTGCAGACATCATCTGAATGATGTAGAGTGATGTGTAAGAGTTCGGACAGGCTGGATGCACTGTTGAAAGCCTCCTTTGTCATTGCCAGCTAGGATGTCATCTGTTTGAACTGGCCCTTTTCTTGTTGCTTGGAGAGAGCAAAGACTGATGATTTAGTAGAGCTGTTTGCTGCTTTCTAGCTGTTGTAGGAAGTTAGACTTTCTGGCTCTAAGTGTATGACGTGACACTCAGATTGTTACTAGTCTTTAATCATCTAGTCTTACCTCTAAAGCAACCGGAATGATTTTAATGGAGGAAGAGGAGGGTGTATGTGTGTATGTGTGTCTTCCCTTCCTTCCTCTGGATTCTCAAAAAAGATTGAATTAGGAAATGTGACTAGTTGGTTTATACTGATTAGTTTTCTTCATTAAGAAAGAAATCCCTTTGTAGTCATAGATTTTTTTTTTTAAAGCTTTATGATCAGTGCCTAACCTAGAGAAATTTAGGGACCATACATGACTGGAAGGGCTTGGTATAGTCATGCACTGGTACTGTTGTTTGTCCTTTGGGCTCTTTGTTTTTCTTGTGCCTCAGTTTCTTACTCTCGGACAAAAAAAGGGTATTGTTGAGCAACATTGATATAGTGACAAGGTTTTTTGTTTTGCTTTTGTTTTTCCCTTTATTGATTTTAGAGAGAGAAGAAGTGAGAGGGAGAGAGAGAGAGAAACATAGATGAGAGAGAACATCGACTGGCTGCCTCCTGCATGCTCCCCACTGGGGATCAGGCCCACAACCCAGGCATGTGTTCTGACCGGGAATTGAACTGGAAACCTCTTGGTGCATGGTGATGCTCAACCACTGAGCCACACTGGCTGGATGACAAGGTTTTTTATTTCCACATTTATATTAAAATATTTGTGGAAGGGGGGCTGGCATGCATGTGTTTTCCTGGGTGGTAAGAGATAGTAGTATTGTATAAATGTGAGGAAAATATTACAAATAAATAAAATGTTTCTAGAATTTTCAGAAATTAGGAATGTTATTTTAATTCTCAAGATGAATTAGCTAGAATGTTAATTTGTTCTTTATTTAAAAATTAATATGCTTCAAAATGGGAAAAATTTTTATTTCAGAAGAAAATATGATTAAAGCAAGATAACCATTTCTCTCATCAGGCAAAGATTTGAAAGTAGTAATACTCATGTTGGTGAGAGTGTATTGAAAAAGTACTTTGAGATGCTTTTGATGAGAGTATAAATTGTAGAACGTATCTGGGAAGTACTTAGGCAGTACTTACCAAAATCATACTTTTTCATTTGGCAATACTCCTCAGAGTCAGTTTTTAAATTTTTTTTTCTCTTTATTACATTTAGAGAGAGGGGAAGGGAGAGGGAGAGAGAGATAGAAACATCGATGAGAGAGAACATCGATTGGCCACCTTCTGCATGTCCCTCCACTGGGGATTGGGCCCACAACTTGAACATGTGCCTTGACCAGGAATTGAACTGGCGACCTCTTGGTGCATGGGTCGATGCTCAACCACTGAGCCACCCCGGCCGGGCCAGAATCAGTTTTAAAGAAAGTTATTCAAATATTTATGACCAAATATTTATGTCCAAAGATGCTTATTACAGCAGTTTTTATAATTCAAAAATATCTGGGAAGAAGATTAAACATCCAACAGTAAGAGTGTTACTAAATAAATTATAATGTTAGTATATAATAAACTATTATAGAGCAACAGAAATGTTTTTGAAAAATGTTTAATGACATGAGAAATACTAAATGTAAATATAAAATGAAATTTTTATTGTACACTTCTTTGTGAAATATGTCATATATATGAAAAATATGTAATGTGTCTGTTAAAGCATAATAATATGCACACCTGTGAACAAACTACACAATTTTACCAATATTGTTAAATATAATAAATTCTTAATTTTGTAAGTCTATACATAAGAAAGAATTATTTCAGAATGTTAACAATTCTTATTTTGGGGGTAGGGTTATCACTGATCTTTAGTTTTTGCTTAAATGCTTCTGTTTGTTTTCTAAGTTATGTGCAAGGGACATGTATTTTTAAAACCAGAAAATAGTAAACATTATTTATTGAAAGAAAAAAAATGTAAGCTGTTTTTTTTTCCTTCTGATTTCATTCATTGGAAAGAAACTTCTTAAAGTGCCTGTCACCTATTAACTCCTGAGTGACAAATCATGACTAGGTACAAAGGGTGGCATTATCTACCAGTTGTAGCTAATACAGTGTAACAGAGCTCCTGAGAGATGACAGGCTGGCAGCTATAGAAATTGCGGATGCTCTGTCTTCTAGGTGGTGTTTCAATGACCTTTACAAAATAATTTTAAAAATCTACTTAGATTTTCCATGGTGCATGCCTTTAAGAGAGGATTCATTTCTTCATTTAACAAATATTTTTGGGGGTGCCTATTAAGTATCAAACAAGAGTGACCAAGAGGGTCTTTGCTCTTATGACACTTATTTTCTAGTGGTGAAAGATACTCAACAAGCAAACAGGTCAGTGGTGAGATATAAAAGAATGATGTGAAGAAAACAGGTATAGGGACTGATTTAAATTGGGTGGTCAGGTAAAGCCTGCTGAGGAGGTTTGAATCAGGATCTGAATGACAAGAAAGAGCCAATCTTACAGTGATTTAAAGATAGAGGGAACAACATTGGCAAGAACCCTATAACACATTCTGGAACAGAAAAAAAGGCCAGTGTGGTTGGAATGTGATAGTTGAGGAATAAAATGGTAAGAAATGAAGAGGGGAGGTAGGTAGAGCCAGATTATCAGGAGACTTCACGGCTTTGGTAAGAAGTTTGAATTTTATACTAAATGCAATAGGAAATTTTTGGATGGCATTAAGCAAGAAAATAGCATGATCTAACTTGCTTTTAAAAGATTATTCTGACTGCTGTGTGTAAAATCATTGTGAAAGGTCAAGAATGGGAATGAGAGACCAGTAAAAAGTAATTTACAGCCCTGGCCTGTTTGGCTTAGCAGTTAGAACATCGTCCCTTGGACCTGAAGGGTCACAGGTTCGATTCTGGTCAAGCACATACCTGGGTTGCAGGTTCAATCCCCAGCCCTGGTCGGGGTCCTGAGGGAGGCAACCAGTCAATGTGTCTCTCTCACATTGATGTTTCTCTCTCTCACTCCTCCTCCCTCTCTCCCTCCCTCTCACTCTCTAAAAATCAATGGAAAAATATCCTCGGGTGAGGATTAACAAAAAAACAACATTTATATAGGCCCAGTGAGAGTTAATGGTGGCCAGAGCAGAGGCATTGGCAGAGGCATTGACAAAGGAGAGAAGTAGATAGATTTGAGGTCTATTTGGAAATAGAGCTAATGGATCTTGCTGAGTACTGTGTATGAGAGACTACCAGAAAAATGGGAATCACAGTTGGTTTCTAGGATTTTGACTTAAGTGACAGGGAAGGTATTGCCATTTACAAAGGTGAACAAAATGGGTCATGTACATTTGGGGGGAATATTGAGAGTTCTAGTTTGAAATGTTGAATTTTAAAAAACATTTATCTTTATTGTTGAAAACATTACAAATGTTCCCCCCCTTTCCTCCCATTGACCCCCTTCACTCTGCTCCTGCCCCTCTCCAGGCCTTCACTGCACTGTTGTCTGTGTCCGTCCATGGGTTATGCATATCTGCAAATAAATTCTTTGGTTAATCTCTGCCCCTCCCTTCCCTCTGAGAGTCATCAGTCTGTTCCATGCTTCCTTGTCTCTGAATCTGTTTTGTTCATCAGTTTATTTTGTTCATTACAAAATGTTGAACTTGAGATGTTGAATAGGCAGTTAGATATATAAGTTTGGAGCAAGGCAAAGAGGTTTGGGATGAGGGTGTACATTTGTGAGTCATATATATATATTTGTTATTAATCCTCACCCAAGGATATTTTTCCTTTGATTTTCTAGATAGAATTGGGGTTGGGGGGGGTGGGAAGAGAAACATCAGTGTGAGAGAGACACATCAATTGGTTGCCTCACACATGACCCTGACCCAGGATTTGAACATGCAACCCATGTATGTGCCCTTGATCAGGAATCGAACCCGCAACCCTTCAGTCCTCAGGCCAGTGCTCTAACCCTTGAGTCAAACTGGGCAGGGCAATATATATGTTATTTAAAGCCAGAGGACTGCATGAGATCACTAAGCAAGAAGTAGAGGTAATGAGGACTGAGTCCTGGGACCTCCAGATACATTCTTGATGGTGAAGGGGAAGAGTCAGCAAAGGTAGCTAAAAGAGAGTAGTTAGGTGGGGTGAATATTGGAGGGTAGGGGCAGATTTGATCCAGTATCTGAGTAACAAGAAGGCAAAAGTAGAGTTTCAAGAAGAATCTGGTTGAATGCTGCTGAGAGGGAGTAAATTGAGATTAGAGACATAACTCTGTGTATTAGTTTTCTGTTGCCGTAACAAATTACCACAGATCTGATGGCTTAAATCACAGAAAATTTATTCTCTTAAAGTTCTAGAAACGAGAAGTCTAAAATCTGGCAGGAATGACTTTCCTCTGGGGAAAGGAGGGTCTAGGGGAGAATCCATTTTTTGCTTCTTCCAGCTTCTGGTAGCTACTCCAGCATGCCTGGGTTTGTGACCATATTTCTCCAGTCTCTACCTCCATCTTCACTGAGTGCCTCTTCAGTGTGTCTCTCCAAACTCCCCTTTCCCTCTCACAAAACACTAGTAATGTCATTGAGGACCCACCTGGATGATGTAGGGTAAACTCAAAATCCTTAATTAATCTGCAAAGACCTTTTTTTACCCACCAAATAAAGTAAATTCCAGGGATTAGGATTTGATGTCTTTGTGTGGTCATTCTTCAACCTACTAAACCTTGGTTTTAGAAACACTGTAGCCATTGGAGATCTCAGTAAGAGCAATTTCTTTGGAGCAGTGGGAACATAAGAAAATTATATTTACCTTTCATGTTTGTTGCCACATAGAGAACTCTATTGTCTGTCTCAAGACTGAGCACATTGATCAACTGTTTTTCCATGGGCAGTCTGTCAGTTGTATGCCTATGGTTAGCTTCAAGTTTTACATGTCAAACATGAGAAAGGAGCAAAATTCTCAGAAGACCCTTCCTGTTTTTGTTTGTTTGTTTGTTTGTTTTTTAAGTTCATTATTGTTGACCTGTGGGATCCAAGTTGTCATTACCAGTGACCATTTTTTCTGTAGCCAAAATCTGGTTTATTTCAGATTTCAGACATCTCTGTAGCTGTATTATTTCTTCTTTTTAATCCTCACCTGAGGATATTTTTTCTGTTTATCTTTAGAGTGGGAGGGAGAGAAAGGGGGAGAGAGAGAGAGAGAAACATCGCAGTGAGAGGGACACATCCACTGGTTGCCTCGCGCACGACCCCGACTGGGGGTGGGCATGAACCGCAACCGAGGTATGTGCCCTTGGCCGGAATCGAACCCAGGACTCATTGGTCTGCGGGCTGATGCTCTGCTGCTGAGCCAAACTGGCCAGGGCTTTTTTTTTTTTTTTTTTAAGATTTTTTTCCCCTTTATTGATTTTAGAGAGATTGGAAGGGAGAGGGAGCGATGGAAACATCGATGAGAGAAAACATCAATTGGCCGCCTCCCGCATGCCTCCCAACTGGAGACCGGGCCCACAACGTAGGCATGTGCCCTGACCGGGAATCGAACTGGCGACCTCTTGGTGCATGGGTCGATGCTCAACCACTGAGCCACACCAGCCGGGGTATTTCATTTATAATCTGATTGATAACCATATTGCTGGAAAATTCCTGAGCAGAAAGTGGAATGGATGCATTTAGGTAATATATAGGTATAGTGGGTATTTCAAATACATGAAGTATTTGAAGAGAGATAAAGGAATGCAGAGAAAAATGCTATTTTGCCTTTTTTTTTTTTTTTTTTTTTACCAGCTAACATGGATGTTAAAACTAGCACACTTGGTGCTGAGCTGCCCTCAGTTATTCTCTGTAGGCTTTTCATTATTTCTACTGGACAATGGGGAGCAGCAGAGGTGTTAAACAAGTTACTTCTGGCTATAATGGCACTGCATAGATAAGAGAGAGCAACCACATCTAGAAGAAGCTTGCTTTCCTTGGGGGAGTTCTAATGACAAAGGAATTCCTTTATCCTCAGATCTTCTGTGAATTGGAACTGGCAGGTGTGTGCCGCCCCCCCCCCCCATCTGTTTTTGGAGGGAAGGGCAGGCATTGTGCTTTCACCATGTGAAAGGCTTTACTTTCTTAGGGAGCTAACCTGATTATCATAGGTTAAATCTTTAGTTGTGGGGCCATTTTCCCAGATTACCCCTCTCCTCTGTGTTGTAAGCACAGACCTAAGTTTGACATGGTGAAATCGCACAGACTTTAGAGTTAGGCAGACCAGGTTCATCCACTAAGGTGTTCTGTAACCTTTGGCAAGTTATATACCCTCTTCGAGCCTCTGTTTCCTAGTTTGGTAAAATGGGGTTGAAGGCATCTTGTATCATGCTTACCACATAGTAGGCATGTGAAAAATATTAATTCCACTATTAGTACATCTTTTTGTCCATTTATTCACTTTTATGCATTTATTGATACTTAAATTTCCCTACTTCCTTTGGTGTCTTTATATTAAGCAGAATTTTAAAGAAAGATCCACCTGTTAACATAGCATCTCCTTTGGGAAAGAGAAATAATGGCCATTCCTCACTTCCTAATTTTGTCACCCTATGACAGTTACTAACCATTAGGTCTTCTGTTCTAGTACATTGGAATAAAATCATAGTCATCAGGAATACTTTCTGAAGAAGGCTTTCATTAATTATAAAATTTACTGAGGAGGCAGAAGAAAGTTGGTTTATTCCATGTGTAGGAGCAGCTCTGGGCAAAGACTAAAATATTGGGAGGAGGGGAGTTGCTGAGGAATGGGACTATAAATAGGTCAGTTTATTCAACATAGAGTATTCTAGGAGTCTTTTGGAAGAAAGCTGTAGGAGTGCATCCACTTGGGAGAGAATCAGGAAGTGAAACAGCAATGAGAAGGACTTCTCATGTTGACAAGTTATTATTGATTACTTGGCCCATTGTTCCTGGGCTGCTGTGTGGTTCCAAGTGCTGTCTTGTGTTGTGAACAAAGGATGGCAGGATGGCCTTTGGAGTTAGCTCAGTACTGAGGTCACACACTTCCTCTGCACTTCTCCACCTGTGTAACTTGGGCAAGCTGCTCACTTGTTAAATGGGCCTGAGACTGTATGTCCTTGCTTTCCTAAGACCTCTTAATTTGAGACCCATTGGAGGAGTTGGTGGGAACATTATTTCATTAAATTTGTCATCCCTTATAGCCAATTGTATGCTGTACAAAGGTTAATGTGATTTTTTTTAAAGTGCATTTAGAAGCAAAGCAATATGATAATACCATCTCAGGAATGTTGGGAAGATTATTAAGATAATGTATGCCAAGTGCCCATCCAAGTTATTTTTCGGTGACTTGTAGCTATTATTAACAAATTAAAAGACATGAAAAATAACTTATTGATAACATCTAAAGAAAGAATTTTAAACAACAAGGTCACAATGTGATCAGGATCTGAAATAGTACTTGAATAAGGGGAACGAAGATGAAATAAAAGTTCAAGTAATGCTTCGGAGATAAATGAATGTGTATACGAGGAGGAAGTTTTACCCCTTTACAGACAAAGTTTCCATTGTTTGTAGTGATAACTTTGTGATATATGTTCCAGTGTGAACAGCGGGAATGTGGTAATCCATGTTGGAGAAATGGACGCCTGTGTCATCTTCTTAAGCTGCTAATCACAAAAATAATGCACTGGATAACTTACAAATAAATTGTGTTTTGTTTTGGTGGTGGTGGTGGTGGTGGTGGTGGTGGTGGTGGGAGGTGGCTGGTTAGGGAGTTACTCTTAGTTATTAGTTCCGTTGCCTGGCCAGTGATACTGAATTTTTAGCTCTTCTTTCTTTTTCTTTTTTCTTTTTCTTTTTTCCCCAGGTCCAGCAAGACTATGAACCTCTGTTCCAAATGCTTTGCTGGTAAGTGCAGAAAAGGCTTTATTGTTTACTTTTATTTTTCTTCTTTTGGTTGTTTTTATAATTATCTAAATCATTTGGCTCTCCTTTGGGTTAATTCATGGGGATTTGTTTCTTTGCTTGTGTGTGAAAGCAATTTCTCTTCACCAAGGTGTTTCATATATTTGCCTAGGACTATTGAAATAGTCTTCCCTGAGTGAAATGAAATCATATGTGTACTTGCACCAAAAAACTTTCCTCAGTGTACAGTTGTTGGTGTATAGTGGAATTATAAAAACTTGCGTTGTAGAAAGGTAATAAATGTTCATGTTTGATCTTAATGATTAATGGTGAATGTTGCCTTTACCAATGAGAATGCAAGAGAAAGGATATTTTCATGTTGGAATCAGAAAGACAGTCATACTGAATTTAGCCCTTTCTAATCCAATCCCTCGTTGAAATCACCTTGGGTAAGTCACTTAATCTCTTTGAGCCTTAGATTCATCATTTGTAACATGAAGGGTGTAGGGCTTGATGTTTGCCAGGTGCTTTTTCAGTCCCCAAATGCTTATTGGTTGACTCCTTGAATTATGATTCTCTCATGAAGTTGAAGCCTTCATGGTTCCTTTTTTTTTTTTTTTTTAAAGAACTATATATCTAAATGATCTTATATAAAGTAATTAAGTGTTTGCTAATTGAGATATGTTTAACGTTCCTTTCTTTATTATTTTATTTTTATCAAAGATAAACAAAGCTGGACACTAGTTAAAGTGGTAAGGACAGATCTTAATCAGTAATGTACTGCTATAGTAGAGAGTCCTGTGTGAACTGAGCTCAACTTGGATTTGTGCAGAGGGACTGGGCATTTTAAAAAGAAAGTGAGGGAGAAGACTAGGGGTTGCTATGTTGGCTCAGTAGAGTCAGGGAAGTGACAAATTACCAAGGGTTGGTCAGTGTAAATGATAAGGCCAGCTGTGCCTCTTAGCTGACAACCATGGAAGTTAGGATTTTATCCTCCTACAGAGACTGAGAGACTTTGGCCCTGTCCTTCCTGATGATTACCTTTTAAAGGAACGGCTTTCATGTCCTTGAGAAAAAAACTGCAGAGTTGTAGGGGATACATATATATCTCAAAGGAACAGAGGAAGGATGCACAGTTGTAAAACTCTTTTTTAGTAAGTGCTCTAAGATAGGGTGCTCAGGGGCCTGTAGTCTGGTGTTGTCTATAACAAACCTTAAATTCTTTTGGCAACTTTGAGCTTTCCTAGGCAGGCAGTTAAAAGGGGCTAGAGTGAACCTAGGGATGGGGCCTTGAGCTATTAGAAACTGTTAGTGTGTGTTTAAAGCTTTTTAAAAAAATCCTCACCCAAGGATATTTTTCTATTTATCTTCAGATAGAGTGGGAGGGAGGGAGAGAGGGAGGAACATCCATGTGAGAGGGACACCTTGACTGGTTGCCTCCCGCACGACCCTGACCAGGGCCTGGGAACAACCGCAACCGAGGTACGTGCCCTTGACTGGAATCTAACCCGTGATCTCTGGTCCGAGGGCCGACGCTCTAACCGCTGAGCCGAACCAGCCAGGGCTATTTGTTTAAATATTTTAATGTTGGGGAAGAGGAGTGGATAACATCATTTGTGTTAAGAGTCTGTAGTTTTTATAGGCCAAAGTTGAGGCCTAGTTGAGAAGAGGGCTCAGAGGAATCTGGCTAGAGTTTGATTAAGGGGAGAACATTTGTCAGTTTTTATCTTCTATTCATTATGCTGTTTGAGTGCGGACATAATCATAGTGTAAGCTTTAGACCTTTGCATTTATGCCTAAACTAGGGGATAATTGGGAAGGAGTTGAAAGGGCTGGGGAAGCTGGCAGTTTGTATCTGTTAAAAATTTAGAATTTGTCAAATACTTTAGGTCTTTAAAAGGAAAAAATATTGGTAAATTTAGTTTTTATCCAACTTTTAGCAGTATCTCTGCTATGTTAAACAAATATATTCTGCTTTTCTTATTCTTCATAACTACAATTTACAGGTATGAAGAAATGCCTCTCTGTTGAGAGTTTAAATTTATACTAACGATGAAAGTAGTGATGAGACAAAATATATATTAGATTGTAAGACTGTTTCTATGTAGAATTAACTCCCCCTTATACTTCAGTAAAATGTAGCTTTGGGGGAAGACTAGACACCTTTGAGTAAGGTGGCTCAGATCAAATACTCAAAAGAATTGTCTTGTGTCCCTAACTAAAAATAAAGTTTAAAAAATTACCAGTGAAGATAGATTAGCCATGGTTTTTGTGTTTCTTTGGACTTGTTAACAACAGTTTTATTGTCTGTGGTTATAATTGTTTATTTTCTCTCTGGTGATCTATATCTATTTACTCTATAAACAAGTTTGCCATTTTTGCTTTTAAAAATATTCAGATTTTTTTTTTGAGAGAGAGAGAGGAAGGCCGGGGGGGGGGGGGGGGGATAGAAACATCGATGTGAGAGAAATACATCGATTGGCTGCCTCCTGCACACCCCCTACTGGTGATCAAGCCTACAATCCAGGCCTGTGCCCTGACCGGGAATTGAACCGGGACCTCTCAGTCCATGGGACACTCAATCCGTTGAGCCACACTGGCCAGGCAAGATGATATTTTCAAGTGTATAAAGAAAATACTCTCTCCTTCTTTCCTCTTTACCTTTACCCTCACATTCCTAATTTCCCCATCATTTGAAAGGAATAAGTAGTCACATCCTGTTTGCTGAAGCAGCATTTGGTGTTCTTTTCAAAATTCAAAAGAAAGAAGATCATTGAACTTTAAAGATGTATTTGTGAATTTTGTTCTTGTATGAAAATAGTTTCTAGAAATGCATTATTGTAGCAGAGGCATGAGATGTACAAGACAACATAGAGATTATTTTGGCCAAAACCACTGTGATTTTAAATACTCTTTTAATATATATCTTAAAGTGTACAATGTACTTTTGGAAGATGGAAAAATCACTTAAAAATAGCTATTGTGTATAATTAGGTTATTCAGAGATTTTTCTTCAAGCTTCCTTTTCAAAATAAATCTTTGTGGTGAAAAAGTGAATTTCTTATAACTGTTTACATACAATTGAATGAAATGAATAAAAACATTTAAAGTTTAATTGAGAGAGTGAGTACTGGGGTAGGAACTGTGGGTGCAAGTTTAAAGTTAGCTTTGATAACTGTTTACCTCTGATGAAATATTCTGCCAAATGGTGAGCACATGTTCCTGATAACTATCATCACTCAGATATTTCTCCTTTTTTTTTTTAGTAAAAGATTCCTGGGCTGTTTGAGGTCAGAGGAAGGGAAGGAAATGAGTATATGGAAAGTGAGAGTTACTAAAAAAACCATTGAAATGTTAGTTACTGGTAAATTACATACCAAATAACAATGTTTCTCTGTATTATTAGACTAAGAAATGTCTGTGTCAGCCATTTTCATTTATGTAGAAGAGTGTCCAACCTGGCTGAATTTGCTATTTCTAAAGGTTTGTAGCTCAACTAAAATTTCTCTCCTTGAAATGGGAAGGTATTATTTTTATGTTTTGACAGTCCTCATCTTAAACCTGGTTTGGCTTACCTGAAATTATTTAAGACCATTTGGAGTCCGCCCCCCCCCCCCCCCCCCACACACACAAATGTATAATATTCTTCTTTCTTAGCCTTAAAGGGCTTTGACCTAAAGACCCTTATAATCCATGATTTTCTATGCTAGGATAACTAGGACATTTAAAGGAAGTATTCTGGGGAAGCTCCAAAAAAAAAAAAAAAGAGTGACTCTAGTGTTATGATTTCAGGTACAATGGATTTAAAATGCTCTTCTGGATTCTCTTTATCTCAGGTTATTATTTATTTAATCTTAAAAAAAAAAAAGAAAACAGGCAAGATTTACTTTCTGATTATTTTCTGTTGTACTAAATTTTTTAAAATGCTAATTGTGACCCATTACATTGATTTTTCTACCCACTAATGAATCCCAGCACCCACAGTTTGAAAACTGCATGAGAAAGTAATGTTTCAACCAATAAATGTTTGTTCACCATAACATAACTATCAGTACCATGTCATGAAATTTTGTTGCTTTTTATTATTATAGGCATTTACTGATTCTTTTAGTAAAGTCATGCAAACAATAATGTAAAAATGGTTAATGACAGAAAAGGATAGTATGACAGGTAGACTGTTACCAAGGTTATAGAAAAGCCACAATTGGACCAAAAAAAAAAAAAAAAGATCCTCAGCTTTAAGAACAGGAAAAGGTCTGTGGCAAGATCAGTTGATAACTTATGTTCAAGGATGTTTAAATGACATAATTTTCAGTAGTTTAGACATTCTTTCCATGACTTCAGATAAACTATAAATCTATTAAGCAAATCCTTCCCTTTGGGATAATATAAAAATAATTAACACTCTCGACTGGGAAGAATAATATAATACATCAAAACTCAAAGATGAGAGAATCTTTGCTCAAACACTGCAGGTGTTTCTAGCTTATGTTCATAGAATAGTCTTAGTCTTAAGAGATACCCAAATTTCCAAACAAATGTACAGAATTGTAATTTGAGGAAGAAAAATGCAGAACATGTGAAAGGAGGATTGATGGGGAAGGCAGAAAAACAACTTACACAGGAATGGAAAAAATACAGTGTGGGGCAAAAGAAGTTTACATTTGTGAGTATGCGAAACAGTTTATTTTTGTATTATTATTATTTATTAATTATTGTATTATTTTCCATATGAACAATTGTAAACCTACTTTTGCTTCACCCTGTATATTACTGGGAGTATGATTTAAAAAGTTTGAAAACCATTCAGTTGCAGAAATTCATTGGAAAGTCATTGAGTTATTTGGGATTTCATTTTCTTCGTCTTTTTCCTCCAATTTTTATTAATTAATTTTTTTTACAGATGTTTCTCCTTTGGGATTTCATTTTCTTTGCAAAATAGGGCTTTGGTGGTGGTGGTGGGTGGCTTTAGGCAAGGGGTTAACCAGTTGATTTTTTGTGACTTTTGTCCATTCTGAGCTCTTGACTAGTTTAGATTAAATGATTTTCTGTGTGAAGTATGAACTAAACCTGATTGCTGGTAAAATGTACATGAAAAATCAAGCATAGCATCTAAAGGGTAGTCCTGCTTATTACAAAGGTAGAAATGATATTGCCTATGGTATTGTTTTCTGTTTGTATACCAACTCATTTTATAATTTTTGAGTGTTAGATACTAACTGGTCTTTGATATTTAGGGACATTTAGTACCTAATTCACAATGACTTCCTGTACTGCCATATTGAAGCCCAGCTATCATTAAAACAGTGCTTTTCATAACATGGTTTTGTTAAATAAAAGTATGGATGACTAGCACCAAACAGGATGATCTTAAGTGAGGAAGGCAGAAATTTTTAAATAACTGACTGAAGTAACTTCTGCAGTATGGCATTATCTCAACCAACCTTAGAAATGCTTCCTGTGGGGGACATAGGAGTGTGGTGACTACAAAATAGCTATAATCGATAGATTTCTAATACTTTATTTTTTATTTTTTACTTGAGTAGTATTTTATTTATTTGTTTGTTTGTTTATTTGTTTACTTTTGTTACAGATGTTTCTCCTTTTCCCCCCATTGACACCCTCCTCCCCCTCCCTCCCTGCCCCGTCCCCAGTTTTGTTGTCCATATCCATTGGTTATGAGTACATGCGTACAAGTTCTGTGGTTCATCGCTCCCCTCCCCCACCCCCTCTTCTGGCAATTGTCAGTCTGTACCCTACTTCCACGTCTCTGGGACTACCCTGTTCCTCAGACTGTTATGTTCATTATATTCCAGAAATAAGTGAGATCATATGATATTTGTCTTTCTCTGCTTGGCTTGTTTGGCTTAGGATAATAGTTTCCAGGTCCTCCCATCAAAGTGGAAAGCACTGTATGGGAGAGCATAATTGCCAATGATAGATAAGGGATTAATTTCCAAAATATATAGAGTGCTCATACATCTCAACAAAAGGAAGACAAAGAACCCAATTAAAAAATGGGCAGAGGAACTAAATAGACACCTCTCTAAACAGGACATACAAATGGCCAAGAGACATATGAAGAAATGCTCAATGTCACTAATCATCAGAGAAATGCAAATTAAAACAACAATGAGGTATCACTTCACACCTGTCAGAATGGCCGCCATCAACAAATCATCAAACAACAAGTGTTGGCGAGGGTGTGGAGAAAAGGGGACTCTAGTACACTGCTGGTGGGAATGCAGACTGGGGCAGCCACTATGGAAAACACTATGGTGTTACCTCAAAAAATTAAAAATTGAATTACCATTTGACCCAGTGATCCCACTCCTAGGAATATACCCTAAGAAGCCTGAAACACCAGTCAGAAAGAATATATGTACCCCCATGCTCATAGCAGCGCTATTTGCAATAGCTAAAATCTGTAAACAGCCCTAGTGTCCATCAGTAGACGAATGGATAAAAAAGCTGTGGTACATATACACAATGGAGTACTATGCAGCTGTAAGAAAGAAAGATCTCTTATCCTTAGATTTAATACTTTAGAAGGCAGTGAGCCTGAAGGTATGTCCCAAGGGATGGAAGATTCTTTGAGTAGTACTGACGACAGGTTCTTATTAGAAGAAAAACTTAACGTGCTCACTGTAAAAAGAACCAGTGGTCTTGTGGATTTTTAGATAATGGCATGTATTTGATTTTTAATAGCTTTCAATCATTTCTTTAAAACAACTAATACCAAAATGTCTATTATTATAAACTGACAAAGGTACAGCTTATGTAGACATATTTTTGATTTGAACATATTATTTCATTTAAGACTATCTCCCCCCCTCCCCCCCAATCCTCACCTAAGGACATTATTTTTCCTATTTATCTTCAGATGGAGTGGGAGGGAGGGAGAGAGAGGGGGAGAGAGAGAGAAACATCGACATGAGAGGGATACATCGACTAGTTGCCTCTCGCATGACCCCGACCAGGGCTGGTGACGAACCGCAACCGAGGTATGTGCCCTTGACCAGAATCGAACCCATGACTCCTTGGTCCATGGGGCGATGCCCTAACCACTGAGCCAAACCGGCCAGGGCCATTTAAGACTAACTTTTAAGAAACTTGCTATTACATGATTCATGTAAAATTGGATATATGAGGGAGAGACAATTATTCACAGTGTAAGAAGCTTTCTTTCTGTTCTTTTTTCCCCCCACTTTTATAGAATAGCTTCTTTAAAAAGGAATACTTTTAATGCTATATTAATTTACAGAAAGGGATAGGACTAGAAGAACTAAAGTGTAAGGGTCCCTTGTCAGTTGAAGATTAATTAAAAATGCAGATAAAGCATCTCTTAAATTATAAGCAAATGGAAATTAGTTTCAATGTAATTTTTCAATTACATATATTTCTTAGTGGAAAGATAGTTAAGCTTGCCTTTGTTTTATGGTTACTTATGCCTTTGCCTCATTGTTGGTTAAGAATATTGCAATAAATAAAGAAAATGATACACGTCATATGGAAAGCATATTCTAGTATGACTTTACAGCTGTGTACTTAAATTTCATAGGAACCTATTTTCAGGTGCTTATTCTTAGAGGCTGGGTTCTGTTATTTAACTTAGGAGCAAATATTGTTATAATTAATATATTTCTGTTACTAGCCTTTGTCAGCTGGGAGAAAACTTAATTCTGTGTAGAATTTCATTTCCATTTTTATTCTTGATATTGTCATATAGTTATTGTTTTAAATTCAAAATGAATTTCAGGAAAGCTATAAGGTGTTGAAATAGCCAGTATTAATGTAGAATTTTATTTCCCCCCTTACTGCATACTTTGTATCCAGTCTGAAATTACCAAGCTTTTTCATTGCTTTCAGACTTTCTGTCTAAATTAAAAATGTGAATTGAATAATAGAGTTCCATAATTTATGCTTTTAATATAACATTAGTTTGAGATTTTCTTTCCCCTTTTAAAAATAACAGGGATATTAATTAAATACTGATTGAGAAGACTACAAAGCAATATGTGTAGTATCCTGTTTTAATTAGACAACACATAGTTTATATGTATATAGTTGCATGGAATAAAGCTGGAAGAAGGTACAGGAAAAATTAATTTTGGTAATCTCAGTAGGAGTATTTGGAGGAGATTTTAATTGTTTGATTTTGTTTGGGTTGGGGTTGTGCGGGAGGCAACCAATCGATGTGTCTCTCTCACATTGATGTTCCTCCCTCCCTCCCTCCCTCCTTTCCTCCCTTCTTCCCTCCCTCCTTTCCTCCCTCCCTCCCTCCCTCCTTTCCTCCCTCCCTCCCTCCCTCCCTCATTTCCTCCCTCACTCCTTCCCTCCCTCTCTCCTTTCCCTCCCTCCCTCCTTCCAACTCTATCTGAAAATCAATGGAAAAATATCCTCAGGTGAGGATTAAAAAAACAAATTAAATTTAAAAAATAAAGTGTACTGTACTTGTGTCTGACAGACTCCCAAAGTGATTAGTTTCTTTCTGGAATAAGCAAAATAAAGCTGGCTGTAGCTTGCAGCATAGGGGATCTAAATGTTGACATTCAAGGTAAGTAATACAGCAGTGCTGGGTATAGGGTGGAATGTTAGGTAAACCAAAATGAAAACATTTTTCTTCGAAGTGACTTGAGTTTTGTGATTATTTCCAGAACAGGGTAGCAAATTCCTATTTCATAGCAGGTAAATAAAAACTTTTCGCATGAACTTGCAGCTCTTACTGCTTGGAGTTACACTCTAATCTCTTTTTCTGTTTTATTGCCTGTTAAAAATTAAGAGTAGAAGTGGCCTGATTTCAGTTACTTTTGAAAGGGAAAAAGTATACGTTACAGCTGAATTTTGAGGATCCCCGAAGTAAGAGGAACTGAGTGAATCTGAAATTTTTAAGTACTTCTTGTGATGCATGTTTCCTTTTAGAAATTTTGGGAACCCTGTACCTATCAGGAAAATAGTATAAAAATACCCACTTCTATTAGTTATTTTATAGCATGGCGAGGTTTGGGCAGGATAATAGAATCAGTATACTTCTGTTACCTTGATTTTTCAAATTTTCTTTTCCAAGAAGAACGCTGCTGCTTTTAAAATGAAGCATTTGAAATCGGGTATGTCTGTGTTTGTAATTCTGTTGACTTGATTACTGTTGTAGACTCTTTGACTTCTTTTTTTTTTTTTTTTATCTTTTTTTTTTTTATCCTCACCCGAGGACATTTTTTCATTTTTTGTCCAGATAGAGTAGGAGGGGGAGAGAGAGAGAGAGAGAGAGAGAGAGAGAGAGAGAGAGAGAGAGAGAGAGAGAGAGAGAAACATCGACATGAAAGGGCCACATCGAGTGGCTGCCACCCACATGACCAACCAGGGCCGGGGACAAACTGCAACCGAGGTATATGCCCCCAGCGGGAACCGAACCCGGGCCTCTCCGGACCGCAGGCCGACGCTCTAACCGCTGAGCCAAACCGGCCAGGGCAGACTCTTTGACTTCTTTAAAGCTGAGAGTCCAAGAAAGATTTCTTAAGTATAACACACATTGATTATGTATTTGTTGAAAAGAGACAATTCAGCTCATCAAATTCTCTCAATCGTTGTGTGTTATCCATTGGAGGGTATATGTTTGCTGTGGGTGTCTGAAAAATCAGAATATTATAGAGTAATGTAGACATCCATAAGCCAACCCAGAATGAACAAATACTAGCATTTTGGCCCTTTCCCCTCTTTGTAACATATTTTAAATGGGAACTAAAATTTCATGGTTTTACCTCAGTTATCATTTTTCCACTTCAAGGGACAACCACTTTATTATGAATGGGTATTTATGTAAACAATATATGATTCTATTTTTAAAATGTGTAAGTAGTATGTTGTACTAGTCATTCTACAACTTGCATTCTTTTTAAATAAAACTTTTAGAAACCAAGCAATGATGACACATGTTGCTTTAGTTCATTTTAACTGTGAAAATAGTCTATTAGAATTAATGTCCTGATTTACCTGGGATAGTCTGAGTTTGTGCTTATTGTACCAGTGAATATACCTAACATCATCCTTTGGTGTACTCCTCAATGTGGTTGATGACTTATTGGTCACCCTCATTATACTATGCCCCAGTTTATCTAGTCCCCTGTTGATGGACATATAAGTTCTTTTCAACTAGTGTTTTTATATCACAATTGCAACTTCATGTTTTCTCTATTTTTAAAAAATAACACTTGTTTGAAGTTCTTTTTGGGGTAGCTTCCTTGTTTTCAAATGAAAGCAAGACAAGGGCAGCAGGTCCTTAACTGACTTGCACAGCTAAACTCTGGCAGCTCTTTCTGACCTCTTAGTCTATAGCAGTTTGCTGTCTTACTAATAAGCATTCTTAAATTGTGTGGCTAATTGTTATGCTAGTCAAGATAAATGAAGCAGTGTGTTGAAGATGTTATGGAAATTATTTCAAAAATAATTGTTGCACTTCTAATGGGAAATAAAATGTTCAGTGTTGTAAGTAGCAGAAAGGTAGCTCTTTTTAGGCTTTAAGTAGAAAAATTGTGGCCAGGTGTCAGTATTTTAGGCAAAAAGAAAGATTTAATAGTCACTGGGTCTTTTAAGATACTTTGACTGTCATTTGTCTTTATTTCTGTTCACATGTTGGTCTAAAACTGTGGTCTCTATACTGATGCATAGGATTGTCCATTGAGGCATCAAGAGAAAATATTAGAATTTCTGCTTACATTTATTTTTATCATCCGTTATATATTAATACTTACTTACTTACTTACTTATTTATTTATTTATTTATTTATTTATTTATTTATTTATTTTGTTACAGATGTTTCTCCTTTTCCCCCCATTGACACCCTCCTCCCCATCCCCCCCACCCCATCCCCAGTTTTATTGTCCATGTCCATCATTTGTGCATACATGCATATAAGTTCTGTGGTTTATCTCTTCCCTCCCCCCACCCCCCTCTTCTGAGGGTTGTCAGTCTGTACCCTACTTCCACATCTCTGGGTCTACCCTATTCCTCAGATTGTTATGTTCATTATATTCCACAAATAAGTGAGATCATGTGATATTTGTCTTTCTCTGCTTGGCTTGTTTCGCTTAGAATAATACTCTCCAGGTCCCTCCTTGTCGTCTCAAAGGATAAGAAATCTTTCTTTTTTACAGCTGCATAGTACTCCATTGTGTGTATGTACCACAGCTTTTTTATCCATTCATCCACTGATGGACACTTGGGCTGTTTCCAGATCTTAGCTATTGTAAATAGTGCTACTATGAACATGGAGGTACATATATTCTTTCTGATTGGTGTTTCAGGCTTCATAGGATATATTCCTGGAATTGGGATCACTGAGTCAAATGGCAATTCAATTTTTAATTTTTTGAGGTAACACCATAGTGTTTTCCATAGTGGCTGTCCTAGTCTGCATTCCCACCAGTAGTATACTAGAGTCCCCTTTTCTCCACACCCTCGCCAACACTTGTTGTTTGATGATTTGTTGATGGCAGCCATTTTGAGAGGTCTGAGGTGATACCTCATTGTTGTTTTAATTTGCATCTCTCTGATGATTAGTGATGTTGAGCATTTCTTCATATGTCTCTTAGCCCTTTGTATATCCTGTTTAGAGAGGTGTCTATTTAGTTCCTATGCCCATTTTTTAATTGGGTTCTTTGTCTTCTTTTTGTTGAGTTGTATGAGCACTCTATATATTTTGGAGATTAACCCCTTATCTGATGTATCATTGGCAATTATACTCTCCCATACAGTGGGTTCCCTTTCCATTTTTGATGGTTGTTTCTTTTGCTGTGCAGTAGCTTTTGAGTTTGATGTAGTCCCATGTGTTCATTTTTTCCTTTGTTTCTGTTGCCTTAGGTGATGTATCAGTGAAGATTCTGCTGCGTATGATGTCCGAAATTTGTTGCCTACATTTTCTTCTAGGATTTTTATGGATTCACGAGTCACATTTAAGTCTTTTATCCATTTTGAGTTTATTCTTGTGTATGGTGTAAGTTGATGGTCTAGTTTCATTTTTTTGCATGTAGCTGTCCAATTTTCCCAACACCATTTAATAAAGAGTCTGTCTTTACTCTATTATATGCTCTTGCTACTTTTGTCAAATATTAATTGAGCATAATGTCTTGGGTCAATTTCCAGATTCTCTGTTCTGTTCCACTGGTCTAAATGTTCTTGTGCCAGTACCAGGCTGTTTTGATTACAGTAGCTTTGTAGTATAACCTGATATCCGGTATTGTGATCCCACCTACTTTGTCCTTCTTTTTCAAGATTGCTGTGGCTATTCGGGGTCTTTCTTGGTTCCATATGAACTTTTGGAGTATTTGTTCTAGTTCTGTGAAATATGTTGTTGGTATTTTGATGGGGATTGCATTGAATCTATAGATTGCTTTGGGTAATATGGACATTTTATTGATGTTAATTCTTCCAATCCATGAACAAGGTATGTGCTTCCACTTTTTTATATCTTCCTCTATTTCTTTTTTCAATGTCCTGTAGTTTTCTGCAAATAGATCCTTTACTTCTTTGGTTAAGTTTATTCCTAGGTATCTTAATTTTTTTGCCACGATGGTAAATGGGATTGTTTTTTTAGTTTCTGTTTCTGTGAGTTCATCATTGGTGTATAAGAATGCCGTCAATTTCTTGACGTTAATTTTGTATCCTGCTACTCTGCCAAATTCCTTTATTAAGTCTAGTAGATTTTTGATGGAGTCTTTAGGATTTTCTATGTACAATATAATGTCATCTACAAATAATGACATTTTCACTTCCTCCTTTCCAATTTGGATCCCTTTTATTTTTTCTTCATGTCTGATTGCTGTGGCTAAGACTTCCAGTACTATGTTAAATAAGAGTGGCGAAAGTGGACATCCCTGTCTTGTTCCTGTTCTTAAGGGAAATGTTTTTAGTTTTTTCCCATTGAGTATGATGTTGGCTGTAGATCTTTCATATATGGCCTTTATTATGTCGAGATATGATCCCTCTATTCCCACATTGCTGAGCGTTTTTATCAGAAATGGGTGCTGGATTTCGTCAAATGCTTTTTCAGCATCTATTGATATGATCATGTGGTTTTTATCTTTCATTTTGTATATGTGGTGCATCACATTTATTGATTTGCGAATATTGAACCACCCTTGCATCCCTGGGATGAATCCCACTTGGTCATGGTGAATAATTTTTTGATGTATTGCTGGATCCTATTTGCTAGTATTTTGTTCAGGATTTTGGCATCTATGTTCATCAGGGATATTGGCCTGTAGTTTTCTTTCTTTGTAGTGTCTTTTTCTGGTTTTGGAATTAGAATTATGCTGGCCTCATAAAACGAGTTTGAAAGTCTTCCTTCTTGTATTTTTTGAAATAGTTTGAGGAGAATGGGTGTTAGTTCTTCTTTGAATATTAGGTAAAACTCCCCCGTGAATACGTCTGGGCCTGGGCTTTTGTTTGCTGGGAGAGTCTTGATGACATCCTCAATTTCCTTAGCTGTTGTTGGTCTGTTCAAGTTTTCTATCTCTTCCCGGTCCAGTTTTGGGAGACTATGTGTTTCTAGAAATTTGTCCATTTCGCTTAGATTGTTGAATTTGTTGCCATATAACTGTTCATAGTATTTGTTAACGATGCTTTGTATTTCTGTGGTGTCACATGTTAGTTCTCCTCTTTCATTTCTGATTTTGTGTATTTGGATTCTCTCTTTGTTTCTTGGTGAGTCTAGCTGAGGGTCCATCAATCTTGTTTATCTTTTCAAAAAACCATCTTTCATTGATCCTTTGAATTGTTTTTTTTTTTTTGGTCTCTATGTCATTTATTTCTGCTCTTTACTATTTCCTATCTTTACTATTTCCTTCCTTCTACTTGCTCTGGGGTTTTCTTTTCGTTTGCTTTCTAGTTCTTTAAGTTATGAGGTTAGATAGTCTATTAGAAATTTTTCTTGTTTCTTGAGGTAGGCCTGTAGTGCTGTGAACTTCCCTCTCAGAACTGCTTTCGCTGCATCCCATAGATTTTGTATTGTTGTGTGTTCATTTTCATTGGTTTCCAGGAAGTTTTTAATTTCTTCCTTGATCTCCTTGGTAAGCCATTCATTGTTTAATAACATGCTATTTAGCCTCCAGGTGTTCAAATGTCCTTGCATGTTCTTGTTGCAATTGATTTCTTGTTTCATGCCATTGTGATCTGAGAAGATGCTTGATATGATTTCAGTCTTCTTGAACTTGTAGAGACTTCGTTTGTGTCCTAACATGTGGTCTGTCTTTGAGAATGTTCCATGTGCACTTGAGAAGAATGTGAATTCTGTAGTTTTGGGGTGTAATTCTCTGTAGATATCTATTAAATCCATTTGGTCTAGTGCTTCATTTAGAGTCTCTGTTTCCTTTTTAATTTTTGTCTAGAGGATCTATCCAGGGATGTCAGCGGGGTCTTGAAGTCCCCTGCTATGAATGTATTGCTGTCGATTTCTCCTTTGAAGTCCTCCAGAAGATTTTAAATATATTTTGGTGCTCCTATATTGGGTGCATATAAGTTTACCAAGGTTATATCTTTCTGTTGGATAG
This sequence comes from Tadarida brasiliensis, assembly GCA_030848825.1. Taxonomy (NCBI): domain Eukaryota; kingdom Metazoa; phylum Chordata; class Mammalia; order Chiroptera; family Molossidae; genus Tadarida; species Tadarida brasiliensis. The sequence continues at coordinate 11,536,959 of CM061262.1, forward strand.
ATCCTTTCAATATTATGTAGTGACCTTCTTTGTCTCTATTTCTGGCCTTCATTTTGAAATCTATTTTATCAGAAAAGAGTATTGCTACCCCAGCTTTTTTTTCCTTTCTGTTTGCTTGGAAGATTTTTTTCCATCCCTTCACTTTCAGCCTATGTGAGTCTTTTGTTGTGAGGTGGGTCTCTTGTAAACAACATATATATGGGTCACGCTTTCTTATCCAAACAACTACTCTGTGTCTTTTTATCGGAACATTCAATCCATTTACCTTTTTTTGTTTGTTTGTTTTTTATCCTCACCCGAGGACATTTTTCCATTTTTTGTTCAGATAGAATGGGAGGGAGAGAGAGGAAGAGAGAGAGAGAGAGAGAAACATCGACGCGAAAGAGACACATCGAGTGGCTGCCTCCCGCACACCCAACCAGGGCCGGGGACAAATCGCAACTGAGGTACATGCCCTTAGCGGGAACCGAACCCGGGTCTCTCTGGACCGCAGGTCAATGCTCTAACCGCTGAGCCAAACTGGCCAGGGCTCAATCCATGTACATTTAAGGTGATTACTGATATGTACTTATTTATTGCCATTTTTGTTTAGTGTGGTTCTATTTTCCTTCCTATTTCTTCTAGTAATTACAGCAGTCCTTTTAACGTTTCTTGCAGTGCTGGTTTGGTGCTAATGTAGTCCCTTAATTTTTTTTTTGGTCTGGGAAGCTCTTTATTTGACCTTCTATTTTGAATGATAACTTTGCTGGTAGAGTAGTCTTGGATTCAGGTCCTTGTTTTTCATGACCTTGATTACTTCATGCCATTCCCTTCTGGCCTGTAGTGTTTCTGTTGAGAAGTCAGCTGATAGCCTTATGGGGGTTCGTGTGTAGGTATCGTGTTGCTTATCTCTTGCTGCCTGTAGGATTCTCTCTTTGTGTTTAATTTTTGGCATTTTAATTATGTGTTTTGGTGTGGGCCTGTTTGGGTTCTTCTTACTTGAGGCTCTCTGTGCTTCTTGAACTTGAATGCCTTCTTCCTTCACCAAATTAGAGAAGTTTTCTGTCACTATTTCTTCAAATATATTCTCTAGCCCTTGCTCATTTTCTTCTTCTTCGGGGACTCCTATGATGCGAATATTATTACGTTTCCAATTGTCCACAGTTCTCTTAAGCTGTCTTCCTGTTTTTTAATTGTTTTTTCCTTTTGGTTTTTTGCTTGGTTGATTTTTTTCTACCCTGTCTTCTAATTCACTGATCCAGTCCTTAGCTTCCTCTACTCTGCTGTTTAGTCCTTCCAATGTGTTCATTATTTCTGCTATGTCATTCTTCATTTCTTCTTGGTGCTTCTTCATTTCCAGTTGGTTGAGTTTCAATGTTTCTATGTATTTACTCATGGTGTTGATGTCCTTACTCATGCTGTTTAGCTTCCTCAAGATCATGGCTCTGAATTCTAGCTCTGTTAACTTGCTTAACTGCATTTCATTTATCTCATCTTCAGTAGAGGTCTGTTGTTCTTTCATTTGGGATTTGTTTCTTTGTTTCACCATTTTGGCTATCTCAGTGGGTTTTGGATCCTGCCAAATTTTCCCTGTGGATGTTGGTGTTCTGCTGTTTGTGGCTCCCTCTACTGGGTTTGGATGAGCGTGGGAGGACCTACGTTAAACAACACTGTCAAGTCTTACTTTCCTGAGTAGATTTGCAAGCTCAGGAAGGGTTCAGTTATCCTCTAGCTTTTTGCCTAGAGACTATTAGTTACCTGAAGAGCCTTGGGTTCTCAGGTGAATGGAAATCCCCCTCAGGTGTTCAGCATAAAAGGCTTTCCCGTGGGTGGGGTAGATACTGGTAGTTAATGAGCCTCAATTTGCATTTCAATGGCTCACCTCCTTGGGGTTGAATCTCTGAGGGAGGGGCTGCCACCTCTCCCCAGAGCCCTGGGGAGGAGTAAGATGGCCACCGTCCTGTGTGGCAGCAACTCAGCAAAAGCTCTGAGCGCCCTCCAAATCCCGAGTGTCCTCACACAGTTCCAGTCCAGTCCGCCCTCCCTCTGCCAGAGCCCAAGGTGAGTGGCTGTGGCTATTTTAGCGCTCTGTCCCTGCTCTGAGCTGTGGAGCGGGCTTGGGAATTTAACCCAGAGGGCGCTGCTCACAGCTAAGTCCGCTACTGTCTGTGGGCTCCCAGCCCCCCTCTCATGCCTCCGCAGTCCTACCAGGATCGATTCAGTGTCCCTGGTTATATGGTCCTCGAAAGCTGCTTTTCTGTTGCTTTTTCCCGATGATTTGTCTTTATTTTAGTTGTAATTCCAGTTTGGTCCTGGGAGATGGTCTGTGTAGCTTCCATTCACTCTGCTGCCATTTTGGAAATCTCCAAAATTTTTTATAACATGCATAATCTAATTGCTATTGATTTCCTAGAGTTGCCTTAACAAATTACCACAAATTTGGTGACTTAAACAACAGAAATGATTCTGTCCCTGGTCTGGAGGCCAGAAGTCTGAAATCAAGGTGTCAGCAAGCAGGATTAGTTTCTTCTGGAGGATCTGAGGGAGAATCCGTTTCATCCCTTTTCTTGGCATTCATTGGCTTGTAGACATTACTTGAGTCTCTACCTTTATCTTTACATGCCTTTCTTGCCTTTGTCTCTGTCTTTTCTAAGGAAAGTGTCACTGGATTTAGAGCCCACCCTTATGTAGAATGATCTTACCTTGAAATCCTTAATTACATGTACAAAGATCCTTTTTCCAAATAGGATTACATCCACAGGTTCCACGTGGACTTTTTTGTGGGGTATGGAGTGGGGTTATGAGGCAGGAGTATATAATTATTTTTTAAAACAGACATGTAAGAGGTATGTGGTCAAATTTTATACTAATGTTGTACCTCTACCAAAGAAGTTTGAAGATCCCTAGTTCTGAGACCTGCTTGAGTTAGATGTGGTTGGCTTTTTTTCATGTAATAAGGTATTCTCTATGACATGAAAAGTGTTATGCATTAACTGCTAATATTTCCTATGTTTCATGTTCTCAGCAGACTAATGCAAACTAAATTGGAATGATCAGACTTAGGTTTATGGACTTTGGGCTTGGCAGGAATATGGATAACTATCTGATAAAATCAGGAAAGTACCATGAGACGTTTTATGTGCTTCAGTGGTCTTGATTCCACCATGTTACATACAGATACTTAGAGTAATTCTTAATCTGATTATTTCCTTTGTACTTGAATTAGAGGGTTACAGTGAGGTTGCTTTTTTGACACTTTTCCTGGTTATAACCCCCCTTGCACTTAATTCTTCGTCAATAGTAGAAATGGTGGGTAAAATAATAGGGCCTTATTTTCAGACCATTAATGTATAACTAAAATGTGATCTTTAATATACAAAATTTTCTGTCAGTTAAAAGTCTCACTGCTTAGCTGGTTCTTAGTGTGTAAAGTAGAGCCAATTGTATGTTAATAATCATAACTATTATCAAAGTTTTATTTTTTAATTTCTTAATTTACTTTTAGACTAAATATTGGATACAGAGAAGAAATAAATACCTTAACTTAAGACCTCTGGTTGGGAGAAAAATAACAAGGGTACATCATCTTAAAAGAGGAATGCCAAAAAAAGGGTACTTAAAATAGAAGTGGAAAGAATTAATGTTTGTGAAATAAGATGGAGGACGGTCACGACAAATATCTATCCTTTTTAAAAAGGTGATGAAATAATTGCAATAATGACTAAGATTTCTGCAGCCCTTTTATAATTTAAATCCATTTTGCACAATTTTTATCTCATTTGATTCTCACAACTTTGGTTATTTTGTATCTCCATATTACAGATGAGGAAACTGGCTCAAATGGGTTAAATAACGTTCCAAAGATTAAATGAATTTTAAAGCAGAAAATTGGAATTTGATATTAGGTGGTTAGACTCATTCAAATCTCCCACTGTTTGATGTTGTCAGGAGTGAAGGTAGTAGGTTTAGATGGGATTATACTGTTAAAAACCCTGTGAAGATGTAGCATTTGCATTGTTTTGCATTTGTGTGTAGGTTAGGGGTATATGTTTTTCTCGTACATTCTCTTTTAATTCAGTTGCCTTTGTCTTTAGATCTCCAGGGAAAATCAGAGAAATAGTGCTAGAAGCTTTACAGTGTAGCTAATTTGGGAAAGGTTGGCGCGCGTGTGTGTGTGGGGGGGAGGGGAGGCAGTGTTTTTGTCTAATGCATTCTCTATTTTGGTGGTGAGATCTTCATTTCTTAACATCTTTCTTGTTCTTGTTCATACAACTTTTAGTTCATTAACCTTGCTCTCTGCACTGCATAGCGAACCACCATTTCTAATTTAGTCTCCTGTGTTTGGCTTCTTTAAAAAAAATATTTGGAGGTGTGATTTAATTGCAGGGCTGTTTGCACATTGTCAGTGTGAAGGCAAAGATGAGGTTCATATTTAGACATTGCAACCTGCAGGTTTCATTTGTTAAACCTTCTTGTTAGTATTCCCATTCTCTTATACATGCATGCATAATGGCATTGAAAAAAATTCTCGTTTTGTTGTATCCATATTTAGCAATTTGGTTGAGTTATAGGAGAGCACCGAATCCTAAATACTAGACCACCAGGGAGCCTCTGGTTGAGTTATGGAAAAGCCTGTCCTCTGCCTTGTGTATTTGCTCATTTGGAAACCTTGTATAGTTTATAGAGACACTAGTGATTTGTACCCTAGTCTCCCTGTGGGTTTTATTCCATATTACAATCTAATTCCACCTCCCTGTCCCATACTCCTGTGCTGTTAGAATGCAGTTTGTTTCATCGTGTGTTTTTGTAATCCAAACTGAATGTAACGAGCTATGTGCTTTAGGGACCCTGCTTTGCCTTGCCAATTAGAACAAAGCAGTTACTGAGAAAGAGTATGTTTTAAATAAAACATGGCACCTCTGAGTGGGACTGACACTCATTTGGGAGTATAAGAGATGGTTTTAACTCTCTGACTCACAAAGAAGAGCTGTTACTAAAGATCAGCAGTTTTTTGGGGGGAAAAGGGGTAAAGATTTACCTCCATAAAATATGATTTTGTAAATTTTCTCATGGACTAAATAAATTTAAAAGTTTGTCATTGCAGACAGATCTGTGTGTTTCTTCACGATTAAGACATGTTTCCAAAATTCTCTAAATTCCTGAGTATTTAACCAATGGCTGCTGCAGTTTTTGAATTTTGAACTATTCATGTATAGGAAAGTGAGGGTATATTAAACCATAGCTTTGGTAGCCTATTTATTTTCTCATATATCAAGCCAAGTTTTCAGTGTGATAGAGAACCCACAAAAGATACATGAAAATCATGAGGAAGAATATAAGATTTATAGCGTGTGGATGTTATTTTCAGATGATAATAGCATCTTGAGTCATCAATGACTTAAGACCCTTTGTAAATTTGTTTTGTTTTGTTTTGTTTTGTTTTTATCCTCACCTGAGGACATTTTTTGCATTTATCTGCAGATAGAGCAGGAGGGAGAGAGTGAGGAAGAGAGAGAGAGAAACATTGATGTGAGAGAGACACATCGAGTGGCTGCCACCCACACGACCTCAGCTGGGGCCGGGGACAAACTACAACCGAAGTACGTGCCCTTAGCAGGAACTGAACCCAGGACTCTCTGGTTCACGGGCCGACATTCTAACTGCTGAGCCAAACCGGGTCAGCAGTTATTAAAAAAAAAAAATTTGTAATTAAATTTGTAATTAAAAAAAATTTTTTTATTTATTTTTTTAAATTTATTTTTATTACAGATGTTTCTCCTTTTTCCCTGCAGACACCCTCCTCCCGATCCTGGCCCCCCCAAGCATTGTTGTCTGTGTCTGTTGGTTATGCATACATGCATATAAGTTCTTTAAGACCCTTTGTAATTTTTTTCTTTTTATTAATTTATTTTTGTTATAGGTGTTTCTCCTTTTCCCCCCCATTGACTCCCTCCTCCCCATCCCCTCCCACCCTGTCCTCAGCTTTGTTGTCTATGTCCATCGGTTATGCATACATGTATATAAGTTCTGTGGTTTATCCCCTCCCTCCCCACCCCCCACCCCTTCTGAGGACTGTCAGTCTGTGCCCTACTTCCATGACTCTGAAGACCCTTTGTAATTTTAACAGCACTTTCATTAGGGCAGGTGTCTTTAAATAGATTTTTATAGGCTGGCAGTTTACTGCTCTACTCCATAGGGAGACTCCCTCCTAAGTTGGCTCCAGTATTGTATCTGTATCTACACTAAAAATTAATAGCGTTCTGTTTTTAGCTTATATACCAAGCACACTTTAGAAATTCACCGTTGGCATAAGGAAAACATGAAGTTGCTTGTGTTTTTTCTGTTTTCCATTGGACTTAAAATTAGATAACATTTTAACATATATTAACCTATACAAGCAAGAGAAAACAAGAGGAATACATTCATATGGAACAATTCAATTAAAAGGTATGTAGGTATACTTTGCTGAAAAAAAATTGTTTCTGGAAAAATGCGTTCTGTACTAGTGGAAGCTAGTTTAATTGGACTAAATTAAACCAAACCTATACATTTCTAACACTGTCCTATGAAAACCTTGTAAGCCCTACTGATACTTTGAAGAGACAGTCATTATGACAATATTATTAAATGCCCTGTAATCTATTTTTGAAGATGAGCACTCATATTGATAGTATTTCAAGTTTTAACAGTTTTCTGAGTAAAGATAACCAAGACATATCTGCTGCTACCTTCTCCTTAATACAGTTCTAACCTGTAGCTGAACTAACAGACCAGGGCACATAACTTTGAAATATTCAACATAATCAGAAATCACTGAATTTTCCAGCTTTGCATAAAGTGATAATGGTTGTTTTCTTTGACCCATATAGTTTAAGATCCAGTAGCTGTTAATCTCCGTGCTTGAAGCACAAAGTAATGTCAGAAAGAGTCTCTTAAAAATTGTTTAACGCAAGTCCTAGACTTCTAATGGCAACTGAAAACTAGATTGTTCATTTCTTCTATGCCCATTCAACTACTCAGTGTACATTCTAAGTGTTTTGTAACATATTTTTAGGAAGTCTAGAAGTGTTGAATCACATTAATCATGTGATATTAGGAAATGGTGATCATAGAATATTTGACTGGAAGGAATACTCAAGTCTTTCCTGTTTAAAACACTGGTGCTTATTCCAGATGCCCACTGAGTTAATGAGTTTCAAAGGAAACCAAGGTGGTGGGGGTAAAGTGGTTTGTTTTTATCATCTTTTATATGTATCTTTCAACCTCATTTTTTTTCCTTCTATACTATGTTAGTAATCTTGAAGATGGGACTAAAAAGAAATCTATAACAAAGTAATAGTAAAAACACTTTCATTTGTGGTGCTTCTAAGGCATTATATGTGTGTTTCTATTCACTATTCATTTGCTGATTGTTTGCAAAATTACTTAAGTTTATTCATTATTCAGTAGAGTTGGTATAGTTGACAATATAAAATATATTGATTACAATTAAAAATATTTTTTTTCTTTATTGACTTTAGAGAGAGAGGAAGGGAGGGGGGGGAGAGAGAGAGAGAGAAACATTGATGAGACAAAACATCAATTGGCTGCCTCCTGCATGCCCCCCAGTGGGGATTTGGCCCACAACCTGGGCATGTGCCCTGAACAGGAATTGAACTGGCGACCTCTTGGTGCTCAACTACTGAGCCACACTGGCTGGGCTGATAACAATTTTTTATGTTAAAATTTTCTTAAATATGAGGCTTGCATTATATATGAGATTTCATTCCATATAGCAATGAAAGAATCACTAAAATGTTCTTAAAAAGTTTTCTACATCATTAGCACCTTAAAAGAAATTCCCCTGAACTTGACAGAAGTCTTTATTAAAGCTTTTCTGTTTCTAAGCCAATATGAAGTGTTTCATGTCTTAAGATATGTACTTTCTGGGAATGGACCTTTTTTATGCTGTCCTTCTGTCAAGTAGTCTGGTTTTATAACATATCACAAACCAGACAAAATTCTCCTCTCAAGATTCTTTAATTTTTATAAATTAAAAAATTCTATTTTGTTTTTATTGTTGACATTTTTACAAATGTCCCCCGTTACCCCCCGCTTCTCCCCTCTCCCCCCGCTTCTCCCTTCTTCTGGCCCTCACCACATTGTTGTCTTTGTCCATAGGTTATGCATATATGTTCTTTGACTATTCTCTTCACCTTCTTTCATACCACCCACCTCCCCTCTGACATCTGTCAGTCTGTACCATGTATCCATGTCACTGATTCTATTTACTCGTCACTTTATTTTGCTAATTAGATTCCACATATTAGTGAGATCATATGGTATTTGTCCTTCTGGCTCATTTTGCTTAGCGTAATAACCTACAGGTCCATCCATACTGTCGCAAAAGATAAGAGTTCCTTGCTTTTTACAGCTGTGTAGTATTCCATTGTGTAATTGTACCACAGCCTTTTTATCCATTCATCTACCCATGAGCACTTGGGCCGTTTCCAGATCTTGACTATTGTAAACAACACTGCTATGAACATAGGGGTGCATATATTTTTTCTGATTGGTGTTTCAGAATTCTTAGGATATATTCCCAGAAATAGGATTGTTGGGTCAAAAGGCAGTTCCATTTTTAATTTTTTGAGAAAACTCCATACTATTTTCCACAGTAGCTGTACTGGTCTGCATTCCCACCAACAGTGTATAAGGGTTTCCTTTTCTCCATATCCTTGCTAGCACTTATTTGTTGACTTATTGGTGATAGCATTCTGACAGATGTGAGGTGATATCTCATTGTGGTTTTGATTTGAAACTCTCTTATGATTAGTGATGCTGAACATTTTTTCATATGTCTGTTGAACATCTGTATGTCCTCTTTGGAGAAGTGTTTATTCAGCTCCTTTCCCCATTTTTAATTGGATTGTTTGTCTTCCTGGTGTTGAGTTGTATAAGTTCTTTATATATTTTGGAAATTAACCCCTTATTAGATGTATCATTGGCAAATATGTTCTCCCAATCAGTGGATTCTCTTTTCATTTTGTTCATGGTTTCTTTTGCTGTACAGAAGCTTTTTAGTTTGATGTAGTCCCATTTGTTTATTTTTTCCTTTGTTTCCCTTCCCTAGAAGATATATTGGCAAAAATATTGCTATGAGAGATGTCTGAGATCTTACTGTCTATGTCTTCTAGGATTTTTATTGTTTCACAACTTACATTTAAGTCTTTTATTTATTTTGAGTTTATTCTTGTGTGTGTTGTAAGTGGTAGTCTAGTTGCATTTTTTGCATGTATCTGTCCGATTTTTCCAGCACCATTTATTGAGTAGACTTTCTTTACTCCATTGTATGCTTTTGCCTTCAAAATTCTTTATATATATATATATATATATATATATATATATATATATATATATATAAATTTTGTCCCTTTATTGATTCTTAGGAAGTGAGAAGGAGAGAGAGATAGAAACATTGAAGAGAGAGAACATCGATTGGCTGCCTCCTGCATGCCCCCCACTGGGGATTGGGCCCACAAGCTGGGCATGTGTCCTGACCAGGAATCGAACAGGCGACCTCTTGGTGTATGGGTTGACACTCAACCACTGAGCCACACCAGCTGGACTTGCCTTCAGAATTCTTAAAAGCCCCTGCAAGAAGAGGAGCCTAAAAAAAAGAAAATATTTTGTATGCTTCCCTCAGACCAAAATGTGTCTTCATGGAAAAGAAAGTCAAAAGCAATAAATTCCTTTTGAGATGACTGAGGTCTTGTGTTTTGACCAGTAGTGGGTGTCACTTAGAAATGGTGCCACCACAGCTTGTGTGGCAATGAAAAAACTTAAATAATGGCAGTGCTGGATACTTAATATTTTGTCTTTGAGGAGTTAAGGGGAGCTGCATATTATCTTGAAAAAAAATAGCAAGTGAAACAGATGCATTAGGACCTTATCAATAGTCTAGTTTTAGTTAAGAGTGGTAATCACTTACTTTTGGACATGGTAAATGATTTAATCTTTATAAAACAAAAATGAATGTCTTGCCTAAAATACTTTTTTTTTTTTTAACAAGCAGACTTGTTTTCTTTTTTAGTATTAATATTCCGAGTCTATGAAAAGCGCAGTTCTTGCTTAAGTGCTTGTCAGACACCTGGAGACTTGAGTCACTACTGGTTATTAGCCCTTGTTAAAATTCTGTGGTTGTTTCTAGTTGCATCATAAATCAAAATTCAGAGACCAGCTACACTCTAATATCAGAGTGATGTTTTTGATATCTCAAAGGGCTGGTGTGCTTTGTCTCTTTAGTGGCTCCATTGAAAGGCTGTCTGGTACCTCTGTGTGTGTTTTAGATAGAAATAAATGCACAGTATTTAGGGCAGAAATTCAGAGTAAGAATGGAGAGGAATGTAATGGCACACAACAAGCTTGCTTTTTTTTTTTTTTTTAACTGCAGCCAAGAGAACCTTTTCAAAGTATATTGTAAAGGTCAGGTTTCATGTATTTCCTATCTCGGCTTTATGTGACTGAATAGAAGCTATTTGGCTTCTGATTTATAAAATGTTTACTATGACTCAGTATTTTGTGAACACCTAACATTGTCTTTATTGTAGCCCCACCCTTGTAATAGAAAACAGACTCAGTCTGCATTTACAGAAGCTCTTCCTTATAGACCTTTGCTGCACAACACAAAAGAGCACCGACCTTAGAGGAAAAGTAATTGTTTTGATTTTTCAAAAGCAAAATTAGGGTTTTTCCCTTCTTTTGTGTGCATTATAAGGTACCAAGATACCCTGTCTCAGTAGTTTGCAGTTGGTACTTATTTCCTTTATTCTGTTGTTCCCTGATTGTGGTTAGGGGAGAGGGAAACATTAATTTTTCTTTTAACTAAAGTTAACTAAGTTCAGCTAAATTATCTCGTAAGTTCACTGCACTTTAATTTCTCACGGTATTATCAAGGAATAGTTTTTTACTGTTTTGGAAACTAGTTTTAAAAAAGTTTTGCGCCCTGGCCAGTTTGGCTCAGCGGTTAGAACATCGCCCTGCGGTCCAGAGAGACCTGGGTTTGGTTCCCACTAGGGGCACGTACCTTGGTTGTGATTTGTCCCCGGCCCTGGTTGGTCGTGCGGGAGACAGCCACTCGATGTGTCCCTTTCACGTCGATGTTTCTCTCTCTTTCTCTCTCTCTCTCTCTCTCTCTCTCTCTCTCTCTCTCTCTCTCTCTCTCTCTCTTCCTCTCTCTCCCTCCCACTCTATCTGCATAAAAAATGGAAAAATGTCCTCAGGTGAGGATTAAAAAAAAAAAAAGTTTTGCTACAACATGGTTGAATCTTAAGGACATTATGTTAAGTGAAATAAACTAGTAGTCACAAAAGGATAAGTAACTATGATTCCACTTATGTGGGGTACCTAGAGAGGTCAAATTCATAGAGACAAAAAAGTAGAGTGGAGGTTGCCAGGAGTTAAGGGAGGGGAGAATGGGAAGTTGTGGAGATGGATGGTGGTGATGGTTACACAATGGTGTGAATGTACATAATGCCACTAAACTCACTTAAAAAATTGTTGAGATGGTAAATTTGATGTTATATGTTTTTTTTATCACAGTTACAGATAATGATTAAAGAAATGTTTAATCTTGGAGTTTGAGTACAATGTTGTTCTTCACATTTGCCAAGAATCAATCTTTGTTCAGATTTCTTTTAAAAATTTATTATTAACAGGTGGTTTAGTGCTGACTTCTGCAGCACATATACTAAAACTGGAGGTTAAGTGTGGCTGTTCCCCCTATGCAACCAGTAAACTACTTATCTTTAGTAGAGGAGGAAAAAAAACTAAAAATATTTACAGAAACAAAAATTAGAACTGAAGATAGGTTTTTCCTCCTTTATTATCTATGTAAATGATGCCATGATAAGTGTTGTATATGTAATTATCAAAGAAAGTGTAGTGGCTCTGACTTTGGGCAAGCTACTTAACCTGGAATATCAGTTAAACTCATTTGTCAAATGGAGATCATTATATTTCTCTCTCTAGGAATCAAATGAGATGATGTAGATGAAATCTCTTTTTAAAGTATTTATTTTGTCAAAGTACTGCAAGCACAAGTCAAAATAATATATGTAGTAAAATGTCCCACACCTCCCTTACTCCCTCCAGTTTTCCCTAGAAGCAGCTACTTTCAATTCTTTCTGCTGTTTCTTCTAAATTTATACTCTCCATATTTATGATTAATGTACATATATTGGCTATGTTTTGATATATCACTTTTAGACATTTTTTACTTTTTATTATATAAAATGTTTGCTTTCTTATACTATCCTGTTTTATTTCCTCCCCCCAAATATATTTATAGTGCAGTTTTTGGTTAAATAATTCTTCAGTACTTACATTATTATGGTTATATAATTATTATGGCCTACAGGACACTAGTATACTGTGTCTGATATCTTATGTCTTGAAAAGTATTTCATATATTTTGCTCTTTTTTTTTTGGTTGTTTCAGGTGAGCTGGTAAATTCAGCTCTTCTTTCTTCATCCTAGTTAGAAGTGTAAGTTCTCTAGATACTCTTTATAAAATTAGTCGGAAAGGATTTATTGCTTAGTTCTAAGAGATTATCTCAAATGAATTGAAAACTGGTTGATTTTGGGGGACTTTCTGCTGTCCTGTGAATTTACATTGGCTTTTGCTTTATTTGGTATGTGTGCTATTCATTCCTGATGTACTAAGCAGAAATGCATTGTTTTAGGGCTTTTAAGGAGGACCCCAGAGTAAAAGGGCTCAGTGTTGGATCATAGGAAGAGACTGGAGGGTATGTCAGGAAATAGGTGTTTTTGGTTGTGACTACCAAAGTAATAAGTTCAGCTGTGATTCAGTAATTATTATAAGACATTTAGGAACTTAAATAGGGAGTTAAATGATATCAGTTCTTTGTGCTCCTTAGAAACAGTATAGTCTAATGAATGAGTACTTGAACTCTAGGGTCAAATAGCCAGTGGGTTCATTTCCTGGCTCTGCCACTTAGCTCTAGGGAAGTTACCAGTTAGACTTTTATAACAGTCAACTCCCAGATCAGGGTAGTGTATGGGAATGGAGAGCAAGGAATAAGTCTGAATTACATAGGGATAAAATAATCCATGAGTTCTTGTTCAGATTCATATGTAGAAAAAGAGGAAGAAATAATGTGACTGTAAAGTTTTCAGCCAGTGAGTAGAATAAGACACTTTTGTGTTTTATACTTGTGTTTGTGTGTGGGGGGGTGGTGGTGGTGGTGATGAATTTAGTTTTGGACTCGATTTTAGGTAATGCAGGAACGCATGTGTTCTGTAGGCAACTCAGAATTTGGGAATGTGTGCAAGGTCTAGATCAGTTTTAAAAAGTTGCCATTTTAGGATGGGTTCCTTACACAAAACTGGTGTTCCTTGCAATAAACTAGTAGAGTTGAAAATTATTGTGCACAGGGCTATAGTTCTCAAACTTGATCATGCATCTGGAGGGCCTTCAAGATACATTGCAGGGCTCCACTCCCCCAGAGTTATTTTGTGGGCATGTAGGATGAGGCTGGAACGGTTTACATCTCTAACAAATGCCCAGATGATGCTGTTACTGTTGCTTCTCTGGGGACCACATTTTGAGAACCACTGACTTAGGGAAGTAAGTATAGAAAGCCCAAGGAAGTTCTCAGGTTTTTAGGGGAAGAAGAAATGATGATAGAGGTCACAGAGGTAGTGACCACCAGTCACTAGATGATATCAGTGATACCGATTCTAGAAAGGAGGTATTTTAGGGTTTCAGATTTGAGTAATAATTGGTACCAAGTGAAGTCGAGAGAAGAAAATGGATAACTGAGCAATGAATATAAGACTTAATGAATAGTACTGTAATTAGTGTCCTTAGAGAACAGTGCTTATCCTTTTGGGGTCACCAACCTTTGAAAATTTGATGAAAGCTGTGGATTCTTTTCTCAGAAAAAGGAATGTGCGCTCATGGTTTTGCATATATTTTTTAGTGAGTTCATAGATTTCATGGAGACACCTGCATCCAAGTCAAGAATTATGTTTTAGAGTAGTTTCATTAAGCGTGATGGATGTGGAAGCCAGATTATAAGAGGGAAAGAGTGGGGAGGAAGTAATCCCCACTCTCATTAAATGAGTTCTTGTTCAGAAGTGGATATGGACAGCCCTTGATGATTGTAAAGATTGTTGGTAGTGGACCGATGGTTGTGGAATTTCCCTTCCCAGAGGACTTAAGCCTGTGACAGTCTGCACAACTCTTTGAGTTTTGAGGGATATTAGGAAAGAAATGTACTCATTTCAGAAAACTGAAACACCCCATGGCTTTCCTGACTTCCTTTTCTGGCCTCTTTTTCTTTGCTACCTTTCAACTCTGGAGGTGTCAGAGCTATTGACTGTGTTGGGATGATTCAGTCTTACAGTCTGTCTGTCATATATTAAACAAGTTTTCTCTTTTTCAGGAAAAACACAAATTATATATATATTTAGAACAACATAAATTATTTTTATATCACTTGCCAATTCTAGTAGAGACATTTCACTATGTCTTGTATGCTTGGTCAGATGCTCTGGACTTGGCATCAAAATTTTTTTCATTGAGTTCAAACTCTACTTTTGTTTCTTACGTGATCTTGGACAAATGACTTAAATTTCTCTTAGTCTCATTTTGCTCCTTTGCTTGGTGAAGATGGTGATAACCTACTTTACAGAGGTTTTAAAAGATCAAATAAAATTTTAAGGTACTTAGTAAACTATAAGCATGTATACATGTAAGTTTTTTTTTATTAGACATAGTTTAATAAAACATTGATAAGCAATGCTAAGGTGGTCTAGATTTTTTTTTAATTGAAGTAGAAAATTTGGCTCTATCTTTTTTTCTTTTCTTTATTGATTTGAGAGAGAGAGAGAGAGAGGAAGGGAAAGGAAGAGAGAGATAGAAACATTGATGAGAGAGAACATCGATTGGCCCCCTCCTGCATGCTCCCCACTGGGGATTTGGCCCACAACCTGGGCATGTGCCCTGACCGAGAATCGAACCAGCAAACTCTTGGTGCATGGGTCATCGCTCAACCACTGAGCCACACCGGCTGGACTGGCTCTATCTTGAAACTAGAAGTTGGTGTGGAAGAATTGTATAGTTTAAAATAAGTCTATAGTAAATGAAAACTGTAGGACATTCATGAAAGAAATTGAAGACACAAATAAATGGTAAGATGTCCTGTTTTTATTGATCGGAAGAATTAATATTGTTAAAATGTTTCATAAAATAGTCTACAGATTCAGTGCAATTCCTATGAAAATTCCAATGGCATAATTCACAGTAATGCAAAAGAAATCCTAAAATTTCTGTGGAACCGCCAAAGACCACAAATAGCCAAAGTAACAAGCAAGAAAAACAAAACTAGAGGCATCACACATCCTGATTTCAAACTATATTACAAAGCTATAGTAATCTAAACAATATATCAGACACACAGACCAATGGAACAGAATAGAGTGCCCCAAAATAAACTCTCACACACACACACACACACACACACACACACACACACACACAGTCAACTAATCTTTGACGGGGGTGCCAAGAGTGAACAATGGCGAAAAGGATAGTCTCTTCATTAAATGGTGTGGGAAAAGATGAAAAAGCAATCTATAGAAATAGAAGAAGATATTTGTAAACCATATATCTGATAAGGGGGTTAATATCCAAAATATATAAGGAACTCATACAACTCAGTAGCAGTAACCTGATTTAAAATTGGGCAACAGACCTAAATAGACATTTCTCCAAAGAAGATGCACTAATAGCCAACAGGTACATGAAAAGATGCTCAATATCACTGATCACCAGATCAAAACCTCACACATGTTAGGATGGCTATTGTGAAAAGACGAGAGACAAGTATTGGTAAGGAGGTGAAGAAAAGGGAACCCCTTGTACAACCATGATGGAAAATAGTAAAGAGATTCCTCAAAAAATTGAAAATAGAACTTCCATGTGATCTGGCAGTCTCACTATTGGGTGTATATCCAAAGGAAATTTCTTGAAGAGATACCTGCATTCCCATGTTCATTGTAGTAGTATTCATAATTGCTAAGATGTGGAAGCAACCTAAATGTTTGTCAGTGATAACCTACTGTGATATCCAGTGAACTAGATAAAGTGTGATAACATGTACATGCATACACACTGTAAGTACAGTTGGCCCTCGTTTATCGCGGTTAATCAGTTCCAGACTACCACAATAAATGAATTTCTGTGAAGTAGAATTCTTTATTTATACACACTCGTCCCTCGCCACTTCACGCTTCGACTTTCGCGGCTTCACTCGAGCGAAAGTCGAAGCGTGAAGTGGCGAGGGAGGACTGTACCCAATCATAAAAAAGAAGGAAGCCTGCCATTTGTGACAGCATGGATGAATCTGAAGGACATTATGCTAAGTGAGATGAGCCAGACAGAGAAAGGCAAATTCTCTACATGTAGAACATGCACTTATATATAGAATATAAAACGTCAAACTCACAGAAGCAGAATGGTGGTTGTCAGGCTAGGGGTTGGGGGAAATGGGAGATATTGGTCTAAGGGTACAGAGTTTCAGTTGTAAAATGAATAAATTCTGAGGATCTAATATATAGCATGGTGTCTATAGTTAATAATACTGTATTATATACTTGAAATTTGCTAAGAGTAGATTTTAAATGTTCTCACCACACACAAAAAGTAGTAACCATATGAGGTGATGTGTTAATTAGCTTGATTGTGTTATCATTTCTCATTGCATATGTCACATCATCACATTGTACACTTTATACTTTTTTTGTTGTTGTTCAGATAGAGTGGGAGGGAGAGAGAGGAAGAGAGAGAGAGAGAGAAACATCGACGTGAAAGGGACACATCGAGTGGCTGCCTCCTGCACAACCCAAGCAGGGGCTGGGGACAAACTGCAACCAAGGTACGTGCCCTTAGCGGGAACCGAACCCGGGTCTCTCCACACCGCAGGCCGACGCTCTAACCGCTGAGCCAAACTGGCCAGGGCCACATTGTACACTTTAAATACGTACAGTTATTTGTCAATTATACCTTAAGAAAGCTGGAAAAGAAAACAAATGTAATAGAAATAGAGTTGTCAGCTACTTTCTGCCTAAGGAATGTGACTCTACTTTTGGTTGTCAGGGAAATGTGATCTGTTCTAGGCAACTTATTCTTGCTTTCATGTGTTAGCTGCATTAGAAACCTAGACTGAAATTACAAGGAAAGGCAGCACAAGTCTGGTAAATATTACTGGTAGAATAATTTATTGATATGCCTTTGGAGAACACTCAGATATGCTATTTATGTGACATACAGGATGTTTATAGTCTATGATTTGCTTCACTATATTTAGTCCAAAAATCTTATACACAAATCAGGTGGGGAAATTAGACAAAATCAATGTGATAGAAAAAATTAAATTTTGAATTTTTTTCTGGAAGAATTTATGACTATGGACAGAAAAGTAGCCATAAAATATTGTTTTGATGGTTGTCTTTATTCTTTATATTTATTTAGATGTGTCAATTTCCAGTATAAAAATAAGATTTTTGAAAAATTGCTTTAGATCTACTCTTAACCATTAAATGTAAATGAGATTATTTTTCTGATGCTGTGCTGCCATCATCACGCTAATTAATCCTGGAAGCTGACTAACTCTTTGATCCAGTATACTGAGCACACTTGGTTTGATTTTTATCTAGAAGAAAACTGAACTGACATGATTCTAACATAAAGTTTGGAATGAAGATACATCAGCTCATCTTCCACACTTAGGCTTTTTAAGAAGCCTTGCCTGGCTTTTCAAGAACCCTAGATGGGCAGATGTATCTTAGGTTGACAGTTGTTCATATGAAATAATATGATAATAAATAATAGTACAAGAATAAACTATGTTTCTTGTACTCACAACTGTAAACCTTCTTTTTCCCCACCCTGTATTTTACAAAGATAAATTCCCATAGAAGTACAGTAAAACCTCAATGTAACGGACTAATTTGGGCAAGGAGGTGTCTGTTCAAGCTGGAAAGTCTGTTACATAATAAAGCAGATTTTCCGAATGTGTATGTTAAAAAATTGACAAATTAGTCAGTTTACCTGTTTGTACTTATGTAGACACATTTATGTCATTAAAATTAAGTATGTATAAAGAGTTTAATTTCACAGAAAAGCTTTCTGTATGTATTACAGTAATTTTATTTATTTATTTTAAATATACTGCCCAGCCGGTGTGGCTCAGTGGTTGAGTGTTGACCCATGCACCAAGAGGTCACTGGTTCGATTACTGGTCAGGGCACATGCCCAGGTTGTGGGCCAAATCCCCAGTGGGGGACATGCAGGAGGCGGCAAATCGATGTTCTCTCTCATAGATGTTTCTACCTCTCTTTCCTTCTCCCTTCTTCTCTCTCTAAAATCAATGAAGAAAAAAATTTTTTATAAGATATATTTTTTATTGATTTCCGAGAGAGGAAAGGAGAGAGAGAGAAATATCGATGAGCAAGACACATCGGCATTGATTGGTTGCCTCCTGCAGGCCCCCTACTGGAGATTGAACCTCAACTCAGGCATGTGCCCTGACCGGGAATTGAACCAGTGACCTGTTGGTGCATAGATTGACCTCACTGAGCCACACCAGCCGGGCTGTATTACAGTAATTTTAAATTTATACTAAATAGGTCTAGTAAATGTGTGCACGTGGGAACACTGGCTGGCACTTGTTAAAACTGCTGCAGAAAGTAATGCCACACAACACCACAACCAATTACCAAGTGCAATTTGGTGTGATCACAGGCTAATCATTTGCCTAACATTGTTTTCGAGCACTGACTCTTGGATTTAAATATATAGACTATAGTTGTAGATATGTAATATTTATGTCGGCAAAATTATTACAGTGTTTTGTCCAATATAGGGCCTATTTGTGAAAATTTGTTAAAAATAACAGTGAATTAATAATAACAAAAAAATAACCTGTTAATTTAATTATAAGCAAATCTTGGTTAAAAGCATTTTAAAATTAACAGGGTGTTAATTTTCACATAGGACATACAGACTGAAAATTTTGTCCATTAAATCCAAAGTCTGTTAAATTGAGGTCCGAAAAATTGCAGGTTTACTGTAGTTGTGAATTACGGTAAAATATATTTTCTAAGGTTGCTTCATGTAGTTCTTAAGCTTTTAGATGATTTGCCCCACCCCTTAATTATATCTGCAGAGTTAAATCTGCGTCTTAGCTTAATGTACAAAAATGGTTAAAGGGCTAAAGGAACCAAAATACTGCTATATGTTTTGTACTTGTGTCAATTTCAGGTTTAGTACCCATTTATAGGTTTCTGTTAAGGTATTTCTTGGTGAAGAACTAAAGAGCTAAGTCCATGGTGAGTAGAAATGGGTTAGTGATACTGGAGTATGGTATTCTTGGCAGCCTATTTCACTTTCAGAATTCTCTTAAATGCAGGGCTTTGCTTTTGGGCTGTAGTTTAGCAACATGATGAAACATGGCCTAACGCAATAGAGTGATCCATGAGTTAAGCTACAGTCTAGCTCTGTGACATTAGTATGCAGCAGCAGAAAATGGTGTTTCAATGTTATCAGTTTCTCCACAGTAGTAATGGTTTCCTGCAAATGCATTTTAGCCTGACTTCATCAAGATAGAAATATTAGCATTGGAATCATGTAGATGGCTTCAAATCTAGGAATTTTGTCCGCTATTATTATGTGCACAATGTTACAAACAGATTTTTACCTTAAAATAAACCTACAGTTCAAAGCAGTTAACATAACCATATATTTTCTATTGGCTGTGATGGTATTTTATCTGTGTTGTTTCACCATTCAAAGGATGTCAGTTTGAGTAATATGGATACACATAATGGATAGAAATGGTAATGACTTCACATAAATTGTCAAATATATAAATATAAGTAGTTGAAAATAAAATAATTTGATGTGAACACTATTGAACCTTACTAAAAGACCTTGTCCTTGTGATTCTTGCTTTATATAAATGAACATTTTCTGGAGCTGCTTCCTGGTTATATCTGTACTGTGACCATCTTTCCATTAAATTGGCATAACTTTTATTTTCCAGACTCAGAATTAAATTGAGACCAAATAGAAGCAAGTTCTTCAGGCTTCTAATTTAAACTTAAACTATTTCCTTGTAAGGAGAACACTTATAACCTGGGCCTCTGAAACTTGAAAGTAGTGCTATGTGGAAATAAATTGCATTTGTTAAAAAGATAATTTTCTTGAATATCTGCTATGTTTATTGCTTTATGTTAAGCAATGTAGGGCGAAGTATTTATATAGTTCCTATTCAAACAATCATCTTAGAACCTTATATAGCTACTTTCCCATGTACATACCTTCCCTTTATTTAGAAGTTTGGAAAAGGCTGCCATATTCACTTATTTGTTGATTCATTCTAACTACAGAAATTATTCTAATAAAAAGTTTTACCCATCTGCATGTTAAATGACAATAATCTGTCCTGTAAAGCCCCCTCCACTGCTTTTTAGAATTAAAGTTATGGCTGGTTTCTAGTTGTTAGGCTTCCTGTCCGCTTCACCAACAATAGCCAAACCTTCTCCTGTGAAGGGTTCTAGTTGCTTCTGAATGTGGAAGCCTTTCCTCCTAAGTCCTGTCTTTTTTTGGCTTTCTGATCTTTTCCCCCTGAACCGAGAACTTCACGTTTTTGTATTGATCTAGGTGTCAAACCTTTCTATCCAAGATCTCTTTGTTGTATATAGTACTCTACCATACGGTAACAGGATTAGTCAGTAATGTAAGGTACATAAGATGTATACATAACTGCATGTTTTTCTGTATTCTCAGGATCTCAATTATGAGGTGTGTTATCTTACTAATCAATCCTACTTTTGTCAAAGAAGTGCCAACTGTTTTTGGCTTAGACCTATGTTTCATATATTGAAAGCCTTCTCATATATTAATTTTTTCTGTTGTAATTCTGTTTTTCATTTTGTACCATTTCTTTTAATTTTTTTTCCAATGTTTTTCTTACCCTCTCCTTCTCAAGTCCTGCAAAATGAAACAAATCCTTGAGTTCCAATCTTTTTTTATTTTTATTTTTTCCTTTATTGATTTTAGAGAGAGAGGAAAGAAGAGGGAGAGAGAGAAACATCGATGAGAGAGAACATCAGTTGGCTGTCTCTTGCATGCCCCTCACCAGGGATTTGGCCCACACCTGGGCATGTGCCCTGACCGGGAATTGAACTGGCGACCTCTTGGTGCATGGGTCGATGCTCAGCCACTGAGCCACACCTGCCGGGCTTGAGTCCCAATCTTGCCTCACCACCTGTAGACTGTTACCATCATCTCCAAGGTCAGGTAACATAATAAAGTAGGAGATGTATGGACTTCATAGGCCTACCCTGACCCTTAGCTATTATAGATGGATTCACTCAGGTTCTGTGTCACTTGACCACCATGCCAAGCTACTGGACCAGAAGGGGTCCCTGAGTCATGAGGTAGCCAGCCCTTAACCTCTGACTCGTGTGGCTCATTAAAGAAATGTGAATTTATAAAAGAGGCAAAGGGAAATTTAAACTGGTGATGGACAAGTATACTTGGTTTGGAACATATTTGGTTGGGTTCAGGTTGAAGCAGAGGAAGCCCTGGACAGAGAGAAGAAAGCAGAAGTATGCATAATATCAGTGACTGCATAGCCCCTGAGAGAGAGAGCCATTCAGCTTTGGTTTCTGATAAGGCCCCAGTCCCTACTATTGGGTCCCTGTGATATTTATATGTATTCTTGTGACTACCCACTCTACCTTTATGTGAGGCAGGTTAAGTGGATTACTCTGTCTCACATGCAACAGAGTCTAAACCAAAATATACCCATGTTCAACGAATGACAGCTGGTCCACCATACATTCAAGAATTCTATTTTTCATTATTTCTAAGTGAGTTAATCATTTTTTCTAGTTTGTATTGTTTTCAAAACTCTGTGGCTTAGTAGTTAAAGACTTAAGTTCAGAAGTCAGACATATTCTTTACTCTGGTACTTGGGCAGGTTGTACCAAGTCATACTTTGTGCCTTAGTTTTCTCATCTATAAAATGAGTGTAGAGATAGGACTTTCCTTGCTGTGAGGATTTAATAAAATATTTTGTGTAAAGCAAACCTACCTGGCATGCAGTAAGTGCTCAATAAATGTTAGCTTGTTGTTTACTGACTTAGGATATGAAAATCTTAGTTTATTGCTTTTAAACTGTTTGTGATATAAGATCAGTTCTTTTTTCCCCCCAGATTGTCACAATCCAATATTTTTGTAACACACAATAAAAATGAATTACTAGATTAAAAATCACTTATAATAAAGATATAAAATATAAGTCCTGTTTTTATTATATTCAATAAAGTTATTGTGTCAAGTTATTATAAAACTTTCTAACTTTCTACTCTTGACATGCCTACTTATTATAGACTACTAAAACTTTGCAGAGTGGCACTGGTCCATGGACCATACTTTGAGTAGCATTGTTTTAGGGTGTATGGACGGTCTGTAGACGGCAGAATATATGTGCACTAACATGTTGGGGAACAAAACAGAACTATTCTTATAATATTTAGCAGTTAGTAGTTCAGATTCATTTATTGACCTGGACAGTATAAGGGACATCTGAGGCCTCTGGAATGCCTTCCTTACTTGATTGTCGTTCCACCCTTCCTAGGTGATGGAGTTGTTGTTCTCTTCCTTTGAGCTATGCAGTTCTCCCCTACTTGCTCTGCAGTTTTGAAATAAGAAATTGATACTCCCTGAAGTCCAGATAAGCATGCTTTCTCTTGGACAAATCAGTTAAGTGGATGAGAGTAGTATGCTGACTATTGCCTTGTGGGCTGAGGTGAAGCAGTCACTGGCAGTGTGGTCAGAATAATAACTTAAGGATCCCCTAAAGCACAACCTCAAACCAGACTGCATGCTTGTGGACAAATGGGAAACCGTACACAGAAGGAGCTTGGCATTTGTGTTTTCCTTCTATGCAAAGCCAGTGACAGACCATTCATTTGTGGTACAGAATTGAAAACAGCAGGTTTTACTAGTAGCAGCTGCGGTTGATAGCAAAACGTCTGCAAAATGCTAGAAGCCTCCAGGTTGGTATTCTCTTTCAAGTGTTTTAGGAGAAACCAAGCATTATCAGATTTTGTTTTCAGAGAAAGTATAACTGTCAGCAAGCACATACTAAGTGCTAGGCATTTTGCTAATATGTTTTATGAACATATCTCTTAATTCTCACCATATAGATTGATCCCCATTGTTAAACAGGCAAACAAGGCTTAGAGAGAGATTAAGCAACTTGTTTGAAGCCTTGTTGTTTGTAAGTACCTGATTTTGAAAGCAGGTTTGACAGACTCCTAGGTGGGTTTTCTTTTTCCACCGTTAAAAAAAAAAAAATCACAAATAACTTTTCTGGAACCATTTGAGAGTAAGTTTCCGACCTGATGCCCCATCACTTCCAAATATTTTAGTGTTTATTTTCTAAAAACAGTAGCATTTTCACAGGTAACTAAAGTACAGTGATCAAAATAAGGAAATTAACATTGATACATTACTATTATCTAATCCTCATACCACATTCAAGTTTGCCAGTTGCCCCAATGATGTATTTTATACCACATAGTCCTATAATGTCTCTCTATTCTCTTCTGAAATAGTTCCTCAGTCTTTTCCTGACTTTTGTGAACTTCTTGGCAGTTTTGGAGTTAACAAGCCAGTTATTTTGTAGAATGTGTCTTGATTTGATTTTGTTATTTCCTCATGATTCAAATTATGCACTTTTAGAGGTGCCAGAAATGATGTTTACTGTACCCTGTCATATGTCATACAGTTTTAATTTGACCCATTACTAATAATGACTACTTTTATTGCTTTATTGAGGTGTTTGTTGTCTCCTGGACTTCATTACTGTAAAGTTACTCTTCTCACCTTTGCAATTAATAAATATTTTGTGGGAAGGTGTTTACAACTATGTAGATATTTCATCTCCATGACAGTATTTATTTACTATTAAATTTGTGTTTGTATGGATTTACGGTTTTCAAATTCATTTAATGAGTTATAATCTGTTACTACCATTATGTATTTTGATGTCCAAATTATCCCAGATTTGGCTGGTGAGAGCCCCTTCAGGCTGATTTTTTTTTTTTTTTTTTGACATGTTCTTTGACAAAATACTTTTGAGCATTTTCTTGCTTTCTGGCACAAGATAATGTTCTATGCTCACCTTGTACTTTCCAGCCCCAGCTCTGGAATCAGTCATTTCTTCCAGGAACCATGGTTCTTTTTAGTGGAAAATAGTATTCAGACCAAGAGCTGGGTGAGGAGTGTGCTTATTACTGTTGGGTGGTGGTGTTCCCAGACCCTGTCAGTGGATACATACACATTTACCGCTAATATTTATTTATATCTTTAAGTATATTAGAAAATCACAAATTCATATGAACTCCAATCTAATACCAGAGAATTCGTTCCGTTTTCTTTCTTATTTTATCATGCCCTTCTCTTACACTGAGAAACCTGGCTTCCATTGTCCCTAATACATTTATTAATGTTGACTGCTCACAAGTTAACTTGTATTTTCATGCCCAAACGTTGGTGACCACTCATGAGTTAACTCGTGTTTGTACTTGCATTAGCTATTTCAATTTTTTTTTTAGCAGATCAAAAGGATTTTTTTTTTTATTAATCTATTTTTGTTACAGATGTTTCTCCTTTTTTCCCCATTGACATCCTCCTCCCCATTCCCCCCCACCCCGTCCCCAGCTTTTTGTCCATGTCCATTGGTTGTGCGTAGATGCATATAAGTTCTGTGGTTTATCTCTTCCGCTATTTCAATTTTTGAAACTCAGGGTAATACAGGATTATTGTATTTGTGACTCTTCGCCCTGAGGGTCGAAGTTCGAAAAACAGCACACCATTCTATATTCTTGAAGTAGCTAGGGAATGGATATCTGCTGGTTCAAATGAGTGCAGCTCAGAACCTAATACTTTTTCTGGTACTTCTAAAAGAGCTCCTTACATTGATTCACCTTTTAGGCTTTCAGGGCAATTAAGAGACCACGTTTTAGAAAAAATAGTCACTGGTATAAAAAAAAATCCAACTAGAACGTGTAAAGTGTGTGTTTTAAAAGGTGATTGCTATACAGTATACCACACCAAAAAAATTACTAAATATATTTTCTGAGTAACTCATTACTCTGACCACTACTGTATATATTACTAAAATATATAATATGTATAAAATATTATATGTAGCAGATATATACAAAGTTTCATTTAAATTCATTATGTATAAATAAAGTATACTGAAGTTTATTTAGATTGTTTCACTTTCATAGGCAATTATGAAAAAATAGCCGGTGACATGAGATAACTTCTGCATAAAATTGCCGGTCAACAATGTGTTAAGTGATCAATCCCCCTCTGGGTTACCAATCTTCCATCTCTGTCACTACCTCCTCCTCTGCATGCATGCCCTGCTTTCCTTCTTGGGCTCTGAACCCCTATTCTACACACTTTCCCACTTTCCCTCTCTCCATGTAGGAATACCATTGTATGATACCTCTCCCAATGGAGGATACCTCAACTTTGGCTCTCAAACGAATTTTCATCATGACCACATCACACTATCTCAGTCTTCTTGTTTTTGCTACTATATATAAACTACAACGTTGAGTTTTCTAAAATGATGTTCTTGCTTGTAGGAGAGCACCAACTAAAATAATGTAAGTGGGAGGAATTGAACATTAGAGCTGAAAAATAACATTTTCTAGCATCAGTCTGGGTCAGTAATTTGTATTCTTCAAATGATTACAGAACTAGAATTGTTCCTTTGACAAGAAATCGGGGCTTAAAATGTTGTCTCTAGAAGTCTTATTAGAGATGAAAAAGAAAAAGTTTTACTGTTATTCAGAGGATATAGAATGAAGTGGGTTCCTGTGTGGGCAAGAGGGCTTAGAATGGATAGAAAAATAGAATCTTCTCTGAAGGGGCTAATTGCGAGGCCTAACCATTGGCAAGATATGCAGTCAGCAAGCAGAAAAGGGTGGAGACTTGGGTTGGGGCTAACTAAATGTAGAGACTCCTCCTTGGAAGGGTGAAGGAGCAGACATTGCAACAGGATAAGTAAGAGGCATGAAACTGGGTGTTAATATGGGGGTGGGGTGAAAGTTATATTTGGTCTGTACTGTTCCACAGGGAAAATAAGCAGGAAGGATGGCTACCAGGTACTGATAGGGAGGTTTTAAATCTCTTAACAGTGAGAATTGAGATAGTAAGTGAGCAAGGTGGCTGTTCTAGAGTACGCTCATTCCGAGGACCATACACTTTCTCGTTCTTTTCTCATTAGACTAAACTGATAAGAAAACTTATTTTAACCCTGTTTTTGAAACACCCCAGAGTGTATCTAGTAATTTGAGGAATCATGAAATCCAGCCCCTAAAATTCTTAAAGATGTAATTCAGTGCAATTAAACTGTATACTGTTAGGAGTTTTGTGGTGTTTTTTTTTTAAGCAAGGGAAAGGTATGTTAGTGAATCAAATATACAGTAGTGGTCAGAGTAATGAGTTACTCAGAAAAACTTAAGATATGGAGGAAAATTGGTCAAGTAGTTACTGAAATTTACTCTGATTCATAATCCCCCCCCCCCCCCCCCCCCGTCCCTCCGCTACCTGAATTTAGTAATTTGGGAGTTACTTACTCCCTGAGTATAGATTCCTTTGATGGGAACCTTGTTTAGTAAGTTCTTGCTCAGTGTTTATCCTTAGGAAACAATCAAATCCCCTTGTGGTTATACACTTGATTTTGTATCATTAAAGTGAGAGAAATTAGAGGACTTGTTAGAATGTAAAGTCATTTTCAGAAGGAAAAAAACGTATAGGTCAGAACTAAAAAATGTTATCAGAGTTTTCATGCCAGAAAATCTGAGTAGTTGGTGGATCTGAGTATATGGCAGTTCCTTGTACTATTCTTGCAGTTTTTCAAAGTTTGAAATTAAGTAAAAATTAAAAGTAAAAAAAAGTTTGCAGGCTAAAGTTCCAGCCATTTTATTTTGTTGTACCAAGAGGCCAAGGGAGCCCATTCCAATGACTGGGTATTGACAAAATTTGGTTCTATGGCAACAAGGACCCAGTAGGTCCAAGATCTTGACTCAGCTATCAGGGTAATTGGCATGGAAGCTCCCAGTGTTTAAAAAAGACTAAATATGCCTTAGTCTAGATCTCTCATTCATTCCTTCTCAGTCTTTCTGTGATGATCCACATTGAAAAATTGGATTGGTGATATGGTTTGTGATTTCAATAAAGGGTTGTTGTTGTTGTTGTTTTAACAGAGATCTGAATGCTATCCAGTCTCTATCAGGAATATCTTTTAGTTTTCCTTTGAGTATAATTTTTAGTCTCCTCTCACTATCAAATACTTTACATAAAGCAGAGTACTTTTGCAGGCCTTGTTGTTGTTGAACCCATAATCTAGTCTTTAGGTTATATGACTTTTTCCTAAGCTATCTAGTGTCCCAGCCATTAATTATTGTAATTAATTCACATCCCTATGTTTGTATGTACTCAAGCATATGTTGTAAATAGAAGAGATGCTATTCTTTGTATCTACATGAGGGAATGAATCCTAGGTTGACCAGCTGTCTCACTAATTGAGATTAATTTTTTTGCTTTTGATACTTGCTGATCTGACTGCCTTCTGATTAACATGATGAACACATTCTAAATTTGTTGCTGATGGCTTGATGAAGTTTTTGGGTACACTTCCTCATGTTGCCAAGTTCTAATAAAATGACTAAATCTACTTTTGATTCATTCTAGCAGCTTCACATTTATTTCTAAGGTTTACTTAAGGATTTTTCTGAGTCAACAATGTTTGCTTTTCATATTTGCATTATTTTCCCCCTGGCTTAATAGCAGAAATGATGGTTTCATATTGCATTTGTATCACATTTCTCTAGCTGATAGTACTTGTTTTTATTCAATGGTGGCTTCCCTAAATGAATTTTGGATGCATACGAGGGAAGGAAAAAAGGGAAGACCAAAGTTAGTTGTGTGCATTGAGTTTTTCTTATGCTTTCTTCCTCTAGGTTACACAGCCATCCTCATTTTTTAACCTGTTAGCAATTTACTAGGCTTGGTAAGACCCTGCTGTTATACCTCAGTGCAGTACCTTTTTTTTTTTTTTTTAACAGTGACTTAGGCACCAGCTGCTCTTAAGCTACACAGAGGACCCACACAAAGTGATTCAGCACATAAACCCCACTCTTAGAGCATCAGTTCATGAAGCCAGTCTTTTTATTTTGTCAGCTATTCAGGGCCTACATTTGCTTCTGTAGGGGCTTCAGAAATAATTGATGATTCCTCTGTTAATGAAAATACATCCGTAGATGTCTGATAGGTTGTTAGAATAACAGATGTGGCTGCCTATCCTTTTTTAGACCCTTGCAGGTATATGGAATTGGGAAGGTGTTCATTTTGAAGATCTGTAGAGAGTTAGAAGTTATTGCCCTGGCCAGTTTGGCTCAGCGGTTAGAGTATCAGTCCGCATCGGCCCGCGGACTGGAGAGTCCTGGGTTCGGTTCCTGCTAAGGGCACGTAACTTGATTGCAGTTTGTCCCCTGCCTTGGTTGGGGTCGTGAGGGTGGCAACCACTCGATGTGTATCTCTCACATCGATGTTTCTCTCTCCCTCTACTCCTCCCTCTCTCCCTCCCGCTCTATCTGAAGATGAATGTAAAAATGTCCTCGAGTGAGGATTTAAAAAAAAAAAAAAAAAAAGAGAAGTTACCAAAGTATGATTTGAAACATCAAAAGATAACTCCTAGTGTCACAATAGCTGTTCTTTTATTTGAATGGGATTATGTTATTAGTATATTGATAGTTGGGACCAGGTGCTATATTTTATGCCCTTCCTTCCCTTTGTAAGGTTTTTGGCCTTATTAAATTATATATGACATTGGGAAAAGATTTTATTTTGATAGAAGGTGGGAAAAGATTTTATTTTGATAGAAGGAACTTAAGTGAAAGAGGTAGATGAGTGATAAATAACATTCATTTCCACTATTGCCTGCAAACTGGGATTAGTTTTGTTAGCAGTCAACTGAAGACAGGTACTGTGAAGTCAATAATGTATGGCTTCAGTGAAGATACCACTTAAATGAAAATGGACCTGAATTATTCATGCAATTTACCATAATTTATATCCATTAATAAAGTGATAGTTTGTTTTGAAAAAACTTTGCACTTACTGAGTTTTGTTGGCTCTTCAGCTCCGTTTTCATTTGTAAAAGTCATTAGATCGTCTATCACTATATCCATGGCTTGGAATTGTTGACTGCTTTTCTCAGTTCCTGAGTTGTTGATTTGGTAAAGCTGTTATGTTTTTCTTCTCTGTCAGCCTTCAAATGTTCTGGGGGTGGGAAGGGATGTGAGCACAAAACAACTCTGAGTGCTAATTAACAATGGCATTTTGCAGATAGTTAAATACAGTAAGGTGAAGGAAACTGTATAGGATTTAAAAAAAATTCTGTGCTGCTTTTTAGGTTGATCGTGTCTAAAGCTAATTTCATTCCATGGGTGGACTTTAAAAAGCATGGATTCATAAAATTGTATTTTTAAAATGAAAATATCATTTTTACCAAAATGAAACATCATTTATGAAAATAGCTGAAAGACTAAAATGTTTGTGAAAGAGAACCATTATCTCACTCTATACTTGGTCATTCTGGAGTATTGCTGTTCAACAAAAATTTGAGTTGGTGGAAATGTTCTGTTATCTGCTGTCCAGTGTGGTAGCCACCAGCCACTTGTGGTTATTGAGTACTTGAAATGTGGCTCATGTGACTGAGAAACTGAACTTTCCATTTTATTTAATCTAAACAGCCACATGTGATGTAATAGCACAGGTCTATGCTGGTGTACTTTGTACTAGACAGCACAGTTCTGAAGCTAATTACATTGAGTACCTGAGCTAGAGGTTCTGAAAGAAAGTGATTCCATTAGGATTTTCTTGAGGCTGAAGACCTAAATACTGCCTGGAGTTACTCTTCTTGATTTTTCCATGAAATATATAAGGACCATCTTCCACTATTCCCAATGTTTATATTGGGGAAAATCTGAAATGTTCTTTCTCATCAATCTAGTAAATCTTAGATGAGCATATAGTAGTCAGTATATTGTGTTACAGGTTAGATTAGTTCTCTGTCTCGGAGAGACAGTTTTAGTGACCTGAGAGTTTATTGCCTACTGTCTCAAAACTACTGGACTTGGAAGTGGAAATAGCAGCTTTTGCCTTTTCACAACAAATAATTTTTCTTTTGGCTACTTTGCATATCTGTCACCTTTATCTTTATTACATACTTTCTTTGAAAATTTTTGCCTACAAGCATTGTTTCCTTTACAAAATTTTAAATGTTGGTAAATCTGGAGTAATGTTTCCCGTTATAAAAATATCCTTGCTTTTCAAGGTAGTCTTTTTTTTTTTTTTTTCTTTATTGATTTTAGAGAGAAAGGAAGGGGAAAGGGAGAGAGAGATTGAAACATCGATGAGCCCTGGCCGGTTTGGCTCAGCGGTTAGAGCGTCGGCCTGCGGACCAGAGAGACCCGGGTTCGGTTCCCGCTAAGGGCATGTACCTCGGTTGCAGTTTGTCCCCGGCCCCTGGTTGGGTTGTGTGGGAGGCAGCCACTCGATGTGTCCCTTTCACGTCGATGTTTCTCTCTGTCTCTCTCTCCCTCCCACTCTATCTGAACAAAAAATGGAAAAATGTCCTCGGGTGAGGATAAAAAAAAAAAGAAACATCGATGAGAGAGAACATCGATTGGCCGCCTCCTGCATGCCCCCCACTGGGGATTGGGCCCACAACCTGAGCGTGTGCCCTGACCAGGAACCGAACTGGTGACCTCCTGGTGCATGGGTCAGTGCTCAACCACTGAGCCACACCGGCTGGGCTCAAGGTAGTCTTAGGTTATTCTAAGTAGCACCTCTAAGGTTTGTCATCTTAAATTATCTTAAATTATCCAAGTCATCAATTGAAGGTCAATTGGAAACAAAACTGTTAATCAATGGGAAAATAGATTCTGTATACAAAGAAAAATAATTTTTTTTTTTTTTTTTTTTTTTTTTATGGAACGCTTCACGAATTTGCGTGTCATCCTTGCGCAGGGGCCATGCTAATCTTCTCTGTATCGTTCCAATTTTTTTTTTTTAGTATATGTGCTGCCGAAGCGAGCACAAGAAAAATAATTTTTGATTACATATTGAAGTGAGGCATAATTGTCCCAAGAAACTGTCCAGCTAGCCAGCTATCTCCTCACATTTCCATTTATTTTGTTCTAAGCTGCCTTGGTTTTCTTGCTTGTACTATAGCAGTAAGAAATCTATTTTTGTGAAGTTAATATAAGTAATGAAGAGAAATAATTGTTTCACCCAAGTTCATTCTCAAATTCAGAAAAGTGGATCTTAACCAGAAATGTGAAATAGAGGCTAATTTGGTCTTTTCAAAAATAGGATCTCACCCAAAGCAGCCTTACTCTGTGCATAGAGCCCAGTTTAATCCACAGCTGAGATATATAGGCTGTAGGAAGATCTACTTGGTGCAGAGGCTCACTAAAACATTTCATTAAGTATAAAAGCACTCCTAGTTGTAATGCAGAAACCTGAGGGAAATTTTGAAGGACATTATTCTAGTAATGTTATAAATGCTGAAGAAAAACAAAACAAGAAAGGATATCATTAATGGATACAGGATAGTGGTCTGAATTAGCTTATGTGACTTATATTTGAAATGTGTTTGTTGTACATTTTTGAAAAAGTCTTATTGAGGTATGTTTGACATATGTATGTACCTGTGAAACCATCACCACAATAGAGATAGTGAAAATATTCATCATCTATACATTTTTTTGTCTCTTAGGAGTCTCTCCCTCCCACTCCTGCTCCATCCTCATCTTAGGCAACCACTTTTTGTCACTATAGATTAGTTTGTATTCTGTAGACCATTATATAAATGGAATCATATGGTATATAGTCTTTGGGGGGGGGGCATCTGGCTTCTTTCAAACATACTTATTTTGAGATTCATCCATATTGTTGCCTGTATCAGTTGTTCATCCCTTTCAGTTGCTAAGTAGTATTATGTGGATATATTACAGATTACCCATTTATATATTGGTGGATATTTTGGTTGTTTCCAGGTTTTGGCTGTTACAAGTAAAGCTGCTGAAAATGTTCACATACAAGTCTTTATATGAACACATATTTCATTTATTCTTTTTCTTTGGGGCCAATTTCTAGGAATAGGATGGCTAGATCATATGATAGGTGTATATGTTTAACTTGTTAAGAAACTGCCAAACATTTCCAGCAGCATATAGGAGTTCTAGTTCCTCCATATCCTCTCAACTCTTGGTATGGTCAGTCAATTTTTTTTTTTATCCTCACCCAAGGACATTTTTGCATTTATGTTCAGATAGAGCGGGAGGGAGCGAGGGAGGAAGAGAGAGAGAGAGAAACATCGATGTTAGAGAGACACATCGACTGGTTGCCACCCACACGACCCCAACCAGGACTGGGGACAAACTGCAACAGAGGTACGTGCCCTTAGCGGAAACCGAACCCGGGACTCTCTGGTCCGCGGGCTGACGCTCTAACCGCTGAGCCAAACCGGCCAGGGCTGGTCAGTCAATTTTTAATTTTAGCCAGTATAATAGGAATGGACTGATACCTCATTTGATTATAATTTGCATTTCTCTAATGACATTGAGCATCTTTTCATATGTTTATTTAGCCATACAACTACTTTCTTCCGTGAACTGTTGAAATATCTTTGTCCATTTTAAAATTGGTTTGTCCATTTTATTATTACTGAGTTTTGAGAATTCTTTATAGACTCTGGATACAAGTCCTTTTCAGATATATGCTTTGTAAAGAGTTTCTCCAGCTCTGTGGCTTGCCCTTTTCATTATCTTAGCGGTGACTTTTGAAAGAGCGGAAGCTTTTGATTTTGATGAACTGGTTTGTTTATTTGTTCTGTTATTATGCTTTTAAAGATTTTTTTCTATATTCAAGAAGTTTTATAGTTTTAGGTTTTATATTTAGATCTATGACTTGTTTTGTGTTAATTTTATATATGGTGTGAGGTATGGGTCCAAGCTTCTTTTTTTCCCCCTCCAGCACCACTAGCTGGAAAAGCTATTACTGTTTTTTTCCCCCACTGCATTTCCTTTGGGCCTTTGTCAAAAATCAGTTGTTCATTTATATGTGGATTTACCCCTGGAATCTATATTGCATTGATCCGTTTGTCTATCTTTATGCCAACACCACAGATTTGATTACTGAAGCTTTATAATAATTCTTGAAATCAGGTAGTGAACCCTTCAACTTGATTCTTCTTTTTTCAGAGGTTTTTGTTTTTGTTGCTATTCTAGGTTTTTTTTGTTTCAGTATGAGTTTTAGAATCAGTTTGTCAGTTTCTACAAAATATCCTGATATGTTTGTGATTGGGGTTGCTGTGAACTGTAAATCAACTCAGGAAGAATTGATATTTTAACAATCTTAAGTATTTTGCTCCATGATAAAAATATATCCAGGTTTTTAGGTCTGTAATTTCTCTCATCAATGTCTTGTAGTTTTTTCTCACAGGTCTTTCTCATCTTTTGTCCTTAAGCATTTAATATATTTTATGTTATTATAAATGGTACTTAAAGTTTTATCTACTTCTGATTATTTGTATATTGATTTTGTATCCTGTCTTCTTGGTAAACTACTTCATTGTTGATGCCATTGGGTTTTCTAAACAATCAGTCATGCTTTCTGTGAATAAAAGGAGTTTAATTTATCCTCTTCAATCTTAATGTCTTTTATTTTTTTTGCCTGATTGCACCAGCTAGATCCTCCAGTACAGCAATGAGTGGGTGTGTTGAGAGCAGATATCTGATCTCAGAGGAAAAGTGTTTGGTCTTTCACCATTAAGTGTGAGGCTTTCTGTGGGTTTCTTAATAGATGCTCTTGATTAGGTTGAGGAAGTTTTCTTTTATTCTTACTTTGCTTAGAGTTTTTATCAAGAATGAATGTTGAATTTTGTAAAATGCCTTTTCTGTGTCTATTGAGATGATCATATGGTTTTTCTTTTCTCTTAGTTTGTTCATCTAGTGAATTGATTATACTAATTGGTTTTCAAATGTTGAACTAGTTCTGCATTTT
Source organism: Tadarida brasiliensis (assembly GCA_030848825.1). Taxonomy (NCBI): domain Eukaryota; kingdom Metazoa; phylum Chordata; class Mammalia; order Chiroptera; family Molossidae; genus Tadarida; species Tadarida brasiliensis. Next base: position 11,571,175 of record CM061262.1, read on the forward strand.
TAGATAAGCCCCATTTCATGATGCATTATCCTTTTAATAGATAATGTGGATTCAATTTGATAAAGTTGTATTAAGAATTTTTACATCTATATTCATCATGGATATTAGTCTGTAGTTTTCTTATCTTGTAATGTTTTCTGGTTTTATTATCAGACTAAATTCTGACCTCCCGGGATGAGTTTAGGATGTATCCTCTCCACTTCAGTTGTCTGTAAGAGTTGTTTTAGTGGTGTTATTTCTTCCTTAAATGTTTGGTAGAGTTCATCAGTGAAGCCATCTATGCCTGGAGTTTTCTTTGTGGGAGGATGGGAGGGTGTTTGACTACAAACACATTTACTTTCAATAAAGATACAGGGCTATTCAGATTAACTACTTGAGATAGCCTCAGTGGCTTGTCTTTTCAGTGATTTTGTCCATTTTATGATACTTGTATTTATGGTATAGAGTAGTTCATAATATTTCATTGTGTTTTTAATATGTAGTGATGACACTTCTCCTTTCTTATATAGGTAATTGTTATCTTCTCTTGCTCTCTCGTTTGGCTAGACTTTTATTTGTTTGTTTGTTTGGTTTTTTTGTTGTTAATCCTCACCTGAGGATATTATTTCCTTTTTTTTTTTTTTTTTAGAGTGGAAGGGAGGGAGGGAGGGGGAGAGAGAGAAAGAGAAAAACATTGATGTGAGAGAGACACATCGATTGATTGCGTCCTGCACATGCCCCGACCTGGGCCAGGGATTGAACCTGCAACCCAGATATGTGCTCTTAACTGGGAATCAAACCCATGACCTTTTGGTCCGAGGGCTGATGCTCTAACCACTGAGCAACTCTGGCCAGGGTGGTTTTCTTTTTTTTGTATCCTCACCCGAGGACATTTTTCCATTTTTTGTTCAGATAGAGTGGGAGGGAGAGAGAGGAAGAGAGAGAGAGAGAGAGAGAGAGAGAGAGAGAGAGAAATATCGACGTGAAAGGGACACATTGAGTGGCTACCCCTCCCGCACGACCCAGCCAGGGCCGGGGACAAACTGTAGCTGAGGTACATGCCCTTAGCGGGAACCGAACCCGGGTCTCTGTGAACCACAGGCTGGCGCTCTAACTGCTGAGCCAAACTGGCCAGGGCTGGTTTTGTTTCTTTAAATAGTTTATTGATGGTCTCAAAGAACCAATCAACTCTTGGTTTCATTTCTTTTCTCTCTTGTTTTTCTGTTTTCTTCTTTTTAAAAATTTTCGCTTTGATCTTTATTTTTTATTTCTTCTGCATACTGAGTTTAATTTGTTCTTCATGTTCTAATTTCTTAAAGTGGAAAATGAGTTTATTGATCTAAGATCTTTTCTAATAAAGATGTTTAATGTGCCCTGGCAGGTTTGACTCAGTGGTTAGAGCGTTGGCTCGCGGACCAGAGAGTCCTGGGTTCGTTTCCCGCTAAGGGCACGCATCTCGGTTGCAGTTTGTCCTGGTCCCGGTTGGGGTCGTGTGGGTCCGCTCTATCTGGAGATAAATGCAAAAATGTCCTCGGATGAGGATTAAAAAAAAAAAAAGATGTTTAATGTTATAAATTTCCGCCTAAGTACTGTTTTTAGCAGCAGCCTACACATTCTGCCATGTTGTTGTTATCGTGTCCTTATCTGCTAATTCTAACATCTGTGTTAGTTCTGGGTTGGTTGCTAGCTTAGTCCTTTCAGGTTGCTATATAACAAAATGCCACAGACTGGATGGCTTATAAACATCAGAAATTTATTTCTCACAGTTCTGGAGGCTGGAAGTCCAAGATCAGGTGCAGGTATGGTTGAGTGAGGTCTCCCTTCCAGATCTTAGACTTATCATTGTAAGTTATGCTCACATGATGGAAGAGGCTAAGCACGAATATAATTTATGAAGGCTCTACCCTCATGACTTAGCCTTCAAAGGTCCTTCCTACTAATACTATCACCTTTGGAGGTTAGGATTTCAACATATGAATTTGGGTGGGAGATAAATATCCAGACAATAGCATTTGTGAATAATTGATTATTCTTATTATGAGTTGTGTTTTCTTACTTCTTTCTATACCTGGCAATCTCTGTTTGGATGCCAAGATACTGTGAGTTTTACTTTGTTGGATGCTGGATATTTTTGTCTTCCTACAAATATTTATTTATTCTCACCTGAGGACATTTTTCCATTTATCTTTAGACAGATTGGGAGGGAGGGAGGGAGGGAGGGAGGGAGAGAGAGAGAGAGAGAGAGAGAGAGAGAGAGAGAGAGAGAGGGAGAGAAAGTGAAAGTGAAAGTGAAAGAGAGAGATGCATCGACCAAGGTACGTGCCCTTGATCGGAATCGAACTCGGGTCTCATTGGTCCGCAGGCCTATGCTCCAACCACTGAGCCAAACTGGCCAGGGCTGGAGTTGCGCTTTTATGATTTTTTAATATATGGATCCAGAGTGTTCTCCACGTATGAGGCAAGAGCTTCTCAAGTATTTTACCCATTGCCCCTGAATTATGAGTTTTCTTGATCTGACCTTTGAGAACAGGCACTATTCCCAGTCTTGTGTGCATGACAGGTACTATTCCTAATCCTTTGGGTGATTCTTTCCCTAGGCTCAGATGGTTTTTAAAATATGCTTGTGCTAATTCTGTCTTATGAACTCTAGCTGTTTTGGACTCACCAGACTTTCAGTTCATTTTGTTAGCTCAAGGCACCTGCCAGGTAGAACCAGCTATAAAATTTGCAGGGCTCAGTATAAAATGAAAGTGTGGGCCCTTTGTAAAGATTATTTAGAATTTCAAGATGGCATCTTCAGAGCATTAAATCAAGCACAGGCCCCTTCTGAGCTGCAGCTGCACAGGTTGCATGCCCCTGAAGCCAGTGCTTATTGCAGGGTTTCACCTCACTTTCCCTTTCCTGTTCCATGGCCTGGAAACTGTGCCCTTGTCTCCTTTGTTTCCCATGTCTCAGGGTTCACTGTCCTTTTTTTTCTGCTAGATGACCAGTGTATTGAAGACTGTTGTCTCATGTATTTTTTTCTGGTTTGTTTGGTTGATTGGTTGGTTGTTATTTTTTTCAGGCAAGAGGATAAATTCAGTTCCTGTTAGTGCATCTTAGCTGGAAGCAGTTATTTGTCGTGTAAAGATCTGATAGCTTCTTTTTGTTGTTGTTGTTTAAGGACTTGGTAGCTTCTTTTGTGTCAAATTAGAATTCCCCATTTGGTCTTTTGGCTTGACACCTTGTTTAGATAGTTGCTTCAGGTAAAATCTGTCTTATGTCATTTTTGCTGATGTGTTTCCCCCTCTTAATTCCTTGGCTAGAGGGTCTTGAAGTGGAAGCAAATTTCCTGGTAACTATCAACTCATTTTCTGAATTGTACCACTTGATTTCAAGCAGGAAGCTAATGCTTGTTTGAAATCACTCTGCCCTTATTCTTCTCCATGTTGCATTTAAATGCAAGCTGCAGATGGGTGAGGAAATTTTTCTTTTCTCCCATCTCCTGCAATATATACCCCCTTTGCAATGCAATTTGATTGACATTTGTGCAGTAACATATTAACAGCCTTTCAGATATTCCCTGCCCTATTAGCAAGAATATACAGTGATACAAAAATGAATTTGTCAAGAGTTTTATGGCTCCATGATCTATCGTACAATATTAATCCTGCTGCAGTGTTATTAAGTCATTTTTCATCTCCCCTCAAATTAATGTTGACGTTCTATTACTGGATTTGTTCTTGTCCCAAGATTAAAACATAAAGGAAAAAAGTCTTCCCTGCTACAATATTAAAATTAATTGTAGGGTAAGCAGTACCTTACTTGGTGTAGTAGAATCCTCCTGGAAAAATTATAACATGAATTTATTTCTCTGCTTTCTACTTGTTGTTGTGAACAAAAAAAGCACAATTGGAATATACTTCTAAGGGGCACAGGAGTAGCAAGGGGAGGAGGTAAATTAAAGTACATAAGATTTTCCAAAAAAAAGAATTAAGAAAATCAGGAGTCTGAGCTTGGGAGAACCACACCTATCTAATGCTTCTAGCCTAAAGGCTGAAAGAAAAGCTGATGTATTAGATATATAAGGAGAAGAATTTGGGTTCTTACGATCTTACTATGTTATGTTCATGGGAATAAAAGGCTTCTTTTAGTCCAAGAAATTAGGGGCATTTAAAAATCACATGGTAAGGTCAACATTTATAAATCAGGGTAGTTTCATAATCGGGACTTAGGAATTTGGTTTCAAAAGTAAGAGTAAATGATGCTTTTCTGTGAATTCTTTCTTTTTTTAAAAATTTTTTTATCCTCACACAAGGACATTTTTGTATTTATCTTCAAATAGAACGGGAAGGAGGTGGGGAAGAGAGAGAGAAACATCGATGTGAAAGAGACACATTGATTGGTTGCCACCCACACGACCCCAACCAGGGCGGGGGACAAACTGCAACCGAGGTATGTGCCCTTAGCAGAAACCGAACCCGGGACTCTCTGGTCCACGGGCCGACGCTCTAACCGCTGAGCCAAACTAGCCAGGGTGCTTTCTTTAAAAAATTTTATGTATTGCCCGGGCCAGTTTGACTCAGCGGTTAGAGCGTCGGCCTGAGGACCAAAGAGTTGCGGGTTCAAGTGCAGTCAAGGGCATGTATCTTCGTTACAGTTCAATCCCTGGCCCTGGTTGGGGTTGTGTGGGAGACAACCAGTTAATGTGTCTCTCTCACATCCATGTTTCTCTCTCTCTCCCTCCCTTCCTCCCACTCTATCTGAAAATCAGTGGAAAAATATCCTTGGGTGAGGATTAAAAAAATTTTTTTTAATTTATTGATTGATTTTAGAGAGTGAGAGGAAGGGGGTCCAGAGAGAGAGAGAGAGATTGATTGATTGATTTGTTGTTCTACTTATTTACACATTCAGTGGTTGACTCTTGTATGTGCCTTGACTGGAGATTGAACCTGCAACCTTGGTATATCAGGACCACACTCTAACCAACTTTGCTACTTGGTCAGGGCCGCCTTTTTTTTTTTTTTTTTTTAAATGAGTTATTATTTTCAACCATATGGGAACAGATATAAGTCTCATGTCTGTGACCTCTGTAATGAGATCTCAGAGTATTTTGGTGATTTCTGGTAATGGTTAGGTAGGTGATTTGGAATGTTAATTGTTACTGTGGGGAGGGATCCTACAGAAATTATTTAAGCCAAGACATAAATTTTAACTTAAAATATTTATACTTTTGAATGAAAGAAACAAGCTGAAATATAGATATATATAATTTTGTAAAATAAATATATGTAAAATATAACATGAATAAAATTTTTTTTGGTAGAAAACCAGTATTAGTCACAAGAATTTAGCTGATTGTATGCATTTAAAAAAATTATATAAACAATGTAGCAACCTTCAAGAGGGTGAGGGTTGGGGGTAGGGTAAGGAAAATTGATGTTGAATCTCTGGTAGGTTGGAAAAATAATCACCATTTATCATGTGGGTATAATGGATATTCAAATTCTATTGTCATTTTTGTGAATAATATACAGAAGAGTAAAAAGATAGTGACAAACCTTTAGGAATTTTAATTAGAATTTAAATGTAGCAAATCTCTTTGTATCAAGTAAATTTTGGCATGCAAACATCGTAAAAGATGAAAGAATACTGTCACATGTACTTTTAGTGGAATTATGTGGTGTATATTCTTGTTACAAAATATGTGTGACAGTGCCCTTCCTGATAAATGACTAACTGATGAGAATACCATATTTTCTTTTTATCTCTAGAAATATATCCGAGTCTAGAGTGCTACTTTCTGTCTCTTTGCATTCATCTGATTGTCTAATTGTGAACCATCTTCCTCTGTTAATTTTCTTCTCTTTGCTATTAGGAGCAGAAAATGAAAAGTTCTCAATTTTCAGTTATATTCATTGGAAGCTAAAATCAGGCTACAGAGATGGTGTGTCTCTGTCTTCTTTAATTCCTCCTTGAAAAGTGATGCAAATACTTCGGACAATACAATGAGAAAACTGAAAGATATGATTTATTTCACTGTTGTATCATCCTTCAATGTAGACAATTCCATCATTTTTCCTTTTTCTTATTATTGCAGTATTTTTTAAAGCATAGTTGAATATAATTGATGAATAATGATGCATAATGACAGAATGACTCCCAGGATGATGAAATGGCAAAATGTTTCAAGATATAAGAAAAATAAGATCACTAAGCTTCCATAATGTTTTTTAGATTTATAAAATTGGTCCAGTGGACCAATATGATAATTGTGAGATCGAACATGAAATTTCTATCAGTGACTCTTAAGAAAGAATAAGATTAATAAATATCAGTCCTTGCAATTAGTTAGAACTGCTGAAAAAGAAACTAAAACTAAAATTTGGTCCAATGAACTAAGGAGGGTTTAGAGCTTTTAAGGTAAAGCTGTCTAGGTCTCCCATTGTACATATAAGAAAAATAAGTGGATTATCAGTAGCAGAACCATGAGTTGGAATGAAGGATCAGACATATTCAGGCTTAGCTTTCACAGTCCCCCAGCTGGTGTTGGAGAACAAACTAAAAATGTGAACATCAGTCATTTCCTTATGGGCTCTTCTTTAGTTGATGGTTGGTTGTAGAGGTCTCACTTACTGGCAACCTTTACATTGTATTTGGTTACCTAACTTGAATAAAGCAGTGTCATCCATGATACATTGCTTATGGTAAGTTGGCAGATACTTTGCTTTAAAAGAAAGAATGATTTGTTTAAAACGTCTTTAGAAGCCCAGTGGACTTCCACATCCCAGCATCCGGGTGTACAGAATTATTCCAATCTATCAGAGCGAGCCACTTTTCCAGAGGTTAAGGCAAGGTTCAGCTAAGCCGTCTAAGACAGTGAGCCAGTTGTGGTTGCTGTCCGCATTTATCTCCCTTTTAAGAGTATGAAAGCCTAGGACTTGGTCTTTTAATTTTCAGAGTGGATATTGCTGTACGTTATGTGTTCATGGGGCTGCTGCAACAGTTAGCTGTACTTTACTTTTTTTTATTATTAATTTATTTTTGTACTTTACTTTTTAACATATGCTCAACAAGTTGATTATGAAAATTGTCTGAAAAATTTTTAGAGATGTTTCATCTGGAATTGTTCAATTGTGGAAGACTTTAGTACTTTAATTTCCCCCAGCTTCTTCTATTTTAGTAAATAAAGATCTGTAAGCTAGGCAACAAGTATTTATTGAGCACTGGGCGAAGCACTGGAGGAATGTGATGGGGAATCTTTTTGTAAAATAAAATTAAAAAAATTTTTTTATCATGACACTAACTCAGTTTACCAGTTATATATTAAGAATTAAGTGCAGCCAGGAATAGGGAAGTGGTAGTTGGAAGATACACGAACATAACAATCCTGCCCCCTCCCCCAGGTCTTAGAATTTATTTAATCCTTAGTCTAATGCTTTAGTTTTCAACGTAAAAAAATCATCAGTAAAATTTAGGTTGGTGTTACTACTTAAGTTGTTAGTGCCACCAACAGCAAAGCAGTTGGGGGGTGGGGGTGGGGGTGAGGGTGGAGGCAGGGAACAGAAAAAAAAGAATTAAGACAATAGGAGAAGTATTAAACAGTCAGATCTCTGTGAAATTGTGAAACTATGTGAAATTTGCCTTATATTCTTCTAGTCTCTCTTAACACCTGAATTATCTTGTAATCTCAGATGTTTCCATTCATCTAACAAGTCTTTATTGAGTCTCTACTGTGCTAAGGCATTGTGCTGATATCTCTAGACTGAATTGATAACCAACTCTTCCAGGGGCATTTGTATTTTAACAGAAACAAAAAAGTACAGATTGTCTGAAGATGTTTTTGATGTAGGGGAGATTTCACAAAAATTTTGAGTGTTTGGCTTCTCTTTACAGGATGTATTTTTCTCTTTTAATTTCTATGTGGCGGGGTTCTGGTCAAGGTGGTGGCATAGGTAAAGGCTTACTTGGAACCCCCCACAACCACAACTAAATTACAGAACAACCTGAAATCTAGCTGACCAGAAGGGCTACAACTAAGGATATACAAAAGGAGCCAAATCCAGACTGGTAGGAGGGGTGGAGATGCAGAACAGGCTGGTCCCACACTCATGAGTGGCAGTTAAAAATCAAGAGGGATATCTCAGCTACCAAGCTGCGAGGCCCTAGCCCCACATCAGAACCCCCAGCTCAGGGTTCCGGTGCTGGGAAGAGAAGTTCCTATAACTTGTGGCTGTAAAAATCAGCAGGGAGTGTGGCTGAGTGAGACAGGGCTCTGGAGTCCCAGGTAGTTCCTCATAAAGGGCCTGTGCATGGACTTACTCCCTCTGAGCTCCATTGCTAGGGTGGCAGCTTGAAAGGCTCCAGGGAGATCAGGAGAGGAACTGTTGCCTGGTTTCAAGGCAAAGGCTGGAAGGCATCTTTCTTCCTGACAGAAGTGCTGGCATTGATTCTTTTCTGAGCCCTCTACCACAGAGCCTGCAGGCAGGCTCCATATCTGAGTCTCCATCAACCTGGCTAACACTGTTAACCCCACCCTGGTGATTCCCTGAGACCTTCCACCCAAGGTGCAGGCCCACCCAAGTTGTTTCTAGTAGCTTTTCCATACAAATGGCCTGTCTTAACTCATGTGTGCCTGAACCTCTTGCTAAAGTGGCCCCAGGCCCAGCACTAGCAGCAGCTGGCTTTAGTTCTCAGTTTGGCCTCTCCTGGGCACCTCCAACCCGAGCACAAGTAGCATACTTCTTCAGATTGCTCTGTAACTTGTACCAGGTGGCCCCCACACAGGGCACAGGCAGTAGCTGACCATGTACCTCCCAGGAGGCCCAGAGCCAGAGCACCCAGTGGAGAGCTTCAGACCACAGATTACAACCCTACCACCTCTGTGAGTGACACAGTCAAGGGGAATACTTGGTGGGCAACAAAGCCCCACTGAAGCAAATCCTGCTCAGTAGGTTTGGCCCCTGCACAGCAGCTCCTCTGCTGTAGTTGCACCCAACCCTCACAGCCAATCGGCCAGTCTCTCCCAGTGACATGCCAACAGCAATCGAGGCTCAAGTACAACAGGCTCAAGTGCACACAGCCCACACAGGAGGCATACTTGGAGTGCCCAGCTCAGGTAACTGGGGTAGGGGTGGGGCTGTACCACTGGGCCATACAGGACACCTGGTATATAAGACCACTCTACCAAGACTTGGAGATGAAGCAACTCTACCTAGAAACAGAGGGTAGCAGCCAAAATGTAGAGATGAAGAAACAGATCCCAAATGAAAGAATAGGAGAAATCTCTAGAAAAAGAACTAAATGCAATGGAGGCAAGCAAACTACTAGATACAGAATTCAAAACAATAGTTATAAGGATGCTCAAGAACCTTAGTGAAAACTTTAACAGCATAAAAAAGAACCAGTCAGAAATAAAGAATAAACTAACTGAGATGAATAAATTATAGGGAATCAACAGTAGATTAGATGAAGCAGAGAATCAAATCAGTGATTTTAAATACAAGAAAGCAGAAAACACCCAGTCAGAACAGCAAAAAGAAGAAAAATATCCAAAAAAAATAATATAAGGAGCTTCTGAGACAACTTCTAGCATACTAACATTCACATCATGGGGGTGCTGGAAGGAGAAGGGAGAGAGCAAGAAATTGAAAACCTATTTAAAAAAATAATGATGGAAAACTTCCCTAACTGGTGTAGGAAATAGACATGTAAGTCCAGAAAGCACAGACAGTCCCAAACAAGATGAACCCAAAGAGGCCTCTACACCAAGACATATAATAAAAATGCCAAAGGTTAAAGACAAAGATAAAATCTTAAAAGCAGCAAGAGAAAGCAGTTACTTACAAGGGAGCTCCCATAATACAGCTCATTTCTCAACAGAAACTTTGCAGGCCAGAAGGGATTGGCACAAAATATTTAAAGTGATGAAAAGCAAGGACCTACAATCAAGATTACTCTACCCAGCAAAGCTATCATTTAGAATTGAAGGACAAAGAGCTTCCCAGACAAAGAAAAGCTAAAGGAGTTCATCACCACCAAACCAGTATTATATGAAATGTTGAAGGGTCTTCTTTAAGTAGAAGAAGAAAAATAGATAAAAAAATATGAATAATAAACGGCCATAAAAAAAGAATGAAATCTGAAGCCCCTCTAAGCTTGCAAGGTGCTTCTTCCAGGCCCTGTGAGTAATAAACTTTTTTATTTCAGTTTTAAAAAAAAATCTTACCATTTGGGACAGCATGGATGGACCTAGGGGGTATTGTGCCAAGTGAAATAAATGTCAGAAAAAGACAAATACCATATGATTTCACTTATAGTGAAATCTAAAGAACAGTGTAAATGAACAAACAAAACAGAAACAGACTCATAGATACAGAGAACAGACTGATGGTTGACATAGGGGAGGGGTGTTGGGGGACTGAGTGAAAAAGGTGAAGGGAATGAGAAGTGCAGATTGGTAGTTATAAAATAGTCATGGGATGTAAAGTACAGCATAGGAGCCCTGACCAGTGTGGCTCAGTTGGTTTGAGTGTCATCCCACGCACTGAGAGGTTGATGGTTTGATTCCATGTCAGGGCCCATGCCCAGGTTGCAGGGGGCATGCAGGAGGCAGCTGATTAATGCTTCTTCTCTCGTCAATGTCTTTCTCTCTCTTCCTCCCTCCCCTTCTCCCTCTCCCTCCCTCTCTGTCTCTCAAATCAATACAAACGTATTTTAAAAAATAAAGTACAGCATAGAGAATATAGTCAATAATATTGTAATAACTCTGTATGATGCCTCTTGGGTACTGGAAATACCTGGGGGAGCACTTTGTAAAGTGTATATAATTGTCTAACCCCTATGCTATACACTTGAAACTAATACAAAACAATATTGGTTGTAAACTTTAATTGAAAAAAAAATTTAAATAAAAATTTTTCATAAAAAAGTTATTTATGTGTGTTTCCAGTTGGCTGGAAGTTGACTAAATGTTACTTCTTTAGACTGACAGGCATTCTTGTGTTTGCCACAGACTCACCTCTCCTTGTTCTGAACCTAGCTCACTTATATTACCTGCCCAGTTCCTATAGACATTGGAGTTTGCAACCCATGCCCTTAAGTGACTGAGCTCTGATGAGATTGTACTACCTAAGAGAGGATTTAAACAGATTTGGAATGGTGGCAGTGGTTTACTGTCATAATGACACAAAATGATGCTTAGTAAGTTGCTACCAGTACCTCCTGCACATAAGAAATACCTTCCTTGGGGAGTGAAGAAATAACTCCACCAGTATCCTTACATGACATATAGTAGCTAGCCTCTAGTTTTAAGTTTCTTATTCTCAGTTTAGTGGATAAAGATTAAGGTTTTCAATTAGTAAAAATGTTGATGTAGCTTTTTCTAAAAGCATTTTGGCAAATAAGTTACTTTTATCTTTCCATCCAAGAAAGTTTAATCCTTAAAGTAATAAGAGATGATGAATCTCTGAAGAAAGTAGGAATGTTGTGTTATTTAACAATCCATACTTAACCAGAAAGGAGGATGTTTTTTCCTCATTGTTTATTCCTTTATTATATGGTTAAAGGCTAACTCTATTCCATATTCAACATGCTATTAAGAAGCCTAAGTCATAAACATGTCCATGAAAAAAAAATTTTTAGAATGTTTACTAAATGTTCCAGGCATGGGGAATACAAATATGATTAACATATGGTCTCATTCAGATAGCCTGCGATTTACCAGTTTTAAAATTACTTCTGAATGTACCTCAGTGAGTATTATCTCAGACCCAGTATTCAAGAATATTTAGATTGGAGAGGGTTTTTATTTTGAATCAGATTATGGTACCCATTGACATAGTTTGAAATTTAACTCCAGTTCTAGGAGATATTCAGAACAAAGGAGGGGAGTTGAAGGGAATGGCCAGCAGATCTCCAATCATGAGAGATTCCATTCCTGTAATATGAAGAGCCAGAGGTTACAAGTGATGATGTTCAGAGACATTAGTTTCTAGATTTTGCAAAAAATGATTCAGAGTTTTGAATTTGCTCTTGAAGTCCTCCCAGGGCACTGTCTTGCATTCATTTAATTGGTAACTTTATTGCCAAAAAGTTTACAATCAAATGGAAAGTTAATAGAAAAAAAACATAGTTCTCTTTATAGAGATTTAAAATATGGTCCTGGACTGTATTCTTCAGAGAAAAATGAGGATAGCTGTTATTCATGTGTGATACTGGGACAATAAACCTAAACCTATAAAACCTAAAAAATCATAAGCATTCTCAAGGTAGTAATTGTCTGCTTTCAAAGTTACCTGCTGAATTTTTGTAAACTCTAAACCCTGCTGTGTAAACACTGTTACCCCTGTGTGAACACTGCTGTCCTGATACAGAACTTCCGAGACCATTTGCTTGCCCTTGATTGAATCAAGATTAAGAGGAGAGGGGAGAAGCAAGAGACAGGGAGGTTAGTTGACATTCTGACTCTTCACTGGAATGGAAACTGGCATGGATCTAATGACCCTAGGTTATGATTTGCTTAGTTCTCAACTGCTTTCTCTTTAAAAGGGAGTACCACAAGTTTCCTCTGCTATCCAAAAGTAGAATATTCCTATGAAACTTTTTGTAAGTCAAATGACATAAAAGCAAAGAAACTACTATAATTAATTTAAGTGGAAAATTTTTGAAGTTTAACCTAATCATGCCAAATAATACACAGAACTTAAAATAACACTAAATATAGTAAAAGCAGGGATGCTGTGATAAATACACAGCCTGTATAAAGTGGTAATAATGTATGTATCGTGTAATTACACTTACTTACACTGTAAATATAAAATAATGGAACACCACTCTTTGTACACCTATCAATCTGATACTCCAGCAATAGACTTTTCTATTTCATCCATTACTGGATGCCGACTAGAAGAGACCACTTTGCTACTAGCAGAACCGAAAGTAACTTCTGCAGCTTTTAAGATTCTCTCTCTGTGTAAATAGTACGAATGGTGGATGCAGGCAAGTTCAAAGTACACACATGCTTTTATTTTATTCGCCATGATCAAAAAGTGGGGGATACCTGTATTACTGTTGGACATGCCTTCAAAATGAAAAACATCTCTTTATTTATTTATTTTTTTGCCTGTTTATGCCATATTTATTTTATTTTTAACTCATCTTTATTGTTGAATGTATTACAGATGTCCTCCCTTTTTTCCCCCATTGACCCCCTCCTCCCCAATCCTGCCCCCTTCTGCCTTCTCTACACTATTGTCGGTGTCCATTGGTTATGCATATATGCATAGAAGTTCTTTGGTTTATCTCATCCCACCCTCCCTCCCCCCTTCCCTTTGAGGTTCATCAGTCTAACAACCAATTTGTACTTCTTAATTCTTTCATCTTTTTGACCCATTCCTCCAACCCCCATCCATCTGGCAAGAAATAAAAGGTTCTCCGTATCTATGAGTCTGTTTCTGTTTTGCTTGCTCATTTTATTTGTAGATTCAATTGTTGATAGATATGTATTAATTGCCATTTTATTGTTCATATTTTTGTTGTTCTTCTCCTTAAAGAAGACCCTTCAACATTTCATGTAATACTGGTTTGGTGGTGATGAACTCCTTTAGCTTTTTCTTGTCTGGGAAACTCTTTATATGTCCATTGATTCTAAATGATAGCTTTGCAGGATAGAGTAATCTTGGTTGTAGGTTGTTGCTTTTCATCACCTTGAATATCTCTTGCCACTCCTTTCTGGCCTGCAAAGTTTCTTTTGAGAAATCTGCTGACAGTCTTGTGGGAGCTCCTTTGTAGGTAACGTACTGCTTTTGTCTTGCTGCTTTTAAGATTCTCTCTTTGTCTTTAACCTTTGGCATTTTGATGATGATGTGTCTTGGTGTGGGCCTCTTTGAGTTCATCTTGTTTGGGACTCTGTGCTTCCTGGACTTGTAAGTCTGTTTCCTTCACAAAGTTAGGGAAGTTTTCTGTCATTATTTTTTTCAAATAGGTTTTCAATTTATGAAACATTTCCTTAAAACAATATATTTTGATAGACTTAGTATTTTTCTGAAAAAAAGTTCTGAGTTTCTAAGGCAAGTCTAGAACTGCTTTAATTACTTGAGTATCTTTGTCCTTATAGAGCATGTTTTGAAAACTACTAGTTGTTGGTTATTGGAGTTGGGAGAAAACACTATATGTTAGATTTTTTTGTAAAAAATTTTAATGCTATATTAGAAGTACAATATTAATTTTGCCAGTAAGTCAAAGAAACGAAGCAAAGTTCCCATAGTAACGTTATCTTTGCCCTCACACAGCTGCATTATTACCCCATTGGACTGCGTGATTAATGCTTTTTTCTGATAACGATAGAAGCACAGAGGATTCTTTCTGTATCACTGGGTATGAACTTTAATGCTGCTTTCCCAGTAAACTGTGTAAATATGTGGTCTCAATATGTATCTCCAGTTTGACCTTTATACTTTCTATTCCTGCCAAACTTTGTCCTTGCTGTGGTATCTTGCTACATCTGTTGCAAACTCTTTTCCATCTCTCCACTCCCCGCCAGAAATGTTACTGTTACGAAATTTGTTTATTTTTCCACATTCTGGACTTTTTGCATTATTTTCTTCCATGTAATTCAAGCTGTTCACATTCTCTCAGTATAGTTTCTAACTACAAGCTTACTGGGTTTTTAAATTTTGTTTTGCAGATTTAAAATATACTTCTTTCTAATGCTTTTCTTAACTCCATGTGTCCTTTGAAGGTAGCTCTTACTGTGAGATAAAATAAATATTTGACTTTGATTTGTTTTCATATTTCTTCTAAGAATTCCTCTTGTTCTTAACTTACTTAAGGATGTGGCCTTAACTTTGATAGCTTTTTCCTCCTCTCCCTTTCTCCAACATTTACTGAGTATGCTCTATATCAGAGACTTTTAGGCTCCAGAAATAAGAGCAATGAGAAGCTTGCCTATTTTTTAAATGTCTAGTTTTTATTCATTCACAGATATTTAACTGAATACCTAATGTATACTAGGCACTTAATCCCACCAACAAGGGATATAGCAGAAAATGAAATTGGCAGAGTCTACCTTCATTCTACCTTATATTCTTGTAGGAGGAGAGATAAATATATCAACATGTAGTATGTCATGTCAGATGGTGATGAGTGCTATGGAATAAAAAGAATAATTAAGGGGAGAGGGGGTGTTAGGGAAAGGGTGTATAAATGTTCAGACTTCCTACTTTATGTGGGGGAGTTTGGTCATTAGGTAAAGACCAAGCCATGTGATTATCTGAGAGAAACAGCATCCAAGCAAAGGTGACAAGTGCAAAGGCCCTGAGGCTGGAGAGTATTCAAGATGTGTTCCAGAAACAGCAAAGACACCATTGTTAGCTGGTGCAGAATAAAAGACTAAGAGACTGGTAAAAGATAGAGTCAATAATAATAGGAGGCTTAATAGCCACATGTGGCCAATAATAACTATTTTAACAGTGTCAATCTAACCAGAACTCTTCTTCACCCTGCCTTCTTGGTCACCTCCATTATGTCTAGCCTTGCTTCAGGTACTGATTCTTGGTCTAATTAATATTAGACATGGAAGTGGAATTTGTTTCATTTGATGCAGCAAGAATGACCCTGGGAATGGCAGGTGTCCTTGAACTGGATATAGACCTTTCTGTCTTTTAAGAGATCAGTCAGGAACAAGAATTTGTATTCCTCAGAGTCAGTTTCCACTCAGGATATTGTGCAACATTAGAACCCAATGTCCTCTGAAAAGTCTCTTATAAATTCAGTTAAATATCTGAGTATTTTTCACTGGAAAAGTGACTCTGGAGACCTCTAGAGTAGTAAGGAATAACCCTGATTCTTAAAAGCATGTATTATCATCAGTTTCTAGAACATAGCCTCTTGACTCTGAGGGAGGCATTTCCTGTCTGTGTCTGTGGAGGGTCTCTTTTGTGGAAGAGGATCCTCTTAGGACTTGTGGTTAGTTGTTTTTTTTTTTTTTTTTTTTTTAATTTATTTTTTTAAAATCCTCACCCGAGGACATTTTTCCATTTTTTGTTCAGACAGAGTGGGAGGGAGAGAGAGGAAGAGAGAGAGAGAGAGAAACATCGATGTGAAAGGGACACATCGAGTGGCTGCCTCCTGCACGACCCAACCAGGGGCCGGGGACAAACCTCAACCGAGGTACGTGCCCTTAGCGGGAACCAAACCTGGGTCTCTCTGGACCGCAGGCCGACAAACTAACCGCTGTGCCAAACCGGCCAGGGCTTGTGGTTAGTTTTTGACAGAGTAAATACACTTCTTCAAACAGCCACTATACCAAGATTTTTGTTAGAATTTTGCTAGGGTATACCTTGTATATCTGATTATTACAATGTTGCGGTGTTAATTAGGGAAAATTTTTTTCACATGCCTCTATCTTGTTCAACAGTAGCATATTTTAAAGGCATGCAGTGTACTTTTGTATTCTGTAAGTATTCATTTAGCAAATATTTGAGTATCCACTATATGCATCGTACAGCTTTTAAATACAGATCTTCCTTGAAGTTTTATATTTTTAAAGATTGTTCTCAATCTTTTAGCTTTTACATATTGTAAGCAACATAATGAAATCCTAACAGAAAAAAGATTTCTGGTCATTAAACTTTTTATATTCATTCAGCATTCCTTCACACTTAACCCATTTGAAGATAAACAAATGAAATGTTAAGATTTTTTTGCCCCTAGTGATAAATCATGTTTGATAAAACACTTACATTTATAAATGGGCAATATGATTTGCATTTTTTGAAAATATTTTACTACTCTTGCTGACTGGCTTTCTTTAAATTGATTGGGATTTTCTTTCTTTCTCTTTTTAAACTATGTTTTATTGATTTTAGAGAGGGAGAGGAAGGGGGAGGGAGAAGAGAGATAGAAACATCAATGAGAGAGAAACTTCAATTGGCTGCCTCCTGCACAGTCC
The DNA here is from genome assembly GCA_030848825.1 of Tadarida brasiliensis. Classification (NCBI taxonomy): domain Eukaryota; kingdom Metazoa; phylum Chordata; class Mammalia; order Chiroptera; family Molossidae; genus Tadarida; species Tadarida brasiliensis. The sequence goes on from CM061262.1 coordinate 11,588,084, forward strand.
CTACTGGGGATCTAGCCTGAAACCCGGGCATGTGCCAGGATCAGGAATCCAACAGAGACCTCTCGAAGCACCACTGAGCCACACCAGCCGGGCTATTGGGTTTTTTTTTTAACTTGTGTAATAAGGTTTGGGAACTGTGTTGTTTCTCAGACTAGGCTTTGAAATTCACTCACCCTTGAAGGGCTCTCTTCTGAATTTATATTTCTAGCAGCATTTCCTGTGCTTTGATAAAGAAAATTTTATGTCTATGTTGCCCATCATGCATCAGTATTTATCATCTTTTGCTGCGCAGAGAATTATAATGAAGATTTGGGTGTTTTTGGGGGTGGGATGGGGGTGGGGATATCAGCAAAGCACACACCATACTTCAACTGGATGAAAACATTTGAGGCCCCACACCCATTCTTCCTCTCCCTTAACTTTATTGTTTAAAAATGGTCATACTTACAGAAAAGTTAAAAAACGAACACAAAATCTGTATATTCTTCACTTAGAGTGACCAATTATTAGTATTATTAGTATTTTGTATTGTAATATTTGCTTTCCCTCTCCAATTCTTCTTCCCCTGTTTCTTTGCTGCCTGCTGCATACAGGTTACAGACATCCTGACACTTCAACCCTAAATTCTTCAGCATGCCCTTCCTAAGAATAAGGATGTTCTTTTACGTTTCCACAATACCATTATCACACCTAAGAAAAATATCAACAGTTTTATAACATTTAATACACAGTTCCTATTCAGATTTCCCTCATTGCCCCCAGAATGTTTTTCTTTAATAGCAGTCTTTAAAATTTTGTTTTTAATCCAGAATTCAATCAAAGTTCAAGCATCTGAGTGTGTTTATTTTATTTTAATCTACAATGGTTTTTCTGCCATTTTTTGGTTTGTTTCTTTGTTTTTCTGACTTTTTTTGAAGAATCTATGCCTCAGTCAAAGTCTAATTTTATACATTATCCAACATTCCAGATTTATCTAATTGGTTTCCTCATGATTAAATTTAACATAAACACTTTTTACCAGAATATTTTATAGGTGACATGTGCTTCTTATTGCATCACATCAGGGGTCCCACAGATTCAGATCATGCTATGCTTGGTACTAGTAGCTAATTTTGATTACTTGCTTAAATTGGTGACCACCAGATTGCTTCTCATATATTTTTTCCATCTGTAATCACTAAGTAATCTGTGAGATCTAAACTTACTTTTGGATTAAAAATTTTATGGGCAAAAAGTATCTTTTCAATCTAGATAATCCGATGTATTACCCAAGACACACTTTTTTGGTTTCCTTTGTGTGACCCTAAGCATAATGAAACCATGGAACTACAAATACAGTCTTTGTTCATTTCTGTTAAATGAGTTTATTTTTGAAGAGACTATTTCTGTATCTTTATTGGTAACATGAGCTATTTATTGTTATAAATAATAGTGTTGGTGTGGGTTTATCAATTTCATTTAAAAGCTCAGGAATTTGCCCTGGCCAGTTTGGCTCAGCATTTAGAGCATTGGCCTGTGGGCTGAAGGGGTCGCAGGTTCGATTCCTAGTCAAGGGCACATACCTGGGTTTCGAGTTCAGTCCCTGGCCCTGGTTGGGATTGTGCAAGAGGCGGCCAATCAATGTGTCTCTCTCACATCCATGTTTCTCTCTCCCTCTCTCTCTCTTCCTTCCTCCCTCTCTCTTCCTTCCTCCCTTCTGCTCTATCTAAAATCAGTGGAAAAGTATCCTCGGGTGAGGATTAACAAAAAATAAAATAAAAATAAAAGCTCAGGAATTTGAAATAAAAAAGGTTTCCTGAAATATTTAATAGCTTGTTTTTAATCTAGCCAAATTGAAATTGTCACATAAGTAGTGATTGGTTTAAACTTATTTACATTACAGAGCACAGTAATGTAAATTACTGTGTGTAGTAGTGTTTTGTTTTTTGTTTATTCAGTATGTAATTCTGAACTCTTGGGGTTGATTGTGGTATTTTCTTTCTTTTTTTTTTTTTTTTTTGCAAAGTTACAGAAATTCTCCTTTAAAGAATGAATGTCACCAGTAAAGAATAAATCATTATTGATCTACTGCTTAAACAGGGTGTGTTATAAAACCAGTGAGAGAATTTGGTTTTTAACTTTTTGCATTTTTTAATTTACTTACTAGAATTGTGTGTTTGTGGTTTAAAGAACAAGTTTATGGTGTGTGTTTGTATACGTGTGTGCGCATGTGTGTGTGTCTATTGGCTTCTGTTAGAAAAAAAAAATATGATTATATAACAGTTATGATATTTTGGACCCAGAGTTGGAGCAAAGAGGTAGAAGTCACCGGAGGAAAAATCCTAGTGTCCTCAGAGGACAGGTGACTTACTTCCCTTATTGGATCAGGGAAATGGGAAAACACTCATTTGATTTTTCTTTTTCTTACATGCCTTCTACTCAGAATCATTTAGATTAGGTAGACCACCTGCTGTCTGTCTCTGTGTTGATGGAAATATGTATGAGCAGGCTGAAGCAGTTCTTAAGTGTCCACTTCTTCGATAGAGAGGGACTGTTTATTCAAGCTCAGACATTACTTTTCCCACAGAAATTGCCTGCCATCACTTCCCTAGCAGTAGAATGACTAATTATGAGCTGAAGTCATAACATTTTTCACTGTTTTGACATTGTGTGCTTGGCAGGATGTACATACTTCTTTACTTCTTCAGGGTGTCTATTTTATTAAATACAATGTGGATGCCTTAATAATATTAAATATGTGATTTGTAACTCTTACCTTCCAATTTCCATCAATAAAGCACAGCTACTTAGTTACAAGTCAGTCTGGATTAAGCAGTTTGTTACATCTTGTGGCTCACTAGAGTAATTTGAAACAATCAAGATTTACCAAGAGTTATATAAGGCCAGATTTTTGCAGGTGCTTTCCTATGCCTTGTTAGAATTCATCTTTAACGGATAGACTTCAGGAATGTTCCCCAGACCAGTTCCCCAAACCAGTTCCCCAAGTAGTGACCAGTTCCCCAGACCAGTTCCCCAAGTAGTGACCAGCCATGAAATTTCCTACCTCGGGGGGGGGGGGGGCGGGGGTCCTAATGATTGTGCTCTAAAATATTATCTCTAGCTGATTCAGTGGTTCTAACTGCCTTTGTTGCTGGCTGTGGTTTAGCAGCTGAAGAACTCCTTTGAATGTGACAGTGAATGAATGAGAGAGTAAAAGGCGAGACTAGAAAAGGGAAGGTGACATAGTGCTGGAGACACCACTCCTGGCAGATCCTATTAACCAGATTTTCTCTCTTTTTTTTAGGTGATTTACTTAGTAGGAATTTATTTCTCTCAGCTTTCTTAAGGCGAGGGAACTTTCTGTCAGTCTCATTTGCAAATTGTAGGGGCAAGTTTTTAGGATAATTTAGTGTCTTCAAGCATTAAATTTTCAACCTGAGTTGCCTTTAGCAACCCCAGGTATGTATTAGGGGGACCGGAAAGTAATGTCGTTTTTTTGTTTTTTGTTTTTTTTTTTTTACAGTAAATTCAAATAGATAAGTTTTTAACAAGTTTTTATTTTTAATCAATGATGTAATCACCCTCGTTATCAACAACCTTTTGCCATCTAGTGTGCAAATTTTCAATGCTGGATAGATAAAAATCAATTGGTTTTTGAGCAAAATATCTGGAGATGGCATTTTGGACATCATCCAAATTTTCAAATTTTTTGCCACTTAGAAAATGTTGTAGTGATCGGAATAAATGGAAATCCGATGGCGCAATATCAGGCGAGTATGGTGGGTGAGGCAATACCTCCCACCCCAATTCATTAATTTTTCCCAGGGTTCGTCTTGCGCAGTGCGGTCTTGCATTATCGTGTTGCAGAATAACGCCTTTTCTGGTGACAAACACTGGGCACTTTTCAATTAAAGATTGATTTACTCGATCCAGTTGTTCACAATAAAGGTCTGCATTCAGTTTGTCCAGGTTTCAGCACTTCAAAATGAACGACCCCGCGAATACTCCACCAAACACACAAAAGTGCCTTTTTGAGGGTGTAAACCTGGCTTAGCTGTACTTTGTGGCGATTCCTTCAGAGAGAGCCACTGCCTTTTGCGTTTTGGATTATCACAGAGGACCCATTTTTCAGCTCCAGTGATCAAACAATCAAAAAATGCTTCTGTATTGTGCCGCTGAAGCAATAAGTTGCATGTGGTGGACTTCTTAGCTTTGTTTTCTTCGGACAGATTATGCGGGACCCAAACACCTGCTCTGCTTACTTTACCAGTCTGCTGCAAATGTTCTTGGATGGTCGACTAAGGTTGGTTAAGAGTGTTTGACAGTTCCTCGATTGTCTGACATGGATTTGCTTCCACTTCCGCTCTTAACATGTCATTACTTTAACTACATTACTTTCCAGTCCCCCTGATATTAATGCAGTGAATTCTATGTAATGCCATTCTGTTGGTTTCTTGTGCATATTGTTTTTGGGTTTCTGTAATGAAAGGTTCTAGAATAAAATAGAAGTTCCTTTTTGGAGATTTCTTTTAGGAATGTGCAGTGGTAAGTAACTAACTGTTCCTTAGTCAGATTGTTGTATAATTCATTTAATTCTGTAGTGGGAATAAAAAATGTTTAAAGAATTCAATTGACAAATATTCATTGTTAACTATATAACTACATATGTTGTGTACTGTGCCTGATGCTGGGGAAATACAAAGATGAGTAAAGCAGAACCTCTTTCTTGAATGAAATTTTATTTTTTTTAAAAGCCCTTTAATGAGTACAAAAGGTAAAACAAGTAAAATGTGTTTGAAATATCAAAAAGTCAGTAGGTAATTTTTTTTTTACAGGATGCTAACAAATTAATTTAAGTAAAAATATTAAACAGTGGGACTCTTTAGCTTACAGAAAAAATTTTAAGAGTAGATTTTCAAAAGTTGTAGTCTTGCCAACATCAGACAAATTATCAACACAAAATATGTGCTGCTTTAAGATTATATTGATAGTCTTCACAGTATTTCTTTTCAACACTATTATCAACACATATGAATGGGTTAGCCATTTACATTTATCATACACTTGTTATACACATTTCTTTTTTATTATCACAAAACTTTGAGAATAAATTTTATAGGGGGACTCTTAAAGATTAGTAAGTGTCTCACATTACAGAACTAATAGCTGCCAGAGCCTGGATTCAGACCAGGCAGTAACCTGTTTATCTGCTTTTATTTCTTGAGCTTAATGTTATCTTTATCCTTCTCGCCAGGTTTTGTGTGTGTGTGTGTGTGTGTGTGTGTGTGTGTGTGTGTGTGTGTGTGTATTTGTGTTTCCTGTTCAGTATGATTTGGAAGAACCTGCAATACTCAATCTAAAGTAAAGAAATACACTTTTTTCTTTTCTTTCAAACTTGTATTATAAAAGAAAATTCTTAAGGGAAAATGTGGTTAATTTCATTATCCAAATCATTTTCTATATATTTCTTTTCAATCTCTGCATATATACATATGTTTGTAATGTGTAAATGTATTTGTGGTTGTATATTCTGTATTTCTCTGTCATTGTATCAGGCATTTCACATATTTTTCAAATTATTTTGAATTGTTACATATTATGCCATTGACCTATTTATCCATTTTCGTTCATCCATTTCCCTGCTTTGGGATTGTGTTCTGATATTCAGTTATTCACTATTATACATAACGTAGTAATGCATATTTTCCTGCATAGAATAGTTTTCTTCTTTTGAATTATTTTTATAGAATAAATTCCCAGAAATGGGTCAAATATACCATTGAACCTCATATGTTAGATTGTGTCTAGCAATACCTTTATTATATTAATTAGATAGGGAGAAATAAATTTTCAGAATAAAATGTGTTATGTTCCTTATAAAGTCATTTTGCATTTATCCATCCAGTCATTTTGCATATAAACAATAGAAGTTTGAGTTATTTACTATTTCTTATTACATTGGGAAAAGTAGGAGTTACAGAGATATAGGCAGTATTAAATTAGAAATGATGTAGCATTTCAGTTTTATCATCCTATAGCATGGTCTTTTAGTTTTCATATTTTTAAGAATATAACTGGTATATGATTCTAAGACTTGTAAGAAATAGGAGTGGAGGGAAGAAGGACATTGCAATGATATACTAAGGTTTGGGAATGCATATTGACTGTGATGGCAGTGGGTTTATGTCATACCTGCAAGACAGTTAGGAATTTAGCCAACTCAGACACATGGTGGCAGGAGAAGAGATACTCAAATATATACAAATACACAGGCAGTTCATATCCCTAAGGAGCCCCAAGGTAGTTCCTACTTGAGGTTAAGACAGCCACTAGAGAGAGGGAGAGCTGTTGTAGCAAGCTTGGGTGCACTGTGCTTTGTGTTCCAGGTGAAGTGCTTTATTTCCCTCATTGAGGGTCAAGATTACTGTTTCATTTGTCCTTTGAATCTTAGTACAGTGCCTGGCACATAGTAGGCCCTTAGTAAATTCTTATTTGGTTGAGTTAAAGTCATGGATGAGCTTTGAAAAGAGTAGCTAGCAGATAAGCAATGAAAATTGTATTAGATCACTTGAGGCTGCTTGGGCAGATGTACAAAGTTGGTAGAAAGAGATTTGGTGGCTTCAGTGACAGCTAAAATAATTGGAAGGTTGCTCAAGAAGAGAAGATGATATTAACTGCTGTATTGAAACCTGCGTTAAAAACTTAAAACCACTCAAAAATCTGCACAGAATGTTTTTGTAGTAGCTTTATTATGATCTTCAAAACCTAGCGGCAACCAAAATGTCCTGTAATAAGTGAATGAATAAACAAACTGATACATCCATATAATAGAATATTATTCAATGATAAAAATAATTATGAGCTATGAAGCCCCAAGAAAACATGGATGAATATTAAATGCATATTGCTGATTGAAAGAAGCTGGTCTGGAAAGGCTATATTCCATATTATTTCAGTTATAAGATATTCTGGAAAAGGGAAACTAAAGTGGGATACGGAGATCAGTGGTTGCCAGTGGTTTGGGAGGAGACAGAGAGGGTTTGAATAGGTGAAGCATGGAAGTATGGGACATAGCAAATGGGACATAGGAGCCAACTAAAAAGAGCTCCCCAATAGCTGAAGCTGGAACAATTTGAGCAACAAAATAAGCAGTAATCGATTATAACTCGAAGTATAAAGCACCCTTGAGTTCATACTGATATAATTAGTGATTGATTAAATAAATGAAAGTGGGACAAGAGACAAATTTGCTCTGCAGAAGAATTCCAAATTGTTTATGTAGATATTCCTCCCTCAGGGAGAGGGAGCCTCCACCCCTTAAGTGTAGGCTGTGAACAGTGACTTCTTTCCAAGAGTAGTATGGAAAACTGGGGAAAGAGTACCTTTAAAATGGAGATACCTGACAAGCACTCCCTCAGCCCAGGTGATCAAGTTAACATCAACAGTGATTATCATGTTGATAGCATGTACCCTTGATATGGTGTGATGAGAATGGCACTTTATGGTCTTCATACCCCAAACCCATAAACCCAGTCTAACTATGAGTAAAACATCAAACCCAAATTGATGGATGTTCTACAAAACACCTGATCACTACTCTTCATAACTGTCAAGGTCATGAAAAACAAGGAAATTCTGAGAAACTGTCAGAGTTAAGAGGAATCAAGGAGACATGATGACAGAGTATTTGGTTCTGAGTGTATAGGAACACTCTATACCATCTTTGTACTTTTTCTATAAATCTAAAACTGTAAAAATAAAACTTTTTTTAAAAAGAAAATGCTTCTTAGTGGCACACAGAATTACTTGTACTTATCTCCTGATGGAATTTAAAAAATTATTTTTAATAAAAGCAAGTTCAGATAAACCAGAAGGCTTCCTATGATGATCCTAGAAGTTCCAGTATGAGAACTGGCTTGATTCTCATATTTATCACTTCTAAGACCCAAGCAACTTCTGTTAATTAATTATAAACTTTTTCATCTAATTCTGAAATTAAGAAATAGAAACTGGTGTTCCCATGCCTTCCAAAAAAGTTTATGAAAATGAAAAGTCCACAGATTCTGATTTTGGGTCATGTGCTTACCTTCTACTTTTTGTACTATATATATGTATCAGTGGAAGTATTCATAAATGAAAAAATTGTAGACACTGAATCTTTCTCTGATGTACTAGATAAAGCTCAACATTTGCTCTAATTACACTCAAAGGAGAACATGTTAGGATGCAGGGTAATTTAGAAATGCAAGAATACCTATTGAAAGAGAATTTTTAATTTCCAAAATAAACTGTGAAAAGAATTTTGACTTATCTGTATTCATGCTGCTTAAATAAATCATACTCTCTTGACCTGGAAGGACAGTACCAACTTCCAAATTGAATGATATCCTTAGTCCCCTGGAAACAAAATCAAGTTATTTCTGAAACTGGTTCATTGTTCCCCTCTTCATGAGTTGAACTAGTGTCTGACCTTCTGCCGAGTGCCCCTGAAACTATAGTTAGGTCTGAGAACTAAAGGGCTGATGCAGATGTATCTTGTGAGACAGTGTTCTATTATAAATGATCTTTTTCCTGGTGTTCTTTCCTGCTCAATTTATTTTATGTTCCTGGGATCTTTACACAAGGCAGAGTAACATAAACTATATTGAAATCTTATCTTTTAGTGGGCTTTTGGCCAGAGGTTCAGAGCAGATTTTAGAGAGTATAGCATTACTTTTTATGCCATAAAATTACTGGCTTGCTATTAGCACTTGTTCTTTTTTTAGTCATTAATTTATCTCATAGTCATAGGCAAATAACTTAAATTTGTTTGATGTAATTGGTGTAGCGAGATGTCTGATTTATCTAGTTTTGGAGAACCTTTTTTTATAGCATGAACAAACATGTATTTGTACATTTCCGTAGCTCCCAACAAGCTCTTTTGAGAAGGTCAGAGGAATAAAAGTAAAGGTAACTTCTTTGTCCCTGGGAATAAAAACAAATTGCACACAAAAATGAGCTTTGGCTGTTGGCCTGAGTTCTTGTCAATCCTTTTCTTTTAGTCGAAATATTGATATATTAAGTTAATACGGAGTTTAACAATTATGAGCTACCTTTGTGCTTGATTCTCTGGTTATTGTTTATATTTTAGTTTTCTCATTATTTGAAATGTAGATAAGAATAGTTTCCAGCCCTGGCTGATTTGACTCAGTGGTTAGAGCATCGGCCCACAGACCAAAGGGTTGCGGGTTCGATTCCCAGTCAAGGGCACTTGCCTGAGTTGCATGTTCGATCCCCGGCCCCGTTCGGGGTTGTGCGGGAGGCAACCATTTGATGTGTCTCTCTCACATCGATGTTTCTCTCTCTCTCTGTCCTTCCTTTCCTTCCAGTCTATCTAAAAATCAATGGAAAAGTATCCTCGGGTGAGGATTAACAGAACAAACAAATGAATAGTTTTCAAACTTACTGAAATTTTAGTGCTCAAGATCTATCTGCTTTGAATCCTTAGTTTCGATTATAGTTAAAGCAGCTAAAGTTGTACTGGGCTTCTAATATTTCTTTATTGAAATCATTGACATATTAAAATGAAAACAGATTAATTCAAAGATCAAATTGCTCAATGATCAAAAGGAAGTAGCTTGGTTATATTTGACTAATTAACTTGATTTTAAAATCCTTGAAAATGAGATGCTGGAATATCTGACTCAGTGGCTAGCAGGTAACAGATAGTTGTGCCATATAAAGTACCCTTCTTTTATGACCAAGATCTTTGGTTTCCAACTGCCAGATAAGAAAAAATTCAGCTAATTTATTATATTTATTATCTTACTAGATGGATCTATGTTTTCACCAGTGAAAATACAATCAAATGTGAACATCTTAAATAAAGGAACCCCCAGAAGTTTTGTCCAGTTTACTAAAGAGCATGCGTTATAGAATATGCAAAAAAGAGATGTGATTTTCTTTAAAAGAACAAATTATAGTACTGTAAGTATCTATGTGTTATATAAGCCTATATAAACATAAACTAGGCTTGGTTCAACAATAAACACTTGCCCAGCTCTATGAAGACATGCGAACAAAGATGATACCCTCAGGAAGCTTAGAGTCTAGTTCTGAATTATAAGCTGTATTTCAACTTAATTTATAATTATTAAAACATCTTTTATATTGTATTTGTTTATTAATGGGAATTAATGAAATTTAAGAAAATGAACTTGTACTGTTGAAAGCTGTGCAGAATCTTGAGGTTTCTGTTTGTGTCTTGTTTCCTTCTGCCCTCAGGCCACCCCTTAATCATTCTTTATTACTTTGCTTTTCTAACCTACCCATCATTTTCTGTATTCTGAATGAAAACACTATAATTTATTTTTTTCTTTAGGGTTCTAATATTGAATGGCATCTCATTTTTTCTTCCTCTCTGCTTTCCTCATTAATTTTTAAATATTTAATATCAGATCAAAGGATGACCAAGGCTCATCATTCAGCTTTCTGGGGCCAGCTTTCTGAGTTTTACAACGGTCCCTTGGAGGAATTTTGGAGTACCGTATTTTTAAAATTTGGTGACAAGATTTGGGTATAGAAGATGGGGAGAACCTTAGTATATAGCAGGGGCTTCAGATTAATGTCCTCAAACTTGGGTATATTTGGTTTCGGATCTTGTGGTTATAGAAAACTTTTGAGTATTATGAAGTTGATATCTGATAGTAGATATTTGGTAGAATCTTAGCAAAGGGGAAATCTGATTTCTTTTTTGTTTGTTTTGACTTTCGTTTCTTTAATTAGAGCAGACTTGAACATCTTTTTATTTATTCATTCATTCTTTCAACAGTTACTTAATGAATTCCTACTATATGCCAGAAAGTGTGAGGGACACAGCAGTAAGCACAAGAGACAAAATTCCCCGACCTCATGAATCTTACCTTCTGACGGAGAAATCAACAATAACCAAATAAATTAGAAAATATATAGTATATTTGTGGTGATAAATTCTATGAAGAAAAGTAAGGCAGGGAAGGGGACTAGGAAATGCTGGCAGTTGGGGATGCAATTTTATTTTATTTATTTATTTTTTTAATGTGTATTTCTTTTTTTTGCAATTTTTATTACAGATGTTTCATTTTTCCCCCGGGGAAATCTGACTTCTAACACGTTTGTATTATATTGCCTACTTTGGAGATGTGATCAGTATTCTTTTTCCTCTGTTGGATCCCACCCCCCAACCCGCTTTTGCATTTGTTGGGTTGCTTTATGACAACAGTATCCTGATAAAGGCAACACACTATTATAAATGCAAAACCTTTGGTTTTGTCAAGAATAGGTTTGTTCAGATGGAAGTGAACAATACTAAATGCAACAAATTTTTCATTTGTACTTTTGATCCTGTTATTCTAAATTTTGAGTATTTGAATGTGCAACATATGCATTTAAACCTTCAAACTTGACCTTTTAGCTCGAAACATGTTATTGTAGAATAGGAGTTGGGTAAAAAGAGATCCAGTGATAATTTTCAAACTTTATTTTTAACCATTTAAAGTTAATAAAACTCTTATCTCTTCCATTGAATGTCTAGCTATATAACAGATGTGGTAAAGATATGCCAGATTGGAAAAGTAAGAGTGGCAGATTTGGGGGCGGGGGGGAGGCTCAGTCAATAATCAGTCAGGACTTACCCTAAGTCTATAAAATACAGCTCTTGAACTAGAAAACTATTATGATCCCTTCTAGCTATGAAAGTTGGTGATTTTCTTGGCATCACAAATTAGAGAAGTATATGTGGATAGTGATGAAGTACTCAACCTGTAACAAAAGGAGGTGGACAGTCTTCAATGAGATAATCAGCTTCTGAAAGAGCAGTGACTTCGAAGTTTTTATATGAGGAAGATCGAAAATAAGAGAGTCTGCCTAGCACATTTGCAGAGAACCTTTGATAAATTTCTTTAGTGCCATTTCAAACCTCAGGAGCTCCACATATGATAGTTTTATTTTGGGCTCTGTTATGGACATATTCTGTATATCTACTCTCACTGGATAGATCTAAGAACTTTTTGAAAAAGAACGTGCTGAAGTCTCAAAGATGGGGTTTAATTTCTTTACCAATAGATGGCAGACATTGACAGATGGTTTCCAGGGATAATTTCTTGCAGTCAAACCTTAATTTCTTTATAATGTCAGTATATAAAATGAGTATAGGTATATATTATTACATTTTCAACGAGAAGACATAGTTGATTGCCAAAAATATACGTTTAATAGCACCCAACTTTTCTAGATCAGAATTATGTAGTGTAGTAGATGGAGCTCTTAAACAAGATTTACAAGTCTCCATCCTTCTCTCAGTTTTGGGCTCTTGGGCAAATCATTTAACCACTCTGAAAGACAGTTTACTTTTTTTATAGAATGAGAAAAACACTACCTATTCTGTTCATATCATAGAATTCTTGTGAGAATAAAGTGACATGATGTATATTAAAGTATTTTGAAAATATATTTAAGAATTCAGCCCTGGCTGGTGTTGGTCAGTGGTTAGAGCGTTGGCCCTTGCACTGAAAGGTCTTGCAGGTTGCATTCCTGGTCAAGGGCATGTACCTGGGTTGCACGTTCAATCCCCAGCTCCAGTTGGGGTATGTGCAGGAGGCAACCAATTGATATGTCTCACTCATGTCAATGTTTCTCTCTTCCTCCTTTCCTCCCTCCCTTCAACTCTCTCTAAAAATCAATGGAAAAAATATCCTTGGATGGGAATAAAAAAAAAAAAAGGAATTCATACCCATGGTACTGTCACAAGCCCATTGTCTGATTGGGACGGTGGAAAAATCCAGTAGTTTAAAATTATTTAAAAATTATTTATGGAACTAGTTTTTACTCTTTTATTTTAAAATTAATGAAACTGAATCTGTCTCACATAACTAGTAAGTTGCAGATCCAGGTCCGTGGCTTATGTCTCCTGAACTCTTTTTCTACATGCCATATTGATTCTGTTTTTTTCCTTAGGACTCAGAATTAGTCATATACTTCTCATGGTCTTTATTGGGGGTGGGTGAGAGGGAGAGGGAAAGGAAGGGGGTAAAAACGGGTTTTGTACCTTTATATTCTTTTTAGACAAAGGTATTTAAGGTTGATTTCTGAAAGAATAATCATAACTAAGTCACTGAAGTGAAAGATGTATTCTAGATTTTAGCAGGCAAGTACCAGTTTTATTAAGTCTGATCCTATTGGTACTCGGCTCTGCTGGTAGAAGTTTAAGCCCACTGGCATTTTAGGGGTTATGTATAGACTCCAGGAAGAACTGTACACTTCTTTACTTGACTCTAAATAAGTCATGATTGTGTATATTTTCAGCATATGTAATGGAATTATTTATTGTAAGAAGTAGAAAACAGTGTTGACAGAGCTATCTTTCTCAGAACACCATTGAAATCAGAGTAATTTTTCTTCCTTTGCCAGTTATAACAAATAACTTTCCATTTATACAATGTTATACAAGAATATGAACACATTAGATCAAACAGTCACTTTTCTTATAATGATGGATATGATGGATTTTTTAAAAATCTTCATAATTATTATGCAGTTACTATATTCTGCATAATTAATAATGTGTGACTTGTCAAGAGGATGTTGTTGTGGCTGAAAAGTCTTAATTTGATCAGTTTTCTAGAACAGGGTAGGATTCAAAATACTATTGTGGTTTTATAGTTTTTTGCTATATATGAGGTAAAGTAGACTACTTGGCTGTTACCAGTCTACACTAAACTAAATGTACAGTTCAGGGGACATGAGCACATACACCGACATTTGGCAGATTTATTAAGCCCATAATTGTGGTCCTTTGAAATCCCTTCAAAAAGTTATTAATTAGGTAATCACAGATCATTGAACTCAAGAAGAGTCTTCTCATATTGTACTAAATGAATTCAGATGAAGGCAGAGCTAGCTAGCTTCAGCAACTGTCCCTGCATGATGTAGCTCTGAGGCTCACACTGAAGATGGGTAATAGGGGTTACTTTTGCTTTAGTTTTCTGTAGTGACAGCTTTAACATGCATTATGCCTCAGAGAAGGGTCATCATCTCACATTATGACACATAGTATACAATTTGTGGGGAGAAAGTGAGTTTAATGGACCTGAGGTAATGTTTAATAACATGATGTAAATTAAATTGACCAGCTCTTGTATGTGTCTACATTTAATGCAACAGAATGTGGGATGGTGAAAAATTTCACACTAATTTTATTTCACACTTAACAATTCTAATTATTTTTTTTCTTTAATCCTCACCCAAGGATTTTTAAAAATTGATTGTATAGAGAGAGGAAGGGGGACTGTGGAAGGGAGGGAGGCAGGGGTAGAGAGAGAGAAACATCAATCAGTTGCCTCACTTTACATGCCCTGACCTGGGGTCGAACCCACAACCTTTTGGTGTACTGAACAACACTCCAACCAACTGAGTCACCAGCCAGGGCTCTAATTGTGTGTGTGTGTGTTATACAGAACCTGTGAAATTTGCCTAATTAAGAGGCTGTCCTTTTTAAATTATATAAATTAGGCTTTCTTTAGGAACTCTGCTGTTCTGAGCGCTTTGTCCTCATTCAGTGCTGTTGATGCAAAATAACCTGCCAGCACCCAGCTAAAACATAGCTTCTTTCTGTTATGAATAACACAGGGCACAAAACTCACCCACATACTTCTCCTGGCAGAAAACAAAACTTATGCATAATACTGACATGTACTCAACCTACAGAGCAGAGGATGAGATTTTTTTGACTGATGGTTTTGTCAATTCTGGATTGTTCAGAGTCCAGGGAGGAACAAGAGGTGTAGATTCCTTGAAATAACAGGCTGTCAGAGTTCCAAGGACCTGAGGAATTGCCTCACCTAGTGTGCCTGAATACCTTAATGCCCTCCCTCCCTCCAAATCCAGAGTCACCAAGGGAGTCAGCACAGTTCCATTAGTAAATAATATCACAACCTGGGGATTGGAGGGGAGGATTTTTAAATTTTGAAAGAGATTCTAATTGCTCCTCCCTCCATTTACATACACACACACACACACACACACACACACACACACACACACACACACACCCACCCACCCACCCACCCCCCTCTATTGAGCATCCAGCACCCTGTTCCCAGAGAATGGAGAGGTATGGAGAAGTTATTTGAATTTGGTGGTCCTCAGAATTTGGATCACATTAAGCTGAAGGGAAAGTGATAAACAGGATTGCCAACTTCTATACAGTGGGACATAGAGTTACAAATAAAGTAAATTATAACAGACATAACATGTAACAATGTAGAATATGTTCACCTTGGTGAAAAACTGCTATTGTCCTTACTCTTCTTATTTAACTGTGAAAAATATTATCACCCGGTTTATAGCCTAGGATTTAGGAGTTACTAATCAAGTGATATAATTAACTTGAACAATACTGTGACAGTTTAAAATTAAAAATTATGATGTTAGCCTATTGCAGCTCAAAGTTAATTCCTGCCCGATGGTAAGCACTGCTGCAGAATAATATTTTAAATTAATTTTAGGTTCACCAACTAGGGAGGCTTATAGAAAATTTGAATACAGCTGAGAAAGTAACCCAAATCAATTTCAGTAGGTGCTCACAAAGGTGGGTGGTGTACATAGCCATATTGAATTACTACGTTCACAAATAACAATTCTCTTGAGATTGTGGAATAGATATGTTGAAATCTTGAAGAATGATTTAGGGCCTTGCTGTTCCAAGTATAATCTGGGGACTAGATATATTAACAGTGCTTGGGAGCTGCTGGAAATGCAGAATCTCAGGCTTCACCGAGATCTGTTTAAAATGCAGAACCTGTGTTTTAACAAGATCTCCAGGTGCTTCACATGTTTTACAAACTTGGATACTGTGATTTAGGGGACCTCTCTGAAAGCAAGGTTTTCAAGTAGGTAGTTTCTACATAGCTTTGTCTTATCTAATTAACTCTAATGTTCCAAAATGAGGGTTTTTAGAGAAGATCAGTTGTTAAAATAGCAACTAAGACTAGCTTAAAAGTTTAGTATAGAGAGGCCTTAAGACCAACATTAATGGTAATATGACTTACAATCATCTTATCAATTAGATGTAAATTGGTATAACTAAAGGAATTGGAAGCTGTTTTTAAGGTTTATCTTTTCAGGATTAGTTTTATATTAAGGAAAACCTAGGTAAAATTGCAAATATAGGAACATTTTTTTTTTTAAGCAGGAAGAAATTTGTGTCACAGTGTTTAGACTACAGAGTAACAGGGAATGGCATTTTCTAATGTTTGAAGTTATCTGTTCCATCCCTCACCCCTCCTCTGGGCAAGCCAGTTTCAGGGCTCTGTTTACAGTGAACATTTTGAACCTGAGGACTCTGCTCTGTTTGGATATCAATGGGGAGATCTTCCCTCCTTCCCTGTTTGTCCCTCTTCCCATCCCTGCCCCGTTTTTTCTTTCTCTTCTCCACAGATAGTTTCACTGCTAGTGTAAATTTAAGCTTCTTGACGACAGTACTAAGCTTCTTGAGGATTTTGTCCAGTACTTACCCAAAGACTATTGCTCACATTTTAAAAATTGATTTTAGCCCTGGCCAGTTTGGCTCAGCCGTTAGAGCGTCGGCCCCCAGACTAAAGACTCTGGAGTTCGATTCCAGCCAAGGGCTAGTACCTCTGTTACAGTTCATCCCCCACCCCAATTGGGGTCGTGTGGGAGGCAACCAACTGATGTGTCTCCCTCACATCTCTCTCTCTCTCTCTCTCTCTCTCTCTCTCTCCCTCCCTCCCTCCCTCCCTCCCTCCCTCTCTCTCTTCCTCCCTCCCTCCCTCCCTCTCTCTCTTCCTCCCTCCCTCCCTCCCTCCCTCTCTCTCTTCCTCCCTCCCTCCCTCTTGCTCTATCTGAAGATAAATGGAAAAATATCCTCAGGTGAGGATTTAAAAAATAACTGATTTTAGAAGGAGAGGGGAGGGAGGGAGGGAGAAAGAGAGGGAGAGGGAAAGAGAGAAACATCAATTTGTTGTTCCACTTATACATGCATTCATTGGTTGATTCTCGTATATGCCCTGACTGGGGATCAAACTCGCAACCTTGGCATATCCAGATGATGCTCTAATCAACTGAGCTACCTGGCCAAGGCTATTGTTCACTTTTAAAGGCCAGTTGAACGGCATAGGCTTAGATCTGCTGAATGGAGTTAGATCTGTAAGAATCACAATGGAATTTCTAGTAATAGATATTTAAATATATAATAATTCCTTTGTGTTCGTATACAGAGTTCAGAGCTTTTAGTCCCCTGTAATTAAGAATTCCCTTAAGGGTGCTTACCTGCAAGCATATTATTCAAAACTGGCTCTCTCTGTACTAGAATTGGTTCCCTTATACCTGGTGTTGAGTAAGCAGTAAGTACTGTACCTGAATTACCTTCTGTCAAAGAACTAAATGATTGGAGGATCTAAGCAGAAGGCAGTCTTCATGGTGTTCCTTTTGGTGTCTTTTGAATTTTGAGCCCTGTGAATATGTTACTAATCAAATAAATAGTTAATTAAAATTTAAATTTGAAGAACAAAAATGTGTGAACATCACTAAGAGTGTATGATTTGTGATGCCAGTACTTTTGTGTGAAAGGAGAGAAAATGCGAGATTTGGATGGCATGTTGACAAAGGATAAATGCTTTTGGCCACACTTCCCACTAACATCCTACCTACACTTTTAGTGGTGGAGTTCTTTTTCTCCTTTAGCAGCAACTTCCAAAACACTGCTGGATATCGGGTTAGAAATGAGCCAGTTGTTTATCTCCCACCTTGCAGTCTTCCATGTAAATATCCATCTGAAAATTGTTGTATCTGGAGAGACAAAGCCATCTTCCAAATCTTTCTCATACATCTGTTAGTCTGTAAGAGCCTGCCAAAACTGCATCCTGAACTCTTATAGGACCCTGCCATAATCTATAATATGTGGCCACCATCCAGATTTTGTTTTGGAAGTGGGTTTGGTTTAGCTACTTTTGGAGAGGGTTTCCCAAGAAATTCCTGGGCCAAATTAGGTATCCTCTTTCCAACTGTATTCACACACCAACAGAGAGATCTCTCTGCTTTGATCTGAACATGTTTTAAGGGAGCAGATGTTAGGACTGGTAGTTATCATTGCCTTTTAAGTTACAAACTGTATAATCAGTCTCTAGTCTAGAGTAACAGTAGCTTGTGTTTATATGAACTTCTCTGAAATTTAAAGTTCATATCTTATCATTTATTTTGGTCTTCCTGGTGAAATGAGAATATTTAGAAGGGAGCATGGTGTGGACAAAAAGTGTTGCTTTGTTTTATTTCTGTCAGGTGATTGGCCGTAATGGTACAGGCTGCCTGTAACCCAAAGATTCAGTACAGGACTGTAACTGGGTTTTGAAAGTTTGTATATATGTTATCATTTTGATTAGATTAATTCAGGTTCAGTGGTGTGCCTTTAATTTTTTTCGGCAGGTGTTAGTCTTTTCATATCTTTGTTAGAGCTTCAGTGGGAATGTAGTAATGACAGGTTGTAAAAAGCTCTAACTTTTCTGTTTTAGTTTGTTAATATAGCTGAACTTTTCTCTAAATACTTTGTATGTAGAATATCAAAGATAGTTAGTGAATGCTTAATTGCAAGGTCACATGTTCCCAAGGGCTATGCTTTACATATCTAATAGTTTATAATTGCTTCAGAACCCTGAAAAGACTATGAACTTAACATTGATTATTTACTTTGGTAAACTCTGCAACTTGATAGTAAAGCCTTCCTTTACCAATAGAATTGAGTGACAACACTGGTATATTGGATGTACCTATGATCATATTTGGCTGCTTTATAGTTCTTTGGTGTTAGATTGAAAAACCATTTTCTTTCTTTCTTTTTTTTTTATGTCCTCACCCGAGGACATTTTTCCATTTTTTCTTCAGATAGAGTAGAAAGGAGAGAGAGAGAGAGAGAGAGAGAGAGAGAGAGAGAGAGAGAGAGAGAGAGAGAGAGAGAGAGAGAGAGAGAGAGAAACAGAGAGAAACAGAGAGAAACATCGACGTGAAAGGGACACATCGAGTGGCTGCCTCCTGCACGACCAACCAGGGCCGGGGACAGATCACAACCAAGGTACATGCCCCTAGCAGGAACCGAACCCGGGTATCTCTGGACCGCAGGCCAATGCTCTAACTGCTGAGCCAAACCGGCCAGGGTGAAAAACCCTTTTCTGTATAAAGAATTGTATACATATATACATGATTATTTGATTTTAAGAAATAATTACACCCATTGTGAATTTCTAAGAAAGGTGATGTATGCTGATAGGTAAAATCAGCATTGAAATTGAAATCTGTTCTAGCCTTTACTTCATTTTTAGCTGATAACCTTGGGCAGATCACTTTTTCTGTACATCTTGTGTAAAAATAGGAAAGTAGACAATGTGTTAGTTAAGGTCTCTTAATATTCTGTGATTATTTATCTAATTTTATATAGTTCAGGGCAGTTTCATAGATGAAGAAGGAAATTAGCTAAAACACTTTATTAGGTGGCTGAAAAAAAATAAAATTTGATAATCATAAAATTGGAGAAGGGGAAGAAGAAACAGCATTAGTGTTAATAATGGTTTGCAGAAAAGCAACAAATTTATATTGAGGACAGATGTTCAGAACCTGATTTGGAGTGCCTTTAGGCATCCTTTCAGTATTCCTTCCTGGGCTTAGTCTCCCAACCCAAGCCAATGTATGTATTCTCTCTTCTTTCTGCCCCTCTGTATTCCTCTCTTAGCGGTCACTGAGGCTCCTTCTGACACCTGTCTTTTCTGTCATTAACCAGTGCCTTCATGCTGCATTAAAACTTTTCTGGTTCTAGTGCTGAGTTCTAAACTAACATGATAAATAAACTATGTTAATTAAAAAAAATTAGCTTTATTGAGATGTAATTCACATTCCATAAAATTTACCCATTTAAAGTTTACAATTTAGTTTTTAGTATATTCACGAGAGTTGTGCAGCTATCACAGTCTAATTTTAGAACATTTTCATCTTCCTAAAAAGAAATTCTGTACCCATAAACAGTGTAGATTTGATCCTTAACCACATACTGTGTACAATAGTTGTGGACCTCTCTAACATTATTTAATAACTTATGAGAGTGACTCTAGTGGTAGAGGTTTTAGACATTGAGATAAGGGTATAGGAAACAGGTCATTTTGGTACTTCCCATGTTGTGTCCTAGAGATGGAATGAATGGATTATCTCATTCCTATTTTATTAAGTTTAGGATACATAGTTTTTGGGAAAGCTAGGCTTGTTTCTAAGGGTTCTGTGGTGGCCCACAGTGAGACTATGTGAGAACAGTGATGATAAGACATGGTCTAGACTTAATGTAGTAAGCAACAGAGACCGGATGCTTATCCATGTTGTTAATAGTAAAATCATTACCACCTGTACATATGCATGTCTTAACATATGTAGATCTTTATATACAGGAACATATAAACATTCATTATGGGTCCTTTAAAAGATACAAAGGAGAAAAATTATTTCCCTGTATTTATGCCTTCATTTTGATCATCTCTTTGCCTTCTTCTTCTGATTGATTTATTATTAAGTCCTGAACTGTTAATAACTTTTAGAATAGAATCAGTTTATTTTGTAGGTTTTAAATGAAATTTTAAATTAGCTTTTTTGAGATATAATTTATTTAAGATAACACTTATTTTAAGAGTATACTTTGATGAGTTTTGACATATGTATACAGTTATTTCATCAGTACCACAATCATTTTATACACACATCCCAAAAGGTTTTCTTATAACTCTTTTTAGTCATCCTCTTCCTTCACCTCAGGTGACTGACAATCGCTGACCCACTTTTTGTCACTATCATTTTGCTTTTTCTAAAAATTTATATCAGTGAGAATGTGCAGTATTTAGTTTTGTGTCTGGCTTCTTTTGCTTAGTATAATATCTTTGGGACTGGTTTATGTTGTTGCATGTTTCAGTAGTTTGTTCCTTTTCATTGCTGTCCATGTTATGGATTTACCACAGTTTGTTGAGTTGATGTACATTTGGGTTGCTTCCAGTTTTGGACTATTTTGAGTTAAACTACTGTGAACATTTGAGCATATGTCATTGTATTGACATATGCTTTAATTTTTCTTGCATAAATACACGAGAGGTATTTCCTTTTTTTTTTTGGTTAAAAAATTTTAATGTTGACATTATTGTAGGCTTCCCCTACCCCCCACCCCTCACCCCCCACCCCCCACCCCGTTTGTCCACTTCCACCTACCCCTGCATCACCCTCTTTTGGCCTTCACTCCACCCGTGTCCATGGGATATGTATATATGTTCTTCAGCTAATTCCTTCAACCTCTTCATCTAGTCATCCCTGGCTCCCACCAGTCTATTCCATGTATCCATGCTTCTGGTTTCATTTTGTTTGTCAGTTTATTTTGTTCATATATTCCACATATTAGTGAGATCATATGGTATTTGTCTTTCTCTGACTGACTTATCTTGCTTACCATAATACTCTTCAGGTCCATCCATCCTGTCACAAAAGGTAAGAGTTCCTTCTTTTTTATAGCTATGTAGTCTTGCATTGTATATATCACAGTTTTTTTATCCACTCATCTGCTGATGGCACTTGGGCTGTTTCCAGATCTTGGCTATTGTAAATGATGCTGCTATAAACATAGGGGTGCATATATTCTTTCTGATTGGCTTTTCAAGATTCGTAAGATAAAGATATATTCCCAGAAGTGGGATTGCTGGGTCAAAAGGCAGTTTCATTTTTAATTTTTTGAGAAAACTATATACTGTTTTCCACAGTGGCTGCATCAGTCTTCATTCGCACTAGCAGTGCACTAGGTTCCCCTTTTCTCTACATCCTCACCAGCACTTGTGGTTTGTTGTTTTTTTATATGTTTTTATTGATTTTAGAGAGAGCAGGAGAGAGGGTGGGAATCATTTGGTTGCCTCCTGTATGCACCCTGACTGGGAATTGAACCAGTGACCTTTTGGTGCACGGGACAATACTCAGCCAACTGAGTCACACTGGCCAGGGCTTATTTATTGATAGTAGCCATTCTGACAGGTATGAGGTGATAACTCTTTCTAATTTTAATTTGTATTTCTCTGATGATTAGTGACACTGAGCGTTTTTTCATTTCTTCTTCCTCTTTGTTAAGTGTCTATTCAGGTCCTTTGCCCATTTTTAATTGGATTATTTGTCTTCCTGGTGTTGAGTTGTATACATTTTTTATATATTTTGGAAATTAACCCCTTATTGGTGAATATGTTCTCCCATACAGTGGGTTCTCTTTTCATTTTGTTGATGGTTTCTTTTGCTGTGCAGAAGCTTTTTATAGCTTGATGTAGTCCCATTTGTTTATCTTTTCATGAGTTTCCCTTGCCCTCAGAGACTTAACGGCAAAAGTATTGCTGCGAGAGATGTCTCAGATTTTGCTGCCTATGTTTTCTTTTAGGATTTTTATGGTTTCACGACTTACATTTATGTCTTTTATCCATTTTGAGTTTATTCTTGTGTATGGTGTATGTTGGTGGTCTAGTTTCATTTTTTTGCATGTACCTGTCCAATTTTCCCACCACCATTTATTGAAGAGACTGTCTTTACTCCATTGTATTCTTTTGCCTCCTTTGTCAAATATTAATTGACCATAAAAGCATGGGTTCATTTCTGGACTCTCTGTTTTGTTCCTTTTATATGCCTGTTCTTGTGCCAGTACCAGGCTGTTTTGATTATAATGGCTTTATAGTATAGTTTGATATCCAGTATTGTGATTCCTCCAACTTGCTGCACCTGTTTGGGATCTTTTGGTTCCATGTAAATTTTTGGAATTTTTTTTCTAGTTCTGTGAAATATGCCATTGGTATTTTAATAGGAATTGGAGAGAATCTATAGATTGCTTCCTGTCCATGAACATGGTATATGCTTCCACTTATTTGTATCTTCTTGTCTGATCACTGTGCCTAGAACTTCCAGTACTATGTTGAATAAGAGTGGTGAAAGTGGACATCCCTGTCTTATTCCTGATCTTAAGGGAAACACTTTATTTTTTGACCATTGAGTATGATGTTGCTGTAGGTTTTTCATATATGGCCTTTTATTGTGTTGAGCTGTGATCCCTGTTTTCCCACTTTGCTGAGAGCTTTTATCATAAATGGGCGCTGAATTGTATCTAGTGTTTTTTCAGCATCAATTAATACGATCATATGATTTATATCTTTCATTTTGTTTGTGATGTATCACATTTATTGGTTTGAAAATATTGTACCAACCTTGCATCCCCAGAATAAATCCCACTTGATCGCGGTGTATGATTTTTAAAAATGTATTGCTGGATCCAATTTGCTAATGCACTCAAACCTCAGTTTTCTTTCTTTCTTTCTTTCTTTTTTTTTTTTTATTAATTTACTTTTGTTACAGATGTTTCTCCTTTTCCCCCCATTGACACCCTCCTCCCTCTCCCTCCCTGCCCCGTCCCCAGTTTTGTTGTCCATGTCTATTGGTTATGAGTACATGCGTACAAGTTCTGTGGTTCATCGCTCCCCTCCCCCACCTCCTCTTCTGGCAATTGTCAGTCTGTACCCTACTTCCACGTCTCTGGGACTACCCTGTTCCTCAGACTGTTATGTTCATTATATTCCAGAAATAAGTGAGATCATATGATATTTGTCTTTCTCTGCTTGGCTTGTTTCGCTTAGGATAATAGTTTCCAGGTCCTCCCATGTCGTCTCAAAGGATAAGAGATCTTTCCTTCTTACAGCTGCATAGTACTCCATTGTGTATATGTACCACAGCTTTTTTATTTATTCGTCAACTGATGGACACTTGGGCTGTTTCCAGATCTTAGCTATTGTAAATAACGCTGCTATGAACATGGGGGTACATATATTCTTTCTGATTGGTGTTTCAGGCTTCTTAGGGTATATTCCTAGGAGTGGGATCACTGGGTCAAATGTCAAACCTCAGTTTTCAAACAATTCGCTTCTCAACCCCTCAACCCTTTCATGCTGATACCTGTATGATCAGTCACACTTCTCTCAGGTGACAAATAAAGGTGAGAATGTGCCAGTATGAGTCAGTTTACCACTGTTAACATCTCAGGAAATTGTGCTGTGAATACTTTTGTGTTTCTTTGCTTTTGTTGCTGCTTATTATTATTATTAAATTTTCACTTATTACTGTTCATTTCATTTCCTTTTTGTTAAATTTCTTTTAAATTTTGTGTTCCTTTTGTTTTTAAAGTGTTTATAGATTAAATAATACATTAGACATGTACTGTATATAAGAAAGGTTAAAACATAGAATCATTTGGGGGCCTGGAATGGATTCATTAAGTTTATATTATTTCTAATGGGAAAAAATACTTCAGTTTTCAAACATCTTTCCGGAACAAATTCAGTTCGAGAACCAAGGTTTCACTGTATTTTGTTGAGGATTTTAGACGTCTGTGTTTATCAGGGATATTGCCTATAATTTTCTTTCTTTGTAGTGTCTTTATCTGGTTTTGGTATTAGGCTAATGTTGCCATCATAAAAAGAGCTTGAAAGTCTTCCCTCCTCTTGAATATCCACCTGAGGAGGATAGATGTTAGTTCTTCTTTGAATGTTTGGTAAAACTTGCCTGTGAATCCATCCAGTCTAGGACTTTTGTTTGCTGGGAGTTTTTTTAAAAAAAATTTTTATTACTTCTTTGATTTCATTAGTTGTTATTGGTCTATTCAGGTGTTCTGCTTCTTCCTGATTCAGTTTTGGGAGATTGTATGTTCCTAGGTATTTGTCCATTTCACCCAGATTGTCTGTTTTTTTTTTGGCATATGGTTATTCATTAAGAGAGACATTTCTGGATTTTATGTATGATAAAGTATGGCAAGTATATGTTTAACTGTATAAGATACTGCCAAACTGTTTTTCAAAAGTGGCTGTCCCATTTTGTACTCCCACCAATAATGTATGCGAGTTCTAGTTGCTCCACATCCCTGTCAACACTTTGTATTGTCAATCTTTTCACATATTAGACATTCCAGTGAGTGTGTGGTGATGTCCCATTATGGTTTTAGTTTGCACTTTCTTAAGGTTTGTTTTTAATGCATGTTGATCTGTTCTTTGTGGTACTGTGTTAAAAGCACCAAATAGGATGCAGTTTTGTGGTTGTTATTTTTTCAGATTCTGTTACCATTTTGCTTTGTAACCCATATAGTCTCAGAACGTAATTTGATTCACCACAATTAGCAGCACAATTATTTTATATTAATTGGTTTTCTTGGTTGTCTAGAAATGTTATACTTAAAATATGATCAGGCACTGTAAATGATTGTATCATTAGGATAATTTTTTGTGATTGTACCTAATCAATTAGGATTCTGGGGATATAAAACATGTAAATCTTCAAAATGGTTTTAACCTTTTTGTTAATTAAGGGATACATAGCTATATTTCATATCATTTAATTTTTTTTTCCCCCAGTGAAACTATAATATGAAAGCTTGAAATATAAAAGAGAAGAATCTACTCAAGTTTTGACATATGATGGTTGGGATATGATAGTACTTTGAGGCAAATTCTGTAGAAGTATTCAGAATTGAGATTTTTGGCCTAATATGCTTCAGTACATTAATGTGGTAGGGTGAGCAGGCAGTAGTGGAATGCTGCTGCATGCTGTATAATGCAAATATCCCATCCCTGTTGGAGAAATTGCATATTGTTACTAAAAAGTAGAGGGAGATGTTTGGTAAAATACATGAGCAGCCAAATTTGGTATCTTAACTATTAACACTTCATTGCCCTGAGGAAATTTCTCCTTTCTGTTTGAAACTAATTTTTAATCTTTATGTAATGAAATGTTAGTATCCTGCAATTTTAACTTAAATTGTCAATTAAGAGCCTTTGAGAAGAAAGTAGGGAAGGGTGATGGATATATCAGCCTTGGTCACCCTCTAGTGGCTGCTGTGGCCATATTGCAACTTGAACTCATTCTCTTTTAGTGTACATCCGGAAGAATAATGACTGGGGGGTTTGCTGCTGTTTCTATAGAATTCTTTTCTTTTTTTGTACTACAACCTAAAATATCTGGACTGGCGAGCAACTTTAATAAGGAGTTCTATTATAATAATAGCTGTCTGGGTGGCATGGCTATAGATGACTTTATTTTCGTAATTATACTTTTCTGTATTCTCTGATTTTATTCATTTAACTTTTTTGTTTTAAGCCAGAGAAATAGATTTGGAAGCAAAAAATTTCCCCATACCTATGTGCCAGACACTGTTAAATACATCTAATCCTTAAAATACAGATTTGAGTTACATTGATTCCCACATACAAGATTTATCTCTATGCTATGTTCTGTATTTCACTCTCTTCTGTTTGGGGTTTTACTAGGACACTGATCATTATCTAACATTTCTGTGGCACAGAGTTCTTGCTGATGCTGTTTCTCAGAATGTTCTTTCACTCTACTTTAGTGTTGCCCAGTTAAATCCTCTTTGTCCATTAATGACTGCCTGATATGTCACGTTCTTTCGGGAACACTAACCATTCCTGTCACCCTTCAAAGTAAATATATTCTGTGTTTCTATTAGTCTTAAAATATTTTTAATATAGTAATTATTGACTTCTGCTGTAGTATTATGTGTCGCCTATTTCCTGGCTTTACTGTGCCTTTTTTACATCCTTTAGTGCCAGAATAGCACATAGAAAGCACACAGTATTTGCCTAAAACCGCATGTTGAGAGCTTCTGCCTTGCAATTTGATTGTATTTTTTTGTTTGTTTATTTTCAGTTGCTTAAAACTGTAACATATTTTGCTAGAACTAGCATTTCAAATGGTGTGTTGGTGCTGAGTCCCTAAGACTGGTTTCAAAACTTTGGTTCACATTTTAAAACTGGGTAGTTTTAAAATTCCCAATGCCTAGGCCATAGTTCATACTAATTAAATGATAGTATTTGAGATGGAGCCAGGCATAAGTATTTTTTAAAGATCCCTACACAATTTCAATCTAAAGTAAAGTTTATGAGCCACTGCACTATTTAACCTATAATGCATAGATGCTAGTTATAAACTCCTGTCATTTAAAACTTTGCTTTTTATGGGAAATACCTTTCCCAAGCCAGGTGTAAGGGGTTTTGATGACTTAAGACCCATACATAATTAATAGGCTTAAATTAGCATCTAGATATTTGCTATTAAAAGATATATTTGTTCACTTTACTCTCAAATGGTTCCAAAATATATTCGGAGAGAGAATAATGGATGATAAAGCAAATTGGGCAAAATGTAAAAAATTGGTGAATCTGTAAAAGATATATGGGAGTTCCTTGTGTTAGTCTTGTAACCGCTGTAGAAGTTTTTAAAATGTTGTAAGACTAAGATATTTAAAAAAGAGAGTTGTTGCCCTGACCAGTTTGGCTTAGCAGTTGGAGCGTCAGCCCGTGGACCGGAGAGTCGCAGGTTCGATTCCAGTCAAAGGCACGTACCTTGGTTGCAGTTCAGTCCCTAATCCTTGTTGGGACTTGCTGAAATTCTCTTCTTTCTGGGGCCCTATTTTTAACAGGTGAAGGCATTTCCTTTTGTTCTATTCTCAGGATACAGAGAAGGTGGTATCTAGTCAAGCATTCACCTACTTCTCTTTCTGCCTCTTTTTTCTGCTTCATGGGCACAAAATACTGTTTTCTCGAAGGTACCTAAAGGTGATGCAGGTACAGTTTTGAAAATTAAGACAATAATTATTGAGGTTTTCTAAATACAGAGCAATTTGCTGGTTGCTGTATGTGTCTTTGATTCATTAATGTTTTAATTCATTCATACATTGAGTTACAAGATTTTCCCATGGAAGGGTTTTGACTGTATTTTAGTTGGAAGATACTTTTGATCATTTAATTTAACCTCTTGCTTTTTAACTAGTACAGTGACTGAGATTGATAGATGAAAACACATTATTTAAGGCCTCAAGGGAAGAGGAGCTCATATTTTACTGTTTCTCTTATCTAGAATTCAACATTGAATATTTATTCTTAAGAAAAACTTTTGCCTGGCTAGTGTGACTCAGTTGGTTGAGCGTCGGCACATGCCCTGGTTGCAGGTGCGATTCCCAGTAGTTGTGCAGGAGGCAGCCAATCGATGATTCCCTCTCATTGATGTTTCTAGCTCTCTCTCCTTTTCCCTTCTGCTCTCTATAAAATCAATAAAAACATATTTTAAAATAAATTTTTTTAAAGAAAAGCTTTTGTACCCATTTCATATTACATCTGTAAATATGATCCTTAATTAGTTAACTGTGCTGTTGTTTCTTTTAAAAAATGGTGGCTAGTAATTATGCAAACATGTTCAATCTCTTTACTAATCAGGGAAATATTAATTAAAATGAAAATGAGATACTTTCTAATCCATTCTATTGACAAAAATTAAAATGTCTGGCAATACCAAGTGTAGATGTGGATGTGTGAATCCTGCTCTTGGTAGGAGTGTGAATTGTCCATCAGTTTCATGAGTAATTTGGCAACATTTGGGAAAGGCAGCATTTCTTTTGGCTTGACAATTCTACTTCTGACTCTTAAGTCTATACCCTGGAAATGCTGTAATGCTTATGCAAAGGAGACAGGTACAAGAAGTGTTTGTATTAGTGGGAAAATTAGAAACAAGCTAACTGTCCAGTTTCAGGTGAATAGATTAATTGTGGTTTGTTCATACACTGGAACACTATGCTGTTGTTAGCATGGACTAGATCCTCAAAACATGGCTAAGTAGAAAAACGAGATTCTGAATGATGTATGTGTATTATACCACTATATAACGTTTGAAAACATACAAAAATCATGCTTTTTTATGAATATTTTTAGAAATAGTATAAAAACATGCCTTGGAATGCAAATCCTGGACCAAATTTAAGATAACAGTTACCTCAGGGAAAGTGTGAGGGAATAAAATTGGGGAAGGAGTACATGTAGACCTTTAACTTGACCTGAGATGTTTTATTTCTTTTTTAAGACTCTGAAGCAAATATAGTGAAATGTTAAGATTAGACAAAAGTTAGTCCTGGCTGGTTTGGCTCAGCGGTTAAAGCGTCGGCCTGCGGACCAGAGAGTCCCGGGTTCAATTCCCGCTAAGGGCACGAACGTCGGTTGCAGTTTGTCTCCACCCTGGTTGGGGTCGTGTGGGTGGCAACCATTCGATGTGTCTCTCTCACATCGATGTTTCTCTCTCTCTCTCTCTCCCCCCCCTCTCCCTCCTGCTCTATCTGAAGATAAATGCAAAAATGTCCTCGGGTGAGGATTAAAAAAAAAAAAAAAAGGTTAGACAAAAGTTAGATAACAGATCATCATGTTGTTCTTCATAACTTTCTGCATATGTATAACACATGATTAGACACATTCAGGATAGTATGTTTAAAGGTGCCACAAATGCAGTCATCAGTAGTAATGTAGAACACCAGACCACCTCCTGCATATAATCCTGAGACTAAAGGCAGTGTTTCAGAAATTAGGTTTTGGAGTCAAATATAGGTGGGTTTAGAATCCCAGTTTATCTTCTTAGCTGTCTGTCTTTAGGCTTTAGTACGCTCATTTGTGAAGTATCAATGAACCTTACCTCCTGGGTTGGGCTGTGAGATTAAAATATGAAAGTATGTGACAGGTAGCAAGCACTCAATACATAATTGTTACACTTAGCCTTTAACCACACAAATTAAGTAATTCTAGTTTCAAGGAGCCATTTGTTCTGTAGAGATTTCATGGTGATGTGGGGACATTTGTGTTTATATAATACACATTATTGCTTGGTTTTTGTATGACTGGTATAATTAAAAGTTTCTAAAATACAAAAATCGGTGCCAAAACTTAAAGTCCTCACTGGAGTTCTATTTCTGTATTGAGGTCCCCCTGCAAACTTAATTATGAATGATCATGGATTAACTTTGTTGTTAAGCTTTTCCTCTCGGATAACCTTGCTTTTTAAAAGGAAAAGTCTCCTTAAAAATAGGTCACTTGCTTGTAATTTTTTAAAAACTGAAATCTCCATCCGTAATGAATTTGTTCAGTGAAAATTATGAATAAAAACAGGTATGAATGTATTAAAATAGATACAGGTACAACAGATGAAATGATATTTCATGGACTGAAAAAAAATCCTTTTTGTGAAGGTATTTTTGGTGATTTTTTTCCCCCTTGGTTTCTAGTACAGCATTACTGTTAATATTTTTTTCACTGTCTTTTGAGAACTAGCTTTAAAGCAAGATCTCTAGAAATATTGTATTTGTAAGTCAGACTCAGACATCTAGCCAGGGGCTCCTTCCTTACTGTGTGTAGAGAGAGAAGGAGGTAGAGCTTTTCTTTTTTTTAAAACTGTCTTGAACTTTCCTAAGCTGTCATTGCTTGCCATCTGGTCATATTCATCAAGTTGAGAGATGGGTGGGAGTACACTGATATCAGAGAAGATTTCATTTTAGAAGACCATCAGTGAAAGGATTAAAGGCATTTTAGAGTTGTGGGTGTGTGGTAGGTGCCCAAAGCCAAAGGCTAATGAGGGAATGGCTTTCTGAGTACAGGATCAAATTCCTCATCCAGCTTCTCCCAATGGACTGATCACTTCTAGAAACTCCAACCCAAAGGTAACTCACAATTCACAGAGAGGCAGGAAGTTTGAGGACACAGGAGGAAGAACCACTGTAGAGGGACCTGGGCAGGACTGTTTGGCATTCAATGAGAAGCACTGCCTTTGCATTCCACAGTGACTTCAGCTAGTAGTTGAAGCGAGTTATTAGCGTGCCCAGTGAGCCATGCAGTCCTGAGGTAGCTCAGTGTTTTTAAAATAAAGTCTGAAAGCTTGATCTGCTTAGTTCCACTAAACCACTGTTCATATTTTTCTAAAGGCACTTTAGACTTTAGCAGAGCCTGTCTTTTCATTTTGTGAGCCTGTCTTTTCATTTTGTGAATACTTCACTGCAAAGTAAACGATGCTCTAAAAGTGAATATACATTTTGGCATATCTGTATTTGATACTTTAGAAGTTAAGGTGGATTTGTGTCTCACTGAAGAGAGATAAAACTCTTCTCATAAAAAAAAAAAAAAAAAGGAACCATACATTTCTACATGTGCATTTCTGTCTATCTTCCAAGGAACTTCCTCCATCTTTTACTTTCCTAGCCAAAGATATGGGCCTGGTTTTGTTTGTTTGTTTGTTGTTTCTCCCGTATCTATGCTGTTTCTTTATGGAAATAGGTGCTGAGTATATTTTCTCAAACGATGGAAAATAACATTCATGGCAACATTCTTGGGTCTCAAGTCTCTACCTCTTTATTCTCAAAAAGGTGCTTTTCCTGGGTTCTTGGAAAACCAATTATAATTATTTATATCATCCTGCCTCCCCTTGTTCCCCCACCTTTGGCAGCCTCTTAGGTTCAGCTTCCTTTTGCAGTCCTTTTGGACTGACATAGCTGAAAAGCCAGTTATCACAATAGAATATGAATTTAGCATGTTTATATGTAACTTTCAAAATAAGATGAGATAGATAATGTCACTTGTAACCTGTCTCCTAAATAATTAAAACATAGTATAACAGTCTATAAGGTGGTTCTTAGCCTTGTCATCTGTAATCTTTATTATAAAAGGGATCCACTGACATTGCATATTCCTTTAATATCTTCATATGAATAAATAAAACATTTTAGTTTTCTTTTTGAAATAAAGTTAAGAACTTTAAAATATTACACCTTGCTAAGTGAAGTAAATCAGACAGAGAAAGACAAGTAATGTATGATGATATCACATAGATGTGTAATCTAAAAAAGACAAACTCAGAGAAACAGAGTGGTGGTTACCAGGGGGAGGGAGGTGGGGGGAAATGGGAAGATACTGATCAAAGGGTATAGACTTGCAGTTATAAGATTAACAAGTTCTGGGGAATCTAATGTACAGCTTGGTTACTATAGCTAATAATACTGTATTATATACTTAAATGTTGCTAAGAGTAAATCTTTAAAATTCTCACCACAAAAAGGTAATGGTAATTATGTGACAAGATAGAGGTGTTAGCTAATGCTGTGGTGGCAATCATTTTGTAAGATATAAATGTATCAAACCAACCAGGTATACCTTAAACTTACACAATGTTATATGTCAATTATATCTCAATAAAGCTGCAAATAAAATATTACACTTTGTAGCACATCATAAATGGTTACAATTAAGCTACCTCATGATGTTTTCCTTTTTTCACTATCTTGACAAAGTATTTTAAGAATGTATTATTTTAATTGATTGTATTTTTTTATCCTCACCTGAGGATATGAGGATATTGATTTCTATTGATTTAACATTGATCAGTTGCCTCCCTTACTTGCCCTGACCAGGGATCGAACCCACAACGTAGGTATGTGTTCTGACTGGGAATCGAAGCTGCAACCTTTTTGGTGTACCGGATGACGCTCCAGTCAAGTGAATCATTTGGCCAGGGATTTTTTATTTTTTTAATTTTTTTATTTTTTATTGATTTTAGAGAGGGAGGAAGGGAGAGGGAGAGAGAGATAAAAACATCCATAAGAGAGAGCATTGACTGGCCACCTCCCACGTGCCCCCCACTGGGGATTGGGCCCACAACCTAGGCATGTGCCCTGAATGGGAATCTAACCGGCGACCTCTTGGTGCATGGGTTGATGCTCAACCACTGAGCCACACCAGCCAGGCTATTTTTATTTTTTATTCCTCACCCGAGGATATTTTGCTGTTTATCATCAGATAGAGTGGGAGGGAGGGAGAGAGAGAAACATCGATGTGAGAGAGAGAGAGACATTGACCGGCTGCCTCCCACATGACCTGACCAGGGCCAGGGATGAACCACAACCGCCGAGGCATGTGTCCCTGACCAGAATTGAACTCGAGACTCATTGGTCTGCGGGTCGACACTCTAACCGCTGAGCCAAACCAGCCAGGGCCCAGGGCTATTTTTAAATGTAAACATTTATTTTTTTTAACAGAAAGTACACACACATTCTGCAAAATTTTAAAACAGGTTCAAGAGGCTACATCACAAAGAGTGAATCTCCTGTTCTGGACCCTGATCCACACAGTTTGCCTCCCTTTACCTATACTTATTTGGTTTTTATATTTACACATTCTATTATAACTTATTCTTTTCACTCATGTTCTGGATGTCATTTCGTATCAGTACAAATAGAGTTGAAGTTTTGAGTCATTCTTTTTTTATGGCAGCATAATTTTACATTATACTATAATTAATCTAAACAGTTCTCTGTTGTTGGATATTTAGATCCCACTTCACCCCAGGCTTTGACTGAGACAGTGTTGCAGTTATTGTCTATGTACATTTGGGTACCGTGCACATGCAAGATTATATCTGTAAGATGAAATCCTAGAAGTAGAATTGGTTGATCAAAGAGTATGAACACTTTTAATTCTGACATTACCAAATTGCTCTCCATAGAGGTTGCAACAATTTGTACTCCCAGTAGCAGTGTTTGAGAATATCATTTAATCCACTCTTTTTGCAGCAGAGGACAACTTTTTGATTTTTGCCAATCTAAGTGATTTTTTAAAAAAATGGTACCTTTATTTTGTTTTAGTTCATATATTCTGTGGTTGAACATTTTTCCGTACTGTTTAAAGAGTGATTTAGATTTCTTTTCGGTGAATTGTGCGTTTATGTCCTTTGTCCATTTTTATATTAGGCTTTCTGTATTTTTCTTTATTTGTGGGAACTCTTACATATTGAGGAAATTAGTCCTTTTTCTGTACTATATGTTGAAAAAATTTCCCCCAGTTATTTGTCAGTTGACCCTTTATGGCATGTGTTGAAATGCAGAAAGTTTTTATTTTTGCATAGTCAGATTTATCAGTTTTTGCTTCTGGGGTTTGTGTCCAATGAAATTAAAAAGAAAAAATTATGTTTTCTTTAATACTTTTTTAGTTTTGCTTTTTATGTTTAAATAGTCTTATCTTTGTCAATAAAGAGAAAGACACCTGCCCTTTCTAGTGTGGCTCAGTTGGTTGAGCGTCATCCCATGTACTGAAAGGTCATTGGTTTGATTCCCGGTCAGGGCACATACCCAGATTGTGGGTTTGATCCCCAGTTGGGGTGCATATGGGAGGCAACCGATCATGTTTCTCTCACATCGATGTTTCTATCTCTCCCTTTCCCTTCCCCTCTCTCTAAAATCAATATAAAAAGAACATTTAAAAAAGAGAAAGACATCTTAAAAATTAATATCAAAATACCATTTTTGGTTTTCTGATAATAGCTTTTGCTGTTTAATTGTAGGACGGACTCTATGTCATAGACTGTAGATTCATACAGCCTAATAGTCAAATCATAACTCTGTTACCTAACTGCTCTGTGAGGTGGGCAGATTCATGTATCTAAGTCTCTGTTTTCTCTTATGTAAAGTAAGGATAATTGTACCTACCTCCAAGTTATGAAAATTGGAAGATAACTAATATATTAGTTATATTCTTTTTTCCCCCTTTATTGATTTTAGAGAGGAAGTAAAAAGGAGAGAGAGATAGAAACATTGATGAGAGAGAACATTGATTGGCTTCCTCCTGCATGCCCCCCACTGGGGATCAGGCCCACAACCCGGGAATTGAACCGAAGACCTCTTGGTGCATGGGTTGATGCTCAACCACTGAGCCACACCGGCTGGACTTAGTTATATTCTTACAGCAGGATGTCACAGTTTATAATTCAGCGCATACTAGTTTTCTTCTTTCCCTTTTCATGGTCATGGGGAGAAAATTAAAAAGAATCAGTTGATTAAAAACATGTTCTAGATTATCTAATAAAATACTATGCTTTAGTGATACTTTGGTATTAACAAACAAATCTGTGACATACTCTGTTTATTGCATCATTTATAATTAAATACTAGCAACTGCAGGCTTATATGTTAAAGCAAGAAAGCTACACAGTGGCATGTGAAAAAAAAATTCTTTTTAGTGCTTTCTTAAAGAGGAGTTTAGAAAACACATCTTCTTATTTTGCCCTTTCCCCATTACACAGTCTGCTATTGTCCAGATTGCTGTGGGTCTTCTCACCAAATGAGTTTTGTATTTCTAAGTTAATTTTCTGCCAGAATCACTTCAGTCTGATGGCTTTGGTGTTTGTGTATCCATTAAGCATACTGCCAGGATACGTCCACTACTTTCCACGTCTCCCATTAAACAGCTGTCAGCAGTGTTACAGAGCTGCTCCCTTGTTCCACATTAATTGTAGGGAGCCACAGGATGCAATGTAAGAGGGTCCATAAAGGAGTTACATGGAACTGGTTTAGGTATCAGAAGGTAGACATAAATCTTGTCATCAGTTGGGTCTAACTTATTAGTGTTACTTATCCAAATAGAACAGATATAGAAGGAAGTGAGTTTCAGTTTTTAAATTCTGTTTATTGATTAACCTTTCCCTTACTTCATTCAACAAACTCCACCAGTTAAATTCAGCAATTCTGAACAAGCACATATTGGAGGAGTCTCCGGGTAAGAAGCTCTCATTAAAGTTGTATATAGCACCCTGCTGAGCTTTACAATTGGTTTTGAAATGAAAATCTGTTAGATTAGAGCAAACATTATCCTAGCTGTGGTGATAAGTAATGTGGAGAAGATTAATGATTTGTCTGTGAAAGCCAGTAAGCATTAAGTCTGCTTTTGTGCCCTTTTTAAAAAGGTGGAGGTGAGAGAGGTGGCAAGGAGGAAGGACAGACCATGCTTTTCATAGCTATATGCTTATCTTCTTTATATGAATTAGTGATTCCCTGGCTCTTTCCCCCTTGATAAAACCAAGGAAGCTTTAAATTTCAATTGTACTCCCCAAAGACTAGAATATTTCACTCACTAGAGAAAGTGGAGTAGAACCTAGAAGGGGGAAGGGTTAGGAAAAAACACCTTCCTTATATAACTTTAAAAGTTCTCACTTCTGTCTTCCTGTTGGTGATATAGTTTTCTTCTTCCCTTTTCCCTGGATAAGTTGTGGTACCATGATCTTTCCTCTTGGGGTAGATGTCTAAAGGTGAATGGGTGAAAAATTGGTGGTAGAGGAATGCGATTCCTCTTAACCCTACTGCATGCATTATTAAGGGTAAAATTGAGTTGGGCTGCTGTTATAACTTTAGATTCTCTGACTCGGAAGGACTACCCAAGATAGTCCCTGCTTCCTCATTCAGCCTGTTTTCTGAGCCCTTCAAGTGTGAAGAGAGACACCTGTACTCTTTTGAAGCAGTGTGTGTCCTGGCAGAAAAAAGACTGGCTTAGATGAGTACATCAGCACTTAAATGTACATCTTATATATCATAACACATGTATAATGGTATCAGGATCTATGTTAGGTGGTGGTGGTTTGAATGTGGTATCCTGTAAACCCTTGCTATTCAAAGTATGATCTCCAGACCAGAAGCATCCGCATCATCTGGAAAGCTTGTTAGAAATGCAGCATTTCAGGCCCTGCCCCAGACCTATCACATACTTAATCAGAATCTACATTTTAACAAGACTCCCAAGTTATGTGAATGCATGATAAAGTTTGAGAAGCTCTGCTGTAAACCATAGCCTGCTTTTTAAAAATCAGCATCTACTATGTTTTCCTTTGTTCAAAGTAGGCAAGGAGGTTTTTAAAAAGAATAGGAAGTGCCTTTTATTTCACCAACAGTAAGCTTGATCATGATTTTAATATTACTGCAATACCACATTGTTTGGTGCTCTTTCTGAATCTTCCTGGAGATACTATTTATAAATGTAGTTATTTCTACGTAATCTCTGCAACAGAAATAAATGAATTCTTTGTTTTGTAGCCTTTTTAAATAACAACAGTTACTATTTGTTAAGAGTTTGCTATGTTTAAGACACTATACTAAGTTTATAGTCCTCTCATTTAATCCTTACAACATCCCCTCACTCCCTTTTCCCCCTCAAATATGAGGACATAGGCCCAGAGAATTCTAATGTACTTGGTCAGGTCATATATATCCTTTAATATTAAAGCTAAGATTCAAACCTAAATTTGTCTGAGCCCAAAGCCCCTTAGTCAGTGTGCTTTTCTGTCCCTGTAATTTACCTACGAGCAGATAGGTGAAATGTATAATTTTTACTAATTTAGAATATTTGACTCGAGAGTTACCATTCTTTTGATCTTATAGTGCACAATACATTGTGATGGAAACAACAGCCTTAGGCTAGAATTCAGGAGATCAGAATTCTAGTATAGTTCTGCCCCTAACTCAATGACTTACTTTTGTTGGCCTTGTTTCTTGAATCCTTGTAAATTTAGGAAGCGAGTATATTGGGGGGGTGGGGTTAACTTGAAAGACAAAAGAATTTGCATATTCTTTGCAAGTAAGTAAAATCAAGTTTGCTACTGGAATGTGTTATCCTTTTGAATTTCTCAATTTGTAATTTACTAGGGTAAAGGGTGTTTGGTAAATAATAACTTTCAACAAACATTTAAGGCTAAAAGGGGCTTTCAGAGGTGAGTTAGGCAGACACTCTGAATGGAGGAAGATTTAATGTTTTTGATAGTTTTTATTTAGAAAACCTATCTTGAGAGGGAGCTATGAATGTTATGTATGAAATATATTTTAAGGTAAGCATTCTCCTTTTCGTTGAACATTAGATAGTCTGACTGAGGTATTATTGCTAACAGTTTTTAAGACACTTTGATAACAATGAGGAAGATTTTGTATGTTAAAAGAAGAATTGACAGCTAATTCTAAGGAAGAATCCAGAATGTGCTTGCCTCTAAGGTGCCTATAATTCAACTTTTTGGCATAGGCAAGAAGGAAACATTTTATTTTGGCAAGAGGGAAATATCCAAGTGTAAGAGCAGTTTCATACACATAAAATACAAATGTCATTACTTGTCTGGAAAAATCAGGAATGATTCCCCAAAAAAGTTTTAAAGAGATTTCAAGTAATTTAAGTAGTATTTCTACTTGCTTACTCAGTTTGGTCTCTAATACTTTCTATCAGTGTTAGGGGGGAAAATTGGGTTAATAATATTGGCCAATTATAGAAATTACTGTATTTAGTATTCCTTTATTCAAAGATCTATTATTCAACTCAGCATTTCTACTACTAGGCATATATACCCCAAAGAATTGAAAACAGGTACTCAAACAAATACTATACATTCATGTTCATAGGAGCACCATTCACAATAGCCCAAAAGTAGAAACTGCCCACACGTCTGTCATTGAATGAACAGATAAACCAATTGTGGTATATCTATATAGTGGAATATTATTCAGCCATAGAAGGGAATGGAGTATGGATGCATGCTACAATGTGAATGAACCTCAAAAACATTTATGTGAAGTGAAAGAAACCAGAGACTCAAGAGGTCACATATTGTATGATCCCATTTATATGAAATATACAAAATAGGTAAATGCATCAAGACACAGTATTCAGATCGGTGGTTACCAGGGGCTGCAGGGAGGAGGAGTGGGGGCAACCGCTGCTTACAGATCAAAGTTTTCTTTTGGGGTGATGAAAATAGTTTGGAACTGAATAGAGGTGGTGGATGCACAACATTATAAATGTATTAAATGCTACTGATTCAGTTCACTTAAAATGCTTAATTTTATGGTACATAAATTTCACCTCAATAAAAACTACAAATTATTTATTATTTCTCCTTTGGTTGAATCTTTTAGTGTATCTGGTACGTGGTCACATGTCACATAATCATCAGATGCTCTTCTCAAGATATCAATGTTGAGTTTAATACATTTTAATTTTGAACCCACTTACTACATTCTTTTGCTTTAGAAATAAGTTTCACTTTCTAACTCAGGGATGTTAATTAAATTGCTGTAAACATAGCAGCATTAAAAAAAAGTTTTTCCTTCTAGGAATTCACAAGTCACATACTTTGAGGAGTAGACATTATTAAGGGAGAGGCAAAGGCCTTCCTACTTCTCCAGTTCCAAGTCCTAGAACAACTTCTTTTACACCCTATTTTAGCACTGTAATCAGGGGCTTTGTTTACCTACATTGTTACCCACAGGTAACAATATAAGGACTTAGCCTTTTAGTTCTGTTTCACATTATGGATTTTGTAAGTATTTATTATTTGTATTATTTTAGAATCTCTTTAGATGAGCTTAAAAGGCTTTTAAAATCTGACATTGGATATTTCCAGTCTACCATGTGTGATAGGTATTATGGCTCTTTATATTTTAATAAAATAACCTAATGATGTGTGTGTGTGTGTGTGTGTGTGTGTGTGTGTGTATGTATAGTATAAACCTAGACAGCTCTCTCAAAGTATGGATGCTCTATTTGGGAAGCAAATTTAGTTGTTTTTTTTTTTAATCCTCACCCGAGGACATTTTTCCATTTGTTTGTTCAGATAGAGTGGGCAGGAGAGAGAGGAAGGGGGTGGGGGGAGAGAAACATCAACGTGAAAGGGACACATCGAGTGGCTGCCTCCCACACGACCCAACTGGGGCCAGAGACAAACTGCAACCGAGGTACATGCCCTTAGTGGGAACTGAACCCGGGTCTCTCTGGACCACAGGCTGACGCTCCAACCGCTGAGCCAAATGGGCCAGGGCCAAATTTAGTTTTAGTTCTTCCATACATATTAGCTAGATTTTTTTCTCTTATAGATGAAATCCATGCTCAAGTTATTTTTGTGTGGTTTTTTTAAAAAATCCTTACCAGAGGATATTTTTCCATTTATCCTCAGACAGAGTGGGAGGGAGGGAGAGAGGGAGAGAGAGAGAGAAAGAGAAACAAACATTGGTGTGAGAGAGACACATCATCGATTGGTTGCCTCCCACATGGCCCTGACCAGGGCTCAGGACCAAACCGCAATGGAGATACGTGCCCTTGACTGGAATCGAACCAGAGATTCTTTGGTCCGCGGGCCAGTGCTCTTAACTGCTGAGCCAAATCGGCCAGGGCAGTGTTCGTTTTTAAATTGATTAATGTTTACTAACTAAGGACTAAATTTACGGACCTTTTTTTTCTTTTGGCACTAAGTAAATTTCTATTTCATTTTATAAGTATTTTCCCTCATCCCAGAAGAGAAACCTTCAAAAGCCTAGAGGGCTCTGAGGACATGGACTCTAGGAGTGAACAATGAGCACAAGCAAATGGTGTTGTTATGTAGATGCAAGCATCTGTTAGTCCCTCAAAATAAAGGATAGTTATAGAGTAGATTATAGTAATTTTCTTCTATGTTCTTCTGCCTTCTGTTTTTAAAATATTTCTTGTAAATATAAATTCACCAAGCCTTTCAAATGCTTCATTGTTTACAAGTAGTTGGTTCTTATTCAGTCATTCAAAAACCCCATGCTGAATTATCGTGGACTCTCTAAGGTCCTTCTCAAACAAACAAACAAACAAACAAAAAAAACAAACAACAACAACAACAACAACAAAAAACCCCAAGGAGCTTTGAATAGCATATGGAGATACCCTTTTCCCCCCAAAGGTTAACTTTTTTTTTTGTAAGTATATTTTAGGCAGCAACTTGCCCTTCCAAAGGTACTTCTTTTTAATAGAACATTTTTAATAGAATATATTGTTTAGCTGCCTTGGAATTAAGTCTATAAAATATTAATGAATGTACTAAGGCTTGAAAAACCCAGCAGTGTGTGTGTAACTTAGCTAGCTTTCAATAGCTCAGAGAGAGTAGCAAGGAATCAAAGCAAAATTTTGAAGAAAAACTGTTTTTCACGGCTGGCTGCTTCAGTAGGTATAAAATATTAATATTTGTACAAAAGACTTTTGCTCTCAGCAGAGGCTTTGAAACCAATCTGGATATCTTAGGAGGGTGGGAGGTATGGTAGGGTGAGTGGAAGACTGACTCAGCAAAACATCTCTGGGAGCCCTCAACCACAGTCCAAGGTAGGAGCACAGTTGATCTCATCTGAGCTGCCCCTGCTGCGGAGGTTTGTTTTGTTTTCTCTGTAATCCCTTCAGGCCCCTTGTTGCAAAGATGGGGGAAGACATTGCTTCTCAGGCTTAAAGGTGGTTAACCAACATTCCCCAGGGCATTGTTTGCTCTCCTGAAGTTGTCACTCCATTTAGGAGATCACATTTGCTGCCAGAATGTTTGGAAATTGTCTTCAGATCCTTACTAGAGGTATGTAGTCCTCTTTGTAGCCAGAATCCCAGAAATACTACCAAACCTAGGAGCAAGGCTCTCTCTTCCTTTCCCTTTCTGTTTTGTAATTTGTGCCTCCTACTGAGCACATAGTCATACAGCATAGTTTTACAAGATAAACAATGTATGTGAACAATGGTGGGGGGGAGGGAAGGAGAAACATCTGTAACAAAAATAAATTAATAAAAAAAAGAAACATAAAAACAACAACAACAACAATGTATGTGAATTAGAAAACATAGGTCTCTGGCTTCAATTACGAATTTGGGGTAGGGTTTCATAGGACCTAACTGTCAGTGTGGTATAATAAGATGGTTTTAGGTAAACACTGAACCAAATTTTCTGTATTGTATTACAATTTAAAAAATATTTTTCTCTATTTCTTTATCTCTTTTTAAGTCATCTCTGGATAGCCGTAATATACTACAGTTTGAATGTACAGTGGTCTGTATTGCAGGCTTCTATTTATTGTTGAGTCAGGATATCTTTTTTCCAAATTAATTTCCTCCCATTGCAACTAAAGCTTGTGTGATCTAAGATACTATGATAGTAAAGAATCCAGCCTGGCTCGTGTGGCTCAGTGGCTTGAGCATCGTCCCATGGACTGAGAGGTCTCAGTTTGATTCTCTGTCAGGGCACATACCCAGGTTGCAGGCTTGATCCCCAGTGGAGGGCGTGCAGGAGACAGCCAAT
Source organism: Tadarida brasiliensis (assembly GCA_030848825.1). Classification (NCBI taxonomy): domain Eukaryota; kingdom Metazoa; phylum Chordata; class Mammalia; order Chiroptera; family Molossidae; genus Tadarida; species Tadarida brasiliensis. The sequence continues at coordinate 11,629,859 of CM061262.1, forward strand.
CGATGTTTCTCTCTCACATCAATGTTTTTATCTCTCTCTCTCTTCCTCATTATGTAAAAAATCAATAAAAACATATTTTTTAAAAAAGAATCCACTTACTGACCTTTCCTTAACAACATGGCAACAAAATAAGGTTGAAGTTAATGTGCCAACAAATAAATTTCCAAGTTGCAGCTTTTTACCTAGATCTGTGGGATCTTGGCCTGGCATCTGGTTTATCATGGATAGATTTCATATATTCTATGTAACATTCCATTATATAGTGTAACTAGGTGACAGCTTTTTCCTTCATGAAGAAAGCATGGAGCAGAATAGCTCAGTCCAAACCAGGCTCTACTTTTCTGCTTGTAAGGAGTTGTTTTAATGACCTCTGATTAGATGTAGTTTCAGTGAGGTTGACCTTGACTTTCATCACAAACACATTTGTTTCTGTTGACCATCTCGATTGAGCCTACTTAATAGTCCATGGAGTAACTGGAAAGTCATTAGGACCCAAATCTTTAGTTTTGGACCTGGCTAGCTATTTCAGTTTTATCTGAACTCCTACCTTGAGAAAATGGGTTTATAGGAGAACCCATCAGGGATCTGTCACGCTTCTTTACTCATCTTCTTTAAAACAGTACAGTTTTTTTAATTGTTTTTTGAAATGTTTCCATCAAGATATATCCACAAACTTTTGCAGGTGGGTGACCCTCTTTCTGACTGCTGATCTAAGATTGCCCAGGTTGACAGTCATCCTGGAAAGGTAGCAATTCTGATTTTACCTTTTGTCTTTTCTACTTTATTAGTTTCTTCGTTACTAAATATCAACAAACAGAACACTTTAAATGTGACTATAATAAAATGTTTTCCCTTTGATATAATTAAAGTATTCATTTGGATCTAATACCAGTAAAACAACACTTACAGGTTGTACTTGGTTGTAATCTCAAGCCATGACTGAAGTAAGATCTCATATCAAAAATACATAAAGAATACCTAAATGTTAATTTTTAAAAAAAAGAGACCCCCCCCCCCCTTTAAAATAAGTAAACAAAACAACCCTGTAGATAAATAGGCAAAAATTGGGCACTTTAGAAAAGATATCCAACTGGTCAATAAACATATGAAAAAAGACTTAAAACTTCTAATCATCAGGGAAGTACAAAGTAACTATGAAGTGTTGGTGAGGATATAGAGCAACAGCAATCCTTATGTATTTCCAGTTGGAGGGTGAATTTTTGTCCTATCTTTTACATATGCTATAAACACATAATACCAATTTGCTGTTATTTTTGTTTTAAACAGTCATGTATTAGAGCAAATATGGAGAACATTAAGTTTTTATTTACCTTAAATTATTCTTTATTTAGTGTTCTTCATGTCTATGTGTAAATCTAAGTTTCTATCTGGTATCCATTTTCTTCTGCTTGAAGAACTTGCATTAACATTTCTTGTTATATAGGTCTGCTGACAATAAACCCTTTCACCTTTTTTGGCATGTGTGTATGTCAGAAGGTTTTGATTCATCCTTAATTTTTACAATAATGTATTTTATATATTTTACAAAATATATATTTAAAATATATTTTACATATAAGGTATATGCACCTGCATGTTCATTGCAGCATTATTTATAACAGTCAAGATATGAGAACAACTTGCATCCATCAGTGGATGAAGAAAATTATACACACAGAGGAATATTATTCAGCCACAAAAACTGAATGAAAATTTGCCATTTTTGATAACATAGATGGACCTTGAGGGTATTATACTAAGTGAACTAAGACAAAAAAAAAATACTGTGTGATCTCACTTATATGTGGGATCTGGAAAAAATAACAAGCTTATAGGTACAGAGAACTGATTGGTAGGTGGGAAGAAGTGGGCAAAACAAGTGAAGGAGGGTCAAAAACGTTACAAGCTTTCAGTTATAAAATAAATAAGTCACGGGGATATAATGGATAGCATAGTGACCATAGTTAATACTATATTACATATTTGAAAGTTGCTAAGAATATATATTTAAATATATTTTACTGGTTTTGAGAGAGAGAGAGAGAGACATTGATTGGCTGCCTCCTGCACTTATCCTGCACATCCTGGGTATGTGCCCTGATTGGCAATTGAACCGGCAACCATTTGGTGCACAGGACAACACTCAACCAACTGAGCCACACCAGCCAGGGCTGAGTGTATATTTTAAAAAGTCTTCATCACAAGAAAAAAAAATTTTTTGTAACTAAGGTGATAGATTTTAACTAGACTTATGGTGATCATTTCAAAATATGTGCAAATATCCCATTGTACACATGAAACTAATATATGTCAGTTATACCTCAGATTTTCAAAATGTAGAGGAAAATATAAGGGAGTGTTTCAACCTTTGGGTGGAAAAAGACCATTCTAAATTTAATATCAAAACAAACAAAAAACAATAAGAGAAAGACTGAAGAATTGGACAACATAAACATTCTTGAATGTTTATAGAGAAACTTATAAGCATTTGAAGAGTAAATGTCAAATTGGAAAGAAATATTATCAACATATATAGCAAAGCCTTACTCTTGTTAATATATAGTAAATTCTCTTTTATTAAAAAAGACAAATGTCCAACAGAAAACCTGGTTAGTAACATGAACAAGAAACTTTTAAAAACATGCAAATTCCCATTAAATATAAGAAAAAGTATTCAATATTGCTAATAATAAAAGAGATTATATAACATTAACCACTATTAAGTTGGTAGGTTTGATTTTGTAATGATGTAACCTATATTTATAAGAATTTGCTCTTATATGTCTCCCTTGAGAGAATATATTATACTAAGCAGCAGTAGATATCAAAATCATTTCTAAAATATATTCTAGCCATTTACCTAGTAATTTTTTCTAAGTTAATATATTTTGAGGACGTAATCAGAGATGCTTATTAAGATTTTCGTATGAGGACATTTATTATAGCTTTATTTATCAAAATGAAAAAAATTTTTTTCTGCTGAATATAGAATTATGGGTTGACTTTTTCCTTTTCAACACTTACATATTGCTCCATTTGCTTCTGGCTTTCATAGTTTCAGATGTGAAGGTCTTATGTAGTTCTTATCTTGCTTATCAGCAGGACTTTTTTCCTTTAGGAATCTTCAAGATTTTATCTCTGTGTTTTACATTGTACATGAGTGGAAATCAAATGATTGTTGTCCTTTTCCATCTCACTTGTTTCACTTAGCATAGTACTCTCAAGGTCCATCCATGTTGTCACAAATGCCAGTATTTCATCGTTTTATGGCTGAGTAGCAGCGTTCCATTGTGTATATACCACGTCTTCTTTATTCATTTATCTGTCAATGGGCACTTAGATTGTTTTCATGTCTTGGCTATTCTAAGTAATGCTGCAATGAAGATAGGGGTACATATATATCTTTATGAATTAATAAAACAAATAACAAATGAACTAACTAAACAAACAAAAATCTATAGATATTGACAACAGATATTGGCTACCGGAGAGGAAGGTGAGTATTAAATACTGAGAAATTCACACCAGTGCTTATCATAGTAAAATGGATTCAGTGGCAGCACAGAGAATTAGTTATCAACCATAGTAAAACTGCTGAAAACTAAAGTATTCAGAGAAGAGGACACATTTTATTGAAAGTAGCAGTACTAAGACCAAACAGCTGAGTTCAACAGAAACAATGAAATCCAGAAGGCAGTGGATGGCATCTTTAAAAAGGCAGTAGTAAAATAATTGTCAAATTAATTCAAACACAGGGAAAATATCCTTCAAAAATGAAAGTGAGAAGGTATTTTCATGAAAACATAAACCAATACAGTATGTTATTAGCAGATCTGCATTAAAAGAAGACTAAAACAAATAAAAAACCTTTAGGCAGAAGGAAGAAAAATGCCAGTAAAAAACGCTGGTAAAGGAAATGATCAATAAGGGCTGAAATAAAATTATTTTGACTTAATTTAAGTGAATATTGTCTATGAAAACTTAACAGTTCCATTGTCTTCTGGAGTTTAAAATAGATGTTAAACCAAAATGGATGGCAACAATAACAAAAAGGAAGAAGAGCAATAATTGGGGTAAAAATCTGCTGAGGTTCTAGCTGTATCTGAAATAAGGTAAAAATAATCATTTGAATAAGAATGTGAAAGCTTAAGGATACAACCAAAGGAGAAAGCTATCTTCCTCAAGATTATATAACCAGGATAGAACCCAGATCAGTCTATGACAAGTTGCTGTTTTTTTCACTACATGTTTTTCTTTTCCATTCTTGGGCTACCATCTGTTTGTTTATTCCTTGTTTTGTGCCCTGTATTTTCCCTTAAAACAACATAGTCATCTACTTGGATTTCATTACAACTTTTCTTCACCTCCTGACTAGCTGCCTTAATACTTAATACAGTTTCATGTTCATCTTCCACAACTATTTTCTACTTCCGTGTTTTATGCCTCTAACCTACACTTCTTTCTAGTGGCTCCACTATGCTCAGCCCTGTTTTTTTCCTTATCTTGCTCTTCTGGAAAGGAAAACCTCCTTTTAGCATGTTCAATCCTGTCCTCAGTTCAAGGTCTAGTTGCAAACCTGTCTCAGTTTTGAATTTTTCCTTGCTGAATGGAAGAAAATACTCAGACTTTGGAGTTCAATAAACTTGTATCCTGATTGCCACTTTCTAGCTCTGTGACTCGAAGCAGATTTCCTAAGCTCCATGAGCCTTAGTTTCTCCAGCTGTATATGAAGTTAATTAAACTACTTCTAAAGGTTGTTGGTTAATTGCAATAACACTTAATTGCCCAATAGAGTTCCTACCTAAGCATTTTAATGTATCTCCCTTGTTATACATACATGTATATTTTACATAATTGGAATCCTACTTAGTTTTGTATCCTGCATTATTATTATATGTTTTTTATTTTAAAATATGTTTTCATTGATTTTTTGGAGAGAGAGATAGAAACATCGATATGATAGAGAAACATCAACATAAATCAGCTTCGTGCTGCACGCCCCCTACTGGGGATCTGGCCCGCAACCCAGGCATATGCCCTGACTGGGAATTGAACCAGGACCTCTGAGTCCATGGGATGACACTCAGTCCCCTGAGCCACACCAGCTAGGCTTGCATTATTTCATGTAATATATTATGAGCATTTATCCATGTTAATATGATAATGCTAATAATTCTGTTATAGATCATATGGTAATATAACCAATATAATTATAATGATTCCATTTTATAGCAAAAATAATCTTTGAAAATATTCTTTTTCTTTTAATTTTTTTTCTTTATTAATTTTTAGAGAAGAAGGGAGAGGGAGAGAGAGATAGAAACATCGATGAGAGAGAACATCGATTGGCCACCTGCTGCATGCCTCCCACCGGGGATTGGGCCCACAACCTGGGCATGTGCCCTGACCAGGAATCGAACCAGCGACCTCCTGGTGCATGGATTGATGCTCAACCACTGAGCCACACCGGCCGGGCTGAAAATATTCTTAATGGTGGTATAATAATTCATGCTATATGGTTATACTTCAAACTTTTTTTCATTGAGCGTATAGACTTTTAAAGTTTCACTAATAGAAATAACCCTGTGGAGAACATCTTTGTGAAGTCTTTGAGATGGTTAAGTTGTATCAGAAATATCATTTTATCTCTGCTCAGTGGTCATGGAGGTATGGTGGGAAGAGTCATAGTGATAGAGCAAGTTATAGAGAAACATTGGCCTCATTGTCTCTGAGCACCCACTTCCTTTAAAATGTACTAAGGAACTACTGGAGAAGGCAGAAGTTTGGATTGTTTTCTAATGGTGTTTGATGAATATCTGCATCTCTTTTAAAAGCTGAAATTAAGGGCAACTGAGAGAAGTTGCTTATCTAATAATTGGAGGAGAATGATGACCAAACAAATCCCATAGGTGTCCCTGACTTAGTTCAGCTCAAGTGTACCTGCAAAGTCAGAGCCATGTCTTGTCTAGAACCTAAAAAACTTCTTTGCTTGTAATCAGCATTTGATTGATTTAAAAGATGTGTTCTGAATTATTTTCTATTCAAACTTAGGATCTAGAAAGTAAAGATCAGACCTGGTTTTGTGGCTGAATTTATTGTGCAGAGCTCATGTTGCTAGTCTGTATAAGACCTTTGGTTGTCTGCCCAAAATTTGAATACAAGAGGCTGTTATGTTATAGTTACTTTGTTGGCAAAAAGTATCCCTTGGTATAAAGCTTAAGAAGCTTATTGAAAAGATAGGGAAACCTGGTAGCTGAAAAATTTAAACACTTTAGCCAAAATGGCTGCAGTAAACCCTTATCTCTAAGAGTAGATTCCTGAGATCTAAGTTTGAAATAATTTATTTAGATCTACTATAAGAAGATAGAAAGGACTTAGATTGGCTTTAGTTTCTCTTTATAGAAACTAAGCTTCATATAGACTCTATAATGAGAAAATGACATAGAATTCAGGAACATAGAATATCAGTCCAATTTTGCTTGTCTTCATTGTTTTTTCTGTTGTTTTAAGGTGGAAATTTTGCCTTTCTCTGTGTAAATCAAGTTGAAATGTTTTTCTAGCTGGAGTGGATGTCATTGCACCAGCCGCTTGTTTGATCTAGTTAATGGAACTTGTATTTATTGCAATGTGCCCCTTCTTACCTCATTGTGAGACCAAGTTTGTTGTTTGTAGGAGGCTTACAGGAACGGTATGCAGGCTTGCTTTAACCAGGCAATTAGATCAGCATGTGTGTGTGTGACAGCCAGTAGTTTAAAGCAGTAATTCAGCTCGGTCGGGAAGGATTATTTACCCTTCCATTGACTCACATTTCTCTGTTTATACTTTATTTTAGACGCCAATCCAGAGTTAGTTTTCTCTGGTAACATACTGTACTCATGATATAATTAGCAACTGTGCCTTGAGTTGAAAGTCCTTTCATCTTGTATTTTACTGATAGTCAAGAAGCAGGTAGATTTTCATGGTCTCCCTAGAAGGCTTTTAGGGATGGCTCAGTCAGTCAGTCACAGGGCATCTCCATAACAACTCTCATGACATTAATCTAATGGCACTTAGCAAAATAATTAAAATTAATAGCTTTAGATATTTAAGCAAACAGAGTTAAAGCTTTTTAAAAATACCCTATTTCTAGATACTGTTTCAAAATAAATTTTATTTTGCAAATGACTTAAAATTCTAGGATTAAAAAATATAACTTCTAATGAAAGAATGTAGACTTTATTATATTAGACTTTCTGATATTGTGCTTTGTATTTAAAGTGTTAATACAGAGTTGGTCTTTTTACTGAATAGTGATTTCCTCAGCTTGTTAAAATAGATTTGAATTTGCCAGTTATGTTTTATATTCAATTTCAGCTTTTGTATGAACTCAGATTGCCAACCTGCATTTCTCTAATATTTTTATTTAGTGAAATAAACTGGTCCCTCCCCCTTTCTCTTTATACTAAGCATTTATTTTACCCACCTCCACCCCAGCCTGTTTGTGAAATGGAGATGTTAAAATACAAGAAAAGTCCTGGCCGGTTTGGCTCAGAGGTTGAAGCGTCGGCCCATGGACCAGAGAGTCCCGGGTTTGGTTTCGCGCTGGGGGCTTGTACCTTGGTTGCGGTTTGTCCCCAGCCCCAGTTGGGGTCATGTGGGTGGCAGCCACTCGATGTGTCTCTCTCACATCAATGTTTCTCTGTCTTCCCCCCTCTCCCCCTCCTGCTCTATCTGAAGATAAATGCAAAAAAAATGTCCTTGGGTGAGGATAAAAAAACAAAAAACAAAACAAAACACACACACAAGAAAATAATCCAGTATGAGAAAGGGGAAAGTCCACTGTGATTGGTCTGATACACCCTTACTAAAATCTGCTTTGATGAAAAGCCACCCAAATACTTAATGTTGTTTTATTAGGGAAAAATAGTATTTTGTATTTCCACTTCAAGGTGGAAGGGACATCTGAAAAGAAATACTGCAAGGCCAGCAGAGGGAGCACATCCTGTGTCTGCTGAGTTATCTTAAAAATGCTGTGTCTTTTTAAAGATTTTTTTTTTTTATCCTCACTCGAGGACATTTTTCCATTTTTTGTTCAGATAGAGTGGGAGGGAGGGAGGGAGGGAGAGGGAGAGAGGGAGAGAGAGAGAGAGAGAGAGAGAGAGAGAGAGAGAGAGAGAGAGAGAGAGAGAAACATCGACGTGAAAGGTACACATCGAGTGGTTGCCTCCATGACCCAACCAGGACCGGAGACAAACTGCAACCAAGATACGTGCCATTAGCGGGAACTGAACCCGGGTCTCTCTGGACCGCAGGCCGATGCTCTACCCGCTGAGCCAAACCAGCCAGGGCTTAAAGATTCTTGACCAAAATAATTAAAAATAAACAAGATAATTTTTCCAATGTGATTTCAAAATTGATTTTAATAAAACCAAAAGAAAAAATAAAAAAGATTCTGTGTCAAAAGTTGATAATGGGTCGTCTTCTTCCCAAATATGGACGTCAAGTATATGGAAGATTATCAATCAGTTCTAAAGAATGGTTCTCAAAAACAGAATGACTTTAGTAAACATTTAAAAAAGTTGACCTAGGTTTTTTTTTTTAAAAGAAGAATTAATTGAACAACCAACAAGAATTGTCATTTACGTATGGTATTTATTTTATAGTTAAAATACTCAATTTGATAGATACAACTGTTTTTATTTTTATTTTTTATCCTCACCTGAGGACATTTTTTCATTTTTGTTCAGATAGAGTAGGAGGGAGAGAGAGGAAGAGAGAGAGAGAGTGAGAAAAACATCGATGTGAAAGGTACACATCAAGTGGCTGCCTCCTGCACGACCCCAACCAGGGCCAGGGACAGGGACGAATCGCAACCAAGGTGCCCTTGACCAGAATCGAACCCGCAACTCATTGGTCCGCGGATGATGCTCTAACCGCTGAGCAAAACCAGCCAGGGCTAGCTACAACTGTTTTAATATTACTCTCTAAAAAGAATTTTTAAAAAGTATTATATAGTAATGAACTGTGTTGAACTTGTGGGTTATTCTTCAAACTGTGTCATAATGTAAAGACTAAAATAACAAGGCAGGTTACAGTTTAGAATTTTGGATTCCTGAAGGAAAATAACTGCAGTAGTAGAACTTCATATTTATTGCTAGACTGACTTAAAATCAAAGCTTGTAAATTAAGCATGGCAAAGACTAATGGAAGGTTACCTGTCTTCACCAGTATTACCAAATTAGTTTTTCACATTGAGAAATTTCACTTCTGGGGACCCTTTAAATGCCTTAAGGAAATCAGTTCCCAATATTATTATTTCTTTCAATCCATATTTGCTTTCTGGGGGGGATGTGCAGTTTGTTTCTACCCCTTATTAGCTGTATGACTTAAGACAAATTACTTAATCTTTGTGAGCCTCAGGTTCCTTATCTCTACTTTTCTCAAAAGCCCCTTTTTTCTCAAAACAGGGTAAAATAACTGGCCACAGTATCTGATCCTCAGTAATCAGATACACAGTGAACAGGTAGTGGTGGTTTTGAGTTGTTAATCCTCCTCATGTAGGCTTTACTTCCTCTGATGTTTATTACTGTATGCACCTCAAGTTAAATCAAACAAGAGTATATATTTTGAAGATCTGTCTTTTTAATAGACTTTATTTTTTAGAGCAGTTTTAGGTCTACGGCAAAATTGAGAGGAAGGTGCAGAGATTTCCCATATTTCCCCCAACCCCACATATGCACAGCCTGTTCCATTATCAACATCCCCCACCAGAATGGTACCTTTGTTATAATTGATGAGCCCACGTATACATTATTATCACTCCAAGTCCATAGGGTTCACTTTTGGTATATTCTGTGGGTTTAGACAAATGTGTAATGATACATATCCACTGTTGATAGTATCATACAAAATAGTTTCATTGCCCTAAAAATCCTCCCTTCCCTGGCACCCACGGATCTTTTTACTGTCTTCGTAGTTTTGCCTTTTTCATAATGTTACATAGTTGGAGTCATACAGTATATAACCTTTCCAGATTGGCTTTTTTCACTTAGTAATATGTATTTACGGTTTCTCCTGGTCTTTTCATGGCTTGATAGCTCTTTTCTTTTCAGAACTCAATAATATTCCATTGTTTGGATGTACCACATTTTATCCATTTACTTACTGAAGGACATTTTGGTGCTTCTATGTTTTAGTCTTTTGAATAAAGCTTCTGTAAAGTTTATACTTGTGGGTGCGGGTTTTTTTGTGTGGATGTAAGTTTTCATCTCCTTTGGGTAAATACCAAGGATTGCTGGATTGCATGGTAAGAATATGTTTAGTTTTTTTGTTTGCTTGTTTTTTAGTTAATCCTCACCCGAGGATATTTTTCCATTGGTTTTTAGACAGAGTGGGGTTGGGGGGAGAAACATCAATGTGAGAGAAACACATTGATTGGTTGCCTCCTGCAGGACCCAGACAGGGGCCAGGGATCGAATCTGCAACCCAGGTACAAGTCCTTGACTGGGAATCAAACCTGAGACCCTTCGTTCCTCTGGCCAATGCTCTAACCGCTGAGCCAAACCGGCCAAGGCAAATATGTTTAGTTTTGTAAGAAATCACGGAACTGTCTTCCAAAGTGGCTGTACCATTTTGGATTTCCACAGCAATGAATGAGAGTTCCTGTTGCTCTACATCCTCACCAGCATTTGGTGTTTTCAGTGTTCTGGATTTGGGCCATTCTAATAGGTGTGTTAATGATATCTTGTTGTTTTAGTTTCCATTTCCCTAATGACATATAATATGAAACATCTTTTCATATGCTTATTTGCCATCTGCACAAATTTAACAGAGATGTCTGTGAAAGTCTCGGCCCAGATTTTAATTGGATTGTTTTTGTTCTTACTGTTGATTTTTTAGAGTTCTCTGTGTATTTTGGATAACAGTTCTTTATCAGATATGTCGTTTGGAAATATTTTTCCTATGTGTGCTTGTCTTCTCATTCTCTTGACAGTGTCTTTTGCAGAACAGAGATTTTTAATTTTAATGATATCCAATTTATCAATTTTTTTTCATGGGTCGTGCTTTTGGTGTTGCATCAAAAAAAATCATTGTCAAACCTAGGGCATGTAGATTTTCTATCTTAAGCATCTTGAAAGAGAAAGGAGAGACAAAAGAGAGCTTTTTGTTAATTTTTCAGCATGTATCATGGGAATAGAGTTTAGCATGTTTATATGCTAATAGTAAGGAACCAGCACATAGAGAGAGTTGAAGGGGAGCTATTTGCCTTGAAGTAGCCCTAGTGCACCCAGTTGTATAAATCTTCCCATCAGAATTTGGCTGTTTAGATTAGAAGCAGATTGTGGGACTGATCCAGGGTTGGGAGTTTGTTTGCAGGGTCTATGGAAAAGAAGACGGGGTTGCAAGGCAGTTAGAGATTGATGACAGTAGTCCAAATAATGGGTCATAGGATTTTGCTGGTTAGATAAGGACTTAAGATTGGCAAGAAGCTAATGATCACTTAAGAGAGATGTTTGAGCAAGAATAGTAGGAATACTCCCTGTCTCTCATTTTATCCCAGCTGTACACAATACAAAAAGCTGCATTATTCTGGAAAAGTTGCATTGCAGCCCAGGATGTACAGTTAAATGTTGTTTACAGCCTACATGTCTCCTTGTGATAGATAGATGGCCACTTTGTAATTACATACTTTGTACTCAATCAACTTACAAATAATGAGTGCTTCATTACATGACACTCAAAACAAACCCAAACTCTGAAAAACCCAGGAAGAAACAAGGGACAGGAATAAGGGTGATTCTTGGAAAGAAAGGAGGAACCCAAGAGAGAATCCTCTGTAACTCCTTCATTTCTTTTTTTTTTTTTTAAACTTATCTTTATTGTTGAATGTATTACAGATGTCTTTTTCCCCTCCTTGACCCCCTCCTCCCCAATCCCGCCCCCCTCCTGCTTTCCCCACACTATTGTCTGTGCCTGTTGGTTTTATATATATATATATATATACATACATATAAGTTCTTTGGTTTCTCTCTTCCCACCCCACCTCCCCCCTTCCCATTGAGGTTCATCAGTTTAACAACCAATTTGTACTTCTTAATCCCTTCATCTTTTTCACCCCACTCCCCTCCCATTTGGCAACCAACAAAAAGTTCTCTGTATCTGTGAGTCTGTTTCTGTTCTGCTTGCTCATTTTGTTTGTAGATTCAGTTGTTGATATATACGTATTTATTGCCATTTTATTGTTCATATTTTTTGATCATCTTCTTTGAGAAGACCCGTCAACATTTCATATAATACTGGTTTGGTGGTGATGAACTCCTTTAGGTTTTTCTTTTCTGGGAAACTCTTGATATGTGCATCGATTCTAAATGATAGCTTTGCAGTATAGAGTAATCTTGGTTGTAGGTCCTTGCTTTTCACCACTTTAAATATTTCTTGCCACTCCCTCCTGGCCTGCAAAGTTTCTTTTGAGAAATCAGCTGACAGCCTTTTGGGAGCTCCATTGTAGGTAACTAACTGCTTTTGTCTTGCTGCTTTTAAGATACTCTCTTTGTCTTTATTAACCTTTGGCATTTTGATGATGATGTGTCTTGGTGTGGACCTCTTTGGGTTCACCTTGTTTGGAACTCTCTGTGCTTCCTGGACTTGTATGTCTGTTTCCTTCACGAAGTTAGGGAAGTTTTCTGTCATTATTTTTTCAAATAGGTTTTCAATTTCTTGCCCTCTCTCTTCTCCTTCTGGCACTCCTATGATGCAAAAGTTAGCATGCTTGAAGTTGTCCCACAGGCTCCTTATACTATCCTCATTTTTTTTTTTTTTATTCTTTTTCCTTTTTGCTGTTCTGATTGGGTGTTTTTCCTTCCTTATATTCCAAATCGATGGTTTGCTTCTTGGCTTCACCTACTCTACTATTGATTCCCTGTAAATTATTCTTTATTTCAGTTAGTGCATCCTTCATTTCTGACTGGTCCTTTATTATGCTCTTGAGGCCCTCGCTAAGTTCATTGAGTGTCCTTATAAGCAGTGTTTTGAACTCTGCATGTTAGATTGCTTATCTCCATTTCTTTTAGTTCTTTTCCTGGAGTTTTGTTCTGTTCTTTCATTTAGGACATGTTTCTTTGTCTCCTCATTTTGGCTGCCTCCCTGTGTTTGTTTCTGTGTATTAGGTAGAATTGTTATGTCTCCTAGGCTTCCTAGGGTGGCCTATTGTAGTAGGTGTCCTGTAGTGTCCAGTGGCACAGCCTCTCTGGTTACCCCAGCTGGGCTCTCAAGGTGCACTTCTCGTGTGGACTGTACATCCTTCTGTTGTAATTGAGTCTTGATGTGCTGTTGGCACGTCAGTGGGAGGGTTTACTCAGGCTGATCAGCTGAAAGGACTGGCTGTGCCCACTAACCACCGACCTCTGACTACCTTGGAGGATCAGCTGTGCAGGGGCCCACCACACAGAGCAAGACTTACTTCAGCAGGGCTCTGGTACCCCCTGAGTCCATTCCTTGAGTGTGTCACTTGTGGAAGTGGTTGGGTGGTGGTGCTTCGATATGGTCTGAAGCTGTCCACTGGGTGTGCTGGCTCTGGGTTAAGATCAGCCACTGCTACCCTGGCCGGTTTTGCTCAGCAGTTAGAGCGTCAGCCTGCAGTCCAGAGAGACTCGGGTTCGGTTCCCGCTAGGGGCACGTACCTCGATTGCAATTTGTCCTTGGCCCCGGTTGGTCGTGTGGGAGGCAGCCACTCGATGTGTCCCTTTCACGTCGATGTTTCTCTCTCTCTCTCTCTCTCTCTCTCTCTCTCTCTCTCTCTCTCTCTCTCTCTCTCTCTCCCTCTCTCCCTCTCTCCCTCTCTCCTTCTCTCTCCCTCCCACTGTATCTGAACAAAAAAATGGAAAAGTGTCCTCGGGTGAGGATAAAAAAAAAAAAAGATAAGCCACTGCCTGTGTTCTGTCTGGAGCCACCACGCATAAGCTACAAAGCTATCTGCAGATGGCTGCTTCTTGTGCTGGGCTTGGAGGTGCCCAGGAAAAGCCAAGTTGTGAACCAAGGCTGGCTGCTTCTAGTGCTGGGCCTGGGACCACTTAGCAAGAGGCATAGGGCTCGCTGTGGCCAGATGCTGCTTGTTTGAGAGAATTTAGGAAAATCTGAAGCAGGAGCCAAAACAGGCCAATCCTTTGGTAAAGCCACTGGAAACAGCTTAGGTGGGCTTGAAAGTTAGGTGGAGCAGGCCTCTGGGAATCACCAGAGAGGGGCAAACAGTCTGAGCCAGGTTGCTGGAGTCCCAGATATGGCAGCTGCCTGCCTGCCCTGTGGGGGAAGGGCTCACCAAAGGAACAGTGGCCTCCGCCAGCACTCCTGTTCAGGAGAAAGCTGCCTCTCCATATTTGATGCCGAACAATTCAGTTCTTCCCTGTTTGCCTCTGGTGCCTTTCAAGCTGCTTCCCCTCCGCGCTGGAGCTCAGAGGGAGCTGGTCCAAATAAATCCGTGCATGGGCTCTTTAAGAGGAGCTGCCTGGGGCTCCAGCAGCCTCAGCCTTAGTTCCCACTAGTTTTTACAGCCAGAAGTGATGGGGACTTCTCTTCCTGGCACTGGAACCCTGAGGTGGGCGACTGGTGTGAGATGAAGACCCCTCACTCCTCAGGGAGGACCTTCACAGCTAAGGTGTCCCTCCTGATTTTTATCCACCACGTGTGGGTGTGGGACCAGCCTTTCCATGCCTCCCCCCCTCCTACCAGTCTCCATGTGGCTGCTGCTTTAATTTCATAGTTGTAGGCCTTCCATTCAGCTCGATTTCAGGTGGTTCTGAAGGATGGTTGTTCTGTAGTTTAGTTGTAATTTTGATGTGGTTGTGAGAGGAGGCGAGTACCGCATTTACCTCTGCAACTCCTTCGTTTCTAAAGAAGGTACAGTCCTAAGAGAATTTGGTATCTAGAAAGGCACTAATTTCAACAAATGATGTTGAAACAACTAAATGCCCACCCATATGCAAAAAAAAAAAAGGAATCTAAGCTTCACACATTATACAAAAATTAACTCAAAGTAGATCATAGATGTAAATAAAAAGCATAAATCTGTATACGTTTTAGAAGAAAACAAGAAAAATCTCTGTGACCTAGGATTGGGCAAAGCGTACTTAGATACCAAAAGCACAATGCACAAAAGAAAAAACTTGATACACTGGACTTCATCAAAAGTAAAAATGTCTGCTCTGTGAGAGATACTGATTGTTAAGAGATTGAAAAGACAAACTAGATTGGTAGGAATATTTGTAAATAATTGTATTGCCAATAAAGGACTTGAATCCAGAATAGATAAAGAAGTCTTTAAACTCAACAGTAAGAAAACAATTCAATTTAAAAATGTGCAAAAAACTTGAATAGACACATCACCAAAAAAGATACATGGATGGCAAATAAGCACACACAAAAATGTTTGCTGTCACTAGCCATTAGACAAATGCAAATTTAAACCAGATAGAGATTCCCATGTTCTTCATACAAAAACCTGTACACTAATGTTTATAGCAGCTCTATTCACTGTTGGCCCAAACTGGAGAAGCCAAATGTTCTTCAACTAGTGAATGGATAAATAAACCTTGCAGAGGAGTACTACCTAGCAGTAAAAAGAGAACAAACTATTGATCTATGTAACAGTTTAGACCAATCTCAAAGGCATCATGCTGAATGAAAGAAACCAGTCTCAAAAGATTGCATTCTGTATGGTTGCATTTATATGACCTTCTTGATAAAACTGTGGTGATGGAGAAAAGATCAGTGGTTGACAGAGGTTGGTGGAGGGAAGGTGTGACTGACTACAAAGGGATAACAGAAGGAGTTTTCTGGGGTGATAAAACTGTTCTGTATCCTGATTGCCACAGTGGTTACAGTGATCTATGTTAAAATTCATAGAACTGTATATTTTACTATATTATAATTTTAAAAAGTATTGAAAGAATCTTAATGTACAAAAAAAGAATAGTAGGAATAAAGGAAAGGAGTAGTACAGACTGGAGAAAGTAGATTGTGGTCAGAGTATGTGGTAGTGAGTATAAGATTTTCTGGAGTGGGTTGTTTGGGGTCCTGAGGGTCAGGTTATTGCCTTGGGAATGGTTAGCTGAAGTAGAATGATGATAAATGTCATTAGAAATGAGGTGAAGGCCCTCATAACTTCTGTGTTGGGGAGGTTGTCTGCAGGATAAGGATGAGGATAGCAGTTCTGTTTGTTGGGTTAACTATTATGCTAGGTACTATTTAGTGTGCCTTACCTGTATTAACAAAGTCAGATTGGACCACAAATACAACTTCTCTAGCCCTAGAATTAGTTTTAATATAGGAGAATAAGAAAAGTTCATTTTTCTCAGAAATTTCAGACTGTTCCTCATGTTCTAAGAAATGATCAAGGAATGTTAAGTAGAAATCAGGTTGTGCAAAGACAACACTATTATTAAATACAAAGAGGCATCACAGTTCCTTTGCTGACCTTTAGAACATGTAGGAGGGGCCATCACTCCTTTTGGGTGGTGAGTCCTTTCCATTTTTTATTCAATCTCTGCACAGCCAGGAAAATGAGCACCATTTGCAAATTATGTAAGTCTCTCAAGATTAGTAGCTCACAAACAAATGAACCGTAAAAGCCTCTAAGAGAGATTATGCCCAGGAATTTTTGAACTTTATATGATATTTCTTACTGGTTTCTAAAATAATTTTCCTAACTGCTACAGGAACTGTAGCTATTGGAAACTTTAAACTCATTTTACACCTCTCTTAAAAAGGAATAGAATAGAATATTCTTTTCTTAAGGAATTCTTACCTAAAGCTTTTGCAATTATTTTTTATTATGTTTTATTTCAGAGGGAGTTGATTATTTAAATTGAGACATGCATACATCTTCTGAGAATGTAATGATTCAGACTGAATACTAACAATTATAATTTAAATTCATTTTATTATTTAGACCGTTTTTTTTGCTTAGATATAACCAAATATAAATTGTGGTGGATAGTTCATAGAATCAATCTAAGTAAATGTTTTCTATATGTGATTATTAGAGACACTACGTTCTTTGCAGGTCTTCTCTTGTTATTTTTAAACATAATCAGGTTTGAAATTTCCTGTTAAATGTACAGGGTTGTTGATGGGTTGCCTTTTATCTGATTCGTATTATAAAACAGTCAGAATTGAGTGGAAATTAAATTTTTACACCTCCTGAGCCTAGTGTAAAGTTGATTTCACATTGACCTTTGGAGTTCATAAATATAAGTCAGCTCTTCTTTCTTGGTGATTTTTTGACACTTTGATGCATGGGGTTATGGAAATTTTGTACATGCATTAAAGTTGTCCTTTTTCCTTGGTGAACTACAACTGAGATGAAGTATGTAACTCAAGAGCAGAAAGAATTAAAGTGCTTTTGCTTGAAAAAACATGTTCGCATGTGACATCCTAAACCTTCCATTATGTTTGTTTACTTTGCAATCTTATTTTCAAAATATATAATTATACCCAAGGCATTTTTCTCTGAACCTCTTTTTAATAAAGGGTTTCTTCCTTCTGCTGCTCTAATTTTGCTTATTCAAGCCATGCCTCATGGTTTCTAAGTAACCAAGATGATACGTGACTGGGTATGTATGTTCAGCATTAAAGTGATGGTTTATTTTACCTTTGAAATCCTTAAAAATAATTCTTGAAAAGTGGGAGATTGGTTGATTTTCTAATATACATACATTCTGAGTTTTCAGTAATATGTATGTTTAGGCACAGAAAAAACAGTAAACTTATGTTGCTTAATTAGTATATGAGAGTTACTTATTAACATAATTCTTGTAAAAATTCCTGCGTTCTCTTTTTCTGTAATACAAAAAAGCTGTTGGGCCATTTCAGAACAGAGCAAACATACCACTAATCTAGGAAAGGTGCAGATTCTGTCATATCTTATCCATGTTTTAATTTTCTAGAAATAGTTCAGAGTAGGAATTTCTGGAATGGCTGTGTAAGAAGCTTAGTGGATGCTCTCCCCAGTGAAATAGCCATCTACTGAAAATTATTTTTCTTAAAAAGTTTAATCTCTGGAAATTGTCCTGAGGGCATATACAAATGAAAAAACACGTATTCAATAAAATCTACTAAATCTTGATAAGAACAGCAAGAGCCTGTGACATTTGAGTAACAACCTGCTCCCTTCCACTCTTTCTCCCAGCACCATGTTACAGAAGGCATGTGCGACCAAGAAGACAGAGTTCCTTCTTCCCCTAACTCCGAGCTAGGGGTACAGTGTCACTCTGCTTCCAGCCCTATATTGCAGAAACACTTTTCTGGACAAGGGTTGCTGAGAAGACTGGGGATTCCTTCCATGACCCAGCTCCCACTCACGGGGCAAAAAGGACTCTACTTGAGGCATAACAAGCCAGAGATACTGGACCTTTACTTTCCCCAGTTATCTTACAGGGCCCAGGTTCTATATCAGGAGGGGCAAGCCAGGATGAACCAGAGTGTCACTCTGAGAGAACCGGACTGTTGTCCTCACCCTCAGCACCTGTGTAGTGGTAGAGGTTCTGCATTGGGGAGTAGGGGGGAGTGGTGAAGACAATGACTTTATTTGGAACAAAGCCTAGAGAAGTTCATACCTAAGGAGAAGGTAGCTCTAGGATACTAGTAGCAATAAACAGAAATGTAAGCCAGTCAGAGCCAAAAAGAGCCCTCCTGGGATCAGAGCCATATCTTGGGATCTGGAAGGCTGTGCGCATGCACTAGGCAGTACCCACTTAGGAGCAGTTTGAGCAGGATGTGGAGTGGACTTGAAAACATTCCCCAAGCCATACACAGACTCATCAGTAAAAGGGCTCTAGGGGCTGAAACACAACCTATGAACAAACGTGACTAAAAATAACTTTTATTCCCACCTAGGAGTGGTTGCTAGAAAACCAGGCCTAAAAATAAAATCACATTCCACATTCATACCTGGTGGTGTGGAAAATTGTGTACATGCCCAAGGCTGCACCCAGTAGTGACCAGAGAGAAGAGAGCATCCAAGCTACTAAATTCCTTGAAAAGTGAAAACAGTCTCTAAGCCACACACACATTTAAGAGTAAGGCATGGGGCGGGGGCGGGATCTGTAACATACATACATACATACATACATACATACATAAATAAATAAATAAATAAATAGTAATATGTGAAAATCTAACTGGCTATGGAAGCTTAAGCACAACATTTGACCAATAAGTGCTGTATGTGGCCCCAGGAGTGACCCCTAGGGATCTAGGCTAATAGATGTAAAACGGGGAGGGGGGGGGGATCTGAACAGTAATATCAGAGGCTACAATTTGCGAGATAAATAGACCTCACAGAATTAGTCCAACTAAGCAACTCAACAAATAACCAACCAAACAACAAGCCCCCCCAAAAGGGGGAGAGTAAGTAATCAGAGTTTGTACAATAATATATATTATCTAAAACATCCAGTTTTCAACAAAAAATTATAAGACATTCAAAGAAATGGAAAGTGTGATTATACACAGGAAAAAAAAAACAGGCAATAGAAACTGTCTTTCAGGGGGCCCAGATGTTGGACTTAGACAAGAATTTCAGATTATGTGTTTAAAAATTATATAATTATAAACGTATTTATAGGAAGTTATGATTACAATGGCTCTAAATCAAACAGAATATCAATAGACAGAAATTATAAAAATGAGCCAAGTAGAAATGGAGACTTCAGAAGCTAAATTGGTAAGCACACTTAAACACATAATGGTAAATATATTAATATATTTTAAAAGGTAAATTATGTGGTAGGATATCCAGAAAGTATGAAATCAGAGTTCAGTTTCTATATAATGTATACTTTTCTCATTTGGGCAGACAACACTTTTTCCATTTAATTCTTCCTGGTGTTTTATTGTTGTTTGTTTGTTTTTAATATGTTTTTATTGATTTTTAGAGAGAGAGGAAGAAGGAGGGAGAGAGAAGCATTAATGTTTTGGAAGAGAAACATAGATTGGTTGCCTCCGCCCTCACCCTCAGCAGGGTCCAAACCCACAACCTGGGCATGTGCCCTGACTGGGAATTGAATAAATAGGTGACCTCTAGGGCATGGGACAATTCTCAACTAACTGAGCCACCCTGGCCAGGGCAAATTCTTCTTGTTTTATAAGACACCAAGTTGATTCAGAGCTCATGTAAAACATAATGTAGTTTTTGCCTGAGGAGCAGGATCTCAGCTCTAGGCACAAATTCTGCTAACCCAACATATTTTTTTTCTTTTTCTTTGAGCTACTCAGTCTTTTAGGGAACAGAGAATAAGTATCCCATGGTCATTTCTAGCTTAGAACCTCTTAAAGGGTTATAAATGTAATGGGTAAGCACATGCAACATAAAATATCAGGAGATGAGTAGAAAATGTTTTTAGTATTATCTGAATGATAACCAGGCCTTGGTGTAGGCTTCCTGTTGTGGTCTTCCTGATGTGTCCAGGCTAGCCATCCGCGGTTCAGCAGGATAGAATTTTTGGCGAGGCTATTTGAGTGAAAATTTACCCCCCAGAATGTCAATAAACACTGTTTCTTGCCATATTCCCATCTCAGGTTTATCAAATCATGAACCTCTGTATCTTTCTGATTAGGATAAGCATGATTGGGCTACTCCAGCTAATGAAAGAGTAGAGGCATATTTATAATACAGAAAGGCATGTTTCTTTTTATTTAGGATAATTCATATAAACAATACAAGTATTAATATATATGTTTTAAAATATTTTAATTGTGGAAAAATTTGCATATCATAAAACTTACCATGTTAGCCATTTTTAAGTGTACAGTTTAGTAATGTTAAGTACATTCACACTGTCATGTAACCAACCTCTAAAACTCTTTATCTTGCAAAACTGAAACTCTGTACCCATGAAACAATTCTCCCTTCCCGGTCTCCCAGCCCCTGACAATCACCATTCTTCTTTCTGTCTCTGAATTTGAGGTACTCTAGTACTTCATATAAGTGAAATTATAAACTATTTGTCTTTTTATTACTGGCTTGTTTCATTTAACATAATGTCACCAAAGTTCATTCGTGTTGTAGCATGTGACAAAACTCTCTTCCTTTTTAAGGCTGAATAATATTCCACTGTGTGCATATATATCACATTTTGCTCATTCATCAGTGGACACTTATGTACACTTTTAAAAAAACTTCTTGAAACTAATACAAAATAATATTGAATATAAAAATATATACTTTTGATTAACTATAAAAACATTTTAAACTTAGTTTGATACAATTTCAAACGTAAAAGTTGTAAGAAAATAATACAGGGAACTTTCATATATCCTTTATGTAGATTCATCAGTTGTTTACATTTTACCCTTTTGTTTTATCATTCTATGTATGTATGTATGGATGGATGCACGCACAGGAGTGACACACACATACACATCTTCTCTTGAATGACTTTTATCCTTAAATATATCAGTGTGTATTTCCTTAAGACAAGAATATTCTCATCTAATCACCACAGTAAACGAATCAAAATTAGGAAATCTGATACTGATACTATTCTATTATCTAATCCACAGACTATATTCAGATTTCAGCAGTTGTCTCAGTAATACCCTTTGTAGACATTTCCCCCCCTGGATCAGAGTCTAATTCATTGCATTTGGTTGTCATGTCTCTTTATTCTCAGCCTGTTTTTGTTTGTTTTTCTTGACATTAACATTAGTGAGGAATACAGGTCAGTTATTTTGCAGAATGTCCCTCAGTTTTTATTTTTCTAATGTTTTCTCATGTTAGATTTTCAAATTATACATTTTTGAGAGAAATATCACAAAAGTGTTGTGTCCTCATTGTATCATATCGGGAGGTATGTGACTACAAGGTGGTTGTCCCCAGGTCTCTTCACTATAAAATCACGGTTTCCTCTCTAATTAATAAGGAATTTCTTGAGAGGTGCTTTGAGACTGTATAAATATCCTCTTCCTCTTCAAAATTTTACCCATTAGTTTTAGAATCCATTGATGATTTTTATTAAATACATCATTTCTTCTGTATTTATTAGTTTGCTTTGTACTATAACAAAGAGCTTTCCTTTCTCTCCCATTTAAAAACTTGTATCAATATGAACCTATGAATTTCTATTTTATTCAGTAAGTTATAGTCTATTACTGTCATTTGAATGTTCATATTGTCTTAGATTTGGCCTGTGAATTCTTTCAAGGCAATTTCTGTGTCCTTTTATGTCATAATTTACACACACACACACACACACACACACACACACACACACACATACATCTTTTTGTACTTGTTTTTCTTAAAAACAATTTTCAAAGTGGAATTGCTGGATTAAAAAGTGCATATTTCAGCCCTGGCCGGTTTGGCTCAGCGGTTGGAGCATCGGCCTGCGGTCCAGAGAGACCAGGGTTCGGTTCCTGCTAGGGGCATGTGCCTCGGTTGCAGTTTGTCCCCGGCCCTGGTTGGTTGTGCTGGTGGCGGCCACTTGATGTGTCCCTTTCACGTCGATGTTTCTCTCTCTCTCTCTTCCTCTCTCTCCCTCCCACTCTATCTGAACCAAAAAAAATGGAAAAATGTCCTCGGGTGAGGATTAAAAAAAAAAAAAAAGTGCATATTTCAAATAATGTGTGGATTAAATAAATCACACCTGTGGCCGCTTTGAGGAGAGTGGAAGTATGCTTGTTTAAATTTTTGATAATATTTCTTGAGCTGCTTTTTAAGAAGCATAAGGAGATCTTTGTGATTACTGGATTTCAGCTACATGAAACATCTGCAAGAAAGGGAGACAAAGATAAAGTAGGGATTATCTTTCTTTAAGTGCTATTCAGGACTAATAGTTGACAACTTATAGGGTGTTATTTAAAGAATAGATTATTAACAGTGTATAACTTTTTTTGTTGTTGTTAATCCTCACCCAAGGATATTTTTCCATTGCATTTTAGATAGAGTGGAAGGGAAGGACGGAGAGAGAGAGAGAGAAATATCAATGTGAGAGAGAGAGAGACACATCAATTGGTTGCCTCCTGCATTACCCTGACCAGGGCTGGGTTATACCTACAACCCAGGTATGTGCCCCTGACCAAGAATAGAATCCTTGTACCAAATGCTCTAACCACTGAGCCAAAACAGCCAGGGCAGTATATAATTTATATTAAGTAACAAAAACCTACTTGGGAAAGTTATGGAGTAGCATCAATAGTGGGATGCATTCCCTTCTAGAGTCGTCAGATATTTTTGTGTTTCTCATTTAAGCTTCTGCTACAGTGATTAAGATGTCTAGAACAAGTCGATTTTTTTTTCTTCTCTATAACTCAGTTTCCTCATATACAAAATGTAGATATATTAGATCATTGGTATTGTCACATTTTTTTTTTTTTACTACAGCCTACGATAAATACATTTTGCATTGTGATAGAAAATATTTTAAAATATTTTTACACACATATATAACGAAGTCAGAGTTTTATAAAACAAATTTAACCTTGCTGTCTGCAGTGTGTTGTGTTTTTTCTGTTCTGTTTCTTTAAAATGCTGGTGGTACTTTTAAAGTTGTTTTTAGATCAAAAGCCTTGAAGTAGATTATTTCTGAAAGTTCTTCAGCTCCAAAATTACATGAGCCCTGGCAGGTGTGGCTCAGTTGGTTGGGCATGGTCCTATGCACTGAAAGGTTGCTGGTTGGATTCCTAGTCAGGGCACATGTCCGGGTTTCAGGCTCCATTCCTGATGGGGGAGAGGTGGGGGGGGGGCATGTAGGAGGCAGCTGATCAGTGTTTTGCTCTCACATTGATGTTTCTCTCTCATCCCTCTTTCTCTAAATATCAATAAACTATTCTTTTTATTTTATTTTTTTCATTTTTATCCCCTTTATTGGTTTTAGAGAGAGAGGAAGTGAGAGGGAGAGATAGAAACATCGATGTGAGAGAGAATATTGACTGGCCACCTCCTGCATGCCCCGCACTGGGGATCGGGCCCACAACCTGGGCATGTGTCCTGACCGGGAATCGAACTGGCGACATCTTGGTGCATGGGTCAACGCCCACCCCCTGAGCCATACCAGCCGGACAAAAACTAATCTTTTAAAAAATGTACATGAGTATAGTCTATGAATTTATTTTAAAATGACAAGATAAATATTACATCTTTTGGACCAATGTCTGTCATGGGAGTAAGTCACAAAGAACAGCTTCTCTTGTGTAGATAATTGTAGCCAGTTCAACAAGCAGTTCAATAAAAATCTAGTCCAAAGTTTCTAATCTGTCCCTCCGATTATAATCACTGCTAATATAAGCCAATTTTGCTATTTTTTTCCTCCTTTAAAATGACCCTCTGTGGCACCCCTATGCCTTTTTTTGTTTTGTTTTTTTTGCATTCATAGCTATATACTAACTACTGTCTATAGTATATTTTTTCTGGCCATGACCAACTGAATGGTTAGTGGAAAAGACTGATTATGCCCGGCCATTGTGGCTCAGTGGATTGAGTGTTATCCCATGAACTGAGAGGTCCTGGAGTCCTGGTCAGGGCACATGCCCTGGTTGCGGGCTCGATCCCCAGTGGGGAGCATTGCAGGAGGCAGCCGGTTGATGTTTCTCTCTCATCGATGTTTCTATCTCTCCTTTCCTCTCTCTAAAAAAAAATCAATAAAATCATATTTTTAAAAATTTTGCTGGACTTTAATTTGGTTGAAAGTAAGGCTAGACACTGCTCTTTTTAAAAGTTATTTTTAGGAAACATTGTTATCTATGCAAATAAGGTTGTAGGTTATAACTGTAATGTTTTCCCTATCTGAAATGAATCCACATGAGAGAAACTCATCGATTGGTTGCCTCCAAGGTATGTGCCCTTGACCAGAATCGAATCCGTGACTCTTTGGTCCATGGACCGAGGCTCCAACCTGTGAGCCAAACTGGCCAGGGCGCCCTTTAGCTATCTTGAAGAAGAATTTGAGCCTCTGAATGCTAGAGCCTCAGTTCACTCTTGACTAGGCATATCAGCATCTCTAATGCTCGGCAAGAACTTGGCCAAAGAGAATGTAACTTTCCTTGGCACACTCAGTTTAGTTTTTAGGATAAAAGATGAATGGAATTTAACACCTATCAAATGGATAAACACAGTATTAAAACAGAAGTTGGCAATGTGCTTCAGCCATCCTTGACATGTTAGCCTTGCTAGCTTTTCCCTTGCGTTTACACTACAGTGTTACTCACATGAAGAACCAAGTGAAATGTTAAATCACTTTCATGAAATGAGAGCTTTGCTGTTGGTTGTGTTGGGGAGATGTTTTTGCTCGTAATAAAGTATATTTAAAGATACAAAAATAATTTTTCTTTTCAGAGCAGATCTTTTTGGTTTGTATGATTTGTGCTGAAATAACTGAAGTGTGAACCACAATGAAAATTGTCCTGTTTTGGCAGTGTTGGCCCTCACTTCCTAAACATCCTCTGTTGATTTTTGTTTGTTACTTTTCAGCTTCTCACATTTTTAGATCTGTTATTTAGATTTGGTGTGTCTTGCCTTAAAGCCTGTTTGGTTCTATTTAGTTGATATTTCCTTGGCATGCACTCTTTGGCTTGAAAGGTAAAATGATATAAAAAACACACAAAACATTAGCTGTGATCTTCTCATACAGAAATTCTAATGCATTTCATGTGAAATTTTATACCTAATTTAATATATATTTTTTAGTAATTTTTCTTCCTTTTGGCTTATTACTAGCTTTCACTTAAATATAGATACAGACATATATGTTATTTACAAATGTTTATGAAATCCTTACATAAAAATGAGATTATGGTATTTATTTTTATTTAATTATCACTTCTTTCCAAAAATCGGCAAAAAAAAAAAAAACCATATAGAGTACAATAAGCGTTTTCATTTTTAAATGAAGAAATCAGGACAAAGGGAAAATTCAGATTGATTAGGAAGATGAAGATGAGAAATTTCAACACCAGTACATGCAATGAACAGATGTATAATTTTTTTACCTCAATTTTTATTTTTTATTTTTACAACAGATTTTTTTTTTTTGGCATTTTTATTTTTTGTTTTTTCTTTTTCATTTTGTTTTATTTATTTTTGTTACAGATGTTTCTCCTTTTTTCCCCATTGATACCCTCCTCCCCATCCCCCCCACCCGGTCCCCAGCTTTGTTGTCCATGTCCATCAGTTATGCGTACATGCGTATAAGCTCTGTGGTTTATCTCTTCCCTCCTCCCCCACCCCCTCTTCTGAGGGTTGTCAGTCTGTACCCTACTTCCACGTCTCTGGGTCTACCGTGTTCCTCAGACTGTTATGTTCATTGTATTCCGCAAATAAGTGAGATCATGTGATATTTGTCTTTCTCTGCTTGGCTTATTTCGCTTAGGATAATACTCTCCAGGTCCCTCCATGTCGTCTCAAAGAATAAGAGATCTTTCTTTCTTACAGCTGCATAGTACTCCATTGTGTATATGTACCACAGCTTTTTTATCCATTCGTCCACTGATGGACACTTGGGCTGTTTTCAGATCTTAGCTATTGTAAATAGTGCTGCTATGAACACGGGGGGGTACATGTATTCTTTCTGATTGGTGTTTCAGGCTTCTTAAAGTATATTCATAGAATTGGGATCACTGGGTCAAATGGCAATTCAATTTTTAATTTTTTGAGGTAACACCATAGTGTTTTCCATAGTGGCTGCCCCAGTCTGCATTCCCACCAGCAGTGTACTAGAGTCCCCTTTTCTTCACACCCTCGCCAACACTTGTTTGATGATTTGTTGATGGCGGCCATTCTGGTAGGTGTGAGGTGATACCTCATTGTTGTTTTAATCTGCATCACTCTGATGATTAGTGATGTTGAGCATTTCTTCATATGTCTCTTAGCCATTTGTATGTCCTGTTTGGAGAGGTGTCTATTTAGTTCCTTTGCCCATTTTTTAATTGGGTTCTTTGTCGTCCTTTACAACAGATTTTTTTAATTTAAATTTTTCATTGTTGACACTATTGCGGAAGCACCCCCCCCACCCCTGCTTTTGCTCACCCCACACTATTGTTTGTGTCCATGGGCTATGCATATATGTTTTTTAGCTAATCCCTCCACCTTCTTTGTGTAATTCTTTTTTTTTTTTTTTTTTATCCTCACCCGAGGACATTTTGTCATTTTTTGTTCAGATAGAGTGGGAGGGAGAGAGAGGAAGAGAGAGAGAGAGAGAAACATCGATGTGAAAGTGACACATCGAGTGGCTGCCACCCGCACGACCAACCAGGGCCGGGGACAAACTGCAACCAAGTACATGTCCTTAGCGGGAACCGAACCCGGGTCTCTCTGGACCGCAGGCCGACGCTCTAACCGCTGAGCCAAACCGGCCAGGGCTGTGTAATTCTTAAAGACAAAAATACAAATTGAGATTTGTGCTTTCTAGGAATCAAAGCAAAAATGGAAATGCAAATGTTTAAAGGTCATTATCCTATCAGCTCTAAAGTGGATAGTGAGAAGAACAGTGAACAATACTTTCAATAACAGTCCTTTAAAATATGTGTTTCACATGGCTGTTTCTTATACCACCCCTCATTCGAAGCCAAGAGCATTATCTATGAAAGGTGAGTACCAGGGGTGACAATTGAAATATATCTCATTTTTCTTTTTCTCATTGGTCAGAATTAATGGTAAACATAATCTCTCAGACCAATGCAAGATCTAAAGCCAGTTAATTGCCTAAATTAGAAGTTATAAAGGGTTTGATTTGCAAGTCCTCTTGTTGTTGGGTTACCTAGAATAAGAGTAAGGAACAATTAGAGTTGTGTCTACACAGAACAGCATCACTTAATTTGCTTGCTACTAATACAGATTAAGAACAATTTGCCTCTATCACATACTATTAAATATAATTTTTAAATGGGTAACTCTCTTCTTTCTCATCCTATTCAAAACACATTTACGCATGTTGCAAGTGAAATAAAAAGTGTATTCTGAAATGAAAAATACAGTTTTAATTGGGTGTTAGGTATACCTATTTCATCTGTCTTAAATTAATTTTAGACAAAATCAGGTTGCATTATTTAGTATAAGGCCATTGGTCTCTAAGAAGAACTTTCTAATAACTTGTTTTTTTCTATGTGATAGGGAGCTGTAAATAAGTCAATACATTGACTTAGTGGCCTTTGTCCTTTTGAGAATCAGGAGTGAGCCTGAGTTGCAGTCATTAAAAGAGAAATAAAATAACCATAGCATTGCCTTGTTCATTTAAAACACAAAATTTTGAATTAGAGTCAAACTATTTTGTAGTTTATAAAGAACAGAGTAATTGCCTAGAAATCATAGTTTTTTTAAAAAATAAGACTTTATTTTCAATAAACCAGTTTCAGCCTAATATAGTTTCATTGTAATTCATATACTCGGATTTTCTTTCTTTCTTTCTTTTTTTTTTTTTTATCCTCACCCGAGGACGTTTTTGCATTTATCTTCAAATAGAGCAGGAGGGAGAGAGGGAGGAAGAGAGAGAGAAACATCGACATGAGAGAGATACATCGAGTGGCTGCCACCCACATGACCCCAACTGGGGCCGGGGACAAACTGCAACCGAGGTACGTGCCCTTAGCGGGAACCGAACCTGAGACTCTCTGGTCCTCAGGCCGACGCTCCAACTACTGAGCCAAACCGGCTAGGGCCATATACTCGGATTTTCATCAGGCAATAATAGAATTTAATGCAGCCTGGTAGAAAGTTTAGATTATTTCCCCAACCCACACTGTCTACTAATCAGCAGCTGAGAAAATCAGAGTTAGGACTATTGTACTAATCTAGTACAGTGGACCACAGGGGTTGAGGTGCCAGTTACCTCTGTGCCAGTGATTTTCAACCTTTTCATCTCATGGCACACATAAACTAATTACTAAAATTCTGCAGCACACCAAAAATACATTTTTTGCCAATCTGACAAAAAAATAGGTATAATTTTGATTCATTCACACTGATGGCTATTGTTTTGTTGACTGTTGTCATTTTTTTAATTTGACAATCTCAGGGAAAAGAAGACAGTGTCCCTGACTAAATAGTTAGCTTTGCATGTTTTAAAAATTCTTGGGGCACATGGGTTGAAAATAGCTGCCCTATGCAGTTGAAAATCTACGTATAACTTTTGGCTTCCCAGGTATTTAACTACTAATAGCCTACTGTTGACTGGAAGCCTTACTGATAACATAGAGTCGAGTAACACATATTTTATATGTTGTATGTATGTATACTATATTCTTACAGTAACATAAGCTAGAGAAAAGAAAATGGTAATAAGAAAATCATAAGGAAGAAAACATACATGTACAGTATTTGTTGAAAAAATCCATGTATAAGTGGACCCACACAGTTAAGATCTGTGTTATTCAAGGGTCAGCTGTATTATACAATCACTAGTAATGGCCATATGTCAGAGATCTGAACTTCTTTCAAGCCTCTGATTTCTTTTAGGCTCTTTTGGTCTGTGATGCCTTTCAGAATATAATATCTAAGTTCTGTTTTCTGAGGAAGATACATACACAATATCGCATATAGTTTCCATAAGGTTAACCCAGAATTATACAGTCATACCTCAGAGATATTGTGGGTTTTATTCCAGAGCACTGCAGTAAAGCAAATATTTCAATAAAGTGAGTCACATGAATTTCTGGGTTTCCCAATGGACAGAAAAGTTGTATTTACACTATACTATAGTCTACTAAGTGTCCAGTAGGAGTATGTCTTAAAAAACAGTGCATATACCTTAATTAAATACTAAAAAATGCTAACTATCATCTGAGCCTTCAGAGAGTCATAATCATTTGGTTGGTAGAGGGTCTTGCCTTGATGTTAATGGCTGCTAACTGATCAGGTTGGTGGTTACTGAAGGTTGGGGTGGCTGTGGCAATTTCTTAAATAAGACAACAATGAAGTTTGCCTCATCAATTGACTCTTCCTTTCACACACAGTTTCTCTAGAGCAATGTTGCTTGATAGCATTTTACCCACAGTAGACCTTCAGAATTGGAGTCAAATCTCGCAAACTCTCCTACTTCTTTTTTTTTTTTTTATCCTCACCCGAGGACATTTTTTTTTTTTTTTTGCATTTACTTCAGATAGAGCGGGAGGAAGAAAGAGAGAGAAACATCGATGTGAGAGAGACACATCAAATAGCCGCCACCCACAGGACCCCAACCGGGGCCGGGGACAAACTGCAACCGAGGTACGTGCCCCTAGCGGGAACCGAACCTGGGACTCTCTGGTCTGTGGGCCACCACTCTAACCGCTGAGCCAAACCAGCCAGGGCTCTCCTACTTCTTTATCAAATAAGTTTATGTAATATTCTAAAGATGCTGTGAGATTGTTGTCATTTCAACAATCTCACAGCATCTTTATCAGAAGTAAATTCCATCTCATAAAACCACTTGCTTTGCTCTTCCATAAGAAGCCACTCCTCATTCGTTAAAGTTTTATCATGAGATTGCAGCAGTTCAGTCACATCTTCAGGCTCCACTTCTAATTCTAGTTCTCTTGCTCTTTCCACCACATTTGTAGTTACTTTCTCCTGAGCCCATCAAAGTCATACATGAGGGTTGCAGTCAACTTCTTCTAAACTCTAGTTAATGCTGATATTTTTACCTTTTCCCTTGAATCATGAATGTTCTTAATGACATCTAGAATGGTGACTCCTTTCCATAAGGCTTTTTAATTTATTTAGCCCAGACTCAACAGAAGAATCACTATCTATGGCAGCTATAGCCTTACAAAATTTATTTATTAAATAATAAGACTTGAAGGTTGAAATTACTCCTTGACTCACGGGCTGCAGAATGGATATTGTGTTAGTAGGCATGAAAACAACATTAATTTTGTTGTGCATCTCTATCAGAGCTTTTGGGTGACCAGGTACATTGTCAGTGAGCAGTAATATTTTGAAAGAAATGTTTTTGTCTGAGTACTAGGTCTCAGCATTGGGCTTAAAATATTCAGTAAACCACCCAGCCGGTGTGGCTCAGTGGTTGAGCGTCAACCCATGCTCCAAGAGGTCGCTGGTTCGATTCCTGGTCAGGGCACATGCCCGGGTTGTGGGCCAGATCCCCATTGGGGGCATGCAGGAGGCGGCCAATCGATGTTCTCGCTCATCAATGTTTCTTTCTATCTCTCTCTTCCTCTCTCTCTAAATAATCAATAAAAGAAAAAATATTTAAAAAAAAATTCAGCAAACCATCTGGCCAGTGTGGCTCAGTGGTTGAGCATCAACCCATGCACCAAGAGGTCGCCGGTTCATTCCTGGTCAGGACACATGCCCAGGTTGTGGGCCCGATCCCCAGTAGGGGGCATGCAAGTGGCGGCCAATCGATGTTCTCTCTCGATGTTTCTATCTCTCTCTCCCTCTCCCTTCCTCTCTCTCTAAAATCAATAAAGGGAAAATTTTTAAAAAAAAATTCAGTAAACCATGTTGTAAACAGATGTGCTGTCATCCAGGCTGTGCTGTGCCATTTGTAGAGCACAGGCAGAGGAGATTTAGCATAATCCTTAAGGGCCCTAGGATTTTCAGATGGTGAATGAGTATTGACTTCAACTTAACAGTCAGCAGGTGCATTAGTCTCTAACAAGGGAGTCAGCCAGTCCTTTAGAGCTTTGAGGCCAGGAATTGACTTCTCCTCTCTGGGCTAGGAAACTCCTAGATGAAAGTCCAATAGAAGGATAGTTCGTCTACACTGAAAATCTTTTGTTTAGTGTAGCCACCTTCATGAATTATCTTAGCTAGATCTTCGGGATAACTTGCTGCGGATTCTACATCAGCACTTGCTGATTCGCTTTGCACTGCTGTGTTCCGGAGATGGCTCTTTCCTGAAACCAACCTCTGCTAGCTTCACACTTTTCTTCTGCAGCTTCCTCGCCTCTCTCAGCCTTCATAGAATTGAAGAGTTAGGGCCTTGCTCTCTGGTTTAGGCTCTGGTCTATTATGGGGATGTTGTGTTTGGTTTGATCTTCTATCCAGACCACTAAAACTTTCTCCATAGTAAGGCTGTTTCACTTTCTTATTGTTCACTGGAGTATCACTTTTAGTTTCCTTCAAGAACTTTTCCTTTGCATTCACAACTTGGCTAACTGTTTGGTGTAAGAAGCCTAGCTTTCAGCCTATCTCAACTTTTGACATGGCTTCCTCACTCAGCTTACTTATTACTAGCTTTTGATTTAAAGTGAGAGACATGTGACTTTTTCATCTGAACGTTTAGAGGCCATTGTAAGGTTATTTGGTCTAATTTTAATATTGTTGTGCCTTGGAGAGTAGGGAGGCCTGAGGAGAGGGAGAGAAATGGGGGAATGGTCAGTCAGTGGAGCAGTCCAAACACACATATTTATCGATTAAATTCACCATTTTATATGGGCGTCCCCAAACAATTAACAATAGTGATATCAAAGATCACTGATCACCATAACAATAATGAAAGGTTTGAAATATTGCAAGAGTTAACCAAAATGTGACAGAGACACAAAGTGAGCAAATGCTTTTGGAAAAATGGCACCAATAGGCTTGCTTGATGCAGGATTGCCACAAACCTTCAACTTGTGAAAAATGCAACATTTGCAAAACACAATAAAGTGAAGTGCACACAAATTATGAATCCTAGTTAATATTATTATTTCCACATATTTTCTGCCCCTTCCAGTGGGAGGATTATACTTCCCTGTCCTCATCATTAGGCTCAGTAATGTGACATCTTTTAACAAATGAAATGTGAACAAAAGGTTTATATGCCACTTATGAACAGAAACCTCTAACAGACATGGTGTAGTTGCATATCTCTCTTTTTCCTCTTTCATTCTGGATTACTGAAATGAAGACATGTGAGCAAAAACAAAAAAATAGTTGTTCTTGTTAAAGCCTCTAGATTTTAGGGTCATTTGTTATTGCAGCATAAATTAGCCTAAGTTGACTTATATAAGAACTCTAGGTTAAGAATCTATATTCAAGACATAGATGGGTTTTTTGATGTTCATTTGTTATTTATCACTATACTTTCCAGTTTACTCTTTATATCTATTTCACATTAATCTGATAAATCAGTTCGTTACCAGTATGTGGAATTAAAAATGCAGTGTACAAAGTTTTAATGTTTTAAATATTTTTATTTAAATCAGGAGTCTTAAACTGTTGCCTTGCCAGGCACAAATATGTTGTATTTGGAAGTTTTAATTTTAATTTTTAAGTTTGAAATCACATTCCTCTAGGTGAGACTCACACTTGCAATTAAGCACAGTAATCACAACTCCCTGTGTTTTAGGCCAGCTGACTTTGTGCAGTACATTTATATCTACCTGGTCCAGTTTATAACCCCAGGATTGCCTTATTAGTGTACATTGTTAATGAAACCACATTAGTTGTAATTCCCATCTGGTCATTTATTGACACCAGAGAAATTATTTTTCATTGTTATAGTCTGAAGCTAGCAAATTTGTTAATTGTGTGCAAGAAGGCAGAAGGGGGAATAAAAATCATTCTTAATATGTACCAGGCAGTCACTAAGACTTGAACATTTATTATCTAACATAATTCATACAATAACCTTATGAAGTAGATATGATTATTATTCCCATTTTTGAGAAGGAGAAACTGAAGCAAGAAAAGTTAAATAACTTACCCAAGGTCACACAGTGCTTAAGAGGTTGAGCCAGGATTTGAACTCAGTCTGATTTTGCACTCCTAAATATCTTGCTATGCAGAGAGTTTGCAGATAACTGTGCGTGAGCTTTTCTCAGAGTGAAGGAATTGCTTCAGTCTTGGGTTAATTGCCTTTATGTGAAGAATAAGTTTTCCCTTATATTATGCTATAGCATACACACACATACACACACACACACACACACACACACACACACACACACACACACACAGTGTATGTATAACTATACATAGTGTTCTTCAGAAAGAACACTTTCCTTTCTATTATTAGACAGATGTCTTTTGGGGATTGTGAATCATATAAACATCATATAATCATTTGCTACCTTGGATTCACTGGATAAAAATTAGTCATTTAAACCCAGATCTTTGGACTTGTGAAAATCATGGTCTTCTCTGATATGCTTTAATAGACATAATAAGAAAATGTTAGTAAACTCATTACTTCATCTTTTATTTTATTTTAGATTTTAGAGAGATAGATTTGTTGTTCCACTTATTTATGCATTTGTTGGTTTGATTCTTGTATGTTCCCTAATCGGGGATCGAACTCACAACCTTGGCATATTGGTATGGCTCTCTAACCAACTGAGCTACCCGACCAGGGAACCCATTACTTCATCCTTTAAAAAATTTTCTCCTATCAGTTTAAGTCAGTGTGTGGTCTGTTACTCTTTGGGAAAGAAATTGACAGTCTTAAAATATAACATATTGCATTATTTGAAAAATATTTATTTGTGCTGAACATTCTGCAAGTTTTTTTTTTTTTTTATCCTCACCCAAGGACATTTTTGCATTTATCTTCAGATGGAGCAGGAGGGAGAGAGGGGGGAAGAGAGAGAGAGAAACATCAATGTGAGAGAGACACATTGACTGGTTGCCACCCACACAACCCCAACCAGGGCCGGGGACAAACTGCAACTGAGGTACGCGCTACGTGCCCTTAGCAGGAACCGACCCCGGAACTCTCTGGTCCTTGGGCCGACGCTCTAACCGCTGAACCAAACTGGCCAGGGCAATTCTGCAAGTTTTATCTTAAGGTAAAGTGTATCTCAACCACCACTTGGAGTTGAATTTCCTTGGGGGTGGGGGGTTGAAATGGTCAGCTTGGCAATAGTATTTAAATGCAGGATGACTGAGGATTGGTGGTATGTGACCCTGATATGAGATGATGAGGCTGAGAACTGAGTGGAAATGAAGTATCATGGAGCGGGAATAGCTTCTTAAAGGCAAGAGTTACCCTCATAGATGGAGGGAAGCAAAGGCAAAAGAGGACAAAGTTGCAAGGGTATCAATCTCAGGAGTACAGGGAGGTGTTATTGTTTTGTCTCTTTTCCTGTTACTGCACTGTAAAATGAAGGGCTGGTAATGTGAAAACTGTGGATACAATTATAAAAACAACCAGGGATTTACAAAAAGGGGGTAATCTGACTTTTTTCCTAATTTATTCCCAAATGTTTTTCAAATTCTCTGTTCTCTTGTCATTGAAGTATTTTTAGAGCATTTGAAACCTTAGGTCTGAACTTATAAAATTTTTCCAGGTTCCAGCCTCTAGCAGGTACGTCCATGCCACACCAAAGCCATTGGAATGATTCATTCATTCATGAATGACAGGAAAGACTAATAACTTGGGGGAGGTCTTTAAATGCTACCAAGGATCAGCTGTAAACAGATAGGTCAGACGTTTTGTTGTTTTGTTTTTAGGTTCTAATTTGCATATTTTATTTTGTCTGTGTTGCTTAGTATTTCTGTAATATGCCAAGTCCTGTTGGTAATTTTGATGGTTGAGCTGTATGTGTAAGATGTGTGTGTATAACACACATCATTTCAAATGTTCATTTTGTTGAAACTGAATTCAGTGTCACAGTATTCAGAAAACTCCCTGTGTTTTCAATTAACAACAACAAAAAAAACTGGACACATTTTGTGGTTAGACTGAAAAGAGGTAAATGTGTGTCTTGTGCAATTATTATAGTACAAATGGATTTTTAGATATTTGCTGTGATGTTAACATGTTAATTTATGCCCTGTAAATGAATATGGAACACTATTACTGGGAAAACTATATAGTCTACACAATAAATGCTGTATAAGAAACAAGCCTTCCTCCAAATAACTTTTTTGCTAGTCACACTTCTGAGCAGTAGACACTATAGGTGCAAAGAATCTAGGAACTGTATAATTTCAGTTATAAACCTGATTATAAAATATGCTTAATTAATGATAAAAGTTTTGTTTGTAAGCTTTATCGACTTTATATATTCATTCTGTTCTTGACATTTTGCAAGAAACATTTGAAGACATGCTTTTAGGAGCTGATCTAATGTTATTTCCATTCTCAAAAGTTTGCAGCTTTGTGGTTTGAATCTAAGCAAATAGGACTTGAGAGGTCGTAGACTTTTGAGTAGTTACCTGTGGTAAGTAGTAAGGAAGAAAATTTGTGCAGGAATAGTTTGTAAAATTCAAACATCTGCTTATTGACAGGAGTGCTTAATATTTCTACTGTATGTAGAAGCATTTTTGCTTCCTATAAATAAATTTTATAGCAATTTGAAGTCCATTGATGTCTCAGAGAACTAATATTTTTAAACTTAGTATGTTTACCAGTATCAAATAAGTTAAGTCAACAAATCTATACTGTATGTTATATGACAGGCACTTTGCCAGGGGCTGGGGTATACAGTGAATACGACATTCATTCATTCCTTCAACAAATATTTATTAAGTGCCTTCTGTGGATGATCTTAAGGGCCTCTCTGAGGAAACAGGTTCAAAGATGAGTAGGAATTACCAAGGTGAATATCAGGATAAAGAAAAATAGACTCCCACATGCCACAATCAAAATACTCCAGGTTGAGAAATAACATGGAGTATTTGAAAAACCAGAAGAACCCCAGAATGACTGAAGCAGAGGGAGAGAGAGGAGAGGAGGAGATAGCCAGAAGCCAGTTCTTGGTGAGACTTTTAATTTCTGAGCCATGTTTAGGGTTTTGGATCTGATTGTAAAGGTAGTGGGAGGCCATTCAAGGGTTGAAGGAGGGAAATTACTTTATCAGAATTTGTTTTTTACATCACTCTGCTTTGTGGAGAATGGAGTAGGCTAAGAGATGATGGTATGCAAAGAAATAATTAGGATACCATTGAAGGAATCTTCAATATGATGTTGACTTAGACTAGAGTGTAATGGAGAAGTGAATGGATTCAAGAATTATTTAGGAGTTGTAAATGACTAGATTTAGTGACTTTTAAGATGTAGAATTAAGGGAGGGAGAATGTGGAGTCTGAGAGGATTCCCAGACTTCTGACTTCAGACTCTAGGAGAATGTTGGTACCATCCCCTGAGAGATGTATGGGCATAGATAGGGAACACAGGACAGGAGTCATTTATCACTAATAGGATATGTATGTATGTGTGTGTGTATGTATGTGGTATATGTAATATATATATGTGTGTGTATGCATTATATGTAATATATATATTTTAAACTTGTCTGAAAGTATCAATCAGTATCAAACAGTATCAGTCTGTGTTCTGAGATCAGTGAAGACAGTCTGATTTTTATTTATGTGTATTTTTTAAAAAGAGAGCTATCTAGCTCCCTGAGATCTTTTTTTAAAATGTTTTTTATTGATTTTTTCTTTAGGGAGAGAAAGAGAGATAGAAACATCGATGTAAGAGAGATACATCAATTGCCTGCCTCCTGCACGCCCCCTACTGGGGATCGAGCCCGCAACCTGGGCATTGTGCCCTGACCAGCAATCGAACCTGGATAGCTCAACCTACTGAGCCACACCTGTCGAGCTGACAGTCTGATTTTTTTTTTTTTTATCCTCACCCGAGGACATTTTCCACTTTTGTTCAGATAGAGTGGGAGGGAGAGAGAGAAATATTGATGTGAAAGGGACATATCGAGTGGCTGCCTCCCGCACGACCCCAACCAGGGCCAGGGACAAATTGCAACCAAGGTACGTGCCGTTGACCATAATCGAACCCGCGACTCACCAGTCCACGGGCGGACACTCTAACCAAAGAGCCAAACTGGCCGGGGCAACAGTCTGATTTTTAAAGAGGAGGAATCATGAGAATATAGATGAGAATTTGGTAGGTTAAAGGTTTTTGTTTTTGTTTTTTAAAGAAGCTAAGAGATAACTTATGTAAGGACATTTAAATGAACCCAGTCACATTGAGTAGATAACAGTTTTCCCTATAAACTAGGATCCAAGGTTGAGTGCATTTTAGTTTTAATTGTACCATTCCTTTGGTTCTGGCTAATTCTTGTTTAAACCAGTTTGTTTTTGCTGAGGCTATTAACCCAGGATAACACCCAACTGCTAGAATTTTATTAAAATTTTAATTAGAAGGCTAAAACTCTGGTTTATGAATTGGCTGGCTACTGCTAATGACTTTGTAGTTGTTAAAAATAAGATATCCAAGGTTTGTGATTGGAGTGGCAGTGGGAATGTGTAGCTTTGAAAACCTAGAAATGTACTTATGAATGTAGGCTGTAACCTATTATGGACATAAATTAGGAGAAGCGATAAAGAAGAGGAGAGTGAACCCTATTCTGTTAAGAGTATCCTTTATACAATGCCTTGTATGACCCAAACTCTGCAGATATCAGAATTGAATTTTTATTTGTGACATTTCCATTTTATTTTAATTAGGTACTTGAAACATGAAACATTTTATGGTGTCAGACACCAAATCAGTGCTTCCAGTGAAAATGTGAATTGTAATCTGTGATATAAAGTCAGGTGGGGTTTGGAGACTGGGAATGTGGGAAGTGAAAAAGTAACCCCTGCAAACTTTCAGCTATTGTGTTTTGGCAAGCTGGGCAGTGGTTGCTTCAGTGATGCATGCTACAGTGGGAAGAGTGTGGACATTATAGTCACATAAACCTAGGTCTCAAACCCTAGCTCCAGCACTTGCTAGGAGGAGACAGGCAGATTTCCCCAAGCTTGCCATTCTCCACTGTCCTCTGCTGAAATGTGGGGATGACATTTACTGCCCAGTTTATTTTGAGGATTAAATGAGACAGTGAACGTAAGACCTCTGGCAGAGTGCTTTGCTCATCGTAGGCACTTAACTCTTAGTTCCTTTTTTTAAAAATATTTTTTCTTTATTGATTTTAAAGAGAGAGAGGGATAGAAACATCGATGAGAGAAAACATCTATTGGCCGCCTCCTGCATGCCCCCCACTGGGGATTGGGCCCACAACCGGGGCATGTGCCCTGACCAGGAATCGAACCGGCGACCTCTTGGTGCATGGGTTGACCGTCAACCAGTGAGCCACACCCACCAGACTTTTAGTCCCTTTTCACCTCCAATTTTATTTTCTTTATACCCAGCTTTAGTGTCTATAATAATTATATAGAAGTTGTATTAGTGACCAAATAGACTTAGTGAGTTAGAACAAATGCAGTTGAATTTCTTGTTTCTACTTATTGATTGTGAAAATAGAAATTCACAGGTACTGAGCGCTTCATCTTTAGAAATGCTAACTAAGATGATGCTAGGAGTATCCTTAAATGCATACAAAATAGTTTGTGAAAGGTTTAAAAGAGCAATTGAGCCCAGCTGGTGTTGCTCAGTGGATTTAGCATTGTCCCGTGGACTGAGAAGTCCCAGTTCCTGGCTCAATTCCTGGTCAGGGCACATGCCCAGGTTTCCAGCTCAATCCCCAGTGGAAGGCATGCAGGAGACAGCCGATCAATATCTCTCTCCCTTCCTCTCTCTCTAAACAAATCAATAAAAACATAATTTAAAAAATATAAATAAATAAGTAAAATAACAATTGGTAAATAATTTTAAATGTAATCCAGTGATGGGTTTTCTGTAGAAAAACATTCTGCCACTTAAATTCTGATAACATTTATTGAGGACGGTTTTTGGCTTGGGCCTATCTAATGTGGGAAACTGAAGAATAGATGATTCTTATACACCATAGTAAGTCTTGTGCTGTGGGAAATCACAGGGTTTGTGTCCAGAGAAATTGACAATATGTACCAAATGCTTTAAAAATGTGCATCCTGGGCTGGTCCCACACCCACGTGTGGTGGATAAAAATCAGGAGGGACACTTCGGCTGGGAAGGTCCTCCCAGAGGACTGAGGGGTCCCCGTCCCACACCAGGTGCCCAGCTCAGGGTTCCAGTGCCAGGAAGAGAAGTCCCCAGCACTTCTGGCTGGAAAAACCAGCGGGAACTGAGGCTGAGGCGGCTGGAGCCCCTGGCAGCTCCTCTTAAAGGGCCCGCGCTTGGACTTACTCAGACTCGCTCCCTCCAGGCTCCAGCTTGGGGGAGGCAGCTTGAAAGGCACCAGAATCATATGGGGAAGAACTGAGCTGTTTGGCATTGGAGTGAGGGCTGCAGAGGCAGCTTTCTCCTGGACAGACGTGCTATCAGAGGCTTTTGTTCCTTTGGTGAGCCCTTCCCTGGGCCGGCAGACTCGCCATATCTGGGACTCCAGCTACCTGGCTCACGCTGTTGGCCCTGCCCTGGTGAGTCCCCGCCCCACCCAACTTTCAGGCCCACCCAAGCTGTTGCCAGTTGCTTTACCATAGGATTGGCCTGTCTTAGATCCTGCTTCAGCTTTTCCTAAATTCTTTCAAACAAGCAGCATCTGGTCTCAGCTAGCCCCATATCTCTCGCTAAGTAATACATAGAAGCAAACACAGGGAGGCAGCCAAAATGAAGAGACAAAGAAACAGGTCCCAAATGAAAGAACAGAACAAAACTCCAGGAAAAGAACTAAGTGAAATGGAGTTAAGCAACCTAACAGATGCAGAGTTCAAAATACTGCTTATAAGGATGCTCAATGGACTTAGTGAGAACCTCAGTGAACTTAGTGAGGGCCTCAAGAGCATAAAAAAGGACCAGTCAGAAATGAAGGAGGCACTAACTGAAATACAGAATAGTTTACACAGATGCAGTAGTAGAGTAGGTAAAACCAAGAAGCAAACCATCGATTTGGAATATAAGGAAGCAAAAAACACCCAATCAGAACAGCAAAAAGAAAAAAGAATCCAAAAAAATGAGGATAGTGTAAGGAGCCTCTGGGACAACTTCAAGCGTGCCAACATTCGCATCTTGGGGCTGCCAGAAGGAGAAGAGAGAGAACAAGAAATCGAAAACCTATTTGAAACAATAATGGCAGAAAACTTCCTGAACTTGGTGAAAGAAACAGACATACACGTCCAGGAAGCACAGAGAGTCCCAAACAAGATGAACCCCAAGAGGCCCACACCAAGACACATCACCATCAAAATGCAAAAGGTTCAAGACAAAGAGAGAATCTTAAAAGCAGCAAGAGAAAAGCAGCCAGTTACCTACAAGGGAGTTCCCATAAGACTGTCAGCTGATCTCTCAAAAGAAACTTTGTAGGCCAGAAGGGAGTGGCAAGAAATATTCAGTGATGAAAAGCAAGAACCTGCAACCAAGAGTAGTCTATCCTGGAAAGCTGTCATTTAGAATCGATGGCCATATAAAGAGTTTCCCAGACAAGGAAAAGCTAAAGGAGTTCATCACCACCAAACCATTATTATATGAAATGTTGAAGGGTCTTCTTGAAGAAAAAGATAAAAAAATATAAACAAACAAAATGGCAATAAATACATATCTATTAACAACTGAATCTACAAACAAAATGAACAAACAGAACAGAAGTGTTCTCATAAGATAAAGAGAACTTTTGTTGGTTACCAGATGGGTGGGGGCTGGGGGGATGGGTGGAAAAGGTGAATGGATTAAGAAGTACAAATTGCTTGTTAGACTGACAAACCTTAAAGGGAAGGGGGGTTGGGGGGTGGGAAGAAATAAAGCAAAGAACTTATATGTATATATGCATAACCAATGGACACAGACAACAGTGTGGGGAAAGGCAGGAGGGGGGCAATGGGGGAAAAATGAGGAACATCTGTAATACATTCAACAATAAAGATAAGTTAAAAAAAAAAAGATGTGCATCCTTCTTTACCCAGTTGATCTACTTCCAGCAATATAACCTAAGGGAGTTGTATGAAGTCTTGCTTATAATGGTGAAAAAATTATACAGTAAAAATAATAGTAAATTGGTTTAATTGTTATATAATGAATGGACATACTATATACCTATCAGTGATCACACAGATCTGTAGGTGACAAAGAAAAAAATATTCATATTGGTATTGCTAAGAGCAAAAACTTAGCATACTGAAAAGGATTTTTTAAAAAGACCATTTATTGGCAAAGAAAGGAAGACCATTTATTGCCAAATCACTTTTGTGTATTCTCTGCCTTAAAGAAATTATTGAAAAAGACATAGTTATTATTATAATCTGGAAGTGGGATGGGAATTTAAGTGAGCTAATAAGCATCTTGCCAAATCTGTGTAGTCTGTTTGAGAGGATAGTTGGGGCATTTACCTATGAATGATGAGTTTTGAATAATGACTAGATAAGGTATAGTCCCAGTGAGACAGGCCAGGTGAATGGACTTGTCAGCAGAGCAGGATGAGGTGCTTTTACAGTGCTCCCAGTCTTTTGAGGTACACTTTGTAGTAAGAATATTGACCTATGAGAAAAATAATTCTAAAAATGGAGAAAAATATGTCCAATGAGTACATGGTCAAGTCAACCAGCCCCAGGGATTTCACTTGCCATTTTGGCTCAGTTGGTACCATTAGGTCAGTTTATCTATCTATGGATACTTCAGGTTCCAAGAATAACCTTTGTTGAGAAATTATTCTTCCCCTTAGTTGATAACAAGGTAAGCTGCCGAGATCATGGCTTCTTTTGAACTGCAATTCCATTCAAGTTCAGAGGTGTGTTTTTTTTAATATTCTTTTTAAATTTATCTTCAGATAGAGTGGGAGGAGGAAAGAGAGAGAGAAATATCAGTGCAAGGGAGACACATCGGTTGGCTGCCTCCCGTCCGACCCCAATCGAAGCCAAGAACCAAACTGCAACCCAGGTACTGCCCTTGACCAGAACCGAACCTGCAACTCTCCTGTCCGTGGGCCGATGTTCTAACTGCTGAGCCAAACTGGCCAGGGCAAGTTCAAAGGTTTTTACTCAGGTTTTACAAATAACAGTTTAATTTGGAAAAGCTTTGTTCACATAAACCCCTCTCAGCCTCAAGCTATATTCAAGACCAAGTTTACAGCTTTGAATATACCATTAACTCTTACCAATTCACAAAAATAGATAATTATTCCTAATTTTTTTCTCAGAGAGGGATAAGCTTGGAGATTTCTAGTTTTCCCACTTACACAAAAAGTGTAAAACAAGTGAACAAATCTTCACTATGTCTAGGTCAAATGAAGGTGACATTTTCTGGACCTTTTCCACACTGCTTTCCTGAGTAGAGTGATGAGAGGCAGTCTGCCTGTCGTGTTGTTTACTATTTTTTTTTTTTTTTTACATGTGATATAAATCTGCTACTCTAGACTGCTGGGAATTTTGCTTTGTTTTTGTCAGTAGTCAGAAGTTGAATACTGACGGATTCAGAAAAAAGGAATGAGAGAATAAGAACTACGATGTAAAACATCAGGGCTAAATGAAAGAAAACTCGGTGCCCTTTT
Organism: Tadarida brasiliensis; assembly: GCA_030848825.1. NCBI lineage: Eukaryota > Metazoa > Chordata > Mammalia > Chiroptera > Molossidae > Tadarida > Tadarida brasiliensis. Next base: position 11,673,053 of record CM061262.1, read on the forward strand.
TAAAAAAAATTGTTTTCTTTTTATTGATTTTTAGAGCAAGGAAAGGAGAGAGAGAGAGAGCGAGAGATAGAAACATCGATGAAAGAGAACATTGATTGGCCAGCCGCCTCCTGCATGCCCCCCGCTGGGGATTTGGCCCACAACCTGGGCATGTGCCCTAACCAGAAATCAAACCAGCAACCTCTTGGTGCATGGGTTGACGCTCAACCACTGAGCCACACTGGCCGGGCTCAGTGCCCTTTCTTTAAACTAGGAAAATATCTTTTATTTTTAATGACATTTGTTGAGTACTCATGTGCTAGATATGTTATATATTGTCTTATTTAATCCACATTATTTTGAGAGGTAGAAATAACTCTCTTCCTTCATTTTTCAGACAAGACCACCAAAGATTAAACAGTTTATTTTTAACCAGATTCAACTATAAAGCACTTCCTATTGTACGAGCTGCTAGTTTAGGCTTAAGAGTTAGAAAAGTCTTAGGATTTACTCTGTGACTTTCTGGTGAGTTGGTATTAACTTTCTTGGCTCTTGCTTTCTTTCTCTCTACAAGTTCTCTGTGTGCAGCTAGTTCGGTTTGTAATGAATACTTTCAGCTTGATTTTTCACACCATTGCACTGTGGAGGTGCAGAAAAGCAGGAGGGTAGGTTAAAAGAAGGTACATTGTATCAACTACAGATTTTCAAAAGAAAATTTAAAGAAAAGTACCTGAGCATCAAGAAACATGGCAAGCATGGACTGGAGATTATGTGGGTGGGACCTGGTGACATGTCTTTAAATAAAAACATCATCTAACCTCAAAGGGTTATTGTGCCTGAGTATGTGTGTCTGTCCCAAGGACTAGGGATTGTTCTAGATGGTACAGTGATGATTCAGTTTTAGTTCTTTTAGGGCCTTATAACATTTCCAATTAAATAGTAGAGAGATAGTTATAGGAGGGACGCAATGATTATTGACATAGCAGAGCTAATGAGATGAGATGACATAAAAAAGAAGCATCATTATTGCAGTATTTTTATTCCATTTATATAGTACCCTTTTCTCCCAAGGTGCTGTACAAATAACATTGAGATAATAAGCCATTTTAAAATGTCAAAACATTGAAGAATAAGAAAGTGGCTAAGAGAAATAAGTACACAGAAAAGAAGCAGTAGAGGCTTTAGATCACTGATCTGCACAGCGGGGTACTGATTCTTCCATTGTACTCATCTTTTCTGCTGTAAATGGGTAGAGACTTGACATGGAGGCCTTTTCCTTGGCCAGTCTAGTGTTCATCATTCCTACACCCTGTGATTGAAGACCATGGGTTTTGGTGTCAGACGGACCTGAATTTAAATCCTGATCATGTTACTTACTAACTGTTAACCTGGAACAAATTACCTAAACTTTCTGAGCCACAGTTTCTTCATCAATAAAGTGGTGTTAATTATACCTCCCTTGTTAAGGTTGTTTCTAGGATTAAAGTAAATGAGTTATATACCTAAAAATTTTGGTTTAGTGCCTGGCCACATGGTAAATGTAACATAAATGCTACTTATTCTGATGCTCATAATATCTCAAAACAGTAGTTCTGATAAGGTTATAGAGCATAATAGCAGCTTCTCTGTGGTTCAAAAGATAAAGTAATGTGGAGTTGTCAGGCTCTTCTGTTCCGTCTCTGACTTGACATAATAAAATATCTGTACTTCATAGCCTAGCATTAGATTTTTAAAAAAATGAAACATAGATAATATACATAATAATTTTAACCTACCACCAGCTTTAAGAAATAAAAAATTAGATAGATTTGAAGACCCCTCTTCTTCCCCCCAATAACCACTGTCCTTATATCATTTCCATGCATGTTTTTATATTGTAATTATGTACCCATAAATAGTACATGGTATTTTTTACATATTTAAAAATTTTATATAAATATTATCATGCTATGTATCCTCAGTAGCTTCCTTTCTCTCTGCATTGTGTTTTAGATTTTTCAGTTACATTTATAGTTTTATTCACTTTTTTAAAACTACCATAGAGCATTCCATTATATGCTTGAATATACCATTTTAATCCATTCTCTGTCAGTGGAATTCCTATAATTTTGAATATTTCTGTGTACCTCTCACCTTCCCATATCCCTTCCTCAACCTAAGAGGTAATCACTATCCTGAAGTGTGTTAATATTTTTTAATGGTTTAAATATACACATTCCTAAACCATATATTGAGTTTTACTATTTTTAAGGTGTATGTAAGTACAATCTTACTATGTTATTTAGTGACTAGCTTTTTTATTTTTTGTCAATGTTATGATTTTGAGATTCATGTTGATGTATTTGGCAATAGTTACTTATTCTCACTATGTACATTATTCCATTATTTGAATATATTACAATATATGATCCTTTAGGTTGTTTCTGACTTTTTACTATAATGGACAATGTATAATTAAGATGTACATGTGTATTGAGTTTCTCTCAGGGATATACCTAGGAATGAAATGACTGTGGTATGGGTAATGTATGTGCATCTTTATCATTACTGGATATTGATAAGTAGTAATTTTATTACCATTTAACCATAAGTATTTTCTAATTTCTGATTTAAACCTTGAGTTTAAAGCCTATTTTTAAAATGTCCAAATATATAGAATTTTGTTATGAACTTTTAACTTAATTGTTCTCTGATCAGCTTGCTAATTACATCTGTGTCATACTAACTCTTTGACACCTGTTGAGACTTTTGCTTTGTTTTCCAGTGTTTGTGATCATGGTTTAGCCAGATTTAGTTAGTTTTTATAAATACTCTGCATGTGTTTGAAAATAATTTATTATCTAATTGTAGGGTACATGAGTCTATACAGGGTGGGGCAAAAGTAGATTTACATTTGTGAGTATGAAACACAATATATTCTTGTATTATTATTTATTAATTATTGTATTATTTTCCATATGAACAACTATAAACCTACTTTTGCCCCACCCTGTATATGCTTATTAATCTTTTTTTCTATTAATTTATTTTTGTTACAGATGTTTTCTCCTTTTTCCTGCTGCAGACACCCTCCTCCCTATCCCGCTCCCCAGCAAGTATTGTTGTCTATATCCATTGGTTACACATACATGCATATAAGTTATTTGGTTTATCTCTTCCCTCCCCCCGCCCCTCTCCCCTGAGGTTTGTCAGTCTGAACCATACTCTTTTCTATCTCTCCGGGTCTGTTTTGTTCATCATTTGTTTTGGTTTTTTTGTTCATTGTATTCCACAAATAAGTAAGATCATGTGTATGCTTATTAATCTTAACTAATTTTACTAGTTATTTTGTCTGAGACAAGTATATTAAAATTTTCCTATTATGTTTGTAAATTTGTCAGTTTCTCATAAATATAATCATTTTTGCTTTTTTGAAGCTTTGTTATTAGGTGCATACAGGTTCAGAATTGTTTAATCTTCCTGGTAAAATTTTTTAAATGTTATATAATGATCCTCTTTTCTGTAATAATGCTCTTCGCCTTAATGTCTACATTTTCTGACAATACGCTCCAACCAACTGAGCCACACTGGCCAGGGCACTTCCATTTTTTTAATCACCCAAATTAGTCTTTATTATTGCTGTTATTACATTTCATTTTTATGCTAACTTTAATTATTTTCTGATACTGAAAGAGATTGTGAACTCCTTCATTAAACTGGTTTTCTCACTTTTTTCTCTTCAGATTTTCAAAAGAAACAACCAGACGATGATTCCGCTCCAAGTACAAGTAACAGCCAATCAGATTTGTTTTCCGAAGAGACCACCAGTGACAACAACAATACCTCGATAACCACGCCAACTCTTAGTCCCAGCCAGCAGCCGCTTCCGACAGAACTGAATGTAACTTCACCAAGTAAAGAGGAGTGTAAGTGCCCAGATCCTGTGAAATGGTAGAGAAATCAATACTATCATGAGTTTCTTGGTAATGCCTCATATCAGAAAAAAGATAGCAGCTTTGTAAATTTAAGATTAAGATTCGACATATTAGAGAATAAGTTTCACCCATTCCGTAGAGCTTAAGTTGATCTTAAAAGATAGCTTTTTGCCCTAGCCGGTTTGGCTCAGCGGTTAGAGCGTTGGCTGCGGACTGGAGAGACCCGGGTTCGGTTCCTGCAGGGGCATGTATCTCAGTTGCAGGAGGAGATGGTTTCTGTTACTCATCTGTAAGTTCTTAGTGATAGAATACCATTATCATATATGTGATTTGGAAATCCATTGTCCACTTAATCTTTATAATGCTATAACCATCTCCTTTAGGGCACAACTAGAACTGACAATGTGTTGAAAATTATAGGAATGTTATGACATAGTAGTTTTTGCCTTTTAAAAGCTTTAGTTAACAGATTGAAATTTGGTATTTTAAATTTAATGAATATCTAAAAATCCTTGGAATATTCTGTCTACTAACTTTGAAAAGATTACCAGAGAACACATATTTATCTAAACTTATCATAAACCATGGTACTAGGTAAAATTGAGAATATAAAAGTAGAGAAGGCCATAGTCACTGTCCTCAAAGAATTTATTTAGCAGGGCGAATTAAATATATTAGTTATTAAAGTCAGTAACAGTAAAAGGAGAGTATTGATTTACTGGAGAAAGTGATATTGAAAACATTCTAGATAGAGTCAAGTGAGATACGGAGGAAAGCTACATGGAGTTCTGCAATGGCAAGTGACTCCTTTAGGGCCATTTATGGAGAACAAGGCTGGAAAGGTAGATTATGGCCAAGTCATAGAGGCTTGAATGCTCAGCTAAGATATTGCATGTTGAACAATACTTAACGTTTTTGAGCAGAGAAAGTAATATTACAGTTCTTTTGGAGAAATAACCTGGCAGTATTGAAAACGGGAAGGATTGTACTAGAATAATATTACAGAGAGAGACTTTTTCAAATACGGTAACTTTTTTATTTAGAGACTCAGAGGAAGGTGTAGAAATCATTTCAGAGGAGAAAAAAGATGAAAATGGTAGTGGCAATGTTCAGTCAATAGATTTTGTTTTGTTTTTAAAAATCTATTTGGGGTCATGTACTTATTTGAGGAGCTGATGATAGCTATGGCCTGTTGACTCAGAAAAATACCATTCTTTTATACCCAATTTTGAATAAAATATTTTTAAAGCTCACTGTGGCCATTAGACTAAGAACTCCTTGTCTGTGGGAAGGGTTGAAGCTGGTCAGGATCTCATCTGATGAAACCTATCTGATTGGACCATACACACACACCAGTGTCAGGCCACAACAAACCAACTTCAGCAGCCAAAATGCATGTGAGACTGAGATAACAATAGCTACCATTTATTGAGTGCTTTATGTACAAGACATTGTACTGTATGTTTTGCATATTTTCTCTTTTATTCCTCATGACAACCAGTAAGGTAGCTACTATTATTATCCAATTCTATAGATAAGGAAACAGGCACAAAGAGATCAAGTAATTTGCTTGTGGTCATGAACTAGTACATACCAGAAACAGGATTCAAATGTAGGCACTGGGCTTCAGATGAAAACGTTAGCTCACATTTATGAAGTGTTTGCTACGTTCTAAGCACCCTTCTAAGCTCTTTACATGTACTAACATTTTATTTTCACAATACCCTATGTGATAGGTGCACTTATTCTCTTCAGTAACTTATGCCCAAAGTTCAGAGCTTCTGCTTTGCAGTGTAGTTCACATTCCAACCCACTAATTTGTCTTCAGAGTCTATGCTTTCAACCACTGTAGCATATTGCCTCAACATTGTGAAAATGTTGAGGCAATAAACAAGAGACATTTGGATTTGGTGATCATGAGATTGATTACTTAAACTATTTCAGTGGTTTGTATATTCATTTAGCAGCCTTTGCTGAGAGCCTACTATGTGTTACCCACAAGGAGGTCACCTTTTCAAATACATATGCCTCTCCCTGAGATTCTGGCTTGTTCTTCTAAACAGGTACATCAGAATTTTGGGGTGAAAGGGAGGCAGCAGCAGGAGCAGTGGTTTGTCATTTGAAAAAACTTTCTCAGGTGGGTTTTGCTACCTCACCTAGGTTGAAAACTGCTATAGTGAGGAGATGTGTGCCTGGTTTGTAGGTGGGGATATAGGGATGAGGAAAGTAAGGAAGGTTTCTTAAAGCTGTCACTGCTGTCAGGGTGGATGCATTATAAGTCAAAGTGATTGCCAAGTAGTAGTGAAGACTCAGGAGAGATTAGACAGCCTGATCCATTGACACCTTGAAAATTTCTTCAGCTGTGACCTACCTAGGAGAAGAAAGATGGAGGAAGAAGTAGCAGGGGATTACTTATGTTGATGTTTTTGTGTCCTCAAGGGACCAGAACTTCTTAGCATTCTTCCCCTAAAGAGGTGTGGAGAAGTAGTAGGGTATGGGAGTTGCAGGGAAATGGATTTGGGATTTCCAGTCCAAGTACTACATAATTTGTAAACTGTACAGTAGTTACAGATCCATTGTTATTGTGTTGAACTGGAAGTGCTGTGTCTTTGGGGCTTGTTGAAAGGTTTTACATTTCCCCTAATAATCAGGAGAGTGAGTATTGCTTACATCTGCTTTTGCTTCTCACTATTAAATGAATATGTGAACAGAAAGACTATAAGAGTCAGTACATTAATGCTATTTGAAAAGACTGCAGCTAGAGTAAGAACTATTGACAAGAGTGTGTAAAATACAGATTTTTACCCAAAAGAATTAAAACACCTGACTGAAGGTCAAAGAGTAGATGTCCAAGTGATGTTTCTTTGTCTGAACACACATACATCTCTTCCTTTACCATCTTGTGTGTCTGCAAAAGAGTTCATGGAATGTTAGCCATTAGAAACATTTTCAAAAAACAGTGTAAACAAAATTCAAATAGGGACCAAAAGAATTGTCACAGTATTTAAATGCTGTAATAATGGTAAACAGCTCTCGTCAAGGACTGTTTCAGATACTTTATCTGTATTAATCTACTTTATCTTTATAATTACCCTATAAGGTGAGTACTGTTACCATATCTGTTTCACTGATGTGGAAATGGAGGCACAGAATGGTTCACTGTATTGCCCAAGATCACAGAGCTGGTCTACTCTCTGGCACCACACCATAGCTGTCTGTCTCTATAGTGATTTATACTATAAAGGAGGTTGCATGAAAATGAAAACTACAGAGGAAAGGGGTGTTGCACAGACACTTAAAAAGAACAAAATAACATTTCTGTTTTTGCTTCTACCTATTTACTGTTGTCCTAATTTCATAGAGGAGATAAAGTGTGATTTTTTTTTTCACTCCCTAGGTTTCTTGAGTCAACTATGGGCGATAATGTCAGATTGTAGATAGATCACTGGAATGAATTGTTGTTTTGTTATTTTTATTTATTTATTTTTTAACTTATCTTTATTGTTGAATGTATTACAGATGTTCCTCATTTTCCCCCCATTGACCCCCTCCTCCCCACTCCTGCCCCCCTCCTGCCTTTCCCCACACTGTTGTCTGTGTCTATTGGTTATGCATATATACATATAAGTTCTTTGGTTTATTTCTTCCCACCTCCCAACCCCCCAACCCCCCTTGCCTTTGAGGTTTGTCAGTCTAACAACCAATTTGTACTTCTTAATCCCTTTACCTTTTTCATCCATCCCCCCAACCCACCTCCCATCTGGCCTGCAAAGTTTCTTTTGAGAGATCAGCTGACAGTCTTATGGGAACTCCCTTGTAGGTAACTGGCTGCTTTTCTCTTACTGCTTTTAAGATTCTCTCTTTGTCTTGAACCTTTTGCATTTTGATGGTGATGTGTCTTGGTGTGGGCCTCTTGGGGTTCATCTTGTTTGGGACTCTCTGTGCTTCCTGGACGTGTATGTCTGTTTCTTTCACCAAGTTCAGGAAGTTTTCTGCCATTATTGTTTCAAATAGGTTTTCGATTTCTTGTTCTCTCTCTTCTCCTTCTGGCAGCCCCAAGATGCGAATGTTGGCACGCTTGAAGTTGTCCCAGAGGCTCCTTACACTATCCTCATTTTTTTGGATTCTTTTTTCTTTTTGCTGTTCTGATTGGGTGTTTTTTGCTTCCTTATATTCCAAATCGATGGTTTGCTTCTTGGTTTTACCTACTCTACTACTGCATCTGTGTAAACTATTCTGTATTTCAGTTAGTGCCTCCTTCATTTCTGACTGGTCCTTTTTTATGCTCTTGAGGCCCTCACTAAGTTCACTGAGGTTCTCACTAAGTCCATTGAGCATCCTTATAAGCAGTATTTTGAACTCTGCATCTGTTAGGTTGCTTAACTCCATTTCACTTAGTTCTTTTCCTGGAGTTTTGTTCTGTTCTTTCATTTGGGACCTGTTTCTTTGTCTCTTCATTTTGGCTGCCTCCCTGTGTTTGCTTCTATGTATTACTTAGCGAGAGATATGGGGCTAGCTGAGACCAGATGCTGCTTGTTTGAAAGAATTTAGGAAAAGCTGAAGCAGGATCTAAGACAGGCCAATCCTATGGTAAAGCAACTGGCAACAGCTTGGGTGGGCCTGAAAGTTGGGTGGGGCGGGGACTCACCAGGGCAGGGCCAACAGCGTGAGCCAGGTAGCTGGAGTCCCAGATATGGCGAGTCTGCCGGCCCAGGGAAGGGCTCACCAAAGGAACAAAAGCCTCTGATAGCACGTCTGTCCAGGAGAAAGCTGCCTCTGCAGCCCTCACTCCAATGCCAAACAGCTCAGTTCTTCCCCATATGATTCTGGTGCCTTTCAAGCTGCCTCCCCCAAGCTGGAGCCTGGAGGGAGCGAGTCTGAGTAAGTCCAAGCGCGGGCCCTTTAAGAGGAGCTGCCAGGGGCTCCAGCCGCCTCAGCCTCAGTTCCCGCTGGTTTTTCCAGCCAGAAGTGCTGGGGACTTCTCTTCCTGGCACTGGAACCCTGAGCTGGGCACCTGGGGTGGGACGGGGACCCCTCAGTCCTCTGGGAGGACCTTCCCAGCCGAAGTGTCCCTCCTGATTTTTATCCACCACGCGTGGGTGTGGGACCAGCCTGTTGCCCCTCCACCCCTCCTACCAGTCTCGATGTGGCTGTGTCTTTAATTTCGTAGTTGTAGGACTTCCATTCAGTTTGATTTCAGGCGGTTTTGAATGATGGTTGTTCTGTAGTTTAGTTGTAACTTTGATGTGGTTGTGGGAGGATGCGATACTGCGTTTACCTACGCCACCATCTTGACCAGAAGTCTCACAATGATGGATTTTCTTATGTTAGGCCATCCTTGCATTCTTTGTTTTGTTATTATTTTTTAATGACGGGCAGAGGACAAATGAAAAAAATGTCCCTTTCTGTATCTCTCCTATAAATGAGCTTTCCTGTTGTCATGCTCTTAAAGGGCTAGGCATTGCTACTTATGACCTGTTTGTGAGCCTTATGATATGCTTGCCTACCTGGGTTTCTCTCCTCACCCCTAATTCCATTACATATTGGATGGAAATTGAAGTGTTGGAGTGAGTTAACTGATCTGTTTCTTTTTAATCAGGAGAGAAAGAGAACTGTACTTGTGTTACTAGGGAAGAGGAATGGCAAGAAATTGTTTTCAAATAGTCTCACTTTCTGATCCAGCAGTTAGAGAAGGCCCACCTCATATAGAACACTCTCCTAAGCTCTGTAGAGGCACATACTAAGAAATAAACAGCAACCAACATACATAAAACTATCTTTTACAATAGGAGTTGGCAAACTACATACATGTAGCCCAAGGGCCAAATCCAGTCCAGCATCTGTTTTTGTATGCCCTATGAGCTAAGAATGATTGAAAAAAATTAAAAGTATACTGTGACATGAAATTCAAATTTCAGTGTTCCTAAATTTTTATTGGAACATAGCCATGTTCATTCATTTATGTATTTTCTGTGGCTGCTTCTGCTCGACAGCAGAATTGGGTAGTTGGTACACAGACCCAGTGGTCCTTTACAGAAGTTTGCAAAACTGTTTTAGAAAGCACTTTGACAAACAGTATTTTACTGGGTTCATCCTGACAGTGTATAACATTAGCAATGCAGATAATCTCCTTTCTGTTCTACAGATGAAAAAAAGGTTTGCATAGTGATCTGCCTTGAGTCACATAACTGGGCTAGAACTCAGCTCTGTGCCTTTTCCCCTCCATAATGCTCAAGTTTTTCCCTATTCTTTTATACTGCATCTACCTAGGAGATGCTCTTGTAGCAAAAGAAAATATACAGAAAAAGTGAGAACCATACTATGCAGATGTTAATGAAGATTTTTAATGATTGAAGCTTGATTTTCGAGTGCTGGCTGGATTTTTCTTTAATATGGCAGTGATTCCCCAAATAGAAATTTGAGAACGTTCTTTATCTGTGGTTAAATTCATTTGGTTGAATAAAGAAATTTCTGTTATTTCCTTGGAACCTGATTCCTGAGGATACTCTCTAGCTCACCCAGGCATTTAAAAAGTAAAATAACCCTGGCCAGTTTGGCTCAGCGGTTAGAGCGTCGGCCCGCGGACCAATGAGCCGCGGGTTCAATTCCAGTCAAGGGCACATACCTTGGTTGCCATTCATCCCCGGCCCTGATTGGGGTCTTGCGGGAGGCAATCACTGGGTGTGTCCCTCTCACATCGATGTTTCTCTCTCCCTCTCCCTCCATCCCACTCTATCTGAACAAAAATGGAAAAAATATCCTTGGGTGAGGATTAAAAGAAGAAGGATAAAAAAGTAAAGTAAAATGTGTCGGGCCAGTGTGGCTCAGTGGATTGAGCGTTGTCCCATGGACTAAGAGGTCCCAGTTCAATTCCCTGTCAGGGCACATGTGGGGGTTGTGGGTTCAATCCCCAGTAGGGGCCATGCAGGAGGCAGCTGATCCCTGTTTCTCTCATCGATGTTTCTATCTCTCTCTCTCTCTCTCTCTCTTAAAAAAAAAAATCAATAAAAACACTTAAAAAATAAATAAATAAAAAGTAAAATAAAATTGAGATGCATTTTAACAGATTTCCTTGCTAGACTGCCCTTGGGTCTTTGAACATGCATTGGGCTTCGTTGGCTACTGATCTTCATTCTTGTCTGACAAGCCCTTGTCTGTCCCCTGGAAAATTAATATCACTGCCACCAAGTGGCTAAACTTTTATTTTTTACCAATTTATTTCTAATAATTCCTAAATGAAACTAGTTTTCCCTTTTTTGGAGTATGCCTACTTCAGAACACCAGATATTGGGCAAAACAGGCTGGCTTATTCTAGTAGAACACTTAGAAAATATTGCCTATTAAAAATACTTTATGACTTCCTGCTGGGCTGGTTTTATGTGAAATATTGCGGGGAGATTTATTTACAGTTCTCTCTGTATGTGTCTTTCTCTTCGCTTTTCTCTAATGAAGCTCAAAGCATCAGGCCGTTTATCAGAGATAATTATACAACAGATGGAGCTTTTCTGATATATAATAGTCTCAAAGTGGAAAATTCTTTCCCATAATGAAAAATGCCCAAACTTTAAATGTCTGTTTTGATTTTAATTTAAAGGTTGGATTTTTTGTTTTTTGTTTTTCAGTGAATTTATTTATCCTGAAGCTGATTCTGTAAAGTGTGCTGCTTTTATTAGGGCTGTGTTCTAAAAAGATTGATACTTTGGCAGTACAGTATGATAATGTGCAGTTATATGCTATATTGAATTGAATGGCTGTAATTCACCAGGAATCAATGTATGGGGTCATTACATAAATCCCTATCAAAATGCAGGAGGACTTGAGCAGTTTAGCAGTGTTTTCTTATGGAAATTATTTCTATTCCATAATGTTAGCTGGGTCAGAACTGTTCAAGCACTTAGTGTCATCTGACCTTCAACTTGTAGTTGAAATAAAGTCCAAATTAAAAACAACACTGTGATATTTAAATTATTAATTTGCTGTCTCCCCCATTTATAGTTTTATTCCTATTTTTAAGACTGCAAGTAAAGTTAAAGGCATGCAGGTTTATATGGAATAGAAGGTGAAAATACTCCTTTAATATCTCCACTCCACCCCCAACAAATTCCCACTCTTTCCAGAGATAACCACTGTTTATTCGTTTGGGTTATATATTCTTTGCTATGCATTTATATACATGTTGACATAAATGTAAGGTTTTCTTTATTTTTATACAAATGAGAGTGATTATACTATCTATATATATTGTTTTTTTTTAATGCTTAACAATATATTTTAGAGATTTTTCCAGGTCAACACAAAGAGATCTGCCTAATTTTTTTTAAAAACTGCTCCATAGTATTCCATATAATTACTATTTTCTCTTCAGCTGTTTCTAATATTTCACATCATGTGAAGTAAGAATTTTTGTAAATGACTAATGTTGCATGGAGATGAACTAACAAGTCAGAAAATATTTTAAATTTTATATACATGGCCAAATTAATTTCCAAAATTACATTACCACTTTATACTCCTAAGAATAGTGTTTGAGATTGTTTCCCATACTTTTACCAACGTTAGGTGTTTATTTTTTTCCTTTTTTTTTTTTTTTTTTTTTGCAACAGTGAAAGAATAGTTCATTTTAACTTGTATTCCTCTGACATCTCCTGATAGTGAAGTTGAGCATTCTTTCACATGTTTATTAGTTATTTATGTCTCCAGTGATTTGCCTATTCTCATTCTTTGCTTATTTATTAGCCATCTTTTTCTTACTGATTTGTGGGAACTCGTGTTCTGGATAATAAATCTTTGTTCTATATCTTATATATATTTTCTTCTGGTATGTCACTTGGTTTTTATTTTTTATTTGGGTGCCTTGGATTCCACTAGAAAGTATATAAATTATAAAATTCAAGTCTGTTGGTCTTTATCTTCCAGGTTTGTGTATTTTTTAGAAGGTTATAAAAATATTTTTCTATACATATTTTAATACTTATAGTTTCTCTTTTAATTTATTTAGCTCATGAATCCATCTGGAATTTATTTTGTATATTATATGAGGTATTTGTATAAAATAAAGCTAATTTTCCTTAGTTTATGTTTTGTAAATCTTGTTGGCTATTCTTTTGTATTTTCTCTTCTTGATGAATTTTATAGTCAGCTTGTGAAGGTCTATCAAAAATTATATTGTGGTTTTGATTGGGATTACATTGAATATATAAATTTATTTGGGAATAATTGTGACATTTTAATACACTATTGAGTCTTCTCATATAGTTGTATCATTTGTCTTCATTTATTCAAACTTTATATATTCCTGAGTAAAGATTTATCATTCATTTTCTTGATATAAGCCTTATACATTTCTTGCTAGAATTTCTTACAGCTTTATATTTTTTCTTTTTCTCATTCCTAACTCTGATGAGACTACTTCTAGTAGGATTTCACAAATACAGTGTTTGCAATATTTGCAGTAGGTTTCATCAGAGTAAGGAAATTCTTGTGATTGTATCTTGCTAATATTTTTTTTAAGCTGAGAGGAGTGTTGAATTCTATAAAATGCTTTTTCAGCATCTGTTGAAATGGTCATGTGGATTTCTCCTTTAATATGTAGTCTCCAAACCCAGCTGGTGTGGCTCACTGGTTGAGCGTCAACCCATGCACCAAGAGGTTGCTGGTTCGATTCCTGGTCAGGGCACATGCCTAGGTTGTGGGCCGATCCCTAGTGGGGGGGCATGCAGGAGGCGACCAATTGGTGTTCTCTCTCATCGATATTTCTATCTTTCTCTCCCTCTCCCTGCCTCTCTCTCTAAAATCAATAAAAAAAAATATTAAAATATATATATGTAGTCTCCTAATAGACTCCCAATATTAAACCATCTTTGCATTCCTTAAATAAACCCTACTAGTTCTTTCATTATACTGCTAAATTCAAAATGCTAATTTTACTTTAAATTTCACACCTTTTTAATAAGTGAGTTAATTTTGTGTATGTCTGTATTTGTATATGATGTGCATGTGGAAAGCTTTTTATCTTTCCTGTGGTCTAACATAGCCTTTTGTTTTATGTTTTGACATTATGTAATATATCTATTCTTTGAAAGTCTGAAGAACTTATTCATGAAACTGATTGGCCTGATATCTGATATTGGACTATTCATATTTTCTACCTCATTTAAAGTTAATTTTAGCCATTCATATTATTATGAAAACATCCACGTAGGCCAGTTTGGCTCAGCAGTTAGAGCATCGGCCTGCAGACCAAAGAATCACAGGTTCGATTCCGCTCAAGGGCATGTACCTCGGTTGCGGTTTAGTCCCCAGCCCTGGTCGGGGTCGTGAGGGAGGCAGCCAATTGATGTATCTCTGTCACATTGGTGTTTCTCTCTTCCTCTTTCTCCCTCCCTCTCTTCTCCCCGTTCCTCCCTCCCTCCCTCCCACTCTACCGGAAGATAAATGGAAAAATATCCTCCGGTGAGGTTTTTAAAAAAAATCAATTTTATCTAGATTTCTAAATTTATTAGAATAAAATCTTACATAGCATTTTTATTTTTAAAATTCTATTAAAGGGGCTCTTAATTTTAGAATATAATCTAAGTACACAAACTAAATCTTAATTACTCATATATTTCCTAAATAGTCTGTTTTTATTATCCTCTAGTTAAGTTCAGTGGAGAAATATTAAAGGTCTGGGAAGCTGTCACTGCCACCATGTTTTTATAGGATTATAGCCATAATCTTTAGATGGTTCTTGCTTCTAATCTTGTTCTAGTCTATAAACTTGTCAAATGACTCTCCCATTAATATTGTGTTAAACCAAAAAGGAAATTCTTCTATTGACTCATCACTGCCTATTTGGTCATACAGATTCTTAATCTGGACCCTCATTGTATCTGACCTGCCTATCCTTCCCAGCACTGATGCTGATCTCCGAACCAAACCAGATCCTTGTTCTCCCCAGAAGACACCATGGTACTCATATTACCATTTTTATTCATGTTCTTGGGAGCCCACCTTAAAACCATTTTTATCCATATTGGTTCTTTCCTCCAAGGAATATCTGTATTTCTTACCTGTAACATCTAATTACATGTTGTCTTGGTTGCCTCTTTGACATGAGAATGTCATTTCTCTGTGCCAGTTTACAGGCTAAACACAAAATTAGCAAAGATTTTATTTTATGCTGCTTTGTTATGCCCCATAGCACCCAGCATATTGTTTGGCAAGGCAATACTTACTAAATACTTACTGATTTAAATATTTAGAAAGTTTATTTTTCTTACTTTTGGAAGCCTACTTCATGTTTTTGTTTTAACAGAGAATTAGAGCAGTTTTTATTTCCAGTTATTTTGATAAATAATTGACATACATTATTGTGTAAGTTTAAAGGTGTGCAACATGGTGGTTTGATTTACATATATTGTGAAATGATTACCATAGAAGGTTTAGTTAACATTCATCATTTCATATACATACAATGAAAGGAAAAGAAAAAAATAATTTCTCCTCGTGATGAGAACTCTTAGGATCTACTCTCTTAATAACTTTCCTTTATATATTATACAGCAGTGTTAACTATAGACATGGTGTACATTACATCCCTGTTTATCTTTTAACTGAAAGCTTGTACATTTTGATCACCTTTCTCTAATTCCCGGTCCCCCCACCCCTTGCCTCTGGTAAACACAAATCTGGTCTCTTTTTCCAGTTTTTTTAAAAATAGATTTTACATGTGAATGAGATCATACACTATTTGTCTTTCTTTTTCTGACTTATTTCACTTAGCATAATGCCTTCAAGTTCCATGCATGTTCTTGTAAATGGTAGAATTTCCTCATTTTTTGTGGTGAAATAATATTTGTGTGTGTGTACATCTTTATCCATTCATCCATTAATGGACACTTAGTTGTTCTCATGTTTTGACTATTGTAAAGAATGTAGAGCAGCTTGGGATGACAGCTGTGTTCAAACTACCATGAGAGAGTGCGGATACTGGGAGGTACCCCATCTTCTCTGTGCCAGCAAGAGGTTTATTTGGTGTGCTATACTTGGCCCCCAGATCATCTTGTCTTTAGAACTTTGGCGTTATGTTTAGAGGGACTCCAAATAAAGTGTCACTAGTAAATTTGATGTTAATATCATCTTTGTCAATGAGAATAATATACTGAAAGACATGTCAGCAAGTTGGCAATACTAGTTCTATTGTCTCTATTTTGTTCATCTCTTTTCACTGCTAAGCTTCCTCACAGTAAGAGAAATAGTATAGCTAACACTATTAAGTTTCCCAGAAATTTGAATAAGTAAAGTTACTCAGAGAATGTGTTCTTCGTGTGTTTGATACGTTAAAGAGAGACTTCTCATTGCCTGAACCTGATTTTTTTTTTTTTAATCCTCATCCAAGGATATTCTTCCATTTATCATCATATGGAGTGGGAGGGAGGGGGAGAGAGAAACATCTATGTGAAGAGACACATCGACCGGTTGCCTCCCGCATGACCCCAACCAGGGCCAGGGGTGAACTGAAACTGAGGTACGTGCCCTTGACCGGAACCAAACCCACGACTCATCAGTCCATGGGCCGACGCTCTAACCACTGAGCCAAACCAGCCAGAGCCAGAACCTGATTTTGAACAGCTGCTTACTGTTTTTTTTGTGTGTGTGTGTGCCATTTTAGAACCCCAAGATGAAGCAACTCAAAAGACAGTTTCCCTACCACATTCAGAAATTTGGTTGCCTTGTTGTGGTGACAATTCATCACTTTTAACAGAGCTTTTAAAATAATGGGAGACTTCTTTTTAACTGTGCAAATTGCCACCAACCTGTTGTGAAATAAGTTTTTTCTCACCTGAATTTTCCCCTTCAAGATTCCCTTTTGCAAAAGAGAAGATTGGCAAACTTGAAACACTCATTTTCAAGGGTCCTTTTAGAAATTTACAAATCTGAAAGGTTAGTTTCCTTATAAAGATTGGCTTGGGCACCTATGAGACTATACAGTTATTGATATTCAGACTAGGTTTTGAAGCAACATCATCACTGCCCCTTCTTTGCAAATGCAGATTATTTTTAATGTTCTTATTAAATGAAATACTCTGTACTTTGCTGTGAGAGTAAAGGTCATAGTGAACAACCACACTTCGCACAGCTTTAGCCCTTTGCAATTGTCATATTGTTTTTATTTTGTGTAGACACAGGTAATGGGTGACACTGTGCTGATTTTAAACTAAACCTAAGCTTTATTATGACAGAAGTGTTTGAGAAAAAAAACATATTCTAATAGGGGCATTAATTTGGGTGTATTAGAGGTAGCTATTTTAACCTTACATTAATATATTTTAATTGTGAATTTCTGTTCAGAGCTGCCAATGCCAAAGAATGACTACATATAACTTGATATTTTGTATTCAAGTGCTGTTACTTCATAATCATTTAAATTTTTGATCTATTAAAAGGATGATGCTTTAGACTTAAAAAAAAAAAGATTCCACCTTGTTAAGGAATTTTTAAAATTCCAAAATAGTAATATAAACACTTCTCTACATAATTCAAATTGTGACATTTTCAACTATTACTTGGCTAAAAGAGGTCCTGTTAGTAAGATCTGCCAGTGTTCTCTGTGAAACAAAAAGATTGGACTAAGGTACCTTCCATTCAGTGTCACTCTGAAAACATTGCCAACTGTGATACAGTTACCTCAGCAAAGGAGCAGGGAAGAAGAGCACCTGTGCTCAAAATTCTTTTAAATGTTCATGGGGCAATACCCATGGCCGAAATAGTTATCTTTTTCCATTTTCTCTGAGGAACATGCACAGATCACTTCCCTTTCTTTTTCTTTTTTTTTTTTTTAATCCTCACTCGAGGACATTTTTGCATTTATCTTCAGATAGAGCAGGAGGGAGAGAGAGGGGAAGAGAGAGAGAGAAACATCGATGTGAGAGAGACACATCGACTGGTTGCCACCCACAGGACCGACCCCAGCTGTGGCGGGAACAAACTGCAACCGAGGTACGTGCCCCTAGCGGGAACCAAACCTGGGACTCTCTGGTCCGCAGGCCGACGCTTTAACTGCTGAGCCAAACCGGCCAGGGCCACTTCCCTTTCTGAAGAAGGCATTGCAGCCTTTCAGTTTCTGATGTAGGCTAAGATTTATGAAAACACTCTTGGTAGCTGAACTGTGTCAAAAAAAATAAAAGCTCTTCTAATGCTGAGTGGTTTCTCCATTAATGTTATGAGATTCATGTTCATGTTGACGGTAAAATGCAAATATAGAAGTCTGAGTTGGGCCTTAGTTAAGCCTGTAAAGTCAGAACTGAAGTCTAAATTGGAGAGGTGACAGCTCCTGGTTTCATATCCATATTAAATATGCTTTGTCACAGAGAGCAACAAACATGTCTAAAAACAGAGCTGACTTTATTATCCAGGCGACATTTTAACCTCTCAAGAAAGGGTTCTTAGTTTTGATCCCCAAGATGGTAGCTTAGAATTTCAGTGTTAATTGCTGTTGTACTTCATCACAATTTGTAGTATTGGTGGTGGATGTTTATCAGTCAGTATTTTAATATATGAGAAGCTCTGTTTTGGTCATAATGGTTCTAGGTGAGAGATTGTGTCTGAAAAACGAAAACAAATTTAACTGCTCAGAATCCTTTGAGTTCCATGAAACATGTTTTTACTCTTTTTTTT
Organism: Tadarida brasiliensis; assembly: GCA_030848825.1. Taxonomy (NCBI): domain Eukaryota; kingdom Metazoa; phylum Chordata; class Mammalia; order Chiroptera; family Molossidae; genus Tadarida; species Tadarida brasiliensis. The sequence continues at coordinate 11,691,604 of CM061262.1, forward strand.
TAATCTTCATCGGAGGATAGTTTTTCCATTGATTTCTAAAGAGAGAGTGGAAGAGGGGAGGGAGGGGGAGAGAGAGAAGGAGCGAAAGAAACATCCATGTGAAAAAGACACATCAGTTGGTTGCCTCCTGCCTGCGCCCGTACCGGGACTGAGGATCGAATCTCAAACCCAGGTACATGCCCTTGACTGGGAATCAAACCTGCAACCCTTTGGTGCTCAGGCTAGCAATTTAATCACTGAACCTCACCGGCCAGAGGGACATGTTTTTACTCTTCCTACAAGTAACAGAAATAAAATACCCTGGGTTGAAATAATGACTGTAGAGTTTATTCCACTGTCCCTTGCCTTTATTTACTTAAATATTATCATTTTGTTGAAAGTAGGCAAAGCTTTTACTGTTATTTATACTAGCACATCAGTTGATTTCTGCAAGACTAGAATAAACCAGTTGGCATGTGGAAAGTATGGAGAAATTGGAAATTATACTAACCTTTAGGTTCACTGTTTTGTTCTATACCATTGGTTCTCAAAGTGTGGTTCAAGGACCTATAGAGGGCCCCAAGGCCCATTCATGATGTCCACAAGGTCCTTTTTCTTTTTAAATATGTTGTTATTTATTTATTTATTTGAGAGAGAGAGAGAGAGAGGGAGAAAGAGAGAAAGAAACATCCATGTGAGAAAGATACATAGATCGGCTGCCTCCTGCATGCCTCCTACTGGGGATTGAGCCCAAAACCTGGGCATATGCCCTGACCAGGAATCAAACCGGGGCCTCTCAGTCCATGGGACGACGCTCAATCCACTGAGCCACACCAACTGGGCCATGAGGTCCTTTTTCAATTACATATCTGTCTGAGGGTGTTTTTTTCCTTCATATGCTTTATATAAAAAAGTACATTGAAACAGATTGAATGTAGATACAGATGTGAAAATCCAGGTGTCTTTGGTGTCTTTAAGCCAGGCCACTCTCCTAGTTTTAAAAAATCTTTTAGTTATTTTTCATAAAACATTATGTCATCATCTAATTATTTTTGTGAATTTTAAATGAAGATATATTTTTAAATTTTTTCAGTTTTAATTTCAGATCAGGTAAATATCAATAGATATAATCCACATAAATTGAAGTTCTTTAGTGTCTTTAATAATTTTTAAGTGTAAAAAGATTCCAAGACCAAAAAATAAAAATTGTATATATTTTTTTTTTTTTTTTTTATCCTCACCCGAGGACATTTTTTCATTTTTTGTTCAGACAGAGTGGGAGGGAAAGAGAGGAAGAGAGAGAGAGAGAAACATCGATGTGAAAGGGACACATCGAGTGGTTGCCACCCGCACGACCAACCAGGGCCGGGGACAAACTGCAACCGAGATACATGCCCTTAGCGGGAACCGAACCCCCCGGGTCTCTCTGGACCGCAGGCTGACGCTCTAACCGCTGAGCCAAACCGTCCAGGGCGAAAAATTGTATATTCTTAAGGATAACAGGTTGATTTGGTATAGATATAAATAGTGATTATTACAGTTAAGCTAATTAACATGTCTTTTCCTTACTTAGTTACTATTTTTTGTGATAGGAGTATCTGAAATCTGCTTTTTTAGCAAATTTTCTGTTTTCAATACTATTTTTTAAAATTTATTTTTCAATTATAGTTGACATACAATATTATATTTAGTTCTAGGAGTACAACACAGTGATTATACATTTATATACTTTATAAACTTATCACTCCAATGAGTCTAGTACCCATCTGGCACCATACATATATAGTTATTACGATATTTTTTACTATATTCCCTATTGAAAAATATATTTGAACACCTGATGTGCTAGATTACCAAGATAAGTAAAGCTTTGTCCCTGCCCTGTGGTTCATTCCATTTAATAAGGTCATTGCTTATTCAGAAGGAGGGCATTTCTTCCAAAACACAATACTAATAGGGATATTCACTCTGCGGTAAAAAGAGTTCGTTAGTTCAGAGCAAATGGAAAGCATTCCAGATTTCATTCTGCTTGTAATGGTTTCCCAGAGGAAAGTGGTATGGGAGAATTTTAAATTTTGTTTCTGTTGCGCAATAGGCTAATAAATGCCCACGTGTGTGCACACTCATGCATGCTCGTGCACACACACACACACACACACACACACACACACACACACACTAATATTTGCAAAATTGCTCAGCACTGTAATATTTAGGAAAGTGGGCATGGAATGGTAATGAAATTTTGTTGAGAAGCTCTTTACGAACAAAATAGATAGCTACCAATAGCAACTTTGACCCACTTTGAAAATCCCTTTCTCATGAATCCTTAATTTAGATCTAAATGGTGTGAGATGAGTTAGGGTTAGAACTTCTGAGAGATTAACACTTAGATTGTGCAACAAGCTTCGTAAATGGTTTAATTTGGGAGTTTCATTTGGAGAAGTGGGAGGGCTATTATCTGTGTAGAAGATTTTCTGTAAACTTAGATTCCCACTCGTTATATCTTTATGTATCCTTGTTTTTAATCAATGGTGCTTTTCAAACTCAATTATGTAGACAGATTAGGTGTGTCCTTTCTTATTAAAACAATTCATGAATTATAGGTTTAGGGTAAGGTTGGAAGATAAGGTTTTCTTTTCTGAAGAGATGACTTATTTTCTGTGCATTCTGATCAGTTCCCGATACTCATTTATTATCATTTACTATTTTGAAGGAATATTTTACTGCTGAAGAAATATAGACTCTTTGAAGATTTTTAAAAGATCATTTTACATTATTAATATGGTCACATAACAGTGTAGAGTTTATTTCACTATCTTTCATTGCATGGACTTTTTTTTTTTTGAGAGGCTTCATCAAAAAACTCTCAATAAGATATGAATCTCTAGAGAGGGGAGATAATTGTAGCTCCTAAATCTGTTGTCTGAAATCACCCTTGAAACAGTGAGCCTGGAAAAGTTGGATGCCGCAAAGGTAAACAGTGTGCAGATTAAGATAGAGTGGAGTTGACAAGCTGGTTAAAAAAGGATGATGCATTTCTAATTAGCCCACAGTGCCTTTAGTTGGAAATTAATTAGATACTGTTATGTAAATGTCATGTTAATTAAGCAAGAATATTGAAGTGTTATAAATCTGTGAAAGGAATGGCTATTTTGTGTATTAGTGTTTTGCAATTAGCATGAAAGAACTGATAGAATATTTGTTTGATTATTGAGCTTCTGGCAATTTTTAGCTGACTGACTCCTTAATAGTCCATTTGTCCTAATTGATGTGTTTTAGCACATGGTGTAACTGCAGCCAATGAGGGCTAGTAGAACCAAGAGCCAAAAATGACCAGTCATCACAGCTGTTTTAGCAAAAGCTTTCTGCTTAGATTGTTGATCTCTGTTTTAAAGGTTAAGAAGAAATACTGTTTCCTGTATTTATTCAGCCTTAAATTTTGAGTACCTAGAATGATTGTCAGCCTAAATGCAGCTGCCCTCCAAACCTATGTTCTCTACTTTTCCTGAGTCATAGTCTTCAACCAGACTACCCATGGGTGGTAGCTCAGGGATTTTTGACATGCTTAGTAACTCTACAGCTGAAAAAAAAAGTAAGAATTCTACGTCAGCTTGAAATGTCATTGTTGATAGTAAATGGGATACCTTTATTCAGTTCTTCTGGTTTTGCAGATTACTGTTAAGTTAGTATATAGATTTGACCCCTGTCTTCAGCTTTACAGGCCTGAAATCAGTCCTCTTTCCCCAAGAAAATCCACTACCCTATTGCAAATGCTAATAAAGATTTCTAGTTGTTGGGAGTAAAGCTGAAGAATTTCATTTCATGGCTCTCATGTGGAATTGCAAATGCATCCATAGTGCTGCATTATGTATGATACCTTTAATACAAGAATAGAAACATCCCTAGAAGACAAGATAGAGTATTCAGACTTTTGGTCATAAACCACAACCTACCACAAACATTATTTGCTTGCAAATTTCAGACTCTAAATTGTTGAAACTTAGGGAAAAGTCCTCTAAAAGTAGTATCAAATGCAAAATGATAGTCTGTTATTAAATATCTTTAGGTAATGAAGATCCTTGAAAATATTCAGATACTTAATTTGCTTTAGCAAAAGAAAGCAAAAAGCACTCAGGGTGATTGGCTGAAAGTTAGTTCAGATTGGTTAATCTTGTTATCTGGTTCAGAATGCCCAGAGAGCCTATCAGATTAAACAAAAGAACTTTATGCTTTTTCTTTTTTTTAATGTTTAAAAATCCAAAACTTATTCTAATCTCAGTTGCCGCTAATATAGGCTAGAGGGTAATAATGGGAATCATCCAGTGCTTAGAAATACGTTTTCCCAGCCTGATCCCACTGAACAAACACACACACACACACACACACACACACACACGCACACGCACGCGCGCACACACGCAGTTTACCAATAGAACCCAATCATCAAGAGGCTTTCTCATCTTGCTCTTAAGTTATTAGCTCTGCTCACCCTGCTCCTTGGGAAGAAGAGGAAGAAAGGCCAAAAATAGAGTTTACAATGATTTATGGGACCATATGCCCGCCCCTCTCTCAGGCATTAGCCCAGTTAAAAAAGCCAACAACATTTCTTAATGGAGTAGATGCCCTGACTTTGACCCTTACCATCAACTCTCAAAATTATTTTGTTTGCTATAACCACATGGGACTCATGTTATATTTTTATTGTGGACAAAAACCTGAAAAGGTTTCCCTTCAGTGGCCCAAAATTTCCTGTATTCATTTTAACAGAGTTGATTTGGAATTAATTGTGTAAGAGTATATATCATATTTCCTGTGGCTACTTCTTTTATTTAAGAGTAAAATAATTTTGTATGACACCACAGTCATTGTAGAATATATGTACAGTGCCCATATGCATTTATTCTGGATTTTTAAAGAGTTTCATAGGTTATAGTCTACCAGACCAAACTGAATTCCATGCTTTCTGTTTATAATATATAATTATCAAAGTTGAGATATCATGTCACTGCCAGTTACTCTTGCTGTCAATTTGTTTTGGCTCAGCTATGGTTCTGTTTGTACTTAACTGTAATGTAGTGAATATATTGGATTGGGTTGTTAGTTTAACAAGCACTCTGGAGAACAGTTTCATGGTGATGCATGTTGAGATATGTATGCTAGGTAGCCTTAAAGTTATTTGCACACTTGCCAAACCTGCAGAAATTCATTCATTAGGAGTTTTAGAAAGGATAAACTCTCTCAACCTACAGATGAGGTAAAGTTTGCATTTGTAAATATGGGAGTGTTAATTCATGGGTCCCAGCCAAATTTCTTTAGGGGTTTTGATTTGACCGATTTCTCTCTTCTCATAATTTTACTGTATGTATTATTTTATATTCTTTTCAAACAGTGTTCTGGTGGTTAAGCCGTTGTTGACTCTTGTGCTCTGTGCAGCTCACTATGTTGTGGGAACTCAGTGATCTTGGCCAGATAATTGAGCTGAGAGTAAAGAAATTATTATCAGAGACTGGAACTAACTGGGCTGTTAATATTTACATTGTGCTCAGCTGGCTTAAAAATGCACAGTAATCTCTTTGCCTACTACAACCTATTGCATCAAAATTTTCAGAGTCAGAGTCTAGGAATCTATTTTAAAAATGTTCCCTTGAACTTTCTGGATTTTGAAAATGTTCTAATATTTTTAAGTGATAGTCATTACACAAGTGTCTATATGTTTGAAGTCTCCTGATTCATTCAAGCAGCTTGCATTGTTTTTGTTTTTTTTAATTCTCACCCAAAGATATGTTTATTGATTTTAGAGGAGCAGGGGGAGAGGAAGGAAGGGAGAGAGAAACATCCATCGGTTGCCTTCCATACAAGCCCCAGCTGGGGATCAAACCTGCAACCTAGGTATGTGCCCTGACTGGAGATCGAACTTGTGACCTTTTGGTGTACGGGATGATGCTGTCACCTGGCCAGGGCTGCAGTGCTTTTAATGAATGCTATTAAGTGCCCACTGTCCACGGAGTCATAACCCAAGAGTACATGACAAAGTGGGTGTTGGCCCTAGGGAGCATAAAATCTGGGAAAAGAGGAAGTAGTGGTACATAATATAATATAAAACTGTATAGTTTATGAAATCTTTTTGTACAGATGATTCTCATCAACACTGTGGCTTAAGGCCCATATTGCTATCCCCATTTTTTGTTTAGGAAAGTGAAGGGTTCCAGGATTTAAACTAAGTCTTATATAAAAGCCTGTATTTTTCCATGAATAAGAATGCAAACAAGCCGGGCCAGTGAGGCTCAGTGGATTAAGCATCGTCCCATGGACTGAGAGGTTCCAGTTCCATTCCCGGTCAGAGCACATGCCCAGGTTGTGGGTTCGATCCCTGGTAGGGGGCGTGCAGGAGGCAGCCAATTGATGTTTCTCTCTTACATAGATTCTATCTCTCTCTCCCTTCCTCTCTCCAAAAAAAAAAAAAAATCAAAGCATATTTATTTTAAAATTTTTTTTGCTTTATTGATTTGAGAGAGAGAGGGAGAGAGAGACAGAAACATCCATGCGAGAGAACATTGCCTGGCCACCTCCCGCACACCCCCCACTGGGGACCTGGCCCACAACCTGAGCATGTGTCCTGCCTGGGAACCGAACCGGTGACCTCTTGGTACATGGGTCAACGTTCAACCAGTGAGCCACACTGGCCAGACAAATCAAAGCATATTAAAAAAGAAAAAAGCAAACAAACAGACAAAATCCAAATCCCATGGAAGCAGGAGCCTACAGCAAATGTATGGAGCTATAGAAGACAGTGCACAGAAGAGAGTTCTCAAGGATGTGGGGTCTACAGCTCATTGTCTCTCCATGTTGCTTAGTTTCTTTTTTTGATCCTTACCTGAGGATATATTTTTATTGCTTTGAGGCGGGGGGGAGAAGGAGAGAGGAAAAACATCTGTGTGTGAGAGAAACATTGATCTGTTGCCTCCCATATGCACCTCAACTGGGGACCCAACCCACAACCATTTGGTGTACGGGACAATGCCCCAACCAACTGACCCACCCTGGCAGAGCTCCACGTTGTTTATTTTCATGTCGCAGTTGCTCATTTGGACCTCTGGAATTTTAGTATGTTAAACTTTCTCTGAGGGATGTGACGTTTGTAGAAAAATGTCCTGCTCTTTTGGTCCTTCAAACTTTCAATTTATTCTTGCCTCATTTTCAAATTCTTGAGAAGTATTTCCAAGTGATGCTGGCCAATGATGAATATACTTCTTCATGATTACATTTAGCATTCATTACTTGTACCATATTCTTTGACACTTGATCATTTTTGACCCAGCTTTTTATTGCTGTCATGTGTGTTTTTTTACTTATTTACCCAAAATTTGTCCTCCTGACCAGATTATAAGCTCTCTGAACATGAGACTAACCCATGGTGGCACATAGTAGATATTTGCTAAGTGCTCTTTGACGTTAACAATACACTTACTTAGTTTTTCCTCCCTTTTTCCATTTCCTTTCTATGTCTTACACCCACTAAGGTTTGCTGCTGTTACCACCTTGGTACAGGAAAGAGTGGACTAATAGTGAACTCTCAGGTGGGATTTCCAGGTCCCGAAACCCATGGATCTCGGTGGCGTAAACTCTAGGAATAGGTCTCAGAGCTCTTTCATCTTTCTTTCCTTATCAGTGAGTAACTTCAGGGATATAAAGTCTTATCCTAGGTGACATAAAACTCTGCCAGTTAACCATGTTTACCTTTGCTAGTCATAGTCACCTGGGGAGCCTTTTCAAAATATATGTGTAACATTTGCCTGTGTGTTCTATTCCTTTATGATCATCACCACTGCCCGTCCTAGGGCATGTCAAGAACCACTGGTCTTTATGTTTATTTAGTGACTTCTTATTTCAGAAGGTAGGGCGTGGTTAGTGGGGAGTAGCAATACCAACTTAAGAATTTGTTGGTAGTTTTGAAATTATTGCTTTTCAAGCCTTCACCCACTGACGGACTATCTTTTGCATACTCTTGAATTACACCTATTCATCAGATGTCTGGGCCCTCAGATTCCACGAAGGCCCTCTTCATATCATATTCTTATAATTAAACTACACATTTCTTTCTTGGTCCCAAAGCTGTCTTTATATATTAAAACGATCTTTGTTTCTTGTGACAAGCAGTTTGTTGTTCCTTAGGCAGCACCCCCCCCCCCCAAATAAGGCTAGTTTTTCAATAAATTTAAAGATAGGGTGACCACTTAGATCAGCCTAAGAGGGAGTCTTTGTGCTTATTACTTTGTGGAAAAGCTCATCTCCCCAAACTTGTGGGTAATTTCTTCTCACCTGGATTGGAATTCTAGTTAAAATTTTATCCTTTAACTTCTTAACATTATGTGAGACTCGATTATTTTTTTTAATGAAAAGCATGTCCTGATATAGAAAAGAATAGATCCAAATTGCTGAACTAAGTTAACCTACCACTAGCACCACCTTCTCCATCCTTCCTACTACTACCCTTCTTATGCATATTTGCAGATTGATCCCTGCCTTTTTAGGTTTCTCTTTGTCCAAGATAGCAGCTATGGGCATGTAGCGGGTATGTCCTGACTGATGTGCCTGCCTTTCTGTTTCTAGGTGGGCCATGCACAGACACAGCTCATGTCTCGTTAATCACACCAACCAAAAGATCCTGTGGTACAGGTACGTACATCATTCTTATCTGGCTTCATTCTTATCTGAATTCTTCACAGAAATTAGCTACTGGTTTTAATGTGGTGTCCTTGCCAGCGTTCTCTCTAATTTTTTCCATCAATTTTGAAGTGATGTGTTATGTGCTTAATATTGGGAGTGGAGTGTGAGCAGAGGTCAAAGTGGTGCTCTTGGAGCTCAGATGGACCAAGTTAATGCTGGCAGCTAGAACCAAGAAGGAAGACAATTTACCTACTTCTTAATATCTGAAGAATATTAAAACATGAAACATACATTGCCCAGTTTCTAGCATGTGGCTAATTTGTCTAAGTCTTGGACTTACTAAAAAAACATTATTTAGCCCTGGCTGGTTTGGCTCAGCGGTTAGAGCGTCGGCCCGTGGACCTGAGGGATCCGGATTTGGTTCCCGCTAAGGGCACATACTTTGGTTGCAGTTTGTCCCCGGCCCCAGTTGGGGTTGTGTGGGTGGCGGCCAGTCGATGTGTCTCTCTCATATCGGTGTTTCTCTCTCTCTCTCCCTCCCTCTCTATCTGAAGATAAATGCAAAAATGTCCTCGGGTGAGGATTAAAACAAAACATTATTTAAATAATGGAGACGGGAGGGTGAAAAGTTGTATTACCGATAATCGGTGTTTTAACTTGACTATTAGAATATCCTAATAGTTTTGGAAAATTATTTTCTCTTTTCATCTTCAAGCCATGAGGTGTGCTGAAATTACTTTTTTCAGGTACATAAAGTCTCCCCCAAATCTTTGTGCATCTGTGACATTTTTATTAAATATGAAGTCATGAATCTTGTAGCTCTCTAAAAAGCAGTCATAATGGCCATTGCTCCCTTAGCCTATAGCTTAATTTATTTTAAACAGTATTTGCCTTTCCCAGTAATGCTGCCTGCTATTTTAAAATATCTCAAGGATTATATTTGGAAGAGTCAAAATAATTATATTGTTTTTCTAAAGGTCACAAAGTATTTTACATAATTTAAAAAGTCCTTTTAACTTTTCAACAAAAATAGCCCAAACTATTTCTGTGCACAAACTTACACTGAAACCTCAGCCCCTTTAAATGCTCATAGTTTTGATGTTAAACCTCAAACAGGCCTGTCTTTGCGCAGTTTCTGAGCAACATCCAGGCACTGACCTCCAAGGAATTTAATTTTACTATTCTGTTCCACATAAACAGTTTTGAGGCAGGACTGTGTGCGATGGTCCTGGCATGCTCTCACCCCTTCTGTCCTCAGTACCCAAGCTCCACTGGGTAGTTCCTGATGGAGATGGAAGAGAACTGTGTCCTGAAGTGAGACAGAGACTATCCTAATTAGCCAGCCAGTGGGAACTCAGAGCCAGCTTCATACCCACTCCAGCCAGAAGCTTGAAAACACCAGAGCCCTTTGATTTCAGGTCCAACACTTCACGTGCATAGTGCACTTTAGTCTTTCTTCTTTCCTTCCAGTCTTGGCCCTCAAGGCAGGGTTTACTGTTAGCACTACCAGCATGTTTATGTAGTGGTCAAGGAGTGAGCCTCAAGCACATTGGGTCATCCTGAGAGGTTTAGGGAAGAGACTCATGTGCTCAGCTTAAACACTAAAACTAGTAGAAATCCTTTGAATATCATGTACTTGTTTCCTTCATCTTCTAGGAAGATCTGTTTTCTTCTCCTCCCATACTATTTTGTGTATCTAAAAATAATAATAGCATTTATTGCATGCTAACTGTATTTCCAGGCACCATTCAGTATGCTTTACATACATGCCCTTTAATCTCAGAACAATTTTGGAAGAGAGTTACTCCTCTTCTACAGATGACAGAGTAGGTACTCAGAAAATTAAGTACGTTTCCTGGGGTAATATTGCTAGTAAGTAATAGAATCAGGACTTGAACACAGATCTTTCAGATGCTCAAGCCTGTGTTGTTTTACACTACATCATGTTACTGCTCATCACATTGTATTATAATGATACTCCTAGCCAGACGGTGGTAAAGCATATCATTGAATGAAATAAAGAGAAACACAGATTTGGAAATACAGCATGTAATGAATTAGTGTTTAAAATGTGAGTTCTAAAAGCAGATCTGTTTTCAGATCCTATCCTTGCCTCTTACAAAATGTGATTTTAAGTAAATAAGTTAACATCTCAAAATTTGTTCTTCATCTGTAAAATGGGATGATAAATCTATGTCATAGGTTTGATGTAAGATAATATGCATAAAGCTTACATAATAGATCTTTATAAAGGTAATTGCTATTATAGTGTAATCTTATCATTAAAGATTATGTGTATACAGTGGCCAGCCATTAAATGCTGTGGATAATTTAGGTGGAAAGAAGAGTAGATTAGAAGTGCCAGAATGCATTGCTATACCTAGTTTCATTAATTGGTTTTATGTTGATTACATTCTATTTTGCATTTTAGTATTATAGTAGAAACTGATGGCAATATTTTGAGGTCTCCATAAAGCGAAATGATAAGCGAGGAATTGAGCTCTCAGTCACACATTTCCAGGCCTCTTTTTAGGTGACTACTTACCTCAACTAGAAAAAGATTGAGAATTTCTGGCTTGGAAGGCAATTAATGCAATGTGCAGGTCATCTTCTAAAAAGCCTGAAGGAAAGTTGAGATTTTCTCGGCCTGGATATTAAAGGCTGTCAAGTTCAGCCTAGTGCACTTTTCAAGAAGCCTCTTTATGTTCCCTCTGCTCCTTGAGCTAGCCTTACTGCCTCAGCCTTAAGTATGGCCCTGACACCAGAGGACAGAGCTTCCTCGTTTTCAGAGGTAGATTGAATGATTTGCTTTGAAAAACACAGGTTGACCGTCTTTATCTCCATCTTTCTGTCTGTCCTGGAAATCAGCAGGCTGCCCATGATGAGGATTCTGAGCATTTTTCTTATGAATCATCATCAATTATAGTGTTACATTGCTAGAGTGTTCTTGTATTCTTTATGTCTGGGTTCTTCAAGAGGGGACTCGTGCCTGTTATACATGCTCTGTGGTGCTTCTACCACGAAAGGCACAGTAACAGTAGCTCTCCCAAAGATCTCCTGGAGCTCAGGGCTTCAAGCGTGGATGATGAATAAATAATTACCTTAGAGTGGTATCATTTCTTCATGGAGTGGGACCCTCTGCATTAGATCTTACTGACCCCCTCCAAGCCAGTCTGGTCAATACAAGGTTGGACCTAAAGCAGCTGCCAGCTTAGTAATGATGTGTGATAGGAAAAGGATACTTAGGCTAAAATACAGCAGTTTTCTGAAGAAGGACATACAATGTACAATCTGTAAGGTATGGGGAGAAAATAGTGAAGTTTTTTTTATCTCAGCCTTTTAAAATTTCTACTTTGCAGATTTATTTTATGATTATATATTAGTCCGTACATACAGTTTTAAACCAGATACACACAGGATGCATATTAAAGGTACATAGCCAAATTTCTTTAGAGGGGAGTGTACATGCAGAAAAAGGTTAGTGACCTTTTCACTGAACAGGTCATTTTCTTTTTAGTACTTTGAAAATTAGATTAGTATTAAGCCCATAAGTGTAAGCCTGAGTGGTTGATTAACATCTCTGTGTTTCAGGGGACTACTGTTGATCAAATGATACTGTAATTTAGATAGGAGGAAAGCATTATAGAGTGGCTGGTCTACAACCATCAAAGTGAGAGAGGGAACTCTTTTTTTTTTTTCCAGCTTTATTTTTACTGTTGACACTATAACAGATATCCTCCCCCCCTTTCCCACCTTCATCCAACCCCCACAACCCCTTCCCTCTGGCCATCACCACACTGTTGTCAGTGTCTATGGGTTATGCATATATGTTCTTTGGCTAATCCCTTCACCTTCTTTCATCCAGTCCCCCAAGATGGAACTCTTTTTAAGGAATTGCTTCATGGTAAATGTTAAGTCTAAGAAGTCTCAGAAGCAGGTTGCAAAAGTAGCAGTAGTGGCAAGTAAAATATCAGTGTGTATTTGTGAACTAGGTGAAAAAGACTATTTTTAGATGCTGGTTTTGGCCACATAGCACTGTTGACAGTTAAACTCTGTAATCTTTAGATGGAAAAAAACAGCAGCACCATGATCATTTTGGTATTTAAAGCAGAGAAAAATTAAGTGAAGGTGGATGTGATTTTGCAGAGTTGTGGGATCTCTATAGTCAGCAGAGAGTTGAAAGTGCTGCCAAGTCCCAGGTTGCTTTGGTTAGAATGTGAGAGTTAAAGCATGTCACACCTTCAGATTACTAGAGAGAGCTTACATTTCTTCAAAGAGCTTTGAATGTTTTGTACATGTTCCCTTGTTAATTCGCACAACATTCCTGCCAAGACTGAGTATATTGTGAAGGAAAAGAGTTCACTTTCCTCAGCAACAAACCACCTTTGTCCTTCATCTTTTCTAACTGTCAAGTTATACCTTAAGCCAAATGTTGTAATCTGAGCTGTGGTCATCCTTTTTAGACAAATTTATTTGGAAGGTGTTTGAATATTTAAGTGAATATCTTCAGAAAGTCATAGTTTTATGTTTAAGGTGCCTTGTGGGAAAGGAAGGGGGCCTTTTGCCTTTTCTTAGAATTTTTTATTTAAAGACGTGTTATATGACCTTTTTTCATAAGATTTATTTGCAGAATCACAACAAAAGAAGTTATTTTGTATTTTATTTATTGGAGCTTGCTGTTGGTGAACCTTAAAATGTAAACTATAATGGACAGATAGAACTATGTCTTGTCTTAAACGTCCATAAATAATTTCTCTCCAGCAGGATCCTTGAACAGTGACTAACCCAGGGACTCTGCTCCTTCCAAGTGGAGCATTAACCAACTCTTAGCTCTAGGCCCTGGGTTGAATATATCAAGGGATAGAATTTTTAGCATATGAAAAAAAGGAAATTTCTCTTTCCCTCTTTTACCACTCTATGGCTTGATTTTGTGTTTTAATTTTATAGTCACTTTATTTCTGAAGTTAAAATAAAAAGTCATAAACAAGCTTATAGACTTGATGGTACTGTCTACAGACTTTTGCTCCACTATGTCTGTATTCACTGTTATTCTTCTTCCAGCAAATGTGTTAAGTAAATAATATTCTCTCTGATAGACTTGAAAAATGATGGTTTTAAAATGCTCTGTGTATGTTAAAAATGTGATTATATTTAGTAGAATAGCAAGTAAAATAGCCATTTGTGGGGCCATAAGGGAGCTGTAGTATTGCCTGGGATGAAAGCAGATGGAGCTAGAAACTCCCTTAAACACCAAGGCAGGTTTTCCCAGAAAGCATCATCTTTTCACGCTATAAGAAGCATGTTAATTCAGGTTAACTATATATCCTTTGCCTACTTTTTCTTCTATCTTGTCTTCTCTTTAGGAATGCACATATTTATTCTTTTAGATCACCTATGTTCCTTTCAGTATGACGAACAATGACATGAACTAGATAGCCTTGTAATGTTCATTCCCCTTTTTCCCCAAAACCTTTTTTTGACTCACTTCTCTCAGGCAACCTGCTTGTGATATTATTGTCTGTTTTGACAAAGACAAGAAGAGAAACCCCCTTTTACCTGGGAGTTAAGAGAAGATTGATGTGCTAAACACTTTTCCACATCAGTGTTTAGAAGCCACTTAAAGGGGAATGTTTCATTGTTACTATGTTACCATGAGGTTTATATAAGATCTTTTAAATTGATTCAGATGCTAAAGGGTGGCAGTGTTAAATTAGAGGTGGCCCTGTAAATCTTAGAAATACCTATAGTTGTGTGTTTTATTTCCTGGTAGAGTCAATATTCATGGAAACATTTCAACCAGTGCATTTACTTCTAGAGAGTTGAATCAGTGACTACAAACTGTATTGGTCAGTATTATACATTGTAAATGACTCTTCTAGGAAGGACTCTGTAGAGCTTTAAAAGAAGGTAGCTTTGGGTGTGATTCAAATGTGTAATGCAGTTCTTTTTTTTTATTCTTTTCTTTTTGGTCCTTAAGGTACAGCTTTTCCCTTTGGTCTGTAGTATAAATACTTGAGACAGAAAGTTCTCAGTTTGACCTACTTATGTAATATGCAGGTTCCCATCAGGAGGATATTAGGGAAGATTAAACCTTTCATTTTTTTTATTAGCATTTAGTGTAACCATTGAAGAAAGATCAAAACAGTAAATCTGTCATGGCAAGAAAAAAGGATTAAAAAATGTTTTACCTTGTGCATTCATCATCTTGGGTTCTACAGGAGTTCATTTGATTCCTAGGGCAGAGGACAAAATGAATACCAACTATTTGGCAAGATAGCAAATTTTTTTCTAATCCAAAAGGTGTGTCTTATGTTTTACCACCAAAAAAAATAAATAAATAAGACATAGGTTACCATGGTATGCCATAATGTTTGTTTGCTGTCAGTATGTAGTTTTTGGCCATTGAGTGGATAATTGGAGAGGGGAAATAATGTGTTACATGCTTTTTCTTATGGGTTTTTTTTTCCCTGTAAAATCTTTAATCTGCCTGAGTTGTTCCTTATATTAAAGAATAGAAAGAGGTAGCAAAGCACTATATAATTAGATGATTTGATCTCAGTATGTAAATAATAGCAGGTGAGTTTAAAAGCACCTCATATGGATTTCAGAAAAGGTTAGGGAGAGCTTACTGTTTTTCATTTGTACCCCTGAATGAGAGTTAGGTCCCATTGCCACCAATCATTATGTTTGTGTTACAAGCTAGCTAGACATGTAATGTATGAGTTTGTTCAACTTGAAGTCATTGGCTTGTTTCACAGGCCTTATTTGGGGTTTACTCAAGAGAAGTAGTGGCTTCCTCTCTGAGAACAAGCTGATAGAAGGGAATATCAAGCCAGGATGCCAGACTTACCAACAGGGATTTTTGTGCTTGAAGGATAAAAATGCGCTCCAGTATAAAAAGGGAAAGTCATGGAATACTATGCAGCTATAAGAAAGAAAGGTCTCTTATCCTTTGAGATGACATGGAGCATCCTGGAGAGTAATATCCTAAGCGAAATAAGCCAGTCAGAGAAAGACAAATATCACATAATCTCACTTATTTGTGGAATATAATGAACAATACAAGCTGATAAACAAAACAGACCCAGAGACATGGGAGTGGGGCACAGACTGACAAACCTTAGAGGAGGGAGATGGGGTGGGAGGGAAGAGATAAACCACAGAACTTATATGCATATATGAGTAACCAATGGACATAGACAACAATGCGGGGTGGGGGATCGGAGGAGGGTGTCAATGGGGCAAAAAGGAGAAAGATCTGTAACAAAAATAAATGAATAAAAATTGCAAAAAAAAAAAAAAAAAGCTTGTTCATCCTCCACATGTTGTCAGCTATTAACTTTCAAAGTAAATCTGGGAAGGGGGACTGCTTTATACTAAAATGTGAATGATGGATGCAAATCACTCATAAAGCACCTCTGAAAGGGCAAAAAAAAATAAAAAGGAAAAGACAGTGTGATGAGGCTTATTGCTATTTGTGTGTGTGTGTGTGTGTGTGTGTGTGTGTATGAGAAGCCTAGGCTGTGGTGTTGAGTTGCTCATGGTCTACTTGCTTTGTGCTAATTCAGTTTTCTTGGATCCTTGAATGCAGTTAACTGGGGGTTTTTGCCTTTATGGTCATTTATTTTATCATAGCTTGTACTCCTACCAAGGGGAAAAACCCTGAACTTCCATTAATTAGCTGTTCTATTGCTCCATTGGGGCAAAATGCCTGAGCCAACATTATTTTTTAAAGGATATCAAGGAAATTTAATGCCCCTCTCCTCCTTTAAAACTTGGATTATTTGGGGGGTGGATTTGCGGGTGTCTTTTCAGGGGCTGCTCCATAGCACGTTTGTGCCTGTTAGAGGGCAGCATGTTAGAAATGTAGCTTTTTTGAAGCAGCCTTACCAGAAGGAGCAAGATAGAACAGCCACAAAGCTGCATTATAAATCATCGGGGCCTCGCAATGATACTGCCCATTAAGGAGACTTTTTTTTTTTTTTTTTTTGCCCTACTCAGTTCCTAGCTGTACTAATAGAACAGCACATCAAGCAAGGCTGTAAATAAAAGTTATTACCTAATAGGTGGGTGCTGAAGTGGAACGGACGGAGCTGAGGCATGGAGGCCTTATTACTGCTCATCAGCAATTATAAACAGGATAAAGTGTCTGGGACTTGCGCTGATGCAGCGAGGGCTAATAGAGGCTGGGGATGACACTAGGCCATGATAGGATGATGTATGCTGATGCGTTTTTACTGTCTCATCGTGCTGCTTGCTTCCAAGACAAGTTATGTTATCCATTTTCCTGCTTGCTCATCTATCTGAAGAGACAGTCCCATTGCCTCTCCTTCCAGCAGGTGAGCTGGCATTTATTCCTCATACCTGTGTCTGCTTCTAAGGCAACCCCCTCGTGAAGAACTTCAGAAATATTTCATAATCCTGCCGATTAAAGCCGTAATCTTATTGTATTGCCTGCTGTCATGGATATAGATCTCACCTTCAGAAGTGGCTGCTTACGTGGAATATAGGACCAGCTGAGGCACTATAGTTAGTCTGCTAGCCTGGTACTTTATTCAGAGAGCACTGTGATAGCCCTGTAGTAGGTTCTGTAGTGACTTGCTAAAGAAGTGGTAAACATACATCTTGCCCCTGGGAACTTATCCCATAGACAGAACAAGTACAGAAACATAACTACAACTAATTTAAGCTATGGAGAGCAGGAAATGTAACTAATGTTTATTTTTAAAAGTGAGGACAGAGAAGATAAATTATGCTAATCATTATGAGCAAATATAATACTAATGTAGTCTTTCTCTTTTAGAGAATTATTTTCCTGGTGAAATGCTTAGAATTTAGTTCCTTAGAGTCAGTAGGAGTGATAAAGGGATGCAGGAATGTTGGGGGGGAAAGTCTAGAAGTAGGGTTGTGTTTTTTAGTGAACAGAAAACAGCAAATATGACTTGGCAATACTTTTGAGTACCAGAGAAGCACCTAGTACTTGGGAAAATTGAGATATGGCTCTTTTCAGCTTTGCTCATTCAACCTCACTAAATCCCAGCAATTAGACCTTAGAGATAGGAGAGCCACAGAGAAATGCTTTGAAAATGATTTACCAGTTGGATCCAGGAGCATTCCGGTAGTACAGTTGTTTACGTCACTTGTGCCTTTCAGTGAATACACTTCTTTATGCAATGCATTCAAAACTGACCTATCAGGGGACTTCCTGCTGTTTGAGAAATTGTAGTTTTTCTATGAAATTCTTTGATGCCTTAAGTTATGCATAGGTGTACCTCATTTTAAAGAGTCCTGATATTTGATAATCTCAATATTATAAACCAGATAAACTAAGAATTAATGTTACAGGAGAGTCCTTCAGTCTATAAAATGTCTTGCCACTGGGTTAAGGTGGTTAGGTTTTTAATTTTGAATATAAAGTAATATTTGACTTACCAAATAATCAATTCCTGCTTATCCCATTTATTGACAGAGTGTTCTGTGGATAGTGGCCAGTAGAATGGGGGAAGAAAGATGACTACGAGAAAAATGTTTAAAAATAATAACCGGATTTGATGGCTGATTAGAGTTGGCTGAAGAAAGAATGTAAAATTATAAACATGAGGAACTGATAGAAGAAAGATGAGATTGATGGCAGGGGAAAGAATGGGAACGAAAATTGGTTGAAACTATTTTCAGTTTTTGATAACCTAAATTTTAGGTTATTTTAGATAGTCCTGTAGAAAAGTATAAATATAGGCCTAGTTTGGAAATCATCAGTCTAGAAGCAGATTAAAGGTGTGCAAGTGGATAAGGGAAATGAATACAGAAGAACAAGGGGCTAAGGACTGTACTTAGGGGGCTGGGAAAGAGAAAAAGATTTCAGTAAGATAAGGAAGCTAAAGAAAGGAGAAAGCTTTACATAGGATTATGAAAGATGCATGAGAAGAGGGGCCAGGAAACATGAAGACGAAGGGAACCTGTTGTCTATGGCTAGCAGAAGATCATTGAAACCCTGAAAGAAGTGAGTGTAATGTGGGATTAAAAGCCTGATGCGAGGCCATTAAAGAGGCACTTTATAACAAGGAAAGAAAGGCAGCAGATAGAAATCATTCTGTTTAAGGAGTTAAGTGAGCCATTAAAAACCAATAAGTAATGGTGGTTGGAGGGAGAAACGGTCAGACATTTCTTGGTATGGAGGTGGTTAAGATAGGGAAATATTTTGCCCTTGTTAAGACACAAAGGAAAGGTACATGGGAAGAGAAAGAAACAGAAAATATTAGAGGAGAAATAGAAGAGATTCAAAAGCAAGATTCCTTAGAGGCAGAAACCTAAAAGCATTAGTTCCTTCCAAGAGTATAAGGAAAGAGATACAGATATAGATAAATACATTTCCTCTTCTCATGTGTAGACAGTTAGTTGAGACAAGATGAACCAAGGAGTTCATCCTAGAAGGTCATCATTTTCTGAATAAATAGATAATACTACCAGCTGTAAAGTAGCAGCAGAGAACTGAGGTTGTAAGGAAAGAATTATTGTGGACTCTGGAGGGAAAATAGGATTTCTAAGTAATAGCTAATCCAAACTGTCATTAAATACTAGTTTAAATTTACAGTGGGCCAAAGAAAGAGTTTCTCTGGCTACTACATTTAGCCCAAAGGAAAAAAGCAACGAGAGTGCTCATTTCTTTCTTTTTCAATTATGTTTCCATTCTCAAAAGTAACACATGGTAGCAAATCATAACACAGAATAGTTTATAAGAGAAAGTGACAGTCTAGAGATAGTCCACTCCACAAAACTGACCAGCATTTCTCTCTTGACAGTTTTAGTATTTCCATCCTGTAGTTACCTTTATAACTATAGAAGAAAAAAGTGCGAATATCCCTGCTTTTTAGATGTCAGTTAATTGATATGAAATAGAAGGTAGCTCACACTATTCCTCACCTCAGTGTTTAGTATTTACATTATGTTTCCATTCTTCACTTTCTTGATCCATTAACTTTCAGCACCATCTCTTAATGAGGATATTAGTGCCTCTGATTAGAGATACTTCTTGTCCACTACACTTGTACTTTTTTTTTTTCTTTTAATCCTCACCAGAGGATATTTTTCCATTTATCTTCAGATAGAGTCGGATAGAGAGAGAGAAAAACATCAGTGTGAGAGAGACACATCAATTGGTGTCTCCCGCACGACCCTGACCAGGGCTGGGGACAGAACTGCAACCAGGGTACGTGCCCTTGACCAGAATTGAACCTGTGACTCTTTGATCCATGGGCCGATGCTCCAACCACCGAGCCAAACCGACCAGGGCTGTACTTGTACTTTTTATTGTCACAGTTGTTAACTATTTACATTTGGGCCTGTAACCAACCACAAGCAAACTTTCCATGTTATATCCATAGATTATTCCCCAAAATTGAAAGCCGGTGAATGGCATTTACATTATTATAACTCTGTAAATGTTATTCCCAGCCAGGCAGCCATATTATATGCTAGGAATAGATTTATTTTTTGTGTGGATCTGATGTCACAGTCCATGGGCCACTGAAGGAGAATGTTCCTACGTCAAAGCCAAATTAATTTTTTGTTATGTTCCATCAGTTGTTCAGAAATCATGCCACATTTTCGTTTGCTTTATATTTGGATTGTAACTTTTTTATTTTTTATTAGTTTATTTTTCTTGGCATTTATAATTGCATTTCTTGTTTTCTTGGAATATTTGGTTTTATGTCCAAATATTTTTTTCCCCCTAACCTGTATTTATACTTTTTATTCAAGACCTCCCTCCTGGAGCCTACCATCTTTCTGCTCTAATCTGGACTAGATGTTTTTTGTTGTTGTTTTTTTATCCTCACTCGAGGACATTTTTTCATTTTTTGTCCAGATAGAGTGGGAGGGAGAGAGAGGAAGAGAGAGAGAGAGAGAAACATCGATGTGAAAGGGACACATCGAGTGGCTGCTACCCGCACGACCAACCAGGGCCGGGGACAAACTGCAACCGAGGTACATGCCCCTAGCGGGAACCGAACCCGGGTCTCTCTGGACCACAGGCCAACGCTCTAACCGCTGAACCAAACCGGCCAGGGCTGGACTAGATGTTTTTTAAGCCTACTGTGTCACCCCAGAATATCCCTTCACCATTGTTTAATTCCTTCATTTTTGGGAATACAACCCCCCAAATAAGTTCCTAAGAGAAGGAGTATTGGGGTTCTTATGTCTCTGAAAATGTTTTTTCTACCCCTAGCATGATGGTAAGTTTGACTAAGTATAGAATTCTTGGATGAAAATGATTGTTCCCTTCCCTTCCATGATGTTACTGAGAAGTCAGTGTCACTGATTTTCAGTTTTATAAGTAATTCATCTGAGATATTTTCACCTCTGAAACCCTTAGTATTGTATTTTTATCTTTGGTGTTCCAAAATATGTAGTGAAGTGTTCAGTGGTCATTCCCCCCCCCCCCATTCAAGATGTTGGATACTTGCTAGGCCCCTAAGATTTAAAGACTAATGTCCTCCTTCATCTGTAGACTGTCTTAGATATTCCCACAACTTAACATTCTCTTCTCTTATGGGTCTCATAATATAGGTGTTGGACCTGCTAGATTGGTGGTTTTTCACTTAACTTCTTTCTCATAATTTCCATCTCCTCTGTGTTCTGGATGATTCTTGTTTACTTTATTTTCCAACCCTTCTTTTAACAGTCATACTTTCAGTGAGCTTGCTCTTGTTCCCTGGCGGTTTCTTTTTAATAGTGTCCTGTTGTTTATAAATATAATAATAATTATTATTATTATTATAATATTCTTGTGCTCTTCTATTTGCTGAGTTATCTGCGATTGCCTTGAGGCCAGTTTTCGTATTTGTTTTAGTCTTATCCTTCATGCTTCTGTTCTCATCTGCCTGGTGAAGCTTGGTTTTCTGTTGCTATCTAAAAAAAAGCCTAAATGGATGTGGGGGATGGGGGCATTCTACTTTCTACCATGTCTCTTTCTTGCATGGGAATTTTTACTGGGGGCTCTGTGTGTGATAGTGTGTAGCAATGTAAACTGCAGAATTTATTATGAGGAAGTTGAGAGCCTGTTGTCAAGGCTCTCAAATGGAGAAGGAGGACTTGACTATGAACAACCATAGAAACAGCTTTGCCTAGACAGCTTTCTTTAGAGAAGAGCTATCCAGATTTTTGCCAAGTAAATGTGGGCTGCTACCAAGGATGGGAGGTGTAGATTAGTACAGTTGTTCTGCAGATATACTTTCAGTGGATCCTCCTGCTTTCTGCCATGCTTCTCATTCTGCTTCTCTTAAGACTTTCATTGCACATAGTGTCTGCCACCTCTGCAGTCACTGTTTCAGCCTCAGCCCATTCCCATCACTATCAACATCTAGAAATTTATTTAAAATCTGTTTTTTATTATTTTGAACACACCTTATTACAGTGGATTCATTCTTCATGTTATTTTTGTAATTTTATTTCAGTTGGGTCAGAGGAAAATACGTTTAGCCCTCTTGATCTAAAAGTTACCTGGGACAAAGTCAGGACTATGCTTTCTGATTTATTCATTGGTGGGAGGTAGGCTCAATAGAATGTTGTGGTTCTTAGGAAATCAAGAAGATGAGAAATGTACCCAATTTAAAGCCCCGAATCTTGAAGGGAAGGAAGTATAGAAGTTGGTGGTTGAGAATGTGGGCTCTAGAGGCAGTTTATGTGGGTTCACATTCCAGTGCTCCCTTTTACCAACCACATAACTAGAAGAATTGTTGAATCTCTCTATGAGCCTTGATATTTCTCTTTTGTAAAATAATAGACCCCATCATAGAGGGAAATGAAACAATGCATTTAAAACACCTAGCATGATGCCTGATAAATCTTCAAAAGATAATAGTGGTACCAGATTATCTGAATGAAAGGAGAATGAAGAGAAACTTGAGGGAATGTAGAGGAAAGTGAGAAAGAATTCATACAACTCAGATAGTCTGGTTGGAAAAATATATGGAATAAGAAACTGGTAATGAGGACTAGAAGCCAAGCAGATTGAAGAGTGCAGACATGGAAAGGAAGTGGATTGGAGGTCAGTGAAGTCCAGGGAGGAGGGGAGAGTAGTCAGCAGCCCTTGTTTGAACAGGTGAGGGCTGTGAATGACTGGAAGCCCAGAAAACCTTTAAGAAAATTGGGCATCAGAACAGCAAAGATCAAACTTCTTTTTTACTCTGTTTTGTTTCTAGACCTTGTTTTAAAAGTAAAATTTTACTGTTATGTATTGGTGGAAAGTAATTCTTACAGAGATTTCACAAGCCTGCCTTCTGAAAAAAATAAATATTCTTATTTCCTGAACTCTTCTCTACACTTTTATTCTTATAATTTAGAACTCCTTTTCTTTCTGGGGCAAATCACAATTTAGGAGCCACAGAGGGTTGATAGTTTTCTTGTGGGTAAAATCCTGATAAAAAGACTGGCTGTTGCATCCAGACCAATAGCATGATAGAACTTTAGCCAATAAATTCACTTCTTATGATTAAAAATCAGACAATTTAACCTTGGAAGTATTTTTGTCGTGGGGGACTTCATACTGTGATTAGTTATCTTAACAGCCAAGTGCCTCTGTGGGCTCAGTTAACCAGCCTCCCACTACACATGTATAATTATTTTTGGTGCATACACACACACTGCTATAAAAGCTTATTTGGCCTTATGCTCCCTGCCGTTCTGAATTCTCTGTTTCATTACTAGTATCCACCCACAGAGTTTCGGAAAGCCATTCCCAAATAGCAGAATCACAACTAAGAATAAATATTAGCTCAGTGGACAGGGGAATTAGTTACATGCTATGCATTTTCCACATCCATCCACCCTTTCAAAACTTATTAAAAATGTATACATATATAAGCAAGAAAATGGGACATTTAACTCAGATTGTGTTGATTTTTCTGTTACTGTAGTAAGGGATAAAGAGAATGCAGTAGACAATCTTTAAGATTTTTACCTTGAATGTGAACCAGTATATACCTGAAAAAATAAAGTGGATGCTGCTTCCTTTTTTCGTAGAGAAAGTTGAACAACTCTTCTCCAGAGTTGTTATTACATTACAGTTTGAAATATATGTCCAAATATGCAAGATGGCTTTTAAAAGAAAATTGGGTTTGTGAAGAGAAATTATGTAGCACTGATTTGAATGGGAGGTGTTAGCTGCTGCAGAGTCTGTTTTCCTGCTTTGGCATTAACTCATAGTCCCTATAATTGACAAGGATTCATATCCACTTTTTCTTTGGCGTCCTGTTGATAAATCCATTTCTAGGAGATTAAAATCACATCTTAAGGTCTTGATCATCATCCTTCCTGGAACAGCAGTTGTAGTAATTGATGCAATTGAAATGGGTCTTTATTGGGGTTGGAGGAAGTCTAGACTAAGAGAGTGACATGTAAAAGTCTGATTAGTCATTAAAGTGTACTTACAGATAAGTGTTGACTTCACTACAAACCTGGAGAAGCATGAGCTTTGGCCTTACTGTTGATTACCTGCTTCAACTATTTTGTCATGCCCTTTCCCATCAGACCTAAGCAGTGCCAACATTTCTGGGTGAGAATGCAGCAGGCATTCTAGTCAGTCATCTCCAAGTGTGGCTACTCTGGAATATAGTTGTTGGGTTTTATAAAAACATAATTTCAGACTTACAGGAAAGTTACAAGAAGATTACATAGAATTCTCAGGCACACACCAGAGTCCCCAAATGTTAACAATTTACCACATTGAACATTGGCTTTTTCTTTCTTTCTTTTTTTTTAACTTATCTTTATTGTTGAAAGTATTACAGATACCCCTTCCTTTTTCCCCTATTGACCCCTTCCTCCCCACTCCCTACCTCCTCCTGCTTTCCCCACATTATTATCTGTGTCCGTTGGTTATGCATATGTGCATATAAGTTCTTTGGTTTCTCTCTTCTCAGCCCCTCCCCCCTTCCCTCAGTATAACCAATTTGTACTTCTTAATCCCTCACCTTTTTGCCCCATTCCTCTAATTGCCCTCCCATCTGGCAACCAGCAAAAAGTTCTCTGTATCTATGAGTCTGTTTCTGTTCTGCTTGTACATTTTGTTTGTAGATTCAGTTGTTGATAGATATGTATTTATTGCCATTTTATTGTTCACATTTTTGTTCTTCTTCAAGAAGACCCTTCAACATTTCATATAATACTGGTTTGGTGGTGATGAACTCCTTTAGCTTTTTCCTATCTGGGAAACTTTATCTCTCCATCGATTCTAAATGATAGCTTTGCAGGATAGAGTAAGCTTGGTTGTAGGTCCTTTCTTTTCATCACTTTGAATATTTCTTGCCACTCCTTTCTGGCCTGCAAAGTTTCTTTTGAGAAATCGGCTGATAAAATTATGGGAGCTCCTTTGTAGGTAACTAACTGCTTTTCTCTTGCTGCTTTTAAGATTCTTTGTCTTTAACCTTTTGCATTTTGATGATGATGTGTCTTGGTTTGCACCTCTTTGGGTTCATCTTGTTTGGGACTGTTGTGCTTCCTGGACTTGTATGTCTGTTTCCTTCACCAAGTTAGGGAAGTTTTCTGTCAGTATTTTTTCAAATAGGTTTTCAATTTCTTGCTCTCTCTCTTCTCCTTCCAGCACCCCCATGATGGGGATGTTGGTACGCTTGAAGTTGTTCCAGAGGCTCCTTACACTATCCTCATTTTTTTGGATTCTTTTTTCTTTTTGCTGTTCTGATTGGGTATTTTTTTGTGCTTCTTTATGTTCCAAATTGATGGTTTGCTTCCTGGTTTCACCTACTCTACTATTGATTCCTTGTAAATTATTCTTTTTTTTTTTAATCCTCACCCGAGGATATTTTTCCATTTATCTCAGACAGGGTAGGAGGGTGGAAGAGAGAGAGAAACATGGATGTGAGAGCGACACATGGACTGGTTGCCTCCCGCATGACCCCAACCAGGGCCGGGGACGAACAGCAACTGAGGTACGTGCCCTTGACCGGAATCGAACCCGCGACTCTTTGGTCTGCAGGCCAACGCTCTAACCACTAAACCAAACTGTCCACGGCTGTAAATTATTCCTTATTTCAGTTAGTGCGTCCTTCATTTCTGACTAGTCCTTTTTTATGTTGTTGATATTCTCACTAAGTTCCTTGGAGTTCTCATTAAGTTCCTTGAAGTTCTCACTAAGTTCCTGGAAGTTCTCACTGAGTTCAGTGAGCATCCCTATAACCATTGTTTTGAACTCTGCATCTAATAGATTGCTTATCTCTATTTAGTTTGGTTCTTTTCCTGGAGTTTTGTTCTGTTTCATTTGGGACATGTTTCGTTGTCCCCTCATTTTGGCTGCCTCCTTGTGTTTGTTTCTATGTGTTAGGTAGAGTTGCTATGTCTCCTAGGCTTTGTAAGGTGGCCTATTGCAGTACATGTCCTGTAGAGTCCAGTGGCACAGCCTCCCTGATCACTGCAGCTGGGCCCTTGACGTGCACCCCTCGTGTGGACTGTCCACCCTTCAGTTGTAATTGAGTCTTGGTTGCTGTTGGCACATCAGTGGGAGGGATTTACTCAGGCTAATCAGCTGCAAGGACTGACCACTGACCTCTGATTACCTTGGAGGATCAGCTGTGCAGGGGACCACCACATAGAGCAACACTTATTTCAGTAGGGCTGGGGTACCCACTGAGTCCACCCCTTGAGTGTGTTGCTTGTAGAGGTGGTTGGGTGGTTGTGCTTTGCCGTGATCTGAAGCTGTCCACTGGGTGTGCTGGCTCTGGGACAAGGTCAGCCACTGCCTGTGTTCTACCCTGGGTAACCAGGCATAAGCTACAAAGCAATCTACAGATGGCTGCTTCTTGTGCTGGTCTTGGAGGTGCCCAGGCAAAGCCAAGTTGTGAACCAAGGCTGGCTGCTCCTAGTGCCAGGCCTGGGACCACTTAGTGAGAGGTATGGGGCTTGCTGAGGCCAGATGCTGCTTGTTTAAGAGAACTTAGGAAAATCTGAAGCAGGAGCCAAGACAGGCCAATCCTGTGGTAAAGCCACTGGAAACAGCTTGGGTGGGCTGAAAGTTGGGCGGTGCAGGGCCTCAGGGAATCACCAGGGTGGGACAAACAGTGTGAGCCAGGTTGCTGGAGTCCCAGATATGGTGGCCGTCTGGTGGCCCCATGTGGGAAGGGCTCACCAAAGGAACAATGGCCTCAGCCAGCAATTCTTTCTGGGAGAAAGCTGCTTCTCCAGCTCTTGCCCGGATGCCAAACAACTCAGCTCTTCCCCATATGTCTCTGGTGCCTTTCAAGCTGCCTTCCCCACACTGGATGGAGGTAGTCAGTAAGTCCATGTGCAGATCCTTTAAGAGGAACTGTCTGGGACTCAAGAAGCCTCAGTCTCCCTCACCTTAAATTCCCGCTGGTTTTTACAGCCAGAAGTGATGGGAACTTCTCTTTCTGGCACTGGAACCCTGAGCTGGGAGCCTGGTGTGGGACAGGGACCCCTCACTCCTCAGGAAGGACCTTCACAGCTGAGGTGTGCCTCCTGATTTTTATCCGCCATATGTGGGTGTGGGACCAGCCTGTCCATGTCTCTCTCTGCCCCTCCTACCAGTCTCCATGTGGCTTCCTCTTTAATTTCATAGTTGCAAGACTTCCATTCAGCTCAGTCTCAGGTGGTTGTGAATGATGGTTGTTCTGTAGTTTAGTTATGATTTTGATGTGGTTGTGGGAGGAGACGAGTACCATGGTTACATATGCCTCCTTCTTGACTGGAAGTTCTGAACATTGGCTTTTTCTTTTCTCTCCCTACCCGTGTGTGTGTGTGTGTGTGTGTGTGTGTGTGTGTGTGTGTGTGTGTGTGTGTGTGTGTGTGTGTGAGATATCTGTATCCCTAACCATTTCAGTAACTTGCTTTTGTTATACTAAAAACTTTAATGTGGCCCTGGCTGGTTTGGCTCAGCAGTTAGAGCATTGCCCCGCGGCCCAATGAGTCCCGGGTTTGATTCCAGCCAAGGGCACGTACCTTGGTTGCGGTTCATCCTGTCCCTGGTCGGAGTCATGCAGGAGGCAACCAATCGATGTGTCCCTCTCATGTCAATATTTTTCTCTCTCTCTCTCCCTCCCACTCTATCTGAAGATAAATGGAAAAAATATCCTCAGATGAGGATAAAAAAACAAACCAAAAAAACCCTTTAATGTACAATTCTTAAAATCAGAGTATTAACTTTTTTTTTCAATCTTCACCTGAGGACATTTTTCCGTTTCTCTTCAGATATAGTGGGAGGGAGGGAGGGAGGGAGAGAGAGAAACATCCACGTGAGAGGGACACATCGACTGGTTGCCTCCCACACGACCCAAAGTATTATCTTAATAGCCATGGTACAATTTTCAAAATAGGGAAGTTTTAACATTGATGTAATATATAATTGACTTTTTTTAGTATGGTTGTTCATAGTGTGGACATCTTGGTAAAAATTCTTTCAGTGAAGAGTATTGAGCAAAGTCAGTTGACTTGAGGTTAAAATGTTAGGTACTTGCTCCTTTTGTGTTTCAGATATGGACTAAATTTTCATTATAATTTTATGCAGAATTCCTTGCCCCTGATTTTCCAGCAGCTTGTTTTACAAATGGGGTTATTTCTCTTTACTTTATAAGCCATTTTCTTAAGGCAGCTTTCTTCAACCCACTACACACGTGGTAGTACCTACATCAACGCTGATACAGCCCTGAGAAGTGAACACCTAATATACTCATGGGGGACCAGGAGGACAAGGCTTTCTTTGGACATTCTTTGTCATCATATGTTAAGTTCTAACTTTGGGTTCATTTACCCTCACATAAGAAAGAGTTTAAATGAGGTGCAGAAGTATTTATAGGTTTAAGGATTTACCCTCGGAGTAATGAGTCAAAAGACTAGACCTTGGGAGGCAAAAAAAACCTGAGTGATAAGTAGAGAGAACTGAATTAAGCTAATGCTAAATTAGAAACCAAAATAGTTTAACAACAAACCAGCTATTTAATTTTAGCATCTATAGTACTTAGTTATGCATTCAAGCTGATTTTTTTTTTTAAATAGTGAAATAAAAACATTCAAGCATTTTTTCCCCTTACATTAAACCTGGAGTACAGCCTACAGGATGATTATCTCTCAGTGAGAGATTACTGTCATTAGAAACTTCTTCCCTGTTGTAGAGATGTTCTTTGTTATTGTTATTACCATTGTTATTATATTATTGTTGTGCACCAGTGGAGTACTAAACATATCCAGTTCTGCCCCTGCCCCTAACGGCTTGCATTATAAGTCAGACAGGCAAAACAACTGGAAAATTAAAAACACTCACAGGGAAGGTAGTTAAACGTCATAGGGGTGAGATGATTTGTATTCAAATATTTGTGTTTTTGTCTGTATGTTTCTGGGTGTTTTTTTTTTAATCCTCACCCGAGGATATGTTTTTTGTTGTTGTTTATTGATTTGAGAGAGAGAGAGAGAAACTTATATTTAGTTCATTATTATGTAATTAGAATCCTTGCCCCTGATGTGAGAGAGAAACATCGACTGGTTGCCTCCTTCCTGTATGTCCCCCGACTGGGGATTGAACCCACAACTTTGTGCGTGTGCGTGTGTGTGTGTGTGTGTGTGTGTGTGTGTGTGTACAGGATGACACTTCAACCAACTGAGCCACCTACCCAGGGCTATATGTATGTTTTTAACAAAAAGTAAAAAAAATTGAATTAGTGCCCTGGCCGGTTTGGCTCAGCGATTAGACCATCAGCCTGTGGACCAGAGAGGCTCGGGTTTG
The DNA here is from genome assembly GCA_030848825.1 of Tadarida brasiliensis. Classification (NCBI taxonomy): domain Eukaryota; kingdom Metazoa; phylum Chordata; class Mammalia; order Chiroptera; family Molossidae; genus Tadarida; species Tadarida brasiliensis. Next base: position 11,720,996 of record CM061262.1, read on the forward strand.
GTTCCTGCTAAGCACACGTACCTCGGTTGCAGTTTGTCCCCGCCCTGGTTGGGGTTGTGTGGGTGGCAACCAGTCGATGTGTCTCTCTCACGTTGATGTTTCTCTCTCTCTCTTCCCCCCTCTCTCCCTCCCGCTCTATCTGAAGATACATGCAAAAAAAAAAAAAAATGTGTGTCTCATCTTCTTTACCCATTTCCCTTACCTACCCCCATACTTAGTGTTTTTCCATAAAGGACACCTATTTTCATAGGGTCAAAAACCCAAGGCTATATATCGGGTTAACCCCTGGGCAAAGTCATTCATGCTTTGGAGACCAAGGTATGGGGGATTACAACATTATTTGTAGACTTCTGGCCTATCCCTTCCCTCCAAGGCTTCTTCAAATGTAAGTCAACAGTAGGAAGAAGTGGCTCTATGACCACGTACTGTCCAGCAGCTTTAAAACAGCTGTGTCACTTTATAAGTTTATTTATTTATTTATTTTTTATCCTCACCTGAGGACATTTTTGCATTCATCTTCAGATAGAGTGGGACGGAGAGAGAGAGAAACATCGATGCGAGAGAGACACATCGAGTGGTTGCCACCCACATGACCCCATCCGGGGCTAGGACAAACTGCAACCGAGGTACATGCCCTTAGCGGCCACCGAACCCGGGACTCTCTGATCCACGGGCCGACGCTCTAACCGCTGAGCCAAACGGGCCAGGGCAGCTGCATCACTTTATAAGGCATATTTTGAAAATCTCTAGGCTTCATGTAACTATAGAGTAAGTAGAAGTCTTACTCCATATTTTTAGTCAACTTAACTTCTAAATGAGCGGTTCTCAGAAATTAAATGAAAACAGTATTGCCTGTTTTATACATAGTTATATGAAAATAAATCTGGGTATGTAGATACTTCATACATTCTCTCAAATTTCCCTTTCTCTGGATAAATGAAAATAAATCGTGGCTAATCTTAGTTTTCTGGAAATACTAGGAAAGATAATAGAACAGAAGTTCAAGACCAGTGTTATCACTGTAAGGGTCTTAGAACCCTCATGATCATAGATCGTGATTTGTGGTCAGGGAACAGAAATTAGGGAACTTGGGCATGTGGCCTTTGAGAAGTATATCTTTCTCTTAGGTTTCTTAATCTTGCTTCTCTCTCTGTCTCACCTTGTTACCTTATTTTGTACTCTACTGATGCTATAAATGTAATATTTTTAAAAAATCAATGCATTATAATGTTGTTGAACTCTAAAATACCCAAGCAGGTTATAAAAAGGAAAGATTATCTGTTGAGGATAATTTGTCAGTTACAATGTGTAACTGAAAAATCTATGAGGAAAAGTAATGTGGTTTAGTTGGGCAGTGAGGACAGGTCTTTCTAATGGGGAAGCTAAAACAAGGAGGTGGTGCCAGGCCAGTACCACCTACAAAGGATGACTACTGCTAGTCTGACAGGTCTGCTGACCTGCACCCCTTTGTAGAATTTAGCTCCTCGTGATACCCTTTAAGTAAATAGTGCAGCAGAAATGACACTTAACAAACAGAGATGGTAGCTGCAGTTTTTCAGATGAACCCAGGAGTGGTTTATGGGCTACCCACCCTCATCTGTGCCTTTTTAAAGAGACCTGATATATGAGTTGTAGGAAGCTACCAGGGTGGTTGAGAAGAGAAAGCTTTGATTTCTGCCTGTGGGGCCCATGTAAAGGTGAGAAGGTGTGGTTTACCTTTTCTGACCATTAAAAGAAATAAAATATCAAATAAAAGTAACTGGCTTTCGCCCTGGCCGGTTTGGCTCAGTGGTTAGAGAATCGGCCTGTGGTCCAGAGAGACCCAGGTTCGGTTCCCGCTAGGGGCACGTACCTCGGTTGCGATTTGTCCCCGGCCCTGGTTGGTTGTACAGGAGGCAGCCACTCGATGTGTCCCTTTCATGTCGATGTTTCTCTCTCTCTCTCTCTCTCTCTCTCTCTCCCTCTCTCTCTCTCTCTTCCTCTCTCTCCCTCCCACTCTATCTGAACAAAAAATGGAAAAATGTCCTCGGGTGAGGATAAAAAAAAAAAAGTAACTGGCTTTCCTTTTGCTGTTGAGAGGAAAAAAAATTGTATCCTATGAATAATCAGTAAAGAAATTTCTGTGGACATATTTTTAAAAAAATAATGTAAGCCAGAGGGAAGCTGATTTTATGTAAATTAATACTGTGACTACAGTCCACAGAAATCCAGAGAGTTAGCAGGAATGGGAAAGAAATAGTATAAGGAATAAGTCTTATAAATCATATTCTAAGAGCAGAGGACAAGTAGGGTTATTCAGCTGTTCAACAGAGATGTATCTTAGAGAAGTTGCACCAAAATATTGAGATAAGAAGATTCCAAGTGGAACAGAGAGAGGTGCTTGTTTTCGTTCTCTTGGCCCAGGATCTGCCCTGCCGTCCTCATCCCAGAGACAACAGCATCTTTGTACATAAGAAGTAGAAGAAGCTCATTTTCATGGTAAGGTATGCTCATGGAAGAGCAGAATTAGAATCTTGACAGTTGGAGACAGGATAGAATAGTGGTTAAGAGCAAGAACTCTAGGCCAGGCTGCCTGGGTTCAAATCCCAATTCTATTTACTAGCTGTGTGATTTTCAGCAATTCACTTAACTTGTGCCTCAGTTTCTTCATCTTAAAATGCAGGTAATAGTAGTACCTACCTCATAACCTTGTTATAAAAGCTAAATGAGTTTACATATGTAAAAACATTTAGAAAGTGCTAGTACAGCCCAGCCAGTGTGGGTCAGTGGTTGAGCGTCGACCCATGCACCAAGAGGTCGCCGGTTCGATTCCTGGTCAGGGCACAAGCCCAGGTTGTGGGCCCGATCCCCAATAGGGGGCATGCAGGGGGCAGCCAGTTGATGTTCTCTCTCATCGATGTTTCTATCTCTCACTCTCTCTCCCTTCTTCTCTCTAGAAATTAATAAAGAAAAAAAAAGAGCTAGTACAGAAAGTGCTTTGCATTAATGCTTATTATTACTGAATCTTAACTTAGGAATCTCTTTTGTCATATCTACCTACCGTGATGAAAGGCCCTAGAAATGAGTTTGGACAAAAGGTCACATAGTATGATTACACTTATATGTCCACGTGTATGTACATATATGTGACATTCTTAAAATGACAAAATTATAGAAATGGAGGATACATTAGTGTTTGCCAGGGGTTGCCAGGGAGCAAGGAGGGAGAGAGGGCAGTAGGCATGGCTGTAAAAGGGCAACATGAGGGATCCTTGTGGTGATGGAAATGTTCTATAGCTTAACTATATTAATACCAATATCCTGGTTGTGATATTGTACTAGAGTTTTACAAGATGTAACAACCATTGGGAAAACTGGGTGAAGGGTACATAGGATTTCTCTGTATCAATTCTTACAGCTACACTTAAACTTACAATGATCTCAAAATAAATTGTTTAATATAAAAAGAAATTGGGCTTGGCAAATTCCTGATAGTTAAAACCATGTACATGTCTGAGCATATAGACCAATATTAAGGTTAATAAACATGATGAAAGGAAAACTGTGAGCTAGCCATTGACATTTTAGTGAGATGTTTGTGAACCCCCAGAAAAAATTGAACCAGTTGGGGTCAAATAAAGAGGAATGAGGAGAGACAAACAACAGCTTATTTCCCTAAAAACTCTTCAAACTAGTGTTCTCCAAATGCCTTTGCTTCCCAGACTGAAATGATTTTTGGTAAAGAGAACTTAGAAGGTGGATGGGCAACAGCTTATATGCAAATAGTATTCTGAAAAGCACGTCTCACAGAAAAGGATGACAAATGTGAGCTAAAAATCACCTGGCTAAGTATGTACAATAAAGTTCTTAAGTTCAAGAGGGAACCTTCTCTGACCTTTCCCTCTTCTGCTTCCTGATCATCACCCACCCCTAACAGAATTGATCACTTCCTTATATTGCGTTCATAGCAGTCTATTCATGTATTAGTATACCACTTATTATGCTGTAGGTTTATTTGTATATATATCTTTCCCTTTGGACTGTGGCCTCCTTGAGGGGAGAGATCACTGCCATACGCAGTTCTGATTTGCCATTTCAAAACCCAGTGCCTGGCACACAATGAGCACTTAAGAAATAATTAATGAAATATTGACTATTGTCATGACCCTGAATAGAGTGGCCATTAATCTAGAGGCCTAAATAAATTAGATCATATAAACTGAGACTGTTATTGTACTTAATAAGATGGTGATTATTTTTGCAAATGAACCTTCCTGGGTATTTGCTTTATGTTTTCTTATTCTGGTGAAATGTTTCCTTAGGTTTAAAATAAGGAAGAATTTTGGAGAGTTGAATGATTCAGCAATGAAGAGATGTCTTATAACAACACTTTCCGACACTGTAGAGTCAGTCAGGAGGGGAAGGACAATCAGAAAAAGGCCAAGAAGTTATTGGAAAGGAGATAATTGGAGGAATGACTTGTGGCCTTTTGGGACCAACTTCAGTCACAGAGAATGCCATCAGAATATAAGAAATTATGGACTAAAACACCAGTAGCTAGCTCATCTCATGTTTGCCTGAGCATCCACTCCTTGCCAAGGCACAGATGAACTATATTCTGATGTCCAGTATGTGTCGGATGCGGTGGAGGCAGTTGGAGAAAGAGCAGCCCTCCCCCACTGCCAAAGTGCAAGGGGAACTGGGCTGATTATGTAGTGCTTGTTCTTCTTCACTTGCCTTAATTGTGCCAACCCTCCCAGCATGTAGATTTCTCAGGTGCTTGCTGTAAGTTTACATTTCTGGTCTTGGGTATGGAGAAGACATGTACAACTATAAATCTCCTTCCTTACAAGTTAAATGATGCTATTAAAATAAATTTATAAGATAGAAAGAATCCAGAATGTGGTACATTCCACAGGAAAACTAACTAGGACTATTCAGAAAGTCCATGTCATTTGAATGAAAGAAGGAAAAAAGGAAGGAACAGTTTGAGGGGTATATACTGTTCTATAGTAAAAGAGACTTAGATATGAGGTCCAAATGTAACACATGAAACTTGATAGACATGCCTTTGAAAACAATGGAGATAATTTAGATGTGGACTGAATGACATTGGAGCATTATTAATTTTATTAGGTATGCTATTTTGATTATGGCCCTGGCCGGTTTGGCTCAGTGGTTACAGCATTGGCCTGCGGATCAGAGAGGCCCGGGTTCAGTTCCCGCTAAGGGTGCGTGCCTCGGTTGCAGTTTGTTTCTGGCCTCGGTTGGGGTCGTGTGGGTGGCAACCAGTCGCTGTATCTCTCTCACATTGATGTTTCTCTCTCTCTCTTCCTCCCTCTCTCCCTCCTGCTCTATCTGAAGATAAATGCAAAAATGTCCTTGGGTGAGGATTAAAAAAAAAATAATATTTTGATTATGTAAGGAAATGCCTTTATTATTAGATGTGTATGTATGAAGTATTTTGATGTTTGCAACTTATTTTCAGATGGTTTGGGGGAAGTATAAATATGGAGGGGAAAGATAAAGTAATGCGACAGATTGTTAACAGTTGTTGAATGTGTACTATTTGAACTTTTCTGTATGTATGACATCTTTCAAAATAAGAAGTTGGGTGAAGGCTAAATACTGTCCTCCTGAGGTTGGGAACAAAACAAAGATTTCCTCTCTCAACACTCCTATTCAGCATCATACTAGAAAGCTAACCCAGTACAATAGGCAAGAAAAAGAAAAAAAGGCAGACAGATTAGAAAGAAAAGCTGAGGGAAAAACCCTTCCTTTAGAACTGTTGGACTCCAGTGCCATCATTTTAAAGATTGTTTTATTTAATGGAGAGCTGTTCTCCCCACCGCAGATTAGCTTCTCCTACTTGATCTTTTGATGACTTCATAGTCATTTTTTTCTGGTGCCAAGTACATGTCATGGTTTATGTCTGTTCTTCTGTTCTTTAAGCTGTCTTCCAACCAGAAATGTCCCTACAGAAGCAGCTTCTGCATTGCTGTCATGAGGACCAAAATCAGATGAGTAGATGATGCAGTTACCCCCAAGAAGGTTTCTGATGCCTTATGTCTTTTGAGCATATAGAGGAGGACAGAAACCTCAAAAGTTCAGGTGCCACTCCCAAGATAGTCAACTCTACTGATACAGAGATAGATAGAGATAAAGGTGGAGATAGATATACCCCAGGTCTCCCGGTCTTGTGTTCCCAGCAGGGAAGAAGAGTCAGAGGTCTGCTTGAGCTTGTGATAGAGGAGACCACCCTCACATACCTCTAATAGCATAGGAGGGAGCCAGAGAAAATAACTTGGGGACTTTGGGGTGCAGATGGAAGGAGAAGACAGGGACTAATGCTTAAGGATAGTATTGCCTTGGCAGTTTGAGAACAACTGACCTTTGAAATACTTACGATCTAAGACAGTGTGTCACAAGAATTTTTAAAACATGTAATATCTGACTATTTAGTCAGGGACACTGACCTCTTTTCCCTTAGGTTGTCAAATAAAAAAATGACAAAAGCCAACAGGACAACAGCCATCTAGTGGGAATGAATCAAAATTATAGCAATTTTTTTTTTTTTATCAGCTTGGCAAAAACTGTATTTTTTGGTGTGCCACAGAATTGTAGTAATTAGTTTATGTGTGCCATGAAATGAAAAAGGTTGAAAATCGCTGATCTGAGACATAGCATCCTAGGTGTATTTCAAGCTAGATTCATCTCCATATCATATATCAAGTGAAAATGAAGGCATTCTCCACAAAATTTTAATAATCAGCCTCTTCCAAAGACTTGAACTTCTTTCTCTGTCCATGTAATAGTTTTTGACAGGTGTGTTATTCCAAAATAGTCTAAAGGCCATTAGAAAGATAAAAAAGGAGAGGGAAATCCCAGTTGAATAAAGTGGGAAAAAAGTTTTTAATGGATAATGAGGGAGTTTTTTCTCCTGAAGTCTTTCATGACACACAGTAAAATGCCACGAGAGATTAATCTAATCTATGAATAAACTCTGAAAGCAAAGCATGAGGAGAAACACAGGCAAAAAGTACCTATAAAGCATTTGTTAAAAGTCTCGTTTTTTTCAGTGAGTGTGGTGCTGCTCATGGACAAAGGTTTTAGCAGCTTAAGCTCCTTTTTTATATGGTCAAAGGCAGACAGCAGTGATGTGTGCAGGTTCATTAATTATTGCTCTTACTGATGTTTGCACAGGCTGTTGGGATCATAAATGTCAATGTGTCAGGAGACTATGATAGATTCTAAAAAACTGATTGAGTAGAGTACCTCAAAAGCTGTCATAGAGCCTGGGATTAAACAGATTCATCTTCCTTTCTTAGAAGTGTGGGTGAAGTGAATAGAAGAAGGCTTCCTTCTCTTTGTTGCCACTGTACGTCTCCCACTCTCCTAATCTAAATTGTGAGGACTGGCTTGTGCGGAGGGCTGAGCGCCGCCTGCGGGGTCAGAGGCCACAGTCACGGTTAGCAGCCCGGGTGCGCAGGCTGCCCGCTGCACAGTGCCGGGAGATTGAGAGAGATGGGGATTCAACTCTGACAGGCCTGACACAATTGATTTGGAAATTTCTGGGAGAGAACATGAGTAATAAAGACAAGAAAAGTGACAGTAAGGAACAAATGTGAATTTCTGTCAGAGACAAAACAGAATTTTAAAAGAAGTAGCTCTGTTTGTTGTCTCCAGTCAAGCTTTCCAGTTAAACTGTGTTTCTGAATTGAAAGTCTTACCACTATTTTCTGCGATTCGCTAGAAAAGTACAATTAGAAGAATTTCTCTCTTCAGAAGATTATGTGTTTTAAATAAAATCACTGTAGTTGTTTCTCTGTCACAAATTAAGCACTAGTTACTTTCAAACCTAGGAAGCTGATAGGTAAAATACTTTTTCCAAGATTTTTCTTTCTACTTTAATTACATTATAATTCTTGATCAGACATTCCTTTGACTAGAAGACCTGATGTGATATTTTTCTCATTCTATTAAATTTAAGCAGAGGAAGAAGGGGTCTGGTGAGTACCAAGAACTATGAACCTGGCATGGGAGTATGGCAGCTCTTGTGTGGGTATATGCAGACTAGATTATGTTCTCAAGAAAAAGCATACTGGGGGAAATGTGCTTTGTTGGCTCTTTATGAAGGACCTTAATTAGAAATCACTCTTAACTCCTGGGGTGGGAACAGTTTCTAAGCTTGCCACTACAGCTCCTCCTGCTGCTAATGAGCATGCTCCTTGCAAGGACTCGTTTCTTCTGACAGCCAAAGCTGCACAGAAGAGTTATTTCTGTTCACCTTTCTCTCCGTTAACCCTTACTGCCCAAGTTCAGATTATGCAAGTAGAATGTGAGTGTTCTGTCATTGTTGAGGAAATTAAAAGTGCTGAGGGTGACAGAAATGAGGTTTGTGAGCAAAAAGTAAAGAATCAAAGTTTATTTTATTCAAATATGGACTGTAGATGAGGATTCCTTTAGTTTGACCATGTTTGGATCTTTTCTTTCTGGTAGTCTTCTTTTTTAATGGACATAAAATTTATAATTGAATAGTTGAATTATTTAGTTCATTATTATGTAATTAGAATCCCTGCCCTGAACATCTGTTTCTCTTATTTAGGCAACTCACCCCATGGCACAAAGTTTCATTAAATAATTAGCAGAGAGGTGTAAATTTCTTATGCAGACATGAATGATGATCCTGTAGACCACTATTTATTTCATTAGCTTCTAATTAAAACAGTGAGCTGGCTTGTGAGAAAATGCCAGGGAATGGTTTGCTTCACCAAGAAGTGACATATAACAGTCACCTCCCCGGATGGCAGTGTGTGGAGGATGGTAAACAGTTTAGGGAGCCTATTTCTCCACCCTCTTTGTGGTAGGGGGCATTAGAGGGCACAGGATTCCTTTACATTTAATAGACCATGAACTGAGTGAAGAAGGTTAAGTGGACATATTTGAGAGCATAAAAGTTATGGATCTCTTAATGTCTAGGGACAGCTCCTGGATTCCAAAAAATAACACATTCTAGCCCGGCCAGTGTAGCTCAGTGGATTGAGCATTGTCCCATGGACTGAGAGGTCCTGGTTCGATTCCTGGTCAGGGCACATGCCCAGGTTGCAGGCTCATTCCCCAGTAAGGGGCATGCAGGAGGCATCCAATCAATATATCTCACATTGATGTTTCTTTTTTTTTTTTTTTTTTTTTTAATTTTTTTTCTCTTTATTGATTTTAGAGAGAGAGAGGAAGGGGGGGAGAGAGAGAGAACATCAATTGGCCGCCTCCTGCATGCCCCCCACTGGGGATTTGGCCCACAACCTGGGTATGTGCCCTGACCAGGAATCGAACCGGTGACCTCTTGATGCATGGGTTGACACTCAACCACTGAGCCACACTGACCGGGCTCACATTGATGTTTCTTCTCTCTCTCTCTCCCTTCCTCTCTCTAAAAAAATCAATTAAAAATATTTTTTAAAAAATAACACATTCTGCCCTGGCCGGTTTGGCTCAGTGGTTGGAGCATTGGCCTGCGGACCAGAGAGTCCTGGGTTCGGTTCCCGCTAGGGGCATGTACCAAAAAAAAATAATAATAACACATTCTGGTAAACAATTTGTGTGTCTTGGTTTAGGATCATTGAAAGACTGCTTCTCATGGCTCAGACTTTCTGTACACTGATGCCTTTGGTCTTAGACTTGTGCCAATGCTGAGACATTGATTGTCGGGGGCTGACTAGGGCTGAGTGGTGTTCTTTTAGGATGGCCAATGCAGTGCAGCCAGAAGCTGTTGGCGGCATCAGAAACCTCCTTTAAGGCCCATTATTTCAGGAATTCCCCATGTCTCCTGCCTACCAGAACAAATAACTCAGTTGTCTTTATAATGTCGAGTGGATAAAGGAAAATTTCAGCATGAGACCAAGCAAACTTGTTCCTTAGTTTTGTTATTGAATGCTCATTGATCAGACAAGGTAGGGAATTTGAAGAAAAGAGACCAGGCCTGGACATGCCTCCTAATTTTGGGGGGCCCTATCAAGTGGGTTGTTTGGTGATGACCAATGATGATTATGATTATATAAATATGAATTCTGTCTCCCAGTCTTAGGAATCATACATTTAAAAATATATTCTTCATATATCACTCCCTGGCTTATTTAAAAATAGTTATCTATGGATAGCATTGCCACACTGAAAGAAAATTGTCTTCTCCTTGTAGCAAAGGTTTGCTTTAGAAATGGAGATGGTGCTGTGCAGGTAGACAGGATATTTGACAGTTTGGGACAGATTCATGTGAAAACCAGCTTTGTGAGCTCTGCATTTCTAGACACATGCTCAGTTTTATCAGATGGCAGTGTGAATGAAAGACTGTGGTCTGAGTGTGCCTCTTTTACATTAGAGGTGTGCTGGCATCATGTCAAGGCCTTCTAGATTTTAACAATATTAATAAATGCAAAGGATTCAGTTGCTCCCCTTCCTTATGTGGACCCTTCTCTTTCTTCTCTACCCTGCCCCCCGGGGTTGAGGGATAATTTCTTCATATTATTTTTTTAATCCTCACCTGAGGATATCCTTCCATTTATCTTTAGATAGAGTGGGCAGGAGGGAGGGAGGGGGAGAGAGAGAGAGAGAGAGAGAAGGAAAGAGAAAGAAACATCAACGTGAGAGAGACACATCGATTGGTTGCCTCCCACACGACCCCTACCAGGGTCAGGGACTGAATCACAGCTGAGGTACGTGCCCTTGACTGGAGTCAAAACCCGCGACTCTTTGGTCTATAGGCCGACACTCTAACCGCTGAGCCAAACCAACCAGGGCGAGGGATAATTTCTTACAAGGGTGCTCCAGATTTAGGACCTTGTCTCAGAATAAACACCACTTTTTTTGTTGTTATGGCTTTTACTCTAGAATTTTCTCTTCTTGTTACATAAATAAATAAATAAAAAGATGTCTAAATAGGGTTATTTAGTACCATTGCTGGTTTGTGAAAAAGGACCCCCAGAGAGCAGTGTGGCTCACGCAAGGTGAATTCCTTTTGGCTGGCTGCTTTGTAATGATTTACATTTAGATTGTTGCTTGTTGCTCTTGTAGGGGAAGGGGAGGGGGCCTGGTGTGTCTGTAGCTGCCTCAGTCATCACACAGACTGGGTTTGGACAGCTTCTCTCAGCAGAGCTGGGAAATAGGCTGAACTTGCTTTCAATTGTTTTCATCAAAGGCCTTGTTTAGTTGGTTTGTATTTGGGGAAAATGTCATGTAGGACGGGAAGAACTAAATGAGATGAAAAATGAAGTTTACAATTGCTAAGAATAGTGCGTGCCTTCCGTAATTCAGTGCACAGTGTCATGGGCTGTGGGGGTCTGTGAGCAAACTGTCACCATCATCACTGTCGGGACCAGTGAGTGCTCTCTGATGGAGTACAGCATCTTCTTCACACAGAGGGAGGCTAGGGAAAGGGATATAGACAGCCTTCATTGAAATGCATCTAAGCATCTGCTGCTTCTCACTTAGAGCCACTTTAAATAGAAAATCTCAACTACCTAGGAGAAGATTCAGTCATTCAAGAAATATATATTGAGTTGTCGTCATGGAGGGCACATTAGTGAACAAAGCAGGTGAAACTTCCTGCCTTCCAGGAGTTTACATTCTCCTTGGGGATAATGTTAAAAAATAAGTGCTATTGAGGAATAAAAGGCAAGGAAGGAAGGGAAATGCTAGGGAAGGGTGACAAGAGTGGTCTAGATAAGGTGATCAGGGAAGAAGACGTCACTGAAAAAAGGGTAATCACTTTGTAAGTTATACAAATGTCTACTATTGCATGTCAACTGTAATTTAAAAGTAAATTTAAAAAAGAAAACGTGACTTAAAAAGGTTAGATCCCATATAGATTTGGCTGAAGAGTGTTCCAGACCAAGGGAACACAATGTGCAAGGCCCTGAGGTAGGAAACCCTGAGGAGGCCAGTGTGGGTGGAGCAAAGGGAGAGAGCAGCAGGAGATGAGGTGAGAGAGATGAGAGGGCGGGCACATCATGCAGGGACTTTTGGTGGTCATAATTAAGTATCTGAAGGGGAGCTATTAGAGAGTTCCAGGCAGGGAAGTTAAGTAATTCTAACTTGATTTTTAACAGGATCACTTGGCTGCTGTTTGGAGAATAAACTGTAGGGGCAAGGAGGTGAGCAGGGAGACCAGTTAAGAGGCTATTGTACTAGGCTGGATGAGATGGTGATGATTTGGACCAGTGTTGGTGGTGGAGGGGTGAGAAGTGATAGGATCTGAATCTGTTTTGAAGAAGATCATCTAAGAGATTCCCTTCCAGAGGTGGTCTAGCACAAACCATTTTGGAACCTTGACAAGAGATGCATCCTCAGTATGCAGTGGCAGCAGTTCCAGGGGCAGAGTCCCCAAGTGCTGACCTATTTTGAAAGGCAAGAGTTATTTGCAGCCTGCCTATAACATGAACTTGATTGCATTTTAGTTACTTTTTTAAAGTTATAGGAAACACATGTTGTCACACACCACACCTCCCTCCACCTGCCAATTTGGCACCACCCCTAGGGCTGTACCAAGTGTTGCCTCTGTACCACTCCACAGTGGAGGCTCTGGGACAGCTCGCTGGTAAACAACTAGGGATACACTCCTTAACTCTGAATACAGTTGAAATAATTTTCAATATTAGAATCAGATTCTTGCCTGTTTAGGAGTAGAAACATGAGTATTTTTGGCAGAAAAGGTTATAGATCACCCATCAGACACTGGCTTTATATATGAAGTTATGCTAAACATGGCAATATAAAGAAGTACTAGACATAATCCCTCCTCTAAAGAATTACATTCTTCTTGAGGACAAGCAAATATCCAAGAAAAGGTAGATAACCAATACAAGTAGTAAACAGCCAGGGCCCAAAGAAGGGGTACAGAGAGAGGATCCCATTTCCAGGTTGAATGGTCTCCTCCTAGAGACAGCTGTTTTTAAAAACAACATGGATTTTTGTTGAGCCACTCCCACCCTCCTATCCTGGGTCACACCTAGCTTGTTAGAAGTCAACCCTGAAGGTCCATGCTTGTCACACTTTGTGGAGTATAAACCAGGCCAGTCAGAGCTGGCTGTTGCTCACACAGGTCCAATTCCTGGAAAAGGGCAGTAGCCTGGTCAGAAGGATACCTGGCAGTACATTAATCAGTTGTGCTTGGCAGGCCAAGCACTAACCCTGACCCCCAAATGTGTTGTTTTGGTCAGATTCACAGTCTGAGAATGAGGCTTCGCCAGTGAAACGGCCACGACTACTGGAGAATACCGAACGATCTGAGGAAACCAGCCGATCTAAACAGAAGAGTCGACGTCGGTGCTTCCAGTGCCAAACCAAACTGGAGCTGGTGCAGCAGGAACTGGGATCGTGCCGCTGTGGTAAGCATCTCTCCCAGTGACACGATGGAGGCTGTGTCCTTGACACCCTGGCATAGCTTTGGAAATTATTCTAACAGGCTGAACTCCTTTGTTCTCCTGGGAACCTCCCTGAGAGGAATAGTTTTAGAGTTTGAGAAATCGGGAGTAGAGGATTTTTACTTCTAAGCACATACAGAGAAACAAAAACACCTGCACTCCTCTGTTGCACATTTCTTTAGAGTTGCATTGTCACTGCTTACTGTTTTAACATCTTCCCACTGATTACTCTGGTTCCTTCTCATTGATGATTTATTTAGAAATTAACCAAACCAGCAAAATTCTGGGATATGTACCATAAAATTCAGATATTAAATTAATTTTGAATGAGTCTCTTACTATGTATAATAAACAGAAGATTTCTCTTCCCATATCCTTTTTAAATTAACATTTGATTAGAAAATTTTCTTTGGACCATAATTCATCATTAGTTAACCCCTTGAAAACAGTTTTAAAGTAACCTCTTCTTTATTATCTATCCAGTGTAATACCACCTCTTAGAATTGCTACACAGGGATGTATTTTCTAAAACTTGATTCATACACACAGTGGAACAAAACTTAGTTCAATCCCTCCACTCTCTTCAACCACACAGAATTGTATAGTTGCATCATTTAGGCCGACTTAAGGGTTTTCCTGTCCCTGTTCTTATTTCCTGATTTAAAGCATAATATTACTAAACTGTTCTATGGGACAGAGTAGTCACCAGGCAGACTTTGAGGCCTAAGTCTAGCCTCTGAGAATCCTATATCCTTTGTCCTTAGGAGTGAGCTTAAAAAGTTTCCTTTTGCCCTGGTGGTTTAGCTCAGTGGTGAGAGCATCTGCCTGAGGACCGAAGGGTTGTGGGTTCAGTTCTGGTCAAGGGCACGTACCTGGGTTGCAGACTCAATCCCCGGCCCCAGTTGGGGTCATGTGGGAGGCAACCAATCAATGTGTCTCTCTCACATCAATATTTCTCTCTTTCTCTCTCCCTCCCTTCCATTCTATCTAAAATATCAATGGAAAAATATTCTTGGGTGAGGATTAACAACAAAAAAAAAGGCTTCTGTTCACCCCTGGGATAGCCATAGATATCCTACAAATACTGATGCTGACAGTCAGGACTAGTTGGTTCTCTCAGCAGTTAGAAAGTTACAATTACTTCAATCCTTTATCTTCTGATGAATAGGTCATTGCTGCTCTTGTTGCTCAGTCATCTGTCCGGTTAGAAATGAGAGAGTACCAGCTTCTCATGGAAACTAAGTTGGAACTCCCTTTTCTGTCATGACCAGAGATCTGTTTGTTGCACACACGGGTGTGTGGTATGTAATAAGACCAGAAGAATATATTGAACTGCAGAAGCGGGGACATTCATCGACAGCATGGGGAGTCTAGGTGTCTCTGGACAAGTTTTTATTTTTTAGCTTGGCATTTAGTTTCCTCCTAAATGCTTGTGTGAAAGTATACAGAAGAGAGAGGCCTGGCTGGTGTGGCTCAGTGGCCGACCCATGCACCAAGAGGTTGCTGGTTCAATTCCCGGTCAGGACACATGCCCAGATTGTGGGCCCGATCCCCAGTGGGGAGCATGCAGGAGGTGGCCAGTCGATATTCTCTGTCATCGATATTTCTCTCTCTCTCCCTCTCCCTTTCTCTCTAAAATCAATAAAGGAAAAAAAATTTTTTTAAGCAATAAAATAAAAAAGAAGAGAGATAGTGAAAGAGGTGGGGACAGAGCTCTCAGCAGAGCTTTCACACGTCACTTGTGTTCATGCACGTGGCATGGCCCGTGTGAGCCCAGCATCTTATTCATAGGCTGCTCCTGGATCAACTCTGCCAGGTAATTTTAAGTTCTTGGTGGGGTAAGGAGAGAATACTGTGGTTTTCTAAGGAAAACTCTGGGGCTTAATGGCTAACCATCTTTTTCCATATTGCATAGTGTAATCTTTGGTTGTGCATGTTTTGCTTTGGTCTTCATGTGAGCTTGTTTCAGCAGTTCAGTCTGTTACCAGTCTTGTGAAACCTACCTGACCATTTTGCCTGTTGCTTGCATAACACAGGCCTTTGGTTGTTTCTAAGTGAGAATCATGGGGTTGTTCTGTACCTTATGTTCTTTTTTCCTTCTTGAAAGTAACTGAATCCTGGGTATTACACAAGATTTGCCTTAGTGGATCAAGCAGTTGGTCCATGAGTGTTTTGTCTTGCCTCTGGCTTAATACATCCTTTCCTTGTCAGACAAGCAGTAGGAGTTCCCAGTTTAGCGCCGAGAGATCCAGAAGTGTTGTAACCAGGTCTCCCAGTTTACCCTTCAGCTTGAATGTAAACTACCTATTTTCCTAAGGTCTTAGGCACAGCTGAAAAAAAATCTAGAAATACATGTTGGATAACTTCACATGCTCCTAAGTGGAGCCAACTTGACTGGTAAGCGCAGATTACTCTGCTGTGCTCTTCATCTCTTGGGCAGGAGGCTGGATTTCTAAGTGCCCATTGGGTTTGCAACAGCCGTGCATTCTTTTTAAATGATCTAACACGTAGTCCCTTGGCTTGTGTCCAATTCTGAGCGTCTACTTATAGAGAGATTTGAGTTTTCTGGTGGAGAAGAAAGTTTTGAGCTTTCTGTAGTCCCTCTGGATGCAGCCTTCCCAGAGAGAACTGGGAATTCCATTTGGCCTACTGAGAGCATTATACTTCTGTGCCCAGAAAAATGACTGAGTCAACTGCCACATTTCAAAAGATGAAGGACAGCAATGGGAACACACACCTCTGGGGCTGCCTTTGACAAATAGTTCTTGTGTTCCTCCTGCCTGTCTGCTTAGATCTCTCCAGGAAAAGGTGAGTTGTATAGTTATTTCCTTGAGGATGCATGGAGTGTTAGAGAGACATTTAACTGCCCTGAAAGGTTTTAGGGGGGGCTAGAGAGGGGGGCAGTAATTTACTTCAGAAAGTGAAGACTCAGGAAGGTAGTTTGAACTCAAACAACACACTTCTCCACTGCAGAAAATATTTTTTATATATATTCACAATCTTTTTTTCCATTCCCCTTTCACTCTGTACAGGTTATTAACTGCTGACAAGAAATTCACATCTCATAAATAATGCTTAAGAGCCATTTCTATATAAATTGAACGTGTTATGAATTGTGATGGGCCTTTTTGTAGCATTCGATGCCTAGAGCAGGAAGAACAGAGGATGTCATTTTCATTAATTTGTAATGAGGTGCCAATTAAAGGCAGGGAAGATGCTCCAAAGGGAAGAGTGGCCAAACTCCCCTGAATCCTCTGCCCCGGGGCTGTCATCCAAACACTGCCAGCAAGCCTTCTCTAAAAATTCCATTAAATTACAGTCTCATGGAGAGCACACACAGACATAGTCAGCTTCCCTTTGATCTTCAAAAGAGCAATTTGTAAGACAGTTCTGAGCCTTCTCATGAGTGAACAGCTAGAGGTGATAGGAATTGTTAATTGCTGAGACACTCCATGGGCTTTCAATAAATAAGGTGAATTTTGAAGATGAATTCTCCTCTGCCTCGCTGTGACTAGATAACCTTTAAATCAACAATACCAAAGTAACACCCTTTTCCTGTGAAGTCTTTCAGGATGCCAATTAGAAAAGGCATTTGGTGAGGCTGGGATGATACCCTCCATCCTAGAGTATCTTCAACAGTTTAACTCCTCAAAATAAAAAACAATTGCATAAAAGTGTATTTATTTGTTTCATTTTCTACTCAGTAGGCAAATTGATCAGCTCATTCTCTTTATAGGTGTCTTGTCTCTCCAAATGCCACCTAGAGGATGTTCTTCTGAAATCTGGCCATCCTCATCAAATCTGGGCCACATCACTGCCACATGAATGCTGTGTTTTCTAAGCAGATCTTGCATGATACACACAGCATAGCTTTTTAATTGCTGTGCATTGCTTCCCAGAACCACAGAATTAATTTTTAAATACCAGTCTAATAGCTTGCATAAGTTATTGCATATATTCAATGGACAGCGACTTAACAAACTGTAAGCTGATATGCTCCCTTTTGGGACAACAGTGCTTTTACTAACCTGAGTAATCTGACTTCCTTTATTGCTTTTAAAATAAATTTTATATTCACTTTAGAAACTCAGAGTGATGCTTTAGCTGAGACCTTTAGAATAATCATCTCCAAGTGCCTCAGCGCTCATTTCCGCCTTATCATTCACTGCCAAACTAAATCCAGCAATCACTTATTGAGACATGACAATACACACAGCATATTGCTAGGTTTTGTGGGAATACAGGAGCTAGATATACAGAATGTAGGAACTCATAGTCTAGGTCAGTGGCTTCAAACGTGAGTAGGCATCAGAATCACAGGGAGGGTGTGGTAAAACACAGTCACTGGGCCTCACCCTCAGAGGTTCTGGTTCAGTAGGCTTGTGCATGTTTAACAAGTTCCCGGGTGAGGACTATGCTTTGAAAACTGCTGTTCTAGGCAGTTCTCAATCCTGGGAAGCTTTTAAAAAACAGGATGTCTGGGCTATATTCTAAATAATTAAATCAGGAAAGGTTTCCAGGTATTGTTTTTAACTTTTCGGGGGGAGGGGTGTCAGTTTCTCCCTTTAGTTCTGTTAATAGTTGGTTTATATATTTAGGTGATCCCTGATTGGGTGCATATATATTGAGAAGTGTTATGTCTTCTTGATGTGTAGTATACCCTACCCTTTATTATTATAAAATATCCATCTTTGTCTCTTG
Source organism: Tadarida brasiliensis (assembly GCA_030848825.1). NCBI lineage: Eukaryota > Metazoa > Chordata > Mammalia > Chiroptera > Molossidae > Tadarida > Tadarida brasiliensis. The sequence goes on from CM061262.1 coordinate 11,739,091, forward strand.
TTACCTTTTTGTAAAAAATGTTTTTATTTATTTTTTTAGAGAGAGAGATAGAAACATCGATGTAAGAGAGAAACATCTATCGGCTGCCCCTGCACGCCCCCCCCCCCCACTGGGGTTCCAGCTGGCAACCCAGGCATGTGCCCTGACCAGGAATCAAACCCAGACCTCTCAGACCATGGAGTGATACTCAGTCCACTGAGCCACATCGGCTGGGCTACCTTTGTTATCTTGAGATCTATTTTTTCCAGATATAAGTGTGGCTACACTTGCTTTTCTGTGACATTTGATTGGAGAATCATTTTTCACCCTTCACTTTGAGTCTTTGTCTTTGCAGCTTAGATGTGTCTCTTGAAGGCAGCATATGATTGGGTTTTGGGTTTTTGTTTATTTGTTTTGCTCCTCACCTGAGGATATGTTCTTATTGATTTTGAGAGAGGGAGAGAGATGTGAGAGAGAATCATCTATCAGTTGCGTCCCGTGTACGTCCCCGATTAGGGATCGAACCCGTAGCCTAGGTATGTGCCCTGACTGGGTATCAAACCTGCAGCCTTTTGGTTTATGGGACCATGTAAATGTCCCACTCTTCATCAAAAAAATGTCTCCAAGGTTTAGCGTTCATTGATGATTATTGCCTTAACCAATCTTTCCTGTGATGGTTGCACAATAATGATTTTCTAGCTCTAGCCTTTCTTCTACATTTACCATTTGGTACTCAGTATTCTTCTGCAAGTGAGACCCCCCACCCCCCATGTATATATCTTTTATTGGTATGGACTCATGGGCTCTTAAATTTTTCGTGGTTTCTAATCCATTACTGTACTTAATTATTTTGGTGCTCAAATTATCCCAGATTTGGCCAGTGGAAGTTCTTTTTTTTAAATCCTCACCAGAGAATAGTTCATTGATTAGAGAAGGAGGGAGGGAGGGGGAAGAAGGGAGGCATGGAGAAGGAGAAAGAAAGATAGATGTGAAAGAGAAACATCGATCGGTTGCTTTCTGTATGTGTCCCTGACCAGGGATTGAACCCACAACCTAGGTATGTGCCCTGACTGGGAATCGAAACCACAACCTCTTGGTGTACGGGACAACGCTCCAACCAACTGAGCCGTCTGGCCAGGGCCAGTGGAAGTTCTTTCAAGCTGACTTCTGTGTCTTTGTTACATGGCTACTCCTCTTCCTCCTTTTTTCCCCCAGCACTTCCTTACTCTCTGGCATAGTAAGATGTTATTTTGGATGCCTCTTATACTTAACCTTTGCTGAGTCCTAGAATCAACCACCTTTCCAAGGAGATTTTTAATATGCATTCAAAGGTAGGGAGTTGCTGGGCCTGAGAGGAAGGCAGACAGACACACTCATAAAAGAACTGACATACAGGGCAGCCTACCATAAGAGCTTTAACCAAGGTATGAGCCTTATGTTATAGGGATATGGGGAGGGAGAGATCAATTCCAATTGAAAGACTCTGGACAGGCTTCCACAATTAGGACTTTAAAGGAAGAATGGGACTTAGATGTGCGGAAGGAGGGATGCTTGGACAGACCTGGTATTCTGAAGGTGACCTCTGTGCAGCTGGATGGAACCTTGTGGTCTAGACTACTGGAGAGACTACTAAAAAGGGAGGGGAGGGATTCCGGATTCCAGATTCCAGGCCATAGAGTTTGGACATTGGTTTGCAGTGAGAAGATATCAGTGGTTTTGAATATGGTCAACACCATCTAATTTGACTTTTTTTTTTTTTTAAATTAAGCACACAGGAAAGCCGAGGTGGCTGTTGGATCTTTTTAAGGAATGATCTGGGAAGCATGTGAATTGATTTCACTAAGTGAAAAAGAATGTGCATGTGTCGATGTGTCGCAGCCATTCTTGCCGTTCTAGGGGACTGCGTAGTGAGCAAATAGTGGTATCTTAGCACTTAGTGCGGGGCATGTTGGTGACATGCAATTTCCAGGCTGGCCTACTTTACCAGATCAGAAATCACCACAAATAAGCCCATATGTCTGTGCCTTATTTTAACTCTTATCTAAGTGGGATGTGAACCTGTCAGGCACATTTGACATTCTGTCCTAAGACTAAAAGAAAATGAGGCAGTATGTTCCTTTGAAAGTCTTTGTTCCATGTAGGGAGTTCTGGCCTGGATCTGTCAGAACACCCTGCTATCCAGGCATACACCTGAGATCCTTTATCATGACCAAATTGATATGGCTGGTTAGGTGTTATCATTACTGCCATTGAGTAGAGAGTCCATGCTCTCCCATATGTTACATAGAAAGTGTGGTTGCCCTGGCCGGTTTGGCTCAGTGGTTAGAGCGTCGGCCCGCAGACCAGTGAGTCGCGGGTTTGATTCTGATCAAGGGCACATACCTTGGTTGCGGTTTGTCCCCAGCCCTGGTCGAGTCATGCGGGAGGCAACCAATTCGATGTGGCTCTATCACATCAATGTTTCTCTCTTTCTCTCCCTCCCACTCTATCTGATGATAAATAGAAAAGTATCCGCCGGTGAGGAATAAAAAAAAAAAAAAGAAAGAAAGTGTGGTTGCCAAGACCCCAGCCCTTTAGGAGCTTCTATTTTTTATGCTGTCTGACAGTGAAAGGCTAAAACTTCTCCAGTATTTCCAGGACAGCAGCTGGGTGTATGTTACATACGGCTCAAGAGAAGGAGGTGTCCTGCCCACCTTCCCCAAAGCAAAAAAATTGAAATATCATTGATGGGAGTTATTACATGTGTGAGAGCTAAGGGTAATTAGAAACCTTGAGTCAAATTCTGTGGAAAGTTTCTCCCTTTCCTCCTCCTTTTCTTTCAGTCTCACTATATTTTTACCTAAATAAGAATATGCTATCTGTATTCCCCATTTAATTTTTAATGTATAAGAGCTCTAGTCTAAAACCAAACAGATTAGTCCCTCTGCTGCTCCTCCATAAATTACTGCAAGTTGAAGTGCTAAAGCAAAACAAATCAAATCTCTTACTGAACACGAGCACCATGTATTCAGCCCATTAGTTCAGCCCTGTCCCAGAGATCCAGCTACCATCTGTCCTTTGACAAGGCTGTAGAGAGATTTCAAAAATGTGAACAGCTCCCTTTCCCAGCATAAGGAGCATCAGAGACCGAGCCTTTAGAAGACAGGATGTGCAGAGCACTTCTGCTGGAGCCTGTATCATACCCCTGCTCATCCCTCTTGACTGACGGGTGACCAGGAGACCCTTGTCCCAGAAGTAAAATATTTTCCATCCGTATAGCAAATTTGCAAGTACTTCTGTAGTCCAATCTTAGCAGCCATCATAGCACAATAATAACTTTCTCAAGGCTATTTGTACAGGTTACCCTGCTTAGAAGACTTCTTTATGGAGAGAAAAATGGATTATTACAAAAGGAAATTAATTATTGATATTTTTTTAGTTTCAAGAGTAAGTAGTTTCAGTTAATTTTTTGCCCAGAAAGGTATATGTAGTTTTTAAAAAGATTTTTTTGAGATATAATTTATGTATCATAAAATTCACTTGTTTTACATATAGTTCAATGAGTTTTAGTAAATTTTAGTTGTGTAGCCATTATTACCAGGTTAAAATTTTAGAATACTTTTATCACTCCAAAAACTTCTCTTCTGACCCTTTTTAGTCTCTACACTTTCTTACCCTGGTCCAGGCAACCACTGATCTGCTTTCTGTTAATATAATTTTTCCTTTTTTAGAATTTTAATATCAGTGGATTCATAGAATATGTGTAGTTTTTTGTGTCTATATAGAATGTTATTAGCATGTTGTTTTTGAGATTCACCCATGTAGTTACATACCAGTAGTTTATTCTTCTTTAATGTTGAGTAGTATCTCATTTGTTTATCCATTTACAGTTGACATACATTTGGATGGTTGCCAGTTTGGGGATATTATAAATAGAGCTGCTGTAAATATTCATGTCAAGTCTTGGTGTGGACATATATTTTAATTTATCTCGGGTAGATATAGAGAGGTGGAACTGCCAGGTTGAATGGTCAGTGTACATTTAACATTTTAAGAAAATCACATCAGCAGTCTATTAGGGTTCTAATCTCTCCAAAATTTACAGCATTTAATATTGTTGTTCTTTTTAACTTTAGCTGTTCTAGTGGGTATGTGGTACTGTGTTACTATGGAATATTAATTTGCATTTTCCTCATGACCAGTGATGTTAAGCACCTTTTTCATGTGCTCTTTGGCCACTCATATATCTTCTTTTATGAAGAATCTGTTCATACTTCAAATAGTTTGCCCATTTATAAGACTTATAGAATTGCCATCTTAACAATATTCTAACCCATGAATATATGTCTCTCCATTTATGTAAGTCTTCTTTAATTTTTCAAGAATGTTTTCTATTTTTTCACATACATTTTTGTTAAATTCTTAAGTATTTTAATTTTTTATGCTAATGTGAATAGAATTTTTAAATTTATTTTTATGTTATTCTTTGCTGCCACTTTGAAATAAGTCCATTTTTATATGTGATCTTTTCTACTACAACTTTGATAAAAATTCACTTATAGATTCTAGATTCCTTAGGATTTTCTCCTTTCCAATCTGTATGCTTGTTTTTTTGTTTTTAATTTCTCTTTCATTGTTGCACTGGCTAGGACTTCCAATGCAAAGTTTAATAGAAGTGTTGGGGGATAGGGGGAAAGTGTACCTCCTTGCCTTTTCCTTGACCTTAGGTAGCAAACATTCAGTTTTTTACCACTGAGTATGATTTAGCTGTAGATTTTTCAGAGCTGTCCCCCACCTCTGCCCCTTACTTTGACAAATTTCAATAATTGTAGCTATTGAATACATTTTAGGAAAACATAGGAAATGTTCAAATGCATTCCCCCAAAACAGATGCTATAGCCCATGGTGAGCTATCATGTGGCCTAAATGGTCCACAACGCTGTGTTTTAAATAGTTTTGCCATCCCATGGATTTATTTCTGTTTGTGGTTGAACCATACTGCCTTTATTCATACTCATATGTAATGCGTCTGTCTAATTATAGTGGGGAAAGCTGGCGACCTGAGAATACTCCTTTTTCTCAAACCAGTATCATAACACACACCCAAGATGCTCTCCTGGGTTATTCTTACTTGAGGCAATCAAAGCAAACCACTCTGAGAGTTGCTTTAAAATGCTTTGTTTGAATTAAATGCTTTTACCACAGGACAAAATCATAAACATTTGTGGGTAGATAAATACCACCAAGATTAGAGCCTTAGCACTCATTTAGTCGAACTCCATTTTTTTTTTTTTAAATAAATGAGGAAACAGACCATACCTGTGTACTAAATGTTAGTATTTCGTGCAGCCTTTGATCTGAAAGTCAAGGACTGGTGAAAAATTTCTGACAATATGACTCCCACTCCCACTCCTCCTGTCAGCACATGTTTCAGCCCCCACTGACTAGGCTTCTCATCACATCCCTGGACATCTGCTCTGTCCTCTCCACTCAACCCAGCTTATCTCGTCTGAAGGACCCAGAAGATTTCTTGGTCTTTCCTCTGTATTAATACACCCAATTCTTTTAACCTTCTCTTAGTTCGGCATCTAAGACCTTGCTCAGAACTCGGGACTCTTGTTTGGACCCTTCATGGCAAATGTCACCAAATCAGACCAGTTGTAAAAATGATTATTAGTCAGAATAATAAGATTTTTAATTTTTTTCTCAAATTGATAATGAGCTATTCACAAAGTTTTGCTAAAGAAATGTGCTTTCCAGGCCCTTTAGTGTGTGTAGTTAAATCTAATTTGTGTTCACTACATTGTATGCAGATATCTGCTACTAAACACACTCATTCTTCTACTAGGTTCTTAGTGTGATTCCCTCTTGAGCAGTGCTTCTTAAAAAATGTGGGCCTGAGACCAGCACTTCACAGACCCTGGATAGAGGGGAATAGGATACTTCTTTTTTAGAAAGTAAAATTGTAGTCACTTAGGTAATTCTCATATACCCCAAAGTTTGATATACTGCCTATACACTTAATAGCTCATTTTTCATAGGATATGTAAAGATAATTTAAGACCAAATAGAATTACTATAAATTTCAAGTATGAAGTGATCCACATCATAGAAGTTTTTTATCAGATCTAGCTGACTCCATTCTCTTTCATTTAGAGAATTATATCTTCTGAGTGTTTAACACATGCTTTTCTCCACTGGTCTGCTGGATTCTAAAATCCTCAGGGACCAGGACCAGGTGTCATTCTGCAGATTCCCACATTCCCTATTAGAGTATGTAGCCTATAACTGCCTATGGTTTTTTGACACAGCAGAAACCACATCAGTGTTGACTAATAACATACAAGAAAAAATAAGAAGTCGGGAATGTGGTATTCTCATAAGCCTGCTGGTTATCTTTAGGGGAAACTCCTTTTGTAATAGTATTTGAAGGCAGGCCCAAGCAGGTGAGTGGGAGGATGTTTGGGTCAGTGTCCTTTTAAATTATTTCTATTTATTTATTTAAAGTTTATTTTTTATTGTTGATATTATTACAGATGTCCCCCTGTTTTTCCCCCACGTCCCTCCTCCACCCAGCTCCCGCCCCATCCCAGGCCTTTACCACACTGTTGTCTGTCCTTAGGCTACACATACATGCATATACGTTCTTTAAAGCCAAGGTACATGTTCATCCTGAGGGTTTCCCAATTGAATATTTGGCTGAAGGAATAAGGTCTAGAAAGAGAACCTTAGCATTATTTCTTAGCATTATTTATTATTATATTCTTTTATCTGCCTTGAATTTTTATTGGTAGAGGGGAGAAAAGTCAGACAAGACATACAGAGGTGGGCAAAAGTAGGTTTTAAAGTTACGAATATGTGAAACAGTTTATTCTTGTATTATTTATTAATTATTGTATTATTTTCCATACGAACAACTGTAAACCTACTTTTGCCCCGTCCTGTATCTCCTATCAAATAGTTTATCATTGCTGGATTGGTCTAATTAAAATTATTTGATACTCTGTGGTTTAATTAAATATTTGACTTTGGGATGAGTGTATTTACATAAATAAAACCTGTGATTTATCTGGCACATGAATAAGATGGGCTCTTTGGAGGTCACAGACCTACTGGGTGAACGAAACCATACTAATCTCCCATTCATGCCTAACAACCTGTCACTTGACGTAAAATCTAACCACTTGAGAAACTTAGAAGTTATCTATCTGGTGCCAGTCCATCCCCTGAACTAAAACAGCAGAAACCACATGAGGAGTGTCCTGGCAGGTAATCCAGCCACCGTGTACATCTCCAGCCTGCAGGAAGTGTGGCATGTCTTGTTGTCAGGCAGCTTAGACTAACTGAGTGCTTCTTCCATTGAACTAAAATGAGCCTCCTTGTATAACATGTCCATATTCTTCCTCACTCTGCCCTTCAGAGTGACCTATCACAAATCCTCTTCCTCTCCTACAAGCCTGCTCTTCCAGTACTTGGACGCAGTGGCTTCAGCTTTCCAGCACCCTAGTTACTGCAGGAGCAAGTTCATTCACAGGGATAAAGAACTGGTGTAGGGGCATCAAGGACAAAGTGGGGCACCGGAATGCCAGACTGGGCTCAGTGTTTGTCTCCACAGTTTTCCACATCAGAGGCCCTCACAAAATCAGGGTATCTTTTTTTAACAAAACCCTTCATTTGCTAATGTCCTTCTGAGACTGCTCAAAAGTATTCTCTTCTGTGGAGTTCATGTTTGGCCTGTGTTGCTATACTTCTCATAACATATTGAAATTGTCTGTCTATATGTATGTCCTTCCTGGAGGGGAGGGACCATATCATGTTCTTTGGTGGCTCCCAGTTCCTACTGCAGTTCCTGGTGTGTAGTGATGCCTAGTAATTATTTGAGCAAATGAGTGAGCCCTATACCATTGCCATTGTGATCCTCTGGGTAGAGGAAAAATAACAGCTTTATTGAGCACTTGCTATATACTAGATGCTGAACCGTGTTATATCATTTCACCCTTATAAAAGCATCATTGGACAAATGATTTTCCATTTTTACACAGGTAAAAACTCAAGCTTTGAAGTTAAGTCACTAAGAGAATTCCTGGCATTTGACCCTAGGTCTGTCAAGCTCCCAGAATCCTACCACTTTATATGTCCCCAACCTCTGGTCCATGGGGTGCCCTAAACAGTGAGGTGATGACTGCAGCATGAGTTGTCTATATTTTCAGCCATATAGATCTTAGCCAAGTCCTAAAGCACCCCACATTTCAGAGATACTTTTTATTGAACATTGAATGGTAAAAATATATGTGACCTACTGTGTGAACCACTTGACCCAGTGTTAATGTCATCCTAGTGACTGTGTTCAGTTGTGTTCCATGTGCCACTTGTCCCTCCATCTAGATAGCTGCTTCTGGAGGACAGGGCCCACAGCGTAGCCACATTTTTGTCTCCTGCTGTGCCTGGGTAATATGAGCCACACTTAATTCTTATTGACATGTACATTCCATTTTCTCCTGAGTGCTAATTCATGTCCTTATTTTCCTTGAAAACTTATCTCCTCCTGTATACCTTATGCAGTTGACCTCTCCTCAGTGCCCCCAATTTATTACACATAGCTGGACTGTATTGATTTTATTTGCAGTTGATTTCTTGCTCTGCTTCTTATGTCCTTCAGCTGTTTTCCACTCTGTGCATCTCCAGCTGTCTTTGGGCAGGAACTAGTGACTTCTTTTTTCCTTTCTCCTCCACCTGGCCCCAGAGCTAGAGCTCTATAAATAGTGCACAGATGACCAGTAAATACTTTTGACTCCTTGCGTCTGATAGCTTCTTTCCCTTGCTGGACTGACAGCCCAACATTGAACTGAATCCTTTATTTATTAGATGAGATTTCTATAGCATCTTCCCTCTGAAGAGATCAATATCAATGAAGTCTGTTTCTGCTTCTGGAAAGTGCTTTTATCTAAGCAGACCAAGGCTCTGATAAGATCACATGATAGCCCTTACTTCTGGGCCCTGGAGAGGCAGACTCCAAGAAAAGTCTCTCCACTTGAGGTTTTGCTATCTTATTCCTAGCTGTGAGCCTGTATACAACTGTGACAAATAGCAACACAAGCTCTCCAGTGTTGGTTGGTATGTGCTTGTATACAAAAAAGAGAACTTGTATTTGGGGAGCACTGCTGTCTTTGGAAGGCAGATATGGAGAAGCCTGCCTTAGAGCTCAGTACATCTGCCCACTAACCAGAGCCCCATGTACAGTGTTTGTGGATTGTTGACTCACACACAGTGCCTGCTATCACTAGTCTCTCAAGACTAAAAGTCATGACTCTAGGGAGCTGAGTCCCTAGGACAGGACCCACAAAGGGCATGAGACCTAAACATTCAAACAAGTGCTGGATAGGTGGGGAATACATGCCAAGAGATGGTCTGTCTTAGATAGTGGGAAGAGGAGCTATCCCACTGCAGATTTGAGTAGTCAAGACTGACCATGAAACATTGGAACAAAGTTCTGAGGCCAAAAACTGAAAAACGTACATGAGTTAGCCCTATAATTCACTGGAGAAGTGCCTAAAGTAATTGGATCAGCTGACTTCTCTAGGAAATTGTTCCCCTTTCCACATCTCCTTGTTTGTACAGATGTTATTCCCATCCCTATTCAGGATTAGGCAAAACTCAGTAGGAAATAAAGGCATCTCCTGTGGGCTACACAGACAGATGAGAGGTGCACACATAGAAGCTGCTTGATGTGGATACTTACCAGCATCACCAGACTTGGCCTGCCCTTTATCCTGACATCCAACAAACACCCTCCACTGTCATATCAGGAGATAGGGCAACCATAGCTACTGAGGCACCTTGAGAAACAAAGAAAAGAGGAGGGTGTTGGAGGGATAAAGGAAGGAAACAAAGTAGAGAAGGACTAAAAATGTAAGAAGATGGGAGGAGGACAGAAATGGGTGTGTGGTAGCTGTGGGAAGCCTACCAGCATTTACTCAAAGGTAGTGTGATCTTGGGAGGATGCCACTGCCTAGTTCCTCCTGTAAGTTGAAGGGTGTTGTCTTTCTCCAGTGTTGCCTGTGGCGTTGTGAGGTAAGAGCCACCTGTACTATCTAGTTTATTCTCTGCCCCAACACAGTGCCTGGACATCAACTAGTTGAAAGAAGGAGGTGGCGAGGAGTGCCTCTGTTTGCTTTGGTACCTCCATATACATGATCACAGGGCCTCACCAACTGTTGTACATGCTAAAATGTGCTGTGCCTGGGTAGACAACTGGGAGACAGATGGCACTGGCTGCCTGTGGGGAACTCCACCCAATGGCTCTCTTCTGCAGCAGCCAGCTGGGCCTGCTTCATATTTTCTGGTGAGTCCTCCAGAAGAGTACTCGGGGGCTGCAGGGAAGCTGGGGGAAGTGTACCATGCAGGTGTTAGATGCTCTCCTCCAAAATTTTCTGTTAAGTATCAGTCAAGATACTGCTTTTGATATAGGAGATGGGTTGTTGTTAGGCCGTGGCGTGGGAGGTGTCAGGCAATGGCTATTGAAGACATTTCCCATGGGTCAAGGAGGCTTAGTCTAGCAGCGGCCCAGTGGTTTCTAGAGGAGTGGAGCAGGCCTCTTCCTCACTGGATTATAAGGACACCTGCTGTGCAGCCTCACGCCACTGCTCTACACACACATCCTCTTCTTGATCCATGTCAGCCCAGTAGCCCCTGGGAGATGGAAGCTGTGAGTCAGCACACTATGGAATTTGTATGTCTTTGTGATTAATACACAGGATGACATGTGCTCTCTAGAGCTGTGCACTGCAGTGTTGCAGATTTACCCAGGAAGGGGAAAATGTTTTATAAATTGTTTATGAAATGTTTTATAAATTAAAGGGCTAGGTTTGTGTTAATACTCTTTTTTAAATAATTAATTTTTTAATTAGATTTGATGTACAATATTAAATTAGTTTCAGGTATACAATCCCATGATTAGACACTTATATAACTTACAAAGTGATCACCCTGATACATATAGTACCCATCTGACACCATATAGAGTTATTACCATATTATTGACTGTATTCCATATAATGTACTTTGCATCCCATGATTATTCTGTAACTACCAATTTGTACTTCTAAATTCCTTCACCTTTTTCTCCCATCCCCCAGCCTCCCTCCCCCATCTGGCATACATCCAAATGTTCTCTGTATCTGTGAGTCTATTTCTGCTCTCCTTGTTCGTTTATTTTGTTTTTTAAATTCCATGTATAAGTGAAATCATCTGGCATTTGTCTTTTTCTGTCTTCTTTCACTCAGCACAATACCATCCATGTTGTTGAAGATGGCAAGATTTCATTCTTTTTCATGGCTGAATCATATTCCATTATATATATGTACCACATCTTCTTTACCCATTAATCTATTGATGGACACTTAGGTTGCTTCCACATCTTGGCTGTTGTAAACGCTGCTGCAATAAACATGTGGATGTGTATGTCTTTTCAATTTAGTGTTTTGGGTTTCTTCGGATAAATACCCACAAACAGAGTTGCTGGGTCCTTCTTTCTCTCTTACAGCCTTTGTTTTAAAGTCTATTTTGTCTAGTATGAGTATTGCTATCTCACTTTTTCTGTGTGTTTGTTTCTATCTCTTTACGTTCAGTCTGTGTGTATCTTTTGATCTGAAGTGAGTCTCTTGTAGACAGCATATGTAAGGACCTTGTTTTGTTATCCATTCAGTTGCCCTATGTGTTTTGATTGGAGCATTTAATCTATTTGCATTTAAAGAAATTGTTGATAGATATGTATTTATTGCCATTTTCATATTTTCTTAAAGAAGACCCTTTAACATTTTTTTGTAATGCTGGTACAGCTTTTTCTTTCTGGAAAGCTCTTTATCTGTCTTTCGATTCTAAATGATAGCTTTGCTGGGTAGAGTGATCTTGGTTGTAGGTCCTTGCTTTTCATCACTTTGAATATTTCATGCCAATCCTTTCTGGCCTGCAAAGTTTCTTGAGAAATCAACTGACAGTCTTATGGGAGCACCCTGGTAGGTAATGAACTGATTTTCTCTTGCTGCTTTTAAGATTCTCTATTTCTCTTTTACCTTTGGCATTTTAATTATGGTGTGTCTTGGTGTGGGCCTCTAGGTTCATCTTGGGACTCTCTGTGCTTCCTGGACTTGTATGTCTGTTTTCTTCACCAAGTTAGGGAAGTTTTCTGTCATTATTTTTTGAAATATGTTTTCAGTTATTTGCTCTCTCTTTTCTCCTTCTAGGCATGCCCATGATGCAAATGTTGGTATGCTTGAAGTTGTCCCAGAGGCTCTTTACACTATCCTCATTTTTTTTTTCTTTTTTCTTTTTTGCTGTTCTGATTGGGTGTTTTCTGCTTCCTTATCCTCCAAACTGCTGATTTGATTCTCAGCTTCAGCTACTCTTCTGTTGATTCCCTTTAATTTATTCTGTTTTTCAGAGTATTCTTCTTCTATAACTGGTTCTTTCTTGTGGTTTCTATGTCCTTTTTTATGCTGTTGAAGTTCTCACTAAGTTTATTGAGCATCCTTATTTATAACCATTGTTTTGAACTCTGGATCTGGTTGTTTGCTTGCCTCCATTTCATTTAATTCTTTTTCTGGAGATTTCTTCTGTTCTTTCATTTGGGACCTGTTTCTTTATCTCCTCGTTCTGGCTGCCTCCCTGTGTTTGTTTCTGTGTATTAGGTAGAAGTGCGTCATCTCCTGGTCTTAGTAGAGTAGCCTTATGTAGTAGATGTCCTGTAGGGCCCAGTGGCAGAGCCTCCCCAAGTCATCTGAGCTGGGTGCTCCAGCTGCACCCTCTTTGTGGGCTGTGTGCACTGTCCTGCTGTAGTTGAGCCTTGATTGCTGTTGGCATATCACTGGAAGGGATTGACCTCCCCAGGCCAATGAGCTGTGACGACCAGCTGCAACAACAGCGGAGGAGCTGTGCAGGAACTGACAACACAGAACACAACTCACTTCACTGGGACTTTGGTGCCCACCAGGTACACCCTTTGAATATGTCACTCATGGAAGTGGTTGCGTTGTAATCCATCATGGTCTGATGCTGGTCACTGGGTGCACTGGCTCTGGGGCCTCCTGGGTGGTGCAGGCCAATGTCAGCTCCCACATGTGCCCTCCCTGGGGCCACCAGGCATGAGCTACAGAGCCATTTGCAGTGTGTTAATACCCTTGCATCAATTAAATTGTCCTTTCCTTGAACTGAACTGTTACTCCAGGACTAATTTTCCACAGAATCTGGGGTAATTGACTAAAATACCAGGGTAGAGTAGGAAATGAATGTCAGTGGGAACCTGTATGATTATGTTCAGTTCTTCATTATCTGTACTCACCAAATTTGTGATCATGAGCTACAGCAAAGTTTTAATTCCAAGAGAGCATCTAATGCCATCTTGGACATTTTTGCGTTGCCTTCAGAGCTACCTCAGCAAATATAGGCTCATATTAAGAATGTCCGTAGAAAAACATAATTAGGAAATTAAGAAAATAGGATATTCCCTAGCCACACAATGGCTTTTAGATTGCACTCACTGTGCCTCGTTCACCCAGGTAATTGGAAGTAGACAGTGTGGTGGTAGTTCTCTCCAGGATGAAGGGGTGGGGGGGGCCCACAGTTACCAGCATTAAACATTCTTTTATTGCTAGAAGTAATTTTTTCTCTTTCTAATGAGGCAAATATTGACTCAGATTATTTATTTATTCAATCTACTTACTAATCTTTATTGAGTTCCAGAGGAATGACGGGAATAACACTGACCAAGTCACTGACCTCATGGTGCATTTACTCCTCGGAGGAAGAGGCAGCAGACAGGGAGCAGATACACAGGACACTCTGAAGGAGCGAATGCCATGATGCAGCAGAATGACAGAGAACGAGGAGGGCAAGGGGAGCTGTGAAGGGAGGCCAGCATCTGGAAGGAGATGAAAGTTGAGCTGAGACATAAAAGCTGAGAGAGCAGCTACTCAGAGAGCTAGGAGGAAAGGGTGCTAGATGGAGAGAACGGCGTCGGCCGCAGAGGCAGGGACAAACTGGCATATCTGGGGACCAGAAAGGCAGCAGTGGGGTTGGAGGATCATGCATGAGGAGAGTGGAGAGGCAGGTGGGGACCCAGTGGGGACTAGTAGGCCTTTGCAAGAGTTAGAATTTTATTCTAAAGTAGTGGGAAGGCATTGAAGGGTTTTAAGCAAAGTAGTGACATGATCTGATTTACATTTTTAAAATATCCCTCTGGGAGATAAATATAACTGCTTGTATATGCATAGACTTTCAAGAATACGGAAGAACTGGTAGTGGTGGTTGCTTTGCCTCTGAGGAGAGTAGCCAAGAGAATGAGGCGGGAGACTTCACATTTTGCTGAATATTATTTTATACAAATTGAATTACATTATATTCATGTATTACCTATTCAAAGAGGAATTAATTAACAAATATTAAAAAGCAAGTCTCAGGTCAGTTACCCAAAAAAAAAAAGAAGGACAGAAATCCCTGTAACTGTTGTGAGGGAGAAGGCATGGAAGACCGCAGAGGCCAAAACAGAGTGACTTATTATGGGCTCCTGTGCAGGCGTGGCCTCGTCATGTCCAGCCCTGCTGGCCGCCTTCCCATTCCATGAGCATGCTGCACTCATTCCTGCCATGGGACATTTGCATGAGATGGAGAGAAGCAGGGCAGATTCAGGATATCACTTACAGGGACAGCCAGTAAGATCACTGAAAATATGATGTGAGGAGTAAGGGCAACAGAGGAATCAAGAACGAGTCCTGGGTCCAGCCTGAGCAGCCATGTGGGTGTGGTGTCATTCGCTGCATCAGGGAAGATTAGAAGATGAGATAATTCAGGAGTGAAGAGCTTTGAGAGTTCTTTTTGAGCATGTGGAGATTCCTATTAGCCAATCTAGTTGGAGGTGCTTGTCAAGTAGGAATTGGATATAGGAGTTTGGAATTTAGGGGAAGAATTTATGGATGGAAACAAATTCAGGAGACATCAACATTTAGATTATACTAGAAGCCTTGTGTCTGAATGAGATTATTTAAAGAAGGGAATACAAAAGAAGAAAGTGGGGGAAGACCGTTCTGTGGTGGTTTTTGGAAGAGAAACCAGTAAGGATTCCAAGGAGCAGCAACCGCTAAGGTGGGAGGAAAATCAGGAGATGGTTATCGCCGCAGACAAGCGAGGGCAGTACTTCCGTAGAGAGAGAGTAGACAAATGGGCTGAGAGGCCAGGATGCGGGTATTGGATTTGGCCGCTTGAGCTCTTGAATTTCTTTTACTTGTTCCCTGAGCTTCAGAGAACACAGTCTTTTTGTAATTAACCTCTCATTCATTCACTCAACCTACATATTTTTAGTGAGCCATGCGCTGTACTAGGCATAGAAGATGTGTGATAAATTACAGAAACATGGTTCTTGTTTTCATGAAACCTAGTCAGAGAAATAAGTTATATGAAAAAATTATACAAATGAACCTATAATTATCATTGTGCCAAGTGACTGAAGGAAAAGTCTAAGATACTATGAAAACATACAATGGGGTCCTGGCCTACTCTGAGGGTCTAGGAAGGCCTTCTTGAGGGAGAGCTATTGAAACAGGCCTGAAGAAGAAGAAAGACCTTAATTAGGTCAGCGTGTCTAGAGCATAGAGTTTCGAGGAGGTGAATTGCGCAAGGGGAGAGAAAGAGGCAGCGGGAACGAGAGTGTACTGAGATGGTGATGTTTATTCCAATACTCAGGAAACCATTAAAGGGTTTAAATACAAGAGTCACCAATCACAGCCCGGCTGGTGTGGCTTGGTGGTTTAGAATTGACCAATGCAGGAAGAGGTCGCTGGTTCAATTCCTGGTTGGGGCACATGCCTGGGCTGTAGGCTCAGTCCCCAGCAGGGGGGTGTATGGGAGGCAGCCCGTCGATGTTTCTCTCTCATCGATATTTCTCTCTCTCTCCTGCTCCCTTCCTCTGTCTCTAAAAATCACTAAAAACCTATATATATATAAAAAAAAAATGAGTCACCAATGACAGAGGTGTATGGAATCACTTCGGCTGCTGTGAGGAGGATGGCTTTGACCAGGTGGTGGCAATAAAGATGGAAAGAAGAAAAGGGATTTAGTTTTTGGAAATAGCATCCATAGGACTTGGTAATTAAATGTGAAGATGAGCAAGATACCAGTGATGGCTCCAGGTTTGTGTCATGAGCCACTGGCTGCATGGTGGCCTCGTTCTCGTAGAATGGGGACACAAGGAGAAACAGGTTTATAGGGAAGTAGTAGCAAGTGTCTCATTTTGGACATCTTAAGTCAGATATCCAAGATACCAAATAGAACTCCAAAAAGAGGTCTGGGGCAGAGATAGATTTCAGAGTTGTTAGCATATATAGTTAGAATGTTAAACTTTGGGAGAGCATGTGGTGAGAAAAAGAGAGTCTAGCACTGAATAGTTCTAATATTTTAAGGACAGTAGATGAGGAGCTACCAGAGAAAGAGAAGGAAAGCAGGTATGTCTCAGGGCCCGTGGGCATCATCCGCTGTTGCAGATGCCATCAGTGGGAACTGAAGAACTGGAAAGGGCCGTTGGATTCCGCAGTGTTCAGGCTCCGTTTGTGGTGGGTTTTTATACCCAGACTGTAACCATTTGAAGTTTTCATGTCTGAGCCCCCTCCCCACTGATACCCCAAGTGAAATGGAACTGGGCTATGAGGTCAGCTCCTACAGGCCATTCAGATAGGAAGTCTGTAGAATCCTGGAGTGGGCTGTCCGTTCATTGGGAGGGTTCAACTATATATAGTCCATAATCTGACTTCAAATTTGAACTCATATCTACAGCTTAAACAGTCTTCTGCCCCTGAATAAGCCTCTTTCTCTCCAGGGAAGATGTGTTTTAAATAAACTAACTTTAAACACGGAGAATCAAGAAGCCAGCTTCTCTACCCCCCCCCCCCCACACACACACACACACACACACAACAGTGGACAGCAGATGTTGTGGGACTTGTGACCTTATAGTTCAATTTTGTGAAAATAGAGAAGCATGCTTATACTGTTAAGGTCCTCAGAATGACCTTTTTGAGGTATTTTGAAAACAAGAAGCATGTGAACTTTTCATTCCTAAAAGAGGCACATAAGACAAGTGCCCATGATGCTGGTACAGTCTGGGTGAAAACAGGTCGTTTGCAGAGTGTCTGCAGCCCACTGCTTTCTCTGGCTCATCCTTTCACCGCGGCTCCCAGCCTGGCAGTCTCAGGGAAATAGACACAGGGGCTCTTCACACACGTCAGGACGTGACAGGACTTGGGAACGCACATGCTCTGCCTCTGCTTATGAAAGCGGCTTGCTGAATTCTCGGCCATACCAGTGGAGAAGCCCCCACAGGAGCGAAGAAGCTGCTCTCTGCTGTCCTTGGAAAGTGTGTGTACCTTTTATGGCGTCCCTAACCACTGAGTGCGTTCCAGGCTGCCTTGTGTAGTCTTCATATGTTTAAATCAGGTTTCTCTAAAATTTGCATATCTTCAACAGAAATCTTTAGAGAGCTTGTCACTTAGCATGCATTTATAGTCTGTATAGAGAGGTTTGTGGAAACTGGTGTATCCCATGTTCAGAGGGAGATTTCCTCGTTCATTCTCCTTGTCAGTTGCAGCTTCTCAAAGGAGAGGAGAATCAGAGTCTAGACTGAGAAGTGAAAGTGGAGGGAGCAAGAGGAAAGCCATGGGGTGGGGCAGAGCAGGGGAGGAGTGGCCTCCCGGCCTTGAAGCCAGGTAGTGTAGGCCTTGAAGCCAGGTAGTTACACTGTAAGGTGACAGGATGGCAATGGCTGGAAGAGCCACCCCAGTAACAACCAACCTCCTGTGTGCGGGACTTCATGTGCACTAGCTGCTCTGATGCTCATGACAACCCCATTTTATTGTTGACACTACCGGGGCTCTGAGACGCTAAATAGCTTGCTCGCCACTGCACAACTGTGAAAGCGGTGCAGCTGGAACTCGAACCCAGGACTTGGGCTCCAAAGCACGAGCTCCTTCCTAGATTAGCTGGAAAGAGAACTTGAGGTTCCCCTGTTAAGGGACTTGCCATAGGTCTCTTCCAACGTATTTCTGTGACTTTGCACTCCCCTGCCACTCAGCATGTGGCTTGGAGAGCCAGCAGAGAATATGGAAAGGATTCCTTTCTTTCCCAAGTGTTCTGGAGAGAGACACATGGCATTTAGAGTGTGATGCCCCCATTGGCATTACCACCTGGACATTCTGTGACTTGAATGAACTGGCTCTTTCCAGTTTAGCTTTTAGGAATGGCCAAATAGGGCACAGTTCCCCAGCAAGCCATGGGCCCAGGCTATGCCCTTGTTGGCTCTTAGGTAATATGGGTACGGCCCTTCCTGTTGTCTCCACTGCATCTTTGGATGGTTTTCTAGGAGAAGATAATCTTTTAAAGGACAAGGAAATACTGAAAGAGAAAGCCAAATAAATCAGGAGCCTGCTGAGAGGAGAAGGTCACCCCCAAAAAACAGAAGTTTTCTACCAGTACCTCACCATTCTGAGGAGAGGTGGTGAGGCCAGGAGTGCAGGCACCTCTGAGGGTTTTCAGATCCTAAAAACTGCCCCAGGTACCAAGAGACTGATGCTGCCTGCTTTCGGCTACTGAATGAAATGATGTTTGAAAGACCAAGTCATTCTCCCATCAGCAATACCTGCCTTGAGCTCTTTTCTCTTAGTTTTTAAGTGTATGTTCATCTCTAGATAAAACAGCCTAGCATAATGTGAGCCTGCAGCCAGCCCCTTCTCCTTGTGTCCTGAGGACTCAGAGGAGGGTTCTCACAAGTCAGAGTGATGGCACAGCATCACTCATGGTGTGGGCACTGCCCCTCCCTGCCAGGCCCACACACCCAGTAAGCACAAATAAGTTTGTCCTTAGAGGCAAGAATGAAGGGTGGGAACACTTGTTCTCTGCATGTCAGGTAAATTGAGACTGCAGGAGTTGGGTGATGGAAGAGGACATTACTGGGTCAGGGCAAACATTCCCCACAGAGGAGAGGAAAGAGGTCATTAGAGTTTCTGCAAGAAAGGGGCTGTGTGGGGAGTCTACAATGAATGATACCTAGAGTGGTAAAGTTTTTATACTTTTAGAAATGACGTCGGGAGCTTCATTAAGCTGGACTGGGAGTTTCGTCTCCCTGCACTGCTGACTGTTGTCATAGCGCCGGTGGCCCAGCGCACACAGCTGCCTGAGGAGTTCCTTGCACGGGGCTCTTGGTCTTTGCCTATCACACTGCTTTTTGTTCTAACATTTAGCTTGAATCTAACTGGTATTTTAATTGATTTGGTTTGGGGGGCGACAGGTGATTGCTTCTGTTTTAGAATTGTTTTGGTATGATTTAGTGGTTTTTATTAAATTGTTAAGTCGAGTGGCTTTTCTTCCCTTTGTAAAAGACAGACACACTGTTGCCCAGCTTGACTATTCACTGTGGCTTTGGTTCCAGTGCCCTGGGCAGCTGACCTCTGTCTGTCCACCCGGTTCCTCCCCCAGCCCAGCCGAGAACTGTGTCAGCCAACTCAGTGAGTCGGGATCCAGTTCTGTTTCCTGGAGTGTGATGCTTTTCCTTCTGCCATGCAAAGCCTGGGATGGAGAAGAATGTAAAGTAGACGCAGTCCATTCCTGAAACACCTGCAGCTGCTTTGCCTGTACCCTGGGCCTGATGAAGTAAAATGCATTATGATCCTTTAGTACATTTCTGTGCTACAAATTCTGCCTTGGGCATTGGGTCAGCAGATGTGGTATAATCCAGGGATTGCTGTTGGTGGGAGTATAAATGGCTAATGCTTTCCAACAAGCTTTCCTGTAGCCACCTGCTGTTCCCCACAAGTACTTACAAATGAGCTATGAGGTCAGTTAGCTGTCTTGAGTTTAAGAAACTTACCTTGCTGGAAAAATGTGATTCTTTTTTCTAATGAGCCTGCCTGGTCATTTCAGATGTGTGGGTCAGGCATGTTTGTTATTTATTTTTTAAATAGGCACTTTAGATAGCATGTGGTGCCTGTGGATGAGTTGAGATTGAGGAGGGCCTTACCTAGGTCTCTTGGGAAGCTTCGGGAGGTCTGGGGTAGGCGCTGTTGGCTGGAGCACATGCGCAGCTATAGGAGGAGCCTCTGACTTGCCTTCTAACTGGACAGACACTCCTCCCGGGGCCTCAGTGCTGGGCTGCAGCTAGCGCACTGGGACTGACATGTCCGTGCACAGACTGCAGGTGTGTGCACCGCCAGCTCAGGCTGCACTCCCGTGGATGATTCTGCAGAGCCTTGGTCCCCAAAGCTTGTCAGTATTTTTAGGTTCTGCTTGAACCTTTGACAATTTGAAATTCAAATGAACAAGAAAATGTAAAGCATTTCTTACAAGTGAGGTAAAAACACCTGAGCTGCTGGAGCTGAGGCCCACTCTGGTCCCTATCTTTACTAAAATGGGGGAGCCTTCAAGTGGGGGGAAACTGCAAGAAAACAATTAAGGTCCAAAAGTATCCAGAGCTGCCCAGTTTTGCCAACTTTAAATGATGCTTTTTACTCCAGGATAAAGCTGAAAAGCAACATTTCAGTCTTGCAAGGATTGAATAAAAATGACAAGGGCTCAGACTTTGAATGTGAATTTTGGCATCACTTTCTTTGTCCCCCTTGGGAAATTTTATAGAAGATAATTCTAACCCCTGCTTAATCCTTAAGGTTTGGAAAGTAGCGCTGGCCTGGGGGCCCAGGGCCTGAGCCAAAGGTAGTGGCTGCACTGCCAGCTCATCCTCCACACCTTCCTCATTCCCAGACTGTTGCCACTCCTTGCGGCCTGTGGGTGAGGGAGCAGGGAGGAAAGGGAACTGGCAGGTGAGGCCAGTTTATCTGGTTCAGAGAGGTAGAGAACACAGACCCTTTCTCCTCAGGCCCTGGTGAGGCCTCTGAGTGTCCCTGTTGGGCAGTCGTTGCTGCTGGTTTTTGTGAACAAGTGAAACAGGAAATATCGTTGCAACTTTCATAGCGCTTAGAGCAAGGTGTTGGGTGTTATGTTATTTCTGCATAATGTACAAATTGTTCTTGATCATTTTTGTTTAATATTAAAATACCCTGGTCAGCAGAGGAGAGGTTTAGCTGTGGATGAGTTCATCTGAATGAATTGTGTAACTTTCAGGTATTTGCTTGAAAAGCTGAAGGGTTGGGTCAGAAGCTGGGTTCCCACCAAAGGAGCGTTTTTAGAAACCTGCATGTCAGAACCTTGAGTCTTGGGATAATGGGCCTCAGTTCTCTTTTCTGCCGGGATGTATCTTCAGGACCATCGTGTTGGGCATCTTCCTTCGGGTTTCTGTGGCTCATCGGGTCACAAGCCCCAGGTATGTGTGAGGAGAGACAAGTCCAGGTGTACTTGTTTATACCCATGAGCGCTCTCCATTGAAATGCCTGTCCTCCCACGAGAACAACCCCCTACCCCCCAGGCCTCTGTATTCAGGGTGAGTGACAAAATGCTGCCTTCAGTATTTCTCATTCACATGGGACCCTTTAAGGACAGAGGGTCAGAAAGGTCTCCGATTGTATTTCCTTTACCTCGTGCCATAATCTTGTGTCTCTGGTGGTGACAGAGTCTGGGAAGCTCCTACTCTCTCCTCGTCTCTTTCTGTCCACAGCCACAGGCTTGGCCAGGGTCCTGGGAGGAGTCCCAGCTGGTCCAGCCACTGTAGCTATCTAGGTAGGCATCCTCTCTCTCCCTCCCAATGCTGCCTCTTAGTTGAAGAAGGTTTTTTCATACTGAGAGTGTAGCTGCCAGAGACCTTCTGGAGACCTTCCAGCCTAGCTCACCAGGGCACTGACTGGTATCATCTGCTGTGGTTAGGCCTCCTGTCCCTCTTCCCATGCCCAGGATGGCCTGTCAGGCACCAGGTAGTGGCAGGTGGAGAGGGACCTGGAACAGCTCCTAAAGCTGCTGCCTACCCCCCCCCCCCCCCATGTAATCAAGGGCTCATCCCAAATTGCTTTTCAGTGCCAGTGAGCAAAGAAATACCCACACAAGTTCTTGAGCGTTTTATGCAGATTTACCAAAAGCAACTCTGGCAGCCTGAAAGGAGCTCTGTGACTTCCTCTGTGTCTTGGAAACTGTCATCTGGGCTCCATGGGACATGGCTCATGTGGCAGGGAAAGGGTGAGGTTACACCACGTTTAGCAAGCAGATCATTTCTTCAAAAACTTTTACCTTGGATGTTTTCCTCTTTTGGGGGCCAGCATCCTTTTAATCATTTTCTCCTGCCCTTTATTTCTCCTTATCCCTCCAAAGCACTGTATGGTATTGAAAGCACAGCTATGGTTAGCAAGCGTATATTGAGTTCTGGCCAGTGTGGTTCAGTGGTTAGAGCATCAGCCGCTGCACCGAAGGGTCGTGGGTTTGATTCCCGGTCAAGGGCCTGTACCTTGGTTGCGATTCCGTTCCGGCCCTGGTCAGGGTCGTGTGGAAGGCAACCAATCGAAGTATCTTTCTCACATCGTTGCCTCCCCCCCCATCTGAAGATAAATTAAAAAATATCCTCTAGTGAGGATTTAAAAAAAAACTACATGAAGCTAATCTATGGGGCCCTAAGGGGAGTGTTAGATATGGATTGTGTGTATGTGAGCGAGGGAGTGAATTCAAGTTTGATATATACCTTTAAAATCGGGGAGAAAAGAATCGCGTGATAATGCCAAAGCCGGGGAACCGCCCGGCTGCTCCGTTGGGGTCCCGTGTGCTTGCGTGCCTTCTGGGCACTGCCTCGTGTGACCTCTCGGGAGGCCCTGGCTGGTTTCTGATGAACGGTGTGGAGGATGGCCTGGCGAGGTGGTGGCTGTAAAGCCCCTTGTGCTCTAACACGTTCATCACCAACGTTAGGGACCGCACCTTCCCCGCCGCCAGCCTCCGCCCTCCATGCCCAGGTTGGCCTCCAGAATTCCACCAGAGAGTAACTGACGGTTGATGACACTCGCACTGGTTCTGGGCACAGATTGCTGAGTGCCAAGAAAAGAGGATAAAGGTCCATCCCACCCACCAGTCATTCCTACCCTCCCAGTATCCAGAGCAGCCCACTCCCACTACTGACACTGAGCCAGTTGGCTGCTGTCAGTGGGTAATACCTACGCAGCATTTGGGACAAGTTCCAGCATGTAACTTCCTCCTGGTGAGTGATCCTGACAGGAGAGGGAATTGAACTTAATTCATGCCATCTGATAACCTCAGTGCAGCAGCTTGGGAAGTTAGCTTTGCAGAAATGTCCCCAGTGAATTACAATGCCATATATGCTCATTGTCACCAGCACTGCTCCCAAAATTAAGCTGCTGTTTAGTGGTTTTCACCTTTCAAAAATCAAAGCCAGGTGTCCAGGTGTATCGAATAGAGGTTCACAGAACTTGGTGGAGAAATGAGGTGTTTTGGGCTGGATGGGGAATCCTTGGGTGGGTAGAGAGAATACCAGGAAGTTGCTGTGGTTGTGACGGCCGGGGCTCTCAGAGCCACAGCGTTGGCTGCCCCCTGGCTGTTGGAATGCAAGCTAAGCTGAGTTGGGGGTGTGTAGGGGGGACGACACTAGAGCCTCCCCCTCTGCTCCAGGCTGCCTTTGACTCATGAGATGTTAGTCTGAACCAGGGCCAAGTGCATTTCAGGGGTAATCCATTTCCTGCGATTTGTATTCAACCGGCACCATTCATCACAAGGAGAGAAGAGCCCCTGGGACCTTCTCCTGCATCATCCTAGTATCTAGAAGAAAGGAAGGGGAAGGGGCAGCGGGCAGCCCTCCTGCCCCTGTTATAGATGCTGAAGATATGGAAGTCAGATGTCTGCTCACACTCCCTGCCACCGTACAGCTAGTGCCCCCACCCCAAGCCCCAGCCTAGCAGCTTCTCCCCCAGCAGGTGGGCTTTGCTCCACAAAGATGATTTTGCTTGTTAGATGGAGGGTACGTATGAAGACCATCCACGCTTCTGCTGGGAAGTCCTTGAGGAGAAAGACAACTGGTATTCAATAGCTGCGAGTAATGAACTTATCAGTAAATATAACACATGAGCTCATTAATCTCAGCTTTGCTTTTGGACCAAGTGGGAACTTGGCTTCTCAGGAGACAAAAATTTCATCTCTGTTCTTTTCCTTAAACCCAATCCCAATTTAGAGTCAAACATATTGCTGTGCTCTCCCTGGGAAGCAGTTGATAATGTGTTTCCTCGCACAGTGGACAGTCCAGCTCGGCCTGTGCGCATGTGCTGTGCACACAGCGTGAGCTCGAGGCCGCGCAGGGCTGCGAGTGCAGCTGAGGAATGTTCTCTGGGTGAACTTTGTCTTTGAAGTTAAGGCTGTTGAAGCTTTTGTCCATCCTGGCCACTCAGTCTTTACTTCAACTTCTGCTCTTCTTCTGAAATCACTGCCTCCACCCCTTGTCTCTGAAAATAAATGGATAGATCACAGTTTGCAAGGGGTGGCTTCCCTGGCCATCGGGATCTATCTAGGCTTGAAAGAAAGAAGTCTGAGAAGAGATGCTGCAGCGTGGAGGGTGAGGAGAGCATTGGCCTGGCAGGCGGCGGTGGGATGCTCCAGGCTCAGGAGAGGAGGGTTAGGAAAGGGTTCAGATTTACCCACAGGTTGGCCCTATAGACCTGGTCCAGGCCCATGGCACCTGGAGGTGTGGCCGGATGGGATGAGGACTGACTGGTGTCTTCCCAGCCCAGATCCCCTGCCCGAAGCGAGGACTTGGGGGACATCAGGTGCCTGTCGGCTACACACATCCACATACCTCTTAGCATCCCTGGAAATTGGCCAGAGGAGGGGAAGGAACAGGTCACATTCTGATGCAGGTGTGGGTTCCTTTGTCCTCTGAGCCTCCTCTCATTATTTCCTATCAGGGGGACTTCACCCGCCCCCTTGACCTCTCCCTCATCCTTTGTTCTGCCAGCCTCACCAGTCTCTCCCTTGGACCTCTCTGATCCCGAAAGAGGGGACCAGCCCCGCAGCCCCCCACGTCTGGGAAGTAGAGCAAGAGGGCAGGCCTGAGTGCGGTGGCCTCAACCTCTTACCTGCCAAGTGGAGTTAGAAGCATCTGGCTCCTTTGAGATGACGATTGGACCTCAACATTTCTGTGTTTTCCTCTATTTACATGTAATACCTTCTCTAGCACTTGAAATAACCCATTTTTATTTGAGAGCTCCCGTTCACCTGCCGTTGTGGTTTCGTCACTCTCACGGTCCCCCAGGCCCTAGCTGTACAGGAGGTGGAATGTAGTTTGAGCCATAATCACTGCTCCCTGCCTGCCTCCTGGAAGTGGATGTTCCAGTGGCCCAGGCCAGGGAAAGGCTGAGCTGGTGGCCCACCTGGCGGCCGGGAGGGAAGGTGCTCTGAGACCAGCCCTTTCCGAGGGAGAGGGTAAGTTCCGAGCAGCAGCCTCCTTTGGGGTTCTGCCTTCAGGGTCCGGATGGGCAGGAGCAGCATCACGGCAGAGTCACCTCCGAGGACACCACGCTGACTGGAGGAGGAGCCCAGCCCCTGCTCTGACTTCATTCACGGGCGCCCTCTGTCCCCAGAGCCAGTGAGAGCTGGGCTGTGAGCATTGGAAGCCCCCTGACCCTCTGTTTCCTCTGCTTCTTCCTCTTCTGCAGGTTACGTGTTCTGTATGCTACATCGCCTCCCCGAGCAGCATGACTGTACGTTTGACCACATGGGTCGTGGCCGAGAGGAAGCCATCATGAAAATGGTGAAACTGGACCGGAAAGTGGGGCGCTCCTGCCAGCGCATCGGGGAGGGGTGCTCCTGAAGGCCGGGCACGGCCGCCACACGACGCTGTTCTTAGTTCACTAATGTTAGCCTTATTTAGGACAAAGTCAGCCAGACACCTTGTACTGGGCACGCGTCAGGCCACAGCCAGTCCGTTTCCTCCCTTTAGCCACCCTGGTACTGTAGTTTAGGGGTTGATGGTGGTTGAAATTGATTTCTGGCTGGTTACTAAGGTGCCTGCTAGCCATTGTATAAAATTAAAACATGAAGACTATTTTTTTTGAGCATGGCTAGTGGATTTAAAGCAACACACACCTGTCACTGCTGGAGTCAAACTTACAAAAAGCCTTAAGCGGAAAGTGTTCCAGACGGAGACTCTGAGTTAATAGAGGAGTAGAAGCTGATGTTAACGTTCCCACAGCGCACATGGTTCTGCCAAAACTCTGGTTCATGTCCGGCCTTTCACCTCTTCACTTATCCTCCTCCCAGTAGCCAAGATGCCTGGTGGCCACGTGTGCCTTGGCCACGGGAGGCTGCTGAGATTTGCCACGTGGCTCGGCGGGGGGGATGGCCTTGCTCCCCCACAGAGCTGGAAACGGGGGTGGGGGAGCAGGTTCTTATGAAAATCTTAACGAAATTTTTTACCTGACTTGCTATGAAAAAACTCATCACATGACAAGAGAAACAATAACCTCACTTTGAAAATTAGCTCCACTCAAGATTAGTCCACGCATGAGAACCACCTTTCTACACAGGACCCCAGGGTCATGAGAAGGAACCTGGGGTGCGCCCTGACTCCACTGGCTCTGGCTCACCCCTCGGCAAGTGCGGGGCTCTGCTGATCGGATAAGGCTGATCACAGCGCCACAGCCAGGCTGGGCCCACAGGCTGGCCTCTGCAGCTAGATTCGACCCTGGGAGTTTTTAAAAAGACCTCTCGTAGCCGTGCTGGGGAGCACCTGGGGAGCTGCTGCCCGCAGACTCCGCCCCTTCCAGCAGGAGCCGCTCAGCCCCCTAGGGGTCCAGAGGAGGATGGCCTGGCCTCTCGCCTCTCCATCTGGGCAGCCCCGTAGTCCTAGGACAGCCAGTCCACATCCACAACGCAGCAGGTTTGGGGGGGCAGCAGGTGTGATCCGTCTAGAACAGTGGTTCGTGGCCCTGGCCAGGCTCCCAGGGAGACATTGGCGCGGGGCGGGGGTGGGCAGAGAGGAGTGCAGTTGCTCAGGCCAGGTGGGGAAGGGTGGAGATGGGTCTGTTTGCCCAATTTAGGGAGTCCTTTCCAGTCGGGTGGGGTGGGGTGGGTAGACAGGGTACGCGAGCAGGGGTGAGCGGCCCAGAGTCCCTGTCTGATCAGGGCGGTGAGACTCAAAGGCTCCTGCAGAGGCCAGTTGGATCTGTCCACCCACAGGCTATTGGAATAGTTTAACCCAGCAATTTACCCTTTTATTCCACAACAAGCAGTTCAACTCTGTCTGCAAATAATACCTGCAAGTACAAATTTTTTTATCCAAAATACTGAAATAGGAAATCGTGCTCTTCCCAATCTCCTCCTCCCACCCCACCCCCACCAGAGTGGAATCCGCTGCAAAATCTCCAGCCTTAATTCTTGCTTCAGGACGCAGACCGGTGTCTTGCTCTAGGGCAGCCCAGGGCAGAGGGGCCGGGTCTGCCCACGTTTACCACTGTTGTCAAGCCACGGCCCTCCGGCCAGTCCATGGCCATCCTCAGTGAGCTGGCCTGCCTAGCACCCCCCCCCCCCAAGCTCTGATCCCCAAGAGGCCACCCATGAGCCCCTCCACCCTCCTCAGGCCCCACCGGCTGCTGCGTGGAGGCAGCGGTGGGAAGCAGGCTCTCTGGGGAGTCCAGCACACAGGGCTCTGCCCACGTTCACTTCCTGGTGGTGGAGCTGGGGGGAGGGGCTTGTTCCCCTGCAGTATCTGTTCTGTGAAGTTTGTTAAATGTAAGGAAAGCTTAAATTCTTGTATCTTTAAAAGAGAAATCTTATTTAACCCTTTTGTGTTCTAGATTTACTTACACACATAGCCTAGAGCTCAGTTTTAGTTTTAACATTGTGAAAATATTAAAAGAATCTTGTAACTTTATTCTTTTTTCTCCTGCTGAAAAAAAAATTAAACCAATCGTATGAAAGCTTGGATTTCTCTGTTTTGCCCATTCTCCTACGTGCTGCTGGAATAACCAGAACAGTAGTGAAAGGTCTCCCTGCCACAGCTTTGCCGAGATGAGCCTGTGTGCAGCGCCTCTGCGTGTCGGGTCACAAGCCCAGGGAGTGTCCGGGCTGAACAGCTGCCCCCTGGGCTGCAGTGGTTCTGCCTTGGGAGGTCTTGGGGGAAGGTCTGCTGGGCCCAGGCTTTGTGTCGGCAGGAGGTTACATACCTGGGGGAGATGGGACGGAAAGGGCGCTAGCCCTGGGCTCCCCCGGTTTGCACAGGTCCTGGGGGAGGGGGTCAGCACACATGGAAGGACCCAGAGGATGGAGAAGGCCGCCTCCCTGAAGGGAGGGTCAGAATGATGTATTTGCTGTGTGAACTCTGGTGTAGGGCAGCAATTGTCAACCTTTTTCCTCTTACGGCTCACACACTAATTACAATTCTGTAGCACACCAAAAAAATGTATTTTTTTGCTGATCTGACAAAAAAATAGGTATAATTTTTTGTTTTGTTCACGGACTTAGGAGGCAGGCTGGGCAGGTGGTTCCACCCCATTCTGCCCTCCTCCTGAGGGCAGGTGGAGCCTGTGCCTGAGGGAAGGTGGGCAGGGCTGTGGGAGGCTCTGGGAGCGGAGGCCACAGGGTCTGCTGGGTTTGAAGGAGAAGAGCTGGGAAGGGAGCGGGAGGCCAGGGATGTGGTTACTTGATGGCTCAGATGACAGGTGGTGGGGGGCAGAGCTCAGGGAGCAGGGGAGGTGGGCTGGCTTCCAAGGTAGAGATGACCAGAGTGCCAGCAGATTGGGTGTGGGTGATGGAGAGGAGACACTGGCGACTTCACGGTTTGGGCCTGAACACCTGGAGAGGTGATGTCATTATCAAGGCCTCAGGAAGGAGTACGATTGGGGGTTGGATGGGAGCAGATTCAGCTGAGGTGCAGACTAGACATCCGGGTGGAAATGCAGAGGAGACGCTGGATACACAGCCCTGGAGCTCGGCGAGGGGTCCTGGCTGGAGACCTGTTTCTGAGTCATCAGCACACAGCTAGTACTTAAAGGCACCAGCCTGGCTGAGGTCTCTGAGGGCGAGAGGGAGCAGAGGTGGGGGAAGGAGGTGGGCTGAGGCTGTGCCACGGACCCCCAGTGTTACAAGGTCCAGGGAGACCAAGAATAAGCTACCAGCAGGACAGAGAGACAGGGTGGAGTCCTGGCCTGTGTCCAGGAGAAGGGAGGAGGGGTCACCTGTGAAAGTGCAGCTCAGGGACCCAGCTTCTGGGGACTGACCACTGGGTGGGAGAACTGGGAAGCCTGGCTCTCGGAGCGTTCCTTTTGAGGGGTTTCGCTGTAAGAGCAGCGGAGAAACGGGCAGTAGTGGAGCAGGTGTGGGGTGAGAGCTTGTTTCCGAACACAGGAGAAACGGCTGTGTTTCTGTGCCAATGGAATGACTCAGTAGAGGGAGAAATAGACGATGCAAGAGGGCGGGGAAGGTGTGAGACCCGGCAGGAGCTGTGGAAGTTTCGTCTGTTTCTCCGTTTCCTCGTGGAAGTGGGAGTGTGGGAGGTTGGGTGGATGCACAGGGAGTGGAGTTCCAGCGGAGGCCGCTCCCTCGCCGAGGCCCCTTCCCCATCCCTGCAGGGAGCTTTGGGAGGGGGTTCACATGGTCCCAAGATTTTACAAGGTTTGCAAGAACAGGATACTTCAACTTCGATTGGTTGAAACTGGCCCCTTGTTCCATTCCAACATCCACCCATCACACTTCTGCCGTGGGAGGTGCTGAGGCCACATGGGCATTTTGGGGATTCGGCTAAGGGGGAGCTGAGTTGGGGGGATACTTAGTTCCGAATCAGTGGGATACATCAGTGTGGCTTGCTGTCACTCCGTGTTTAGTGGGGTTATTGATGGTCATCCAGGTGGGGACAGCTTCCAGGTAGACTTCTGCTGCCCACTGTGCCCGTCACCTTTGACTCCAAGGCGCCAGGGTCATGGCAACACGGACCCATCCTGCCTGGCCGGGAGGAGCGAGTTGAGTGGGAGACAAGACTGAAATGAATGGAGCCAGGAGCTGTTCAGTGGGAAAGCGCTCCACAGTCGGGTGTGGGAGCCTGAGGAGGAGGACAGGGCTGTCACCGTCGGGTGTGGGAGCCTCAGGAGGACGGGGCTGTCACCATCGGGTGTGGGAGCCTGAGGAGGACGGGGCTGTCACCGTCAGGTGTGGGAGCCTGAGGAGGAGGATGGGGCTGTCACCGTCAGGTGTGGGAGCCTGAGGAGGAGGACGGGAGGAAGATGGGGCTGTCACCATCGGGCGTGGGAGCCTGAGGAGGACGGGGCTGTCACCGTCAGGTGTGGGAGCCTGAGGAGGACGGGGCTGTCACCGTCAGGTGTGGGAGCCTGAGGAGGAGGACGGGGCTGTCACCGTCGGGTGTGGGAGCCTGAGGAGGAGGACGGGGCTGTCACCGTCGGGTGTGGGAGCCTGAGGAGGAGGACGGGGCTGTCACCGTCGGGTGTGGGAGCCTGAGGAGGAGGACGGGGCTGTCACCGTCGGGTGTGGGAGCCTGAGGAGGAGGACGGGGCTGTCACCGTCGGGTGTGGGAGCCTGAGGAGGAGGACGGGGCTGTCACCGTCGGGTGTGGGAGCCTGAGGAGGAGGACGGGGCTGTCACCGTCGGGTGTGGGAGCCTGAGGAGGAGGACGGGGCTGTCACCGTCGGGTGTGGGAGCCTGAGGAGGAGGACGGGGCTGTCACCGTCGGGTGTGGGAGCCTGAGGAGGAGGACGGGGCTGTCACCGTCGGGTGTGGGAGCCTGAGGAGGAGGACTGGGCTGTCACTGTCGGGTGTGGGAGCCTCGGGAGGAGGACGAGGCTGTCACCGTCGGGTGTGGGAGCCTCAGGAGGAGGACGGGGCTGTCACCCCACCTGTGGTGACAAGTCTGCTCGGCGACGCGCCATGCGCCATGCTTGGTTCAGCAGAGATGGCAGAGGTCAGGAATTCCTGATGTTCCTGGAATCTCACAGCTTATACAGGAAAGAAACGGCAATTTCCCCAGCAGTTCTCAGTATCCACACTGCACATGTGCGTTGTGAAGATGGACGACACTTCTCTGAATAGTTCAAAACAGGCTTGGATCAACCTGGATCAGCCGTGCTGGAGGGAAGGCGAGGACCCTCTACTCTTCCCATGTCATGGACTCATCGTGTGACTGACGTGAGGGTCCCAGGCAGGCACTCCCGGGCCTGTCACCGTCACTGGAGCTAGTGTTGATGTTCTGGACTTTTTAGTATTTGGGTATTTGTCAACTTTTTAGATGTGTGTGATGTATTGTGATTCCTCATTCTTCATATTCACCTTTGAACCTAATTTTGTGGTCATTTTTAAAATTCATTTTCTTAAAGACGGGAAGCCAAAATGTATAAACTTCAGGCCCCATAAATCCTGGGAGAGTTGAGGAGGGTGTCATTTAAGCTCACAGTGCTGCTGAGAGGGCCCACAGGTCCTTCCCGTGTCCAGGCTGAGATGAGCGTGTGTCTGCGTGTAGTCCCGTGTGGCTGCGGACCTGCGTGGGTCGGCCGACGGCTGATGGAGGAGGCAGGGCGCTGGCTTGTGTCTGGTGTGAGCTCCATGTCCTGTCACAAACCGGCTCTATGAGGGGCACCGGTCTAGGGGAGCAGATGAGAAACGCTGTGGTGATGTCGTGATTTTAAAAAATTGTTTTTCCTTTATTGATTTTAGAGAGAGAGGAAGGGAGAGGGAGAGGGAGAGAGAAACATTGATGAGAGAGAACATCGACTGACTGCCTCCTGCATGCCCCCCACTGGGGATCGGGCCCACAACCTGGGCATGTGTCCTGACTGGGAATCGAACCAGCGACCTCTTGGTGCATGGGTCAACACTTAACCACTGAGCCACACCGGCCGGCTGAGATGCTGTGATTTTAAAACATGTCTCTGAATTCCTCGACACTCCTCCTGTGAACAAGGGAGCCCCCGCCCCCAAATGTGGGCTGGCCTCAGTGACTTGCTTCTAATGACCAGCGTGAGGCAGAGCGATCTTCAGGCTCGCAGCAGATCTGAAGGCACACGGAAGACGTCCACCTGGCTGCCTCCCACCCCCGTGTCTCTGGGGCTCGGGGCCGACAGGTCACACCCACCAGGACGGCCACAGTTCAAAAGTGGGAAATGACAGGTGTTGGCGTGTGGAGACGAGCATGCCCTGTGGTGCGCGTGTGAAACGGTGTGGCCACTGGGAAAGGTTGGGTGGCCCCTCGGAAAGGTGAACAGAACTGCCGCCTCATCCAGCTGAGAGGGGTGGTCTGCACGCCGCTCGGCCTCAGCGAGGGGCCGAGCACAGACACGCCTCGTGGGAGCGCCTGGGCCACCGGGGGCAGCCGGGCGCGAAGGCCACACGTTCCGGGATTCCATGTAGATGAAGCGTCCGGAACAGGCAGGTTCGAAGGGACAGCAAGCAGAGTGGTGGTCACCAGGGGCTGAGGGAGAGGAGAGGACGGGGTCCTTTCGGGGACATGAAGTTCTGGATCTGGGCACTGCACGACATTGTGAAGGTACTAAATGCCACTGGATTGTTCATTTCAATGAGGATTTGACATTATGGGAATCTCAATGAAGAAAAGTCTGGCTACCCTGAAGCCACTGTACGCGAGAGCCCATGTGGAGAGCCCAGGGGAGCCCAGCCCCGGAGCCCAGCGGAGTCCCCGGGGCACTGGCCAGATGCTGGGAGCATTGTTCAAGGTGGGCCCTTCTGTTACCCCAAACCCAGCGCCCCCGTCAGGTTCACCTGCTGCTCAAGCTTTGCCCACCCCGAAGGGGTCCCACCCTGGTGGGAGGTGCTCGAGGGCGATGGCGCGAGAGGCCCCGCAGGGCTCCCGGTTCCGAAGAGGAGAGCAGCAGGTGGGGCCAGGCACCTGATGCTGCAGTGAGCTTCCAGGGCTATTTCTGGAGTAGGAAAAATGAAGCCGGGAAGGCCTAGACTGCTTCCGGCCAGTGGAGTGACGTGAACACCTACCGCGCGCCAGGCACCGTCCAGGAGCCTTTCCCGTGCTGTCTTAGTTATCCTCACAGTCCTAGGAGGTGTTAACTATTAGCTCCATTTGACAGGCGAAAACAGCCTCCGAGGCGGTCTGGGAGCCCACCCGACTCCCGAGCCGGGCAGCTTCTCTACAGATCACGTGGGCGCCGCGGAGCTGGCCTGGTCCAGGAGGACCCACATGTCTCCCCGGGGGGCACGTGGAGCCACCTTACAGAGGCGAGGCCATTGGACGGATCTGCCCTGTGTCCGAAGAGACCGGGCCCTCCTTTTGTTCATCGTGTTCTATGTAATTGTCAAAGCGAGCCCGCCAGGCGTCTCTCTCGCCAGTTCCTGAGTTTCTGACAGCCCTCTCTTATTTTTGATTCTGGTTTGGTTTGTTTTGTCAAGCTGTATACCTTTTGGTCATTGCTTGTGGTTTAGAGGGAGGGGAAGCCAACGACGTGCTCACTGTGCCTCCTTTGCACACGTTCGGCTGTGGTCGAGACTGCCAACTGCCCCCCACACCAGCCGCCATCTTTGACTTCCAAGAATTCAGATCTTTCAAGTGTAAATAGATGAAACAAATAGAATATACTGGAAGTTGTGACAAGACAGTCAAATATGTAGCTACTTCCGAAGAGTTTATCCTTCCAAACCCTGAGCAAGTCTGTCCTGGGTACAGACATTGCAAGGTAACCACTGGTCATTGGTGGGGAAATTTGTCAGTGGAGGAAGCACTAAGGCTCTTGGGGGCAGGCACAGGCTGTCCTCAAAGCCTGACCCCAATCCTCAGCAAAATGAAAGAGCAGGGCCCGGCTGGTGTGGCTCAGTGGACTGAGCGTCGTCCCAGGACTGAGAGGTCCCGGGTCGATTCCTTGTCAGGGCACATGCCCGGGTTGTGGGCTCGATTCCCAGTAGGGGGCGTGCAGGAGGCAGCCGATTGATGTTTCCCTCTCACATTGATGTTTGTAGCTCTCCCTTCCTCTCTCAAAAAAATCAATAAAAACTTTTTTTTTTAAATGAAAGAGCAATGTGTTAGAAGGAATGTGAGCATTGGAGAGAGGAAAGTGGGGATCCCAGGTACCCACACATGAGCTCACAACCAGCCCAGGGTCTGTCCCAAAGGTGGTGAATCCAGAAAACCGGATCCCACCAGAATCCGAGTCCCTAGTCCCTTCTCAGCCCTCAGTGCATTTGACACACTGAGCCGCCCTCCCTCTGGGCTGTGGACAGCGCTGTCCAGGCTCCACCCGCTGGGGCACCAGGGCTCAGCCTGGGACCTCTCTGCCCTGCTT
Organism: Tadarida brasiliensis; assembly: GCA_030848825.1. Classification (NCBI taxonomy): domain Eukaryota; kingdom Metazoa; phylum Chordata; class Mammalia; order Chiroptera; family Molossidae; genus Tadarida; species Tadarida brasiliensis. The sequence goes on from CM061262.1 coordinate 11,773,254, forward strand.
GGTGATCTCTTCCCAGCTCCGTAAACACTGGTGACCCCAGACCTTCCCCACCCCACCCCAGACCTCAGGGCTGGGCTCAGGGTCCCTGAAGGCCTCGGAGTCCAGCCTGCAGGGCCGGGGTGCAGGTGGTTCACTAACCACAGAGTCTGAGTCCCGTGAAGTCACCTCCACCTTGTAGAAACAAGCTCTGCCCTGCCACGGCGTGACAGCACGCCCAGCCACCCTCGGAAAGGGCGCCTTCTCACCTGCCGCCGAGCGGAGAGCAGCAGGGCCATCCTGACTTGCTCTGCTTCCCACATACTAAAATCTCGAGTGTTTCCCACAGAGAAAGATCCCTGTGTTTAAGGCAGGTTTATCCCTAACGTTTTGCTCAGCTGATGTACAAAGACAAGTCGTGACCTTCAGGGCTTTTCCATCACAGATGGGCTGGTGTGAACTTGACCACCTTGTAACATTCAGGTGGTTTTCCTTAAATGCTGTCGGGTTTCCTGTTGGTCAGCTGGTCCCCTGCACGCCGGCTGCCTTGTCTTCTCTGTGACAAACCCAGCGTGTCAGGAACCGACCCGCCCCAGGCTGGCCCCTCCCGTCCATCCCGGCTCCCCTTGGAGCCTGCGAATCCTGTGGGCCCCACCTGCCCGGCCGCACCGCCCGTGCGCGCACCGGGTCCAGGCGGCACCCCCTCCCCGGACCTTTGCACCAGCTGCTCCTCGCTCCCAGCTGCGCCCATCGCCCCGTCTCCGAGTGAGTCTGCGTCAGGTCACAGCCCACTCTGCCGCCTAACCTCCCACCTCCCACCGGCTCCCACCGGCTCCCACTCCCACCTTCGGGCCGGAATTGTCCAACACTCCAGGACCCTCCCCCACTGGCCGGCGCCGCCCCCCCTCCCCCCGCTGCACAGAGGGCCTTCCGTTCCCTCCCCCTCCTTCTGGAGAGGTCTCCCTAGAGGCTTCAGCCTGGGTCCTTTACCCTGGGGCTTTGCCCAGCTGTCACCTCTGGAAGCCATCCGTATTCTGCTTCTAGCCCTCCCACCCCCCGCACGCGCCCTGCGGCTTGTCACCGCCCGCGGGGACGCCAGGGCTCGAAGGCTGTGGCTGCTTCGCCCTCCGTGAGCGCGCCGGGTCCCGCACGCGGAGCATGGCCTGGCCGGGCAGCGCCCACCCTGTGCCCACCCTGTGCCCACCCTGTGCCGAGGCCCGGCGGCTGAGGGTGGTGCAGCCGCAGGGCAGGAGCGGGAGGGCGGCCTGGTGGGCCCGGCTCTCCCGGTTTGGTTTTGTCTTGTTCAAACTTTAATCAACACGTTGCTGGAGATGCTGTCCCTTCTGGGCACTCAAAGCTCGGAGGGGACGCGCACGTGACGACGCCTAAATCAAGTCTAGAAAGCGACTTGCTGGACATTAGGCACCGCTGCGCGGCTAAACCCACCAGATGGAAGCGAACCAGAGACACGTCAAGCCTGCGTTCAAGTTCAGAAAAGGAACCAGGCTGAAGGGGAGCACACCTGCCTGATTCAAGCTGGCTGGGCGCCGCGGGCTGACTGCAGCTGCGGCAGGCCGCGCAGGGAGGGAGGGTCTGAAGCATGGCCCGGGCCGAGCTCAGAGCAGCAGTAAGGAGGGAAGTGGGCCCGGCTCAAGGTGACAGGTGCCACTGAACAGGCCATCTCAGGGCGCGGGGCTGCAGGGACAGGTCCTGGACTGGAGCACGGCCCCTCGACTCCGAGGAGAAAGCCGCGCACAGCTGTGGTCCCAGCAGGGGGCACACACCTCTTTCTGTCCTAGAAGGAGGCTGTGGTGACACTCGGCCAGTCAGGGAGCTCTATGGGGACTGAAGGGACTAGGCTTGCTCGATGCTGACTTCCAGTCCACGGAAGAGAAAGCGGGCGGGCAGGCACGGTCGGCAGCCTTGCCCCTGTGGGCCTGGCCCAGGGAGGGTGCAGGCGGGCTGTGGAGAGATGACGCCACTCAATGGAACAGTCACTTTATTTCTGGGGAAACCCGCAGGCGTGAACTTGGAGGTGTTCTGAACACACACAGGTTGCATGTTTACTCACTTAGGTTGTTCCACAAACCGAAGAGGCCTCTAATCCATCGAGTTCCAAACAGCCCCCCTGCCCTGGGCACTTCTGCAGGACGATGCACAGGGCTGCCCTGGTGCCTCCCGGGAGCCCGGCCAGCCCAGCCCAGGGTGGCCTCCACCCCACAGGGCAGAGCCTCACACCCGCCACCTTTCCAGCTGAGACCCCAGAGCAGAGGAGGTCAGATTCTCAGGTGAATTTAGGGTTTGCACACGTGTGACCGGAGTAGCTCCTGGCCAAGCCCCGCATCACCCTGAGGGGCTCCTGTCACCCTCCAGAGGGTGCGCCTCAGGCCTCTCCCCCCTCTGGCTTTTCCAGGTGCTGGAGTGCTGGGGCTGGGGGTGGCCTTGGGACCTTGGCGTCAGGGAGGCTCCTGGCTGCTCCTCAGGTCACCTCTGGAGGGAGGAGCTCAGACCACTGGGGCTGCCCTCTGGGGCTGGCAGCCGCTCCGCCATCATCTATCTCAATCTCATGGTCAGGGTCAGTGCCTGTCCCAGGCACAGCGGGGCCGCTGAATGGGGCCAGGAGGACCCCACTGCCCGGGGCCGGTCTGCGAGGGTACAGCTGCCCCTGCACACATCGCCAGGCCCTGGTGGAGGGAGGTGTGGACAGGGAGTAAACCAGGACCTGGAGCTACCAGCAGCCATGGGGAGGACCAGCCTGCCCCCTGCCCCCAGGGTGGAAAGCTGAGGCCACGCCCCTTGGGATGGGCATGGTGACCCTGGACAGGCTGACCTGTCCACCCAGCAGGGCTCCGGAGTGCCCAGCCCCGGGACTCCCGTGGCAGGAGGAGGCTATTTGGTGGCAGATGGATGGACTGTAATGGTCACCAGTGTTCAGGGCGTCCCTGGAAATGCAAGCCCCAGGCCCAGCTCCCCACCCTGAAGGTCTCTCAGACCGGCTACCCACCTCCCTCTACACCTTCTTCTCAGGGCAGCAAGTCTGCTCTGGGCCGGGCTTTCCTCCGGGGGGGTGGGGCCCCTGCACCTGGCTCCTGAAGGTGGCTCTCGGCTGTCCCAGCGGTCAGCAGGGTCAGCAGTGGGGACAGGTGTAGGCCTCCTGCTCACCTCCCCGCTCGGGGCTATACTCAGGATGCCAACGGTAGACACTCGGTTAGACACTCAGTCCCGTCAACTGCAGGTGGACGACTGAGTCTTCAGGCCGTGAGGGCTCTGGGCGAGTATTTCAGTTCTTAAAAAAGAAACCGAGCCAAGGGGTGGCGGCCCCTCTGGGAGAGGCAGGGGCCGTGAGTCAGCCGGAGGGAACCAGGCTAGGGCAGGACTGCGAGCCGGGCAGGGGAGGGCACTTGCCCCTTCTGCTGGGTGGGAACATTATTCCATGAGCTTTATTACCTTAATACTTTGTTTAGAGAGAAATTTAAAAAGATCAGTTCTATTCTAACAAGTGTCTGTTGGGGAGCTTGTCTGGCCCCCTCTGTGTGCCTGCTCCCCAGCCCCAATGGAGGCAGGTCCCAGCCCACATCAGTCCAGCACAAAGTCCTGCCCGTGGGGGACTGGGGCTGTTTGGTGGGGGGCTCACAGCCACCCACACAGCCCCCACGTCAGCAGAGGTGGGGTCACAGGTCCAGAGGCAGTCTGACGGAAACCAGCAGAATCCACGTCCTTTCTCCTCCCACAGCCCTGCAGGCCCGGCTGGGGCACGTGGAAGGCTGGTCTGCCCTCCAACCAACCCCTCTGGCCACCCGTCCCATCCACTCTGTCACACCTCCAGGGCCTCAGCATCCTGACCCATAACCAGGTCCCCGGGTCACCTTCGAGGAGGAATGGAAGCATCTGGTTGCCCTGCATTTGTCTAAACCGTTCCGTCCCCTTTCCCAGAAACTCCTGAACAAACACCAGGCACCGGCAGGACTTCTAATTTAATATCACAGTGACGGAAACCGCGGTGGACAGAACCGTGACCTGCATGTGACTCCTGGGCCACTGATGAGCGCCGAGCCCCTGCTGCAGCTGGGGTCAGGCCCAGCACGCAGCGGCGACGCTGCGGCCGCAGAAGTAAATGGAGCGTGGCCCGCCCACAGCAGTCACGGCCACGGGCTGCTGCCGTCCCCGCCGCCCGCGTACAAGACAGGGTTACACCGAAAGCACCGACGAACACACACCGACGAGAACGCCCGGAAGGAGACACTTCACGTTCCTTGTCCCTCTGCGGCCTTTCTGTTGTGTCCAAAGGGAGGCCGGGTCGCAGTCTGCGCGGGGACACGCCCTCGTCGTGGCCACGGGGCTCCGCAGGCCCTCGCTCTGGTTCCATCGCAGCGCCCTTCCTGCCCGCCCCCGGAAAGGGTGACTGATGCCGACCCTGTCGTCTTCCACTTGCAGAGGGAGGCTGGCTGGGCCGGGCCCGCACGGCGTGTAACCGCTACAGCGCGGCGGCTGAGCAATTTCTCGCACAATTTAAAACTCATTTTTCTGTCGAGGAATCAGTCTAACAGCACATCTCACTATAGGTGAAAATAATTTCTTCTCCCAACACTTCTAGGAATAAAGCACTTTTAATGTATTTGTCATTAAATAAGATTTTAAAAGTGACAATTTAAAGAGCGATTGAGGAGAATCCCACATTCATCATGGGCTCGGGGTTCAAAAATCAGAAAACAGAAAGCAGAGGAACAGGAAAACAAGCGTGTGTGGATGGTTGTCACACGTACTGTCGCACCTGCTTGGTCGGGGCCACCAAGGAGCTTGACCAGCGCGCCGCCCGCGCACACGCCCCCGCGCTCAGGCTGCCCCAGCCCCAGGGCCGCAGGTGATCCTCAAGGCTTCCCCCAAAGCCCACGCAGCTGCCCTTCCCTCCCGGGGTGGAGATTCCTCAGCTGTTCTAGTTGGCAGCGGTCAAGCATCACGACACAGGGCCAGAGGACAAGCACCCTCTGTCCACCTCCAGTGAAGGTCCAGACTCACCTGAGACCTCTCCTCAAACCAGACACCGCCAGGCTGTGACCTTGTAAAGTGAAGGAGCCCCTGCCCTGCCCACGGCCTGGGCGCAGAGGGCAGAACGCACCTCCGCCCCCGCTGGGCTGAGGACCCCAGGGGGTCTGGGAACACTTCTGAGTGCCGCCCAGCTTGTCACCCGCACCCCAGTTACTCCCTTGGTCTCTTCATGTTTGGAGGCCCTTCTGGTCCAGCTGGCTGCAGGAGAAGCCCCCACAGGCCCAGCCAGGGCTGGAGAACGCGGCCGGGACTCTCCTTGGCCCCCGCTCACCCTCACTCCCTGGAGAGCCAGGCCTCCGTCGGGGTGTGTCAGCTGTGACACCCTCGAATGGGGTCTCCAGCCCTCCAGAAGGCCCTGGCCAGGCCAGCACACAGGAGGAGCCCCCCCCCCCTCCACCACCACCCCGGTCCCCAGGCAGAAGGCCCAGCAGGGAAGGCAGAGTCCCCAGCCTGGTCCCAGGGGCAGCCGGAGCGGGACCCGTCTGTGGGCCTGGAGCCCGGGGCCCAGGCAGAACCTGGACGCAGAGTGCCTCCCTGCCGCCCGCCAGACGGCCTCGGTTTCCCTTTCCTTCCTTTCATTTGATAACACGAGCCTCTGAAGTGCTGGAGGAGAGGGGAGGGAGGCCCAGGGCAGAGACTCCCAGGAGAGAGGAGGTGGCCGGGTGAGAAGGACACCACCGGGCCCAGTGCTGCCGCTCTGCCGGCTGTGCCCTGCACGGAGAAGCTGGGCGGCTGGGGCACTCGGTCCCTGGGCCTGGCTGCGTGGGCAGTGGGCCGACAGATCCTTCCCGCCCACCCCACAGCCCCGGTCCACGCTGTGGCCTCACTCCAGGGCTCCTCTGGATGAGTGACCTTAGAGTTTAAAAAGAGGCCCTTCAACAAGTGAGCCTTTCAGAAGCTCTGCGCCCGCCTGCTCGGCGTTCCCCGGCTGCCCAGGAGCGGGCAGAGGCAGCGCCCCGCCAGGAGGGGGCAGCACCGCCACTGGCCGCAGGAGCCTCCTCCCTCATCCAACGCCTGCAGCCTCAGGGGTCCGCTCATCCCACACAAGGGGAGGTGGGCAGTCAGGGAGCAGGGGGCAGGGAGATGGGGACCCTGTGGCTTCTGCAGCCTGCTCTCACAGGAGACGGCCTGCCCTGCGATCCCACTAGTCACTGCTTTGTATACACACAACCAAAGTGTCTTTACGACGACAGAAGCACCCGTGAGCCCCACGGGTCACAGGACCCCGCGTCTGGGGGGCTTCCCGCGGAGCGCACAGCCAGCCAGCCAAGGGCGAACCCTGCAGATGCGCGAACACCGAGAACAGGAGCATGGAGGCGACTGAGCAGAGACAACAGCGCCAGGTCAGGCCAGGAGGCGGACGACAGTTCTGAAGAACCCCGGCCGGGGACTCACAGGGCAGCCAATGGACAGGACGCCGCGTGCAAAGGCCCAGGTTTGCATTCAGGACACCCGGAGGGCTGCCGACAGGTCCGCCCGGCGGGAAGCTGGTACAGGTTTACACACAGGGACTTCTGCACATTAAATCAGCAGGTGGCACGGTAACTATTTCCCTGTCAGCCTCCCGAAGGCGGGATTCATCTCGGGACTGACAGGTTAATGACCCGGCAGCTCGGTGGATTGCTGCTCCGGCGTCCACAGGCTGCTTTGCTCCTGTGTTTTGTTGAACTTCCCAGAGGTTTCTTGTCAGCCGAGGTGTCAATGGTGGCCTGTGCCTCATTCAGGAGACGGGCACCTGGCTTCCCGCTCCACCCATGCTTAACCGTTCAAAACCAAGGAAAGAAAATTACAGTGTCACAGGGATTAAAGCAAGCGATTTGCTGTTTGAGCATTTCAAAAAGATCCGGAACACCTATGATTCAGCAAATGGAGAATAACTAAAAGAAATAAGAAGTCATTCAGTTGCCAGGGTGATGTGTTCCATGAAAGGAGACGCCGTGGGAACCCAGCCTAAGGTGCCCCCAGGTGCTGAGGGCCTACGAGGGGCTTCGCTCCGGCCCACAGGCCTCTCCTGCGCGCCAGCCCGGCCCCATCCTTCCTTCCCTGCCCGGGAGATGAGAGAGGTAGGGTGTTAATGGTGGACTGATGAGGACTGAAGACTCATTTTCTCCCCCTGGAGACCAGCCTGATTTGAACGATCAAGGAGCACAAAGCGGCCCTTCCTGTCCTGGGAGCGGCCCTGCTCTGTGTGTTCGCAGCCAGGCCTGCTCCCGGCTGGGGGGGGGGGGGGGGGAGACAAAGACCCAGGCGGAGGGCGCCCCTTCCTGCCGCCATCCGGGCCCACCGAGTCTCTGCGCTTCAGAGCCTTTATTGGTGCTGCCGGCTGGACGAGCGAGGGTTGGAGGCTGGGCTGGAGGGCAGGGAGCTGCCGGGGGCCTGCAGGGCACGGGGCTCGAGCTGCTGACCCGCCGGGCTGCTGTCCCCCGTCCCCGACTCCTCGCTGTTCTCCTCCTTCTGGCCGCTCTGCTCCGGACACTCAAAGTGGACACAGTGGAACACCTGGGGAGAGAAGACGAAGGCCTGTGAGTGAGGGGTCAGTACCCCACCTGGACCACCCCGGGTGGACACTGTCCTGCCTGGCTCTGGGGCTGCCACAGGGAGTTAGAAGAAGTCCCCCGGCTCCCCTGCCCCTGGCGGAGACGCCCAGCAGCAGCTGGAAGGTTGTAGTCCCGCCTCAGGGTAAAGCACAGGGACTGGATTCCTCTGTTGGTGGCTACTGGTCACGGGAGCTCTGCTTTTCAGTGAGTGAGTGAATTCTTGCAGTCGGCAGCTGGGTTAGGAGTCAGCGGGCCAGCTGACTGTGGTGACGGTTACACAGCCCCACGAGGACGCTGCAGACCACTGGGCTGTACTCTCTCAACAGGCCGCTCGTGTGGTGTGTGAAGTCTCTCAGTAAAGTTGCAACTTAAAAAAAACCTCAGCGGTTAGAGCGTCGGCCTGCAGACAGAAGGCTTGCGGGTTCAATTCCCGGTCAAGGGCATGTACCTGGGTTGCAGGTTCGATCCCCGACCTGGTTGGGGGTTGTGTGGGAGGCAACCAATGGATGTTTCTCTCTCTCCCTCCCATTCTATCTAAAAAATCAATGGAAAAATGTCCTCGGGTGAGGATTAAAAAAAAATAGCTACAAGGTGTGCCAGCCCAGGGAAGACCCAGGCTTATCTGTAAGGGTGCAGACAAGCCCCCTCCCTGGCTCCCTCTGCATGCCTAAGTACATGCGGGGGAGGGGCCCTCACCCTGCCGCGGCTCCTCAGGAGCACAGGGGAGCCAGCCAGCGCCAGGAGCCAGGGAGCATTTCTGAGCCCTGTCCGAGTGGGTCAGGCTGGTACACAGCAGGAGGGTCCCCTGGTGTGTGAGCCTTCAGGGACCCGCACCCCTCCCTCAGGCCTGGACGGGCCTCTGCACTGGCTTCCAGCTCGGGCTCTGGGCCTGCCCTGCGCTCTGTGCAGGGAGGGCTCACGGCCTCCACAGGGTGGTCTTCAGTCTGGGATACGGGTGTGCGGGAGCTTGGAGGAAATCGATTTCCAGATCCTCAAATTCTGAATTTTCTAAAACTGCCTCAACGTGACTGAACTCACAACACCCTCCCCCACCCACCACACAGAAGGATAAAGCGCAGCCCGCCCTCGCCTGGGCACAGACCCCTCGCCGGGCCAGGCCTCAGGGCACATAGCTTTCCATGGTCGGGGCCCTGCCGCCTCGGGCCCTGTCCTGAGGGTGAAGTGGCCTCAATGAGATGTTCTGAATTCAGACCTTAAGTGTATTCACAACTCATGTAATTTTAAAAAACGTAACTGGAATTTGTCTGGAATTATGAAACCATTTTCAAGATGCCCATGGGCGTGAGTTTGCCTATTCGCTGGGCTGGTTAAACCCACATCACGCCATCAGTGTTTATTCCTAGTCATCAGGCCTCGCCTTCCATCTCCTGTTTAGTTTTTCCTATCTCATATGAACAGAAGTAACCGAACTCCGGAAATATTTTACTTCTCAACCTTAACATGTTCCAAGTATTACATGTTTCTCAAAGCTCCTGTAGGAAAGGCGCCGACACAACGGGAGGAGGGCGCTGCAGCACCGGACGGCCTGGACACAGCTCTGGGGGAAGGGAGGGCGAGTGTCCCAGGCTCAGGAGGGATCACGGGCCTTGGGAAGGGATCGTGGGGCCTTGGGGAGGGATCCTGGGGCCTTGGGGAGGGATGGTGGGGCCTTGGGGAGGGATCGTGGGGCCTTGGGGAGGGATCGTGGGGCCTTGGGGAGGGATGGCGGGGCTTTGGGGAGGGATCATGGGGCCTTGGGGAGGGATCACGGGGCCTTGGGGAGGAATCGTGGGCCTTGGGGAGGAATCGTGGGCCTTGGGGAGGGATCGTGGGGCCTTGGGGAGGGATCACGGGCCTTGGGGAGGAATCGTGGGCCTTGGGGAGGGATCGTGGGGCCTTGAGGAGGGATCGTGGGCCTTGGGGAGGGATCGTGGGGCCTTGGGGAGGGATCACGGGCCTTGAAGAGGGTTGGTATCTGGGCGGGTCTGAGCAGCACACCGTGGGACAGGGGTGTCAGTCTAGGCCAGTGAAGCTCTGCAGCAGGGACCCTCGTGATCTGCTCATCCCACAGGGACTGAGGGCCCGGCCTGTGTGTCCTGTGCGTCCTGGCAGAGATCCTGCCTCAGGGGTGAGGTGCTGGTGACAGGGTGCCCGGACATCCTGGAGGACAGTGCAGGGAGGGAGCAGCCTGGGCCACCAGCTTCTTCACCCATCAGTGAGAGCTTCCAGCGAGGCCGCAGAGGCCAAGAGGAGGCGCCAGGGTCCATGAGGTGTTTAAGAGAAAAGCAGACAGGGCCTTGGCTGCTTGTGAGAGGGCAGGGTGAGAGGAGTGGGATCCATGGAGTTCCCCCCTGCAGGCTCGGTGGGGCTGCGCAGCTCCCTGGGGAGGCCTGCAGGACCCAGCCAGAGGCAGAGGCGAGGACAGTGTGGGGGCAGCAGGGAGCAGACAGGCCTCAGCTGGAATGGGACTTAAGGGTGAATTCCAGCTCCTGAGGGTCCCGAGGGCCCAAGAGAGTCAGTCTTGGGGAAACTGGGGTGCTGTCAGTGACGGGACAGGAACCGGCTGCGGGCCCAGGGGGCAGAGGACCAGCTCTGGAACCAAAGCATCCTGGACGAATACCTGGGAGGGCGCAGGCTCTCCACAGCTGCTGCCGGACCCGAGGCTTTCTGCCTTTGGTCCCCAGGCGGCTCCCACACCAGCCGAAGGCCCTGGGCCAGAGGGGAAACCTGCAGGGAGGCTGTGGTCGAACTTGGCCGACCTGTGAGTGGGGACGGTCCGTGTGGATTTGCCTGTAAAGGGCTGGTGGCCGCCTGAAGCCTGCGTGGACAGGCTGCAAGGAGGCCCCAGGGCACAGGGGCGTGGCCACGCTGAGCCCCGAGGGCGGGACACACTCCTGGCCCACCTGTGCGCATAGGGGAGCCCCCCCCCCAGGGCCTGCTGGCTGGAGAGGAGCCAGGGGACTGGGGATCTGCCCATGTTTGGTGAGTCTTCCTGGTTAAGGGCCCGTCGTCACCAGGAGGGGACAAGCACTGGTACCCCGGCCACGGGCAGAAGGCAGGGCAGGGCTGCTGGACACCCACCCCTCGCCCTGAGGGAGACCAGGCAGAGGAGACTGCAGGGGCTCAGGAGGTACCGTTCTGGCAAGGCTGAGGGGACGAGGGGCTGCCCGCGTCCACAGCCTGAGCACCACTGTGCACATGCACCACACGCATGCACACACACACCATGTGCACACGCATGCACACACACACCATGTGCACACGCATGCACACACACACCCGTCCACTGTGGAATCAGGTTCACAGGGAAGACAAATGTAATATCAACTGCGAAATTACATCTAAAATAAAATTCCGTGCTTACCTTCTTGCATCACTATTTTTTCCATATTCCCACTTCAATTCATTTATCTACCACTGTTTCCAATTTCACATTTCAAACTCTAATGTTAGGACTAAGTGAGGCATTCGTCTTCGGCCTGTTCTCCTCATTTTGGCAGGCTGTTTTCTCGTGGAGCGAGTGGGTTTCTCTTCTGCAAGCGCAGGCCTGCACTTCCTGCGGACCCTGCGAGGCTGCCGCCCCACGCTGGCCCTGGCTCCTTCACTGTCCTTCCTTTCTTCCCTCTCCTTTTACATCAAATCTCCCTCTTCGGGCCCATCTGCAAGTGCTTACCTGTCACAGCCAGACGGAAGGGCCTTTCAAGGAGATTTAAAAACTATTTGAGCTCTGAACTCTGACCTGAGCAACGCAGGTATATTTGAAAAGCTTCTCCTAAGGGGCAACATTAACCTCCATCGGCCTCACCTGCCTGAAACATCTGAGGGGACAAGACCATCTCCTGCTGGGTTACAAACACTCCTCTTTCCAAGCATGGGACAGTGGGGACACGCCAGACAGGTAGGCAGGGCGACCGCCCACACAGCTCTGCTCCCACAGGTCCGCCGACACTCTCGCTGCCCCAGAGATGCCTGTCCTCCTCCTCGGTACGCCCGCCCGGCTTTGTCCCGCGCCCCCTGCAGCTTCTCCCAAAGGCATTTGTCTGCGCGTCCCCTTCCCGACCTGGAGCTCCTTATCCCGCCCCATCATGTTCTTTAATCGGTTATTCGTGTAATCCCCACGCTGGCCCAGTGCCTGCCCTCGGAGCTCCAACCCTGCACTGCCTCAGGCCTGCCCCTCGTCTCCTTCCTCGCGCTCCCGTGTCCAGGGGTCTTCTCTCCCGTGCTCCTGTGAGCTCCTTCTCTTCAGCCTCTTGATTCCAGGCGAGCTCTGTCCGGCCCTCACTGCAAGGCTGCAGGCGCCTCCTGCCCAAGGCCAGCCCGCCCTCCTGCCTCTGGGTCCCCACTGGGCTCAAGGGCCCCATGTGGTCATCCTTTCTCCCGCTCAGGCCTTGCAGAAGAACAAACAAATCAATAAAAATCCAGGATTGAAAAGTAAAGTTAAAGAAGATCTCAGTGTGGCCTGGCTCCGACTAATGGCTGGTTCTTTAGAACGTGCCCTGTATCTGAGAAGGGCGCCTCAGCGATGCTATCCGCTATCCGGAGGGGCGGGGAGGCTTTCTGCTCCGCACTGAGCTGGAGCAGCCTGGGAAGGCACGTCTGCAGGGAGCACTGAGTGACTGTCACCAGCCTGACGCCTGCTGCCTCATCCCGTGTCTTCCCCACTTCTCTAACTCGGCGATGTTAACTGCACATGTAACCAAACCTGTTTTAAAATAATGCAAATGGATGCTACTCCTAGCACACCCAACAATCCCAAGAGCAAATCTCCGCTGGCTATTTCGGTGTTCTCCTCTGCATGTTTCTCCAGAATCGTCACCATTCCTCCCAGACACTCCCAGGCTCAGGCGGACCCTTCCATCTAGGCTGGGGGAAACTGAGGCCCTGAAGTCCCAGCCACCACCTGCCTGTTGAGCTCACAGGGGCTCTGGGTGGGTGCTCACTCTGCCACCAGACATGAGGACCGAGGCCATCTCAGAGCTGCGCTGTGGTCTGTGACCCTGGCGTCCCAAGCATGTCATAAAGGCCCGGTGAACTTTAATGCGGGTCCCCCGAGCATTTCCAGAGGGCCAGGCGGGCTCTGCCCGATCAAAGGCAACACACAGGAAACAGTAACTTTCATTAAGTCACCCACTGAGGGTGAAGATTCTAGGTGAGAGAGGGTGTTGACAAATGGCAAGGTGGGTGAGGCCTGACGTCACTTAAGAGGTGGAGCAGAGTGACATGCTAAAGACAGGTGGAACTCAGGCAAAGGCACAGAGGGCAGGAGGAGAGTGGCATGTGCAGCAGGTGTGGCCCAGGAGCCGAATGTGTGAATGGGGCTGAAGGTCAGGAGGTCTCAGCACAGTCATTCATTCATTCCACACACTGACCAGGCCCCTGCGGCAGGTGGCGGTGAAAGTCCCGGCCCCTCAGGGTGCCCCATCCAGTGAGGACACCTTAGCGAACAAGCAAGGAGTTCTGGGCATATGGGGAGCCATGAGGATATAGAGAAGGGGTCCCCAGCCAGCCTGAGGAGTCGGATGTTTCCTGGGGGAGGGGACGTCTGAGCTGAGTTAGAAAGGTCAGAGGAGGGAGCCCACAGAAGTAGAGGGGAGACCACTGCAGGTTCTCAAGCCGAGGGTGATGACAGAGACAGCAGGAGGTGGGGCAGGTGGGAGTGGGGGCAGTGGAGGCAAGAGGACACAGCCCGGAGGACCCAAGGAGGGACTGGCCCAGACCTGGCCAGGGAGCTAGGTACTCTACAGGGAGGAGATTCTTAAAAAGGGATATTCCTTGCCCAGCCAGTGTGGTTCAGTGGTTGAGCATCGACCCACGCACCAAGAGGTTGCTGGTTTGATTCTCAGTCAAGGCACATGCCCAGGTTGTGGGCCCGATCCCCAGTAGGGGGCACGCAGGAAGTGGCCAATAGATGTTCTTTCTCATCGATATTTCTCTCTCTTCTTCTCCCTTCCTCTCTCTCTAAAAATCAATAAAGAAAAAATATTTTTTTAAAAAGGGATATTCCTTTAATTTAAAATATTACAAAAGGGATACATGTATATGGCAACAGATAATATAAGTGTCTAAAGAAAGAGTAGATGACTACAAGCACTTAAACCTCATGTAAAAAATTCATAATAACATAAACAGAGCCGTTTAAAGTGGAGCCAGACTGCCGTCCAGAGGAACTGCCCGGCCCGTCTCAGGCCTCAGAGGTCCGGGTGCTAGAACAGGGCACACGACCCCGCCCCAAAGGCTGGTCTGCAAGGGCACCCAGGGGGAGAGGTTGTGGCTGCGGACTGAGGACAACCAGACTGGACTTTCAAATTGGTTGGAACTGCCATCACGGTGTCATGTTCTCTGCACCGACAGACATGCCCTCCTTCTATTGATGTCATGTTCCCTTCCCTTCCTCATGAATACCCATCGTCTTTGTGTCCTAATTGGAACAGTATTTGGGCTTCTGGCTGAAGTAACGCTGCCTGAATAGCTATTTTTTAATCTCAAATAAATGCCTGTTGCCTCTCACTTTGAAAGGCCTTTTATTTTTAGGTGAACACTTGAAAACCCCTGAGGTAGAATTTAACAATTTGGGATAAACAGAAAAGACTCATTTTTGAATGCAGAACAACAGACCTTGATAATAGACCCGATGAGACTGACAGGAAAGCAAGGGCCCGCAGTGACCCCAGATCCCCGGGAGGAGCTGGGCAGGAGGTGACGGCACAGGGCCCGGGGCTCCAGGCTCAGATCCAGGCTGAGATCCTTTCGCTGGTTTTGCTTTTGAAACTTGGACAACCTCACAGAACAGGAGCACTGACCAAGACGCACAGTGTCCACAGCAGGGGAGAGGGCAGGGAGCATCGGGTGTCTGCGGCACCATCATCCCTTGTGCGAGGCGGGGGTTCCTTCCCCGGGGTGCCGCGCCTTTGTGCACCTGCTGCTAATGGGCCTCCAGAGGAGGCTGTGGGTGTCCTGAACACGCTCTTGGGAGCAGGGGTGAAAGTAAGCCTGTCACGGGGCAACTGCTTCTTTCAGTGGTGGCCATGCGGTGGGGCTGGGCCCCTGGACGGGGGGCATGAAGGGTGAGAGGTGGGTGCCTTGGCTCTTTTCACAGGAAACTGGAGGAAGCAGCCGATGTCTTGGAGGAGTCGCACTACCACAGGGGGTGGGGGGTGCCATCTGGAAATGTGTGGTCCACCCCCGCTGGCCCCCAAGTCCGCTCCCACCACGCACCTGTGGGCCTCCCTCTAGGTAGAACAGCCAAGCCCTGACTTTCTCTTTGCTCAGAAGCTTGTGTGGTTCAATTTCTTTCCTCTGAACCTTCCCAACACTGCAACACACCTCGGAAGGCTGTGTCCAAAAGTGAATGAGGCGTACAGGGCAGAGTCGCACTGCTGATTTATGCAGAACCATTACCACGGTCGCCGCATCACTCTGCCTTCCCTTCTCGGCGATCATGCATCCCATTAGCCATCGCACGGGCACCTTCAGGAGCCAGCTTCCAGGCCGGGCTGTGTCGGGGAGGGCGCCGGCTACTTGGGAATGTAGTCCCGGGTATGAATCCGCCACAGCCTCAGTCTCGGGGTGTCCCTTCCCCTGGCGGCTGGTAGTATCCCTTCGCCTCCCCTCGGAGCCCTAAGTCTCCACAGGGTGGAGGTGGGCCCCGCGCTCTTTCTCCAGGATCCGATCAGGCTCACCCCGCTGTCTGCGCCTCTCCTTCCAGCGCTGCTCAACCTTCCTAATGCCGACCCTTTAATACAGTTCCTGCTGTATGTGGGCGGACCGCCGGAGAGGGACAGAGGAGCGGGGTCCCGTTCCTAAGACCATCGGAAACGCCTGTGAAAGGGTCGTTTGACCCCCAAAGGGGTCGCGACCCACAGGTTGAGAACCGCTGCGAGGGATCCCCCAAGCACTCACTGTTCCACATCCCTTCAAGGTTTTTAAAAACAGAGAAGCCTCTGCTAATTTTCGAGACCAAGTTGGCCTAAAAGTCCGCCGTGCGCTGCAGCAGGAATTGGGAAAATTTACTAACAGTGGTCAGTGACTACCTTGCTCCTCTGGTCTCTCCTGAGTCACCCTCGCAGGCTGCTTTCATGGCCCCCAATGCAAACAGCACCTTGCTCATGGAGACCGACCTCCGATGCTCGCGCCAGTCGGACAGCAAGGCGGGCTCCTGAGGGGTACCCCGAGGGCCGGGGTGCCAGCAGCCTGCACCCACTCTCCTCGCGGGAGCCGGAGGGTCCTTCTACAGGGTGTTTCATTTTTGTCCCTTTAAAAATGAAGAGTAACTGTTTCCAACAAAATACCCCTTTTCATAAACCGAAGTTTTACATATGGACATCTGAACAGACCAAAACGCTGTTTTCAGGTAAAACACCCGTTTCCCAGACTGGGCAGCGCTCGGCAGTATTGCCCAGGGCGACAGGAACCCTGATCGTTTGCACAAGCATTCATTCCTAATAGTTTCATGGTGACACTGCTCATATCCAAGGCCACCTTCCCATATTCACACAGGCCAGGGCACCCACAAAGAACCAGACCTCCACTGCTGCAGGCTCTGGAAAGAGCGCCCTCCAGCGCTAGTGCCCCAGGCAGCCCGGATTCCGGATGCCCTGGTTTTACCTGTAAACACTCGAGTCCCGGGACAGCGACTCACCCACTCGGCTAATTAGGCGCTGAAGTGGTAGAAGATACTTGTATTTTCAAATAACTAAACAACAAAAGGGGAATGTTCTAGGTCCAGGCAGCACCTGGCAGGCGTGGCCTTACTAAGGCCCTCACCCCCAGACCCTGCGGCCCACCCTGGGGGAAGGGGTTCACGTCAGCCCAGTGACGGTTTTGTTTGGAGGAGCCCCAGCCCACGGAGACCTCCCGCCTGGCGCCCACCTGCGGCTGGGCGGCGGGACACCGCGGGAGTGCTTCTCATAGGCTGATGTCTCATTCCTCCGCGGCCCTCACCGCCTGCTCGGGTTCTGGCACCTCCTCCCGGGCCAGGTGTTTGGTGCAGAGCTAGCGCTGCTCTGAGGCCAGCGGCTGTGGGGTGCTTGGAACAAGGACGTGTGCTCGCTGTTGTGTCATTTCCCTCTCTTTCCCCAACAAAATATTCATGACAGACATTCAAGTACAAAGATGCTTACAGAAGATCTTTTATAATCAGGCTACAAATTAAATATTTTCCATCTCACTGGGAAGAAACCTTTAAGATCTAGTTCACTCTCCTTATTTTAAAGGCAAGAGTCCTGAGAGCCAGGGAGGTGACTTGCTGGGGGTGGGGATGGGGGGTCACACAGCAGGTTGGGGGTGAGGCGGGCACCAGTGCTGAGGTCTCCACACACTTCTCCGTCCTCCTCAGCTCATTCCCCACCTCCCTGCCCCCTTCATTACACTTGTTCCTCAGGCTACTTCTCCTTCTTAGCCTGACTCTTCAAGGCACCTGACCTTGACCATCATCTGCACGCATAGTCCTTACATCCACATTTTTGTTTGGAGGGTCACCTTTAACCACCCCTACCCCTTTCTTTTCTTGCAATACGTGCTTCCAGACGTCCTCATAGCCAGCACAGCCCTGCCGTCCCCCAAGGGCATGGGGATCGCAGCCTGGGTGCCACCTTGTCTTCTCCCTCGGTCCTCCGGGCCAGACTGTCACACCTGGGCCCTGAGACCGGTTTCCCTCAGAACCCTGCACCAAGGCTCTGGCCCAGTCTGATTTATGGAGGGGCTACTGTGTGCTGGACACTGGGCTGGTGCTGGCGCCCGGAGATGCCACCGCACGGCCTCTGCCCTCGGGAAGTGCACTGTGGTGGGGACCCAGGCAAAGCCTCCTGCTGGGACTGTTGTGCGAACTCCAGGTGCAGCTGGCCTACCTGACCTCAGACCCCGCTGCGCCAGTGCTCAGCCTCTCTCTGGCCCACCGAGTCCTGCCCCTACAAATGCCACCTCTGCCTCCAGTACATGGCACAGAGCACCAGGTGCCATCTCAAACCTGGTTTGTTTGTTATTTTAATTCCTGAGCAGGTTGTTTGTGAGCGTCCCTTTGCCATCTCTGCCACGTGCTCCCTGGACGGCTGGGTCTCTATCCTGGCCGGAGGAGCCTGAGGGCTGGGACTGGGGTCTTTCTCCCAGACCACTAGCTCAAAGAGAGGGACTCGCCTGTCTGTTAGCTCCCCATCTCTCGAATCTCTGCCATGGGATGTTTGTGTGAATCCTGGGGCTGACAGACTAGGAATTCTGGCCTTAGGAGGCAGCACAGGACCGAGGTACATCTTCAGGGCTCAGAGGAACTCCCCCAGAGGAGGCTGCAGGGGAAATCCTCGGGGAGCCAGAGGGCGTGATCAGATCTGGGGGCCAGGGGCTGGGAAACAGCCATCACCAGGCCAGGAAGGAGGTTCGGTTGTTTTTTTTTTAAACAGAGTCCGTGTTCCTGTATCTTTTTTCTTCACTAGAGCCACATGTTGCTATGGGAACAAGGATGGTACAGGGAGCCCACAGCCACTCAGGGCCTGACAGAAGCGTGTAAATAAACTGCGCTCACTCCAGGCTCCGCTGAGTGGTCTGGGAGAGCAGCTCAAGCAGCCACGAGCTGACTTTCTGTCCTGCTGGTAGCTTTGGGTTCCTGCGGAGCCTCCTGCCACTGGTGCATGGGCAGAGCATGGAGTGGGCAGAGGGACCTGCTACCCTCCCCGCCCTCCGAAACCCTCCCCACACCGTCTCATTCACAGCTACTCAATTCCCAAAGGCGGCTCACTTGACCCCTTTCCTGGACGAGGAAAGCCCCCCCAGGCCCCGGCCTCACATCACTTCCCTCCTCTGCACCTTGGTGTCACTAGGACTAAGGTCCTTTTCCTGTGGGCGGATTTGTCTCAGGCAGTGAACCCGCAGTGCCCCCGGAAGGGCCCTGCCTTGGTTTCTCTCCCAGATCTTGCTGCACAAGGCTGCCCACATTTCTGTGGCGCCATGCTTTGTTACGCCTTCTGGGGGAGGGAGCAGCATGGGTGTCGGAGCCGGAGTGCCTGGACTCACATCCTGGCTCTGCCACTCACCAGCGAGGTGACCTGTGCAAACCGCTTAAGTCACTCAGCTTCCGTTTCCTCACCAAGTTCCACCTTTTGCTTCAAGCAAAACATTTACTGTGAAAACCAGGCACTCAAAGGTGCATGCAATGCATACTGCATGTACAGGTTGCTGATAACTGTACACAGTGAACACCGGGGACCCCACTCGGGTCAAGAACCAGGAACACTGTCGGGGTGCTGTGGCCCCTCCACGTGGCCCTTCCTAATCTGAGCCACCCACCCCAGGAAACCACAATTCTGACTTTAATAATTATCATTCCTTTGCTTTCAATTTTTTTCACCACCTGTGTGCATGTGTGTGCATATCCTTAAATGTTATAGCTTAGTTTTGCCTGCTTCTGACATTTATTTATTTTTAAATTTTTTTTCTTTATTGATTTTAGAGAGAGAGGAAGGGAGAGGGAGAGAGAGATGGAAACATTGATGAGAGTGAACATCGACTGGCCGCCTCCTGCATGCCCCCCACTGGGGATCGGGCCCACAACCTGGGCATGTGCCCTGACCAGGAATCGAACCGGCAACCTCAACCACTGAGCCACACCGGCCGGGCTGCTTCTGACATTTAAATGAATGTGATCCTACCGTATGTGTTTCTGTGTGTCTGGTTTCTCTCCTTCTGCACGACGGCGCCCCCTTGGACCACGCAATACACCTGCTTGCCCGTTCTCTGCAGCTGCACCACCGGGTGGGGGCCCTGCGGGTGTGGTGTGAACAGTGGTGCTGTGAGCATCCTCGTTCCTGCATCCTGGGCTTGTATGAGGGTTCCTCTAGAGGCTGTACACGGGTATGAAAATGCTGGTCACAGGGTAGGCTGCACATACTCAACTCTGCTAGAAGCCGTTCTCCACAGTGACTGCGTCCGTTCATACTCCCGCAGCACTGATGAGAACTGCCCGTCGCCCCTCATCTTTGCCAGCACCTGGGACTGAATTTCCTCATTTTTAAAATGCAGTGAGAGTAGAAACTACTTCACATATGAGGATTACAGAGTATAATAACCATAAAGGGCTTGGAATAGGGCCTGGCACATAGTAAGTGCTCAGTAAGTAATAGTTATTACAGCATTACTATTATTATCACCCTAAGCTAGGAGATGCCGAGGCATCTGCACACACATCTTCCCGTTTACAAAGCTTTGTGGTTTAAGAAGCTCCTCGGTATGACGACAGAACCTCTGCCTCGGAATGCCACAGTCTCTCGACAACAAGAAGTTGCATCACTGAATCTTATGCTGTATTTGGTGGACTGATGGGGAGAGGGAGAGATGGATGGACGGACTGAAAGAGTCATTCACTCACTCAGCCAGCAGGTACTCTATGGGCGCACGCACCAGGCCCATGCTAGGTGCCGGGGATATAAAGATAAATACGACACGGCCTCTCCTCAGCTACATAAATTCGATAAGTAAATGGAACCCTGAGAGCTGCCTACAGACTGTCAATACCATCTTCAGCTTTTGTTATTGACCTGGCAAAGGCGTTCGTGTGGGTTCCCGTGAGCAGGAACCATCTTTCTGCACTGCACAGAACTAGTTTTTCCCACAGTCCTTTTTAACCCTCGGGGCTGCTGGTGCCCATGAGCCCAATGCCTAATAAAAAAGCCACACTGAACTTGCTCTCAAACCCAGATTCCCATTAAAGCCACAACAAGAAACAGGCAGGGCTTCTCTTCCTTCTGCTACACCGACTTGATTTCCGGAGCTCCAGACAGGCTCGCGTGGGCCCAGCCTGCTCTCTCCAGGGCTGCTACGGCGACGAATGAGATGAGAGGGAGGGCTGGTGAGCGGCGCAGCGTCAGAACCAGTGCGGCTCTGTGACGGTCACTGCAGCTGACACTCGGGTCCTGTGACGTTAGTGGTGCTGTCGACAGGCCCCGTTTCTAACCGTTCCGGTCGAGAGGGAATGGGAGACGTGCCCGCCTCCTGAGCAGCTGAGAGTCAAGCAGCAGCTGAGGCAGGTGGGCCCGGCGACCGCACGACTGCCGAGTCGGCGACGAAGGCTTCCACGAAGCGAACGAGGAGGAGCCTTTTGGCTCAGGGACTGGGAAGAAGCACATGAATGCAAACAACCGCAGGAGAGCGGGATGAGGGCGGCTGTGCTGGAAGACAGACTGACATGTGTCTGCCATCTGGCGCGAAGTGTGAGAGGACGGCAGAGGCAGCCCTGGGAGGGGTGCAAAGGGTGCGCAAAAAGGAGTCCGAGGGTTGAGGAAACACAAGCCATTGAGAAGCAGGCCGAGCACAGGAGAGAGGAGCAGAGCATGACACACACATGCACACACGGGGATGAGGGAAAATGTCCTACGCAGCTGGGGTGGAAGACAAGGATGGCACCGAGTACACAGGAAGGGCAGGAGGTCACTGAAGGAAGTGGTGCAGCCTGCAGTCTTTCAGGGACAGGCATTAGGGGATTTACTGACAGAAGTCATAAACATATCTATAACATTAAATGAATTCACCGCTGCGGCGCTCACAGAGGAAGATGAGACAGATGCCCGCAGCAGACATACACTCCCCAGAGAAGCGGGATGAAATGCCGCCGGAAATCAGAAGCGTGCCAAAACAGGTGATCAAGAAATCTGAACCTCTGCAGACTGCCCAGGCCGCGGCACCTACGAGCCGGCTCCCACCCGAGGGAGAGAAGGGAGGGAAGTTAACATGCAGCAGACAGACGCTGAGCCCTGCATGCAGGAAGGCCTGGCCGTCGGAGCCAGAGAGACACACACCTACAGCGGGCAGGAAGTCCCCACCTGGCTTAGCTCGGGAGGCCTCTGCTATTCCAGCAGCAGCCGGTGTTTGGAGGTCAGGGCGGTTCCACTGCGCATAGCTGCCGGCCGCTGTGGCTACTCGGACACGGCGCAGGCCCCCTTCTACCTCTGCCAGAACAGCTCAACCCCACCTCTCTGGAATGCTCTTCAACTCCCAGGGGCCTCCACGCTGCACCGTCCCCTGCTCGGACCCTGCCTCTCTGGAGGGGCAGCCCCTGCAGCAAACAGTCTTACCAGGGAGATGTGCTACGTTATTCGCCCACATTTCTCTTTCTGTTATCGCACAGACAAGCTGACCTTTCCATGCTAAAAAACAAGTCCATCCATGCTTCTGAAATTAGAACAGAGTCTTCAGTTGGGGAGCGTTCAGTGTCTACATGGAAACAGGCTCGGGCTCTGACTAAACGAGGCCATGGATGTCGCCTGGCACACAAGCAGAGTCACACTGAGGGAACCCCGCCTCCCCTCTGCACTGCCCTCCACTGTGACACAGGTGCTCTGACCCCATGGGACATGATGGCATGTTCCACTCCTAGGGGACTAGGGTCAGGGCCGTCCTGGTTCCCGGACTCTTCCCCCCTCCCCCGTCCTCTGCCAGGAGTCCTGCCGACCAGCCCGCCACCCCTTCCCCGAATGCAGCCCCTGCGCCTCACGCCTCTTTGCCATATTGACTCACACATTCCCGCTGTGCCTAGGACAGGTGATGCTGCTTCTTCCACACGACATCCCAGAACCCAGTGACATGCAGTGAAGAACATCCTCTTGGAGGGTTTGCTGTGTGCTTGATGCCCAATAAAATTCAACATTTTGTTCCTTCTTGTAAGCTTATGGATCGTGCCTTATGGTCCAGTCACTATTTCTTTCACAGTTTAAGATGTTTCCCAGTTGGCAACACTCCACTGAAGCTTTCTTCCTGACCAGTAACCGACACGCTAAGGCAGCCGAGCACGCCACTCACGTGTGACGGCCCACAGCCGTGACCCTCCAGCCAGCCCACTCAGACCGGCTGCTCCACGTGGCGGCTCTGCGGGCAGAGTTTGGGAACCCTGTCAGGGAGAGAAGATCCTGCCCTCCAGCTTCAGAGCTGCGGGATGGGAAGCGATTCTTCCTCTGCTCACGGAGGTGGCGGCGTGGGGACCCCGATCAGACTCACTCCAGGGCTTCTTAGCCCTCTCTGACCTAAACATTCCTTTGTTGTAATATATAACTGCAGAACCTCACTTAGGAATTCAAGGAAGATCTAGTCTTTTTAAAAAAATGTTTTACATAAGAAACAAGGGACTGCAAATGAAAAGTATTTCATTTTAGAGTTTAAGTGGTAAGAAAAATTGGGATTTACTGGCAAAATTTAAAAACTATGAGATCATATATGTATTAAAATGTATATTTAAATGTATTTTTGTTACATGATTAAAAAAGTGCTTTTATGACCTGATGTTTAGAATTCTTTAATTTCATGCTTTAAAAATTATCTACTGGTTTACTTTTATAATTTTTGGGTTTGTTTTGAAATATAAAGATAAGAGAAAAAGTTTCAGGCTTCTGCTTATAAGTTCTCTGCAAGAAACACATTGTGGGTGTGTATCATTTTATTCTAAATAAATAAAAAGGCAAAATTAATATAAATTATCACAATAGTTTTACTTTAAAAAATGCTTTTGAAGTACCAGAAGCACCGTGATGTGCCCTGGAGAACGTGATCCGACAGACACGCGTGCGGGTCCCAGACCAGCCGTGTCACGTGCAGAAGCTCTGGTTCAACAGGCAGGGAGAAGCCGTTCTCCAGTCTCTCTCCTGCCCTGTCATGGGGTTTGAATTTGCGATTTAATGGGGCTCACTCTTGGGCACGGGAACTGTTTAGGCCAAGCAGGACTCACACGCGGGTCATGGCCGACCTGCCCCTCCCTGCAAACACGCCAGAGCCCACGGGATGGAGGGTGGCAGGGCTGTGGGGCAGGGCTGGGCACCAGGGCTGAGAGGGGAGCTGAGAACGTGTCCGGGAAGGTGAGAAGGGTGGAGGCAAGCCAGAGTGTGGGCTGAGGCTCCAGGACCCAGGTGGGTGTTGCCTGCGCTCACTGTGAGGGACCCAGTGCCCTGTCCCCAGCCGTTTCCATTCCCGACAAAACAGCACGGCCGTGCCTGAGGTCCAGGCACCTCGCCGACTGCCGCCCTGACCGTGGGTGCCAAAAACGGGGGAAACCACCCCCCACTTTTCCCTCATTAAATCCAAAGCAACATCTACAAACAACAAGGTCCACTGGAAGGACCACCTGTCCCTGGGAGCCAGGCCTGGGCCCAGGGAGGAGCAGGGCTGGAAGGAGGGGCTCGGTCATCATTTCTGTGCGGCCAGCTGCCCGAGACTCAGCAGACTGACAGGAACCAGCAACTGTGCGCCAAGGCTGCCCGTGGGTGGGGCTCCTTAACCACCCCACTCAGAGAGCCCAGGGGCCTCTGAATAGCTGTCCTCTGGGAGGGCGGAGGACACTGAGGACAGGGCATTTGACCTCTCAAGGTCCCTGTGGCTGCGATTCCACGGAGAGGCGGGAGGAGTGGGCAAACCACAGGAGTTGGCTTTCAGTTGCCGGGGAAGAGAAATTCAGCAATGATAATGATATCCCCACTGTGCGGGAGCAGGCCTTTCCTCTGTACCAAGCTGTCTCAACAACAGGCCATTAGCGGGGAGAACAAACAGTTCCACTTAACTCGGGTGTAGCGTTACCCGAACATCACGAAATATCAGTGTCTTTCAAGAAAGGAGACCCTTACCTCATTTGCTGTGTTGTGTGTTCCAACGATGCGGATGAAGGAGGCAGGCTGTCTCTCAAAAGTTACTGACTGCCAGGACCTGTGAGAGGAAGCACAACCGTGTGCCTGGTCAGAGGGCACAGTTAAGCAAGTCACCTGGGAAGGGAGGCTGCCTGTCCTCCGTGCTGGGGAGACCTGCGCTGCAGGGGGCGGGGGCCATGGCAGGGCAGGGCTGCACGGACTGTGTGGCGAGGGACGCAGCAGGTACCTCGTGTCCCCATCAGAGCCTACGTCTCATTGAAGAGGTGCTCCTGCCTCTGTGAAGGTGGCATCGTTCTTACAAACTCTCCACAGACAAGTGCAAAGTGCCCACCGAGCTTGTGACCAGAGTGCAGCCAAACACGAAAGGGGCCAGGTCAGGGGAGTTCATCAAACACATCTCCTCTGTGAGACGGGCCTGGCTCAGGGGCCGATGGCTGAACGGCCACATCCGAGCGGGCACAGCAACTTCCCTGGAGGGCTCTGGGAAGAGAGTTTTGAATCAAGGTGGTCCTGTGGGTGGGGTAGGAGGGCTGTGGAGCCTCAGCACTGTAGTTAGAGAAGCGGGGATCACTCACTATGGGGTGAACCCCCCTCCCCCCCCCAAGGGATGGCACCCGGGGAGGAAGAGGCAATTTCCCACAGGCCTCCACTCCCCCTTTCCAGTTTCCAAATGCACCCCAGATGTTTTATTCTCAGGACTCCCTGGGCTCTGAGTGGGCCCCAGAGCAGCCCCATATTATAAAGGCAGTTCCCCATGGGTCAGCAGGGGCTGGGCCAGCTCATTTCAAGCCCGGCGGAGCCACCTTGAACCCGCAGGGAGGAGCCGGGCTCTTGGCTCACCGCTCCGGGCGTCAGAGTGCAGAGTGAGCGGGAGGAAGGCCAGCGCCCACCACGCAGACTCAGTACAGGGTCTGTGATAAACGTGAGGAGTTGGTGGTGTTGCCGCCCCTCCTCCGCTCGCAGTGGGGATGCCAGCTGCTGGGAAGCTGCCTCCTGTAACTGTCTCATTACCAGGTAAGCCACCAGAGAAAGTGTATGTGTTTGCGGTTGTGTTCCCCTTTGGTTTCAGGTGTTCCATCTTCTCTCTCTCTGAGCTTCCCACTGAGATTGATTCACTGCTGCCTGGACACCAGGCCCCTTAAGGTCATTAAAAAGTCGTTACCATCCTGTGTGCAAAGTCTATGCCTCCGAAAGCAGTTTTCTGGAAACAGCGCAAGGAAAAGCCCTCTCCTTGTAACAACACCATTACTCATACATGAAGGTGATGCCATCTGACCATCCCCAGAGCTCGCTCTCTTGGCCTGTGCTCTCTGTAGGGGACTGTCTGCTCCCAGACCCACGTGGGTCCTTGGGGAGTCTGCTGGGAGGCTTGTGGCCTGTGGGGCTCTCACTGGGCCTGGGCTCTCACGGGCCTGGCTGTCACTCCCAGCGAAGACATGGAAATGACGATAGACTCACGTCCTTCTGGCAGGTCCGGGCAAGCAAGGGGCCCACTGTGTGGGGCCCTGCCTCTCAGACCATCCATCCAGGAAAGGGAAACGGGCCTCGGATAAGTGACAACAGCCAGTGACAACTACTAGGCTCAAGTCAGTTTCACAAAAAGGATTGGGGTGCAGAGGAGTGGGAGTGGAGAAGGTAAAGATTTGTTCTTAGCTTTCTAGCCCTAAACCTATCAAAAAAATCTTCAAGTGCTCCGGAAAGTAAAGGTGAAACTTGACCCTGTAGGCTCAGGGTCCTCAACACGCCTGTGGCCCTGAGGGTGCAGGCAGGCCCGACCCAGCCTCCCGAGGCCCTGCCTTCCTCCCTCCACAGACGACTCTGCGCCGGGAAGGAAGTGAGGCCTCGCTGGGGTCGCCCTCCTCCCACTTGCCCTTCTCCTGCACATCATGCCCAGCTCCCACAGTGAGCCCAGCGCTTTGGCACCACTGCCCCTTGGGGGGGCAGGGCCCGCAGGGCAGCAGCCTGAGCGGGGGTGGGGGGGGATGGGGGGGTGGGGGCATTTGAGGAGTAATGAGATCCAAAGGCCTCCATTTAATACCAGTCCTCCATTACATCACATTAATATCTAATCACACGAGAGTTCATTTTCACTGACACAGCCTGAGAGGTGAAAAGATGATTTCATTTTCAGCAAAACTGATTCCCACCCTAGGAGCCAAGTATCAGTAGGAGGGAAGGTGGTTAGGACGTGGCGCTGAGCATCTCTCCCTCCCCAAATATCAGGTTCCGTGTCCTCCAGCTGCTCCCAACAGCCTGGCGCTGCTGGCCGGGACGGAGCACGGCGACGGGCATCCTCAGGGGGCACGCTCGGGGTCACGGTGCAGCCCGCACGGCCGCGCAGCCATGACTCCCCGGGGCCAGGAACACCACCCGACTCCATCCTGAGTCGACCGCTGTTTTTGAGAGCTGTCGAAATATCCCTACTCGCCAATTACCCTGAATCTCTCTCATTTTTTTAAATTATTGATTTGTGTGTGTGACAGAAAGAGAGAAAGAGAAACATCGGTTTGTTATTCCACTTACTGATGCACTCACTGGTTGTTTCTTGTATTGCCCTGACCAGGGACCAAACCCGAAACCTTAGTGTATCGGGATGATGCTCTAACTAACTGAGCTGCCCGGCCTGGGCCACCCTGAGTCTCTTTTGCAACACTCCCAGAAGACAAGGGAGCATCAGGGGCGTGGTGCCCACACAGGTCAGAGGCAGGGCTGGGTGCTGGGAAGAAGTGTCTGAACAGGAGCAACAGGTGTCAAAAAACAATGCGGTCTTTGCTCTGAGCACTTCCCCCAACCATAAAAGCCCACCCAGGCCTGAAGCCCCAACCCTGGCACTGGCTGGCTCTCCGGGGACCAGTCTATCTCCTTCCCTGGGTTGTCATTTCCTCATGTGTCCAAGGCTGACAGACAAACCACCACCCCCTGGTTACAGATGAGGTCCCAATTACATCACTGTAAATATGTATCTATACACATATGAATTCAAAGGTGTCTATAAGAATGTCTGACAAAATGTTGGTCAAGTTTTTAGTTTTGGATAGAAGAATTTCAAGAGACACTGTACTGTTGCACTGTTTGAATTCGGTAGAAAGTATATGTACGCATTTTTAACAGCACCTGTCTGACCACTGCCCAGGGCTTCCACAGGCCCCGGGGCCTGAAGCGGGGGGGCCGCCAGCGCTGTGCTGTCGCGCAGGGTACTTCCCGTGAGAAGACCCCGGTGACCGTCAGACAGCAGGCCTCTGTCCTGGTGTTTCATGGACCAGAGGGAGGATGGCCCAGGGGCTGACGGCGTGCCTTCTGGAGCCAGGCCGCCTGGGATTGAATTTCACTTTTGTGCTTTTATCAGCTCTGTGACCTCAGGCAAACGGCTTATCCTCTCTTCATCTAAGAATAACAATAACTATGAACACGTTTTTTGGTGAAGATTAAATATCTTAACAAAGTGCAAAACATCTGGAACAGAGCTGGTGTATACTGCGTGCTGAAGAAGACAAGAGCTGACACCGTCATTACCACCACAGTTACCATCAGCCCATGGGCCCAGGCACGGCAGTGCTTCCTGGGCCTCCCCTGTGAGCCGGCAAGATGGGCGGTGTATCAGCACCCATTTCTTGGAGGCAGACCAGGTAGCTGGGCTCTGGAGGAACGAACAAGTATGCGTTGAACACGCTCGTGAGCTTGGCACTCGCCGGTGTCACGGGGCGTCCACACAAACGTGGCGGTCGCCCTGAGGAAGTTTACAGTCTCTGAGGGAGATCGCTACCCTTCCACGAACCCATCGGAACACAGTGCGGACAGCAGAGTGGTCCCAGCTCACAAACTGCTGGTGTTCCAGAGCTGCCCTCGCAATCAGCTGTTTGAAGCTCAGACGCAATTTTTCCAGAGAAATAAAGCTCTAAATTTTGATTGGGTTCCCAGGCCCACCCATAAAACTTAATTTAACCTACAATGAGGCTGAAATATGATATACATGAAGCTAAAAAAAAAAATGATGTTGTTGCCACAGTAGTAATTAAACAAGCCAGAAAAACAAGAGATTTAAAACAATCTCTCCAGGGCTGCTGCTTGAGGAAGAGGATTAAACACTGTGATGAATATAAAATCACGGGGACGTGCTGGAATATGGGGGTGAGCTGCGGATGCGGAGCGTGGGACAGGGCTCCGGCCTTCCTCCTACGCCCCGTCTCTGCCGGCCACGGTGTCGGCTCCCACGTGCTTCACGATCATGACCGATCCCACCTGGTTCCCAACAGCCTGTCCCGCAGGCAGCAGCCAACTGGAGCCCCATTGCAGAGGCAGGACAGGGAGGCAGAAAGAGAAGGTACGGTATCTGTCAGTGTCCCTGAGCCACCGCAGAAGCCAGGTTTAATGACTCAGTTTGTGCTCTTTCCACCTAAGGTCACAATGAGAAACTTCCCAGCCACGGAGAGGCTGGGACACGGACTGTTCACCGTCACCGGGGTCCCAGAGTATGACCAACACCTCGAGTATGTGTTGGTGTCCCGACTCCGGGGCTGGACATCACACACACGCCACCGGTGACTACAAGCTGACCTCAGGCAAATGACGGCCTCCTAAAGCCTGGTTTTCAGGCAGAGCGGGGTAACAGCACTAACCGTTTAGGGGTGTGAGATTCAGGGAGGAAACAGAGAGCACGGCATGTGGACAAGGCATCGTAACTGCCGGCCACTACAATGACATCTTTACGTTCACCAGACGGAAGCCGGGAGAAGGGGCGCACGGCAGGTGTTCCCCACACGGATCACTGTGGAGGACCTAAATCACAGGTCTGCCAAAAGCAGTTTAGAGGATGCGACCTACCACGTGGGACCACACACAAAACTGCGCACAGCCTACTCGAGAACACGTATATGCCTGAAGAATGTGTTTTAAATATTCTGGAAGGACATAGCTGAGTTCATCACAGTGGCTGTCTCCGAGGAGACGGTGGGTTAGGGTCACTTTGGGGAACCAAAGGAGACTTCAACATTTACTGGAATGTTTTATTTCTTTGATTAAAATAAAAGAGACTTGAGTATATGTGAAAAATATTAACTAGTCAATTCTGGGGATAAGTATGTGAGAGAATGTTATATTACTTTTTAATCTTTTCTGTATTTTAGACAGTTCTTTAAATAAATGAAGAGAAAGAGGAAGAAGAAAGGGATTAAAACCACGGCTGTGTCTGTGAGAATTTGCAGAGGTAGAATGAACTGAAGTCAAATGTTAGACTTAGGGAGAAAGGTGGAGCTATCCCCTCATGGGGTGTGGCTTTGCCCGGTGGGGGGAGGGGGGGCACTGGCTGCAGACAGCGGAGCCTTTGTGGGGAGGAGCAGAGGACAGCAGAGGCCAGGCGGGCGGGGGGGGAGTGGCACCACCTGAAGGCAGGGTTTGTGCCAGGGCTCTGGGTGAAGGACAGCACCGCACGGGCCCCTAGGCTACAGGAGAAAGGACCACTGAGAACGGCTTCCCAGCCTAAGCCTAGTCCTGCCGCCTGCGGGGACCCTGTGGATCGTGCCAAGGGTGCCTGGTCTTTCCAGTCTGGCAACACAGAGAATGTGAATGCAGGACTCTGCAGCAGACCTGCTGAGCAGCGGGGACGGAGACCAGAAAGCAGTTGGCCAGGGCCAGACAGGCAGACACCCCAAACTAGTCCCGCAGTAAATCTTTGCTTCCTCTGCCAAAAACACAGGATGGGAATTTAATAAATGCTTCATATCTAATATGCGTGTTATAACGCACACACACACACTCACGCGTAAGCACACACTTGGAGCACAAAACAGAAAGGTAAGGCGATGTTACATCTTTTTGTGTCAACACCTCAGAGAAAACACGCTGGAAGCAAGCAGACGCACCCTGCAGAAGCCTACGAAGGCGCATGTCCTTGTGTCACCAGCCACCGCCGATGGTGAGGGTGTGCGGGGGCTGAACCAAGAGCACTAGCTGAAAGCAGGTAAGGAGCAGGTGGGTTCTCCAACCCCCCTATGCAGTGGGGACGGCCCCTTCCACCTTGGCAGGAGACAGAGATTTCACTCTGGAGTCCTTGAACACAGAGGGTCTGGACTCTGGGGCACCGGCACAGCAGAGGGCGGGGTCCTGCAGGGGCTGAGAGCCAGGGCTCACATGGAGTGAATATCATCCCAGAGGGAGACTTCTGGGCATCCAGGCTTAACCCCCAGGCAGGACACTCACCAGCCCAAAAGGAAAGACCTTTCTGCTCTGTCCCTCCACACTCCTCCCATAGATATTTATCAGGCGCATCCTATGAAATAGGCCGACTCTTCCCTCAAGAAGCTTCTATTGTAGCGGGAGAGAGAGGCAAACGAACTTATCCCAGTTAAAAAGGGCTAGGGGGGAAACAGAGCACTGTAGGTAGACAGGGGAGGGGAACCCTGCTTTAGGTACACATTTAAGGAAGTTCTCTCTGGTACAGGGACAGCTGAGCTAAGACCCACACGAACGGAGGGGATGCCACGCAGACCTGGGAGGGGGTGCCAGTGATCCCTGCTCACTGACCTTCAGTGAGCCCCCAAATCACCCACATACAGAAAGCTCCCAGACAGCTTTCTCAACGCCTAACTCTTAAAGGTAAACAGCCAGTCAAGGACCATCAAAGACTCTAACACGAAAGACAGAGACCAAAAGCAAATAGAAAAAAAAAAATAACTCAGAGGATATAGATATCATTCAGTAAGCAGAATAAAACTTCAGAAAAAACCCTATATTCCATCCAGAAAGATAAGAGAAAGTATTATTACATGTTTGAAATAAGAATAAATAATATGAAAAGGAACATTCGGAGAACAAGGAAATGCTCTCATAAATTAAACTATGGGTTGAAATAAATAATTCAACAAAATAGTTAGAAGCTGAAGTTGTGGAAATTTCCCAGAATGTCAAATAAAATGACAAAGATAGCAAATAGAAGGAACACGGTAAGAGGAAGAGAGAAGAAAGGATAAAAGAAGGGAGATAATCAAACTCAGAGGCCCACTCTCCAGTTAGGTGTTCCAGAAAAGAGCAGAGAAGGTACGAGCTGGCAAGTCCTGGGAGCAGCAGGAGACCCTTTCCCAGGCAGGAAGGACTCAGCTGCCAGGTTAAGCGACCCACCTCATGAGGAAACCCCCGCCAGGGCGTGGACTCCACTGAGAGGCCTGAGGAGAGCTAAAGGCTCCACAGGGAAAGGCGGGTCAACGTGAGCACGTGGGGACCAGGGCCACAGGAGATGTTTCAGAAGCAACCCTGGGAGCTAGGGGATAATGGAGCCCCTCAGTGCAAATGCAGAGGGAGAGCTTCACTCCTCGCCAGAGGGCTGTTTCCAGCCAAACCATCAACAAGTATTAAGATACAACAAAGACACTTTTGTTCAGGCATCAATCTCAAAAAATTTACTTTTGGTGCATTCACAGGAGACTACTGGAAAATGTGCTCCAAAGGCAAGGAAGCCATGGAGTCCAGAAAACAGGCTGCGGCATGGACTTGAGGCGAGGGGAATTCATGGGTGACAGGAGAGTCCGGGAGGGCTGTGGGCTGGCCCAGAGCAGCTCGTCCAGACGGAGAGGACAGGGGCCATGGGCTGGCCCAGAGCAGCCCGCCCAGACGGAGAGGACAGGGGCCGTGGGCTGGCCCAGAGCAGCCCGCCCAGACGGAGAGGACAGGGGCCGTGGGCTGGCCCAGAGCAGCCCGCCCAGACGGAGAGGACAGGGGCCGTGGGCTGGCCCAGAGCAGCCCGCCCAGACGGAGAGCACAGGGGCCGTGGGCTGGCCCAGAGCAGCCCGCCCAGACGGAGAGCACAGGGGCCGTGGGCTGGCCCAGAGCAGCCCGCCCAGACGGAGAGGACAGGGGCCGTGGGCTGGCCCAGAGCAGCCCGCCCAGACGGAGAGCACAGGGGCTGTGGGCTGGCCCAGAGCAGCCTGCCCAGACAGAGAGGATGGTGGCGGCTCCCAGGGCCCTTCTCAAGTGGGAAAAACCAAACTGACGTCCCAGAGGCGTCAGAGCAGGCTGGGAGAATTTGTATCGCTCTGACAAAAGTTAGGGGGGAGAATTAGAAAATTAATGAAATATATATATATAATACTAAGTAATTTTTAACTCCAGGAAAAACAAACGAATGAGAAAAGAAAGGTGATCGTAACACAGTACATGGCTTAGCTCTGCACAGCAGTACGCAGTCGTGCTAGTGGCTACTCTAAATGAAACAGGAACAGTGACCTCGCTAGAGAGGGAGAGTGGGGAGAGGAGGAGCCGGAGAACCCTTGCCAGGGGAAGGGCAAGGAAGCCAAATCCCTGCCTTCCAAAGCAGGAAGACCAGATAACTCTGATAACAGAACGAAGAAACAGAACAAGCATACAGTTTAGAAACATGAAGGTATAGACCAAAAAACAAACGGATGTGTTTGCCCCCGAATCTCAGTCTGATCACACGCTGTGGTGTCACACCCGCCAGTGGGGAAGAAGTGTGAACGGACACACCCACAACCAGCACCCTGTGAGATGCCCGCACCCGAGAGCAGCACTCCGCATGGGACACAGCCGGCCACA
The DNA here is from genome assembly GCA_030848825.1 of Tadarida brasiliensis. Classification (NCBI taxonomy): domain Eukaryota; kingdom Metazoa; phylum Chordata; class Mammalia; order Chiroptera; family Molossidae; genus Tadarida; species Tadarida brasiliensis. The sequence goes on from CM061262.1 coordinate 11,805,964, forward strand.
CGTGTGAACAAGGAACAGGCAGGACCCGGAGGTCCATCCCTGGGGAGCGGCTAAGTAAATTTTGGTACATGCCTCTCCCTACTAGGAAAGGTTAGCAGCTGGAAAAAAAAGGAAAGAAAAAAGAGAGAGAGAGGAGTCAGTCACAGGTGGCATGACTCGAGACATCTCCCAGGCATAGAAAACCAGGGGAAAGACACACATCTGTTGATGCATAAACTATGCTCTCTGGGGGAAGACATTTCACTGTCTCTACAGTTTTTAACTTTTAAACCATATTAAATGTGTTTTCTTTGAATGCACAATCTTTTCAAAATATTAACATTTTTTAAAGGAAAGAAAGGAAGTCACCTGTGGGGAGTGGGACCTGGGGTGGGAAAAGGGGAGCAGGGACTGCTGCTTTTTGTTACAAGCCTTGTGGTTCTCCTTTACTTTTAAAACTATGTACATGTATAACTTTGATAAAAATAAAGAAATTCAACAGTTATAAAAGCAGAGCCAGGAAAGGGAGTAAAGCCTGTGCTGAGCGGGACAGATTTATTTACCACCTTTGGGAGCAGGGCTGGGAGGCAAAACATGAACCTTCCAAAAAGATTCTCCCAAAGGGAGGACACAATAAAGGCTGTCCCCATCGACTGAGCTGATGCAGTGATGGGTCGCCCTCTCCGAGCCCTGTGGCGCTCAGACCTGCGAATCAAAGGCCTGAGTGAGCATCCAGACTGCCGAAGACGGGCTCTGACAGGTCTTTATGAGTGCGCCTCCCCTGCTGGCCCCACTGCTCCCTCCTCCGAGCAAGCTGCCCTTGCTGTCTTCCCTGCCTGGGGGACCACAGTCACCTCTTTCATCATACGGAAAGACGCACTATGGACGGGGCGTGTGAGCGAGAGAGCTTCTTCTACAACACTGGGCAAGGTGGGGTTCTCCCATTGTCACAGCCTTTCTCCGGGGCTCCCAGCCTGGCCCATCCTGGGGCCCCCTCCCTTGCTCCAGAGGCAGAGAGAGTGTCTATGCAGCAGAGCTGTGGAGTCCGCCCGGGGCATTTAACCCTTCCGAAGAGCTCCCTGGTCCCCGATCTCTGAGGCCTCGTGCAGGTCTCACTGTCTATCTGATCCAGCACCCGGGAGTGAATTCTTCTGTCCTGCACGATGCCTTAACCAGATTTTATAGCTGTCTCACTGCCCTGGTGTACAGGGAATTTAAGCTCGCTCATGTGCCCTGTCTGTCCATCCATTCAGCGTCGATTTACTGACAGCCTCTGTGCCAGGCTCAGGTAACCTGTGCCAAGTTTGTCTGGCTGCAGAACGAGGTCGCAGGCAAACAGCTTGTTAGGACCCACCAGGATCAGTGACCATGTGGTCACGTGCTGTCAGCCAAACATTCACTGGGGGCACAGGTCACATATGGGAGGCTCACAGATATATTTTGTTGGTTTGCTGAGTAATTTTTAAAATTTGAGTTAGCTGCCACTTAAAAAATGGGAGATTCCAAATAAAAATAAAGATTTTTGGTTTCTCTTAAAAACAACGAGATCTGGCATCCTTGGGTCTTCTTTTCCATAAAGACAAATCTGATGGGAGCTGAGGTGAAGAGGACAGACCCAGGCCTGGAGCTTCGAGGGGTCTCCGTCACTCCCGGGGCCTGCCCTGGTCTGCAGTGCCAGCTCACCTCACCCACCTGGCCCAAGGGGGTGGCGCGCTTTCCTCTCCAGCCCTGCACAGAGCTCAGGCGGTGGTGGAAGGGAATGAATTAAATTTCTAACTCTTGTACAGGAATCCCACCACCTCAAAATCCAGGCAGAGGGGAACCAGCACCAGAACTGATACACAAATTATGTTTCAGTTAAAAAATAAAATCTATCTTCTTATACTGTTCTCTTCTTAGCCTCAAGACAGGTACCAGTGAGGCTCCAGGAAGGACAGGAGAGCTGACAGCCTTCAGTTGCTCCCGTGGAACTGCTGAAACTAACTCCAGGCCACACCTCCAACAATTAAAACTCAGGATCTTGGGGGCTGGGGCAGGGGTAGGGGGGTGCTGCCTGAGTCCTGTGTAAGCTCCTCAGGTGATTTCAGTGCACAGCCAAGGTGGCCCCTTTCCTTCTCGGTGGGTGGAGGGGAGGGAGCAGCTTCCTGAAACAGACACCTGGCATCTTCTGTCCGGATTCCAGTCCGATCAGCCTTCCCCGAGGGGCCTCTGCGCCTGGGATTTCTGGTACTGGGTGGCAGAGGGGAACCTCAGGCCTCTGGTGAATGAACACGTGACCTGACTGCTCTAATGTGAGCCGGTCTTGGGTTTGCCTCTCCTGCTCGTAGCATCATTTTTCTTTTTAGAGGAGTTTCCACTCAAAGAAAAGGTCAGGACTCCCCGGCCAGCTCTTCAGGCGTTGAGCTGAGAGCTTCCAACCCTCGGCAGCTGCAGGAGGGTGTGTCCCAGGGACACTGGTGAGTGTCTGAGTGAGTGTGGGGAGCCGTGAGGAGGGGGGTGCTTTAACACCCACATCTTGCTCAGTCCCCACCCCAAGCCCCAGCGCTTCTGGATCCCCCTAAGGGGGTGCAGTAATTGATGATTAGCATTCCAAAGCTTGGCTTACATCCTGCTAGCCCGTCATATTTAATTACATTTTAACTATATTCGTCTTCCATAATAGCACGAACATAATTTAGATAATTATCTCTCTCTCTTATTCTCTGACTCTGTCTCACTCTAAGCTCCTTGCAACAAAAATCGCTTTCTCTGCGCAAACACATAAACAGACTCTGGGGCCAACAGCTTCTCTCGCAGCAGCTGAGATACAAACACAATGGTTTTGAGAGTCATGCAGAAAAAAAGAAAATCCCTGTTTCCTCCTGCCTCTGTCTTCATGTTTGTACACAACTGGCAGTGCGCGCTGGTGGGTGTGGGTGTGCGCGCCCGCGTCCGCACCTGGACAGAGCTCTGCGTGGTGCAGAAACGGGCGGCCTGGTCAATCAAATCAGTGCCTATAACGCACCCTCTTGGCCTGGCATTTCTTACAAGGTTTAATGGGCTCCCTCGCAAACTTATACTGTTGAAACAGTTCTCAGTGTCTGGTCAGTCTTTTGAAGAGAAGTTCTTCCTAATAGGGTTTCCGTCACGCGTGGATCTTACAATTAATGACCTTTGGCCTTGCCTGTCCTCAGCCTCCTCCGAGAGCCCTCAGGCATGAGGAAGGCCTGGGGCTCTTCCAAGGCGGACCGTGTCTTCAGCCCACTGCTCCAGTGTCAGGAGTCCCTACAGACCCTCCCCACCACTGGGAGGCCACAGGCCACCTGAGGTCCTCAGCCTGATAGCTCCCGTCTCGTTCCCACTCAGGGCAAAAGGTGCATTCCTCAGGAGTCCTGCTCATGGGCTTCTCTGGAGAAGCTGGCCACCACAGCTGAGTTTGTTAGGTACTGAGATTTTATGCTGCAAGTTCCCACCTCTAAGAAGACTTCTGAATAAAAAATGGGTTACAAAATAGCTATTATCAAAGACAAACTTGCCCAAAGTTTAGAAATCTGGAGCCAGAAAGAACTTCCAACAAACTAATTTACAAGACACAGTGCGGAGATGGGAGGTCCTCACCCCCAGTTCTCTAGGTTCTGCCCCTTTCCTTGGAGTGCTTGAAGGCTCCAATGAATATGGGTCATGTATAATATTCACTTTGGCTTAACTCTGTCTAATAGTCAAGGAATATTATCTATTTGCTGAAGATCAGTTACTCGTCTTTTCAGACAAAATTCATTGCTCATAGGTTCCAGGTCCACATCAGAGACAGCATTCTTTTTTCCCTCTGAGGATAAACACCAGCAAGTAGTCCCTGCGGTGCTAAGGGGCAGGCAGAGGGGTTACAGGAGTCTGTGCAGCTCACAGACACAGGAACTCTAGCTGCAGCTCGCTTGGGAGGCCAAAATTCCTGGCTATCTCTGGAAATAAACACTCGACAGACTTCAGTCCCACCTCCATTTCTCCCCAGAAGCACTCTCTCTCCGAAATGCACGCTGGAAATATGAGAACTAGGCATGGGCAGGAGCCAGTTTTCAAATGTTAAGAATTTGGCAATTTCATTTCCTAGTGTTTTAAATACCAAAGCATTTAGAACACAATGAAGACTAAATGCCCCCGGAATTTCAAGTATTTAATAAAAGGGCTGCTTTTATGGAAATTCATGCCAAAAGCCTGTGCAGAACAACACCTGGCCCGACCTCAGAAACCACTACAGGGTGCACAGCTGGGCAAGCAGGGGCCTCCAGAAGGACCGCCAGACAGCCTCTGAATCAAACCTGACCATTTCCATACCTAAAAATTACACTAAGGCCCTGCGGGTATTCCAGCTCTGATGACATGCCAAAGTCGTTCAGCACCCAGCACCAGGGATGTGTTCAGTGCAAACTTAAAAATAGACTCTCCCTCTCCAGCCATTAAGGGCCTGATATTTGCAGCTGAACAGGTAAGAAATTGGGGGCACTGGGGAGAGCTTTAAAAATCACCAGAGTACAAAAAAAAAAATGTTTCTCTATGATGAAAACTTTGGCTCTTATCGCGGAGCCGCCGGAGATTAGCCTAGAGCCATCTACCGCCCTGGAATCTCTGAACGTGAGTCTGCAATGAAAAGGTGACAGGTGTTCATGGCAGGCCCCATAAAGGCCTTTTCATAATTTGCATAAACTGCCACATTCAACACAATTAAAGCAAGACAGGGAATGGCCTGCAAACTGATGTAAGGCAGTGCAGTGCGGGTAACAATCTTTCTTCTGGGACCTTTCTGACAGTGAAAAAGCTGACTTAAAAAAAATCATTTCTTCCTCTTTTCAAACACTTTCTTGAATGAAAAAAAATTCACCACTACCGTCAACTTGTTGGTGACTTTCTGGGTCCACTTTTTGTTGGCCTAGAACTCTCAAGATTTCTAAGAGGCGTGTGCTTTTTTGTAAACCCTGGCTCTCCTTGCGCTGGTTCCGAGTCACTCTCTGACCCCTTCCCCAGATGCTCGCTGTGCACTGGCCTAGACGCAGACAAGCATGAACTCGATCTGCGATCGTGCTCTGCCCGTCTCAGCGCCTCTGGCCAGGCTGCCCTGCGGTGGCACAGTGCAGGCAGGAGAGGGGCAGTCGGCTGGCGCCCTCTGAACTCACAAAGCATGGTGGATAATAAGACAGAACAGGTAACAACCAGGGTCTGTGTCAAGTTAAATGACACATGAATTAAGTTAAATGACTTAGATTGTTTATGACATAACCACCAGATGCCAAAACAGATAGGAGGATTTGGCTGGGCAAGGAGAGGGGCTGGAGGTATGGCAGGCCAGGGGTTATCATCAGATCATTTTAATCACCCACAGGGAGAAAATCAGTTGCGTGGGAGGCACCTCACTTTTTGTGATGAATCCTGATTCTCCTTAGGCCGGCAACCTCAGAGATTCCCTGCCCGTATTTCCCGAACCCAGGCTGCCTGTGTGCGTGTGCATCACGCCCGAGATGTGATACTGTGTAGTTCTTAACACCTGCTCTGAATTTTGTTCATGCCCCAAGGCCGCGCCATCAAGCAATGACTTTTTCACTACATAGTAAACAAGCAGCCACGCGACATGCACAAAAATACAGCTTCCTTTCGGATTGTGCTTCGACGTGCCCCCCATTATTCACCGCTCCAGTCCCCTGCCCTGAGGGTTTGCAGAGTGGAAGGCCGATGTCAAGAAGTCAAATTGCATTCCACAAGGTTAAAAGTTATCCTTGGCACATGGAAATCTCCTGCAATAAAATACTGTAAGACTGTTGCTAAAGCTAAATCAGCTTATTTTTCTGTATTATGTCTTGGGGAGGAAGGTTGCTGGGTGAAGGGGATGGATGGGAAACCTGACCAGTAACTCTTTCTGATTCCATTGTCAGGCTTTAAAATCAGATAGATCAGCTATTAATCTCCGAAAGCCTGCAGTGAATGTGTGCAATAAATTTGCCATCATTTTATGAATAAGCTCTCGGTCATGAGGGCTTACTGTCTGGCAATTCACCTTTTCCATGATATTTTCTATCACTGGTGTTTTGGAGCAGCTTAGAAAGAATATTATTTGTGTTCCTGGAGATGGGAACATAAAAAACCCTCAGCGTGATGGAGATGTACAGGCAGGCCCCACGCCTGCCCCGGGCTCGCTAAGCAAACAGTTCACCAGTCTGCCGAGGCTCCGCGGATACCCTGGGCGGGACGCGCTCTTCCGGTCCAGAAGAGCACCCATCCCCTCCACAGCTGCTCACGAAGGCCTGTCACTGCTAGACGACGTTGCAAATGCCCACTGGCTTTCTGTCAGAGACTGTCAAACAGCTGTTGGTCACCACAGCCTGCAAGTTGTTTAGTCAGTATTTTTGAAACATTCAGCCAAGTGTGTGAAAGCACAGAGTAGGCTTTCCTAAAGTTGCTGGCTACTTCCCTCACCCCCACTTTGCTGTGGTCCTGCCCCCGTGACAATCACGCGGGTGTCCTGCTGGGCAGTCCTGAAGGGCTGTGGCTTCGAGGTGTAGAGATGGAGGAAATTTCAGCTGTTTTTCTCCCTCCATCAGGTCAGAACTCTGGATCTGAAACTCTGTACTGAGGAGCCTTTAAACCAGAGATTTAACAACCAAACACCCCTAACTCCACCACCACTAATAACATGGTCTTGCCCCCCAGGGCCCATTCTGAGGCTTTGGGGAGAACGTATGTCCGCCTTCACTCCTTGCGAAGGACCACTGCTTGTACCTAGAGATGACAAAGGTCGTTTTGGAGATACTCCTGGATACAAGACATCATGAAAGGACCCACACTAAGTGCAGCCGGCAGCTCTGACGGTGGATCTGGGGACCAGCAGGTGGTGCAGGCTTTGCAGAGCACTTCTGGGAGTGCTTGGCTGGCCCCTTCTGCAGCAGGCCAGTCCGCTTGGAGTCACCAGTGTGCGTCCCACAGAAACACAGCATTTGGGAGACAGGCTCCCTCTGAAGATCTTAGATCTTGGGACTCCCAAGCCTGGGTCCCTGGATGAATGGTTTTTCTGCATGTACAGTAGTAGGTTTATGTCCACACTCCTCGACTCTGTTATGCCCCCCAATACAGGATTGCTTAGCAGCCGGTCACAGCGTCTGAAGAATTTGCCTGAAGTGAAATTCTCACTGGCCCTCATAACAGAACCACCGCTGTACAATGACCTGTGCTGTAGCCATCAGCAACACCTTCACAGTCAGTGAAGAACCAGCTACTGCCTTCTAGAGAACACCGAAGCTCTGGCTCAGGGCTGCCCACGGGGGGCAAGGAGGTGTGGCTCAGGGCTGCCCAGGGGGGCAAGGAGGTGTGGCTCAGGGCTGCCCACGGGGGGCAAGGAGGTGTGGCTCAGGGCTGCCCAGGGGGGCAAGGAGGTGTGGCTCAGGGCTGCCCATGGGCGGCAAGGAGGTGTGGCTCAGGGCTGCCCACGGGGGGCAAGGAGGTGTGGCTCAGGGCTGCCCACGGGGGGCAAGGAGGTGTGGCTCAGGGCTGCCCACGGGGGGCAAGGAGGTGTGGCTCAGGGCTGCCCATGGGTGGCAAGGAGGTGTGCGTTCACAGTGGTTCTGACGTGCATTCTCACGCACGTCCCAGGGGCTCTCAAACTTGAGCTCACCGGCGTCATCTGGGGGTGTGCTAAACACAGATTGGGGGTACTGGGATGGGACCCACAGGGTTTGACTCTGTGGTCTGGGGCGGGGCCTGAGGATCTGTATTCTAACATAGTCTCAGGTGTGCTGGTGGCCTGGGGACCACACCTGGAGACCCACTGTTCTCATCGGTCACACAGATGACAAGCTCATGCGCCAGCAGATGGAAGACAGCACTCACTGGCTGCAGGGCCTTGGGGGAATCACTTGATCTCTGGAGCTGTGTTCTCACAGCACAGAGCTGAGTGGAAAGATCTCTGAATGGGAGTTTACTCTTGGTTTTCTTCAAATAAGCTACTTTGGCAGTGAGAAAAGCTCCTTACCACCCAAAAGTAGCTTGGACTCGAAATACTGCTTCTAGAAAGGGATGTAACCCCAGCAGCGTTCTCACTGGGACCGAAGCTACCCTTTCTGCACAGTTTGGTGTACACTGTTCTGGCCAACAAGGGGTCCTTTACTCAACTCCCTTAAAGTTTTACAGTGTGTGATTCATTTCAGAAACGAGACTCGATAATGCAGATTTATCTCAATGAGAAGCTTGCCTTTAAAATGTGATTTAATGATGCCTATACTTATTCACTGACATCTTTATAAAACTGTTAGTGTGGAAATGTATTTGTCTTTTAGAAAATAACTCTTCCTTTTACAAGTGTCGTGTAATACAAAAGCCATACATTAAAAACGCAGCAGGGAGAGCAGCAGTGGTCCAATTATGTCACGCCAAGGCAACGTCGCCCGTCACACCGAGCATTGTCTTTTTCAGATTCCAGCTGCAGTACCAGGCACGGCAGACATCGCCTTTCCCGCAACCCAGCCACGCCTGTGAGTCCTCAGCTCAGGGCTGCTACTGTAACCAGAGGGTGGAGAAAGGCTCTCCAAGGTCACACAGATGCAATAATGCAGTAAATAAACAAGCTACTGATTGTGATTTAATGCTGCTTTTCTTCCTACCTTAACTTGGTTTATGAGCAGATATTGATGATTTAACCTTTCAGCCAATTAGAACAGAAGGTTTGATTGACAGCACATGAATAAATAACGTTTTAGTGCAGGAGATAGAGTCATCCTTCCCTATTAATCAGTCCCTCTGCCTGAGCGCAGGAAACACAATATTTATCACGCCACTCTCCTACAGTCCCTTGGGGTGTCATTTCATGGCCTACCAGTAAAAACTTCACATTTACAGCAACTGCCCCTCTATTACTGTCGATAACATCTAATTGATATGTCAAACCTCCAAGGAATGCAGTAAATTGAAACACCGCCTCCCCAAAGAAAATCAACTGGCAAACAGGTAAATCAGCACCTGCCTTCCTGTAATCACTTAGCCACCTCCCGACCCAAAGCCTCTCCCCAGAAAGCCAACAGCACCATCTTCGCTTCAGTCTCAGGAGGCATCCCTATGCCGACACACAGGCCAGGAGCACCACTCAATTCCTGCGCAGCCCAAGACGAGCCACTGCGTTCAAATCACTCTGCCAGTGAGAGCCTAGCTGGGCTGTGGGTGCCACGAGCACTACAGTGCGTGGGGCACAATTCTTAGAGAACAGTGACGAGCTAGTAACAATACTGCAGGTGCCTCTGGACATCAGGCAGTGCTGTCAGAGACATGGCCTCACCCACCTTCCAAACATCCCCCAGTGCAGGGCGGAGCTGGCATACTACTCACTGTCTGAAGATAAAATGAAGCCCAGAGAAGGTAAAACACTGGTCTAAGCACTTATCCTCAGTTGGATACATTTGACACTGAAATAGAAGATTTGTCTTTAAAAACAACAACAACTACAGCGCTCTTAGCCATTCAAATACAACACTTAGAAGTATTAATAAAAATACTTAAAAATCACACTGATGAAGGGAGAAAGAACTAAATTACCATTGATAATTCATTCAGTTTATTTACTTAACAAAAGAACCCTGATTTTAATAATGGACAAAAGAGACGTAGCACATGTGTAAAGGTTCTAGTGGAAGAATATGTAACATTCGTCTCTGTCTCTCAAAAAACAGGAACACCCATATATATCAAATGTACAGTAGACAGACATGTAAAATATACACTGAGAGCTGGGAGTACACACACGCAGCAGGTGTGTTCTTTCTGGCATCCGGTTCTGGTTTTCCTCCCACTGCTTTCTTTACTTATTCTTTACCTATTTAAAAAACCCAAAACGTATCTGATATGGGCAAGCCAGCAGGAATGAAGTTCTAATCTTGAGTCTGGGGGCAGATTTGTAGATTATAACAACAAATAATTTGAAAATATTCTAGCAAATGATCCCACGAAACTACAGTGCCAAATAATTACTCTTTAAAACATGGGCGGTGCTCTTGCACAGGAGTTCTGAACTTAGATATTTAGTCATTTCTTCCTACCCAATTCCTCACCCATCCACAGGTTTGCGTTACCCTGTCACACTTCTCCTGCTCAATTTCCCCCAAACATTTTCATGTATTCTCTTTGTTTTTGTTATTTTCCTTTCTTTTTAAAAATTTATATTGGTTACATTCAGCCCTAACATCGTCCCCCAAATTTCCCAATTTCTCATCTTGCTTTGGAAATCCCTAATTTGGTCTTACTTCTTCTGACAGTCTTTTGGAGTGGCTGGGAATTCTGCACAATTTGAGGTATGGATGATTCAGTAATACGATTTATTCAAGTCTCCTGGCCCGCACCACTACTTTGCTATGTTGTCATTCCCCTTCTTGGATCTGTCTGCCTGGCTCAGCGGCAAGCCCCTGGCCTTCTGAGCAGTAGTCCTCATTTTGGATATGGCCATGAGCGTAATTCTGGATGAGGGCCATCTCATAACGATATGAAAAGGACTGTCAAAATCCAGTGCCACTGCTTGGGGGGAAGAAGATCCTTAGGGCAAAGCCATTGTTGGACAGAGCGCACTGAGAAGCCTCACACAAAGGCGGTTAGAGATTACCAGCCAAGCACACACAATGTGAGCAGGGGAAGGGAGTGCCGTGAAAGAAAGGTAACCACGTAACAGAAAAAGCTTGCGCTGGACCAAGATCTGCAGGAGAGAGAATGAGCATTACTGAGCCAGAGACCAGTGTAGAAGTGACTTTCCCCCTTTCTGATTCCCATGATTTATATTTAATCAGTTATCCAAATGTCACTCATTACAAACTTCTAGCTTAACACGGAGCTGTTTCAGAGTACGGGTGTCAGGTGGTGCTTAAATTGCTTACAAGCCCTGGTCATTCAGAGTGAAACTGTGATTTCAAGGTAATAATGAAGTGTGATGCTGCAATTCCACAATCTAATTAGGGTAAATCCATAAGTGTGGGTCCAAAAGACATTTAGCTGAAGGTAACCAACTTCTGATGGAATTCTTGCTGATATACGGTGACTGGATGTCTTAATGAGCTCCCTACGAGAAAGGCACATACTGTCACCACGGACAGGAAGATCTGATAGAGCATGCCTTCTCTGTGGGTGCACCCAGGATAGCCTTTGCACTCATCCCTACATGCTGGTCAGAGGTCCACTTGGCCCCCCTCTCTGAATCTGGAACCCCAAGGCCATCCAGCCCCCTTCTCCTACAACACCATGGAGAAGTGAAACAAGGACAAGTCAACTGAGGCAGCTGCCACCTCCTGCCCAGTAATGTGTTCCTGAGGCTCTGAGATTTGTTTGAATCAAGTCACCAACAGCCAATCAATGGTACTGGGAAGAGGTGGAGTGCTCTGGGTACCTCCGGGAGCTAGCCCAGCAGCACCTGAAGGCAAAGCCAACTTCCCCAGCTGGTAAGATCTGGGAGAACATAGACGCTCTCTGGCCCTCATGTCCTGGGAACCGCTCCTTGAGTAACTGAAGAAGAGTACTGATATGGGACTGGGAGTGTAGATGGGAAAAAGCAGACAGGCCCTACTGTCATGGAACGTAAAGCCTCATGGAAAAGACAGACATCGGTGGGTAAATTACAGATACAATTACAGATTGTGACAGGTGTCATGAAGGAAAAAGACACAGTGCTGTGAGAGAGAATAACAGAGGAGGCCAACTCTAGCTTGGCTGAAATGATCATCTAACCAGCGGGCAAAGCAAAGAGATTCGGGACTACCTGTGAGAGTGGGCAGAAGCATCAGGGCGCCTTGGACTTCAAAGAGCTTATGTTCTACTTGAGGCGATCCAATGACACCTTACATTTGCATCGTGTTTTACCACTTAGATACGACCCCCGTGGGCACCACTGCATTGGAGGCAGCTATGACACCCACACAGAGAGAGAAGTCTAACAATACCAGTGCTCAGTGAGTGGGCATAGTCCTGGCTGGGATGGAATGTGAGGCAAAAGGCCAGAGGTGGATTAGCTTCTCTACTCCCAGGTGTCCCAAGTCCTAAAGCACACCAGACTGTCTTGCTCTAAAGTACTCGGCGATTCCTGTGCCCTCCTGTTCCCTTTTAAACATAGCTGCCCTAAACTGCCCTCTCTGGTCTCCCTGCTCCATCCGTAGGTATGTTAGTTAGGCTTGTTCAGGTCACAAGGAGGTCACCTCAGTCTCAGAGAGGGGATGGGAGTGTAGCCCTCTCCTGTGGACGGCACAGTTCAAAGCTTGGCGGCTGTGCACAAAGAGCGTCCGTGCCCGCCCTGCTGAGACGGAGCGCAGGCTGGCACGCGGCAGCATGCACAGTAACCGAGCAGAGCACTTCCACGCGGCGTGGGGGCCTCGCTGCTGTGACCCTGCGGAAGCACAGCCAGGAAGCGGGCTTGGTTGGCACACAGCTCAGGACAGACCCGTGATGGGATTAGACGCCACCCATCACAGTGAGTCTGGCTGGGCAGCCCCACCTGCCCCCAGAACATCATACACAACAAGAGAGTGCGAGAGGAAAAAGCTAAGGATCTAGGGGCGATGCCACGATTTGTGACTTTGGAGAAAGAAACATTAAAAACGCAAACCTGGGATCTGGGTTGGGACATTCGGATTGCACGGCGCTCGCTCTGGTGTGAGGGCACACGTGTACACGCACACACACAGCAGTTACCTCCTTGACACAAGGGGCTTCTAGAGCTGTCTGTGGTACCACGGGGATCCAGTGAACTGGTCTCTCACAAACATGGAAACACGAGCTGGACGTGAAAACACGGCCGTGGCCCATCCAAGGCAAGCCCTCAGCTGCAGTAACCCCAGAGACAGGGCTGCTTTGGAAGCACCTGACCCCGGGTTTCACGGCTGAGCCAGCAGCCCTTGGGGCAGCGTGAGAGTTAGCACTTAGCGCCTGAGCCCTGGGGGGCTTTCTCACCCAGCCCCAGCTCTCCCCAGCGCAGTCACTCCAACAGGGAAACCAAACACTCCGCTGCAAGGACACACAGAGCACTGTCTAGAGAAGCAGCCAGACGGTTCCGTTCTGCGTCTCCAGAGAATTCGGGGACTAACTTCTTTCCAAATGAGATCACCTTTGGGGTTTGCGCTTTGAAGTCCTGGCAGCAGTCAGCACTGCTGCCACTTAATGTTGTCTTAAGGGCACACACATTTATTATGTGGTTCCCAGTTTATATTCTTCCGCCTCCTGGCTTCAAATTCCTCAGATTTCTAATCCAAAGATTCTAGGCCTCAACAATGAGCCTCTCAGAAAGAGCTGGAGAACAAAGAGCCACACAGCAAGGCCTGGCTGAATGCTGCAGAGACAGACACACCTCAGCCCCAGGCCCCTGGCTCTGCTGGGCAGGAGGGAGGAGGGACGAAGGACTCCCACAGCAGGAGGCGGCCCAGACAGCAGGGCAGGAGGCGGCCCAGATAGCAGGGCTGAGTTCGCTGGTCAGGGGGAGGCCATACAGACATCTGCGAAGGTCACAGCTCCATGTCTATGAAAAAACGAGGGATCCCTTTCCTCGGTGCTTGCAAGCCCTCCTGGGACGGAGCTTTGAGCGAGAGCCGCGGAGAAGGCGGTGCAGGGCTGGCAGGCTTTCGATGCCCACCGCAGACAGGCTTGAGCAGTGGGTCCAGCTGCAAGGGCACTTCCGGAACAACGCGTGGTCCTGCCTCAGATGAAGCCCTCTGACAGACTGCCCAAATCTGCCCCCGGCCCAGCACTAGGGCACAGAGTTACAGTTTTTCCTGCCCTCCCTAAAGGGGGCCACCCCACTTTGGATTCTCTCCCAAGTACTTTCTGCCCCACTGCTGTGCTCCGGTTTAGCCTCTCATGACCTCTCACCTCTAACTGCTGCCCGGCTGGCCTGTCTCCAGGCCGTCTCACCACCAGCATGTCGTTGTTACGGGAACAATGGACCTGAATCAAAAGCACAGCCTTATCACTCCTCATCTGCCTGAAGAGTAAGTGACTCCCTTGTCCAGGTAACTCCCTGACGCGGCACCCAGGGATTTCTACAGCTGGTCAATAGCTCATTCCTGCTGGCACTTCAGGAGCTGCCCAGGGCCCACTGTTGGAGACATCCTCCTCGCCCTCAAAAATGGGCAGTCCCGGGCCTCCTCCCCGCTCTCTGGCCGTGCCGACCGGTGCCTGGCTACCGGATGCGCACCAAGCCTCTGCGCCTGTCCTCTGCACGCACGGCTCCTCTCAAGGCTCGGGGCAGCTGTCCTTCCACCGAGACCTCTGCCACCCCTTCCCATGCAGTGGCCACTCCTTCCCTGTGTGCCCCGATGCTGATGCACACCTGTGCCATCTGGAATACTTGATTGTACGTACTCACCTGATACCTGTCCCTCTGGATCATGAGTGAGTGCCGTAAGTTCAGGGGCTTTAAACACAAGTAACTGGCACAGAGCAGATGCTCACTAAATGTGTGCTGAGGGTAGGAATAAAAAGTTTGTTTAGTGTCAATCTCTAGGGTTAACAGAATTAGGGTCTCGCCCACAAGAGGGCTCTGCACATATTTAAATATAATTATCACGACCTTGGAACCCCCGTGGTCATGTCTTACCTGAGCCTTGTTTTATCCCCAGTTCCTTCAGCTGATCCCCCATGAAACTGATCCTGAACTCACCTTCAATGCACCTCTTTAAGCACGGCCCCACGTGTCCTGACCGACGCAGAGCTCAACAGGAAGGGCGCATGGCGTGTGGACACCGGGCCGCCCGGGGTCTGCAGCAGCTCATCCTGTCACCTCACACTGTGTTTGTGGCCAGTTAAAACCACAGCTCTTTTCAAGTAAACTTCTCTCAAGCTTGACTGCCCCTACTGTATTGAAACAATTGATTTTCTGAACCTAAATGGAGACATAACATTCATCCCCATTAAATCCCATCCTGTTGTTTTGGTCCCACATTAGAGGCTGGAGAGACGGACTCTCACGACTGTTATCTATCACAAGAGTCACCCCTCCTAGCTCCCCTGCCTTCTGGCTTCTTTCAGGACACGGATAAAAACGGTGAAATGTTGGAATGTCCAGGACCAAGGACAGAGCCAGAAGGTACACCAAGACCTCTTTCTCTCCTCTCCCGAATCCCCATCCCGGCTTCCAGTCCAGTCCATGAGCCATAGGTTTTCCGCAGCTAACCTCTTCTCACCATCTCCAGTGTCACCACCTAGTGCAAGACCCTGTCATCTCTTGTCTGGATATAGCAACACCCTCCTTGCTGGTTTCCCAGTTCCATGTTTACTTCCCCCAATTCACTCTCCACACAGCAACCGGAGTGATTTTTAAAAAGCAGACATCAGTTCACACCACTCCATGCTTAAAACTCTTCAGCACCTGCCCATTGCTCACAGAATAAAATCCACACACCTTGGCAAGGCCTAAAGGTCACGTGCGATCCGAGATCTGCTGGCCTCTCCATCGCATCCCGCACCACTCACCCTGCCTCCCTCACCGGCTTCAGCAGCGTGAGCATCTTTCTGTTCTGCACACACACTAGTTCATCCCTCTTCACGGCCGTACCTCTTCCTGAAATCCTCTTTCCCCCAGCTTTTGTAAGGCTGGCTTCTCTATCACTTGTCTCAGCTCAAATGTCACTTCCTGAGAGGCCTTTCTGACCTCACGAAGCTGCTCCTTGCCTACCATGGCCTTGTCACGATCTACCTACTACCCGTTTCCTTTTCTTCATAGCATTTGTCAGTAGTTGACATTTTCTTATTTATCAGTTATTGCCTGTTTTTCCCCACTAGGATGTAAACTTCATGAATATAGGGATCTTGTCTGCCTTGTTCAGTGCCTAACACCTACTAGGTACTCAATTTGTTCATTTCTTGAATGAATGAATAATAGTGAGAATTATTAAGTCAGGAGAAATCAAATATATTTGCTTTAATAAAAGTTATTATTATCAACTTTGCTATCAATATTTTATGATGCCATCAAAGAATCAAATTGAATTACCAGCACTGAGTTAGGTCAGACAATAATTGGTAGTAAAAATGCATTATGTGGGATAACAGACACGCTGCTTAAAAACCATCCCTATGAGAGAGACCGCCAGGATGTCAGTGCAGAATGACTACCTCGGATGTAGCTCGGCCACAGGATTAGATTGTTTTCATTTCTAAAGAGGACTGTTGCTCAGTCAGGTCAAGTTCATGCAAATGTCTCTAGCTGCTGCATTATTCCTGTGTAACATTAGGGGCAAGGGTCATACTGATTCAGAATTTGAATTTTATTGACTTAAAATCCCATTACAATGCCAGGGTAAAACTCTACTTACAGCAGGAATTCATACTGTTGACTCAGTGGCCAACACGTACAGTGGCTGTGACAGAGGCTGAGGCCAAGCACTCCCACGGCCACCGAGCGGCCCTCCTGAAGCCCGCACTGGCTCCTGGCTGCTGGGGACCAGCCGCAAGTGAACACAAGATCACTCTTTCTGCTATGGCAGCAGGGCCCTATGGTCTGTGTTTTGCTCTCCTCTCACCCCAAAGCCCTAGAATAAAACCTCTGGGTTTCAATATGTAAATTAAAAATGCAGTAAAGCAGTAATCCCAGCGTCAGCCACACACCTGTGGAGACAGAGCCCCAGAAACAAGGAACAGGTGGCATGGGGCAGGAAGCGGGAGAGAAGGGGATCGTGAACGTGACCCACCCTTCCCCTCTTCCTTCTCAAGGACTACCGGAAAAGGCAGAGGACACGCAGTGGAGAGGAGAGCTGTGTGTCTCTGGTGCAGTTTCAGTCCAGCCTCCTTCAACAGCAAGAACTCATTAACGCGGTGCTTCTGTGAGCCGGACGCTGCAGGGGTCTGTGATCGGACAATTCATGTGCGCACAGCGCGGCGCCTGGTCCCTGACACCGACAGTCCTTCTTACAAGGGTACTTTCATCCCCGGTCTGGAAATGTCCTGCAGACTTTTTTCTCTTCTTAAAAAAATAACAGCTTTATTGTGATGTAATTCACACACCATAAAATTCACCCTTTTAGAGTGTACAATTCAGTGGTTTTTTAGTACATTCACAGAATTGTGTAACCAGCACCACATCGGTTGCAGAACGTGTTCATCACCCCTCACTCCTCCGCAGTCACTTCTCACCATCTCTGAGGACCGGCCTCCCTGGACACTGCAGAGGCACAGACATGATCATACGATACCTGGTCTCTCGTGACTGCTTCTTTCACTGGCAGGTTTTCAAAGTCCATCCACGATGTGGCAGTGTCAGCACCATTTACTTTATTGCCAAGTGATATTCCATGGATAAACCACATTTTGTTTATCCATTCATCAATTGATAGACATCTGAACTGTTTCCAATTTTGGGCTACTATGACTCATGCTACTATGAACACCCATGTCCAAGTTTTTGTGTGGACATATACTTTCTCTTGGGTATATCCCTGGGAGTTCTGGGTCCCCTGGTTCCTTTTTAATTATTATGTTATCCATAAGTTCCTCAAGTTCGGGTCGTGACCCTAAGTTCTAGATTAGGAAGCAAATCTCCTGGATCGTTCAGGCAAACTCACACATGCCAAGCTTCTACCAAATGGCAGGAGCAAACTAGTGACAAACCAGATTCAGCTCCTCCCCCTCATCACCCGAAAGGAGGTGTGAATTAAAAGTGGCTTCATCATTTCCTCAGGCCTGAAATGCTCCCTTCCCTTGCCAAGCCTGCGAGTCCAGTTTCAGGACTGACCAAGGAGAACAGAAGGTCTTTGCCACACTTCGCCTGAGTTGGGGATTCTATCGATTCCAAGTTCATTCTGGAGGGGCCAGAATTCATAAAGGATGTGACACTGAGCTGGACATGAATGATGACCTGGAGATCACCAGACAGAGAAGGGGTAGGGCTGGGCTTCCGAGCTGCTGTTCATTTGGTGAGGCCTTTTAGAAGGAGTGTCTTTGAATATCACATGATCTCACTTATTTGTGGAATATAATGAACATAACAGTCTGAGGAACAGGGTAGACCCAGAGATGTGGAAGTAGGGTACAGACTGACACCCCTCAGAAGAGGGGGTGGGGGGGGAGGGAAGAGATAAACCACAGAACTTATGCGCATGTATGCATAACTGGACATGGACAACAAAGCTGGGGACGGGGTGGGGGGATGGGGAGGAGGATGTCAATGGGGAAAAAAGGAGAAACATCTGTAACAAAAATAAATTAATAAAAAAAAGAAAACACGTTGCAGATGCTAACACTACACACACACACACACACACACACACACACAAAATAAATAAATAAAAGGAGTGTCTTTGGATCATGGCTTAGCGTCACATAAAGAGGTCAGACGTCTTCCTAAAGCCCAAGCTGGGCTCCGCCCAATCCAGCAAGCCCTTCCCAGGGGATGCTCTGGGGAACCATCTACTTTCTGAATCGACCCACTGAGCTGAGCCAACTGGGCTCTGAATTCACATTTTAGGTAGGGTGGTCATAGTGTCGTCCCCCCCCCCCCCCCCCCCCGCCAATAACTACTCATTCATTCATTTATTTGTTCACAAATCATTTCTAAGCTCCTACTATGTCAGGCTCTGTGCTGAGTTTTGGTGATTCGAAGATGGATACGAATAGTCCCTGACCCCTGAGGGGATATCGAACAACCCTGTGAACAGCTCAGACAGTCTTTGCAGCACACATTCCGTTTCTATGACCACAGCCTCCGATCCTCGACACCAGCAGGCGCATTCCAGGAAGAGCACAGACCCCACAGCCTCACTTGGCTGCATCGAGCACGGGACTAGGCAGAGAGCGAGGGCTCCACAAAAGCTCCACAGATGCTCAAACACAGCCGCTGCACCTTACTGTGGCCTCGCTGTGCCTGCTGGAAGCTTTCAATTCTCACCTTTTGGCAGGTAGAGTTTAACATGAAGCAGTAGCTCTGCTACTACATGACAGACCGGCGCAATCCGAGGGTCGGTGCCCTTTGCATTCATTTAGACAACTCAACCTTTGTCAACCAGAACAGTCACCTACCTCCACTTGTGAACCCGAATTCAGCTGCCCCATTTGCATGCATAATGTATTGAAGAGCCTTCTTTATAATGTTTACTCTATGTTTCTTCCAAATGAAATCACTGAAGGGCAAATTTGATTTTCAAATCAGTTTCAAAACATCTGCCTTCTAAAAAAGTAAGAGTACAGAGATAAGGCTTTTAGATTACAGGCAAGGGCTAATTATTTTAACGGATGCCACTGTGTCCATGCTAAAAATACAAATGTGAAGACATTTTAAATGCACACCCAACATCTAATGGATGTTAATATTTCATTAGGAAAAGGCTTCCAGTCATGAGATATGCACTTAATGATTTTAGAAGAAAAAGGCTAACTTCCTGACCCTTCTTTCAACACAGACTCATCTAACTGTGTGCTTCCGTACCTCTGTTTGTGGTTCTGCGTGACTATATTTCTTTCAGATATAATTTCATGATATATGTTACAACAGCATGCATCTCCCAGGTCGAGGTGTTGAATATATTTCAGATTGCTGTTTTGTTTTGTTCTTCACTTCCCACCAGGAATACTCGAGGTTGGAAGCTTTTCCGGGGGGGGGAGCTCCCGGCAGCTGTCTGGGCTCAGGCATGATAGTTAATGATCGTTTCCAGGGCCCAGGGGATAGAGAGAAGCAGCTGCAGAGCTTGGTTCTGCCTCATATGTAAGAGTTGAAAGCTCACCTAATGCATTTAATATACATAGCACACACGTATGTCAGTGTCTGTCTATCTGTCCAGCCAACACATTATCCAGGACTACAGAATCATGCTACCTAAATGTTAGAAGGTGCTTTCGAGGTAAATCCATTATATTTAGTATTTTACATAACTATTATACGTTTTTACTGATAACATGACAATAAACTATACTATTTCAATAAAGCAGCCCTTGGAGCCTAGCTGAGCCTCACTTTAGGAAGGTGTCACCGACGTGGGAACAGCACAGGGAGAGCAGAGGACCTGCCCAGGGACGCTAGGCCAGTCAGCGGCAGAGACACTGCTGAGAGCCTGCCCCCGACTCCAGCCCGGGGGCTCGTTTTGCCTGCTGTACGTCATTCACGTGCAGTCGACGTCATGTCGCACACTTCCTTTCTGGTGGCGGGACAGTTAAGTATTTCAAGAACATAACCACTAGCATAAAGGCTGAGATGGAAATAATCCTACATTTAACACAAATGATTCAAATGTGGTTTTTCACTTTCATTCATGCAGACATTATTTCATCCTGTAGTCTGTTCCTGCCAGGGGGCAGGGCTCTGAACCCTCCACCGGCCAGCTGTGTGGGGCTTGCCACGTGCTGGGATGCGCAGTCAGCTGCTCCCCCACAGGGACCCTGCATGTCACACTCTCGGTGTCACCTGGGGCGGCCAAGCTGCAGGCTTCAGCCCACTCGCATGGGCTCTTGGATTCTGTGGGCAGGTGGGCTTTTGCCTGGCACAGTACCAACATCATAGTAAATGCTTCATAGAAATGGGTGCAATGAATGGATGCCCGCACAGGTTTCCTGTTGGTAAAGAGGGAGTCCTGAAAGAAGTAGGCCGTCAAGGAGTGTTAGAGCAAGGGCTAAAGCTTCCCCAGCCCTGATCTTTCAGAACAAACCTTCAGGACTGATATGCAGATGCAGCTGCAAAAACAGAAATGACTTTGAAATCAGAGCCTGGGGGGGAGGCTGGGGTTTCACTGTGAACTTCACTTGGCTCCCAGCACCACTCACATTTCAAGGCTTAAGGTGGAGAGGTCAGTGACGAAGATGAGCCCGCCATGCTCATCCTGGCGACACAGGCCCCAGACCTGAGGTGTGCACCAGATGGACAAGGCCAAAGGAGATCAACTAGAAAGGAGGAAAAGGAATACCGGTGACAAAGATGTCAGTAACCGACACTGTGTTTGTCGGAGCGTCTGCTTTATCTGAGGTTCTCAAATCACCCTTACATCTTCCCTTTCTGTGCCATGGATCTCTCTGGCAGTTCCCTTCTCAGAACGCTTTCAAATGCATACAACCAAACCCACAGGGAAACAATGATACAGAAACAGTGCTGCCCACAGATCCCTTGGGCCAAGGACACCTGGCTGGAGGCAGAAAGGGCAGGCCTCATCGCCTGGCAGAACTGAGCGGCATGGGACAAGACTTCAGAGCCAGAAACCTCATTTCTCAAGAACACTGAGTCAGAAGTTCTCCTTACAAGAAAGGAGTGCCTCATCTGAGAAACAGCAATGAGACCATGCTTTCAGGCTGCCCCCCCACACCCTTGCCCCGGAGCCGGCTGATACGTGTGCTCCTCCTCAGCCTCCCTTTCCAAACAGATGGGAGACCAGGAGCTGGCAACACTGGTACACATTTTAGGTCCTCTTTGAGAACACAGTCCTGAGTTTTCCATAGCGTTCCTCCACCTTATCTTATTTGCATTTGTAGCAAAATTAACAAATAATTTGACCTAGACTTTTCTAAAGGAGAACACTGGTCTGTGGCATCATTCAAACGACTTGGAAAGCTACCCCTGAACCTGAAATCCAAATACCCAACATCCTAACACAAGCTACACACAACACTCAAATCAAATGTAGGAAACCACTTGTGCTCTCAAGGAAACACCTTTGCGTTGATCACAAGGGTCTGCTGACACAATGTTCTATCTGTTGTGGAAGGGGGGCTTGTCTCCACGCAGAATTCCTAAGTGAAAGGATCCCAAGAACCACAAATTCTAATTTAATTAAATCGATCTAAATAAACCTCCAAAGACAACACGCTGGGCCAGAAATTAAACCCCAGTAAAGAACTAAGAAAGGTGGGCAGCAGTGATGCTCAGACCCAGAGATTTGGGGAGAAGACGGGCTGTTCTGCTGGCATCTGATTAAAGATCTGCTTCCAACGGGGTGAGGGCATCTCCTGCGCAGAGCTGACCCCGTTCCACACGCACAGGCGCCGTCTCAAGGTCGGCGCTTTGGGGGAAAGAAAGCAACAGCTTCTGAGCCCCAGCCACTGAGATGGTGTGTGGGACACCAAGGGCTGTGAAAGTGCCAAGTGGCTGAGAAGGACTTTCTCTGAGCAGCACTAGACGGTGGGGACCACAGGAAGCCTGGTCTCCAGTCAGGCACATGCTTCTCCCGCACCTCACTCATAAGTAAACTAACTTTATGAAGGTGTGACTCGCTTGCTTTTTAGTCCTAATAAACTGTCTTCACAAACTGTACACTACGTCTTCTGGTATTTGGATGAACTTTTAAAGCAGACGCTGGAAGTAAACAATCATTCAACGCCAGTTTGGTTTTTAGGTGACACCTGGAAGAGTCAGCTGACAGGAGTCTTTTTTGGTGTCTATGTTGTGAACTAGACTACAGCAAGTGGTCTATCCTCTCTTTTCTTCATAACCTCACACAGAGCTCTGCACAGAGAGGATCAATCCATCATTCTGATGAACACATCCAACCTTTTGTGCCAAAAAGGCACAATCATCTTTTAAATGTGAGGTCAGCTCAAGCAACTTCTCTCGTAGTTGACACCATTCACTGATACCCCAGTTTCGGAAAGTCAGACACGTCGAAGCGCCAGGCCAGAAATCTGCAGGAAGGCCAGCCTGTGACAGATAAATGGCAGGAGCCAGTGATCAGGGAAGTACCAGGGCTCCATCAGCATGATTCATACGACTTCCCCGGTATCACAAAACCAGCTGCTGGTCTGGCGCAAGCTGGCTGAAAGGGTAAGCGGCGACCAGGAGGCCTACGGAAATGCATGAAGAGGTAACACAAGCCATGTCGCAGAAAAGGGGAAGACAGTCTCACGAAAAAGAAATCTTTTTTTTTTTTTTAATCCTCACCCGAGGACATTTCTCCATCTTTTGTTCAGATAGAATGGGAGGGAGAGAGAGAGAGAGAGAGAAACATCGACATGAAAGGGACACATCGAGTGGCTGCCTCCCGCACAACCCAACCAGGGACCGGGGACAAACTGCAACCGAGGTACATGCCCTTAGCGGGAACCGAACCCGGGTCTCTCTGGACTGCAGGCCGACGCTCTAACCGCTGAGCCAAACCGGCCAGGGCAGAAATCTTAATTTATTACAGGAAAACACTGAATTTTATGGGTTCTGAGTATTTGTCAAGGGAAAGTTAAGAGACGACTTTAAATAGAGGCTGGGAGGGTTAAAGTGTAAAGCTTGTGTCTGTTTCTCTTCTAAAAGTATTTCCCAATGATTAAAAAAGAAATCAGAGCAAGAGCCGCATCCGATCTTGACAGCGTGTGGCTCAGGGGAGAAGCACACAGCCAGTGGCTCTTCCCTCAGAGAAGGGCATCGAGTCATCCAGGGCGAGTTCACTTTATACTTAAGATATAATCTCTTACAGAAAATTTAAAACAATAACTTGAGACTTGGCAGTTTTATCATCTAAGCTATTGAGCTAAGCTTCAAGCTACTAATCCCCTGAGGAACAAGCACAGCCAGGAGACAGCTAAAACGAGCTTAAGAATGGATATAGTCACTTTATTACAAATGGCTACTTCAGAACCATCTGATTTGACTTTGACTTTTTAAAGGCAAGATTAGACATTACACATTTTGGACACACTTGGAAAACAACTTGCCAATCTATCTTGTGAAGAAAGATGCCTCTGAAAATGCATCATCTTGGTGAAAAACCATCCACATTTTGGCTATCACTAAAAACCAAGCAGAAATCTCCTGTTATCAAGGGTAAGTGGAAAATTACTGCTTATTATATGGCATTACGGTTTACAGAAACTGCAAGTGCTCATTACAAAATGAACATCACACTTATCATCAGAGAGGCCAGAAAAAAAAGGCACTGGCACAGGGCACAGGCCTGCAGCAAATCACGCTCCTTTGCAGCTGCTCCGCGAGGCGGGGCTGTTGTCTCCGTCACAAAGGTAACAGACGCCACTGGCTGAGTGCAGGCTGCGCTCCTGCCCTCTCCAGGAAGGTCTGTGCTCAAAGGCACCCTGAACTTCCCTCCAGCAGGCTGAAGGGAGGAGGAGTGATCTTTATGTACCTACGAGGCCAGCCCACGCCCTTCTGCACAGTCTGCTCCCAGGTCCAGCTGCTCGCTCCCAGAAAGGTTCCCCTGAGGATTCTCTCAGAGAAGATCTGGTCTATCTAGGTGTGTCAGAATCCACAGGTGCCTCTACTTACATTTGGATCAAGGCCTCTCAGTTCCTCCTGGCCCTGAGCTGAAGGGAAAGCTTAACTAATGAGCCCATGAGAGGAGGGAAGCACCCAGCATAGAGCCTGATCTACAGCAGTGGCTCCAAATACGTCTGCCAAGTTAATGGATGGCCACATAGCACATTTTTGAGTTAACACAGTTCTGTGCCCTACCAGCTGGGGGTTTTAGCAGGGCGATGATTCAGTATGAGTTGAACAGCAGTCTTAGTTAAGGAAGTGACCACAGAACAAAACTGCCTGAGAAGATGAGCTGTTCCATCCCCAAATAGGAAAGGCTTAGAACACAGTGTGTGCCCTGTGTTCTCTTCTCAGCTCAGAGACTTGTAATATTAATTAATGTTAATGTAAGAATGTGATATTAATGCAATGTGAAGGTATACATTTGAAAATCAGATTAGAAATCCAAAAGATGAGTGCGTTTGCAGTTGGAGATCACCAACATCCTGATCACTACTTGATGTCGTTGTGGGTCTCCGTCCTCACGGGCAGTGTAACACATCTCTGCACCTGAGGCTTTCACTGGCCTACCTGAAGCGCCCAGACAGGAGAAGCTGTGATGCGAGGGCTCAATGGTGCTGTGAGAGCATGCACTTGAGGATCACGTCCTCTTGTTAGTTTAAACCTCGGAGCTCAACATTAGATTAGCATGGGTTCCGATTTTTATTTTAATTAGGAGAAATGGATTCAGAAGACTCAGAAATGTAAAACAAGCAAATAAGCTCCCATGAGCCCCTCCTCCCCCCGCCCCCAGCATACCCTAGAGAAAGGGCTATACATTGCAAAGCTCCAGCAGTCAGAATTTCTATTAAGCCTATATATCCACTGTCAAATTCTAGAGAGAATTCAGCAACTCCCTAGAGAATTAGGAAGGAAAAAAGAACAATATGTACAAGCGACTTTCATCTAATAGCAGCAGCACCAACACTGCTTTCCTCCTTTGCCTGAGCATCAGTCCCGCTTAAGAAATGTACACTTAAAGGCTCAGGGAGGAGGCAAGGAAGCAAGGACGATCATCCAGTCTTCGTCACCAGAGGAAAATCAGGGATCCTCAGACAAGTTGAATGTGCAATTCCTCTGAAGATAGAAGGGTGGACATAATGACTACGCATCACCCCTCCAGGTCAAGACTGCTAAGGGACATTACTTAGAGGACAAACATTCTTTTGCTCAGTTAAGGTTTATTACGTGGGCTCCATATTGTTGTGTAAATTTGAATAAAGAGGTGAAAAGTGTATGAGCAGAAAACACTCGCTGACTCCCTCCGAAGCAGCTGGTTAATGTGTGCAATTCCAGATGATTACCAGTCTGAAACTACACTTTAAAACTTTGTACGAAATGTTTATTACTGATACTCAGTACATAATTTACAACACCATGGTGAAATTCTCTTACATCCCATTTCAAGGGATTGTGAAAAGAAAATGTCAACGGTGGGGAAAATATGCTTTATGGATCTTGGCTTAAAACAGAGAGAAATAACACACATGCTAGTCTCTTCTGATAGAAAAAAACAGTCTAATAAATAGCCTAATGAACACAATAATGAAATTTTTTAAAAGTAGGCAATAGGAAGGAAAAGGGAAGAAAAGCAGAGGCTAATATACTCTACAACTTAGATAATGAAGCCCTAGGCAATCTGGACTTGACCACTGGTGTAGAGACTATACTTTAAAAACTGATTTTTAAAGTATGAATTATGATACAGCTAATACGCTGGCAACCTAATATTCTGTGGAGCAAGTAGCAGTGATATAGCAAGGTAGGAAATCATATGCAAATACAAGTGTAATATATTTGTAATCTGTGGTCTTCATCATACCTTCTGGAAGGCGAGTCTATTTCTGACTTGTTCGTTTATGTGATTTTTCAGTGGGAAGTTCGCAGGTTTCTTCGGTTGGGAAATCACTGGTTTTTCCAGCTACAATGTGGCCGGTAGCAGGTGGCGAGGCTCCAGACGCATATTTTCAGCAGAACTTCCCTAACTTCATGCCATATTCTGATCATGTCCATATTCTTGTAGCCCGCACATGTCCGTTTTTTTTACTATGGTCTTACCGGTCATGCAAAGTTCTGGGAAAGGGACTCAGAACCAGGACATGTGGGTTCTAATCTGGACTCTCCCCTAGGAGAGAACGTGGGAAAGGCACTTGTGGTTTCTGTCTCAGATTCTCATCTGTACAGTGAGAGGCTTGGGCTATGATTTCCAAGGTACTCTCAGGTACAGTATTTTATGATGATAGGATCCTGTTTCGTATTTTACACTCTGTGTGTGTATGAACTGGTTCCCAGGTGCTTGGAATGTGTATAACCTGTAAGTTCCTTCAGGGGAGAAGTTCTTTCTTTCTCCTCAGTATTCTCCCTCACAATGTACCCTGTACCTACCAGGGTCACTTAACAAACATCAGACTGAATCAAAGTTGTCTGGGTTATGCATCTGATTATAGACTGACTTGCTAGACACTACTCTGGGAAAATCTGGCCCTGTACTTCCAAGGGGGTCAATCCCAGTGCACCTTGAGAAACGGCTAGATTTTTAAAAAGCAAACATCCTCCCAGCCCAGGCCCTTATTCCTCTCTTCTCTAAAACAGACCCAGGAAAAAGTGAATGTTATCAAGTTATATGCAAACAAATTAAGATGGACATTCAGCTAATAGAGCAGTTACTTGTGTTTGGGAGAAGAAAGATCAAGGAAGAACGCTCCGAGCACTTTTGGCTGTGTTCTGAAGGGAATAGAGGGTGAGCAGACATGAAGATCAGCAGGTGGAAATAAAGAGAATTAGCTGCTCTAAAGCATGGCCTTATCTGGCAATAGTAACTGGGCCAGACTGAAAGGAAAGCTGGACATCTGTAAGGAGAGAATTAAAGAGATAAAGGTTAGAAAGTTTGGTGAGAGTTACAGAGACGTGGTAATTATATACCTGAAATCTGGACACGAGATCTGACAGTAGCGCAGAATATTGAAAACAAGATGTTTGGGAAAAGCTGGCCCTATAGAGACAGCGGATGACCCAGGCGAGGATCTGAGGCTTTTCTCAGTAGACCACTGGAGTGCCCGTAAAGGGCAGCAAGGAATAAGCCAGCCCAGCCCAGCAATGGTGTTCCAGACACCAGAACAGCAACACATGCAAATGGAGTATAGACTCAAGGAAATCCATTGGAGGCTACGGCAGTACTGTGTGTGTGTGTGTGTGTGTGTGTGTGTGTGTGTGCGCTCGTGAAGGTCTGAATTAAGATGGAGGCAATGGGAATAAAAACAAAGGAAGAAAGGGTGTAAAAGAAAAGATATGCTAGCCTGGCCGGTGTGGCTCAGTGGTTGAGCGTCGACCCATGCACCAAGAGGCCGCCAGTTCGATTCCCGGTCAGGGCACATGCCCATGTTGTGGGCCTGATCCCCAATGGGAGCATGCAGGAGACGGCCGATCGGTGTTCTCTCATTGATGTTTCTATCGCTCTCTCCCTCTCCTTTCCTCTCTCTCTAAAAATCAATAAAGTAAAAAAAAAAAATTAAAAAAAGAAAGAGAAAAGATATGCTAGCTGACTGGCTGTGGAGGGCAAGGGAGAGAGAGTGAAAGGGGCAAGAGATGCCAGGGAAAGGGTTACACCAACACAAGCAGAGACATCAAGGAGGAGGAGCTGCTTTATGGGGAAAGCCGACAATGAGCTTAGTCTCAGACCAGCTGGGTTTGAGAAGCCATTCTAGAAGGGGCCAACATTTGATGGAAAACGTGAACAGACGAGACAGCTGAAGCCACGCGAGTACTCAGAGTCCAGGAAGAGTAAGTGCCCTTTCAGCTCTGAAAGGCAATTCTTTGTGCATGCTGGACCCCTGAATTCACAGGAACACTTTTTTCTCCTTTTTCTGTTTTTGACGTAGGAAGAAAACACGAGCCTGTTAGCACTCTGGGATACACCAAGTCCGCATTAATCACAGCACGATTATCCAGACAGTGCTTCTATCAGGACCCAGAGATGAACTGAAGCAGGTCACTTTAAGATGATATGATCAAAACTACACTGACTTTCCTAATAGGCTCTGCTTTCCTCTTTTGCAGATGTGCATGCTGAACATTAATTTAAAAATGGGTTTCTATGACGACTGTTATTCTGGTGTTTCTATGTGCTCAGTTTGCTTGCCTACGGTAGAACCTGTGACTCCTACTAGAGGGCCACCGAGGGCCGTCTGCACTGCAGGGCAGTGCCTATCTCAGGAAGGGGTTCGTCAAGGCTTGGTGGTGGTCAGGGTGCCTCCCACGCACCTCTCCGGACAGTGCTGGGGCTGGGTCCTCTGCAGCCACCCTGAACTGTGGGAGGTGCCCAGAGCCCCAGGATGCCAGAGTGAGGTCTGTCTGCTGGGCAGGCTCTACCCTCCTGGAGGTACACAGAAAGCCTTGGCACGTGGTTTAGAGTTCCTCTCCAGAGAGTAAGGCCACCTTTTTTTTTTTTTTAAACCTTTCACTCTGAAAATCTAGAGAAGCAATTGAAACATATTAACCAGGCAAAGTTGGGATTTTAAACCAAATCAATTTCCAAAGTGAAAGGGGCACAGCTGGCACACAGTTTTAAAGCACTTGGCCTCTCCATAGAGAAAAACTCAACTCTCTGTAAGAGTGGTTAAAAATAAAGGTAATGGACTTCCAGCCAGTAACCAACCTTAAGAGATAAACAGTGAGTGGGGGGTCCACGTCATTAACTTGAGGGGCAAGGACAATGTGGAGACCAGAGAAGGCTGACCCTTTGACAATGACTGACTCTGGAACAGGCTGTGAATGAATCAAGGATGACAGATCAATAATGGATTAATAAAGAGACCTTGGGCAGACAGTTCCTAGTCTATCAGGACTACATTATCAGGGGCAATGAACAACTTTTACATTCTCACACAACTCTGCCTTACTCCATGGGACAGCATCTGGGTGAGTGGGTAGACTTTCTGACTGAGCTCCGTGAGGACAGCAGTTCCAGACGGCAGCAGGACGAATGGAACCCACACGTATGCACGATTAGAGACAGAGTGGCAGCACTTACCCCTATTCGTTCAGACAGTACAAGGGTTAGGTCCTTGCTAGGCTATCATGGGTAAGAGTGGGTCAAGCAGACCAAATCCCTGCTCTCACGGAGCTTTCAGTCTAGTGGGGAAGAACAGCAGTCACAATAACCACACTAGAGAAAGGGTCACTGCAAACTGGGACATGAGTTCGGTCTGATGAGAGGGGATAATACAGCCAGCGGACTGAGATGAGTGGTCAGGGCAGACTTTTCTGAGAAACTAGCCCTCGAGCCAAGAACAAAAGCACAGTGGGAGTTAACCAGACAAAGGGTAGGGGTTCAGGGCTCCAGACACAGGCCATGGCATGTGCAAGGGCTCTGTGGGAGGGTGCAGCGTGATGCGTGGAGGGAGGCGAAAGGAAGCCAGGCTGGCGTGAGCAGCGACAGGGAAGCAGGCGAGGATGGAGAGGCAGGACAGGGCCAGGCTGCACAGGCACTCCAGGCCATGTGAAGAACGCCGCTCTCTATCCAGGGCCCGATGTGAAGCCAGCAAAGGGTTCCAAGCAGGCGTGATACCACAGCTGTGCTTGAAAGATGCCACCCTGGCCACAGTGAGTGAACTTGAGGAGGTGCAGAGGGAAAGAGAGGGGGAGTCAACAGAGTGGAACAGAGAGGAGAAAGACGATGGTAGTGTGGTCTTGATGTCTTGTCATTTGGAATGTAGTATTAGTAGGATGGCTATTTCCATAATAAAAGAAAAGTCTTTCTGACCATGTACATTTTAAGTGTGTTCACCCAGCTCACTGAGAAAGTTTTATTGAGGCATGCTTCCTTTTATTTACAGCAGGCATGGAAAAGTTATTATCCTCACAGAATAAGGTGGCTCCTGGATTAAGCAGGGAAGAGAGCAGGAGCTCTGGGCTTCTGCCTCCCGGTCATCTGCAAGCTGACAGAACTTCATTCCTTCCAGCTCCTCCACCTGTCAAACGTTCTGGGGGGAGGAACTTCTCCATTGGCAGCTGACAGAACCTGCGGATAGCTTTAAATTTACAACTCAGGTCACGTACTTAGCATCAAAATCTACTTTCCACATGGCTTTCAAAATATGGGTAAATTTCTGCATAACAACTTTCTGAGGCACAGAAGATAAGTCCCTTGTCTCGATGTGCAGGTATGAGTGACTGACTCCCCACTGATGTTTTCCACTGCAAAACAGTCACCTGCTCCTGGTGCTTCATTACCCCATGAACAACAGTTTGATGAGCAGGTGTCTACAGGTCTGGTGCAACAGACAGATGCCTCTACAGGGCAGGCTGTGACATCTCGCCATTAACAAGGGGTCTGCCCAGCGTCCTCCGTGTGTGTGTGTGTGTGTGTGTGTGTGTGTGTGTGTGCTTTATCTAAATTCTGTTAGTTTTTCATTTTCATTTTTTGCCATTCCTCATACAGGTACATGTTCCTTTATTGTTCAAGTTCTAAACCTTTTGACAAAATTAACACCAATGTTTGCCCTTTAAAAATTAAACATAGGAAAAGAACATGTCTGGCTTTTTTCATTACTGTCAGATGCTGTGTAGAAAAATGGAATTAAGTGTGAGAAGAGAAAAATAAAATCTCCCTGAGCATTTGAGAAGTGACAATTGCACAAGCAGAACCCATTAACTGGCTTCCCCTTCAAGAGGGAACAAGCCAGTGCACCCCTCGGACGGCACAGGGAGGAGCTGAGAGCGCGGCTCCGACCCCACAGCAGAGACGTGGAGAAGCAGTCACATTTCAGTACAAGACCTACGTGACTGTCAGAGCTACAGTCCCATCCTGGAAACGAAAACTTGACACTGAATGTGAACTTCCTCTCATCAACAATCTCAGTGGTGAAGACACTGCCTCCTTTAAAACGCACTTTCGTTTCACTGCATTACATTAGTGACCCCAAGCCCTCTGCACACAACCCCAGGGTACTCGGTCAGCAGTGACCTCCTGGAACCCACCCAAGATTTCCATCTTGTTAAGTGTCAGGCTAAGAAACAAAGCTGGCCAAAGAAACTCTTTCTCAATTTTATCACTAACAACGGCAAAAAAGATGCAGAAAATCACAAGTAAGGTAAATAGTTTAGGTTTAAATGAGCCATTTTTCAATCTTGCTACACTTTGGAAGAGTTTACTGAGGCTGTAAATCTCCACCTTTAATTTATCTCTTTGCCCTCAACCACTGCAGCACTTAGAAAGAAACATGACTTCTTGTTCTAAGATTCCTAGTGAATAAATAGAACCAGCTACAGAAACAGACCCCAGAGCAGACCGCTCACCTTCCCCAGGACGAAATGGCAGCATGACCAGCAAGGGGGACACACTGCTTCTCAGACATGAGTGTCATCATTCTGGAGACCAGGGAGCAGATGAGCCGACCCCACAGCGGCCTTGCAGGTGACACAGAGATTGTCTAAGTGCTTCTCAGGGAAGGTATAGGGGAGACACTTTCTAAAGTGAGAATGCTGCAGAAACTGCCTGATCCAAGGCGATGCTCCAAGGTCTCAAGTAGGCCAGGCCCCTGTGCGAGGGAAAGCCACGTGGAAATGCACTTCTGAAGTCCCAGGGAAAGGTGAGCAAAAGTACTCTCAGAGAACGGGCTTTAAGAGGCGCAAGGGGAGAAGCACAGGAAAATGTGGCTCAGGTGTCCCTTTCAGGAAAGCACACTTGTGCTGGGGGTTAAGTGGCCTCAAGGTTCTGAAAAGCTACTAGGATATTGCTATGTAGAGCACTTATTTAATTTCTTAATTTATTGCCGACTGTGGGTAAACCACGCCACTGCAGCATCTGCTCTGTGGCAAGGACAAACATCTCAAAACATTCACGGCTGCAGCAAGAAGACACTCTTTCAAGTAAAGTTTTCTTTTTGATTTTAAAAGAAATACATGTACGTTGGTCAAAAATGTAGAAAACTGGAAATAAGTCCCATAAGCCCAATACACAAAGGCTGTCATTATTAACATTTTGGCCTCTTTCCTTCTGGCATTCTTCTTCCATAATTTTATTTCCTACTTGTGATAATACCTCTGTAATCTTATACCCTGCTTTTAAAAATCTTATTAAATAATTATTTTCTTAAATTATTAAAAACTCTTTACAACATCATTAAAAAAATCCTCACCCAAGGACATGTTTCCACTGATTTTAGAGAGGAGGGGGGAGGGAGAGAGAGAGAGAGATGTGAGGGAGAAACATCAATCGGTCGTGTCCCACAGGCACCCCGATCAGGGATCGAACTCGCAACCTGGGTATGTATCCTAACCAGGAATGGAACCCGTAACCTTTTGGTGTAAGGGACGATGCTCCAACCAACTGAGCCACCTGGCCAGGGACTTGACAATATCACTTTTCATAAACACTTAGGTCAGAGACAAGAACACATTCAAAAGGGAATCTGGAAAGTATGTCAGGAAGACAGACAGTTTGTGAAAAAATTAAGCTAAAAGCTGGCAATTCTAATAATCTGACCACAAACTTCTCAAATGGAAAATAAAAATTTCAGTATTACCTAATTCATATTTGCTAAAATGTGTTCCCAGGTCAGTGTCAGACAGATGGTGGCTGAAGTCATGGACACGCGGGCAGACCACAACACAGGGAAGACGTGGTTGAACATGAACTCAGGAGGTCCACATGCTATGGAGCATACGCTGGCAGGACACAAGACTCACGCGTACATGGGAGAAGTGCAGCCAGGCACAGGAAGGGAAGGGAAAGGACGTGGGGTGAGGGAGCAGCAGCAGCCTGTGCCCGCAGCAGCTTTGGGGAGCTCAAGTTCAAGATGGCAGACACTGTGGACATTTATAAAGGTGTTGCAAACTGGAGGGAAGGGCATTAGCAAATCAAGATTTTGGTGGATTTCTAGAAAATGGCAGGTGGATAAAATACTCATAAATCTGAGGGGAACTGGGCAGATCTCCATATTGAAGCAAAGTGGGCAGGGTGAACAAAAATAACCCACAGACAGCTATATCATTGTGAAATTTAAGAACTCCAAGGATGAAGAGAAGATTCTAAATAAAGGGTTATATTGGGAAAAATAAATCACTACAATGAATAAGAATGAGATTATATCACATTTCTCATCAGCAACTTTAGATGCTAGATGGCAATAAATTCGAGCTTTCAAATTAGGAAAGAACTGAATTCTATACACAAACTATGTTTCAGGCATGCACAATTCTGAAAATTTGCTTTCCACATTTCCTTTCTGGGAAAAAACAAAAAACAAACAAAAAATCTATAGATTCACTCTGTGTAATGCCCGTGAGGGGTCTTCTTAACGAAGACCTACAGAGTCACATTTGGCTGCAGAGTCACCCAGGAGAAAGAACAGGAAACACACATGCCACTAGGGTAGCAGCAGGCATTTGTCCTGGGGCAGTCCTTGTAGTAGTGCACACAACTGTACAGGAGCCATTCCTGCTGGCATGCAGGTGACAGCTCAGGTGAGAGTGTACAAGACGCACACTGGGCAGGTGTGGAGCTTAGACACCTCATATTCCAAACAAATTATTATCTTTTGTTATAGCTCCATAAACACAGATCCCAGAATTTTGACGAGGGACATGCCGAGTCACAAAAGTCAGCACACTCAGGAAATCCCAAGCTGGCTTTCCAGCAGATATTTACAGTCCACCCAAGCCAGGTGCATTTACCAATCAGGGGTAATTTTTATCATAAACTATAGTGCCTAATTGCACAGCTGGCATTCCACATCTGTTCAGGGAAATAGATCTAGAAAGGTAACCACGTGGGTCCGCAGGTCAATATCTCCTGCAAAGGAAAAAAGGGTTTTGTTAACCCTTTATCCACATTCTACAAAAGAAAAAGAAATCCAAGAAACAATGGAACTAACCCTGATACAAAGAAAAAAGAAATTTTAGGATCACAGCTGTAGAGTAGGCCTAGGAAACAGTGTGTTCAAAATTAAACAATGACCAAACAGAAACTTCTGAAACAGAAAAAAAGGCAACTAGGAACTCCAGAAAAACAAAAAGCTGGCTAATATGAAGCTATTTATTTATTATTTTTGGACAAATTCTGAACACAGTACAATTCTTCCAAGACGGGCAAAAGTTCAGTGACAGAATATTTCCCTCACTATGGATCTGTAATGAACAATGTTTATAACATCATAATATTATATTGAGTTCTTAGTGGTTTTTCCATTTCAGGATCAATTTACACTTAATATATGGAAGATTTAACTATAAGCTACAGAGCAGAAAATAAGTATCATCAGTCTTTACAATGTCATTGTGGTAGAGCAGCTAACAGAAGATGGGGAGAGGCAGAGACAGATGAAGAGATGGTAATTTCTTTATTAACTTAAGAGGGAGTAAAGAAATATTATCCATATTAGATGGATCAAAAAAACAGAGATTTAAGTGTATTCTTTAATTTTAAAAGGTAAGTAATAACAGAACTAAAAAAAAAAAAACAAAAAAAAAACCTAACAAAAATAAAGAGTGGTTAAGTAAACTAAATTCCTCATATTTATAGCAAGGTGTTAGTAAAGCTGATAAGTTAATAAACAGATAGAAAGTATCATTTACAGTTGAGAAGTTACAAAAACTAAAAAAAAAAAAAAAAATCCAAAGTAGTTATTTCTGAGGAATGGAACAGAAGATAAGAAGGTACAATTTTTCACTTATATTTTTTGTATTTTCTAAAGTAACTTTGCATGTGCATGTTTTACATTGATACTAAAAAGACTGATGTCTGTATCTCACTGTACTGACACAGATTTAGGGTTCAATAATTTAGAGGACAGTAGAGGACAGGAATCAAAAATTGGAAAATGAAGTTTTTTGAAATTAGGCTAAAGGGTACAAGATTAGATTATGTGAAAAAAGAGGGGGTAAAAAGTAATTTTATAAAATCAATCAATGCATTTGAGACAACGCGGATAAACCTTGAGGGCATTATGCTAAGTGAAATAAGTCAGAGAGAGAAAAGACAAATACTGAATGATCTCACTTATATGTGGAATCTGAAAAAACAAACAAACAAAAATGAACTCAAAGAAACAGAACAGACTGGTGGTTGCCAGAGGCAGTGGGGTGGGGGTGGGGAAAGGGTGAAGGTGATCAAAAGGCACAAACTTCCAGTTACAAATGAAGTAAGTTCTGGGGTGTCATGAATAGCATAATGACCACAGTTAATAATAATGAATAGAATCTGAAAGTGCCAAGAGAGTAGATCTTCAAAGTTCTCATCATAGGAAAAAAATTGTAGCTATGTGAGGTGATAAATATGTTAACTAAACTTACTGTGGTAATCATTTTATAATACATACATGTATCAAATCATTATGTTGTACATCCTAAACTTACACAATGTTGTATATTAATTATATCTCAATAAAGCTGGGGAAAAAACAAATCACTCAATACAAAAACAGGGTTCTCCATGATAGAAAATAAGCCTTTATCCTGAAAGCAAAGAACTTAATATACCACTGAAGGAACACCCCACCCCCCTCCCCCACCCCCCACCCCGCGAGCCCCCAGGAGCAGAGGGATTTACAGGAAACACTGGAGAATCTCACTCCCTAGGTATTTTTCAGAGGACAGTGAAAATCTGCCCTCATTATTTCTTGACTAGCCAGGGCTGTAATCTGTAAAGATCCTATAGAATTTCATTTACAACATGACTCACATTCTTTATTTCAATAAAAAGCAGGCTATAATTCTTGAAGCTAACAGAGTCTTCTTTGAGGACTGCTCTGGAGTATACTAGTTAAAAAGGAAAGGCTTTCTGCTTTTATCATCTGCATATCTTCTATTATATTTCTTAAGACCTAACAAAAATGGAGGGCACAGTAGATTGCAGTTATGCCTATAACATAAAATCACAACCTTTGTTTGCAATGATCCCTAGAGGGTTAATAGGCACTTGCCTTCTTGCTACTACTCTTGTTTTTCTAATATATTATGTATTTATTAATTTGTAAAACACCGCTGTAGCATCTAAGTGTTAACACACAAAATTAAAAATATATAAATTATTTAAATCCACCAAACTAATGGAAACAAAAAATAAAAATGAGGAAAAAAAGATATTGATAACTTAATGCAAAGCTACTGAGAAAAGGTGTAATGAGTGAATGGGTTTTTGAATAAAAGAAAAAACGATTTAAATAAATATAAAATTATTATGCTATGTAGTTAGTCAATCAGTAGTTAGTCAGCCAATTCTTGTAAAAAAAACCAATATTGTGTAACACTTTCCACAGGGGGATATAAAAGAAAGAGGTGAGGAATCCAATCTGTAACACACACAATGACAGAAGAATAGGTGATGGTAATCAGTGAGCTGTGTCAAAGATGACAACCTTTGAAGAAGCAGAGGATCTGGCCTGCGGGCTGAACACCCAACAAACAATGACTCTGGAAAGACAAATGGACAGCTGTTCATGGGTCTTGAAGACCTCTCTCTTGCATAAGAAGAGTTTTGGGAGCTTGGAAACAAGTTAATCACTTCATTGACTAGTTATCATCATTTATTTTGCTTTAGCCTTCTCTATTAATGCTGGGAGGTGATGCAGTACAGTAGAAAAAGCCTTTCATTCTCTCCTTATACAATGAGGACAATATCCCACAAGGTGTTTTGTATTCAGGACAAAATGAGATAAAATATGTAAAGTACTGGAATACTAGTTATTAAATAATTGTTAGTTTTCTTATACTATGGCAGAGATGACTACAAGAAGTAGTCATCTGAGAAGTCGCTGCCCAGCCAGGAAGTGACCATATTTCCCAGCCCTACTAGCATGACTGTGGCAACTGACTAGTTCTCTCTGGGGTAATCAAGTGGAAGGGATGTTCACTACACCCAGGCCCAGGCTGTTCAGAACCAGGTATACTTCTCTCTATTCTTTCCCCATCTGCCGGCTAGATGCAGGTGATACTGATAAGGCCCAAGGTAATGGCAGAACCACAAGAAGGAAGACACCTGGGTTGCTCCATGGCCTGTGGAGAAGAGCCACTTGATAACCAAGAACACCCATATCGACTGTCACATGACTGGAAAATAAACTACTGTGTAAAGCCACTGAATGCTGAACCCACTATTTGTTACAGTAGCAAGTGTTACCCTAACCACTATAAACATGCTACGTGATAATACTATAATAATGGTGACGGTGTCAGACATTGCATCAAATAAGCCATCATTAAAGCTATTACAAAATCTTTGCTAAATAAGTACGTGAAAAGATGTTCAATATTATTAGCCATCAAGAAAATACAAATCAAAACCTTATATAATGAGATGCCACTTCATTCCCATTAGGATGGCTATGAATAAAAAGATAGACGATAACAAGTACTAATAAGAATGTAGAGAAACTGGAATCCTCATACATTGCTGGTGGGAATGCAAAATGGCGCAGCTGCTGTGGAGAAGTTCGGCCCTTCCTCAAAAACTTAAGAAGTTTCCATATCACCCAGCAATTCTACTCCAATTCTAGGTATATACCCAAGAGAACTGAAAACGTATGTTCACACAAAAACTTGTACTGGAATGTTCAAAGCAGTACTATATATACAATAGCCTAAAAGCAAAACAATTCAAATGTTCATCAACTGATGAATGAGTAAACAAAATATGATATATCTATGTATCTCCATATGATGAAATTTTATTCAGTCATTAAAAGGAATGAGGTGCTGATACATGCTATAACATGAATGAACCTCAAAAACATTATACTTAAAAGTGAAAGAAGCCAGGAACAAAAGATCACTTACTATATGATTCCATTTGTATGAAATATCCAGAATATGCAAATCATAGAAACAGAAAGTAGATTATTGGGTGCTGGGGCTGAGGAAGCTGGAGGGAAATGGGGATACTGCTAATAGGTAGGTTTCTTTTGCGGGTGATGAAAATGATCTAGAACATTAGATAGTAGTGATGGTTGCATGGCGAATATACTAAAAACCACTGAATTATATGATTTAAGAAGTGAGTTTTATGGTATTTGAATCATTATCTCAATTTTTTTTTTTTTTATCCTCACCCGAGGACATTTTTTCATTTTTTGTTCAGATAGAGTGGGAGGGAGAGAGAGGAAGAGAGAGAGAGAGAAACATCGACGTGAAAGGGACACATCGAGTGGCTGCCTCCCACACGACCCAACCAGGGCCGGGGACAAACTGCAACCGAGGTACATGCCCTTAGTGGGAACCTAACCCAGGTCTCTCTGGACTGCAGGCCGACGCTCTAACCGCTGAGCCAAACCGGCCAGGGCATCATTATCTCAATTTTTAAAAATCTCAGCTATTTGCTTTATCTTGCCTCTCAGAGAATCTGGCTCTACAGAGAAAACCACTGAGCTCTTCTCAGGTAATGACTAGGAAAGGGTATGAGGGAACCTTCTAGATGCTCATTTCAATCCAGTTACATGGGTACACACACATGTATGTGTTCATTCCAGGCATGAGTCTAGGCTGGTCAGAACTAGCAGAGCCCTTCCTCCTGGCTCTGCCCACACCAGGTAAGCTCAGAGAGCCCCAATGCCCTATACAGGAAATGCCCCTGCCTTCCCATAAAGAACCTAAGGTACAAACTTTGCTTAGTTTGGGTAACAGTGTAGCCAACACGGAGATGGGATACACATTTACAGATAACCCTGAGAATAGTATGAGGGTGGAGAACAGGACAGGGCCCCAGAATAACCACTGAGGTGTGTATTGCATTAGCATAATTCTTTCCGGAAGAAAAAAGTCCTAAAAGGGTGGTGTGGGATGTGGGGGGAGGACTCAAGACAGAATTGCATATGGAAAATACTTCTTTTCCCTGCTTAGGTACATGCCATTTTCAAAAATCAAGTTCAAATCACAAAATAAGGAGAGCTTGTTTGGTCATTAAATTCTCATCTAAAACTGAAATGACAGATCATGAGTGTTTTCAAATTCCAAATTTCCAAATAAGATATAATTTGGTGATTCTGTGAATCTTCAATGGAACCTTCTGAATCCATTGGAAAGACTGTCTTTTTATTTATTTATTTTATTTATTTTTGCTGTTAATCCTCACCTGAGGATATTTTTCCATTGATTTTAGATAGAGTGGAGGGGGGGGGGAGAGAGAGAGAGAGAGAGAGAGAGAGAGAGAGAGAGAGAGAGAGAGAGAGAAACACTGATGTGAGAGACACACTGATTGGCTGCCTCCTGCAAGACCCCAACCAGGGCCGGGAATCGAACCCACAACCCTTTGGGCCACAAGCCGACTCTCTAACCGCTGAGCCAAACCGGCTAGGGCAAAGGACTGTCTTTTAAATTGGAATAAATTCCTCAAACAATGTCACTTACTTGCAGGAGACTTTAGTTCTGTCGGCCACCATGGTCCACTGTTGCTGGTTGGTGGAAACCTCAATGTAGTAGCTGTAGCTTCGATCGTCACAGTCCCAAAGTAATAACCTGAACAAGGGAAAACATAAGGATGCTGTGAACTGCTCTAACCGGCTGTTTCCCTAGGTTGCAGGCATGGAGGAAATCCATGTCTACTCTCTCCCTCCCACCTGCCTCCTCTGCCCCACCACACTCCAGGACTGGAGAAAGTGAATCCCCAACACAAGTGTGATTAGGGAAGGCAGAGTCAACCTGCAGCAAGAGGTTCATCTCTTTAGGACTTTTTCCCCCACAAATCACCCAATCCCAGGCAGCCTCTATCCCCAAGTGGCAAAGCTCTTCTGACTGGTTTATCAGGGAGAAATGTCACCAAATCCTCTTTCCTAACTGTTACAACTTCCACCTCGAGGTGGCTGTCCTGACCAAAGGTAACATCCTGAGACCGCTGTAAGGGAATCTGTGCTTTCTAATTAATTGGGAATGTGGCAATAACCTTAATTATCACATTTGAGGTTCCTTCTCATTATTACCAAACTGCTTGCTTGAATACCTTTGGTAAGATGATCTGATTTGGAGATATAGGCAAACATATATTCATTAGTAAAACTTTTGTATTATTTAGAAATTGATTATCTTGGTTCTGTTCTTCTTATCCCCCTTTTTAGCCCAGATAAAAACCTAAGCTATATGATTCCACTTACACAAAACTCAAAAGAGACAAAATCTTTATATGGTGACAGTAATGAGAACAGTGTTTACCTCTGAGGGTGGTAATGACTGGGAAAGGGTATAAGGGAACCTTCTAGGATGCCGGAAATGTGCTAATTTTTATCTGAATGGAAGTTACATGTAAATATTCATCAAGCTATACATAAAAGATCTGTACACGGTATGTGTGTTATTCCCCTGTTTAAAAAATAGACCAAAAAAGAATCTAAATATTATAATATGAGATCAGACTACAGTCCAGCATTTTGCTTGACAATGCCACAGTGGTTAGAGATTTCTGTTTTCTTTTTTTTTAATCCTCACCTGAGGATATTTTTCTATTTATCTTCAGATAGAGTGGGAGGGAGGGAGAGAGACGGAGAGAGAGAGAAATGTCGATGTGAGAGGGACAGACACATTGACTGGTTGCCTCCAACACAACCCCAACCAGGGCTGGGGATGAACCGCAACTGGGGTACATGCCCTTGACTGGAATCGAACACACGACTCTTTGGTCTGTGGGCCGACACTCTATCTGCTGAGCCAAACCAGCCAGGGTGAAGATTTCTGTTTTCTATTATCTCAACCTCATTATTCCTTCCCACACAAGATACCGATTTTATTGTTTTACAACTGGTCATGCACATTTGCTTCCTCCATTAACTAGAAAGATAGACAGTGACTCCCTGAAGGGAGGACCTATGTCTTATAGGTTTCTCTATTTATTTATTTATAAATTTTTATTGGGGTGACACTGCTTAATAAAATTATGTAGGTTTCAAGTGTACAATTCCATAATACATCATCTATATATTGTACTATGTGTTCACCATCCAAAGTCAAGTCTCCTTCCATCACCATTTATGTTCCTTTTACCCTCTCCTACCTGCCCCCAAGCCCCTTTCCCTCTGGTAATTACCATATAGTTGTCAGAGTCTGTGATGTATGTATGTTTTTATTTTCCCAAAATCCCTTCATCTTTTTCACCCAGATCCCCAACCATCTCTGATCTGTCAGCTTGTTCTCTGTATCTATGAGTCTGTTTCTATTTTGTTTGTTAGTTTATTTTGTTTATTAGATTCCACATATAAGTGAAATCATATGGTATTTGTCTTTCTCTGGCTGGCTTATTTCACTGAGCATAATACTCTCCAGGTTCATCCATGCTGTCATAAAAGGTAAGATTTCCTTCCTTCTTTTTTACAGTTGAGTAGTACTCCATTGTGTAGTATGCCACAGCTTTTTTATCCATTCATCTACTGATGGGCACTTGGCCTGCTTCCAAATGTTGGCTATTGTACAGCACTACAACAATGAACACAGGGGTGCATATATTCTTTCAAATTAGTGTCTTGGGTTTCTTTGGATATATTCCCATAAGTGGAATTGCAGGGTCACAAGGCAGTTCCATTTCTAATTTTTTGAGGTAACTCCACACTGGTTTTCACAGTGGATGAAACAATCTGCATTCCCACTAACAGTGCATGAGGGTTCCTTTTTCTCCACATCCTCACCAACACTCGTTGTTTGTTGATTAATTGATGGCAGTCATTCTGACAGGTGTGAGGTGATAGCTCATTATGGTTTTAATTTGCATTTCTCTGATGGTTAGTGATGTTGAGCATCTTTTTTCATATGTCTATTGGCCATTTGTATGTCCTCTATGGAAAAGTGTCTATTCAAGGTCCTTTGCCCATTCTTAATTGGATTTTTTGGTGTTGAGTTTCATAAGTTCTTCATAAATTTTACATATTTACATAAATTTTACATCAGATATATCATTGGCGAATATGTTCTCTCATTCAGTGGTTTGCCTTTTCATTTTGCAGATGGTTTCCTTTGCTGTGCAAAACCTTTTTAGTTTGACGTAAGTCCCATTTGTTTATTTTTTCTTTTGTTTCCCTTACCTAAGGAGCTATATCAGAAAAAAATATTGCTATGAGAAATATCTGAGATTTTACTGCCTATGTTTTTTAAAAATTTTTTTTATTAATTTATTTTTGCTACAGATGTTTCTCTTTTTTCCCCCATTGACACCCTTCTCCCCATCCCCCCCTACCCTGTCCTCAGCTTTGTTGTCCATGTCCATTGGTTATGCATACATGCATATAAGTTCT
Source organism: Tadarida brasiliensis (assembly GCA_030848825.1). NCBI lineage: Eukaryota > Metazoa > Chordata > Mammalia > Chiroptera > Molossidae > Tadarida > Tadarida brasiliensis. Next base: position 11,848,321 of record CM061262.1, read on the forward strand.
GTGGTTTATCTATTCTCCTCTACCACCTCCTCCTCTGAGGTTTGTCAGTCTGTACCCCACTTCTATCTCTCTGGGTCTATTTTGTTCATCAGTTTGTTTAGTTCATTATATTCCACAAATAAGTGAGATCATGTGATATTTGTCTTTCTCTGCCTGGCTTGTTTCACTTCGCATAATATTCTCCAGGTCCCTCCATGTCGTCTCAAAGGATAAGAGATATTTCTTACAGCTGCATTGTGTATATGTACCACAGCTTTTTTATCCATTCATCCACTGATGGACACTTGGGCTGTTTCCAGATCTTAGCTATTGTAAATAGTGCTGCTATGAACATGGGGGTACATACATTCTTTCTGATTGGTGTTTCAGGCTTTTTAGGGTATATTCCTAGAAGTGGGATCACTGGGTTGAATGGCAGTTCAATTCTTAATTTTTTGAGGTAACACCATAGTGTTTTCCATAGTGGCTGCACCAGTCTGCATTCCCACCAGCAGTGTAGTAGAGTCTCCTTTTCTTCACACCCTTGCCAGCACTTGTTTGATGATTTGTTGATGGCAGCCATTCTGACAGGTGTGAGGTGATACCTCATTGTTGTTTTAATTTGCACCTCTCTGATGATTAGTGATGTTGACATTTTCTCATAATGTCTCTTGGCCATTTGTATGTCCTGTTTGGAGAGGTGTCTCTTTAGGTCCTCTGCCCATTTTTTAATTGGATTCTTTGTCTTCCTTTTGTTGAGTTGTATGAGTACTCTATATATTTTGGAAATTAACCCCTTATCTGATGTGTCATTGGCAATTATGGTCTCCCATATAGTGGGATCCCTTTCCATTTTTATTGTTGTTTCTTTTGCTGTGCAGAAGCTTTTCAGTTTGATGTAGTCCCATGTGTTCATTTTTCATCACTCTTATTTAACATAGTACTGGAAGTTTTAGCCACAGCAATTAGACATGAAGAAAAAATAAAAGGGATCCAAACTGGAAAGGAGGACGTGAAATTGTCATTATTTGCAGATGACATGATATTGTACATAGAAAACCCTAAAGACTCCATCAAAAATCTACTAGACTTTCCCTTTCTGGTTTGGCTCAGTGGTTGGAGCATTGGGCCGTGGACCAGAGAGTCCCAGGTTCAGTTCCCGCACGTACCTCACTTGCAGTTTGTCCCTGGCCCCGGTTGGGGTCGTGTGGGTGGCGACCACTCGGTGTGTGTCTCTCACATAGATGTTTATTTTTCTCTCTTCCTCCCTTCCTCCCTCCCGCTCTATCTGAAAACAAATGCAAAAAAAAACAAAACACAAAAACAAACCTACTAGACTTAATACATGAATTTGGCAAAGTAGCAGGATACAAAATTAACGTCAAGAAATCGATGGCATTCTTATACACCAACAATGAATTCACAGAAAGAAAAACTAGAAAAACAAGGCCATTTACCATCGTAGCAAAAAAATTAAGATACCTAGGAATAAACTTAACCAAAGAAGTAAAGGACCTCTTCACAGAAAACTACAGGTCATTGAAAAAAGAAATAGAGGAAGATATAAAAAAGTGGAAGCATATACCATGTTCATGGATTGGAAGAATTAACATCATTAAAATATCCATACTACCCAAAGCAATCTATAGATTCAATGCAATCCCCATCAAAATACCAACGACATATTTCACAGAACTAGAACAAACACTCCAAAAGTTTATATGGAACCAAAAAGGACCCCAAATAGCCACAGCAATCTTGAAAAAGAAGAACAAAGTAGGAGGGATCACAATACCAGATATCACGTTATACTACAAAGCCACTGTAATCAAAACAGCCTGGTACTGGCACAAGAAGAGGCAGATAGATCAATGGAACAGAACAGAGAACCCAGAAATTAACCCAAGACAATATGCTCAATTAATATTTGACAAAGGTGGCAAGAGCATACAGTGGGGTCAAGACAGCCTCTCCAATAAATGGTGTTGGGAAAATTGGATGGCTACATATAAAAAAATGAAGCTAGACTACCAACTTACACCATACACAAGAATAAACTCAAAATGGATAAAAGACTTAAATGTGACTCGTGAATCCATAAAAATCCTAGAAGAAAATGTAGGCAACAAAATTTCAGACATCATATGCAGCAGAATTTTCACTGCTACAATGCCTAAGGCAAGAGAAACAAAGGAAAAAATGAACACATGGGACTACATCAAAGTCTTCTAGGATTTTCATGGCTCAAGTCTAACATTTAAATCTTTAATCCATTTTGAGTTTATTCTTGTGTATGGTGTAAGAAGGTGGTCTAGGTCCTTTTTTTTTTTGCATGTACCTGTCCAATTTTTCTAACACCATTTATTGGAGAGGCTGTGTTTACCCCGTTGTATGTTCTTGCCTCCTTTGTCGAATATTAATTGACCATAAAGGTGTGGATTTATTTCTGGGCTCTCTGTTCTGTTCCATTGATCTATAGGTCTGTTTTAGTGCCAGTACCATGATGTTTGATTACTAGGGCCATGTAGTATAGTTTAATATCAGGTAACACGATTCCTCTAACTTTGTCTTCTTTCTCGAGATCATTATGGATATTCGAGGTCTTCTGTGGTTCCATATACATTTTTGGAATATTTGTTCTAGTTCTGTGAAATATGCCATTGGTATCTTGATAGGAACTGTGTTGAATTTATAGAGTGCTTTGGGTAGTATGGACATTTTAATGATGTTAATTCTTTCTGTTTATGAGCACGGTATATGCTTCTACCTATTTGTATAATCTTCAATTTCTTTCTTCAGGGTCTTTCCAAGTACTGGTCTTTCATCCTTGGTTAAATTTATTCCTAGGTATCCTTTATTTTTTATGCAATTGTAAATGGGATTATTTTCTAGGTTTTCCTTTCTGATAGTTCATTATTGGTGTACAAAAATGCAACTGATTTCTGGATATTTATTTTGTATCCTCCTACTTTACAGAATTCATTGATCAATTCTAGTAGATTTTAGGTGGAATCTCTAGGGTTCTCTATATACAGTATCATGTCATATGCAAATAATGACAGTTTTATTTATTCCTTTCTAATTTGGATGACTTTTATTTCTTTTTCTTGTCTGATTGCTGTGACTAGGACTTCCAGTACTATGTTGAATAACAATGGTGAAAGCGGACATTCCTGTATTGTTCTCAATCTTAAGAAAACAACTTTTAGTTTTTGCCTGTTGAGTATGATGTTGGCTGTGGATTTTTCATCTATGACCTTTACTATGTTGAGATATGTTCCCTCTATTCTCACTTTGCTGGGAGTTTTTATCAAAATTGAGTGCTGAATTTTATCAAATGCTTTGTCTGCATTTATTGATATAATTATGTAATTTTTATCCTTCATTTTGTTTATGTGGTGTGTCATGTTTATTGATTTACAGATATTTACCAACCTTGCATCCTCAGAATAAATCCCACTTGATCATGGTGTATAATCTTTTAAATCTATTGCTGGAACCAGTTTGCTAATATTAAGTTGAGGATTTTAGCATCTATGTTCATTAGAAATATTGGCCTATAATTTTATTTCTTTGTATTGTCCTTATCTGGTTTTAGAATTAGGATAATGCTGGCATCATAAAGTGAGCTTGGGAGTCTTCCCTCCTCTTGAATTTTATGGAACAGTTTTAGAAAGGTAAGTGTTAGTTCTTTGAAAGTTTGGTAAAATTCTCCTGTGAAGCCATCCAGTCCAGGACTTTTGTTGGTTGGGGTTTTTTTTAAAAAAATTATTACTGCTTCAATTTCACTAGTTGTAATCTGTCTATTCAGATTCTCTGATTCAGGAAGACTGTATGTTTCTAGAAATTTATTCATTTCACCCAGATTGCCCAATTTGTTGGCATATAGTTGTTCATAATATTTCCTTATAATCTTTTGTATTTCTGTGGTATCAGTTGTTACTTCTCCTTTTTCATTTCTAATTTTACTTATTTTGGTCTTCTCTCTTTGTTTCTTGATGAATCTAGTTAAAGGTTTGTCAATTTTGTTTATCTTTTCAAAGAACTAGCTCTTGGTTTCATTGATCCTTTGTATTGATTTTTTAGACTGTATTTTGTTTATTTCTTCTCTGATCTTTATTATTTCTTTCTTCTACTCACTTTGGGCTTTGTTTGTTGTTCTTTTTCAAGTTCCTTAAAGTGTAAAATTAGATTGCTTATATAAAATTTTTCTTGTTTCCTGAAGTAGGTCTGTAATGCTATGAATTTCCCTCTTAGGAGTGGTTTCACTATGTCCCATAGGCTTTGGGTTGTTGTGTTCTCATTTTCATTTATTTCAAGGTACCTTCTGATTTCTTCCTTGACCTCATTGTTAACACACTCACTGTTTAGTAAGATGTTATTTAATCTTCATGTCTTAGTGTGATTTTTAGTTTTTTTCTTGTGATTGATTTCTAGTTTTAGACCATATGGTCAGAGAAGACGCTTGCTATAATTTAAATCTTCTTAAAATTTTTGACTTGTTTTGTGTCCTAACATGTGGTCTATCCTAGAAAATGTTCCAGTGCACTTGAAAAGAATGTATTATATATTCTGTTGCCTTGGGGTGAAATGCTCTGAAGATTTCAATTAAATTCATCTGATCTACTGTGTCATTTAAGACTGCTCTTTCCTTGTTGATTTTTTATCTGGAAGATCTATCAATTGATGTTAATGGGGTGTTAAAATACCCTACTATGACTGTATTAGTGTTAATCTCTTCCTTTATGTCCATCAAGGTTTACTGTATATATTTAGGAGCTCCTGTATTGGATGCATAAATGTTTACAAGGGTTATATCCTCTTGTTGGATTGTTCCTTCTATCATTATGTAGTGTCTTTTGTCTCTTACTATAGCCATTGTTTTAAAGTCTATTTTGTCTGATGTAAGCATTGCTATCTGAGCCTTTTTTCCCCTTTCCAGTTGCATAAAATATCCTTTTCCATCCCTTTACTTTTAGTCTGTGTACATCTTTCATTCTGAGGTGGGTCTCTTGAAGGCAGCATATACATGGTTCTTGTTTCTTATCCATTCCGTTACATTATGTCTTTTGATTGGATCATTTAAGACATTTACATTTAAAGGGATTACTGATAGGTACATATTTATTGCCATTTTATTCTTTATTAACTATGTTCCTCTGTCTTCTCCTTCTCCTTAAAGAAGACCCTTTAACATGTCTTGTAATACTGGTTTGGTAGTAATGAACTCCTTTAGCTTTTTGTTGTCTGTGAAGCTCTTTATTTCTCCTTCCATTTTAAATGTTATCTTGCTAGGTAAAGTAATCTTGGTTGTAGGTCTTTGCTTTTCATCACTTTGAATATTTCATGTTAATCCCTTCTGGCCTGAAATGTTTCTGTTGAGAAATCAGCTAACAGTCTTATGGGAGCTTTCTTGTAGGTAACTATCTTTCTCTTTCTGTCTGTAACCTTTGCCATTTTAAAAAGGCGAAAGATTTATGCAATCTGAAGAGAAACCAGAGTACCTTGGCCATTTTAATTATGATGTGTTTGGTGTGGGCCTCTTTTGGTTCATCTTGTTTGGCACTCTCTTCGCTTTATTTACTTGTATGTCCTTTTTCTTCACCAGGTTAGGGAATTTTTCAGTCATTATTTTTTCAAATAGGTTTTTGATCCTTTGTTCTATTCTCCTTTTGGTACCCCTACAATGCAGAGGTTGTTATGCTTCATGTTAAACTATCCTCATTTTTAACTTTTTTTTTCTTTTTGCTGCTCTGATTGGGCATTTTCTGCTACCCTTTCTTCCAAATTGCTGATTTGTTCTTCTGCTTCATCCAACCTACCTTTTATTCATTCCAGTGTATTCTTTATTTCAGATATTGTATTCTTCATTACTAACTGGTTCTTTTTTATGGTTTGTGTGTCCTTTTTTCATGCTGTTGAAGTTCTCACTAAGTTCCTTGAACATCCTTATAACCATTTCTTAAAAACTCCATATCTGGTAGATTGCTTGCCTCCATTTCATTTAGCTTTTTATTTTATTTTATTTTTTAAATATCTCTCTGTGTAGTTTATTTATTTATTTTTATTTATTTGTTTTTTGCATTTATCTTCAGATAGAGCAGGAGGGAGAGAGAGAGGAAGAGAGAGAGAGAAACATCGAAGTGAGAGAGACACATTGATTGGTTGCCACCCACACAACCCCAACTGGGGCCAGAGACGAACTGCAACCGAGGTACATGCCCTTAGCGGGAATCGAACCCGGGACTCCCTGGTCCATGGGCCAATGCTCTAACCACTGAGCCAAACTGGCCAGGGCTCATTTAGGGTTTTTAAAAAGATTTCTCCTGTTCTTTCATTTGGGGCATGTTTCTTTGTCTCCCCATTTTAGCTACCTCTTTGTATTTGTTTCTATGTATTAGGTAGATCTGCTATGACTCCCAGTCTTGGTAGGGTGGCCTTATGTAGTAGGTGTCCTGTTGGACTCAGGGGCAGTCTCCTTGATTACCTAAGCTGGGTGCTCCGGGAATGTCCCTTGTGTGGGTTATGTGAGCCCTCCTGTTGTAATTGAATCTTGATTGTTATTGGCCTATTTGCATGTGGGGTTGACCCTCAGGCTGGCTGACCGTGAGGATCAACCCCAGCCACAGTATATAAGCTTTTGCACAGATGCTGACCACACAAAATGGAATTCGCCTCAGCAGCATCTGGTGCCTGCCAAGTTCTCCCATTGGATATCCTGCTTGTGAAGCTAATTGGATCCTGCTCTGATATCTAAAGCTGGGCTGGTCACCAGGTGTGTTGGTTCTGGGGCCTCCTGACAGGGACTATGGTGCAGGTCAATGTCAGACACTGCCTATGACTGGCTCTGGGAAACCTGTTTGAAACTATAGTGATCCACTGTTTGTGGCTGCCTCTACTGGGTCGGGGTGTGCATTGAAAGGACCAAGCTGCACACTAAGTCTGGCTTCCTCCAGCTCCAAGCCTAGGGGCAGGTCAGCAAAAGGCCCAAGGCACCCCGATATCTACCTCCACCTCTGGCTGCTTATTAGGCTCAGTCACTGAAGGAGCCTCTGGCAGTACTCGAGATGCTTGAGGTAGATTTTTAGTGAGTTGCCAGGTAATAGTGAGTAGTATTTACCAGATTGATACAGGTTCACACTCAGTGCCAGTGCTGGGTCTGAGGCTATTCAAAGAAAATTCAAGGATATATCAAGTCTAGCTGCCACCTACCAGGTGCCCACAGACCTCTGTGGTGTGGCAGGGTCTCAAAGAGTCATCAGGGTGAGGCCAGCAGATTTTATCAGGCCCCAAAAGACCAAAATTAGACTATGTGAAGGGAGGGCTCTGCACTGGTTCAGTGTGCAAGGGAAAAATGGACCCCTTCCTAGAGCCACACAACTCAGTCTGTCCCAGATTCTGCAGGGACCTCCAAGAAAGCCCAAGCTTCACAGGGTGGGGCCACAGGGAGTCAGAAGGTTGGGGCTAGGGGATCTCCTGTGAGGTGGAGGCACCAGTCAGACTCCTAGGATGTGGGGGGAATGATCCCTGCCCCAGAGCCACACAACTGAGTCTGTCCTGGATTCTGCCCAGACCTCCTGGGAAGCCTGAGCTCAGCAGGGTGGGACCACCAGGAGATGGGAGGGTGGGGCCACTGGGAAGCCAGAGGGTGAGGCTAGTGGATCTCCCATGATGAGGTGGCACTGGTGAGGCTCATGGGAATGTGGGAGGAATGTCCCCCACCCCAGAACCACACAACTCAGTCACTGACAGCCTCTGAGTCTGACTGGACCTTTACAATCAGGCTCAGGCAGCTGACTCCTCTGCAGTGCATGAGCTCTGCAGGGTGGGGCAACAGGGAGTCTGGAGGGTGGGGCTATTGCATTTCCCCAGGTTGATTCCATAAGGAAAGGAGTGTTCCATCCAAAAATCATGGTGTCTGCTATGTGGGCGAGGGACTCAGCACAGGGACCCTGGCAACTGTCCCTTCAGCTCTCTACCTGGAGCCACAAACCCAGTCTCTCCTCACATGAGTCTCGACTGCTCTGCCCTCCCTCCGCTGGAGCCCAGTGTGAGTGGCTGCAAATGAGATTTTGTGTGCTGGCCCTTTAAGAGCAGACTCCCATCTCTCCCTGGCAGATGCTCTGGGCTGGGAAGCCTGGTGTGGGGTTTAGATCCCACGCTCCTCAGGGGGACCCTTTGCAGCTGAGCTATCCCTCCAGATTCTCAGTTGCCCCCCATGGGAGTGAGACCAGCCCTTTTTGCATCTCTGTCCTTCCTACCAGTTTCAATGTGGCTTCTTCTGTAAATCCTTGGTTATAAGACTTCTATTCAGCTAGTTTTCAGTTGGTTATTTAAGTTATTGTTCTATAATTTAGTTGCAATACCAGTTTGGTCCTGGGAGGAGGTGAGTGTAACTTCTACCTACCCTGCCACCATCTTGGATCCTCCCCTCTGGGTATAGAAAAACCCAGTCTTTGGCATAGTGTCTCACACAGAGCCTGCCTTCAATGAGTGTTTGCTGAGCAAATGCATTATTTGTAACAACAGTAATAATAATGACTATTATTATCATCATAACAGCCAATGATTCTTTAATGTGTGCTGTGGCCCAGGCCCTATGTTAAGTGCTCTATATAATGTATCTTATTAAATCCTTCTAAAAGTCCTCTTAACAAGCATTATTATTCTCATCAAATTACAGATGTTGAAAGCGAGGCTTAAAGCTGTTAAGTAACTAGTCTAAACCCAAACAGTGATGGTGGATACCAAGTTCCAACCTGGTGCCCTGACCAAAGCCTGTTTCTGTAATCCCTCTGCCAAATGTTTTCTTTGCTCCCAGTGTATATATCTGGGTCATCATTTACAACAGATAATCTATCACTCTACAAAAGTAATTCATATTATTTCCCCTTCCTTTCTACAAGGTTCTGTACAGTGTCACCTATAAAGCTATTACTGAGGATTAGAAATGCCACTGTGTTCCCCTTTCCCTTTATCCTCTGCCTCTGTTCATTGTTTGCAAATACATATATTTGCTCTCAATGACTAAGTCCACAATACCTAATATACTGCAATTCATCTTTTAAGTAGAGAAACTATTAAAAGGTTTTGGAAAGCATAAACAGGTCACACATACTGATTCCCTTTAATTCACCTGAGTATTTAATCTTTCAAAGTACTCTGAATGAATGAGACAGGATTTCACACTATTGTTTTTTAAAAAGTGTCCAATAGTTCTTCTCTTAGATTATACCAGCTTGCCTGATAAGAAAGAGAATCATTAGCCATTTCCTCAAATATTATTCTAGTCTCTCAGCACATTTATGCAGTTAGCCTATGTTAATTTATATTTATGTTGAGTAATATTTAAAAGTGTAATTTTTGCTTCTATGTTTGTATGGTTCTCAGGATGATTATAAGCCTTTTAGAAAGACCACTGATCCTTTTTTTTTTTTTTTTTTGCATTTATCTTCAGATAGAGCAGGAGGGAGAGAGGGAGGAAGAGAGAGAGAGAAACATCGATATGAGACACATCGAGTGGCTGCCACCCACATGACCCCAACAGAGGCCAGGAACAAACTGCAACCGAGGTAGGTGCCCTTAGCGGGAACCGAACCCGGGACTCTCTGGTCTGCGGGCCGTTGTTCTAACTGCTGAGCCAAACCGGCCAGGGCCTGACCTTTTTCTTTAAAAAAAAATTCTACTCCAAACATGTGCTCTGTTCATCGTGTATGTTTCATACACATTCTGGGCTGAAATCATTCGTAACTCTGCCACAGTAAATTAAAACCAGGAAAAATTTTCAAATTAATTAATCATTCTCTTTACTTAACAGCTCTGGTAACAGGGTTTTTGGGAGACAGTGTTGAGACTATTTCCCCAATGGATTATCTGGATTATTCATGGAGAGCCAGGTTTATCATAATCCCTCTCCTTCTGGATAATAATGAGTTAGTGTTCCCACCAGTGTATCCAAATGAAAATAATCAGTCCCTTTTGGAACAGAATCTAACCAGATCTCAAAATATTTCATGGGAAAGACTGTCCCAAGAATATGGGATATGGAGAAGATAAAAGGAAGACCAATTATGAGCATCATAAATGCTCTAGTACAGATTCTTGGGTGACAGCACATTAAAATAATTTTTAAAGTTGTGTACATTGTGTCCCACAGTAGCTTATTCTATAAAGTCCTGCAATTTGTTTCAAAGTAAATTATTATGTTAAAATGATGATCACCTGTAATTCCAGTAATTTTGTAAATATACACAGGTCAAATTATTTGTAACTTGCTTGTTTTGCTTTATGATCTATTATGAATACCTTTTTTTTTGTATCATCAAGATTCTTCCTCATCGTATGTACTGGCTCCATTGAATTTGACTGTATGGATGTCCCATAATTTATTTAATCAGTCTCTTATTTTTGGGCAATTAGGTAGTTGATAATATTTCCCTGTTATGAAAACTCTGTGATGAACATTCTTACAAGCTAAATCTATGATTACTGCCTTTGAAAGTTTCTGTAAGTCAGACTCTTGGAACAGGGCATGTGAGGCCTTGATATGTACCTCTCCCTCTACCCCAAACAAGTCTGCACCAGTTCCTACTCACACCACCTCAGTGTATCCCAGTCCTGTTTCTCTGCACCTCCACCGTCACTGTGCACTATCGTCAAAAATACTGCCAATTTTATAGACAAAATATTCTCATTATGTACTTTAATTTGCAGCTTTTTACTTATCGCTGAATTAGAACATTTTACCCATTTTCTACTTATAATTATTCTTTTGTTAATGACTTACAAGATGTCCTCTATATTTTAAGGATATTAATCCACTGCCTATCATAGCCTGCATGCTGAAGCTATTAATTTTTATTAGCCTAGTCTATCGATCTTTACCTCAGTAATTTCTCCTGGCCTAAAGTCTTTTTTTCTGAACAGCAGCCAAATGCACATACTGGTTGAGACATCGCCTCTGTATTTCTCTATTAAGAGTCCCTGGGGGCTGGAAATGCGGGGTCATGGTGACTCCCGAGTGGAAACGGGGCGCTGACGGATCTGAGGTCATGAAGCCTAAGTCTCAGACTCACCTACACTTTGGAGTTTTTAAGAGAGATTCTAATTCATGTGTCAGGATATGTATTTACTTGGAATTTAAGTTTAGCCAGGAATGAAAATCCCTTTGTTGATTCAACTGGGAAAAAAAAAAAAAGCAAGCACAGTTTAAGGACAGTAAAGGGAAAACCGGTTCAATTTATTTTTTCATGCAGAGGAAATTTGTTCTAATAAGGCACAACAGCAAAGTCCACCAGCTCCCTTCACGTCTTTCCCAGCCAGCAGTCTGTCCAATGTCTTTCTACCTGCAACACAGAGCTACTAATGTGCTGAAGAACGACGTTTGCCCAGTGAGCTCGTTTGGGGCAGACACACTCCCTCTGACTTTAACTGAGAGCAACTTCTTAAACATATGCCCCGTCACTCATTTCTACACCGGTACATCAAAAGCCATTTCAGAAGGGGCTGAATAAAGGATCTGCTGGCCAAGATCTATCAGTGCAGATCGGGTCTGCGTTTAGCTGTTGCCATAAACCCCTCCACCTAATGAGCACTGCATGAAATGCCCGGCGATGTGAAACGTCTCCTCTGTCTTCCCTAATCTCATCCTGGAGTTTCCCTTAAAAGCAGTAAAATTCTGGGCTTTTTAAAATTGATTAACAGATGTGATTTTGCCTACATCTTCCATAAATGCTCTGGCTGACTGCATATACTCATTGATTACCAGGCTTCAGTTTACAGCAACTAATTGCTCTCCTTGCTGGTGTTTTGATACAAAATTCAATAGTGAATATGTTTTCAAAACTCCTGTCTGTGCAGCTTGAGTCAGAAGTGACTTGAGGCAAACCCAGTGGACTGAGTTTTTCCTTCTTTAAAATAATTGCTCTCTCATCAGTCTGTGAAGAAAGTTTCCAAATTGTAGCATTCTAATTGGAAAGCCTGCATTATGCATGCGATGACAAACTATGTTGTGCTGAATGGCATGGTGGTTTTTTTTCCCCAGCCCTTTCTTAAGGGATTAATTCTGTGCCAGACTGTGAACAATGGCTGAGGTTTAACAGTTGAGATCAACAGCTTCTCCAAGGAATGCTGTGTCTTTTAGAACAGGAGCAAGTGTCTGTTTTGCCTGTTTCTGACTATCCATTGCTTGGGGGAGACTCCAGGGGATGGCCTGGGGCCCCAACTGCTGCTGTTGCAGAGTTTTCTCATTTGTGTGAAAACACACAACGAAGGGAAGATCAACTGCCAGGATATTAGTAATACGAGAATAAGTTATCATCAAATCCATTTCTAATCTCTCAGTCAAAATCAAATCTGACCTCAATAATTTGTATAGGCTAATCTTTGTTAAAGATCTCCAGAAATTAAGTTCTTTAGGAGGAATTGTCTTCATTCAGCAATTCAACAAATATTTACTGAGTATTGACTAAGTGATATTAGGCAAATCAGTTAAGTTCAGTTCATCCCTTGTGAAATTAAAGGGCTAGTTTTCATGGTTGCTAAGGCTCTTCAAGTTCTAACATTTTGTAATTCTCTGCAACAGCATATGCAGCAGAGGTTGTTTTTGTTTTTTGGCACATCTGTCCATTATATATAATAACTCCTCTCTTTGAGACTGTTTGTGGGGGTTCATGAGGTTGGTTTGTAGACCTGACTGCATTCTAGAAAGAAATACGACCCATGCTGGGCCAATCAGATTTCCTCTAAAAAATCTAGAGTTATGTCAGATTCTACCTTAATTGGCCCTGTTCACTTATGACATGATACAGCCTTGGCCAGTTTGGCTCAGCAGTTAAGAGTGTCAGCCCTAGGACCGAAGGGTAGACTCTGGTCAAGGGCACGCACCTGGGTTGCAGGTTCAATCCCTGGCCCCGGTCGTGCAGGAGGCAACCAACAGATGTGTTTCTCTCACACTGATGTTTCTCTCTCTCCCCCACCCTCCCTTCCACTCTCTAAAAATCAGTGGAAAAATATACTCGGGTGAGGGCTAACAACAACAAAAAATACATAAATAACGATTTCCTAAAAGAAATGACACAAATACAGGCATTCTGGAATAGTCTCTTTCCTCAGAGATACAAAAAAAGCAAAGAAAGTTATCAGCAGTGAGAAACCAAGAAAGATGGTGTAGCTGAGGGAAGGTCATCTGGGCTCCTGGCAGGATTCCAACGCCTGATTTTAGTCCCTACGAAAGTTACCAGAGTTTCTGCCCTAGTGTTCCATGAGAAATCTCCCAATCATTGAAATAAAGTCACCGTTATGGCATAAGCCATCTTTACCTGGTTTCTGCAGCTTGGAGCCAAAAGGGCCTAAGATAAGCTCCTAGCGGAGTGCATAAGACAGATGCTCAGATGACGAGGATGGTGAGGATGATGCGATGGTTACAGGACCAGAGGCAGTGGGGGAAACAGGGATGGCGAGGAAGCTCATTCGGGATGGCAATTCTTTCATTCAAGTGTGAAAGGAGGTTCTTTGTAGAACTCAGAGTGGGAGGACTGCAGTGTGGAGTCCAAAGGAAAAACAGGCTTCGGAACAGGCTCTGTGGGGCCCACTGAGCTGCGGGGGGCCTTGCAGCTGGAACAGTCAGCATGCTTTAGAACTCCCTTCAGTTGTGGCCCCGAGGGAGCAGGAGAGAAGAGAGCAGGGTCAGAGGGACAAGGAGGATGCAGTTCAGGGTGAGGCAAATGTATTTTATGGCCGAGTATTTACTAGCCTAGGAGTTAGTAAATGCTAAGGAGTTAAGTGGGGTCAGAGGGAGCTCACTAACTTTCAGAATAGAGAGGGGCTGGAGGTCACGAGGTACAAGAACAGATGCAACGGACATGAAGGTGAGGGAGAAAGGTAAGAACTTGTGGCCACAAAGGGAAATGTCAGTGTTTCACCTCATGCAGAAGAGTGAGAACTGGACTCTTCTGAATGAGGAGCAGAAAGACAATCATGCCAGGGCTCTATTCTAACCTCTGCTCTGGCGTGGCAAGAGGGAGCCTGGAACAGCGGCCGGAAGGAACTGACACAGGTTCAGAGGAACAACTCTACTGGTAAGAAACTGGGATTTGCCCAAAGACGAGCGGGTTCTTCGTCGTTGGCTGACAGGGTTCGATTATGTAGCTTCCTCCTCCGGTAGGGAGCAAGGTCAAGCTGAGAATAGCTGCTGGAGGTCTGCAAGTCCAAAATGAGATTCTCAGCAGGAGACTGGGACCAAGTAACAACGCTTTATCCGAAGTGTGTGAAGTGGTCCAGGTGGCCGCCCTGCAGATTGCAGACATGAGAACCCCTGAGGAGCTGCCACCACGGGGGCCCTGCCTCTAAGTGGGCCACAACCTTTCAGGGCAAAGGGAACACGGAACACCGGCCTCCTTCCAACAGCAGGAGGAGGGAAATACAGGCTGCCCGCCAGATGGAATGGGATCTTGGGAAATAGGTTAGTTAGCGGACATCAGAGAGCGTGTGTCCTGTCTGATATCGTGTAATCTCTCATATCTTGGACACAAAGTGTGATTTCTCTAAGAGAGGAAGAAACAATGGCACCGGCGAACAATAGTCCTTTGCAACTGGTAAGGGAAAAGACAAGTGCAGGCTCTGGGCTGCCTGGCATCTGAGTTTCTGTGTGCAGGCACTGAAGCCCCAGGATGACAAAGTGAGGAGATGGCAAAGCACACTCTTGTGGCTCCACTGCGTAGGCTTGGCTCATGACAAAGTGACAACGGGGGACTGAAACGCGGGGCTTTCTCTCCATCAAATCTTATATTCAATACGGTATAATCCAGGTAAATTACATGAAAGTAGAGAAATGTTGACGGAGAATGTGCCCTATAAGGCTGGCTAGAAAGGACAAAACTTTCCGAAAGTTAGGGACAATACAAAACTACCACCTCTAACAGCTAACTGAGACCATCATTTCACACCTTGGAGGGATTAGGGTTTTAATTTCCAGTTTTAGGTGGTAACACGAAAGGTAACAACACACTACCAAACAGCATGGCTGCAACTGCAACAGTCAATAAACACTGCGTGTGGACTAAATCGTGAACAACTACTCCTGATCCCACCTCATGTTCACACACACCTCACCGGTCTCAAAATGTTTTCGCATACATTATCACACTTGGAGGGGGAAAAAACAATTTATAATCAGCACATTTCCTGCTTTCAATGCAAATCTATTTTCCTCAGTTACTCGGCTAATTTTCTTACAGGGACTAAGCACTGCCTAAGCAATCTTTTACAGACCATTCCATCACTTGGCAAACCCTTTATTAGTAAGTTTTGGCCTAGGGTTATGATCTAGATTTCATACTACACAGTCCGATTTGATGAAAATTCTTTCATTTTATGCTTTCACTGTGGATAGATGAGGAAATTTTGTCCAGGACAAACAGCCCTTGAGAAGAAAAGCCATTTTCTTCTATTTTTCAAGGTGACTCTTTCCAATGCAGCCCCTTTCTTAAGCAAGATGTTGGCATGAAAAATATTGGGAACCATTTCAAATGGTCTTGTTACATTTTAAAAGGTGAAGTCTCATTATGTTACAGACCTTCCCGGCAGTGACACACCAGGCAGGTGTGCAGCTGTTACAGAGCCTTCCCTGTGTTTAAATTTGGCATCGTCAATATCCCTCTCTGCAGCAAGGCCGTCCTCCTTGATCTCAGCAGCTTCCTCATCATGACGCGGACACGCAATCAGTGAGATTGGCCCAATTTGGCTCGCCAGCAGGATCGGAAAAGGACGTGTAAGAGGTAGGAATGCAGAGGGCCTGCCCAGACCACGGGGCTTAACTCCCTAGGTGTCAAGTCCACTTTCAGCTTCATATGCTGGTCAGACTATTAGCGGCTGTTGTAATTTTAAAGGCCAAAATCTGTTTCTTCTGTTAACAGCTGTAGGTAATATGCATTTGTGTTTTTCTGTTCCCTGTGCCCACATCTATGAAATTATCAGGCAGGTGAGAAGAAGGGACAGGCATGTTAAAGAGCTCAGCTCACTAACCTACCAGCTGAGTGTTAGGGATTTTGCTCCTTGGATCTTTACTTACATTTATGGTTCCAATGGAATAAAATGGCCCCTGTGTGAGCCTTCATCCAACAGGTAGGGAGTAGAGTACCACCTGGCTCCAGGTTCCCGCAATAATACCATCTAACGTCCCTTCCCTTCAGCTTTCAGGACCAAGTCCAGCCAAGTGCAAGGACTATGCATGGCTATGGTCTTGTTTAAGAGTTCCCAGCACATCACAAACCCTACTGAGCTGAACTGAAGGAGACATGAGGAGCAGGGCAAGAGAGGAGAATGGAAAGTGGCGAGGGAACTACAGAGAAGCCACCCTTCTCACAAAACCCAGGTAGCTCATCCTGGGCAGCATCTTTTAAGGCTCTTACGTTTCAATCCGAAAAGAGCCCCCAGCCAGTCCTCTACCCCCACACCACTTTGGAGAGTCTCACTTAGAGATAATTTATGTACTATATCAACTCTGACTGCTATTGTATCTCTCGAGCTTATTCTTGTGCCCCTCCTCTGACCACATGCTAATATGTGCCCACATGCACAGAGCCGACAAAGCACCAAGAAGCAGAGCCAAAGAGAAATTTAATAAGCTCCACAGGTCCTTTCTGTTCCCTTGGGTCAAGTTTTCACAGAAATCCCTGTCTGTGGGAGAAGTCACCATTTAGCTATAGGCAGATCTTTGTATTCTTTCAATCTGGTGATAAAGGGAGAGAATGGAAGGGCAAAACAAGGTGGGAAGGCTCCACTCTGAATATTACAGGTGAGAGAACATTCCAGCAGGGATGAACTACAAGGCAAAACTCTTCATATTCAATCATGTCATCTCTATTTTTGTTCTCACCAAATCTCTTGTCTGGTCTCTTTTAACACAGCCAGTATTATTTCCTACATCTCTCTGTCTTTCTTATCAGTCTGACCTTTTCACCCAAATCAGATCTGGGTTTCAACCTTTGCTCCAGCTTTGAATCATATTCTTTTCTCCAGAGGACACCATCTACAAAGTCCTGAGCTCTTGCTGAAATGATCTGAAAATACTTGCCCATCCAATTGTGGCCCTCATCCTCCCTCAGCGGTGCCCCTAGGCTAGTGGGTGCTCGTTTCTCCTCTAATGTTATCTCTACCAAGTTGCTGCCTGACTCCTGCCACATTCCCAGCCCTCGTCTCTATTCTCGTAGGTCCTGTACAATGACACGCTCGCCCGCCCATGCTCTCCCTCACACTTTCCTGGTCTACATTCCTCCCTGTAAGTCCCTTCTCTCATGAACTTCCCTCACAGAATTTTTCCATGAAAGTTTTCATATGAAAACAACTACCCTCTAAAACAGAAAAGGAAATCTATAAAAAGTTGCAAGTGCTATGAAGTTTAAACACACCGAGTAAGTAGGTTATTCTATTTGAAGTCGGAGGTGTCTGACAAATCATAATCGTCCATGCGGTACATGACTGACTAACCATTAAAATAAAGATACAATTAATCAGAATAATAATGGTAAGATCTTCTCTACTAATATAAAAAGTGAGAATCCTAATACGACAAGTACTTATAAACAAAAGATAATTAATCAATTTAATATGTAACTGTGTGATAAGTCCTTTGAAGAACGGTAAGAAGCAAGAAAAAAAGCACAATTTAATGTAATTTTTGGTAACAGCTAGAGGGGGAAAATGGCTAATTATGTTTTCCAATGGAATTCTTTTGATCACTGGCCACTCAGTACAGTTTTCTTGATCCAGGTCTTCAAAGCTGGGATCATAAGTTTTAATTCAAACGTTTTCAGCTGAACATTAATAACTCTAACTTTTCTAACTGCTAAACAGTTATAATTAAATAAAACTGGTGTGAGTTACAGGACAAAAGACTAAATGGGCAGTTGTCATTTTTTTCACCTGTACTATTTTCCCCAGAGTGGGAGGCCCAGGCAAAGGCTCTGAGTGGGGAGGGGCTGTGGTTCTCCCAGCTGCTGCAGAAGATGTGAGGATGTAGTTTCTCTCTCTTAAACACTCACCAGAATTGCAGAGTAGCTTCCCCTCCCTCCCACATTTGTTTGGTTGAAGGATGGGCAGGCAAGAGAAAAACACTCTCTTTAGAATGTATTCTGCACAAGCTGAGCTGCCTTTTTAGAAATAACACTCCCAGGTGCCGGCATGAATATTCACCAGAGTGTACCGGGCACAAGGGCCAGTCTCTATGCCATGTACACTAATCCTTCAAAATGTATTCCAGGCAAGCTACCAGGGTAAACTGTACAGAAACTGGGCTCTCCGGTGATGGATATGGGATGGCTGAAAAGAGAAAATCGGAGTGAAGGAGGCAGAGACGAATAAATCACTCATAGGTGTCTAAGGCCCTGCTGTGGCTAGCCCTTGCCACTTTGACTCAGACACAGCATGAGGCTTCATTAGAATACTGCACTCTGAATTAAACTGTTCCTTTTGTTCATCTGGCTAATCCTTCCTCGCGAAGAAGAACAAACAGTTATCTTCCCTGTGTTCCGTAACCCTGTCTGTTGGACCCATTTTTACTTTCTTCCTATTTTGGCTGATATGACCCACAGAGGCATCCTAAGAACACAGTCCTGGTGCCATACAGCCACCCAACACGCACACGTGCGCACACCTCTCCCCCACCCCTCGTCACTGCCCTCACGCTTGGGAAGGCACAGACAGAAAGGATGAAGAATTCTCACAAGCCAGGGAGGGAATCATGCCCACGGTAATGAGATCACATTTCTCAGGACCCTCCCACTCTGGCACCGAATCCCCAGGAGTCAACACTGGAATTCTTGCTGAGGAGCAAAGGGGGCCTGGCTAAGGCAGCCTGTTGTCTGTGTCATACATGAGAATTGTGACTCACATTCTCCAGACAATCAAATCAATGTTTAAGTGTTTAGGGGAATGGGCAACATCGTGGGGTACCCTCCAAGGAGCAGGTGCTGGAACTGTTAGAGATGTAAGCACAGTTCGTACCCTGATAGTTCGGGGCTTTCAGGAGCTTGGGGGATCCTAGACGCTCAAAGGAAGAAAGAGCCTGAGACGGGAGGAAGAAAATAGTGTGGCTTCAGTGACATGAATCAAGTTATCTTCTCCACTGTCTGAATCATGAAGGGCTCTACTGACTCTCCTCCAGCTTCGGATGGACACAGTCCGAGGCTATGTGGTAGAACTAGAGCAGCAACATCAGACAGGAGACCAGAGCTCCAACTCTGCCTCTATCCTGCAACCGTATCTTCTCTATTTATAAATGGGGTGTGTGGGGTGGCAGGGGAAGAGAGGTAGATTTTAATTTAGATGATTTGTGATTCCTTTCAAAAAAAATTTTTTTTTCTCCTGTCCGGCTGGTGTGGCTCAGTGGTTGAGTACCATGCACCAAGAGGTTGCCGGTTCAATTCCCGGTCATGACACATGGCCAGGTTGTGGGCCCGATCCCCAGTGGGGGGCATGCAGGAGGCGGCCAGTCGATGTTCTCTCTCATCGATGTTTCTCTTTCTCTCTCTAAAATCAATAGAGAAAAAAACTTTTTAAAATATATACTTTTCTTGTAATACAAAGTATAGCGTGCCCTTCATAACTGCGGGTTTTACATCCGCAGGTTCACCCTACCACAGATCAGAAGCAGTACGTACTTTTGGTCCATGGCTGGGAATCTGCAGATGCGGAGGGCCGGCTATATGCACTGTTCTGCACAGTTTTATATAGGGATGAGCATCCATGGACTTTGGTATCCACGAGGGGTACTGGAAATAATCCCCCACAACTACGGAGGAATGACTGTAATACATGGAAAATTCTTCAGTATTTCTTATCTTTATCCATCATAAAAAGGTATTATAATTACTGCACAAAACTATAAACCAGTATTCTTTAGTAGCAGAACCCCTTTTACAAACATCTCTTAGAAGAACCTCAATATTCATAACAGATAAAACCAAAGCTGCTCTATTCAGGTCAGATTTGCGGCTGAGGCCTCATCTGCCAGACTTCCTCTTGGTTCTTCCTTGTGGCAGGGCTCATCCCCCACAAAACACAGAAGGAAAAACCACTGGGTCATAGTGTTTATCTTGTCCCTCAAACTAAATGCTGATGTTAATATTCATATCTTTCAATAACAGGCCTATAACTATGATTATTCAGATTTTTTAAAACCACAAAAGGTAATGGTCTTCCCTAATGCTTCACTTTCACCTATATGGACCAGAGCAGTTAGTGAGGAAAAGAACTAAACAGATTAAGCATTAGTCAGCAGTGGCCCATGGCTGCCTTTTTGTACGTCGAGTTTAACTGAAACACAGCCACACCCACTTGGTAAAGTTGAGCAGTAGTGACACAGACTATAGCATACAAAGGCTACCTGGCCCTTGATGGGAAAAGGTTGCCAATGCCAGGAACAGACAGGAAACTAAAGCTGTTGTCATTGAGCAGTCACGAGTCACGGCACCAAGGTAGGAAACAAAGGTACAGTTTAAGGCTGGGCTTAGCCTAGAAATGTTTAAAATCTCTTCCGTTGAAAGTGTTTCAATAGATTTTCATGTAGCAAATTCCATGAAGTTTTAAGATTCTGCTATAGTCCTAATCCCATCTTTGTTACTGTGACAACTGTACTGACAATTCCAAACTTCTGATACTCTCCTAAGAGTAAAAGAATAAGGAAAGAGATGGGACCCCCTCCCCCAATCCAAGGCTCCAAATAAAAATGAAAACCTGGAAACGATTCCCAAACCTTCCCTATCCCCTGAACGGATTAAGTGCCCAGGAACTCTAGTCTCAAATTTAAGATGTGCAAACCAGACAGTCACTGAGCACCACCCTCCAGATTCCTATAAACTACATAAAAGTAGCAGGTCAGCGTGAAGAAGTTATAGAGACGTTTAAAGTCAATAAACAATCCACACACAGATGTTACACAGTCATTGATAAGGCAGTTACCATGACAGCAGTAAAACAATGCTGTGCCAGTCAAGAGGAAAACGACACCGCAGACTCAGCCATACCAATTAGGGAGACAGTGCTGAGTTGTTTATTGGTCACCAGGAGAAAATGGATTTGTATGGATCTATCTCCTTGCTATCTCTTCAGCTCCGTCTACTGTGATTATAAAAAGCAGCTTACAAGATAGCTGACCAGGGCAGTCTGACCACGGAACAATAAAAGCCTTACAGTGCTTGGTGCTGTATCAGAACTGGTCATTTGGAATCTTTATGAAACCAATTTTAAGTGGATGACTCTATTCAATATGTCTTTCCCAAATAGTTCCAACTAATTTCCATGAACTGTCTACTTTTTGTCTGAGTCTAACACATGAAGGTTATTATCAACAAGGTATTTTATTTGGTTACCAACAATTCTCAAATAATTCTCTCTAGATAATGCTTCAGCTGTCTCTAATGGGGCTCCCGTGAACTTCTTAATAGAGACACTACCTGATTATAGATACTTCATTATATTTTTACCTCAGGGAATAAATGAAAACAGAAGTTTAGATATTAAGAAGAGAATTGACAAGGGTTCGCATTAGACATCAGGGGACAATTAAATGGGAGGTGCCTAAGGGACTTAGGAACAAGATCAATGTCTTAGACCACAACTACCCCTTCCAACAAGGTTCTTGAGGTAAGTGTATGCCAAGAAAAATCACAAGTGAGAAGCAAAGGGACACTTCACTGCTAGTGGAACGTTTGAGAACTCCAAGGCAAAGGGCATAGAACATGGAGCACTCCCTCCCTATCCCCAAGGTGGTGACAACGGAACAGCTTCAACCAAAGCAAGGTAGGAGGCCTGCTCTGTGCCTTCTTCAACGTCCAAAACTCATTCTTGGTTTTTACCACTAAACATTAAGGAAGGATCAACCCAATACACATTCATACCACCGAAACAGTAAGGGAGAGATTATTGTCCCTTGCTGCCTGGCACTGCGCTGTCCCTGGGCTGAGGCAGTAACCTTACCCTGGCTGCCATAAAAGATAAAAGAGGAAGTAAGAATGCCCAAAGAGAGAAAAGGATGGGTCTGCTAATCACTTTGTTGTGAGGACAGAAGAGAGGAGAGGAGTGAGGACAGCTGGCAGAGGGGCAGGAACAAAGAGGGAAGGCAGGGTCTCTTATTAGCAGAATTAGCCCTGGTCCATGCCACTTACGGCCCAGTGGGAGACAGAGACACAGAAGTGATTCCACTGAACTGTGGCCCACTCTCAGTGCTGCAAACTCACCATCTGATCAGCAGCTCCCTGGGAAAGGAACGAAATGCCTTGACCACCACCACCATTTCAGGGAGGAGTGGAAATGGGGGTAGGGTACGGCACAAAGAAATGGTGGGAGGAAAAGCAGAGGGTACTTGAATTTCTTCTCCCAAGATCTAAATCCTGGGATTGCTATAATCACCTTCCCACTGACTGTACTTCTTGTTTAAAATGTTCCAAAAGCCAGAAACACTCACTGTGATCCTACAAAACACAATAGCACATTCCAGGAACTCCGGGAGGAAAAGACTGGAGGTGGTATGACAGTTTTTGCCTAATATGCCCTCTGAGTCAGAGGTCTTTTAATGTATCATTTCATTCTAGGGCAGAAGGGCATGCATGCTTTAACTCCACATCTCTAAGACTAAAAATGTTATTTCTAGCAGGACTTTTGACATAATTAATCTGCCACCACAAAATAAAAGGCACGTGCAATAACATCTCTGATATTAGAATTTTATACGCACAGAAGAAAAGTCAATTCCCTATAACCTGGTTAGGTAAACAGGTGTTTTGGTTAATCAAATATGTCTGGTTAACAGATTCCATATGATTGTCAATTTTAACAAGAATTCAGAGAGGATAAAATACACGAAACTAGAGTACAACCACACCAAATAAAATGATTTCCCTTTTGATCAATCGGAAGGTTCTTGGGACCTTGCTCACCTGCCTCCATTATCGTGGTGCTGGTGGAGCACGAAGACCAGTTACAGAAGACCCGCGAATTAAATGCTAGGGAACGGTTTGTAACAAAAACTTACAAGTTTTTTTTTTTTTAAGAGGTAAATTTCATGAATAAGAAATCAAACATATGTAATCAATAATGCTTCTCATTTTGGATCAAAATTACCCAGTAGGCAGAAATAGGCTTTTTTATTTACAGCACATTTTTAAAGCTGAGAATAATATAAAATATAATTATTTTCACTGTTTCGGATACATCCAGAAGTTGTGGACTTAAAAAAGTAAATGGGCCCTGGCTTGTTTGGCTCAGTGGTTAGTGTCGGCCAGCGGACCAATGAGTCGCGGGTTTGATTTTGGCCAACGGCAGATACCTCGGTTGTGGTTCGTCCCTGGTCCTGGTTGGGTCGTGCGGGAGGCAAGCCGTCAGTGTAGCTCTATCACATCGATGTTTCTCTCTGTCTCTCTCTCTCTCTCCCTCCCACTCTATCTGATGATAAATAGAAAGAAAAAAAAAGTATCCTCTGGTGAGGAATAAAAATAAATAAATAAATGGACAAGATGACACATAGGTAAATGTGGTACTTGAATCCTCCCATAACCACATCAAATTACAACTAAACAACCATCATTCAGAACCACTTGAACTCTAGATGAATGGAAGTCCTACAACTAGGGATATAAAGAAAAAAACCACATGGAGACTGGTAGAAGGGGCAGAGATGTGGAACAGGCTGGTCCCACACCTATGTGTGGCGGATAAAAATTGGGAGGGATATCTTGACTGCAGAGGTCCCTCCTGAGGAAGGGGACCCCGTCCCACACCAGCCTCCCATCCCAGGGTGGCAGTGCTGAGAAGAGAAGTGTTCACAACTTCTGGCCACAAAAACCAGCGGGGATTGAGCTTGAGGGAGATGGAAGGTTGCTGGAGTCTCAGACAGTTCCTCTTAAAGGGCCTGTGCATGGACTTATTCGAACTCACACCCTCACAGCTCCAGCACTGGGGCAGTAGCTTGAAAGGAAGCAGAGACATACAAGGAGGAACTGAACTGTCTGACATCAGGGTGAGAGCTTGGGGGGCAGCTTTCTGCCAGATAAAAGTGCTGGCAGAGGCCATTGTTCCTTTCTGAGACACCCACCCCAGCCAAACACAGACAGAGGCACACGCACACACACACGCCAGACAGAAGGCAAGTGCCATATCTGAGTCTCCATCAACCTGGCTAATACTGTTTGCCTGCCCTGGTGATTCCCTGAGACCCCACCCCACCCAACTTGTAGGCCAACCCAAGCCATTTCCAGTGGCTTTTCCATACAAATGTCCTCTCTTGCCTCATGCAAGACTTTCCTAAAATCTCTTAAACAAGCTGCATCTGGCCTCTCTGTACCCCATACCTCTTGCTAAGTGGCCCCAGGCCCAGCACTAGAGGCAGTTGACCTTGGTTCATAGCTTGGCCTCTCCTAGGCCCCTCCAAGCCCGCACAAATAGCATCCATCTGCAGATCACTAGTTTGTGCCAGGTGGCCCCAGGCAAGGCACAGGCAGTGGCTGACCTTGCATCTCCCAGGAGGTCCCAGAGCCAGTACACCTGGTGGACAGCTTCAGACCACACCGGATTACAACTCTACCACCTCCACAAGTGACACACTCAAGGGGCCAGCTTGGAGAGTACCAAAGTCCCACTGAAGCAAGTCCTATACCATAGGGTCGACTCTTGTACAGCAGCTCCTCTGCTGCAGTCACAGCCTGGGGACCAATCCCTCCCAGTGATGGGCCAACAGCAATGAAGGCTCAACTACTACAGGACAGTGCACACAGCCCATGGGGGCGGGGGCGCATCTGGAGTACCAGTCTCAGGTGACTGGGGTGGCTGCACTATAGGGCCCTATAGGGCACCTACTGCACAAGGCCACTCTGCCAAGTCCAGGAGATGTAGCAGCTTTATTTAATACATAAAAACAAACATAAGGAAGCAGCCAAAATGTGGAGACAAAAAAACAGGTCCCAAAGGAAAGAACAGGAGAAATCTCCAAAAAAAGAACTAAATAAAATGGAGGCAAGCCAACTACCAGATACAGAGTTCAAATAAGGGTTATAAGTATGCTCAACAAACTTTAGTGAGAAATTCAGAGAACTTCAACACCATGAAAAAGGACATAGAAACCATAAAAAAAGTACCAGTCAGAAATGAAGGACACACTAACTGAAATGAAGAATAATTTACAAGGAATCAGAAGTAGAGTAGATGAAGCTGAGAATCAAATCAGGACTTAGAATATAAGGAAGCAAAAAATGCCCAACCAGAACATCAAGAAGAAAAAAGAACCCAAAGAAATGAGGATAGCATAAGGAGCCTCTGAGACATCCTCAAGCATATCAACATTTGCATCATAGAGGTGCTAGAAGAAGAGAGAGAGAGCAAGAAATTGAAAACCTATTTGAAAAAATAATGATAGAAAACGCCCCTAACCCAGTGAATGAAATAGGAATACAAGGCCAGGACAACAGAGAGTCCCAAATAAGATGAACCCAAGAAGTCCCATACCCAGACACATCATAATTAAAATGCAAAAGGTTAAAGACAAAGAGAGAATCTTAAAAGCAGCAAAAAAAAAAGCAGTTAGTTACCTACAAGGGAGCTCCCATAAGACTGTCAGCTGATTTCTCAACAGAAACTTTGTAGGCCCTAAGGGAGTGGCAAGAGATATTCAAAGTGATGGAAAAAAAGGACCTACAACAACCAAGACTACTCTACCCAGCAAGGCTATCATTTAGAATTAAAGGACAGATAAAGAGCTTCCCAGACAAGAGGAGTTCATCACCACCAAACCAGTATTACAAGAAATGTTAAAGGGTCTTCTTTAAGAAGCAGAAGAAAAAAAAAAAAAGATAAAAATATTAACAAAATGGCCAAAAATACATACCTATCAACAATTGAATCTAAAAAACAAAATAAATGAACAAGCAGAATAGAAACGGACTCATAGATACAGAGAACATTTTGAGGGTTGCCAGATGGGAGGGAGGGTTGGGGGTCATGGGTGAAAAAAGGTGAAGGGATTAAGAAGTACAAATTGGTAGTTACAGAACAGTCATGGGGATATAAAGTACAGCATAGGAAATGTAGTCAAGATTATTCTAAAAACTATGTATGGTGTCAGATGGGTATGAGATTTATCGAGGTGATCACTTATTTATTATATTATATAATGTCTAATCACTGGGGAGTACACTTGAAACTAATATAATATTGCATGTCAACTGTAATTGAAAATTTAAAAATAATTTAAAAACAAATAAATAAATGAACCCTCCCTCATTGAATTCTACACTTTAAATGGGTAAATTGTATGTTATATGAATTATATCTCAATAAAGCTGTTTAGAAAAATAAAAGGAACACATGAAATATGGAGATTTATAAAAATTCCAAAGTAGATGTGAAATGTTGAGCAGGAGGCAGGGTTTTGTGGCAGAGTTGTTGCCTGGATGAGCAACCCCTCACCATACCTTCAACTTCCTCTCCAACCTTGCTAGGGCAGCCCGCATGACACAGTTCTATCTAACAACTAAGTGGAAGGCAGCAAGGTGTGGCTTCAAACACAGCTTTGGCTCTTCTTAATAAGCAGGAACAGCCTTGGTTGGGCAGGGTTCTTTGCCCTTTCGCCTCTCTTGGCCCTCTCCTCCTCCGAAATGCAGACATGGTAGTTAAAGCTGTAGCAGCTGCCTTGTTTCTCTGAGGCCATGATACATGTGGAAAAGACCAAGAGCACTGAAGAGCTCACTGAACTGAAGACCAACACCAACACCATCCCCACCTGTAGAGTTTTTGCTATGTGAGACCAAAGCAAACAAATAAAAGCAAAACAAATTTAAAACCTCAATATTTAAAAAGCTTTTCTTAATCGGGTTCTTTATTAGCAGGCAAATACAACCCAAACGCAAGCTCCTTTGGAACAAATGAGTGCCAGTAATAAAAATACATGCTGTCACATCTTAGCCACAACACAACGAAAGTTTCTGTAACTTCCACCCTTACGAAACCAAGGTAGGTTAACCAGAAGGTGCGAAGCCCTCTCTAATTTTCCTTTTAAGGCCACAGGAGGCTGTGTAGGATCTTGCACCAAATTAGAATCTTCCAAGATAGAGTTTTAGCACCAGATGCCTCACCATGTTCATGGTGGAGAGAAAGAGAAGGAATTCAACTTTGGTTTCTTCATCTCTCACTGGAGATAGTGAAGCTGCCAAAGCTCCAGAGCTACTCTAAGCCATGGCAACTGAAAGGACCATTAGCCGTTTTAAAACATGGGACTGGCCCTGGCTGGTTTGGCTCAGCAGTTAGAGCGTCGGCCCGCAGACCAGAGAGTCCCGGGTTCGGTTCCCGCTAAGGGCACGTACCTTGGTTGCAGTTTGTCTCCGGCCCTGGTTGGGGTTGTGTGGGTGGCGGCCAGTTGATGTGTCTCTCTCACATCGATGTTTCCCTCTCTCTCTTCCCCCCTTTCTCCCTCCTGCTCTATCTGTAGATAAATGCAAAAGTGTCCTTGGGTGAGGATAAAAAAACAAAACAAAACAAAAAACATGGGACTGTACGGAAGAACATCTAAACAGTCTTGACTGGATTTCAGTTACAATAAAAGGATAATGTGGCCCTGGCCGGTTTGGCTCAGTGGTTAGAGCGTTGGCCTGCGGTCCAGAGAGACCCAGGTTCGGTTCCTGCTAGGGGCACGTACCTCGGTTGCAATTTGTCCCCGGTCCTGGTTGGTTGTGCGGGAGGCAGCCACTCGATGTGTCCCTTTCACGTCGATGTTTCTCTCTCTCTCTCTTTCTCTCTCTCCCTCCCATTCTATCTGAACAAAAAATGGAAAAACGTCCTAGGGTGAGGATAAAAAAAAAAAAAAAAAGAGGATAATGTGGCAAGGCTGGTAATGTCATAATCAATGAGGGACATGGTTTCAGACATCATAAGGTAGGAGGAAGGAAGAGGATCCTTACCATTAGGCCTTAGGGGCTAAAGGAAAGAAAATATAGGGAGAAATAAAAGCACAGTCTGCAATTATCCAGTAACCAATACCCAGACTACTGAATCTGATACATTGTTGAAAGAGGCAACACAGCAGAAAAAAGTGATTCCTCAGATGCAGCTAGGCCCCTGAGTGTCCAGGAAAGTGGCTGAAAGGAGTCTTTGAGGGGCACCAACCAGTCTGTCATAATCGTTTTTTCCAGGAGAAGGATGCGGAATGGGGTGGACGGAGGTGGAAGAATTTTCCTTGATCTCAGTGCTTTTGCTTATTCTTAACTATGAGAATGTTTTGGTCAAGTGACCCTGTGGTTACCAGTTCACAAAGGGCTAAGCTTTAAAAAAAAAGTGAGATACACTGACATCAGGTGCTACCAAGATGCACCAAAAGCATCTTAACAAGGTGACAAAATTGGGCTCCTAGGGGAAAAAAATCTCCAATTTAAGGATACCCGAGGAATTGAAGGTTTTCAAAAGTAGATTACAACTCTAGATTAATTCATGAATTAACCTTAAATGACTTTGACCCTTCATCAGTTTTCAGATCAGCTTTACTTTATACTCAAAAGATATTTTCAAGCAATGTGATATATTAAATTTGTAGGAATTCCATTCAATTTGCTGAAAGGTCTATGCTTCTTTTTGCCCTCATGAGAAGAGGCACATTTCCGTGACCCTGCATGGCCCATCCCAGGCAGCAGTATGTAAAACACCTGCCAAAATGCAAGCACAGAAGAAGCAGGTTGATGCTTTCCTATCATTTGATCTTCCAGGGTGAATGATGCCGGTTTTTTAAACGATTGTTTAAAAGACTATTGGTGGAGTATTTGTTTAGAAGGGTCTTAAGTAACAATTCTGTGTAATTATTAAACATACATTTATGCATGAAATACTGGGTCTAATGGGGCTGAAAGACTCTGTAAAATGTCTTCCTGACAGGTTAATCTTTGAAAACTAGAAGGATTTTTCTTTTCATGTATCCAGCTATATTTTATGATGACTAGTTGTCAAGTTCTCTAATCACTCAAGAGAGATAAATGGTTGACATGTGAGGTAAATCACACACACACACACACACACACACACACACACACACACACATTTTTCTTTGGCATTTAACCTTTCCTGCTTTTCCAAAGAACATCTGCATAGTGCCCCTCCTGTATTTTTAACATGCAATTTAGTTGCCATAGCAATACATTCTGGTCTTGAAATCCCTCTAGGATGAAACTGGCAGAGGAATATTCACCATGCTCCCAAACTCTATCTCTTTCCAGGCTCCAGGATTTCTGGTCCCCTAAACATTCACACAGTCAGACTCCAGTGTCTACCAGGAACCACAGGTATACTTTTTTATTCAACAGTTTTTGAGGGGAACCAGAGTTCCGAGGTCTGGGGGTGATAAGAGAAGACCAGGGCGATGCAGACAGGCTGAGAGGGAAACAACACTTGGTAAATAAATCACGGATCAGCAAGACAAGGAGGAATTCCTCGGTTCAGGGCTGTGACAGACGACGCTCAGCATGACTGATATGAAGCAAATTTTGTAAAATATCTTTCCAATTTTGACGAGAATTATAGGCAATATTAATCCAAGCCAAAGGAGTCATATATTTTGATGTTTGTTGCATTCTTTAGACTATAAAAAGGAAATTTCTAGCTCTCTAGGTTGCAATGGAAGCTGCCCTAATGCAAAAAGATGTACTGCTTGCCTGTGCAGCAAGAACAGAATGAAGTGGGAGCGGCGTGGACCATGCGAGGCAAGCATCCTCACCTGTGCTAATGTCAGCGCCTAACTCCAGAGCTTAATCTCAGTCATTTGCTGGAGATGCCAGATCCTTAGCAGTTTCCTCACATATACTTAGATCAGACAGGAGCAAATATGATGTCCAATTGAGTTGATAGATAGAACTCCCTTTAGCTGCACTAACATACTATGTTGTCAGTTCAGTCAATGAGTATTTATTGAGTACTCACAGCACAGAGAACTGTACCAGGCACTTGGAAATCGCGGCAAAGACCCAAGTCCATCTCAATCCTGCAAAGTCACTATCTTCAGCTAGAGATGATCTGTGGTCCTATGAGAGACTGAGGGCGGCACAGATGTAGAAAACACTCAAATAATTACAAAACGTCATTTAAGTCATTAGCTTCGATTCCTCCCCCCACCCTTATCGACCAAGCCTTCATTTGGAACAATTAAACAGGAAACAAAATGGAATGTCATGTGATTCCTTTTTCTCTTCTGGGTCTAGCCTTTGGGCCAGAAGTGGACGAGCAGTAGTTTGGCAGAGGGGCAAGTGGTGGGAAGAAGGAAAAACATCAGTCCAGTGGGGTCTCAGTAATTACACACGGAGCAGTTCATCCCCAGCTGGCTGAAGCCACACAACAGTGAGGGGCCGCTGAGCCAGCACAGGCTCGTTGGCTCCCAGAGAGGACACCAGGCTGAGACGAGCGAGGATCACAGTGGCACATCTAATTTTTTTAACGGATCAACTTGCGGTTGCTTCATTTTATGTTTAATAACTGCAAAACATAAACTGATTTGTGGTTCAGACATTCTGTGCCAGACTAACTTTTATAAATAGAACTGGCTTTTCCTACTGCAAAATAAAAAGAGCCTCACCTTCACAGACCAAAGAGACAGGGAGACCCATGCTTTGGGCTAGACCCATTTTGTCCTAACATTACAGTCATCTAACATTCTCCAACTGAAGGACTCACAATCTCCTTGTGTCACTAACTCCTTAGTCCTCAGCACCGAGAGACTCTGGGTTTATTTGGTGGCACCCATCTGCACTGCAGTGTCTTTGGGCAGCCTACTTAGTTGCAATTAGGTTTGTTAGTTAAAGCATTGTGGGTATTTTACTTACAGTATTGCATATATCAATTACAAAACCATCATTTTCAAACTAATGCTATCTCATCATTAGGGTTTCAACACAGTGCTGCATTTATTAGCTGAAACAGACCAGGTGACAGGCACACTTCATGGATGGCGTATGTGATTTCTCACGCTAACCTGGAGACACTTAGAAGAATACCAGGATTAGCAAGTGAAGGTAAATCTTAAACTGGGGTGAAGAGGGACTAGGAGCTAAGATATTAGGTAGATCTGGTTAGTTATTATGACTCTGCCCTGGTCTTTTTATGTAGTCAGGACTCTGAAGACTTCCTGTTATTTAAATTTTAATGTTTTTTAAATGGCATGAAAATGATATAATTAACACTCAGTTACCCAGTTTTAAGGCACATTCCAGGCAATTTCTCCCTTTTCCTCTCAAATAAAATGAGGAACTTCTGCTGTGCCCGTGAATTTAGCAATGACAAGGCACACTCCTTTATTTCCCAGTTGAACTGCCGCTCTGGCTCCCGGGAAGGAGAAACAGGAGGATGGCGTTAGTCTGCAAGGACTAGGGCGCCTCCTGCTGTTCCTTTTCCAGGAGTCAGTTGGATAAAGGAAGGTGCTGCTAAAGGCAGGATGCCCCAGCCCTGCCCCCACTCCTCAGCAGAGAAACCTCTTCTCTAACTGCCGCAAAAGCACTGGGATGGGGTCCTGCTGGTAGGTGGGTTGGTTTGGGAGCTGGACACTGAATATAGAAACAGCAACAAAGCATCTCTGGGCTGTCACCTCTCCAAGTCACCTCCCTCTGCGTGCCTCTTCCTCTCCCCTCCCTCACTCTGCTCCAGCCACAGTGGCCTCCTTGGGGCTCCTGCAGCCTGCCTGCTGTACTCCCTACTCAGGGCCTTGTCACTCTGCCTGTGATGTTCGTCTCCCAGGTCCCCGACTGCTTGCTCTTCTAACCCTGAAACTGCACTGTCTCCATCCCCTGATCCTGACGGCCTCAGAGCACTTTGGAGAACCTGACACACACCGAGTAGTGTTTGTTTACTGTTTCTCTCCCCAACCAGGATGTCAGTTCCATGAGGGTTTCCTATATTCAGTGCTGTACCCCAGTGCCTGGCACACAGTAAAAGGCTCAACAAATGTTTGCTGAATGAATGAAAGAACACAGGGGGAGGTGGAGATGGTCAGAGACCACATTTCAAGGTCAGCTTCTCCAGGACACCACAAGGGACTGGCAGCAGACACACTAGCAGGATTAGGTTCCTGCTGACTGGGGTTAGGTGCAAGCATTATCAGCCAGGAAACAAGGCTCAGCTTGCCTCCCTGGCCACAGGGGAGACTCTCAGGAAAAGGAAGAAATGGTTTCTGTGGATGAAAACAGACAAACAGAGATGAAAACAAATTGTTTTTTATCCACAAAACAATTACGTACCCTTCACAGGAATAAAGAATGCAGGGATGGAGATCATTTGAGTTTGAGACCTTGGCCTTAATAGTCATCATCTTCAAAGAAATCTGAAGTTAAAGCCAGGAAACCAAGAGTTTTCAGGATCGCCAGCTCTCCCTTCAGATGTGGAGAGCGTAAGTCACTCAGCTCTGTGACACTCACCCTCAGGCGCTGATTCAGAATCACTGGGCTTCTTCAGACACAGTGACTGGGAAAGCAAGTCAGTCATCACAAGCAATAGAAACCGTAGGTCAAATGTCACTGAGTAATCAACCTGCCATTGGTCAATTACTCATCCCCATGAAGAGGTGCCACTGATCTACTTTCCTATCAATAAACATCTGTCTGGGCACATCAGCTGCTGCTAACCACGGCCTGCCAAGACATCCAGCATCGTCCACGGACACTGATGGTTAAGAAATCCCTCTCCCTCTCTTCGTAACAATGTCACAGAAGAGGCAAATGCAGGCCCTGACAACGCAATGTGAGTTTCACAGAGACGTGTCTCTCCTAGCACTCAGCCGGTTACGCGGGCTTCAACTGCATGGATTTCTCACCGCAGCAGCAACAGCGGGGCTGCAGGAAGTTGGAGGCGTCATACCGCGCCGAGATGCACGATCCTGTCTTTGGTTGTGCTCCTGCGCCATCATCCTCCCTCCAAGTCAGGAGAAGGAAAACTGGGGGAACCATTTTAATTCCACATTTAAAGAAAAACAAACGGGCACTGTTCTCTCTTGCCTTAAGTCCCAATTACACCTTTTCCTGGAGTCAGATTTAACCTCTCTGATGCTTTGACTAGAGCTAGAGGCAAAGGTAGCCTTGTCACATGAAGAGCCTATTCATCTCGAAGCTGTCACTTTGGCAAAGACCTCATGAGGCTCTGTTGGACCTAAAATTCTAGATCTCTTACTGCACTCACTGTAACCCTCTCCACTTTCTCAAACCACCTCATCTGCACAGTCCATCGAGGGACACTCATTCCAAGTTGGCACAGGCTTTACGTAGCAGGTATGGCTGGGAGGAGGCAGCAAGCACACAATTACACAAATACGACTACTGCCCCATAGGAATGAAATACAGAGATCACTGAGAGGAATGTCTCCATCGGCCCAGGAGACGATGGAAGGTTAAGGAAGCATGCCCAAAGGAATGGGGTCTTGAAGGGGGAATAAGAGCCAGGGCCGGGGACAAACTGCAACCGAGGTACGTGCCCTTAGTGGGAACCGAACCTGGGCCGACGCTCTAACCGCTGAGCCAAACTAGCCAGAGCAAGTCAGATCTTTCTTAAGTGCCTTTGTCAGAACTTTCTCCTGAAGGCAAATAGTAGCCAGGAATTCTCTTAGCAAATGGCATGACTGCATCCGATCTGTGGTAACGGGTGGGAGGTGGTTACAGGTGGGGAAGGAAGGGATAGACGAAAGTCTGAAAGACCAGGGAGAGAGGAGACACTACAAAGGTGCAGCGATGGCATTTGTGAGATGTGGGAGCTGGTTTTGAAAGAACTCCACAGCCGACTGGCTGAGAGGAGGAGGGGAGGGAGAGGAAGAGATTTAGAAAGATTCCTATGTTTTTGGCTCAGTTGATGGATAGGGGGTGGTGCCACTGAATGAGACGGGCATCATGGTGTGAGGCAACCTGAACAGGGGAAGGGAAGGATAATGGAATCCATTTCTGACATATTGGTTTGAGATGCACATGGAACATTGTTCGGTGGGGTGGGGTTGGGGTGGGGTACTGGGTAAGCAGACAGAATACAGGGAACATTAAAAGAGAGTGGGCAGAGC
Organism: Tadarida brasiliensis; assembly: GCA_030848825.1. Lineage (NCBI taxonomy): Eukaryota > Metazoa > Chordata > Mammalia > Chiroptera > Molossidae > Tadarida > Tadarida brasiliensis. Next base: position 11,882,345 of record CM061262.1, read on the forward strand.
TATTAAGCTGCTGGTTTGCTTACATGTTCATTGGCAAGACGACTGGTCTTCAAATTAGAAATGGCAGAACAAACATAATAAAGAGAAAATTGAAGCCCCAAATAGGTGAAGTGAAAGAAAGAGAGTATCTAGTCAATTTAAATGATTTCAAGTCTCCTGGCTCAGATGAGTTACACCACAAGCCTGCTGAAAGAAATTGCAGATGCAATCTCAGAGACACGATTGGTAATCTTCAAGAAATTGTGGAGACTATAAAGAGTGCCAGTGACAAGAGAAGGACAACTGTTTCCCAGATTTTTAAAGTGAAGAGGGATAGATTGTAATGAGAAATATTCAGATAAGTTTCACACCATCTATGACAAAAACTCTAGAATGGCTTATAAAATAGATGGCTCATGAATACTTTAGTTAATGCAGGCAGCTGAGAAGGAGGGGTGTTGTTTGTTCTGAGACGGAAGTGTATTCATACTGGTGGTTTGTTCAGACTGATTGTGGCTTGTCTCGTCCCCTTCCTAAGCACAAAGTGAGTTGTCTGGTCTGCAACATAAACTCCAGGCTTCTCTACCTGTGATTTGTTGCCTATGGTACTCAGACTATATATGGCCCTTTATGAAGAGGGGTTGACAATGTATTATTTAAAAAAAATTTTTTTTCCCTTTATTAATTTTTAGAGAGAGAGGAAGTGAGAAGGAGAGAGAGATAGAAACATCGATGAGAGAGAACATCAATTGGCTGCCTCCTGCATGCCCCCCACTGGGGATTGGGCCCACAACCTGGGCATGTGTCCTGACCGGGAATCGAACCATCTTGGTGCATGGGTCGACGCTCAACCACTGAGCCACACCGGCTGGACGAGGGGTTGACAATTTAAATGAAGAAATCCCAGTCTGCATTCTCCAAGAAATCCACCATCACTCATCAGGGTACCCCTGGCAACTGGCAAGCAGCAGTTACCTCTGTGGTTGTTAGCCAAAACATCAATGAATTTTTGCCTATTAGAATCCTACTACCTTATTTTTGTGTGCTATTTCTCTCCTTATACACACCGACTCTAAGACAAAGCAAATGTGGTGGAGCAGGATGGGGGAAGGCAGCCATGACCCACCAACATCTCTACCCCTGGCAGGCTAAGATACCATGTAAAACATCTTATCTAATGCTGAATATAAATACATACATATATAATATATATTATATATAATATACCATTAGTCTTTCAGAGACCTTCTTAGAATATTAAAAAAATAAAACAAAGGCAGCCTATTCAAGACCCAGATGGCTCTCTTGAACTAAAAGTATATTCTCTAGGGCAGCGGTTCTAAAACTGTGGGTCGCGACCCCTTTGGGGGTCGAACACCCTTTCACAGGGGTCGCCTAAGACATAACAGTAGCAAAATTACAGTTATGAAGTAGCAACGAAAATAATTTTATGGTTGGGGATCACCACAACATGAAGAACTGTATTAAAGGGCTGCGGCATTAGGAAGGTTGAGAACCACTGCTCTAGGGGATGTCACCAGTCTCACATTTGAAAATTATATAACCCTATAAATTAAGCAATATTGGGTTAAAGTTTGGTTCTTAAAACAAAATGAAAACAACTAAAAACCAGACACAAAGATCATTACAAAGACTTTTTAGATCTCATATACAGTTCTATTTTGTTCCTATGTAAAGTCATTTATTAAAGTTCCACATGGTTTTTGATTCTGTATAACCTGTCTTGACACTACCCTGTAAGACCCCAACCAACACAAGCCCAGGGAGAGGCCTCTACTCTGGCTCGCCCACAGCCTAACTCTGGTGCACCTCCCCACCAGAGAATTCAACAAGCCCCTTGTATCTCTGTGCCCCTTTCCCACCCCTCACTCGATATTTAGAGCAAAGAACAGAAGAGTGTCTTCATTGAAGTTACTGGGACCATCATTGTACCAAAATATAATTTGCACGTGTCTTCCATTTTAAAAGTAGTGAACGAGAAGGAATCTTCTTACCGTATTGACCCAATCATGTACGGCTGTGCCAGCTGAACCACAATCGCACCGCTTCCTAGCTGATGGCACGTATAGCCAGAATCCCAGTCATAATTCTTGGTGTCCCCATTCAGCAAGGCATTTCGGCTCCGACTGACTCCTTCAATCACACTGGCACAATCAGCAATTGTTGCAACATTCTCCATGGGAACTGGGAATCCAACACAAGAGTCAGCATCAAGATAAGAGAAGCCAAATATATCCCAATAGTGTGTTATGAAAAAATACCTATCTCAAATCAATGATAAAAGGGAATATCTTGATTATCTCAAGATATGAACACATTTTCCACACCAAATAGCTTTAAAAAAAAGTTGAACCTAAGGTTGGAACAACCCAAACTACATGTAGCAATTAACCCTAAAGAATTTTATTATAAAGAAACATAATACCCATAAAATATACAGTGAACAAGCACACTGCAAGATATTACTACAATAGGGAACTACATAGTAATTGAGATTAATGAACCACCTATACGCAAGTAGAGGAATCAAAAATACAATGTGGAGAAAAAGAACAAAAAAACAAGGCACAGAAAAACACAAGACTATGAGTTCATTTATACAAAGTTTAAAAAAAGGCAAAACTAAAAAATAGACTTTGTTTAGGGATATATACATAACTGTAAAACTAAAAATGTAATCTAGGGAATTATTATACACAATTGGGGGTAATTTGTCTGGGAAAAGGGAGATGAAATCTTGGAGGAGCTTCAAAAGTTCTGTTCTTAAACTAGGTGGTAGGTTCATGGCACTTGTTTTATTAGTATTCTCTAAACTGTACTTATTTATGATATTTAATAATGTATTTAAAGAAAGATTGTATATATATGTATAGACATACATATGTGTATATATATTTACTACTGAAATTGATAAAGCAGAAAAGTGGTCCAGGACATGGCACCAATCCCTTTTCAGAATATACAGTTGCCCTCAGCCATGATTCCTGTTCCTTTGTTTTCTATTCCATTTTAATACACATGCTCTTGTCTTTGTTCACAAACTGTCGTATTTTGAAATACCAGCTCTGTTTTGATTCTGAGTCTCTGTACTTCAAAGCCATAGCAACCTGTTCATTTATAAAAATCAAGGGCTTCCACAAAATAATAGCTGTTCAAAAATAACGCAGATTTTCAAAACACTAAGAAGACAATGATAAAAGGTGAGGGCCTTTTACATCCTTGGGCCTTTTCTGTGCATTTACTAGCACTGGGTTTTCTTCTTCAGGCACTTAAGTTACTTAACCCAAGTCTACAATTAACTCTAGCTACGTACATTCAAGATTTGTAGCTTACTTTACATAATTTAAAAACAGATTGGAAAAAAATTATCATTGGATATACACTGTACTTTTCAGTATAATATTATACGTTCTGATGAGAGGGTGAGCAGTACTACCCCTGTGCCAAAACATTTCTAACTTTACATGATGCTGAGTAAATCATCTTACATGTATCTTTATGGAATGCATTTATTTCCCAAAGTTAGGCATGCCTGTACTTGAGCCCTCATCTCACAGACCTTCCCTAATGCTCTGCTCTTGGCAGATGAGGACAGCCATCCACATATAAAGAAGGGAGGAAGGGCAGGAGGAAGGGAGAGAGGACGAATTTTCTGGTGTTGAATCTCTTAACTATGAAGCTGAACTCCAAAGCAAAAAAGCAAAAACACTGGTGAAATACCTGTAAGGACAGTTTTCTGACAGAGAAGGGGCTTAGAGAGAAGCTCCCATGACTTTGAAAGGAGACAGATGAAGGGCTATATTTAGGGGCTACCTTCTGCTACCTCTGTCTCATGGAAAAGAGGAAACATTATGTGATTTGGAAGAGAACATAAGGACGGGACACAAGATGCACAGAAAATTGAGCTGAGACATAAAATAATACTTTAGGTAACCTGGGCTGCAGTAACAGTCCCCACTCTCCTAGTGCTTAACACAGCACACACTTACTCTCTGCTTACTCTGTGTATTCAATGACAGTCACCCTAGAGGCTGTACTTGTATCTCTCAGGGACCCGGGTGATAGAGGCTTTGTATTAATTTGTGCTTCCTCCATCACAGTAGCAGTGAGAAGACAGTGAGCTGGGTACTGGGTCTTAACTCTTCCCTCCAAGTAACACATCTCTTGGCTCACATTTGGTTGATTTAGGCAAGTCACAGGGCCTTACCTAAGTTCAAAGGAAGTGGGAAAGTGCATCCCTGTGTGCCCAGGAGAAGAAAGGGAATGTTTGGTGAACAATATTAACATTTACCACAAACATTAAACCAGAATAAAGGAACATTCAATAGACAGATAAATCTAGTTCATTCATGTAAACTATATAAAATATTTCAATGTATAAATATAAATATACAAACATTTATATATCTAGTCTCCTGCTAAGGGACATTTGGATAGTTACCATTCTTGTTTTTGTGATTACAAACAAAGGTATTTTCTTCTGTTCATGGGTGCTTCTTCAAGGAATACATAGGATTTACATATACATGAAAGTGGGATTACACTCATGGCTGTGAGTTAACCTTCCACTTCCCAAATTATTCACCAAAGTGGTTGTAAGAATTTATAGTCTCAACTCATTGCTCCTCCTCACTGTCTGTTGATAGATGAGTGACATAATGTCTCAATGGGGTTTTAGTTTTTGTTAGATAAACATATTTTTCTCTTTTTCCCCTCTGGAATCATTCTCCACCTCTCTTCCATAAACTATCTTTATCTTTTGTGTATTTGCCTATTGTCTTTCTAACTGATTTGCAGAATGCTATTCCTTTGTTGGTTAATGTATTGCACTGAAATACTTAATGTTTTCCTTTATGATTTGTGCTTTTCCTTTCTTGCTATAAATTCTTTCCTACCCTGAATTTATAAAAATATTTTCCTGTATTTTCTTCTAAAAGTTCTCTAATTTTGCTTTTCACATTTGTTCTTTAATTTATTTAGGATTTATTTTTTGTATGCCATGAAATAGAAATGTACTTTCATCTTTTATTTATAAGGTTAGCCAATTTCCCCAACACCATTTAATGAACAGTCCATCTTTCCCCCCACTAATTTATGTTACTTACTCACATACAGTCTTTATATATATTTGCGGCTCTTTTTCACTGATTTGCCTAGTCTTGTGCCTATACCATAGTGTTTTAATTACTATCATTTTACAGTAATCTTAAAATCTGATAAAGTGAACATCTCTCCTTTTTTTCTTCAAAATTATCTTAAATATTCTTGGCTTTTTAAGGAAAATATTTATTTTAAGTTTTTAAATATACTAGCTTATAAAAATGTTCACAGTATGTCTTTTTACTCCAAATATTTTTATTTGTACTTTTTCTTTCTTTTTTGATCAGTCCTATACAGGTTTGTCCACTTTATTAGAGTTTTTAAAGAACCAGCTTTTGGTTTTATTGATTCTTTATTTCCTACTTCACTAAATTTTGCTCTTTTTATTATTTCTTCCTTCTATTCCTTTGCAATTACTCTATTTTTTAACTACTTGAAATGAATACTTAACTCATTAATCTTTCTTCTTTTCTAATACATGAGTTTAAAGCTAATATTTTACCTCTAAGTCCTGATTTATCCTTATTTTTAAGTTTTGACATACAGTATTTTGAAGGGTACTATACTGATCAGGTGTGTAGAATGTCCCTCAGTTTGGGTATGTCTGGTATATAGTATTTTAAAAGTTGATCACTTCTAAATATTTTCTAATTTCATTATGATTTTTTTTCTTTGACCCATAAATTATTCAAAAGTAAGTTTTTAACTTTTCAAGGTATCTTTTTGGTACTGATTTTAATTACACTGCAATGTGGATTTTAAAAAAGTGTGGTCTGTATGATATTGACTTCGTAGAATTTGCTCTGTGGCCAATTCTTACTGATATTTTATGTGTGCCTGAAGAGAATGTGCATTCTCTTACTTGGGAGACATATGGCTCTTTATATATCTACTATGTCAAATGTATTAATTTTATTGTCCAAATTACATATATGTTTACTAATTACTGGGAGGTTTGTTAAAATCTCTCAGTATTGGCTATAGATTTATCAATTTCTTCTTATCATTCTGTCAATTTTGCTTTATGTATTTTGAGACTATATCATTTTATGTGTATCCTCTTAGAAAAACATCTTCCTGGTGGACTGAAACTTTCATCACTGTGTAGTATCATTCTCTATCCCTAACAAGGCCTTTGTCCTAAAGTCTACATTGTCTGATGTCAAATAACTACTAGAGCATCTTTGTTTGGCTACTATTTCCTTAGTATCCCTCTATTTTCTGGACTCTTATAAAAAACATATAACTAGATTTTTTTTTAAAGTCAGTGTTTTTTAACTGGCAGATTTCCATGACTTACATTAATTGTTATTACTGACATCTTTGGATTGACTTATAGTCTCTATTTACAAGTTTTTTCTTTGCTGCTTCCCCACCTCTCATCCACTCACTGTGCTGCTGTTTTCTAATGGAGTGACAGTTTCCCTTACTTCCCTCACCAGCTGTCTCTACTGATTTGTTTTGTAAGTTAGATGTTTCTACTTTTACTAATTGTAGATATGCATGCCACACTTAACAATGCCTAAAATAAAAATCACATATTTGTTCCCCGGAACACTATAAAAGACCTTAACAGTTTTTAATACACATCACTTGCCTCCTAGCTTATTTGTTATTGTTACCTAACACTTTAGTTCTACCTCACTTTACACTCTGTTCAGCATCATTATTATTACTGCATACAGTCAAAACTTATTCACATTCACCAATTTGCTCACCGTTACTTTTTTTTAAATTTATTTTTTTAAATCCTCACCCGAGGATACTTTTCCATTTATCTTCAGATAGAGTGTGTGTATTTTGCCACCACTCTTGAAAAATAGGTTAACTGGGTATAAAACTCTATGTTGAAAGCTGTTTCTCTCTCTCAGCACTTTGAAGATATTGCAGTCTTCTGGCTCCTACTGCCATGCCTGCTCAAGTCTGCTTTCCCTCTGTTATAACTCCTTTTTCTCTACAGTTAATAGTAAGGCTTTCCTTTTAGTTTTGGTATTTTGCAATTCTACTATGTTGCACCTAGATGTAGAGTAAATTTATCCTGCTCAGGACTGAATATAACATTTATGGCTTTATCAAGTTTGGAAAATTTTAGCCATTATTTGTTTGGGTATTGATTCTCCCTCATTTTCTGTTCATTTGTTTTTTCTTCTTCTTCTGGCATTCCCATTAGACCTCTGTGGGAACTTTTCATTCCATCCTCTTTTTTTAAAAAAACTTCCTTTCAGTTTTTTCCTCTTTATCTCTTTTTTTGAAGCATTCTGGGTAATTTCTTTAAGTTAACTATTTGTGTTCACTAATTCTCTTTAGGTGTGTCTAATCTGCCCACTGAATGATTAAAACTTCACTACTAAACAAAAACCATATAGCACTAAAAATAAATAAACTAGAGCTATGTATATCAACAAAGCTCAACCTCACATAGAAAGTTGGTTAAGAAGAGCAAGTCAGAAAAACACAGAATATGTTTCCATTTCTACTGCTTAGTGATACATACCTATGTGGTGAACTTGAAAGAAAGCTAGGGAATAGCAAACACTAAAATGCAGAGGAATGGTTGGAAGACAGTGGGAGAAGCGAGTGCGGGAGGGACACACAAAAGGCTTTAAAGATTTAGTAGTGTTTCATTCCTGAAACTGGGTGGTGAGCATTAGAGTGTACCTGGTCTCCAAACTTTACACGTATGTTCCTTATGTACTTTTGCACATATGGGATATTTTTAAAACAGTTTCACACATTTTAACACTGTCTTTATGAAAACCAGAAAGCTGGCAAGCCTCTGAGAGGATAAAACGTTTGATGATAATTTTGAACGCTGATACCCTCTGGAGTATCCACGGGTCTTACCAGTTGTCTTTGTTGACGCTCCTGAATTTGTCAATTTCCACCCACCCTACTTACTACTTCACAATTTTTTCCCTAGATAATCTGATTTTAACTAGTGGTCAATTAGTACAGCAGCATCAGGGACTATCACAAAATCATTACTGATACAGTTTCAAGCTCTTTGGGAAACAAGTAAGCACTCAGACTCCTTTCCTATAGACATATTTATAAATGGGTTTATTAAAGAAGATTCTTTCCATCTCTAACATTTTCTCTAAGCAAAACTACTTTAGTAATATCACCCTCTGACCCTCTGGAATCTTGAGATAGTCTAACATATATGCTAAATTAAATAATTTTGCCTTCTTATCAAATAATCTTGTATGTATGTGCTGGAGAATAGCATACCAGGGTTTCTATGATTTTGACATAATTATTCATTAATGTTCATTAGTCAAAATCTGGATCTACAAGGGGTGCCCAATACAGACATATCTCAACATGTACACACAGAGATGGACTTTATCAGTGAAATCTACCCTAAGTCCAAAATTTCCTTTCAAGAAATAGCTTTTGCCAGAACTCTACTTAGCCACTTGATAAGCAACTGTATTTACTTCATAAGATACACATTCAAAAGATTACCACTTTTCTTAATTCTCACACCTTTTTTTTGATGAGTCAAATTAGCAGTAAAATGACCAAATGATGCCAACAAGTGGAAGGAAGAGAAGGGCAGGGGCTTGGGCACAAACCCAGTAGATAAGGACCTTTTGTAAATAATCAAGATGAGACTATCAGTCCAGCACTGTACCAATCCAATTCTTAGTATCCAAATCAGTATTTAAATCTGAACTAACCTGACCATCAGAGATTTAGAATGTGAGTTTCATAAGGTCAGGAACTTTCATTTCTTTTTTTCACTGCCGACCTCCTAACTGCCACGAAACAGTGCCTAGCATATAGTCAGTATTAAACAAATATTTGCTGAATGAATGAATCAAAGCTGGAAAAGGATACCTATGTAGGTTGTGGCACTTAACCTTGCTTAACATAGCTCCTTACCAAAAGATAAAATAATCTAAAAGTTACTGAATAGAGCAGAAAAAAATTGCTTTCTCAGTGAAAGTTTTCTTAGAAAAGTAAAGTATAATCCATCTTTGGGTCTTGACCTAAACATTAGAAAGGAAACAAATATGCCCAGTGCAGAAGAGCTGCTATGTAAGCATTACACACACCCTCAGCTCCCTCGGCTTCTCCCCTAACACTTCAGCCCACGTACAGAAACTCGGGTCACTCATGGTGGACTAAAGTATTCTGTGATGAAGAAACCATTTTGGGGAGTTCAGGAAGGAGAGGAGGAATGCATAGAACAATGTGGCTTTTAAAGAACAGAAGTGCCCTTCTATGCCTGAGGGGAGAGCTATCTGTTTTAGTCACACAAGGCAGTTCTCACAGAAGAGGTTTGTCCTAAATGTCACTGCTGGGTTTACTGACACATATAGGCCACTCCCTCCATTTCAGTTATTAATTTTTCTTCCTAGAAACACAAACCTCAGCCTGCCTAGTTGCTGACTAATAATTACCCAATGGTCTAAATAAGTTCTGTGGTCTTCTTTACTGGGGAAAATTAAAGGGTGATTCTAAGTCTGTAAGGCACAGAAGGTGTCATACTGGTTTTCCTCCCATAGGGGCCAGGCCACTCCCCATTTGAATGTTCATTGCCGTCTTTCATATGCGTCTGATAAATTTATTAAAAACACCATCTGGATGGACTCAGCTTTGTGCTATATTTCCAGTCTTCCTGTTTCCTCAATTGTCCCACTGGAATTTCTGCCCCAATCTGTGTCACTTTGTTTACAAAACCATACTGCCAAAATCCAGCATCTTGTGTCTGTCTCTTTCTGGTTTTTCTCTGCCATCCTTCAGTTACATACCTATTACAATAGCCTGTGCTATGAGCAAAAGGCAAAGGGGAACTGCCTGGGCAGAAATTACTTTTCCCCTTCTGTGCACATTGCAATTCTGCTCAGACAAATTTAATTTGCTGCTTCTGAATGCAAAAGTTGCATGTTAACAAAGTATATACAATTTTGCAAGTATATGAATATTGGGATGACTCAGACTGTGGGGAACAGCAGAAACAGTGATCTGAAAACAATTTCACTGTTCTTCCTTCTTACATAGTACTGGGGGTGGCCAACAGCTTGCCAGTAAATTTAATTCAGTAGTAATAAATTTTTTAAAAGGCAGTATTACTTCACTAGGACATAGCCGGAGGGCTACCTGTACCAGCTATATTTAAAGATAAGACTGACATGTTATTTAACTGTCTCCAGCGATCACCTTTGAGAGAGAGGTAGGGGAAACAAACCCACTTGATGCACATTTTAAAAAGTGAAATAGCACCGAGCACTTAACAGAGGACCATCATCTTCAAAACTGCTTGTATAGGGCTTCATTCACTGTTTCCCCACCTGTTTTCATCACAAAATGTTTTCTAACAGCACAGTGTTCACGCAGCAAACAAGTGCTTAACAGCCTCAGCACAGACTCCTCTACTGCCAAGATTTTCAGAGATACAAAGTATTTCTTTCAAAAAGACAACTAAGGCTATTAGCTGAAGGTCACACCGATATATTCTCCTACAGACCTACACTTTTTGTTTTTAAGGGGGACTTACCCTACGGCCTACCACCAGGCTTATATAGGAACTTGTTTGTCAGGCAAGCTTCCAATCCAACTGCAAGCAAGCCACCCTGTCAAGTTAGTCCAAAGGGAAAAACACCCACAGCTGTTATGTCTGAACAGCTGTAAAAGAACAATAGCGAATTAGAGCGCAAGCTCATCTTTCTTGGAAACTATCAAAAGCTACAAAAATGTATTCTACAATACTGGCACTAAGTTACATTAAGTCTTAGTTTTATTTATCAGGTTTTAAAAATCACTTTTCAATCACATATTACATCACTGAAAAAAAACAACACCTTTTAACCTTTTCCTTCCCCAAATGTTCCGAGTTCCCAGCTCTGTGAGAAGGCTGCATCCCAACAGATCCAAGGGTTCCGCCAGGACCCTCTCCATGCGAACAGGGGAGCACGGGAAGAACACAGACCAGCCTTCGCAGTGCGGCAGCCCCGTTCCTCGGGGCCTCTTCTCCTTTCTTTGCTTTTCATTTTTATCCATTTTAATTAGTATTAATCTTAGCGTTCTCATCATTCCTGTTCTACCTCCAATTCTGACATCACCAAGGTTGCCCAAATCCCAGCATATCTTGAGAATGATCAGAAGGGCTTGGACAATCATGCGGGGCTCTATTTAGCCAGCGATAGGAAGAGGTGACACTTTTCCAAACTTCAGGTGTGTTTTCCCCTACCCCAAATAGTCAAACTTTTAACTTCATAAAGCTATAGCTCCAAACACTTCAGAGGAAATGGCCTTCTTCTAGAAGACAAAGGTGAAAAATCAGAGGTGGTTATTTCCAGGGCAAAGTTGATGTGGGGTGGGGCCAGGGGATCTCAAATGTACAAGTTCACCAAGATAAGTGAATTCTTTCTCCTCACACTGGGGACTTTGAAGGAAAGCATGGTCCAGAATTTTTTTTTTTTTTAAATCCTCATCCAAGGATATGTTTTTATTGATTTTTACAGAGGTGGGGTGGGGGGGGAGAGAAACATCTATGTGAGGGAGAAACATCAATTGGTTGCCTCCTGTACACACCCCGACCAGGGATCAAACCTGCAACCTAGGTACGTGCCCCGACTGGGAATCAAACCTGCAACCTTTTGGTGTATGAGACAACACTTCAATTAACTGAGCCACCCGGCCAGGGCCAGAACTAACTCTTTAAGAGGTCCACTCTCTTCTGTGTAGTTTGAAATTTGGAGGTTTCAGCTATAGCTCCAAACACTTCAGAGGAAATGAAGATGGAGAATCTTCAATTTAAAAAGATCTTAAAGCAGCGATTTTCAACCAATGTGCTGCAAGATTTTTAAAACATGCATACTTGACTATTTAGTCAGGGGCACTGACCTCTTTTCCCTTAGATTATAAAAAAAAAAAAAAAAAAAAAAAGACAACAGCCAACACAACAATAGCCATCTGGTGTGAAGGAATCAAAATTATACCTTTTTTTTGGTCAGATCAGCAAAAAATATAATACATTTTTTTGGTGTGCCACAGAATTTTAGTAATTAGTTTATGTGCACCATAAGATGAAAAAGGTTGACAATCAGTGCCTTAAAGAATCAGACTTTTAACAGCAGGAGCCACTGCAGTTTATCAGAGGGATTCACTCTGCCGGTGATGCCTTGAAATGTAGGACAAAGGCATTTCCAGGTGTAAGAAAAAAGATATTTGAAACATCCAACTCTGTGTTTGAATGAATAGGCAATATCTCATTGGGGTGCGGTTTTTCTTTTCTCTGGACATAATCTGTCAGAGAAAGAGAGGCTACAGCTGCCCCCACATAGGGACAAGTTACTCAAGCGGACAGGGATGGAGGTGAATATTCAACATATAAAGAGTTCTTGAAATTGGTTTTGCAGGTTTTGAAAACTCTATCTCAAAAAATTAAAAAAGTTATAGTGTAAAGGGCATAATTTTCTTTATCATAAGAGTTTACATGGATTTATTTTTCCTTATCTCCTAAAAGATGTGGAAATCAAGTTATTTTTGTTCTGCAACTGGTTGAAAGGTCTTGTGAGGCCACAACAATTGTGTGGCTCAAGATCAGAGATGTCACCACAGCTTGGGGGAATACTGCCCATTCCCGTTGAGCACAGAACAAAGGATGTGCAAAAGGTTTTAAAAGCCTCACAAAAGTAGTGGTGGTTTGCTTAATACTTTTTTGTAAGGAAGTTTTTTTTAAACCATCCCTTTCATAAAGTAGTAGCTTTTCTTTTTTATTTTAAGCAGAAGGATGGATCTGGTTTAGACAATATGTAGTCAGAATGATTCTGGGATAATGGATAACTCTTCAGTCTTAAGATCTTAAATGGTATTTCTTTAAAGTGCATCAATAACTATAAAATTTGAGGTTTTACTAAAAGAAGTCTCGGAGGTGAGGTGTTCAAACGTAAAGTGGAGCCCTGTACACTGCACAGAAAATGTCCCAGTCAGACCTGTGACAAGCATGCTCCCAATTCCTCTTTGGCAGAACCTTCCTGCTGCAGCGCTCGGAGGCAGAGAGAAAAGGCTAGAGATGACGCCAAATTCTCACATGTCTTAGTGCCCACAAACCACCCTCACTGAGCTGTGTGAGAAGGGAACAATCTCTGAGCATCTCAAGGGAGCAAATCTGGAATTTAGCAGAAACGTAACATCTGAATATTGGGCTCTCAGAACTGACACTCAGTAATCAAACCACACAGGATGCCCAAGGGAAAAGCTTGTCTCCTGGGCACTCTTCCAGTTCCAGCCCGAGGGACCAGCCCAGGGCTGTTGGGAGGCTGAGCAATCCCCTAGATGAGACCGAGGTGATGCCTCTCTGCAGGGGGAAACTTGGGGTCCCTGGGGGAATCTGGCTCCCCAGCTTCAAAGACTGACGGTCAGGGTCTTCCAAGAGACCCGGAACAACTCTATTCTTACCTCTAAGTAAGGTAGTTATCAGAAAGAAAAAAAACAAAAACCTCAGCAAAACACACAGTTTATATTACCTTCTGGAGGCCAAAATTAATCTAGATTGAGGAAATAGAATTGTGCTATGTTTTCCAGTAGATTTATAGTATGTGATGAAAAAAGTCTTGTCTAGCCCTGGCCAGTGTGGCCCAGTTGGTTGAGCGTCGTCCCATGCACTGAGAGGTCGCTGGTTCAATTCCAGGTCAGGGCACATGCCCAGGTTGCGGGCTCAATCCCCAGCAGGGGGCGTGCAGGAGGCAGCAGATCTCTCTCATTGATGTTTCTAGCTCTTTTTCCTTCTCCCTTCCTCTCTCTTTAAAAAAATCAATGAGGCCCTGGCTGGTTTGGCTCAGCGGTTAGAGCGTCGGCCTGCGGTACAGAGAGACCTGGGTTCGGTTTCCGCTAAGGGCATGTGCCTTGGTTGCAGTTTGTCCCCGGCCCTGGTTGGTCGTGCGGGTGGCAGCCACTCGATGTGTCCCTTTCACGTCGATGTTTCTCTCTCTCTCTTCCTCTCTCCCTCCCACTCTATCTGAACAAAAAATGAAAGGGTGTCCTCAGGTGAGGATAAAAAAAAAAAAAATCAATGAGAACATATTTTAAAAAAGAACTCTTGTCTAAAATATAATAAAAGGTAATTTTAAAAGAGCCCTTTACTACTATTTTTAATTAATTATTCTTGTAATGCTTTAACACTTTGGAAAAATTGATATTTTTAAATGGAGTTTTATTATAAATATTTCAAATCTGCCTGTTAAGAAGCATCTGATTTCTGAGGTCTAGCTCCCTCTGCATCATGTCTACACACTTTAACTCTGGGAGGGGAAATGGCTCCTCTCCTGCCTGCCTTCAGCTCGAACATCTGATGGACCAGGCTAGACTGGAAGGCAGACACCCAGAGAACTGACCTCGGCTCTGTGAACAGATCCCTAGGCCGTCTCGAGGACGGCACTTAACCACCCTACAACTCAGTCTCTTTACCTCTAAAGAGAATCCTCCCTTCTTCTCTCTATATTCCTATGAACATTGACCGAATCAATTAGATGATGTTTATAAAAGCATCTTGAGATTTTCAAAGGCAAGACCCAGGCTTGGTACTTCCCAGCTCGGAAGAGCCAGGTTTATCCCATGCAGAATGGATGGGTGGGACACACGTGTCAAGAATCTGGGTATTAACAAGTGAGGAGACTTCCGTTCCCACAAGCCACCTTGCAGTTGTAAAGGATGGGGCGAGGGAAAGAAGAACCAACAGCAATTCCACCGACCTGCAGAAACTGTCAGCACCTGCCCATGTACTATGCAGCTGGCAGCTTCAGAATAACCAGGGAAGCAGTTCCTTCTGGTCGATATTTGCTGGGGACAGCAATTTCTTCCTATGGAATCAGATCAAGATGATCCGAGTCATTAGACCTAAGAAGCCTCTTTGTGCTCACAGTATATGGCCACAGGTCTCTTTTCATTAAACAAAGAGTCTGTCTGTCCACAGCCTGCCTTCCAGGACAGTCACTGCTTTGAGGTTTCATAAGCTATCATGAGTGAGAAATCAAAACCCATTAAAAAATCACAGACAAATGGGGTTATAATATATCAGTGAGAGTGACAGTGGTAAATGCCATGTGGCTGTCCCACTCTTCTTAGGGGAAGGCAGGAGGGGGAGCAGGAAGAGGGGGGGGGGAAAGGCTCCCTTACAGTATTTAGATGGTCTTCAAATGTTCATAATTTCCTCAGGGTGTGCTCGTTGCCAAGTTGACAGATGTTGCTGGAAAAACCTGTACTATTCTGAAGAAAGGCTAACCTTTCAAGAGTGGGAGAGGAGGAGGGAGCAGCCCATCCCTTTGGTGAAGAGATGACATTAGACTGGACAGCACACTGCCCTGAGCAAGCTGTGTCTCTGAAAGGCTGTGTGATAACACTGCCAAAGAGAACTGTCCTGGGAGAAATCTCATTTACCATGGTTTTCCTCGCCATGAGTTTAAATTAGTTTTTGAAACTGAATATTAGCATGGTCTAGACAAATAAACGATTATTAATTATTGTGTTTGTAAACCACCAGGACTCTGAGCAGTCAGCTGCACAACATTCGCCCAAGAGAAGCCATGGGTACGCCACGTTCTGCTCTCTCCTAAGCCCCTGCCCGCTTTCTTTTTATTCCTTCTTCCTTGTACTTTATGCATGAAGAGAAATGGGTTCTTCAAGGCAGACTGCCAATGA
The DNA here is from genome assembly GCA_030848825.1 of Tadarida brasiliensis. Classification (NCBI taxonomy): domain Eukaryota; kingdom Metazoa; phylum Chordata; class Mammalia; order Chiroptera; family Molossidae; genus Tadarida; species Tadarida brasiliensis. The sequence goes on from CM061262.1 coordinate 11,898,095, forward strand.
TCTTATCCCAGACTTCCCAACTGAGTGCAAAGTCACCTGCTTCTTCTGCTTGCTGGCCCTTGACATTTCGCAAAGAGAGCCTTCCAATGGAGGATCAAAAATGCTAAGTATTACTTTATGGAACAAAACAGTAGCTTTGCAAAGCCTTAGTCCTTTTCCATCCAAAAAAAAAAGGGGGGGCGGGAATAAAGCACATCAGGACTTCCTTGTTTAAGATCCTCAGCCTATAAGTCAGTCAGTGCAGCAAAATCAGTATTCTGGCGAGTAAGAGCTGGGGCTGGGGAGGAGAGGGGAGAGCGGAGCAGCCAGACCTCCCTCTCAGCAGGCACTGCCTTTGTCCTCTTCCCCAGGGGGACTGCATCTCCTTTTTATCTCCAAGGAAGTTTCTTGCCTTCCCAACTCTAAACCTCCCACTTAAAAAGCCACATGCTCTTGTTCATTAATGTGAGACCAGTAGTCATTTCTTCCTGTGTCCTGGTTACACCCAATGTTTTTATCAGCTCCAATAAGGAGCAGCTCACCTAACGTCTTCTTATGGAAGGCAGATTAACCACCCTGCCCATTTAAAGATGAACAGTAATGTGCCATAAGGAAAATTATACCTCCAGCATGAAAATCTGCAATTGGGGAACCATTTTACAGGATAGCATTCATTTATATCAATTATCTTGTTTATCAAAGACAATGAAACCCAAACCGGTAGTAAAAAGGTACAGAGTGCACTGTGAGGAATAATTAGGTCTTACCCTTCCGGAGCCGAGAGCCATTTACCACTTCGCTATGGGAGGTGATGTTTACAGTGTCTGTTTTATAACTCTCTCCACATTAACTTCCAAATGTCAAAAGCAGGCGGTTAATTGTTTATCATACAAAATGTCACATATGTAAAATACTGAGACATAAAATTATTATAACCTATCCACCACAAGAAATCCTAGCTTTTAAACTTTATAGCTTGTTTGTCAGTCTCTGGATCGCAGCTTAGCTGCCATTGTGTGAACCATGAGTGCCAGGTAGTCACCGTCTGACCCATTACCTTCTCTGTGTGCACTCTGTCCTCAGCCAAATGGGAAATAAAAACAACATGATTTGAAAATTACTATTATCGTTGAAACTAATATGTACGAAGAAGAATGGCAGATGTCTGAATAGCAATGTCACATGTTCTGACTTCATTTTAGCTCCAACAGTGAGATTCGAGAATCATGATGCAAAGCTCATCAAAGCAGTTTGCACTGACACGAGTGACCACACTACCCAACACCCTGTGTCTGCCCCAGAATCTCTCCATCAGGAAACTCTGCTCCAGCATGAGAATTTATTTTCTATCACATGCCAAATCCCCTCCCTCTGTCACCCACTACTCCAGTCTTGCCCAAACCACCCCTTCTGGCAATCTCTTTCTCTTCAGGCTCAATGAACCCAATTCTCTTCCAGAGCCATAAAAACCTGACAGGTGGGAAGGAGAAGAGTACAGAGGGAAAAAAGGGAGGAACAGGAGTAAACAAAGCACTATATTTCTATGGGGAAGGAGAGTCCAGGAAATCAGCTGGGTGGGAGTGAGGCCAGAAAGCCCCTTTACAATCTATTAGATACAATTTATATACCAAAATTTATGAGGCTAAAATTTAGTAAAACAAATGAATGGATGGAAATAGATACCAGCTGACCATGGGACTCCTGTCTACAGCCATCAATGGCACAGGCTGGAAAACACCATTGCGCCTGCGAGAGGCAGACCCTTCTGACGTCAGCAGGTCTTGGGTGCATGTGAATTGGCTTGGCTAATCCACACAACCAGTGAAGCACTGGTAAGAAACTCATGGTAGCCTGGCCGGTGTGGCTCAGTGGACTGAGTATCATTTCATGGACTGAGAGGTCCCAGTTGGATTCTTAGGGCACATGCCCAGGTTGTGGGCTCGATCCCCAGTAGGGGGCGTGCAGAAGGCAGCCGATCAATGTATCTCTCTCACATCGATGTTTCTATTTCTCTCTCCCTTCCTCTCTCTCTAAAAAATCAATAAAAACATATTAAAAAAATAAAAACAAACTCATAGTAGCTCATCAAGTGATCAAATTTACAGTTAGAAAGAAGCCTTGAGAAATACTTAGTTCAAGGAATAGATAATTTATATCTTATTACGTATTGATCCAGATAACAGAAGAAGAGGGAAAGCTGCCCAAGTCATTACAATGTAACTTTGGTTGTAAAATGACTTAGAGATGAGTCAAGAAGAGAAATTTATAGACCTATTTTCTTTAAGAAAACAGGTATAAAAATTCTAAAATAAATATTAGCCAACCAAACTCAATAATTATTTAGAAAATACATCATGTCCAATAGCAATTATCCTAGGAATGCAAGTATGGGTTACCATGAAAACATCTATCATTTCAGTGGATTAAAGGGAAAAAAACCTCTGAGTGATTCTGAGTAAAGGAGTGTTCTGACGTGATTACTCTAGCTGGAGTGTGGAGAGCAATGAGAAGAACCAAGAGGACGTGGGGACACCCATGAGGAGACAGCTGATGGCAGCAGTGAGGAGAGATGGTGGTGGCCTGCACTAGGTTGGCAGCAGTATCAGTGGCAAGAAACTCACTAGGCATCAGAGAAATGCAAATTAAAACATTGAGATACCACTTGATGGCTAAAAGAGCAGAAGTGTAGGTGAGGACAGGGAAAGAAAAGGGCTTTGGTGGGCTCCTGGTGGTGAGAGTGTGAACTGGCACAGCCATGCAGGAAGGCAATCTGTAAGTGTGGAGCAAATTAAAGACGTGTGCACTTCAGTACTCAGGGATCATGTTTTTGAATGCAGGTCCCAGAGGAATTCTCACATAGGCTGCAAGGGACAGATACAAGGAAATTCATTATAGTATTGTTTTTGAGAGCAGGAAGCTGGAGGCAACCAAGGTATCCATCACTAGAGTAATGAATGAATAAGACAGGTCAGAACAATAACAGTATCTACCTTACAAGACTGTTGTGAGGGTTAAATGACTTTATGTAAAACAATCAGAACACTGGCAAACAGTAAGGGCTATATAACTCTGCTAAAAATAAATTTGTAATTATGTGATGGAATACTAAGTAAAATTGAGAGGCAATGATGTATAGGTCTTAAAAAACAATATTGGATGAGAAAAGTATGAAAAAGAATAATATTTATAGCATAAAAACATTTTGAAAATTAAAACACATATACAATCCCCCAACATTATATTTTACAAATATATGTGCATATTAAGGATATAATCAAACATACTAGAGATGGTATCATAAGGCAAGGACAACAGGAGCGGGGTTCAGAGAAGAGGAAATATAAATAAAAGAGAAGGCTTTGCTTGGACCACTGAGGATGATGCATTATGACCTGAGGTATATGACTGACATAATTATCTACACCCAAGGGGTACTTGTTTAAAAACAAACAAAAAACCTCAGACCATGAGGTTAATTTTTTCATTTTATAGCTGAGAAATCTGAGGCTCAGAGAGAGAGAGAGAGAGTGTCATGTATCACACAACAAATCAGCAGTAGAGTGGGAATGAGAATCTGAGTTGACCACCTGGTCCTCAGAATGCAACTCATCATTCCAACCATCCATCCATCCATTCACACATCCATCCATGCATCTACTAAACATTTACTGACTATAAGGATTCCATGTGCTGAGAATACAACAGTAAACAAAGTGGACACAGTCCCTTCTATTATCAAACCATGTGACTCAATGTATAATTGGTTATAAATGAAACTAAGTGCTTCAAAGGAAAATCCCCAGATCTATTAGCATCATACAAAAAAACTTTACCTAAATTTGGTGTAAGGGTTAGGCAAACTTTTCTTAAGAAGTGACACTTAAGCTGAAATTTAAAGGATTAATAGGAGGTTACCTAGATAAAGGAGGTGGGGTGTGATGAGGTGAGGGTAAGAACGAGGACAGGGTAAGGGGCATTCCAGAGAGAATGGCAGTGCAAAGGCCCTGTGATCAAAGAGCACATGGTGCATTCTGGGAATGGAAAGAAGGCTTGAGGCCTGAAAGTAGGAAGTTAGATGAGGATTGGCACAAGATGAAGCAAGTATGCTGGCCAAATTACACAGGGCCTTGTGAGGGCCATGGTGAAGATTTTAATTTTGTTCTAAGAGCAACCAAAGTCTCTGTGGTGATTCTGAGCAGAGGAGTGTTGCGATAGGCGAGTGGAGAATAATGGAAGGACTGAAGAGGACGCAGGGACACTGCTGAGCAGACAGGCATGACCACAGTGCAGGTGGTAGCAGCAGCAGTGGTGGCAAGAGGAAAATAGATTTGACATTTGGAATATGGTATCAGTATAAAAGTTATTTCTATAATATAAAAATATCTCGTGATATATATTTTAGTGTGCTTCCACAGCTCACTGAGGTTTTACTGAGGTGTGCTTCCAATTTTCTATAACAGACTTCTACTGAACATTAATTCATCAAAGGATCATTGGCAAAAAGCACGATGATGCTCCTGGGGTGACTGGCTCCTTGGTTTTGAGGAAGGAAGGAAGGAAATAGGGCTCTGAGCCCTTTCCTATCATTTGCCAACAAAGACCACTTCTCTGTCAGCTAGCTTCTCTCGCCATTAGCAAAATGCTAGCTGCCCAGTGGGGACGTTGGGGGGGGGGGGTGTCCACCTTCCACAGCCATGAGATTTGCCTGCACTGCTGACAGTTCTGAACTGAGAATTCAATCAATTCATATTTAATATTTTACAGAATCATTTCCTGCAGATTCTAATTCAAACATTCTAACACCTTCTGCACTTTTACATCTCACTTGAGTCCCTCACTTTTACATTCCACTTTATTACCATTTTAGTTGATTTCATCATGGCTTCATGGAAAACAACTTCACCAACGACCATTTCCTGTCATTATGTGGGTAGAATTGAAGTAATCCCCTGCTTGAATACTAGGCAGTTTTTATGATAATTTTACCACAGGTAATGTTGTGATTGTTAAGAACATTTCTCTCTTACACAGCACTGTACGGATTCCTGTCTTTAAAAAGATAAGTATTGAATGCAGCTATAAAGGAAACATACCTATCGTCACATATCAATGAGCCAATAAATTCAAAAAGATAGCTGCATCCCCGACTTGCTCACCTACCAGGCACCCACTACCGTACGATCAGTTAATTTTACTCAAATCAGTGACACACCCAAGCCCTGTTACACTGAATCACAAGGCAGAAAAGGGTCCTCAGGTTCAGAGCCCCCTCCCAAACATTTTAGACAGTAGCCTGCACCAACAGTCTCCGAATCCTAAGGCTTCATTTGATTCACAGAAGCACAGCCCTCACATCACTATTTTAATAAGTAAATAATACTGTAATGCCCAAAAGGCTACTGGGATCTTTCCTTCCAGTTCCCTCTTGCCACTTTTAAACATCTCTCTTGGGATGTAATCGACACACAATAAATGGCACATATTTAAAATGTACAATTTGATGAGTGAGACACACCCAAGATAAACCTTTCCACCGCCCTCAAATGTTTCCTCATGGCCCTTTGTATTTCTCCCGCGGCCCCAGAGAACTATGGGTCTGCTTTCTGTCCCTATAGGATTGCATGATCCAGAATTATTTATAAATGGAACATTCAGTACGTACTTTCTTTTGCCTTGCCTCTTTCGTCTAGAGTCTCAAGAACTCCTGGTTTACTCAATAGAATCATCAGGTAAATCACTATACTTCATGAAGGAATCCTCCTATCTAAGCCGAAAATAGGACTTTTCTTAACTTAGGGGCCATGTGGGAGCATGTGGGGAGCATGTGGGGAGCTGAGGGCTATGGAGGGCACCCATGCTGGCCCTGCCTACTCTGCCTTGTCCCTCACTTAAGACAGGCAATGTGGAAACAGCTTTATTTGAAAAAGAAACTTTTTTACCTGATTATAAAAGTAGTACATATGCCTGGCCGGTGTGGCTCAGTGGTTGAGCGTCAACCCATGCATCAAGAGGTCGCTGGTTCGATTCTCGGTCAAGGCACAGGCCCAGGTTGTGGGCCCGATCCTCAGTGGGAGGCATGCAGGACGTGGCCAATCGATGTTCTCTCTCACTGAGGTTTCTATCTCTCTCTCCCTCTCCCTTCCTCTCTCTCTCTCTAAAAAAAAAATCAATAAAGAACTTAAAAAAAAAGAGTAATACATACTCACTAAAAAATATGTAAATGCAGAAAACTATAATAAAAAAATTAAAATTACCTGTAATCTTACCAACCAGAAAACCTCTATTAACATTCTGATGTCCTTCCTTATAATCTTTTTTATGTACTTTTTAATATATATAATATCTTCTATTTTAAAATACTGGCATCAATCTGCCTATAAAGATGGCATCCTATTCTATTTGCATTCTCTTATGGGCACTTCCCTAAGCTGTGTGAGGTTGTACAGAAATTGATGTGTGAATGTGCCACCATTCATCCCATCCTTTATTTCCTTGTGCCCCTATTGTTGCACATTTGTAGTACTTCTCCTTTTCTGGTTATCATAAATAACACTGTGCTGAACATTCATTAGAAGAAATGCTCTTCCTAAATATTTTTTTAGGATAAATTATTAAGGCAGAAAGAGTAGATCCAGGGATATTTTTATGACTTTTCAAAAAAGCTACATTTTTATTGATTTTTTTTTTTTAGAGAGAGAAGTAGGGAGGGGGAGATAGAAACATCAATGTGAGAGAGAAACATCGATCGGCTGCCTCCTCCACACACCCTGCCGGGGATCGAGCCCGAAACCTGGGCATGTGTCCTGACCAGGAATCAAACCGGGACCTCTCAGTCCATGGGAGAATGCTCAACACTGAGCCACACCGGCCGGGCTATTTTTACGACTCTTAGTACATATTACCAAATCGCCTTCTAGTAAACTTACACCATGCATATTTCAGCAGTACATGACACTGCCTTTTAGTGACAGTCTCACCCATGCTCAGTGTTTTCATTTAAAACATCTTTGCCAACAGGAGTTTAAAGTGAAACTTGACAAGCTGATTTTCAAGTTCATTGGAAACGAAAATTTGGAAGAATTGCCTAAAACATTTAGAAAAAAATAACTATAAGTATGGATTTGCAGTACTAGACAGCATAATAGATTACAAAGCTATAGTTATTTAAATGATATGACATAATCTAGAATAGATATACAGAGCCATGATATATATGATTTTAAATCAATGAGGGAGAGAATAAAATATCAATAAAGGATTTCAAAACAATTGGTCACATATTTAGAAATAAAAGGCAAAGCCCTACTTCAGACCAAACACAGAATAAAATCTAAATGCGTTAAAGAGCTAAATGCTAAAAACACATACACAACAATAACAAAACAAGAGTCAACACTGACAACTACTACAGAGGACCCATTTTTATATTTTGGTCTGGGGAGGGAGTTTTTAAGTCACAAAATCCAGAAGCAAGAAATGACTGACATGTGACTAAATACAAATAAACAGCTTCTGCACCACAAAGACATCATAAACTAAGTTAAAGAGTAGCTAACAGTTTGGGAGAAGGTATCTGCAATGTATATAAAAGCAAAGAATGAATGTCCATAATCTACAAATTAATAATAAAAATACAAGCAAGCAAAACAAGTTGACAAAAATTACGAAGTCGGACTTCATAAAAAATAGAAATGGTCAAGAAACATAAAAAGAGACTCAATTTTAGTAATAACTAAGCTAATGCAAGTTGAAACAGAAATATTTTATTTTAGTGTATGTAGTCCTGTATTGTTTGATTTTTGCTGAGAATTGATTTGTATTACTCATGTAAATAAAAAATTTTAAATTAAAAATATTTACCAATAAGACAGGCTTAAAAATAGTATCTTGTTTCAATTTGCATTTCTTTAGTGAGGCCAAACTCTTTCAAGTTTATTGACTATTCTGTTTCTTTTCAAATAAATTGCTACAAAGAACTTATACGCATATATGTATAACCAAAGGACACAGACAGTGAGGTGAAGTGGGGGGCAGGAGTACGGAGGAGGGTGTCAATGGGGGGAAAGGAGGGATATCTGTAATACTTTAAAAAATAAAGATAAATTAAATCTAAAAAAATAAAATGGGAAAACATTTGTAAAAACTAAATTAAGTTAAGGAAAAAGAAAATAAATAAATTGCTGTTTGTACAATATCCTATTGGGAATTCATATTTTTTCTTGCGTATTTGACAGTACTTCATATATATGAAAGTGACTAATTCATTGCCGTGTATGTTGTAATTATTTTTTCCCAGTTTGTCAAACACCTTTGAATTCTGTTTATGGTTTCTGTCTTTGCTTTTATGCTGAGGAAGTAGTTCCTCACCTTGAGAGTAGATGAATACTTATTAATAGTTCTCTAGACTTCTTCTGAAATAAGAACAGGACACCATTTCGGCATATACTATAAGGAAAGAACTTTAGGCAAGTGTCTTCGATAGTCAGCTGTCTCAGCACCATCCACTATGTTACCCTTCCGTTCTCAGCTGATGTTAAATGTCCCCTTTATCTTGTGCTACATCCTTACATATCCCAGGACACAGTTCAGAGTCTGGATGACTGCTTACTTTATCTGCCAGATTGTTCTTGCACTAACGCCATACTACTTCAGTATGTGCTACTAACTCGACTACATGGTGGTAGCAGACCTCTCATTTCATTAATTTTGTTTTTTTTATTTTGGGGGGAGTTGGATTTCCATTTATTCGTTCTCTTGGAAAATTTCTTAAATAACTAAGTCAAAGTTGTTTTATATATTTTTTTAAGTACAATTGGGATTCTGAGTCAGTCCTGCATTAAATTGGTAGATTAAGATGGGAAGAGCCAACACCTTTTCTATATTGAATTTTCTCATCCATGAATATCTTTCCATTACTCAGTGTTCTTAAAGATTTATGGTTTCTTTACATTAGCACCTGTGGATTTATTAACGTTTTCCCAGGTAGATATTGTTGTTGGGGGAGGGAGTTAAAAAATTCTAGCTCATCTCCCTGGCACACTAATTTCATATCTACATAATTGATGAGCTCACATCATTCTTCTGCCCCCACCTTCTGACACTTATCCCATCTCTATTAGCATAAGGTGGGGTTCGGGGCATACGGCTAGGGATGTATCAGGTATAAAGGAGAAGTATGACTCATGGATTGTTATTAGGAATTTTAGTTTTTATTGCTATGATGAATGGAATCTACCCCACTCCCCATTATACTTTCTAACTGGTTATTGTGGGTATTTGAGAAAACCACTGATTTTTGTATATATGATTGTATCTGGCTACAATCCTTAGAGTTCCTAAGTACTTTTCACTACTTTTTTCCTGTTCATTGAGCAAGGGGGTGCCCCACGTTTTCATTTTGCACTGTGCCTTGAAAATTATGTAGCTGGTCTTCGGAGTTACAATGGGTATTTCCTTGTTTTGGGCTTTACTGGAACTGCTTCTGATCAAACTCACTATTTATGAAATGGTCATCACAGAATTGTTATTGTAGAAGACTGGGAACACCTACATGTCTGTCAAAGGGGGCTGGTTAAATACATTATGGCACCTCTATTCAATGGACTATTGAACAAATGTGAAAAAGCTCTGTATGTATTGGTAGAAACCCAGTTAACTGAAAAAGATATATGTGAATATATGCTATATTTTTAATAAAAAAAGAGAAAATAAGAATATATATTTGTAATACTTAAAATATTAAATTTAAAAAGTACCTACCAGGTTTTGGGATGGAAGATTGAGGTGCTGAGTTAGGGACTAGGCCCACAAAGTTAGATTTTATATCTCCTTGGCCACTAGAACAGTTTTCATAGTCACTGCCAAAGAAACACCTTGCCCATTAATAACCTGGTAATGCAGAATGCCAGTTTGAGGAAGAACCATGGTTTGTAAGAAAGTGATATTGTTGCATAATGTTGAACATATACTCCAAGATGTCATATTTAAAAACAACTGTGTTGTCTGGCTGGTGTGGCTCAGTGGTTGAGCATCGACCCATGCACCAAAAGGTCACTGGTTCAATTCCTGGTTAGGGCACATGCCCAGGTTGTGGGTCTAATCCCCAGTCGGGGGCATGCAGGAGGTGGCCAATCGATGATTCTCTCTCATCGATGTTTCTATGTCTCTCTACCTCTCCCTTCCTCTCTCTCTAAAAATCAATAAAGAAAAAAAATTAAAGTTTTTAAAAGTAAAAAAAAAAAAAAAAAGAAAGAAAGAAAGAAAGAAAGAAAGAAAATAACTGCGTTAATTCCACTTCTGGTTATGCATCCAAAGAAATTCAAAACACTAATACAAAAAGCTATGTGTACCCCTATGTTAACTGCATTATTTACAATAGCCAAGATATGGAAATAACTTAAGTGCTCATCAATAGACTAATGAATAAAGAAGATGTGGTACATATATATCCAGTGGAATATTACTCAGCCACAAAAAAGAATGAAATCTTACCATTTGCGACAACATAGAAGGACCAAGAGGGTATTATACTAAGTGAAAGAAGTCAGACGTAGAAAGACAAATACCATATAATGTCACTTATATATGGAATCTAAAAAATAAACTAACAAACAAAACAGAAACAGACTCATATAGAGAACAAACGGATGGCTGCCAGATGGGAAAGGGTTGGAGGGGCTGGGTGACAAAGGTGAAGGGATTTAGAAGTACAAATTAGTAGTTACAAAATAGTCATGGGGATGTAAAGTACAGCATAGGGAATACAGTCAGAAATATTGTAATAATTATTATAATATAGTAGGTGGGTACTAGACTTCTTATATAAATATCTAACTATACTGTACTGTACACTATACTGTACACCTAAAAATAATATAAAGTAATAATGAATGGCAACTGTAACTGAAAAAAAATTGTGTACATTTATATTTACCTGGACACACACACCACAAACACACACAGACACACACACACACTCACCCCACACTATATCCCTGCTATAACAAGGGGATATATAAGTAGGGTCCAAAACATTCAATCCTGTAAAATGCATAAGTAAATTTTGTAAAATAAGAGTAATAAAACCTTTCAGGAAGCCTTTATTCTCAAACAAATAAAAAACAAAAAACAGGTATAAAGGATAACGAAACTTAAATGTACACAAAGGACCACACTAAACCAAGAATCCTAAGTGATGACAGGGAAGTCACTTTCTAATCATCCCCCACCTCTTCCCCACATAGGAACTGCAGCTCATTTTTGTTCGAGATCGTGGTCTCCTCAGAGTAGCAGACAAACAAACAAACTGTATTATATTCTGTATGCATTACTATGGGGTATTTACCTAAATTTCTGTAAAACTCTTAAAACCTTGTGAGAAAACAATGCTTAATTTTCTCCAGAGGAAGAAGTGATAGACTACAAATAACTGTAATTCCTACTCCAACACCCCACCTTTTGCAAGATTGTCCACTGGAAGGGGCACTGGCTTTGGAGTGAGTCAGAGATAAATATGTCTTTGCACATGGTGACCATTTTGTGTGATACTCCCCCAACCCTCACCTTCCTGCTCTGCTTAAGGACTGGCCTATTCATAACCTCCATCATGATGCCATCCCTCAACTCAGCTTAGGTGCCCCCGCTCCAGTGTTCCTAGAGCATCTGCCAAAGTCTGCCAATCGATGACTTATTTTGCTGTGTTGACACCTTCAGTTTAAATGTCTTTCTCCTCCATTAGCGCATACGATTCTCCAAGGCAGAAACTACCTGTGTATTTTCCTATCCCCAATGCCTAAGATACACTTGGCAGCCTCTTAATAAATGTCTGCTTAATGCCAAGTAATTTACAGTAGATAAAGAAGTTAAGCTTCACTGACAATTAGAACCAGCCTTAATATCTGGTTAGAGAAATGGGCTGGGAAAAGCGCAGCCTCTTGGTTCAGGCTAGTCCAGACTCAATAGTGCCATTTTAGGAAACTATCTGCATAGAAGTCTTTGGGGTCCCTCTGCTGCTCCAGTAAGTTTGCTTCTTTGCCACATTCTAACCCCTTCAGCTTCTAGTGAATTCCCACATGCCCAGGGCTCCGCTTCTGCTCCAGAGGACACTTAGTTTTTAAACAATTGCAAAGCACAAAAGTCACATCCCCAATTCCATAGATTTCAAAAGCCCTTCACAGAACAGATTTCCAACTCTGTTTACTTTCCTAGGAACTTGACAGAATTCTAAAAACACTGTTACAATTTTAAAATACTTTTAGATGACAGTAGCTACTGTAGAACACCTACTACTATTTCCTGCCTCCAGCTTTTCTCAGGGGACCAAATGGCACCCATTTTTGTTGCTATGTAAATTAGCACTTTTGAATGCTCTGTATTTTTTTACTGACTTCTTCAAGGCCCAGCTCAAAATACCATTCATCCTTCATAGCCCAACTATTTAACCTTTCTCCGCACCTGCTTGTGCCTCTGTCGGCTGTTCTCTGCTCCACACATTTCTATACCTTGCCAAAGTGCTTCTCCAGCTACTCTGAATCAGATGGTAAGTTTCCTGATGTCTGGAGTCCCTTTACAACCAGTTCCCTGTCTGCTTCCAGCTCCAACCTCTTCCTTGTTCTTGGAGGCTAAAGCTCTGAAAGCTACAGTTCCCCAGCTTGCCACCTTGGTTTTTAGTGATGTTCTGCCAGTAGAAGAAACTGGGGAGAGACCAGAAGGTGGGAGGAGGGAAGAAAACATTTCTATCTGCTCAGGTGGCACAGGGGCAGATGACCATGGGCAGCATGGTTCCATGGTGGCAGTCATGGTGACTGTTCCCAGAGCTTCAACTCAGAGTTCCTGTGCTTATGCTGCCTATTTGGGTTACCCTACATCAGTTACGAACAAGAACCTAGAACATAAAAGCCACCAGTCTTCATGGACGCATGCTGGTAGACACAGAGGTAACACTTAAGAGCCTAATGCTGGTAATGGAAACTTCTTATTCTCTGAAAGGGTTCAAGAACCTTGAATTTTGAGCCCAGAGCTTCATGCTCTAGTTACTATCTCTTAAGGAGTGGTAGAGCCAAGGATAAGGATGTAGAGAGACTTACGAGAGCTTATATTTTCCAGAAGAACTAGGTGACCTTAAGAAGGGAAACCAGACTCATGTAATGCTAAATAGCAGAGTCCAATATCAGTGTCAAGTGCTTACTGCTCCCCCAACTCTTACTAAAAGCATAGTCTCTAGTCATCTACAAGACTCATAAGAAGAGCTACTTAAAAAAGAAAAAAGGAATGCAAATCGCCCTTAAACATATGAAAAGATGCTCAATTTCTCTCATAAGAGAAATGCAATTAAAACTTCACTGAGATGCCATTTTTCACCCATCAAACTGGCAAAAAAAACCCAGAGGTTTGACAAATGTGCCACTGGCAAGGCTGTGCGGAAACAGCCACTATCATACCTTGCCAAGGAGGATTTAAAAATGGTACAATCCTTATGGAGGTGAATTTGGAAGTATCTAGCAAAATTATCTGTGCAGCTCTGGCCAGTTTGACTCAGCAGTTAGAGCGTCAGCCTGTGGACCGGAGAGTCCCGGGTTCAGTTCCCGCTAGGGGCACGTACCTCGGTTGCAGTTCGTCCCTGGCCCTGGTTGGGGTCATGTGGGTGGCGACCAGTCGATGTGTCTCTCTCACATCGATGTTTCTCTCTCTTTCTTCCCCCTCTCCCCCTCCCACTCTATCTGAAGATAAATACAAAAAAATGTCCTCGGGTGAGAATAAAAAAAAAAAAATGATCTGTGCATTTACCCTTTGACCATGTAACCCTCTTCTCGGGATCACAAAGGTATATCAGCAAAAACAGGAAAAGACTTACGCACAAGGCAACAGCACAATGTGCAGCAGCAGAAGGCTGAAACAACCCAAATGGTTCAGCGACGGCTAACCGGTTGAACAAACTACAGTACATCTACACTAATGAATGTCACGCAGCTATAAAAAGGAATCAATAGTATCTTCCTATATAGCTAGCTCTAGGATAAGTGTTAAGTACAAAAAAGCAAGGTGAAGAAAGTAAGTATGTATAGCATATATAGTATGCTACCGAAGTGGGGAGGATACAAAATATAAATTATATTTACTTATTTTCCATTTTTAAAAATAAAAGGATAACCCAAAAAAACTAAAGGGAAAAAGAGATCACCTACAGGTGTAAAGGGGATGGGAATATAAGCCTGATTTCTCTAAATATAGCTCTTTTGTAAATTGGATTTAGAAACCATGTATATATTCTACATAGTTGTAAGACAAAAAGCATTTTGAAGACAATCACTAAATACAGAAAGTGAAATGAAACAAATGAATCAAACTGTATAGTGGCAGGATCACAAAGAGAATTATTTTAAGTGACTTTAAAACATAGTAATTTTACTATACATCTCTAGCTGGACATACCCTCAAGGCCCAAAAGGTAACTACAAAAATTTTAAACTATTTTCAGTAATCATATGGTCCATAGTAGTATTGGTACAGTAATTCTGAGACTATTCGGTATGTATGGGGGACAAAGCAAATGAATTATTGTGCTATATCACTGGTAACCAAGATTTTTAATATGGCAAATAGGAGATGAAAGATCAAAAGGTGAAACAAGAAACTTTGTGTACTGAATTTTAATTAAAAGTGTCAGCATGCGCTCATGATATATGCTACCTGTTAAATACATGACATATAAATAAATAAACATATGTGTATATATTTCTTAGTTCTGTCCACTGAAAAGGCCTAGAAATAATGACCAACCCAGTAGCAAGTACTTAGACTGAAGTTTCCAAATGTCATTTCCCACTTAAAGGAATCAGGGCCTCTTGCAGAAATGGCTGATTCCAGATGGGGGCAGGAAACGTACAAGATGAACCTGGTATATTCTCTCCTGCCAGATATTAAGGAACTACTAAGGACTACTGAGCTCATGTTAGAAAGACTCAAGAGCCAATCTGAAGAGGCGAAAGATGAGGACAATCTGAATATCAGTACTAATGACTGCAAATGATTAAAAAAACATTCAATTTGTTTAATCCTATACATTCAAAATAATACGTTCTCCCCTCCAAAAGAAAAACTCCACAAAAAACCTCATTGGTCAATTTTGGAGGATGCTAGGTAACCACCTCATCACCTTGAAAACTGGTAATAAGAAGAAAGAGTATAACATTTATCCTCTTCCTGAGCAAATCACATCTCGTACTGAGAACATTTTTCTCTTTCTAGTTACTAATGAAGAAGGAATGACATAATCAGCTGTAACTATTTTGCAATTTTGAATGGATGTGAATGAATATCCAAAAGAGACAAAGATTTTCTGTGTTTCTTGATAGACACATATACTACCATTTATAGGGCATTCTTACAAAAATAAAAATAAAACTTGAATCAGATTAAGCCTCTACCAAGTTACAAGAAATACAATAAATATTATCATGGGGATTTAATCACCAAAATCCAGGCTGTTAGAAACTCTACAAGATAAAGACTTAGTTTTGTCAACAAATAAATTGTAATGAGAGAAGAGAACGAGAAGTGAACTTATAGATTTAAAGAGATTTGAGAGTCATAACAGCTATTTATTGAAAGTATGGACTTTATCTGAATTCTGATTTAAACAACCTGTAAAAAACACATAGATTCACTCTAGACTTTCACCCAATTAGGGACATTTGAACACTGAATATTAAATACTCATAAAGAACTGCTTTTCAATTTTGGAGTATTATAATTACAGCTACAAAAAAGGAGTCCTTACTTTTAGAGATACATTTTGAAATATTTATGGATAAGATAATAAAATATCTGGGACTGGCTTCAAAATAATCTGGTAGAGAGGAAATTAGGCAGTGCATAGATCCAACAAAGCTGTCTGTGAACTGATAGTTCTTTAAGCTAGGTGGTGGGTAATAGTCTCTGTATCTGAAGAACTAATTGGGTAGTCAAAGAAGTGAATTTAAATATGAGATTAATGCAAAGAAGTTATGGCAATGATTATGAAAAAGTGGAAGGATTGGCAAATGCCATGTGTATCACAAAGTGGAGTGCCAAGACAAAGCAAACACATTCTTGGGGAGGTTGAATGCTTATAAAATAGCAGCCACAGCTATTCTAATTATTCCTGCCATGCCTCACTGGTAAGGCAGGTTCAAGCATCCTACATATGCCTCCTAAGGAAGAGAAGACAGTCGTCACAGGCCGACTCTCCCAGGCGAGAGTACCTCCCAGCATGACCCCGAGCGGCGTCCACATGAAGGAGCAGATGAGGTGGGAGCATGCTGTGAGGAGAGCCTGATGCTCAGATTGGTCGGTGTGGTCAAAGTCTCCATGGATACACAAACCCACACGGTTCCCAAGCTTCCCCGTGAATCTGTACAACGAAGCGGCATGAAGAATGACGTGCCATCAGCAAAAATGGGACAGAAACCCTTTGGTAGAAGACTGAAATCTTATAAAGCTAACGTAGGTTATTTTTAGTTGTGTTTTTCCTGGCATCACTATACATTTTAGGTAATAACATTAAAATTTGATTTTAAAAAACAACACAAACATTTTAAAAGTAATTTTAAGGCATATGAGGAGAGTAGCCTACACTACGAAACAGAGACCAGGAACTGTGAAAGAAAAAAGTTCTGAATCTTGAAACATCAAAGTAGGGTTTGGTACCCTGTTTAGTTATTCATGATGACATTATTTTAGTTTTACTCTTTTTTCTCCCCATGAAAACCTGGAGTTTATGTCTGTGGTTCTCGAGGGAGGAGAGCACATTTCACAGAACGTAGGAAGGAGCAGGCAGTTGGCAGCTACAATTTAAAAGTAACTCCAGGGGGTTCTGACATACACTGTGCCCTACTAGAGCACCACTCCTTTCTCGGAGCTCCCTGTAGGGTGGCTGGCTGAGGCCTGTGTGCAGCCAAAATGCGCCTGAAATCCTCAACCCGGAAAGCTGGCCACTGCTATTTCAAACACCTCTTCAAACTACGCAGAGCTGCCATGGTGGACACAACTCCCTCAGAACTCACACACCTCCCTGTCCGCCCAGCATGGGGCAGCTGCGAGCTGGGAAGATGGTAGGAGGACCAGCGGGGACCCCACTGCAGGCCACCTGCCCACGGCACCACTGCTCCCATCTGGCTGAGGGAAGACCACAGGAAGATGACTGCAGTGTTCTTTGCAGTCACACTTGTGAGCAGCACAGAAAGGGCTCAATGAAAAGTGTTTGACCGGACCCCACAAACACTTCTTGCGTCTCTGCAATCTTCTCTCGTCCCTGACACGCCTGAGACTATCATGGCTTCTGACAATGCTGACTAGTTCAGTGTGGACAAAACACACACCCCTCACTAAAAGTCATCCTGAGTTCCATTCCTTGTAATGGCCTCTCATGCCAGATTGGCCTGTTTCTTTGATAAATAACAGTGCCCACAACCCTTTTCATAAAAATGGGGGCCCTTTTTAAGTAGGTGGCACCTTCTATTTAGCATGTTCAAAACTGCAGTGCACTGGGCTGAGATGAGTAAACAAATGCTATGACTATCAAGTGGTCTGGTTTCTAAGCTTTTTCCCAGTGAGGACTCCCAGAGCCACATACACACAGTCTACAGTCTATAAAAGGCCTGGGAGGATCTGTGTCCTCCCCACAAACCCCATCATCAACATTCCACACAGCCCACAACATCAAAAACCTTGATAATATCAGATAATGCTTCAGCACTGTTGACTTCCAAATTACTTAAAAGTCACAAAAATTATTAACATTTATATTTAATATTATAAAGCATATCCATAACAAATTTAAAACCAAATTATTTTAGTTGAGCTTTAAAAGTTCTCCATATGTTGGAATAATCTCTACTCCTACAGCTTTATTAATACTACTCTCTTATATTTCTGTAGGTAAGGGATTGCATTTAGGGCACAGCAGGTGTTAGGAAAATGTAGACTTATGACCAAAGAATTAGAAAACATGTGCAAGCTACACTTGTCTTTCCCATTCTAGTCATCACCATGATTTTAGGACATCTGTTACTCTGCTGTGTCCCAGCATGGACAGGACTTGAGAAGGAGAGGAGAAATGAGTTCCTTCGTGAGGGCAAAGACTTCTATTTTAGGTACACCATGGCAGGGGCATCTTGTTCCCCCACCTGAACACACAGAGTGTGTGTTCAAAGAAGCAACAGTACAGGCACAGATTTAAGAAACTAATTAGTCAAACTGGGATCCTTGCAAGAGCTGAGTGAACACCTGTGGGCATGGGAAAAGGAGCAAAAGGAAGCGCCACTCGTGACACCTCGAATGTCAAGACCTGGAGGGACTGTAGACAATGCCAGACTACAGAGTGCCTGGAACTAAAACAAAAACAGAACACAACAGAAAGCAGCCAAATAAATAATGACACCGAAATTAAAACACCCTCCTGAGAGAGTAGTCAGGAAGTATTTCCCACAAGGAACTTGACTTTCACAATGACAGTTCAGTTACTCTGGCCTTATTCAAATTATATGTAGGCATTTTCTTGAGGTGAAATTGGCTAAACAGGGCAGATATGGACTGAAGTGTCCATGAAAAGAAGACACATTCATACCAAAACAGAGCCCAAAATACCTGCAGAGCCTTGGAAAGTATGAGCGCTGGATCAATGTTACACAGTCTTCCTGATCTCACCTACCATTAAACACAGAAAGCCTTCGGGGTGGAAGGCTTTGCCCCACCATCATCAGCATTCCCCACATAGCAAATCTGAACGAATCACTGGAATATTTTCAGTTCTTAACTACTAGTAAAATATTAATGTTCTTTTAAGTTTACTGGAATTATTTTGACTACTTCTAAAATGTAAGCCCTCCCCTATGTCACTCAGCCAGAAGGCATTCAAATCAACCAGACTTCTTAGTCAAAGCTGATTAAGAAATGAGTTAAGGGAACAGCAAAATACTTGAAGATAAAATATCTAAGTAGATGCACAAAATGTAACTGTAATACTTACCTATCAGGCCCTTCTCGAGAGTGAAGGTTTGGTTTGTAAACATACATTCAAAAGCCACAATGTGAAAAATCTTGTTCACTGTGTTGTGAGTCCCAACTATTCGAATATATCTGGGGGTAAAAAGAAAAGAAAATCTGTTGAAAAAAATGAGCTTCCATCACAACCAATCCAAAACAACAGCATAAGATATGTTATGTAAACAAACATACAGTGTACCAGGGCATGGACTAAAGAAGACCCTGAACTTGACTTCAGACCCTGACCTTGCTCCTTAGGACTAGCTCCAACTGAGCCTTAGAAGAATTACAATAAAATTAGGAAGATACCACTTTCCAGACAGTTAAGTAGAACTTAGATTTGCTTTACCTATAAATCAAACCAGGTACTGTTCAGCTCAAACCCTGAATGTCAGAACAATTATACGTCCACGAGACATTTACGCTGGAGAACAATAAACAGCTTCTATCTTTGCCTTGTGGTTAGGAATGTGTCTGTGCACAGGTGCACAAACACGCAAAATC
Source organism: Tadarida brasiliensis (assembly GCA_030848825.1). Taxonomy (NCBI): domain Eukaryota; kingdom Metazoa; phylum Chordata; class Mammalia; order Chiroptera; family Molossidae; genus Tadarida; species Tadarida brasiliensis. The sequence goes on from CM061262.1 coordinate 11,917,601, forward strand.
AAATGCTTTCCAACTCAATGAGAGATTTCATCCATTGGAGACAAATGCATGAAATCAATATTGCTTTCTTGTTTAAAAGAAAAATCCACAGAAACTACTGGAAACCACTCACAGTTTCTTGTATTTTAATATCGCTCCCCAGTTGTTGTTAGGAAGTTAACCCTCTATACTCACCCCAGCCCCCACGTGGCTGCTGGGAAGCCTTCTCCTGGCCAGAGGAAGTGAAATGCAGAGGTGGCCCAGCCTGCTCTGCAGCTTCCCCTGGCCACGCGGGTCTGGCATCTGCACACAGTGCAGTTTCACAGGGCAGGTCTTGAGCATCTTGGCCTGTTCCCCTCTGTATCTCCCTGGAGGCTTCACCTCCAACAAACAAGCATTAACCTTGGAGTGACTTGCTCCTTTCACTCTCCAAAGGGACCTGACAGTTCACAGGTTAATGAACAAACAAACTCATTCTTCTGAGTGTCACACAAATCCACAGGGAGTGTGCACATTCTTACTGGAATTCAAAGGAAGAACCAGGAAAAACAACTAGATTAACTGATAACGCTCTCCCAAATTATGAACTATGCACTCTGCAGGACGGGGCATATTAAATGAACAGATTTCAATTAGGAGATGACAGACTGGGCCAGCCAGGGTTCAGCAATATCCTCTCTCCACTGTGTAAAACAACCTTCGACTTAGATGATACAATTTTACTTCTGAGTTAATCACTGCTCCCTAATTTGGTAATTTCCTTACATTTCTCATCACTCCAAGTTAACTATATAACGTAAATGCTGATTTAAAACATTCACATTAAGGAGACTACATTTGGGGATTTCATATCATGGGCTATTTTCCCTCCTGTTTCTTCAAGCCTGAATCTCTCAGCATTCCCTGTGCACCTCATTGAGCCATCTGCTCCTTGACACGAGCTGTACACTCATCTTCATAACCAATATAAATGCCATCTCCTGGACTGGCTGTCCAGCATGCCCACACCCACTGCAGGAAGACCCTGCTCTTCCTGTGTGGACGGTCAGGGCAACTGGCCCATCACCAGAGCCCTCTGGTGAAGAAGGAAGTTGGCCCTGATCTGTTCTCTTGAGCCCTCAGGGCAGACAGAAGGTGCTGAATTTACTGGGATTGGGTGGGTAGCTGGGGTTCTTTTAAAATAAATTCTAAATGGTCTGCGTAGAACAGATTGTGTTGCTCTGTCCTGTTGGCGGTGACGCTCTCTCTGGGCTTTCTGGAAGGGAAGGGGTGTGTTAAGGCTGACACCCTGGCCTGAATCTAATTTCATACATTTCCTTAAACCCACAGAACCTCAACCAGCATAGCATTTTCAACTGCTCATGGTCACGACAGCCTGAGTGCTGCTGTCTGCAACCTTGGCGGGAATGGAGGGAGTGTGGTTTGGAGGAATCTGATCAGATCACTTTCCTATTCCCTAGGTCGAGTCTCTGTGAAAGAGAGACAGCTCTCCTAATACCACGCGAGGCAGAGGAGCCAGGACGTGACTAATAGGGCCTTTCCCCACTGGCGGTTCTTAAGGTTAATAGTCCGCTGACTAGGGGATGCAGTAATGATCCCCCCTCCCTTTCTTTCTTTTTACAACATTATATGGAACCAAGATCTCCAAGTTTAGATAATAGTCATTTCCCAAATTTTATCCTGTCAGGAAATGGAGAAAATATGCAACCTTCCCCTCCCTCGTTCCCCAATTATAAGAAACTGAAAATAAAAACTGTACTGGAATACATTTTACAACCTTAATGATAGTGTTTGCAATAACAAACAAGATAATACATATGGTTGGCAAAGCACTGAGAGATGCCTCCAGATAAAAAGTTCTGTATAAATGAAGATAATGTTATCTCTGCTGCATAATCCTGAGGTCAAATGAGCAGTTCACCACTGTATATTACACTTCTTGATTAGCCTGTTATATGTAATGCTCATAACAAGTTTAATTATTTTAGTTCTATAATACTTTCTAAGTCTCCAAAAATCATAGCATAATTTACAAAAATGGCATAAAGTCCCTATCCAAATACACATTTAAAAAAATGGTAACAAAGTCAAGAAACCATGCTCCTTTTCCCCAGCAAGGAGCTGTTGAGCACAGGACCCTGCCCTTTACTTAAGATCTCATCTAGAGCTAGCAAATAGGCTTCAACCCACTCCCGACTTCGGGGACTGGTAGGGCAGCCTGGAGCTCTGCATCACAGACCTAGCTCAGGGTGGGGAGGACCCTGACCCATGAGCAGTGTCTCAAGGGAGAGGGAGGCAGCACAGATTTCCTCAATGGGGCTCACAATGCAGCCTCCCCAAGGCAGAAGGGAAGTTAATCCTCCCTGAGATAGGAAAATCCAAGGGATGGGGATGGGAGAGAGTCTTCCCTCTTTTTTACTCTTTTTTGGGGGCGGGGGGGAATGCAAAACTTGCTCTGGGTCATAACACCTAAACAAGAGAAGTAGATAACTACATTTTTTTCTGTCACAAAGATTTTGAATAAGAGGCAAAGTTTAAGATTACTTTTTTTCCCTTTTAACACCATCTCTCCAATGAACAATCAGACTCTGACCTAACCTGATAATCCGGGCAGTGACAGCTAGTGACTTCATCGGTGTTCAGAGAGAGCTGCTGGAAAATGTAACAGCTCTCTGTTCCCTCTGAGGTCCTCCACAGCAGCTCAGACAGCTGGAAGGTGATTAAAACGTAACCAGTGCTAAGGAAGGCAGACATGCAACAGATGGGCCATTTCTTGTGAGGATGAATGCTGTCCACAGGAGCCCTGGTGGAGCAGTCTGTTTCCAAAATTCTCTTCCCTTCCCCAGGTTAGTTGTCTTCCAGTTACTGACAAAGACTGGATCCTGAACACGGTTTGGAAGAGGATGTTTCAATGCAGAAGTTTCTAGGAGCTATAGTATGTGGGTGAAAACATTCTGTCTTCTTTAATAAAATGAACTCTAAAACCTCCAAAGATAGCACTCTAAAATTGAAAGGTATTACAGAGTTTTGAAGAATGTGCTTTAGAGTCCAACAGAGTCAGGTTTATAGCCCAGCCTCATTATTTAATTAGCTGTGTCACTTTGGGGGGAAAATGCTTTAACTCTTTTTTTTTTCTTTACTGATTTTTAGAGAGAGAGGAAGGGAGGGAGAGAGAGAGAGAGAGAGATACACCGATGAGAGAGAACATCGATTGGCCGCCTCCTGCATGCCCCCCCACTGGACATTTGGCCTACAACCTGGGCATGTGCCCTGACCGGGAACCAAACTGGTGACCTCGTGGTGCGTGGGTCGACGCTCAACCACTGAGCCACCGGCTGGGTACTGTAATGCTTTTTAAACTTTAGTTCCCTTCTCTGTAAAATGAGGTCAATAACACAGACCCTACAGGGTATTTAAATGAGGTAAGCATGTAAAGTGTCCGATGCAGTGCTTGGCAGAGTAGGATATCTTTAAATAGAAATGTAGAGTAGATCATTGGGTACAGAAGAACCTGAAGAAAACTGGCTGTCTGGAGAGAATTACCAGCTGTGGATGTTGAAACTGTGCATCTACAAGGAGGCGGGCCCAGGGGCAGACTTCAAGAACACAGGCAGGGTCTGTCCTTGTTCTGAGGGCACCACAGCAAAGGCACCAAGGGCCACAGGAGGAAGATGACCTGGCTGTATGGTATTTCCCACTTTAAGGCCCTCATCTTTAGAAAAGTCTATTTAAAGTGCTCTTGACCTGATTCGGTATGCATGAGGAGGCAAGGCAAGAATCTTTTGCCCATATCTGGTCCAGCAACCCAGAAGAGTTTTGTGTGTGTGCAAACCCAAGAAATTTAAGGAAAATAGAATTCCTAACAGTAGACATTGTGTGACCTATAGGATCTTTGCTCTGGAGACTTCACTGCACTCCCTGCCTGCTCTGGGAAGGTATGAATTCCTATTCTTGACCTATTGTTCCATCATTTCTTGTCTGGATGCTACCAGATTTAATTTCTAAGTCACACACATTACAACTTTAACATACTAAAGAAAATAGAAGCAAACAGCGATTCGTATATTTCTACTTTAAACGCTTGGTATTTATTCTCTAGTCTTTAGTTCTGGTGGAGCACAAGCCTACTTGTAGCAGGTTCTACTACAAGATAAAATTGAATTCAGTAAGAAATATTTAAATGAGCTCTCAAGGGATCAACTAAAGCCCAAATCCATCAGAATTCTATTCTATGGTAAACAAAGTTTTATTCTCAAAGTGAACTTCATATCCCTGGGTTAAGCAAAGACTCTTGAGAAAACTTGAGTTAGCCTAAGAATGGTGCCCAAGAAGGGATCCTTAACATTTTGGCTCTCTCTCTGAGGTGGCCACAGAGAACTCCAGGGAGGAAAACCGTTCTTAGCTGTGGCCAGATGCAGTGACGTAACAAAAACTTTAGCTCCAACATGTACTAGGGTCTTGGGACCATGTGGGGTCTGGATTCATCATTGCTAAGATTTCTTATCTGACCTTTCCTTTCAAGGACATACTAAAAATGTACATAAATAATTCTCTAACCCAAAAAACAGGTCACGTTTGTGGGTTTCTTCAGTATGAAACTGTCTTCTAGTTCTGGGTACAATGTTAGTGTTCTTATCATCAAACCATAGACTGGAGGAGAAGTGAACTCAGGTCTTGTTGCTAAGGCAGCAAGTGGAGAACAGTTTACTGTCAGAATGACAAAAAGCTTCTAGAAAAAGCATGTTGCAACAGAAAAGATTTGTTACTCTTAGAAAACCTTCCCTCTGGCTGATCTGTGGAGCTATAGATTCTCCTCTACTGACTTCAGCAAAGGCCCCAGCAGCGCTTGCTTGTTTGGGAGAGGAAGAATTATTGAAAGGTTAAACACTGTGCCCAGAGTTAGCCTAAGCAGAGGCTACTGTCTCGGAGAGCAGCCCTGACGCTGCGGGACCGTCAGCCCTGCAGAGGGAGCAATCCCGCTCCACACCCCCACTATTCACCCTGAAGGGCAAATCAAACAAGAAGTCAGCTTGTGTTTCAGAGAAAACTGATGCTCTGCAGAATCAAGTATGCAGAGGGGATAAGATGGACAAATAATTACTAACACATCAGAACCCAGCACTTCCATAATAGATAGTCATTCCCACTTTAGAGATAAATTATTAAGTGCTGTTTTTTATTTGGGGGAAACAAATGAACTTTGAACAGTAGTAGGTTTTTTCCTACCCCAAAATACATAGAACCTAAAACCTGTCATAAAAATATGCCTTCAATTTATGAAATTATATTTGGAGTTAATATCACAAAAGGACTTAATTATAATATTTACATAAATTATATGAAAATGATATAATATGTAAAATTTATGTAATTCATTCAAATTCTCTGCTTATATATTTACCTTCTAGGTACATTGGGTAAGTATGCTTTAAATCAATATTTAATAAACACTTACAAGGTATAAGAAATTGTGCTAATCATTGTGAGGAATGGACCCAAAAGACAGGACATAAACCTTCATTTAGAGAAGTTTATGGTGCAGTTTAGAAGGAAAGACTTAAAACACGTTGGTAGTAGTGGTGAGGAGAAAAGACAAAGGAGCTTCTTACCTCTTCACACAAAGTAGTCTAACCTTAAAACACCAAATTTAGCAACATGAACTTTGAAAGTCCTCCCTGTAAACTACTCTTGCTTCAAAGGCCAAAACAAAACAAACATGGCTAAAAGAGAAATACACACACACACACACAAATGATCAGCCAACAAATATTAACTGAGCATTTACTGTGCCAGCTACTGTCGCTGGGTGCTGGGATATGGGATTGAACAATAAAGAGAATTTCCTCCCCATGAAATTTACATTTCAGGTCGGGAAACAGACAACAAATTTAAAAATCAAATAATTACCTACTGGTTGGTAGGTGATCTATTTAGCAGAGAACTTTATAGACCAACCACCTTGCCAATCAGAAAGATAAACAGCTATGAAACCTCTCTCTGCAGGAATAAAGGTGGGTCAAATGGGAAGGTACAAATAACTGCCTGAGAATATGGATACAGTGTAAATGAGTCTGATGTGTAGACACAGTGCACCTGTTATAGATGTTTAACAGGACATAGGCAAAAAGCTAATTAAGTAGGTATGCTTCTTAGGATCTGGAAAGAGGAACTGATTTGAATTTCATAGGAAGAAATGTCTTCTTTATTTCATGGTTTAGTTTTCTTTTTATCTTTGCTTCTTTCAGATTGTAATTTTCAAGGAATTATAAAGAGACAAAATGGGAAGTAGAAGATATAAAATGCAAAATGAATAGTAGAGAGAGGGACGGAGAGAAGGACAGAAAAATAGGAGGGGAATAAAGGTAGGGGTGGAGGAGAAAGGGACAGAGAGCATGCATATGAATAAACCAACCCCTTTTCTGTCTCTGTTATGTGTTAATGTGAACAAATCCCCATGTGGGAATACTGTTAACCAATTTTATTACTCAATAAAACATCTGAAAACAACACAAAGTATATTTTAAGAAATAGAACTAAATTACCAAAAGTTCAATATTTGCATTTTTTCATTAACTTTTCCCCTAGCCTGAGATGCTAGGGGAGGGAGAAAAAATTTCACTAGTTTTATCTTTAAAATGTCTGCACTCTTTCTCAGTTTATCCAACAGGCTGTGCATTTCCACGGATGTAGACAAATGAGTCTAATGCGATTGTGCACTAGAGAAAAAAACAGAAGAAAATTAAATCTGTTAGTTTCCCTATGAATCTGTAAGAACTCGTTTGGTGACTATGACCTGTAGCAAGCCTGCCTTAGCAATATGATGGGTAAGGAAGGTTCCTCTCTTTTTTTAACCTAAGATTGTGGTGGGTGTATGCCATTTATTGTAACTTATAATTTTAAGGACTGGAGGAGTCCCCCTCTCTTTTCCTTTTAGAGTGGAAGATTAAATAGAGAAGAGAGGCAAACTGAAGGAGAAAAAATGGACTCTTCTCAAAGAAAAATCTAAGAATCCAAGAATGTAAACATTTGACACACTGAGAAATAAGACAGGAATTGCCCAAGACAGTCAGAATAACAGAAGTGAAAACTGAGCACCAAAGTCAAGAGAGTAATAAAGAGCGCATAGGAAGTAAAGAAATCACAAATCTTCACTCCAGACCCCTGAGAAACTAGTGCTGAAATTAAAATAAACCCTACCATCTTCTGAACACATGCCACGTGCTAGCCTTAGCATGCATTATTTCCTTTCGTGGCAACCCATACACTCATACAGTCAGGCTGGAGAATGATCTCAGAACTCCACAGAACCTCCTCAAAGCCTCTGTATTCCTTACAAGCAACGTAAAGAAACCTGTGGTGCGGGCAATGACAGCTCCTCAGAGAACTAACTAAAATATATTTGGGGAAAACAAGCCCAACCCATACAAGTCCCACACTTGCCACCTACTATCCCTAGACTGCTTCAATGCTCACAAAACATTTCAGGGACCCTTCTCTGCCTTTGGAAAATTCTGGACCTTCACCTACAGAATGGATTGGAAAAAACAAAACAAAAACTCTAGAGATTTACTTAGCACATAATTCAAGCATCAGTATAACTATGTACAAGGCAACAAATCAGAGGCAGAATAGTCAAAGTAAACAGAAATAATAATATAAAAAAATTGAGAAGTATTTCTGTCTTGGGTGCCAAACTGGTATGGATATGCATAATGTACTATCTCAGGGATTGTAAAAGCTGGAAGTGCATGACTAATTTCACTGTAGAAGCCTGTCCTCCAGGTTCCAAATAGCATGAAGGATTACTAATTTCAGCACTACTGGTATAAGGGATTTTGCTGCTAAAATATGTCAATGTGTTAGAACTTTAACACAAGAAAAACAGAAAATAGCAAGATGCTCCAAGTGGCACTGTCTGGTGGTCTACAGAGTCTGCAGCTCACAGTAGGCTGAGCAGACATGGGGCAATTTCAAACCTAACAGTCTGCCCAATCATTTTAAGACACCTCCCCATACTCGCACCGTCTGTGTTAGGAGTCCTACACACTGCTGAGGTTCAATTTTGAAGCCTGTCCCCTATCCATGTTTCTGGATTAGCAAACAGGTTGGGGGATGGAGTAGTTGGCAAGGATTATTTTTCCCTACCAAAAGCTTCTTGAGAGTTCAACCATTCATGACCTAGACTTTACTGGTACAGCATTAGTGCTAAACCAGTGATCAGAAAGAAAATGTCAATCCTTACACTTGTTTCAGAAATTCAGAGAAAGAAAAACATATGAGACGAATGTACATAAAGCAAAATGTGTACTTTGTAAGAGAGGATTTATTTTTTAATAAACAAGAAGATTCTATGATATTACTAATTGTCACTGCTACTGCTGTGGTGTTTGGACTCATTAAAATAAAACTGGCTTAACTATTTCTTTTTCTTCTTTTACATTAAAAAAATAAAGTTTTACACATATATAGTTTAAAAACTCAAATAACCTATATAGTTTATTATAAAACATACTCCATTTCTTCCCCTCCCCAGAGGCAACCATTTTCACCTGTTTTTGTAGGATTTATCTCACATCTATAATTAACATGCTTTTAATGCTACTTCTTGATTTTTCAGTTTTAGGCTTTATCTACAAGTATTTAGTTTTCCCTTCTCCACATGCACCCTCTCCCATTCCCCCCAATCTAGATTATATTGTAACTTTGGTTGAATCAATATTCAGTGTTTACATTATGATTTTGGAAACATTATTTGCAACTAATATATGGAGTGCTTTCCTTTCCTATACAATTATTTTCCCTACTAGAGTTAAAAAGCATCTTGATTTTTTGTTTTGCTTAGTTTGATATGTGCTCGACACTAATTTACCTCCTCTCTTCTAACTCTCCTGTACTTGAACTAAAGCTCCTCTCAAAACATTCTGACACATCAGGTGTTTCTAGCAGTTTCTTCTTGAAAAAGCCTTCCCAGAACTTTTGTCCAGTTTCAATAAAGTCTGATTACTCTCTAAATTTTAAACAAGCTATCATCCTGGGATCTGCCTTCACCATCATTCCAGGGATTCCTTTCATCTCTCCCCCATGCTAAACCATCCCTATCCTGCATCTCACACTGTCTCCTTTCTTGGTCTACTCTCACTCAATTTTCTGGAGAGCATCTCGCCATAGCTTTTCTCAATGGAATTTGGAAGATAAAAAATTTAAAGCTTTGTTTGTCTGAACATATTGTTAGTCTACCTCCATATTTGACTGGTAGTTTGGCTGGGTATAAAATTTTAAAAAGTAAGTAGTTTTTCTTCAGAACTTTGAGGGTCTTATTCTGACTGTCAAGATTCTAGTTTGCTAGAAGAAGTCACTACAGTACATGACCTGGTTTCTCTCTTCTTCCTCTTTTCTTTTTCCCCTTCTTTTTCCTCTTCCCCTTCTCCTTCTGCCTCGTCCTCCTCTTCTTCTTAAAAAAAAAACAAAACAAAAAACATTCCCTGCTCTGGAAACAAATAGGTTTTCTCAACATCCCTAGTATTCTGAAATTTCATGATGATGTACCCTGGTGTGGGTCTATTTTCTTCCAGTGGTTGGGCACTCAGAAGCCCCTTGCAATCCGGAAACCCTTGTTCTTCAGTTTGGGTAAATTTTCTTGAATTACTCTTATAAACTTCTTCCCCTGAATTTTTTCTAATCTCTCTTTATGAAACTCTTAGTTTTAGACTGGACCTCCTTACCTTCATCTGAACTTTTTTTTTTAAATCCTCACCCATGTCACACAATATATCTTAACATCTCTCAATAAAGCTGGTGGAAAAAAGAATAAAACTTCAGTTTTCCATCAGAGTGGTGGAGAAGCAGCCAAAGTTCTGTGAAGTGGGGGAGAGAATCTAGAGTTCTTCATTGTTCCACAAAAACAGTTCACCAGTATTCCTCACTTCAGCCTTTTCCTACCACCACATGCACTGCAACTTCTAAGGTGCCCGGTGCCTCTAAGTCTTTGAAGACTCAGTGGCTTAGGATTCAGTTTTCTTGAGCTTGTTCAATCATGTACCACTTGTTCATCTGCTTTGCAGCTTCCTCTCTCCTGTTTTTACTTCCTTCTCATTTTCTTTATCCTTGTAGGTTAATACCTAAAACAAATCCCTTTACTGTTATTTTAGTGGAGTTTTATTCTGAAGGGCCTGAGACTTGTGTGTTCCTTCTGCCATCATTACCTGAAAGCTTAACTATTTTTCACAAGAGCATGCCTGTGGTTATTCCTATAAGGATATAGGTTCAATCAAGGATCTTTTCTGGATTAACTCACTGAGTCTGAGACTTTAGGTCTTTCAAGCTGCTATGGCCACAGGGTACAACCTCTAAAATTGTCCGCTCCTTAGGACAATAATACAGGAGATAATAACCATTCCTCCTAATTTCCTTCCCTGCCTTTAGCCTAAAGGCTACAGTTCTTCATTCTTTCCTGCCTTGAAATAACATTTTCACCTTGTTGCTCCTCCTCTATCCTCCTTGTCCCATTCCTTCTACTAGGTCTGCAAACAGTTGTCTCAGATTATCTAGCTATTTTATCTTCTGAACTGGTTTTTCACTAATTAAATGTCCAAACAGGGATATGCTCAGACATTATCACCATTCTGCAGAAAAACTCAAATCACTGAGACTTTGTTAGCCATGGTCTCCCTCTCTCTAAAACAAAGGGATGTGTGTGTGTGTTAATTCCCACTGAGTAGAAATAAAGTAATTCAGCTCATCCTCACACTGAAACAGCTGCACAGGCAGCACTGTCTGCTCTGTGTATCTTGATCACTGTGGAAAAACACCATCTCCTCTCCTCCCCTTCCCACTCTCTTCAGAACAGTCACCACACTCCCCATGCAGATGGGGCAATTTAGACTCGGGAGCAGAGAAAGGCCCGTCTGGTGTTCTTCCCACACATTCATACGGCACCCTTCCTTTGCTGCTGTTGGCAGGATCCAGTTGGTTCAGACAACAGCTGTTACTTGGGACCTAATAGGTTCAGCTGTGAGTCACCTGGAGGCTTCCTAAAGCCCCAGCTCAGCCAGCTGCATCTACGCATAGCCTTGGACAGCAAGCGCCAAAGTAGGAGGAGAAAGTATCTACTGTACATCCTCTATAATCACTGGAGCTATTGCAGCAACAGCTAAAACAAGGGGAGGAAGAATGAAGAAAAACTTCATAGGTGTGGGGAGCAGGGTGCCCCAGGGTTCTAAATCAGACAAGTGGAGAGCAAGATGCAGGTGGAATGGGAGAAACTTTTCAACAAGGGTCCATTCAATTTTACTGCTTACTCCAAGGAGAAAAAGGAAATTCTCAAATTTTCATTAAGCTAAGGAAAGTTAAGCACCCAGAGTGACCAACCATCCAGGTTTGCCAAGGGACAAGCTAGTGTTAGGAGTGAAAGTCTTCACAGCCCAGGAAACTGCACAGTCTCCGGCAAACCAGGACAGATGTTCGCCCTTCGCCACCAACAGCTATTTCTCCTTCCAGGGCTCCAGTGAAGCTGGGCTGCATTCACATTCTGCTCAGCACCTTCCTTATCTTCCAGGGCCACTCCTGCCACACACACACTCTTCGGGCTATATCATGCACAGTCTAACAGATAAGGGCATTAAAAGGCCATTCTGGGCTTGACTCGCAGTAGAAAAGGGAACTATGTCATTCAGAGTTCTTCCAGCTTCCTTTCTGGTGTCCCTGTCAGAAGAACAAGCCTTCCAGCCCACACAGCTGAATCAAAGTGATCATGGCAGAAACTGAAAACATGGCTTGTCTCAGTGACTGGAGAAACAGTGCATCCCTCAATAACTTTAAAATGTTGAACTCTGCCCTGGCCAGTTTGGCTCAGCAGTTAAAGCATTGGCCTGCAGACCAAAGAGTTGCAGGTTCAATTCCAGTCAAGGGCACATGCCTTGGTTGTGGTTCGATCCACTGCTCTGGTCAGGGTTGTGCGGGAGGCAACCAATTGATCTGTCTCTCACGTCGGTGTTTCTCTCTCTCTCTCTCTCCCTCCCTACCACTCTGTCTGAAGGTCAATGGAGAAATATCCTTGGGTGAGGATTAAATAAAAAAATGTTGAACTCTGAAAATAAGAAAGCCAAAAAAAACTCAATTACACAGAGGCTGATAATTCAGTGTGTGGATCACTCAGGCTTTCTTCTCTGCTCTCCCCTCCCTCTGGTACTAGTCATTAGGCCATTTCACTGCTCATTAGCAGGGAGGAGGAGAAAGGAAAGGAGAGGAAAGTGGAATGAGTGATTTTTCTATTTATGAGCAGGTTTCCTAGGGAGGGTGTTCAAACTATTGGCTCAAGAGGTTCTTCAGTGGGGAAAGAGGATTGGGAATTGGGGGTTGCAGTACTACTGTTGATTTTAATCATTTGGTCTCTTTCAATCCCCAAATGGAATGAATTGCTAGTCCTCTATTTCACTGAAAGGCTAGCAAAAGTATAAATGTTAGACAAAAAGAATAGAACCATACAAGATCCCATCTTTTAAAAAGAGTCCTTTGACAAAAACCAGAGACAATTGGTAATGCTGCCAATTTACAAAATAAAGATAACTAGATAATATATATTATGCTTTTAAAAATTTTAACTGAATTACAGAAGTCCCCCCAGTTTAGACTAAGTGTGATATACCAATTTGAGAAAGATATCAGAAGAGCAATTCAGTTTTAGTCTATTAACTATACTTCCCAAAGTCTCAAGTTTCCTCCTCTTTGAAGGGGAAGTAACAGCACCTAACTTAGGAGGTAAATAACACACGTGGTTGAGCAGTCAGTACCTAACCAGGCACATACTAAGTGCTCAGTAATTGGTAGCTAACATATAGTAGGCACTCAAAAATGTTAAATCAATATATTTAACATGATTAACTTAGCAGGTTTTTATTGAGTAATTACTATATATTGAGTACTGGTAGGTAGTAGATATGGAAACAAATATGAGTAAGTCAATTCCTAAAAGACCCATTGTTTTGATGCAGACAGGTCATTACAATATATATTAATAAATGTTGCTGTACAAAGTCTACACAAAATAGCACAGAAACACAAAGGAATGGACCCAATCCAGAGCAGGAAGCTTGGAGAGCGCTTCCCCAGTGTGATCTCTGAGTACTAGAAGATGAGGGGAGGGTGCCAGGAGAAAGCACGTGGGGAGGGAAAACGTAGCAGAAGAGTAGCATGTGCTAAGTGTAGGAATGCGACATGCCGGAAGGCTGGAAGATTGGGCAGTGCAGTGGGACTGGGTTGCAGAGGAAATAAAATTGGAAGCATGGGGTATGGCTATGAAGACAAGAAGATAATGGGAGACTAGAGGGAGACTGTAGAGTCAAGAGGGGGATCTGGTTTATTCATTAGTAAGTGGAGGTGATGTGACCACGTTTCAGTGCTGCAGGGGAAAGCTGTGAGTAGAGGCAGAGGTGGCTGCTTCCTACCAGTGCAAGAATGAAGTGGGTTCTGACTGGCGGTTCCCCTTTTCAGTTTTAATGAGTCAAAGTCTCCTCGGGTGCCTCCACTAACCTGTCCAAGTGTTGAGGGGGTCTGGATCAGTAGTTCTCAACCCTAGCTGCCCATCAGAATCACCTGAGAAGCTTAAAAAAATATGGGTCCCAATCTTAGAGATTCTAATTTAACTGAAATGAGGCAGAGATTCCAATGTATAGCTACACAGTCTAAATCATAATAAACACCTATCGTCATACATCAATAAAAACACACATTTCAAAAGCAAAGACAGACTCTTGGGGTAGAGCTCCGCAGATTGCTGAACTGAGGCTCCTCTGTCAGTGTATCTCCACTCATTTATTCTGCATCCATGCCTAGCTACGTGTATCATATGCCCTGTGTTCAAATCACAGGTCATTCCTCAATGTACTTCAGGTGTCTATGCCTTCCTCATGTGGCGTCTGCGCCTGGCACACCTTTCTCTCCTTACTCCCTCACTGAGCCCTTACTTCTCCTATAAAGCCCAGCTCAAACAGCACATACTTTAGGTAGTCTGCATGAGCACTGAGTTATCACAAGAAGTAGTAATTTCTCCCTCATCAGTGCCCACATCACTTCTTCTACAGGGTATCTCATGCTGCATGACAGCTAAGTGTGCACTTTTTGGCTTCTCCTACTGGACTCTGCTCTTTTGAAAACAAGGACCATTCCTTGTTCATTTTCCTTTTCAAAGCACCCAGGACAGTGTCCAGTGGAGTGCATCGATTGCCCCCAGATGTTTGCTAAATGAATGAATCAAAGTGGATAAACAAAAGGTATCATTGTAACAACTGCAGGCAAAAATATGAGAATTTTAAAAGATTGTTAAAATTCGCTGAAGCAAATTATATTTATATAATATTACTTCTTAGAGGAGTATAAATTACTCACAAAGAGCAAAGGCCAAAGAACGTTCCAGTGGTGTTATACAGAGTATAAACCTAGATGCCCATGTCTTGGTGTACACACAAGTCTCAATTAGATAGTATTTCTGTTTTCAAAACTTCCTTTTATAAGGCAGCAATACACCAGTGAGACAGGCACCGTTGCAGGAATGAGGTGGCAGGATTTGATGACTATAGCAGAAGAAAGAAAAACCACCAGTAAGGTTTCTAAGTGACAACTGTCAGCAGGTTGGAGAATTGCTTACAAATACAATAGAATTAAATAACTGAGTATGATGGCAGAATTGCTCAAATATCATCACAGAGGAGAGATAAAAATTCCTGTCTAGAAAGATGATGATATTGAAATCTATCTTTCACTCATGGGAGTGTCAGTAATAGCAGAGAGTAGCCCGGAAATGACAGATCTGAATGATTTAAGAGAAGAAAATGAAGGTAAAATTAAAAAAATACATCAAAACTATCCTGATTATTGCTAGGAGAAGGTAGGTACTGCCTAATTCTATGGGATTCATCAACATCTACTTTTTAAAAAGTTACTCTAATGCTGAAAAACCTGCATGTAATACACTCCAATTCTATTGGTGGGATTATACTTATCATGAATACTCTGGGCAAATATAACTGGGAAAACAGAAAAGGAGATAAAATTATTTATGTAATCACAAAGAGAATATAAAGTGGCTTGAGAGGTATATTACTAGGAGTAATGGGAAGAAATGAAGAAAATGGTGAAATTAGGTTGCGTATCAGACATTCTCTCAGCATGGCTTCTACTGCAGTGTGAAAGCATCTTCTGGAATAAATGCTAGCTTTAAATACCCTCTTAATAAAATGATCAGGTTGCTATAGCCTATTGAGCAGCAATTAAAACCTCGTGCGCACTGCCACTCCTTTCTCGGCCTGCCGCAGGGAACAAGGCCCGTGAATCCCAGGCACTCTGGGTTACACTGGCCAGGTAAAAGATGGAAGGCACATCACTCAAATCATTTAAACTTGGACACAACATTAGAGAAAATGCAATGGAGCTGAGAAGGATGAACTACAGAACCTAATGTAGCATTAAAAAAAGAAGTCACATTCATTGGTGCCAAGGGACATTTGGAGGACACTGTGTTTAAATTTTGGACTCATTTTGCAGGAATGAGTGTTAACTGTCCTTGACTCCACACACAGGAACTCCCTCCTAAAAATATTAAGAAAAGCGTCCTGACAGGGAACAGTTTAAATCTCCAGCTCACAAAATGATTTCCTTTCTTCTTTCTTTGGTTCAGTGATGATGATGTCATCATGCATCTGTGGTTTGTTATTTTTATGTGGACACAAAAGCAGACAGAAATACATTAAAGTGATGTGCAATTTTCCATGCAAATGATTTCAGACTAACAAGAGTTGTGCTATATGATTAAGTGGAAATTGGTTATTTGCTTTAAATATTTATGATAAAATGTTTAGAATTAACATTGAAGCAATTCAGTCCATGAGATAAAAAACTGTGCAATATTCTTTGGCTGACCTTGGCAGTAATGCGATAGGGCACATACGTTACCTTCTGTGGAAGGACTTGATGTAATAAAACACATTCACAAATAGCAGTCAGAATGGTTTTGTGCCCGGTTCTCCTACCACACCCAGGTAACCTAGAGCAAATCCTTTAACCTTATTCTGTTTCAGCTCTTTTAACAGGAAAAAATTAAAATACTGACATACCATAGAAGAAAAACTAAGCCAAATAGGTTGATGAATAAGACAAGATCCTATGGATTTTGAGAGGTGATGAATTTCTCTGCTCTAAGACTTCTCCCAGAGATTCTTCAAAGTCATTCAGTAAGGTACCAGTTTTGTGTAAATAAATCAAGCCCTAGGAAAACTGAATCCTATGACAACAGAAATTTCGAAGTACCTGAGGACGACTGAGCAATCTAGCCCCTAAAGGTGTTTTCAGGACTACGCTAAACTATAACACTTAGTCAAGGCTAATGCCGAATGGCTCATAACACTAACATTATAATTATGGCAAAGAAAAAAATTCAGTTAACATTTATTGAGCGCTGAATCTACGCCAGACACTATACTAAGCTCCTTACCCATTTTATCTTGTCAAATTCTTATAACTTATGCGGTAGACACTATCACTAAACCCATTTTAGAGATGAGTAAACTGAGGCACAACCATAGTGTTTAACTAATTTGCTCAAGCTTACAAGCTGAGAAGCACAGAGCTATGCTCTGAGTCGGGCTGAACATCGAGGCTATGTTTCTGCACTTCACGAATGCTTTGCCAGCCGGCACAGAATGGCAACGGCTGTTGAGTCATATAGTTTCCTGTTGTGTTTTTTTAACTTAAACTTGCATTTGTCCATAAGTCCCTGGCCATGGACCTGGGAGCTAATCTGCATAGCTATGAGAACTGAACTAAAACAAGTAAAATATCTGACACACTTAAAATCATGCTATATATACTAGCAAGAGTAACAGGCTACTACAACTGATAATACAATCCCTAAGGCTGAGTCAAGGTGTAAGTACCATTTCTGTGTGCTCCTCAGTGAATTCTTTGTAAATAAATTATTAAAAAATAAATTGTGCTTTTAAAAATGAAAGGAAAGACTGCTCACAAATTAGACTGCTGGGTTCCAGAAACAAGGTTCAACAGAAAAGAGATGCTTTTGTTTCCGTATTAACTGGATACCACTCACTCAAAGGGGAGAGAATACACACTGCACTTTGGCTCTCATCTGCTTCTTTAGTGGTCAGGGTGAAAACAATGCCAGCTTTACTTCTTCAGAATTAAAAGGAGAACATGGCCTGCTTCATAAGTGAAAGGCTTGATTCATCAAAATGTAAAGAATTTCAAGTTAAATATTTTTTAAAAACCCATGAATCTCATTTTCACTTGTCGAGAAAAGAGGCTCACAATTTTAATTTGCAAAGTAAGTGTGGCCTTCCTGGCCTCCACCGTGGCAGTAAGTGTACCCTCAGGACGACATGCAGGCAGTTTCCCCGCTTCTTCGCAAGGAAAACCCTTTCCTGTCTACAGATCAATTCTGACAGCTATCTGGAGTTACCAAGGAACCACTCCATTTCCCCAGCACTGCGGGTGCCCGTCAGCTGACACGAAAAGCAGAGTCTGAAAAGGAGAGCTGTCCCCTAAGCACGTCATATAAAGCATGTCTACACGTACACTTCATGACAGGGCAGGCCCACAGACTATATATAAAACAGAGGCCTGGCCTTCCCTTCACAAAAGAGAATTATTTGCTTATGAATTAAAACCAAAAGACGTACTTAAAATAACATATTTTGGAAGTTGCTGATCATGGAAATGCTCCTAAATAGTTGTAAGCACAACATCATGATTGAGCCCATGAAAGAAAATGGGAAAGAATGATAAATGTAATGGTGATCTATCTTATGGGGTCTTTTTGGAAGAATGAAAAAAAAAAAAAAAAGGCTTTCAGCTTTATGATCCTTCACCAGGAATGGAGAGAAAGTGATCTTTCCTTCCAGTGATGTATGCTCAGTTTCTTCCAGCACTGCCGTACTGTTGTATGGCAACGTTGCCGCGTTCGGGCCTCGGTCGGGCCAGGTGAGCACACAGAGCAAGCTCTCCCTGTCCTGACTGTGGAGGACAGATAACAGCTCCATTTCCAGAATGAGGCTTCAGGAAGAACACAGGTTCAAAGCACCGAGCTGTTTTTCTTGAAGTGTACAAAGCGTACAGTTGCCCTACGAAAACCCACACCCACGTATGTTTAAAAAAATGGGAACACTTTAGAACAAGAGTCAGTGCAGATAAACTATTTCTGACTTAATGAACCACAGTGGCCAGAAACCTGCTGACCTTGCTTTCCCCTTCCAAAACTTGCTGCTCTCAGCTCTGGCCCCAGGGTGGCCAATAATTTACACTAAAATAAAAGAATGGAAAGATTGGGGAAATTTGGTTAATTCGAACATCTTTTTTCATAAGCAACTTATAAAAGAATTAAGATTAGACATACATAATATATTGCACAGTGAAGTGGCGGCCTCTGGATATTTATAGCGACTTAGGTTTTCTTGAAAAGGGGCTCAGAGCATGATTTCTGACAAGTACACCGCAGCAATGACTTGCCTCTGAAGTGAACTGCTGCTTTTTTGGGGAGGTGGGGAGAGAAGCTCCTCAAAGAGGGTACTAAGTCCTCTTTGAATTCTGTAAAGCTATTCATTTAAATCTGGTATCAGGTACACAGGAGGGCTCAGTAGATACTCCGTGGAGAAAATCATTAGCTACAGAAGAGGAAGGAGATGGACAAAAGACCCAAGGGAGAACAATCCTTGGATGTGCCTAGCATCCCCAGACCACAAATGGTGCTTTCTTTCTCAGTCAGCAGACAGGGCAAATAGACATACCCATTAATGCAGAAGGCTGGTTTTGAACTGTGCTTCTAACTCTCAGCAGTCTTAACAGTCACTATGTGCATCAGAGTAGCTGTGCTGCCCCAGAAATGGAAAAAAGACCCCTTCCCTTTATTCCCTGTACCCTAGTAATCTTGGCTCACTATAACAGAACTTTTCAGAAGGTGTACACTGGATATGTGTGATGTGATAATAGAAAGTAGGTAGAGAGGTGGTCCAGCAATATTGCTGCCAGCAAAAAAATACATAGATTCTTTTTGTCCTCAGCTTTTCGACACTGACAGTAAGACAGATGAGAACCCACTGCTCCTCTTCCTCCACACCAATGTCTTGTACCCTTTTCTCCATATCACTCCCTGAAGGAGGCTTTTAAGACATTTTCTTTCTAACTGCCCTCATGACATTTTAATGCCACAGATATACTGCATATCTGTTTATGTACCATATGTATATCTGTACTTTAAACATAAAAAGAGAAAGACTTTTTGTGCCCCCTAAGAACCATTTTTCACCCCCTTAGGAAAAAATATTGCCCCCCTTCAGAATGCATGGTCTATGCCCAAGTACTTAAACATTTTCTGATTCATAAACCCCTTAGAGAATCTGATGAAAATTCTAAATCCTTTCCTAGCCACCCTCCCCAACCAATACATACGTACACAATTTCATACACAATCAGGGCCCTCATCAGAACCTCTGGAGGCCATCCGTGGACCCTAGGCTGAGCGTCCCTGCTCTGCATGCTCTCCTGGGTGACTCTGATACATCCTCATCCCTTTAACCACCGTCTGAGTGTTCTTGAATCCCAATTCATACCCTGAGCACTGATCTCCAAGTTTCAGGCTCAGATGCTTAGGCTGCTGGAAAAATCTACTTAGATGTCCCACAGATACTTCAGACTCAATGATCCAATTCTGAACTCATCATCGTCCACTCAAACCTGCGTCTGGATTCCAACTCAGCTCATACCACCCTGGTTTCCCAGGTAGAAATTTGGATTTTCTTCGATTCCTTTCTCCTCACTTGACAGCCATTCAATCCACAAGTCTTGCCCACTGTCCCTCCCTTTCACCTCCTGTCCCAGCTCAGGCCTCATCTCCCACCTGAGACTTCCACTCAAACCACATCTCTGCCTCTACTCTCGCCTTTCTCCAGCCAATCCGCTCTTCAAGTCTGCCCAGGTAAGCTTCTGAGAATGCAAAATCTGTCCGTTTTTGCTTAAAATCCTTCAATGACCAACTTTTCCCTCTGGATAGACAGATACACACAGACAAATGACTTTCATGATAAGGCCCTAGATTCCTACAGAGTCTCCAAACCACTTGTTCCTCCAGTCTCATTTCAGGCCATTCCCACTCCCCACTGGACGCTCCACTAGTATCAATGTGCAGCCTCACGCTCCCGCCGGGTCCTCTGCCTGCAACATCTTCAGTGTCTTTCTCCCCTTCTTTACCTTGTGAAGTCACTGTTCTAAAACTTCACAGAATCAGAGAGGTGTGTAAGGGAGGAGAAATAACAAGAACGGTTTTTAGCCCTTCTGCCCTTCTGGTGTTGGATGACTCTGTCCTTCCTTTTGGCCATAGCTCCATGGCTACCTGAGCACGCTGGGCCAAACTGATTCTATTTCTAGGAATTTGGAATTAGGACTCAGGGTTCTAGCTGGTTGGTTGGTATTTCTTGAATTGCGAAGTAATATAAATCTGAAACAAAGGCAACCATGGTTGGCCACATATTCTCACTGAAGAAGAGAAAGACAGTCTGTAGGCAGAAGCAGCAATGAGAGACAGGAGACTGTACAACTCTGGGAGAACAACAAAACTAACACCAGCTCATGACCACTCCTTAGTCCCTTTTCTGGTCTGCAGCGAGGCCTGACCATATTTCCTTCCTTGGTTCCATCAGCCGTCCCTGTGTCCTGACTGTCACATCCCAGTTTGTTCAGCCTGTGTAAGTTCCTACTCCTTGCAATATAAGGGACTTGATTATGTCAGCATTAGTGGAGAACTGACATCCAGTATGGAATCCAAATCGCCTTCTTTTGTTTCATAGCCAAGACTACTCACTCATCCTGCCTCTATGAATATAATATATTACTTTCTGTGTAAATGGAAGGACAATCATATTAAAAGTCATCAATGTACCTGATTTAAATAAACTAGCCAAGCTTCAGTGCTCCAAAAAATATAAAACAGAATTGAAAACAAATGAATCTGTGCTTTGGGCTTTAAGGCTTATGAATTAAATCAGCTATTAATCAGTCTTGGAAAAACAATGGCTTCCTTCCCATAGTTGCTACTACAGAATTATTATAAAGAATCAATAGAACCCACTAACCTACATGACTTTCTGGTACTTTTACTCCCTAGTTTACTCCAGAACTTATTGCTAATTACTGTAGGTCTAAGAGAATCCACACACAAAAGTGACAAAAGGCATAAATTATTTACAGGGTTATTCATCTGCAATGGACATCCCATCAGATTCAACCTTGCAAGTGTCATAGGGCTAGTTATTTTTTAAATCAGATTGTATTTTATAGGAAACAATAAAGATGTTACAGCAGCACGATAAATTCATACTAACAGCAGATCTGCATTTCATTGCAACAAATGTCTGTACTCTATTAAGCAAGTACTGAAATCTGCCCTTAATGTGCCACAGAGTCAAGGGTTTCCCTCCAAATGTTCTGCAGACTTGCAGGTGTCTGAGGCTAAGGAACCAGTGTGGGACATTTTTTAAATACCCTCCTCCCCCACCTGGCTTTCCATATGGGAAATGAGACTCTTGGATCTGAAAGGACTTTCTCTAATCTAAAAGGACCTTGCTCCTGGCATTTATTTTCTCATCTGAAACATTTTTTCTTCTCTGCTGTGATCCATTTTGTCTCTGCAAAGGAATCATGTTTATCATCCAGGACTTATCGCATTGCTCTTGCTGACTGACTGAGTGGTCAGCAAAAAGAAAAAAACCAAGTTGATGAGTCTAGGATGTGAGTACTTGGCAGCCCCACACCGCGTTAATGGATCTCAGCAGTATTAGTTCACTGAAAGGTGATCCAGTCCGCCTGGGACAATTTACCATTCCGTGTATTGTGCACAGATGAGACCTTTTATTTTGTTAGAGTTTAACTTTGGTTTTCTCTCCAAAAGACAGAGAAATTTAAACTCTGAAAGGGTTCCAGTAATCAGGCAGCAATGAATAAAATCAGCCCAGTGTGCTTGTGATGGATGCTGAAACCACGCAGGATTACCAGATGATCACTGGCCAGGAAGACCGGGAGACTGTGGTCCCTCCTTCCCAGGATCTCTTCCAGCACATGACAGACAGGTCCATCTGCCCAGAGGTGCTTGTGAAACACAGACCTGTGCAAAAGCACAGAGTGAATGAGATGGATGACTTCTCAAGGTCACTGCCATCGCCATGATTCATTAATGTCGGACAGGCTGACGCTCTGAGCTGTGTGTTTTCCTAAAGCAATAGACTCCACTGTCCACCTTCTGTAAATAATAAATCTCTCAGCTTCCCAATCTTTCTGTAATCTGCACACCAGTACACTGAGAATAATGTAAACAAGGTTAGCTCACAAAATATGGCATGCGTCCACAGTGAATCCACTAAGTATGATGTGGTTGATGTCCTTTCCTGTCTCCAAACTGTTATACAGTAGCTAACCTGTGATTACGATTGCAAAAATTAATAGAAATTTAAAATTCTTGTACCTTTTATAGCCTCATGTCTATTTATAATTTTTACAAACTGGAGGGGAGATTTGTATATAGTTCTGAACAACTCAAATAAAACAAAAGAAGAAATTTTATCCACAGACTAACGACAACAAATCACAACACCTCAATGTAAAAGAAGTGGGTTCTCTTAGATGTCCACCCCACTCCACTCCACCCCCAAAAATCTCATGGGAAATGCAATGCACAAAATTCGCCTTCTCCTGGGTCATCAGTCACATGTGTCAACAAGGACACAAGCGTCTCTGGGCCTTCAGGGACAAAATTTTAACCATATCTTCAGCTCACTTGCAACCCAAAATCTAAAGTGATTAAAATTTAAATATATCCAAAATCCCTGGGAAATTATATCTTTGTAAAAACTGCCGTTTATTCTCTTCCCACATGGAGTCACACTCATTATTAAAAGACTCTAAGCCTAATCACAGTGATAAGCTACACTAATTTGTCACTTTCTCAGGCTATTTCTGCAGTGGTGAGCTGGGGTTTAGTGGGTTGGTGTGGACTGACATAACCCATTTTCTATAAAATCAAACAGTGCAATAGCAGCAAAAAGAAAATCCTATTTCATCAATCTACACATCCTTAAAAAAAAAAAAAAAAAAGAACACTTAAAAGTATGAGGCAGAACAGGATAAAACCCTTTGATTCATATTTTCAGGAGAAACAAATCATTCTTGGCACTCTGAGCACTGAGCCCATGGCCCACCCATCTGGTGCTAGAAAGTCCTAGAAGGGCTGTTCAGAATCTCTGGCTTTTGTCTTTTTAAAATTTATTTTTAATTACAATTGACATACAATATTATATTAGTTTCAGATGTACGACATAGAGAGATTAGACATTTACATACCTCACGATGTGATCATCCCAATTGATAAGTCTGGTCAGACTCCCTCACTTTCCCTCTGTACCCTCCACTCAGACACACGAGCCTCACTGCAGTGTTCCTTCCGACAATTTCCCCAAATCTGACATGATTTCTACCACTTTCTACCTGTGATATATCCAAATGCCTTCCACTCTAGCCAAAAGCATCTTACACTTGGCATAAAACAAGTGTAGCAAAGGCCTATCAGATTCTTTGAAAACTCTAAGCTGGCCTTCCTTCCCCACCTGTTCCTACATGTCTTTCTCCACCACCCCCACGAGGTTTCTCTGTGGACCTTGCATGTGTACGCGTGTGCACTTCTTTACCTTTTGGGAAAGGGTAGAACTAGGTCCTTCTATTAGCTTTCTTTTGCAGCTTCAGGGCCAATGATAGCTATCTGTGAGGTACCCAGCACCAATAATTTAGGGGTTAGCATTTGACAAGGACCACGTTGTTGATCCTTGCTGGCTACTCTCCTCAGAAGGCTACACAGCCACAACAGATCAAGGATAAAATGTATCATTTTGCTGTTTCCAGAAATTCCCTGGACATCACTGAAAACAATCTAGAATATAGAAAAATTTCTGATTTGGACCTTGCTTAAAAGTTTTAAGTTCACTGAGTATAGGACTCATGCGTAAGTCATATTTATATTTCCCACAACATTATTCAAACACCAAATTTCTGTTGAAGGAGACATTGTGATAGTTTCCTTTTTTTAAAAAAAATATGTTTTTATTGATTTTTAGATAGAGAGGAAGGGAGAGGGCGAGAGAGATATAAACATGGTTGAGAGACATTCATTAGTTGCCTTCTTCATCCCCCTACTGGGGATTGAGCCCACAACCTGGGCATGTGCCCTGACCAGGAATAGAACCAGGACCTCTTCAGTCCATGGGAGGACGCTCAATCCACTGAGCCACACTGGCTGGGCATAGTTTCCTTTTTAAAGAGACCACAAAATATGCATTTTAGGAGAGCATTCTGCTATATTTAGTGTCGGGAGGTACATATAAACTTGTTAAAATTGGTTTAACATTCAGGTTTAAAAGTTAATTTTAAACATCAAAACAGGAATGGGAATATATAGATATCAAGGTAAGTGACACTTAACTCGGCATCAAGGCCTGGCAACTTTCTGAAAAGGCAACATTTTAGATATTAACACCCAAACTACATAAACATAGAAAAGTTCTACTCTATAAACTTCAGACCTAGATTTATTGATACTCAGACATGTCTATATTATTATAAATATCATTATTTGCAAATCTAATACATTATTTTGACTAACTGAATCCTAATAAAATAACTGTCTCCCTGAGAGTTCTCATATTTAGCATAATCACCAGAATGAACAAACTAATTAATGAAATGTTTTAACACAAATTTGTTTTAAGACAAATAATTTGAAAAGCTATTCATGCATACAGCTACCACCCTCCAACACACACACACACACCCTACAGAAAGAACTAACCCTGCATGGAAATCAATACCTTTCATGTGGCTTTGGAAGCACTGATAGACCTATGGATACTTCTACTGTGTCTTAGAAAAGTGTCGATGGCTTCTTCCCTTGGCTATAATGACAAGGAAAGGGATTCAGAGTTAGCAGCAACATTTTAGTGATCTTTGGAATACAAGGACCAAAAAACAGAAGGCAGTCTTCAGGAGCAGCTAAGATGTGATAGCCATCACTCTAGAGATCTGAGCGGGGAAAAGCGTACAGTTGTCTTTTCTATGCCCTTGTCTTTAAGGCAGGATTAGGGACTGAGCTGCACCTCAGTATCCCCACCATCTATGGGGTTCTAAGTCCCTGGTAAAACCAGCACTGAAGGAGCAGCCAGGAGGCGAGAGGAACCAGGATTAGATAAGCAGCAGGAAAGCTAGTGGAAGAAATGCTGTTGTTGAGTTGTCTGCCAAGCTCTCTCTCCAAATGCCAAGCACAATCAATATAATAATGAAACATAAATTTGGTTAAAATCATGTTCAACGGGAACTGTGAAAAGGCTTATTTAGACAACTGAATTGTCTGTATCCTGCTTTTTATTAGCATCAAATATTTACTGAGCAATCATAAGATGCATATTATTGTGCCAGGTATTGGCATTAAGAAGTTCTAGTGTAAGTTAGAACGTCTGTGCCCTGAAAGTGCTTACAATCTTCCAGACAAGTTGTATGCTCATCGCTGTGACTAGTAACTAGAGAATGGGGAGTTGGCAAGCATCTGAAGTCAGAGAGCTGAGGCCTAGAACGTCTTCCAGATGGCTGTCTGTCTCTGCTAACCACAGCATGAAGGGCTACCAGATATTTGAACTCTGACTACAATATCAGACCTTTTCTTGCTCAGAGGAATTTAACCATTTGAATTATTGAACACACTTCTTCAAGAAAAAAAAAGGTCTGTGGGAAAGGGAAAGTCAGAGTTGGAAAATTCAACCTTGCTTGAGTTGCCCAGGGATAGACAACCACACATACACAAACACACACTCACTGCACACTGAGCAGTTCTAGTTCCTTTAAAATAAAAGTAGTATGTTTCACACATCAGTTTATTACTAAACTATAAATGTAAATCTGGAATAAGTTAAAACTCTCCCAAAACAATTAACCTTGGGCCAACCAGAAAAACTGTGTAGGGGTAACTATGACAGGACAGTAAAGCAAGTGTGCAGTCTTATATGTATGTGTCCTTCAGTACCCCCGGAAAGCACACCCAAGCTTCAGGGGGGAAAAGCTAACTCCAAATTATCCCTTGCTGCTGAATGAGCATGGGAGGTCACAAAGGAAAGTTCCTCAAAAAAAAAAAAAAAAAAAGTAACATGTTATACAGAGTAAATAATATTTGGGGAAAGCAACGTGTGAAAAAAAGCTCAGACAAAATGATTCAAGCAGAAAGACTGCAGGAGTTAAGTACATACAGTTGGCTAAGGGTTGACTAAATAGAGACCTTTCTCTACAAATAATGTTATTCCAAGGGTATTCCAAGGACGAAGACATTTTTGGTAATATTTGTTAGTGTGGTATGAAACAGGGGATTGAGGAGAAATAGGAATATAATTAAGGGGAAGAAAATTTATCCTCAATGCCAGAACTCTCCCACAATCTATGTAATGTAATACCATGTATGAAAGGCTACTGTATAAAATATACACATCTTGAGTGATTAAGGTATATAAGCAGATAGACGTTTAAGTTAAACAAAATGAAGGCTGTAACAAAATTATTCTAAATGCAGAAACAAGAGCTGTGTTAGCTCTCTGATAAAAGGGAAATCATTATGTAAATCATTAACCACTAAGAAACCTCCTATGTATATCACCCTGCAATGTACATCAAATTTTATTGCAATTGTGTACAAAGAAAATTGAAGACAAGCTGATGTATTCTGATAGCATTCATTTTACCTAGTCTATGCACCCTAGGTATTCAATAGCTTTGCATGTTTATTACCTTATAGTTGTCCTCTTTGGAGTGGTTATAATCATAAAAAGCTATCAAGCACCCTGAATGGACTGGATAATTAGAATTACAATGACTTTCATATGAATATACAGTGTGTCATAATTTCTTTTAAGCGCATTATCCTACTCAGTGACACCCACCCCTTCCACCCAGCCTTGTACTAAAGGCTGCTCTCGAAGGCAAAGATAACTTTCTCCAGTAAAGCTGGCCTATCTAAACCAATTTCTTAAGTTGATAGATGAGATCTCTAATATTTCATCAGGTTCACTTACCTGAACCTACTATATTTCTTTTATAACCATCTTATTTTGTTCAGAAAGTACATAAATTTTTGGTTGAACTTATTACAAGTCTACTTTGACATGTAGATAAATGAAAAGTAAACATTTTACATAATGATTTCTTACTCCTTTGTAGAAGATGCATTTTAGTATGTAACTATATACTGCTGCCTAATACATTCTTCTCAGAAGAAACCATATTAGGCAAAGCAAGAAAACTACTCTGGGGCTAGGACTAGCGTTTCCATGGGAAACAATTACTCAGAAACAGAATGAAATCATCCTCTCTGTTTAGCAATGAAGGCGCAGTCATTACTTATTACGGCACCTTTTAAGCATATCAGAAACCAATGATAGTATACAACTGTTACAGCTGAGGCCAAAGTAAACTATAGGCTAAAGCTGAGGAGCAAGGTTAATCTCTAATTTGGGTTTCTGTTTCTCAATTTAGTGTGTATTTCTCTTTTTTAAATATTTCATTCTGGAATGTAAAGCTCTTTTTTTAAAATCCTCATCCGAGGATATTTTCCATTTATCTTCAGATAGAGTGGGAGAGAGAGAGAAAGAGAGAGAGAAACATTGATGTGAGAGAGACACACTGACTGGCTGCCTCCTGCACGACCCCGACCAGGGCCAGGGACCGAATTGCAACTGATGTACATGCCCTTGACCAGAATATAACCTGTAACTCCCTGGGCCGTGGGCTGATGCTCCAACTGCTGAGCCTAACATGCCAGGGCTGTAAAGCTCTTTTTAATTAAAGTATAGTTGACATACAATATTATATTAGTTTCAGGTGTACAACATAGAGATTTAACATTTATGTACCTTAAGACGTGATCACCGTAAGAAGTCTAGTAACCATCTGTCACCATGCAAAGTCATTGAGATATTATTGACTGTATTCCCTATGCTGTACTCTACATCCTCATAACTTATTTATAACTATTCGTTTGTACCTCTTTTTCAAAAAAATATGTTTTTATTTATTTATTTTTTTTTACAGAAAGAGGAAGGGAGAGAGAGAGATAGAAACATCAGTGTGAGAGAGAAACACTGACTGGCTACCTCCTGCATGCCCCCTACTAGGGATCGAGTTCGCAACTCAGGCATGTGCCCTGATGGGAATTGAACTGGGACCTCTCAATCCATGAGCCCAATGCTTAATCCACTGAACCACACCGGCTGGGCTAGTGTGTACCTCTTAATCCTTCACCTTTTTGTCTAACCCCCACCCCCCAACCCTGTGGCAACTATCAGTTTGCTCTCTGTATCTACAGGTCTATTTGTTTTGTTTATTTTGTTTAGTTTTTTAGATTCAAATATAGGTGAAATGATACAGTATTTGTCTTTCTCATTTATTTCACTTAGCAAAATACCCTGTAGGTCCCTCCTCGCTGTCGTAAATGGGAAAATTTCATTCTTTTTATGGCTGAGTAATATTCCATCATACACACACATACACACACACACACACACACACACAATATCTTCTTTATCCATTCATCTATCGATAAACACCCAGGTTGCTCCCATATCATGGCTATTGTAAATAATGTTGCAATGAACATAAGATGCATGCATCTTTTTTTTTTTTATTTTTTATCCTCACCCAAGGACATTTTTTTAAAAAAATCTTCAGATAGAATGGGAGGGAGAGAGGGAGGAAGAGAGAGAGAGAGAGAAACATTGACGTGAGAGAGACACATCGAGTGGTTACCACCCACACGACCCCGGGGACAAATTGCAACCGAGGTACATGCCCTTACTGGGAACCGAAACCGGGACTCTCTGGTCTGCGGGCCAATGCTCTAATCGCTGAGCAAAACCGGCCAGGGCGGGATGCATGCATCTTTTTGAATTAGTGTTTTCATTTTCTTTCGATAAATGCCCAGAAGTGGAATTGCTGGGTGCTTCTTTGTCTCTCATTATAGTCTTTGTTTTAAAATCAGTTTTGTCTGATATAAGTATTGCTACCCCAGCTTTTGTTTGTTTGTTTCCATTTTCATTAAGTATCTTTTTCCATCCTTTTACTTTCAGTCAGTGTCTTTCAATCTGAATTGAGTCTCTTCTAGGCAGCATATGTAAGAGTCTTGTTTTTCTTTTATCCATTCAGCCACCATCCTATGTCTTTTGAATGGAGCATTTAGCCCACTTACATTTAAAGTGATAGGTATATACTTACTGCCATTTTAATTGTTTTCATACTAGTTTTATAAGTGGTTGGTCTACTACTTTCACAATGTTTTTTTTTTCATATCTTTTCTTATTTCTAATTGTGGCCTTTTCTTTTCCACTTAAAGAATTCCCTTTAACATTTCTTGTAATGCCAGTTTAGTGGTGATCAACTCCTTTAGCTTTTGATTGTCTGGGAAACTCTTTATCTCTCCTTCAATTCTGAAGTGCCCTAGACAGGTAACTCAGTTCATTAGAGCATCATCCCAATAGGCCAAGGTTGCAGGCTCGATCTCCAATAAGGGCACATACAAGCATCAACCAATGAAATGCATAAATAAGTGGGAACAACAAATCAGTGTTTATCTCTTTCTCTTTCCCTTCCTCTCTCTTTCTAAAATCAATAAATAAAAAATTTAAAAAAAATTCTGAATGAGAACCTTGCCTCTCCATTTTCTGTATACTGATTGCATTCTTGGATTCATAAAAATTAAGAGCACATATGTGCGCGTGTGTGTGCGCGCACACACACACACACACACACACTCCTATTGGATTGACCCAGAACTCTCACTCACTTTCATAATTCTGGATTCTCCTGGAAATTTCCAGTAGCAATATTTGAGAAGGTTAATTGTTAAGTTGTTCTTCTCTTTCTCTTTTCATAATCATGTGTACCTAAAATATTATTTTTCCGTACAGTACACTTTTTCATTTTAATTGAATTACTAATTTTTCTCATCTACGAAACTTTTTAGGGTAATATAAGGAAGGAATATAGTAACTTCTTCCTAAGATAGAAAACTTGAGATTCCTTCTTGGAGAAGATCTTTTAAAGGATATAGTCAAAACGTTCATCTCTAGTAACACAGCTGACTGTATGTGTAAAGAAGTCCCTCTTCATGAAGAAGACAGAGGCAAAAACAAACAAACATAAAAAAAAAGCAATTTGGAGGAAACAAAAAACCTTAAGATAATATTTAAGAACCAAACTGAGTTTTTAAAATTAAAAACAGAAGAGCAGAAATTTTAAAAATCAAAATAAAAGTCAAAAAGTTAAACTGTGAAAATATCCCAGAATGTATGGCTGAAAGACAAAAACAAACAAGCAAACAAATAAAAAGGAACCAAAAAAAGGTAAATAGGAGAGAAAAGATAAGAAAATTGGAAGATCAGTCCAGGAAGAATAATATTCAAATAACAGAAGTTTCAGAGACATCAGAGAAAATGGATAGGAGAAAATTCATAAAACTGAAGGATGTGAGTTTTCGTATTTAAAGGGCTGAGAATGATGATAACAATGGAACTAGCCTAGGCACATGATTATAAAATCTGGAACATTAGAGACAGAGAAACAATGACAAAAATCAACATAAAAGGAGGCAAGAAAAGGTAGAAGAAATGTAAAATAAAAAAATTAGACAAAAAGGTCACTACATAATATTGAAAGGATCTACCCAACAGGAAGATATAACCTTGGTAAACATATATGCACCCAATATAGAAGCACCAAAATATATTAAAAATCTTCTGGAGGACTTCAAAGGAGAAACTGACAGCAATACAATCATAGCAGGGGACTTCAACACCCCACTGACATCACTGGATAGATCCTCTAGACAATTAACAAGGAAACAAAGACTCTAAATGAAGCACGAGACCAAATGGACTTAATAGATATCTACAGAGAATTATACCCCAAAACTACAGAATTCACATTCTTCTCAAGTGCACATGGGACATTCTCAAAGAAAGACAACATGTTAGGACATAAACTAAGTCTCTACAAGTTCAATAAGATTGAAATTATATCAAGCATCTTCTCAGATCACAATGGCATGAAACTAGAAATCAATTGCAACAAGAACATGCAAAGACATTTGAATACATGGAGGCTAAATAGCATGTTATTAAACAATGAATGGGTTACCGAGGAGATCAAGGCAGAAATTAAAAACTTCCTGGAAACCAATGAAAATGAACACACAACAACACAAAATCTATGGGATGCAGCGAAAGCAGTTCTGAGAGGGAAGTTCATAGCACTACAGGCCTACCTCAAGAAACAAGAAAAATTTCTAATAGACTATCTAACCTCACAACTTAAACAACTAGAAAGCAAACAAAAAGAAAACCCCAGAGCAAGTAGAAGGAAGGAAATAGTAAACATCAGAGCAGAAATAAATGACATAGAGACCAAAAAAAACAATTCAAAGGATCAATGAAACAAAGAGCTGGTTTTTTGAAAAGATAAACAAGATTGATGGACCCTTAGCTAGATTCACCAAGAAACAAAGAGAGAGAACCCAAATACAAAATCAGAAATGAAAGAGGAGAAGTAACAACTGACACTACAGAAATACAAAGGATCGTTAACAAATACTATGAACATTTTAAGGCAACAAATTCGACAATCTAAGCGACATGGACAAATTTCTAGAAACACATAGTCTCCCAAAACTGGACCGGGAAGAGATAGAAAACTTGAAAAGACCAGTGACAACTAAGGAAATTGAAGATGTAATCAAGACTCTCCCAGCAAACAAAAGCCCAGGCCTGGAAGGCTTCACGGAGGAGTTTTACCGAACATTCAAAGAAAAACTAACACCCATTCTCCTCAAACTATTCCAAAAAATTCAAGAAGAAGGAAGACTTCCAAACTCGTTTTATGAGGCCAGCATAATTCTAATTCCAAAACCAGAAAAAGACACTACAAAGAAAGAAAACTACAGGCTAATATCCCTGATGAACATAGATGCCAAAATCCTGAACAAAATACTAGCAAATTGGATCCAGCAATACATCAAAAAAATTATTCACCATGACCAAGTGGGATTCATCCCAGGGATGCAAGGCTGGTTCAATATTCGCAAATCAATAAATGTGATACACTACATAAACAAAATGAAAGATAAAAACCACATGATCATATCAATAGATGCTGAAAAAGCATTCGACAAAATCCAGCACCTATTTCTGATTAAAACGCTCAGTAATGTGGGAATAGAGGGATCATATCTTGACATAATAAAGGCCATATATGAAAGACCTACAGCCAACATCATCTCAATGGGCAAAAACTAAAAACATTTCCCTTAAGAAGGGGAACAAGACAGGGATGCCCACTTTCGCCACTCTTATTTAACATAGTACTGGAAGTCTTAGCCACAGCAATCAGACATGAAGAAAAAAATAAAAGGGATTCAAATTGGAAAGGAGGAAGTGAAACTGTCATTATTCGCAGATGACATGATATTATACATAGAAAACTCTAAAGACTCCATCAAAAATCTACTAGACTTAATACGTGAATTTGGCAAAGTAGCAGGATACAAAATTAACGTCAAGAAATCGACAGCATTCTTACATATCAATGATGAACTCACAGAAAGAGAAACTAAGAAAACAATCCCATTTACCATCACGGCAAAAAATTTAAGATACCTAGGAATAAACTTAACCAAAGAAGTAAAGGACCTATTTGCAGAAAACTACAGGACATTGAAAAAAGAAATAGAGGAAGATATAAAAAAGTGGAAGCACATACCTTGTTCATGGATTGGAAGAATTAACATCATTAAAATGTCCATATTACCCAAAGCAATCTATAGATTCAATGCAATCCCCATCAAAATACCAATGACATATTTCACAGAACTAGAACAAACACTTCAAAAGTTCATATGGAACCAAAAAAGACACTAAATAGCCACAGCAATCTTGAAAAAGAAGGACAAAGTAGGTGGGATCACACTACTGGATATTAGGTTATACTACAAAGCTACTGTAATCAAAACAGCCTGGTACTGGCACAAGAACAGGCATATAGATCAGTGGAACAGAACAGAGAATCCGGAAATTGACCCAAGACATTATGCTCAATTAATATTTGACAAAGGTGGTAAGAGCATACAATGGAGTAAAGACGGCCTCTTTAATAAATGGTGTTGGGAAAATTGGACAGCTACATGCAAAAAAATGAAACTAGCCCTGGCCAGTTTGGCTCAGCGGTTGGAGTGTTGGCCTGTGGACCAGAGAGTCCCGGGTTTGGTTCCCACTAAGGGCACGTACCTCGGTTGCGGTTTGTCCCCGGCCCCGGTTGGGGTCGTGTGGGTGGCAACCAGTCGATGTGTCTCTCTCACATTGATGTTTCTCTCTCTCTCTTCCTCCCACTCTATCTGAAGATAAATGCAAAAATGTCCTTGGGTGAGGATTAAAAAAAAAAATGAAACTAGACCATCAACTTACACCATACACAAGAATAAACTCAAAATGGATAAAAGACTTAAATGTGACTCGTGAATCCATAAAAATCCTAGAAGAAAATGTAGGCAACAAAATTTTGGACATCATACGCAGCAGAATCTTCACTGATACATCACCTAAGGCAACAGAAACAGAGGAAAAAATAAACATATGGGACTACA
Organism: Tadarida brasiliensis; assembly: GCA_030848825.1. Taxonomy (NCBI): domain Eukaryota; kingdom Metazoa; phylum Chordata; class Mammalia; order Chiroptera; family Molossidae; genus Tadarida; species Tadarida brasiliensis. The sequence continues at coordinate 11,951,337 of CM061262.1, forward strand.
TCAAACTCAAAAGCTTCTGCACAGCAAAAGAAACAACCATTAAAATGGAAAGGGAACCTACTGCATGGGAGAGCATAACTGCCAATGATACATCAGATAAGGGGTTAATCTCCAAAATATATAGAGTGCTCATACAACTCAACAAAAGGAAGACAAAGAACCCAATTAAAAAATGGGCAGAGGAACTAAATAGACACCTCTCCAAACAGGACATACAAATGGCTAAGAGACATATGAAGAAATGCTCAACATCACTAATCATCAGAGAGAAGCAAATTAAAACAACAATGATGTATCACCTCAAACCTCTCAGAATGGCCGCCATCAACAAATCATCAAACAACAAGTGTTTGCGAGGGTGTGGAGAAAAGGGGACTCTAGTACACTGCTAGTGGGAATGCAGACTGGTGCAGCCACTATAGAAAACACTAATTTTTAATTTTAAAAAATTAAAAATCGAATTGCTATTTAACCCAGTGATCCCACTTTTAGGAATATCCCCTAAGAAGCCTGAAACACCAATCAGAAAGAATATATGTACCCCCATGTTCACAGCAGCACTATTTACAATAGCTAAAATCTGGAAACAGCCCAAGTGTCCATCAATAGACGAATGGATAAAAAAGCTGTGGTACATATACACAACAGAGTACTATGCAGCTGTAAGAAAGATCTCTTATCTTTTGAGACGACATGGAGGGACCTGGAGAGTATTATCCTAAGAGAAACAAGCCAAGCAGAGAAAGACAGACAAATATCACATGATCTCACTTATTTGTGGAATATAATGAACATAACAGTCTGAGGAACAGGGTAGACCCAGAGATGTGGACATTCTGACAACCCTCAGAAGAGGGGGTGGGGGAGGAGGGAAGAGATAAACCACAGAACTTATATGCAAGCACGCATAACTGACGGACATAGACAACAAAGCTGGGGACGGGGTTGGGGGGATGGGGAGGAGGGTGTCAATGGGGAAAAAAGGAGAAACATCTGTAACAAAAATAAATTTTAAAAAAATTAGGCAAATAGAAAGCAAAAAAATGATATGGTAGAAATAAGATCAAACATATTTGGAATCACAATGTACAGGAACTAAATTCAGTAGTTTAAAAGACAAGATAGACCAAAAAAAAAAAAAATTACATCCAATGATATGCTGTTGATAAGAAACACAAAACATCAGCGTAAAGAAACCTGAAATTAAAAGTATGGAAAAAGATATATCAGAGAATTTGCAAAAGTTAAAATAATATCAGACAAAAGAAACATTAAGGTGAAAAGCATTACTCAAGAAAGAGAGTACTATACATTGATAAAAATTTCATTTTACCAGAAATATTTAAAAATTCTAAATGTGTATGCATCTAATAACACAGATTCAAAATATACAATGCAAAAAGTGACACACTATGAGAAACTGACAAATCCACTATAATTGGAAGATGTTAACAGCTCTCTCTCAGCAATTGACAGACCAACCAGGCAATAAGTCAGATAAAATATAGAATACTTCAGCAATACAACGAAAATAACATGAACATAAAAAATAATGTTTCCAATAACTGGAAAATACACATTCTTTTCAAGCACACAAAAGTACTTTTTACAAAAGAAAAAAAGACTACATTCTAGGCAAGCATCAACAAATGTTAAAGGATCATCACATAGATCACATTCTCTGACCACAATCAACTAACTGGAAAACAGTTAACAAACAAGCACACAACACACACACACACCTTAAAAATAACTTTAAAAATATATATATTTGTAAGTTAAATATATTTCCAAGCAATCCATAGGTCAAAGAAGGACTAAGTAATAACAATTTGAAAATACTAACTTAAGAACAATAACGAAAATAATATGACTAAAAATTACGGGGTGGCTTTACTGAAAATGGTGGTGTAAGAAACTCCAGGGCTCCATCTCTTCACAAAAGCAACCAATGAGCTGGCACAAAAAAACCCTGTCAGAATCAACTTTGTAGAACTCTGGAATCTAGTAAAAACCTTCAAACAACGAAGGCAAGGTGAAGTGCAGAAAAGAAGCTGCTGCAGTAAGAGTGCTGTGATGTTTTATGTTGCCCACTCACTCTCCCTCACACCAAAGATGGCAGCAGCCCTGGGCACAGCAGCCCAGCTTGTGGTGCAGATCTCCAGTGCCAGAGGGAGCAATATGGACCTTGTTCCCAAACAACTATGGTTGTGAGTATCAACCTATCTGGCAGTGAGTGCCCTCAAGGACTGGCACAAGGATTTGCCTTTCTTTTGCCCAACTCAGAACATTTCTAGGGATCAGGTGGCTTCCTGAGTGGCTTTTAGCAAAAGCATTTAAAGGCACAATTATTAACCATAGTAGGTCAGCAGTTGGGACAAATGACAGACTGAGAAGCCTGAGAAGAAAGAGGTTAGAAAAGGAGACACATGGGGGACTTTAAAAAGCTCCTACAGATACAGGAAAACAGAGAAGGCCACAGTCACTGCAAGTCCTGAGACGCCCCTAAACGCGTACCTCTGGCTGGCCTTCAGGCTCTCTGTGAGCAGGAAGTAAAGACTAAGACAGAGTTGTAAACAGCCTGGCTAAGGTAGAGAGAGTTCTTTTATTGGCTCCTAGGAAACTGTCAAAATCACTATCATTAGGAAAATGCAAATCAAAACCACAATGAAATATCACCTCATATCATCACAAAGACAAGTGATAGCAAGTATTAGTGAGGATGTGGAAAAAGAGAAACCCTTATGCACTGTTTGTGGAACTGCAGAACTGTAAACTGGTACAGCCACTATGGAAAACAGTACAGAGGATCCTCAAAAAATTAAAAATACAACTACCATGTGATCCAGCAATTCCACTTCTGAGAATATATCCAAAGGGGGAAAAAAAAAAACAACAATTCTAAAAGGTATCTGCAGCCCCCATATTCATAGTAGCATTATTTACAATAGCCAAGAAATAGAAATAACCTAAGTGTCCATGGACTAATGAATGAATAAAAAACATTGTGCTAGACATACACAATGAAATATTATTCAGCCATAAAAAATACTAGCTGACCAATAAAAAACAGAACTTGGGTTTCAATGGTCACATAGGGCAAAAAATGTATTTTAAAAAAAATCATTTTAAAAAGTCACTAACTAACAAGCAAACAACCCAATAACAAGCAGCAACAACCGATCTTGGGAAGAGGAAAGAATCTGATTTTCAGAGTTGTCCCATTATTATAATATTCAGAATGTACAGTTTTCAAGAAAAAAATGACAAGACATGCAAAGAAACAAGATAATATGATCAATTCACAGTAGAAAAAGAAATTGATAGGTACTGTCCAAGAGGAAGGCCAGGCATTGGACTTATTATACAAAGACTTAAAAAATTATAGGCTCTAGGAATATATCCTAAGAAGCCTGAAACACCAATCAGAAAGAATATATGTACCCCTATGTTCATAGCAGCACTATTTACAATTGCCAAGATCTGGAAACAGCCCAAGTGTCCATCAATAGATGAGTGGATAAAAAAGCTGTGGTACATATACACAATGGAATACTATGCAGCTGTAAGAAAGAAAGATCTCTTATCCTTTGAGATGCGATGGAGGGACCTGGAGAGTATTATGCTAAGCAAAATAAGCCAGTCAGAGAAAGACAAGTATCACATGATCTCACTTATTTGTGGAATATAATGAACAAAATAGACTCAGAGACAGAAGTAGGGTTCAGACTGACAAACTTCAGAGGAGGGGGGCTGGAGGGAGGGAAGAGATAAACCAAAGAACTTATGCATATAAGCATAATCAATGGACATAGACAACAATACTGTGGGGGCGAGGCGGGAACAGGAGGAGGGTGTCAATGGGGGGGAAAAAGAGAAACATCTGTAACAAATATTAATTAAATAAATAATTATAGGCTCTAGCTAATATGGTCCTTGGAAGTCTATAGTTTAAAATGTTTATACTATCAGAAAATAGAAGAGACTGAAAATTACTAAATTAGATATTCAATTAATTTATTGTTATTATTGTTAAAATCATTATAAAACAAAAGCAGTAGAAAATAGAAGAAATATTAAAGATAAGAACAGAAAACAATAATACAGAGAATAAGAAAACAAAGTTGGCTATTTGAAAAGATTAACTGATAAAATTCCAACAAGATGGATCAAGAATAACAGAGAAAAGCAACAAATAAACAATATTAGGCATGAGAAATATAATTACAGATGTTTAAGAGATTAAAGTCCTAGCCAGGTAGTTCAATTTGTTAGAGTGTTGTCCCAATATGACAAGGTTGCAGGTTCGCTCTCTGGTCAGGGCATATACAAGATGCAACCAACGAATACATAAATAAGTTGAACAACAAATCAGTGTTTCTTTCTCTCTCTCTCTCTCTCTCTCTCTCTCTCTCTCTCCTCCTCCTCCTCCTCCTCCTCCTCCCCCCACCCCCTTCTCTCTCTAAAGTTAATAAAAAAGAGATAAAAAGAAATTATGACCCTGGACGGTTTGGGTCAGCAGTTACAGCATCAGCCCATGGACCAAAGAGTTGTGGGTTCAATTCCAGTCAAGGGCATATATCTCCGTTGTGGTTCGGTCCCTGGCCCTGGTCGGGGTCGCGCAAGAGGCAACCAATCAATGTGTCTCTCTCACATCGATTTCTCCCCCCACTCCCTCCCTCCCTTCCTCCCTCCCATTCTATCTGAAGATAAATAGAAAAATATCCTCCTCAGGTAAGGATTAAAAAAAAAGAAATTATGAATAACTTTAAGTCAATAAATTTGAAAACCTAGTTGAAATGGACAAACTTATTTTAAAAAATGAAATACTAAAACTGACTCAACAAGAAACAGAAAACCAGAGTGGCCCTATAAACATTAAAATATTTAATTAATAGCTAATAGTATTCCCACAAGACCCAGAGGTTTTACAAGTGAGTTCTACCAGACAGTCAAGAAACAATTTGAATACTATTCAAATTCTTTCAGGGGAAAGAAAAAGAGGCAGTACTCTACAACATTTTATAAGGCTGATAAAACTTAAAAACAAAATCAGACAAAGAATGTACAATAAAATTCTAGTTGACCTGACTCATAAACACAAATGCAAAACTAAACAAAATTTGGCAAAACAAATCTAATAATGTATGAAAAGGTAATTCATCATGACCAAATTAAGTTTATTCCAGGAATTCCAGGTATGTGTAACATTAGAAAATCTTACAATATTACTCATCTCATTAACTTTAAATTAGGAAAATCATATGATCATCTCAATATTTCCTGAAAAATCATTTGATGAAATTCAACCACTATTCAAAAATTTTTAAAAATTCATAACAAATCAGAAATATAAGGCAATTTTGTTAACCTAACAAGGGGTCTCTATCAAAATCCTATTACCAAATGCCTTTATTTTTAATGGTAAACTAGAAGCATGCCCTTTAAAATTTAAAAACAAACAAATATGAGAAAAATAACCACCTATGCTCCTTCTGATCAATATTATCCTGAGATCCTATGATCAGAGTAAGAGAGGAAATGGCGGGGGGCAAGGGGGCATCAAATGAAATTATTATCCATGTAAAAAACCCCAAAGAATCTACTAATGTATGATAAATAAGAGAGTTCAGCAAGATGCAAAATCAAAATCCAAGAATCAGTTGCATTTCTATACTTTTTGTAATCAATGTGCCAAATATAAGGAATAAACCTAACAAAAAATATGCTAGATGTGGAGAAAATTATAAATTTTTATTGAATAACAATAAAGAGGACCAAAATAAATGGGGAGACACCTATGTTTGTGGACTGGAAGACCCAATATTGTACTGATGCCAGAAGTACTGGTAGTGCTCAATCTCTTAAACTTAGTGATGAGTAATGGGTTTTCATTCTATTAATACTCATTATTTAAACTGTGTATAAACAATATATGCACTCTTTGAATGTATGGTATATTTCACAAAAATGTTAAAGTCCAGGTAATAATGTTTCTAAGAAAAATTTTAAAGGAATAATCTTAAAGAGGTTTGTAAAAAATTTTTACAAGTGTATCAAATGTTTAGCAAAAAAAATTCTTTCTCACACATGTGCACACACACATGTGCAGACAACACGAAATTAATGATGGAAAACTGGAATAAAATCAGAATGGAGGCAATGGCAAAGATGTTGGCGTCCAGCTGAAGGCCTGGGTTGATAACAGAGAAGATAAATAGGGCCAGGGACTTGGGTGAATTTTGCCTAAATCCAAGGATGACTAAGTGGGCTGTAGGGGAGACACGGTCCCATGTGTACTGAACAACTGGCAAGCTGCACATGGCACCCTTCCTCAGTCATCCAGTATTCCCCTTTGTCAGGCTGGCTTTTTAGGGCTCAGTAGGAAAACCTTAAGCTCTAACTTAAGGCACAGTGACTGACTCAGTTGGAAGATAAGTACAAAATTAGAGTATATTCTATCCTTAAATTTCCCCTTAAAAGCTTCCTTTTCCTTTTAAGCTTGCAATTGATTCTTTCTGTAAAGTGTCTTGTGATACTGTGAATTAGGCTACATAAAGATAAAGCACACTGCATTTTATAAAGGTTTACTGCTTCTCTGCTATAACCTCAAATGTGCTTGATTCTCCAGGCCTAATTTGTATATCTTTAGACTCCTGAGCAGTTTTTACCTTATGAAGAATTTAATAAAATGGTATTAAAAGAGACAAAGATTGCTGTCCAATATAAATTCCTTTTTATTTTTCCTCTGAACCTAGGCCTCTGACAACTGGTTTTTTTGGATGTGTAAAATGCATTCCACCAGCAAAGGCCTGCTTAGCTAATACAGAAGTTAGATCAGTTAACATTTACAAACTGGAATAACTCATCTCCAAAAGAAACATATTAGAAGGTCTTCACAACTAGTATTTCCTAATAGTCACATAATTGATAAGGAAAATCATGGTACTTTCAGGCCTCCAAAGACTGGGAGATAGTTTGATTGGGGTATATTTGATACCTCCTGAAATACTTCAAATGTCAAAAGAAGACAATGCTTGATTATGATGGCCAATTTAAAAGAAAAACATTCCTAGGATAAAAGACCTCCAAGTCTTCAAGGGGAATTTTGTCTCATCTTGCATGGAGTATACTGACAAAAATACACATGCTTCATATCAAATGAAATAATTATCAAGAAAAGGAAGAAAAAATTACAGAATTAAGAGAAAAATGAGTTGCCCCTAAATATCTTGCTCCTCCTCAGACTTTAGTTGAAAGAGTCTACTATTAATACAGTGATCACAGGATCAATTTAACAGGTGATAGTACTGAGAATTCTGGTGTCTGCATTAGTAGGTCAAATTAAAAATTTTGACTATTTAAAAATATAATAAAATTATAATAATATTTATATTTGGCATATATTTTCAGATTTATTATTTTTAACTAAAAGTTTTGGTCTCCATTTTCCATTTTGCTAAAGTATATATCTGCAATACCTCTAAAACAGAGGTGGGGAACCACTGTTCTGCCAAGGGCCATTTGGATATCTATAACATCATTCTCAGGCCATACAAAATTATTAATTTAAAAATTAGTCTGCTATATTTGGTCAAACATTTAATGAACTCACCCCTAATGTGAAGGCTGGAACTGCTTCTCTGTGGTGAGGCGTGTGATGTGAGCTGGTATTGATGATGTGGCTACTAGCAACTGCTTCTCCAGGTTTTCCTCTGTCAGTCCAGACCACAGTTGATTCCTTGGGACAGTAAGTTTTGAAAAGAACTACTCGCAGCAGTAAGTTATTCCTAACACAGATGCATATTTCAATGCATGTCTCCTCAAAGTAGAAATTCATCATTGCTTATGTAACATTTATAGAACTCAAGCAGTGGGAGGTTGTTGTACCTAGCTTTCAGCTCATCATTGCTTTGCAGCTGAATGATTTGGTGTTGTAGGTTATCAGGCACATCAGCTGGTTCCACATTGAATGGTGTAGCAAAGATGCTCAATACCATTTGTTTACTTTTCATGTCCTTGAATCTTTCATTAAATGCCTCAATTAGTTTTGCACATTCACCAGCATATTCAAGTGTTGTAGAAGGCTTTTGTCCTTTTAGAGTGGGGAAAGGCATTTCAAATGATTTCACGTTGAAAGCAGGGAGCTGAGAAGCTGGTTGGGGCCCCGCAGCTTGACATTCAGCTCTCAGAGGTACTTGGTAATGTCAACCATGAAGGCTAAATCACACAGCCACTTGCTACCATTGAGTTCCCTGACAGGTTTTCCCTTCATCTCCATGAACTGCTTGACTTCATCCTTCAGTTCATAAAACCTCATGAGCATGTTCCCACGACTCAGCCACCGCACTTCACAGTGATAAACAAGATCACCGTGCTCAGAGTCAACATCATGCTGTAACTCCTTAAACTGGCAGCTGGTAAACCCTCTGCTTTTGACAAAATTTATGCATGACACTACTGTTGACATCACATTGTTGAGCTGCAACGACTGTGCACAGACTCTCTTGCTGTCTGATGCAGTGGCATATAATTAAATCACTGGGATCAAAACGGAGACTATTTAGTTCTTTCTTGACAAATGCAATTAACCCTTTTTGCGAGCCAACCATGGCTGCAGTGGGGCCACTTAACTTTTCAAATGTTAACTCAAGTTTTTTCATTGATAAAACAAGTCTCTCAAACAAGTCCTCACCTCTTGTAGTGCCATGCGTGGCTTCCAGTGACAGCAGATCCTCTCGCGTGTCAAACTCTGCAGTTATCCCACGAACAAAAACTGCCAGTTGGGCAGTATTAATTATGTCCATTGTCTTGTTACAACCCAGAGAGAAAAACTGGAAATCTCCTGCAGAATCCTTCAGTGTTTTTTCAGTATCTTGTGCTAAGTCAGTATTCCGATCTGAGACGGTTCTCTGAGACAAACTAACAAACACTCTGAAATTTTACTTTGTCTGGTGCTAACAGCTCTGCAGCAGCCACCATGCACTGTCACAAACTCTCCCTCTACATGGGGCCTCAGTTTCTTCATAAGCTTGCTCACTAACTCGTCTGAATAATGTTGTCTCTCACAAGGAGGCCTAGTGAAAGTGGCTTGCTGTTATTCCAAACTCCACTGAAGAGCATTGATTTTATCCAGATACATTTGGCCTCCCAATTCATTGAGTTTAGCCTGTTTTGAGCTGTAATGATGCTCCAGATTGGCTTTTTTCATTACTGCTAATGCATCACCACAAACTAGGTACAAAAGTTTGCCTTTGACTTCAACAAAAAAATAATTATTTGTCTATTTCTCTTGGAAAGATCGACACTCTCCATCAACTTTTCTTTTCTTTGTAGTCGCCATTTGTGGGATGTCACACCACTTAAGTTTTAATAACTATCCAGTGTGTGTGTTGCCAGCAACATGATTATTTTGCTTTGATCGCTGTTCTAATCCTGCATCTTGGATTTGGAACATACTCAACATTCCTATCATTGACTCTTGAGGTCTTTTCTGTGTACTGTCATTTCCTTAATCTTCATCTGAGATTCAGTTTTTGTGAGGATTGTTGATCATGGATGTGTGGATAAAGGTTGGATTGAAGTTGTCCTCTGTGTTCACAAAGAAGTCGACAATCATCGGAGGCAACATCATCAACGTCATAAGGAATCATCTCATTGCATCTCGTCTCATCATCACCAGATCGCCGTAGTTTCACCACAGTGTGTTAACACTTTCACAGTGTGTACACTCCCAGTCTGCCTAGCACTGACTGTCCTCTGAGTCACCCCATACAGGCAGATGGGCTGTGGGCAGCTGTCAAGAAGCATACATGTCTGTCCCATCATGAGTTGTATGTGTCCTATTGATCCCATAATGGATGTTCTCACTTGTTCCTCAAAATTTACATTATTATTATGATTCACTTAATATAAATAAATATAGTTTTAAAAGCTCCTAGATTTATTGAATTTCGAGTCCCACCTGCGGTTGCCTTGGCAGGGCCAGACCAAATTATTTCGTGGGCCTTATACGGCCCTCTGGCCGGACATTCCCCACCTCTGTTCTAAAATGACATTCTGTATTATGTAAAAAGATAGGATACTTAAAGATATAATTAACAATGATGCATTTAAAAATTTACTCTTGGACATTCACTTTACTAGGAACTCAAGTTAAATAATCAAATCACGTTTCTTTTTCAACTATTATTATGTTTCTGAGTAAAAGTCTTTTTATATTTGTTTGCTGTAGAGAGAGATTATATTAAATCTAGAATTACAAGACAAAAGCCATAGGGAGGAATCATGAATCTCATGTACATTATTCAGCAGTTGATATCTGGTCAGAATGACAGAAATTATGAGTAATGGCTACAAGATAAAGCATATGGATTTGGGAGAATCCTTCCAAAAGTATATCACTTGCTTTGTTCCATCTGTGCCCAGAGGAGAAATCAGCCAAATAGATAAGATATTCCACTAAATTCTTGGGAAAAGGACTTATGCCCAGATGCCACATTCATGCAGAATCATAAAGGAGAAGAGTGAATTCAGAGTGTGTCAGACATTTGTGGCAAAGAGGCCTGGAAACCAAGACAGAAAAATAATGGTCTGTTTCATTAGCATTCCATGTTCTCAGAACTAGGTGGCATCACTTTGATTTGAAATGCACGTGCTCACCTCACACAGACAGGATACTCTGCCTTCACAGATACCCTTTCTAATCACAGCCCGTAGGGCTGTCGTCTAAAGTGAAATGTTATCTCCAAGTGACAAATATACAATGATGGAAAAAGTATTTTCTTTACTCAAGTGAAATCTGGTTTTATGATGCTCTTGCTCAAGAGACATCTGTTAACATATTTGGATTTAAATGTTCAGATGTGCATTTTGTGCCAAGAAAATGCTTCTGTATAACTGCTCTGACACAAAGTCTGCTTTAGTAAAAAAGCTTTGAGGTTCCCAGTGTAATTGGCTGGAGCCAGACTGTGTTGGTAACTAGGGCCCCTCTGCCATTTGCCTTGTACAGTGGCAGCAGTTCTCCAACACTAAGAGCTATTTTGTTTTACTTTTTAAGAAAAGAAAAAAGGAAGATGTTATAACTTAGTACCTATATTAGTGATTAGGGTTACAGTCTACTTAGACATTCATAATTATTTTTTTATAGTTTTATGTTTTTCACTGAGGAAAAAGAAAAAAAGATGCTTTGGAATAGTGAGCTATTTTTATTTTTTTCTGCTCACACTGTTCCAGCTTTTTCCTATCTCTTCATTGATTACTAGAGTTTATATTGACTGAAAGGGAACATACCAACTGAATTTAGTATGTTTAGAGATTTGATATGGTCCTTTCCAAATGAAATGTGTTGAAAACAGCAGTCCCCATCAATCCTTTGGCCAGTAGGATAATACATATTCTTGGTTTATATATAAAATATAAACACCTCTTCTGCTTCGAAACTTTAATCTCGAAGTGACTCTTTCTAATAAATACAAATACCAAAAACCCGAGAATCATTTAAACTGGAACTTAAAATTAAAACTTCATGACTTCTGAAATATTAAAATGTCATCATAAAAGCCACATTTTTAAAGGGTTACATAAATTGTTTTATAATGCATTGTCTTATCCTTTCTTAAGAATGAAATCTGAGCCCTGGCTGGTTTGGCTCAGCGGTTGGAGCGTCGGCCTGCGGACCAGAGAGTCCCGGGTTCGGTTCCCACTAGGGGCACGTATCTTGGTTGCGGCTTGTCCCTGGCCCCAGTTGGGGTTGTGTGGGTGGCAGCCACTCGATGTGTCTTTCTCAGGTAGATGTTTCTCTCTCTTTCTCTTCTTCCCTCTCTCCCTCCCGCTCTATCTGAAGATAAATGCAAAAAAATGTCCTCGGGTGAGGATTAAAAAAAAAAAAAAAAAAGAATGAAATCTGGCCCTGACCAGTTTGGCTCAGTGTTTAGAGTGTCAGCCTATGGACCAGAGGGTTGCGGGTTTGATTCCTGGTCAAGGGCACGTACCTGGGTTGCAGGTTCGATCTCTGGCCCTGGTTGGGGTTGTGTGGGAGGCAATCATTCGATGTGTCTCTCTCACATCTATGTCTCTCTCTCTCTCTCTTTCTCTTCCTCTCTCCCTCCCTCCCACTCTATCTAAAACTCAATGGAATCCTTGGGTGAGGATTTAAAAAAAAGAATGAAATCTGAGTTGTGTTAGGCCACAGGTTTTATAATAGCAAAAAATATCTTTAAACAAAGAGGGAAAATGACAATAGTACAATAATAATTTATTTTTAGGACTATGTAATGTACCCAACTCTCCAGTTGATCTTTTTTTTTTGTAATCCTCACCCTAGAATACTTTTCCACTTATCTTTAGATAGAATGTGTGTGTGTGGGGGGGAGGTGGGGGGGAGAGAGAAACATTGATGTGAGAGAGACACATCAATCGGTTGTCTCCCGCACGACCCTGACCAGGGCTGGGGACTGAACCACAACCGAGGTACGTGCTCTTGACCTGAATTTAACCCACAACTCTTTGGTCCACGCTCTAACCGCTGAGCCAAGCCAGCCAGGGCTCCAGGTGATCTTTTAACTGTCTGGAAACCTGTGATAATTTATAGTATAGAGATTAATTAACAGAGGTGAAGGTTTAATAAAGAATCTTTTAAACTTACTTTTACCACATTTTAAAGACATATATTATATCTAGAGCCAAATTTCTTTCTGCTTACCCTTGCAGGGAAAGTTTCATTTCCTTTAACTCAATACTTAAGATCTGCACCTTTGTTCACCAGAGAAATATGCTCAAGACATGGTCTGTTTCATGGCTTGATACACCACAATAAATTGTTAATGATGCATTACTGCACCAAAACACAAGCAGATGCAATACCATGTTCTTTGTACATTTCAAATAGAGCCAGGAAATTTCAAAATTCTCTCCTTTAACCCTTCAACATCAATATCACCACCAATACACAGGTATTAAAATCCGTACTGCACTTGCAGCCCTATGCCGGGTACTGTTGGGTGTTCACATTCATTCACAACTGAATGTACTTTAGAGTGACTTTAGAATAGACAGATATTTATTAAAAAAAATACAGTAATTATTCATCACCTTTTTCAAGAACCAATCACTTCAATACAGAAATACCCAAATTAATTATTGTAAGCTGATATGATAAAGAAATAGCATGAAAAATCAAGAAGACTAACTCACCTGAAGAAACAAAATATTGAATAAAAAATTAGATGCCTTAATCTATTGTATGATAGCTTAAAAATCCTGGGCACTAAGAATATTAAACTATACCAGAATGGTACATTTTACAGGTTATATTTTCTCTCTAGCTTCTGGTGCCTCGAGCTTCATGTTAGTGATTTATGACTTATATTGTCAGTCAAAGCTCTTAATAAAAATACAGCTTTATGTCATTCAGTTGGAAAAATATTGTTTTCCTTTCTCTGTAGAGTCTTACATACATATTGAATATATTCTAGTAGTAATTATAAAATACGAGGTTATAGGGTCATCATGGATTGTCGTCATATGCCACTCAAACTTCCTTCTGATGGTACAGTGAGGTGATTAAAATCGCTTTCTGCTGGTGCCGTCACATATCTGAGCGTGCTGGACTGTAAAAACACAGAAGCTTTCATTCTCCCTGAATGGTAGAGACACGTCCAGACATGTTCACGGTACAATCATATCAGGCTCTCTGGACTTGGGAAATCTAACCTTTCTACAAGGCTTGTCTCTCACACATTAATCTATCATACAGTCAAAAGAGGGGCCTCCAAATGGGGTGCATGCACTCCAGGGGATTGTAAGATTCTGCTTCATTGATTTAAAAAAAAAAAAAACTAGAATTTATATTACCATTACCTTTAGTGTATACTTTTAAAATAACTGTTTTATAATGTACATAATAGTACTCATTTATAAATGAGTAAATATACTTGCATCATGGGTGTCCACTTGAAAATCTTTTTTGTAACAGTCTTAGTAAGATGTAATTCACATACCCTACGTTTCACCCATTTCAAGTACACAATTCAGTGGTTTACAGTATGTTCACAGAGGTGTACAGTCATCAACATAATCAATTTTAGAACATTTTCATCACTTCAGAAAGCAACCCTAGTCTTTCAGCTATCAACCTCCTTACTTCTCTAGTCCTAAGCAACCACTAATCTACTCTGTAGATTTGTCTATTCTGGACATTTCATAGAAATGGAATCATATGATGTGTGATCTTTTGTGACTGGACTCTTTCACTTAGCATAATGTTTTTAAGGTTTATCCATGTTGTAGCACTGATGTGCCTCATTCCTTTTAAAGGCTGAGTATTCTTCCATTGCATAGCTATACCACATTTTGTTTATTCATTTATCAGTTGATGGACATTTGGGTTTTCCCACCTTTTGGCTATTGTGACGAATGCTGCTATGAACACTCATGTTTTAAGATTTCATGTGGACATATGTTTTCACATCTCTTGGGTATACACCTAAAAGTGGAATTGCTGGGTCAAATGGTAACTCTATATTTAACTTTTTGAAGAACTGTCAGACTGTTTCCAAAGAGGCTGTACCATTTTTACATTGCTACCAGCAATTATGAGTGTTCTCATTTCTCTACATCCTTGCCAACACCTGTTGTTAATCAAACTTTTTGATTCTAGCCATCCTGCTGGGTGCGCAGTGGTGTCTTGTAGTTTTAATTGGCATTTCCTAAATGACTACTGATGTTGATGGGTTTTTAACTAATGAAGTACATGATCAGAAAAGTTGTAAGACCACTGGTATAGAGTTCTTTGGCAGTTTCAGGGTCGGCTTTCCAATGAAAACCCCAGGGAGCATCCTGAAGTAAAAATAGTAGCTCATATTAAAGGCATTTAGCACTTCGTGGACAAGAAAAAAAGAGCACCCTTAGATGACATATAAATCAAGACAAAAAGCATGGGAAACCAGTGGGGGAATCAAAGCTCAACCAGGTGTAGACATCTAGACACCACCTCCAAATCAAGGCCCTTATACAACTCTGAAGAACAGGTAGAGAGTCACCTTCACCGTCACCACTACTTAAACTGATATATGGCTCCACTCTTACTGAAAAGAGGTGGCAGCAACCATGCTTGAGTTAATTCCTGGGCACACCATCAGAAGTCCACAAAAGGTAACCTTAGGGACAATGCTGAGGGAGGCCCTCTCCAACGACCAAGACGCCCCTGCCTGCATCTGTGTACACAACTCTACCGTAGAACCAAAGAACTACATCAGATTTAAAATATATAGCGAAATGTAAGCAATTTAAAGAACTGCCCTTTTTAAAAAACAAAATTATATCCACTCTATATTTTGGCATTATGAAATAACAGTGACAGTCAACATTTTTACTTAGCAAAATTGCTTTTGGAAATAGCACAGGTTGGTGAAATTCAAAAGTCTGGGAACTGCTGTTTTAGTAGATGCCTGCCACTTTAGAAAGTGATACTGTTATAATTATCTGGTTATTATTTAACAGGAAAGGAGTAAAGGAGAGACCAGATAATATAGGCATGCCATTTATACAGCTTGGCCAGAAAGCTGTAGTTCAACATTCCAGGTCTGTTCCCCACTAATTGATGGGGGAAGGGACTGGACAAAGGCAGTTTAGACGCATGTCCAATAAGGTCTGAGTGACGTGGGAAGGTGCTCTCACCTATCTGTCACAACTGGGGACAAGTCAGTGGCCAGAACTGGTGTGGCCACTGCAAGGGCACGAAACCTGAATATGTAATCTGCTGAATAAAGAAAGTTCACTCTCTTGGTTCCCTCTCTTGCTTGCCCAAGCTCAGGGCTCTCCAGGGGCCCACAGCCATGTGGAGTCCACACAATGGACTAATGGACTAATACTGTATTGGACCTACCTGGCTGCAACATGGAAAGGAAACTCTGGACACTGACCCTGCTTCTGTCTCTGCTAAAGCCTCAGCTGCCCCCCTTTTCAGGGCTGCCTTAAGGGAAATGGGACATTGCAACCCAAGGAATGTTAACTCCACACAAAATCTTTTACTACATCTCATCCTCTTGTGGGGATCCAAAAATACTTATTCCAACTGCACCCCAAGAACCCCACTCCTACTGACAAAGGAGGAATTTGGTTCTCTGATAAGAAAAGAACCTATGATCTCCCAAACTTACTCCACTCATTCTTGCTGTTTTCCTAACCCGGGAATATCAAGTCTTCAAATGCTACCCATTTTTAAGACTCAACCTCTTATTCATTCAGTCAGTGAATGTACCAGTCAGTTTATTCAAATATTTACTGAGCATCTAAGTGGAGGGCACCGTGTTTGGCTGAAAGAATTAGGAGGAGTGTGTGTGCCAAGACGATGAGCTCATGAGCCCTAGTCTCAAGGGTTTTCTACATTATGCTCTCCATCAAGTCTTCAGTGATAGGCTGATTAACAATTTGTGAATCACATCATCTGTTACTGGAATGACAAGGACCAGAGTATTTAAAATCAGAGCTGTTTTGCACATATAGGTCACCGTACCTACCACACAGTACAGTCCTTTAGAGAAGGCTTTTTGGGTGAGTCACAGCTTTAAACAGGAAAGAGGGCAATAATAAAGGTTTGTACCTTAAATCAGATCAGCAATGCAGAGCTTCTCATCTCCCTAAATCTAAGAACTAATGTCAACAAATCTTCTGATTATTTTACCAAGAAAGCAAATGCTCTGATGATTCTTTTTTAACTAATCCTTTTTATACCTCTAACACCAGAGTGGTTGTTTCTGAATAAAAAGTCTCCTTTCTCTTTTTTCACAGCCATTCTCTCTCTAATCCTCACCCTGCTGAATTTAATTGCCTGGCAATGCCAAAACAACGTCTGATCCTAATAGGTCAGCATTGATCGCTCTAAACCAATTGGTTCCTTCATTAGCAAGAAAATGAAGTAAAGAGAAAAGGCAGGTGGCCCCCCAACAGGCAGCTGGGCTGTCTTGCTCCTCTTGCAGGGCCTCTCATTACACAGCACCCGATCGATTGGCAACTTGCTCGAAATCCACAAAAACTATTCATCACTTTTGACATGGACCTGTTTTAACAGGCCACCCAACTCAAGATTTGGATACCCCAGACAGTTTATTTGTGGGCCCATCACATTCTTTGCAGATGGATCTCTCTGAAGATGACAAGAAGAAAAGGAGGACACATCATCCAAACAGCCACATCCTGGCAGGGCACCAAGTAAAGCCCTGAGTAAGAAATCCCAGCTATGAGTTCTGGGAGCAAAGGCTTCCCAGGAGGACAGCCCTTCTCCTGGAGTCTAGATTCTACGGCACTGGAAAGGCAGGAGGGGTGAGGAACTAGTCTTGGTGATACCAGCAAGTGGAAGTAAGCAGGGATCTAAAAATATCAATCATCACCAAAGGGAAGGAGAAGAAAACAAGGTCAAAGAGGGAAAGAAATACAAAAAAAGGAGAGGAAAGAAAACACACACAGGAAAAGCACAATGCATTCAGATTGCACCACTTTGGCTGGCAGAAGTCAAGTAAGGAAGAGAGCAGACTACGAGTTTTGTCAGATGGCCTGGGGAACGACCTCTCTGCCAGAATAAATGAGACACTTATTCCTGGGGCAAGAGGACCCTGCCCGTGACACACTGCTAAGCACTGCTTCAAGCTAGGAAAACCAGACCAGAGAAGGGTGGCATTGCCCAGTCGTGCACTAGACTGAGAGGTTCTGGTTCGATTCCCAGTCAGGGCACGTGCCCGGATTGCGGGCTCGATCCCTGGTGGGGGGTGTGCAGGAGGCAGCCGATCAATGTACCTCATGTCGATGTTTCTCTCTCTCTCTCCTTTCCTTTCTCTCTAAAAAATCAACAAAAAACATCTAAAAAAAGAAAACAGAAACCAAAAAACAAATATAGAATTAACTTATAAAGTATAAAAATAAAGAAAAATATAAAATAAGACAATGCTTTTTAAAGGAAATGAAAGGAGCCCGGCCGGTGTGGCTAAGTGGTTGAGTGTTGACCCCTGCATCAAGAGGCTGCTTGTTCGATTCCCGGTCAGGGCACATGCCTAGGTTGTGGGCCTGATCCCTAGTGGGGGGCATGCAGGAGGCAGCCAATCGATATTCTTTCTCATCGATGTTTCTATCTCTCTCTCTCTCCCTTCCTCTCTCTCCAAAATCAATAAAGAAAAAATTTTTTTAAGAAAATGAAAGGAGGGGAAGGAACATGTAATCACATTTTATTTACTGCACTATTGCTTTATTCCCAGTGGATTCTTGGTAATTGACCCCAGTCCCACAAATTAGAAGGGGAGGGACCAGCAGTGTTGACAAGAAGCCTCCCTCCCTTTCACTTGCTGTCTTTCTACATAGCCAGCAGGTAGCTGAAGAAAACTAGGCTTAAAAACAATCAAATACCAAAGCAGTAGGTCAATTTTCTCCTAAATTTCAAACCCAGAAACAGAAACAATTTATTTCAACTTACATGTCAGTAATTCCTTGTCTCAACAGAATCAAGGTCTAACAAAAACTGTGCACTTCTCATACAATCTGAAGCTTCACCACAGTTACTCAGTAAAAAGTATTTACCAAGTATGTTAAATTTATTCACCACTCGTGAAACACCTCTCATGTTCAAGGTACACACTTAAGCCTGAATGCACATCGCTACGATTGTTAAACACAAATATAAATGATCTGAAATATTATTACAATGTTGATTTACAAGAGAGTATCAGCAATAATTGAAATAAATATTCAAGAGATAAATTTTTGTAAATAAACAAATTTACCATTAATAGCAGACCCATGAAATGTTGAGCCTCTCTAATAAATCTTTATTCCATTAAAAAGAATAGGGGGAAAGACAAGGGAAAAAGAAAGGGATATTTATTAGGGGTCCATCATCTGTGCTAGGCACTATGTTTACCCTCAGGATGCAGAAATGAAAAGACAAGGGCACTGTTCTCTAGGAGTTCAGAGTCTGGTGGAAGAGACAAGGCGTAAATCATTCATGACCCACTCACCCATCCCTCCTTCACCTTTCCAGCCAACAACTATTTACTGAGAACCTGCAATGCATTGCCAAGCATTGTGCTGGGTACTGGGGAATAAAACAATGAGCCACAAAGAAAGGATCTCTGCCCCCATGAACTCAGAGTCTAATGGGGAAACAGCAACTATAATAAAATGTGATAAGTGCTATGATAGGGGAAAGACAGTACTCTGAAAGCATGGAATAAGGATGCCACTGGTGAAGGATAAACAAGAGAAAGGCAAACAAAGAGAAGAGAAACAAAGAGAGAATTCTTTTGCGGTGAGAATAAATCCAGGCATGTTAGAAGGACTTAAAAAAACTTCTAGGGCCCTGGCCAGTTTGGCTCAGCGGTTAGAGCGTCAGCCCACGGACCGGAGGGTCCTGGGTTCGGTTCCCACTAAGGGCATGTACCTTGGTTGTGGTTTGTCCCCAGACCTGGTTGGGGTCGTGTGGGTGGCAACCACTCAATGTGTCTCTCTCACATCGATGTTCTCTCTCTCTCTTCCTCCCCCTCTCCCTCCCGCTCTATCTGAAGATAAATGCAAAAATGTCCTCGGGTGAGGATAAAATAAATACATAAATAAATAAAACTTCTAGGTGCTTCATTCAGTAGTAGCCAGCCTCCAATATGGCCCCTGTGGTTGTCACCTGTTATTCATGTCCTTGTGTAGTTCCCTCCCATACCAATGTACTATGGAAATGACAGTCTGTGACTTCCGAGGTTAGGTTAAAAAAAATTGTGGCATCTGCTCTGCTCTCTCTTGGATCACTCTGAGGGAAGACAGCCACCATGCTATTAGGATACTCCAGCAGCCCTCTAGAGATGTCAAAATGGAGAGGAACACTGGCCAACAGTCAGTGTCAACTCATCAGCCATGTAAGTGGCCATCTTCAAAAGTGAATCCCTCAAGGCTAGTCACGTCTTCAGAGGACTACAGCCCTGACTGACATTTTGGCTATAATCTCATAAGAACCTTATCCAGCTAAGCTAGTCTCATATTCCTAGCTGTGAGATAATTAATGCTTATTGTTTTAAGTTTTTATGTTTGGGGTAACTTGTTACCCAGCAGTAGGTAAGTAATACACGTAGCATTTAAGATGCGAGGGAGGTGCTTGAGACCAGAAACCAGAAAGGGCCAGATCAAGTGAAACTCTGGATAAAATGGTGCTAGGCTCGACCCTGAAAACAATGGGGTGTCACTGGAGGTTTTAAAATAGGGAAATGATAGAGCAAGTTTACATTTAGCAAAAGCACCAACTAAGTAGGGAAAATGTACTGAAGAAAGTCAAAATCAGAGTCTAAAGCTCAGCCACTGTACTGGATGCAAACCCAGTACCGACCCTAAGATTCTCTCAACCTCCTCCAACTTTATCTTTAGCCCACGCTGAGTGGCCCTTCCACTTGCAGACTTGGGTAAAATGTCATACTGCTTTCCAAACAGTTGTCAAGGGGTGGAAGGAAGTGCAGAGAAGTTCACTTCCCATGGGGTGAACCTTGATCAACAGGAAACAGAAGATGGGCAGGAACAACCTGCTGTGTGTCTGCACTGGCTGTGAGGTGGTGGCCAGCACGGTAATGCACTGTTACCATGTTTTCTCCTTACCTGACCTTCATCTTCACCACATCGGGAGGAACCCTACCCCAGACAATCTCAGCACTTTAACCCTGCTCCAGGCTCTGCATGTCACAGCTGCAGTGCTGACTACAGGAGCCGCCACTACGGTTGCCAGAGGTGGAAATGTGGCCGATGCAAACTGAGATGCGCTGTAGGTGTGTCATGCACGCTGATGTTTGAAGACAGCATTGAGAAAGAGTTTAAAATACCTCGGTAATAGTTTCTATAGTTAAAAATGTGGCATATTTAAACAATGGAATATTATTCAGCCTTAAAAAAAAAAAAGAAAATCCCACCACTTGTGACAACATGGATGAAACCTAGAGGACATTGTGCTAAGTGAAATAAGCCAGACACAGAAGGACAAATACCACGATATCACTTATATGAGGAATCTAAAATAGTCAAATTCATAGAAGCAGCGACTACAATGGTAGTTGCCAGGGGCCAGGGAAGTGGTTAGCAGGCAGGTATTAGTCCAGGGGTACAAAGTTTGTTGTGTAAGATGAATAAGACCTAGATATATACTGTATAGTTTAGTGCCTATCGTTACCAATACTGCACTGTTATTTGCTAAAATATTTGCTAAGAGGGTATATCTATGTTAAGTGTTCTTATCATCATCATAACTAAAGAGGGCAGTAGGCAACTTTTGGAGGTAAAGGATATGTTTATGCAATAGATTGTGGTTTCATGGGTATATACCTACCTCCAAACTCATCAAGTTGCACACACTAACATGTATAGCTTTTTGTTATATCAATTATATCTAAATAAAGTGGCTTAAAACATATTATAAATCATTTTAAATATTGATTACATGTTGAATTGATTATATTTTGGATATATTGGTTTTAATAAAATACATTATTAAAATTAATTTCACTTGTTTCTTTTTCCCTTTTTTAATGTGGCCACTAGAAAATTTAATATAACATATTTCTACTAGATAGTACTATTCTAGAGGACCTGGAATAATACAGTAAGTAATTTAGGCAAGAGAAGGGCAGCTAGTTGTTGCAAAGGAGATACAGAAAAGAGGATGGACTGGAAAAGAATTTCAGGAGAAAGAATTGCCCAAACCGAAATGACTGGATACGGAAGAGGGAGGAATGAAAGATGTGCCCAGCTTTCTGGATGGGGCAACAGGTGTCTTTCACTGAGAGGAGAGCAAAGGAAGAGGAACATGTTGGAGTGCAGGATTAGTTAGCTTGAGTGTTCTGTTGTAAATGTGAGGTGCTCTGCGTTGCTCTAAGGAAGCTCCACAGGGACCATGTCAGTTGCTGGCTGAAAGCACAGGAGACAGATTGAGGCAGGCGGTGAACACCTTTTGTTGACTGGTGCCACTGGAGCGCATGAGATTGCCTGGGCAGAGTAAACAGAGTGAGAAAAGCAGAGAACACATACAAACAAATACATTAAGGAGATTGTTCTAGATCATGATGGATGTTATATCAGAAATAGAGCAGGATCAAAGGACGAGAGACGGGATAAGGTTGGGTGGCTAGTTAAGTCTGGGGATAAGAGAGATGGAAACAAGGAAGACAGCTGGACAAGAGAAGGAGCATTCTATGTAGAAGAAGGTGCGCCTTGGCCAGTTTGGCTCAGCAGTTAGAGCGCCGGCCCGCGGACCAAAGAGTCGTGAGTTCTATTCCGGTCAAGGGCAAGTACCTTGGTTGTGGTTTGGTCTCCGGCCCTGGTTGGGGTCATGTGGGAGGCAACCAAGTGCTGTGTCTCTCTCACCTCAATGTTTCTTTCTCTCTCTCTCTCTCTCTCTCTCTCCCTCTCTTTCCCTCTCCCTCTCCCTCTCCCTCTCTTTCCTACTCTATCTGAAGATAAATGGAAGAATATCCTCAGGTGAGGATTAAAAAAAGAAACATCAGGTGCAAAGAGAGTTGACAAGTTCAGGCAAGCAGCACGAATCTGGTACTATTGGAATATAAAGCATGAGGAATGGAACAGGAGACACTAGGTGGGCACAGGCTGGGCAGATCATGAAGGGCTTTGTATTTTAAGTGAAAGACCTTGGACATTATCCCATAGGCAAATGGGAGTGCTGCAAAGTTTCAAGCAGAGAAGTGACGTGACCGAGTTTGATCTTTACGACGTTCCAAGGTCCATGTTCCTAACTACAAGGAGCCCCCAGTCACTTGGCCCTGACATATCACTGGGTTCCAGGGAGCACAACTTGAAAACCACTGGACTAGATGACTTCTATAGGCCTTAACACAATCTATGGTTAATGGTTTGGTAAAAAAAGAATAAAAATGTACCAATTGTACAAGACTTTCTCTTTCCTCCCTTTCTTCTTCCCCATTCCCCCCTCTCATTCACTCGCTCTCAGGTAATGATACATGTGATAAGCCTGAATGTTAGGAATATGAGGCCATACCAAGAACAATCCTCACTTTGCAGTAGTATATCATATATTCAGGCAAAATACCCAGGAAAAATGAAGTAAATACCCTCTTGAGGGTTGTCATTGAACAACTCAACTTAAAAAGACAGTGAAAGTCACAGCTGCTTATCCAGCAAAGGCCTCGTCCAGACCTTTCACCACCCTCCGCCCACCTGCTCTTCAGCACAGTGACTGCACTGCCCACTTCCCCTCCTCCAGAGGCAAACTATTCAGGAAAGAAGGAAATCCCTAAACAAGTCAATTCTGACAATGAAGGAGAAGAAACTTAAACTAATGGCTCAAACACAATGTAACATAATCTGTTTATTTCAAATGTGTAAGTCCAAGCACTTAAAATTGTTCTCCCTTTATTCTCATACCCTCTCTTTAAAAAGCAATTATTTTATTTTATGGCTAGAAGAAGTGACTTGCCCAGAGTCACATACCCCCTGCTCCTCAGTGCAGAGTCTTTGTCATCACACTATTTTCCTTTCATCATGGGTCTCCTAAGAGGAAATATACTTCATAGCTCTAAGATGGAGAAACATTTGTTTTTTAGTAGGAAAAGGTTTGTTCTTAAAATAAATGGTGTTTAGGGATAGCCTTCAGTTCTTTATGATATAATAGCAGGCCCTGTGGTGGGAAGAATTTGCAAACACTTTACAAACTCTGAGAAATGATTGTGTCTCAAAAGCCAAATGAGATTCTGAACAAAAACTAAATTAAATCCATTATGAAAAGCTTTTCAATGGACCACATCTAAATTCCACTGACTTCTTAATCTTTCTAGACTTTAATATAATGTACATGCTACTACTTAGAGTTAGAATATTTAGAATATCTGCAACTATAAACTCTAAATCTTAAACCTGTCTATTAGTTGAACTACAAATACTATACACCTATAATCACATGGAAAGCAGTGTGCAACACAAGAACTCTGGGTTTGGGAGTATGAAAACCAGTTCCTGCTATGCTTCCTCCTCATTATGTGAACAGGGGCAACTTACTTAACCTACCTTCCTGAGTGTCAGTAAAACGAGGTGACTGGTGAGTTACTAATAATTTTAATTCCCTAAACATGCTAACTAACCACCCTAGATGGGTTTGGTTCTCTGTGGCAGAGACTATGAATTGCACACTCCAGAGTCTGCTCTCCTCTTCTTCCTTAGTAAAACAACCTTGATTGTTTTGTAAGCTGAGCACATGGCTGCCTGGAATGAAAACTACACTTCCCAAACTCCTTTATAACACTCTGGAGTAGCCATTTGATGATGTTCTGACCAAAGAGATGTAAGAAGGGAGGTTGTGCAAAACAAACAGGAAGTCTCCTGAAAAGCCGCCGACTCAGCTGGGAAGTGCACTCTGGCACCTCTTCCCTTCTTCCTGTGGCCTGGAATTCTGTCACATAGCAGGAGTTCCAGCAGTTGTCTCAGACAACAAGGCTGAGAACAGAAGCTGGGACTCCTGATGGCAGAACAGAAAGATCAAAGGAATCTGGTTCTTTATGTTTTCATGGAGTCACCAGATCAGTCCTAGACTGCCTATATTCAACCTCTTTTATTAATACATGAGAATATACACTTGTGTGTTTAAACCATTGTTATCTTGGATTTTCTGTTATATGCGACCAAACCTAATTCTAGCTTATACAGTACACTTCCCCTATGGTCTTATAAAACCATATATTTCCCTCATTTTAATACTTATCACCTATGTACTGTAACTGTTTGTTTACTTGTCTGCTCCCCCAACTAGACTTTAACTTTGGTGAGGGCAGCACTGTGTCTATTTCATCTGCTGCTGAATGCACAGTGCCCTGGCACATAGCACATAATAAACACTTAAAAGAAGAAAAGATAAATGAAGGTATGATAATCAACACATCTAGGCATCTATCTGTTTCAAAGGGTTACTGGAGGACAGAATAAGGCAGAATATGTAAAAGAACTGTGCAAATTATAAGGTCTGTTACATAAATGTGAATTAATACCATGTGAGAAAAAAATGTATTACCGTACCGCCTAATTAAACCAGATTTTGCAGAGCCATTACAGTTGTGCAATTACTTCTTCCTGTAGGCTTCTCTTTATTATGCCGACCACTCTAAACCTGTCTATCTCCCAAAGCACTCTACCCAACCCTTGCACCATTCACTCCCAGAAGTGATCCTGCCTCCTGGTCATGCAGAAAATGGAGACTATGAGACATGGTGTCTTCTGACTCTCCTTTTCAGTATTTTCCCCCTTTCCTGTCACACTTCCTTTCTAATGCACACCTCTCCACTTGTGTTCCTTACCCCCCTGACCTGCTTCCTTCACCAATTCCTTCCTCCACTTGCCCCATCAGTTATTCCTTCTCTCTAGCACCTTGAGCAGCTCTCTCCACTAGTCACTTCCTCTCAGACCAGATCCTTAAACAACATGCCTGTCTCCCTCGTCACTTTGTAAGCAATCACCTCCTCTCTCCTTCCCTTTCTTTCTTTTTTTTTTTATCCTCACCTGAGGACATTTTTCCACACATTTTTCCACTTTTTGTTCAGGTAGAGTGGGAGGGAGAGAGAGGTAGAGAGAGAGAGAGAGAAACATCGACGCGAAAGGGACACATCGAGTGCCCGCCTCCCGCACGACCCCAACCAGGGCCGGGGACAAACTGCAACCGAGGCACGCGCCCTTAGCGGGAACAGAACCTGGGTCTCCCTGGACCGCAGGCCGACTCTCTAACCGCTGAGCCAAACCGGCCAGGGCTCTCCTTCCCTTTCTTATCAAACTTGTTGAACTCATAGTCTTACACACTCATTTCACTTCTTCACTGCAGCTTTAGCTTCTCAATCTGCAGTCTTCCTCCCTTGTTCTACTTAAAACTGACCTTAAAGTTCATCCGATATCCTCCTAAAGGCCCTCCCCATGACCTTTTTTCAGTCTTTATCCCACTTGACAGCCTTAGGAGCATCTAGCATGATTAACCATCCTTTCTTCTCAAAAGGCTTCCCTCCGTCCACCTGTTCTAACCTGCTCCCCACTCTTCTGCTGTCTGTCTGGCCATTCCTTCTCAGGCTCTTTTGCACCCTCATCTTCTTTGACTTACCCCAATGGTCAGTCCCTGGATACCATCCCAGATCCACTCTTGCTTCAGCAAATACACTTCCCAAGGCTAATCAGTCTCTCCTAGAGCTTCCACCATTTTTAAACAGTAAGCTTACTTTTGCTTTCTGATGATAAAAACATCCATGCTCATTGTAACCACCTTAAAAAAAGTTGTTTGTTTTTTTTTAAGCATCTACTTTGTGACCATCCTAGGCTAGGAATTATCATGCCTATGATTTATTTAATCCTCCCCAGAATCCTATGAGATAGATATCCACTATCCCTTCTGCCTGGACGGTCTTTCCCATTTTAAGTCAAGCTAATTCCCACCATTCTTCAGGCAGGTCACAGCTCTAGTCACATCCTTCCTGACCCCCTTTCCAGATCAGAACCTCATATGACTCTCTCACAGCCTCCTGTTCTTTCCCTCCAAAGTATGTAAATTGATATTTATACACGTACTATTTCCTATGTCTGACTCCTTCAATAGATTATAAATCCCATGAAGATAGGAAGCATGTCTGTTTTATTTACCATTACAAAGTCAGCAACATATTTGTTGAGTATCTAAAATGAATAATTTGTAGTGAGTGATGAACTAGAATATGAATCAGGTTGTCTTTCCACTGTACTATACCCTAAGATTCCAAACCTTTACATCACCAACTTCCCTCTTTTGCTCAATGAACCCACCACCCTCTCCCATCTAACTAATCAACCTCCCAGCAAATCCATCATTTATCCAATCATTAAAGCTAAAAACCTCAGTCATCTTTCATTCTATTTTCTTTTTCATTTCTCATATATAACTGGTCTCTCGTTGTCCTTTCAAAATGTCTCTTAAAGCCATACCCTTATCTCATCTTCTCCACTGATACCTAATCATCTCCTGCCTATTAAGAGAACTTCCTGCCTCCAGGCTCCATAACAGGTCTGCTGAAGAATACCTCTGAAATTAAAATTCCCCAAACAAGGGAGAAAATCACCATTGTACAAAAGTAAAATGATCAACCCTAGTAAATGACAAGAATTAGAGACCTAAAAAATATTTCCATGTTACTTAATCTATTGCCTGGCTTCTAGGGCAGAACTATTTTGAATTATCTCTCAAAGACAGTATGGTCAAGTGGTTAAGATGATAGGTTTGGGGGTGAGAGGTCTGGGTTCAAGTCCTATCTCAGCCACTTATTTATTAACAGTAGGACTATGAACAAAGATTTTTCATTGTAAAATGGAGATAGAGGTAAGCACTAAATGAGACTAATTCAATGTAACATACATAGCTTAGTGCATAGTAAGTGCAAATAAATGTTAGCTATTCATAGCCTCATCTCTGAATTCCAAAGAAGACTACAACTGTCTTTATCAATTGACTCTGATATATTTGAAATTGTATATTCTTAAAAGTGGCCAATATAATCAATATACAAAAACCAGTTGTGTTTCAATGTGAGCAATGAATATGAAAGCAAAATTAAGAACACAATTCCATTTATAATAGCATCAAAAAGAGTAAAATAATTAGGAATAAATTTAACAAAAATGAATCCTATAATTCATATGGAAAGGACCCAAAATAGCCAAAACACTCATGAGGGAAGACAAAGTTGGAGGACTCACACTTTCTGATTTCAAAGCTTACTACAAAACCACAGTAATCAAGATAGTGCGGTACTGGCATAAGGACAGACATATAAAAGCAATGGAATAGAATTGAGAGTTTAGAAATAAACCAATTCATCTGTGGTCAGTTGATTTTTGACAAGGGTGCCAAGACAATTTAACGGGGGAAAGAATAATCCTTTCAACAAACGGTGCCAGGTCAACTGGATATCCATAAGCAAAAGAATGAATTTAGATTCCTATATACACATCATATATATATATATATATATATATATATATATATGAATTAACTCAGAAGTATCATAGACCTAAACATAAAAACTGTAAATATAAAACTATTATAAGAAAACACAGGTGTGTACTTTTATGACCTTGGATTAGGCAATAGTTTCTTAGATATGAAACCTAAAGTATAAAAAAACAGAAAAAAATAAATTGGACATCATCAAAATGAACACTTTTGTGCTTCAAAGGACATTATCAAGAAAGTAAAAAGACAGCTTATACAATGGGAGAAAAATACTTCTAAATTATATATCTGATAAGGGTCAAGTATACAGAATATATAAAGAACTTTTAAAGCTCAACAATAGCCCTGGCCGGTTTGGCTCAGCGGTTAGAGTGTCGGACTGCGGTCCAGAGAGACCCGGGTTCGGTTCCTGCTAAGGGCATGTACCTCGGTTGCAGTTTGTCCCCGGCCCTGGTTGGTCGTGTGGGTGGCAGCCACTCGATGTGTCCCTTTCACGTCGATGTTTCTCTCTTTCTCTCCCTCCCACTCTATCTGAACAAAAAATGAAAAAATGTCCTCGGGTGAGGATAAAAAATAAATAAATAAATAAAAATAAAACTCAACAATAAAAAAATATATAACAGAGAGGAGGAAAATGGCGACAGAGTGAATGGAAGCTACACAGACCGTTTCCCAGGACCAAACTGAAATTACAACTAAAATAAAGACAAGTCATCTGGAAAAAACAACTGAAGAGCAGCTGGAGAAAACCCTTATAACCAGGGACATAAAGAGGACCCCAAATTGAGATTGGTAGGAGGTGTGAAGGCATGAGAGGGCTGGCTGGGCAGCAGCTGAGGGCTATCTTAGCTGTGTGAAGCTCCCTCTGAGAAGTCAGGGGTTTATACCCCAAGCTGGCTCCCCAGCACAGAGTGGCGGAACAGGGAAAGGTGCCCACATAACACCTGGCTGAGAAAATCACCAGAGCAGAGGTCTGTCTGGCAGGGAGAGGTGCTGGGAACACTGGTACTTCCCTGAAGGACCAGTGCACTAAATTATAGCTATAGCCACTCACATTGGACTCCAGCAGAGGGAGGGTGGACTGGACTGGAGCTGCATTAGGAGTACCAGGGGTTCATGGCACTGGGGAGAGAGCTGGGAAGGAGGCAATCAGGAGCTCTATGCTGAGTCATTCACCCTCAGCAGCAGCCATATTCCTCAAGAAGCCCCTTCCAATCCCCCACAGGGGAGAAGCAACTGACCCTCCCTCGGGAATTTAACACCACCCAGCCAAAGAAGTGAAACCTGAGGCTCATTAACAGCCAGAGACTACCTGCCAGCCAATAGGCAGAGATGAGATTCTGACAGTGTTAGCCTTGGACCTGGCTCTCAGGGTTGGGTGTTGAGGCTCTGGGGACTAAGCCGTGAAGGCTGAGGCCTGGGTCCCTGCACTAAGCCAATAAGACACTCTGCAGAAACCATTTTCTTGTCAAAGCAACTTTAGCCCAGGAAAAAGCAATTGCCCCACCCACTGGAAATTCTCCTACCCTGCCCACCTGTGGGATTTTTCATTCACCTGAGGGCTACAACCTGAGGCTCATTAAGTAACTGAGACTAATAGTTAGCCTGCAGGCAAAAGCTCTGGAATAACTGAATCTTTGCTTGGCCTGCAACTCTACACAGGAAAGTAAGACTAGACATTGGTGTTCAGCATGGTCCCCTCCATACTCATCCAAACCCAACAGAGGGAGCCACAATCAGAGAAACATCAACACTCACAGAAAAAAATTGGCATGCTCCAAACCCTGCTGAGACAGCCAAAATGGTGAAACAAAGAAACAAATCCCAAATGAAAGAACAAGAGAATTGTACAGATGAAGGGCTAAATGAAACAGAGTTAAGCAAGTTATCAGGTGTAGAGTTCAGAGTAATGATTATGAAGAAGCTCAACAGCTTGAGCTAAGACATAGAAACAATGAAAATCAACCAATTAAAAATGAAAAACCACCAAGTGGAAATGAAGAATGACATAGCAGAAATAACACATTGGAGGTCTGGCCGGTTTGGCTCAGCAGTTAGAGTGTTGACCCATGGACAAAGAGTTGCAAGTTTGATTCAGGTCAAGGGCACGTACCTCAGTTGCAGTTCAGTCCCTGGCCCTGACTGGGGTCATATGGGAGGAAACCAGTCAATGGGTCTCTCACATTGATGTTTCTCTCCCTCCTTCTCACTCTCTCTCTCCCTCCCACTCTACCTGAAGATAAATGGAAAAATATCCTCGGTGTGCATTAAAAAAACAACAAAAACACACACTGAAAGAAAAAACCAGCAGATTAGAGGAAGCCGAGGATTGGATCAGTGAATTAGAAGACAGTGTAGGAAAAAATCACTCAATGAGAGAACCAAAAAGAAAATACAATTAAAAAACAGAAGGACAGTTTACGAGAACTGTTGGACAATATGAAACCTAACAAGATCCGCATCATAGAAGTACCAGAAGAAGAAGAAAGTGAGAAAGAGTTAGACAATATATATGAAGAAATAGTGGCAGAAAACTTCCCTAACTTGGTGAAGGAAAAAGGCATACAAGTTCCAGAAGCACAGAGAGCCCCAAGTAAGAAGAACCCAAAGAGGCCCACACCAAGACACATAATAATTAAAATGCCAAAAATTAAAGAGAAAGAGAGAATCTTAAAGGCAGCAAGAGAAAAGCAACAGATTACCTACAAAGGAGCCCCCATAAGGCTATCAGCAAAAACACTACAGGCCAGAAGCGAATGGCATGAAGTAATCAAGGTAATGAAAAACAAGGATCTGAATCCAAGACTACTCTATCTAGCAAAGCTATCATTCAAAATAGAAGGTCAAATAAACAGCTTCCCAGACAAAAAAAGGCTAAGGGAATATATTAGCACCAAACCAGCACTGCAAGACATTTTAAAAGGACTGCTGTAATAAGTAGAAGACATAGAGAAAGAAACATAGCCATAATAAATTAAAATGGCAATAAATAAGTACATATCAATAATAACCTTAAACATAAATTGATTAAATTCTCCAATAAAAAGACACAGAGTATATGAATGGATAAGAAAGCATGCATGACTCATATATATGTTGTTTACAAGAGACCTACCTACCTCACAACAAAGACTCACACAGGTTGAAAGTGAAGGGATGGAAAAAAAATCTTCCAAGCAAATGGAAATGAAAAAAAAAAAAAAGCTGGGGTAGCAATATTCATATCTGATAAAACAGACCTCAAAATGAAGACCATAACGAGACACAAAGAAGGCCACTATATAATATTGAAAGAATCTATCCAACAGGAGGATATAACTTTGGTAAACATATATGCACCTAATATAGGAGCACCAAACTATAGTAAAAAACTTCTGGAGGACTTTAAAGGAGAAATCAACAGCAATACAATCATAGCAGGGGACTTCAATACCCCACTGACATCACTGGATAATCCCCTAGACAAAAAATTAACAAGGAAACAAGAGACTCTAAATGATGCACTAGATTCAAATGGATTTAATACATATTTACAGAGAATTACCCGCATAAACTGCAGAATAGACATTCTTATCAAGTGCACATGGGACATTCTCAAGATAGACCACGTGTTAGGACACAAACTAAGTCTCTACATGTTCAAGAAGACTGAAATCATATCAAGCATCTTCTCAGATCACAATGTCATAAAACTAGAAATTAATTACAATAAAATCACTCAAAAACATTCAAACACATGGAGGCTAAATAGCATGTTATTAAACAATGAATGGGTTACCAAGGAGATCAAGGAAGAAATAAAAAACTTCCTGGAAATCAATGAAAATGAACACACAACAACACAAAATTTATGGGACACAATGAAAGCAGTCCTGAGAGGGAAGTTCATAGCATTACAGGCCTACCTCAAGAAATAAGAAAAATTTCTAATAGACTATCTAACACCACAACTAAAAGAATTAGAAAGTAAACAAAAAGAAAAACACAGAGCAAGTACAAGGAAAGAAATAGTAAAGGTCAGAACAGAAGTAAATGATATAGAGACTAAAAAAACAATTCAAAAGATCAATGAAACAAA
Organism: Tadarida brasiliensis; assembly: GCA_030848825.1. Lineage (NCBI taxonomy): Eukaryota > Metazoa > Chordata > Mammalia > Chiroptera > Molossidae > Tadarida > Tadarida brasiliensis. The sequence goes on from CM061262.1 coordinate 11,983,406, forward strand.
GAGTTGGTTTTTTGAAAAGATAAACAAGATTGATGAACCTTTAGCAACATTCACAAAGGAACAAAGAGAGAGAACCCAAATAAACAAAATCAGAAACGAAAAAGGAGAAGTAACAATTGACACCACAGAAATACAAAAGATTGTTAGAAGATACTATGAACGATTATACACCAACAAATTGGACAACCCAGGCAAAATGGACAAATTCCTAGAATCACAAAGTATCCCAAAAATGAACCGGGAAGAGTCAGAAAACTTGAACAGACCAATAACAACTGAAGAAATTAAAGATGTAATCAATAAACTCCCAGCAAACAAAAGCCCAGGTCTGGAAATTTTCACAGGGGAGTTTCATTGAACATTCGAAGAAGAACTAACACCCAATCTCCTCAAACTATTCCAAAAAATTCAAGAGGAAGGAAGATGTCCAAGCTCTTGTTAAGGCCAGCATAATCCTAATTGCAGAACCAGATAAAGACACTACAAGGAAAGAAAACTACAGGCCAAAATCACTAATGAACATAGATGCTAAAATCCTCAACAAAATATTAGCAAATCAGATCCAGCAATATATTAAAAAAATTATTCACCATGACCAAGTGGGATTCATTCCAGGGATGCAAGGCTGGCACAATATTCGCAAGTCAATAAATGTGATACTGTACACCACATAAACAAATTGGAAGATAAAAATCACATGATCATATCAATAGATGCTGAAAAGGCATTTGACAAAATCCAGCACCCATTTCTAATAAAAACATTCAGCAAAATGGGAATAGCAGGATCATATCTCAACATAATAAAGGTCATATATGAAAAACCTATAGCCAATATCATATTCAATAGGAAAAAACTAAAAGCATTTCCCTTAAGAACAGGAACAAGACAGGGATGCCCACTTTGGCCACTCTTATTTAACATAGTACTGGAAGTCTTAGCCACAGCAATCAGACATGAAGAAAAAGTAAAAGGGATCCAAATTGGGAAGGAGGCAGTGAAACTGTCATTATTTGCAGATGACATGATATTGTACACAGAAAACCTTAAAGACTCAATCAAAAATCTACTAGATTTGATAAATGAATTTGGCAAAGTAGCAGGATATAAAATTGACATCCAGAAATTGATGGCATTCTTATGCACCAATAATGTACACTCAGAAAAGGAAACTAAAAAAAAAAATCTCAATTATCATTGCAACAACAACAAAATACCTAGAAATAAACTTAACCAGGGAGGTAAAAGACCTGTTCTCAGAAAACTACTGGACATTGAAAAAAGAAATAGAGGAAGATATAAAAATGTGGAAACATATACCATGTTCATAGATTGGAAAAATCAACATCATTTAAAATGTCCATACCACCCAAAGCAATCTATAGATTCAATGCAACCTTACTAAAGTATCAATGACATATTTCACAGATCTAGAACAAATATTCCAAAAGTCTATATGGAACCCAAAAAGACCCCGAATAGCCACAGCACCTTGAAAAAGAAGAACAAAGTGGGAGGGATCACAATACCAGATATCAAGTTATAATACAAAGCCATCATAATCAAAACAGCCTGGGCCTGGCCGGTGTGGCTCAGTGGTTGAGCATTGACCCATGCACTAGGAGGTCTCCAGTTCGACTCCTGTTCAGGGCACATGGCCAGGTTTGTGGGCCTGATCACCAGTGGGGGGCATGCAGGAGGCGGCCAATCGATGTTCTCTCTCATCAATGTTTCTATCTTTCTCTCCCTCCCCTTTCCTCTCTCTCCAAAATCAATAAAGAAAAAAAAAATTAAAAACAAAACAAAAAAACAGCCTGGCACTGGAACAAGAACAGGCATACAGATCAACAGAACAGAACAGAGCACCCAGAAATCGACCCAAGACAGTATGCACAATTAATATTAACAAAGGAGGCAAGAGCATAAAGTGGAGAAAAGACAGTCTGTTCAACAAATGGTGTTTGGAAAATTGGACAGCTCCATGCAAAAACTAGACCACCAACTTACACCATACACAAGAATAAATTCAAAATGGATAAAAGACTTAATTTAAATATAACTCGTGAAACCATAAAAATCCTAGAAGAAAATGTAGGCAGAAAAATTTCAGACATCATACGTAGCAGAATTTTCACTGATACATCATGGCCTAGGGCAAGAAAAACAAAGGAAAAAGTTAATAAATGGGACTATATCAAACTAAAAAGCTTCTTCACAGCAAAAGAAACTAGCATCAAAATGAAAAGGGAACCCACTCTCTGGAAGAACATATTTGCCAATGATATATCGGATAAGGGGTTAATTTCCAAAATAGAGTACTCATAGAGCTCAACAAAAGGAAGACAAACAATCCAATTAAAAAATGGGCAGAGGACCTGAATAGACACTTCTCCAAACAGGACATACAAATGGCCAAGAGACATACGAAAAAATGCTCAACATCTCTAATCATCAGAGAGATGCAAATTAAAACAACTATGAGACATCACTTCACACCTGCCTGAATGGCGGCCATCAACAAATCCTCAAACAACAAGTGCTGAAAACAACGAGTAGAGAAAAGGGTAATCTAGTACACTGCTGGTCAGAATGCAGACTGGTGGACTGTTCACCAATTAGAAAACAATTTGGTACTTCCTCAAAAAATTAAAAATAGAATTGCCATTTGACCCAGTGATTCCACTTCTAGGAATAGATCCTAAGAAGCCTGAAACACCAATCAGAAAGAATATATGTACCCCTATGTTCATAGCAGCACTATTTACAATAGCTAAGATCTGGAAACAACCCAAGTGTCCATCAGTAGATGAGTGGATAAAAAAAGCTGTGGTACATTTACACAATGGAATACTATGCAGCTGTAAGAAAGATAGATCTCTTACCCTTTGAGACAAGATGGAGGGACCTGGAGAGTATTATGCTGAGTGAAACAAGCCAGTCAGAGAAAGACAAGTACCACATGATCTCACTTATTTATGGAACATCATGAACAAAATAAGCTTTAGACCAAAATACATCCAGAGTCATGGAAGTAGGAAACAGACTAACAAACTTCAGATGGATGGGAGTGGGAGGGGTAGGAAGAGATAAACCAAAGAATTTATATGCATATATTCACAACCAACAGACACAGACATTAGGTTGGAGAAAGCAGGAGAGGGGTGGGAGCAGGGAGGAGGGGGTCAATGGGAAAAAAGGGATCTGTAATACTTTCAACAATAAAAAAAAGACATATAGCCCAATTAAACAATGGAAAAATAAACAAAGAATAAATAACTCAATTAAAAATGAGCAAAGGATCTAATAAGACATTTCCTCAAAGAAGATATACAATACCCAATAAGCACATGAAAAGATGTTCAACATCATTAGTGATCAGGCACATTCATGTAAAACCACAGTGTGATAACCTTTCATACCCACTAGGATGTCTATAATAAAAAATTCTGATAGTAAGTGCTGGTTAGAATGTTGAGAGATCAGAACTAACACACACACACACACACACACACACACACACACACACACACGGTGAGATTATAAAATGATGCAGCTGTAAAAACCAGTCTGGAAGTTGTTCCTCAGAAAGTTAAACATAGAGTTAGCATATGACCCAGCAGTTCCACTCCTAGGTATATACTCAAGAGAACTGAAAACATGTATCCACACAAAAAGTTGTGTACATAAATGTTTATAGCAGCATTATTTGTAAAAGCCAAAAGATGAAAACAACCCAAATATCCACAAACTGATGAATGAATAAAATACTGTGTATCTATACAATGAACATTATTCAGCCATAAAAAGAATGAATTACTGAAAGATGCTATAATGTGTATGAAACATGAAAACATTATGTTAAGTGAAAGGAGCCACACACAAAAGGGCACACATTGTATGATTCCATTTATTGATTTTTTCCTTAGAGAAAGAGGAAAGGGAGAGGGAGAGAGAGATAAAAACACTGATGAGAGAGAGAAGCATGTATGATTCATTTAAATGAAATGTCCTGAACAGACAAATCCGTAGAGATATAAAGTAGATTAGTGGTTGCCAGGAGTTAGGGGAAGGGGGAAGTAATGGGAGTGACTACTACGGGTACAGGGTTTGTTTTGGGGTGATGGAAATGTTATATTAGATACTGGTGATAGTTGTACGACTGATGAATATACTAAAAATCATTTAATTTTACACTTTTACATGTTGAATTTTATGGTATATGAATTATATCTCAATAAAAAATAATCTTTTAAAAAAGGAAGTTGATAAAAATCGATTCCTTTAGAGCACTAGCCTGTTTTCTCCCCTCAGCAGACTTAGAGAACAAGTGCTCTTTATTTATCATGGAACAATTTTTGTTAGTCTTTTACATTTTAAAACAGCAGTAGGCTCAGTTGGGTAAACTCACTAGATAAAGGAATAGGACAGACAAATTTGCATCCTATCCAGAACAGTTCCAACATGGAGGATGCATTCATTACCGACAGCACAGTCAGAACAACAGAGGAGTCAGACATTTAAAAACAGAGCTGCAGCCCAAAGCAAGTCAATAAAAAAACAAACAAACAAACCCACTCTATGAAACACACATCCCCGAGCCTGCCTGGCATGCATGGGATCTATTTCTACCAAAACCCAAATTCAAAACAAATACCAAGATTCTAGGGAGGGCAAAGCTCAAATAAGCAAAAGCATTTCTAGTTGTTATCAGCAGTAAGAGAAAACAAACAGACGTGTTTCATTCTGGGCTTGTTGTTGTCAAATTGGCCCTGGTCAGCAAAACGGGATAAAAGTGGGGCTGTTTAACTCCAGGTGCAAAGGTGGAGCTCAGCTCCACAGTGGGGCTGCTTGAAACACTGTCTACCTCAATTAATTCTCTCAGAAAAGAGGCAAACTCAGAAATCTCTTCAGATTACAGCCCTGGTCCTTTTCTTCTCAGGGTTTTAAAATTCATACTGGGAAGTAGCTGAGGCAGAAAATATTGAGGCTTTCAGTGCTTATTGTGACTCTTACCAAGCAATCCTTGTCAGGTTCACACCTCTAAACAATCAGAAAAAAATCAAAGCCACAATGTCTGAGTTCCAGGAACAAATACAAAATTGCCCGATGGTTGTGGCTTTGACTTATACAATCCTGGGATGTACTACGATCTCTGGCTCCTGTCCAGAGCGTTAAATAGAACGTCTTTGTCGGAGGAAGGGCCTGTCCCCTCACACCTGACCTGGGCAGGGCTGTCACTACATGGGTATCACAGCTTTGAACTTTTAAAGAAAACAGATGCCCTATAACTGAAGATAATTTGGAAATTGGCACAACAGTTTAAAAAATAAATCCAATTGGACAGTCATTGTAGGGCTCCTGCCAACTTCTGGTTTCTTGCCATAGAGAGTAATGATTCCTGTCAGTCACTTAGAAAAAGAATAGCTTCTAGAAAAGCCAAATTGTCGTGACCTAAAAACAGCAACCCTGCATCAGCACATAAAAACTTATGGGAAGTTGGGAGTCTGAATTCAAATTCAGAAAGTTAATCTCTGCTCCAATATTGATGCTATAATGAGAAATAAGCTCTTGCAAAAACACATATTAATCATTTTATTGGTTCTCTTGCAAAAAAGGAAAGAAAGAAAACACAGTTAGTGTTGCATTCCGAGCACAAATGATATATTGTTTTGTGACTGTACCTTCAAATTATTTTATCCAGATTTGTTCTATAACTTCTAAAAACCAAATACCCTCAAATATTGGGGTGGTGAACACAATACAATATACAGATGATGTATTGTAGAACTGTATACCTGAAACCTATATAATTTTATTAACCAATGTCACCCCAATAAATTAAAAAAAAAATAAAAAAAAAACACACATACAAATATCCTCAAATAAATACAAAGTATAATCAGGAAAAGTAGCCATAAAACCTACTTGAGTTTTCATATTAATCACAAATATTACAGTGCTATTTATTTATTTTAAAAAATTTTTTTCTTTATTGATTTTTAGAGAGAGAGGAAGGGAGAAGGAGAGAAACATCGATGAGAGAGAACATCGATTGGCTGCCTCCTGCATGCCCCCCACTGGGGACTGGGCCCACAACCTGGGCATGTGCCCTGACTGGGAATTGAACCGGCGACCTCTTGGTGCATAGGTCGACGTTCAACCACTGAGCCGCACCAGCTGGGCTACAGTGCTCTTTAAAATGCTAAATAATTCAGCATTTAGACTAATTTTATATGTCATGTATACAACAGTTACAAATTAAATGCTTAAAAAGCCCCTGGGAGAATACATGCTTGGTGAAGATATCAGGGAGTGGTGGTGAAGTGTGGGTGTTTCAGGGTGAGAATGTCAAAGGGCCATGACAACAGCAGAGAGGTGTATTAGTAAGCCACCCTTTGTAACCCAGAACCTGAGCTTAGATCCAACAGGCGTTTATAGGTCCTTAGGAAAAGGGCAGGGGAAGAAGACAAGGAAAGATGTTCTTTGCAACTCTATGGGAGGGGAATCTAGGACCTCCTTACAAATCATTGGCTACAATACAGCTCAAACATTTTAGAGTGCCAGAAAAGAGAAACAGTAAGGAACATCAGCATAGGCCAAGGGCAAAATGCTTTGCCAAGTTCTAAGTTCTGTTGAAATTTTGATTTACAGTCTGAGAATTGAGGTTTTTTTTTAATCTCCAAATTAAGACTATCGGCAAGTTTAAGCAAGTCCCACATTACACTGTATTGGAATATACATACATTACTGTTCCATTACATTTCTTGTCAGAAGTGGCATTTGGAAATGCCTTAGATTAGGGAATTAAATTTTCTTACAGTAAGGACTTGGCACTCCCAATTTCAGAGAGTTCAGTGGTAGTAGAAGGATTGGGGAAATAGTGTTCTGATATTTCTACCCTCAAAAACAGTGTCCGAAGATTAAGGATTGATCCTGGATGTGTGATCTCGTTATGAGAAATGAGATTGGGGGAAATTAAAGTCTCTAAATCATCTGAAATCAGAACTCGCACCAATGAGGAAGGTAGGACAGATAACTATCACCTTGCTCAGGAGGCTCAGTGACCAGCCTGAGAAGAAGTCACACAACTAGTAAATGACAGAGCCAGGTCCAACATCTTCAGAGTCCAAATTCCTTGTTCTGTTCCTGCTATCTGTCTTTTGTAAACAAACACGCAAACATTATCAGGAGGACAGAGATGAGGGTGAATAGGGAAAGAACAGAATAAAAATCTATGTTTCATCTGAGTAATTCTCAGGTTTTGATTTTATTTTCCTACAGATATGAAAAATTATTTGGTGACCATACTGTTTAAACTTTTGTTTTCATTTTAAATCCAACTTGCAACACTCTGTTGATCACATAATAAAATGAAATTGCCAGAGATTAAGCAATGAGTTGTTTTCACTAAATTTCCATTTATTCCCTGTCCAATTCAAATGACAGCTTTCAGAATGAACCCAAATTGAAAGATCATTTCTGGGCAATAAGAGAGGAAGCTCTTTCAGTGGGGGATCAATTTTGAAATCTGGTTCTTAGAAATTCTATGCTCATGACCAATGAACTATCAGGTGTGTTTACCCTTTCTGATGCCATGCACACGCCTGGCTGTGCATGAAGCAGGACAGAGCACACCGGCCACAGCTCTTCCTGTGTGCGGTCTGCACCACCCGTGAGTAGTCTGCTTAGGGCTTCAAATGCCATTTTCTCAATGTGCTAGATTTCAGTTCTAAATTAGAAAAAGGGAGATAGGTTGGGTGGTTAAATGTGGGGAACCACTCAGGATAAAGTCAGTTAAGGAACTGTTTTCAACAAAAAGCAAAAGAACATAGCCACGTGTAGCTTAACGATGAGGATACATTCTAAGAAACGTGTCATTAGGTGATTTCACATACACAAACCTACATGGTACAGCCTGCTACATACCTAGGCTGTATGGAATAGCCTTCTGCTCCTGGGCTACAAACCTGTACAGCATGTTACTGTACTGAATACTGTAGGCAACTGAAACACAATAGTATTTGTGTATCTAAACATAGAAAAGATACAGTAAAAGTACAGTATAAAAGATTTTAAAAAAGGGTACACCTGTATAGGGTACTTATCACGAATGGAGCTTACGGAACCGTAAGTTGTTCTGGGTGAGTCAGTGAGAGTGTGTGAATGAGTGTGCAGGACACCACTGTATATGACTGTAGACCTTATAAATACTGAACACTGGCTACACTGAATTTATAAAAAATCTTTTTCTTTCTTCAAAAATAAATTAATCTTAGTGTACTATAACTTTTTACTTTACAAACTTAATTGTTTTAAAACTTTCTGATGCTTTTGGAATAACAGCTTAAAACAAGCATGCTGCATAGCTGTACAAAATATTTTCTTTATATTTTATTCTGTAAGCTTTTTCCTATTTAAAAAAAGTTTTAAATTGATTTTTGAGGGGGGAGGGGTAGAGGGAGGGATAGAGAGAGAGAGAGAGAGAGGGAGGGAGAGAAACATTAATGTGAGAAAGAAACATTGATTGGTTGCCTCCCCCATACATCCCAATAGGTGATCAAACCCACAACCCGTGCACATGCCCTGACCAGGAATCAAACCCACTACCTTTTGGGTTCAGGACAACGCTCCAACCAACTAAGCCACCCAGCCAGGGCCCAAACTCTTATTTTGATTAGAATTAAGTTTCTTCCTTCCCTCCCACTCCTTCCCTTTGTTATTTTTCTTAACTATTCCCTCAGGGAGGACAATAATATCCCTCTTTTTTCTTTTTCTTTTTTCTAAATACGTTTTTATTGATTTCAGAGAGAGGAAGGGAGAGGGAGAGAGAGACAGAAGCATTTATGAGAGAGAAACATGGATAGGCTGCATTTCACATGACCCCCATTGTGGATCGAGCCTGAAACCCAGGCATATGCCGACTGGGAACCAAACAGGCAACCTCCTGGTGCATGAGTCGACACTCAACTAACTGAGCCACACCGGCTAGGCAACAATATCCTTCTTTTAAAAAGCATTCTTTCTCAAAGTTAGACTCCTCCCCAGCCACATGGCTTCATCTAGGAATGGCAAACTCAAGTGCCCATGTAGTGACAGAGGTGGCAGTTGAAGACATACTGGAGCCAAGGGGCAATGTGGACCTGGGGTTGACAAAGCTTCCTGCCTTTGTTTTTTTTAAATCCTCACCTGAGGATATTTTTCCATTTTTGTTCAGATGGAGTGGGAGGGAGAGAGAGGAAGAGAGGGGGAGACAGAGAAACATCGACGTGAGAGGGACACATAGGCTGGTTGCCTCCCGCACAACCCCAACCAGGACCAGGGTAACTGCAACTGAGGTACGTGGCCTTGACCAGAATCGAAGCCGCGACTCACTGGTCCGCGGGCCAACGCTCCAACCGCTGAGCCAAACCGGCCAGGGCGAAGCTTCCTGCTTTTTAAACACAGCTAGTGATTTGGATTTTTTATGGGAAATGCCACAATTTTAAAAAGCTAACATCCAATTCAGATTTCTTTATACTGTAAAGGCCAAGGAAAAATGCCACTGTGTAGACTTCCAGTTTGTAAGCTCTAATTTGAATCTTTTTTCCGGGGGCTTATTTTTTAACCAATCAGTCGTCTGGGTTGTTCTCCAGACTAGCAGTTACTCCTCAGTTGTCATAATGCAGAGGTCAAAAAGGGACACAATTTTCTCAGAATATGGTGTGTCACCCTGGCTGGTTTGGCTCAGTCGTTAGAGTGTCAGCCCTCGGACCAAAGGGTCAAGGGTTCGATTCCTGGTTAAGGGTACACACCTGGGTTGTAGGTTTGATTCCCTGGCCCCAGTTGGGGTCGTGCGGGAGGCAACCAATCGATGTGTCTCTCTCACATCGATGTTTCTCTCTCCCTCTCTTTGCCTCCCTTCCATTCTCTATCTAAAAAAAAAGCAATGGAAAAATATCCTTGGGTGAGGATTAACACACACAAAAAAGAATGTGGTATGATTGGTGCATAGTGTGACATCTGACTTGTACATGTCATTTCTGTATAAGCATTCTAGGATCTAATTCTTTAAAAAAGAAAGAAAGGTCATGCACCATCTTATGTTGGACCTGCCCACAGTCACAAAGCTACCCCCTCCCTTTTACTAGGGAAACAAGAGTTTAGAAGTTCAGATTAGAAGCCTGCTCCTTTGATGCTTTATTTAGTCCTTCTGTCCTGCTGACTTGATGTGTGACCTTCGAGAAATTCCCCATGCATAAAATGGGAATAATAATGTGGTCTTTACCTGTTGGAGCAGTTGTGAAGACTGAATGATCTGGTATGTGTAGTACTCTGTACAATGCTGGGCACACAGATAAACGTACCCGTGACTGATACCACATTACAGCTACCATGTCAGCTACATGCACATTTAACATTCATACAGTACAGAATGTCCCCAAAAGTTTCACCAAGTTTAGATGTCACATTTATTATCACCTCTTTTGTTCGTGGCCTATCACTGAAGGAAACTTTAACTGACAAAATCTGCCACCTGCAAAAACACCGGCATTGTTTGGTGCCTAGTTTGCCAAGGTGCTCATTTTAAGTGGGTTGTTGATGACATGTCGCAACATCTTCCCTGCTATTCGGAATAGGGAGACATCTGTAATTACTGGGGTCATGCAGGAGCTAGTCTCAATTTTTTAAAGCTGTCTTTTGTGCTCCACGGCATCTCAAAAATAATAGCTAATGGTGGCTCTACCAATACATTTTACTAATTCTTTGAATAATAGAGGATGTAAGTCACAGGACCCTGCTAATATGAATTTATCATTTTTTCGCAACCATTTATTATTTTTAAAAAAAGTTCTCAAACCTATATCCTCCCTCTGGCTACTGCCCTTTCTCTTTTCTCTCCTTCACATCAATCTCCACTCTCCCTCTTCCCATTTATTCTCCGTGTGCTGCCATGGGTCTTCTGCCTCACCACTCCACTGACCCCATCAGGTATTTTTCAGTCCTAATGACTGCTGAACATTCTTCTATGACACCATTCCTTCCTTTTATTCTTCTTGCCTCTTCCTATGCTCTAACTCAGCATCTTTCTCTTTTATGCCTGGTCCTCTTCCTTTAATTTGTCCCTCATACACAGGTGTTAGCCAAGAGTCCCACCTGGCCTTCTCTTGTTTTTACTCTATATACCGATCCCAGGCAATCTCATCCACAGTCATGACTTCAGCTATATCCTTAAATTAAGAACACCCAAATTAATACTTACTAAGCTCCAGACACACACTTCCAACTGCCTGTGGGGCATTTCCCCTAGCAGGTTCTAGACACTTTAAACCCCAAATATCTAAGAAAAACCAACAACTCAATGCTCCCACCCCAAACGTTTTTCTTTTTCCAACACAGCAATGGCACCTCTACTACCTATCATGCCCCTCCTCCCAAAGATGTCCGTGTCTTCATTCCTAGAACATGTGAACAGACAAGGGTCCTGGCAGAAAGGAATTAGGATGCTAATCAACTGACCTTGTGATGGGAGCTTATCTGGATTATGTGGGTGGGACCAGTGCAATCACAGGGTCTTTGAACGTGGAAGAAGGCAGAGCTCCAGAGTCAGAAGGATGTAGCTTTGAAGATGGAAGGGGACCATGAGTCAAAGAATGTGGGCAGCCTTTAGAATCTGGCAAAAGGCAAAAAACAGGTTTGTCCCCTAGAGCCTCCTCCAGAAGGGAACACAACACTGGTGACACCTGATTTTAGCCCAGTGAGACCCATTTCAGACTCTGACATTGTTGAGGACTAAACGTTGCTAGAACTGTAAGACAACAACTTGTGCTGGTTTGAGCCACAAAATTTGTGGTAACTTGTTACAGCAGCAATAGGAAACTAATCTAGCACCCAAGGCAGAGGCTGAAGAGTTGCCAGAGTTATCCTCTGCTTCTAGTCAATTACTCTCCGGTACTACACTTATCACCTAGATAACTTTCAAAGCCAATTCCTCTTCGTCATTCCCATGAACACAACCTCATCCCATTTTGTTTAGACCACGATCACAGTTTCCTACTGGTTTTTCTGTCTTTAGTTTGGTACCCTCACAACTTCATTCCTATCCATTGATACTTGCTTGCCTGCCTGAGGAGGGGAGTGGTGGGGAGAGAAGGGGAGGGACCCTCCTCTAAGCATATTTCTTCAAATGGCTCCTCCATGACTCAGGAACAAGTTCAAACACCAGAGAAGAACCTACAAAGCCCTAGCAGAAGAGAGACTGGCTATATGGAACATTAAAATATTGTTGAGGACTAAACGTTGCTAGAATATAAAGAGATGGAAGAAAACTACACTGAACATAAGTCCAAACTACCAAGCACTGTATGAGGTTGGAAGAAAACACTGGGATGTGGGGAGCATTCTCGAGTGGCACAGAAAGGTGTCGAATTGCCATCTAAGAAAGACCTATGCCTTTAGCTAAGGAGCATGGCTGGGGAGACTCTGCAATCTGGGAACTGTTACCAGAGGGCTTAGCCTTTTCCCTCTATAGCCCTCAGTGTCCCTAGTACTATTAAAGATGTTTCTAAGAATGGTACCAAATAACTGGTCTGCCCAAGACTCCAGAGCTATGTTCTCTCATCCCGTTATTCTGTGTGCACACTCAGGTTCTGCCCATGGCTCAAGCACCTCCATCTATCTAAGGGCAGCTCCTATGAGGTCGCTGCCACCTGACTGAGCCAGGTGACCCCTCTGGACTCTTATACTGCCTGGGACACTGTTGTTGCATGCATCTCATTGAGATATAAGGTTTGATTGTTTTTAAAATCTAGTTTCTCTGCCTAGAATGTAATCTCTTTGAGGGTGAGACTTTGTCTTATTCTCCTCTGTGCCCCAGTACCTAATACAGTGTTCACAAATAACTGGTATTTAAGCATTTGTTGAATAAACACATAAGTTTAGTCATCTTTACCATTTTCCCACAATATGAGTAACATTTGTTTTGGGTAACTGATCATCACAGCTTATTTTTCTAAAAAGAGAAGATGAAAAACCTTTTAAAAGTTATTTATCATCTTTCTACCTTGGGAAAAGGAAGCAGCTGAACAATGTACCCTAGAACTCTTGCCTGCTATAATTGAAGAATGTTTTTTTCTATTATCATTTATGTCTTTGCTTATGGCCCATAAAGAGTCAGATTTAACTGCATTGAAAATTTAAGGGAAAAATATAAAGGATCTTGATGAAACAAAAGTGTTGGTATGAGATGAGCCTTCCAAGGGAAATAAATTATACAAAATCACTCCTTCTGACTCTAAGTACAGAGAGAAATGTGTTCAGGGTTGTACAACCACCATGTAAATGTGTTAAGACCCAGATGCAGAAATTGGCCTAATTGTATATAAGACAGTCCATTTACAAACCAGAAAATCTGGGCTTATCTACCCAAGTATATTCTGGTCCTTTTCTTCATCTCTACCACTCCCAACACCTCCTACAAAGAGGGGGAGGAGAAGTTGGAAAGCAGGAGAGTGTATATGGTGTATGAGTGCAGTGAGTGAGCTAGCGAGTTTCCTGGTTACTATTGGAGATCTTTAGACTTGGAAATCCCCAAATGGAGCCTAAAATCTCCCAGGTCCCTAGAGTAATGATTTTTCTCTTTATGGCAGTACTTCTCAACATGTTTTCCATTATCATCCTCCCCTCCCCCAAGGAGTTTTTTTCTTTTTAGATAAATTTTGTTTTTGTTTTTAATTTTTTTTAATTGATTTTTAGAAAGAGAGAAAGGGAGAGGGAGAGAGAGGGATAGAGAAACATTGATGTAAGAACGGAACATCAACTGGCTGCCTCCTGCATGACCCCTACCAGGGATTGAGCCCGCAACCTAGGCATGTGCCCTGACTAGGAATTAAACCAGCAACCTTCTGGTGCACTGGATGACACCCAACCAACTGAGCCACACCAGCCAGGGCACCCACCTAAGGAGTTTTTAGATTTTTTTTTGGAATTGTGCCCCCCAATAAAATTTTAGTAGCACAACTATATATTCCTGTATGTACTGTACATATATCCGTACTTTATACATAAAAAGAGTAACATCTTTTTGACCCCAAGAACCAATTTTCACCCCTGTGGGGCAATTTCCCCCCCCCCCCCACCCCGGATGAGAATGCATGGGTTAGAGGATATGAATATGATAACCACTGTTTTTAGGTAAAGTAGACCAAAGATCACTAAACCCATTCTTATAAAATAGCTATGTGTTTACATGTAAGGAAAATAAATGAGATTAATTTCAAGCATGAAACTTACCTTTACTTAGGAATACTGCTAGTTTACTCTTTTAATATGTATTGCACAATCTATTTAGGTGGCATTCCTATCTCTTAAGATTTACTGAGGCTATATCTAGCTGAGTTCTGATGTGATCAAGCCCCATGTCCTCTGTTCCCTCTCCCAGCATCCTGATGGCCCAAGGGGGATTCTGTTTGGGGGAAGTTATGAATAGACTTAATTTTTGCTTGCAATCTCTGTTTCCAAGAAGGACTATAGAAGAGGGTCAGGACCTCTTTTCCATTTGCTGGTTATCCTTTCTGGAGGCTAGTTATGGGCAAAACTTCCCATATCCATTCCCATTACCAATTAAGCCCCATCAGTGCTAGGGCTAGAGATTTCAAGCTCTTGAAGATTCCACTTTCAAATGATGATGTATAAACAAAATGTGGCAGACCAATAAAATAGGATATTATGGGCCATAAAAAGAAATGAAGTACTTATCAGTACATGTATTATCCATGTAGCCAACATGGATAAACCTTGAAAACATTATGCCAAGTGAAAGAAATCAGTCACAAAATACCACAATTTTGATTCCATTTACATGAAATATTAAGAATAGGCAAATCTAGAGAGATAGAAAGATTAGTGGATGCCTGTGGCTACAGAGAATGAAGAAATGAGAGAGTGATAGCTAAAGGACATGGAGTTCCTTTCTGGGGCAATAAAAATGTTCTAAAATTAATTGTGGTGATGGTTATAAAACTGTGAATATACTTAAAACATTAAATTGTATACTTTAAATGGGTGAATTGCATGACATTTGAATTATATCTCAGTAAAGCTATTATCAACCAAAAAAAAGTAGTGTTTATAATTCAGAATTCAGAAATGGTTGGATATCACATTTGAGACACTTGGATCAGTCCCTTTTACTTGGTCTGAAATTTCAAATTCATGGTGGTTAAAAGAATCAGAGCGTGATCTAGTTCATAAAGAAGAGAAAATACGCATTTTCGAGGAGTCTAAAATACTGGCTTAGAAATATTAAGAGAAGACATTTTAACACTTTTAATGTTGCTCAAAGCAAGCTTCCTCTCTAACAAACTAAATGCCCAATAACAAGGTAATAGAAATAAATTACACTAGACCTGAAATAGTCAAAACTGATTTATCCCAAGGTACTCATAAATCTGCAGATTCTGAAAAACCTCTGACAATATCTCATTTCCCTGACAAATAAATAAAACTGGAAAAAATTTAATCCTTTTAAGCTTTCAATTATTCTATAAATAGAAGACTATATCTATTTATAAGACGAATACAGCCAATTTTGCCACTAAAATGAACACTGTTCTGCATCATTACTGTGGGAACAATACCCAGAAGTTATATGACCCTGTGAGGATAGTATTTTTCTTCAATCACTCTGTAAGAGTTCCTGTGCACACAAGGACCGGCAGAAAACAAGATGGTACTAAATGCTGTGCTGGGCAGCGATTCTGCTCACTCACCAGCTAAGAAACTCATCTGGCACCTGTGGGGGAACAGCAGCAGTGACCTAGACTTGTGCCTTGGTAAAATTCCTGGATCATGGACCTCTGTGAATGCTTCTGACTTGTTAAATCCAAGATTATCAAGAGGTCAGTGGTAGATTTTACCAAAAAGATGGGGTTACCATGCAACCACTAAAAATAGTACCTGTGACGGCTACATGGAAAAGGTTTAAAAAATAATGTTACCTAAGAAAAAAAAGTACAAAAATTTTAAATTACCTTATAATTGTTGAATAAGTTTTAAGAGTGGATGGAACTTTTAAGATTCTTATTTCCTTTTATGGTGCCTTAAAAAGTATTTAACAATAAAAATGTTTTAAAAAATATGTACAGTTTTAGAAGGCAAGATTATATGGCAAGATTGTTTTATTCATTTGTTTTTGAACATATATTTTGGTTTTAAGTTCGACTCTTATCTTTTAACAATTTCCTTTGTACATATATATGTCATACACTGTCTTACAGAGGAGAGAGCTCATCTCAAAGATGGCTGCTTCGGCCCTGTAGCCTCAGGATAAAAGCACATGGAGCAAAGGATTTAAGTGGTTTACAGTAACAGGGCCAATTACAACAATACTACATGTTTAACATCTGCATCCATGACCAGATAAATGATGAGAAGTAGACACCACTGGATTTTCAGATGACATCAAACAGTAAGGCATTAGCTAGACCCTAGAAGTTCTGACTGAAGCTAAATTGTCAATGGAATAATTAAGTTCATTATGACAGTACAGGGATCATCCACAAAGCAAAAGAAACAAAGTAAAGAATGGAAATGGGGAGTACAAATATTAAAATACAGAAGGCTTGGCCAAAAATATGCATGTTTGCCTCTAAAAATAATGATCAGTTGCTCTCAGTTTCCACTAAGGATCAGTGGTAATGGGCTAAGAAAGCAGCCTGAGGGACTTAGGATAGATACCTAATTAAAAAACAACTCTTCAATTGGCTAAACAAAAAAACCAGTGCCATCAAATACAACTGTAAAACCTCCCTACCAAGTCACTGTTCAAATCAGGGGTTTCCAGTGGGGGTGGTATCACTCTAGGAAGCATTCTGGAAATCTGTGGGAGCACTTTTATCTTCCAGTCTAATCCTTTCCTTTCTTCTTTAAGCCACAGCTAGAGCATAAGACTGATGTATTCAACCCCCCTTTTCACGGTAATAGAACCAACATACAGAAAAATGGGTAAGGTATAAAGGTCCAACTTAGCAAATGTTGTAAAATGAACCCCTACCAGCACTTCCAGCCCCTTATGTGCCCTTTCTGATAGGTCTTGATAGCTAATGAAGCTAGTCTTTCCATCCTGTTCTCCTTCTTAGGTAACGTGGTTATTTTTGACCCTTTTTACTTTTTAATAAAATTTTAGAATCAGCCTATTATAAATCCACTAAAAAAACAGTTAAGGTTATATTGATTTTTTAAAATATTATTTTTGTGGGTAGATTATACTTTCTGAAAATTTTATTTCAGGATGATGAAGGCCTGAAATAATACTTCATATAAATAATACTTCTTATAAAAAGGGAATGTTCTAAATGAAATAAGAATGTGGCACGCTCCCCTGTTGAACAGGGATTTAATATTCTAAGACTAGATCTTCTGTGAAAAGTAAAATTAACTCAAGATGGTCACTGAGGATATCCACATTTGAAAACCTTTCCCAGCCACAGAAATACAAGATTGATAGAAAATACTATGAACAATTATACACCAACAAATTGGACAACCTAGGCGAAATAGACAAATTCCTAGAATCATACAGTCTTCTAAAACTCAACTGGGAAGAGTCAGAAAACTAAACAGACCAATAACAACCAAGGAAATTGAAGATGTAATCAATAAACTCCCAGGAAACAAAAGCCCGGGTTCAGATGGCTTCACTGGGGAGTTTTACCGAACATTTAAGGAAGAACTAACACCTATTCTCCTCAAACTATTCCAAAAAATTCAAGAGGAAGGAAGACTTCTAAGCTCTTTTTATGAGGCCAACATAATCCCAATTCCAAAACCAGATAAAGACACTACAAAGAAAGGAAATTACAGGCTAATATCCCTGGTGAACATAGACGCCAAAATCCTCAACAAAATATTAGCAAATCGGATCCAGCAATATATTTTTAAAAATTATACACCACGACTAAGTGAGATTTATCCCAGGGATACAAGGCTGGTACAATATTCACAAATCAAAAAAACGTGATACACCACATAAAAAAAATGAAAGATAAAAATCATATCAATAGATGCTGAAAAAGCATTTGATAAAATCCAGCACCCATTTCTAATAAAAATGCTCAGCAAAGCGGGAATAGAGGGATCATATCTCAACATAATAAAGGCCATATATGAAAAACCTACAGCCAACATCATACTCAATGGGCAAAAACTAAAAGCATTTCCCTTAAGAACAGAAACAAGACAGGGATGACCACTTTCACTCTTATTCAACATAGAACTGGAAGTCTTAGCCACAGCTGTCAGACAAGAAGAAAAAAAAAAAGGCATCCAAATTGGAAAAGAGGAAGTGAACTGTTATTATTCGCAGATGACATGATATTGTACATAGAAAACCCTAAAGACTCTATCAAAAAAAAATACTAGATTTAATAAATGAATTTGAAAACCTTCCCCAGATGCCATGACTTGCCCAACTAATTATTTTACACAGGGCTTTTTAGTCATAGGTATGCCTTGATGGTAGGTGTTTCAGTGATTTTATAAAAATCCATTAACAAATCATAAGATAACCAAGGACATACACACTAATGCCAAACAGGTCATCATAAATAAACTCCTCATTTTTATTCTGGCAAGTAAAGCCAAAAAGTTAAAAAACTTAAAATCCATCAGGTCAAAGAATAAAAGTTAGTACTGGGATTCTGCAGTTAAATCATATAATTAAAAATGGTAAATCAGATAACAAAATAGGTTAAAATAATGTCTTTGGAATCTTAAAAATGTACTCCAGACCTGTTGGCCTAATCATCCATGATGAATAAATGATTATATTTTTAAATAGTTCACGACAGGGTCCATGCCTTGTTCTGCACTTTCACTTACTGGCTGAGTAACCTTGGAAAAATTACTTGACTTTTCAGAAACTTGGTTTCCTTATCTGTAAAATGGAAATATACTAACATTCAACTATCTGTATGAATTACTGGAGATGAGTATGCAAAGAATCTAGGAGTTAGGCACCTAAAAGAAACTAAATAAGTGTGGCCATTAGTATTATTTTTATATTCACTAACTGACTTGTGAATGAGTCCATGAGTTTCACTTGGGGTGTAGGTTATATACTCTACTTCTAGCTTCTAGCAGGTCCTGCTGATGTACTCTGCCTGGCCCATTGTCCACTTTTCAGTTCCCTGGTCTGGTATCACATCCTGCATCTTCTGGGTGATTCATTGTCTTGCGGATAATCTGATAATCCGCACTCAACAGAAGGCTGAGCAAAGGCCATGCAAACAACACATTTTTTACAGTTTCTGCCTTTTGCAAGCCTTTGCCTTTACCCTTTAAAATGTTACTAACCCTTTCACCTAGAAAGCAGAAGACAGAATCCTGGCACCTACAAGTACTAGAGTTTTGTTTTGTAACCTGCGTGTCAAAGTATCCGTGTGGTGTTTATGAGTGCACAAAGCGATTAGATTATACTAGCATCAAGAAAAACTGTCAACAGTGAAGATAATTATAGGTAACGGAGAACTAACAAAAAGAAAACACAAAGATCTATTTTCACATATAAAAGAAATGCTACTGCATTCTCTAGGTCAACTATGCTCTATCTGATAATTACAATACAGCATAATAACGATGAGGTTCATTATTACAGTTTTGCGTTAACTAGAGTAAGTTTTGTTTGATTACAAGATTAAACTGTTCCTGTACACTTAACCTTCATAGTTTGTTACTCCAGAACAGTGTAATATTTAAGGGAACATTGCTCCTGAGCACTACGAAGTGTTAATGTTCAACATTTGCATAAGTGAAGGTACTTTTCTATATTTGCATAAAAAGAAAGAACTGGGTCCCTTCAAAGGCGGAGGAACAAAGAACAGCTGCTCCCAAGGTTAGAGGTTCTGGGAAGGGTGCTTTGTTGAGGGTAGTAGGGGTGAGGGTAGAGCAAAAAATAAAAATTAAGAAAAAGGGGGCTGCAAAGACTGAAATGCATCCCTGATATTTAAACATCAAGAGGTGCATCACAGAGGACTTTTTAAAAGGGGGCAGAGCGAGACTCCTCTGCAGGAGTGGGAGCTTGGGAGAAAAAGCAGCAAGCACCCTGGTTAAGATGACTGCTCCCCTCCTTAGGCCCTAAATGACCTGTGTACACATCTCTATGTTAAAACTGTCCTAGTAAGACATTCTTTTAGCCCTGGCTGGTTTGGCTCAGCAGTTAAGAGTGTTAGCCCTTGGACCAAAGAGTCGGGGGTTTGATTCCGGTCAAGGGCACATATCTCAGTTTCAGTTAGATCCCCAGCCCTGGTCATGAGGGATGCAACCAATCCATGTGTCTCTCTCACACAGATGTTTCTCTCTCTCTCTCCCTCCCTCCCTTCCTCCCACTCTAGCTGAAAATCAATGGAAAAATATCCTTGGGTGAAGATTAAAAAAAAAAAAAAAAAAAAGACATTCTTTTAGCATATTATATGGTGCTTAAAGGCAGGGACCATGACTCATTTCTCTGTTTTCCCACATATTCCCAACACAATGAACAATATTTGACATAAAGCTTATGATAAATACCAATAAATGAATTAATGAATGGTTCGTAAATGGCTGTTAATACAGCTTATCCAGTCACTGAGATGATTTTATTCATCTGCTCTGTCATCTACTGCATTAGTTCTCTCTGTGTGCCTATTACGTTTTCCTCTAGATTTCTGAAGACCACTGGTCAGGACAGTGCCCAAAACAAAATCTTGTGATACTCTACTAGAAACCTTATGGGGTCACTGGTTCAAGAACCATCACTCTGAATATAATTTCTCCATCTCACCAAGTGCCTTGCACACACAGGTACTTAAATGTCAGCTCATCCTCATCTAAACACACACCACGAGAAACTTGCTGAGATCAAGATACACTGTGTCTACAGCATTGTCCTGATTTTCCAACAAAACTCTAAAAATATCCATTTATTTGGCAATGACTTATTTTTAGACAACTCAAATTGGTTACCAGAACTATGCATTTTCCCCTAAATGCTCACCCATAAACCGTAAGGTTAATAATTGCTAGTTCTAGAATTTTGCCCAGGATAAAAACCAGGCCTAATGTTATCTGTATATAGAATTTTTCCATTTGCGGGGGCAGGGGGGATCACCAGTAGTATTAGCCTTCTCGCTAAAAATAATGGTGAATGAAAATTCCAAAACCAGGTCTGAAAGTTCTTTGGGATGTAATCTGACAGAACCCAGAGATTAGACTGATCTAAAACAGCAGACACTTCTTTACCCCCGCTGACCCTCCTGCCGCCCTGGGCCTCAATTCCTTCTTAAATATGTTTGTTTTGCTTTTTCCTATTTGAAGGTCAAACCCCTTACTGAAGAAAATGGAAGGAAGACAGAAGTTTAATAACTCTGTTTTATCACTGGTAACAAATAATATCAGAACATCTTGGCTGTGTGAAGGCTATCACTTCCTTATTGTTCAGAATGTAGCTTTTAAATTTTTAACAGTTTTTGCTGCCTATAGCATTTGTCTGTCTTCAACTCATGAATACTTTGACTCTTTCCCACTCTCTGGCTCTCCACCTTCTACTTAATTTTAAAAGGTATCCAATTAAACAAAATTTACCGTGTCTCCATTCCCAAATCCATCTTACTTCTGGCTGTCTCCATACTCCGCTTTGCCTCATTTACAATGGAAGGAGGAGCTCTGCTTCCCTTCAATGTCTCTCTTGGATCATATCCTTTTTTTGACTACTTAGAGACTTCTTTCTTATAAGTATTCTTTTTCTCTCTTATATCATAAAAATCTCCCTCTCTACTGAATCATTCCAATTAACATACAAATGTGTTTTAATACTCCATATTAAAATAACATTCCCAAGACATCTCCCAACCCCACCCCTCCCTGGTTGCCACCCCATTCTTATCTGCCCATTCTCTCCAGCCACTCCAACAAAGATTTCATTCCCACTACTCCACGGAAATGGCTCTTGTCAAGGTTTTCATCAGTTTACTCTCCAAAGCCAATGTTCAGGTCTATCCTCCTTTTTACTCTGACTTTACTTTCAATGTCACTTGATAGGGTGAACTTTTCTCTTTTAACATTTTCTACACTTTATTTCCATGATGTCACATCCTTCAGGTTTCTCTCCTGTCTCTTGGCAGCTCCTTCTCAGTTCTTGCTGCCACTGCCTCTTCTTGACCTCTAGATACTGAAGGGCCCCATTCCTTAGTTTTTCCCTTCTCTTCCCCTCTCTTCTCTCTCCATAGGTAATCTCATCTAGCCCTATAGTTTTAAATACTCACCTATATGCTGATAACTATCAAAGTTTATCTTCAATCCTTACTTCTGTCCTGAGCTCCAGACTTATGTATATCCTATTTCCTATTCAACATGTCACTTGGATATATACCATTACTACTATTATTGATAATAATGTTAACAACAGTAGCCACAGCAGCAACTAACATTTACTGAAAACTTAATATGTGTCCAATCCTGTTTCAAGTGCTTCAAGGTATTAATTCATTTAATTTTCACATCAACCATATGACACAGGTACTATTACCAACCATCCCCATTTTACAGACAAGGATACAGAAACAATTGGTTCAATATTTCTTAGCCAGTATATGTCAGAACCACGTATTTCAAAACTAACACGACTAAAACAAAACTCTTAATTCCCATTCCTCAAGCCCGCTCCTCCCCTGGTTCTCCTCACGCGTCATGCATCCACTTGCTCAAACCAAAACTTTCTCTTCCCCTCTCTGTATCTACTCCATCAACAAATTCAGAATGCAGCCTGAATCGGACCATAGCTCTCTATTTCTACTACTAGAACCCAAGGCCCAGCTGCCATCACTTCTCCAGGACATGGTCTCTCTGCTTCTACTCGTACCTACATCTCCACTGCAACAAGAATAAAACAGTTTTTTAAAGTTTTTAAAAAGTTACGTAAGATCTTCGAATGACATCCCATCTCACTGGGAATAAAGCGCAAACTCCCTGAAATAGCCCCAGGGCCCTACGTGACCAGGTGCGCAGCCGCACCTCCAGCTTTACCCCCACTCTCCCTCTTGCTGCACCAGCCCTGCTCCTGGGCCCTGAACACAACGAGCTCATCCTCACCTGTGGCTGTCCGAGAGTGCTCCTGCTGGAATGCTTCCCCCTGAGATTTTTAAACATATTTTTATTGATTTTTAGTAGAGAGAGAGGAAGGGAGAAGGAGAGAAACATGGATGTGAGAGCAAAACAATAGGCTGCCTCCTGCACGAGCCCTACCAGGGATAGAGCCTGAAACCCGGGCACGTCCCCTGACTGGGAATCTAATTGGCAACCTTTCGGTGCATGGAATGACGCCCAACCAACTGAGCCACACCAGCCAGGGCTCCTCTTGCGATTTTTAGTTACCTGGTTCTTTCCTCCTGTTTAAGCTGCAACTCTAATTTAATCTTCTCTAACCATCCAATTTAAAGTTTCCCATCCCTCAACCATGTTTTCTTTTCTTCTAGCATTCATCACACCTGAAACTGTCATATTTATCTAATTGTTTGTTTATTATAGTTCTCTCCGCCACCATCAAGTACCAGCCCCACAACACCAGGGCCATATATGTTGGGTTCACTGCTGTACCTCCTCAGTGACTGGAGCAGTGAGTGCCGGGCATGCAGTCAGTAATTGCTGAATGAGTGCATCCAAATTCAATGAGCTTTCTCTTAGGCTCTCTCCCCAGTTACAGCCTGCACTTAGAAAGTCTGTGATTACACATTAAATTCTGTTTTTGTTGTTTCATGTATGTATGTATGTATGTGTGTGTGTATATATATATATGGATACACAGATATAGATAGCATATCGACATCCATAGATATCAATATGTCAATAGAGAAAAGGATATAGATATATAGATATAGATAAGGATACAGGGGTAATATCCACATCTCTCCACACAGAAACTTTTAGAGAACAGGAAATATGCTTTTATTCTAGGAACAGATACAATGCTTAATACAGACTTGATTTGTTTTGTCTCAGCTAAGGACATATGCTCCCTCGGCTCTCTGTTAGCCCAGAGAAACCCACCACCTCACTCAGTATACACAACTTTCCTCTCAGCCTTTCACAAGCACAAGACACAGGCAACTATTAAGTCTGATCTTAGAGAAAAAATGATTAAAGATTTGTTCTTTAAAAAAATCTAGAACAGCCCTGACCGGGTGTGGCTCAGTTGGTTGGGCGCTGTCCCATGCACCAAGAGGCTGTCATTTTGATTCATGGTCAGGGCACATGCCCAGGTTGCGGGTTCAGTCCCCAGTCGGGGTGCATACGGGTCAATGTTTCTCACATCGATGTTTCTCTCTCTTAATCTACCTTCCCCTCTCTCTAAAAAAAAAAAAAAAATCAATAAAAACATTTAGTAAATAAATAAATCAAATTAAAAAATCTACAACACACTAAAAAACAAAACTATCTTTCTATTAATACATCGAGGCACAAGAGTATTCTGGGATAGCCACACATCTAAGGGAATGTTCAATATTAACATTCTGAATATAAAGTTAACAATTTGGGGCAAAATCATTAAATTCCATAAATCTCTCAGGTTTCTTGAAACTGAAAGTTGTATAGACTCTCTGCCTAGTCCTGATAAATAGATAAATAGGACATACCTCTCTATTAAAGGAAAAAGGTGAGGCTCACGGTTAAAGATGCCTGCCATAGCCAAGAGAGCAGCAGGGTGAGGATGTTCCAACTTCCCATCTCAAATCCCAATCTCCCACTCACTTCCCCCCAAATACTTTATTGCCTAACACTGCAAAGAAAGCTAAGGAATCTACAGTGAAGCTAATGAAGCAATAATAGCCATCCAAATTCTAATTTGGATATATGTTAACATCAACATTCTTATTCTTTCAGTTTCATTAAAAAAAAAAAAGGCCTGGATGCCTCGCTCCCTCCTGCATTTTCCCCTCAGCAAGAGCCAGAATGAATCCCTGCCTGAGTCATCTGTTGGCATTATTCAGTCACACAGTGAGCCCCTTCTCAGTATCTGTAAATAGAAGTGCTATAAATTATGTCTCCAGTGATGACAGTTGTAGTCATAGGGATATGTATGTGTGTGCCACTTTGTGAGCATCCAGTTTTCCCCTCACTTCCTTTGATAACCAAAGCAAGCCATTTTCTCCTATCTGCCTAAAGATGCAGAATCAAACATCATATCAAAAAGGGCTGAGTTGGTTATAATGTGTACTAGACCAGCGATTTTCAACTGGTGTGCCACAAGAATTTTTAAAATACATAATACCTGACTATTTAGTCAGGGACACTACTCTCTTTTCCCTTAGATTGTCAAATAAAAAGCAAAAATGACAACAGCCAACACAACAATAGCCGTCTGAATGGTATGAATGAATCCAAATTATAACTACTTCTATTTTTTGTCAAATGGGCAAAAAAGTATATTTTTTTGGTGTGCTACAGAATTTTAGTAATTAGTTTATGTGTGCCATGAGATGAAAAGGTTGAAAATTGCTGTACTATACTAATGTACTAATACAAAGAACATAAACCCAAGGTTTAAGGTGAATGGCTATATAAATGCAGAGTGAACCTGTGTATGCCACCTGTATATGTTTCAAGACTGAAAGGTCAAGGTGACAGAAAGATAGAGGGAGGACAGTGACACTGATGAGAAAGCGCCCTGGATGTGTCCCACTGCCCTAGGGTAGCCATGAAGGTGACAGCAATACAACTCCTTGGCAAGAGAGACAGGGGTCCTAGTCAGTATCTTGTCACATGGCTCTGAGAGTTATCAATGCAGAATTTGCCGGCTCACAACAGCGGGAAGAAGAAGAAATACAGGGAGATAAAAATACCTTTGGATTCTTGTTCTTTTGCCATTATTATTAATTGTTACTTCTATTTGCTGAAAAGAAGAATTGTGAAAATAATCTCTATCTTTTTCTGGGCTTATTGTTATTTCTTTGAAAAGGAATGATATCTTTTTTTTTTTTTTTTTTTAATCCTCACCTGATATTTATCTTCAGATAGAGTGGGAGGGAGGGAGAGAGAGGGAAACATCAATGTGATAGAGAAACAGCGATTGGCTGCCTCGTGCACGACCCTGGCCAGGGCTGGGGACAAACTATAACCGAGGTACGTACCCTTGACCGGAATTGAACCTGAGACTCACTCATTGGTCCACGGGCTGACACTCTAACCGCTGAGCCAAACCGGCCAGGGCAGGAATGACATCTTGAGAAGGACTGTGAAACTGTAATACCCTTTCCACATTCTGTGACGCAGTAATTTTAAAAAACATATCTGTCTTACTTTGCAGTGCTCATAAAGTAAAGATTCTAGGCTTTCTACTGAGTATATAGTTCATGTAGACAAGATGGCTTCATTAATAATAATTAAGGGGAAAGATCAAACTGAAATGTACAAGATTAACCTAGAATACAATTTTAAAGCAAGGGACAGTGTTCAAATATGAGCTCTACAAACCCAGCAATCGAGTTTCTTCTGTGGGTAGGAGACAGGAAAGGAAAAAGAAGTCTGGCTGGTGTGGCTCAGTGGTTGAGCGTCAACCCATGTACTAAGAGGTCGCCGGTTCGATTCCCGGTCAGGACACATGCCCAGGTTGTGGGCCGGATCCCAGGGAGGGGCATGCAGGAGGCGGCCAATTGATGTTCTCTCTCATCAATGTTTCTATCTCTCTCTCCCTCTCCCTTCCTCTCTCTCTAAAATCAATACAGGGAAAAGAAAAGTTTTTTTAAAAAAAGAAGGGAGCCCTGGCCGGTTTGGCTCAGCGGTTAGAGCGTCGGCCTGCGGTCCAGAGAGACCCGGGTTCGGTTCCCGCTAAGGGCATGTACCTCGGTTGCAGTTTGAACCCGGCCCTGGTTGGTCGTGCGGGTGGCAGCCACTCGATGTGTCCCTTTCACGTCGATGTTTCTCTCTCTCTCTCTCTCTCTCCCTCCCACTCTGTCTGAACAGAAAATGAAAAAAAAAAATGTCCTCGGGTGAGGATAAAAAAATAAATAAATAAAAAAATAAAAGACTTTAAAAAAAAAAAAAAAAGAAGGGAAAAAGAAGCAGGAAAAGCAAAGGGAAGTAACCTGTGTTGAAGGGCAACATATCAGACCCAGTCTCAGATTTTAAGCAACCGTTTCAAAGTCACACAGCAGGAGGAGTGCTGGAGTTGGAATTCTAATCTAAATACCCCTACCCTACTCCAGGCTCCAAAGCCCAGTGATCTCTGGGGAGAAAAGTGGGTACATCTTCACCTACATCAATAGCACTATCAAGTTCTGAAACATTTATAGAAATGATACAGGGCTTTAACAATGTTACTATACTTTTACAGCTATATAGCAATTTAGTAAACAAATAAACTGCTTTCGCATCCCTTAGACCCTCAATAAACTTGAGTAGCACAGAAAGAACTGAAGTGGGGAGATGAGATCACTATTCAAGGAACACACTGGGAGCTAACATCCTTTCACAACTGAGATGGCAAGAAGATAACTTCATTCTTCTGGCAGAAATATGGGTGTGATGGACAGGACTCGAGTTCAGAAGGGAATAAGTAAAAAGCACTACACAGAATATCGCCCATGTGCTACCAATAAGACAACATTTTCAAATATAAACATTCCTAGGAAATTAACCTTTTGGCCAGTAAGGCCTCAATTAGATGAACAGTGTCTTTCCTCTGAAAACTACAAAGGAAGAGTAAGAGTTCATTCTTTCAATTTGAAGTATGTTTACTGAGCACCTACTATGTGCCAGGTTTGGTTTTAAACCCTGGGGAGCTTCATTTTAGTGGGAATGAGAGAGAGAGAGAGAGAGAGAGAGAGAGAGAGAAAACAAATTAAATAAGAAAATAAATTAGTAAAATATATGTGGTATGTGGTGATCATCGGTACAAAAAAAAATAAAACAGTGAAGAAGGATAGGCTTTGGCAATTTTAAAAATAGGATAGTCAGGCCCTAGCCGGTTTGGCTCAGCGGTTAGAACGTCGGCCTGCGGACCAGAGAGACCCAGGTTTGGTTCCCGCTAAGGGCACGCACCTCAGCTGCAGTTCATCCCTGGCCTCAGTTGGCAGCCAGTTCATGTGTCTCTCTCACATCGATGTTTCTCTCTCTCTCTTCCTCCCTCTTTCCCTCCCGCTCTATCTGAAGATAAATGCAAAAATGTCCTCGGGTGAGGATAAAAAAAATAGGATAATCAGCAAAGGTTTTACTGAGAAATGATATATGACTGCAGACCCGAAGAAGGTGAGGAAATGAGCCATACAGAAATCGTTCCAACCCAGGGAATAGCAAGTTCAGAGGTCCTGAGGCAAAAGTATGCCTTGTGTGTTCAAGGAAGAGTAAGAAGGTCAGTGTGGCTGAAGTGGAGAAAACAAGAAAAAGAGTAGTAAAAAAGAAAGAAAAAAAAAAAGTAATGGGGCACCAGCTAATGTAGGCCTTGAAGGCCACTGGAAGGAGTGTGACTTTTCACTGGGGTGGGATGGGAAATCACTGTAGACATGGCTAGGAGTGTTATGAGCAGTGACGTGATCTGACATTTTTAAAGGACCAGATCACGACCCTTTGGCTGTTAGGCTGAGAAAACACTCCAGGAGGCAAGGGTAGAAGCCCAGTTACTGGGCTACTGTAATAACCCAGCAGGAGATAGGGGGCAGTGTTGAACAGGGGTGGGGGGTTAGCTGAGACTCAGAAAAGATCATGTTCTGGAAATATTCTGAAGGTAGAATTAATAGGATTTACTGACAAACTAGGTGATGCCAAGGTTTTTGACCTGAACCGAAGAGTGAAGTTGCTATTTACCAAACTACAGGATGAGGGGAATTTTAGAGGCCAGCTCAGGAGGGTGACTTTATTTTACATTTCAGATGTCTATTAGACATCATTCAAGTAAAGGTGTCAAGTAGACAGGTGAATTTATGAGTCTGGAATTCAAGGAAGAAGTCTGGGCTGGATCTATAAATTTGGGAGTCTTCAGCCTAGAAATAGTTTAAAGCCCTTGAGCCTGAATGAGATTACCAAGTGTGAGCGTGAGTATAAACAGAGAAGAGAGTCCTGGACAGAGTGCAGGGCATTCAATTTTAGAGGTCAGGGAGTGAAGGAGGAACTGGCATCACACACAAAGTGGAGCATTCCGTGAGGAAGGAGGAAAGCCAGGGAGAGGGGTGTCCTGCAGTGAAGTGAATGGAGTGTTCCGAGGAGCAGGGTCTGATCAACTGAATCCGAGGCTATTGGCAGGTGACGGAGGACAGGACCTCAACAAGGGCAGTTTGAGGGTGTAGTATGAGGGGAGGTCTGTTTGGAATAGGTTTAAGAGAGACTAGGCCAGCTTCTGGACAACTTCCTTAATATTTCTGGAAAGTATTAAACATTCTCAGACAAGCTATCTAAATTCCTCCCATCAAGTCCCTTCCAAATTGTGAAAAGGCCAGCAACATTAGTGTTAATGAAATGTTTAGTGTTATTATAGCTAACATATTACTTTCAGGTTATGCCAAATTTATGGCACAATAGACATATTTTTAGTGTGTTCAATGTCTACTTTATAGTGCATTAGGGTCTTCTGTATCACATACACTAATTAAAGATTTAGGCATATTTTATAAAACTTTTAAAGGAGAGCTAATGTGATATTTGGGTAGAACACTGATCAGGGAGCCAGGAGATCTGGGTTCCGGTGATGGTTCTTCCTTTAACTAGCTACATACATTTTGAAAATTGTTAGCATCTATGGACCTCTCTTATTAACTGTAAAATGAGTGGGTTATACTAGATATTTTGTAAGTTCTTTGAAATCTTAAAAATCATAGAACTTTTAGAAATTTTAAGGTCTTAAATATGTTTTAATTTATGAGTCTTTACTTTTCCAATTCATCACTAGCCAAATCTAGAATTTTTTAAATTCTGAGTTCTAAGCTAGCAAAGTAATTTACACTTATGTTATGCCTACAGAAAACCATAATACATGTTATATGATTTCCAGAAACATCATGTGGAGAAGTAGAGGAGGTGAATGACTATCTATGAAAACAATACAGAGAATTATAACCCCAAGGGTAAAAACCACAGTTCTGTAGAACTCAGAGCTAGCGCTAAGGTAAAGGAGGCACCTCCTGAGGAGCAGGAAGTGCTGGGTGACCCAGCCCAGGCCCAAAGTGCTATGGGACTGCCCACAGCTCAAAGGGGGTGGTGCAGAGGCTGGTTTGCATTTCTCCTGGATGTTATTTGTTTCTCTGGATGCACTGAGCCCCTCCCATTTCTTTACTAATTGCCACAATAAGGGGAAAGGAGCTTTCTGAATACAAAATGCTATATTAGATGCTATAAAGTGACAGATAGGAAAACCTATCTCCTCCAACTTGGGAGATACAAGGAAGGCAACAATAGCTAACATTTACTGAGCTTTTATTCTGTGCCAGGTACTTCTCTGAGTACTTCACATATAGTACCTCATTATTCCTGACAGCAAGCTATGAAGCAGACGTTAAAAACAGTCCATTTCTATATATGGCACAAACAAAAGTTAAAGCCATATACACAGCCTAAAGTTACACAGCTAGAATGCACAGAGCTTGGAGACAACCACGTCTGGTTCCAGTCACGCTCCTAAGTATGACGCTTTCCTCCCCCAAATTCCTCAGAGAAAACAAAGTTCCCATTTTAAGGGCTCAGGCAAAATCATGGCAAGAAATACTGGCTCCCCAGTACTAGAACATATAGAAATACATATGACAAAATCATGGCACCTTCATAATGCTGGTGTTGGGAGACAGGCTTTTGTTAGACTCAACTATTATTTGTGGGGACAAGACTTCATCTGTAATAAACTTGAATTCATATAGTAATAGAGGCTTGCTGTAGCTACATAAAATAAAAACAGAAGTACTGAGCACCTAGAGAGGAAGAAGACACCCAGGCTAATATGCCATCAGAACTTGACCCTATCTGCTCTGCTCTCAGCAACAGAGAAGGTCCCCTTCCCAGGGAGAAAGAGAGCTGGAGGGAGTGATGTAGAATCGTCTCACTTGTGAGACTGAATATAGAAGTAGCAAGACTTCTTTTGAAAAAAACAAAACATTGTAAGGAATTCAAGCTGGACAGAATCATCCTGATTTCTGCTTTTGTGTGTCTAGCAAATATTTACTTCACAGGCAAATGGAATGTGGTGATGTGACCTTGTGTCACAAATAACAATTTCCCAAACAAGACTGGACAATACTTCTATATCGACTTAATCAAAAGAAAAATAGATTTAGACCTCTGTGAGGAATACCAGCAGAGACTGAAACCCTGATATTTCAGACAAATGTCCCCTATGAAAGAGAAGTAAGTACATAAAACACTTTAGATTAGTGTGCGTTGGCCCTGTGTCCACGTGGAGGATCGAGAATGTCTTCCAGGCTGCACTCTTCCACGCCAGTACCTGGAAACGTGGCAGCGCCTGGCTGCAGCTTCATTCCTGGCATGTGTTTTCACGTCCACTTCGCGATGCACATCCTGTTCTTGTCACTCTCCCTTATCTTGGCCTTTCTACTCTGTTTCCCACTACAGAGGTGGCCAACTTCCTCACCTTCCCCTCCAAAGGCGTCTCCACCATGCTCTCTCATTGCAGAGAAAAGCAAGCCCTCAGCTGCTCAAGCCAGAAATCGAGAAATTGGCCTTAACAGTTACCTCCCCTCCCTCCTTGCAGTCCTGACTGACTCCCATACACACCCAGTTCACCACCAAGTCCCAAACCAGCTTCCTTCTAAACCTCTCAAATCTAGTTGCATCTCTCACCCCTGCTGCCACAGCCCTGGTCCCTGTAGCAGCATCTCTCAGGAGAGCTGCTGGAACAGTCTCACTGGTCGGCCCGATCCCCTCCTGTTTCCGCCTGATCCACTCTGCACCTCTGCCAGGGTGGTCACACACACAGATCTGGTCATGCCCTCTCCCTGCTTAATTATTTAAGAAATCAATTTTCTGAGGAGAATGATCTGCTATGAAAAATTTAAAGTACCATATAGTATGTTTATTAAAAGGTTGGACTCTGGAAACCAGATTACCTGAGTTAAAATCCTGGCTTTGTTACTTCCTAGTTATGCAACTTTGGGCTTCTTACTTAACCTCTCTGTGCTTCAAATTAAATATCTATACAATGGGGATAAAAACATTACCTCTTTCCTAGGGTTAGTATGGGATTAAATGAACTAAAATATGTAAAATACAGAGTAAGTGCTATGTTGGTATTAACCACTATTATTATAACTAGATTTTATATTACGTGTATGCCACAAATTAAATGTTAAAATAGTTTTACTGAAACAGTCTAACTTGTCAAATACAGTGCTAAAAATTAACCTCTCAGGCCCAACATACACACA
The DNA here is from genome assembly GCA_030848825.1 of Tadarida brasiliensis. Lineage (NCBI taxonomy): Eukaryota > Metazoa > Chordata > Mammalia > Chiroptera > Molossidae > Tadarida > Tadarida brasiliensis. The sequence goes on from CM061262.1 coordinate 12,015,772, forward strand.
AAGGTAACTTCATTAAGAGAAGATTCATTAATTGGTCGTTATTTCTACTCACTGATACCTATATCCAGTTCTTCCATCTGGGCAAATGGAAGACTGTCCTATTCCTCTGTGGCTGGTGGGGCCACGCGAGTCAGGTCTGAGCTGGAAGATTTAGCTGCTTGGAGCTACCTTTCTCATGCCTCAGTGATCATGGAAGCATGTGCTGGGATGGAGTCTCTGTTGGTCTGGATCCCTGACTACAGTGAGCACAGCCCCTTGCCAACTCTCATTGAATGTGTTGTCTGAGAGAGAGGCTGCTGAAGATTTTGCAGTAGTTATACCACAGTATAACCCTGCCTATTCTGACAGACACAATACTATCTGCAGACTATTACATTCTTAAATGATCCATAGGGAAAAAAAACCGAGATAGGATTCTCTGGTTCTGACTCCTTTTTTGTTCACTGCCCATATTTGACCAGCAGTCAAGCTGAAAAGTCTAATAAAAATTTGGAGGAAGTCGCCCTGGCCAGTTTTGCTCAGTGGTTAGAGCATCGGCCCGTGGATCAGAGAGTCCTGGGTTCGGCTCCCGCTAAGGGCACATACCTCGGTTGCAGTTTGTCCCCAGCCCTGGATGGGGTTGTGTGGGTGGCAGCCAGTCGATGCGTCTCTCATATCGATGTTTCTCTCTCTCTCTTCCCCCCCCTTCCCTCCCGCTCTATCTGAAGATAAATGCAAAAAAAAAAAAAAAAAATTGGAGGAAGTCAAAACCTACCAAGAAAAACTGTAAATAAATTACGTTAGCCTGACAGTGAGTGAGTGTGATCTAACAAGGCCCTGCTTCAAGTCATTCTTTCTAGCATTATCATCTGATTCTTCTAAGGTATTATACATTCAAAGAATATTGGAGATTCACTCTCTATATAAAAAATTCTTAAATAGACATTTTTTTTAAACCTTCTTTTTGGGTTATCTGTAACATTACAGTTTCTTTATTAAATGCAGACACTTGAACAGAAAAATAAAAATGCCTGAATGATTACACATTGAAATAAAAAATATCATCAGCTGATCTTGGAATGAATGTACAGAATTTACAATTCAGAAGACATCTGTGTTGACACTGTTACCACATAATCTGGTGAGATGGGCATATCAGGAATAACAAAAGACCATGTGCTTATCTCTTGGCTAATCAAATTTATTGAGAGCCTATATATGGAACATCGTGCCAAGCACTGCTGAAGAGAGAAAAAAAAAATGGGAAAACTCAGTTCTAGAAGCACACAATCTAGGTGGTAGTAGACAGAATATATTAAATGTCAGTAATGCAATTCGTCTCCCCACTGACAGAGGCCTTGCTGGTCCTCCTAGGAAGTTCTCGCTGATCCCATGGATAAACATTAGAGCAAAACAAAAAGCAAGACACCCAGGTCGTGAGGCCTCCACCGCATGGCTCAAATAACTGGCACTCGCCTCCTTTCCAGCTGAAATGCTCCTGCCTCGCTGAAGACACAGCACATTCTTTCAGGGTACACCATCACAAGGACTGACTACAGAAAAGCAGCCTTTAAATGCACCCTGCACTCTGCCCATGCACGGAGGTAATCATAATTAAACAGCTATTCTTAAAAGGATTTGTTTATTGTCTTCTTCACCAGGACACAGTGAGGTGGACTGTGCTCATGGAACTCTTGTTCATCACTGATGCCTGCCACTTACTGAGTGTTAACTCTGTGCCAGGCACCGAGTACACTTATGATTTCACTCCATCCTGGACTCTGTGAGGTAGATTCTAGTATTAGCCATAGTTTATAGATGAGGAAATCAAGACTTAGCGAAGTAGCTTACTGAAGGTCATACAGTTGTACTTGAACCCAGGTCTGTTTGATGCCAAAGCAAATGCTTGCTACACAACACTAATGAGTGAAATTAATATGACCACTATATACTGCAAAGTCCTAAATCAAATCCTGCACACAAATCTAGACAAATTAAACAGGGCAAGCAAAATTCCTGTGCACACCTGGCTAATTAGAAAGCCTAAATGATCCTTAAAAAATCCTTGGTTAAAAAAACAAAAAAAACAAAAAAAACAGCTCTGGCCAGTTTGGCTCAGCGATTAGAGCATCGGCCCATGGACAGAAGGGTTGTGGGTTCAATTCCTGTCAAGGGTACATACCTGGGTTGCAGGTTTAATTCCCGGCCCTGGTAGGGGTAATGCAGGAGGCAACTGATCTCTCTCTCTCTCTCTCTCTCTCTCTCTCTCTCTCTCTCTTTCCTTCCCCTCTCCTCCCTCACATTCTCTCTAAAAATCAATGGAAAAATATCCTCTGGTGAGGATTAACAACAAAAACAAAAAATTCAACAATAACTCTTTCCCCATGTAATTCATATTTTTCTTCTTTATTTGACAATTTCACAACTCATCAAAAAAACTGTCATTGCTTGGATTTTTTTTTCCCCCAGATTAGTTAACTGCAGTTTTTTGTTTTTTTTTTAATAAATAAAAAATATATCAAGCTCCATAAAAGTTGACTAGTACTGAAACAAAATACTGCAGTGGAGTGAAGATTCACAAAAGTCCTGCTGCTTTGTTAGTACTCACAGAAGTATATATGACCCATCAATCAGAGATAGAGAATTAGGTCAGTAGAGACAGCAATTTGTTACAATTCAGCTGTCAATTTTGGGATCAGAAAGATAGGGAGAGGGACTTTACAATCACCTGGTATTACAAGAAACAAACAAAAGATGTTACAAGTAATTCAGCAAAGTAAAAAAGAACGTAAAACAGTAATATTTGGAAACTGTGATTGCCTTCCTGTAGAGCCCACTGGCATCCTTTTTCTCAAAGAAAAACATCAGCAGGAGAAGAAACAAGAGTTCTAACAGTCACCAACAAATTTAGTGTGTTGCCAAAGGGCAAGTAAATGAAAAAAAATGCAAGGATGTTAGAGTACAGACTTTGTCCGGCCATAATGAACTTTGACACAAAAGAGATAATTACTAGACATCTTTTCTGAATAAGTAAGATTATAAAAGAAAAGGAAAAAAGCAAAACCAAAAAACACTGCATCTCTCTCTCTCCTTTTCCCTACCCTCCAGCCTATTTATTAGAAGGCTATAGGATATAGTTTACCACGTTGGAAAAGTATCCCATTTTGAAATAATTTATATTTAAGCTTTTCTGAGGGTAAATTCAAAGATGTTGGTGGGATGCAAAAACTGAGCTAAAATTTAGCCATAGGAGAATGAAGCCTGCAGGAAGATCCATGAATGTTCTTTCGTCCTGGTTCAATAGCTTTAAAACAGACCTAGAGATGTACATTTACATAACCCTCCAAGAGGCAACTTATGATTTAAATTCAGCTTGTTCAGCTGCAGCTCTGGTTAATGTAACCCCAGAGCCCAAGTCTAAGAACTTCCTAGAGCAATCAGGGTGTGTCAAGGACCACACAGGGAAGAACAGGGATGGAAATGGCCGCCTCTGCTCTGTCCCTCAGCCCCTCTTCCACCAGCCCAATTCTCCAGGACTGTCTTACATTTTGCCCTACTCAAAAGTACTCGGATGCCATGAAAGCACAGAGAGCCTCTCTAACATGACACACATGCAAAATTCTTAACACATAAGGAGAGGAAAGGGAAATAAGAGAGAGGGGAGGGGAGAAAGCAAGCCGTAAGAGGAAAGAAGGAGGTGAGAGAGGCATATTTTTATAAACCAAGATGTACAGTTAAATTAAGCATGGGGAAAAAGGGGGGACAGGACAGTATCCTCTCTCATTCTATTACATTCCAACAACCAAGCACACAGCCAGTCCCAGGCCCTTTCTTTTCTCAGTGGCATATAAGCTCTTAATAAAGGTTACTCCAATCAACCCTTTGTCCCCAAGTTTCCATTACAATATTTATGAGGACCATATGAGACTATAATTGATAAAACCACATGGCCCATCTGGGTACTATTCACTCACAACTCAGAGACCACGCAGTAATAATGTTTAGTTCTGGGTGTTACACTTTACAAAGGTCACTGAAAAACTGGAATGCATTCAGAGGCAAGCGTCCAGGACAGGGAAATGACTCAAAAGCAAACCAATGAGGACCTGGATGTGTTCAGCCTACAGAAGAGAGGCTTCCAATACTTCAAGGGCTCTCACATGGGAAAAGGCCTATTACTGTTTTCTGTGGCCTCAAGAGGGGAGAGCTAAAATCAAGGGATAGAATAGAGAGAGAAATTTCAGCTCAATAAAAGAAAAAGACGTTCTTAGTAGGCTGACTCAGAGGACAGTCTCATTTCATGCAAAAGGGTAGACAACTGCTTAGCAAAGATGCTTAAAAGGGATTGTTTAAACACTGACTGAATGTCTGGGACCAGGTCAGTGTTTCTCTAAGTATAATTCAAGGATAAACTGAATTAGAACCACCCAATGTGCTTATTAAACAGGAAATAATAGGAATTCAGAAAATAATGCAAGTTCCACTTTCCAGGTTTCATGACTCAGAGGGGAAGTGCCTGGAAATCTGCATCGTAACAGCTCTCTGGGTGATTCTAATGTATACTCAACGTGGAGACTAGGCAAGGTGACCTCTGAAGCCTCACTGATCCTCCACTGATCATTTGTTGTTGTTGCCTCTGCCGGAAAACACCTCACTCAAGTTTCACTAGCCCCTTCTTCGTCTAGTGAAAACCTACCCATCCCTTCGAGATACAGTTAAACGAATGATAAATGATTTCTTTTATGATTTTCCTGCCACCTGGGATCCCTGATTACTCTAAATTGTATTGCTACTTTGTACCATATGAATGGAGCTTGTTACTACAGAACAGAGTTAACAGTACATACCTACGCACTAAGAATACTCTGAGGGAAAGGTCTGTCTCCTTCCCCATTTTATCCTCATTACCTAGCAGAGAAGTTGGCACACTGTGTTATTAACATAAACTTAATAGTGAATGAATGAATGAATGAATGACTTATATTATGGATATTTTGTGCCTACTTAAGGGTATGCTCTCCGAAGGCAGGGGCTTATCTCTAGTCATGGTGGTCCTAGCACAGTGCTTAAATAAACCAGAAGGTCTGATAAACTTTGATTCAAACTAACTAAAAGAGTAACAGCCATTTTCTTTCCGGGTTTTTAGGGAATAAGGCATTTTTACAAACAGTTGTCTCATCTAGTGCCTACTAGTACTTCTTATAACTCCCACTAGCCTTAAACATGTACCCCAAGCATGTCTGTAAATGGCAAACATTTCAAGATTTCTCAAAGAGTATAATCACCACGAGTTGCAAGAGAGAGGTAAAGAATAGCAGGTTCCATTTCTTCTATGGTACAAGGACAGTGACCACACATGAAGAATGAAAACAACAGTGCCCCAAAGCAGCCCAAGTACCATGTAAAAAACAGTAGCATTAGTCCCTCCAACTCATGGAGGTCCTTGCCTCCGTGCTTATCCTCAAAACTGGTTCCTTCTTGTCGTTTAAATACTTTATGTCACCAGCCTGTGGTGGGAAAGCCTCCCCAAATCCTTGTTGCCTCCTACAGCCAGTATCCCATTTCATTCCCTCTCATTCCCTAGCCGGTTTGGCTCAGGGGTTAGAGAGTCAGCCCGTGGACCAATGAGTTCGATTCTGGTCAAGGGCTCGTACCTTGGTTGCGGTTCATCCCTGGCCCTGGTCAGGGTCGTGCAGAAGGCAACAAGTTGATGTGTCCCTCTCATGTCGATGTTTCTCTTTCTCTCTCTCCCTCCCATTCTATCTGAAGATAAACAGAAAAATATCCTTGGGTGAGGATTAAAAAATAAAAGAAATACAAACTTTTAACACCCTCATTCTTTTGGAAGCACTGCCAACACAGAAAGGCTCTTTTCCCTTATGACTTCTAATTGAGGGCATCACCCCTGATTCCATCTTCTAATCTCTGTTCCCTTTTCCCATTTTGTCCTAAAGATAACAATAACAGCAACAACACTTTTATTAACAACTGCCATTATTAATTGAGCCCACTAAGCTAGGTTCTTTACATAGTGTGGTTACTCCTTACAATGAAGCCCAAAAAGGTCAAGTAACTCAGTCCCTAAGGTCACACCACTATTATGGGACTAATCTGAGATTCCAACCCCGTCTATTGGGTTCCCAAGCCAACATACCACTGTAATATGCTATCTCTCAATAACACTAATAGCTTCAATTATTTTTGCAATCACTTCCAAACTTTCAAATTGATAAGCATAAGAAAAGCCACGTTTTAGTAAGATAAATATAGTGGTAATATGCAGGATGGAATGGAAAGGAATTAACTGTAGGTTGGGAAACCAATTAAAAATGTAATAATTTAGGCATGAGTCCATAATGTCCTGCACTAGAATTTGGCAATGAAAATAGAAAAAAAAGGAGACAATACGACAGAAATTATGAAAAATGAATCAAAAGAACTTGGCAACAGCTTAAACATATGAAGAGGAAAGGAATCAGGGCTGATTTAGTCTGGCCCAGGCCAGTGTTGCTCAGTGATTACAGCATCAACCCCCAAACCAAAGGGTTGTGGGTTTGATTCCCGGTCAAGGGAATGTACCTGGGTTGCAGATTTGATCCCCGGCCCCAGTTGGGGTCGTGCGGGAGGCAACCAGTTGATGTGTCTCTCTCACATCAGTGTCTCTGTCTCTGTCTCTCTTTCTCTCTTTCTCTCCCCCCCCTTCCACTCTCTCTAAAAAAAAAAAAAAAAAAATCAATGGAAAAATTATCTTCAGGTGAAGATTAAAAAACAAAAATTCTAAGTCTGTGTGACCAAGAAACAACATGAACTGAAACAGGAAAGACAAGGGCAAGACCAGTTTGTGGGGGAGGAAGTGATACATTTCTTGTTATAATTATTAAAAGTAAAACAATGATGTGACCTAGAGGTAAGAAGGTGACTTTAGAATAGACCTGTCTTTAAAATAAAAGTAAAAATGCCTTTCTGCTTTTCCTTAATGTGACACTAACACCAATGTAAAGAACTTCAAATGGAGTAAATACCCTTGTGTTTTCTGCATGCAATTCCTTTCTTTTCCCAACTTGTAAAAAGTGCAATTCCTGCAAATTCCAACACCATTCATTCAAAGGAGATGGTTAATAGGTCTCATCTGTTTAGCTGGAAAGCGTATAACAGGTCCTTCATAAGAAGACCACAGACAATTGTTAGAGTGAAAATTTATGCAAAGTAACAGATTAGTAATAGTTTTACACCAGCAGGGCTTCATGTCTCATTATTTTATACTGACTACTAATAGAGTTTAGTATTAGAATTTGAAAAGGCACAAAATGGAAAGCTCTCCCTGCAGAATTTATTGTACTCTTTCAGCTATTATGGGTTTCATTACAGATTTCTACTCCAAGGCGTTATTCTTTGTTTTATTTTCAAAATGTGGCTCATACTTTAAAAATGCCTTTCTGGGAAACCTCTCCATTTGCATGAATTCAAATGAAACTCTGTCTTCTGTCTGCTGTCATCATTCTGTTCAGCAGCTTGTTGCATATTTTACAGGGTTAGGACATGATTAACAATGGACTGCTCTACAGCCTTCCATAAAACAATAAAATCAACAGTAAGGCTCAGCAAAGTAAACATCCAGAGTGCTTTTAAATACTTGGCTTTATAGTTCTTAAATGACAAGTTTTAAAAGAAATGCTATGACGTAGATGCGGATGTAGCTGCGGTACCATCCTGCAATTGAGGACAGCCTAATAACTGGATAGATTCTGTATGAAGAATGTTCCTACTTAGCTCTTCAACATTCTCTTATGATAGCCACTGGAACATCAAATGTCTCCCTGTATACTGCACATCATCCCAAATGGAGAAAGAAGATGATAGAAGGAATTAAAATGCTACAACTGTAATAACTGTTACATAAATAAATCAAGTTGCTTTTTGGAAAGAGAAGACATCAGAAAATGGGATAAATTTCAAATGGTGTGGGAATATTGAGGATGCATTCCAAATCCAACCCTGTATTCTACAGACTCATGAAACCTATAGGCCACGCAGCAGCAGGATAAAAAGTGGTTTCTTTTTGTTGAGGCAGATAATAGAGAAATAAATGTGGGGAAGTTTTCCAAAGGTGATCAAAAGGTGCAGTGAATAATGACTCTGATATGCTTCAAAATGAAAATCTTTCAAGCAAATAGGTCTGGGTTTCAAGTAATTAACCTAATATTTGCACAATGGATTGCGACAAAATAATGAAGTTAGCGCACAAAACAATGATAAATGTTAACTCAATGTTCACTTCCTCTGGTGGACACAGCTGTTTGATTAGAGATGAGCACAAAGATTAAAATTGGAGAAACACTATATTATGTACCTTCTTAGTCTAATTTTTTTTTTGAGGTTAAAGAATTTAAAATTCACATAAGGAATGCTGGGTCATAAAGCACTGAAAATCATCCCACTCTTAGGGAAATTTAAGTTTAAAAAATATCTTTACACAAGTAGTTTTAAAAGCATCATGGGCAAAAAAAAAAGGGGGGGGGTGCTGTAATAAATCTAACTGAAAAGAACCTCACAGATCTGATCATAAATTCCTAACTGGGCAGGTCATGGTGGGCAGTCACATCCTAGGCATATAACTTCTTTAGTAAAAGGCTTATCTTTGCCCTAAGCAAGTCCTATCCACTGTTTTTGTGCAACTAGGTTAACATGCCTTTGAAATAAGCATAACCACCCTCAAGAGCGTGCTAATCTTGTTAACTATCCTCAATTCGACTCCGCCTTGCTTTCTCCCACCTTCACGTGATCTTATGTCCCCGCCTTAATCTCAAATGCATAAAAGAAGCTGCAGCTGTCAGTCTCCAGAGCACCTGAGATCTCACTTCCAGGCAGTTGTCGTCAGTTTGGGCTCACATAAACTCTTACTCTAAAGGTTCGAATATTTCTTACATCAACAGGATACTGAAGTTATATCCAACTTTTGTAAAGTATTAATAATATTGCTATAAACATTCTTATTTAGGTTTTTGTGTGGGATGGCTGGGTGGAGGGGGTGGGTCATATGTAGGTACATGTTTAACTTGTAAGGAACTGTGGCACTGTTTTCCAAAATGGCTGTACCATTCTGCCTTCCTACCAGCAATGAATGAGAATTCCAGGTGCTCCCTATCCTTGCCTAGACTTGGTATTGTCCATTTTTGTTTTTTGTTTTTAAATCTCACTGTGGTTTTACTTGACATGTTACGAATGACTAATGATGTTGAGCATCTTTTCATGTGCTTATCTGCCATCAGGATATCTTCTTTGATGTAGAAGCTGTTTACATCTTTGCCTTTTTTAAAAAAATTGTCTGTTTTCTTATTGTTGAATTTTGAGTGTACTTTATATATTCTGGATACAAATCCTGTGTCATAGATATTTTCTCCTCCTTGTAGTTTTTTTTTTTTTTTAACATATCTTCTTAAATAGCAGCTACTTTATTTATCATTCCCCTGGCTCAAACAGTTTGTCATAGCCTTTCACTAAATTATATGGCATGGTATTAAAATAATCACTTTAAAGGAAATAAAGTGATATAGTAATAGTTATAAGGAAAGACTCTCTGAGAAGGTAGTGTTTGAGATCCAAATGATAAGAAGCTGAAGAGAAGAACAAGACAAACGCCCTTTGGTGGAAAAGAGCTTGGTAAGCCCAAGGGAAAAAACAGTAGACCCTCATGTGGAGCTCAGTGAGAACAGCAGAAAGAGGCGTGAGATGAAGATCAAGAAGCAGAGGCAGGGACTAAACCATGTAAAGTCTTATAGGCCTTGAAGGAGTCTGAAGGTGAGACACCATTGAAGGGTTTTAAACAAAGAAAATAATTCAATCTTTTTAACTTTAAATTTTAAAGTAATTCAATCTTTAACTTTTGATTTTGTCTGGCTACCACATGAAAAATTAATTGGAGGGGCAAGCAAAGAGACTAGTTAGGAGGCCACCACAGTCCAGGCAAGAAACAATGTTGGTGTCGACTGGAGTGGTGGCAGTGTAGAATGACTGTAGATGAATCCAAGGTGCATTTTAGAGTTAAAACCAACAGGACTCTCCAATGGTCCGAAATGTGGAGAACAATAAAAATGGAAGAAGAAAAGATGACTCCTAGCCTTGGGAAGGAAGAAAAGAAAATCAGGTGGATAATAGTGCCCTTTACCAAGATAGAGAATAACTAATTGGAGAAGTCAAAATCAAGAGTGCCATTTGGGACGTAAGTTTGAGATGGCTAAGAGATACTCAAGTAAAGAGTTCACGTCAACAGCTGGAGCACAACGGACAGACCTCAACCAAAGAGAGAGCAAGCAGCACATACGTGTATGAGAAAAGAAGGGAGTGCAGGACAAAGCCTCAAGCATGTCAACATTATTTAAAATATCAGTTTACATGTCCTTCTGCCCCACTGGCCTGTAAATTCTTCAGGTGCACAGATCATGTCTTTTCATACCCGTATTTGACAGATTTTGGTGTGTGACACTTAACAAGCACTTAGTACGTGCTTGTGGGACTCACACGGACGTAACATGAGGGCAGATGACACTGGGATGGCCAGGGGGTACTGCAGTGGTCAAGATGAGCAGATCTAGGGAGACTAGCCCCGAGTAGAAGCTTCGAATGCCAGATTTTGCAATGTCCATGAGGACAACCAGCATCTCAAGCAAAAAGAAGCCCTAAAAACAGCAGATTGAAATATTTATTCACAAGTAAAAGAAGTTGGTTTTCAACTGGAACTTTTGTGAGGACTCTCTTTTCTACTATTTTAGTTTCCTACAGGCAAAATAATAATGAGGTCTTTCCCTTTATTAGAGATGACAAATTAATAGATCAAATGATTGGGTTAAATTGAGACTGAATATTCTTGGATTTGATCATCTGAATTCTGCAAATCTCTCTGATGTTCCTAAAAATGGAAAGAGACACTTAATAGTCCCAGCCACTGCTACTCTATGTTACTTCCACATTTCATTTGCCCCCTGCCCCAAAGACTTAGGAACTGGCCTAAATAAAAGCTCAAGATAATTCTATCATGATAGAAGATTCTCCTCCTCAATGGGTTAGCTCAGCAATTTTCAACCGCTGTGCTGCAAGAATGTTTAAAACATGCAATATCTGACTGTTTAGTCAGGGACACTGACCTCTTTTCCCTTAGCTTGTCAAATAAAAAAGTGACAACAACCTCTGGCTGGGTTGCTCAGTGGTTAGAAAGTTGGCCCATGGACCAATGAATCGCAGGTTTGATTCCGGTCAAGGGCACACGCACCTCGGTTGCAGTTCGTTCTGGCCCTAGTCGGGGTCTTTCGGGAGGCAGCCAGTCGATGCGTCCCTCTCACATCGATGTTCCTCTCTCTCTCCCTTTCTCTCCCTCTTTCCCACTCTATCTGAAGATAAACAGAAAAATATCCTTGGGTAAGGATTAAAAAAAAAAAAAGTGACAACATCCAACACAATAGCTGTCCAGGATGAATGAATCAAAACTATACCTTTTTTTTTTTTTTCAGATCAGCAAAAAATACATTTTTTGGTGTGTCGTAGAATTTTAGTAATTAGTCTATGTGTGCCATGAGCTGGAAAAGGTTGAAAATCACTGGTTTAGCTTTACTGGAGGAAAAACAACATCTCAGCAAAAACTGGGATTGAGACACTCCCAACAGGAGAAACTCCTAACCAAAGACACCAGAAATTACTCTGTTTTCAAAATATATTGCAAGTTTTCACTGTAGCTACATATTTCTATACAAACATACATACAAAATCTCGCTTCATGGTCAGAAGCAAGGTCATTTTGATTATTTGGAAAATGGAAACTGGTAATTTACTAACTATTTATATGAATAACGATAAACTGAAGAATATATAACTATTTATATGAATAATGATAAACTGAAGAATATATTAAATCTCTTTCCTCCCTCCTTATTAGCAAATAATACCAAAAATTTAACCGTGACATAAGGCCTTTTTATAAGCATCTTTACCAGTTGGATACTTTAATTATATAACATTAAACCTTCTATTAAAGGTATTATTTCAAAAGTGCCAGGTAAAGTAGACTCCTGTTATGTAAAAATCTGACCATCTTTCTATAGTAAAGACATTACTTATCACTAACTATTCATGGGCTCCCCACAACTCTCCAGAACCTTGGAGTTACAGGTACAGCCACATTACTGGTTCTGGCCAATGTGCTGTGAGTGAAACATGTCACTTTCATGTTGTAAAAGGCTGGTGTCTGACCCTCCAACTCTCCCTTCCCCTTCTGCAGTTGACAAGAAGGCCCTGTGATCCAGACAGCAGCTGTGAAACAGTGGAGCTTCCATCAGCCTCAGGCTCTGGGAGACTGTGTGGAATCTCTGGCCCGTGGTAAATGTGTAATGTCAACAAGAAGTAAACTTTTGTTATGCTAAGTTACTGAGACTTTGCGTTTGTTGTTACAACAATACTTAGTCTAACCTTATTAATACACCTTCACAGTTGAAAATCACATTTATAATTATGGATAATCTGGAGGAGATAAATTCAAAGGCTACTTTTGGTCAAAGAATCTTTCACAGTGCACAAAAGTATATTTCACTTTTAAGTATAATTACTTGCAAAGACTAATTCATTTAAAGTAGAGGTCAGCAGGTACTCTTTGACTTGACGGGAGCCTTTTTATTTCCAGTTGTTGCCTCCCGAGCTGGTGTGTACGTCTGGTCTGCCGCATTCCATGGGCTGAGCTGTAACTTTGTGTTGTTTCATTTGTCTCCTCATCTTTAGGGATCATCTCAAGTTCACTTATGGTACAGATATCAACTGAAAACCCTACCAAAACAGTCTATTTAATAGAGTGGGGAGTCACTGCTAATATAATTACTTCAGAGAGAGAATGTTTGCTTACACTTTAACACTTAACACATAGGTTAACAGGTTTTCCTGATAACACTAAACTTCCAAGGGACTACATCTAAACTCTGTAAAGGAAGAAAACGCAAACAATCCTTTTTCTACATGAGTTTTTCTGTGTATTTGAGTTTTGTGTATTCTTCCTTTCCAGCTCAGCAATATCACAGCAATCATCAAACAGCTGGATCTGAGAAATTATGAGATCAGGCTGCCCCTTATGTCATTTCTGCCCAGGAAGCTGACAACACATTGCTATTTGTTTTTGGTTGGTAACAACATTAGTCTGAACATCATTACGCACACTGCAGTTGCAGATTTATTTCTCCTTCCAAGAGAAAAGAAAAAAAGAATTTACTAGTGTAATATAAGAACAATGGGACACTTTAAACTAATAGCTAGTGAATTTATAATAAACAAAAAGAAATATTTCTTCATATACCATATAGACACTCAGCCAACCCTTGGAATCTGTTACTAATTATTTCACAGTCGGGGCTTTTATAAAAGCTGTATAACTTAATAATTGATGAAATCTTTAATTTTTGTCACCTAACTATAAAAGTAATTAAATTTTGTTCTTTAGGAATTCACCCCCCCAGTCCTGAGGACTTTCCCTCTCTAAGTTGTTCCCCCTCTGAGGGAAGGGAATGGCACAATACTGCACAGTCTCCATTAGGAATGCCTCAGGCAAGTCCTAAAAATCTATTCCAGATTGGTAAAACTCTGAGCTTCACAATTCCATTCCCTTCTTAAAGAAAGAAAGGTGGTTTTGTTTGTTCTTAACAGCTTTATTAAGGTTTAACTGAAACAAATTGCATATATTTGAAGTGTACAATTTAATAATATTTGACATATGAAACCATCACTATAATCAAAATAATGAACAAATTCACTGACCCCAAAAGCTTCCTTTGGCTCCTTTGTAATCCTTCCTCCTCCCATAATCCTCCTTTGTAATCCTCCCCACTCCCCTGTTCCCAATGTGTAGTGCTTTCAAACACTATAGATTATTTTGTATTTTCTAAAATATTTCCATAAATGGAATCATACAGTATGTACTCTTTTTGTTTGGCTTATTTTACTTGTTAAAGCAATCAGACAAGGAAACCCTTTCACTGAGGCAGCTCTAATGCCTTAGTAGCCCATGTCAGCAAAACAAAACCTGTAAATGCCTCATGGTTAGGAAGAAAAACCGATCACGAGCAGCCAACTAGGCTTCCCCAAATAATTCAACTGCTCAAGCTATAGCCAATCAGCTCATTTTCTTGCTTTGCTTCCTAGTCTCCTCTATAAAAACCCTGCCCCTAACTCCTGCTGGGGAAGCACTCCTAACCACTTCTGATTTGGCGCTGACTGATTGGAACTGATGTTTACCCAAATAAACTCTTCAAAAATTTAGTGTATTTCAGTTTATCTTTTAACACACTCAACATAATTATTTTGAGGTTCATCCATGTTGTACATGTATCAGCAGTCCATTCTTTTTTGTTGCTGAGTAGTATTCTATTAGGTAAATGCATCACAATTTATTTCTTCATTCATCTGTTGATAGACATTAGGGTTGTTTCCAGATCTTACCTATTGTAAATAGCTCTGCTATGAACACAGGGGTGCATATATTCTTTCTGATTAGTGTTTCAGGATTCATAGGATATATTCCTAGAAGTGGGATCACTGGATCAAATGGCAGTTCCATTTTAAATTTTTTGAGGAATCGCCATACTGTTTTCATTGGGGCTGCACCAGTCTGCATTCTTACCAACAGTGTATAAGGGGTTCCCTTTTCTCCACATCCTCGCCAGCACTTGTCATTTGTTGATATTAGCCATTCTGAAAAGTGTGAGGTGATACCTCATTGTCAGAGCAGAAATAAATGACACAGAGACTAAAAAACAAACAAATAAACAAAAAAGATCAATGAAACCAAGAGCTGGTTCTTTGAAAAGAAACAAGATCGATGAAAGACTCATCAAAAAAACTTAGATGAGTCTGTCTAGACTCATCAAAAAAACTAAGTAAGAGTACCCAAATAAAATAAAAAATGAAAGAAGTAACAACTGACACCACAGAAATACAAACATTGTAATAAAATATTACAAATAACTATATGCCAATAAATTGGACAACCTGAACGAAATGGACAAATTCCTAGAAACATACATTCTTCCAAAACTGAATCAGGAAGAATCAGAAAACCTGAATAGATCAATGAGAACTAATGAAATTGAAGCAGTAATAAAAATTTAAAAAACTCCCAGCAAACAAAAGTTCTAGATCAGAGGCTTCGCAGGGGAGTTTTACCAAACATTCAAAGAAGAACTAACACCTATCCTCCTTAAACTATTCCAAAAAATTCAAGAGGAAGGAAGACTTCCAAGCTCTTTTTATGAGGCCAGCATTATCCTAATTCCAAAACCAGATAAAGACATTACACAGAAAGAAAATTACAGGCCAATATCCCTGAAGAACACAGATGCCAAAATCCCCAACAAAATATTAGCAAATCGGATCCAGCAATATATTAAAATGATTATTCACCACGACCAAATGGGATTTATCCCAGGGATGCAAGGCTGATACAATATTAGGAAATCAATAAATGTGATACATCACAGCCTGGACAGTGTGGCTCAGTGGTTGAGTGTCGACCCATGCACCAAGAGGTTGCCAGTTCGATTCCCGGTCAGGGTACATGCCCAGGTTGTGGGCCCAATCCCCAGTGGGGGGCATGCAGGAGGCGACCAATCGATGTTCTCTCTCATCGATGTTTCTATCTCTCTCTCCTTCTCCCTTCCTCTCTAAAATCAATAAAGAAAAAAAAAATTAAATGTGATACATCACATAAACAAAATGAAAAATAAAAATCATATGATCATATCAATAGATGCAGCAAAAGCATTTGACAACATCCAGCACCCATTTCTGATAAAAACGTTCAGCAAAATGGGAATAGAGGGATCATTCCTCAACATAATAAAGGCCATATATGACAAACCTGTGGTCAACATCATACTCAATGGGCAAAAACTAAAAGCATTTCCCTTAAGAACAGGAACAAGACAGAGATGTCCACTTTCACCACTCTTATTCAACATAGTACTGGAAGTCTTAGCTACAGCAATCGGAAAAGAAGAAAAAATAAAAGGCATCCAAATTGGAAAGGAGGATGTGAAACTGTCATTATTAACAGATGACATGATATTGTACATAGAAAACCCTAAAAACTCCACCAAAAACTACTAGATTTAATAAATGAATTCAGCAAAGTAGCAGGATACAAAATTAACATCTTTATATATTCTTAATGCAAGTTCTTTATCAGATACAGTATTTGCAAATATTTCCCATAGTTTGTGGTTCATCTTTTCATTGTCTTTACAGTGTCTTTAGAGGAGCCAAAGTGTTTACAGTCAATAAAGTCTAATTCATCAGTATTTTTCTTTTATGAATCATGCTTTTGGTGCTGTATATAAAAAATATCTTTCCCTAAGCCAATATCACATAACGGTTTTCTCTTTCATTTTCTCCTAAAAGTTTTCTAATTTTAGGTTTTACATTTAGATCAATGATCCATTTTGAGTTAATTTTTATATATCGTACAAGGTATAAACTGAAGTTCTTTGTGGGGGGGGGGGGCATATGGATATCCATTTGTTCCAGCATCATTTGTTAAAACTTTTCCTTTTCCACTGAATTATCTTTGCACCTCTGTGGAAAATAAGTTGCCCATAATTATGTGGGTCCATTTACAGACTCTTGGTCCCATTTTATGTATCTGTCAACTTTTACACCAATACCATACTGTCTTTATTTATAATTAGTCTTAAAATCAGTTAGTGCTAGGACTCCAATTTTGTTCTTTTTCTAAGCTGTTTCGATTAATCTAGATCCTTCACATTTCCATATACATTTCTTCAAATGTGCCTGCTGGGATTTTAATTGGCATGTGTTGACTTTATTGATCAGTTTGAGAACTAACATCTTAACAATGTTGACATTGTTGACCCATCAACAGAGTACATTTCTCCATTTATTTCTTTAATTTCTCTCAGCCTTGTTTTATAGTTTTCAGTGACTTGCACATCTTTTGTCAGATTTTCCCTGAGCATTTTGAATTTTCTGATGCACTGTAAATGGTATTGTTATTAAAAATTTTTATTGCCAATTGTTTATAAATATTTATACAAAAATACAATAATTTTTATACAATGATCTTGTACCATGCACCCATGCTAAACTCATTAGTTTTAGTAGCTTTTTTGTAGATTCTATTGGATTTTCTACATAGATCCATGGGTGATGATGTTATCAGAGAATAAAAAGTTTTACTTCTTCCTTCCTAATCTGAATGCCTTTAATCTCTCTTTCTTGTCTAACTGCACTAGCTAGAACTTCCATTACAATGCTACATGGGAGGCATGAGAGTGAACGGCCCTGACTTGTTCCTGGTGTTGCAAGAAAGCATTCAGTCTTTCACCATTACATATTATGTTAGCTATAGGCTTTTCATAGAAGTCCTTCATCAGTTTAAGAAAGTTCCCTTCTCTTTCTAGGTCACAGAAGAGTATTAGGAATGGAAGTTAGGCTTTGTAAATTCTTTTTCTGCTTCTATTGAAATGATCACATGATTTTCCCATTTTAGTTTGTTACTATGGTGAATTACATGAATTATTTTTTGAATGTTAAACTAGCCTTGCATTCCTGGGTCACTCTCACATCCCTGATTATAATGTATTGTCCTTTTTATGAATTACTGGATTCAATTTGCTAAAATGTTCTTAAATATTTTTTTCAAGGTATTTTTCCATTTATTTTCAGACAGAATGGGAAGGGGGGGGGGGAGAGAGAGAGAGAGAGAGAGAGAGAGAGAGAGAGAGAGAGAAACATTGATGTGAGAGAGACATATCAACTAGTTGCCTCCCGCACTACCCTGACCAGGGCTGGGGACCAAACTGCAACCGAAGTATGTTCCCTTGAACGGAATTAAACCCAAGACTCTTTGGTCCATGGGCCTACGCTCTAACTGCTGAGCCAAACCAGCCAGGGCTGTTCTTAAATATTTTTATCTGTGTTCCATGGGGGAAAACTAGACAGTATTATTTTATAGTTTTCATTTTATATTTATGCAATATCTTTGTTCTGGTATTAGGGCCTCATACAATGAATTGGGAAATGCTCTCTTTTGTTCCAGTTTTTCTAGAAGAGTTTGTGTAGAATTTGTGTCATTTCTTCTTTAAATGTGTGGTAGAATTCACCTGTAAAGCCATTTTGGCTGGTGTTTCTTTGTGGGGAGGTTTTTAGCTATAAATTTTAATTTATTTAATAGCTATATGGCTATTTATTTCTTCCTAAGTGATTTAATTTCTTTCAACAAATTTGTTCATTTCAGGTAAGTTGTCTAATTTATTAGAACAAAACTGTTCGTAATATTCTCTTATTATTCTTTTGGTATCTGTAGAATCTGTAGCGATGTAAATCTCTTCCAAGGAGTTCCTGAGCTCCATACTTCCTTTTGCTTCTTGAAGAAGGCAAAGTGGTTTTTGTTATTGTTGGTTTGTTTGTGTTCTTGAACTAAAACTTCAAACTGCTCCTCTATGGGTACAATTCAGTTACAAAAATGGACAAAATATTTTCATTGGGGTATGTATTTTACTTGTAAATGGTTCAATATTTTAAAAATATAAAGATCAAGATAGAAAAGCCAAAGGGACAAGATAGTGCTAAGACCCAAAAGAAAGGTGACACTGAATGGAAAAAACACACTGCAAAAGAAATACTTGCCACTCCCTTAAAAATCTGGCATTTTTCAATCGTATTTTAAAGAAGCTAGAAAACCCTTGACATCTGGAGCACCCCTCACACCCCAATGAGCTGTATTATTGACAAATAAAAGCACCAAAATTCAAGACCAACAACAGTAACAGATCTATGCATAACCAAGTATATATACAGAATCCCATAAAGTTCAGTCAATAATCAGGAAACACTCACATTAGAATGTACTAATGAGAGAGTTGACTAAACCCACATGCAAATGACAGATTTTCCTATTTGTGGTTCTGAATTTAAGTTAAAAAAAATAGGATTACAGATTAGAAAAAATTATTAAGACAGTTTCCCAAACCCACAGAAAGAGAATGCTATGGAAAAGGATCTCCTTCTATTTTTGTCCCTCTCAGCTTTGGTTTCCAAACACTGTCAGGCCCTTCTTTTGCCCCAGGTTCTCCCCCTAGACCTAGGGAAGAAAATGCCTGTCATTTTCACAAGAACAGACATAAAAGTATTTATCTGTTTCTGAATGTATGCAGTTCTATTAACATTTACATACCTCAGTTATAAATCCAAAGTAGAAATCACAGAAATTATCTCCACCCTACCAACAGACTATCAGGCCATAATACCAATGTAAATATGAATTAAGAATACTAGGGATAGTTTAACATAGGTAACAGAAAGAGAGGTAAGAACTTGCTAGGCAATTTCTTCCATGCACACCCCAGCTTCAGCCTGTGCAGTACCAACTGAAAACCTCACCTGCCCTACACTCCATGCTTTCACCTGCCTGCTGGGTAAAACCACTTTGATATCTTGCTGGCACTTCAGCTTCAACATGTCCAAGAGATTCATCAACTCATCAAAATCCTCCTCTTGACTTCGCTCTGTTCCGGCTCCACAATTTTTCTAAATTACCCAAGCTGAACAACTTGATCATCTTTACCTCCTACATCTTCACTCTCCACCCTCCTCCACTTACAGAGCTGCTTGGGGTGGGGGGCAACATATTTAGGAAAAGGCAAATATTACAGAGATGATCAGGGAAGGCTTACTAAAAAATATTTATATTAAGCCTTGAAGGACATACAGGATTTTTCAGACAGAAGGGTCTCGTATTTTTTAGGAAGCCTTCCTTGATTATCTCTAAAGATATTGGTTTCCTTCCTTTAGACATCTACAGCATTCTGTACTTCTATTATCTCACTTAACCCACAGTGCTTTTTTTTTTCAATCCTCACCAGAGGGTATTTTTCCATTTATCATTAGAAAGAGTGGGAGGGAGGGAGAGAGAGAGAGAGACGGAGAGAAACATCGATGTGATAGAGACACACTGACTGGCTGCCAACCCGACCTGGGCCACAGACAAACCGCAACCGAGGTACATGTCCTTGACCGGAATCGAACCCGCGACTCATTGGTCCACCGGCTGACGCTCTAACCACTGAGCCAAACCAGCCAGGGCACATAGTGCTTTTTATTAGAGTTATTTTACACCCACCAAATTGTAAAACCCTTGAAGGCAGAAATCATGTTTTATTCTCCTTTGTAACCATCTAGGTTCCTAAGGATAGTATTTTAAAATTCAACTAAAAAACGAGTGAACCCTCTGCTATGTGCAGTATACATCTGTAGGCGCAGAGAATATACTCAAACATTTAGAGAATGGCTAATGAATGATTAGCACAACATCAGTATGTAAAACTTTAACTAAAGAACATTTATAGGTATAAATATAGTTTCCATATTCCTCTTCAAAGGTTTTTGACCACTTCTCTGAGCAAAGCTTCTCTTAGCCTTACTTCCATCCAAAATATTTAACTATATCTGACTATGTAGGGGAAATCCTGAGGATAGATTTGGGACTCAGAAGATTGTAAAAAAGAATTCCATTCCTTAATAAGGAAAAAAATATATCAATTTTATTTTTCAGGCCTACTATTTTTGTTTGTATGCTTGTACAAATCTAAAGTTGTATCCAAGAAAAATTTTAAAAAGTCTATTCAGAAATGCTGGATGAGTGACCAACAAGTCAATATTCTGAATGAGACCCAGGCTCACCAATTCGACTGACTTTCAGTAGTGCTTCCCGATCCCTCGTCTTCTGTGACCTGCTTGACCATGTATCTGAGGAGTGTGGGAAAGGAGGATCAGGAATGATCACAGAGCCTACTCCTACCATACTCTGCCTGATTCGCAGCACCATAACTTCTTCTTTCAAGAAAGACATTATTAGAAGAGTGTTACATAGGCAATGTGATCATTTCATCTAAGTGATTTTAATGTAGACTGTACAAACGATCACTCAATTTTCACCCTGAAATATATCATCTGTATTCCATAGTCACATCTTTGACCTTTCAATAAACTTTCATATCCACCTGCATTCATTATATGTGATGTAGTCTTTCAGTCTTCAGATACTTGGAAGTCACACAAAACATTTTAATATTTAACTCAAAACTGTCTGTGTATACCAGTATTTAGAATTATCTCAAAATTTTATTATTGGCAGCAAATATTATGAAATATTTCCTGAGAAATCAAAAGACATTAATGTAATCTCCTATAGACCAAATTGTTTCACCCAATACCAACAATTTCCAAAGAGAAACAACAGAGAGGGAAAATTTATCTAGTGAGTGGTAAATTTCAATCCCTTATTAAAGACATAAATATGTTTTGTTGCCAGTAATCTTTAAGGCCCCTGAAGACTGTGTGCTTTGCAGTTGTTAAATGGGCTTTGTTTTCCTTTCTATAAAAGAACAGAAGAAATAACCAGGGGAGGAAAGAAAATGACAAGTGAAGAAAGAACCTGGCCATGAAATGCAGTCCAGTTTTCACATTTATCATCCTGCCCAGTACAGGCCTAAGTTAGATGGGATGCCAAGCTTAGATGGGAGGAAACCATGGTCCTGGCCACAGGATCTCCATCTAGCCAAAGGATGTCTGGTCTCGAAAATGAAAGCATAGTTTGACGATGGGTGGATTACAGCTCAGGGAATTGCAGGCAAAGCCTTGCCTGTGGATATAAATGTTGGTTAGGGAGTCCTCATTTTATTGTGAACTCAGGAAAAAGACCTTTTTGGAAAACTTTTATTACCCAGATACTATCCCGAGATCTAGTGGTCAGCGTTTGAAAAACGCTTTACTATTTTAATGTGAACATTTGGAAGCTTCTAGGTAAAAGACATCCAACAAGAGAGGAGCTAGTGGAGTCGGTGCCTATGTACAGCGAAGCGATGACAGCATGAGGCATCCACAGGCATGAGGAGCAGCGCACTGCTAATAAAGCACCCTTCACACTTACTGCCTTCAGGAGAAACGAGCTCCGGAAGCCCTCCTGCCTCAGTCCCACAGGCCAAGCAAAACGCCAGTGAGTATCAACGGGGAAGTAGCCCCTCAGAGGCCTTTAAAATCACGTTCAGTTATATGAATCACTGCTTCTTCTTTAACATGCATTGAACGAAGCAGTAAATTAGAAAGAGAACAGTTTTCCAAGATTCATTTGCTACATTAAAACTCTTTGGGAGTTGTCTGTAAAAAAATCTTCATCATAGATGATGGCTTTGGAGCTCTGGGGAACCATATAAATACAGGATAGTAAACTTCTCACCACAGCATCACTATTTTAGGGGAAGAATCAATGACCTTAATTTTCTGCAAATGTATTTTAAACAAGTTGTAAGATTTTCCATTTATGAAACTGACTATCAAATCTCAACCTACCCTTGAAAGGTGATAAAAGCTCATCTCTGGGTGGCTTAATTGGCCACTTAAACCAGTCTGTTTTTGACACATCATGTTTTCAACTGGGCAGCAAGTACTACCAACTTTGGATACACCAGGTAATGTCCAGTGGCTATGCTGCTATCAAAGCAAGGAAGATAAGGTCAATGCAGGCTGCCTCAGCCAGGGCATCAGACCCATCAGGACATCAGAGACAAAATTAACTCACATAATTAGGACTTTTCCTCATTTTTACTAGTGGAGGACAGAATTAGAACTTAGAATTGAATACTTTTAGGTAACCAGTCTAAATGACTTGTAGTAACGGAAGGTCAAAATGATCCAAAAAAACTCTTCCAAAATCTTAAGCCTTCCATCCCCTAAATTATCTCCTCCAGCTCAAGGACACTTAGGGAAAGAAAACAAAATGTCATTCCTTAGAATTATATTTCTTCACTACCAGAAAGAACATCCAACTTACGTTATTTCTGATCCATTTAACAAATAATTTTTGAAGGTGAAAACATGGTCATTAAAGCAATAATGATGGCCTCTGTTGAGATGAATATATTTGTAGTCTCAATCCTTTATTAACCACTTAGAAATATGGAGAATACATGAAATAACAGAGCTTCCCAGAACATTCTGCAAAAGTCCACTTTGTCTTTGTAGAAAATGTAGGTATTGTATATGGATTTTCTGCAAAGCGCTCTGAAAATTCCATAAATCCCATCCTGCAGGGATTTCACTTTTCTGTAGTCTTTCCACCACACTTGAGTTCCTATCCCCTCTAAATATATGCTGCAATATGAACATTTCCATAGACAAAGCACTGCACACTAATAAAACACAACACTGTTTACATACACTGCAAATATATAACATATTTTTAGCGTAGCTTATGAGCAATATTTTTAGATGGATGGAGCCTGCAGTGATATTAGTAACAAACTTCTGTAAATTAGTGGCCTAAATAGAAATTTATGTTCCATAAAACCCAGCAAGAAACAATAAGTTAGAAATATTTAAGTAACATTTTACAGAGCGTTAAGCAGCAAGTACCACTGTGTCAGGCTGAGTTGGGTACTGAAAGGAGAGCTGGGCACTGTCACAGAAAGCAGAAAAAGACACTTTGGTTTTTAAAATGCCTTTTGAAAATCTATGTCTGACCTCCAGATTGTACCTAAGATCTCAAAGGTAGCCTCAATATTGAAAACAAGTAAAAAAGGACCAATCAGTCCGGGGATAAATATTATAACTTCTACAGACGCAAGGCCATAAGGTACCTACCTACATGAGTTGGGGTTTTGGCTTATATTTTCATTCATTTTCTAAAAGTCTGCTAGGTCCATTATACGTGAATGGATGCACTTATATCTAGGTTTGGCTTTCTAAGATCTATAATCCTGCTCAAGTCATAATCAAGTCCATTCTTGCATTACTCACATTTCAGGGAGCAAAGAATATTTCTAGGGGAAAATCAGCTTCCAATTTAAATGTATCTTTGCAATTCTGCAAAATACCAAGACTTTAAGCACTATATTCAAAATCTAATCTTACAAGCCTGATACTATGGTTGGATCCCAGTAAGTACATGAAAACACTACAGAATCTCGCCCAATTTGTAATTTAGATAGTTTCCCAATATAATTGAAGTGGGGGTTTATGGTAGTTGCTAGGGTAGGGAAGAAGAAAGAAAGTTCCAACTTTTTTCCCCTTCAAATAGAATGCGGAGGTGTCAAGGCTTCCATAATGGAGATGGCAGCATGCCATGTGAGACTAACACGCTGGCTTTATTCTTTCTATTTCCTCATCTGCAATTTAGAAGAACAAATGCAATACTCTAAAAAACAAAGAAACAAAACAAAACCCTCCAGGGCCCCAATAGAAAAAGAGAAAAGTCTGATTCATGGATACTATCCCCAAATAAAAAATAAAATGAACAATAGGTTTGGATTAAGAATGTATTTTATTAAGGCAAGAGACTGATGTTGGCATGCCGGATTTTTCCAATGAATTATCCCAATTATCCCACTTTGATCCTTAAATTCCACATGCCTAAAACTGGATGAATCATTTTTCTCCTGTTATGACTTGGCCTAACTTTTTCTGTCAATGACATTTTTATCCTGCTGACCATCTAGATTAAGGTTCTTGCATTCATCATTTCTGATTACTCGTCAGAGCAAATATGGAAGCTCGGTAAGATTATAAACTCTAAGAAGACTGGACTATGTCTGTCTTAGTCACCTTTTATTTACTCTTTCAGGTCTACGATATGACAAAGACAGTGACAGATACTAAGCAAAAGTGAACAAGACAGTCATGGTCCCTGCCCTCATGGAGCTCACGGTCTAGTGGGGGAGCCATACATTAAATAAATACACAAATAAAGGTATCATTACAAATTGTGATAAGTGCTTTAAAGACGATGGCCTGGGTTATCATAAGAGGACTTAATTAAGATAAGGGCAGTGTACGGAGCTAGGCTGAAAATCTGGAATTGCCACTGTGTTTTTCATTCTGTATAAGGTAACTGTTGAATATCAAAGGTTCACCGAAAGTACATGAAAGCAATTTTTAAGCTTAACCATTGGGCACTTTAGAAATTGTTCTCAAAACAGCACAACACAAAGGCCAGAATAATCTGATCACAAACTCCTCCCAGGGATATAAAATTAAAAGCACAATTCAGTGTGTGAGGCCACATCTTCCCTCCTCACAACCTGACATGAGTGAACGCAGGGCTGAGTGAAGAAAGCCAGGTCGACATGTGCTGTGCACGGACATGGGAAGAACGCTTTCAACCACTCCAGGAAGGCACACTCAAGTCACTGATGAATAATCACTCTGATAAAGTACCAGGAGCCTACGACGTTAGGCTGTGATCTATGTTGACAGCTTTGCTTATAAACAAAGGTTCTAAAAAATACCAATTAATGACTTATTTGAATCCTGCTCTGCTCTGATACTGTCCAAGTTCTGGCATTTCAGGTCATGCTGTCGTCTTTTACCACATGAACTTCAGTTTTATCAAGGCAAAGAGAGTAAAAAAATACTTTTGAGTGAACGTAATACAAATAACAAAGGAACTCTGACAGTTTCCTCTTTGCATTAAAAAAGATAAGTGTCAAACCAGTTATTACAACACATGACAGCTTCAGAACAGACAGCACACCCTGCACATGGGAAAAGAGCAAACAGTTTCCCGAACAGGTTTCTCTGCCTCAATGCCAATACGGCAAATAATCATATGGAAATGTTATTACCCTGCCTAATTCTCCCTTGGAGCTTTTAAATAGGAACGTTAAAAAATGATTTTTAAAATATGCAGAGGGAGTGGGGATGGCAACACTATAAAAGGTCCTGCCAAAGACGCCCAGGCTTAAGAGGTGACACCTGGGATGGGTGGGGTTTTGAAGGCGATTAATAAGGGCTGGGGACCAAGGATGCATGACAAAGGCAGATGTCGTCCCTAAAATGGAAGGGCTCCCGTGAACTCCACTGAGGCAGAAGTTGGAGAAAGGACAAGAGACACCTTAATCTGTGCTTTCTTTCTCTAATCACTGGGGATGACAGTCAAAATTAGAGGAGAGTACAGCAATTCAGACGTAAGAGGAACAGAAGCAAAATGAAGTCGTTGAAAGGTGACAACATTTTATTAGAGGCTGAGATTGATTCATTTCAACTAACCTGTCTTGTCTACGGCCATACCACCCTGAACGTGCCTGATCTCGTCAACTAACCTGTCTTAGTCAGCCTGGCTGCCATAACAAAATGCCACAGACTGGGTGGCTTAAAGAGGACATTTATTTCTCAAACATTCTGGAGGCTGGGAAGTGCAGGGTACTAGCCAATTTGGTTCCTGGTGAGAGCTGTCTTCCTAGCTTACAGATGGCCGCCTTCTTGCTGCGTCCTCACGTGGCAGGAGAGGGAGAGCACTCTGGTCTCTCTTCTTATAAGGACACTAATCCCATCACCCCCCCCCCAATGACCTCATCTATACCTAACTATCTCCAAAGGTCCCACCTCCTATTACCACCATACTGGGGGTGGTTATGGCTTCAACATACGAATTTTTAGGAGGTCACGAACATTCAGTTTGTAACATAGCCACTAACATTCAGTTTATAACATAGCTTTTGTCTAGTTCCTGCTATGGTGCTAGATGTAAGGCCCGAATAAAACTGAATACACATGGCTTCTTTTATTAGAGCCAATTCTCATCTACAGGACATACTTATAATAAGATGCTCAGAAGCAATTGTATTTCCTTTTACACCTAAAAATGCTTGTTTAGCTAACAAAGTTATCTTTATCTGAAATGCTTTTAAAGCCTGTGCTTCGTATTTATGTCTATACTTCTTAGATAAGACCTACTTTGTTGCCAATTCTCACATTTTACTGATCTATTAAGCAGTATCTATATTTGCCGATTTTATTTTCTGTCTCCCTAATGTTATCATAACTTAATGCTATCGGAGAATAAGAAAGAATCAATGCTGATTACAGTTAAGAAAGTGAGGGTGAAAGCAATCCTAACTGGGAGTATCTGTTTCTTGTAAAGCCTGGACAGGAGGTCCTCTTATCCTACAGTCATTTAAAAATCACTAACTTGACTCAAACCGAGCAAAGATGCTACAAATACATCAGTTAGAGATGTCAGTCACTCTCTCTCGAGACAGCAGTTGAGTGGGGAGAGAATCGGCACTAGGCCTTCGGCATCAGGCAGACCTGGCAGTGAAGTCAGGCGCTGCCCCTTTGCTGTTGTTAACACTGTGGCCCCTCTGAGCTACCATTTCCTCATCTGGGGCCATGAGAACACCTGCTGCTGCGCAGGGATTCTTTGCAGGACTGGCTGAGACACAAGTGCAGGTACCTAAGAAGCAGAAGCATGTGGTCAGTATGCTGTTTCCTCTTTGTTTCTCAAATGCCTCCAATGAGAGAGGGATCAGGGATTCAATGGGTCCCCACCAGTCTCTGCTTGAATGAGTACCTACGTGAGAGAGGGGCCGTGTGCAGAAGCAGGTGATCTATTTGTGAGAACTGTGCTTTCATGAACCTTACCATTTTTTAAAGTATTTTTGGTTTTACCTTATTGATTTGAGTATCACATTAATTTACCCACATATATCATCACACCTCCACTTACTTGGTCTTTTAGGCATCTCCCGGCATGTGGATGCCTGATGAGTAATGTATCAGTATGATTTGCCTATCTCTGTCCTGTCTCCCTGTTTTATTAGAGAATTACATGGCTGGCAGTGAGCATGGTACCAAAGCTCACCCTTCATTTACAACCACTTTCTCCCCTTTCCGCATCACTGGTTTGACTCTATCTTTCCATACTCCCCTCACAGGACCGCCTCTGGCCTCCCTTCACAGAGAGGAAATGTGGACAGACAGACAGCAGAAGACTAAAGGAGAGAAGAAATGTGGGTTCTTGGCTTCTGCACGGGATCTGAATTGCTGCACTCGCCCTCAAAATCAATGTGAACCTATTTCAGTAACTGAAGGGAAGGGCTGAGGAATCTGGTTTTCCTTAGAGAAGGAAATGAACAAATCACCAGACTAGAAATCAGAGGAGACTGAAAATGACAAGAAGGGCTGTTACTGAAGAATGACCAAGTTGCCTTGGTATGTCTTGTGGGCTAAAAGTCCATTTCATTTTCATCACACACAGCAACTGAATCACAGCTCCAGGAAGAACTGTGAGCAGTGTCTCCTCTGGTCAACCTGAACATCCCAAACAGTATCACATTCCACCTGAAGAAGCCCCTGAAACAGACTGACAATGAATGCTTCAATTATCTTGGCTTTAGGCAAAGACAAAGTAAGAGTATCGGGGGTTCTCAAAACAGTTGAAAAGTTCTGTCTAAACTATGTTGTCACGAGAACACAACCAAAACTGGAAGAGTAGATTTCCCTGGGCTTTGTCTCACTACAAGATAGTTTCCAAATACGCAATGAAGGTAGACAGAAGCAGGGTAAATAGAAGCCAGGGCCCAACGCACGTCAAAGTGATCAGACTCAGACACACACCCATTCAGCACCGCCACACCCCCAGACCCCCACCCCAGCAGTGTTACCCAAACTCTGCTGAACCTAGCATCTGCCTTCCTATTTAAGTTTATCTGATAATCCACAGTGTAGATTTGAGAAGAATGGAAACACAGAAAGGAGAAAGCATAAGATGAATAGTGTCCTTAATGTTAGTAAAAACAAAACTTTGTCACATGGCAAATGTGAGGCAGGGATTAAGCTAACAATACAATGGCAAAATTATTACACTCTTTGGAGGAAAAAAAATCCCATTTCTTTAAAATTTTCCAACATTAAAACCCAGGTCCAGGCTTGAGTCACTCCTGCAGAAGGTGACACTCCCTTCTGGAACCACATCTGTGTGACTGGGCCACCCATGCTGCCATTACTGCTCGACCAACACACCCGGAACAGGAATGTCGTTCCTGAACCCAAGCTTGTCTGAAATCCTCCTGGGGAAGTGAGCTAACACCTGGGCACGTTCAACAGTGTAAACATCCCCTTAACTTAGAGCAGTAGCCTTATGTTTAAACTCAAAAGTGCCTCTCTACTTGAATCAGCTTCTCTCAAGTAAAAGAAAATGAAAACAGAAGCCATGGGCCCCTTGAGTAAAATCCGATTGAGTAGAGAGAGGCAAAATAGCAAGATTTCATTTTAACATGAGGCCCCTGATGGTGGGAGAGGAAAAGAAGAGAGCAGAGGAACGGCACATAATCTGGAAGATTCAAGTACGCTGAGAGACACTGTCCCAAGGTGTGCAAGCATCTACTCCTCTTGCTGTAAGGAGACAACCACAGCTTCATGTAATTCAAATGAATTCCTTTCTGAATGAGAGCCGAGTACCAAAGACAGAACTTGGCAAGATGGCACAGCACTGTGAGGGCGAACCGTATTCCCAGCTGATACCTGGTGAGATGTAAGGTTGTCTGCTTACTGTAACATAAAATGAGGCCACACATCGGAAAGTGTTTTGAAAAGTAAAAATCCAAGGGAAAGATGAAGGCAGCATTATAATGAATCTGGAGAAGATAAACTCTGTGTGGTGGGTGCTCTGACTGTGACCTTTCTTCAGCTGGTATCCCTCTGGCCTCGGGGAAGGGAAGAGGCATGATTGAGAAGCCAGTGCCTGCCTTCTTCCCCCACTTAGGGTGGGCAGTACCATCTGCCAGCACCTGGCAGCCGAGAGAGAGAGAGAGAGAGAGAGAGAGAGAGAGAGAGAGAGAGAGAGAGAGCGCGCCTGGTGCGGAGCCCTCCCATCCATTAAAGGCAAAAGGGTGAAAAGTGGGAGAGAAAGCTCCCAATACCAACAGCAGTGACCTGGGGTCATACAGTGAGAAGTTATAAAGGCATAAAAGCGTCTTTATTCAGATGGTTCCTTTCAGGGCAACTCATTTCATGATACTTAATGCAGGCGGTTAAGAGAACAGTTGGGCTAGACATAACTCACAGCATGTCACACAAACCTGGAGTGCCCACGGAACATTAATTT
This sequence comes from Tadarida brasiliensis, assembly GCA_030848825.1. Taxonomy (NCBI): domain Eukaryota; kingdom Metazoa; phylum Chordata; class Mammalia; order Chiroptera; family Molossidae; genus Tadarida; species Tadarida brasiliensis. The sequence continues at coordinate 12,045,671 of CM061262.1, forward strand.
CAGGGCACGCGTCGAGATTATACTCTTAAAGCCAGCCTCTTTGCCAGGGGCGCCTTGTAACTCAGAAAGTCGTGTTTCATTTAGGATGTGCTGTATAATGTTGAAGGGGAAAGTTAACTGTTTTGTTTTGTTGTGTTTTTTTACTCCGATCCAAGTATAAAAATGGATTTGGGAAAGAGCTGTACATGCTACACTGAAATCTTCTATAAAGTTGCTCTCACTCATTTCATAAATCTGCTTAGGTCATATTTCTTTAACATTTATTCTTGTGAAAAACAAAATCAAACATTTACTCTTGTTCTAAGAACAGGACGTCCTCCGCTACTCAGAGATCCCCTCAAGTAAGCTGACCACACTGGGACTGTTTTTCCTGCACACGCATGGGTCTCACCTTCTCCTGAACCTGGGACTGTGCCCCCATCACAGCACGGCAGCACTGACTTTCCCCTACTCAAAGGGGCTGCTAAAATTCCACCTTCTTCCAAGTGCTAGTGAAGTGAGGCAGTCTTTTTTTTCCTTTTCACTCTTGGCTACTCCTCACCTCTGGTAATCAGTCATAATAATTCATTCAACTTTTAAAAAATCATATTAATTATTCTAAGTAACATAAACACTTAATTTTATTCACGTTCTCGAATCACTTTCCTTTTCTACTGCATGTTTGTGTGGCTGTTACATGGATCCTTTGTACTGACGTAACTGTCATTTCTTCAACTCCGTTCTTGCCAAACACTGAGCTGTGTGGAGATAAAGATAACCAGTCTTGTTGAAGAGATGCCAGTTTAGTGGGAAAGACAGACATGTAAACAGATCTGTATGTGAGATACATGGCCTAGACAGGGAGAAAAAGTTTTATTGCACGAATAAATCAGCACAACGGCACAAAAACATCTAGAGGCCATAACATACCACAGAAACCCAGCAAAACACAAGGACTGCACGTGAAGATGATGCTTCCATTTCTGCCTCACTCAGTCTACACATGCACCTTTTACCGGGCCTTTCCTTCTGTTACAAGGGAAGAAGTAACCTCATCCCCACCTAACGCCAGTCTTCTACTTGAGCTCAAGGTCCCAGCCCTCTCTATCAGGGACTTTTACCCTGCAAAGATCCACTTTCCCGCATTATCAACTTTCCCTTCCTGTGGGATCATCCCAATTAGAACACAAACCATCCTCCCTTAACCCTACTGCCTCAGCCTCCATTCTCTCCTCCTACAAATCAACTAAACTGTCTCTCAGCAAGGTCACCAATGAGCTCCATCTTGCTAGGTCCATTAGTCAATTTTCTGTTCTTCTCTGCCGTGTGTAGCATCCACTGCCCATTCCCCTCTCCCATCTGCCCACACTGAAAGGCTGTCTTCTTCAGGCTGCCATGAAAATTCTCTCCTTGTTTTCTTCCTGTCTCACTGGCAACTCCTTGCCAGTTTTCTCAATTCGCTGTTCCTTGCCTGCCTAACTTTCTGTCCCCCTTACAGTACACTCTCATAGTAGCTAGAGTGATCTTTCAAAAATATAAAACAAGTTATTTCGTTCCCTGACTTAAACCCTCCAATGGCTACCCATCATCTTCAGAATAAATTCCACACTACCAAGGCTTTGCAGTTTCTGGCTCCTTCCTACCTCTCTGCCCTCATTTTAACCGTACCTTCTCCCAACGCCCCACAGGCTATCTACCGCCAGATTTCAGACATACGTGGCCTTTTCTCGTTTCCTCAAACACCCGAGCCAGTTCCCCATCCCAATTTCTTCAGAACACCACCACAAGTATCACGTTTACTCCTTCACATGTTGTCTGTCTGCTTCTCCTGGAATGTCAGCTGCGTGAGGCAGGGCCTCGGTCCCATCCTCTGCGGTACTGAGCAGCTGTGGCACTGTGTTCAGCACACTGCAGCTGCTCTGCGAATACTCACTGAGTGGACGAAGGAAATGACGGCGACATTCTTGGTGAGAATGCAGTGCCCAGTTCTTTGCTCTTCGACTGCAGAAGAGCACAGTACGGGTGAAGTTGAAACATAAAAATAAATCACAGGGAGGTTGGACTTATGGCAAAAGGTTAACAGAATTAGAATTAGTGAGAAAGAAGTATTTTATTTTTATTTTTCAGGGGGGTCATTACTAGTTTTTGGGTTTTTTTTTAATGTCTAATGAGGATTAAATAAAAAGAATGGGCTACAGGGTCAGTAGACTGGGTTCAAATTCTAGAGTAAATGAGCTATGGGTTAGTTATGAAAACACTTCCTGGGATTGCTACTAGCTGAGATTATAATTAGTTCCTAAGGAAGAAAACTGAATATCCTTCTAAAACAAAAAGGAGTAATAATAATCCTACCTCAGCTGAGTGCCTCCTGTGTGCCAAGACTGTGCTAATGAGACTGTGTGACAAGCCTGGTCTCCTGGCACTGGTCGCAACGCCGAGAAACACATTACCACTGCTCTCATTTCAGAGATGAGGAGGCTGAGGTTTAGCACAGTTAACTAACTTGGAAAAGACACACAGCTGATAAGTGACCAAGCTGGCCACACCCCAGGTCCGTCTGCCGGCGAAACCCGTGCCCTCATCGCTGTGTGGAAGGGGAGCTCGGAGAACTGCATGTGGCCTGCTGACAGCACGAGGGCCAACTTTCTGAGACCTCCCCCACACCTGGAATTCTAGACATTTTCAGGAACAGTATAAAGAACAACTTAAAATAGTCCCATAATGCAGGCTCTACATTTGAGTTTTTGGTTATACAGGTATTTGATGAACTGGACAGAATAACGTGCTTTTGGTTACCCATTCCATAAATTCTGTCATCCTAAAGGATTACTTTATTTATAGCTTGAGACCTGTCTTAGAAATATGAAAAAAAGAAAAACAAGTTTGCAAGCATCACCAGGTATGTCAAAATAATTTCTTGTTTCTCTAAGGTTATGAACAGAGGTCAGCAAATTATGGTCTGCTTATGGCCTGCAAGTTAAGAATTTTACATCTTTCAAAAGGAATGTTTATAAGGAAAAAGGAAGAACATGTCACTTTGTATGGTCCACAAAACCTAAAATATTTACTATCTGGTCCTTTACCAAAAAGGTCTGCTGACCTCTGGTCTAGAACTTAAAAATGGATGCAAAAGTATGAAATAGCTGTAACAGAGAATAAAATACTTGCTTAGAAAAAGCGACTCCCTGAAAGTTTCACAAAGTATCTAAGAAGGTTTTTTTTTGTTTATTCGTTTTACTATGGACAACAAAACTTCCCAGAGTCAGATTTTAAAGTGGGTCTGGCCTCCCAACCTAGGATCAATCAGGTGACATAAGGGGACACAGAAAGGAAAGGAGAGTGTTGAAGAGCTTGGGGAAAATCAGTGATCCAATTTAGGGCTGCATGGGGCCTTACAGAAACTAGGAGCCAACACACTCACTCTGGCAGGGAAAACACCCCCAGGGGACGGGCAGTGACTCCTACAGGCCACGTGCACACACGGCACAGTGGTGCACGGGCTCCCAGGCTGGGTCTGTCCTCACTGCGCTGCCATGTGGCCTTTACCTGACTACAGAGACATAACCACAAACCAAGAAGCGGGAGACAGCTTTTTAAAAGGTCAGACAAGCAGATCTGCAAAGAATGTGTGATCTGCAGGTAAGGTCCCAATCCCTCTTATAAAAAATGTATAATTTGTTTCTTTTTTAAATTTCAAAAGTATTACACTTCATTACAGAAAATTCAGAAAATGCGAAAAAATTTTTAAAAGAATAATCATTAATAAGCCCTCCATTTAATCATAAACACTTTTAATATTTGGTGTATTTCCTTACAGTTTTTTTAAAAATGCATATACACATGTGACAATTAAAAAAATGAGAATATTGTTTATTTTAGTATCTTTTTTCCACATAATTTGTTACAAATTAACTTGTGAGCATTTTTAGTATAAAATTCTCCTAAGACAGTTTTAATGGTCATACAGTCCTACTGCATATATGTGTCATAATTCCAATAACTAATTAATCCTTCCTGGACCAGCACATACGAGAGAATGTCTCAGCTCACCCTCACCAACAGGACTATATGCATAACTCAAAATACTTTCCCATGTGATAAGCACAAAATGGTTTCTCTCTGCTTCACAAAGAGGTTGATCTTTTCTTCTCGTGGCCATTTGTGTATATGTCTTCTTTTGTGAATTGTCTAAACCCACTGTTACATGTCCTAGTCCCATTTTTATTCTGGGGTGCTTTTCTTATTATTTAAAAGAGCCAAATAGTAAAGATTCTAACCTTTTTTTTTTTCTGGTATAAATTTTAGATATTTCCCACTTTGCCATTTGCCTTTCTTAACTTTTTGTTTTACGTTTCAGAAATGTAGCATTTCTGTCTAGTCAAATTCCCTGCTTTTTGCTCTCTTTGATTTTGATAGGGATCAGTAACAGCCCAATGTTGATATGGGGCCATATAAGGGATGGTCTGGCACTGGCTAGTCACCTATTAAACTGTCTCTAAAAAGCAGCCGGAGTCAGGCTTCCCAATCTGCACAGCCTATAGAGGTTGTGCCCAGTGGCCAAGTGGAAGGACTGTGTAGGGGACATGCCATGGGATGGACTAAGAGTCAGGACACTGGGACGCTAGTCCTAGGTTTGCTACTCGCTGGCTGCATGTCCCAAGGCAAAGTCTCTCTCGGCCCCACATACCTCCTCACCTATACAATGAGAAGTGTGGAGACTACAGTCTCAAAACCCACATCTAGTTCTAAGGCTCACTCTCATCTGACGTGTGAAAGAAGGGAACTCAGCAGCAGATGCTGCCGGCTGGTTAGAACCCACACCCTGGAGAGACCTGTCAATGAGAAAAGTGAAGGCAGAGAGAGGCGGTAAAAGGGAATGTCTGACAGGAGAGAACTTGCAGTCTTTCCGACACATAGGCCACAGAAATTCATTTCCAATAAGTCAGCAGGCTCTGCAGGGTGAAGGCGGAGAGAACCAAAGCCGGAAAGGGTTCAATATTAGTGCATGGATTTTTCCCAGAGAAGGCACCAGGTAACCTTTCTGTGGTTTCCTCTGAGCCGGTTGGGAGACAGTAAATGCTGGATATGGGCCTAAACACCAGAATGAAAAGACAAAAACAAGGGGACTTGGGTGAGAAGAAGTGGTAAAAGTTCTGAGGTGAAGGGAAAAGGAGTTGTGAGGGTCGTGCTGGGAGAGCGCTCAAGCTCGTGCATAAACTGGAGCACAGAGAGCAAAGGGCACTTCTACCAGACACTGAAACTCAAGCGTAAGACAAGAAACGTCTCAAGAACAGGCTGGCAGGGTTGCAGTGAGAGATGAAAGTGATATCCCCTGGCCCTGTGAAGTACCTGCAGATACAATATTGTGAAAAAAGAATACTTGCTCTGAAGTATTATGATGTTGGAAAGAAAGGCAAAGTGTTGATTAAGTAATAGTAGCACCAACAAGTCTCAAGTCCAGGTACACAAGATCACAAGAAATCACAGTAATGAGCTAAAGCCCTTACCTTTATTTGGTAACTAACTAACTAGTACTTATTTACATGTACTTAACAAGTAATTGCGTTTTCTTGCATAATATTAAATAACACCGCTTTGTTTTCTTCACTTTATTGCTATGTTAGTAATTTATCTTTTTCATCTTAGCACTGATTAAAACATAAAATGTCTTTAGGAAATGTTATGTCCTAATTTATGGCTTAATTTAATCTCAGCAGTCAAACACTGATAACACTGCATGTCTTAAAGAAATCAGCATATCTATTATCACACACCAGTAAGTACATAAAAAAATAAATAAATAAAAGACCTCATTCCCAAGTGAGAAGAAACTGTAAAGCTAGGGAGCAATGAAGAAAGAAAACCCCCGAGTCCTCTGCCTGGCCTGACGAGGTTTATTAAGAATTAGAGGGATATGCTGGGCCAGTGTGGCTCGGTGTTTGAGCGTCGACCCATGCACCAAGAGGTGGTCAGTTCAATTCCAGGTCAGGACACATGCCCAGGTGGTGAGCCCAGGCCCCAGTGGGGGGCACGCAGGAGGTGGCCAATCGATGTTCTCTCTCCTCGATGTTTTTATCTCTCTCTCCCTCTCCCTTCCTCTCTCTCTCAAGTCAATAAAGAAAAAAATATTAAAAAAAAAAAAAGAATTAAAGGGATACTTCCCGTGTTTCAACAACGGAGGATGTCTTGTCCATTTGTTTCCTTCCAGTACTTTTCAAGCTTGTTTACTATCTTTCATTTAAAACAAAGAAAAGCCACTTCCCTCTTCCAAAAGCACAAAAGGTAAAAACTACACTGTAAATAGCTTTTTATCCCCAGGCTTAAAATTCTCCATAAATTTAAACTCCGTAATTGTTTACTCTGTCTTGGATAAAACTGGAAAACAACTAACGAGATCCATTTTAGAGATGAGAAAACGTGACAGCAGGTCTAGAGCACACAGAGAAACAAGGCCAGCCTGTCCCGAAGACAGCCTCCCCAGGATCTCGTTCACAGCCTCCCTTCAGGGTTCACAGAAACCCCAGCTTTACACTATGCTACCACAGCCTTGGGAAAGCAGTTTTAATGTTCTGATAGCTCTGTCCATTTCCTTCACTATAAAGTGGGGATAATATTTATATCTACTTCCTAATACAGTGTTTGTGAGAATCAAATGAAAGGAAGTGCTCCTTATAAAGTACTGGGCATTCTTGTCATCTGTGGATTTAAAAGAGAAGAAAGATGCAACTAAAATAATGATTTTTAAACTTGTACCACTCTGTCATTCATGAATTTCATAAGCTCATCTACTGAAAGTGCTATATGGCATATATTTAAGAATAAGCATAATTTCTGTTTCAATTATTTTGTTTTATCCAATGGAGGTAATTATTGTGTGTGTGTGTGTGTGTGTGTGTATACAAGCACACACGATGTTTAAAATATATATACATATACATTTATATACATATAATACTTTTAAAATTATAAGAAAAATTATAGTATAGCACAAATATATAAATTCTTTTTTAAAATTGTTGATAAACAAATAAACCAGTGTCAATGTGCATTTTGCTCACGAAATTAAATAAGACTGCATTTTGCTCATGAAATTGAATTTAAGCTTTCAATTTAAGATTTTATTCACAAAATAAAATAGTGCCACTGAATATAAAGGATTGCATGATGGTACAAAATACTGTAAGGAGTTTACACATTCTGTTCACAGTTTCTTTTTAAACCAAGACAATCTTCATCTACAATTAATCTAAGAATGATGAAATACTCCTGCATTTTTAATCCTTTAAAAATTATCCAGGTTACAGACAAAACTTCCACAGTGTCCAGAATAATCACAAAGCATGCTGTAACTTCACAATTACTTTGAATAAAGGATATTTATCAACAATTACAATGGATGAAAATGTTCTTTTCTCTGGCACCTTGGAGGAGCAATGTTTAAGAAGAAAGAATTATTTATGCTACAAACAGAGAACTGTAATGGGCAGTTTTAATATAACACATCACAGCAGTACAAGCAAGCTGCCAGGAAGGTGTTACCTTGTTTTGACTTATACTCATCTGATTTCCAAGACCAGACTAAAGCTTTGAAAGCAGCGGAGCTTTTGGTTTTGATTTTTTGTTATTACTGAGAACCAATGGCAACAATAGCTGTGGTGATGGGGTCTTCAGGCAGGAATACTGAGGTTCCACCATTTCCTGCTGAAAATGAGTTCTCACCAACTGCCAGGACTAGTGATGTCAACACATACTTCCATCTTTTCTCCCTCTTTTTAAGTGCTTATAATAATGTAGTGATTCCAATCATTACTACATTCATTTTGAAGTAACAAAATGATGCTGGGAAGCTCCCATCATAATACATTGCAAAAGACAAGTTTTCAGAGGGAAAATGATCTACAGTTAATCGCTTTTGCTACCAACTGTGGCTGTTCTTATACTGAAATAAAACTGACTACAGAAAGAGCAGGAAGAGGGTAGAAGGTGTGTGGGGCAGAGAGATGAACACTGAACTGAGATCAGCCTGGGCCAGAGGGAAACCTCTTTACAGTCTGATCATGCTGCAAAACAGCGAAATTGGTTTTAGGGTTTTTAACTTCAATTAGTCACATAAATTAATGCTAAAAACAATGTTAACAGTATATTATTTTCATCTAGTTAAATAAAGGATTATACACATTTGAGTAAATTACATAGCATTAAACATTTAAATAACTTGAAATGAAGCCATTACTGTCATTCAAACAAGTTTCTACAGCTAAAGGCTGAATGTTAAGTATGAACTGATTTGGCATTGCAGGAATATAAATCCTTTATCTTTTTAGAGAGAAGAACAAATGAAGAGATTTGATGACTTCTGACGTGAAGTGGTCTGCAGTAGCACAGCGCCCTCCAGTGGTACAGAGCTCAAATGCAAGTCCCAAAGGCCAAAAGTTCAGTAGTAAATCTCATTTTGAATGGTGTTAATTAATACAAGGTTAGCTCCTTTTTGTAAAAAAAAAAAAAAATACAATGGTTTATCTCAGCACATATTTTCAATATCAGATCACCTTTCAACTGCCAAATTTATCGCACCAAATTTAAAGTTTTTTATTTAAGTCTAATTGGTTCCTAAGCAATGTTTGGGAGAGTAAAAAGAAATCAAAGTAAAACAAAACCTTACATGGACAGACACCGCTGCAATAAAGAGTGGATTATTCACTATAATTCTAGAATAATGGCTGGGATGTCAGGAATATAGCGGTATTAACTAATTTTTATGTGTTAAAATTCAACCCTAGAGTAGGATTCTAAAAATTATAGAACTCTTTTGCCTATTATACACTACAATGCGTACATATAACAAGTGCAAAATTATAGAAATTAACTGAAATTAAGTTTTTTACATATAAAAAAGTCTTTTACTCATTTTTTTCTATACATGAACATTTCTGTTTTTAAGTAACAGTATAAAAGGTTTATTTATGTACATTGTCTTTTCATCATTACAATTCCTATTAAAATGGATCCAAAGTTAAGAGCTCCAAAATTATTCAGGAGAGTTGGGGAAGAAGATATTTACCTTTACAGGCTATCAAAAAAAGCTCCCTTATACCAGTCTATCATATTTCTATTCTTGAAAATATTTTGATTTCTCATATGCAAAATATCCCTTCTCATATGCAAAGGGATCATAATTCTATTTATAATAACAACTGAAAATAGAAGTAAATGATTATAATATTCTTGGTCTTCTCCTCTATAAACTGCAAGGTATGAAAACATTACCTCAGACCCTTCAGCAAACAGTTGCTAGGTAGAATAAGATCATTATTTTCCAAAAAATAATGATTATCAAACTTTTTCTTTTTCTGCTTCTTATCCAAAGAACAGAAAAGTTTGAACATGATTTTGAAAGCATCATTCATTTCATTGGAACCAACGAAGCAGTTCTGTATGATGTAAAGAGAAATGGCTTTGGTTTTATTTTAACTCCACCAGTACACAGCAACTTAGGAAAATAACATCTCTGTGCCTTAGTTTCTTCATCTATGAAATGGAGATAATTCTTCTCATCTCATGAGAATGCCCGTGAGGATTCAGTGTAATGATGCAAATAAAATACTAGGCCCAATGCCTGCACTCACATGGGAGATCCTCAAAGAATGCTAGTTTTCTTCTATCCATTCTTACCACTGAAAGAATGCCGAAGACCTATTCTCCCCCACACGGAGGACTAGAACCAGAGTGGGAGATATGGAGTCACAAGGATGAATCAATAAAACCCACTTAGAATTTCATCTATAAAGATCCTGTCCTCCTTTACTATAATACATTAGAAGACCCAAAGAAGCAGAACACTGAATTCTGGGAAGGGAAGGGAATAGGAAGAGAAGAGGACAGAACTACATTTGTTCTGTTTCATACACTACTCATTGCAGCAAGCCTTACTACACATTATCTTATTACTTAAGGTACCAAGGTCTCTATCAAGCAGAATTATTACTGTGATGGCAATCAGTGACGCTCGATGTTATTGTCCAGGGGAGACTGGAGGACAGGGCCCAACTGACTGTGCAGGTAGATCAGAAATAGTTAGGACAGCAAAGAGGAGGGCCACTAACACAGCCCCTCAGGATGCTGGTTGAGAGGCATGAATGTGCTCATGAAAAACAAGGTCTTGCTTATCCCATCTTAATTACTTTCACCTGTTTCTCTCTTCACAGTTGACTATGCAAAGCAGTGAAGTGGCAGAGATGGTATGGGAGTCATATCAAAAATCTTTTCTGGGAAAGATGGTACATGTATAGTCTGAACATGCATTTTAAGAATTATAATAAAATAGATTATATTTGCAAAGCAGGCTCTCTGCCCTTTGTAACCATGAAAGCAAAGTAGTTAAACAGGCTTCATGTGAAAAGTGACCCTACATTGTGCTCTGTCACTAGCAGGAACAGGAAAAACACTGTGGCAAGCAAGCAGACCCCACTTTCACACTGATTTCATGTGACTAAAATAAAAAAAATCATCCTTCTAAGACTACCATTGCTTTGATTCTTTTGTTACAATTCTTACTTTTTAGTGGATATTTTAAGTAATATTAAAGGAGGAGTAAGACTTCTAAGTTTATCAAAAAGGGCACAAATTCTTAAATGTTTAGAAACATTTTTTTAAAAGATGTAAATCAGCTTCAGGAAAATGAAAAGGTAAAAGGGAGGAAGGGAAGAAATACAAATGATAAGCTTCTGGCTTTTGCCAGCTTGCCAAGCACCCTGATGACTCACCAGTGGCAGTGCTGTGCCAGTGTCCTAAACAGTGCCCTGAACACTCAAGACAGCTGATGCCAGATCCCCAAGTGGGCAGTGCCTGGCAACACACACACACACACACACACACACACACACACACACACTATAAGGTCCACCCTGAGGGTAGAAACTTTCCACCAGGGCAGCGAAGGTACCCACATGTCCCACCGATCCACACAGGAAGCATCTTTTTCCCAAAAGGACAATCTCACATTACAGAGCTAGGACCATCTAACAAGCAAAAGACAGATGGGTCTAGATTCATAAGGTAAAGGACAGAATTGGTTTTGGTGACTCTTTGAATATTCATAGAATCTATAAAAAGTCCAATCCTTTCAAGATGCAGTCTGTTAGAAATGAATATGCAACCGTACCAAATAAAAACACTGCAGTTCTCAAAATGTACACGTGGCGGTAACTTTTGCCACCTTCCTTTGATGTCACATACAATTTCTAGATAAAGTACTATCTGAACTTTATATTGATTAGTGATTTATGTTCTGTAATGCAGGCCAAGAACATGTTTTCTTTTCCTTATTTTTCTTTCACAATGCATTCCCTCTTTTATCATCTCACTATCACAAAAGGTGCTACATTCAGTACAATGTTCCCTAAGTAAGTGTTAGAACTTAGAACTAGCTAGCTCTTCAAAACCATCAGGACTTCTGGATCCCACGCATCGCACAGTATGGAGTTCCTTTCTTCAAGTTTCCCAGGTCATTACATGGGAGGAAAGAGGAAGAGAAAAGGAAGAGGTGAGGGTAGGAAAGGAGAGGGGAGGGAAGAAAAAAATAATAAAGTATTCTGTAAGAAAGAGTTACCACTACATCTGACTACTCTTTACAACTAGACCTATTTACATGAAAAGAATCATGTACTTGAGGAGTTCCAAACCTTGTTGCTGTAAGACTCCAACCAACTAGCTAAGCAGCCACTAAAGGAGCAAAGGCTTCAGATTTGGCTATTCTCTCAAGTCCCAGGCAGGGCTAAAGGTATTTTTCTCAAGTCTTAATTAAACAAGCATGGCTAGAGTCAAACTACAAGCAACCAACCAAGGTAGAAACAGCCAGGTTTAAACAACAGCATTCAGCAAAAATAACGTGTTAAGCAGGCTGCAAACAAATGGATTCAAAGCTGAGGCATCCCTTAGTTTCAATACTGCTTTTCTGGATTTTGTTGGCTTTATAGAAACACTAATTATAAAATTACTTTCATATTAATAAAAATCTGTAGTAAGATCAACATTTGAGAGATTCCCAAAAAAGAATCAGAGACAGAAATCTATTGTCTCTGAGACAGAAATCTAACTGTTGGCCGGTTTGGCTCAGCAGTTAGAGCGCCGGCCCATGGACCAGTGAGACCTGGGTTCGGTTCCCGCTAAGGGCACGTACCTCGGTTGCAGGTTGTCCCCGGTCCCGTTTGGGGTTGTGTGGGTGGCAACCAGTCGATGTGTCTCTCTCACGTCGATGTTTCTCTCTCTCTCTTCCTCTCTCTCTCCCTCCCGCTCTGTCTGAAGATGAATGCAAAAATGCCCTCGGGTGAGGAATTAAAAAAAAAAAAGAATGAGAGACAGAAATCTGATCGCTATAAAAGTGGTTTACTGTATGAATTTGGCTAGGTCACCTGTCTAAATATCTAAAACCAAATTCACCTTATCCTAGTTTTTTCCACAGTGAGGTTTTTCTAGGACTCATATGAGGTATCAAGAACCTGTCACACGAGAACTAGTCTGTCGTCCACATTTCATATTCACAGAGAAAAGAATGCTATGCGTACTTCTAAATAGCAGGTCGTGCTAAATAGGTCTATGTATCATAAACTGAATTTCTGTCATTATTTAAAGGCACATATATATTTCAAAATGTATATGGTTCTATTTTGTTCTGTTATCTAGTACTAAAAAAATAGACAGAGCAGGAAGTAACCCAGAAAGGGTTGGAAGAGGCACACTGGCTTTTAAATGCCTTGGCCAGAAAGCACCATACGCCCCTCTGATCAGAGGCTATCTGCCTGAGCTAGTCACACAGCCCAAACCTGACACAACAGAGGCTGGGGAATGAAAGAGGACGCAGGGATTAGTTGATGGACACTACTGCTTCTGCACACCATCCAATTTTAAAATTCTTCAATTCTAAAAATCAAGTAGCCCTCCACTATTCCTCTCGTAAGCTTCGCTCTCCATAATCAGGATTTATGTGTAGCATCTCCTTTGGTGATTTCACCCCGTTACTGACACTGGGCCAGTGCTCGAGTCCATGCTGATTTTCTCACACAAGCACATCCAAAATGGATGGGGCCCTATGGATATACATTCCACAGAACAATAACCTGCACAATCAAGTTAAATTCCCACCCGTTTTTCTCCATGACAATTATGTACCATATTTAAAAAAAGAAACACACACACTAATGAACGATCTAGCACATTTGGAATCTAAACAATGCCTGTCAGCAATTGCTAGAGGTTCATCTTTTACACTTGGCCTTCTGCCGAGCCTATTTTCTGTCAGCTTTCTTATTTTCTCTTTAATTTTGCTATGTGAACACTATTTTGACAAGGGGTTAAGCAATACACAAAAAGCAGAGAAAAAAATATTAACAAATTAAGCCCTTTTGTCTCATCGTCCTCAGAACACGGGCCCAGCATCGTACATTTCACACGCAGCCTCAGAAACCGCGCACAGGGACCACCCGCTCCGCATTCCACTGTGGCTGTGAGCACACATATTTATCTTTATTTTTAAAAATCTCCTCATTGTTGCCAATGACACTTGAACATTATTATTACTAATCCAGCTACTACTCATAATAGTATTTAAGTAACTTGTCATTTTGGGAACTTAATAGACAATAGTTAATTGTCTAGCATTAATATAACAGAATTCTAATCTCCAACCTCTGAAGCAGGGTATTTATTTGTTATAATGGTAAAACTTTTGTTTGAATTGCTTATTTATGCAATATATGTTCTCTATCACCTCAATTCTAATTTTTATATCTGCTTTGTAAGTAAAATAATCACATGCCGAAAGACACACACAGTACACTTCACACACAGTAATGAATCTCCTGCGAGTCCTTTTATTCACACCACAATAGATTCTGTATTACCATGCAGAGAAAAACAAAACAACACCATAGATTATTTCCCTTATTTGCAAGATATGCACACAGTATTCAGATAGGAACAAGAACCTGAAAGTGCAGCATGCTATCTTAGGAGTGTGAGTAAATACAGTATTTTGTTGACATCTTGTTCCTGCTTTCAAATAACCAAGTATGTTACATATGAACTGTCTGAGCAGCTAAATAAGTTTTCCTGTCTAAATGTGCCCACATTCTTTTCAGAGATCTCATCTTAAGCTGAGTTCTCTATCTTAGCCGAACACCATGGTAACAATTTCTTAACTTGCGATAGTCATTTCAAATCAATATTTAAATGGTATAAACATCACCACTTTTATCTGCTAACCTTCCCCTCAAATACACCACACATACTTTCCATGTAACAATGCAAATTGTCTGCATCCGGCAGAAAACAGAAAGGTGTCAAAGAAAGAGAGATAGAATCCCTTTCTCGGGCCCTTAATGAGGTCTCCAGAGCCAAAGGCAAACCAATAACAAATTGTACTTTCCACATATTGGGGGTGGAGGGGGAGAGAAAGGCAAAGGTGGGGGGGGGGGTGGTTGTCATCTGAAATTAATTGAACTTACCATGCCAAGAAAACACTGGTAATAAACCTCCCCATCTAAATTAAGGGTTTTATATCATGAAAAATAAAAATAAAAATTTATGGCAGTAATTTCATCCGGGTTTTTCAAGAAGTGCTTGCTGATTTTCTTGTACTCAGTAGAAAAATCCCCAAGGAACAATGTAGACTGCAATAAGGCAGACTTCTAAAAAGATACCATTTAATTTCTCACTCCTCCCCTTGTACTATTACCACATTTCCACTTTTCTCTAGTCCAGCATTAACTCTCTCAACACAGTTCTCTTCCATGAGCTCTCAGCAACATCTCCCTGGGCAGGGGAAACATCCATTGCTCTGAGTCAGAACATGCGGAAGCCCAGAAGCACAGGCATTTCTTTATCTCTGGCTTTTCGTCAGGACATCCCACCACCTTACTTGAAGGCATCAAAAGTCAAAATGGTTCCGAAACAACTTTGTTACTCAACACCTTTAAAGTTGGTGACAAGAACTAATGAATGACTTCTGAAGGAAAAAAAAAAAAATGAAACGCAGAACCATGATTCCCAACCTGTGGATCACATGTGGCGGGGCCGGGCACAGGCTTATTTGCAAGGGTTCTACAAATCCCCGTGGACACCAAGCACTGCCTGCAGACCAAACTGTATAATGTATAAGAACACAGTCACAGTATTTGTTTCTAATATCCAGAGACACTGCTGTGATGACTAAAATGGAAATTTATTAAAAACCATAACTAAATTCACAGTAGCCTTTTCTCTTTTTCTCAGTTAATGGAAGCTATAAGGAAAGGAGTTAATCTGCAATCCTGCAACGTCGTTTGAGGTCCAGGTGAGTCTTCACATTGCAGAAGACAGAGACGACCTGACGACTGTCAGCATTCTCAGTGCCTCACATCACACACGTGGTAGGCACTCAGCACTTGTTGATCACAGGTGTGAGCACACTGTTCGTGACCCCATTTGTATCTGCCTTTTCTTTCATCCGTCCCATCTCTTCAGGTACAAGACAGCAGCAATTCTCAAAGTATGGTATGGGCCTCCTAGGGGTCCTGAGAGCCTTTCAGGAGGTCCGTGAGGTCAAAGCTTCTTAATTTTAAGGAGTTATTTGCCTCCTATGTATGTACAGTTGAGCTTTCCAGAAGCTACATGTGTGATATCACAACAACTGAATGAGAAGTAAATACGAGAATCCAGCTATCTTCTAGAGGTTATATCAAAAATTAAGGAGATTTGCAAGGTGACTTTCCTCACTAAATTCACTTTGTTTTGAAAAATATAGTTATTTTTCATTTAAAATGTTTTTATATTGACATGTGATGGGTTTATTACTGCACTTTTAATTAATTCATAAATATTGATAAGATATATCCTGTATAAACAAAAGTTTTTGGAGGTCCTTAATAATTTTTAAGAGTATAAAGGGCACCTGGGAAGAGGTTTGAGAATCACTGTTACAGAGGTAGCAGTGCCCTGGTGTCAACGCAAACCTGGTTTCGGTTCTCAGTATACAAGCAGATGCTGGACACCTACCTGGTGGGGAAGTTGATGAGAGGGTTCAAATGCTGCACTGGGTGGCTGGACCAGCTGCCCTCACATCCCTTCTAACATCAGGTTCCATGATTCTATTTTAGAGGGACCCTAAGGAAGCCTCCTTCCAAAGTTGTCGCCACTGACATGGAATATGAATAAATACTAATGTTCCTTCATTTTCCCACCCACAAAACAATATAAGCATATTAATGGGCAAATTAACATTGTCCCTGGTTGTATGGTCTTCATGTCAGTACAATATTTCCAATATTTTGGAAGCAAGGTGACTTTTTAATTTTGCTTATTAAGTTCTTTTTGCAGGAAAAGCTGTCTCCTCCAGTTGGAGCCTCCCACAGCTTTCAAATCACATAGCACAGTACTGTTCACTCTGAAGGGAAAGAATGCTAGCACAGTACTATTCAACCAGAAGAATATAGCCATTCACTATAATCTCAAAGGACGTCCTTATGACCAAATGGTAAGGTCAATAGCAAGGCAAAGATTCTGCTGACAGAAATTCCCAAGGCAAATAAATCCGTGCCAAACCTGTACAGACGAGGGAACATCTTAATCTTCTGCACAGGTCCTGCTCTTGCAAAACATGAAAATAGGATGGCTTAGCTTAATGAGCACACTGTGCCCACAGAAACCAGCAAGTTGTTTAGAAGGTATAGTTTCAGATCAATAAAGGAAAAGGAGTATTACAAAAATAAAATGACCATACTTGTGTAATTCGATTCGATTCAATGAACATTAACTGAGTGCCTGCTATGTTCCAGTCATTATTCCAGGTGATCGTGAAGAGAAGATAAATGAGACGTAAGCCTTACTGTGTAGAAACTCACACTCTAAACAGGTAAAACACTGTAACACGATGTGATAAGTGATGTAAAAGTAGGTGTTTAATACTATGGAAACACAGATGAGAAAGCAACTACTTAGTCTGGTGGAAACGGGGAAAGAGACATGATATATGCAAGGGGAAGGGAGGGGAGGGAGAAGTTTGTACCTAACTCATAATCTCCAGTCTCAGCTGAGTCCCTACCATCTCCTGATGATCCTTCTGTGTGTCACTTCCATTTTTCCATTCTCCACAGCTGCTTGTTCAAACCTCCTCCATTCCTCTCACATCCCCTAACCAACTCCCTACAGCCCTACCGTCAACAGCTGTTCTTGTCACCTTCTTTGAGAAGAACAGGCCTTGGGCCACCTATCCCACAGCCAGGCCTGCTGCCCCTAACCCTGCCCTCCTTCAGGAGGCCAAGCCTAATCTCTCCACTCTATCCCATCTATTCTCCCTTCTCAGGAACCTCTGCTGCCCACCCTCTACCTCACTCCTGATTCCTTATCACCAGCATTTAATTAAACATGCTCCCCCAGCAGCCATCTCAAGAAGTGACTAATTTTTTTCTCTCTCAATGCCCCATAAATCCCCGGGCCAGGAAGTAAGGGAGGCAACTATACTTGTTCCCCATTTACTACTCCCAGCCAGCCTCTTTCCATTCTGCCTGTAAATCTCCCTTTTCTTTCAAAGCTCAAGGCCCACTCCCTGCTGTCACTATTACCTACCAACCTCACACTCATTCTACCCAAATGAAAACTTGTATTCCTGGCTTGCTTCCCCTCCACTCCAGTTCCAGCATCACATGCTAACAAGAATGTACACTATGCAAACAGTATCTGGGCCTCTCAGGTGTCTTACAGCCTCTTGCAAGGCCCCTTCCTCTACTATACTTCAGTGACTCAAATCCATGGGCAACACTTTGACTTGGTCAACAGAAACTTTTATCCATGCCAAAATTCTAAATTCAAACAACCAACATTTCAACTCTCCTTCCCATCTTCCCTAGTTCATTTGCTTTAGTATCCCCATTGACAAAAATTCTTCCCTCTCGTTAAACCTTCTAACCCATTGATCCTGTCACAATCTCACAACCCTGTTCTGTCCTGCTGTGTTCCCTCCTTTGTTCAGCTTAGATTCTATGGTCTATGGGTAATCATTCCCTTGCAGAACACCCTACTTCCCTTGTGTCTTCTCTCTCCATCATACTTGCCTGGCAAACTCCAGCCCTAGTATCTACTTACTCAGAGCACAAACTCAAGTAACTATGTACAGCTAGAGGAAAACCACACAATCAGACTTCATTTTAAATTCATCATGGCCCAACAATTTTACTATAGCCCTGTTTAGCTTTTTAGGAACAATTTCATACTTTGAGCCTTCCAACTAATGATTTCATATCTTATTTCAATGAGACTAAAAACTTTCTCATGTTACTACCACCAAAACTATGGGCATCTAAAATCATCTTCTCCCTCATCCCCAATTACAGTGGAGAAAGTGTGCCTCTCCCTATCAAAGTCCAGTCCCTTCACATGTACTTTAGACCCATCTCCTCATACCTATTCAAGGACTGTATACCTTCAGTTTAACCCCCTTTCCCCTGTATCATCACATTTTATATAAACTGCTGGTGAAACGTAAATTTTCACTGTCTTTTGGGAAGGTAAGAAGTAATACCAGCTAAAATTACATAAAACACACATATCCTTCAACCCAGTAGGCCCATTCCTAGAACTTCTCCTATACAAATCAATTCAGTGTGTAATAATGGACACATACATATGGGGTGGGGGAGAGGGGAGAGAGTATTTATTATAGCCTTATTTTCAATGAAAACAAAGCAAATGCTCATCCATAGTGAAAGGTTGAATGAATTATTCTAGAACAGCGGTTCTCAACCTGTGGGTCACGACCCCTTTGGGGGTTGAACGACCCTTTCACAGGGGTCGTCTAAGACCATCAGAAGACACATATTTCCAATGGTGATTCATAACAGTAGCAAAATTACAGTTATGAAGTAGCAACGAAAATAATTTTATGGTTGGGGTCACCACAACATGAGGAGCTGTATTAAAGGGTCGTGGCATGAGGAAGGTTGAGAACCACTGTTCTAGAACCACACCATGGACCATCATACAGCCCTTAAAAGAATGAATGAGATCACATCTAACAGATCTAGTGCCACTGGTACAACTCTACTTGCTGTCACTCATCTTCTGTCCCCACCACAACACTGAAAGTGCTTTTGCAATGGCAATCATTAGTCTAGATGATGCTAAATCCAAAGCTACTTTTCTGACCCTAGTAGAACCATCCGGCAGAGTAATCCTTCATTCCCAAAATACTCCTCTCTCAGCTTCCATAATACTGCTTCCTCCTGAGTTTCTTCCTACTCGTTAGCTTTCTCAATTTTCTTTGCAAGCTCTGACTCCTTTTTCTGACTTCTAAATTCTGGCACTCCTCGTGGGCTTAGTCCTGCATTCTCTTCTCAACTGATCTTGTCCATTCTCACAGCTTGAAACACATCTATGTACCAACAAATTTTCATTATCTATCTACAGACCAAACCTCTCCTCTAACTTCCACATATCTACATTTTGTTCTGAGTTAAAAATTATAGAATGTATACAAAGGTAACTCTTAGTTCTGCATGCCCAACACACACCAAAAATCTGGGCCCCTCTCAGTTACCTCTCAGTATATGATGTCACCATTTATGCAGACACTAAACAGACAAATAAGTTCTCCCTCTTCCCTATCTCTTAATGCCTCAGACAATCAGCCAACTTACGTTGAGTCTATGTTCACAGTATACTTCACTAGCCATCCTCTTCTCTTTATCTTCACTCTAACCCAAGTAACCACTAACTGATCTCCCTGCTTCTATTCTTGCTCTACCTCTGTTTATAACCATTCTCCACAAAACAGCCATTGTCTTTTTTACAACTTAAATCAGATTGTGTCATTCTGTGTAAAATTCTCCAATGGCTTTCTACTATTCTTGAATAAAATACAAACTAATACCATGTATACATGCCTCAACTCATTCTACTCTCCCCCAGCTAACTCCACTGTGGCCACAAAAACCTTGTGTTCCTGCTGGTTTCTGGAATATACCAAGCTTCTCCCCACCCCAGAACCCATGCACTTAATGCTCTCACGCTCTCTCTGTGGATGAAATACTCTTTACTAGGTTTTTTATACCTTGTTTCCTTTTCATCCTTCCGATATCAATTTAAAATGATGCCTCCTCAAAAAGACCTTTCCAGACCACTGTATGTTAAGTAGGGTTCTCACTGTTATTCTCAGCCACAGCAGCCTGCTTATTTCCTTCATAGTGCTTCTAGTTACTTTTATTTATTTGTTATTCAGTTGTTAAGTAGCTATTCCACTAGAATTAAGATCTTTGAGAACCAGGATCTGTTCTCAGCATAGAACACAGGATCTGGTTCATAGAGGACCTTTAATGAATGATCACTCCAGGAAGGAAACAACAACAGAATGATCACATTTCTCCTGTCTCAACAATTCTCCAACCCCTCTGCCTACAGTTATCACCCATCCATCTTATCTCTGTTGTCTCAGACTTGTGGGTTTTTTTAAACCCTCACCTGAGGATATTTTTCCATTTATCTTCAGATAGAAGTGGAATGGGGGGAGAGAGAGAAACATCGACATGAGAGGGACACATCAACTGGTTGTCCCCCGCATGAGCCCAACCAGGGCCGGGGATGAACTGCAACCGAGGTATGTGCCCGTGACTGGAATCAAACCCGCAACTCTTTGGTCCACGGGCCGATGCTCTAACCGCTGAGCCAAACCAGCAGGGCTGGTGTCTCAAACTTCTTGAAACAACTGTCTACTCTAGTTTTACCAATATAATTTACATGTAACATTGTATTAGTTTAAGGTATACAACATGATTTTATATTACTCATGATTATTTTACCTCACACCCTTCAACCTACTTCTCGCCATGTCATTCAGCTGCTCTTCCTTCTGACATAACATCTTGTCATTAAAGCAAATGAAACTTTCTTACTGACCTCTTTATGACATTTAACCCTGGTGATCTCATTCTTCCTTAAAATATTCTCTTGCACTATATGGCAATTCATGCTCTTAAGGTTCTTCCTACTTTTACCACTCCTTCTCAGGCTCCCTCTAAGGTTCCCCTCTCTCCTAAAATGTTGGTATTCCTAAGGGTTCTAACCTAGGCCGTCTCCTCTCTCTACAGGCACTGAATCATTTCACATACTCATATAGTCTCAGTTACTATCTATATGCAAATGTCTTCCAAATTTTTATCGTTAGCCCAGACCCTTCTCCCTAGCTTCAGACGATCTGCCTAAATGCCCAGTTCAGATCTCTACTTGGATGTCCAACTGGTACCTCAAACTCAATATATTTAAAGTGAACTTATCTCCCTGGCTGCATAGCTCAATTGGTTAGAACATCACCTCAATACGCCAAAGTTGTGGGTTTGATCTCCAGTCAGGACACATACAAAAAAGCAACCAATGAATGCATCAATACGTGGAACAACAAATCAATCTCTCTCTCTCTCTCTGAAATCAATAAATTAAAAAAAAAAAAATAGCCCGGCCGGTGTGGCTCTGTGGATTGAGTGTTGTCCCATGGACTGAGAGGTCCCAGTTCGGTCAGGCCACATGCCCGGGTTGTGGGCTCGATCCCCAGTAGGGGCTATGTAGGAGGCAGCCGATTAATGTTTCTCTCTCACATCAATGTTTCTCTCTCTCCCTTCCTCTCTCTCTAAAAAATCAATAAAAGCATATTTCAAAAAATAAAAATAAAATAAAATGAACTTGACACCTTTCCCTGGCAAATCTGCCTCTTCTCCTGTATCCCCATCTTAGTGATTGGTACCTCCATCCAACCCATGACCCCAAGCCATAAACCTAGATTTTGATATATTGATGTCTCTCACACACCTCACCCCCAACACATCTACTTTTAACTAAGGTCAAAATATTCTAACAACTAAATATTTCTTTAAATTGTCCACTTCTCTGCATCTCCACTGCTACTTGCTTGATTCAAACCACTGGCATTTCTTGCCTAAATTTCTGAAAAAGTTTTCAAATTGTATTCTTATCTCTCTGAAATTCATTCTCCATAGAGTAGCAGGAATGATGATATAAGAACATAATAAATCTTATATTAATTACTCCATTACTTAATACTCATCAGTAGCTTCAACTGTCTTCAGATAAAATTCAAATTCATTCCTTCCTTCCTTCCTTCCTTCCTTCCTTCCTTCCTTCCTTCCTTCCTTCCTTCCTTTCTTCTTTGTTGAAAGCATTACAGGTCTTCCCCCTTTTTCCCCACTGAACCCTCCTCCCTGCTCCCACCCACTCCTGCTTTCCCCAACCTAATGCCTGTGTCCATTGGTTGTACATATATGCATGTAAGTTATTTGGTTTATCTTCCCTCCCCCATCCCTCTGAGGTTTGTTGGTCTGTTCCCTACTTCCATGACTCTGGATCTATTTTGGTCGACAGCTTATTTTGTTCATGATGCTCCATAAATGAGATCATGCGGTACTTGTCTTTCTCTGACTGGCTTATTTCGCAAAACTACAGGCCAATATCCCCGATGAACATAGATGCCAAAATCCTCAACAAACTATTAGCAAATTGGATCCAGCAGTATATTAAAAAACATTATTCACCATGCAAGGCTGGTACAATATTTGCAAAACAATAAATGTGATACACCACATAAACAAAAAGAAAGATAAAAATTATATCATCATATCAATAGTTGCTAAAAAAGCATTTGACAAAATCCAGCACCCATTTCTGATAACAACACTCAGCAAAGTGGGAATAGAAGGATCATATCTCAACATAATAAAGGCCTTATAAGAAAAACCTATAGCCAACATCATACTCAATGGGCAAAAACTAAAAGCATTTCCCTTAAGAACAGGAACAAGACAGGGATGTCCACTTTCACCATTCTTATTTAACATAGTACTAGAAGTCTTAGCCACAGCAATTAGACAAGAAGAAAAAAATAAAAGGGATCCAAATTGGAAAGGAGGAAGTGAAACTGTCATTATTTGCAGATGACATATATTGTACACAGAAAATCCTAAAGATTCCATCAAAAATCTACTAGAATTAATAAATGAATTCAGCAAAGCAGCAGGATACAAAATTAACATCTAGAAATCAATGGCATTCTTATACACCAATAATGAACACTCAGAAAGGGAAACTAAAAAAAGAATCCTATTTACCATTGCAATAAAAAAAAATAAGATACCTAGGAATAAACTTAACCAAGGATTTAAAAGACCCGTTCTAAAAAAACTACAGGACATTGAAAAAAGAAATAGAGGAAGATATAAAAAAGTGGAAGATATACCTTGTTCATGGATTGGAAGAATCAACATCATTAAAATGTTCATAATACCCAAAGCAATCTACAGATTCAATGCAATCCCTATTAAAGTACCAACGGCATATTTCACAGATTTAGAACAAAATCTTCAAAAGTTTATATGAAACCAAAAAAAGGCCCCGAACAGCCACAGGAATCTTCAAAAATAAGAATAAAGTGGGAAGGATCGCAATACCAGATATCAAGTTATACTACAAAGCCATCGTAATCAAAACAGCCTGGTATTGGCACAAGAACAGGCAAATAAATCAATGGAACAGAACAGAGAACCCAGAAATCAACCCAAAACCATATGCACAATTAACATTTGACAAAGGAGGCAAGAGCATACAATGGAGAAAACACAGTCTCTTCAATAAATTCAAATTTCTTAAAACCTGGCTGACAAAGCCCTAAATGATCTGGACCTTACTTGTCTCTCCAATCTCATCTCTCACTACTCCTTACCTCCTCTTCTATGCTCTAACCACAATAAACTACCAATTTCCCATGCTCTCTCTTCCTGTAGTACATACAGGTTATTCCCAAAAGCCTGAGTCAGGCTTTCAACCTTCCACTCTGCACCCACACCCTCCTCATCTGTCCACCAATCTTGATCTTTCAAGATCCTCCCTTGTACTCACTAACTATTCTGTTGCCCACTTCAGAGAATTGTAATTGCCTATTAACTTGTCAGTAATCCTACCTACCCACCTCAGAACTACAGAATCAGAATCTCTAGGGCAGGGACCCCAGCATCTGTACATTTTTAAGGCTTACATGAATAGCTTCTGTACGGCCAGGGTTGAGAATAACTGTTTTACCCTCTCTGCAGACAAGGAGCATTATGTTTACTGTTGTAACCCAACACCCAGCAGAGTACTGACACATAGTAAATATGTGGTGAAGGAAAGAAGGGAACAGGGCAGTGAGTAGAGGAAGGGAAGGGATGAATGAATTTAATATAATCCTCAAGAACAGGTCTGAATGTTCTTCCACAGACGTGTAAAAGTACATATTAGCAGGAGCACAATCTTTAAGAATCAAGTTTCTATTCTGTTTCAGTGTTATTCAGTTTTTATTTGCTACAACTAAACTATATTCTCTTTGCATCAACTCTAAGTAAAGAATGGCAGCTAAAGTATGTTAGGTCTAAAAGGTTGAGTACAAATCAGCTTTCATATCTATAACACTGCATGCTCCTCCTTCCTGACCTTATAAATACTGGTTAGAAAGGCACAATATGCAGAAAAATGCCAGCCTTTTGAGCACTGTACTCTCCTCAAAATGCAGAGTGAGAACTCCTGAAATAGAGCAGAGGAGTGGGTTAAACGGTCTGAGCCTCTCAGAGAGAGTAACAGTGCACAGTGCTTTAGCAGCAAGCATGCATAAAACATAATAAAGTGGGATAGAATTAACACTTCTCAAAAGAAAAATCTAATAAAACCCTGAATTTGGGGAAGAGGTATTGTACAAACAGGGCAGAAACATCTTTATATCTCCCTTGTTGCTCTGAGCGCAGCAGCCTCGGTATATATTTGTTGAATAAATGCCTGACGAATGAATATGGTTCTTAAAGGATTACTCACATTTTCCTCCCCTGATCAAAGAGCCAGCTACTCTTAGACTCACGTTTCATCAAAAAAATATTTATCAAGTACCTAAACCACCCTTTAATGTGCTAGTACCCAGCATTCTAGAAGAACCACAAGGGCTTGGTTTTGCACTGCAGAGCTTACCATGTAAATCCCATTGGTGGCGTTGTCTCCCAGCACCAGCACCACCAAATAACATGCACACCGGTTCCTTAAACAGGCAACATGCCATGTTCTTTCATGAGGCCACAACTTTTCATATACACTATTCCTTCTGCCCAAAATAACCTTCTCCCTGAAGAACTCCTACTCGTCCTTAAAGATCTATATAAATATTATTGTCTTTATAAAACATTCTCTGAATTCCCCAGAAATAATTATTTCCTCCCCTATGTTCTTCTGCCATGGCATTTTCTAAATATCTTTAGTGTATCTGAATCCCACTTGATTTAGGATGATTAACTACATATTCATTATGTACAGTTCAAAGTATGAAGGGAGACCACTCACTTTCTCACACAGGAGAATAAAGAGTGAAGATCTTCCTGGACAGATGACAGCAGGGCATAATGCACAGTCCTGGGAAAGACTTAAGCAGGGGAAATGTAAGAAAAGTGGTCTGTGGCTCTCTTCGAAACTCAGAGGGGAGATTTTGAGCTCGATCCACTAAGTTTTGCAGCAGGGAAGGGACGGTGTGGTTCACGTCACCTGTTTAATCGTGGAGTGCCTGTGGAACGTGTGCATGCCAAACACCATATGGTGACTCCCCATTCGGTGCTGTCGACTGAGATGACCCACGTAAAATTCACTCTTCCAGTAAAGTGTGGGCTGTTTAAGAACAGGGATGTGGGCTCATTCAACATCGTCTCTCCAGTGCCATGCAAGGTGGGGGGCTTGCTTAATGAACTGAAATGAATTCTTCTGTAATAACTTTACATAACACGCTCTGCAAAATCTTTACCAGCTTCTATAACAAAGCAGATATGTTGCTGGGAGGTAAACTACTTTGCCTGATCCTTTCACAAAAAAAAACTAAAACAAATAATCCTTTTAGAGACAGTCATCAATAGTTAAATACATTTCAGGAAATATCATCATCCTTAAGAAGTTTTTAATTCTAAAGGGGTGGATTTAAAAAATGAAACTGCCCTGGCCGGTTTGGCTCAGAGGTTAGAGCGTCGGCCTGTTGTCCAGAGAGACCCAGGTTCGGTTCCCGCTAGGGGCACGTGCCTTGGTTGCAGTTTGTCCCTGGCCCTGGTTGGTCGTGCGGGAGGAGGCCACTCAATGTGTCCCTTTCACGTCAATGTTTCTCTCTCTCTCTCTCCCTCCCACTCTATCTGAACAAAAAATGGAAAAATGTCCTCGGGTGAGGATAATAAAATAAAATAAATAAAATAAACAATGAACCCATTTTGACAGCTCTCAGAGGAGAAAGGGGTGGGGCGACAGGAAGAGATTAACCAAAGAACTTATATGCATATATGCATAGCTCATGGACACAGACAATAGTGTGGTGAAGGCCTAGGGTAGGGCAGGAGCTGGGTGGAGGGGGGAAAAGGGGGAAGGAATGGGGGATATCTATAATACTGTCAATAATTTAAAAAGATATATATAGATATATAGACAGATAGATATAGATATACAGATACATAGTTATATATATAGATATATATTTAAAAATGAACCCATTGGCCCTGGCCAGGTGGTTCAGTTGGTTAGAGTGTCATTCCAATATGCCAAGATTATGGGTTCAATCCCTGGTCAGGGCACATACAAGAATCAACCAATGGTGCATAAATAAGTGGAACAACAAATAGATGTTTCTCTCTCTGTCCCTTCTTCTCTCTCTCTAAAAATCAATCAATGAATTAAAAAAATGAACCCACAGCATAATAAACTATTCTTTATATAAATATTTAACCAACTACTACACTGACAGAATTCTGTGGTCGAACCTTAAGTATTTCCACGTTAGCCTAATGCTAAAGTTTAACACTGTGACACATGTAAAGTAAAAATACCAAGGTTTTAAAATATGTATAGTCTAAGAGCACCAAAATTAACAAAAGTATAACAAGGATCCAGTGAAAAAGCTATGTTAACAAGTGCAGTGGTTTTTGACTGGATTGAACCATATATTCCAAGTATAAATTCTGAGGAATTCGCCCTGGCCGGTTTGGCTCAGCAGTTGGAGCATCGGCCTGCGGTCCAGAGAGGCCCGGGTTCGGTTCCCGCTAAGGGCACGTACCTCAGTTGCAGTTTGTCCTCGGCCCTGGTTGGGTCGTGCGGGAGGCAGCCACTTGATGTGTCCCTTTCACTTCGATGTTTCTCTCTCTCTCTCTCTCTTCCTCTCTCTCCCTCCCACTCTATCTGAACAAAAATGGAAAAATGTCCTCGGGCGAGGATTAAAAAAAAAAAAAATTCTGAGGAATTCATGGTGTCCCACCCTTAATCCAATACCTAATTATGGACCCCGTTAGATCCTCGGGAACCTTGGGCTTATAGAATTTTTCTTATAAGTTTGATTTAATAAAAACATGTTTTAAGAAGTACTCCCATCTTGGTTTCAAAGTTCCATGATGCTTTTCAAAAGCCTTGATGTAAATGGAAGAGAAGAAATACTCCTCGAGCTGATGTTAAAATCAAACTAGGAGTAAGTACTGCTAATAAAAATGAACCTAAAGGATGAGTCTGCTTTGGAGAAACAGATTAATATGAAGACATACATGCATACATATTCACTTACAGCCATTCTCACAGTCTGCTACTGGCTGTGAGATTGTCAGGAGAGGTGAGGCAGAAGCAAAAGCACCAATGCCATCTAGACACATTCAGGTGGTAGCTGTTTTGGGGGGTAGGCGGTTGTCTGTAGCTCACCAGCACCAGTGCAGTGCTCATTCAGATGATATTTTTATTTCTGAAGCCTTACTAATATATCCCAGGTTCCAAAATGCAGTATATGATCCTTGACTGCAGAAACAAATTGCCAGCTGTCTCATAAAGGACAACCTCATTTAGTAGAAGGCAAATGCTAGTGCAGAACAAAAGTAAATAAAGATGGCTACATATGCTCCAGTTTTCAAACTGGAAAGTGACAGTGATGAGAGACGCAGAAAAGGGAAAGGATTAAACATGAAGAACAGCTGGCCGACTATCTGACTACTTAAATGGTCTAATAACACAATGCGGCAACAATACTAATGAAAATGGCTGGTGTGACGCTTTAGATCCAGAGATCTTAAAGCTAAAGAAACCACAAGAGTCAATCAATCCACCCCCCGTATAAGGCCACAGTAAATGTTGATGAAGAGTGCCTTGCAAACTGCAACGCTCTATAGAAATACATGGTACTGTTGTTATTCCTAATATGGGTCTATTCCTCTTATAGTTGTACATTTATCAGAAGTCCCAGTGCCATTTGCATTTTTTCATTTCTGAAAAACAGAGTTGTAGTTGTTAATATTACTGTTGTTATTTTTATTATTTTACTTTTTATGTCCTCGAGAACCTTCAAACAGTAGTGTATGCTGCCCAAACTGAGTATCTTGTAGGTGTAAAGCATGAATGGAATATGCAGTTTATATGAGAATGAAATCTGAACAAGGCCCGCCTCATTTCCACCCATAGAATGTCAGTCAGATCTATCAAAATTCTCAGATGTCCTGGGAGCCCCATACTTTCATAGAACCAACCACTCATTAAAGGTTAGGGCAGGAAGGGGAAAAGGAACGGCTGGCCTTTCTTGACAAAGAAGGAGGGCTCAGTGATATGCTTTCAGTGAGTGGAATGAAAGAAAAGGGTTTTTAAAGGGTCAAAGGGAGAGAGCATAAAGAGAAGCTTAAATGTCTGACTTCACCACCCACCTTAAAAGGACTACTTCATCCAACTGAACTAAAATAGACCACCACTAGCTATTACAAAGCCACTAACAAAGGAAGAATTTCTACAAGTGACCTCTGGGTACCCTTCAACACTGCAGCCCTTCTAAACAAACTGGCACCAGAGTAAATGCAGCCAAGAAGAACATAACAATTACAATTTATGATTTTATTTAAATTTTTCATATAATTTTTAGTAGGCCTACTCTGTGGATATAATTTAATTCTAAAGTGTTTGGGAATTACATTTAGTCCAGTTGTGCCTGAAAAAAAAGGAAAGAAAAAGTAATTTTCCAGTTTTACAGATGCTTCCAGAATTCTGTCTGAAGATGGATTAATCTACAGTTACCCAGCTGCAGAATATTACTTCTATTCCACAGACTTTGTATATGAACTATTAAATCCATTAGATCGATAGCAATTTCTCCCACCTACTCCTAAAGAGCTGATTTAATGAGAACCCCCTTTTCTTAGTCAAGGCTCTTTCTTAAGGGAACACAGCCCTGTGTGAACGCAGTCAACAGTTCCTTACATCATGACAACTCCATATAAACAGAGCCTGCGGCAGCGCAATGAGGCAAAATGTTGGGTGGTAAATAAGAGAATTTGTTTAAAAGACACCATAATGGAGCTTAAAAGTGAACTTAACTTACAAAGGTTAGATAAAAGAAAACCAACATTAACCATTTTCTCAAAAAATCTCAAAATGACACAGGCACTAGTGGCATCAAAACACAAAAAGGAAGTGTTATTTTCTTAAAAAGTGTAGAACTATTTATTAAATATTTCAATAACCCCTCTCCACTCCCTTCTGCAACTAAAAGACAATAGGAGAAAGAAATGTACCCTTGTATTCTCTCTGGTCTGCGTGTGTGTGTGTGTGTGTGTGTGTGTGTGTGTGTGTGTGTGTGTATGTATATACATACACGTATATATATACACATATATACACACACACATATATATATATTTTTTTTATCCTCACCCGAGGACATTTTTGCATTTATCTTCAGATAGAGCAGGAGGGAGAGAGGGAGGAAGAGAGAGAAACATCGATGTGAGAGAGACACATTGACTGGCTGCCACCCACATGACCCCAACGGGGGCTGGGGACAAACTGCAACCGAGGTACGTGCCCTTAGCGGGAACCGAACTTGGGACTCTCTGGTCCGCAGGCCGATGCTCTAACCGCTGAGCCAAACCAGCCAGGGCTGGTCTGCATATTAAGAGAGAGAACAATGATATTGTGTCCATTGTTCTTGGATTAGACAATATAAGCAATGGAGGCCTCACGATACAGTCACTAGCTACTAAGCTCTCTCTTTCTCCTCTGAGCCTTTATACACAAAAAGCATAGAAGAAATCATAAAGTACTACTTAACGCCCCCAAAATTAAAAATGAAGACAGAGGGTGGATCAATGTGCATTGTCTCACAAACATGATTTCAAAGATAATTGGTAATGTTCTCTTTTTCCAAAGGAGTGAGGGTTAAATATAGTCACTGTGCAGAGACGGATGATCTTCAGGATGTGCAAATTATACATTACAGTTACATAACAGACTAAATCATAGTCATCAACAAAAGAACATTTGGCACAATTCTTGAATTTTTATGATTCTAGCTCATAAGTAGAGCCTCAAAAAGGAGAAAAAAAAATTTCACCTTAAATTAGTCCTATAAGCAGCCTCATACCTCATGACAGGTAACAAGTGTCCGAGGTGAATGGAAGAGAAAGGCAATCATCTTCACTGGACTACAGAATGGGAGGGGGCTCTTTGTTTTCAAGGTTTTCTTAAAATGACACTCAGTCACTTCATTAATTTTTAAAAACAGGAAGAAGAAAGTCAACTAATCAGATACATGGAGAACTGTGTGTTTTAACAGCAATAGACCTAATGTGACTTTATGTCCCTAGGTTAAATCCAGATGCAAAAGTCTGGTGAAAGAACACAGATCCTTCAGAACACTTTAAAAAATCTGGATAGCACAAACCAAAGACTGGCAAAGAATTCTCATGTTTTCAATGCAGCTGAAAGGGCTACACGGCCCCACAGTGTCATGCCAGTGCCACCCACTCTAGGCCATTCAGAATGGGTCAGGAGCACCCAGCTAGCAACACGTGAGAATGTCCAAACATTCTGCCTCAGTTCCTATGAGGACACAGAAGCAGGAAGTCTCCTCAGGCTTATTAGATGCACCCAATTAACATTCATCTCTGACAAGTTCATCCTTTAATCTCCCACACAAAAACAGCTACCATTACTCTGTAAGACCTATTAAGAAGTCATAGCAATTTGAGTAAAGTAAACTAATGGGGAGGGGGGCGGGATCTTAACCCTCTTAACCCAAGAAAATGGAAGAAACCTATGAGGAATGCAAAGACCAAACAAACCCAGAAAGGATATTCTTTCTTTCATTCCATCAGATTGTGTCTCTTCTGCCACCAATTCAACACAATTTTCTCTCTGCACTCTGAATAAAAAGCAAAAATTACTCTTTTTGAAGCGATTGGCCTTGTAAGAACTTTCAGAATTCAAAGCCAATACTCAGAGGGATTCCCAGTGTCTAAAGCTCCAAAGAATCCATCAATCTTGATATATTTGGAATGACTAGACAAGCTAAGGATGCCCAGAGCCACTCCACTCAGCCTCACTATATTTTAAGATGACTATGGAAAAGTCAATGTTGACCTAGATCCACAACAATCAATATGATTTGTGGACTCTGGAACATGACCAACATTTCTTATAAGAGATTCCGAGATCAGAGAAAAGGAACATATTTCATAGGTGATTATCTGAAACTTCATAGCCTTGGATTACAAAAGCAGTCTCTGGCTTATTTTCTGAAACTAATATGTTTCTAAGTAATTAAATACCAAAGTAATGCTATGACAAAAAATTAAACTTCAACCTTCTTAGGTGTATTGGGACAGAAACCTGGGTACCTTCTTAGATACAACCACCTCTCTGGTTGTATGTACACTTTTTTCTCTCTCAATTGGTACCTTATCTAAGTCACTTTTGGTCTTGGGTGAAATGCCCATGCAGTATCTGAGATCTAGCATCCTGAGTAGCTTCAGAAGGCCTGGATGAAGAGGTTTGGGAGTGCAGAGGAGTTTGTTCCCATGGGATAAACCTCCATCAACTAGGAATAGGTGAGGACACCAGAGGAAACCAGGCAGATAAATCCCCCTTTCTTTCTTTCCCAAGGACCACTCCAAGTGTAGTTTCTCCTTACAACCCTTTCAGAGAAGTCCTGTTGGCAAGTGAACATGTTTGCTGAGTGACCTGCTATGTCTCTTTCCAGCTTGCTATGAAGCAAGAGCTAGCTCTACAATCTATCAAATCAATTTCTTTGCATCTCTCCTTGCTTCTCTTCCTTTTGCCCTTACCCTTACAGTCCTGGACCTGCACCTTTAAAAGAAAGCATTAACACTTTAATCCTTGCCTCAGGCTCTATTTGCCCTAGAACCCAGGCTTAGACATTATGCTTAAAGGAATTAATTCCAGAACTAAGAAGAAACCATAAAAAAATGTATATTTTTTTCAAAATACAATAGCAGTCAAAGGCTGATAAATCCTGGGAAGAAGCAGAAAAAATATTAAGCATCTAAAACTGAAAAGAGCAAGGCTAATACAATATCAAATGTCACCAACGAAGAAAGCGCTCAGATAGCGACAGCAGTAAAATATAAAATTTCTTCAGTGTGTCCCACCACCACCAACTTCCGAGGACAACCAAGACCAAGTTACTGCCAGGTCCAATAACGAGTTTAGGGCTCATTCTGTTTGTTCTGCAGCCCCTAGTACTGTTCACTATGCACTTCTTTAATATAAGTTGTTAACACCATCTTGGTTTTCCACGATTCTTTGGCTGCTTTGTCACGCTGCCTTCAACCAGATACTCCTCAAGGAGTAGGCCCAACTCTTCCTATTCTCTCTCGAAGACCTTGAGTCTTCCATGGCTCAAATATTAGCTCTAAGAAGATGACTGCCATATTTCTAACTCCAGACCTGACTTCTCTCCTGAGGTTCAGCCCTTCATTTCCAAATGCCTGTCAGGCATTTCCAATTGGCCTTTCGATCTAAGAAGCATGTCTGAAAAATCTGATCATTCCATCCACAGACTGTGCCCTATTCTGATTTTCCCTCTGTAGTTAAAGATACCAAATGAGGGGAGAAAACTATAATTCTATCAATTTCTGCTGATTTTGCAGATCTAATCTATCAGGTTAATCTTCCATTTTAACACAAGAGCAAGCATATCTCTTTCGTTTTCATTTCTTTTTGTGAAGTAGGGATGGGGAAGAGTTGGGGGAAAGTGCTTCATTTTGCACTGACATTGAATTTTATGTATGAACAAAGAAAATATTAGATATAAGATGGAGAGGCAGACCTCCAAAATTTGTTCTCCCCTCTTCAGCAAATATTAGCTGGCACATGGCTACTCAATTGAGATTATATTTCCCAGCCTCCCTTGCCAGTAGGCGTGGCCAATAGCTAAGTTCTAATCAACAGAATTTGAGTGGAGGTGATAAAGAACATTTCCAAGCCTTCGTCTTAATACATTAGGCATATTCTTCTCTGCTATCATGGAGTCCACCAGAGAAATCATGGACGTCACATCTAAAGGATAGCAGAGCTGCCTTGCCAACCTGAGTCCCATGAGGTCGTGAGGGAGAGACTGCCTATCAGCCCTAGACTGTTAAGTGAGAGAAAAACACCTTCTATTTTAATCAAAGTCATTGGGCCTTACTGATAGAGACATGGATAAAATTAAATATCAGAACTGAATATTAGAACCTATAACCACTCTGCAAACTCATAGTACTGAGGTACCAGTTTAAAAGAAAAAGTCACCCAGGATGAATCTATTCCTATATGCTTGATGCCTAGGAATTCATTAGTTTCTTAAGATAAAAAGCACTGGTTGAGTCCACAGTATTAAGCCTAAGAGACTAGAAAATTACAAATTACTTTGGGGAAATTAAGGGGTTTCTGAGGAGCATATGCATTGTCAACACTAGCAATAAAAAGGAAATGAGAGTGGGAGGAGTGGGAGAAATAATAAAAGTATTCATCGTGATTTTAATTCTGAAATCCACGTACATTTAAGGAGTGACAGGTGCTATCTACATAACATTCTTTTAACATTTCTTATATATAAGCAGGAGTAATTTTTATATCTAAAATTATCTTCATCAGTTTTTTTCATCCAAGTCTACAGCCCTTTATTGAACAAATCTTTAATCACTTATATCACATTTAACTAGTATCAACAATTAATATCAACAACCAATGTAACATTAACTAATATTTATATGTTAGTTCAACTGAATATCACCAACATTAGCCCTATTTATTTATTTTGAGCCTTATTTAAATGTATTTATTCTTCTAACCAAATGAACTCAGGGTTAACACTAACTTCCAAGATGGGTAGAAGTTAAGTAAAGAATCAGACTCTGGTGCCTGAATTCCTTTAGAACAGATGGCTGGTCTTAAAAGCATGTATAACCAGATGACCACGATCCTGTTCAAGAATGATACTGTGTCACTGCCAACTTTTGATTATTTATGTTAACTGAAGGCAGAAGCACAGATGATCAAAAACAATCTGCAAATCACTTTCAGTTGGCTTTGAAATATCTATTAATTTTTTCAGAGATTTATTTTACTATCTCTTCCTCAGGATAATATGAAAAATGACTTGCATTCCCTGGGTACAAGCCAAATGATGGGAGCATAATTGGTAGTTGAACCAATGCAACATGGGTATCAAAATTCACCACACAAAAAAAGGAAAGCAGACCAATTATAAGAGATAAATGAGACTTGATGACAAGTATTAAAAAAAGAAGATATTTTAAAACATGATTCTGTATTAAGCTTAATACAGAATTAGACTCACAGAGATGCAACCAGAGAAAAATTTTGTGCTATATTTGAATTCATAAACTCAGGGAAATAAATATTTCTAGAAACCCCTTGGTGGCTGGATTGCCGGTCTTTTTTTTAAATCCTCATTTGAGGATACTTCTCCACTTGTCTTCAGATAGAGTGGTAGGGAGGGAGAGAGAGAGAGAGAGAGAGAGAGAGAGAGAGAGAGAGAGAGAGAGAGAGAGAGAGAGAGAGAAATGTGAGAGAGACACATTAACTGGTTGCCTCCCACACGACCCCGACCAGGACTGGGGACTGAATCACAACCGAGGTACGTGCCCTTACTGGAATTGAACCCAAAACTCTTTGGTCCACGGGTCAATGCTCCAACCTCTGAGCCAAACCGGCCAGGATTGCGGGTCTTAAAGGTATCACAGAATGAAGGGCAGGGATGTTAATGCTGTTAGTGTTTTCCTCTTAAAAGTTAAGGTTCGTTATTAATGCCTACAATGAACAGGACACATGGATCATGAGCACTGCTACATGTAATACAAATGTGAAAATGGGACAGGAACAGTTTAGGAATCAATAGTATAGCAGAGGCACAGGCACAAAAACAGGAGGCACACAGAAAAGTAGGACTTGTCTTCCTCCACGTTACTCCCATGTCAGTGTGCCCAGCAACTTTCTAGCCTGGGTCAAGTCCTATCTTCTGATTTTTGTTCAGTGCCTATGAAATTTTTGGCATTTAATAAGTACTAAGTAATAATACATGTAGTGGAGTTATAATAAATTAATATGAAATGTTCCACAGTGGGGCTCATTTTATGGATTAGTCTAGTAATCCATGAGCCATATTTTTGATAAATTGGTTTATATTACAATAAAATTCATCGTATTACAACAGATTCACTGACACTGCGTGTTATACACTTGCAAATCCCAAACCTATAAAGCATTTATTTTTTATTTAAGATTTATAAAATTATGTCCATCTTAAGATGCCTCCAGGTGCTCGTATGGTATAAAAGCAGATACAAACTTCTAACAAAGAGAAAAGCCAGGCTCTGTTCAGATTTACTTTTGGTTCTTTTTTTTTAAGCACTAAACAAAAGCAGTATGTCTTGTACCTGAAGGTCAACCGAAAGGGCTAACTTTATAAAGATTTATAAAATAAAAAGTCTATCTCAAGAAAATACTGCTATCTCTGGACACCAAAGACCTGGGCCAACTAGCAGGGCAGCTTCGGCAGTACCTCACCGGAAGTCAGTGTTATAAGATACCAAAAGATTTAAGTACAAAATTTTAAAAATAAAATCACTACTCTGAATTTAACTCCAAAGCAAAGCAGAGCTGTGATGTATGTCCTGCTGTGTTCTATGAGGCTAAATGCTACAGTGCGATACTCTGCACACAGCATCACCCTCACGTGGTCTGTACTGAGCGGGGTCTTTCTCTTTCACATACACTCACAGCTTGATCAGAAGGACAGAAAGTCAAGAAAACACAATAGCCGTCTTAATGTTGAACAAAGGTAAAATGGTAAATAGAAACTTAATGACAATGTTTCTGGTAGTTTCAGGTGAAAGATTCCTAAAGTGAAATGCATATTATTCATATTTATTCTGATTTCTATTTTTAGGCTTCCATTTAAAAAGCATGAAAAAAATCACAAAATGGATGTTAGAATAATAAAATGTTTGAACAGATTTTATTACTAAAAATAGACAATAAATTTCATGGTTTTTTGTTTTGTTTTGTTTTTCCCTCTTATGTTACTTATGCTTATACAATGCCTTGCATATAGTAGGTGCTCAAAATGAGAAAGACAGGAAGAAGGACAGGAAGGAGAAAAAAATTTAAACAGGAGGGTATTTTATAAGTGGAACATGGATATAAAGGTAACTATAGCCCTGGACGGTGTGGTTCAGCGGTTAGTGCATCGGTCTACACACTGAAGGGTCACAGGTTCGATTCTTGGTTAAGGGTATATACCGGGGTTGCAGGTTCAATCCTCAGCCCCAGTTGGGGCACAGGCGGGAGACAACCAATAGAAATGTCTCTCCCATATCGATGTTTCTCTCCCTCTCTCCTCCGACCCTTCCCTCCCTCCCTTCTAAAAATCAATGAAAAAAATATCCTTGGGAGAGGATTAACAACAACAACAAAGGTAAGATATAAAGTGTTCATTCTGGGATTGACCTGCACCCTGAAATCTCTATTCAGAATTTGTCAAAGCCCTGCTTTCTTTCTCTGTTTCTAGAATGTTTACTATAAAACCAGCCATTTCCTCTACTTGTATATGAGTAACTCCTTAGAAGTTAGAATTCCTGAGGTTCCCAGGATCATTGTCACACTTAATTTTCTCAAGTAGGAAACATAAATTTAACTACATGTTTAATTCATAAATTTACAGAGAAGTATAGAGAAAGGAAGAGCAGAGATGGTCATTAAGAGAATACAGTCATGATTCTCAGGTTGGACACATATCGTCTCCTCGACTCTCTCAACCCTTCACCCTAGTTGAGCTCTTCTACTCCCACAGCTTTAACTCAACTATATGTCAATAACTCCCAATTTGTACTTTCAGTCAAGACCCCTTTTCTATGCACCAGTCCTTTACAGCCCAACTCTCTCTCTCTGGAAATCTCCACTTGGATCTCACAAGCATCTCAAACCTAAAAAGGCTCAATACTAAATACTGAGTCGAACTGTATACACAATATGCCTTTCCCCAGATTTCCCTATCTCAGTAAACTGACCACCATTTACAAAGTTGTTCACGCCAGAAATCCAGTGTCAATGACAGGCCTCCTTTTCATCCCCATCTCCTGCATCTTCCACATCCACGCTATCATCATGCTTGTCATTATTACCTTCAAAACGTATCTCAATCCCATCTGCTTTTCTGCATCTCCACTGCCATCACCCTAATCCAGAGATGGCTAAGTATCATTTATGGGACCCCCCTGTACTTGCAAGCCTGGTCTGTTTGGCCCACAGTATTTTCATAAACCACTTGGATTAGTTGCTAACATTTAATCATATAAATTGAAAAGTTTAACAAAACAAATTAGATCCCTGGCTTCTCTTGGAAAATTAAAAGACCTGGCAATACTGGGCATATAGTTCCATTTGGCCTAAACTTGGTGAGACTCAGGAGAAGCTACACCTCTTAACGTAGGGCCTATGCCCTCTGGTTTGTCTGCCAGCCTCTTCATTGTGTCCCAACACTTAGGCCAAAGGAAAGGTGCCATTTATCAATGCAGTTTCAATATTATTTTGTTTTATACTTTTATGCTACATGACCACGAACAGCAAATGAGCATGTGAACCCATTCCAGTACAAGTTCCCATTTGAAATGTGAGTCAGGCCCTGGCCGGTTTGGCTCAGAGGTTAGAGCATTGGCCCACAAACCGGAGAGTCCCGGGTTCGGTTCCCGCTAAGGGCACGTGCCTCGGTTGCGGTTTGTCCCTGGCCCCGGTTGGGGTTGTGTGGGTGGCAGCCGCTCGATGTGTCTCTCTCACGTCGATGTTTCTCTCTCTCTCTTCCTCCCTCTATCCCTCCCGCTCTATCTGAAGATGAATGCAGAAATGTCCTCAGGTGAGGATAAAAAAAAAAGTAAAAAAAAAAAAAAAATGTGAGTCAGTCGTATCACTTCTCTGGTCAAAATTTCTAATGCCTTACCACTGAATTAAAATAAAAGCCTAAAGCCTAAACTCTTACCATGGCCTAAAAGGCCCTGCATGTTCTAACCTGTCCAATTCCACCTCCTGCCACTCCCCTCACTCACCATCTTTCATCTACTATCCTTCTTTCTTGTCATTGTTGCCAAGTTTGGAAGCCTCTTCTCATACATATCCACATGGCTGGTCTTCCTTGTCATTAGGTTACTGCTCAAATGTTACCTTTTAGAAAAGTCTTCTCTGCCCATGGAACATAAAGCAGTGTCCCCCCTATAACCTACCGTCACTTTCTATCACCTTGTCTTATTTTCTTCATGGAAGTCACTGCTATTTAACATTATCTTGCTTATTTATTTATCAATTATATATATAATTATACATATTACATACATTCAGTCTAGAAGGGTGATATAACACACACACACACACTCCCAACCCCTTTCTCATTTCTACTAATCTAGAGGCTATCCTCTTTTGCAGCATGGGATGCCATATAACATGCTCAGTCCTTCAACAAATATGTATTTACAATTGTTCAAGGTGCTGGGATCAAACAGCCAAACAACCCTGACCTCAAGGAGTTCATAATCTAGTAGGGAGAGATGGACAATAAACAAAATAAGGAAATTATATACTATATTAACAGCTGATGAAGACTAAATAGATAGATAGTAGAAAGGGACACAGGGAGTGTGGTGAATGTGTGTCAGTGAGTGTGTTATGGGTGCACAGGGAGGGGGGTTGCAGTTTAACTAGTTGCCTTCTTGTCATTCTTCAGGTCTCAGCTTAGACACCATTTCCGCAGGGAGAATGTCTTTTCCTTCACTGCCCTTGTTATGTCATTTAAGTGAGATGATACAATTATCTATGATTGTTTATTATCAGTCTCCTATAGACTGTAAGCTCCTTATTGGCAGGGGACTTTGTTTTTTTTAATAATATAACTTGACACACTGTAGGCCTTCAATGAATTTTTGTTACATGAATGAAGTTTTTTTTCCCATTGTGAAAAATTTGCTAAGTTCTAAGAAGTTTTTAAAAAAATCACTCCTAGTCACAAATTTTATAAAACATTATTATACTCTTATTTTTGATATTTACTTAGTTATCTCTGATTCAGTATTATGTATCTTGGCAACAAATCTACAAGTACACTATTCTCTAGAAACACACCAAAAAACATTTATATGTTTTATTTTCAGTAAGGAGTAATAGAATTATTTCAATTTCACTCATTTTCACTCCACCAAAACGGTATAGATTTGCCAGGCTGAAACAATTCATTTCTCTTTCATTTACACACTTATCTGTGAAGGCAGCATGAAGTATACCACAGGAATCATCTCTCTTCTAAGCCCATTACGTATGCTTTGTAATTTACTGGAAATTGAAATCATCAGTAATCATTTCTTCCTGTTCTCTTGTCAGGATAGAGTCCTTTCTCTAGAGCTTTCTTTTCAGGTTTTGCCAACACATTTTTAAAAGTCTTTTTTCCTCTTATTTTAAAATGAAAACACGCCTACAAGGTTCAAAATTTTTTTAAAAAAATAGAGCAATTTCAAAGCAAAATTTCTTTCTTTTTTTTTCTTTTTTTCCCAATTCAGGTATTTATTGTTCCCTAGAAATATGTAAATGAGTAAAGAAATGAGGTCCATACATTAAAAAAACAACAACACAAGTACACTATGATGTTTAGCTGAAAACCACACTATAAACTATAACTCAAATACTGGCAAGGGCCACTGTCAACATGTTTAGGCCAGGAGCACAATCTACCTTTAAATTATTGTAAGCTGATGAAAGGGATAAAAGTTTGACATCATATCTCTCTAAAGAGAGCAGGGTAAAAGATGGGCAATAAATCCGTAAGAAAGTGGATATGGCCAGGCAGGCATTCTAGGAAAGGCACCAGGAAAAATCAGTAACTGCAGAAAGGGACAACAGAACCTATGGTTAAAAGGGACCTGTACATTTTACGTAGTTAGAATCTTTTGGACAATTTTCACTGGAGTGGGGTGTTTTTCCCAAAATCGAGCCTCTCAGTTAAAAAAATAAAAAGTTATCTTCTTAACCAGAGGTTCACAGTATCTTTAAAAAGTAACCCACAATGTTAACTCCTTTAAATGCCTCTGTCCAGGTTCCATGAATGTGCCTGGCACTTCACAGTTATTCATAAAACATCCCTGGGCATCTCAATGAGCTACCAAAGTTGGTAAGATAAAACACAATGCCAAGAGGGTTGTCACACATCCCAGTTATTTACCTGTAAGATTTTCTTTATGAAGCTCTATCACCCCAAGTAGCCATTATGGTTAAATGGATAATGACATAAAACATCCAGACTGTGCTGGCACACAGGAAGCACACGATAAATATTAGCTCTTCTTTGTGTACATGGCTTTGCCCCAAGTCTTAGGGAATGTTGTGTCTCCAAATTGACACTCCTGTTAACCTGCTTTATAGGACAGTATCTCTGTTCCCAAACAAAGGCTGGCTCAGTATTTTTCAGCATTTTTGCATCCTATTTGAAGATCAGAAAAAAAGCAAGATTTTAGCAGGTCCTAATTTAGGCACTGGCAATGAAGGAAG
This sequence comes from Tadarida brasiliensis, assembly GCA_030848825.1. Lineage (NCBI taxonomy): Eukaryota > Metazoa > Chordata > Mammalia > Chiroptera > Molossidae > Tadarida > Tadarida brasiliensis. The sequence goes on from CM061262.1 coordinate 12,086,564, forward strand.
CAACCCAAAATGACAGCTGTCAGGAGGGAAAAGAAAGCTTAATGGTAATAACTAGGTTTCTGAAAAAGTAACTTTCCCCAGACAGCTAATACCAGAAGTGACTGTGTAGCTAAGCCTCCAGAAAGTAGGGAACTATTGCCCTACTTCTTTCTTTCAGTTAAGCTTCTCAAAAATGTTGTCTATATATGCTGTCCAGATCTCTTCTTTTTTGAACCTCTTCCAATTAGGCTTTCATCCACCTCACCTAAAACTACTGTAAGAGGGCATTCAGGATCCCTGTGTTGCCAAATCCAACCATCAATCATCAGTCTTCATCTACCATGACCTCTCAGCAGCACAACACGATTGGTCACCGGATTCCTTGGCTTCCAAGACACCATCCTGGCCTGGCTTTGCTCCCACCTCACCAGCAGCTCTGTCTGGGTTTTGTGTGCTGGATCCTTCTTGTGTCCTCAACCTCTTTTTTTTTTTTTTTTTTAATTTTAATTTATTGATTTTAGAGAGAAAATGGTGGTGGTGGGGAGGAAAACAGAAACATCAATTTGTTGCTCCACTTATTTATGCATTCATTGGTTGATTCTTATATGTGTCCTGACTGGGGATCAAACCCACAACCCTGGCATATCAGGATGATGCTCTAACTGAGCTACCTGGTCAGAGCTGTCTTCAACCTCTTTTTTTTTTTTTAATCCTCACCAGAGGATATTTTTCTATTTATCTTCAGATAGAGTGGGAGGCGGGGGGGGGGGGGGGAAGAGAGAGAGAGAGAGAGAGAGAGAGAGAGAGAGAGATCGAGATCTATGTGAGAGGGACACATCAACAGGTTGCCTCTTGCATGACCCCAACCATGGCCAGGGACGAACTGCAACTGAGGTATGTGCCCTTGACCAGAATCGAACCTGTGACTCTTTGGTCCACGGGCCAACGCTCTGACCACTGAACCAAACGGGCCAGGGCTGTCCTCAAGCTCTTAACACTGGTGATCTCATCCAGTCTCACAGCTTTAAGAAGCATCTATGCTAACAACTCCTACATTTATACATGCAGCCCAGACTTCTTCTCCCTTGGACTTTAGATATATGTTCAACTGCATCTTCAACATCTCCAGCTGGACATCTAAAAGGCATCTCAAATCTAAAATGTTCAAACTGAGCTACCCTAAAACCTACTCCACTGTCCTCCTTATCTCAGAGAACTACAGTTCCATCCTTTCACTTGTCCAGGCCAAAAACCTTGGTGTCATCTTGACTCCTTTCTTATCCCATATCAAATCTATTGGCCAATACCACTAGCTCTACCTTCCAAATAGAACAAATCTAAAGCATTTCCCCCTACCTTCACTGCTTCTAAGCCACTACCATTTTCTGCCTAAATTATTCTTGCTATCCTTGCCCCTCTCCAGCCCATCCTCCACCCAGCAGCTAGATCATTCAGATCACACGATTCCTCTGCTCACCACCCTCCACTGACTTCCCATCTCACTCAACCAAGCCCCACACAATCTGGCCCCGTTTCCTCTCTGACACTGTCTTATACTCCTTTCCCTTCGGCTCCAGAGACCTCCTTACCATGTGTAGAGCACACCAGGCATGAACCCACATCAGGACCAGCTGCTATTCCTTCAGCCAGGAACACTCTTTAACCACACTGGCTTGTTCCTTAACCTTTAGGTCTCTACTCAGATGTCACCTTTATAATAAGGTCTTGCCTATTTGAAATTGCAAATACTACCCCATAAAATATCCTAGTCCCTCTTCCCTGCTTTACTTATCTCTTGTTTATTGTCTGTCTCTGCCCATTAGAACATAATCTTCTTTAAAACAGGCATTTTGAGCAAGCTGTACTTGGCTGAATCTTTAATGCCTGCAGTGCTCAGATTGTTCAGACTAGCCTTGGGAAATTTTCATGGGGAAGGTAATGCTCAGGCATCAGGTGTAGTGAAGTTCATTCAGGGCAAAGGATATATCATGTTTAGAGACAGAGAATAATAAACTAGTATAGTATGCATTTGGAATCTATAAGCAGTTTGGTTTGGTTGGCTTAAGGTTTCAGCAGGAAGTGAAACTACAAAAGTAAGCAGAGGTCTAACACTTACTAAGCATTTACTATGTGCCAGGTATTGTTTTAATTCCTTTATTGTTTTTGAACAATTTAACCATCACAGCGATACTTCTCCTACAAAGAAGCCACTCTTGTTGTCCCCATTTTATAGAGGTGCAAACTGGCGACAGAGAGGTTAAGTGAGTTGGCCAAAGTCACTCAGCTAATAAATGAAAGGCAAATATAAAGTCAGGCAAATTGACTCTGGAATTGCATTCTTAACTGCTACACTACAGAGTCTTTGTGCTAAGGATCTTGGGTTTCATGGTATAGACAAGAAGGAACCACTAAAAGGTTTTATACAGGGGAATAACATGATCCGTTGCATTTCAGGAAGATGACTATGATAGCAGTGTGAAGAATGTACCAGTGAAGGACAAAGAGAACAGCAAGATCCAGGCTAGAGATGATGAAGGCAGGATTTAAGGTAGGGAGTAGGAAGGAAGAAGATAGATTTTAGAAACATCCAGAATGTAGAAATTATTAGGAGTTTTGATCGTGTTGTGGCCGAAGACAGGAATTCCTGCTCTTTCATTTACCATTCTCTCCACAAATGTTTACATTAAAAAAAAAAAAAAATCAAGAGCTGAATGAAAATTAAAGTATCACTCTATCATCAGTTAATTTAGCATCCAAATACCACAAAGCAGGAATCCGGTAATGCTTAACTAGAGCATTTGGCTTAGTATCAAGATGCAGTCAAGGGCCTGTATCTTTCCTTAAATCCAATTCTATATTTTGGGATTTTCCCATTTTCAGACAAACTACAAGTACAGAAACCTGAAGTACTGTGTGTTCAGCACACTTTCAACTCATGTCCTGAGAAAACAAGACAGAATGAGAATGAGATGATCATAAGGTGAATGCCTGGGTTACAGGAAGTGTTCTAGTTCAACTTATTACACTGACTATATGGAAGGAGGAAATATAAAAGTAGTCCAGAGGGCCCTGGCCGGTTTGGCTCAGCGGTTAGAGCGTTGGCCCGTGGACCAGACAGACCTGGGTTCGGTTCCCGCTAAGGGCATGCACCTCGGTTGCAGTTTGTCCCCAGCCCTGGTTGGGGTCATGTGGGTGGCAACCACTCGATGTGTCTCTCTCACATCGATGCTTCTCTCTCTCTCTTCCTCCCTCTCTTCCTCCCGCTCTATCTCAAGATGAATGCAAAAATGTTCTCATGTGAGGATAAAAAATTTTTTAAAAAGTAGTCCACAGTGAGAAAGTGATGGCAGAATAACTCATGGAGGCAGGAAACCCTCAAGAAGGAAAACAAGAGGGCAAGGGCAGCCCAATCCCAAAGATAAAGGAAATGAAAGACAGAAGGCTGTGGCTGCGTGATTACTTATATCCACCAACCTTACTCACTAGTAAATACAGCCAAGGTCCTGGACTCTGATCACTACATTAGCATATTGTGAATATATTAGAAAAAGCCACCAGACACAAAATGAAGGGGCAAAAAACCAACAGGATCACCACACCATGGTGATCAATCAAAAGTCAAATTAATTCCAAGATAGTGGTGAGGGGACTGTAATTTTCACCCAATATTGAATAGATTTGGAGAGAGCTGGCTGGTTACTGATTTTTTTTTTTTAAAAAGCTGTCACCTCTGCAACTTCACCTGTGAGCTAGTATCTTCATGTTGACATTTTGAGTGTTAGAGAAAATAAAGGTGGATAGACCTTACACCTCAGTTTCTAATATTAGTTGAGGGGTGGGACACATGGCCTCTCTAGAACATCAAGGGCAAAAAGTCTGTTTAAAAAAGATTCTAGACAATGGAAAATACTGTCTCACATAAGAACCAAGATACAATAATCCTTCCACCCTTGAAAAAGCAGAGATAATGGCAAGACTTCCCATTAGTAATCTAGCTGAATGATAGAACTTAAAAAGTCTAAGACTGATTACTAAGTGTTTGGGAAGAGGCATTCTGGATCTAGTAGATTCTAGACTGCTCTTAATGCTGGGCACATGGAAAACATCCAACATAATATATTGTTTACCAGTTTAGTCTTCTTAGGGTCAATTTGTTTGCTAAAGAGGCGTACCTCTCCCCACCAGTCAGACCTAATGCTTCCTCTGGAAAAGTTCATTAGTCTTATCAAGGAAGTATGCCTTTTGGATACAGAAAGTTAATTATTTTAACACAGCCTACCTGTCTTTAAAAATATATAATACCAAACAAAATGAGAATTTACTAGCATATAGACCAAAGAAAACAGGAATGTAAAAAAAAAACTTCCAATTATGACAAAATCACCCATATAAATGATGTTATTGCCTTTAGAATTCAATTGAGCAGAAATGATGAAACAATTACAACGCCAACAATTGGCAGGTCTGCCTTAAAATAATTATATTTATACATAAATTTTAAAAATATTTAATAGTACTTAATTTGGTTATTTAATGGTATGGAAAATAAGCCACATGCAACTATCAAATTTTTAAATTTTATTTTAGATTGAAAGTAACATTTTTTGGGTGTGTTTCATTCTGATGCATCTATAATATATATATGTAACTATCTCATATGTCACAAAAGAAATTTTTGCTTTTCATAAACCCAGCTGCCTTGTAAGGAGTTTTAACTGAGTGTTCCCCCAACTGCACCATAAAATCCTTGAGGATTATATCCCCAGCTCCTAGAAGGCAAACTGCAGAGAACAAGTGCCCAGTAAATATTTGTTGAATAAATGAATGAAAAAATGAATGCATGGCCCTGGCCAGTGTGGCTCAGTTGGCTGGGCGTTGACCCATGCACCAAAAGGTTGCTGGTTTGATTCCCAGTCAGGGCATATACCCAGGTTTCAGGCTTAATCAATCCCTGGTAGGAGGTGTGCAGGAGGCAGTTGATCGATGTTTCTTTCTCTCTCCTTCCTTCTCTAAAAAATCAATACAATTTAGAACTTGGAAGCTCTAAGGGAAAATCCTGGAGGACTGGGCACTGAGAGATGAAAGGGTCCAAGAAAAAAAATTAAGATGGCAGCATTGGGAAAGACATTCTAGAAACTTGCTTTCGCCTTTTGCCTCTTACTCCTCCACCCCCATATTCTCTCTCGGCCAGATAGTTCATTTTGATCTTCACCCACCCCCATCCCCAGTAAGGTCAAAACTCTCCACCACTAAATGTTCTCAAGTACCATGTACCTCTTTTTCACAGCACTTATCACAGTTAGAATTTTACATCAATCTGTGTGTCTGCTTGATTATCCAGCTCCCCTACTGATCTATAAGCTCTATGGAAATAGGGACTTGTCTACTTTTTGCTCATCCTTGACTACCCAGTGCCCAGAACAATGACAGACTCATTAAATATGTTTCACTGAATAAATAAAAAATAATGTATAATATGGATTTTTAAAGGTATTAATAATGGAATGAATGCTAAACCTTTCCTTCCCTCTCCCAGTGAAAGTCTCAGAAAAGTCTACATCAGCCACTAATGCTTCTGTTGGAGAGGAGTCTTCTGGGGGAACTAGCTGCTGCGTTGAATTTCACATCTTGGATACCATGATGCAGCACAAATTTAGCACATAAAGATAAAGAAGGTCAGAGTCAGGGGAGCTGTAAAGAAGTCAGCCAGTCCTGGGATTTCTCAGATATCTTTGGAGAAGTTGTAGACTTCCCAAGACCATGGCATTGGGGGCTTGAGGCACTCTTACCTAGACTGCATGGACTGGAAGGCTCCAAGTAACCTCTGTGTGATACATGCATAAATTGGACTCTTGAAGGCTCATTAAAAAAACAAAAGGCAAAAAGAATACTACCTATGAGCTTCAATGGAAAGAATAACAAAGCAAAACTCAACAAAGGTTTAAATAGTAAATATAAGGAAAACATAAATTACGTTTTTGAGACTATATCATACCCTTTAAATACTGCAAACTTACTACCAAATTTTTTTTCCAAGTTCTGTTCTTGAAGGATTATTAAAATACATTATTACAATAAAGGTTACATGACTGTTCTAAACCTCAATTAGTCATCAGACTAAATTATCAAAAGAATCAATCAAGTAATTAATTAGCTAAGTCAAGAAACAGTCATTGAATGCCAACTCTGGGCCAGGCACTGGACCAGGAATGAGAAACCTTCAATTATTCAGTCTGCTAAATGTAACTCCAACCTGATAATATATTTCTGTAGTTTTATAATATAAAATACCATAGTTAGAGAATTTCAACACATTTTCTGAAATTTTACTCTATATGCGCCAAAAAGATGGCTAAAATCTGCCCTGAAGGAGCTACTGCTTCAACATATACATTTAAAATTTTTCTGAAGTATTTTCTAAGTAATCCAATCTAAGAGATTTATACGTATTAGCTGATTGGATGGAGGTTTAAAAACAATATATCAATGTACAATAGTCCCTGTGTTATCTGCAATTTCGCTTCCAGTTTCAGTTACCTGCAATCAACTGCAATCCAAAAATATTAAATGGAGCCTTAATCAATGGGCTCCCTTACTCTTTGGCTTCTGTTTGGCCAATAGGAGGTACTAGCAGGAAACTGGAGAGCAGGGGCAGAGGAGAGGGAGGTGGGTCCAGAGGCCACACCTCCTGTCAGCCTTCTCTAGACAGCTGCACTCCTGCTGACTTTAGTCCTCTGGGTGGTGAAGGGTCTCTCTGTGCCTAGGGCCAGATTTCTGCTTTACTGGATTTCTTAAACTCTCCCTACACATTTATAAATAGACTCTTTATTAAAATTCCTTCCAATTAAAAAAAAAACCCAAACCCAAAAATATTAAATGGAAAATTTCAGAAATAATTCATAAGTTTTAAATTGTGTGCCATTGTGAATAGTGTGGTAAAATCTTACACTGACTGGCTCTGTCCCACCGCCCCCAACCAGCTGGACGTGAATCATCCCTTTGTCCAGCATCCACGCTATATACAATACTTGCCCGTTAGTAACTTCATAGCCATCTGGGTTATCAGAATGACTGCCATGGTACTGCAGTGTTTCTATTCAAGTAACTCTTATTTTACAAAATTTATGGAATACAATCTTTGGATAGGACGTAACATTAAAGTCACCTATACGTGTATTGAAGGATTACAGGCAACAACACTTGGATGAGTTAAAAAGGAAAGACACAACAACTTCCAATGTTCTTCCAAAAGGTTTCAGAAAAAACAAACAACAATTATTGAGTATCCCTAACTATTGATATTATCTGCTGCTAACATCCAAGTATCAACGTCATCATGGCTGGATGATCCAAGACCACCTGAAGAAGATGACCCTACTCTGACGTGGTTGGAAGGTCAGTGGTAGCCTACAGTGCCTGTGCCATTCACCTCCCTGCATCTCATCACACAGGCACTGTATTAGCTCACATCATCACAAGAGGAAGGATGAGTGCAGTACTATAGGATTCTGAAAGAAGGAGACCACACTCACATAACTTTTATCACAGTATATTGTTATGACTGTTCTATTTTATTATTAGTGATTGTTGTTAATCTCTTACTGTGCTTAATTTATAACTTAAACTTTATCACTTTAAATTTTACACTGTATATATGTGTAGGAAAAAACATGGTACATATTGGGTTTGGTACTATCCACAGTTTCAGGTATCCAGCAGGGCGGGGGCGGGGGTGGTGGTCTTGGAATGTATTCCCTATGGATAAAGGAAAATTACTGTATTTACCTGTTTTCTTCTTATAACAAACAGATGGTATACTTTAATGAAAATACACCCTTAATCATACTAATAAAAATAAACCATATGGCACTGAACCTTTTCAGCTCTAAGAAGGTGAATCTAAGAGTAAAATCCTGAGGCAAATATAAATTAAGATTTATAGTTAGTGTGATATATGAGCTCCATGATTGGCCATAAAATGGAGGAGAAGGAACCAGCCACACGTCATACTTTTCAGTGAAAAGCAATCTCACAACTATTAAGAGATCCATGACATGTCCCTCACACAGGTACTACAGACAATGCCAAATCCTGCCATGTTTTATCCCTAGATCAAGGGACTTATCTAAACCACACAATGACTAATTCAACCCCTCTCAAAAGGAAAACTTCTCCAATGAAAGAAAAATAAATAGAAATGCCAGCTACTTTAAATCAAGCACTTAACTAACGTGTTGCTACTTAAATTGCACAGATAAATATTCTGGCCTACGTTCAAGGGCAGCATGAATGTAAATTGGGGTCATAATGAATGAGCTCCACTTGGAGAATGGCTTTAAGGTATACACTACTTTGCAGGTCTCAAAAAACAATCTTCTGCTTTTGCTTTGAGCAGGGCTTGCATGTTGTTGGAAGTTACCAAAAAATCAATCAACTATGTACTACATTTTCAACTAATATATGTTCTTTATACATATTTAAAAACCCAAGAAATACTGAATTCTCTGAAACTGACACTACCACGGGGTATTCCACAGACTCCACGACTTTAAAAAACAATCTAAAAAGGAACATCATCTCCAGAAACAACAGGCATCCAGATCGTGGCTGTAGTGAGAGCAGCCAGCAGAGGACATTAGACTCCACTCCTGCTGCTGCCGCGGAGCCTGCCAAGCCTACCAGTGGGCCAAATTAAGGCTGGTAAAGTTACAAACACGTTTTCCTTTTCAAATGGATTAGGGAAGCTCCAAAATATATTCATCTAGGAGTCTGAGTAACATTAAAGCTACAGGCAATGCTACTGAGAGGAAACAGTGACTTCAAAAACAAAACCACTGCCTTCCCCTCAATCACCCCAAATTGGAAATCTTTCTTTATGTAATGTCTTTTGATGTAATGAGTGACCTGAAAAGTCCTTTCTCCAAGACAGACATATAATCTGCGGCTTAGCTATTCTATGAGGCTATGGCTCATCAAGGTTCTGTTTCTTTGCCTCACCAGTTAAAAGACCATTTTACTCAGGATGAGGCACCCTATTCTCTAACTCACCACGCCAGTGTTAGATGCTGCTGCTCATTACTGACAGAACTGGAGAGGAACGACATGCAGATACATAAAGACAAGTATATGACCCAACACAGGAGATTCTCATTGTTCCAGGACAACAGTTATCTGAAAAAGGACATTCACAGTCAATTCACTTAAAACAGGGGCCAAAATTTCATAGTGAATGGGGGGGGGGGGATGTTTCATTAAATTAAAAAACTGATAAATCAAATATATTTTATCTACTATTTAATAAAATTTAAATAATAAATGCAACTAAAATAATAGTAATAGCAGTAGCTGTAAATAATCGTTAGATACCTTTTGGTATAGGATTGCTAACATTTCCTGACTAGCTTTCTCAGCACAATTACAGTGACAGAGATTCTTCAAAAAATACTTGGACATCACCAAATTTCCCTTAATTTTTAAGTATCATCTCTTTCTCTTGAAATGCCTAACATGTATTTTCTCTTCTTCACTCATTGGTCTAATACTGCCAGAATTTCTTTCGCCAATGGCTTTGCGTGCAAGTCTGGCAGTTCTTCAACATCACTTTTCTTGATCCCATTAAATATTTATTTCCGATATTTTTGCAAAATATCTGCCATTTGATTCTGCAATCGAGTACAATGAGTTTACATCTTCCCAACCATCAGTGAAACACTGTAACTAACAGGATGGGCAAGGATGGTATTCATCAGGGATGAATGTTTGAGTGGGAACGAATTTTACATGTAGACAGTTCATCAGTGAACATTTTTATATTACGATGATTTCTGTTTCCCCATACAACCTTTGGGACTGCAAGGCATAGGCAATGAATATTCAGATAACAAAGGTGACCATAAATAAAAGGCCACGGTCATCACAGAAATGCTTCTGTCTTCGGGAACTAGAAAAGTTTTTCAGGGGACTAGACGCACATCCGTGAAGCACAACCTAACATTCTACATTTGATATTGCCCGTCTGCACGTTCTATCATCACAGTATGAATAGACAGGACAAAATGAAACCTAGTATGCATCTCACTCTTTAATAATGGAAATGATTTTGATCTGGCACCACTCACTAACCATAGCAGCAAAATTAAAATCTTGACTTATTTAAGTATCCAAATGTACATCTGACAGCTGCCAGAATCTGGATCTATCTACTGAGGGTACTAAGTGCTTTTAGAAGATTAAAAAATATGTAGCATATGGATATTATCCTTGTCCTATAAAGTGTGTGTGTGTTAATTGCCCTGCAGTAAAAGCTATTACTTCAGAATCCTGAAGTCCAGAATAAATTTTTTTTAAACTTTGAAGCCTCAAAGATAATGCCATAAGATGATAAACAGAGATGGAAAAGACAGCACTGCGTGTTAAAAAGACCTTTAGAGTCAGACAGACCTGGGCTTCCATCCCAGATGTTGTGTCTAGCTGTGTGACTGTAAGTTCATTATGCTAAGTCTCACTTTCATTTGTGAAATACAATATTTGGACAATAATGCATAGCTCTCAGGAAAAACCAAATGAAATACTTAATGTTTCTGGGAAATTGTGGGCATTACCTGTGCTATAAACTGTATCTTAGCTAATAAACAATAATTTTCTTCCTTCTTCCATGCATTATGACACTATGTAAGCCTCCAAAAATCTCTGATGAGGCGCTTAGCTTTCCATAAAAACATGGTGTTAGGATATCGTTTGAGGACTTTGTCAGAATCCCTTGATAAAGCCAATATTATAAAAAAGCTCCCCTATGCCCTTGGCCAGTTTGGCTCAGCGGCTGGAGCGTCAGCCTGCAGACCAAAGAGTCGCGGGTTCAATTCCAGCCAAGGGCATGTACCTCAGTTGCGGTTCATCCCCGGCCCTGGTCGGGGTCATACGGGAGGCAACCAGTCGATATGTCTCTCTCACATCGATGGTTCTCTGTCTCCCTACCTCCCTCCCTCCCACTCTATCTGAAGATAAATGGAAAAATATCATCAAGTGAGGATTAAAAAAACCTCTCCCAAAATAGAGTGGTCCCAGACCAAAGCACACATCTGCTATGCCTTACAAATAAAAGAAGTTATTTAACTATGTGAAAGGGTTCTTTCTCAGTGACACTGTATACTATAATTGTCTTTGAAGCTAGCCATATCTGGGTTAAGAATCCTAGACCTTTCTGGTTTTGAGATCTTGAGCAAAGTACTTAATCTTTCTGAAGTTCTGTAAAATGAGAATAATCAAACCAATCTCCAAGAGTTGTAAGAACTGAAAAAAAAAATTTTATGTAAAAGCACCTAGTACTCAGAAGGCATTCATCCTTATTACTAACACTCCATAGATAACACCATTTTAAAAATAAGGTAACAATTTCTATTTTTAAAAAACCTACACAAACCCAAAACCTCCTAAGATCAGTATGTAAGTCAGTGTTTGTCAGACCCTGATTCTGTAGGGTATATTTTAAAATACATTATGACAGCAATAAAACATAATCCTAAGGTCTGTTCCAAAGATGTCATATCTATTGGTTGTATCTTCACTAAGATGACAACATAAATAACAAACTGATAAAACCAATGGGGTAACAGTCAAATAATGAGTACTGTTCACTCTCAATGTTCAAAGTAATCTCTCTTGTAACGAAGCAATTGAAAAGTTCGTGAACAATGCACCATCCTCTAAGTACAACGTGGGCAATGGCAATGAGCACCACCTGGGCCATATTCTGTTTCAATTAAACCTACTACTTTTTCTTAGTTTGCTCTCTTTCCAGATTTGGGCACACACATAGGTTTACATAAGTTTAAAGATAAGCCCCAGGAACTGTTTTGTTTTGTTTTTTGTTTTTCCCTTTGCTGATTTTAGAGAGAGAGGAAGGGAGAAGGAGAGAGAGAGAAACATCAATGAGAGAGAACATCGACCGGCACCTCCTGCATGCTCCTGCCCGTGGGATCAGGCCCACAACCTGGGCAATGTGCCCTGACCAGGAATCGAACTGGCGACGTCCTGGTGCATGGGTCGACGCTTAATCACTGAGCCACACTGGCCAGGCAAAGAGCTGTTCTTTACAATCATTTACAACTGGTAGTGGTGGTCGAGATGGCATCAACATAAAACAAAAACAGAAAATAGAAAACAGTACCTGGATGTGAAAAATTATTATTATCCCAGAAGCAATTATTCCTAGACTTTCGTTTTGGGTCTTAGCAAATACTCTCCACTTGCTTGCCCCTCTCACCTTCTACTGCACTGGACTAACTCCCACCAGAACCCTCAACCACTTACTTCTCTGAACATTAACCTGAGCAACTGAATTTCACCAGAGAAATACTGATGGAATCACTAGGGCAGATCCTGCCTCCCAATCTCATGCACAATGAACCCTGCCTGGCATACCAGTTTCCCTAGTTAGCTTACTCTCCCTCTGTGTGCAACAGCTATGTCCTCCCTTTCTCCACTCTACTCCAGCTCCCCTCTCCTCTCAGCTGAGGACTCAGTGGGTATATGTATTTTTAATTTTATTATAAATAACACATTAAATGTATTAACCAACTGTAATCTAGTTTCCACCCCTACCAGTCAGTAAAACTGCTACTTCCAAGGTGAACCGTGCCCTCTGTGTTGCCAATGCAAGGCCAAGGTATACTTCTCAATCTTCATCTACTTGATCTTGCAGCAACCACACTTCCTGCTTGTCCTTCTCTTACTGGCTGCTCCTTCCGCATTTCCTTGGTTGTCTTCTCCTCTTCTACCTGATCAAATTCTGGAGTACCTCAGACTCAGTTCTAAGCCCACTTCTCCTCCTATGCTCTACTACATTCTAGGTCTTTTTAATCTAGTCAACTCCCCTGGCTTCAAATACCATCCTCTAATCCAGCAGTTCTCAACCTGTGGGTCGTGACCCTTTTGGGGGTCGAATGACCCTTTCACAGGGGTCGCCTAAGACCATTGGAAAACACATATTTCTGATGGCAATTCATAACAGTAGCAAAATTAGTTATGAAGTAGCAACGAAAATAATTTTATGGTTGGGAGTCACCACAATATGAGGAACTGTATTAAAGGGTTGCAGCATTAGGAAGGTTGAGAACCACTGCTCTAATCCAACCCAGACTCTTTTCTGCGCCAAGTCTATAATATAACAACATTCCTTGGAAATCTCACAAGCTGAAGAACATACCTCAAATCCATCTCCCCTGCTGCCATAACCCATTACAGGAGATTCTCATTATGTCCAACTTCCCTGCCACCAACCTTACACAAGCAACCACCATCCTCCTCCTGACCTACATAGCAAGGCCTCCCAACTGGTCTCCCTGCTTCCACTCCCACCCACCTCGATCTATCTCCTACAAAGGAGAAAGGTCTTTGAACTGAAGTCAGATCGTGTCACATCCTGGCATAACACCCTTCCCAGGGACTGTGCTTTTGATAAACTACAATCTCTTCAACATGGCCCTGCCAGTCCTGAGCAACCTGGTCATCACCTCCCTCTCCCCTCTCTCTCCCACCACTCTCCAACCACACTAATTTATTTTCATTTCCTTGAACAGGCCAAGTTCTTTCCTCCCTCCAGGCTTTCCTATCTGTCTGCTCCAAATGCTTTCCCCTTTTATCTTTGCCTACTTAACTCGTAATCATCACTTAGGTCTCCACTTAAATATCACTTCCCTAAAAACCTCCCTGACTTGCCCAGTTGAAATTGTACTCTTCTGTTATACCACTAATGCTCACTTGTGGTTTTTTTCCTTTGTATTTATCATAGCTTATAATTCTTCCTTTACATGTAATTATTTTGCTTAATATCTGACTCTCCTACTAAGCTGTGAACTCCACAAGGCCAGGGGTGTGTGTTTAAAGCCCGCCACTGTAGCTCTAGTACCTAGCACCATACCTGTCCTATAGCAGGCATCTGACAGTATTTGTTGACTAAATGAAAAAAAAAAAAAAACCCACCAACTTATATTCCATTCAGGGAGATCAAGGAAAATTTCCCAGAGAAAATGGCATTCCACCTTGCTAAATAAATAGACGAGGTTTCAGTAATAGAGATGAAAGAATAACGTTTCAGAAAGAGGAAATTGAGACCAAATAAATGTTTGGTACCAGTTAGAGATTTTGTAATCCAAAATCCAACACAATCTTGGCACCAAGTGTAAAATTAAAATCTCACTGTATAAGAGCAAAGCAGATGAAATAGCAAGGAGTGTCACTATGTAGTTCTTAAGTAATAGTTCTAAAACTAGTTCAAACTGGCTCCCTCACACCTCTGCCTACTAATGTCATCCCACTTCCCAGGCACCTAGGTTCTAAACTTTGAGGCTCTCTGACTCAATTTCTTTTTTTCCCTCCACATTCAATCAGTCACCAAGCTTGGCTGGGTTTTCCTTTTAAATGTCTTTCTCAACTATTCTCGTTCTCTATTTTAAGCAAAGACATCCTAATTCAAGCCCCCTTTACCTATGTAATTACTGCAACCTGCTCCTAAATCAGGATTTCTCAACCTTGGCATTATTGACATTGGGTCTGGATAATTCTTTGGTGCAGGATGACGCCATCCTGTACATTGTCGGATGCTTAGCAGCATCCTTGGCTTCTACTCCTTAGATGCCAGTAGCACCCTGCCCTCAATTGTTACACCAAAAGTGTCTCTAGACATGGCCAAATGTCCCTGGGGAGTGAAATCACCCCTGATTAAGAATCACTTTCCTAGATGTCCTCATGGGAAAACCTAAAATTACCCCAAACTCAACCATTCCTTTCAGGCCAACTCATCTTTCATCTTTTCTATGAAAATATGGGTTCTTAACAAGCAGATACACAGTTACCTTTATAAATAATAAAAAATCTGCACAATAAAACAAATGAGAGATCATGGCTTGCTTGTCAGTTTGACAAAAGATTAAAAATGGTAATGCCTACTGTTGATAAGGATGTGGGGAACAGACACGATCATATACTGCTGGTGAAGTAAGCTAGTAGAATGATTTTGCACGGTATTTATCGATATGTTCCGCACTTTAAGATGATCACATCCTTTGACTCTGCTTATGTGAAGAGATCATCAGAAAAGTGTGCAAAGACTACACTGTTCTATATCAAAACTGGAAACATTCTGAAAGTTCCTCAATAGGAAACTAGTAAGGTAAACAACAGTACATAAGAATATTGTGCTGGTGTTAAAAAAGATAAAGCAGATATATATGTACTGATATGGAACAACATCCACATGAATATAAATATATATATGTGCTTGGTTTCAATATAGTATGTGCCATATAATACCATTTTGTAAATAATATATTTATGTGTGGTTACACACAGAAGAAAGACTAGATGAATATATGTCAAA
This sequence comes from Tadarida brasiliensis, assembly GCA_030848825.1. Lineage (NCBI taxonomy): Eukaryota > Metazoa > Chordata > Mammalia > Chiroptera > Molossidae > Tadarida > Tadarida brasiliensis. The sequence continues at coordinate 12,101,919 of CM061262.1, forward strand.
ATATTAACACAACTTCTGCAGTCAAATCGTATTTTAAATATATTAGAGGAACTGTTAAATCTTCTTTAAAAATCTCTTGGAAAAGTCCAATTTATAAATCTATACTTTAAAATTTTCAGTTTACCTAAAGCAGGCTTATATACGTATTTACCACCTTTATTTCAGGCAAATATCTTTGAGTTGGAATATTCTGTTCTGAGCCATATTTTTGCCCTAGAGAAATCAATGGTAAAAAGGAAGTTTACAGAGAAAAATATATTTTTGTGTATGACAGCTTACCGGTGTGATGCATCCATGAATCATACTGAAAATATGTCCCTTGAAATCAAAGAAAACAATATGTTTATACAAAGAATGTACCCCAAAGTTCCCCAATAAAGAAAAGTGTTTAATCAAAATATTTGTTGACAGCTGGTTAGTGCCAATTCTAAAGTAGAAAAGAAAATCAGTGTCATTGTAGTCTTTTGTTTTGTGTACAAGAGCTGACTATGCAAATTAGCCAGAAATGGAGACTCATTATCTGTTTTGCACTTCAAGTGTGATTTTAAGCACTGTAGGTATATATACACACACACATCCAGAATACACATATATCTCAACAAACCATGCACATCATCTGTTCAGAACTGGGAAACGCACGCATGCTTCTACAACATTAAACGGAAGGCAGATGGTAGGCACTGATCAACAGAAATAAAATAAAATCCTTCTAGAGCCTACTCCCTCTAACAGGCCTTCTAATTTTTTTCTTTAGAAAAACATCAAGCAGTTCTTTATAACTGTTGATTTGCAACTTCAACATTACAATAGGCAATGCAAACGAGGACTTCAAAGAGGGAAGAATGTCTTTTGGCACAGATTTTCCTTCATAGTCTTAGGCAGGAGATAACACTAACTCTGAAACTCATAGCATGCTGTAGTTTTATCAGTATCTAATGTGTAAATTAGCGCTTTCTATAACTGGAGGTTTAGCTTTCAAAATACATAATTACTGATCATTTTAGTCTGTATCACATTTCTTTTGCAGGGTGAAATGAAATAAAACAGCTGTTACATCCTAATAGCTTCATAATGTGCACAGAATTTCTATGACTATTAGAAATTAAACCTACAGCTTCCTATCAGACAGAACATATTCATGTGTATATATGACCCACATTATTTGGAAGAACAATTATTAACCTATGAAATTATAATTTGAAATATAATGAAGTAAGGCTGCTAAAGAAAATATTACAGCTCTTAAATGAGGTCAAAGCCACTGGTCCACAGTAATCAGTTCCCCCACCTTTACTTGCCTCAATAAAGCACTGTGTACCTAAGGAAGTCCAAGAGCCCATGCTACCACCACTCCTTGCAGAGATCGAGCCCTCTATTTTCATACTGGGAGATGAATTTTTAGAAGGTGAACCAAGCCTGGCACTCTGCCCAGAATTTCTGGCAGCCGACAAGCAATCTGGTTTCACTTCTGGTCCACTCTCCCCTGAGCTAACCTTGTATCCACAGAAGGAACACTGATCTAGGGAACTTGTACTGTTTATATGATCATATGATCACTGAGAAAGCTCTGATGATTTTATTAACCACAGGACTTATACATACAGTTCTCTTTAAGCATATTTTCTGTGGAAAGAAATATTATAAAATCTTCTTATTTCCTGGTATCTCCTTCTAACATTCGGGGAAAAGGTAGCAGTGTTAAAAGGATTTTCCCAGAAAAAATCGATTATTATCCAGACACCTGCATTCAAAGATGTTAGAGGGCTAAAGAGATTCAACAAGCTATCTTATGTGCAACTACTATAAAAAAAATATACAGCAAGGTCCAGAAACCACAAAATAATTAGAGAGGCGTACAAGATATATTATGTAATTAATGGCTAAATTGGGTGATTCAAGCTATAAATGCTATGAAAGGTCAGAGCAATCACTGCTAGACAGTGTGGGGTGCAATTTAAATATATACACAGGTCTAACTCTCCTCTAAGAGAATTTTAACTACTTAACCAATACCTTCTTTAGATTACCATTTCCAAAGTAAACAGTACTGGAAAATGCCTATGCAATCCACAAATAAATCTGTGTCCAAGTTTGTTTGTTTTTTTGACCTCCAGGATTTAGCTGTCCTTCCTTCTCCTCAATCTTCCAAAGAGAAAAGTTGATGAAGCTTTACTCCATTAACATTTTCTTATTCACTCCATACCTGTGTTGAAGGTCCTGGAAACTTCCCCACCATTTCTGTTAATTCTCAGGTTCCTACTCCCAGTTCCATAGCTCACCTTTGTCTCTGTTCCCTATGCTGCTGAAGGCCCCTGGCTCATATTAAGGAGCCTAGAGTCCCAGGTGGCTTTCTATTCTATTACCCAGTAGTTTAGTATCTGGCTTCCTGGTTCAGTATTTCCTAAGTTCCATAATCAAATGTTGGGAGAGCTGCAGTCTCAAAACAGATTTCAAAAGGAGATCTCCAACAGGAAAACTGATAACTAATGTTAACTTCCTTATGCGCAGCATGTATCTATCCAACAGTGAAGTGCCTACAAAAAGGTACTATTTTTCTAAGCAAAAGACACACTGACTCAAATCCTGGCTCCAAAACTGGGACTTTTTCTTCACTTCTTGGGAATTTTTACTATTCTCTGAATAGTAAATAGAAGGAAGGATTGTTATTCATGTACAGTTTCTCAGCTTAGGGACACAGGTAGGAGGTAGGAGTAGGTAAAGAGACAGGATTGACTAGTGAGACAAAACAAGACTTTTAAATAAGAACCAAAGATGAGCTAGAGAAGCAGAAAGACCCACTGATGGAGAGCTTTGAGCGAAGAATTTAGATTTGGCCAAGTCCAGTGCAAACTCTGCCTTCAGCAAATGTCCTGCGTATATACACAGCACATCCTTTCTCCCTTATTCTGCCTGCTCAACCCCTTGGTCCTTTAAGACTCAGTTCAAATCCTCTCTTCAGGAGGATCCTCCATAATTATGCTGCTCCTGCATTCGCTCTCTCTTTCTTTCCTATTATTACACCTATCATATTTTACTTTATCAATCTTTAGAAGGTTGTCACTCCCACATCATGAAATTCTTAAGAGCAGCAAATGTCTTGTTCATTCTTTTATACCTGGCACCTAAGCTAAGTGCCTGCAATATAGCAGGTGTTTTAATAAATGTTTGTTGAACAAATGTCTAAATGAATAAATCTATAATTAATTGCGTAATATTGAGGAAAAGAAGGGCGTGAGAAAAAGGATGTTTGATGGTCAACTAGCGAGGTACTATCTAAACTCAATCCTGGATCTAACTGCTTGGGAAGCGATTGTTATCACCACCAAATACAGTTCTTGCCCTTCCAGAGTGAAAAACAAACAATGGCTATCTGTGGTGATAATAACTGGTCATTAGTGTTATTAACATCATCTCATGCAATCGGCTTATTAAAAGGCATTAATTTATATTCTAAAACTATAAAATAAAATATAAAGCAAAAGGGTAACCCCGTTCTATTTTCTCATGTTCAAATTCTTCCACTACACACAAAAGAATCTCACCATGTTATTATCCTTTTTTTTTTCCTTCTTAATCCTCACCCAAGGATATTTTTCCACTGATTCTAAGAGAGAGTGGAAGGGAGGGCGTGAGGGTGAGAGAGAGAGACAGAAGCACTGATGTGAGAGAGACATCGATTGCCCTCTGCCTGCGCCCTGAGCAGGCCAGGAATCAAACCTGCAACCCAGGTATGTGCCCTTGACCGGGAATTGAACCCAAGACTCTTTGTTGCTCTGGCCAATGCTCTAACCACTGAGGAACATCAGCTGGGGCATGTTATTATCCTTTAAACAAAATGTAATAAAACAAAAATATCCTGGATTTGACTGAATAACTTAAGCACAAACAGCCATGTTTCAAAGGTCTTACTGAATACAAAACACGGTGGATTTTTTTTTTTTTTTTTTTACCTAATAAGAGGATTCCAAGTGAAAATAATAAATACAAAACTCTTCAACTTTAAAAAAAAAGGAGGCCCTGGCGGGGCAGCTCAGTTGATTACAGCATCATCTCAATACACCAAGGTTGTGGTTTGATTCCTGGTCAGGGCACATACAAGAATCAACCAATGGGTGCACAAATAAGTGGAACAACAACAAATCAATGTTTCTCTCTCTCTCTCTCAAATCAATCAATAAATTTTTTAAAGAGCAATTCAAGATGAAGAGATCTTGTGAAGAGAAATTCTATAATACACGAAATTTGTTTCTAAAACACAGCTGAAGCAAAACAAATCAGGAGTTAAGAACATCAGGTTCACTGTAATAATAAAATCTAAAATGATCTTATGGGGAACTAAGGGGCAGGAAAATTCAAAGCTCTATTGACAAACTGACAAAACAGACCTAGATAAAGGATTGCTACACTCCCTTTGGAGCATTTTAAAAGAGAAAAACTTCCTCAATTGTTCATCCTCACCCTCATCATCCTCAGCATTAATTTCCTGGCCATCTGGGCGGCTGTGACCAGCATGAGCAGATAGCCACACCAGACCTTTGTTCAGCATTCCTGGAAACTGCTGCTGCCAAAGAGGCGATGAGAGCTTCTTCAGGGCTTCGTGTTCCCTCCTACTCCAAAGCAGAGCTATTTCTTTACCTCACATCCTGCACAGGCAATGCAAGATTGCGGTGTTAACTGTGTATTCAGACAGACCTGCAAATTTTACTTCTCTAAGGCTCAAAGTCCTCATTTGTAAAAATAAGGTAGTTAGCCCTGGCTGGTCTGGCTCAGCAGCTGGAGTGTTGGCCCTCAGACCAAAGAGTCGTGGGTTCGATTCCGATCAAGGGCACGTACCTCAGTTGCGGTTTAGTCCTTGGCCCTGGTCGGGGTCGTGCAGAGGCAACCAGTCGATGTGTCTTTCTCACATCGATGTTTCTCTCTCTCTCCCTCCCTCCGTTCTTCCTTCCCTCCCTCCCTCTCTGTCTGAAGATAAATGGAGAAATATCCTTGGGTGAGGATTAAAAATAATAATAATAATAATAATAATAATAATAATAATAATGTAATTAGTGCTATTTCTCCCATAGAGCTATTGTAAGAATCATATAAGGTACCTATATGTGTCTGTCCCATAGCAGATGCTCAGTAAATGTTAGACTGTTCCCTTCCTGTCTCTCCCCTGAGGTCCTATAATCCTCCCTCTGTTTTCTTCATTCCTCCTTTCTTTTGCTTTCTTATAAATATTTAATGGATCTATCTCCTTACTCTTCTATTTATTTCAAAATTCCAAAGGAAAATCTATAAAAGCTTGTTTGTATGAAGCTGAATAACCACTACAGAAGCCTACATATCTGCTCTAATGTGCCCATGACAAGAGCTGGCTGGCACCTGAATGTACATCTACGGACTTCGGGCATAATTAATGCTCCACATGAGTAGAAAGGCTTAAATGATACAAATAGTTCTACATGTTATTTCACAAATCACAGACTTCAGAACAATTTATATTTAAATACAGTTTTATAAAAAAGGCAATTTCAACCTCTTTTTGGCCCCAAGTAAAATTGTAATGATACAGTGACACCATGTGGCTATATTTTGCTTTGCATTCTTAAGAAAAAAAATGCTCCTCTGTATGCAGGGTTGCTCCATGCTAGTACAATTATGATATCAAAGCTGTAGGTAGAAATACAATTCAAACTAAGTATAAGCTAAAATGGTTACTTTTTTAAACTGAAACTGTTCCTTTTTTTTTTTTACTTATACCTGAATAAGCCATTTCTTAAATTCTGAAGACGTCAATCATATAAAGAAAGTAAAGACTGGCCTGGCTGGTTTGGCTCAGTGGATTCAGTGTTGTCCCATGGACTGAGAAGTCCTCGTTCAATTCCCAGTCAGGGCACATGCCCGGGTTTCAGGCTTGATCCCCAGTAGGGGGCGTGCAGGAGGCAGCCAATTGTTTCTCTCTCACATCAATGTTTCTATATATCTCTCCCTTCCTCTCTCTCTAAAACATCAATAAAAACATATTTTTAAAAAAAGAAAGGAAAGGCTCATAATTCCAGCTGTGATTCTAAAGCATCCTGGTAAACCACCGAGTAATGTAAAAGTGCCTGTCTTTAAACATAAATAAATATATCAATGCCAGTTACAGGGCAGGGGGAGAACAAAAAAGAAAAGAAAGAAGACACACATGCTTTTGTACAATGTTAACATGGTAGGGAAATAAGGCTGCCATAAATAGCAATGTTTATTTCCTCATTTGTTTTATGTCTTATAGATCTATAGCACTGTGTAAGTACTATAATCTAATGAAGATGGGTAAAAAAAATTATGCTGTATCTAATGATGGCAGGGATGAGGAGGGACCTGGAATGTATGGTAGCAATAAAAAAGATTAAAGTGTCCAATACCAAAAACAGTACAGTTTTAGTATTCATCTAATGAGGCCTCCTACAGTATCCCAGATACTCCTGAATAATATTAAATGTATACACCAAAGAAAGCCTAAATATCTGAAACAATGACCAGAGAATATCACTCCCTTCATCTCAGCTTAAAACAACCACCTGCCTCTCTGATCGGGTGGCTCAGTTGGTTGGACCACTGTCCCGTACATCAAAAGGTTGCGGGTTTGATTCCTGGCCAGGGCATACCTAGATTGTGAGTTTGATCCCCAGTCCGGGCGTGTACGGGAGGCAACCAATCAATGTTTCTCTCTCACATAAATATTTCTCTCTCTCTCCTGTCCTCCCTCTAAACATATCTTCAGGTGAGGATTAAAAAAACAACCACTACTTCCTCCCCTCTTGGAGTTTCCATGACCACTCATTTAAAATAATCACTCTCCTCCCCTTGGCCACTATCACAATACCATCTTCACAACACTTATACTTATGTGATGTGTTCTCATTATTTGTTCATCTGTTTCTTCCAAATTCCCTAACCTTGGTAGTCCTCTTCAGTGCCATGCCTCAGTATCAAATATAATGCATAGCACAAAGTGGGAGCTTATTTGTGGAATGAGTGAGTGATGAATAAATAAACAGATGAATAAATGAAGAAAAATCTACTTGCTTAGCTGGTGAATCACACCTAAATTTCTTCTTATAAATGAAAGTAGAACCATTCTAGTGAGATGTTTATCATCACTGATGGCTTCTAATGTGACCTCTGAGACCAGAAGAGAGGCGGGCAGATGCTCTATAACACCCTTTCTTTTTTCCATGACACATTTGTTACATTATAATTTCTCACTGTAAGAAAAGAAGAAAAAAGAGGGAAGGGAAACTACAATAACTAAAACTCTTTGAGCCCTGGCCGGTTTGGCTCAGCGGTTAGAGCGTCGGCCCGGGGACCAGAGAGACCTGGGTTCGGTTCCCACTAAGGGCCCGTACCTTGGTTGCAGTTTGTCCCCGGCCCTGGTTGGGGTCATGTGGGTGGCAACCAGTCAATGCGGCTCTCTCACATCAATGTTTCTCTCTCTCTCCCTCCCACTCTATCTGAAGATAAATGCAAAAATGTCCCAAGGTGAGGATAAAAATAAATAAATACATAAATAAATACATAAATAAATAAATAAATAAATAAATAAATAAATAAATAAATAAACAAACTCTTTGAGCCCAGCCAGTGTGGCTCAGTGGTTGCGTGTCAACCCATGCACCAGGTCACTGGTTCGATTCCTGGTCAGGGCCCATGCCCAGGTTGTGGGCCCAATCCCCAGTGGGGACATGCAGGAGTTGGCCAATCAATGTTTCTCTCTCATCAACGTTTCTCTCTCTCTCTCCCTCTCCCTAAAAAAAAAAAAAAATCAATAAAGAAAAAAAAAACTCTTTAAGCAACAGTCAGAGAAATCAATGGAACAGAGCAGAGTACATGCTAGAATTTAGTATATTATAAACACAGCTATTCACATTAGTGTGATAAGGAACAATTATTTTTTTATCTTTTTTTTTAATTCTCACCCGAGGATAGTTTTCCATTTATCTTCAGATAGAATAGGAGGGAGGGAGAGAGAGAGAGATAGAGAGAGAGAAACATTGATGTGAGAGTGACACATCGACTGGTTCCTCCCACACGACCCCAACCAGGGCTAGGGTCAGAACCTCAACCGAGGTGTGTGCCCTTGAGGGGAACTGAACCCGTGACTCTTTGGTCCATGGGCCGATGCTCTAACTGCTGAGCAAAACCAGCCAGGGCAGGAACAATTATTAAATAAATAGTCTTAGCTGACTATCCCTATCTGAAAATATACACAAAAAATATTCTGGCTGTATTAAATATTTACATATAAAAATAACAAGTAGTTGACAAAAAATTTATAAAAATATAACATTCTTTAATTTTGGAAGTGAGGAACATCTTTCTAAACATGATACCAGACTACCAGAAATCATAAAAATGACTGACAGATCTGATCACATTTTTTAAGAAGTAAAATTATATATGGCAAAATGTACCAGTAAAACACAAAAAACTAATAACAAATTGCACAACATGACAGGCAAGAGGATGTCACACACACCAATATACATGTATATACATTTATTTTATAATATGCATACATATATATGACATTATGTATATTTATACATACATATAAGTGACATCATATATAATATATATCTATATACCAATATAAAGTTCTACTCAGCCATAAAAAAAGATAATCACCCCAGAAGAAAAAAATATGCAGAAGATAAAAATAGGCTTTTCATAAATAAGAAATAATAAATGGCCAGTAATAAAAGATACTCTACTTCACCACTAAAAGAAATCCAAATTAAAATAAGAAGCTTTTTGACAAATTAGAAATCACATTGGCAGAATGCTGACACCTGCAGTGGTGTGGGTTCGGAGCAGAGGCGTTTTTATGTGCTATTGGCAGAAACTGGGTACGGCCTCAACAGAGAGTGAGCTTTATCAATTTTTAAAATATGTACTACTTTCTAATTTTATAATAAAAATGTCATAGAAAAGACACTTCCATTTTGATAATTGAAAACAAAAGGAAAGAAAGAAAAAAGCCCAGTTTTGTGTTAACTGGTTTGTCCCTCCTGTGCCATGTTCTAATTATCAAGCTGAACCCTCTCGACATCCTTCCGGCCTTGTCTTCAGTAAACTGTGCTCCTCCTGCTTCTCCTCTAATCTCTCTCACAGCCCCTGCAGCAAGCATGTCTGCCATCTACTCTTTTCTTCTCTCTCTCAATAGGTATGTCCTTGAGGATTTTGTTTTTAGGGCTGCTGTTCCTCTCCCTCAACTCCTAGGTTTCATACCAAAATCACTTTTTTGTAATTCCAGCTACCAGCCATAGACCCTGAAATCCATCTCTACCCTTCACACCTATGTTTCAAGTCTCACATTTCAGAAACATTATATGGCTACCAACTTACCAGTACCATGCTGAGAAACAACCAGAAAAAAAATTTAAACTCCCCCTAGGGTACTCAATATTTGCCATTCCTTATTCGTGTTTTTGTTCAGTCCTAGGCTCCACCATCTAAGAAAGCTGTGGAAGGACTTAATGAGAGCTTACTAGATAGCCAGGAAGACAATTTGAAGGTTACTGAATTTATGGGTAAAGCAGAAATTGCCTTTTCCTGAAAAGAGAAAGCGGATAAGACATAACATGGTTCTGAGTATATATGAAAGATTGTGCCAAAACTGACAAGTCGCTTTTCTTCATCCTCAGTTGGGGGTTGAGGTGGGGAGTTATTAGTATAAGTTTTTGGCTACATAGAGCAGTGCCCACTTAACCCACAATGCATACCTAAAATAGACCCAGAAGGCCCTGGCTGGTTTTGCTCATTGGTTAGAGCATCGTCCTGCAGACCAATGAGTCTCGGGTTCGATTCCGGTCATGGTCACATACCTCAGTTGTGCTTCATCCCCAGCCCTGGTCGGGTCATGCGGGAAGCAACCAATCAATGTGTCTCTCTCACATCAATGTTTCTCTCTCCCTCTCTCTCCCTCCCTCCCACTCTAGCTGATGATAAATAGAAAAATATCCTCAGATGAGGATTTAAAAAAAAGACCCAGAAAGACAGAGCAGATCATTTCCCTCCATTCACTGTTATGGTTGGCACGATCACTCTAGCTTTGAAGTCTGACATTATCCTTATTGTCATTAGATAACATCTACTACCTTGGTAAGATGAAATGCTGACTGAATTATATTCCATAAAATATATGAATAGAAAATTTTATGTTATATATATTTTATCAGAATAAAAAACGCTTTACCAAAACCAAAATGTTGGATACACACAAATGGGCAGGCTATTAAGATAAAGAGACCTGCCTGGCCAGTGTGGCTCAGTTGGTTAGAGCGCTGTCCCATACACCAAAAGGTCATGAGTTTGATTCTTGGTTAGGGCACATACCCAGGTTGTGGGTTCAATCCCCAGCTGCAGTGCATGCAGGAGGCAACCGATCAATATTTCTCACATTAATGTGTCTGTCTGTCTGTATGTCTGTCTCTCTCTCTCTCTGAAACCAATAAAAACATATCCTTGGTTGAGGATTAAAAATAATAGATTGATACAATTTAAAAAAATAAAATAAAGAGACCCGTTTAACGCATATTTTGGATTACTATATGTGGACTGGCAGTAGAAAAGTGCTGAACTGACCAGGCTCCCGAGGTAAGGAATGATATCCTCACAGTGACAGCCACTGTGGGCGAAGAGGATGGCAGGGGTGGCTCTCCTTCTCTGAAGGTCAAACACAAGTTGAGAGTCTCAGAAATGAGAAAAAAATAATTTAAAAAATGTTAATAATAAAAACAACTACTTTCTGAGCCTATTTTGGGCCAGGCACTGTGCTCAGTACTGTATGTGCTATGCCATCTAACCCTCCAGAGCAGACCCCAGGAAGGGTGTGGTTATTCCTGTTTTTACTGGTGTAGAAATGAGAGCTCGGACAGGCACAACTTTACTAAGATCATAATGCCAGTATTAGATGAAACCAGGATTTGAGAAGGGCTCTATCCGCCCATGGTTCTTCTACTACAAAATGCTGATTTACATGCAGTCCAGCCTGGACTCAGAGGGAGGGCTGGGTAATCCCACACTCCCCAATTCACAGAGTGTTTCTTCTTTTGTGAATATATTTGATGTAATCTTTTTTTTTTATCCTCACCCGAGGACATTTTTTGCATTTATCTTCAGATAGAGCGGGAGGGAGAAAAGGAGGAAGAGAGAGAGAGAAACATTGATGTGAAAAAGACACATCAAGTGGTTGCCACCCACACAACCCCAACGGGGCTGAGGACAAACTGCAACCAAGGTACGTGCCCTTAGCGGGAACCGAACCCAGGACTCTTTGGTCCGTGGGCTGACGCTCTAACCGCTGAGCCAAACCAGCCAGGGCATATTTGATGTAATCTTTCATCACTACATCACACCCATAGCTTTTGAGATTAACCTCAAAATTTAGTTTCCTAAAGAGAAAAAAAAAAAAGTAACCTTCGCAGACAGTACAAAACCAGTTACCACTCCAGAGAGTTTTCAAGCAGTGATATACATTTTAATAAATACATGGATTAAAAGTACCAATGAACATATATACATATTAACATTGAAGCAATCTCTCTTCACTACCCAGTCGGTGTCTTGACCCCATAAAATCTGTGGTAACATTTATAGAGTACGTACTGCATACATAAGCTGAGCACTGTGTAAGAATACTAAAGATTAGAATACATACTCCTGGATTCCAAGAACTTGTAATTTTAGTATCAGAGGCAAGACAAACACATAAAGAACAATGAAGAACAAAGGTGACATACAAATGTGCAAATTAACTGACATAATGCAAACTGAACACTTGCGTGCTAAAGAAATAAAGAATTTGTGTGTGCCTACTGAAGTTCCTAGGAAAAGTGTCTTTAGCACATTGTTTAGGTAGTAAATAAATGACTGTGAAGATAAGAAGCACCAAGTATAAGACATCCTTGAATAATCAATAGGGACTTATTCTTAGGTTCATTTTAAAATACTACCAAAATTCCAAACTATTACAAAAGGCAGAGTTTATGAAGGACTGTAGTAATTAATATAATATGTTAAAGTGGTTATAAATATATTTAAATTTTTTAAACTAATATCAATATCAAGACTCCTTCCTTTTCTGTTAGCACTTTCTCTAATACCACCTTTTCTCAGTTTTTCTTGACCAGAGTTGGGAGCCAGCTACACTGAGACAAAAGCTAGCATCGTGAATACAGCCAGGCTCTATAACATATAAAAACTACACCAACAAAGGCAAGGCCACCCAGGAGAGACAAAGTAAGGAAAAGGGAGTATAAATAATGCCCATCAATAAATAAGGGTAAGTATATTTTCTAAAAGTCAGAGACCATAACTGAGGGCATGTTTTAAGATGGGTAAAGCACACAGACTCTGTCTTGGCTGGTTTTATATTCACAATGATTTGTTCTGGGAGTCATGTTCCTATTGTTTCAAATTAAATACAGGCACACAGTCCTTCGGTCCACATCAGACACTTTGGCTATTACACCGCTTATTTTTTAATCCAATACAACAGTAATAAACTGAGTCGATGCAGACTCAATCGCATCCTCCAATCAGGGCCCCTCTGTCACTCTCAAAGCATCCCTAGGCAGCTCTGAGATACAGAATCTTCACTCAATTTCTTGTCCCTCTCATTGTAATCCATTCAAAACTCCTCTGATAAAAGAGCAACCGCCAGACCTGAGACACTTTAGTCCCCCTTTGGGGAAATTAAATTGATTTTCTTCATTTTCACACAAGAAGATCCCTAGGTAACAATATTGTGTCTGGTCATACCTGTAATAAAAAAATGTAGGCAACATTCTTTACTCTACCAGAGGCTGAAAGGTTTTGTGGTGTTCCTGTGGTGGAAGTAAGAACTCAGCCTTATGTTGATAGATCATCAGTTTAAACAGTATAAGGGTGTCTTCTGACCAAGAGAGAAAGTGAGGTGAGGCACCCACCTGCTCCAAATCAGCCACAACGGGAGGTCAGTCGAGGTCCCAGGTGAGGGTGAGGAGGGACTTGGTAAGGGGTCAGCTCCACATTCTCCCTGGTTATACCTACCATATCCCTTCCCTTCTCTCCTTGCCACACCCAACCAAATGAACCTGCCTTTGATCCTTTGTCTCTAAGGTAAAGAATATCTGAGGGCAATTTCCAAGGGGCAAATCACAACAGAAAAAACACAATTTGGGAAACCTTTAGTTACCTTTCTCAACTCTCAAATTCATTACTTGTATAGGTTTTGCAGAATTTGAGAAAGAAAGAATATGAAATATTAGGACAGAAGTTTATTAGTACTTTTTAGAACAAACTAACATGGGACTGTAACACATCACACCAACAACACTGCTAACGTGCTCCGAGGAAGGGAGGGCCTCCCTAACCCCAAGCCCAACCCCACTGGAAACACCTGCTCTGTCAAATTCCATGATATCCACTGACCTAGAAAAAGAACACAGGTACTCAGAACATGCACACCGGCACCCAAAAATCTCCTGGCCCTGAGGACTGCCAGGGAAGCCTCCAGAAATACTCTTGTGGCTTCCGTGGGAAGAACGTACCCTCTAACAATAACTGCTTTCAAGGTACAGCATGCAGTTCAGAATCATTTCCACTTCTCAGTGTTCCCTGTCCCTTCTTATTCGTTTACATGTCTACTACATAAAAACAGTACAAAACACTTTGGATAAGCAGTTCCACAGCACACTCTAAATATTAAGATGCTTAATTTTCCATAGTTTCCCAGTTTTAGTCGGGATACGTTTGGTAGGTGATACTCTGAAAAACTCTTCCGTGAAACAAAACAATGTAATCGGTTTTTCAAAGTCCAAATCTCCTTAAATAAATAAACACCAAAATCACTTATTAGGCATGAGAACTAACCTGCAGACACGGGCTGGAAAATATAACTTTTGCCAAGAACGACACAGATACTGTGAATGATCAATCACTCTGATCCAATCAAGTTCATCCATCGACACTTCAATGAAGTATGAATAAGACCTATGAATTAAAAGGGAAAAGGCAGAAAAAGAACCATATTAAAATAATAATAGAGTTATATTTTAATAAAACATTAAAGGGCACAAAAACTACACTATTCACGAATTACATGTTCTGCATAACAATCAAACTTGGATAATGACGACATCTGTATAGATCCCCTATTACAGCATTCACCACCATGTACTAAAATTCTTTCTCAGCACATTTGTCTGCTTTATTAGATCACAAGCTGCTTAAGAACAAAGACCATGCCATATGCATTTTCATATGTCCAGGCTCTAGCACAGTGCTTGGCACATATCAGGCACGCAAGACATTTGTTCCCTTTCAAACAGGGCCAGGATGCCTTGCTCACACCGTATTAGCAGATTAGTAAGGCCATGACAAAGACAGGATAGAAAATAGAAGTGGGTGTGCCTTCTCATCCTACCTTTTCTGGCCTGGGAGCTCAGCCCTACACTCTCAGGAGGAAAGCCAACTCGAATGGTTCCCCACAGGGGCCAGCTTATCGCCCACTCCCTCCCAGTCTCCTACCATTCCACACAAACATGCAGCCTACAGAAAAATAAATGACATGGCTGAAGAGATAATACGTGTTTCTTTTGGGTACAACTTAAAATTTGCCAGCTAATAACCTGGCAGTAATGAAAATAGCCTATCACCTTCCCCTAGTCAGCTACACTGGACCAGTACATGCTGGGCCCATACTGAACAAATCTATATTCCCCTGTCATGAGCCAAATTTAAATTTGAGATGCAGTTATTACTTGTACTGTAATATCAACAGGAACAATCTCAGAAGATTTAGGTGACCATAAATGTCAGCCTGCAACCAACAGTTGTGACCAGAAAAGGTCAGCTTATTTTGTGTCATCCCCTCATTTTCTGCTGTCCTCTCACTCCTATTCATTTTATTGCTTAGTCTCAAACTGGTTATAACCTTTTATTGAACCTCTCTGGGTTATCAGAAATGCAGGATATAATTTTATAACACATGTCAGAATCTTTTTACCTTAAGATTTTGAATTTTTCACCTTTGCTTAGAATGATAACAATTTCTATGAGGAAAGAACTGCTATGTGGTAAACGTAAGTCCCCTGTGAATGTGATGCACATACTAAAATCAAGTGGCCTATAAATATTTAACACCATGGAAACGATCAGAACTGCTTTCAGTTTCAAACATACTAACCTTTTAATATTTTTATACTAATTTCATTATTAAGTGAGTGACTATATGTAAAGCTTTTATAACAGTGCATACCACATGTACTAGAAAATATATTCTTAACAACAACAAAAAAACAACAACAAGAGATAACCAGGGGACCTGGAACACCCATGCACAGGAAATACTGACTCCCACTTCATAAAGCTTTCCTCATACTTGGCTTAAATGACCTAAAAGGCCACGGTTGTGGCCAGTGGTGCTAACAAGAGAAATGAGGTGATATCTCACTGTGGTTTTAATTTGCATTTCTCTCATGATAAATGACATTGAGTATCTTTTCATATGTCTACTGGCCATCTGCATGTTCTCTTTGGAGAAGTGTCTAGTCAGTTCTTTTGCCCATTTTTTAATTGGATTGTTTCTTTTTTTGGTGCTGAATTTTATAAATGCTTTATAAATTTTGGATATTAGCCCCTTATCAGATGTATCATTGGAGAATATGTTCTCCCATTTAGTGGGTTGTCTTTTCATTTTGTTGATGGTTTCCTTTGCTGTGCAAAAACTGTTTAGTTTGATGTAGTCCCATTTGCTTATTTTTTTCTTTTGTTTCCCTTGTCTAAGAAGATATATTAGAAAGAAATACTGCTGCAAGAAGTATCTGAGATTTTACTGCCTATGTTTTCTTCTTTGATTTTTATGGTTTCAAGTCTCACAAGTCTTTAACCCATTTTTATTTTATTCTTATGTGTGGTGTAAGAAGGTGATCTAGTTTCACTTTTTTACATGTACTTGCCCAATTTTTAGGGGAATAGTTTTAAAGGATAGCACATTCATAATGCATTAATTAAAAAAGTGAAGTTAGCTTTTTACACATCTAATTTTTATTTTATAAAACTACATGTGGTTTAAGTGGTTTCTGTTTTGTGTGTGTGAGAGAGAGGGAGAGACATACTATGCATAACAAAAACACTGATTAGATACATACAAAGATTAATAATGTGTGGTCAGATTACCAGCAATTTTTATTTCTTTGTGATCTTCTGTATGTTCTACGTTTTCCATAATAAACACATATTCATTACTTTTATAAGCAGAAAAAGCAAAATAAATGTCATTTTTTAAAGGAATATTCCCTTTAATTCTTCCCCCAGAACGAAACTCCAAGAGAAATAGCCAAGTGGCCACAAAGAAATAAATCACCAGACCTGTAAAACCAAAGTAGATGACCACAAAGTTAGGCATTCTCAGTCAAATACAATGTTAGTCTCTCTCCAAATCATAAGACTTACCGGCTATCTCGGTCCCACAGCAGTATCCGTATGTGATTGATAATGGACGGCTGACCTAGCTTAATCTCGATGCCAGAACGGCAGTCGTCATCAATTGGATGCCTGGAAAATCCATGGTCCAAATCATAATTTTGAGTATCACCATCTAGTAAGGCAGATTTCAGCTCCCCTTTTACAACCTGGGCTCCATACTTCATAGTTGCAATGTTTTCTTCTGGTACTGCAGTTAAAAATACAAAAAGCAAGGTTAACAGTTAGTTATTAAATTATTCTACAACGTAGGGAAAAAGATAAAATTCTAACATTCAAGTTGATTCTAGTATGTGCGTTTTAATTTAAAAATTAAATAGAAGATATGGAATGTCTATGAGGATTAAGATACCACCCACAGTTTAAATTTAATGACACTATCACAGCCACTAAGTGCTTGGGACTAACTTTATTAAGAAAAAGTTGATAATATTAAGAAAAACACATCAGCTCTGCTGAGTTCCTTCTATCAGTAGCTTTAACTGAATATCTACTAGACAAAAGTAGCATGTAAGATGACCTATACCTGCCATCTGGACTGAGCACAATGTATAAAAGCAAAGCAGACAGGTCAGACATCTGATAGAACAAAAGAAAAAAGGAGGTTCCAATACAGCAGAGTGGTCATACATGGATGTGTTAAATCAATCAATCTAGCTAAAAAACAAAAATGTGTTTAAAAGAAAATATATTTTTACTTCACTTGAGTATTTTTAAAAATGAAAATTCAGTCTGTCATCAAAATCAGTATTGTGGTTATAATTAAACACTCCCTTTTCCAACTGTAGATTTATTAAGTGTCAACTGTTCCCGGGCCTCTGAAGTCCTCTATGCACATTTGGCTTCACAGATCTGGAACCTATCCTCCTCGTACTAACACTGTAAAACTGACACTCTCCATGGAGAGATCAGAGGCAGCATAAAATAGATGTGAAGAGCCTGAGCTTCAAAGTCAGAGTTTAAATAGTGGCTCCACCTTTAACCAAGTGTATCACTTTGGGGAATTTACCTTCACTGAACTTAAATTTTTCAATAGGGCAGTATCTATCCCCCAGGGGTTTCCGTTATTTGTTTTGTTTCAAGGATTAAATGAGATGATGTTTGCAAAGCACACAATAAACTCTAAGAAAAGACTGCCATTATTCTTATGAACCATATTTTAAAAAGCAACACAATAATAAGAGAACTAAGCAAGTTTACACACTGTAAACAAATAGTGAATTCTCACAGTACATACACATCTGGGCTACGTGATTTGAATGGGGTCAGGTATGAGCCATAATCAGGCTCTTAGGGAAAAGGGGTCATTCATTATTGCAGACTACTTGGAAAGTGTGGGGTTTAAAAAAATGAAGACAAGCAAAAGAATGGCTCTGGAAGACAATAATAAGTGCAACTGAAACGCAGTTGAGGTGGGTTTAGTTAACTTGCAAAGACTATGGCAACTCAGATGTAAAACAAAACAAAACTTTTTACCACCAGAAGCTTAAATGCCACAGATTTATAACTTCCTAAATTCTATTAGCTCATGGTAATCATACATATTCTTCATATTTATTTTTCATTTATTTAACAAACTTTATTAATTCCTTTGACTTAGTCCTCATCAAAATCCTTTGAAATGTACTACTACTACTACATCCATTTCGCAGATGGGGAAGTAGGGGCAGGAGAAAGTTTAGATGGACTTTCTTAACTAAGTTCATACAGCCAGAGGGTATCAGAGCCACAATTAGAATCCAGGCAGTCTGTCTCCAGGGGCCCAATTCTGCCACCTCCCTCATGAATGCTTTCTGATGGGAAGAACATACCATCTTGTTCTAACACCTCTCCTCTAAGGTGACCTAAGACCCAGAAGAATGAAACAGATAGTATGCGATATATCTATATATAGATATACATACACACACACACACACACACACATATATATTTTTCCCCCCTAAGTTGGACTTAAAGCAAGAAAACCTCAGCCTGAGGCTCAGGCTCTACCACCCACTACCCAAGAGAGGCATCTTGGTCTCTATGAATCTGTTTTCTCATGTAAAAATAACACTTTGCCCAACCCACCCACAGAATTACTGTGAAGATCATGCTACAAATAATATATGCTAAACTACTGTATAAGTATAAGGAATCTAATTAAAGAACATTTACTGCAGACTCATTCTGCACCAGGTACCACATGAGGGTCTGGGTCTACCTCAGTGAACCAGACAGACAGGCCTGCCCTCCTGATGCCTCCAGTCTAGAGATGAAGCACTTTATAAAGCAAGCAAACAAACAAAAGCTTCAAATCTGAGCTTTTCAGGTATCAGTGATGTGTAACTACTTGGTAAAAAGAAACCTGAACAATCCCTTATTGCTGGGTGTAAGAGGTAGGCCCAAAGTCTGTGCTGCTGACCACTGAAACCATCTCCTCCAGTCAAGGCCAGGGCAACAAAAGGGGGAACTTCAGCTTTCAGATGTAGAAACTGCTGCTACCCTTTGATTTTCTCTAAACATAAACTTCTTCACCTCTAAAACTTATCAAGCTAGGAATAACATACTAGGCACAGGAGTTTAGACTGTAACTAAAAGTCTAAAATGGAAATGAAACTTCTAATACAAGTCATTTTTTGAAGTTTATTTCAAGAGTGCTTGAGAACTTTTCTAACTGTTCTTGATATAGATTCCCTGAAAGCATTTTTCACTTCAACAGGAGGCATTTACACAGTGGAAATTCTCTCATGGTAACTATAATCTAAGTATCTCACAGGATAAAAATACAAGTCCAAGTATTTTTTGCAAAATCTATAGCTAAATGATAAATTTAACACAAAAGGTAAACATGAGAAAATGCAAGTCATAATAAAATAATTTAAACCATATATATTCTTACTGCTTATATTTGTCTATCAGTAGAGAAAAAAGCTTTCAAAAAATAGAGGGTGGCCTGGCCAGTGCGGCTTAGTGGATAGTGTTGGTTCCTGCACCTGAGGGTCGAAGGCTTGATTCCCGGTCAAGGGCATGTACCTGGGTTGCAGATTCAAACCCTGCCCCAGTCAGTGTGTGTGCAGGAGGCAACCAATTGATGTGTCTCTCACACATTGATCTCTCTCTCTCCCCCCCTCCCTCCCTCCCTTCCACTTTCTCCCAAAGGAAAAAAAAAAAAAAAAAAAGGATTCAATGGAAAAAATATCCTCTGGTGAGAATTAACAACAACAAAAAAGGGTAGTAGGGATTAAAAGAGATAGTAGATAACAATAATAGTTTTCTTTACATTTGTCATTTTATATGCATTTTACAAACATTCAGGGAGAAAGTTAAGCTTTGAAGTTTCACAGCTAGGTAGAAACAAGCCAATTATTAGGGAAAAAAAACAAAAAATCTAAGGGGCCCTGGCTGAGTTGCTCAGTTGGTCAAAGCGTCATCCTAATATGCCAAGGTTGCGGGTTCGATCTCCATTCAGGGCACATATGAAGACATGAATTAAGTGAAACAACAAAACAATCTCTCTCTCTCTCTCTTTTCCTTCCTTTCTCTAAAAATCAATAAATAAAAATTTAAAAAGAAAGACTAAGGAGAAATGGTGCAGGACCTGCCCCCAGCTACACAATGCCAAAATCTGAGTGGTGCTGGGTTAATGACCTTGTGTTTTTCTTTCATTGCCTTACATTCTTAACCATCTTTTACTGAATTCTCTATGACATCTAGGCTGAGATAGTTGCTCACCCCTGATGGATCATTTGGATTCACACTTAGCTCTCTGCCGACTACAATCTCTTTGCCCAGTTCTGTCCCCTAAATCATCTTCTACTCCCCCATCTGACTTCCCTGAAGAATGATGGACCCTCCCCTTCCAATGAGTGTGGCATCACATATGATTTTCTTGACAACTCCTGTCTAACCTTAACTTTCCAGTTATCTCCACTCTCTGCAGGCCTCCTTTCCACACTGCACAGTACTGATTCCCAAACATCACAAAATAGAAACAAAAAATAACCCAGGGTGGAGACCCTAACAAAGAGCATTGGCCTCATGGGTCAGATCAGCACTCTGGGTCCAGCTCGGGCATCAATTTAACTCAGTAACTTTAGGCAAATTACTTATAAAGATCAGAGAATGGAAACATATAAGCGCTAAAAGGGACCTTCATCCTATTTATTAAAGAAAAAAATAATTCCTAAGCTGCCTTCTGTGTGCTGGTCCCTGTGCTGGACTCAGCCCTCCAGCGGCTCACCATCTATTGAAGACAAAAGTTCATATCAGACATGAATTGCCTGTCCAGAGGAATACTCAGTTGAGATTACTTGTGAACCTCCTAGTTTACAGATAAAGATACTATAAACTACAACTGGGAAGATACAACAGTAATAGAAGTCAAAGAGTTTTTTGTGTTTTTTTTTGTTTTGTTTTTGTTTTTTTATCCTCACCCGAGGACATTCTTCCACTTTTTGTTCAGATAGAGTGGGAGGGGGAGAGAGAGAGAGAGAGAGAAACATCGACATGAAAGGGACATATCGAGTGGCTGCCTCCCGCACGACCAACCAGGGCTGGGGACAAACTGCAACCAAGGCACATGCCCTTAGCGGGAACCGAACCCGGGTCTCTCTGGACCGCAGGCCGACGCTCTAACCGCTGAGCCAAACCGGCCAGGGCAGAAGTCAAAGAGTTTTAAAAGTACTAGCGGCTCATTATTGTTATTGTTGTCTTTATGTGATAGGTGAGACAAATTTTAAATTCTAGTTTAGAAGAAAGGGATAAATTCATTCAGTCACATTTATTTTGAAGTCTAGATTCAGGCGCTATGCTAGGTGCTGGAAAAACACAAGTGAAAAGACATAATCACAGTCCTCAAGAAGCTCAGTCTAGAAGGAGTCTAGGCCAAAAAGCAACAATTGTAATATTACAGTGGCAAACTCCATTGGTCTCAGTTACTGGAAACTATGGAAATAGGTACATGGTAACATGTACCTACAGCACAGATTTAAACACACACACACACACATTTATATATTAATCAGTAACTTAATTAAGCAGTCCTATGAACAGACTATGATTTTTACTCAATAAGGAAATCCTGAGGATGAAAGTTGTAATATAAACAAACCCTGCTGTAAACATGAAGAAACAAGAAATTACTGGTCTCTTTCCCAAAGTCTAAAACCTGAGATAAGCAAAACAAAGTATAACTTAGTATGAACATAAAAAGCACTAACTTTCAAGGTAGAAATAAATGCCTCTACAGCTAAGACAAAACTAAACATTAAGAGAATGGTCTGAGTACAAGTAGCTCAAATACCCTAAGGAAAATAAATATTATCATTAAAAGTTAATTCCCTTTCCCTTCATGTATAGACAAACGCTCATCATTATACATGTACAAAACTAGTCTAAACCACCTTCCCAGAAAGACTAACCATCACTGGTGAGTTAAAATATCCTTTGGGTCCTCTTTTTTTTTTAAGAGGGTAAAAATCACTGTAATTTGGTTAAAAGCCTCAGGATATGCAGCTCTAAGAAGTAAACCTTTCAGTAACCAATACAAGAAAAAGGATTAGAAAAAAGATATTAATCCCTAGTCTCAAGATAAGAACCTCTCTACATTTCATGAAAAGTTCCCAAAGACAAAGAACCTACACCCAGGAAAGAACAAAACAAACATACAAGTTGCTCAATAATTTTAAAATAAGGAGAACTAGCTTTCCAGAACAATAACCTCAGGAACAGTTCTGAAATATTAGACCCTTTTTTCCCTAACAGTAAAGACATCTGATGAAAGAAATAATGATTTAAATTACTTAGAGAATAACTAACTTACTTTTTAGGATCTGATGGGAAAGTGATATGCTTCCTTAGTAGTTATATTATTAATTTTACTATTCATATAATTAAAAAGTCAGAAAAACAGCCCACTATTCAATCATTTCTCAAGTTTAGAAGTTAGATAAAAGATTCCTAAACATTTGTATAATCTCTTCCTTGAGCTCCCACTGAATTATTCCAAAATAAAGAGCTTAACATTTAAGAGGAATAATTACAGTAAGTATGTCATTCCAGAACTGAGTGTCCCTCAACGGTTGATTGCTCCCTTTCATGGTAATTACACGGCTTTATTACAACCAGGTCTGACAACTATACTGAGCAGCTGATCAGTCCAAGCTACTAGTAACTATGTGGAATGTCCAAAGCATCTCCATACTCCTGCAGCAATGTCCCAGACCTAGCCCTTTAACAAAGCCAGATACGGGGCTCTATCAGCACCTCAAATCAAAATTAGAGCAAGAAGGGAAAAAGAGGAGCTTATATAAGAGGATCCAATGATGAGAATTTAGAAAGTCTAAAATTAGTCCTTGGTTGGGGAGCTCAGCTGGTTACGGCATTGTCCTGATACACCAAGGTTGCAGGTTTGATCTCCAGTCAGGGCACATAAAAAAAGCAACCAACGAATGCATAAATAAATGGAACAACAAATCAATGTTTCTCTCTCTCTTTCAAAATCAATAAAATAAAATTATATTACTTGTTACCTCTCCCCCTTCCATCCTCCCATACTTTATCTAGTACCATTCTCTAGCACCTCCAAATCCCTTCCTGAACCTCTCCTGACCTGTTCTCTGCAGCTACTCTACTATTTCTCTACCACCTTGCACTCCAATTAACACAGCAGATGGTCAACACATTGTATTTACCATCTTTTCAAGCCCATGGTCTATTTCTCTGTTTAGCCAAGCTTCAGTCCAGACTACTCACCACAATTTATATCCAAAAGTTTTCTCTTAATTCTCATTCTTTGACCTCCCAACATCACCAAATACCATTGACCACCCTCTCCATGTAGTAGTTCTCTCCTCTGTGGCTTCTTTAACCCTCTCCCAGTTCTCTTCATACCTAATTCTTCCTTATCTACCTCCAGCCCCCTGGCTATAGGTCTCTCTAAATCACAGACTCTGGTTTCAACTCTTTTGTCGTCAGCTTTTACAGCTTCCTAAACAAACACCAGTAACCTGCTTCCACTGCTATTAGACATTTTTCCTTGCATTCATTCACCAAGTGTCCACTACATGCTATTGAGTATGTTAAAAGTTGAGGATACAAAGATCAAGAGAGCTTACAAAGATCATCTCCACCTTCAAGGACCAAATGTAAGTAAACAAAATGTTTAAAACAATGTGATAATTTCTACACAGACATACAGAGATAAGGAAGAACACAAATAATGATAATATGATAACAAAGTTTTCCTGTATAGAGCTTAAACACGTTACCTGTGTGCATTATATCAATTAATTCTCATAACAATACTAGGAGATATAAAACCAAAGGTAAAATCCCTTGTGTAATTTAATACCAGGTCACACAACTAGTAAGTGACTAATACAGGATTTGAAGTCAAATTTGTCTGGTGGCAAAACCTATGCTTTCTCTTCATGCCCAACGAAAAGAAATCTAAATCTGATGAGTCAGGAGAGAAGTTGGCTGGGACACCTACTTAAGATCAATCAGTATTTCAAGAGAGTGTCTAAAGCCACCGTCAAGGAAAAGATTGTTCAGGGAAATGACTAACATGAGAAAAACTTAGAACTTGTATGTCCAGAAACCCTCAAACTCTAAAAATAAGCTCAGGATCTTCTTCAAAGAATTACTACATTTCACCAATTCAAAGAACTGATGAAATATTAACTTTTTTCCCAAATGTTAACATTTCTGAAACACTATATTGTTTCCTTTCTTAGTGGTGCATAAAAACATTGGTACCTCAGAATTTCTGGTTTCTTAGATTTGATAAAATAAGGTAACTTCCTCCTAAATGTAATCTTCAAATTTAAATCCCTTGAATCACTAAGATCTAATTTTTAAAATAATATATATTTTTATTAAAAAATCTTAATGTTGACATTATTGCAGGTGTCCCCCCTTCCTCCCCTCCCTTTGTCCACCTCCACCCACCTCTGCTTTCCCCTCCCTTGGCCTTAAACATCCATTATTTTCCATTTTCCCTGCCACCCCTCTAGTTTAAAGTTGTATCAGTTGTGCACAGGTCTCCTTGAATCCAGTTTTTCCCTATTCTAAATCATCAACTACAACACCGGGTCAACCTTTCAAAACAACCACTGTACTCATGCCTCTCCCCTCTAAAATCAGCTTCTCACTACACATAAGCAAAATCCCAATCTAGTTTCAAAGACTTCCATGATTTTGCCTGAGCTAACCTTTACAGACTTTCTTTGTTACTAATCAACATAAGCCTTTTATACCAGTCAAGCTCTTCTGTTCACAGTCCTTCAAATGCTCTAACCTCTGTCTATTAACCTCGCCAGTCCTCCCACCCAAAATGCACCCTACCCTGATGCCATTCAAATCAAATGCCAAGGCTCACCTCAAGCTTTATACTCTACATGAAATTTCTCTCAGTCATTCCAAGCCACGCCCTCTTCTGAAGTTCACAGCATGTACCCATCTTGAATATTATTGTATTTAACTTTTCATGGGGGTATGTCTTATTTCCACAATGAAATTAAAAGGTTCAAAGGAAGAGACTATATTTTGCACTTACATGGCATAGTTTAGTGGTTAACCGCATAGCCTCTGGAGCCTAACTACATAGGTCTGACTCTCAGCTCCACGAATCTTTCTATGTGACCTTGGGCAAGTTATTTAACCGCTCTGCGCTTCAGTTTCCTCACTTGTAAAATGGAACCAGTAACAGTACCCACCTCAAAGAATTGCAGTGAGAATTAAATGATCATGTAAGACTATTACTGAAACATATAAACACTTTATAAGTGTTAATTACTACTGTTTTTATTGTTAAGAAAAATCATAAGTGTTGGAAATGCTGCATGAGTGTTAGCTATTATTATTGTTATTTAGAATCTCCATGTTCATGGTGCCTAAAATAATAAGTACATAGCAAGTACTTAGTACTGATTTGATGGAGAAAGGGACAAAAGGTCTTCACATGAGAAAAAGCTT
Source organism: Tadarida brasiliensis (assembly GCA_030848825.1). NCBI lineage: Eukaryota > Metazoa > Chordata > Mammalia > Chiroptera > Molossidae > Tadarida > Tadarida brasiliensis. The sequence continues at coordinate 12,127,373 of CM061262.1, forward strand.
TTGAAGAAAATATCTATTTCTGACATTCTAAGGAACAGCTGGAGAAATTTGTCCAAGAATGGCAAGAAACACCTATTTGGGAAGCTACCATGGCAATGCAATGTCAGGAGGAATTAGCAGGAGAATGATAGGGAAAGGCATTCCATAGGAAGCAGAGCTATATGTTCTTAGGCCCACATGTACCATGTACACCTGCACTCTAGTTTTGTAGTTGACATTGTCATATGACGCAAAGAACACTTCTTGGTGAGATTAGGATGAACAGGTACTTACTGAGCATGCCTCTGTAATTGAGGTCCATATCCCGGCTCTCTGATCGAACTTTAATAGCATCCAGAATGGCATCAGGAGACAGGAGTCCCGAAGGCCTCACAACATTGAGAAGCTCGGTGAGGCTCATCAGAGGCAAACGCACAGCCTGCATGATTTCAGCATGATTCTCCTTTGAATTGTGCTTACACCAGTTTAACAAGGCTAGGAAAATATCTTTTTCAGGAGCTGCAAATGAATCTCTTAATACGATGTTTAAAAGTGCTGTCTGAAAAGGATAACAAGAAGAAATTCCAGTTATTATGGAGCTCAGTCATGTGCATTATCCAACAGAACTGCAAGTATCAGTTACATGTAAACAGTGAACTCCCTTGGACCATCCGCTCTCCATATTCTTTGCGCCATGTACTCTCTTGCACATTATGGCTGTGTGAATAGCAGCGGAAGGCATCTTGTACCACTACCTCAAACAACCAGTCTTTCCAACCAATCTATACCCATCTTTAATAAAACAAGAAGAAAAACAGCAATGAGAGGAGCTGTCTTCCCATACACGCTCTTCAGGAGAGTTGACACTTACAAGTCAGTAAGATTAATCTAGCATTTAAAGTTCAAAATCTTTTCTTTCACAGACTACTACACTATCGTATATTTGGTTCTCAGACTTTCAGACTGACCTCCAGCAAACGTTGGTGCAACCCTCAAAGACCTTGCCTCTAAAAATAAAGTTGGATAATAAAAATCATAGTTTAAACTCAAAACAAGACATGTAGCTTTTCTTTTCTTTTTTTAATTTTTTTTTTTTTATCCTCACCCAAGGATATTTTTCTACTTATTATCAGATAGAGTGGGAGGGAGGGAGAAAGAGAGAGACAGAGAAAAACATCGATGTGATAGAGCCACATTGACTGGTTGCCTCCCGCATGACCCGACCAGGGGACGAACCCGCAACCAAGGTACGTGCCCTTGACCGGAATCGAACCCACGACTCATTGGTCCATGGGCCGACGCTCTAACTGCTGAGCCAAATCGGCCAAGGCAAGACATGTAGCTTTTCAAATAAGCAGTCTCATTCAAAATATTCAGGTCCTAGGAGGAACACAGAAAGGGAAAGAAGAGACAACCACCAGGGTTCAGACAAAGATTTGAGCAAAACAATTTTACTCTAGCTATTATGCAGTGCAAAACACCATAGAATAGTGAATTTTAAGCCAGCAAAAAAACAAAAAACAGTGACTTAAAGATACCCAATGACACATCTGATCTCCCTTAGGGATTTTCCCTCTCATCGTACGGAATTATTCTCTTTATCAAAGAAATACAAATTCAAAAATCAGTATGCAAGACCACACTGAAAACAACCACCCAGCATCACACGTTTTTTTGCACATGGAATTTACCAGAAGAAATGTAAAAGAAAACAGAAGCAATCTGCCTTTCTCTTATATGATCTAGAGTCTCAACCCCTTCCACACCTTCGACTTATTTTTTCTTAGTCCACTGCTCCATTTCCACTGTACAGACATAAACAGCACGCTGCATGCCGTAAGTTACTGTCAGACCAGGACACACCTTGGAGAGGGAGAGGAAGCCTTCACTAGAGAGCACCTCCTGAGCATTCCTGTCCATGAACATGCAGCACATGCAGGTTAACTTGGGAAGTGAGTAGAGACTGGCAACATCGAAGGTCATACAGACATTCTGAATGTTGAGTATGGTGCAGAGATACTCAGAGGTAGAATCCTCCAGCTCTGGAAATCCATATTTATGGGCCAGGCTCAGAAAGTCCAGCAGCACCTCCTCCTTCTCATCCGTCAGTGTCGCCCGCCCGGTGTAGATGTACTTGAGTAGCATTGTGAATGCTTCCGCAGTGGTGTCTTGGAGAGGGATTTCTGCTTCCGGCTGAGATTCTCGCATTCCACCATACAGTAATGCTCTGCACGTCAGAGAAGAAACACACGAGAAAAACCTCAAATAAGATTTGCTACAAAATTATAAAATAATGGCTATCAACATTATATAAACATAAATTTGTTTAATGACATAAAGATGCAGGTAAAGACATGCATAGTAATCCCTTTAAGTTCCCTAAAGAAACTAAGACAAATAATTTAAAAACTATTTTGAATTAATTCTATAAACAACTGGACTAATGAAATATCCTGAGAGCTCAAGATATATAATAGATGTTCATTAAACAGAAAGATAAAAGTGCTCTTTTGAGAGGAACAGTGAAATCAATGTAAACACGTTAAAGGCCAATAAAATAGTTTAAAAAGTAAAACTCTAGAGAAAAGATATAATCGGATAAAAACAATTAAACACAACCAGGTGCCACTCTTCTCTGTTAGAGCGGCAGAAATGAAAAGGCCTGTTAATATTCAGTGCTGCAAAAGCAATGGAAAAACAGGTTATCTCAGGCACTGCTTTGAGTAAAAATGGGCACCCCTTTCTGGAAAGTAATTTAAGTAATATCTTTTCAAATCTAAAAGATGCATACCCTTCAACTCAGTAATCTCATTTTTAGGACACAATTCTAGAGATATAATACAGCATGGTTTTAAAGATAACATATAAGAATATATACTGAAATAATGGAAAAAATCTTAAATGTCCATCAATAGGAATATGATTGAAAAAACTGTGATATAAACATTCTGTGCAGCCATTAGAAAGATCAAGTGAGGTCACTATATGCTGTCTTGGGAAGATGTCCAGGAGACAGTAGTTACATTGCAGATCAAATCCATCTGTTGAGTAAAAAAGTGTAAGAGCACATACTTGTATGTGTATGCACATAGGTATATACAGATATATCTACTTATATTGAGAAAAATCAGGGGAAATTCATATTAAACTGTTAACAGTGGTTGTCTCTGGGGAATGGGATTAGAAGGCTGGGAGGAAAGGACTTTCATTGTTACTTTATAAATTAAAAATGAAATTGAAATTGGTGATGGAATTATGAATGATTTGATTTTTTTGTCTTTTAGTATTTGTCAGATTAAAAAAAAATCCCTACATTATTGCTTATCTGCTCATCAAAAAATGAAAACTAGATAATTCAGTCCTGTAATGAATTTGAATTTCTACTTCTATTACTCTAGAGAAATAATATGAACCAATTAAATTTTCACTCTATCAGAAAAGAAAGGGCAGCCAGAGGATGACAAGGGAGGAGTGCAGAAAAAGAAGAGTTAAGAGTGAGAAAGAAAACATGGTAAAAGTGAGAGCAAGAGAATAGGGGGGCAAAAAGAGATTCCCCTGCTCCTAACAGTCTCAGAGCAGAACTAGCATTTCGAGGGTCCCCTCCACACCTGCCAGGAACTCTTCTCCCCCTTCCCCAGGATCCAGCATTCTTGCTTGGCTCAGGAAAACAGCTGAAACCATCCAGCAAAAGATTCATGAATATTCGGAGCATACCTCCTCACTGGGTTATACTCTGCCTAAAAACACCCTTGAAGGTTTCATTAATCCAGAGAACATCCAACCACAACTTTAAAATTACTAGATTTAAAAACACCTTCTTGGGCCCTGGCCAGTTTGGCTCAGCGTTTAGAGTGTTGGCGTGCAGTCCAGAGAGACCTGGGTTTGGTTCCCGCTAAGGGCATGTACCTCAGTTGCAGTTTGTCCCCGGCCCTGTGGGGGCGGCCACTCGATGTGTGTCTCTCACATCAATGTTTCTCTCTGTCTCTCTTCCTCTCTCTCCCTCCCACTCTATCTGAACAAAAAATGGAAAAATGTCCTCGGGTGAGGATAAAAAAAAAAACACCTTCTTGGGAAGATCTCACCAAGACTTACTCCAGTATGACCCATGATATTTACATGGATTCTCAATGCTTTAAAAGTCGTTTTGATGTAGCTCCTTGGAACCCTAAATATGAACCCCCAACTTGTGGGAAGTTCCCTTCTATACAGTCAGCTTGTCCTTATCTGGGAACTGACAGGCTCAATGACAACACCTAGTAAAGACTCTCCTGACTACTGACAATCAATCTACCTTTGCACATGAACGATGTCAGCAATGAGAATTTAAGGTAGCACTGGTAATGACTCTGAGTTTAGCCTCATGAGCCATCAGACATTAAGGTTCAATATCCACAAACAGACATCAAGAACGAGGCTAATCAGTGAGGGAAGTATATTCCATTTATTCAATATGATCTTCAAGTTTTTTTTAGGTATTTGAGTTTCTTTTAAGAATATATTGATCACCTAAAAGATACTCACATATAGTGTTGCAAATTATTTTTGAAAGAGGGTAAGGTATAAACTATTAACAAATACTAAACATAAAGCTGAAAACTTCTGACTTAATAAAGAATGGACTTTTCAAAAAATACTTTATGATTGGTGTTTCTGATTGTTTTCTACGAACATGGGAGAAACCTGAAACACCAATCAGAAAGAATATATGTACTCCCATGTTCATAGCAGCACTATTTACAATAGCTAAGATCTAGAAACAGCCCAAGTGCCCATCAGTGGATGAATGGATAAAAAAGCTGTGGTACATATACACAATGGAGTACTATGCAGCCGTAAGAAAGAAAGATCTCTTATCCTTTGAGACGACATGGAGGGACTTCGAGAGTATTATCCTAAGCGAAACAAACCAAGCAGAGAAAGACAAATATCACATGATCTCACTCATTTGTGGAATATAATAAACATAACAGTCTGGGGAACAGGGTAGACCCAGAGATGTGAAAGTAGGGTACAGACTGACAACCCTCAGAAGAGGGGGTGGGGGGAGGGAAGAGATAAACCACAGAACTTATACGCATGTATGCATAACTGATGGACATGGACAACAAAGCTGGGGAAGGGGTAGAGGGATGGGGAGGAGGGTGTCAATGGGGAAAAAAGGAGAAACATCTGTAACAAAAATAAATTAATAAAAAAAAAAAACTAACAAAAACAAAACAAAACAAAACAAAACAAATACTTTAATAGTAGTAAGTGGACCAAAAGTAAGGAATGGGAAAGAAACACAAAAGAAGAAGTGTGCAGGGGACAGAGGCTAACAAATGACGACTAGACCAAGGCCATTAATAAGAGGCATAGGAGAGTGTTAGTGAGAACTCTTAATAGACTCCTCTTTTCTAGGCTCCTCATTTCATCTACAGTGGCACTTCACATGTACAAGATCGAATATTCTAAGATTTTGTATAAAGTACTATAAAAGTTCTCATTAATAGTAAATATTTCTAAAAGACACACTTTACTGTGTGACTCTAGGTGTTGCTGTTTCACTGTCTCCATTATTTCTGATTATAAAACTCAGATTGCAGTTTTCACTAGAAGGTAACTGAATTTTTCTCTAAGCCATCAGCATCTCAATTTTAGACATCAGTTTCCCAGGCAAATCAATGATTTTATGGATACAGACCAATGGATTTATCAAAGATACATTAACATTCAATGATGATTCCCTCTTAACTAACATTAGGTATGATGCAGAATAATTAGAGCTCACTTTAATATTTATAGCCCTGGGAATCAACTGTTTGAGTAACAAACAATAGCTTTATATAAGTACAATTTTTATATTAATTAAATACATAAATATTTTGTTTAGTTTTACTTCTAGTATAACTATGAAACAGTCTCAATAAATACTTGTTTCCTTTAAATTGGGGTTATCAAACTGCTTGTCTTAAAGAGAGATCTGATGGGTTACTTACAGGTCCTGGACCTCAGTAGTCTGAAACTAAGAGGTATTCATGTTCATTAGCAAGTCCAGAGGGCCGTTTGTCTATATAAGAACCTATCTGCCAATATATCAATTTATCTTCCATTAGTAATCAGCAGTGAGGAGAAGGTGAGGGCAACAAAGACAGCCTAAGAAATATTCCTGAGATATTTAAAACTGGTTGATTGGGTACTGTCTAGCCTGGGGAGCCTTCTAACCCTATAATTCTAAAATGGCTCCTGAAGAAAACGGTGATTTTCAAAAAATAACAAAAAAGTCTACAAAGATGAAATTCTTATAGGTGTTGAATGGAAGAATTGCTAGTATTTATTGTTGTGCTATGTTACATATATATTATTTTTTGTTGTTGTTAATCCTCACCCGAGAATATTTTTTCCATTGATTTTTAGAGAGAGTGGAAGGGAGAGAGGGAGAGAGAAAGAGAGAGAGAGAGAGAGAGAGAGAGAGAGAGAGAGAAGCTTTGATGTGAGAGATACTTATCAATTGGTTGTCTCCTGCATATGCCCCGACCAGGGTAGGGGGTTGAACCTGCGACCCTTCGGTGTAGGGGCCGATGCTCTAACCACTGACGCACACCGGCCAGGGTGTTACATATTTTTTATAGAGTAAAAAATATCAATGTTTCTACAACTTGAATCTTCAGAAAGTATTACAGACTTACCGAAAATATTGGCACCTCGCTGCTAAAATTACCCGGTGGGCAGGAAAACGTTTCTTTTCCACAACAAATGTGACGTCACCATATTCTTCCCCAATCAGCAAGGCACCAATATGTTCAGACAAAATGTGCACATGATCAATTTCCCCCACTGCAGTAAAGGGGCGAAGAGGGTGGCTGTTACTCATCTTGTAGAATAGATAATAGTCACTGATCTAGAATAAAAAAGGGATGAAAGTTAGTGGGGGATGGAACGTACACATAGAAAATTACATACCATGAACACAGCTAAGTAAACATTTACACTACTTTAAAACACTCACACAAGAGAGATTTATTTCATCATTACTGATATCTTTATTAACCCATTTATTGTGGGAAGCAATTCAGCCTGCATTAACACACTACCATCACTGCCTATCAAATTAGGAAAGCAAAAATAAATGCTAGGGCCCTCAACCAGCAGCAGCACTGACAGCTATCCAAGTCCAGAATGCTGCGCCAAATACAGGCCCCCTACTTCTCAGTGCCTCAGAGAAAGGAAAGTCAACCACCAGAAGAACTCCTCTTTTAGCACAGACAGATTTTACACTGTAGGGTGTAACTATCCCCAGTAGAAAAGGCATTCAAGCATAGATCTACACCTAAATCACAAAGAGAATAAACCAAATCATCACATTTTAAATACTTTCAGAGGTTATGGTCTAAAACCATCTTAAATATTTTATTTTAAAAACTATAATCTTCTGAATTCACAAAAATAACTTGACATTTATTAATGAAAATTTATAGCAAGCATCCTAATCTCTCTCAAAAAAAGAATAACCCCAAATATTTTTCTCAAGTCTGTCTGTGACTTCCAGTCCAAACATTTGGCTCTAATGATCACACTGCCTGTGTCTACAAGAATATCATTACATTCAATCTCATTTACAGGCACTTCCCTGCTTTTGCATGCAATGTTTTTCAATACATGTTAACTGAAAATCAAAAAGCCAAAACTTAATTAACATCTTTACATATTAGAAAAGGGAGTTATGTGCTTCGAAAGCTAAAAATGTTTATATTCTTAAATCTCTAATGTATTTGCAGGTACTGCTTTTTCAGGTACAAGCAACCTAGCAAGTGGATGAGAGCCTTCACTAGCATTGAGGTGCCCGAGGTGGAGATGTGGCTGGCAGTTCACAGGAGAGCTGTTACACCAGAGACTAGGGGAACTGAGCCAGATAATGCTTTCTAGACCTCCACACCTTCTAGAACTCTCCATCTGGACCAGGAAGGATTGAGAGTTAAGCCACTCCTAATCTTTAAACTTTTACATCCAGACCCATTGTTAGTAAAGTGTATGGAAAATGGTCTTTATCCCCAGAGACTGCAGTGGAAGATTCTCCTGATCCAGGTTTTCCAGTTACCTGCAATACTCCATGACCATACCCAACAGAGGGAGCGTCAGCAAGCACTGTGATGTAGGGGAACACGGAGGATGAGTCAGGCAGACAGACACCCACCCCAAGTAAATAAGCAAGCTCCTGGTCCCCTATAGTAGAAACGTCAGAGGGCCGGCAGCATACCCCTCTCATTGCCAAGGCAAATCCCTTTCCCTCAACTGTAACTTCCATCAGAAAGCCCTAAAAACAGAATCATCTCCAGTCACCTGTGTAGGCAAGACCAAATTCAGCTTAAAAGGATCAATTTAAGGAGTGTCAGCAAATCATGTGTGAATCAATCATCTAACGTGTGATACAAAGGTCTAACACAGGAGTTGGCAAACATTCTGCAGAGGGTCAGATAGTAAATATGTTTGGGCTTTACAGGCTGTACACTCTCTGTCACAACACTATTCAAGTAAAAACAGCCACAAATAGTAAATAAATGAGCATGGCTATGTTCCAATAAACTACTTACAGAAGAAGACTGGATTTAATCTTCAGGCCATAGTTTGCCAATTCCTGCTCTAACACATGATCAAGGATTGATTGTAAGCTAGACAAAGGTTCAAACTGTTTTCGTTTTGTTTTGGTTTCTGGCTAGATTAACCAATCAATGTTCAAAATAACATGGTTATTTCCTGTATCAGCCATGAAATTCTGAAAGTGACTTGTACCTGATTTCAAAATTCCATTCCTCTTCAACACAAAATCTCACATCACTACCTAATATTCCCCTTAATGATGGTGCATCACCGTGAACAAAACTGACACTCTCCTGGCTGAAAAGATGCAATGCATATACAGGCATACCTCAGTTCCAGACCACCACAATCAAGTGAGAATTGAAATAAAACCAATTGTAATCTTTTTGCTGGTGGAGGTTCTTGCCTTCAATTTGTAAAAAAAAAACCACATCTGTGAAGCACAATAAAGAGAAGTGTAATAAAATAAGGTGTTCCTGTACCCAGTGAATACATGCTCTGTTATAACATTCTCTTACGTCACGAGTAAGATTCAAATGATTGACTAAATGACTCGACACACAATGATTGGTTTTTGGCTAACTAGCTCAAAAGTAAATTTATAATTCTTCAACTGATACATAAATATTAATGCTACATAGGTAAATATCACCTTAGTAGGTTCTCTAGATCTGTACTTTTTTTTTAATCCTCACCTGAGGATACTTTTCCATTTATCTTCAGATAGAGTGGGAGGAAGAGAGAGAAAGAGAAACATAGATGTGAGAGAGAAACATCAATTGGCTGCCTCCTACAGAACTCTGACCAGGGCCAGGGACCCAACCGCCACCGAGGTCCGTGCCCTTGACCAGAATCGAACCCGCAACTCTTTGATCTGCAGGCTGATCGCTGAGCCAAACAGGCCAGGGTTAGATCTGTACTTCTTAGTCATACAATTTCATTTTGCTAAATTTACATTTCAATTATGCTTTTCCAACTAGAGACATAAAGCTAATATTGCCGGGTATAGAAAATAGCCACTTAGTATGGAATAAACACAATTTTTATTGGCACATAGAAAGAATTTTAATTAGACCAGTGATTCTCAATGAGCTTGCTACATTTTGGATTCACATGAGGAACTTTAAAAAAAAAAGAAAAAAGATGCTTGAGCCCCACCCATCAGCGATTCTGACTTAATTGGCCTGGAATGTGTAATCACTATTCTAAAACAATTCTAATGAGCAGCCTGGAAAAGAGCCACTGATTTAGCCTGTTGTAGGTTCACAACCCTCACTCAGGTGCACCAATATACCAATAAAATACCAGCTGAGAAGGTTCATTTAGGATATGATTCCATTGGGAGTTTTATTGCAAAAAGGCAAATGGTGCTAACAAGGTGCCTATGCCACAGCTTGTGTGCAGAAAATATTTTCACCTGATGCTGTAGCTTATCTACAAAGTTACAGTTTGTGTCCACTGCTTGCTCTTTAAAAAAAAAAAAAGTATGTTTTAGCCCTAGCCAGTCTGGCTCAGCGGTTAGAGCATCAGCCCTCGGACCAAAGGGTTGCGGGTTCCATTCTGGTCAAGGGCACGTACCTCTGTTGTGGTTCGATCCCTGACTCTGGTTGGGGTCATGCAGAAGGGACCACCAATTGATGTGTCTCTCTCTCCCTCCCTCCCTCCCACTGCATCTGAAAATCAATGAAAAAGTGTCCTCAGGTGAAGATTAAAAAAAAAAAAAAAAAAAGCATGTTTTAGAAACCACACACCAATACACTTAATTTTTTAAACAACCAATTTAAATTTGATAGATAAAACTGGAAAGAAATTTAAGTGTACGGGCTAAAACTGTTTATTGACTTGTTTCTTAAGCTTTGAACCGTATTCTGCCACTAATGACATAGGTGATCTGTGACAAATTTTCCAACTTCCACAAGATTGTTTCCACACCTGTAATGATGACATGGTTACATTAGGGTTTTTTAAAGTTATATGTTTTAACTTTACCACTGTCTCTTAATATCACTGTTTTGGCCTGTCATATGAAATGGACTCTCATAATTCAGCATATGGTTGTACTCATGACTGTTATTTATTACAGCAAAAGAATATAGAACAAAATAAAAAAGATTTTGAAAAAGCACGAGGGGCTAAGTCTGAGGGAAACCAGACACAAGATCCTCTCCCAATGGAGTTACATTGCATGTGCTTAATTCCCCCACAAAGCTGTGACAGCATGTGTTAAAAGTTGCCAACCAGAAAGCCTGCTAGAGAGACTCAATCAGGGTGTTTAATGGGAGGCTGTTAGTGTGGGTAGCATGTATCCAAATTCCAGACTCCAAGAAGGAAAGCAGTGTTCAACATAAATCATACTGGTTTGTACAAACAGTTTAAATGAGCCACTCTTATCAATTAATATCAGAAACCCTGCTAAAATCCAAGTTTCCAGATGCCAGACAAGGCACAACTTTGCAAGCAGGCCTTTCTAAAGATAAAAGTTCAATCCTGCTATGTTCACTTTTTTGTATACCTCCAGAAACAACCAGAGGATCTAACAATGTTAGCAAAAGCACTGAAAACAAGAAGTCTAAAAACTTATCTAATACACTTATTTAATATTAGATAGCAGAAAGTATACTAAGAAAATAACCCACCCCACCTGCCCAAATGTATTCCTGACCCCTGACTTCCCAATATGCTAGATCAGTTTTATGGACAGGCTTCTTCAAAATTTTAAGGATCACGTAATTCCAATGTTAAACTATTCCAGTTTAACAAGAGAAAAAGTAATTTTTGCTTCTCCTTATGAAGCCAGTGTGCCCTAACACAAAGATGGTACCACAACCACACACTCAAAATTCAGTATAAAGGGGGAAAAAATCCTACATAAAATACTGGCAAACAGAATCAAGCAAAAGGGTTCATGACAATGGGGTCAATTCCAAAAGGATGACGAATATTAGGGGAAATAATTAAGTCATCAAATTAAAAGGTCAAAGGAGAAAAAGTCATATAAATAGCACAATAAAAGCTAAAATACCTTTTTATACAATTATTAATAAGTTTATTTTTTTAAGTTTTATTTTTTAATCCTCACCCGAGGATATTTTTCTCTTTATCTTCAGATAGAGTAGGAGAAAGGGAGAGAGAGAGAAAAACATCGATGTGAGAGGGACACATCGACTAGTTGCCTCCTGCATGACCCTGACCAGGGCCAGGCCAGGCCAGGCACTAACTGCAATTGAGGTACATGCCCTTGGCCAAAATCGAACCCATGACTCATTGGTCCACGGGCCGACACTCTACCACTGAGCCAAACCGGCCAGGGCTATTTTTTTAAGTTTTAATTGAATAGGGATAAAGGAATCCTTCCTTAACTTGATACCTACATCACAGCCTAAATGTAACAGATATAAGCATCTGGTTAATAATAAAACTCTAGAAACATTCCTATAAAGTTCAGAAATAAGATAAGGCTGTTTACTCATCACTACATAATTTTTAGGAACAAAACACAATGTAATTAAGAAAACCAAGTTAATGCTAAATTGATAAGGAAACAAAGAGGCAAAATAATCACTACTGCTGATAATCTGATCACCCACATGAAATACCCATGAAAATCAACTGAAAAAATATGAGAGAAACCAAGGTTCACTAAGGTGACCACATAAAATTATTACATGAAAATATATAGTATCATTCCAGGCCAAAATAACCATCTATAAAATAAGGGGGGAAATGGCAATTTATAATTGTAAAACCTGCAATACTCAGAAAAACATGTAAAGGAAATTATAAAACTCTATTGAGGGCTATAAGAAAAATAAATGAAGAGAGACATAACATTGTTTGGAGATAGAAAGATACAATGTTGTAAAGAGACCAGTCATCTCTAAATTACCATATAAAAAGCACATTTAATATTTTACTGTACTTTATATTGTGAACAAAAACAATCCTTTAGTAAAAGAAAGCAAACTACAACAAAACATTCTTGGTAAGGATACACAGTTAAAAGCCAATAATTTGACAAATGGACACCTATATTAGAAAACTGAGAATGAGAAGTGAGAATTTTATATTTATCAAGAGGTTTTATTTTGCCCTGGCCAGTTTATATGAGCAATTACAGCATCAGCTAGCAGACCAAAGGGTTATGGGTTCGATCCCCGGTCCTGGTCAGGGTCAGGTGGGAGGCAACTGATTGATGTCTCTGTCTCTCTCTGTGTGTCTCTCTCTGTCTCTCTCTCTCCCCCTCCCTCCCTTCCTTCCACTCTTTCTAAAAATCAATGGATATTTTGGGTGAGGATTAACAAAAAAAAGTTGTTTTTTTTAAGCTGACATAATTCTAATTAATACAGGAATTAAAAATAATCCTTATCAGGATCACAACAGTTTTTAAAATAAATTGGGGTAAAGGAGTTCATCTGGAAGAATAAATATGTGACTTGGTGTATATTCTGAAAAAAAAAAAAAAAAAAAAAAGAGCAATAAGAGGGGCCAGCTTTCTAGATGAGAAAGCAAATAATAAATTAGAGCAACTGAAACAATGTCATGTTAGAGACACGGGTAACTGGAACATATTAGTCCAGAAATATACCTAAGTACACATAGGGATTTAGTATATATATAAATGTAGCATTTCAATTCAGTGGGAGAAAATGTGAAATTTTTTTCAATAAAAATGGTTATCCATTTTGAAAAAAGCTGGATATTCACACAAGAGAACAAAATTAAAGACATAAGGATGTCAACTTCAGCACTTTCTGTAACAGGAAAAAACTGGAAAAAAAACTTAATTGCTCAATGAAAGGGAACTGGGTAAACAAATATGGTAAGTCTATACAATGGAATATTATACAATAATTTAAAAAGAATACAGTTAGATACTACTGACATTTTAAAAAACTATAAAAATATATATTTGCATACAAAAAGGCAAGCTGCAAAACAGTATTACAGTAAAATCTTATTTTTTGAATAAATAAAAAGCAAACACCAAACTGTTAACAAGGGTTAACCCAATGGATCAGGGTTGTGAGAAATATTTTTATATAATGCACTACATATTTCTGCAATGTTTGAAAATTTTATAACAAGTATTTTTGTAATAAGACTATATTTGAATAACTTTTTGCCACTAAAATTATAAAATAGTTTGTGTATGAGACAGCAAGGGTTTTAATTTGCTACAACCAGCAGTACCTGATTTAGTGACTAAGACAGAATGGTGAGCAGAGGGAATATATATTATCTCCACAGATAAAAAATAAATTAACAACCTGAAGGCCAGGACAAAAAGTTCACTACACTAAGGCAAAAAGTAATGAATATCTGATACCTGGGTAGCATGGCCTACTAGGATACTCCATCTGATACATCCCAACTAAAGATCTTCACTTTGGGATTTTCAGTATGACTTCTTCTAGACTTAAGGCAGATCTTTTCAGATGCACACAAAATGCTCTGAGATTTGCTCTTGTTGACAGTCCGAGAGTCTAAAACTTGCTTACATTTGCAGGATAGAGCCAAGGGTAATCTATTTACTTAAGCTATTCCTTCAGGTGGGAGAAAGAAGAGTAGGAAGGCAGGGAAAACAGAGACTTAACTACTCTAAGAGAAGGCAGGGGTCCCTCAACCTGGAAATGGTGCCATTCAGCATACCATACACAATTGTTAGTCAAGGTTCTGGGCCTTCATATTTATCACGGATGGTGGTATTGAAACTACACTATTGTTTTGTGGTTAGCTAACTTACATGGACTCAAATATATCAAAATTTTTTTAAAAGATTAGAGCAGCAGTACAAAAATTCTCAGGGTTAGTAACTTTATTATGCAATAAGACACCCACACCCACTGGTTCGAACCAAAATAATAAACAATGTCCATCAATAAAGTGACAGCAGCATATGTAGTTCATAATGTTGTAATGTTGTAATTGCCCCTTAAGGAGTTTGAAAAAAACAAGTCAACTTAAACATCAATTTCTTTACTTAGTGCTTACTTCCAGTAGAACTGCTTACAAACTTTTCTTTAACAAGGGTTTGCCACATTTTTTTAGAATTGAAGTTTATTCTCCAGAGTTTAATCAGGAAATAGATAAAGAGCAAAGTTCCACCAGGTGGTGATGCCAAAGAGTCCTTGAATGCTGTAAAAATCTCCCCTGGGAAGACCTTTCCATTTCACTAATTTCTTGACTGAAAGGCCTTTATGGCAAAAAAGACCTTCTGCTCTTTAATTGCAAAATATAAATGATCTTTCTCTTGAGGAAAGAGATGGCATTTACAAGCATATGGTTCAGCAATTTCTTTCTGCTCTTGGTACCCATGTGGTGTGTAATTTGAAGTAGTATTCCTTAAACTTTAAATTAATATTGCTTGGGGAGATAAACGATGTCCTGTCTGAATCTTAAACACTCTAAAAAAAACCACATTTACTTTCTCATAGGAAGGATATCTCACTTCTTTTGATATATACTCTACCCATGTCATCCAAAAGTTTGAATGAACAGGAGTAGAATGAGCACACTGGTAGGTGTAACCTTGGTTCTGATACTCTGCAAATCCAATCCAAACCCTGCAGGAGAGTAGTAACATCGGGCAATAAAGTGCCAGACAAGACTAGACTTCATGGGCATTTTCTAGTTCAGGGTTTCTGAAATGTCTTTCTCTGGGAAAGAACGAATGATTTCTAATATCCAGTTCAGCTCCAAATTCTTGTCACTCTATGATTTCATATGTTTGTAAATAAATGTTTTAGATATGCTTAGCTTGGAACACTAAAGAACTATATCAGAACAAAAACATTTGACAAGATTATTTCATTGAGAGTGTATTAAACTCCATTTAGCAATTACCACATTGATTCTCCAATTCTCTGCCAAGGGACAAATTAGTTTCTGAATCTGTATATACTTTACTTAATAAAAGATTTATTGAGCTTCCTCTATAATACAGGGCCAGTACAAGGTGACAGAAAAACAAAGACTAATAAAAGATAAGGTTGCTACCTTTAAGAACTCATTGTCTATTAAGGAAGGTAAGGCTAGATGACAATGTCAATTCTACAACTAGCAGACCATAATTTTATAACTTGTAGACAGTCAAATATAGTTATCTTCCATAATACCATGCCAAAACAACTACGCTATGCCAAACAGAATATTAAATGAATAGGAACTCAAAAAATTATCTGTTATACTCTTGTATCAGAATAAGAGTAAATATTCAAATAATTGGCTATATAAATAACTTGCTCTCCAAAATGGGGTGCTCACTTCCCAGGGAGAGTGCAATACAAACCATAGAAATCTGGAAAGAAAACCTTGATATTTCTATTGATATGTATTTTTAACAGAAAAGGGAGAAAAATTTTAAAGTCTAGTAATATTTAATATGTGGATGGGGCCCGGCCAGTGTGGCTCAGTGGATTGAGCGTCGTCCTATGGACTGAGAGATCCTGGTTTGATTCCTGGTCAGGGCACATGCCCAGGTTGCCAGCTCCATCCCCAGTAGGGGGCATGCAGGAGGCAGTGGATCGGTGTTTCTCTCTCACATCAATGTTTTTATCTCTCCCTTCCTCCCTCTCTAAAAAAATCAATTAAAAATATTTAAAAATATATATATAAATATATATTTGGATGGGCATTGCTTCCTTCTCTCTCTTGATCTGCATGTCAAAAACTTGTCTCATAAGAGAAATACGTGTCTTGAGAGAAGAGTGGGAATTCCACAAAAGTGGCAGGGCTGAAGGTAGTGTCCTCATTTGGTCAAGGGAAGTATCAGTTTTATCTGTGTGCTTGCTTATATGAATTTTCCAAATGTCATCTACTTTTAATTAAATTACCACTCACAATAATGACAAGTGGATTAAAAAGGGTTCTTGCAAGGAAACCACTGATTGAAGATAATGTAGCATTGTCAACACAAGCAAACAAGAAAATGGCTGTTATGGCAACACTACTAGTAATTAGATTTTATAAGGAAACCCTGCCATAAGTCCTAGAGATCTAACGCAGAGACCATAGTTAATACAGACAATATTGTATTATAATCTTCAAACCTGATAAGAGACTAGAACTTTATTCTAACCACTAAAAAGCAATGATAATTATATAATATGATAGAGGTACTAATTATTACTACAATGGCAATCATATTATAACATATAAGTATATAAAATTAACATAGCCCTGGCCGGTTTGGCTCAGCAGTTAGAGCGTCGGCCTGCGGTCCAGAGAGACCCGGGTTCGGTTCCCGCTAAGGGCATGTACTTCGGTTGCAGTTTGTCCCCAGCCCCTGGTTGGGTCGTGCGGGAGGCAGCCACTCAATGTGTCCCTTTCACGTCGATGTTTCTCTCTCTCTCTCTTCCTCTCCCTTCCTCCCACTCTATCTGAACAAAAAATGGAAAAATATCCTCGGGTGAGGATAAAAAAAAAAAAAATTAAAATTAACATATTTAACACCTTAAACATTTACACAATGTTACATGTCCAATATTTTTCAATAAAAAAGTGACCACCCCAAATTTGAAATAATCAAGATCATTGGAAACATACTCTAGTATTAGCAATGAACATTCATACAAAAGGAATTAAAACACATATAATAAATAAATATTGGTTGAATGTCTTAACCCCAAAAGAAAAGTAAATTACAATCTAGTAGAAAATTAACCATTTTATAGTAGGAATACAGAAAGTACTCCTCACCTAGTAATAATGGTTATCATTTATCGAGAATTTACTATAAGACAGGCAGAGTCCTAAGCATTTTACACACATCTCATCTAATACTGAAAGAACTGGATTACAATAGGTAGGTACTACTGTTTTTAATCCTAATTTACAGAGGGAAGATTGAAACACAGACAAGATTAGGCAACTTGTCCAAGGCCACAGACAATAATTAGTAGATTCAAACCAGGTCTACCAAGGTCCTGAACCTACAAGAGTTATGTTGTAGTGACATGAAAGAAATCAGATATGATTCTCACTAGACCTGCCAACTAGCTCCTCAGACCAGCAGTTTTCAAACTTTTTTGACACACCCTATTCAAACCAGGGAAAATATGTCATGGATGATATGAATATGTCATTTTTCAAGCCAACTTTTGAAGAATACATATACATCTGCTTCTCTAATATGGGGAGATTAACTCACATTTTAACTGCAATTTAAACTCTAGTAACTGAAAAACTACAGACCAACAATACTGTTAATACAAATACGCATCAATATACATTACCGGGTTAACCGAACAACCTACAACAAATTAAATTGATAATGATAAGGCTAAATAGTAATTTATAATAAAAAATAGAAACAACCGAAAAGCACAACCAACTCACCATACACTGATGATATGTATGTTTCCAGAAATGTAAAATAATTCTACCTTATACATATTCATATATGGAATTGGAGCTTTGCAAAGTTGTTACAGACTGCATAGTAGCCAGACTTCTGAGTAGAACACTAAATCAGAATCCTTTATAAATTCTACTATTATGCTGATGTGTATTTATGAATGCTACATTTTGCATACCCTTAATGCTTCACTTGACTGGTTATTAGTAAGTTGCAAAAGGATACATATAAATGAAATACTGTGAGATCACTCAACATTTGCCAATATTTTTTGATCAGGACCCACCAGTGGCCTTAGGCTATCTTTGGAAACTGTTCTCCTAGACTAGGCAATGCCCCTGGCTCAGTTTGGCAATAATATCTAATTCTGTGGTACTTGGGAAAAGCTATTCTATTATTCAATCACAAAATATCTAAGACTCCCAAGACAAAAGCAGCCCAATAAATAATATGCAGTATGATTTTTATTTTCTATTAAATTCAAGCCTTCTTCAGTTTCTCTGAATCCAATCTCTAATTAAAACAATTTTCTCCAAAAACCTGCAAAAAAACAAAAGCATTAAAATCAGAACACAATAAATATCAAATTACCCAAGTGAGCTTCATTGTATTGTTTTAAAGTTTCCCCAAATACTGATGATTGCTGCTTCTTTCTTCTCTACAAAGTAACTTCTTGAGTTTATGCTTCAGAAAGAGGTAAGGTACAAAAAAATTATCACCAGATTTTATTAACCTAAGTTCTGAATGTTTACCCAAAGACCTACATTGTCCAGCCACCAACCTTCTCTCAGTCTCTCAGCTCCTGTTTGTTCCACTGTATAATTCCTAAAGGCAACCTTCTGTAAAATGGGATGACTTTTGGGAATAACAAGTCACAGACTGCAACTCTAAGACATGGCTATCATTTGATAGATCTCAGAGTTTATATAACTATCCTTTTTCAGGTTCTCAGCCTTTTAAGTCCCAAACCATTGAAAACTGCATGAACTGTGTGCTGGGAACAGAAAAAAATATATATGCACCTAGAGCCAAAAAACAATGAAAAAGTCATGATAAGTACAGAGGTTATTAGCTGTAATAATATTTGAAAATACAGGACAAGTCATTTCTATTTAATTTCTTCAGTGGCAATTTATGGGTCTATAATATTCTTGCCTAGATTTAAAGTATATGATATTTTCCTAATTAATAAAGGTTATTATAGCATGAACTCCTATTAAAGCACTGGAATCATCAATTGCAACAATTTAATTTCTTTGTAGCAAGGCTACTGTGAACATTTGCATTATTTGTCTGTGTAAGGAAATTGGCTTTTCATTTGTAGATGTTATAAAAATGTTCCACTGTGCATACTTAGATGCAGTTTGTTAAACCCCTATATCTAGGCTATTTCTGTGAAATTGTAAAATTTTTCAAAAAGATCAATTCTGAGAAATCAGTCCACCTAAAATCTTAATTTATACGTTTATTTATTGCCATTCTAGAACATAATGTAAAGGAAATGTTCACAAATTATATTAGTCTTCCTTTTGTTCCTTTTTTCTCCTTTATAATTTCTTTCCTTTAGTTTTATGAGCATTAGACAATGTTCCTCCAGCACAGTATTTTCTACTCCAATGGGAAAAAAAGGAATAAAAATCAGAGATAATTATCCTCATGTAGTCTAGGAGTTACTGTCCAAAATGACAGCCAATGATCCAAATCCATAGGCAAAGCCAAGACTACAGCCATATCCAAATCTACAGTGTATACTTAAGAATGAGCAAATGAAAGAAAGCAGCCTTAAATGACACGAGAGACCCACTGGTTTTAATTGATATCTACAGAACATTTCACACCAAAGAAGCAGAATATACATTCTTGTCAAGTGCACATGGAACATTTTATTAAAACAAAAACAAGCCTCAATAAATTTAAGAAGATTGAAATTATATCAAGCATGTTCATTGAACATAATGGTATAAAACTAGAAATCAATCACAAGAAAAAAACTGAAAAACACACAAAGACATGGAGGCTAAATAACATGTTACTAAACAATGAATGGGTTAACAAGATCAAGGAAGAAATGAAAAGATACCTTGAAACAAATGAAAATTAAAACATAACAACCCAAAATCTACGGGACACAGCAAAAACAGTCCTAAGAGGGAAATTCATAGCATTACAAGAAACAAGAAAAATATCGAATAAACTATCTAAGTTTACACTTAAAGGAACTATAAGAAGAACAATAAACAAAGCCCAAAGTGAGTATAAGAAAGAAAATAATAAAGATCAGAGCAGAAATAAAAGAAAAAGTCTAAAAAACAATACAAAAGATCAATAAAACCAAGAGCTGGTTCTTTGAAAAGATAAACAAGATTGGCAAAACTTTAACCAGACTAATCAGAAAAAAGAAGAGAGAGGACCCAAGTAACTAAAATCAGAAATGAAAGTTAACCAAAGAAATACAAAGGATTGTAAGAAAATATTACTAACAACTAACTATATGCCAATAAATTGGACAAAATGGATAAATTCTTAGAAACATATAATCTTCAAAAACTGAATCAGGAAGAATTAGAAAATCTGAATAGACCTATTACAACTAATGAAATGAAAGCAGTAATCAAAAAACTCCCAACAAACAAATATCCTGGACCTGATGGCTTCACAGGTGGATTTTACCAAACTTTCAAAGAACTAATGCCCTGGTCAGTTTGGCTCAGTGGTTAGAGTGCTGGCCCTCAGACTGAAGGGTCACGGGTTCAATTCCTGGTCAAGGACACATACCTGGGTTGCAGGCTTGATCCCTGGCCCTGGCTGGGTTCACGGGGGAGGCAACCAATCAATGTGTCTCTCATACATGGATGTTTCTCTCTCTCACTCTCTCCCTCCCTCCTACTCTATCAAAAAAATCAATGGAAAAATGCCTTCAAGTGAGGATTAACAACAACAACAACAACAAAAACAACAACAACGAAGAAGAACATCTATCCTTCTCAAACCATTCCC
Source organism: Tadarida brasiliensis (assembly GCA_030848825.1). Lineage (NCBI taxonomy): Eukaryota > Metazoa > Chordata > Mammalia > Chiroptera > Molossidae > Tadarida > Tadarida brasiliensis. Next base: position 12,148,281 of record CM061262.1, read on the forward strand.
AAAAATCAAGAGGAAGGAAGACTCCCAAGCTCATTTTACAAGGCCAGCATTAACCTAATTCCAAAACCAGATAAAGACACTACAAAGAAATAAAATTATAGGCCAATACACCTAATGAACATAGATGCTAAAATCCTCAACAAAATATTAGTAAACTGTATCCAGCAATACATTAAAAAGATCATACACCATCATCAAGTGGGATTTATTCTGGTGATGCAAGGTTGGTACAATATCCACAAATCAATAAACATTACACACCACATACACAAAAGGATAAAAACCACATGATCATATCAATAGATGCAGAAAAAGCATCTGATAAAATCCAGCACCCATTAATGATAAAACAACTCACAGCAAAGTGGGAATCGAGGAAATCTACCTCAACATAATAAAGGCCATAAATGACAAACCCACAGCCAACATCATACTCAGTGAAAAACTAAATACGTTTTCCTTAAGATCAGGAACAAGACAGGGATGTCCACTTTCACCACTCTTATTCAACATAGTACTGGAAGTCCTAACGACAGCAATCAGACAAGAAGAAGAAACAGATTAACCAAGGAACATATATGCACATATGCATAATCCATGGACACAGACAATAGCATGGGGAAGGCCTGGGTGAGGTGGGGGTTGGGTGGAGGGGGGGCAAAAAGGGAGAAAATGGTAGATATCCATAATACTGTCAACAATAGAAAAAGGAGAAATAAAAGGTGTCCAAATTGGAAAGGAAAAAGTAAAGCTGTCATTATGTACAGATGACATGATACTGTATGGAGAGACTCTAAAGATTCCACAATAAAACTACTACAACTAATAAATGAATTCAGTAAAGTAGCAGGATACAAAATAAATATATAGAAATCAGTTTCATTTCTATATACCAATAATGAACTATCAGAAAGGGAAACTAAGAAAACAATACCATTTACAGTTGTATAAATAGGAAATAAAATTCCTAGGAATAAATTTAACTAAGGACGTAAAAGACCTATACTCGGGAAATTATAAGACACTGAAGAAAGAAACTGAAGAAGATAAAAATACATGGACGCATATAATGTGCTCATGGATAAGAATAATTGCCATCATTAAAATATCCACACTACCCAAAGCAACCTATAGATTCAACACAATTCTTATCAAGATACCAACGTCATGTTTCACAGAGCTAGAACTAAAATTGCAAAAATATATATGAAACCACAAAGACCCCAAATAGCCACAGCAAGCTTGAGAAAGAAGAACAAAGTTAGAGGATCATGCTACCTAATATCAAACTATACTACAAGGCCCTAGTAATCAAAACAGCATGGTACTGGCATAAAATCAGACCTATAGATCAATGGAACAGAATAGAGAGCCCAGAAATAAACCCACACCTTTATGGTCAATTAATATTTGACAAAGTAGGCAAGCACATGCAATAGGGTAAACACAGCCTATTCAATAAACGGCATTGGGGAAATTGGACAGATATATGCAAAAAAGTGAAACTAGACCATCTTCTTATACCATACACAAGAATAAATTCAAAATGATTAAAGACTTAAATGTAAGACTGGAAACAATAAAATTTCTAGAAGAAAACACAGAAAGTAAAATCTCAGACATTTCTCGTAGCAATATTTTTTCTGATATATCTCCTCGGGCAAAGGAAACAAAAGAAAAAAAATGAACAAATGAGACTACATCAAACTAAAGAGTTTTTCCACAGCAAAGGAAACCATCAACAAAATGAAAAAACAACCCACTGAATGGGAAAACACATTCGCCAACGATATTTCTGATAAGGGGTTAATATCCAAAATTTATAAGGAATTCAGACAACTCAACACCAAAAAAAACAAACAATCCAATTGAAATATGGGCAAAGAACCTGAATAGACACTTCTCCAAAGAGGACATACAAATGACCAACAGACATATGAAAAGATGCTCAATGTCACTAATCATCAGAGAAATGCACATTCAAACCACAATGAGATATCACCTCACACCTGTCAGAATGGCTATCATCAATAAATCAACAAATGTTTGCGAGGATGTGGAGAAAAGGGAATCTTTGTGCACTGTTGGTGGGAATGCAGATTGGTACAGCCACTATGGAAAACAGTATGGAGTTTCTTCAAAAAATTAAAAACGGAACTGCCTTATGACCCAGCAATTCCACTTCTGGGAATATATCCAAAGAAACCCAAAACACTGATTCGAAAGAATATATGCACCACTATATTCACTGCAGTGTATTTACAATAGCCAAGATTTGGAAGCCCAAGTGCCCATCAGTAGATTAGTGGATAAATAAAGCTGTCTGTACATTTACACAACGGAACACTACTCACCATTAAAAAAAAAAAAGGAAATATGAGCCTTTGAGACAGCATGGATGGACCTGGAGAGTATTATGCTCAATGAAATAAGCCAGTCAGAGAAAGACAAATACCATATGATTTCACTAATATGTGCAATCTAATGAACAAAATAAACTAACAAAGTAAGAGAAATAGACTTACAAATACAGAAAACAAACGGATAGCTGGCAGAAGGGAGGAGGGTAGGGGACTGGGTGAAAAGGTGAAGGGATTAAGTAAAACAAACAAACAAAAAAGACAACAATATGGTGATTACCAGAGAAAAAGGGGGTTTGGGGGAGGCAGAAGAGGGTTAAGTGGGGATAAATGGTGACAGAAGGAGACTTGACTTTGGGTAGTGAACACATACTTCAATATACAGATGATGTATTATAGAATTGTACATTTGAAACCTATATAATTTTATTAGCCAAAGTCACTCCAATAAATTCAATTTTAAAAAAAGAACCAGCACCCTGGTTGGTGTGGCTCAATGGTTGAGCGTCAATCCCATGCACCAAGAGGTCACTGGTTAGATTCCCAGTCAGGGCACATACCCGATTGCAGGCTTGAGCTCCAATAGGGGGCGTGAAGGAGGCAGCCTATCGATGATTCTCTCTCATTGATGTTTCTCTCTCCCCTTCCCTTCGAACTCTCTCTCTAAAATCAATAAAAAAACTTTTTTAAATAAAAAAAGAATCAGCAATAGCGTTATATGAAAAAAAATAAGAATAAGCTAATAAACAGCACATGACAAGCAAATAACCTTGTTTCATTTTAGGAACAGAAAAACTTAGGCAAAAAGTTCAAGAAGCCCATGTCTCTTAAGATTAAGAAAATGGACTTATCCTGTAAAACTGTCACATTTTCATGTTCCAAACTTAATCTTACTCCAAATCTTCCACTAACCCCCATGAATAAGCAAATACTTGGCCTGCCTTTCACCCTCTTCCGGTGCACATATAAACTTCACTTACACTCTAGAAGAATAAAACCCATAAAAAAGAGAATAATATATGGTCTTCTTCTTCTGTTTTAGAACAAAAACTCTAAAGGGTAGTGGATGGGTCTTCTGTATTCTGCACACTCATACCACCAAGATGCTACTGAATTATTGATGAGCTTATGATTAGACTGCTATCCTCAGTTCTGAACAACATTCATGGACCAAATTTAATTCACATCTACTATTGAAGTCTCTCTTTTTTTATCATGATCAAAATATGCATCAAGGTTGATCTCTGTTCCTTAGAATTGTATCTGTTGATTCTTTACCTCAAGTCATAATCTTGATATGTGACCAGCTCAGCTGCATCATCAACTTGGGATGTCACTGACACAAATTCTAATAGCCTATCAAGAAAAGATACTAGGGCTGTATCTTTATAAGAGAAGCAAGCCTACAGTGCAGGCACCTGAGGAATAAATATATTGATACAGAGGAGAAACTCGGATCATACCTTATAAACAGAATACTTTCTCATTTCTAAGAGAAAAAATAAATTGTGATTAATAAATTATGAATGTTAAAGTTGGATTTCACTTAGTTGAAATGCCATCACATTATTTGACAAATATAAAATCATCAAATGTAGCAGAAATGCTGTAATAAACAAATGTCTACAGTCTATTTCCTTTTCCAAGTTTATAAATGAAGAAGCTTATGTTTTACTTGGCAACAGGGTAGGGTCAGCTGCTAATGAGGAAACAGAATTCATAAAACACTTCCTTTGCTGTGCTACACCCATGGGTAAATCTGAAGTAACCCATACACCCTGTGGATAAGATGGGTTTTAAATAATGGAAGAAGGTAGCTTTTTAAGGATATTAAATGAAAGATGTTCCATGCAGACAAGATGCAAGGGCAGAGTCTCATGGTACTACAGGAATGTGAGACCGAAAAGGAAGCTTGTTTTGAGTAACAGCAGAGAAGAGGAGACAATAATGAACAGTTTGGTAGAGTCTTACAATATAAAATGTATCTAAAGTAAGATGTCTCCAAGGGAACACAGATCAGAGACTGGGAAGTACTCATAGTTCTTCTGGGTAAGATCTAGGCAAATAATTTCAAGTCCCTGACACTCAGCTTCTACCTTGGAAAAAGGATGGGAGGGGCTAAGCTACATTCTGTGGTCCCTTCAAGGTCTAAAACTCTGTAATGAAATCATACTTTCTATGTAGGAAACAATGATTTCATTCACTACTGAAAGTATAAACTGGTGCAGCTTTTTGAAGGTTAGTTTGGCAGAAGCTGTCAAATTTTTAAACATACATTTCCTATAACCTAGCAATTGTGCTTCTAGGAATATATAATGTTATTAATTCAATATTGCTTATACTAGGACAAAGCTTGGAGAACTAAATGTCCATCAATATGGTAAGTGGAAAATAAATTATAATGCATCCATACAGACCATTAATAAGAATGGAATAGATCTGAATGTTCTAACCTGAGCTCTAAAACATAGTAAGTGAAAAAAGCAGGCCTCAGTACAATAGGATCCATTTATGCAAAAGTATGTGAGTGGATGTATATATTTAAGAAGGCACTTAAATATCTACAAAGCTAATTAAGTAAATATATACATGGAAAAAAGAACTGCAAGGACACATACCACACTTCTAACCCTCTACTCCATTTTATTTTCTTCACTGCACTTATCACTAGAAGATAACCTCCATGGGACCAAGGACTCTGCCCTGTTCATCTCAGGGCCTAGAAAACTACCTGGCACACAATAGGTACTTGATACCTGTATGAATGCTTAAAGTAGCTAGTGAGGTCCTGTTTCAAATAACTGAAATCTATTGACATACACAAGAGATGCGGGTATGAAGATTTGATACTAGTGGCTGTAGTGCGTAGAATTCCAAGATGGCCCCATGATTTCCATCTCTGGTATACACGTCCTGTACAACCCCCTACTCTTTAGTGTGGGTAGCACCTGTGAATATGGGATAGTCACTCAGATAATTAGGCTACCTTACACAGCCAACTGGAAAGACTTTTCTACTGACTTTGAGTAAGTTACCATGTTGTGAGAGGGCCACGTGGTTAGGATCTGAGAGTGGCCTCTAGGAGCTAAGAGTGACCCCCCCACTCACAGCCAGCCAGAAAATGAGGACCTCAGTCATATCATCGCAAGAAACAGAATTCTGCCAACCAATGAGCTTAGTGGAGGACCCTGAGCTTCAGATGAGATCACAGCCCCTGCAGACACTTTGATTTCAGCTTGGTAAGACCCTCAGCAAATAATACAGCTATACTATGCCTGGACTTCCAACCTACAGAAACCGTGAGATAATACATGACTATTATCTTAATCTGTAAGTCTGTTGTACACTGTTCAGCCTTAATATAAACTAATACAATGCCCATCAAGTCTATCATACCCAAAGCTTGCTTTTTTTTTCTATTCTTTATTGATTTTTTAGAGAGAGAGGAAGGGAGAGGGAGAGATAGAAACATCGATAAGAGAGAACATCGATTGGCTGCCTCCTGCATGCCCCCCATTGGGGATTTGGCCCACAACCTGGGCATGTGCCCTGACCGGAAATCGAACCGGCAACCTCTTGGTGCATGGGTCGATGCTCAACCACTGAGCCATACCGGCCAGGCAAAGCTCACTTTTTTTTTTTTTAATTTTTTTTTTTTATCCTCACCCAAGGACATCTTTGCATTTATCTTCAGATAGAGCGGGAGGGAGAGGGGGGGAACAGAGAGAGAGAAACATCGATGTGAGAGAGACACACCGACTAGTTGCCACCCACACGACCCCAACCGGGGCCGGGGACAAACTGCAACCGAGGCACGCGCCCCTAGCAGAAACCGAACCCGGGACTCTCTGGTCCGCGGGCCGACGCTCCAACCGCTGAGCCAAACTGGCCAGGGCCAAAGCACACATTTTATAACAAATATCTTGTTACCCCCTCCCCTTACTATTCTGAAATAAGATTCATAGATTTAGAACCTACTAAGCATTTTTATTTTTATTATGTTTTTTAAATATGTTTTTATTGATTTTTTAGAGAGAGAGAGATCAATGTGAGAGAGAAACATCGATCTGTTGCTTCCTGCACACCCCCCACTGGGGATTGAGCCCACAACCAAGGCATGTGCCCTGACCAGAACGTCTCGGTCCACGGGACAATGCTCAATCCACTGAGCCACACCAGCCGGGCCTACTAAGCATTTTTTTAAAATACACTGGCTATAGCCCTGGCCAGGTGGCTCAGTTGACTGGAGCGTCGTCTGGGGCACCAAAGGTTTCAGGTTGGATTCCCGGTCAGGGCACACACCTAGGTTGCAGGGTTGATCCCCGGTCAGGGCATGAACAGGAGGCAACTTATTGATGTTTCTTTCTCACATCAATGTTTCTCTCTTTCACTCTCTCCCTTCCTCTCTAAAAAGTAAATAAATAAGAATATATCCTCAGGTGAGACTTAACAAAAAAATAGTTTTTAAAAAACACATTGACTATAACATAAGGGAGACATCAAAAGAAAATAATTAATAATAAAATAATACATATGTCAACCACACTAGAAAACAAAAATGTCCCTATAAATTTTCAAAATGCCCTCTGAGGGGTGATTACAGTCACTGAAAACCTCTGCTTGCCAGAATCAGTGTATCTAGGACACAGTGGCTCCAAATCAGAATATGTGATCTAGTATTACCCTAGCATCTGCTAATTTTGTTTCTTTGTATACCACTGGTGTAAAGCATGTATTTGAAACTCACGTTAACATGATATTTTTATCCCAACCTTTTCCAAAATGGCCTTAAGAAGGTTTGAAAGCCTCATAATTTTCCTTTGCCCCCCTCCTCCTCAATTATTAAGTACTCACACTGGGCACACAGTACTGTTCCTTGAAATTAATTTTCACAATTAAATAGACCTTTAAAGCTTCTATTTCATTTCCCAACTCTCATTTTTCAGATGTGAACAGAGAATCACCATCATCTAGTGGCTCATTATACATGCTATAAAGTGTTTCACCCCAGCTGTGAAGTTGGCCATTGTAAATACGTTTTGTTGCCTTAATCAAGATTTATGATAATATAATAATGTAATTTTTAAAGGCCACATGCCAAAGTTTTTCCTAAATTAATAAAAATACTTAGTACTTAACCCATAACACACTTTAAAATCATCCCACAATCTTGCAGGTAGCTATTTGCCCATGTGCCCAGGGCTAGTAACAATTGATGGAGAACCTGTCACCAAGCCTATTTTCTTGATTTACTTTACAGTAGCCTTCTAAGCCCACATACATAATGAGTACTCACTTTGTGATGAGGAAATAAATTATTTAGCCTGGACAACCTGACAGTGTTACTATTAAGTAATTAATTCACGAGGGGCGAGAGGCTGAATAGTCTTTTTTTCATGGCCAAAAAACAACACTATTAGTAAACAGTCACAGATTCCTAGAACCCTAGAGCTGGAAAGAACTTAAGGATCATAACCACAGCTTTTTACAGATGAGAAAACTGAAATGAAAATTATCATTTCTACTCTTTCTTTATCAGTGGATAAAGAAAGATGAGGTTATAGAATTTGAATTTCCTTATTTAGAAAGTGGGATAACCCCCACCCCCAACAGGGTCGCAATAAGGATGAGATAAAATAATATACGATAAAACACATGAAAGGACAGGATGCAATGCCTAACACTTCAGGGCCATTTCATAACTATCATTTTCCTTCCCAGGGTTTCTCCACCCCCAATCTCTCCCATCACTTTTTTCTTTTCTTTTCCTTTCTATTATCTTTTTGCCAAAATATCACTTAGGATGATGTACTTTGGTGATAATTTTCTGACATATATATTGCATTGACAACAAATTAGAGCAAATTATAGTCCACTTGGAAATAGAAAGAGACTCTGTGGGACACCAGAGAAGGAGCTGACCCCAACTCTCAGGAATTGAGTCTACCCTCCCCAAAGTTTTCAAGGATTTTTAACTTGTTGGACTGAGTCCAAACCAGCTTCCCCAAGGTTGAGAGTACGCAGAGCTTAGAGCCAGTTGTTCAACCTTGACACATAATTGGAACACCCAAGATTCCCTTTTCCATCTTTACCTTCTTAGATCTCTCTGCACCACATGACACTCTTGAACAGGCCCTTCTTGAAACTCTACACCCCTAGCCTCTGTGACACTCTCCTCTCCTGGTTCTCCTTTTACCTCTATGTGTCTCTTCTTTCACTACTGACTCTTTTAAGAGTTGTGTTTTCCAGAGCTACACCTTCCTGGTGAGTTTATTTTTCTATCCTCCTGGTTTCAACTACCACCTACTAACTTCCAAATCTGTCACTAGGCCAGACCTCTTCTCTGAATTTCAGATTCATATGCCTGCAATATGATCCCACTGCCATGTTCCAACTGGCACCTCAAATCAACATACTCAACACCAGATTAGTCTTCTCTGAACGCATATCCTCCTCCAGTGTCCTTGATTTTAATATGCAGTATCACTACACAGTAACTCATGCTGAAAACCTGTAAGTCTCCCTTGACTCCTTCCTCTCCCTGATCCCACTCTATCTATTCAATTAGTTAGATCTTCTCATTTCACTTCCTAAATATTCTTCTCATTCAGTCCTCCTATGTCTATCTAATAACTTCTATTCTACTTCAGGTTTCAAATCTCTCCCCCAAACTACTTCAACAGTTTCCCAGCTATCTTCCTGACTCCTGTTTTGTCCCCCTCAATTCCAACTTCATTTGGTTTGCAGAATAATCAACCTAAAATGAAGGTATAATCATGCTACTCCCTTGCTTTACACTTTTTAAATGATGCTCCAATTAAAAGGTTCTGGAGTCAGACCTGTGCACTTTGGAATTCACTCTCTGCACTCATTAGACTTGGCCTTGAACAAGTTACTCAACTTCTCTGTACCTCCATATTTTCACTGTGAAAGTCCCAGATGATTAAATGAGATAATAATTATAAAGTACTTAATACAGTTTCTGGCATTTAGTAAGTGCTTAACAAATGGTAGCTATTAGTGATATCAATATAAATACAATTGTAATTATGGTATTATGGTCACTGGACTGGTAATCAAGTTCATAGACAGAGTATAGAATGCACAGCCCTCCTTGAACTGACCCTTCCCTCTCTGTAAGATATCCTGCTACTCATTTTATGCTTCAGCAATACAAACTTAGTAACTACTAACCCTGACACACTTTGCCATTTCTCTGCCAAAAATACATATTCCATTCACCCCCTGCATAGGTAAGACCTTATTCTTTAGACCTAATGAGGTGTCAACTTTACCAGAAAGCCTTCTCTAAGCATCAGTTAATTAAGATGTCTCCTCAGAAGTACTGATGAGTATCATAGCATATAACTTTTCAGATAACAGTCTTCTGGATATATTTCTGTCATAGCACTTACCACTTTATATTACAAATATCTACTTTTAAATCTACCTCCCCCATTAGATTACAAGTTCTTAGTGGGCAGGGAACAGAAATGATTCTCCCTTGTACCCACAGTATTTAACATAACCTAGCAGTAGGTCAACACATTTTTTCATGGATGAAAGAAAAGCTGTCTGGGAATTGCCTCCCCAATGTCACCTGAATTAGGTCAATTACTACCATAAAGGAGTCACATCATACTCAAAGTGAACTTATGTGAATTCAACTACTTAAATGGAAGGAGGAATGAGAAATAGTGAGAACTACCCACCACTCCACCACATGCTCTTTGCTGTAACCAAATCTGAAACAGAGGACATGAGTGGTTTTAGAAATTTCTCAATCACTGATAAATAAGTAGAGACAGTGAAGAATTAACTTTAAAGGCTCTAGAAAAACACTGACAACATAGAAGTAGAGAACAGCTAGACCAGAGTATCCCTCCTTAGGAGAATTAACCCTTCCTTTAAAAATTCTCAGTGGGTGATTTCTCCATATCCAAAGAATTTAATAACCACTGAAATAAAAGGTACACAATTTCTTCAGTAGTCAACAAAGTGTATGTATGTTAATGTTTAGGTAACTAAACCTTTAAACTTTAAAGTTTAAAGGAAGGATGACAGCAAAGAAATCAATGAAAACAATTTTAGTAGTAGTAAAATGAAAACAATGTTGTTGATTATTACTACCACAAAGTAGCAAACTAGGCCGGCCAGCGGTGTGGCTCAATGGTTGAACGTCGACCCATGCACCAAGAGGTCCCCGGTTTGATTTCCGGTCAAGGCACATGCCCAGGTTGTGGGCCCAATCCCCAGTGGAGGGCATGCAGGAGGCTGCCAATTAATGTTCTCTCTCATCGATGTTTCTATCTCTTTCTCCCTTTCACTTCTTCTCTCTCTAAAATCAATAAAGGAAAAAAAATCTTTTTTAAAAAAGTAGCAAACTAAGTATTATCTGAGAGAACTTGACCAAATCACCCATTGCATAACTGCAAAGAGAGCTCACTGTGGGGCTTTTAAGGCAGGCCAAGAAATGCCTACTAATGGTGGCACTCATGAAGTGAGGCCATAAGCCAAATTAGGGAGTGACAAATAAAACTAGTAACACTAAATTCTCATAATCCAAATTAGCTTATTTTGGACATGCCTATATTAAGAAAACCATAACATGGTACTTTGTAGGCCTTAAAGGATCTTCTAAAGAAAATTTTGATAGTACTTGATTATTACATTTTGTCCTGACGTTTGTATATAACCACTAACCCCACTCCCACCCCAGCGATGTGACTGCACTAGATTCTCTTGCTAATGCCACCATCAGTAAGAACAGATAAACCACTCTGCTGCTAATTGGAGCTATGGGATTCCATTTGAGTCTCCAAGACTTGACTAGTTCTAGAGCAAGAATTAAAAACAAGAACAGTGGTACCAAGTGTCCCAAGGAGAGAGCTGCCCAGTCTGCTTCAGCTAGCAGCAACTAGGAGCCTCTGAGAAAAGGCAGATGCTGTGAGGAAAGCAAGTCCATGCAGTTCTTTCTCACCCTTAGGGAAACCTAAACTTAGCTCTCTCAGTAGATTACTCAATATCCTTGCTACTCTTCATCTGGTATCATTTCTACTCCTCCTTCACTAGACTATAAACTCCTTGAGGGCAGAAAGTACATCAAAATATTTGATGAAAAAATTATCAAAACTATCTCATCCATTAATTTCCTTGGCAAAGAATCCCATAGTACTACTTCACAACAGCAAAGATTTTTCTAGTGATTAAAACAGATATGAGCTGCTTTATAAAGAAATAAAATGTCTATCAAAAAGGCACTTCTTATATCCCTGGCCAGGTGGCTCAGTTGGTCAGAGCATTGTTCAGTCCTAAAAGCTGCAGGTTTGATTCCCTGTCAGGGCACACATCTCGGTTGCGAGTTCAATCCACGGTCCGGGTGCGTATGGGAGGCAACTGATCAATGTTTCTCACATTAACGTATCTCTCTCTCCTTTCCTCTTCTCTATAATCAATAAAAACATATCATCAGGTGAGGATTTTTTTAAAAAGGGACTTATGTCTGTTAAAAGGTCGATTTTATTTTATTATTTTTTTAATCCTCACCCGAGGATATTTTTTCCATTTATCTTTAGACAGAATGGAAGGGAGGGGGAGGGAGGGGAGAGGGGAGAGAGAGAGAGAGAGAGAGAAACATCGATGTGAGAGAGATAAATCGATTGATTGCCTCCTGCACGACCCCGACCAGGGCCGGGGACGAACCACAACTGAGGTACGTGCCCTTGGCTGGAATCGAACCCACAACTCTGGTCTGCAGGCCGACACTCTAACCGCTGAGCTAAACCAGCCAGGGCAAAAAAGGTCAATTTTAAAAAAAGAAAAATCACAATACGTACAAATACTACAAAACATGTCAAAGATTTTATTTAACTTATTAATTAATGAAGTATCCAGTAAGATATTATAATCAGTTCAAAGGAGACATCAAAGAACACACATACATATATATAAACCACGTGGAATGCGGCAACTGCTTTACAAATAGATGCAAAACTGGTCAGTATCCCCAGGACAACATTCAGTAAGAATAGATAAACCAGCCAGGGCAAAAAAGGTCGATTTAAAAAAAATCACATTGCTGGGGTGGGAGTGGGGTTAGTGGTTAATTTCCAAAATATATAAAGTACTCATACATTCAGTTGCATTCCACTGGACAAAATGCATTCATGTTTCTCTGGACAAGAGTAATCTGCATTACCATCAGTTTTTTACAATTTAGAGAGTTATAAAGTAACTCAAAGATAATGAAAGGTACAGCTAACCTGGTAGAGCACACTAGATGGGACAGTCAGTAATCTTTTGTGTCCAATGCATAGTCTTCCATAATTTTTCCTGACAACACCCATACAATGCAATATTATGCAGCTGCTAAAGATAAGGCAGCAGCCTTTTTATGTACTGATATAGAGTAACCTCCAATATATAATGAGAAAAAAGCAAGATATAGTACAGTAATGTGGTAGGTGACATTTGTGTTTAAGAATAAACATAGGAATGTGCCATATACACATAGACTATCTGAAAAGATATATAGGAATCTTTATTACTTTTAATCACACCTAGAAGAACAGAAGCCTTCATGAATGGGAGTAGATCTCTGTTTATTTTGTTCACCCCTCTATCTCAAAACACTAGAACAACGCCTGGTTTTTAAGTGGCACTCAATAAAAATTTGTTGAATAAATTTATTAATCAATGATAACAGGGGCTGCTTCCAGAGGAGTAAATGGATGTCTGTGGGGAAAGAGTGGATGGAAGGCTTGCTCACCACTGTATACCTCTTTGAATTTTTTAAGTTTTGTACAATGACCATATATTACCTCCTTAAAAAGTGATTTTTTTAAAGGTAAGTTACAGAGAACCTAGAAATCGACCCAAGCCATTATGTTCAATTAATATTTGACAAAGGAGGCAAGAGCATACAATAAAGACAGTCTCTTCAATAAATGGTGTTGGGAAAATTGGACAGGTACATGCAAAAAAATTAAACTAGACCACCAATTTATACCATACACAGGAATAAACTCAAAATGGATAAGACTTAAATGTAAGTCGTGAAAAAATCAAAATCCTAGAAGAAAACATAGGCAGCAAAATCTCAGGCATCTCATGTAGCAGAATTTTCACTGATACATTGCCAGCAGGGGTGGGGAACCTTTTTTCTGTCAAGGGCCATTTGGATATTTATAACATCATTCCCAGGCCATACAAAATTATCAACTTAAAAATCAGCCTGCTATATTTGGTCAGGCTAATTTTGTGAGGCCTGTGATGTTAGCTGGTATTGATTTCCCAGGCCTTATACAGCCCTCAGGCTGGATGTTCCCCACCCCTGGCCTAGGGCAAGGGCAACAAAGGAAAAAATAAATAAATGAGACTACTTCAAACTAAAAAGCTTCTGCACAGCAAAAGAAACAACCATCAAAACGGAAAGAGAACCCACTGTATGAGAGAACACATTTGCCAACGATACATCAGATAAGGGGTTAATTTCCAAAATATATAAAGTACTCATACAACTCAACACCAGGAAGACAAACAATCCAATTAAAAAATGGGCAGAGAGCCCAGCCAATGTGGCTCAGTGGATTGAGTGTCATCCCATGGACTGAGAGGTCAGGGCACATGCCTGGGTTGCAGGCTCAATTCCCAGTGGGGGCATGTACAGAAAACAATGGGTAGATGTTTCTCCTTCACATCAATATTTCTCTCTCTAAAAAAATCAATAAAAACATATCCCTTTGTGAGGATTAAAAACAAGTAATGAGTTGATGTTAGTTGAGATGTTAAAGGGGATTTTTTCATTTATCTGCCTTCTATCTCTAGGACTTTAGCAAGGTGCTGAAACTACAGTATGAGTATCAGTAGGCTTGATATAAGTGATGTTCAATACTAATATAAAGGCCCCAAAATAAGTAGAAACATTTAATTGATTTAGCCACTTTAGAAAAGTTTGATGTTATTGACCAAAGTTGAAGAAGCGCATATCATATGACTCAGCAACTCTACTCCATTATACCCTATCAGCATGAACAGGAATGTCATAGCTAAAACAGAAAACAGAAGACCCTAGAAACAACCCAAATGTCCACCAGCAACAGAAAGGGTGAATAAATTATTCATGAAGTAGAATACTACACAGCAGTGAAAATGAACAAAGTTAGTATGCAACAAGATGGATAAATCTACAAACATATTAAAGCTAAAGAAGCCAAACACTAAGAATACACATGTATACGCCCAGCTGGTGAGGCTCAGTGGTTGAGCGTCGACTCATGCACCAAGAGGTCGCCAGTTCGATTTCCGGTCAGGGCACATGCCCAGGTTGTAGGCCCGATCCCCAGTGGGGGGCATGCAGGAGGCAGCCAATCGATGTTCTCTCTCATCGATGTTTCTCTCTCTCTCCCTCTCCCTTCTTCTCTCTCTAAAATCAATAAAGAGAAAACGTTTTTTTAAAGAATACACATGTATGATTTTATTTATAGGCATACCTCAGAGATATTACAGGTTCAGTTCCAGACCACCAGTTGTAATTTTTTTGCTGGTGGAGGGTCTTGCCTTCAATTTGTAAAACACGCATCATCTGTGAAGCACAATAAAGCGAGTGCAATAAAAAGAGGTGTACAGTGTGCCTGTATATAAAGTTCAAAATTAGGCAAAGTAGCTTATAAGTGTTTAAAGTGTATACTAAGGGGATAAAACTTTTTTTAAAAAATAACAAGGAAATATACTATGTAAGTCAGAACAGGAGTTCCTTTTAGGAGAGCAGTTGTGATTGGGCTTCCAGGTACCAGCAGTGTTTTATTTCTTAACTTGAGTGGCAATAAATTGGATGTTAACATACTTTAAAATAATTCATTAAGCTGAACATTTGTATTCAATGTACTTTTCTATATGTGTATTATACTGTACAACAGAAACAAAAGTTTAAAAATATATAGACATTCTCTATGCAAGCTGGAACCCAGGAAGGAGAAAGTACCAGTCTGAGTTCCAGGATCCTGGGCCAAAGACTATGTGCCCTATAGGACAAAAATAGTAAAATCAGGAGGGAAACAAATGAGTTTTCCAGCCTTTCTGAGGCACCCTGTGCCTGGTTAAATTGTTCCTGCTTTTCATGGCTTGTTCACGTCTTTCTGTACTTTGGTATCTATTTCTTTAAAAGCTCCTCCTATAATATTACAAACTCTATGTCTGTGATTCTCAGAACCACCCAGAGGGCATGGTTAGAACACAGATTGCTAGGCTCCATGCCCCAGTTTCTGATTGAAGGTCGAGAATTTGCATTTAGAACAAATCCCAGGTGACTCAAATACTGTCCTAGAACCACTGTTAAGAATTCTAATGCAATAATCCAGGTCAGAAATTATGAGGACTTCAACAAAGGTAAAAGCAGTAGGAATGGAGAGGAGGAAACAGATATGAGGGATGATGAACAGACAGAATATGACGGTGCAAGAGAGGAGTTCAGGACACTCAGGTTTCCAGCTTGGATGAATAATGTACCATTTACCAGGACAAGGAATTGGGGTGGAGGGGGGTGTAAATTCAATCTGATAAATTAATCTATGGCTTGGAGAGTTTGAACAAGGAAGCCTAAGAAAGGCACCTAACCTTAAATGGGAACAGTAGAGGGAAGCATGAGTGGAATGAGGCAACAACAGGAAAGTGCTGTGAAAGTACTATGTAAATATAAGAAACCCCATAAAAGCAAGTAGGTGACCTCACACAGTGGAATTTTATGCAGCTGTTAAAAATAGATAAGAATGATCTCTGAACTGAGGGGGTAGTTTCCAGGACATACTGCTAAGTGTAAAAAGCTAAATGCAAAAGAATATCCATAGCACCTTTTGTGTAAGAAAGAAAAGGAAATAAGAAAATATACATATATCTGGTTATTTGTGCAAAAAGCAGCACAGAAAGGATGAAGCTGAGATAATTAACAGCCTATGAGAGGTGGGTAGAAAGGGGGAAGAAAGAACAAAAGGAATGAGAGTAACATGTCTCTGAGTATGCATTTTGACTTTTGCAACCATGTTAATGTTTCACATATTAAAAAAGGACAGTAAATAAAATCAGCACAGATGGGGTAACATGAGAAGATAACATGAAATAGAGAATTAAATGACCTGAACTGTATTCAAATGAATCACATAACCATACTGAAGGGGTTACATAACCCATGTAACTTTTGAACAAAGTATTAGTATTATATTCCTTTGGGCTAATTTTTTTTATGTTAAGCAAATACTGAACTCTAGTTAGTGGGTTTCATTTTCACAGAAGCATAAGTTCACAATTTTGAAACTACTTTCTAGGTACCTTAGGATATACAAGTAAATATGGGGTCAATAAAGGGGAACCAGATTCTCAATATTGGAAAAGGAAGTTACAAATATGAAAAGGGGAAAGGACATAATAAAACATGTGGTGTAGGATTGGAATTGGAAGTGTCAGTGTGAACTCATGGGCTTAATACAGATACACAAAAATAGATATAGATGTGTGTGGCGGGTGTACACACACACACACACACACACACACACACACACACACCTCTGTTTGCTAAGAGGGCCTATTGATATCCCTATAACTGTGAGCACACCTATCACTGAGATTTCAATTTCTAGATATAATCTTCCACTAAGGGTTCTCTGAAGCTCTGGAGCTAATTCCAGGGCAGGGGCAGGGGAAGATGAACCTGAATTATTTTGTTATACCAGAAAATAAGGAAGTGCTCAAAGAATAATGGGGACACATCAAAAAGACATAAGCTATCTTGAAAAGGTTTTCATTGGCTGAATATGGAACAATTTGAGTAAAGGAAATAAATAACTATAAATACTTATAAAGAATTATAACACATTGGATAACATAAAAAGCTGTGAGTTCCTAGTGATATTAATTAATTAATGGGAGAAGTCAACTAATAAATGTAGAAAGAATGATGGAATTAGAAAATAGTCATTTGGCAAAATTGAAAGTTTAAGGAGTAACGGTATTTATACAGTCTCAAAGTATTTTCCCAGAAAACACATCACTTACAAAGGAAAAATTGTAACTTTACCTTGGAAAAAACAGGCAGAATCCATCTTAACTAAATGATCAAAGTTAATATCACCTAATGGGACACATGAACATCACTGACCTCCTAAAATGACGCACTAAGAAAACCACATCATATTTGTGGTATTCCACCAAAATGCATTAACATGGATCTAGTCATGAGGAAACACCAGACAAACCTCAAATGAGAGGCATTCTATTTAAAAACAAAACAAAACACTGGCCTGTCCTCTTCAAAAATGTCAATGTCTCACAGACCGGGACTGAGGAACTGTTCCAGATAAAGGAAACCAAAGGAAAATCAAGAACTGAAGGCACACTATGTGAAAGGACTGAGCTAAAAGAACACTGTATCTGCAACTTACTCTTGAACACTTAGGGAAAAAAAATACACATATATATGGAAAGAGAAAGAGAAAGAATAAAACAAATGTGGTAAAGTGTTAACATTTAGGGTATGTGGTAAAGGTTAGATGAGAATTCTATCTAAAATTAGGTTAAAAGTAAAAGTTAGAAAAAAAAATAAGCAGGTAATTATGGTAGAGGTGGTAAAGTCAAGATTTGTTTCACATCTCAGAATGCTGAAATATAAACCTAACTGTGGTGTGTTCTGAAAAGTTTCCCTGACTAAACCAACTGTGTTCTATATACACCACCTAAAGAACAAGATCTGGAATAAAATGGATCTATTTGAGGACCTTACTTGAGAAGAGAGTTTCTAAAGCATCCAAAGGACTTTAACAAATTAACAGACTCATCTAAGCCATGTGACCCAAAGTCTTTGTGCTATATGGAAGTTGAAATGCATGCCTTTGGACACTGGTTAAGCAAGTACTTTTCTTCTAAAAGTGTGGAAGGTAAACTAATTTACCTAGAAATGTTTGGTTCTATTTAAGGTTAATTATGGAAACTATTAAATAAATGTAGATAAAATATACCAGAATAAATACATGAAATAAGATAAAAATGAAAGCATTTGCCCTGGCCAGTTTGGCTCAGCGGTTAGAGCGTCGGCCTGCGGTCCGGAGAAACCTGGGTTCGGTTCCCACTGGGGGCACGTGCCTCGGTTGCAGTTTGTCCCCGGCCCTGGTTGGGTCGTGCGGGAGGCGGCCACTCAATGTGTCCCTTTCGCGTTGATGTTTCTCTCTCCCTCTCTCTTCCTCTCTCTCCCTCCCACTCTATCTGAACAAAAAATGGAAAAATGTCCTCGGGTGACGATAAAAAAAAAAATGAAAGCATTTTAGCTGCATGAGAACTAAAGTTAATGAGACAGATGCAAAACTTCAAGAAATCACCAACAAATCTGTAATTTACAAAAACTTGCTTCCAATTTTAAAAACCATTACCTTTTCTTCAGAGCATTTCCACAAAATACTGTGAATACATAAGTCAGAAAAATTACAACATGTCCTACAATGGGAACAATCAATTTCAGCTGAGAATATGGTTTTATATGACAAAGGATTCATGATTGTTTTAAAAAATGTCTACAAATTCTTTGACAAAACCCCTCTCCCCCCTAAAAAAAAGGTGGAGTCTAGTTGCCTTCCCTTGAGTGTGGGCTGGACTTAGTTCCTCATTTATAACAGAATATACAAAAGTGGCAGTGTGTACACTGAAGATAGGACATATAAGGCATGTGGTTTCCTCGTGCTCTCTCTTGCATCACTTGCTCTGTATATAATGCAGATGACATGGTGTGAGGACACTCAGTCTTATGAAAGACCTAAAGCCTCATGCCAACAGCCATGTAAGGGAGCAAATCCCCAGCCCCAGTCCAGCCCTCAGATGACTGCTGCAGTGCTGGCCAACTCTTAACTCGTCAGAAACTCTGAACCAGAACCACCCAGCTAAGCTGCAAATGAATTCCTGACAGAAATGGTTAGATAAGAGATGTTTGTTGTTTTAAGCTACTAAAGTTTGGGATAATTTGTTACATAGCAATGATAACTAATACAGGGTTTAAAAATTATCCACTTAGCCCTGGCCAGTTTGGCTCAGTGGTTTGGCCCTCAGACCAATGAGTCATGGGTTCAATTCCGGTCAAGGGCACGTATCTTGGTTGTAGTTCGTCCCAGCCCTGGTCGGGGTCATGTGGGAGGCAACCAGTTGATGTGTCCCTCTCACGTCAATGTATCTCTCTCTCTCCCTCCCTCTCACTCTATCTGAAGATAAATAGGTGAAGATTTAAAAAACAATAGTAATAATAATTATCCATTTATATAATTATATAGAATATTTATTGTGAAATTGGCTGGAAAAAACTATGCTTTACAAAGATAATTACAATTGACCATTGAATAATGCAGAGGTTAGGGGCACCAAACCCCTGTGCAGTCGAAAATCCACATACAACTTTTGACTTGCCCAAAATTTTAACTACAGTCCCTTGGTATCCATGGGGGATTAGCTTGAGGACCCCTGTGGAAACCAAAATCTGAGGACGTTTAAGTCCGTTATATAACTTGGTGTACAACAATGCACAGTCAGTCCTCTGCACCCACAGACTACCAACAGCAGATCAAAAATAGTATTTTTGATTCATGGCTGGTTGACTCTGCAGATGCGAAGCCCACGTATATGGAGGACTGACTATATTTACTGAAAAATATCTACAAATAAGTAGACCCACAAGTGCCAACTATATGGTCAATACTTCGAGGAATATATAAAACAAGACCCAAAAGGAATAAATCAAATCAGAATAAAAACAGTAAGTCATAAATAGAATATATCGACAAGTATTTAACTTGCAGATAAATTAAAATTAGACAGTTGGGTGGGTGGGAGGAATAAATTCTGTGGAAAGAAGTGAGATTAGCTGGGAAATCTCAAGTACACATCGTTTGGGGTGAGGAGCAAGATATTTTTCACTAAGAAATTAAAAAGGAGTGCTCAATAAGTCAGTCAGAAAAGACAAGTACCACATGATTTCATTCATATGCGGAATCTAATAAACACAATGAACTAATAAACAAAACAGAGACAGACTCATAGAGAGCAAGCTGACAGCTGTGGGGGGTGGGGAAGTTCGGGGGTTGGGTGGGGGATTGAGAAAAAAAAAAGAGAGGAAAAAAAACCTCATGAACATGGACAACAGTGTGGTGATTGGGGGGTGGGGGGTAGAGGAGGGTATGGGGGGATAAATGGTGATAGAAGAAGACCTGACCTGGGGTGGTGAACACACAATACAGTGTACAGTGATGTGCTGTGGAATTGTACACCTGAAACCTGTATAACTGTGTTAACCAGTGTCACCCCAATAAATTCAATTTTTTAAAAAGAGCTCTGAATTTACTTTAAATGTTGTTAGCTTGGAAAAGTACAGTTTCCTCCTCTAGAATACTTTGCACCTATACACAGAGAAGTGGGAAATCTGAAGAGTTATGCAAAATCTCTTGTCAAATATAGCATGTCTTCACAGACAATCAGCACTAGGGCCTTTAATGTCCTCCTCCATTTCCCCTCCATCTCTAACAGTATTATCAAATTGTCTTTGATCCATTTTATTAAAATTCTAACTTCCTTCAATAACTTTTCCCAAGTCAGCGGAAACAAGACTGGAGTGCTTCACTGGGACATGTGCATGCTAAGGCCCCAAGCTGACACCAGGAGCAGCCATGAAGAGCACTGGCTCTAGAGTCCAAGCCTGGGGCTGTAGCCCTGTTTCATCTCACTGGCCACAAACTGCAGGCAAACCGTTCTCCCCATTCGGAATCTCAGTTGCCTTACAAGCAAAATGGGGATAATACCCAATTTATTTATTTATTTTTTTTTTGGTACGTGCCCCTAGTGGAACCGAATCCAGGACTCTCTGGTCCGCAGGCCGATGCTACAACTGCTGAGCCAAATCGGCCAGGGCGGATAATACCCAATTTATAAGGTTGTTATTATAAAGATTAAATGACATATAGAAAAGGCCTAGCATTATGAAGCTACTCAATAAACACTAGCTAGTTGTTAATGACCTTTTTCTTTACATGCATTATAAGTACATTTCCCAAACCAAGAAAATAAGGGCACAGACTGCCAGAATATATTTTTGTATCATATAAAGATGCAAAAGACTGCCTAGGAGATTAATGTGGATTTACGACATGTTTAATTTCTGGAACACTTATAGCAGCCTATGAGTTGAAATCAAACTGAACACTCAGGCACTCAACAAGCACTGGAGAACCTAGTCTGTGATCCATATTTACATAGCACTTATCATATTCTATATAGTATTGTAAATATGTTTTACTCCTCTACCAAATTACATATTCTTTGATTGCTTAAAAATTGTTGTTTATCTCTGTATTTTTCATGGCTCCTTGCATACATAAGGCTGAATTTAACTTCAAGTCCTTGATGTCTGCTCTCATCAATATATTCTTGAGATTACAAAATTTAGGCATCAGATCTTCCCCGACAATGTGTGTGCACACTCATGCAGACAGCATCATATCCTCTAAGCAAAGCTAGTGTTAGACGCCCAGAGCAACAATCGTTTCTCTGTGCCCAGCACTGTGTAGAGCTTTGACACACAGTAAATTCTTAATGAGCATTAGCAGAAAGAATAGATGTGGGAGAACAAAAGGTGAAGAACAAGAAGCATGGTGAGTTACTACATTTAACTACTAAAATCTCTTAACAGTATGCTTATTTTTGTACAACTATTGTTTGATTTCCTATATAGTAGTCTCCCTTATACCTCCCTATCAGAGATCAGGACTAACATTTGTGCTCTGTGCCAAAGTCCTCAGCCAATAAATATATAAAATAAGTGGAACAACAAATCGGTTTTCCTTTCCCTCTCTTGCTCTCAAGTGATTTTTTTAAAAAGACACAGATTGTAATCTTGACACTTCTTACTGACAATTATTTTCCAAACTGGACTCTGACATTAAAAACGGGGGGGGGGGGACATCTAACACAAATCCAGAGCATCTATCTATAATATGCATCAGCTACTTGAAAGAAATTTTCTGTAGTTACTGTGCGTACACGCATGTGTATAAAATTAGAAACAATACCTTCCCTGTGACTCAGCAGAGATATGAGAATGAATGAAATGTGTGAAGTACATGCAATCATGCACAAGAACAGTATTAAGAAGGTTCAAAGGTTCATTCAAACACTATGTGCCAAGCATTATGCCAAATTCTGGAGAAAGAAATGGGAAATGAGATGAGGTCTATGGACTTGGGAAGCAGACTGGTGGATCTGAAGAGTCTGCAGGCTGTTACTTCCTTATCCTTCTCTAAATTCTCTCCTGGTTCTCCATCAACCCCAGCCTCTTTGCTACTCTCTATGCTGGTTTTTCTTTTTTTCATGCACACTCAAAGTGTGGTCCTGGAAATAGCATCATCATCACCTGAGAACTTGTTCAAAATATACATTCTTGAGCCCCACTCAGACCTACTGAATCAGAAACTATCAGGGTGGAGCCAAAAATCTGTGTTTTACCAAGGCCCCTAGGTATTTCTGATGCATGCCCAAGTTTAAGAACCAATCTAAGTTTGATCTGCGTGTTGACTTCCAAAAGTTCCATTCCTTGTCCTTTCCAGTTCTCACTCTCCTTTACAACTATAACTATTACTACTACTACTGGCAACAGCTGTTATTTATTAAGCATTTATAAGCTAGGCACTGTGCTAATAATTGTGCACATGCCATCTTACTTAATCTCCACAACAATTCTTTTAAGTATTATTGGCTCCACATTTCAAATGAAATTTAGGTTAAGTAACTTGCCCAAGATCACCCAATCCAACCAAATAAGTGGCATAACAGCGATATGACCTTGGGTTTTCCTGACACCAAAGTCTACAACATTAACCACTACACTAACTCCTAGTGGTACTACTTCCAAAGCCTCAGAGGCTCTCACTTTAATTATTCCTAAACTGTACCTGGAGTAGTATTTCCAGTTATGTAGTGGATCTCTCTAAACTCCAAATAGGGACCTTAAAATCATCATTTTTTCTCTCCACTGCAAGTCTGTTCCTCCTCTTGTGTTTTCTAATTTAATGTCATCATAATCGTCAGCTATTCAAACTACACAAGTCTTCTTTGACTTCTCACTCTCACTTCTGGCTGTTCATTACATTTAGAGATTGTAATATCTAAACTTTCTCTAAAATCCATCAATTCCTATGTCCCTATTCAGGCTACCAGCACTTCTCACCTGTATCCTAACTAGTCTCCCTGCTTCTCCACTTTAATGTAATCTGCATATGAGCTGCCCAGTTCACTTTCTGATTATTCTACCTTCCAAGGAGCTCCACTGCCAACAAGGGGTGGAGGTGGAAAGGAAAAGTCTAGGCTTTGAAATGGGATACAAGGTTGGTACAATATCTACAAATCAATAGCCGCGATACAGCAGATAAACAAAATGAAGGATTAAAATTACATGATCATATTAATAGATGCAGAAAAGGCATTTGACAACATCCAGCACCCATTTATGATAAAAACTCTCAGCAAAGTGGGAACAGAGGGAACATATCTCAACATAATAAAGGCCATAAATGACAAACACACAGTCAACATCATACTCAATGAACAAAAACTACAACTGTTTCCCTTAAGATCGGGAACCAGACAGGGATGTCCCCCTCACCACTCTTATTCAACATAGTAGTGGAAGTCCTAGCCACAGCAGACAAGAAGAAAAAATAAAAGGTATCCAAATTGGAAAGGAAGAAATAAAACTCATTATTTGCAGATGACATGATACTGTATATAGAGAACCTTAAAGATTCCACCAAAAAACTACCAGAACTGATAAATAAATTCAGTAAAGTAGCAGGATACAAAATAAATATACAGAAATCATTTGCACCAATAATGAACTATCAGAAAGGGAAACTAAAAAAACAATCCCATTTACAATTGCAAGAAAAAATTAAAATACTTGGGAATAAATTTAATCAAGGATATAAATGACCTGTACTCAGAAAATTATAAGACAATGAAGAAGATACAAATAAGTGGAAGCATATACTATGCTCATGGATGGGAAGAATTAACATCATTAAAATGTTCATAGTACCCCAAACACTCTATAGATTCAACACAATTCCTATCAAGATACCAATCGTGTATTTCACAGAACTAGAACAAATATACCAAAATGTACATGGAACCACAAAAGACCTCGAATAGTCACAGCAATTTTAAGAAAAAGAACAAAGAGGAATCACACTACTGGATATCAAACTATACTACAAGACCCGAATAATCAAAACAGCATGGTATTGGCATAAAAACAGACCCATAGATCAATGGAACAGAACATAGAGCCCAGAAATAAATCCACACTTTTATGGCCAATTAATATTTGGCAGAGGAGACAAGAACATATAATGGGATAAAGATAGTCTATTTAATAAATGGTAGTGGGAAAATTGGACAGATATATGCAAAAAAATGAAACTATACCACCTTCTTACACCATATACAGGAATAAACTCTAAATGGATTAAATACTTGCATTTTAGACTCAAAACCATAAAAATCATAGAAGAAAATATAGGCAGTAAAATCAGGGATGCTTCTCATATATCTCCTTGGGCAAAGGAAACAAAAGAAAAAATAAACGGGACTATATGAAACTAAAAAGTTTTTGCATAGCAAAGGTAACCATCAACAAAATGAAAACACAACCCACTGAATAGAACATATTTGCAAATGATACATCTGACAAGGGTTAATATCCAAAGTTTATAAAGAACTTAAAAACTCAACACCAAAAAAAAAAAAAAAACCCCAAACAATCCAATTAAAAAATAGGCAAAGGACTTGAATAGACACTTCTCCAAAAAGTACATAAAGATGGCCAACTGGCATATGAAAAGATGCTCAATGTCACTAATCGTCAAAGAAATGAAAATTAAAACCACAATGAGATATCACCTCACACCTGTCAGAATGGCTATCATCAATAAATCAACAAACAACAAGTGTTGGCAAGGATGTGAAGAAAAGGAAACCCTCGTGCACTGCTGGTGGAAATGCAGGCATGGTGGAAGCAGTGTGGAATTACCTCAAAAAATCAAAAACAGAACTGTCTTATGACTCAACAACTCCATTTCTGTGAATATATCTAAAGAAACCCAAAATACTGATTCAAAAGAATATATGCATGCCTATGTTCATTGCAGCATTATTTACAATAGCTAAGATTTGGAAGCAACCCAAGTGTCCATCAGTAGATGAGTGAATAAAAAAACTGTGGTACATTTACATAATGGAATACTACTCAGACGTTAAAAAAAAAAAAAAAACACTGGAGATTTGACTTTTTGCAACAGCATGGATGGACCTGGAGAGTATTATACTACGTGAAATAAGCCAATCAGAAAAAGACAAATACCATATGATTTCACTTGTGGAATCTAATAAACAAAATAAACAAACAAAATTAAAACAGGCTCAGATACAGAGAACAGACTGACTCCTGTCAGAAGGGAGGTGGTTGGAGGTCTGAGTGAAAAAGGTGAAGGGATTAAGCAAAAAAAAAAAAACTTCACAGACACACACAATAGTATGGTGATTACCAGGGGAAAGAGGGATAGGGCAGGCAGAAGAGGATAAAGAGGGGATAAATAGTGATGGAAGGAGATGAGACTTGGGGTGGTGAGCACACAATACAATATACAGATGACATATTATATAACTGTACACCTGAGACCTATTTAATTTGATTAACCAATGTCACCCCAATAAATTCAATTAAAAAAACAAAAAGAATGGAATGGAATACCCCTTCATAATTTGGCCTCAATCATATCTTTCCTGTCTCATCAACTCCTGCCACACAACAAGCCTACAAGAAACAATTCAAGATTTTCCAAAGCCCTATTCAACTGGAATCTTTGGCAGTTGGCTTATGCTCTCCCCTCTGCCTGGAATGTTTGTTTTCTCTTTTACATGAGGCAAATTTCTACCCTACCTTCAGAGCTAAGCTTGTTCCTCTTCTCTTTAAAGCTTTGCCTAAGTCTATCAATTTTTCTGTAGCCAAAGTGATCTACTCCCTCAGAATTTTATTCATTCCAAAAGTGATCACCTTTTTTTTTTCTAATGTGTTTTTACTGGGAGTGGTAAATGGCAGCAGAGTGAATGGAAGCTACACAGACCATCTCCCAGGACCAAACTGGAATTACAACTAAAATAAAGACAAATCATCAGGAAAACCCAACTGAAAAGCAGCTGGGGAGAACCCGTACAACCAAGGATAGAAAGAGGATGCCAAACTGAGCCTCGTAGGAATTGTGGAGGCATGTGAGGGTGGGCTGGGAGCCCGCGGACAACAGTGAAGAGCTGTATGAGCTGAGTGCACTTTGTACTAAGAAAGCAAGGTTTTAAAAAGCACGAAATCAGCTACAGCCACTCACCTTGGGCTCCAGCAGAGGGAGGGTGGACTGGACTGGAACTGTGTGGAGAGAGTCCGGGGCTCCTGGCTCAGGAGAGAGCAGGACAGGAGGACACCAGCAGTTTTGTGCTAAATCACTCCCTCACAGGACAGTAGCCATCTTATTTAAAGAGCCTCTTCCCAGAGCCCTAGGGAGAAGCAATCACCCCTCCAGCAGGAATTCAACATCACCAGACCAGGCCAGAAAAATGCAAATTGAGGCTCATTAACATCAAGTCTCATAGCAAGCAAGTGCCCCACCTGCTGGAAATACTCTTACACCTAAGGGATTTTTCATTCAGCTGAGGGCTACAAATCGGGGCTCATCAAGTAACTGAGACGAATAGCCTCCAGGCAAAAAGCTAGAGGATAACTGAACCTTTCCCTGGCTTGCAAATCTACCCAGGAAAGTAAGACTTGACAGTGGTGTTTAACGTGGGTCCTCTCACACTCATCCAAACACAGTAGAGGGAGCCACAACCAGCAGAACACCAACACCCACAGGGAAAATTTGGCAGGCTCCAAAACCCTCTGAAACACCAAAATGGTGAAACAAAGAAACAAATCCCAAATGAAAGAACATGATAATTCTGCAGGAGAAGAAATAAATAACAGAATTAAGCAAGATATCAGAGGGAGAGTTCAGAGTAATTATAATGAGGAAGCTCAACAGCATGAATAAAGATATAAAAACATTGAAAACCAACCAACTGGAAATGAAGAATGACATAGCAGAAATAAAGAACACACTGGAAGAAATAACCAGCAGAGTAGAGGAAGCCATGGACTGGATCAGTGAATTAGAAGACAGGGTAAAAAAAAAAAAAAACACCCAGTCAGAGAACCATAAAGAAAAAACAATTTAAAAACAGGAAGACAGCTTAAGAGAACTGCAGAGCAACATGAAGCGTAACAACATCTGCATCACAGAAGTGCCAGAAGAAAAAAATGAGCAAGGGTTAGAGAATATATTTAAAGAAATAGTGACAGAAAACTTCCCTAGCTTGGTGAAATAAAAAGGCATATAAGTTCAAGAAGCACAGAGAGCCCCAAGTAAGAAGATCCCAAAGAGACCCACACAAAGTCACATAATAATTAAAATGTCAAAAATTAAAGACAAAGAGAGAATCCTAAAGGCAGCAAGAAATAAGCAACAGGTTACCTACAAAGGAACCCCCATAAGGCTATCAGCTGACTTCTCAACAGAAACACTACAGGTCAGAAGGGAATGGCATGAAGTAATCAAGGTCATGAAAAACAAGGATCTAAATCCAAGACTACTCTATCCAGCAAGACTATCATTCAAAATAGGTGAAATAAAGAGCTTCCCAGAAAAAAAAAAAAAAAGGCTAAGGGAATATATTAGCACCAAACCAGCACTGCAAGAAATGTTAAAAGAATTGCTGTAATAAGCAGAAAAAATAGGAAGAGAAACATAACCATAATGAACAAAAATGGCAATAAACAAGTACATATCAATAATAACCTTAAATGTAAATGGATTAAATGCTCTGATCAAAAGACAGAGTAGTTGAATGAGTAAGAAAGCATGACTCACATATATGTTGTTTACAAGAGACCCACTACACAACAAAAGACCCACGTAAGTTGAAAGTAAAGGGGTGGAAAAAAAATTTCCAAGCAAAAAAAAAAAAAAGAAAAAAAAAAAAAACTGGGGTAGCAATACTCGTATCTGATAAAGTAGACTTCAAAATGAAGGCCATAACAAGAGAAAAGGAAGGCCACTATATAATATTGAAAGGAACAATCCAACAGGAGAATATAACCTTGGTAAACATATATGCATTCAACATAGGAGCACTAAAATACATTAAAAATCTTCTGGAGGATGTCAAAGGAGAAATCAGCAGCAATACATTCATAGCAGGCGACTTCAACACCCCACCGACATCACTGGATAGATCCTCTAGACAAAAAATTAACAAGGAAACAGAGACTTTAAATGATGCACAAATCAAATGGATTTAATAGATATCTACAGAGCGTTACACCCCAAAAGTGCAGAATTCACATCCTTCTCAAGTGCACATAGGACATTCTCAAAGATAGACCACATGTTAGGACACAAACTAAGTCTCTGCAAGTTCAAAAAGACTGAAATCATATCAAGCATCTTCTCAGATCACAATGGCATGAAACTAGAAATCAATTACAACAAAAACACGCAAAAACATTCAAACACATCGAGGCTAAACGGCATGTTATCAAACAATGAATGAGTTACCAAGGAGATCAAGGAAGAAATTAAAAACTTTCTGGAAACCCACGAATATGCACACACAACACAAACTCTATAGGATGCAGTGAAAGCTGTCCTGAGAGGGGAGTTCATAGCACTACAGGCATACCAAGACACAAGAAAAATTTCTGATTGACTTTCTAACCCTACAACTTAAAGAACTAAAAAGTAAACAAAAGAAAAAACCCAGAACAGGTTCAAGGAAAGAAATAGTAAAGGTCAAAGCAGAAATAAACAACATAGAACCTAAAAAAACAATTCAAAAGATCGATGAAACAAAGAGCTGGTTCTTTGAAAAGATAAACAAGATTTATGGACTCTTAGCCAGACTTACCAAGAAACAAAAAGAGAGGACACTAAGCCTGACCGCTGTGTCTCAGTGGTTGAGCGTCGGCCCATGCACCAAGAGGTCACTGGTTCGATGCCCCGTCAGGGAACATGCCCAGGTTGTGGGCCTGACCCCCAGTGGGAGGTGTGTAGGAGGTGGCCAATCGATGTTCTCTCTCATCAATGTTTCTATTTCTCTCTCCCTCTCCCTTCCTCTCGCTCTAACATCAATAAAGAAAAAAATTTTTTTTTTAAAAAGAGAGAGGACTCAAACAAAATCAGAAACGAAAAAGGAGAAGTAACAACTGACACCACAGAAATATAAAGGATCGTGCCCTGGCCAGTTTGGCTCAGTGGTTAGAGCGTTGGCCTGCAGACTGGAGAGTCCCGGTTCAGTTTCCACTAAGGTCACGTGCCTGGGTTGCATATTGTCCCTGGCCCTGGTTAGGGTCGTGTGGGTGGCAACCACTCAGTGTGTCTCTCTCACATTGATGTTTCTCTCTCTCTCTCTCTCTCCCCCACCCCACTCTATCTTAAGATAAATGCAAAAATGTCCTCGGGTGAGGACAAAAAATATTAAAAAGAAATATAATGGATCGTTAAAAAATACTTTGAGCAATTATACGCCAACAAATTGAACAATCTAGGCGAAATAGACTAATTTCTAGAAACACACAGTCTCCTAACACTGAACCGGAGAAATAGAAAACTTGAACAGACCAATAATAACTACGGAAATTGAAGATGTAATCAAGAAACTCCCAGCAAACAAAAGCCCAGGTGTGGACAGCTTCATGAGGAAGTTTTACCGAACATTCAAAGACCTAACATCCATTCTCCTCAAACTATTCCAAAAAATCTAAGAAGAAGGAAGACTTCCAAACTCATTTTATGAGGCCAGAATAATTCTAATTCCAAAACCAGATAAAGACACTACAAAGAAAGAAAACTACAGGCCAATATCCCTGATGAACATACATGCCAAAATCCGTAACAAAATATTAGCAAATCAGATCCACCAATACATTTAAAAAAATTATTTACGATGACCAAGTGGGATTCATCTCAGGGATGCAAGGCTGGTACAATATTCGCAAATCAATAAATGTGATACATCACATAAACAAAATGAAAGATAAAAACCATGTGATCAAATCAATAGATGCTGAAAAAGCATTCAACAAAACCCAGCACCCATTTCTGATAAAAATGCTCAGCAATGGGGAATAGAGGGAGCATATCTCGACATAATAAAGGCCATACATGAAAAACCTACAGCCAACATCATACTCAATGGGCAAAAACTAAAAGCATTTCCCTTAAGAACAGGAACAAGACAGGGATGCCCACTTTCGCCACTCTTATTTAACATAGTACTAGAAGTCTTAGCCACAGCAATAAACAAGAAGGAAAAATAAAAGGAATCCAAATTGGAAAGGAGGAAGTGAAACAGTCATTATTCACAGATGACATAATACTGTACAAAGACAACCCTAAGGACTTCATCGAAAATCTACTAGAGCTAATAAATGAATTTGGCAAAGTAGCAGGATACAAAATTAACATCAAGAAATCGATGGCATTCTTATACACCAATAATGAACTCACAGAAAGAGAAACTAAAAAAACAATCCCATTTACCATTGCAGCAAAAAAACTAAGATACCTAGGAATAAACTTAACCAAAGAAGTAAAGGACCTGTTCCCAGAACACTACAGGACATTGAAAAAAAGAAATAGAAGAAGATATAAAAAAGTGGAAGCATATACCTTGTTCATGGATTGGAAGAACTAACAGCATTAAAACATCCATACTACCCAACCAATCTATAGATTCAATGCAATCCCCATCAAAATACCAACAACATATTTCATGGAGCTAGAACAAATACTCCAAAAGTTTATATGGAATCAAAAAAGACCCCAAATAGCCACAGCAATCTTGAAAAAGAAGAACAAAGTAGGAGGGATCACAATACTGGATATCAAGTTATACTACAAAGCCATTGTAATCAAAACAGCCTGGTACTGGCACAGGAACAGGCATACAGAGCAATGGAAGAGAAGACAGAACCTGGAAATTGACCCAAGACATTACGCTCATTTAATATTTGACAATGGTGGCAAGAGCATACAATGGAGTAAAGACAGCCTCTTTAATAAATAGTGTTGGGAAAATTGGACAGCTACATGTAAAAAAATGAAGCTAGACCACCAACTTACACCATACACAAGAATAAACTCAAAATGGATAAAAGACTTAAATGTGACTCATGAATCCATAAAAATCCTAGAAGAAAATGTAGGCAACAAAATTTCAGACATCACATGTAGCAGAATTTTCATTGATATAACACCTAAGGCAAGAGAAACAAAGAAAATAATTAATACATGGGACTACATCAAACTAAAAAGCTTCTGCACAGCAAAAGAAACAACCATCAAAATGGAAAGGGAACCCACTCTATGGGAGAGCATAATTGCCAATGATACATCAGATAAGGGGTTAATCTCCAAAATATATAGAGTGCTCCTACAACTCAACAAAAGGAAGACAAAGAACCCAATTAAAAAATGGGCAGAGGAACTAAATAGACACCTCTCCAAACAGGACATACAAATGGCTAAGAGACATATGAAGAAATGCTCAACATCACTAATCATCAGAGAGAAGCAAATTAAAACAACAATGAGGTATCACCTCAAACCTCTCAGAATGGCCGCCATCAACAAATCATCAAACAACAAGTGTTGGCGAGGGTGTGGAGAAAAGGGGACTCTAGTACACTGCTAGTGGGAATGCAGACTGGTGCAGCCACTATAGAAAACACTAATTTTTAATTTTAAAAAATTAAAAATTGAATTGCCATTTGACCCAGTGATGCCACTTATAGGAATATATCCTAAGAAGCCTGAAACACCAATCAGAAAGAATATATGTACATCTATGCTCATAGCAGCACTATTTAGAATTGCTGAGATCTGAAAACAGTCCAAGTGTCCATCAATAGATGAGTGGATAAAAAAGCTGTGGTAGCCCCGCCGGTGTGGCTCAGTGGTTGAGGGACGACCCATGCACCAAGAGGTCACCAGTTCCATTCCCGGTCAGGGCACATGCTCAGGTTGTGGGCTCAATCCCCAGTGGGGGGCATACAGGAAGAGGCCAATCGATGTTATCTCTCATCGATGTTTCTCTCTCTCTCTGCCTCTTCCTTCCTCTCTCTCTAAAATCAACAAAGGGGGGGGGGAAGCTGTGGTACATATACACAATAAAATACTATGCAGCTGTAAGAAAAAAAGATCTCTTATCCTTTGAGACAACATGGAGGGATCTGGAGAGTGTTATGCTAAGCGAAATAAGCCAAAAGAGAAAGACAAATATCACATGATCTCACTTATTTGTGGAATATAATGAACAACATAGACCCAGAGACATAGTAGTAGGATACAGACTGACAAACCTCAGAG
The DNA here is from genome assembly GCA_030848825.1 of Tadarida brasiliensis. Classification (NCBI taxonomy): domain Eukaryota; kingdom Metazoa; phylum Chordata; class Mammalia; order Chiroptera; family Molossidae; genus Tadarida; species Tadarida brasiliensis. The sequence continues at coordinate 12,181,162 of CM061262.1, forward strand.
GAGGGAGATAGGGGGGAGGGAAGAGATAAACCAAAGAACTTATATGCATGTATGTGTAACCAATGGACATAGACAACAATGCTGGGGTGGGGGGGATCGGGAGGTGGGCGTCAATGGGGGAAAAAGGAGAAACATCTGTAACAAAAATAAATTGATATAAAATATGTTTTATTGGTATTTTGAGAGAGAGATAGATAGAAACATCAATGTGAGAAACATCTGCACAGCCCCTACTAGGGATCAAGCCTGCAACCTGGGCATGTGCCCTGACTGGAAATTGAACCAGGACTTCTCAATCCATGGGACGACGCTCACTCCACTGAGCCACACCAGCCAGGCCAAAAGTGATGAACACATATCATAACATAACATGGTTAGTGGTTTGTCTCCTCACACAAATGCTTAGTATCTCAGGAGTATACTGTGTCTTATTCTTTGTCTTCCTAGCACCCAATACAGTACTTAGCCAGAGCCAGTACCCAATAAATATTTGCTGAGTTGTTAAATAATGCAACATTTACTGTTGCAACTTTATACATCTTAGGTTAACAATTCAACTTCAGGTTTACGCACCATTTAAAAGAATTTTCACATAACTACAACAAAAGATATTGTAAAGACCAAAATTCAGTATTTAGCAGCAGCATCTTTAATTTGCTCAAATCTTCTTGTCAATATATTTTTTTCATTTGTATTTACTGATTAGGGGGAGGAGGGAAAGAAAGAGAGAAACATCAATATGTTGTTCCACCCATCCATGCATTCATTGGTTGATTCCTCAGCTAATATTATTGGTTTTTGTTTGTTTTTTGTTGTTGTTGTTGTTTTTTATAGGATCAGCAGTAACTGAAAACCTCACAGGCCACTATAAGAGATCATCCCAAGCAAAACTGTGTCACTGAAAGTGAAAGTGGCTGGATAATTGCTTTGGGTACATCATTTCAGTAAATTTCCAAGGGAATGGCCCAAGCACAGATAGATTTTAGAAATGGGGACATGCACTGCTAACACATAAGATACACACACATTAGTGAGGCATTTATTAAAGTAGATAAATCAGAAGTACATAACAACTTGATGCTGTCGACTATAATGTCCTTTCACTATGTAAGACTCTGCTTGAGTAGCACAACCCCATCCTACCCAGCAAGTGGACTCTACCTTGTTGTCAGCGGGATGCTGATAAAGCCTGCCTGAGCCTTAACACTTTCCCTTCCCAACCTGCTAGACCTTCTCTCTCCAACATTCCCCTATCAGAGACCTTCTGCTCCACTCATCCGCCAAGTTAAATGTTTCCTCAATACATCCCCCAACAACCAAAGTCACACTATTTTATCAACATCTCATTTCTTCTCTCTTCTCTAATTCACATTTTACACTTCTTTCAAATACCAGCTCAAACCTTACCTCTTGCAAAGTGTTCACTAACTCAGCCCACCACACTTTCATCTCTTCCAAATCTCTACTGCACTTAAAGTATAGTATCTGGCCCTGGCCGGTTTCGTTCCGCAGTTAGAGCATCAGCCGGTGGACCAATGAGTCAAGGGTTCAATTCCGGTCAAGGGCATATACCTCAGTTTCAGTTCATCCCAGACCTTGGTCGGGGACGTGCGGGAGGCAACCAGTCGATGTGTCTCTCTCACACTGATGTTTCTCTCTCTCTCCCCCTCCCTTTCTCCTACTCTATCTGAAGATAAATAGAAAAGCATCCTCGGGTAAGGATTAAAAAAAATTTTTTTTAAAGTACAGTATCTCACACAACACTTGTTTATATACTACCCCATAATTATTTTTATACATATGCTTTATTTTCCTAGCCAGGCTGTTTGCTCTTAAAGGAGAAAAAGCCAGGTCTTCTATGTCATTTGAAATCCCACAATCCTCCTCCCACATGGGCAGAGAGGCACATGTATTAACTACTTGAAAGACTGACCTAAATGTTTGCTATACACCACTTATACAGTGTGATATATAACAAATATCTGTTGCTTGCCTACTCTGTGGTAAGCACTTCCGTAGGTCCTGAAGATACAACCATGATGAAAACATAAATGATTCCTGTCCTAAAAAGCTATTATACTCCAGAAAGCAAGAAACATTGAATTTGAAAGTACTCTAAATGTTACAGAGCAAGGTTTTTTTTACTGGTCCCAAGATGTTAAGAACTTCAGGCAATATACTTTACAGATCCTCGATTATGAAACTGAATCCAGAATTTTAGAGCTGAATGAAAACTCAGAAGTAACTTTCTTGCACAAATCATGATTAAATTTCAGTATAGTTTACCTTTCTACCGGTTCTAAGCATTGCCTTAATCAACTGTCAGAAGAGACTGACTTCTCTACCTCCAATTCTTTCTCCCAAGGATGGTAACTACAACCAGTACACATGTACCCATCCACGAGAAGCCCAGCGCACCACGGAGAGCACTAGGCTGATGACTTGCTGCACCTTTATACACTCAGGCCAGTCCGACCATCAACACTCTCCAGCCCACAAGTTAAAAAGAATCTGTATTTTCTACCTAGTAAAGAGCAAGTCTGTTCTATGTTTAAGGAAAACAAAAAACAGTGCCTCCACTCTGGGAAATAAAACATCTGATTTGAGTCTATGAGGAAGGACTGAAGATGGACATCCGCCCCTTGGCCTCAAAATCTATAGCAACAGTGTGACAAAATGCCCAGAGCAGACAAAGTTGTAGGTGTGCATTAAGCACGTGCGCATACATGTGAAGTTGGAAACTCTAGGCAACAGGCTGGCAGCCCCCTATCTCCTCTGACAGCTCGCCTTCCCTCGGTCGTGGGTGTGTCCGACGCGGCACGCAGGCACTGATTCACAATTCTCTACCTAACAACCAGCTCCTCCTCCCAGTCCCCCCAGGGCAGGGGCGCTGAAGGCCCCAGCATTGCCAAACTTTCCGAACCCCAACCCCGGCGTGCCCGGTTCCGCCTCCCCTCGGTCTCAGCAACCTCGTCTCAGGCAGGATGGGAGGCTGCTCTGGGAACCCGGGCTTCTCCAGATTCGACTCATTCTGGGAGCCAGGCAGAGCCACCCCGAAGCCCCCAGACACCTACTTCTCACTACACCTTTCAGAACTAGTCTTCACCGGCCCCTCGCTGCCGCTTCCCCGAGCGCCCGCGTCTACAAACTGACCCTCGTCAGCCCCCGTCCGCGGAGAAAACAGCGGAGGGGCGTGGAGGGGAGCGCGCGGGTGCGGCGAGGGCGCGCGTCCCCGCGCCCCGGGCCCGCGCAGCAGGTGCGACCAGGCCCCACCTCCCCTGCGAGGCCCCGGCTACTCACCCCGACCAAGTTCTGCGACCTAGCCACTGGTTCAGAGGCCTCTTCCGCCTGCTCCACAACCTCCTCGTAGCCACCGCCCCCTGGGCAGCTGCCGTCGCCGCCGTCCTCGCCGTCGCCGCCGCCGCCGCCGCGGCGCGCGTCCGCTCTCACGCACACCGCCGTGGCCGCGCACGCGCTTCGGCGCGCTGGCGTCACCTAGCAACCGATCGGTGGCGGGCGAGCGGGATCGGAGTGTTTAGGGCCCCGAAGTCGCCACAGGCGGGTTTTGCTACTTTTCCCCACCCGCCCGACTCGCTGCTCATCGGAGCAGGAGGCCCCAGGGTGTGGCTGCCCTGCCGGCACCTGGCTCCGGGTAAGACACGTCACCATACGTCACTGTGTGGCGTCATCGACTCGTCACTGCGAATGGGAAGGTCTCCAGCCTGATCGCCGGCCGCGAGTTTGCAGGGCGCCTGTGGTGGAGAGAGCAGTGGCCTTGTCCAGACTGGCGCGGACCCCTTAGGCTACTTCTGCAAAGTGCGGGAAGGTTCTCCAAGGAGTAAAGCCAAAAGGGGCTGAGTGCGCGCTTAATATGGAAGACTGCTGAGGGACACTCGTTAACTCGAGAGCAGGGGGTGATGGGCCGAGCCTTGAATTCCCCTGACTCTCAGTGTCCTCGTTCTATAAATAGGGATAACTACCCATCCAGTCTACATTGGGGAGTAGTGAGGCTGAAAGGATATATGCAAAGGCGTTCCGTAAAGCTTTATTATAAGAGAAGGCAGTCAAGCTAGAGCAGTTAAGAGCATGGACTTCGGAGTCAGGCTCAAGTCTGATCCTGGCTGAGGTTGGATAGTCACGCTTGGGCAAACTGGGGGGCCCAGAGTGTGGGAGTTTGGAGAGAGGAACTGGAAAGGACATAATTCCAGGCAAAGGAAGCTTCGTGAATAAAGGTATGGAAGTGAAAATGGACAGGAAGAGCAAAGCTTGAGGCAGGGAGATTAGTTTTGAGGCCATTGCTGTACTCCAGATTAGAAGTGATAAGAGCATAACCAAATCATTGGCAATGGGAAGAGACAGATGTGAGCGCTGTTAAGGTGGTAGAATTGACAGCACTGAGTGGGGGATAAATGAGTAGGCCAAAGATCTAATATGGGTTCTGGGGTAGATGGTGGAAATATTTAGCAAGATGCAAAGAAAAATGTCTTCTGGTTATCCACAAGTTTCTGATCTAAGTTATTAGTGGTAGCAGTCCTAGGAGGAGGGTTAGATTTGTGGGATATGATGATGGGTTCAAATATAGATATGTTTATTGGGGAAGCACTTATTCTTCACTCATGAGTTCTCCTTCCATATGGAGTGATATCTATATCTATCTATCTATCTATCTATCTAGATAGATAGATAGATAGATAGATAATATTTGTGACCTCTCACCACTGCACCTGCCCCCAGCGCACTACTCCCTCCCTGGAGTAGTGGCTTTCTGATTGGTGAATGTAAAAGAATGTGTACCCATCCTGTTCTTTTTCTCTTAAAAGAAAGCTGCCTTCACACAACTGTCCTGGTGTTCTCTACTTCTCCAGGAACAGACCCTGGGGGTGGCATTGAGGATGCCTGATCCAGGGTTACAAAATTAGTAAACCTATTTAATTCCAGAGTTTGGCATTAGGAAGCTCTCTGTCCACGGGTTATAATCCAATACTGACTTTGTCAGTTGTAGTATACAGAATAAGGCCTCCCCCAAAGGTGTTCATATCTTACTCTTCTAGGACCTGTGACTGTGTTAACCTTACATGGTAAAAGGGACTTTGCAGCTGTGATCAAATTAAGGATCTTGAGATGGGGGGATTATCTTGGATTATCGTGCTGGGCTGGAGGCAAGAGAGTCAGAGTCAGAAAAGGAGATATGATGATGGAAGCAGAGATTAGAAAGGGAGATTTGGAGAATCTGTACTGCTGGCTTTGAAGAAGATCAAAGAATGCAGGCAGTCTCTAGGAGCTGGAAAAGGCAAGGAAACAATTTCCCCTTAGAGCCCCCAGAAAGAACACAGCCCTGCCAATGCCTTGATTTTAGGAGTACTGATCTCCAGAACTGTAAGATAATATATTGTTTTAAGCCACTAAGCTTGTGGTAATTTCTGTTACAATAGGAGACTATAATCAGTATTGAAGATGATAGTTGGTCTCTGGCTGCATTCTTCTTTATCTGGAAAAGAAGGGTGCAATTAATTAGGTTCCCTCAAAGATTACTGCAATGGAACTGTGCCTTGATGGGGGAAACCTCCACACCCAGAGGGAAATATCCAATAAAGAGTAGAATTACACAGGTCTGTGACTGAAGAGAGAAATTGAGTTAAAATAAAATAGACTTGGGAGACATTAACTTACAATTGATAATGTAAGCTCTGGGCATAGATGAGATCAATCAGGGAGAAAATATAGAAGAAACAATAAAGAGGACCACGGATAGAGCCCAGGAAGCACTCACTTTAAAAAGAAGTGGCAGGGCTCAGCTGGTGTGGCTTAGTGGTTGAGTGTCGACCCACACACCAAGAGGTCGCCAGTTGGATTCCCAGTCAGGGCACATGCCCAGGTTGTGGGCCCAATCCCCAGTGGGGGGCATGCTGGAGGCGGCCAATCGATGTTCTCTCTCATCGATATTTCTATTTCTCTCCCTTTCACTCTCTCTAAAATCAATAAAGAAAATAAATAAATAAATAAATAAATAAATAAATAAATAAATAAATAAGAGTGGCAGGCCCTGGCTGGTTTGGCTCAGCGGTTAGAGCGTCGGCCCACAGACCAATGAGTTGTGTGATTCCTGTCAAGGGCATGTACCTCGGTTGCAGTTCGTTTCCGGCCCTGGTTGGGGTTGTGCGGAAGGCAACCAACCAGTCAATGTGTCTCTCTTGCATTGATGTTTCTCTCTCTCCCTCCCTCCCACTCTATCTGAAAAGTAATGGAAAAATATCCTCGAGTGAGGATTTAAAAAGAGTGGCAGATGAACAGAATCGCGAAAGAAGTCTGTGGTAGAATGGCCAGAGAGAGAAAATATCTAGATGGGGATGCCTCTGAAGCAAAGGTAGGAAAGAATTGCAAGGTGGAGAGGGTGTCAGCAAAGTCAGAGACCACAAATAGGTCAAGTATTTCAAGGGCTGAATAGCAATGACTGGATTTAGTAACACAAAAGTGTTTGATGACTAACAATAGCAGCTTTGGTGAGGTAGTAGAGATGCCATGTTACTGGGTCCGAAAGGCAGGTTGATATGGTGGATTGGCTTCTGGACTGGTTGATAAGAGTTTCAGAGTCTAGTTAGATAACTTCCAACAAATCACTTAACCATTCCTGGCTCTGGTTTTCTCATCAATGAAAGGAGAGAATCATACTGAGTCTGTGATTTTTACATAAATTCTTATATAATCCCCTCAACTGCTTATAACAGTGCATTTCAAATCCTACTCAGATCATTTCACCAAACAGTGAGAGTAGTATACGGATATGAAACAGTTATTCAAGAAACTCTTCGTTTTGGAAGGGAGATAAACACATCAGTATGTAACTAATTGCCATAGTTCTTTTTAAATTCATTGAACTATAGCTAACACAAAATACTACATGCTATATTAGAATTCTGTATGAAGTGAAGTGAAAAATATATAAAGTTATACAGATGAAGGAGTGATCAGTTTTGCCTAATAGATATCAAGGTATTGTATTTACTGACTCAGGTAGACACAATGAGCCTCAAAAATGAACATGACTACACCAAGGCATTTCCCTGATGATAAAAACCAAAACAAATGGGGGTTGTGCTAGGCCAATGCTGATCATTTAACATTCCTTCTAAGTAGTTTTGTTGTGATCTGAATGAATATTTATGTACACCTACTTCTAAACTAAGGACACTGTTTAATTGGGAAAAAAGGGACATGTAAAAAATTGAATGCAAGAGTAATTTATTTACTTTCCCACCAGATCCAAGAGGAAACATTTGTTATACATGCCATGCTCTGTTACATTTGCTCATCTAATCCTCATATATTATTGTTAGTACACACAGACCTAGGGAAAAGTCCAAATACTGAAAATCTACCTCTGTAAGCAAAGGGTTGGGAATGACAGAAGAAAGAGGCTGGCCATTCCAATCTGGTAATTAATAGAGTTTATTGAGGGAAGCTTACTTACATGGAATGTCTTGGGAGGCCGCAAGACAAAATGGGTCCCTGCAGCACTTGCCAGGCGTCAAATAATTATATAGGGTAAAGGGGGGAATTGTCACTGGTACTAGTACCTGAATGCTATCAGATATGGGAAATTACATGCTTGACCAGGTCAGGACAACAACCTGTTCCAGGAACTAGCACATAGCAGGAGGCAAGGAGGGGTGTTGATTTGTGTCAGAATGATGATCAGTCTTTAAGAGGGGTTTGCAGAAAGCAGCTCTGTTCTGGTACCAATCCAGCTTACGGGACAAACAGCAATCATGTCATGGAACAGCCTTTCCTCTACAATTATCTCATTAATTTCATAAACATAAGCTTATTGTATTAACAACTGACATTATATCTCTGTTGTAGTAGGTGAGGATACAAAGTTAAAGTAATTTGGCCAAGGTTATACTAACAGAAGTTAAGTAGTAGACTAAGATTTAGACCCAGCACAAGCATCCTCTTTCAAGGAAAATTTCCCTCAGGCCCTTAGTTGGTCCAAGTGCCCTTCCTCTCTACTATTACATCATGTATATATACCTTTATTTTAGCACTTACTGTAATAATGATGATGGTTACTGTTTGAGGTATGATACAGGCAATGCACCATTTAAGCCTCATAACAGCCATTTCAGGTAGGTGATATTATTAATCACAATACTTTATAACTCAGAAAACTAAGGCATAAAAGGTTAAGTTATTTACTCAAGGTCACACAATAAGTGATGGAGCCAGGAATCAAACCCAGGTCCATGCTCTTAACCCCCATGCTGCTACCTTCATACTACGCACCCTCTGCTCACATTGAGGGCCTCTGGACTACATAGTTTACAGAACTCACCAATGCAGTTACTGTAAGGTTGTTGTGTGTGATACCACAGTGTATTCTTTTTTTTTTTTTTTTTTTTTTTTTGTCAATCCTCACCCAAGGATATTTTCCCATTAATTTTTAGATAGAGTGGAAGGAAAGGAGTGGGGAGAGAAACATCTACATGAGAGAGACACATCAACAGGTTGCCTCCTGCACGACCCTGACTGGGGCCAGGAATTGACCCCAAAACCCAGGCATGCACCCTTGACCGGGAATCGAATCTGAGACCCTTTGGACCAACGGCTGATGCTCTAACTGCTGAGCCAAGCCGACCAGGGCCGCAGTGTATACTTTATTAAATAAATACAAGATAATTTTATCTCAGCCAAATGTCATGCAACACTTGGCTACCCTTGAGAAGCTGTTTTCTCCTTATTGGCAATGTGAATTATATAACTGGCTGTTTTCTCCTTTCACCTTGACTGCCAAGAAGCTCTGAGTAAATTTGTGGCTTTGCATGAGTAACTGGGAGGACCTTTGACCTGCATTTCTGTATTCTGTTGGTTTGAAATTTTTCAAAATAAAAAGCTGGGGGAAAATAATCTAAATTCTTTTTTACTTTCTAAATTGTTGAGGGTGTTTATTTATTATAAAAAGTAAAACGACTATTTGCAGCTTCTAGTGATTTCTCAGGCTTTGACTCTGTGGACAAGAACTAGTTTCAGGTTAAGTTCCATGAGTTCAATATAGAATCAAGACTTCTGCATTACCTTGAAAGTCCAGATCAATACAGTTGGTGTTCAGACAGATCAGAAAGTATTTCAAGTAGCATTAAACAGGCAAGTTGTGACCCTCCTTGTTTTTAACCTATATCTAATTAATGTGAAAACACTTTTGGATTATTTGGACATATGCTCTAGAGATAAGGAAGTCAGTTATCTTTCTTAATGCTGATTATATTTTATTATAATGAATTTTAATGTATAGTTCATTTTTGTGGTTCATCATTTGTCAGAAAAATGAATAAAGATCAACTGTTCTAAAACTAAAATAATTATTTTGGCACAAGTCCTCAAATTTAATTGGCTTACATCCAGTAACTAAATACCAGATTTATTTCTTTACTTAAGAAAGTAATTGTTCCCAGTAGATTTACCAGCCAGTAACTTTGCTAAAAGCCATACATTTCAAGATTGTATTATTCAGATTTTTCTAAAGCCAGAGTGAATAACTGATCATTTCTTCTTTGGAACTTTTTTCGATCCAAATCTTCATTCTCTGACAGGGCATTAAGACGCCTACGGAGTGGGTAAATGCTCTTCAGCCTGGCAGATTGTTTCCACGTGGTGGTATGAGGATCTGGAGTTGCCGGATTTGAAATTCATTGATCTGTAAATGTAGGTAACGAATATGAACTTTGTTAAAAAAAGAAGACATGACATATCTGTGAGCTTGCAGACCTTCTGCTCTATTGGATAGAACTTATGGACTTGAACACTTAGATTTTCTTTTATATTTTGAAGAATTGTTTTTTAAGGAAAATCATGGATTGCCTGCAAGTTGCTCCCTCTGTCCACAACCATGTGATGTGTGTGTGTGTGTGTGTGTGTGTGTGTGTGTGTAATGAAATATTATTCAGCCATAAAAATTAAAAAGAATGAAATCTTGCCATTTGCAACAACATGGATGGACCTTGAGGGCATAATGCTAAGTGAAATAAGTCAGACAGAAAAACAAATATCGTGTGCTCTTTCTTATTATATGTGGAATCAAAACATAAATAAAGTAGGCCTTGAGCGGTTTGGCTCAGCGGTTAGAGCTTCGGCCTGCAGACCAATAAGTCGCAGGTTTGATTCTGCTCAAGGGCACGTACCTCAGTTGTGGTTCATCCCCAACCCTGGTCGGGGTTGCGCGGGAGGCAACCAGTCCATGTGTCCCTCTCACGTCAATGTTTCTTTCTCTCTCCCTTTCTCTCTCTCTCCCTCCCTCTCTCCCACTCTATCTGAAGATAAATAGAAAAATATCCTCGGGTGAGGATTAAAACATTAAATAAATAAATAAATAAATAAATAAATAAATAAATAAATAAATAAATAAAAATAAAGTCTCAGTTTCCCTATTTGTCCTGGCTTACTAGCCTGTCTCAGGCAGGACAAAGAGAGTAAAGGGGCTCAAATGTATAGTGATGGAAGGAGACTAGAATTCTTCAGGTGGTAAGCACACAACAGAATATATGTTGATGTCAAATTATAAGGTTGTATATCTGAAATTAATATTATTAACCAATGTTATTCTAATAAATTGAAAAAATAAAAAATAAAGTAAAACCAAGCTCATAGATACAGAAAATAGATTGATGGTTGCTGGGGGTGGGCGTGAATTGTACAAACTTCCCCGGTTATAAAATAAATAAGTCATGTGGATGTAACGTACAAAATGGTAACTATAGTTAATACTGGACTGCATATTTGAAAGTTGCTAAGCGCGTAGATTGTAAAAGTTCTCATCACAAGAAAAAAAAAGTAAAAGCAATTAAAATATACCACAAGTTTTGTAATCCTGTTTTGGTATTTATTCTTTTCTTTTTCTTTTTTTTCAATTTTTATTAATTTATTTTTGTTACAGATGTTTCTCCTTTTTCCCCCCATAGACCCCCTCCTCCCCATCCTGGCCCCCCCACACCCCTAACATTGTTGTCTATGTCCATTGGTTATGCATACATGCATATAAGTTCTTTGGTTCAACTCATCCATCCCCCCCCCACCCCTCTACTCTGAGGTTTGTCAGTCTGAACCATACTCCTTTCTATATCTCTTGGTCTATTTTCTTCATCAGCCCACCCTGTTCATTATATTCCACAAATAAGTGAGATCATGTGGTATTTGTCTATCTCTGATTGGCTTATTTCGCTTAGCATAATACTCTCGAGGTCCCTCCATGTTGTCTCGAAGGATGAGAGATCTTTTTTTCTTACAGCTGCATAGTATTCCATATATATATATATACCACAGCTTTTTTATCCACTCATCTATTGATGGACACTTGGGCTGTTTGCAGATCTTGGAGATTGTAAATAGTGCTGCTATGAACATAGGGGTACATACATTCTTTCTGATTGGTGTTTCAGGCTCCTTAGGATATATTCCTAGAAGTGGGATCACTGGGTCAAATGGCAATTCCATTTTTAATTTTTTGAGGAAACACCATAGTGTTTTCCATAGTGGCTGCACCAGTCTGCATTCCCACCAGCAGAGTACTAGAGTCCCCTTTTCTCCACACCCTCGCCAGCACTTATTGTTTGATGATTTGTTGATGGCAGCCATTCTGGCTGATGTGAGGTTATACCTCATCATTGTTTTAATTTGCATCTTTCTGATGATTAGTGATGTTGAGCATTTCTTCATATGTCTCTTGGCCATTTGTTTGTCTTGTTTGGAGAGGTATCTATTTAGCTCCTCTGTCCATTTTTTAATTGGGTTCTTTGTCTTCTTTTTGTTGAGTTGTATGAGCACTCTATATATTTTAGAAATTAACCCCTTATCTGATGTATCACTGGCAATTATGTTCTCCCATACAGTGGGTTCCCTTTCCATTTTGATGGTTGTTTCTTTTGCTGTGCAGAAGCTTTTTAGTTTGATGTAGTCCCATGTGTTCATTTTTTCCTTCGTTTCTGTTGCCTTAGTGATGTATCAGTGAAAATTCTGCTGCGTATGATGTCTGAAATTTTGTTGTCTACATTTTCTTCTAGGATTTTTATGGATTCACGAGTCACATTTAACTCTTTTATCCATTTTGAGTTTATTCTTGTGTATAGTGTAAGTTGATGGTCTAGTTTCATTTTTCTGTACAATTTTCCCAACACCGTTTATTAAAGAGGCTGTCTTTACTCCATTGTATGCTCTTGCCACCTTTGTTGAATATTAATTGAGCATAATGTTTTGGGTCAATTTCTGGGTTCTCTATTCTATTCCATTGATCTATATGCCTGTTCCTGTGCCAGTAACAGGCTGTTTTGATTAGAGTAGCTTTGTAGTATAACCTGAGATCCAGTATTGTGATCCCACCTACTTTGTCCTTCTTTTTCAAGATTGCTGTGGCTATTCGGGGTCTTTTTTGATTCCATATGAACTTTTGAAGTGTTTGTTCTAGTTCTGTGAAATATGTTGTTGGTATTTTGATGGGGATTGCATTGAATCTATAGATTGCTTTGGGTAGTATGGACATTTTAATGATGTTAATTCTTCCAATCCATGAACAAAGTATGTGCTTTCACTTTTTTATCTCTTCCTCTATTTCTTTTTTCAGTGTCCTGTAGTTTTCTGCAAATAGGTCCTTTACTTCTTTGGTTAAGTTTATTCCTAGATACCTTAATTTTTTTGCCGCGATGGTAAATGGGATTGTTTTTTTAGTTTCTCTTTCTGTGAGTTCATCATTGGTGTATAAGAATGCCGTCGATTTTTTTATGTTAATTTTGTATCCTGCTACTTTGCAAAATTCATTTATTAAGCCTAGTAGATTTTTGATGGAGTCTTTAGGGTTTTCTATGTATAATGTCATGTCATCTGCGAATAATGACAGTTTCACTTCCTCCTTTCCAATTTGGATCCCTTTTATTTTTCCTTCATGTGTGATTGCTGTGGCTAAGACTTCCAGTACTATGTTAAATAAGAGTGGCAAGAGTGGGCATCCCTGTCTTGTTCCTGTTCTTAAGGGAAATGTTTTTAGTTTTTGCCCATTGAGTATGATGTTGGCTGTAGATCTTTCATATATGGCCTTTATTATGTCAAGATATGATCCGTCTATTCCCAAATTGCTGAGCGTTTTTATGAGAAATGGGTGCTGGATTTTGTCTAATGCTTTTTCAGCGTCTATTGATTTGATCATATGGTTTTTATCTTTCATTTTGTTTATGTGGTATATCACATTTATTGCTTTGCGAATATTGTACCAGCCTTGCATCCCTGGGATGAATCCACTTGGTCATGGTGAATAATTTTTTTAATGTATTGCTGGATCCGATTTGCTAGTATTTTGTTCAGGATTTTGGCATCTATGTTCATCAGGGATATTGGCCTATAGCTTTCTTTCTTTGTAGTGTCTTTTTCTGGTTTGGAATTAGAATTATGCTGGCCTCATAATACGAGTTTGGAAGTCTTCCTCCTTCTTGAATTTTTTGGAATAGTTTGAGGAGAATGGGTGTTAGGTCTTTGAATGTTCGGTAAAACTCCCCCATGAAGCCGTCTGGGCCTGGTCTTTTATTTGCTGGGAAAGTCTTGATTACATCTTCAATTTCCTTCGTTGTTATTGGTCTGTTCAAGTTTCCATCTCTTCCTGGTTCAGTTTTGGGGGACTATGTGTTTCTAGGAATTTGTCCATTTCGCTTAGATTGTCTAATTTGTTGCCATATAACTGTTCATAGTATTTGTTAACAATTCTTTATATTTCTGTGGTGTCAGTTGTTACTTCTCTTTCATTTCTGATTTTGTGTATTTGAGTTCTCTCTCTTTGTTTCTTGGTGAGTCTAGCTAATGGTCCATCAATGTTGTTTATCTTTTCAAAAAACCAGCTCTTTGTTTCATTGATCCTTTGAATTGTTTTTTTGGTCTCTATGTCATTTATTTCTGCTCTGATCTTTACTATTTCCTTCCTTCTAACTTGCTCTAGGGTTTTCTTTTTGTTTGCTTTCTAGTTCTTTACGTTGTGAGGTTAGATAGTCAATTAGGAATTTTTCTTGTTTCTTGAGGTAGGCCTGTAGTGCTATGAACTTCCCTCTCAGAACTGCTTTCGCTGCATCCCAAAGATTTTGTGTTGTTGTGTGTTCATTTTCATTGGTTTCCAGGAAGTTTTTAATTTCTTCCTTGATCTCCTTGGTAAGCCATTCATTGTTTAATAACATGCTATTTAGCCTCCATGTGTTCAAATGTCTTTGCATGTTCTTGTTGCAATTAATTTCTAGTTTCATGGCAATGTGATCTGAGAAGATGCTTGATATGATTTCAGTCTTCTTGAACTTGTAGACACTTAGTCTGTGCCCTAACATGTGGTCTATCTTTGAGAATGTCCCATGTGCACTTGAGAAGAATGTGAATTCTGCAGTATTGGGGTATAATTCTCTGTAGATATCTATTAAATCCATTGAATTTAGTGCTTCATTTAGAGTCTCTGTTTCCTTATTAATTTTTTGACTAGAGGACCTATCAAGTGATGTCAGCGGTGTGTTGAAGTCCCCTGCTATGATTGTATTGCTGTCGATTTCTCCTTTGAAGTCCTCCAGAAGATTTTTAATATATAATATTTTGGTGCACCTATATTGGATACATATATGTTTACCAAGATTATATCTTCCTGTTGGATACATCCTTTCAATATTATGTAGTGGCCTTCTTTGTCTCTAGTTATGGCCTTCATTTTGAAATCTATTTGATCAGATATGAGTATTGCTACCCCAGCTTTTTTTTCCTTTCTATTTGCTTGGAAGATTTTTTTCCATCCCTTCACTTTCCATCTATGTGAGTCTTTTGTTGTGAGGTGGGTCTCTTGTAAACAATATATATACAAGTCATGCTTTCTTATCCAGTCAGCTACTCTGTGTCTTTTTATCGGAGCATTCAGTCCATTTACATTTAAGGTGATTATTGATATGTACTTATTTTTTTTTTGTTTAGTGTGGTTATATTTTTCTTCCTATTTCTTCTACTAATTACAGCAGTCCTTTTAACATTTCTTGCAGTGCTGGTTTGGTGCTAATAAATTCCCTTGGCCTTTTTTTTTTTTTTGTCTAGGAAGCTGTTTATTTGACCTTCTATTTTGAATGATAGTCTTGCTGGATAGAGTAGTCTTGGATTCAGATCCTTGTTTTTCATGACCTTGATTACTTCATGCCATTCCCTTCTGGCCTGTAGTGTTTCTGTTGAGAAGTCAGATGATAGCCTTATGAGAGTTCCTTTGTAAGTAACCTGTTGCTTATCTCTTGCTGCCTTTAGGATTCTCTCTTTGTCTTTAATTTTTGGCATTTTAATTACTATGTGTCTTGGTGTGGGCCTGTTTGGGATCTTCTTACTTGGGGCTCTCTGTGCTTCTTGAACTTGAATACCTTCTTCCTTCACCAAGTTAGGGAAGTTTTCTGTCACTATTTCTTCAAATATGTTCTCTATGTTGCTCATTTTCTTCTTCTTCTGGAACTCCTATGATGCAAATGTTGTTATGTTTCCAGTTGTCCCACAGTTCTCTTATGTAGTCTTGTTGTTTTTTAATTTTTTTTTTCCTTTTCGCTTTCTGATTGGTTGATTTTTTTCTACTCTGTCTTCTAATTCACTGATCCGGTCCTCAGCTTCCTCTACTCTGCTGGTTATTCCCCCAATGTATACTTTATTTCTGCTGTCATTCTTCATTTCTTCTCGGTGGTTTTTCATTTCCAATTGGTTAATTTTCAATGTTTCTATATCTTTACTTACGGTGTTGAGCTCCTTACTGATGCTGTTGAGCTTCCTCAAGATCATGGCTCTGAACTCTACCTCTGATAACTTGCTTAACTGCATTTCATTTATCTCATCTTCAGTAGAGTTCTCTTGTTCTTTCATTTGGGATTTGTTTCTTTGTTTCACCATTTTGGCTATCTCAGTGAGTTTTGAAGCCTGCCAAATTTTC
Organism: Tadarida brasiliensis; assembly: GCA_030848825.1. Taxonomy (NCBI): domain Eukaryota; kingdom Metazoa; phylum Chordata; class Mammalia; order Chiroptera; family Molossidae; genus Tadarida; species Tadarida brasiliensis. The sequence goes on from CM061262.1 coordinate 12,197,111, forward strand.
CCTGTGAGTTTTGGTGTTCTTCTGTTTGTGGCTCCCTCTACTGGGTTTGGGTGAATGTGGGAGGACCCACGTTAAACACCACTGTCAAGTCTTACTTTCTTGGGTAGATTTGCAAGCGCAAGAAAGGTTCAGTTATCCTCTAGCTTTTTGCCTGGAGGCTATTAGTCTCAGTTACTTGAAGAGCCTTGAGTTCTCAGTTGAATGAAAAACTCCCTCAGGTGTTCAGTGTAAGAGGATTTCCCAAGGGTGGGGCAGATGCTGGTTTTTTATTGAGCCTCAATTTGCATTTCTTTAGCCTAGCTGGGTGGAGTTGAATTTTCGAGGGAGGGGCTGCTGCTTCTCTCCAGAGCTCCGGGAAGGAGCAATATGGCCACCATCCTGCATGGCCGCAACTCAGGAAAAACTCTGAGCGCCCTCCAAATCCCAAGTGTCCCCACACAATTCCAGTCCAGTCTGCCCTCCCTCTGCTGGAGCCCAAGGTGAGTGGCTGTAGCTAATTTAGTGCTCTGTCCCAGTCCTCTGTGCTGTGGAACTGGCTTGGGATTTTAACCCCAAGGGAGCTGCTCACAGCTAAAACCACTGCTGTCTGTGGGCTCCCAGCCCGCCCTCTCATGCCTCAGCAGACCTACCAGGCTCGATTCAGTGTCCCTGGTTATATGGTCCTCTCCAGCTGCTTTTCCCTGACGATTTGTCTTTATTTTAGTTGTAATTCCAGTTTGGTCCTGGGAGAACGTCTGTGTAGCTTCCATTCACTCCACCGCCATTTTGGAATCTCTATTCTTTTCTAGAGGATAACTGAACCTTTCTTATCTCAAAAAATGGAGATAATATAGGCCTATTTCCTGTTTCAGTTATTTTTACTTATCTTTATTGTTGAAAGTATTACAGATGTCCCTCCATTTTTCCCTCATTTACACCCTCCTCCCCACTCCCATCACCCCCTGTCTTCACCACACTGTTGTCTGTGTCCATTGGTTATGCATATAAGTTCTTTGGTTTGTCTCCCTCTCACCCCCACACACTGCCTCCCTTCCCTCTGATGTTTGTCAGTCTGTTCCCTACTTCCATTTTTCTGGATCTGTTTATTTTTTATTTTTTGCATTTATCTTCAGATAGAGTGGGAGGGAGAGAGGGAGGAAGAGAGAGAGAGAGAAACATCGACGTGACAGAGACACATCGAGTGGTTGCCACCCACACAACCCCAACCAGGGCCGGGGACAAACTGCAATCGAGGTACGTGCCCTTAGCGGGAACCGAACCCAGGACTCTCTGGTCCGTGGGCCGACGCTCTAACCACTGAGCCAAACTGGCCAGGGCTGTTTATTTTGTTCATTAAACAGTTCTTCACTTGTCTTTTCTCTGACTGGCTTACTTTGCTTAGCATAACACTCTCCAGGTCCCTCCATGCCATCTTAAAGGGTAAGGGATCTTTCTTTCTTACAGCTGCATAGTATTGCATTGTGTAAATGTACCACAGCTTTTTTATACACTCATCTACTGATGGACACTTGGGCTGCTTCCAGATCTCAGCTATTGTAAATAGTACTGCTATGAACATGGCGGGGGGGGGGGGTGCATATATTCTTTCTGATCGGTGTTTCAGGCTTCTTAGGATATATTCCTAGAAGTGGGATCACTGGGTCAAATGGCAATTCAATTTTTAATTTTTTGAGGAAACACCATAGTGTTTTCCATAGTGGCTGCACCAGTCTGCATTCCCACTAGCAGTGTACTAGAGTCCCCTTTTCTCCACATACTCACCAGCACTTGTTTGATGATTTTTTGATGGTAGCCATTCTGGCAGGTGTGAGGTGATACTTCATAGTCTTCCGAGGATATTTTTTCATTGATATTTAGAGAAACATCAATATGAGAGAGACACATTGATTGGTTGCTTCCCCAAAGAGGCCTGGGTATGAACCTACAACACAAGTATAATACATGACCTTGACTGGTAATTGAACCCGCGACCCTTTGGTCCACAGGTTGATGCTCTAACCATTGAGCAACACCAGCCAGGACTCATAGTTGTTTTAATTTGCCTCTCTCTGATGATTAGTGATGTTGAGCATTTTCCATATGTCTCTTGGCCCTTTGTATGTCCTCCTTGAACAAGTGTATATTCAGGTCCTCTGCCCATTTTTAATTGGATTGTTTGTCTTCCTTTCATTGAGCTATATGAGTACTTTATATATTTTGGAAATTAACCCCTTATCTTATGTATCATTGGCAAATATGTTCTCCCATACAGTGGGTTCCCTTTTCATTTTGATGCTGGCTTCTTTTGCTGTGCAGGAGCTTTTTAGTTTGATGTAATCCCATGTATTAATCTTTTCCTTTCTTCCTCTAGCCCTAGGTGATATATCAGTGAAAATTGTGCTATGTGTGATGTCTGAGATTTTGCTGCCTATGTTTTCTCTAGGATTTTTATGGTTTCACGACTTACATTAAGTCTTTTATCCATTTTGAGTTTGTTCCTGTATAAGGTGTAAGTTGGTGGTCTAGTTTCATTTTTTTTTTTTTTTTTGCATGTACCTGTCCAATTTTCCTAGTACCATTTATTGAAGAGACTGTCTTTATTCCATTTTATGCTTTTGCCTCCTTTGTCAAATATTAATTGAGCATAATGGCTTTGGTCAATTTCTGAGTTCTCTGCTGTGTTCCATTGATCTATATGCCTGTTCTTTTGCCTGTACCAGGCTGTTTGATTACAGTGGCTTTTCAGTATAACCAGATGTCAGGTATTGTGATCCCTCCAACTTTGTTCTTATTTTTCAAGATTGCTGTGGCTATTCAGGATCTTTTTTGGTTCTATATAAACTTTTGGAGTATTTGTTCTTGATCTGTGAAATATGCCATTGGTATTTTAATAGGGATTGCAATGAATCTATAGATTGCTTTGGGTAGTATGGATATTTTAATGATGTTAATTCTTCCAATCCTGACCATAGTGTATACTTCCACTTTTTTATATCATCCTTTATTTCTTTTTTCAATGTCCTGTAGTTTTTGGAGAACAGGTCTTTTACTTCCTTGGTTAAGTTTATTCCTAAGTATCTTAGCTTTTTTTTTTTTTTTAATTGTAATAGTAAATGGGATTGTTTTTCTGGTTGCTCTTTCTGGGTGTTAATTATTGTGTATAAAAATGTCAATGATTTCAGGATGTTGATTTTGTATCCTGCTACTTTGCCAAGTTCATTTATTAAATCTAGTAGCTTTTTGGTGGAATCTTTAGATTTTTCTATGTACAATATCATGTCATCTGCAAATAATGAGTTTCACTTCCTCCTTTCCAATTTAGATGCCTTTTATTTTTTCTTCTTGTCTAATTGCTGTGGCTAAGACTTCCAGTACTATCTTAAATGAGGGTGGCCAAAGTAGGCATCCCTGTCTTGTTCCTGTTTTTAGTTTTTTCCCATTGAATATGATGTTGGCTGTAAGTTTGTCATATATGGCCTTTAAAAATGTTGATGTATGATCCCTCTGTTGCCTCTTTACTGAGAGTTTTTATCAAAAATGGGTGCTGGATTTTGTTAAATGCTTTTTCAGGATCTATCAATATGATCATATGATTTTTATTTTTCATTTTGTTTATGTGGTGTATCACATTTATTGATTTGTGAATATTGTACCAGTGTTTCATCCCTGAGATAAATCCCACTTAGTCGTGGTGAATACATTTTTAAATATATTGCTGGATCCGATCTGCTGATATTTTGTTGAGGATTTTGGCATCTGTGTTTATCATGTATATTGGCCTGTAATTTTCTTTCTTTGTAGTGTCTTTATCTGAATTGGGAATTAGGATTATGCTGGCCTCATAAAAAAAGCTTGGAAGTGTTCATTCCTCTTGAATTTTTTGGAATTGAGGAGGATAAGTGTTAGTTCGTCTCTGAATGTTTAGTAAAAGTCCCCTGTGAAGCCATCTGGACTAGGGCTTTTGTTTGCTGGGAGTTTATTGAATACTGCTTCAATTACCTTAGTTGTTATTGGTTTGTTCAGGTTTTCTGGCTCTTTCTGGTTGAGTTTTGAAGGATTGTATGATTGTAGGAATTTCTCCATTTCACCTAGGTTGTTCAATTTCATGGCATGTAGTTGTTCATAGTATTTTCTTACAATCCTTTGTATATCTGTGGTCAGTTACTACTTCACCTTTTTTGTTTCTGATTTTATTTATTAGGGTCTTCTCTCTATTTCTTGGTGAGTCTGGCTAAAGTTTCATCAATCTTGTTGATCTTTTTGAAGAACCAGCTTTTGGTTTCCTTTGATCCTTGGAATTGTTTATTTAGTCTCTTTGTCATTTATTTCCACTCTTATCTTTATTATTTCCTTCCTTCTATTTGCTCTGGGTTTTTCTTTTTGTTCTTTTTCTAATTCTTTAAGTTGTAGGGTTAGATATTTCATTAGAAATTTTTTTAACTCTTCTTTATTGTTGCATGTATTACAAATGTCCCTTTTTTCCCTCTTGACCCCCTCTTCCCCACACCCACCCACCTCCTGCCTTCCCCACACTATTGTCTGTGTCTATTGGTTATGCATATATGCATATAAATTCTTTGGTTTCTCTCTTCCCACCCCACCTCCCCCCTTCCCTTTGAGGTTCATCAGTCTAACAACCAATTTGTACTTCTTAATCCCTTCATCTTTTTCACCTAACCTCCCTCCCATCTGGCAACCAACAGAAAGTTCTCTGTATCTATGAGTCTGTTTCTGTTCTGCTTGCTCATTTTGTTTGTAGATTCAATTGTTGATAGATATGTTTTTATTGCCATTTTATTGTTCATATTTTATATTCTTCTTCTTCAAGAAGACCCATCAACATTTCATATAATAGTGGTTTGGTGGTGATGACTCCTTTAGCTTTTTCTTGTCTGGGAAACTCTTTATATGGCCATCAATTCTAAATGATAGCTTTGCAGGATAGAGTAATCTTGGTTGTAGGTCCTTACTTTTCATCACTTTAAATATTTCTTGCCACTCCCTTCTGACCTGCAAAGTTGCTTTTGAGAAATCAGCTGACAGTCTTATGGTAGCTCTCTTGTAGGTAACTAACTGCTTTTCTCTTGCTGCTTTTAAAATTCTCTCTCATCTTTAACCTTTTGCATTTTGATGATGATGTGTCTTGGTTTGGACCTCTTGGGGTTCATCTTGTTTGGAACTCTCTGTGCTTTCTGGACTTGTATGCCTGTTTCCTTCCCCAAGTTAGGGAAGTTTTCTGTCATTTTTTCAAATAGATTTTCAATTTCTTGCCCTCTCTCTTCTCCTTCTGGTACTCCCATGATGTGAATGTTGGTATGCTTGAAGTTGTCCCAAAGGCTCCTTATACTATCCTCATTTTTTTTTGGATTCTTTTTTCTTTTTGCTGTTCTGATTGGGTGTTTTTGTTGTTGTTGTTTGCTTCCTTATATTCCAAATCGATGGTTTGCTTCTTGGCTTCACCTACTCTACTATTGATTCCCTGTAAATTATTCTTTATTTCAGTTAGTGCATCTTTCATTTCTGACTGGTCCTTTTTATGCTCTTGACGTCCTCACTAACTTCTTTGACGTTCTCATGAAGTTCCTTGAAATTCTCACTAAGTTCATTGAGCATCCTTATAAGCAGTATTTTGAACTCTGCGTCTGTAGATTACTTATCTCCATTTTGTTTAGTTCTTTTCCTGGAATTTTGTTCTGTTCTTTCATTTGGGACATGTTTCTTTGTCTCCTCACTTTGGCTGCCTCCCTGTGTTTGTTTATATGTGTTAGGTAGAGTTGCTATGTCTCCTAGGCTACCTAGGGGAGCCTTTTGTAGTATGTGTCCTGTAAGGTCCAGTGTAACAGCCTCTCTGATCACCCAGCTGGGCCCTCGAGGTGCACCCCTCATGTGGACTTTACACCCTTCTGTTGTAATTGAGTCTTGATTGCTTTTGGCACATCAATGGGAAGGTTTTACTCAGGCTGATCAGCTGCAAGGACTGGCTGTGCCCACTAAACACCAACCTCAGACTACCTTGGATGATCAGCTGTGCAGGGGCCCACCACACAGAGAAAGACTTACTTTAGCAGGGCTCTGGTACTGACTGAGTCCATTCCTTCAGTGTGTCACTTGTGGAGGTTGGGTGGTGATGCTTTGATGTGGTCTGAAACTGTCCACTGGGTGTGTTTGCTCTGGGGCAAGGTCAGCCTGTGTTCTACCTGGGGCCACCAGGCATAAGCTACAAAGCAATCTGCCAATGGCTGCTAGTTGCGCTGGGCTTGGAGGTGCCCAGGCAAATCCAACCTGTGAACGAAGGCTGGCTGCTTCTAGTGCCAGGCCTGGGGCCACTTAGAGAGAAGTATGGGGCTTGCTGTGGCCAGATGCTGCTTGTTTGAAAGAATCTCTCTTGTTTCTTGAGGTGGGCCTGTAATGCTATGAACTTCCCTCTCTGGACTGCTTTCACTGTGTCTCATAGATTTTGTGTTGTTGTGTGTTCATTTTTTATTTGTTTCCAGGAAGTTTATTATTTCTTCTTTGATCTCATTGGTAACACATTCATTGTTTAATAACATGCTATTTAGCCTCCATGTGTTTGAATGTTTTTGAGTGTTTTTATTGTAATTGATTTCTAGTTTCATACCATTGTGATCTGAAAAGATGCTTGATATGATTTCAGTCTTTTTGAACTTGTAGAGACTTTGTTTATGTCCTAACATGTGGTCTGTCTTTGAGAATGTCCTGTGTGTATTTGAGAGGAATGTATATTCTTCAGTTTTGGGGTATAATTCTCTGTAAAGATCAATTAGATCAATCACATTTAGTGTTTGTTTAGGGTCTCTGTTTCCTTGTTAATTTTTTGTCTAGAGCATCTATCCAGTGATGTCAGTGGGGTGTTGAAGTTCCCTACAATAATTGTATTGCTGTCAGTCTCTCCATTGAAGTCCTCCAGAAGTTTTAAAATATATTTTGGTGCTTTTATATTGGGTGCATATATGTTTACCAAAGTTGTTATATCTTCTTGTTCGGTCAGTCCCTTTAATATTGTGTAGTGGCCTTCTTTGTCTCTTGTTATGGCCTTCATTTTGAAGTCTACTTTATCAAATATGAGTATTGCTACCCCAGATTTTTTTTCATTTCCATTTGCTTGGAAAATTTTTTTCCATCCCTTTACTTTTATCCTGTGTGAGTCTTTTGTTCTGAAGTGGGTCTCTTGTAGACAGCATATATATGAGTCATGTTTTCTTATCCATTCAGCTATTCTGTGTCTTTTGATTGGAGCATTTAATCCATTTATATTTAAGGTTATTATTAATATGTACTTATTGACATTTTTATTTATTATTCCTATGTTTCGCTCTCTCTGTTTCTTCTACTTATTAAAGCAGTCCCTTTAGCCTCTTTCTGCAATGTTGGTTTGGTGGTGATACAATCCTTTAGCCTTTTTTTTTTTCTGGGAAGCTCTTTATTTCACATTATATTTTGAATGATAGCCTTGCTGGATAGGAATAGTCTTGGATTCAGATCCTTGTTTTTCATTACTTCAAATACTTCATGCCATTTCTTTCTGGCCTGTAGTGTTTCTATTGAGAAATCAGCTGACAGCCTTATGGGAGCTCCTTTGTAGATAACATGTTGCTTTTCTCTTGCTGCCTTTAAGATTCTCTCTTTGTTTTTAATTTTTGACATTTTAATTATGACGTGTCTGGGTGTGGGCCTCTTTGGGTTCTTCTTGCTTGGGACTCTTTGTGCTTCCTGAACTTGTATGCCTTTTTCCTTCACCAAGTTAGGGAAGTTTTCTGCCACTCTTAAACAAATTCTCTAACCCTTGCTCACTTTCTTCTTCTTTTGGTACTCCTATGATGTGGATATTGTTACATTTGATATTGTCTCACAGCTCTCTTAAACTGTCCTCCTGATTTTTAATTGTTTCTTTTCTTTTTGGCTCTCTGATTGATTTTTTTCTACCCTGTCTTCTAATTTGCTGAATCAGTCCTCGGCTTCCTCTACTCTGCTATTTATTCCTTCCAGTGTATTCTTCATTTCTGCTGTCATTCTTCATTTCTGATTGGCTGTGTTTTCATTTCCAGTTGGTTGTTTTTCATTGTTTCCATCTTTTCTCATGCTGTTGAGCATCCTTATAATCATTACTCTGAACTCTATATTTGATAAAGTGCTTATCTCCATTTCATTTAGGTCTTCTTTTGGAGAATTCACTTTTTTTTTCATTTGGGACTTGTTTCTTCATTTCACCCTTTGGGCTGCCTATTTGGGTGTGTTTCTATATATTAGGTAGATCTTCTATTACTCCCAGACTGAGTGGGGTAGTCTTATGTAGTAGGTAACCTGTGGGAACCAGTGGCACAGTCTCCCTGATCACCAGATCTGGGTGCTCTAATAAGTCCCTTGTGTGCTTTGTGTAGGCCTTCCTGTTGTAATGGAGTCTTGATTGCTATTCGCCCATTCATGCATGGGCTCGACCCTCAGGCTGGCTGACAGTGATGCTCAACCCCCATCACAGCAAGCAGGCTTCTGTGCAGTTGCTTACCACATGAAGCACAACTTACTTCAGCAGGGTTTGAAGCCTGCCAATATTCCCCTGTGGAGATCAGTGATCTTCAGTTTGTGGCTCCCTCTGCTGTGGCTGGAAGTGTATGGAAAAACCAAGCTAAACACCAAAGTCTGGTTTTACTCTCCCATGACTGAGGCACAGTCCTGGCAAAGTCTCACAGAACCCAGAGATCTGCCTCTGCCTGCAGGCTGACTGTTAATCTCAGTCACTTAAAGAACCTTAGGTTGTAGTCCTCAGCTGGATGTAAACTCTACCTGGTGGGCTGGGTGAGAGAATTTCCAACATGTCGATGATTGTTTACCCCTGGGTTAAGGCTGCTTTTATGGGAACACTCTGCCTGAGAATGATGGCTTTTGCAGCGTGGGGTAATGACTCAGCACAGGGATCGAGGCAGCGGCCTTCACAGCTCTCTCCCTGGAGCCACACACCCAAGAGCCTTTGCATGCAGCTCTAGTCCATCTTCCCTCCCTCTGCTGTAGCCAAGGTGTGAACAAAATTTAGTGCATTGGCCCTTTAATAGGGTGCTTGTGTTCCAGCTGCTTCTCCCTGCCAGATAGAACTTCTGGTCCTTTCCACAGCCAGGTGTTATGTGGACACCTTTCCCAGTTCTGTTACTCTGGGCTGGAGAGCCCAGCTTGGGGGTTAGACCCAAGACTTCTCAAGAGGAACCTCTTGCAGCTGAGATATCCCTCCAGCACTCCAGCTGCTGCCTGTGGAAGTCCAGCTATCCCTCTCGTGCCTCTGCACTTCCTACCAGTCTCAGTGTGGGCTCCTCCTTACATCCTTAGTTATAAGGGTTCTCTTCAGTTGGTTATTCAGTGTAATTTTTCTATATTTTAGTTGTAATTGCAGTTTGGTCCTGGGAGAAGGTCAGTGTAGCTTCCATTCAATCCACCGCCATTTTGGAAACTCCCTATTTCAGTTTTTATTTACTGGGTTATTCTGTGACAGACACAGAGGGAATACAGAGTTTAAAGATACAGTTCTTGATCTCAAGGACTAGCAGTCTAGGGCTTTATTGTCCAATATAGTAGCATCCAGCCACATGTGGTGATTTACATTTAAATTAAATTAAATTGAAATTCAGTTTCTCAGTCAAACTAGTCATATTTCAAGAGATTAATAGCCACATATGACTAGTGGCTAGATAGTGCATATATAGAAGCTTCTGTCATTGTAGAAAGTTCTGTTGAATAGTGCTGATCTAGAAGTCATGTGGGAATCAGACAGACAAGGTAGGCATAGTAATTTCAAACTAAGAAAGATCATGTGTTAAGTGTATAAAAATTACTTGGCGGTGTGTTGAGTCCTTCTTCCAGAGGTTCTGATTTGAGGGGTACCATGTGATTCTGTTTTTAACAAATACCCTAGGTAGTTGTGATACAGAAGGTATGGGAACTACATTAAGAAAAATCAATGTATGGTATGTGGGAAATGCCCAATAGACTGATTCTGAATTTCTCACCTGAATGACATCTGGGTGCTTGAACCAATTTAAATTTGATTTGGAAAGATAAGAGTGCTGGGACTATCTCTGTACCTTGAGAGTTAGGGAACATTTATACCCATTGTGTCTAAAGACATATAAAAGATTATTGTGTGTCTGTGTCATGTATTTTAAATACCTGAAAACGGTATGTGATTGTTTCAGTCAAGATAGGCTGTAGACGAATGGATAAAAAAGCTGTGGTACATATACACAATGGAGTACTATGCAGCTGTAAGAAAGAAAGATCTCTTATCCTTTGAGATGACATGGAGGGACCTGGAGAGTATTATCCTAAGTGAAACAAGCCAAGCAGAGAAAGACAAATATCACATGATCTCACTTATTTGTGGAATATAATGAACATAACAGTCTGAGCAACAGGGTAGACCCAGAGACATGGAAGTAGGGTACAGACTGACAACCTCAGAAGAGGGGGTGTGGGGGAGGGAAGAGATAAACCACAGAACTTATATGCATGTACGTATAACTGATGGACATGGACAACAAAGCTGGGGACCGGGTGGGGGAATGGGGAGGAGGGTGTCAATGGGGGAAAAAGGAGAAACATCTGTAACAACAATAAATTAATAAAATAAAATAATTTTACCAAAAAAAAAAAAAAGATAGGCTAGACTATACAACAGTAAATATAACCCCAAAATATCGGTGGCTTTTTCCCATAAGGAAAAGAGCATTCTTACACTAACAAATTCTCTAGCCAGAAGTGACGGACATCACTTCTCCTCACAACTAGTAACGGAAACAACTTCAAGGAGCTACGAAGTGCATCCTACCATTTGTCCAGAAAGAGGAGAGCCAGGTATCAGTGAGCAGCACTAATGATTACCACATTGGTGGCAAATAAAACGTGGTTATCATGCCGCAATAGAGATGAGACCTCCAGACACACAGTAGGGGGTATAGATGGTAAAGACGTGAAGGACTTATGATGAGCTTTTAGAAAAAAAAGTTTTTGTTAATCCTCACCCAAGGATATTTTTCCATTGATTTTCTTTTAATAGAGTGGAAGGAGGGAGGGGGAGAGACAAACATTGATGTGAGAGAGATACATTGATTGGTTGCCTCCTGCATGACCCTAACCAGGGCCGGGGATCAAACCTGCAGTGCAGGTACGTGCCCTTGACCAGGAATCGAATTGAACCCACGACCCTTCAGTCCAAGGGCTGACGCTCTAACCGCTGAGCCAAACTGGCCAGGCCTAGAAAAATTCTTGTCTTGGAGAAAGAAGTCAAGTAGAAATGACCAAGAAGAGAATGTTGAATTAGAGTGTTTTTTTTGGACGAACATTTTTGGCTACCTGTCTCTTCTAAAGAGTATTGATGCTGAAAGGGATCTCATCTGAGGTTTCAGGTTCTTGAGAGGATGATGTAGGGCATTATGGTCCAGGCACAGGGACATATCTGTGCACTGATATATACTATGCCAGAGAAAGAATGGGGAGCCAGCAGCCTCAAGAATCTCTATCTGAACATAGGGAAAAGAATGTTCAGTCCAGTGGCTGCCTGAAGTGCCCCCAGGATGGTGACCCTTGTGTACCTAAGTAGAAGAATAAAAGCAGCTCTGGGCAAAGCCATTTGATTCCACTGACAGCAGGAGTTGCCTGTTCTCTCTCGTTCTCTCGTTCTCTCTCTCTCTCTCTCTCTCTCCCCCCTCCCTCCCTCCCTCCCTCCCTCCTTCCTTTCTTTCCTGTCTTGGTTTACTTCCTTCAAGCCACTGAATGCCACTATATGACTTATAGTATGATATTTCCATTGCCTGCATATCAGTGTGTATATGGTAGACTGACAACTCTTCATAGATATTTAGTGATTTGCCTTGTAGAGGATTTCGTTTCTTTGCTCTAGTGAACTCAAGCGTGACCATGTGACTAATTTTGATCAGTGAAATGTAAGCAAAACTAATGTTAGTTACAGCCATCATGACTAACAATATTACTGATAAAGACTGTGTCAATAGCTGTAGCTGAAACAACATGTTGTGAGGGAGAAATAAACCTTTTTTTTTTTTTGTAAGCCACTGAGACATGGGTGATCATTTGTTACTGTTGCATAACCTAGCCTACACTAACTGATAGTATGTATATTCTTTTAGCATCTGTGCAGATTAAGTCATTGAGACTCATCAGGCAGGCAGTGATGGATTTAGAATGAGCAATAAGAGAGAAATATCTGTTCCAAAATACTAGAGGATCTGACAGATGGGATTTCTTGATTAAGGCATAAAGGAGGGGGCATTTTTAGATTCTCACTTATTTAGATGTAAGTGGGCAAGAACTGGAAGGAGAGTAAAATAAGGCTAATTGGAAGACTAGAGAAATGTTTCTTAAATCCACAACAGGAAAATTACCAAGGCAAATAATCTAAAGAAAAAAATGAGCAAAGGAACTAAACAAGCATTAAATGAAATAGAAAATGCAAATTGCCACAATATGAAAGATGCTCAACTTCACTTGTACTGAGGGAAATTCAAATCAGATGGAAGTGTGGATTGTTACAACATTCCTGGAAAGTAATCTGCCAGCTAAAATTTAAAATGTATTTACCTATAGATCCTCATAACAGTTTATTGTCCCCTCAAAAAACTCCCAACATATAGCCAGGCCAGTGTGGCTCATCCCATGATTGAGTGTCATCCCATGGACTGAGAGATCCTGGTTCAATTGCTGGTCAGGGCACATGGCAGGGTTCCGGGCTCGATCCCCAGGAGGGAGTATGCAGGAGGCAGCCAATCGATGTATCTCTCACATCAGTGTTTCTATCTGTCTCCCTTCCTCTCTCTCTAAAAAATCAATAAAAACATTTTTTTTTATCCCAACATATAAAACACACACACACACCAGATGTTTACTGCAGTACTATTTGCAATAAGAAACTGGAAGCAACTAGAATTTACATACATAGAGGAATAGTTGAATGAATTATGAAATATCCATACTGTGGAATAATATTTGGTTATTAAAAACAATGGGGCCGCCCTGGCCGATTTGGCTCAGCAGTTAGAGCGTCAGCCTGTGCACCAAAGAGTCACGGGTTTGATTCCAGTCAAGGGCATGTACCTCGGTTGCAGTTCGGTCCCTGGCTCCCTGGTCCGGGTCATGCGGGAGGCATGATGTGTCTCTCTCATGTTGATGTTTCTTTCTCTCTCTCTCTCTCTCTCTCTCTCTCTCTCTCTCTCTCTCTCTCTCCCTCCCTCCCTCCTTCCCACTCTATCTATAGATAAATGGAAAAGTATCCTCCAGTGAGGATAAAAAACACAATGGGGCCCTGGCTGGTGTGGCTTAGTGGTTAGAGCATTGGCCCATGCACTGAAGGGTCATGTGTTCAATTCCTGGTCAAGGGCATTTACCTGGGTTGCAGGTTTGATCCCAGCCCTGGTTGGGGTGTGTGCAAGAGGCAACCAATCAATGTGTCTTTCTCACATTGATGTTTCTCTCTCTCCCCCCCTCCCCCCCACCTCCCTGCCTTTCACTCTCTCTAAAAATCAATGGAAAAATTATCCTTGGGTGAAGATTAACAAAGAACAAAAACAATGGGATCTATAAATATTAACTTGTAAAGACAAAATTGATATGGTATTAAGAGGGAAAAGGCTAGTTGAAGAGCACTGTAAGAGTATGATGTCATATTTGTAAAAAATTTAAAAGGGGAAATTTTTTGACTTACACATATGTATGAGTTGTCTATTGCTGCTGTAACAAATTACAGAAGCAGAAATCTCATGGCTTAAAACAACACATATTATTTATTTTCTTAGACTTTCTGGAGGCCAGAGTCAAAGTCTGTTTCACTGAACTGAAATCAAGGTGTAGGTGGGGCCGTGCTCTTTCCAGCTTCTGGTGGCTACCAGCATTCCTTGGCTTGTGGCCACGTAACTCCAGTCTTTACAGTCATCGTCACGTTTTCCTCTTCTATGTCAAATCTACCTCCTTCTTCAGAGGACACCTAAGATTGCGTTCAGGGTCTACCCAGGTAATCAAGGATAAACTTCCTTATCTCAAGATCCCTGACTTAATCACAGGTCCAGAGACCCTTTTCCACAAAAGGCAACACTCACAGGCTCCAGAGATTAGAACCTGGATATTTGGGGGGGGGGGGGACTATTATTCAGCCTACCATATTTATGAACTTAGAGAATAATGTTGAAGGATAGATATATACCCACTTTTTAATGTTTCTTCAAGATAGATGTGATTGGGGAAGGAGAGGGAAGCTATTAACTTTGTTTCTATATTCTTTGACTTGCTAAAAATTATAAAGTAGAAAAATTTTTGTAGAAAGAGAAGAGTGCCCTGGCTGGTGTGGCTCAGTGGTTGGGGCATCAACCTGCACATGAAAGGATCAAGGGTTTGATTCCCTGTCAAGGGCATGTGCTTGGGTTTCAGGTTCGATCCCCGGCCCTGGTTGGGGCACATGCAGGAGGCAACCAGTCGATGTGTCTCTCTCACATCAATGTTTCTCTCCCCCACCTTTCTTCCACTCTCTCTAAAAAAAGAGAGAGAGAAGAGCAAAAATTTCACATAAATGCAAACAAAAATAAAGCAGAGGTGGCAGTATTAATTTGGACAGTTGAATTCAAGGCCGATGGCATTACACAGAAAAAATGGACTTTTTTGAATGATAAAAGCCCAATAAAGGAAGATCTGTTATAAACCTTTATATATCAAACACACTAGAAACAAACTATGCCAGGCAAACACTTTTTTAAAATGCAAGATTTTCATAAAACTATAATTGTATTAGGGGACTTTAATATATGTTGCTTTAGAATTTGATGCACCAAGTAGACAAACAATAATAATGATGATGATGATGATGATGATGATGATGATGATGATGATGATAGGAGAAGGAAGAGGAAAAGAAAAAGAGGAAGAAGGAAGAAAAGCTGAAGAAGGAGGGGGGAGTAGCAGCTGTGGAAGATTTTAATTAAATTCTCAGTGACTTCTATCTAACAGTTCTAAATAGAACTTAGTATCCCCTAACAGAAGATACTTTTTGTTTTCCAAGGAACAGTCACAAAAATCAAGCATATGCTTCCTCACAAAGCAAATTGCAGTAATTAAAAAGAGAGAGAGAGAGAGAGAGAGAGAGAGAGAGAGAGAGAGGTGATACCGTTCACATTCACTAGCCACAATGCAATCAACTACAATTAACATCAAGAGGATGGAAAAATAGAAGTTAAATCTTCTTGAGTTAAAGAGGAAATCAAAATGGAAATTACCAAAAAAATTACAAAAGAATAACAATGAGGGCCTACATATGAAAAACTAGTGATATGTGACCAAAACAGTTCTGAGGAAAAATATTTTTAAATGCATTTTTTAATTTTTCAATTACAGTTGACATACATTATTATATTACTTTCAGGTGTACACCCTGGTGATTAGACATTGTATAACTTACTAAAGATTATCCCAATAAATCTGCACCCATCTGACACCATACAGAGTTATTTGAATATTATTGACTGTTCCCTATGCTGTACTTGACATCCCCATGACTATTCTGTGACAACCAATGTTTACTTCTTAATCCTTTCACCTTTTCCACCCATCCCCCCAGCACCCTCCCATCTGGCAACCGTTAAAATATTCTCTGTATCTGTGAATCTGTTTCTGTTCTGCTGTTTCTTTTATTTTGTGAGTTTTAAAGATTCATTTGTTAATAAATATGTATTTTTGACCATTTTATTGTTCATACTTTTGTTTTTTTCCCTTCTTAAAGAAGACCCTTTGACATTTCATGTAATATTGGTTTGGTAGTGATGAACTCCTTTAGCTTTTTCTTGTCTGGGAATCTCTATCTGTCCTTCATTCTAAATGATAGCTTTACAGGGTAATCTTGGTTGTAGGTCTTTGCTTTTCATCACTTTGAATATCTCTTGCTACTTGCTCTGGCTTGCAAAGTTTTAGTTGAGAAATCTGACATTTTTATGGGAGCTCCCTTGTAGATAACTAACTGCTTTTCTCTTGCTGCTTTTAATATTCTCTGTCTTTAACCTTTTGCATTTTAACTGTGATATAGCCTCTTGTGGTTGGCTTCTTTAAATTCATCTTGTTTGGGACTCTCTGTGCTTCCTGGACTTGTATGTGTATTTCCTTCTCCAAGATTGGGAAGTTTTCTGTCATTATTTTTTTATATAGATCTTCAATTTCTTGCTTTCTCTTTTCCTTCCGGAACCCCCATGATGTATGTGAATGTTGGTACACTTGAAGTTGTCCCAGAGGCTCCTTACACTATCCTCATTTTTGGGGGTTCTTTTTTCTTTTTGATGTTCTGACTGGGTATTTTTTTGTTTTGTTTTTGCTTCCTTATAGTACAAGTCGCTGATTTGGTTCTCGACTTCATCTACTATCAATTTCCTGTAATATATTCTTCATTTCAGTTAATGTATTCTTCATTTCGGACTGGTTCTTTTTTATGTTTTCTATCTTCATTTTTGTTTCCTGTCTCTTTGTTGAAGTTCTCACTAAATTCATCTACTCTTCTCCTAAGTTCATTGAGCATCTTTATAACCAGTGTTTTGAGCTTTGCATCTGATAGAGTGCTTGTCTCCATTTTGTTTAGTTCTTTTTCTGGAGTTTAGTTCTGTTCTTTCATTTGGGCCATATTTCTTTGTCTCTTCATTTTGGCAGCCTCCCTGTGTTTGTTTCTATGTATTAGGTAGAGCTGCTACATTTCCTGGGCTTGGTAAAATGGCCTAATGTAGTAGGCATCCTTTAGGGTCCAGTGGCACAGCCTTCCTGATCACTCAAGCAGGGCACTAGGGGCACACCCCCCTCCATGTGGGCTGTGTACACCCTCCTCTTGTAGTTGAATCTTGATTGCTGTTGACATGTCAGTGGGAGGGATTTACCCCAGGCCAAGCAGCTTCAAGGACTGGCAGTAACCACCGAACTCTGAACTCAATGGAGGATCAGCTGTTCGGGGGCCCACCCCACAGAGCAGGCGCCCACTGAGTCTGCCCCTTGAGTGTCATTTGTGGAGGTGGTTGGGTGGTGGTGCTTCACTGTGGTCTGAAGCTGTCCACCAGGTGCTCTAGCTCTGGGGCCTTCCAGGAGGTGCAGGTCAAGGTCAGCCTCCACCTGTGTTCTGCCTGGGGCCACCCGGCATGAGCTACAAAGTGAGCTGTAGGTGGCCGCTACTTGTGTTGGGCTTGGAGGTACCTGGGAAAGGCTAAGCTGGGAACCAAGCCCAGCTGCTGCTAGTGCCAGGCCTGGGGCCACTTAGCAAGAGGTGTGGGGCATGCTGAGGCTAAATACTGCTTGTTTGAGAGATTTTAGGAAAATTAGAAGCATGAGCCAAGACAGGCCATTCATGTGGAAAAGCCACTGGAAACAGCTTGGTTGGGCTCAAAATTTGGGTGGGGCGGGACCTCAGGGAATCACCAGGGTAGGGCAAACAGTATGAGCCAGGTTGATGGGGTCTCAGATATGGTGCCCGCCTACAGGCTGGGACCCTTCACTCCTCAATGGGGCCTCCTGCAGCTGAGATATCACTCCAGATTTTTATCCATTCCACATCTCCTACCAGTCTCAGTGTGTGTTCTTCTTTAATTCCCTAGTTGTAGGACTTTCATTCAGCCAGATTTGAGGCGGTTCTGAACTATGGTTGTTCTGTAGTTTAGTTGTAATTTTGATGTGGTTGTGGGAGGATGCAATTACCACTTTTACCTATGCCACCATCTTGACGAGGAGTATCCTGAGATTTAAAAATACTGTCAATAAGCAAAGCAATCATTCCACTTAAGAAGTTAGAAACAAAGTAAGATAAATGAAGAAGTTGGGGTGTGGGGAGATATAGAAGTGTGCCAATCAGTTATTGCCACAAAATGTTGTGTAACAAATAGTTACACCATGTCAGTGGCATACAATAAGCATTTTTTTATTGCTCATTCACATCAGCCAAGATCATCTGCTTTAGGCTGTGGGACACCTAGGGTGGCTCTGCTCCATGTGTCCCATTCTGGGATTCAGGCTGGAAGGGCAGTGGCTCCCTGGAGTATGTTCTTCTCTTGGTGATGGCAGCCCCAGGAGCCCACTTTACAGCAAAGGAGGCGCAGTAGTGAGCACAGGACCATAGAACCCTCTGGACTGATCACACTGCACCACCCAGAAGTCGCTGGTCTGAGAGAGTGATGAAATGGCCTTTGAAGGTGCAGCTGAAGTGCCAGCTTGGAGATGGTATCCCACAATGATGAGGTGCCATCTGCCAGGACACATTATATACCCTAAATCAATTATCATTATTAGTGCTGTACTCCTAATAGGTATTATATGGGTTCAGAAACCAAGGGTTGGGCGGAAATCTGAGCAGTCCCTCTGACCACCATTGCCCCAATTATCCACTGGGAACTTTTGTAAAGTTTCCTGTCACCACAACTCTAAGTTCTACTTGTCTAGAGGCCCTTCTTCCCCAAAGGAGAACACTTTCACCAGGCAACACAATATGAGTCCCACTGATTTCTATTATAGAGAAAATATACAAAAGATAAAACTTACCATTTTAACCATTTTAAAGTATACAGTTCAGTGGCATTAAATACATTTACATTGTTGTGAAATGATCACCACCATCCATCTCCAGAACTTTTTCATCCCTCTAAACTGAAAATCTGTACTTATTAAACATTAACTCCCCATTTCCTCCTCCCTCTAGCTGTTGGAAACCACCATTGTCTCTGTGAACTTGACTACTCTAGGTATCTCATGTAAGTGTCTGGCTTGTTTCACTTAGCATGTTGTCTTCAAGTTTCATTCACGTTGTAGCATATGTCAGAATTTCGTTCCTTTTTAAGGCTGAATAATATTTCATTGTATGTATCCACCACATTTTGTTCATCCATTCACTCATCAGTGGGTTGTTTCCACCTTTTGGCTTTTTGTGAATAATGCTGCTCCTAACGCTGGTGTACATATATCAGTTTGAGTCCCTGCTTTCAATTCTTTGGGGTATTTTCTGGGTCATATGGTAATTCTATGTTTAATTTTTTGTGGAACTGCTAGCAGCTGAAGTATTTTACATTCCAACTGGAAATGCACAAGGGTTCCAATTTCTTCACTAATTATTATTATTTTCTGTTTTTGAGTTTTGTTTGTTTGTTTGTTTTTAATACTAGTCACCCTACTGGGTGGAAATTGTATGTCACTGTGGGTTTTGATTTGCATTTCCAATGATTAGTGATATTGAGCATTTCTTTTTTTTCATGTGCTCATTTGCCATCTGAGTATCTTCTTTGGAGAAATGTCTATTCATATCCTTTGCTCATTTTTTAACTGGGTTGTTTTTGTTATTTTGTTGAGTTATAGAAATTCTTTACATATTCTGTGAATTAATCCCTTATCATATATATGATTTCCAAGTATTTTCCCCATTCTGTGCACTGCCTTTTCATTCTGTTGACAGTGTCCTTTGATGCAAAAGTTTTAAATTTTGATAAAGTCCAATTTATTTTTTTCTTTTGTTGCCTGATCTTTTGGTGTCATCTCCAAGAAATCATTGCCAAATCCAGTGTCACAAAGCTTTCCCCGCCCGTTTTCTTCTTCTTCTTCTTCTTCTTCTTCTTCTTCTTCTTCTTCTTCTTCTTCTTCTTCTTCTTCTTCTTCTTCTTCTTCTCCTCCTCCTCCTCCTCCTCCTCCCCCTCCCCCTCCTCCCCCTCCCCCTCCTCCTCCTCCTCCTCCTCCTCCTCCTCCTCCTCCTCCCCCCCCCCCCAGCGGAAACTGAACCCAGGACTCTCTGGTCCGCAGGCCAACGCTCCAACCGCTGAGCCAAATCGGCCAGGGCACCCTGTTTTCTTCTAAGAGTTTTATATTTTTAACCTTTACATTTAGATCTTTCATCTATTTGAGTTAATTTTTGTATATGATGTAGGGTAAAGGTTCAACTTCACTGTTTTGTATGTGGACATCCAGTTTCCCAGCATCATTAGTTGAAAACATTGCCCTTTCTCCATTAAATGGTCTTGGTATCCTTGTCAAAAATCATTTAAACGTAGATGTGAGGGTTTGTTTCTGGGCTCTATTCTATTTCATTGGGTCTATATGTCTATCTTTATGCCAGTACCAGTTTGGGTTTCTGTAGCTTTGTAATCAGAAAGTGTGAGTCCTGCCTTGGCTAGGTAGCTCAGTTGTTCAGAGCATCATCCACATATGCCAGGGTCCTGGGTTTGATCGTGGTCAGGGCACATACAAGAAGTAACCAGTGAATGCATAAATAAATGGAACAGCAAATTGATGTTTCTCCCCCCTCCCCTTTCTCTATCTCTATAAAAATCAATAATTTTTTTAAAGTGTGAGCCCTCCAACTTTATTCTTTTTCATTATTGTTTTGGCTATTTGGGGTCCCTTGAGATTCTATGTGAATTTTAGTATGAATTTCTGTATACAAAAGTTGTTAGGATTTTGATAGGTATTTCACTGAATCTGTATATTTCACTAAATCTGCTTTGGGTAGTTCCATTCACTTGTGGGCTATGGTTGGTTTGCACAAGAAGAATCACCATTCTGGCAGCAGTAAGTGACCCTTGTCACTAGGAAGAAGCAGGGCTCTTCTACACAATGGGGGCAGCTAAGAATACACTTAGCACCCATGTGACCTACTTACGTGCCTGTTGGTATTCTCATGTCCAATTTTGATGGTAAATGGACATGTCCAGCAACCCTGGCTGGCCTGACAAAGACATGGTGTCCAGGGGCTCAGACGCCTCAAGGATGAGTCTTGTTCACTCCATCAAATGAGCCACCTCCACCAGCAGAGGTGCTAGCCAAGGGGGAAGGGAGTCTAGAATAGCAGTGGAGGACAGAGATGGGTATCAGTTGTGGTCACAATACCAGCTGCAGTGGTGGAGAGAGTAGTTGGTTCCACTTAACCTTTGTCTTGTAAGTTTCTCCAGGAACCATAAAAAGCAGTCAGTCAGAATCCTAGAGGAGTGATTCCCAGATGGATTAAACTTATTGTATAAAGTAAATGGATCCAAGTGGTACAAGGGGTGAACTAGATTGCTGTGGTGAGCTGCCCAGATCCCGTGAAGATACTCATTCCTCCAACTGCTGGACAGCTAACAACGGTCTCTGCCAGGAATTTTCCTTGGCAGAAGGAAGCTGCCTTACCCAAGGTTAGATGCCTTCTTTGAGGGCAGGGTACATCAAATGACTAGTCATTGTAGGGGTACAAAGGCCAGGCCTGGGCGCCTTACCTCAACCTGTGACATTTCTAAGAGACCGTCCCAGCTTCAGAGCTCCTTGTGGAACTGGCTGAGGCCTCTGTTGGCACTGCATTACAGTTACCCCTCTCCTTCTGCTTGACTGTGGTTTTCTCATTTCCTTACAGGTGTTGTTCCTGAAAGCACTCCCAAACAAACCACCTGTGTGGCAGTCTCACCTCTGAGCCTGTTCCCTGGGCACCCACCTCAACACTGCCCTGCACCTACTGCTTTGCAGCACTACCTTTCCCGTAAATCTAGTGTCCATTACCTGAGGATCTGTTTCTGGACTTTCTGTTCTTTCCCTTTGATCTATTTGTCTATCATTACACCAATACCTCACTGCCTTAGTCATTGCAGCTTTATAGTAAGCCTTGACATCTGGTAGAAAAGTTACCAAGATTGCCTTATCACTTTATCCAAGTTTGCCTGGCTCATTGCATTTCCATATATACATTTTAGAATCAGCTTGTCAAAGTCCATAAAAATCTGTGAGCTTGGCTGGGATTTCAATGAAATCTAAAGGTCAGTTTAGAGATAAAATGTACCTCTGGTTATTGATCCTTCTAATTTATAAATACGGTATATCCCTTCGTTTACTTGTTTCTAAATTTGTTATTAAAGTTTCATTGTTCTAGTTTATAGAGGTCTTGCAAATCTTGTTAGATTTATTCCTAAGTATTTGATGTTTCAGATGCTATTTTAAATAAAGTCATTTAAAAATTTATGTATATTGATTTTTGTATATTGAGTTTCTATCCAGCCATCTTACTAAGTTACGTATTAATTCCTCACTCTCTGGTCTCCAGTCCATTTACACACATCATATTCCTGCAGATTCAGGAAGCAGATGCTGGAAATCTTCCTGAAAAGGAAAGTAGGTGAAACAAAATGCTGAGAATGTGGGGGAATGTGTTCTCAATGGAACCAGCTTGCATGTAGTACCCTGGGAGGAACAAACAGGTTTAAGAAATGCATAGAAGAGGGAGAGACAAGTCATTTATGTCATTTTGGAAAGGTTGTAACTAGCCAAGGGACACATATTAATGGTGGTGGGTGGGGCTGCAAGTGAAAGGATAAGGGATGTCAGCAAGGGCTGCTGAACAGATTTCACAGTGATTTTGTAGAATTAAACCTGCAAATCCATGGAGAATGCTGACACTTAGGGCAGCTGTTCTCAAAGTGTGGTCTGACCAGCATCATCTGGGAACTTGTTAGAAATGCAGAAAATGCAGATTCTAGAGCCCACCTCAGACCTACTGTGATCAGAACTCTGGGAGTGGCACCCAGACAGCCATGTTCGACAAGACCCCACGTGATTCTAATGCGTACCAAATTTTGAGAACCACTGATGTAGGGGTAGACTCTTCAAACTAGTCCTTCAGATGCTGTAATTGCCACTAATAGCCCCAAATAGGGTAGTTAGTATTGCTTTTATACCTATTTTACTCTTGTTGATGTTTTGCTTTGCCCTTTGCTCCAGTTTTGTGCAGTTTGCCTTCTCTGACTGTAGGTTCTCAATATAAAATCCCCGTCTCATACTTCCAGCCTCTTGTTCTGAGAACACTTACTGTGAGTGCAAGCTCTCAGTCATGCTCAGCACCCTCCTCTGTAATAATAATATACTAGGATATAAATCCTTATCCCATTGTTCATGTGGCATGATCTTTTCAAATATTAACTTTCTCCCTAAATTTCTGTAATTCGTGGCCCTTACCCATTCAGGCAGCTACAATATGGGCCTAGGAATGTTAAAAAGAAAAAAAGGCCTTTGACTTTCAAAAGTTGACACCTTCAGGCTCTGGTTTGAGGAGGGGAGTCAGGAGGGAGAGCTCCACCACCCGGTGAGTCCCTGTGAAGAGGCTCTACCGTCCTCTGCACCTGTGGGTTGAGATAAGAATCACAGATCTGAGACATAGGTGTCTGGAGATCTAGAAGGCGAGGGGTCCTGTATTTGGCTTCCCACATGGAACCCCTGGAAGTCAGCAAGACCCCTGGGGAAGAAGTGGCTGAGAGATGTTCACTAGATAGGATCTTATACAAACCTCAGAGTTAGCTTCCCATGGGCTCACATGAGGCAAGAGCAGCAGAATGATCCAGTGCTCCCTGGGTAAATGTTGTGGGGTCTTAGCCCCAGAGATTTCTGCCGGCTAACATAGCATGGAAGCAGCAGAGTGAAGCAGCAAGGGAAGTGCCAAACCGGAAGTAGCCTCAACAGGAAGAATGAAGGATGGTCCAAAAGCAAGCCACACAGACTTACAACAAAGGCCTAAGCAGGACACTTGACATTTTTGCAAAAGCCAATAGGAAGGATTGCCTATGGACAATCAGATGCCCAGCTTCCACCAACTGCAATAGAGCAACCTAAGACTTTACCCCAGAGAAAAGCTTCAGGAGAGATTCTGAATTTCCTGAGATTCATTTTCCACCTGCGCCCCCCCGCCCCGAAAATGGGGGCTTTGATTATGTGCAATTAAAAATTCCACTTCTTACACCCCTGAGTTTGTGGATTAGATACATATCCCTTATATTCATTACCACAAATGAGTGTTTTACTATTTTTATAATAGGGGGTGAAAATAATCCCTATTTTTGGAGATATGCTTCCCTGATATTAGTGGCTTTAAAAAGGAGTCTGGCCCTGGCCGGTTTGGCTCAGCAATACAGCGTCAGCCTGCGGACCAAAGAGTCACAGGTTCGATTCTAGTCAAGGGCACGTACCTCAGTTGTGGTTCAGTCCCTGGCCCTGGTCAGGGTTGTGCTGGAGGCAACCAATCAATGTGTCTCTCTCACGTCGATGTTTCTCTCTCTCTCTCTCTCTCTCTCTCTCTCTCTCTCTCTCTCTTTCTCTCCCCCCCCCCACTCTGTCTGAAGATAAATGGAAAAAAGCATCCTCGGGTGAGGATTTAAAAAAAAAAGGAGTCTGTACAACAGTGCTTCTCAAACTGTATTATGCACACAGGTCCCCTGGGGATCCTTGGAAAGTCAAGATTCTGATTCAGTACCTCTGGTGAAGCCTGAAAGTCTTAATTTTTAACTAGCATCAGGTGATGCTGATGCTGCAGGTACAGAGACCATCCTTGTGATAGTGAGGCTGTTCACTGGTAGATGACTACACTACATTGGTTTTCAATATACATCGATTAGCACTTTCTTAAATAAACACCGGGTGGCACTTGTGCATAAACTGTACCTTGTACTTATGGTACAATTTCAGACTACAATTCAAAATGCAAAATGAATGTATGCAACAAAAAGAAAGTTCATTCAGAATTAGTCAGCTAAGAGCAGGTAGTGTGGATAAAAAGATAATGCTGACTAACTCCCTTCATGGGTTATCAATTACCTGTTTCAACTTTTAAAAAACTATTATCTCTAAATGTTTATAGTTTGAATGTCACTGAATTGAATTTGCTCATTTAGAATTTTGTCTTTTTAATCATATAGAGAATTTTAAATAATATAAGAGCATCTTCTAATCTTTAATATACGTTACCATCTTTTTTGTAGTTAATCCTCACCCGAACATGTTTTTTCCATTGATTTTTTTGTTTTTGTTTTTTAGAGAGAGAGGAAGGGAAGGAGGGGAAAGAGAGAGAAACATCAGTGTGAGAGACACATCAACTGGTTGCCTCCCACACGCACCCCGACTGGGGCCGGGGATCGAACCCATCAGGTATGTGCCCGACTGGGAATCAAACCCAAGACCCTTTGGTCCATGGGCCGACGCTCTAACCACGGAACAACTCTGGCCAGGGCTATAGGTTGCCATCTTAAATAGAAGTTTAGGTAGCAGACAAGAACATATTCGTTAAAATACTTCATTTTACTTTTTACTGAGGAAATGATGAGTCAGGTTAATCCAATAATCAGTGAAGCAGGAATTGGTTAAGAGAATTTTTACTGAAAGTGCATCAGTTTGAGTCCTATCAATATTAGCAAAGATTATAGAAGATTTTTTAAATGCCAGTATCTAGGACTGCTGTAACTATAATGGGATAGGCACTTTTATAGACATTATCCAAACTATTGATACACCAATTTTGCAATAGGTTTCAAGAGTCCTTACAGACTTTAAAATGTGCACATCCTTTTATCTGGTACTATTGTCATGTTCTGAGAATTCTGTTTCCTAGAAAGTAATCAGATTTTAGTTGTTGTTTTTTTTTAAATCCACGCTCTTAGAACACCTGTGCACTCCGCTTCCCCATGAGCTGTGTGCTTCGCAAGTCAGTTGAGTCTATTACCAACATGTTCAAGCCAGTTATCCTAAGTATATAATTTAATGAAATAAAACAATGAGTTTATGTAAAAGGAAAGTTGGACATTCTAAAGGACTGCAAATAGCTAAAATAAATTGCTGCCGAATTAGTGGTGAACAAAAATATGTATATAAGAAAGAAGGCATAAAACTATGGATTCTGAACTCAGATTCCTTTGTAAATGCTTTACGTTCACACTAAGAAACCAGAATTGGATCTTAGACCAGTGCTTCTCAACAGGGCAGCACTGACCCCTAGGGGTTACTTTGGAAAGTTGTTGGGCATTTGGGTTGGGTTTCAGTAATGGTGTTCAGTGGATGAGGGGCAGGGATATGAGCTTTCCTGTAATGACTTTGTAAAGTCTCAGTGAGTATTCATTTAGGTAAAAAGCCGCTTTCCCCCCAAGGAGGACCACAACTCCTCACACCTTAAGTGTGGGCTTCATACACCGATTTCCTTCCAAAGAGCACAGTGTGGAAACGAGGTGGGTGGGACCCCTGACAACAGCCCTCAGCCAGGTGATCGGGGTCCCCATCACCCGTGGCACACACGTCGGTAGTATGTGCCTCAGCTGTGATGAGAAGGGCACTGCACCTCTCTAGTCTTCCTCCGGAAAACCCATAACCCCGGTTTCATCATGAGAAAAACTTCAGAAAATTCCAGCTGAGAAACACCCTACAAAGTATTTGACTCGTACCCCTCAAAACTGTCAGTTACCAAAAACAAGGGAAGTCTGAAAAACTATCACATTCTAAAGGAGCCTAAGCAGACATGAAGACTAATGTAATGTAGGATCCTGTAACAGAAAAAGGTGAAAACTAAGAAAATCTGAGTGAAGTAGAGACTTCAGTTAGTTATAACATATCAATACAGGTTCATTAGTGGTGACAAATGTACCATACTAATTTAAGACTTTAAAAATAAAGTAAACTGGTCCGGCCAGTGTGGCTCAGTGGTTGAGTGTCAACCCATGCACCAGGAGGTCGCCAGTTCGATTCCCGGTCAGGGCACATGCCCAGGTTGTGGGCCCGTTCCCCAGTGGGGGGCATGCAGGAGGCGGCCAGTCGACGTTCTCTCTCATCGATGTTTCTGTCTCTCTCTCTAAAATCAATAAAGGAAAAATATTTTTTTTTTTTAAAAAAGGTAAACTGGGTATGGGGTATATGGGAACACCTCTGTAGTATCTTCGCAACATTTCTATAAATCTAAAACTATTTTACATTTGCACAGCGATTAGTCAACAACACCATGTTATAAACTTCAAACTTGCTAAGATACTAGCTCTTCACTGTTTCCACCACAAGAAAGAAATGACAGTAACATGATGTGATAGAGGTGTTAGCTAATGCTATAGTGGTCATCATTTTGCAATATATAAATGTATCAAATCAACACATTATATACCTTAAATGAATACAATGTATGTCAATTATATTTCAATTTAAAAAAATTATAAAGCCTGCTTTTTATTATCTGAGCCTATAACTTCTATTTTACTTATTAGTACATATAAAACATTAATATTCACCAAGGACAAAACTATCCTATAAACAGGAGTATTATTCTTGTTTGTTTTTGTTAATCCTCACCCAATGATATTTTTCTATTGATTTTTGGAGAGAGTGGAAGGGAGAGAGAGAAACATTGATGTGAAAGAGACACATCGACTGGTTGCCTCCCACAGGACCCCGAATGGGGCCGGGGATTGAACCTGCAACCCAGGCACGTGGCCTTGACCAGGAACCGAACCCAAGACCCTTAGGTCCACGGGCTGACACTCTAACCCAGTGGTTCTCAACCTTCCTAATGCCACGACCCTTTAATACAGTTCCTCATGTTGTGGTGACCCCCAACCATAAAATTATTTTCGTTGCTACTTCATAACTGTAATTTTGCTACTGTTATGAATCGCCATCGGAAATATGTGTTTTCCGATGGTCTTAGGCGACCCCGTGAAAGGGTCGTTCGACTCCCAAAAGGGTCGCGACCCACAGGTTGAGAACCACTGCTAACCGCTAAGCCAAACCGGCCAAGGAAAGTATCATTCTTTTATTCAAAATTTCAGTTAAGAACTGATAACCATTTTGGAAAATGATGTTTCCAACAGTAACATTATTCAGGGTCTTTGACCAATAAAACACACCTGTTATCAGTATGCATTTAAAGTTGTAACATTATAGCTCTTCATGAATCATGAATTCAGTATTTTAAAACATCAAATAGTGTTAACAGTACTTTATTAAACAGTTTTACTTCTTCCATACTTAAGAGTAAGCACCTGATTACGTCATTGTTTTCTAGAGTAGCAGTATCTGAGCGTCTACATATTGAAACATTATATTAGAAATTGATTCCCTTCCTCTTTTATATTACAATAAAGGCATTGTATTGACCCTTTTGAAACTGTGTATATAGGAAGTTATATATAAATTTCATTCTAGGAGAGTGGGTATGACAAATGTGACATATGTTCCGATGTTATAATAAAAAGGGTCGCTAAATCTGAGAACCACAATCGTGGAGAAGCTCTTGGAGGGCAGGGAGTGTTTTATGATTTCTTACAGCGCCCCGCACCAACTAGGTCCTCATATTTCATTTCACTATTGCAGTTGCTTTGTATGCCTACTCAGAAGCCCTTACCGGCTCCCCTGTTCTGGCAGTCTCAATTTGGACCCAGCGTCGACCCTCAGGCAGGCAACTTGGGTAAATACAATCCATTTAAGTCAGTGTCTCATCGCCTTTGCCAGTGATTAAGATAGACAAGTGACCCCGTTCTGATGGAGACATGAGGAATTCTGCTGAGGAACAAAAGGTTATTTTCTTTCACTGGACATTGTTGGTTTATACATCACCCCTGGCATCGTGGTAGACATCTTTGATCATGAGCTTATTAGCCCAAAAAGAAACCGCTGGAAGGCTGGGAAAGATGGAAGGAAACTGAGGTTCTTGGTATCTCTGAACCCTCTATCAACCCATTCTAGAATCTCTGAAGTGCTTGTTACATTTGATAAAGTTAGGTCCCCTTGCCAGCAGCAAGCATCCTTACTGATATAACCCTCTTCACAAGTAGTTGTGTTACTAAGAAATATTTGTGTACACTGTACGCAATCCTGGTCAGAATGCTATGGAGGGAAGCTGTAAATGACTCTCTCTCTCAGCATCAGTCCTAATTCAAACCACCTATGGAAAACTTCTTGGGGGTCACCCTTTCATATCACCACTTCTCAGGTAAGTTAATTTGGAAGTATATGAACTGTCCTAATTCCTAGCAAAGCCTGGTGACACAATAGATCTCTTTTCAATGCATATAAGGATGAATTTAAGGAATAAGCAAGGGCTGTCCTTTGACGGGTTTTACTTAGCAAGTACAGAAGGCTTCTTCTGTGGAAATAAGGTTTAAATGACTGAATTTATTCATCTAATAACCCTCCCATGTGATAATTCCATACCCAACACATGAAACTAGCCTTCGTTGGTTCCCGCCTTTTGATAGGTGGCCGTTCTTTTCTGTACCTTTTCTCCCTCAACTCTTTATTCCTTATTTTCCTCTTCCCACCTTTCCCACACCTCCTTATCCATAGAAAGGATCAGCCTTGCAGGATATAAAGAATTGGATCTGTTCCCAGTTCTGAATGAGCCTGCAAGCCCCTTCAAATCCTTGCAGTACTCCCTGAGGGCAGTCTTTTTCTTCTAAGAAAGAACAGGTTGGACAGTTTACAAATTAGACATAGTCTCATTTAAATATTTATTTCAGGCTGTAAGTACTGCTATTTGTTTGAGTTGCTCACGTAAAGCCATTCCACCTAAAAAGGAAACGTACAGTGCTCCCAGCAGTGCAAGCACAGGGCACGGCCTACCCAAAGATCTCCCACTAGAGTCTGCAGAAAACCTAACTGCAGTTACACCGCACACTGGGTCTTCTTCTCTGAGCCTTAAGAGATTTTCAAAATCAGTTTGCTTTTTTAAAATCCATCAAATGTCAATCATGGCAGGGAAGACCACTGAGCTGCTTTGTGATAACTAAGTTACATTACCACTGATCATAATTCATCCCAAATGATTACCAGTATCTGGAAGGCCCTGGGGTGGGGGCTCTTCACAAGCAATACAAGCACCCCTCACACAAGAATAACGGCATCCTGAGCAGTGCGCGTACAGACTCCTCCACTGCCCCCCACCCCTGGTATCAGGCCCGAGCGCCGAGAGGATCAGGCTAACTCACCAAGGTTTTTATGACAGAGGCTAGTGGATGACGCATGGTGAGGTACTAATCGATGAGGTATAATCGAAATGCTAAAAATGAGGGTGAAATCTTGAGTGCTTGAGCCTATTTGTATTGCCTTCAATTCATTCAAGTTATTTTACACGTCTAGCCTGTTTTCTTTCTCACAGGCTAGTTGGGAGGATTAAACGAGATGAAGTATGTGACAGCCTAATCCGGTGTCTGCATACCCAGGAAATACTATCCCCACCCTCCTCCCCATCCCCAAATGAAGAGGTTAGTCCTTGAACTCTGAAAGTACGTTATACATAAGAAACTCGTTTTTCCGTCAGCATGAGTCTGACTTGCTCCCAAGAGTGCCTTCTCTTTTGTAAGAGACGCTTGATACTATTTGAAGTACACATCAAGTTTCATTTTTGTTCAGTGCTCTTTACTTTCCACTGCGATTTCTGAGAAACTGAAACCCCAGAAGGTAACCACAACAAAAATAAGTTACATGTTTTGTTTTTTTGAAAATGATGATTCAAAGGCAGACTTGTAGAGAAGTCAGTGAGAAGGGAGAAGGCAAATTCAGCCTCTGAAGGGAATTGCTCTAACTTATCTAAAAAAGTAATGTTACACAACCACATTCAAGGACACGAGACAGGGCACTACTTGAAAACTACAGCGACTGACTAGGTAGGTGAAAACCACAGCTGCAGGAGAAGGGAAACAGACTCGAGAGTAATTTGAACTTGGGACAACGAACCATCAGTCCTAGAGGCTTCTGTTACCCGAATACCGCCAATATACAGGTAACTCCTGCTTCCCGTGTTTACCTCCCACAGTGTGTCACTGAAATCTCAAAATAGTCTTCTCCCAGAACTAAATGATAGTTATCATTTTGTTAGGATTCAAAATTTCAATCCAGTAGCCATCGGGATCTTGAATAAATGCCAGGCCTTTCATTTTACCTGTAAAATGAAATGATTGTCATTATTAAAAAGACTTTTTAAAAAACTGAAAAATTTTAAATATATTTTTATTACTTCCGATTTTAATGTGCACTTCAATAAAGTACATTATTTTCTTTATAGTTTTAATTTTCAAAAATTCTGTTGTCAGTGTTGCCCAAATGCATGTTTTTCAGAATGACTAATATTCTATCTTCTACACATAGCTGGAAACCAACTCTGATGAAATAAACTGTGAGACTGGCTACATCTTTCAGGCATTAGGTGACTCCTTCATCTTCACAATATCACTTCAGTTTCCTTATTTTAAAGAGGAAGAAGAAAAGAAGGAGGTGCTCAGGGGAGCAGGTGGCATGGCGTGCCCACAGCCAAAGGACCCAGATGCTTGACTCGTACAAACCCTGTCAAGACTGTTCTGTGGAACCCAAGGTCTGCCAATCAGATTCCTTCCCACAGGAATTCATAACTGGGATTGAAAGGCTAGTAGGTCTAGCATTAGAGCTAGTTGCTTAAATGGAAAAATGTGACCTCAGAAATTTATTATGGAACCAACATGCTGAATTAGTTGACTCCTATCTCTGGTTCCTTTCCCCAAGATCAACCCCAGAGGAACACAGATGGCAAGTGGGAAAAAAATTAAGAACCTCTTGGGTGATGGCTGGTTGGGGAGAGGAATTGTGGGGATGGGGTGGGGTGACTGTTTTAACCTGGTCTGTGTGGAAAGGGGTACTTCTGGCCTGGACCAGAAGGCAGTCAGTCCATCATGGCCGTGGGAGAAAAAACAGGAGGAGTTTTGTTAGCTTGGCTCTTGCTGATGCCTTGGGCATTAGCATCCACCCCCACACCGGGTGGGGGCTCGTGGGGGAGGGTTCCTGCTACTGGTTCCGATGGCCTCAGGAGTAAATAAGGGCACTCAGAAGCCTGTGGGGAACTGAGAAAAACATGTGTGAACCAACTGACCTTCTCCAGCCTTCACTTTCCACACAACCAGATTAGGGGATGACAATCTCAGGAATGTCTCCTACTAATACTGCTAATACTTTGGGAAGAAGATCTAATCGAAAGACTTGTTCTGTGGAATGTGAAGTATGTACTTCTCATTTTCAGGTGCCTAGGGACCCTGCCCAGCCATCTTCCTGAGATCACTGGGTTGGTAAGGACTGAATCTGGCCTCCTCTCTCACAGTGCCTGATGGACTGGAGCAGCTAATAGCTGCAGTAAAAAAAATACCCTTTGAGCCAAAATAACAAGAATTTGAGGAATAGAACCATAAAACAAACAATGGATTATAGATTCAAACAGAAAAACAAATATTTGACTGATGGACCAGGAACAATTAAAACATAAAAGTAATGAGGAATATGAAATACAACGAATATGAAACAAGAACAAGAAAAGTTAAAGAAACCAAGCAAAACTTAGGAATCAAAAGTATAGTAGGTGAAATAACACAATAGATGAGAACACAGAAGATGAATATCAGAACAGATACTTTTTAGGAAAAATTAACTAATTGGTATGCCAGTTTGAGGAAATCTCCTAGAAAAAAGGCAAGGACAAAGAAATAACAAATTTAAAAAGCGTCCAGAACAAAACAGAAGATAATATACAAAAGAACACGAATCAGCCCTGGCCAGGTAGCTCAGTTCATTACAGTATTGTCCCGATACACCAAGGTTGTAGGTTTGATCTCCAGTCAGGAGCCCTGGCCAGAGTGGCCCTCGGCTGAGTGTCATCCCATGACCCGAAAGATTGCTGGGAATCTGTCATAGCATATACCCAGGTTGTGGGCTTGATCCCCACTAGGGGGCGTGCAGGAGGCAGATCGATGGTTCTCTCTCATCGATGTTTCTCTCTCCCCCTCTCCCTTTTCCTCTCCCTCTAAAACCAATAAAAACATATTTTAAAAAAATATTTAAAAAAGAAAAAAAGAAGAAGAAGCACCCTGGCCAGTTTGGCTCAGCAGTTAGAGCATCAGTCCACAGACCAGAGAGTTGCAGATTCGATTCTGGTCAAGGGCAGGTACCTCAGCTGTGGTTCGTCCCGGGCCCTGGTCGGGTCGTGTGGGAGACAACCAGTCGATGTGTCTTGCTCACGTTGACGTTTCTCTCTCTCTCTCCCTCTCTCCCTCTCTCCCACTCTATCTGAAGATAAATGGAAAAAAATATCCTCGAGTGAGGATAAAAACAAAAAAAGCAGCAACCAACGAATGCATAAATAAGTGGAACAACAAATCGATGTTTCTCTCTCCCTTCCTCTCTAACAATAAATTTTTTTAAAAATCAAAAGAACACAAATCAGACAGCAGATTTTCAATAGCAACACTGGATGGAAAACTAAGACAATGGAGTTTTATTTCCACAATTGAAGAAAAATAAACCTAAAAACTGCCATTCGTGTATAAAGGCGTGGTTCTCAGGCATACAAAGCCTCAAAAGTTTGTCTCACAGACCCTTTGAAAATAGTTTGGGTTGAGGTACTTAATAAAGGGACAGAAAAATCTAAAAATTGCTATAAGAGATGTATGGAGAAAAGGTGATCAAATATCTTGAGATAGTATTTATTATCTTAAAAAAAAAAAGAAAAAGAATAATATCCCAGTCGGGGCCATAGTAACATGATGGGAATAGATGGGAGCAAGTTCTTTTCCTATTGGGAAAGACATCTGAATATCAAATCTTTTAATTGAAATAGAAAGAATTAAAATGAAACAGTGAAGTGTTTCAAGTGAAAACTGAAATAATAAATTATGATGACAGAAACTGATCTAAGTAAAATAAATGATAATACATGTAAATCCAACAAAATCCAGATATATACTATTTCAGGAGACATATAAAACTTAAGGACATGCAAAGGTTGTAAAAGATGAAAAAGAAATATCAGGCAATTATTAACTGAAGAGATTTGGTATAGTTATATTAACATCAGACAAGAGACGTTGGGAACTTATTTTGGGGTGTCTTGAGAACACCTGAGACGGTGAAAGCTGGTGGCCAGTGAGAAAATGTGGTGGGGTCGAAGGGTGAGTGAGGAGCCGACATTTTTGACAGCTCCCCATATCCTGTGTCTAGTCCCTGGTGAAGCCACCCTAGTCACTGTCTCTCAGGTCCCTAAAATAAGTAGGTATTCTTCCAATAATTTCCCTTCTTTCCTTAAGCTGGTTGAAGTAGGCTTCTTCCAAGTTACTTGCAACCAAAGGGTTTTACTGCAGCAGTGCCCTCCCCGTGGGTGCTGAGTGAATGTTCCTGAACGACAGAGGCCTGAGGGAAACAGGAGCAGACTCACCGTCATCAGGTTTCTTCACAAACTTGACTCCCAGTTCTTCAAATCTTTTACAAGCACCGATTACATCAGGAACAGCGATTCCAATATGACCTTCGGTGACCACCCCCAAAACAAGGCAGAGAGAAGGAAGAAATCATTACAACAGGGTGGCCAAGTGCCACAGATGGCTTCCAAAACTGTAACACTGACTACAACAGCCGACTTAAGCCTGTAATCCAGTTATGCTGACCGAGAGGTTTTAGTTCACGGCAGAAGTGTATGTTAGCAAAAATCAAGATTATTATTAACCATAGGTTTTGTGCTTTTAAGTTAAAAAGCCTACTGGAAATATAAATACAGAGGCTCACTGTGAGAGAGCAGATGTAAAGTTTAGACTGAGACTATGAGATTAAACAACTCCTAAATAAAATTATTTGTGCAAATAAAAATAACCATGCTCCTAATAAATTAATTATAATGTTTTAGATTTGTTACAATCAGAAAAAGGTTTGCAATGCAAAAAGCACACAAATCCATATGTATTACATACAAATAGGGAAACATACCAAATCCTCGGGGGTCTGAATTGCCACTGTGGTAACTCTGGGTCTCATCGTCTTCAGTGCCCCAATTGCTATAAAAGGAGGGAGAACATAACTACCAGTGACCTGTAGAACAGACATTCTAAAAAGAAAGTTGCAACAGTTTGTTTTTGAAATCTTACCATAGATAGATAGATAGATAGATAGATAGATAGATAGATAGATAGATAGATGCTGCTTAATATACTTGGTCTAATCTCTGCTATTGTAAATATCACGTTTTCAACTACAGAAAGGGCAAACGGGCAAAGTGTGATTTTAACTAGACTAAAGAGACTAAACCAGGCACCTGGATAACAATAATAAAAGTAACTATCATTTATTGTGCTGAATGCTTTATTTTCATGACATCCTCACAACAGCTCCATGGGCTATGTTTGAGTATCTCCATTTTATAAACCAGACTGTCACTCACAGAGGTGATATAACTTGTTCAGGGTCGCAGAGCTATTGTCAGAGTCAAGACTTATGTCTAGGTCTGTCTGATTCCAGTGCTGTTTTGAATCAGGGGGCACATTAAATCACACACCCTGAAACAAATGTTGTGTGTTGGTTGTTAAAGAGTGCACAGAAACAACATAAGGAATGAAAGGAAAGGGAATGTCAATGTCAACATTTTATGAAGACCTTAGTTGTAGCACCTAAACATTTGTTAGCTATAGTTTGGCAAATTCATAGTTGTTAGCTATAGTTTGCCATTTCAGTCTTTGATTTTTCTCTACCTGGAAAGCAAACGCTCTCACTTGTGTTCCTATGCCACAAAAACAATACAAAGACCAAAATATCCATGAAAAAACAAACATACTGTTACAAACGCAAAGTGATTAGGTAGATGAGGTTTTAATCAAGCTGGTAAGGAAAAAAAGTGTAAAAAAACACAAACTTTTTAAAAATGTAGACTATATAAAAAGATAAAAACTCATACTCACTGTGTCAGTTCAAGCGTAGCTTTTCTGGAGAACACCCACGCTACTTTTTCATCTTTATCTTTTGGGATGTCATTTTTATCCTCATAAGCCAAGAAATAGAGTGAAAATTTCATGGTGGGAAAATCTAATTTTTGGAGTAGCCTGAAATTAAACAAGTCTGAATCAATTAACAGCAGGAAAGGTTGATTCATATTAAAGTCAACATAACAATATTCAAGTTTTACTAAGAATAAGACCTGTGTATAGTGAGGCCATTTTATGTATTTATTTAAATACGTTTTTATTGATTTTTTAGAGAGAGAGCAAGGGAGAGAGAGATAGAAACATCTAAGTGAGAGAGAAACATTGATTGGCTGCCTCATGCATGCCTCCTACTGGGAATCGAGCCCACAACCCGCGCATGTGCCCTGACCAGGAAAGGAACGGGGACCTTTCAGTCCATGGGATGACGCTCAATCCACTGAGCCACACCAGCCGAGCAGTGTGAGGCCATTTTAATAGGAAAAGCTGGGTGTGGCTCAATTGATTGGAGTGTAATCCCACACCGTTGCGTCCCGAGTTCGATTCCCAGTCAGGGCACATACCCAGGTTTTATTTTATTTTATTTTTTTTTATCCTCACCCGAGGACATTTTTTCATTTTTTGTTCAGATAGAGTGGGAGGGAGAGAGAGGAAGAGAGAGAGAGAGAAACATCGACATGAAAGGGACACATCGAGTGGCTGCCACCCGCACGACCAGCCAGGGCCGGGGACAAACCGCAACCGAGGCACATGCCCTTAGCGGAAACCGAACCGGGTCTCTCTGGACCACAGTCCGACGCTCTAACCGCTGAGCCAAACCGGCCAGGGCCATACCCAGGTTTTAGGTTCAGTCCCTGGTCAGGGTGCATACGGGAGGCAGCCAATTGATACTTTCTCTCTCCCTCTCCCTTCCTCTCTCTCTAAAATCAATGATAATCATCATCATCATCATCATCATCATCATCATAAAGACATATCCTCAGGTGAGGTTTAAAAATAACAATCTAGCCTGGCGGTGTGGCTCAGTGGTTGAGTGTCGACCCATGCACCAAGAGGTCGCCGGTTTGATTCCTGGTCAGGGCACATGCCCAGTTTGTGGGCCAAATCCCCAGTGGGGGGCATGCAGGAGGTGGCTAATTGATGCTTTCTCTCATTGATGTTTCTATCTCCCTCTCCTTTCCTCTCAAAAGTCAATAAAAAAAAATTTTTTTAAATCTATTCATCTGTAAATATTAGTGAAATAAAAATGTTTTTAAAAGCAAACTTTTGTAATTTATCAGTTCTTCAAATATCATCAATTCTTCAAATATAATGAAACTTAGCTGGAATTATGGTACTCGTTTATAAATGGTAAAAGATATCTTCAAAAGGAAATTTTACTTTTAGTGAAAAATATAATGCATTACTTTATTGTCCTTTCAGATATATGCCATTCAGTTAAATAAAATAAATGCACTGGAAGTATCTGATAGTCTAACCACTAACCTGGACATTTGAAACTAAATTCAGAATAATATTAAATGTAAACTGTAATTGAAGAATAAAATTTAAATTTAAAAAATAAATAAATGTATTGAGTTTTTACTTAGCCAAACTCCTTGGGATAAATTTGAGGATATGTGGTAAGAGAGAGGGAAGGACAGATTACTATCACAGAAGATGTGAATGTCAACAACTAAGTGTTTAACAGCATCAAGTACTGCTGGAAGGTCAAACAGGATGGAGACTGCGAACGGGTCACCGGATGTGGAAAGGTCCTGTGAGGTGCGTAGTTTTGGCAGCATGGGCAGCAGAGGCCCCTGGACTGGGAAAGAATGGGAGGTGTGCAAGTTAAATAGCAAGCGTGGTCTACTTTCATAGATGGTGGGTGATGATGGGAAGGAGGGGGAGAGAGCAAAGGACAAGAATTACCCTAGAACAGAGTAGGTTGAGGGGAATGAGCCAGTGGAAAAGGAGACCGATAGGAGAGAAAGAGTGAGTGAATTATTAATCCTGAGGTTTTAAAAAAGATGATGGCCTGTAAAGTGAGTTTAGAGTGTAGGATTATTTTGCAAGGAGTCGGGTAGAACGAGGATGCATACAGTTTTCTTTAGATTATTGAGGATTAAATGCTCCAAGATGACCTCATTCATAATCAATAAGAGGGAATGACTGAAGCAAAGCAAAAGAAAAGTTCCTATCATTCTGTTCCAAATCTTTTAATTATCACTGCTATGTAACATGCCCTGGCCCACTAAAAGGTACGCACTGACTTATCACAAATAAGACTTACTCTGTTTATAATAAAGAATCAAACACCTCAAATACTGCAATCATGAAACACTACCTCTGCCGCAAAAGCAGACTTCACAGCCTCACAGAACAATCAGTGGGAAATGCAGCACGTGACCTTGCTGAAGCTTGCTTTTTTCAGTTGAGTGCATCTTTCAGTACAATGTCAGGCCCCTACTTGGGGGCTTTTAAAACCAAGATCAGCGCTGAAGTTAATCAGACTGGGCTTCAAATTTGGGTCTTTAAGCTTTGGTTTCTTGCTTCACGTAAAATGGGACGTAGCTACCTTACAGGCCCACTCTGGAGATGGAATGAAATACCACGTAAAATGCCTTCAAACCACCAAGTGTGCAATTGGTTTGTTTTCACTCCTCCCTTTACATATGCCATAAATATATGCAAAATACTTTTTCTGAAAAAAAAATGACAAGAAATTGTTTACAGCAGTTATCTTCAGGAAGAAGAACTAAGAGAGGGAAGTTATATTTTTATTTTGTATTTTTCTGAATTGGTTGGGTTTTAAAAACATAGACATATACTGTATTACCTGAATTTTTCTCTCAATGGAGGTTATCTAGGCAGTAAATTAAAGATCGTGGTTTTTTTACTCTTTATATATCAAAAACAAACAAAACACCTCAAATCAAGGAAAATAAACAAATGTACTTTAAGAATTACAAGATCAGTGGATAATAACTGTTTAGCAAAAGAAAATACATCCTATAAATGGGACAGATGGGCAGTTTTAGGTAAATTCATTCATTTTCTAAGTAATATGTCTTCAAATCTGTATCTTTTCTGAAGTAAACAAGAGGCTAAAAGTGGCTATAACATCAGAAGGGTCTGGACACACTGAGGATTTCACTGGCAGCTTCCAGACAGAAGGGAGTTAGTGAAAATACAAGTAGTGGTGTCTCGCTGCACAGTGAGCCTGGCTGGGACAGAGGAGAGGAACTTGACAGAAGCCCTGGCCACGCAAGCCTAGTCCCACACTGCTGGCTGAGAGGACTTTTGGAATTTATGATGCAAACTTTAACCCATTTTTAAAAATAGATCTGAAAACATTCCCTGTATTTGCAAAGCTATGTATTTAAACATTACAGGTGCCAATAAATAGTTTACTTACGTCATTCCAAGAACTCGCGTATAAAAATCCAAAGACTTTTTAGGATCCTTAATTCTCAGCATGGTCTGCTGCAACAGAAAATCCTACGGAGAAACAGTATATATTAAACACTTTTCAGTGTTATCACTTGTTACCAACATTAATTGTGCTTTCTGTAACAAGATGCAAATAGTCCGCCACTATATCATAATGTTTAGGAAGAAAACGAATTTGTTCCCTCTGCCTACCATGGTAATCACCTGGAAAGTTTCCATACTTACTCCCTACAGTTTGGGCTCTCTACCCAAGGGTATTTTCTGGTCACAAGGGTGGGGCAGGTCCAAAGTGCCAGGGAGGTTACACCCGAGGAATGACCCTCAACCAATAATGGATAAAAAACCTGGCTTCGTTGCCCCTTAGTGGGACAATTCTGAGGCCTGCTCCACACCGTCTCTCAGAGGCTTCCCCGCAAGACGAAGCCCAAATGCCCTCACTCTTACTCACTTTGTGTTGCCTCTGTTCCATTCAAGATTTCTTTGACTACCTCCCAAAGAAACAACTGAGAACCAAACCCTTATCTCCAGTCTGCTTTTGGGTGTCCCAAACTAAGACAGTGATATTACAAATAAAGAGTCCAACCACTGCAAAATTGGTTGAATGAATGCATATGTGCCCTTACAGAACTATTTTTTGGTAATCATAGCAAGGAGTTACTCACAAGATCCTAAACTCCTCAATAACTAAAAGGGTAAAAAGTTACGCTCTCTAATACCATTGTGAAACTGTCCAATTTAAAACTCAGAAAACAGTCCAGCCGGTGTGGCTCAGTGGTTGAGCGTCGACCCATGCACCAAGAGGTTGCTGGTTCGATTCCTGGTCAGGGCACAGGCCCAGGTTGTGGGCCCAATCCCCAGTGGGGGGCATGCAGGAGGCGGGCAATCGATGGTCTCTCTCATAGATGTTTCTATCTCTCTCTCCCTCTCCATCTCTCTCTAAATATCAATAAGGAAAAAAAGAATTTTTAAATAAAACTCAGAAAACAAAAGGCTTGATTTGATTGATAAAAGGGTAGAGAGTATAATAACTCATGGAGTTGAGATTATCAGCACTAATAATTTGCCTAAGGGTCTGCATCATTAGGGGGTTTAACTTCATTAGGTTCATAACTATGAGGTGTTACTACCTATAGGTATTAATATCCCCATTTAATAGATGAAAAACATATCCAGGGTGACTAAATTAATTGTCCCAACTTTCTGATGCTAAGTTCAGGTCTTCTTCTACCATAGGTATCTTCCAGACCATAAGTCTGTTAATTATGTTTGTGCTTCCTAACAAATTTTTATTCTTGTTATACCAAAGGACT
Source organism: Tadarida brasiliensis (assembly GCA_030848825.1). NCBI lineage: Eukaryota > Metazoa > Chordata > Mammalia > Chiroptera > Molossidae > Tadarida > Tadarida brasiliensis. Next base: position 12,237,345 of record CM061262.1, read on the forward strand.
TGACAAGACAGGCCTGAAAATTCTGAATTCTTGCTTCACAGACACACAGACATCTCTCCCCTGTAACTCACATCATGTAAAATACAAATGTACTTGATTCATTCAGCATCGTTAGGAAATTATACTTTTCTATTTTGCTAATATTTTAAGTAACCAAACTGTACTCTTATTGAAAGCATTTACATTCTCATTTAAGCCCTGGCCAGTTTGGCTCAGCGGTTAGAGAGTCAGCCTGCGGACCAAAGAGTCTCGGGTTTGATTCCGGTCAGGGGCACGTACGTCGGTTGTGGTTCATCCCTGGCCCTGGTCGGGGTCGTGCGGGAGGCAACCAGTCGATGTGTCCCTCTCGAGTCGATGTTTCCCTGTCTCTCCCTCTCTCTTTCTCTCCCCCTCCCTCCCACTCTATTTGAAGATAAAATGGAAGGACAGGTGAGGATGAAAAAAACAAAAAATTCTCATTTAAAACAAAACTAGACTAGCCCTGGCCAGTTTGGCTCAGTGGTTGCAGCATCAGCCCTCGGACCGAAGAGTCTCGGGTTCTATTCCAGTCAAGGGCAAGTACCTCGGTTGTGGTTCGGTCCCTGGCCCTGGTTGGGATCATGCAGGAGGCAACCAATCGATGTTTCTCTCTCTCTCGCTCCCTCCTTCCCTCCCATTCTGTCTGAAAATCAATGGGAAAATATCCTCAGCTGAAGTTTTTTAAAAAAACCACACAAAACTAGACTAAAAACTATCTTAATAAGCTGATCTTTTTTTTTTCTTTTTTTTTTTAACTCTCACTCGAGGACATTTTTGCATTTATCTTCAGACAGAGCGAGAGAGAGAGAGGGAGGAAGAGAGAGAGAGAAACATCGATGTGAGAGAGACACATCAAGTGGCTGCCACCCACACGACCCCAACCGGGGCCGGGGACAAACCGCAACCGAGGTACTCACCTTTAGCGGGAACTGAACCCAGGACTCTTTGGTCCGCGGGCCAAGGCTCTAACCGCTGAGCCAAACCAGCCAGGGCTTAATAAACTGATCTTAATATAATAATTCTTCATTCATAGCTCATAATCACATATAAGGCAGTTGGCTCTGAAGTTACGTTTCTGGAATATCTGGATAGCTTTTCTCCATCAGGTGCTACACTCCTAAGTTTCAGCAAACAGCTGAAAAAGAAAAAAACAGCCCCTGACATCCAGCCGGGCACTCACATTCGGCCTTGATTTCCCCCGTTAAACGTAACTGCAAATACACCTACCATGAAGTGACCGAAATAAAAGCAGAGATTAAAACAGGCAGTGTGACCCCTACAAAAACAGCAAATATTCTTCTCTCCAGGCTAATCTGAGTGACTGCTGCTTCTTTATCAGTTACAGTGTTTGCTTGAGGGCAGCTCCAGGCCAAAAGACAGATGTGACCAAGGCAATGCCAAAGGCTGCATGCACCTGGCAGGCCTCATGGGGGACAGCTGCCTTCCTCACACCAGGCTCGGTGCACAGCCACCGCACTGTGGTCTCTGGAGGGAGTTGCAGGCAGAGACTAAATTCTAAAGATGTTCCTGGTTATCCCCTGAAACACTAATTGCTGCTGTGATGAACTGTGCAGATGAAATTAAGGTTACTAATCAGATGACCTTAAAATAGGAAGATTCCTGGATTATCCAGGCGGGTGCAGTGTAATTCCATGAGACTTAAAAACTGAAGAGGGACTCAGAAGGTGGAAGCAGAGAGGTGTGGCAGGAGAGGGAGTCAGATTCCAAGGGTGGGAAGGATTCAATGTACCATCGCCGTCTCGGAGATGTAGGGGCACAGGTGCAAGGAGTTAAGGATGGCCCCCAGCTGGCAGTCAGCAAAGAAACTGGGACCTTAGTCCTACAACTGAAAGGAATTGGGTTCAGCCAATAACCTAAAAGAGTCTCAAAAGACTTTCCCCCAGAGCCTCCAGTAAGGGCCGTAGCCCCAGCAATACCTTGATTTCAGCCCAGTGAGATCATGTCGGACTTCTAACCTACAGAACTGAGATGGTAATCTGTGTTGTTTTAAGCCAGGTAGCAGTACCAGCAAACTAACACATCTCAATCTAAGTCCATAACTTGTCGAGGTAGGGTTCGATCTACTACACAGGTTTTTCAAATGATTAAAACTATTTGAAATGTTAGTTACTACTGCATATACAAAACTGGAGCTATCTACTTATCTGCCTTAAAAATGTACAGGATTAACTCTTATTTTGATGATTCAAGGACATTTCTATAAACGTCAATCGTTGTCTTACAGTGCAATACAGGAGTTACTACTGGTCCAATGAGTACTGCTTGTCCCTATACTAAGAAGGTCCCCAACTCCTGTTTTTATTTTACTTTTTTTTCCCCTTTATTGATTTTTAGAGAGAGAGGAAGTGAGAAGGAGAGAGAAAGAAACATTGATGAGAGAGAACATCGACCGGCCACCTCCTGCATGCCCCCCACTGGGGATCAGGCCCACAACCTAGGCATGTGCCCTGACCGGAAATCAAACTGGCAACCTCTTGGTGCATGGGTCGACGCTCAACCACTGAGCCACACCGGCCAGACTTATTTTACTTTTTAAATGAGTTTTTAGTCCCCTTCCTCACCATTAAGCTATTAGTTGTCAAGTCTATCAGCAAAACTCTTTCTTGGACACGCAGACTCCAGCTAATTCCCTAAATTTTTTGACTCTACACATTGTGTACCCCCAAACCCCTCTCCCCCGGCGCCAGTGCCCTGATTCCAGCTACTGCACCTCCCACCCAGACTAACTGGTATTCCTCTTCACCTAGCCCCTACAGTCTATTCTCAGAGGGATCCTTTCTGCCATGTCCTAGCCACAGGGCCTTTGCTCTGCCAGTTCCTCTGCTGAAAAGCTCTTTCCCTGGGGCCACTTCTAATCTTTTAACTCTTTGCTCAAAGGTCATCCTCGCAATGAGGCTTTACCTGACCCACTTCATTTAAAACTAACTCTCCACTTCAATCCCTTTACCTTATCCCATTTTTTCTTTTTTTATTTATCTTTTATTGTTTCTCTTTCCCCATTAGAGTATAAGCTTCATCATGGCAGGGATGTTTGTTTTGTTGACTGATGTATCTCAGAACAGAACCTAGCACAGAGTAAGTACCCACAAACATTCCCTGGAGGAGTAAATGAACTGTCATTAGATTTTTCTTTCCAGTCAAGCTGCATGGTCAGTTACAAAAAAAAAAAAAAATGTCTAAAATCCAAAAACTATCTTTCAGAATCTGTTCTGTAATGACCCAGTTTACCTTTCCACCACTGACACACTGGTCACAGTCATATCTTCTCTTCAACATCTTTGTAGTACCAACATTAGTCCTGCCAGACTACAGGCGACTTGTTACTGCTCTTCAGTCCATAAAGGCTACATTCAAACCCATGCATCTGCCCTGGCCGGTTTTGCCCAGTGGTTAGAGCGTCGGCCCGTGGACCAGAGAGTCCCGGGTTTGGTTCCCGCTAAGGGCACGTACCTCGGTTATGGTTTGTCCCCGGCCCCAGTTGGGGTTGTGTGGGTGGCAGCCAGTCGATGTGTCTCTCTCACGTGGATGTTTCTCTCTCTCTCTCTCTTCCTCCCTCTCCCTCCCGCTCTATCTGAAGATAAATGCAAAAATGTCCTCACCTGAGGATAAAAAAAAAATTTAAAAACAAAACAAAAACCCATGTATCTTAGGCAGATTTCCCCCTGTAGATGCTGTGCCAAGTACTGTAGAATAAGTCACCAGCCCTGCCTATCTTATCCCTATGCTGCAATCTTTCTGGAAAGCAATTTGGATCTTAAGAGTCTTTAAAGTTCATATTCTTGACCAAGATGCTCCCCTCTTAAAAATACCTCAAGAAATAATTAGAAAACTCAAAGATTTATGTACAAAGACATTCATCACAACACTCACACAGTGACTGTGTGCCAGACACCGTTCTAAGTGACAGAAATCAACTCATACAGCCTTCACAACAACCCCACGAGACGTGTATTACGACCATCGCCCCTTTACTGCCGAGAGCTAAGTGGCAGGGGAAAGACTGCAGCACAAGCAGTTTGATTACAGTCTTTGCTTCCAACCACCTTGGCTGTAACATCAAATGAAGAGTTAGATAAATTATGACACAGACATAATTCTGTAAGTCTCGGTACTCCTGGTGCTTCTGTTTTTAAAAAGTTTCTTAAAATTACTGTTTATTGCAATGATTCTAAAATATTGTTTAAAATAAATATATCTGCCCTGGCTGGTTTGGCTCAGAGGTTGGAGCGTCAGCCCTCGGACCAATGAGTCTCGGGTTCGAGTCCTGTCAAGGGCACATACCTCGGTGGCGGTTCGTCCCTGGCCCTAGTCAGGGTTGTGCGGGAGGCGGCCAGTCAATGTGTCCCTCTCATGTCGATGTTTCTCTCTCTCTCCCTTCCTCCCACTCTATCTGAAGATAAATAGAAACATATCCTCGGGTGAGGATTAAAAAAATAAAAAATAAAATAAAGAAATCTTGTGTTTAAAAAGTAAGACTTATGTTCATGTCTTATCTCATCAGACAATTCTTTTTTATTGTCTTTTTATTTTTATTTTTTTCACTTACAGTTGACATTCAACATTATATTACTTTCAGGCGTACAGCATAGTGGTAGACATTTATATAACTTATTAAGTGATCCTTCCGATAAGTTTTTCACCCACCTGGCACCACACATAGTTAACACAATATTACTGACTATATTCCCTATGCTTCATCAGACAATTCTTAACTTCGTCTCTCCCTTATCATGTTCTAACTTGGGAACAATAAAAGATGTCTTTTATGCCTAAACTATCTTCAGGTTTTCTGGGATGACTACTAGGTTACAAAGATTTGTTCCTTTACCTTATATAAAAAGGAAGAATAATACAAATAATCAGGTTTGGGGGGAGGCATTCTCCAAATTTAATTAACTCAAATCTAATGTGTAAAAACTTTAAAAGTACAATCAAGGATGTTTCCAGTGCATGTCCTATGTGCCTACAATATAATCCTGACAAAATTATAAAGGCAGGGCAGGGACGTGAACCAAAGGGTCAAGGACCCTTTGACACCTCTAAGAGAATTGTGTGTTTTTTTGTATAAGATGTGAGACTTAGGTAAAGATTCGTTTGTACCTATGGATGTCCAACTGCTCCAGCGGCATTTGTTGAAAAGGCTATCCTTTCTCCATTAAACTGCTTTCTCATTTTTGTCACAAACCTGTTGGGCATATTAGTATGGGCCTATTTCTGGTTTCTCCATTCTGTTCCACTGATCTGCATCTCTCTCTCTCTGCCAATACCACAGAACAGCAATTACTGTAGTTATATAGTAAGTCTTAAAAATCAGGTAAACTAATTCCGTCCACTTTATTCTTTTCAAAATGATTCTAGCTTCTTTACCTTCCATATAAATTTTAGAATAATACTGTCTATATCTTAAAAGTTTGATAAGGATTATATTAAACATGTATATCAGTTTGTGGAAAACTGCCATATTTACTATGCTGAGTCATCAAATCATGGACAGGTACCTCTCTCCATTTATTTACATCCTTTTTTCTTTCTTTTATCAGCACTGGGTAATTTTCAGCATACAAGTCCTATACATGGTTGTTAGATTTATACCTAAGTATTTAATGTTGTTTAGCAATTGCAAACGGTATTGTATTTTAAACCTTGGTGCTCATATCCTTTGCTAGTGTGCAGAAATACAATTGAATTTGTATGTTTATCTTGTATCCGGAGATCCTGCTGAACTCACTTTATTAGTTTTAGAACAGGTTTTTGTAAATTCCTTAGGATTTCCTATATAAAGAATTGTCATCTGCAACAGTTTTATTTCTTCCTTCCAATCTGTATGACTGTTATTTCCTTTTCTTGCCTTACTGCACTGGCTAGAACTTCCAGCACTATGTTGAATAAGAGTGGTGAGAGCAGACATCCTGGCCTTGTTCCCCCAAATCAGGAAGAAAGCATTACCATTATAAATGATGTTAGCTGTAAGATTTTTATAGGTGCTCTTTATCAAGCTGAAGAAGTTCCATTCCTATTTCTTCCTGGAAAAAAAAATCATGAATAGTATTGAATTTTGTCAAATGCTTTTTCTACATCAATTGATATGATCATGTTTTTCTTTCTTAGCCTCCTAATGTGGTGAATTTCTTTGACTGATTTTTTTAAATACGTAATTAGCCTTCCATACCTGCAATAAACTCCACTTAGTCATGGTATGTAATTCTTTTTATATATTGCTGAATTCTATTTGCTAATATTTTGTCAAACATTTTTATGTCCATATTTGTGAGGGATATTGGCCTGTAGTTTTCTCTTTTTGTACTGTCTTCATCTGGTTTTAGTATCTTGGTAACACTAGCTTTATAAAACGAATTGGGAAGCGTTCCCTTCTCTTCAATTTTCTTGAAGGGACTGTGTATAATTGATGTTATTTCTTCCTTAATGTTTGGAAGAATTTTTCAGTGAAATCATCTGGGCCTAGAGATATGTTTTTCAGAAGATTATTAATTATGAATTTGATTTCCTTGTGTTATAGAGCTATTCAGGTTATTTATTTCATATTGGGTAAGTTATGACAGTTTTGTGTCTTTCAAGGAATTGTTCCACTTCATGTAAGCTGTCTGAATTAATGCACATAGAGTTGTTTTTAATATTCCCTTACTGCAGTGATTTTCAACCTTTTTCATCTGATGGCACACACAAACTAATTACTGAAATTCTGCAGCACACCAAAAAAATATATTTTTTTCCCAATCTGACAAAAAAATAAGAATAATTTTGATTCGTTCACACTGGTCGGCTATTGTGCTGGTGGCTGTCTTTTTTGTTTTGTTTTTTTTGTTGTTGTCATTTTCTAAATTTGACAATCTAAGGGAATAGAGGCCAGTGCCCCTGACTAAATAGTCAGGTATTGCATGTTTTAAAAATTCTCGGGGCACACCGGTTGAAAATTGCTGCCTTATGTCTTTCTGATGTCTGCACTCAGGAGTGGTATTCCCTATTTCATTGCTGATGTTGGTAATTTGTGTCTTCTTTTTTTTTTTGGCTGTCTTGCTACAATGTGTCAATTCCATTGTTGTTTTTTTTTCCTAAGGACCAGCTATGTTTAATTCATTTTTCTATATTTTCTGTTTTCAATTTCATTGATTTCTACTCTTTATTATTTCCCTCTTTCTGCTTCTTTTAGGTTACTTTGCTCTTCTTTTTCTTGGTTCTTGAGGAGGAAACCTAAATCACTAATTTGAGACTTTTTCTCTTTTCAAATGTATGCATATCTAATGTATGCATTCAGTACTATAAATTTCCCCCTTAGCAATGTTAGCTGACATTCCTCTTTCATTTTTATTCAATGTATTTTTTAAAAACTTCCCTTGAGAATTCTCTTGACCCATGGATTATTCAGAAATGTATTATTTCGTTTCCAAGTGTTTAAAGATTTTCCTGTTATGTTTCTGCTACTGATTTCTAGCTTCATTCTATTGTAGTCGAAGAACACTCTGTATGGTTTCAATTATTTTAAATTTGTTAAAGTTGGTTTTAGGGCCTGTGACATGGTCTGTCTGGGAATACTTTCTCTGGGCACCTGGAAAAAAAAAAAAGTGTATTCTGTAATTATTGGGTGGAGTGTTCTATAAATGTTGATTACATCTTGTTTGCTGAAGGTGTTGTTGAATCTATCTACTTGCTAATTTTCTGTCTAGTTCTAGTAATTCCTGAAAGAGAAGTACTGAAATCTCCTATTAAAACTATGGATCTTTCTGTTTCTCCTTTCCAGGTTTTGCTTCACATATTTTTGCAATTGTGCTGTTTGGTGTACACACATTTAGGAGTACCATGTCTTCTAGGTCAACTGACCATTTTATCATTATATAATGTACTTCTCTACGATCATTTTCTTTGCTCTGGAGTCTACTTTATTTGATATTAATATAGGCACTCCTGCTTTCTTTGAATTAATGTTTGCATAATATATATTTTTCCATCCTTTACTTTAAGTTGCTTCTATCATTATATTTAAAGGGGGTTTCCTGTAGATAGCATATAGTTGGGGCATGTTTTAATTTTTCTTTCAGTTTAAATGAGACATAATTGACATATAGTACTGTATAAGTTTAAGGTATACGGCATAATGACTTAACTTACATATGTTGCAAAATGATCACCACAATAAAATCCATCATATATGGATAAGCTAGGGCATATTTTTAAATCTACTCTACCAATCTCTGTCTCAATTGATATAGTTATATCTAATGTAACAATTAAAACATGAGGGCTTAAGTCAGCCATTGTATTTATTTTTGTTTTGTTTTCTATCTTTTCCTTTGCTCTTCTGTGGATCACTGGAACTTTTTTTTATGATTCCATTTTGAGTTCTCTAGTGTTTTTACATGTATTTCTTTGTACAGCTTTTTTAGGGATTGCTCTAGGTGTTACGTTATATACAGGCTGGGCAAAAGTAGGTTTACAGTTGTGAGTACATGAAACAAAGTTTACTCTTGTATTATTACTTATGTATTAATTACCATATTATTTATTATTATTATTAACCTATTTTTGCCCACCCCATATAAGTAACTTATCACAGTCACTTGGTGTCATCATTTATCAGTTTGAATAAAGTATAGAAACCTTACCTCTCTTTACATCCCTTTACTTTCTCTCATTTATAATTGTCTTAAAATATTTCCACTGCTGGGTTGGGGTGAAATTTCAGGTTTCCCGTGTTTCTCCATGGATACAGCACCGGGGGAAAGTGTGTTACTTCCTGGGGAGAGGAGAGTTCCGGCTCCCTGCTCGGCCTTCTCTGATACCGCCCTGGCAGGGGGAGGCTGGGGCACCTCATCACAGCCCGTACCACCCTGGCAGGGGGAGGCTGGGCACCTCATCACAGCCCGTTGGGCAGCAGACCAGGCTCCCCACTCAGCCTTTGCTGGCGCAGGTGGGGCTGAAGCCACAGTTTTTCCTGTGGTGTTTGGCTGTAGCAGAGCAGTTACTGTCTAAAAGTTTCTGTCTCATCAGGAAATACTGCCTATTTCTTGGTCCTGTGGCTAGAGAGAGAGGCTTTCATTGGACTTTTTTTTTTTTTGGTCTGTACCCATTGGCATTTCCAGGTTGCTAGCTTTTTTAGCTCCAAGTCTTGGCTATACAAGGCAAAAAGAAAACCAAGGAAACTCACTCCCATGTCATTCTTAGGGTCTAGAGGTCCCTGGCCAGTCTGCCTTCTTCTCTTCACCTTTCTGAGTCTCCAAAGTTTGTTTTATAGAGAATGTATTTTTCATGAGGAATAGGGAAAAGTACGTGTACTCCTTTCCCAAAAGTCTCCGAATGGATTTTATACAACTGCCCCCAACAATGGGACATGTTTGGTCACTATGTGTGTTTTCAGGGTATATCAAAACTTGTCAAGGAGCCAGAACCATGGCAAAAAAAAAAAAAAAAATGTAGCTTGACTTTGTGTTTTCTACCCTCAGATTCTCTTTCTAGTGATGAAGACACTTATTTCTCCAATGAAAGGGTTAATAATGTTTTAACAAAATTAAACTCCATTCTGACCCTCAGTTGCTGCATGTGCACACCTTGGCAGTTTCTTCTTGTAAACATGAGGGCCTTGAGAAACCCGAAGATAAAGGGTTGATGAAGGCCTTGAGAAACTCAGAGACCATAAGAAAAAAAAAAAAAAAAGAGATTAATGATGGCCCTGACCTCTGCCAGAGCAGACTCCTTACCTCTGAGACAACTCCTACCAACCCAGACAACAATTACAGAGAGTGTGAGGTTTTTTTTCTTTTTTTGAGTGTAGTTTTTTTTAGTTTCTGTAGTTTGCCACTATAAAGCCTAGAGAAAAAAGGGACTGGACGGCTAAGCTTTCAGGCTTGGCCCCTGTCCTGCACCCAGGCGGATATAATAAAGCATCTTTGCTCTACATTGGCCTTGTGTTGTGGATGTGATCTCCCGCCGGCACACACACACCTTTTATCCAGAACTGTTACTAAGGAGCTTTATAAGATAGTACATCTTACTCAAAATCAAGACCTCCATTGCCTCTATCCCCCTCAGTTTTCAAAAAAGAGACATTTCAAACTTAACTTTAGCACTAGCCAAATTTTCAGAAAACTTTAAATATCTTTGGCCTTTTAATAGTGATGCACTCTCCCAAGCCATTGTCAAAGGTGGTGCATCACCCCAGCAGGAAGTCTTAAGGCTCAACTGAAACTTCAGACTCACAGGACAACCACCGGCGAAAGGGTATCGGACAGGAAAACGGCTGGCCACAGAGCAGTGTTGGAGGTTCCTTTTCAGCAGGAGTCCTTAAAGGAGCTAGACAGCTCAGTGCAGGGGAAGCTCCACACGGGCAGGGGAGGGACCCAGCGGGTGTAGAAGCCCTATGCACCCCAGGAGCCAGCATCTCTAGTGGTAACTCCGACGCACAGTTTCCAGAATCTCCACAAAAGACAGTTGCAAGTCTCTGCATTCAGGGAAGCCCAAAGCTATGGCTTCCTAATAGGTATTTATAATTCTCCCTCTCCAGGTGCAATTTACCAATTGAGTTATTTTTACCATACACAATATTCCCAAGAAACAAACACCATTTTTACCTGTTTCCTGGGAAACAAGCTAGAGTTAACCAAAGGTCAGATTCTCACCAAAGGGGAAAGGGCTTAACTCTTTACCCCTACTGTCACATCTCCTATGAAACAAAACGTGATAAAGTTTTGGTTTTTCCTGACTTTTTCCAAGCATGATTGCCTTCAGTGAAAGATCCTTTTGGAAATGCAGGTGCACCCAAGGGGAACAAGACCGTTTTGCTCTGTGGAAGCTGATGCACAATATGGCAAAGTTATTTTTTTCTTTACTATCTTCCTCCTAGTGTTACTTCCCTGACTCAACCTACATCAAAATGTGACAAATGTTTCGGAAAATAATTCAGCCACTCCCTTTACATTCATTCTATCTCATCTAAATTGGTTTTATCCTTCCCACTCTATACGTCAACAGCCAACAACATACAAGTATACTTTCCCTATAGATAAGGGAGACAGAAATAGCTAGGAGACACAAAGTAAAGTGTGTTGTTGTTGTTGCTAATCCTCACCCGAGGATATTTTTCCATTGATTTTTAGAGAGAGTGGAAGGGAAGGGTGAAGGGGGGGAAGAGAGAGAGAAGAAAGAGAGAGGACAAAAAACATTGATGTGAGAGAAGCACATTGATTGGATGCCTCCTGCACACATCCAACCAGGGCCGGGGATCGAACTTGCAACCATGGTATGTGCCCTTGATCGGGAATCGAACCTGCGACTCTTTGGTTTGTGAGCCGACGCTCTACCCACTGAGCCACAGCAGCCAGGGTGCAAAGGAAAGTTTTTTAAATTAAAAAAAATTTTTTTCCTTTATTGATTTCAGAGAGAGAGGAAGTGAGAGAGAGGGGGAGATAGAAACATCGATGAGAGAGAACATCGATTGGCTGCCTCCTGCATGCCCCCCACTGGGGATTGGGCCCACAACCTGGGCATGTGCCCTGACCAGGAATTGAACCGGCGACCCCTTGGTGCATGGGTCGACGCTCAACCACTGAGCCACACCAGCCAGGGAGCAAAGGAAAGTTTTTTAAATTTAAAAACTACCTGTGATATTAGTAAACACACCTGCCAGAGAAACAGGAAAATCCTAGAAGCCCCCAGCATCATGAGGCTTTTCAAATCTCATGCAAAGGGAGAAAACAACAACAACACATAAGTTTGAGAGAAATAATTCTTCAGTGGCAATATGGTTCAAATGCTGACCATATGCTGCAGCCTGGCCGGTTTGGCTCAGAGGTTAGAGCGTCGGCCGGTGGACCAATGAGTCACGGGTTCGGTTCTGGTCAAGGGCACGTACCTCGGTTGCGGTTCATCCCCGGCCCTGGTCAGGGTCGGGCAGGAGGCAACCAGTCAATGCGTCTCTCTCTCTCTTCCTCTCTCTCCCTCCCTTCCACTCTATCTGAAAATAAATAGAGAAAATATCCTCGGGAGAGGATTAAAAAATTAAAAAAAAAAAAAAAAAAATCAAGCCCTGGCCGGTTTGGCTCAGCGGTTAGAGCGTCGGCCTGCGGACCGGAGAGACCCGGGTTCGGTTCCCGCTAAGGGCACGTACCTCGGTTGCAGTTTGTCCCCGGCCCCGGTTGGGGTCGTGGGTGTGGCAGCCACTCGATGTGTCTCTCTCACATCAATGCTTCTCTCTCTCTCTTCCTCCCTCTCTCCCTCCCCCTCTATCTGAAGATAAATGCAAAAATGTCCTTGGGTAAAGATAAATAAATAAATAAATAAATAAATAAATAAATACCAATCCTTCAGTGGTGCCTCACAGCTTTTAAAATAAAGTATCAACAGCAAGTGCATATGGTTGATGCATACATCTCTAACTTCATTTTTGTCACTACTCCCCTAAACAGGGAATCTCGAACGTTTTTTATTTCATACCCTTATCAGTTCAAAATAAGGATGCACCCCAATAAATGTATATTTATTTTAATTATGTATAAAAATACTAATAAAACACATATATTATAAAACATATTTACCAAACACAAATCTTTACAAGGTGGGAAAAACAAGTGAACATAATGGGAGTGCTCATAATTTCTTTGAGCATCCCAATGACTATTTTGCGTACCTTCTCATCCCACACTTCAATCTCATTGTGTTATCTGTAGGCCCCAGCGGCAGTTCACTGATGTCATTGTGCTTTATATATACTATGATTCTCTGTGCCCAGAACAGTCATTCGTTCGTCTGGCTATTGTCCTCCTTTCTTCCTCCTTTCCATTCTTTCTTCCCGTTACCCCTGCTCTTCCTCCTCTCCATTCTTTCTTCCCGTTACCCCTGCTCTACCCAACTCTACCTGGCTACCTCCTTTGTATTTGGTAAAAAAATTTCCCCAACTCCATCACCTACCACTCCAAATTATTGTACCAAAGGACACTGATGGAAAGAGTAGACAGAATGAATTTCAGATTACCAGTTGGGAAAAGAAGTATTTGGCCTTATGAAGAAAGCTAGCTAAGTAAGAGACTGCCCAGAATGTGGTGCGGCTGGACACCCTTTGGTCTGCCTTTATGACAGAATGCAAATGATCAACAAGCAAGCTGACGTTCCACCACTGCTGCTCTCTCCTTTTCAAAGCAGGCCCTCATCACGTATCTCCTTTTCTGGAAGAGCCTTCTAGGTGTCCTCATCACCTCTGGTTTGGATTCCTCCAATCTACTCAATAGAATGCTTCAAAACTCCTGAGTGATTTCCTTACTACCCATATAAAATCCAACTTCCTTAGATGTGACATTGAAAGCTTTCTCCATGATTTGGATTCAACCTACCACTCTAGGCTTCTCTACCACTGCTTCACTGCTTAGATGACCAGATTACAACCAAAAACATGTAACTCACCTCTCCAGAACATGCACCACACTGCATGTTTCTGATATTTCTGCACATTTTTGCTCAGATGTTTCCTCCACCTAGAATGCCCTCCCATGTAATTCTGTCTCCCCTGTGGTACTGGAATCCCATCCATCTTTCAAGAAATGGGCCCACCCCCACCTTCTGCTTGAGCAGCCCCTGATCCCCACAGTTGAAACACAATCTTAAACTTAATCATTTTCATAGTTTAGAGAACACCAATGCACTTTATCATCACAGAAGCTCTTATGCTGCTTTTACAAACTCGGTCCAAGTGCCCTGCTAAAATCACTGTAGCCAAAGAAAGAACTGGGAACTCAAATGTAGGTCTTCAGACTCCAGAATACCTTGTGCACACACCATACCACAGATGCTACCTTCAAGAATTTCCACCTCCTGTGCTCCCAGTGTGTTTCCTAACTTCAACAACACAGTACTCCCAGTTCCGTTTTATGTTAGAGTTGGCGTATGCTTGGAGAAGGGACCTCATCTTGTTCATCCCAGTATTCCCAGGCTCAATTTAATTCATTTAGGTTTTTAAATATCCTTCATGTCAAGTTCCAAAATTAGTGCTGAAATGAGTACTCCAGAAGCCAAATAGGGTGGAGGCTGGGAGTGTGGGCTCCTCCCTGGGCAAGTTACTCAACACCTATGTGCCAGAGTCTCCTTTGTAAAATGGAAATACTTAGGCATTCCTCATAGGGCTGTTGTGAGGATTAAATTAAGCAATGTACTTAAGACTATAACCCAGGGCCTGGCACACTCAATATATACCAGCTGCTGGTACATTTACCATTGCTTGTCCCCACACATGGTAGTACCTCAAAGGCCAAAGATTACTCAAAAAAAAAAAAAAAAAACCTACTCCAAATCACCAAGAGAAATTTTGATTATGAGAAATGTAAATTAAGAATGCAAGGAAGTGTTCAGAACAAATTTTATAAAGATTTTCCTGAGCCTGGCTGGTGTGGCTCAGTGGTTGAGCATCAATCCATGCACCAAGAGGTCATCAGTTCAATTCCTGGTCAGGACACATGCCCAGGTTGTGGGCCAAATCCCCAGTGGGGGGCATGCAGGAGGCGGCCAATCGATGTTCTCTCTCATCAATGTTTCTATCTCTCTCTCTCTCTCCCTTCCCCTCCCTTTCTCTCTAAAATCAATAAAGGGGGGAAAAATTATAGTGAATGACTTTATGGGAAATAACTAGGTATTATTATTAGAAGGTATACTATTAGAAGGTGAGATGAGTGTGAGAGATTTTATACACACACACACACACACACACACACACACATATACATATATACATTTCTTCACCCTTAATTTTGCAGTGACTAAGGTTTTGCCTAAGCTAAGTACCAGATGTTAGTCAAAAGGTTTTAGCAATTACAGGTGTATGACTCTTCACCCTGAAGGCAAAGAGCAAGCAAGGACCAGAGTCATGCACCCCTCGTAGAGGGCTGCATAAAGCACATTCAATCTTCAAGGAATTTAGAAATTCCCCAGCCCATTGAATAAATACACAGAGGCGTTTAATGACACTGATGAGTACACTAGAATAAACCCCCAGCAGTTGCTGTGCCTAATCTTGACACTGCTCGGATGCACCACACCTCAGTGAGTTACACAGACTCTTAGTACAGACATGTTAAGCAAGCTGGAGGTATGAAAGCCTTCATATGCAACAGGTCTTTTCTCTACTGGGTCTCAGCTGCAATGAGATGATCCATGGAGAAATTTCTAAGATTCCTTTCAGATCTAAGTTCCATGATTCTGTCATTCTCCTGGGGGCCACCACGCACAGATAAGGCAGAAGTGTGGCCGTGTGCATACGTAGAAGCCAAGGAAAAGCGAAATTCTGGGCGCGGTTAAACCTGAAGCGCTCAAATTAGCTTGTAGGAGTCAAGCCCGGAGCCAGGGCAGTTACGGAAAAATGATGCATGGGAGAGGCCGGCATGGATAGAGACCTTCGAACCTAGGTCGCGAGTTCTGAAACTGCTCTTCTTATCTGTCACGGTCATTGACCTCGGAAACACGCACACGGACAAGGGATCTGACCCGGAGTTAGTTGTGGCTTACAGTTACCATCCCAAAATGAAAAGTTAATGCAAGTTGGGTTGCAGGCTTTGAAACAACCAGAAGAAATGGATCCTCTCACGGATCCCCCATTGGACACCATTCGCCCTTTTCCCAGCCCACTCCGGCCCGTCCAAGGCGGGCAGAGCTGCAAAGGTGATCGAATGGGGTTCGAATCCAGTCCGTGCTGGGCCTGGCTGCGCCCGGGAATCTGCTCCCCCTCTTTGCACCCCCACTGGGCTGCGCGGGAGCCCCGACTCGGGAAAAGGAGGATCTGCGCCCACCTTGGTGCTGGGGTCCGGATCCGAGCAGCAACCGAAGGCAGCCTGGTCGGTGAGGCCGCCAGATGCGGGCTGCGGTTCTGCCATGGCTGCACTGCTGTATCACGGACGGCGGTCCCGGGAGAGTGGCAGCCGCTCACACCCGCCCAGCCCCTGTGCGGCCTCGCCCAGCGACCGCGCCGCGCCGCGGGGCGGGCTGCCGCTGACTTCCAGCCAATAGCTGTGCGGAGAGCAAGTTGGTTCTGTGCTGATTGGGTACCAGTGAGTCAGCGCCTCCAGCCGCAGAGCTCTGCGCCCTAAGACTACAACTCCCAAGGTGCCTCGCGCCCAATGGAGGCCGGCTAGAGGGGAGAAAACAAACAAACAAACAAACAAACACCCGGCTAGCTGAAACGAGTGGTTTCTCCGCGTTGCTTGACGAACTAATTTTGTTTCTGTTTAATTGTTGAAGTTCAGTAACCACCCATACTTCAGGGCTGCAACTTGGTAGGAAACTGGAATCAGATGGAAAGAGAATTGGAGTTATTCTTTTTCGAGTATAAGAATCCCAAAGTCTAAGTTTAAACAGAACAGGATAATTAAAACAATTCTGACTTAGTAAAAAACCTAGGTTCAAGTTTTGGTTCCAGTATTTATTAGCTTGGAATAACTGAGCTTCCTTGCCGGATTTTGTTGAGGATCAAATGAGATTTAAGTCCTTGTTTCACGACTCATGAGTCAAAGGTCCAGAACTTTCCATGTGTTTTATGTTAATTTTGCTAATTGTCTTCATTTTTCATTTTTTTTTTTATTCCTCACCTGAAGATATTTGTCCATTTATCATTAGATAGAGTGGGAGGGAGGGAGAGAGAGAGAGAGAGAGAGAGAGAGAGAGAGAGAGAGAGAGAGAGAGAGAGAGAAACATCATGGACTGGTCGCCTCCTGCACCGCCCAACCAGGGCCAGGACGAACTGCAACCGAGGTAGTGCCCTTGACGGGAATCAAACCCACGACTCATTGGTCCAGGGGCCTATGCTCTAACTCCTGAGCCAAACCGACCAGGGCTTAATTGTCTTCATTTGAAGACTTAGTCATCACTGTAGTCAACTGATGGTTGTTGATGCCAATTCAATGCCAACAGGAATCCTCAACTTGGGGTGCAGTGAAGAAGGAAACTATTGAGTGCAAAGAACTCAGTTGTGATACATGTCTGCTGGCTGTGGAACAGCACTGATGTGAGGCAGCTCTGGGGCCAGGCCCCTCTCTGGTTAGACAGTTCTGCTCTAGCCCACCTGTTCTGCTCCACTCAGGTCTGTTGCACTCAGGTCTGTTGCACTCAGGTCTGTTCCACTTTGCTTATTTCTGCTCCTGCACTGGTCTGATCTATGGTGTTTCAGCTCCAGCCAGGGAAACACAGTCTGCAGTTTTCCGTCATCTTCAGTCTTCGAGGGAAAGTGCACTCTCTGAGCCAGAGGGGAGCTGACTTATATAGACAGAAGTCTCTACCCCTTTTCCCTGACTGGTCGCTCCTCATGCAAATGATGATCCCAAATCCTCAAAGTTTGATTGGTCTAAAAAGCACTGTCCTGATTGGACAGTGAAGATACTGATGGGAATATGGATGCACAGTTCCATTTGGATGGGGAAAGCCTCAATCCTATTGTTTGAGAAAACTCCTTAATAAGGGGTGGCTTAGATGGTGGAAACACAGTGCAAGTAGGCAGGTCAGTGCCACAGACAGACAGCTTAGTGCAGGATTCTCCCTGAAATGCAGTTTGCGTGAGAAATGGCTGCTAGGCTCTGTTTTTTAAATTTGGGCTCATTTAAGCCACTGAGAGCCCTTCTAAGTGGGTTTCTTCTTTCTCAGGGTCCACATTGTTCTATGATGACTAAAACATAATATATGCTCAATAAGTATTTCCTGTTGTTAAAAGACTGAATGATCATTACTGGTATATATAATACATAACTTAGAAAAGGACTTTATGTTAATACATGAATGAGTAGTACGATTTGAAAGAGAGTTTTTAAATGTTTTTATTTATTTATTTTAGAGAGAGAGGGAGAGAAACATCATGCATGCACCCTGACTGGGGACCGAACCCAAAACCTGGGCATGTGTCCTGACCAGAATTGAACCAGTGACTTTTTGGTATGTGGGACAACGCTCAACCAGCTGAGCCACACTGGCCAGAGCTGAAAAACAGTTTTTAAGTGAATAGGAAGATCTATTAGCAAGACGAGCCCTGGCTGGTTTGGCTCAGCAGTTGAAGTGTCAGCCCGTGGACCAAAGAGTTGCGGGTTCAATTCCTGCCAAGAGCATGGTCAAGGGCATGTAGCTCGGTTGCAGTTCATCTCCAGCCCTAGTCGGGGTCATGCGTAAGGTAGCCAATCAATGTGTCTCTCTCACATCAACGTTTCTCTCTCTCTCTTCCTCCCTCCCTCCCTCCCACTCTATCTGAAGATAAATGGAAAAATATCCTCAGGTGAGGACTTAAAAAAAATAGCAAGATGATAGATGGATGTCAGGAATGTTGCTTGCAAGGGGTTAGGCAAAACAGGAGCCTAGCCCAGCCGGTGTGGCTCAGAGGTTACTGGTTTGATTCCTGGTCAGGGCACATGCCCAGGTTGTGGGACCAATCCCCAGTGGAGGGCATGTAGGAGGAGGCCAATTGATGTTTTGTCTCATCGGTGTTTCTGTCTCTCTCTCTCTCTCCTTTCCTCTCTAACATCAGTAAAGAAAAATAAATAAATAAAAACAAAACCAAACAGGAGCCTGTTGGCTCACCTAATCACACTAAAGCAGGGCAGGGATGCATGTGGAATCAGGCATCTGGCACTATGCCCCTGGACTCCACCAAGATGTCTCCATCTCTCATTTCAGCTTCTTTTTTAAATTTTTTTTTATCTCAGCTTCATTTTGTCAGACAACTTGCTTCAGGCATCTAGAAACTTGAAGCTCTCAGCCTCTCAGTGTCTCACCAGAGAGGAGTGAACCTCTTCCCTGAACTCCAATTTGATAAAATCCAGGGAGGATCTCTGATTGGCCTAGGCTAGGCTTGTGCTTACACCTGTGGTCAAGGCACTGCCATGGGCAGCTTGGATTAGAATTTATCTGGTTGGAGTGGGGGGCAAAGCAGTTCCCCAAAAGAAGAGAGATGTTGTTCTTATAAGAAGAGAGTTGATGCAAACTGAACCATAAATGTCAACTGCAAAAAGGTGGGCAGGATAAGAATTTCAACAAATTTTGTGCATATCTAGTACTAACTTTTTGAGGGATATTTCATCAAAACTCAGTGTACTGGAACTACAGAACGTTAACGTGGAGATAGACCTCAAAGTTGCTAAACTCAGAACTTGAGACAGTATACAAACCCTCTGTACACTGTGTATTACCACTGAATTTTTGCATAGTAAGCCCAGACAAAATAAATTAATCTGAGATATTTTATTGAAAAAACATCCCAAATTGTTTTGTTTTGTTTGTTTTTTTCTCTAAAAAAAGCTCTGGTGAACTTCCTAGCATATGTGGAGAGATAAACCAGGTGAATGGATAGAAAGATGCAGTGTCTTAAAATATTGATTTGTTTACAAATTAATTTATTAATGTAAAGCAATTCCAGTAAAAATCTTATGGGTTTTCTAGGAACTGAATAAACTAATTCTAGATTCTATTTTTAAAGCCCCCAAAAGGCAAGACGCACTTGAAGAATAAATAAGTAGGGGAACCTACCCTTCCAGATAATGACTTAATATAAAGCTATAGTAACACAGTAAGATAATGGCACTGGTATAGATCAATAAATGGAAACTTTTTCAGGCAGTTGTAAGACGGCCCCAATGATCCCCCCTACTGGTATTCACACTCTTGTGCTTTTACAGAAGTGATGGGATGTCACTTCTGAGATTAGATTATTTAAGACTGTGATTCTTTTATTGGGAGCTCTCTCTCACTTGCTTTTTCTCCAATCTCTCACTCAGAAGGTAAGCAAGCTGTCATGTTGTGAGCAACAGTATGGAAAGACTCATACAGCAAGGAACCGATATCTCTACTCAACAGCTGGTGAGAACCCGAGCCCTGCCAATGGTCACGTGAGTAAGCTTGGAAGCGGGTCCTCTCCCAGTAGGCTGTGAGATGACTGCTGCCCAGTTGACACCTTAATTTTGAACTTGTGAGAAATCCTGAGGCAGAATTACCCAACTAGACCATTCCCAGATTCCTAACCCATAGAAACCATGACATAATAAGTGTTTGTTGTTTTTAGCTGCTAAGTTTTGGGATAATTTGCTGTGCAGCAATACAGAGCTCTCTCTCTCTCTCTCTCTCTCTCTCTCTCTCACACACACACACACACACACACACGATACAGATCAGAGCCAGTACTATACTTCAGGGGGACAGGGTGAAGTTTTCAATGAGTGGTGCTAAGACACCATAATTCATATTTATGGGGGGGGGGGGAGTAGATTTCTCTATTTCTTACCATAAAGAAAAACAAAAGTCCTAGTGTATTAAAGATATAAATGTGAAAAGTAAAACATAAAAACATAAAGAATAAAATCAGAGAATATCTTTATGAATTCATGGTAGAAATTTCTCAATGATATGTAAAAGCATAAAATATAAAAGATAAAAGTATCTTAACTAAAACACACCATAAAAAAAAAGATAAATCAGTATTTTTTTCCTTTACTATATACCCTAATACTAATACTACTAAAAATAACAACTAGCATTGATTGAGCCATTACCATGTACTACTGTGCTAAGTGTTTTCATATACATTCCCTGTATTTTTAGGCATTTAATTCTCAGGGCCTTAATGTTTAACCACTTAATGTTTTTGAAAGGGTTAATAATGTTGTGTGTTTTTTGTTTGTTTTTTTATCCTCACTCGAGGACTTTTTTCCAATTTTTGTTCAGATAGAGTGGGAGGGAGAGAGAAGAAGAGAGAGAGAGAGAGAAACATCGATGTGAAAGGAACACATCGAGTGGCCGCCTCCTGCACAACCCATCCAGGGCCAGGGACAAACCGAAACCGAGGTACGTGCCCTTAGCAGGAACCGAACCTGGGTCTCTCTGGACCACAGGCCGATGCTCTAACCGCTGAGCCAAACCGGCCAAGGCAGTTAATAATGTTTTAATGGGTAAAGGTAAAAGTTTGTAAAAGGCGAAAACTACGGAAATTGTGATGCTTGCATGACCTTTGCTCAGACTTTTGTTGAGTACGGGATAAGGGCTATCTGGATTATCCGCAAGACAATGAATAACAGCCGCCAGACGAGAGACCAGACCATCCCAACTGCAGGGTGGACAATGGGCCACACAGAGTATGTCAGCAGGAATTGCTGGAAGCTAGAATTAGGATATATAACTGACACCCCAACCCTAATTTGAGGCTGACCCCTTCTCAGCTCAGCCCACCTGCACCCAGGCGTGTGCAATAAAGCCATTTTGCTCTACACTGGCCTTGCATTGTGGATGTGATCTCCCGCCAGCTCAGACCTTTTAGGTTTCTATATGCTGCATGGTGTTTTGTTTCTAGTAAGCCTCAAGAGAACTCTATGGAAGGTGTACTTTTCCATATCTCAGGCACCCCCAGGAGTGCTATCATTGGGCAGTATTCCATGAACCTAGTTTTCTGGCAGAGTTAATAAACTATTGCATGGATCACAGTGCTACAAGCCAAACACTGCAATGTACATCTTTAGAACAAAAGCTCTGTCTATATTAAGTAGTATTTCTTCAGACTATATTTTCAGAAGAGGAATTTGTAGGTAAGGTACATGGATGTATTTAAAGCTCTTTAAAGCATATGATACTCTATAATTTGTCTACTACATCAGAATATATAGATATACCTCTGGGAAGACAGCAAGGATTAAACCTGCCATAACTCAAGTGCCCAAAGCAGACCAGCCAAAAGATGGACCAGAGAGAAACTCTTTATCACTCACAGCCCAACAAACAGAGTGTCACATGGAAGGCCAGCTCTGCTCCCAGATCCGACTGGGAAGCACTACAGGCTCAGATGCAGGCAGTGGATTGGGAGGCAGCTGAGGAATCCAGGGCTAAGGGGTCAGCATCTTTTGTAGCAAAAAGTAATCAAGCTAGTCCCTCTGGCTTGGGAAGTGAGCTCCTCAGTCACACCGTGGTTGCTGTCACCTAGCTGTCTACACACCAGCGCAGGAACAGCTCCGGGGCAGCACAGTTAGTTAGGCATTGCAGTTCGGCATACTCAGCAAGGTGTGCAGGGACCGCTGTGGGGTGGAAACCTGACACTGTATAATCAGTGCATGTTATTTCTTAGTGTGGATGGACCATGGTTTATTTAACTTGTCTTGTTGTTTTTTATTTTATTTTAAAAAATAGAACATAATTATATTTAATACACAACTTTGGTGCAACCAAAAAATAAAACACCACAGTAAAATAATAACAAAAAACATGAGAAATGGTTAACATCTTTGGTCACAAACAAGCTCCTAGAAACCAGTAACAGAGGCACTATAATCCAAGGAAACTGGAAAAAAGAAAATGAAATAGTACAACTGACAACTAAGGGTTAAGAATACATGATTGAGTTGAACAGGAGCACAGGAATAATTTCTCCGTAACATCACAAGGCCACAGAATAAAAACACTGACATGTAAAGTTTTTCAGTTTTGAACAGTGTTGTCCAGTCTTATTTTTTTATAATCATTTTTTTCTAGTTGGCAGATCTCCCAGTCCTCATTTTAGATTGATCTGCTCTACATTCAAAGATTGACTTTAGCCCTGGCCAGTTTGGCTCAGCGGTAGAGCATCTGCCCCTGGACCAGAGAGTCCTGGGTTCGGTTCCTGCTAAGGGCACATACCTCGGTTGCAGTTTGTTCTGGCCCTGTTGGGGTCGTGTGGGTGGCGGCCACTCGATGTGTCTCTCTCATGTCAATGTTTCTCTCTCCCTCCTGCTCTATCTGAAGAGAAAAAAAAAAGTCCTAAAAAAAAAAAAAAAAAAAAGATTGACTTTAACACCTAATTAACACCAAACGGTCACACGTGTCAGGGTGTTGCAGGAAAAGCAGAAATGTAGTGGAAAGAGGAGGGAGTGGGCTTGGAAGTCAGTTTTCTTCAGTCCTGTTCTCTGTATTACCAGTCATCGGTTTCTGCACAAAGGAATTCAGCAGAAAACATTTTAGGTTCTCAAGTGAAACACCAACTTCAGAAAATGTAAAGGTTACAGAAAACGTTATTTTGTATATTTACACACTTTCGTGCCAATCCCTTCAAAGCAGACCTTGAAATCTTCCCCAGCACCCACCCCCCAAAATTTCCATCTCTACGCAGCTGCCCTACAGGGCCCCAGGGCCCTAAACACTGTCCCACTTCTCCGCTGCGGGGGCGAGGGTGGGGGCGCCCTTGTCGCTGCAGCCAGCGCCCGCACCCTGCACCCCGCACCCTCCCCCAGCGGCGCCCTTCCGAGCCTGCGCGGCGCGCCCGGGGGTGAACCGGTGCGGGACTCCCAACCGCCGAGCCTTGGCCGCGAAGGTCGAGGGCAGCGATCCGTGCTGCGCGGCCCGGACCGGCCTGGGCGAGCCGAGGGCGGCGGCGGTGAGTGCGCGGCTGCGGCCCGGGGAGCCCTGCCCTGGCCGGATTCCCGCCCCTGAGGCCTCGCCTGCTTTGCTCCCTTTTGGGGGGACGGGAGTCGGTGCTAAAATTCAGGGTCCCACCTCCCAAATAATCCTTCCAACCAGCCCAGTAACACCCAGCTACAAACCCCAGCGAAGTCATCGCCCAGTCTCCACTCGACAGCTAAGCGACTTCACATCCTCCTCCCCTTTTAAGAATTCAAAAGTAAAACAGGCAAAATACTTGTCCCTCCAGGCTTATTTTTTGCTCCTCTCCGCCACAGTCCCCTACACCCGGAAAGTCTCCACTGAATTTACCACTTTCCCCAAGCAAGCTGTGCCCTCTTCTGTCTTTGCATCCCACTAACCCCACCTTGTGCCTATAGTACCTCCCTCTCTGTCACGTGTTTACAGAAGTTTCACTACCAGTCTCTCTCCGCCCTTGTTGATTCACCTTTTCTAGACATTTGCCACCGTGTGTGTTTAACAGTCTGTCTCCCTATTTGTGCATTTTGCTTTGGAGGGACTTTTGTATGTAGGCATAGTGGCAGAACACTCCGAGGACCCTCAATGATCACGAATGAAGAGGGCATAGAGTTATGGAAATGCTCCAAGAGTCCGCAGGTGTGGCTCAGTGGGTTGAGCTTCAGTCCCGTGGACTGAGAGGTCCCGGTTCGGGCTGGATCTCCAGTAGGGGGCCCGCAGGAGGCAGCTGATGGATGTTTCTCACACATCGATGTTTTTCTCTCTCTCTCCCTTTCTCTCTCTAAAAAAATCAATTAAAATATTTTTTAAAAAAAGAAGAATAAAGAAAATGGTCCAAGAGGGCTGTGGTTGAAGTGGCTGTCTACTTAGCACACAAATGGGCACCTCGCTTACAGTATTCCTGCTTGGGGAAGAGTCCCGCACCTTATTGCTCCTGAAAATGAATAGGGATGACTTGTGGACATCTAGTGAACCTCCAAAACTGAATTGAGGAGAAAGGGTGGTGAGAATATAAAATGATTGCATGTGGCAGTAAGTTGTCCGTGGAGGAGATGGGAGGAGAGGAGGGAGGAGATGAACAAGTGTTTATCCTGCATTCACTCTGTGCTCTTAGGGCCAGCAAAGTGTGTAAGAACCTGCCTCTTCATTGCAGAATTAATCTTGCTAAATCCTAATATTTACTGGGAATTTTAGACTCTGAATTTTAAGTTCTAAGATAGATAAGGGAAAAATATAAACACATATTGTATGTTATTGTATATGATACACACACACATAATACATGTAAAATATGCACGTGACTATATTTTTTTAAAAACCATACAGAAAGTTATAATTGAAAAGTGTGGTTCTTCCTCTACTTCCTTCAGTCTTCCTCACTCAGGATGATCATTGTTAATAGTTTACTGTGAATCTTCCCTGGAAAGCTTTTAATATATTTTATCAAATCTAAACTATTACTGATTTTATGCAGTTACATAAAATTTGTAATTTTAAGCTTTTAATTTAAATTTAAGTTTTTAGTGCATTTTATCAAATCTAAACTGTTGCTGATTTATGCAAGTACATAAATTTTATGCAATTACATAAATGCAAATTATGTATATATAACTACATAAAGGAAAAACTGTGAGGAAAGAAAAAAATGTTGCCAATTAAACCTTTTTAAAGTGCATTTTAGGGCCCTGGCCAGGTAGCTCAGCTGGTTAGAGTGTAGTCCTGATACACTAAGGTTTCGGGTTTGATCTCTGGTCAGGGCACATAAAGAATCAACCAATGAATGCATAAATAAGTGGAACAACAAATTGATCTCTCTCTCTCTCTCTCAAATCAATAAAAAAGTGCATCTTAGAACAGATGAAATACCATATATATGCATATATACACTTATAACAATTTATAAATTGTTATTATTATGCAATGTACAGTACCTTGCTCTTTTTTATGTACCTATGTGTTGGAGATCTTTCTAAATCTGTATATATAGCTCTTCCTAATCCTTTTTATTGCTAATGTCTGCATTAAAATTTTATTGAACGGGGAGGATAGTACAGTACAATTAATGGGGCCTTTATTAAGGGACATTTTGGTTGTTTCCAGGAAGTTGTTTTCTTGCTTGTTTTTACTATTATAACATGTTGAAGTGAACAACCAAGGTTGTGTGTATGTATACCTACCTGCATACAAATGTGTATGATGTGTATATATAGTAACCTAATTTATGTTTACTAAGATTTTTTTCCATTTCAACTATGTAATATATTCAAACTTTTGCTATTGTTCTAAGAAATTCTTCTATATAAAGTAATGTGGTTGTATAAATTTTCTAACTGAAATAGTTGCATCAGTGTTTGGAAGTAGTAATGTGGCAGGATAGTAAGAAGCTAGGGAAATTCCTTGACAAGTGGAACAAGGGAAACTGAGACACAATAATTAAACAAGGCCAAACAATTTGAGCAATTTACAGTCAGCTAATGAATCACAAGGCTGCATCTCCGCTAACCAAGGACACTTAGGAACAAATGGTTTACACATTGCAGACAGTCCCGGGACAGACTGGCCTCAGTTCTGGTTTCTCTTCGAGGATGTTCTTTAAAAATAAAACTAAGCAGAAAATAATCCTGACCTCTTTATACACACATTTTGATGAATCAACTTATTGAAGACACACCTGAAAAGCTTATGCATATTCTGTTCAGACCCTCCCCTAGGATTCCAGTAGGCCAAATAAAGATAAAAAGCCTCAAGGCAAAGGACACATCGGAGGAAGCCCACACAGTCACACAGTGCTTTGTATTTCTGCTCTCTTTCTCCTCAACTCCAAGGGACCCCATGAGACTAGCAAGTGAGGAAGGGAGGGGGAGTGAGAGGGAGAAGGAGAGAGAGAGAGAGAGAGAGAGAGAGAGAGAGAGAGAGAGAGAGAGAGAGAGAGAGAAACATCAACTTGGGAGACAAGTGGATTGGTTGCCTCAGGGATTGAACCTGCACCCAGTTACATGCCCTTGATTGAAATCGAAGCCGAGACCCTTTAGTCTGTGGGCAGACTCTAATCGCTGAGCCGCACCAGTCAGGGCTTGGCTCATTTCTTTTACTGTGACTTCTATTTTTCAGTGAGCCAAAGCAGCCCTGCCTAGGCTCTCTCCCGTTGCTTCTTCCACCTTAAGCCCTTCCTTTGTTTCACTGTTCCCAACTTTAATAAACATACTCTCAAAATCACCTGGATGCATGTTGTGAAATCTTTTCTACATGAAGTCAAGAACCCACACACTACCTAATGACCCGAGACAGACCCACTGCGGGTCCGGTCCCCATCCGCTAACAGAAAGCTGATATTTTATATTTAGATTTCATTACATGCCAAATACAATTTGACATTTGAAAACCATGTAGAAAGGGCATCGCAAATTATATCGTTAGAGAAAGAATTCTACAGCTCCCCTAGGCAAAATCGCCCCTATATGGCAGTGGTTATTTATTTATTTGAGAGTCTTCGATACATGATTTATGTAAACAATTTTAAACCATAGAAATTATTTAGAATTTGTTTCCCAGTCATGATAGTGATTAATTTCTAGTTTTCAGTTTCCTTATAATCAGTGTTCACAAACTATTAACCATAAAGATTCTTTATGTTCACAAAATAAGAGTGTATGCTGTCCTTAGCTTGAATATATGTACCAGCACTCAATTAATAGAGCACAAATTGAACCCTTTACTCAGAACATGCACTCTGTGAGGAATAGTCTAATAAGTTTCAAAAATGCAGTGCTGTTTTTTCCCTTTTCCGGAGGTAAAAAGACACCCATAGAGGTTGGAAAGTATATGAATGTTATTTTTAAATATGTATAACTAAATTGGGGCTATAGATTATGTTTTTAGATTACCATATGAGCAGAATAACTCAGAATGATCTCTTTTGGTGTATTTTATTGTAAACTTGATGAATACTCTATTAGGAGATTTTCAACACCGCCCTAGGAGTGCTGGGGGAAAACAGCACTAAGTAGAACTAAGCCTATTCACTAACAGGTTAACATAAAAACATCTGTGCTTGGCCCTGGCTGCTTTGGCTCAGTGGTTAGAGAGTCGGCCCTTGGACCGAAGGGTCGCAGGTTTGATTTCTGGTCAAGGGCACGTACTTAGGTTGTGGGTTCCATCCCCAGCCCTGGTTGGGGTCGTGCGGGAGACAACCAATCAATGTGTCTCTCTCACGTAGATGTTTCTCTCTCCCTATTTCTCTCTAAAATCAATTAAAATAACAAAAGAGTTTGTATTTGGTACCCAGAGGAGGACTTCTGGTATGGCAGTGAGATAATATGATCTGAAGTTTAGAAAGATCATCCTTGCTGTGTACTTGGGCAGAACTGTACCTTTTCTGGGTTTTAGTTTCATTATCACTAAAAAGGGAGAGTTGAGTTTATGATTTCTAAGATATTTTTTCTAGTTCTGAAATTACGTGCCATGAATCTCAACTATCTGTAATCCTCAGGGAATTCATTGTGTTGGATAATAACATTTTCTGAAAATTTAATCTGTGCCAACACTTAAAAAAGAGTAGCCATTTTTAGAGGAAAAACTCATTAAGATTTATTGTATACGCCCCTGATTTTTTTCAACAAAATATCATTATTCATTTTTAACCCTCCCTTGATGGCTTAAATACAGGTGGCTCTATAGTAGTGTAAATAACTGTGTGACTCAAGAGAGAATACTGGTTGCCTACAGATAAGCTCTCCAGTCAATCAGGACGTGTGCTTTACCATTATATTGAAATTAAATTTTGCTGGTTTCAGAAACCAGACAATCATAGCTATCAATATCCTTTGAGAGAAGTCACGATTTTCTTACTAAGTAAAGTGAGTTGCTTTGCAGAAATCAAAAGCATAAATTTGAGCAGAGTGACCGGCACTTGATATGACTTCACTAATATGTATCGTTATACTTGCTCATGATTTATTTATTTATTTTTCTTTCTTTATTGATTTTAGAGAGAGAGGAAGTGACAGGGAGAGAGAGAGAGAGAAACATCCTTGAGAGAGAACTTCTATTGGCCACCTCCTGCATGCCCCCCACTGGGGATCGGGCCCACAACCTGAGCATGTGTCCTGACCAAGAATAGAACAGCGACCTCTTGGTGCATGGGTCGACGCTCAACCACTCAGCCACACCGGCCGGACGCTCATGATTTATTACAGATAGCATGACCAAGTCCTCTAGACCAGTGGTTCTCAACCTTCCTAATGCCGTGACCCTTTAATACAGTTCCTCATGTTGTATGTGGGTGTATCTGCATGTGGGCGGACCCACCTGGAAACGGATAGAGGAGCGGTGTCTCGGTTCCTAAGACCATCCGAAATATGTGTTTTCCAATGGTCTTAGGCGACCCCTGTGAAAGGGTCGTTTAACCCCCAAAGAGGTGGCGACCCACAGGTTGAGAACTGCTGCTCTAGACCAATTTCAAATGTAAGAATGTAACGCACACACAGCTCCTGAGTATTGTAGATTGTCATCATGTCCAATAATAACTCAGAGATGTTTAGTTATTTTCCAAGCAAATTTACTCACATGTAAAGAAGACTGACATTAGATTGTGGCGAAAGAACGATGTAAAAACCAGGATTTATAAAAGAAAGGAGAGAGGGATGAGAAAGAATGCCTGCCGACAGTGTTGGAACAATGATTCTTTTTTGCACAGCTTGACTGTAGGTGGATAAACTGGTGAGCTGGCAGCTAAAAGATAAGTCAGTTTGGGTATATCTGTTCTTGGGCAGGCCAATTTTGGATATCAGAGAAAACAATGTAGCTGTTTATGAGCTTTTTGGAAAACCTGGAGAGGGCAGCTGTGGGGTGCAGGGTATAGACCAGCTCTGTGCCTATGGGGGGCTGCTGGTGTCTCTCCATAGGAAGTACCATATTACTTAGGCCAACTCCACATCAGTGTCCTGGAATTTCTCACTAGAAAGCCTCTTTCTCTGTCTTCTTCTTTTGAACTATCTGCTTTGAAATTTATTGTTCTGTTCTTTAAGTGTTTACTCTTATTCTGGTTTCTGTATCTTAGCCATATCCCCCAAACTTGTTTCTTTTGATGGTGGCTTCATTATATGATTTTTTTTCTGTAACTGGCATTTTCTCCCATTCCACTGGTGTCCCCTAGTTTTCCTGGTTATGTGCTCATGGTATCTTTCATACTCCTTTATAACTACAGCTTTTCTGTTCCACACACATCCCATCCGTGTCAATAGTAACCACTGCAACTGATGTGGGATGTGTGTGGGGCAGCTGCCTGCTGGGGAGGCATCACAGCAGTCCTCTTACAGTCGGAAAAGCCCCCGGAGTGAGTGTGTGTGTATGCCGCCCTCTTTAAAAAATCATCTTTGTGTACACCTGAAACTAATACAAAATAATATCAAATGTAAACTGTGATTGAAAAATAAAATAAAGTAAATCATTTCTCGAGTCCTATAAATTTAGCTCCTTTAGATAACATGGTAAGGGAGAAATACGTAGATTATTTTGCTACTTGTCTAGGTTCAAGGGGAGGAATAAATGGACACATAACACAATGTACAGTTTTAAAAGAAACTATTTTATAATTTATCATCTAGGTTTTGAAGCGTCAAGTGCTCTGCAGGAGGAAAGAGGGGTGACCATGAGCACCGAGCAAGATGACCCACCCCCTCCGCGAGAAGAGGCTCCTCCCTCTGCGCGAGAGGCCGCCCCTCCTGGTTCCCAGGACAGTGCTCCGCCCCCGGGAGGCCAGGCTCCGCCCCCGCCTTCGGGCGAAGAGGGCCTGGCTGGAGAGGCTCCACCGCAAATGTCCCCCGGAGAGGCCACCTCTGCAGGAGGGGCAGGCTCTTCAGAAGATGCGGTTTCAAGTGACCTTCTGAACCTCACTCCTTCTAGTGAAAGAATAATTCTTTCAGAAGACGAGGAGCTGGAACTGAAAAGAATTCGATCTAGGCCCCGAACGGTTCAATCAATACTTTCTGAATCGCATTCTCAGCCTTCCCATCGGTCATCCAAATTTTTGCGGAGTATGAGTGGTGTTCCCAATCTACAGGAAACATTAAAAGAGAGACAGGTTTTGCTTATAAGATTTTTTTTTATATTAATGTCACTTTTATTTCAAATGAAGTATTAGTTTTTCTTTATAATTACGATTTTTACATGTGGTTTTTATTCTTTAGGCAAGATTTAGAGAGGCAAGGGAAAACCGAAAAATGAAAATTGACCCTTCATACAGATATGTGTTTGAAATTCTGTCAAAAAGCCTTGGCCTGGACTTAGTAACTGTCGAAGAATTAATTTTGGACTGCCCATCTGTAAGTTTGTCTTATCATTATTTTTTAAATTACTCTTTGAGAAGTGACTGATTTAAGAAACGTGAGTCATGGTCGGGAACAACAACACATTTTGAAAGAGAAGGTTGGAATTTCACTGACTAGAGAAGCTTTATTTTACAGAATTAAAAGCCAGTTGAATGATATTTCTAGTTAGGTCTACTGTTGAGAAGGAAGAAGAGTTAGCAACTAGAATTTGGCTAAAATTCTAACTCAAAATGACTTTAGAAGTTAGAGGAATAGTCAAGCAGAGGCAGAGCAATATTTTACAAGAACAGGTTATATGAACTACATATGCAGATCATTTGGATAGAAAAACTGCATAAATATGAGCTAGGGAACTGTGACCATTGCATGAGTATGGTAGAAAACAGAGGCGATTACCATACATTTCAGCATGCCAGGGACAGTCCTGGATTATGCCTACTTTCCTGGCATAATTATTAACAGTCCTCCTTTCACTCCTAAACGGGTCCCAGTTTTGGATGATGAATTTATATGGCCACCCCAATTATAGCAATGCACCATAAGCTGTGACTTTCCCAGCAGCTCTCAGAAGCAGTCTCATAGCTTCCTTTCTGGTAGCTGTGGTTCTACATTGTTTTTCAACAGAATTACTACTAATAATTAAATTAACTGCTACTAATAAAAAGCTGCTTGAGTGTTTTATCAACTACTGGAGTGGAGTGGGCTAGAGCCCCAGCAAGACCAGTGAGCAGATACATGCTGGTGGTGAGCTGATTGTCCCACTGAATGCACTGCTGAGAGAGTTGGGTGGGTGGTGGCATCGTGGTGAAGTTGTCATCATCAGGGTCCAAACACCCAGCTTTCACAGGGACCAGCAAACTTGGGCAAAACTCCTTAGCATGCTCTAGGAGCCACAGTTCTGCGGGATGGTTCCTAAAAGAGCCTCTCCCTTGTTTGATGCAGTGTGTTGTCAAGTTCTGGAAAGTCATCTGCCTTTTATTTCTTCCAGGACCCTAATCAAACTTTATAACTGGTAGTTCCCTGACAGTATGAATAGGATTACTTATTTTCCAGCTCCTTTAGTGTGTTCATGAGATGGCAAATGTGATTGATGCAGAAAGAGCAATACCTTTGAGCTATTTTAATGACAAAGTTTAAAAAGACGTGTACACAAAACAAGAAGTGCCACAGCATACCACTGGAAGTAGGGTATGGTTTCTCAGGTCACCGAAGTTCCCTGCAGGAAAGTACAGGTGTGGTCAAGGATGGCTATGTGGCATACACTAGGTAGTTAAATAGGCCCCTGTGCTGAAGGGCTCTGAGCTGGTTTAATGAGCTTCTGTCTCCATCTTGAAATTCTTAATATTTTAAAAAGCATGTTTTTATTGATTTTTTTTTTTTTTTTTTTTTTTAGAGAGAGAGGAAGGGAAAGAGAGATAGGAACATCGATGTGAGAGAGATACATTGATGGGCATATGCCCTGACTGGGAATTGAACTGGGATGTCTCAGTCCATGGGGTGATGCTCAATCCACTGAGCCACATTGGCCGGGCAAAATTCTTAATTAAAAAAATATATATTTTTTTCCTTTATTGATTTTAGAGAGAGAGGAAGGGAGAAGGAGAGAGAAACATCGATGAAAGAGAACATCGATTGGCTGCCTTCTGCATGCCACCCCCACCCCTCCCCGGGGATCAGGCCCACAACATGGGCATGTGCCCTGACCGGGAATCGAACCGGCGACCTCTTGGTGCATGGGTCGATGCTCAGCCTCTGAGCCACACCGGCTTGGCAAAAATTTCTTAATTTTTTTAAACAAGCAGTCCTGCACAGGACCCCACAAATTCTGCAGCCTGTTTTAGCTGTGGATAATTTCACTCATATAGCAAGAGGATTCTCTTTGTTATTCTTAAGTTGTTTCTGTTTGTTTGTTTTGCTTGTTTTAATACTTTCCTTGCCTCCCTTCCCTACTGACTATTCAGGCTCCTCTGGCAGTTCTTACTATGTGTCTGAGCATTCCTAAAGTCTAAGAAAGTCGTGCAAAACAACACTATACGCATCCCTGAGCAGATGACTATGAGATGCAGGAAAGGCCCGTTTCTAACAATGTGTTTCTCAGTAGGCCCAGGCTTCAGGCCTGTCCCAAGGACCATTCCTGCACTTGATGAGGGCAGAAACCAGATGGGTGATCAACCTTGTTTCACCTAAAAATGGCTAGGCCAAAAATTTGGCTAACCCCACAATTGGAATCCCAGAAGCTCTGCAAAGGGTTTAGGCATAGACACTGGGCCTGGCCAGTGCCTTCAGGAGAGGACAGCTGTTAGGACCAAGTCCAGGAGATGAGGGCCTGCAGAGCTGGTACTTTCACCTTTAAATATTTGTCATCTGGCTTTCTGGACTGGCATTCTGGGCTTGGAGGAAGGCTTTCTCACTGGCTAGCATGCCAGCCAGGAAGTGGGAGAGCCATGTGCCTGCAAACCCTTCCACTTGTCATTCCTGGGGTGTGTCTTGGACTTGGGTCTGTGTGGTTAGGTTCTTCCATTAGCCATCACAGAGCAGGCCAGACACTGCTTAGGCTGCAGGGGATGGGAAATCTAGATCTTAAGGGAAGAAGCCAGGAAAGGTGTTTCCTTAAGAGTTATTTGTGAACTGCAAAGCCACAGTGGCGGGAAGATAGTATAGCCAGGAGGAAAACCAGTATCAAAAACTGGGATAGATTAGAGCGCTTATTTTGTTGAAAGGACAAGGCAAGGACATAGAGTAAATTGGCATCAAGATTGGCAAACAGGCGAATAAGAAGACGGAACAAGGAACAAGGGGTGTAATGGGTTGGGGTGGTGGTTTAGAAAACTATACAGAAAAGTTTTCCATGTATGTGAAGCCTGGTACGAAAGCAGGTTATTAAAGGCACCACAAAGCAGTGGACCACAGAGGGCGTATAGTTACTTTGTTTGCCTTCAGATCTGTTCTCCACTTTGCTCCACCCTTCTGTGTGGCCTGGAAGGCTGACCTCACTGGAAACCATCACCTGGGTTCCCTTGACCTGTGGCTTCTAAATGGCTCAGGCACTGGGAGACACCGCAGGAGGCTGGAAGGCAGAAAGGGAGAAGAGTCTGACCCTCCCCGCTTGGCTGCGTTTCTGGCCATGGTTGTGTCCTCCCATAACTATCGGTCCTCCTGAGCAGTCCCTCTCCCACAGCTCCAGCTCTCAACGGACTTTCAGCTCCACCATTCTCCCCACGCCCACCTTCCAGGCGGTGGGGTAGTCCTGGTTTTCCTTCATTTCTGGTGCTGTCATATTGTTGCTAGTGCACACCTTCCCTTGACTCTGCTCTGGCCTCTAGAAGTAGCCTCTTTATTATATTATAAAATTTCTTCGAAAACTTCTTTGTTGGGACTCTTTTTCTTGCCTGGACCTTCACCAATACAGATATTTCTATCCTCTTAGCATTCATGCTTTTGCCACTTTCACTTTTTTTTTATCCTCACCCGAGGACTTTTTTCCATTTTCGTTCAGTTAGAGTGAGAGGAAGGGAGAGAGAGAGGGAACCATCGACGTGAAAGGGACACATCGAGTGGCTGCCTCCCGCACGACCCCAACCAGGGCCGGGGACAAACTGCAACCGAGGTACGCGCCCTTAGCAGGAACCGAACCCCGAACCGCGAGCTGATGCTCTCACGGCTGAGCCAAACCGGCCAGGGCTTGCCACTTTCACTTTTACTGTTCCCTGCGTTCAGCACTGCCCAAGATAGTCACAGACATGCCTTCCTGACTTACACGACCATGTTTTCCAAAGCCAAGGTCGCAACAATAGGGTTCTGTGGAAGGAGCACAGATCTGGAGGCACTGGGCTGGTGTCGGTTCCGGGTTCT
Organism: Tadarida brasiliensis; assembly: GCA_030848825.1. Classification (NCBI taxonomy): domain Eukaryota; kingdom Metazoa; phylum Chordata; class Mammalia; order Chiroptera; family Molossidae; genus Tadarida; species Tadarida brasiliensis. Next base: position 12,271,910 of record CM061262.1, read on the forward strand.
GCACTGCGGTTGTGTCTTTGATTCTTCACTCAAATTCTTTTTAGCTCCAGTCTTCTCTTCTGCAAGGGGCATGATAATGCCTCCTTACCTAGTGCAAGGTTGTGGTGAAGCTCAGATGAACTATTTGTAAAATGTTACATATTATAAGTGAATTTTTAATCCATAGTCATGATCTTGGTCAGTGACAACATTCACTCTGTTGGTCTCGGGAGTACAATGTGTCTAAAAAAGAATTTGTTGCATTTGATATTGTGATCTTTTTATCACAGTCAAGTGCTCTACTTTTGAGAATTCATTCGCTTTCAAAGCTGATGGGTCATAAAATCAGACGCAGCAAGAAAGTGTTTATGGAACTGGGCAAGAATGGGTGTGCTGACAGTGTTTGTGTCTTTCAGGTTACAATCTGAAATAATTGTGCAAGAGAGATCAGTTTATGTGTGAGACGGAAGAGTAGTAAATTAAGGGCGAGAATCTTGCGCATCACTGTGGCTCCGTTTCATCTCCTAGGTGGTGGTTCCCCAACATAGTCCCAGCATCAGCAGCAGCAGCATCACCTGGAACCTTTTAAAATGCAGATCCTCAGGCCCAACATTCTGTATTTTGTCAAAGCTCCCTAGGTGCTGATGCCCCTCAAGTTTGAGAACCATTGTCCTAGGGGGAGAGGCTCTGCCAGACCTGGGATACTTCCCACATGAGGTCCGTTTAGTGAAGAGAAACCCACTGCCCAAGAGAGACAATGTATGAAATCCGTGGGACTCGGTGAAGCGGGTTCAGTAATTGTATTTCCCAAATGATATGTGAGGGTTTTTGTTTATATGACCTATTTAGTTTTCTACTTACTAAAATATTATGCTGTCCTGGCCAGTTTGGCTCAGCGGTTAGAGCGTCAGCCCGCAGACCGGGGAGTCCTGGGTTCGGTTCCTGCTAAGGGCACGTACCTCGGTTGCGGTTTGTCCCCGGCCCCAGCTGGGGTTGTGCAGGTGGCAGCCAGTCTGTGTGTTTCTCATGTCGATGTTTCTCTCTCTCTCTCTCTTCCTTCCTTTCTCCCTCCCGCTCTATCTGAAGATAAATGCAAAAATATCCTTGGGTGAGGATTAAAAAAAATAAAAAATATAAAAAAAAATAAAATATTATGCTGACTCATAGTTAAATAAGAACTTCACACTCATGAATATGAAAGACTCTCCTTATAATGATTTGTTTTTATATTAGTTTGGCTACAATATCGGTCAAATTACAATAGCTAAAAACATAATTACTCAAACAATTGGTCAAACAAAACAATTAATCAGGCAAATTTTCTATTCCCCAAGTTTCCCTAGTTAAGACTAGTTTCCCTTAACACTAATTCTTTATATTTACCTCCAGTTGGACTCACCCACTTACTTCTATAAGGTTCTCTGAGGAGGATCAGGTAAGTGGCTACCCACTTATATATGTGGCTTATTAATGTAGGTTCGGAAATAGAATTCACCCTATATTCCACAGTGACTTTGGAATTAAATTAGTTAGATTCTGATCTGCCTCTGATGTTCCTGTCACCATGTATCTTGAATAAACTGTGCCTTCTATTTTCCCCCTATAAAATGATGAAGATTCAAGTATGTAAAATGCCGATCACAGGGCTTGGTTCATTTTATTTTAGTTCCCTAGTCATTTTATTGATCATCACTTTTTCTTTTATTTAACAGCTGGACGCATTTGATTATTTTTTTATGAAAGATGGTTGTAAGACATTGAAATTCTTGTACCAGGAAGGAGATGCACCTGGTATTGGTAAGGACATTTTACCAGGGTAATGTGCTAGTTAGTAGTTAATACGTGTTAAAGTGCAGCTTTTCTTTTCTTTTATACATGGGAAATCTTATATTTGTAAACAAAATTTATCAGAAGCTTACATCTTAAAAACAATACATTTCAATCCAAATATATATATTTCAGGTATTACTATAATGATTTAAGTAGAAAATATTCTTTTAAAAAACATTTTTAAATTGGTTTTTAGAGAGAGAGGAAGGGAGAGGGAGAGAGAGAGAGAAACATCGATGTGAGAGTGGAACATCGATCAGCTGCCTTGCCCCCTACTGGGGATCGAGCCTGCAACCCAGGCATGTGCTTTGACCGGGCATCGAGCTGGCAACCCCTCAGTGCATGGGACGATGCTCAGCCAACTGAACCACACTGGCTGGGGCTGGAGAAAACATTCTTAGAGAAGTCATTGACCTCTCCTGGGGAATACAGATTTTCACTAGAATTTAATTGGATTTCCCCTGAAACCGGTGGAGCCATTTTGTACACATGTTTTCAGATGACTAGAAATAGTCACCCGAGAGCTCAGCAGCCGCTCCCTGTGGTCCTGGGTCCCATCTGTCTGCCGCGGCTGCCAGTTAGAATATCTGGCTTCCACTACTGTTCACATTATTCCTAAAATAATGAACAGTTTACCAAGTTGTTAAACCTTAGTCTTAATAACTAGGTGCATGGCCATCCTTTTGGTTAGACTCCTTACCTTCCAAACCCTATGGATTTTACCTTTGGTGAGTCCCTCCCATTGGTCCTTTCTCGCTCTGTTCCTCTGCTGCCTTATGGCTGGACCCATATTTCATGCCTGCCCAGATTGAAAACCAATGTCTCTGTTACCAGATTCCCCCTCTGAAGTTCACACTACTTATTCCTGCCAAGTAAATCTTTTCTTGTGCTGCTTATTACGGGATTGGGTCACACCCCTCATTTATCTGCGATGGCTCACAGTAACCTGGACACACAGGGTCTGTTTGGTCTGACTGCCTGTTCTTGCAGACACGAGTCTTCTGCTCCCTGTGAGCTAGTCCCAGTGTTTTCTGTTGATACTAGAATCATTTCTGTGTGCGTGCTTTTCTCCACCCTCCTGACGCTCTCAGAATGCCTTCCTCTCTCCACCCAGCCAAGTCCTGCCCTCCTCCAGATGGCCTGATGCACTCTCTTCCATAGAGCCTTCCAGAATGTTCCAAGCCACACCCGTCCCTGTTCTGCAGACTCCTGTCTCATTTAAAGTCTGTATCATAAAATACAGCACCTGATTATGTTCCTCCAATTTCATCTAATTTTTGAATATATGTGTCTTTCTTCCCCAACAAAATATGTAAACTCATACGTAGTGACTACGTCTGCTCTGTGGATTTTCTGTCTCACAGTTCTTACCCTGGTGCAGACTTTTTAGGAAGAATTCTCAGGAGGGAAATTGTCAGAAGAAAGGATAGAACTATTTTTAATCATTTTTTTTTTTGCTATCTAAAAAGTAATACATTTATCAGCTTGGTAAATATTTCTCTACATGTCTTTCTTATATGCATGTGCTAACATATAAATGCTTGTTATCATTTTAAAAATGTGATCATATAATATATTTTATTTTTTATTTTTATTTTATTCTTAATCCTCACCTGAGGATATTTTTCTATTTATCTTCAGATAGAATGGGAGGGAAGGAGAGAGAGGAGAGAGAAAGAAACATTGACATGAGAGGGACACGTTGTCTGGTTGCCTCCCGCACAACCCCACCAGGGTCAGGGACCGAACTGAAACTGAGGTACGTGCCCTTGACCGGAATCGAACCAGGAACTCATTGGTCCGTGGGCCGACACTCTAACCACTGAGCCACACCAGCCAGGGCTATATTTTATTTTTGATTTACCTTTTGCACTTGACATTTTCTATGTTTAAAAAATGTTATACAGCCCTGGCCAGTTTGGCACAGCAGTTAGAGCATCGGCCTTCGGACCAGAAAGACCTGGGTTCAGTTCCCGCTAGGGGCATGTACCTTGGTTGCAGTTTGTCCCTGGCCCCAATTGGGGTTGTGTGGGTGGCAGCCAGTCGATGTGTCTCTCTCACATCGATGTTTCTCTCTCTCTCTCTTCCTCTCTCTCTCCCTCCCACTCTATCTGAAGATAAATGCAAAAATGTCCTCGGGTAAGGATTAAAAAAAAAAAAGTTGTACAGTATTCCACAGTACAGTTGCATTATGATTTTTAGAAACCATATCTCTATTGACGGATCTGCCAGCCAGGAATATATTCAGCTGTAAGTCAGAGAAATCCTAATAGTGTCTTAAACAAACAGGGGGTCTATTTTTCTCTCATAGCAAGATAGGCAGTGACTAGCAATGGTTCAAATGCCCAGCAATTCCCTCATACAACAGATTCTTCTTATTTTACCATTCTTAACATGTTGTGTTCATGCTTGCCCCGTGAAGCTCCAGGCTTCACCTCCGGGTTCAAGGCAGTTGTAGGAAAGGGCCTCCTGGTCACACCTCTTCCCTTTATCAGGAAAGCTCAACTTGTCGTGTGTCTAATTGTCCAGAACGGTGTCACGTGGCTACCCTGGGGAGGCTGAGACAGCAGTTGTTTTCCGGAGAAAGTACACATTGCTTAATGGGAGAAAGTCAGGTTCTCTCGTCAAAGGAAAAGGGGAGGGAGAATAGTGAGGGTGGAGGCAGCTCTCATGCCAACCTCCTTGGATGAGCATTTAAGCTCTTGTATTGTACCAGGGGCTCTTTGGCTGCAAGGAACAGAAGTAGACTCTGGCTTATGTAAGAAAAAAATGTTTGGATAGTTCACACATTTTAGAATTAGTTGAATCACCAGGCTTTGGGAAGGGCAGGTATAGAGCATTTCCATGGATTTCAGGGCAGTTTATTTTTTTTTTTAGGATTCATCACCAGATTAACATCTCTCAAATCCTCTTTTATCTTTGTGCGTCTCCACTGAAGATTTACATTCTTGAGGAGAGTCTAATTAGTCTAGTTGTCAGGTGCCCATCACGGCAGGCCTCTGAGACGGCAGAATCACAGGATGGGAGGAATCTTCCAGACCCGAAGGAAGGAAGGCAGGGCATACAAAACATTTTTGTGGTTTTGTGATGGGGAATTAAAATGTTCATTTATCATATTTTAAATTGGCTATTGTTGTAAATAGAAAAACTATTGAATTTTGCATATTAACATTGTAACCAGACATCTAATGGAATTTATTGTTAATATTGTTATATAAGCCAGTCAGAGAAAGACAAATATCACAGATCTCAGAGGCCAGGGGCTAGTGGGGATGGGAAGAGATTAATCTAATAATTTATATACATATATGCATAGCCCAAGGACACAGACAATAGTGTGGTGAAAGCCTGGGGTAGGACAGAGGCTGAGTGGAGGGGCAAGTGGGGGGAAAATAGGAGGCATCTGTAATAATGTCAACAATAAAAAATAAACTTAAAAAGCCCTGGCCTGTTTGGCTCAGCAGTTAGAGGGTCAGCCTGTAGACCAAAGAGTCTCGGGTTCGGTTCTGGTCAAGGGCACGTACCTCAGTTGCAGTTTGGTCCCTGGCCCTGGTTGGGATTGTGCGGGAGGCAACGAATCGATGTGTCTCTCTCACATAGATGTTTCTCTCTCTCTCTCTCCCTCCCTCCCTCATTTCCTCCCACTCTATCTGAAGATAAATGGAAAAATATCCTGGAGTGAGGATTAAAAAAATAATAATAATAAAAATAAATAAATAAATGTAAAAATAGTTTTTTAAATTAAAGAAAGATTTATAAATAAATGATTCGTTTTCATGGAAATTAGTTCAAGGAAGAATTTAATATAAATTGGGTGCTTTGAGTATGTTTAATAGGCGACGGGATCTTCTCAGCGAGTCAGTGAGGCTTCCCAGAGACATGGCGTTTCAGCCCAGATCTGAAAGACGAGTTGGAATTAGGGTAGGCAAAAGATGAGGGTGGGACATGAGACCAGTTTATGTGAAGGCGCTGCCTGAGGCTTGGCCAAAAGGAGCAAATGTGCAGAACTCAGGGAAAGGGACCAGAGGAGGCCCCAATTCAAGAATTCCAATATTGATATCTTTTTTGTGGACAGAAACCAATTTATTCCACAATCATATCAAAAACTTCTTACCATAAAGTGAAGCAAGAAGAGACACTGTAAGATGCAGAGTAATTGATCACATTTGATCAGTTATGGGATCCCATGCTAAATTCTTGACTTTTGTTTTCAGAATGTGGCCGAATTATTCCTGGAGTGACCAAAGGGGCAAAAATGATGAGATTGTATATAGACAGTGCAGCCCCGGAGAAACTGAAAGGGCTGTGTGTGTTTTTTGTTCGCTGTCGCAGTGATATTAGTATAAATATTAAAAATATTCATGAGGTATGTTTACATTTTGTTTTCAAGTAGATAAACATTTTTCTAGCTTTATTGAGATATAATTGACATATAAGATTGTGTAAGTTTAAACTGTACAAAGAGTTGATTTAATGCACTTTATATTGAGAAATGATTACCACTGTAACTTTACCAACACCTCCATCACCTCACATAATTACCATTTCTGTTTTTTGTTTTTGGTGATGATATTTAAAATCTCCTCTCTGGGCAGCTTTCGAGTATATAATACGGTATTGTTAACTACAATTATTGTGTTGTATGGTAGATCCCCAAAACTTACTCATCTTATAACAAAGTTTGTACCCTTTGACCAATGTTTTTTCCACGCAGAATTCTGGGCAGACGTCTAGTTTCGTTGCTCTTTTCCTGACTGACACAGTATTTCTGATCCCCTTTTCAGAGACCGGGCAACTTTCAACTGAGAACTGTCTTTATGTAGGAGGCCCAGTTTCATTTCCCTCAGATTGCATAGGCTCCCAACCACACCTCCTTCCCTCTGTAGAAATGAAAGCACCAAGGGAAGTGTCTACTTGACGAACAAGCATGTAAATGGTTAAAATGGAGGCAGAAGATAAATTTGATGATTTTAGAACTCTAATATTGACAACCTCTTAAGTTTTCCTAATGGCTTATGAAATGTACTGTCTATGCGTATTGTAATGGAAAATAGGTTATGATTTTCAGTTCTTTAATGTGATCAGCATATAAAAGAACATTTGAACACTGCCTTTTCAGGAAGTGCTATTTACTGTTCTGGATGCCTCGAAGGGACTCCTAGATGGGATTAGGAACATGCTGGCAAGGATATTTCTACCCGCTATTCTTGCAACAAATAATTGGGGTGCTTTAAACCAGTCCAAGCAAGGAGAATCTGAAAAACACATTTTCACTGAAACTATCAACAGATACCTTTCATTTTTAGATGGTAAGTATAAAATTTCATGTTTAATAAATTACTAAAAATGAGAAAATCAACTATAACATGTTATTAACAATAGGCATTAGGAAAAAAAATTCTGTTTCAAAAGAAGATGGTAAATGGAAAAATATCCTGGAGTGAGGATTAAAAAATAATTATCGCCTAGAGGTAATTATCAAATCATTAACACCTCTCTTTCCAGGGATCTTTGCAGGAGTAAGATACGTTTTCATTTTTGTTTTCTATTGTAGCAGGAGGATTCTCTTCCTATATTATTGTTAAAAATTTTACCACATTTAAAAATTTATACCTCATTATAAACTCTCTTATAGTATAGAATTATATTATTTCATGTTGTTAAAGCACGATTTTATTAACAAACCATCAAGTCACAATCTCATGATCAGTTAGAATTATATTTCTATAAAGTATTAGCTCTCTAACATTTTAGTAATTACAGCTTGAAACCACATAGTGACACCAAACACCTCTTCTCAATTTTTTTTTTCCCCTTTTAGGTGCTAGAATAAGTATTGAGGGAACAGTTAAATTAAAGAAGATAGACAATGTTGATTTTTCTAAACTGCATACCTTTGAAGAAGTGACAGTCGCAGCTAACAATTCAGAAACTGTTCGCCAGCTAGAGGATGTGCTGATGGTATGGTACAAACAGATTGAACAGGTGAGCTGACTCAAGTCATTTCGTCAGGTATGAGTCATAGTCACATCTGTGTTCTGGTCACTGCAATTTATTGCTAAAAGTGGAGGGAAGAGGAGTCTTCCAGATTCTGTTATGAAACTCGGCCTATTCTTGACTCCAGTACAAAATTCATTGTTCTCTATGGAGCACTTAAATTCAATTTTAGGAAGTTTCTCACATTAAGGAGGAAACTATAACAATATGGGTTGAGAATGGAATAATGAATAATTAGGAGTAGCCAACATTTATCTCTAATACTTTATATATTGTTTATACTTCTCAGAAGAGAGAGAGAGAGAGAGAGAGAGAGAGAGAGAGAGAGAGAGAGGAAAAGAACACAATGAAGAGACTATAGCTACAGTGCTGGGCACGAAATAAATACTTCTTGGCTGATCAGTGGAATTGTCTGTGTTGACAAAGAAGTCCACAGTAGGCTCATTCATCCCAATGCTACTTTAGGCATGTACACGTTCTCTAGCAGTAACAAAAACAACAATGTTAGGAATGGGGTATACGTCAACATTCTGAGAAGTGCCACCTTATAAATGTAATAACTCCATTCTGACCCTCAGTCACTGCACATACACACCCTGGCAGTTTCTTTTCTGTAAACATAAGGGCCTTGAGACACTCAAAGAAAACTATAAAGATAAGGGGTTGAGGATGGCCTTGGGAAACTCAGAGAAACCATGAGAAAAAGGAGATTAATGGTGGCCCTGAGCTAACAAGCTTTTCTCCCCCACTTCTCTGTATGAGCCCCCCTTAACGGTGCCAAAAGCGGTGCCAAGAGAATGTAGTTTTTTTTTTTCCTGTAGTTTGTGCCTTTAAAAGCAGGCAACAAAGAAGGCTCAGGGCTGAGGATTTGGGGAAGCTGGACCCCCCCCCCAGCCCGCCGGTGTAACAGCCCACCGGTGTAATAAAGTGCTCCTTTACAATTTGGCCATGCGTCTCTGGTTATCTCGCTGACACGTTACAACAATAAACACTACTAAAAATCATGTAGTTGCCCTCAACTGAATTGAACTCTAGGAGCTAGCTGAGAGGTCTCTAGTTCATAACCATGGGACAGTGGACCTAATAAGGAAGTCTTCAGTTAAGTGAGCACTGGGGGAGAAAACTCTGGACCAAGCAAGAGTCAGAAAAAATATTTCCAATATTAGTTCTCTTAGACCTATGTTGGAAGGAGGAAGGTGCTGTTGTTGGAGTGAAAAAAATTGGAGGACTTTGGAAACTCCACCAAGGCCTGGAGTGCTGGCCACAGAACTTGCTTCCAGGTGTCACTAGGTGACTGGAGCACAGAACTGCCCAGCAGAGAGCTCCTGCAGCTGCCCACTGCCGGTGGAGGAAAGGGGAGTGGTACCCACTGTGGAAAGCAAGCTCTGTCCTACACAATGGCCAAGGAGCTCCTCTCCAATTATTATGGTCAATCAATATAGGTTTTCTTTTACAAAAATGAGCAAGGAAAAGAAAATAGTTTGACATAGGAGATTCAGCAACTTGAAATAAGAAAATCAAGTTGGGCAATTGCAGCAAATGGCCTCCAATTAAGCAGAATAAATGCAGGAAATGGGAGAGATCTTTAAAAAATTACATTGAAAATAAACTTTGACCTCTTGTCATACACAAAAATTAAATCCAAATTGATCATAGACATAAATAAAGCTAAAACTGAAAAAAGAGAACATAAAACAACATGAATCTCAAAAACATGTCGTGTGAGAGAAGCCAGTCTTAAATCATGTGAAAAACGAAACAAAAACCGCTGATGAAGCAGAACATAACATAAGACTATAGTTATATCTTCTTAAGCAAGATACAAAACCCAGAAACCATGAAGGAAAAAAAAAAGATTGATAGATTTGGCTACATTAAAAAAACACACACACACACCAAATTTAGTAACTTCCATATGGCAAAAACCACCATAAACAAAGTTAAAAGATAAATCAGCATGTATAACAAAGAGTTAGTATCCACAACATATAAAGACCTATAAGTCATTAAGAAAGGGGCAATTCAGAGAGAAATAGGCCAAGGATACGAACAATGTTATTCACGGAAAGTACATGGAGACATTTGACCTGGGAACAAAGGGGCCTTAGGAGTGACATATTTCAACCATTTGATAGGATTTACTGTGAAATTAAACGTGTACTGTATGGCTCTAGGAGGCAGAAGTACGATCAGAGAGAGTAATGGTTAAAGGAGAGAGATGGAAATGGAATGTGCTGAGTCCCTGGAAGTATTCAATTTGAGGGTGGATTATCATCTATGAATAATGTAACAGGAATTACACATCAAAGGGGTCATTTGATTTAAAATTTAAAAGTTAATTTTAAGGTCCATTTTCATTCTTTAATTCAGTTATTCAAATTATATAGACTTTTAGCCATTTAAAAAAGCTTAAATTATGTCTAATATCCTCTATTTAAGGAGGTAGAGAAGCTTGTAATTAGATTAGGAAGAGTTCCATAAACCATGGTTAAAATTAAAAGCATTTTGTGGATTAAAAATAGAACCTTCATAGGTTTGAAAAATCACCTATGTATTTTACCTCATTTGTATCCTTAAAAATTCCGTCACAGTTTAAGTTACAAAAAGTTATAAAACTTAAAAAGTACAGAAAATAATATAACAAACACCTCTGTAACTGAGATTAAAGAGATACCCTTTGCCATGTTTACTTCAGATCTTTTTTATTTTCACTAAAGCCTTTAACACTTTCTTCTCCCTCTCTCTGTATTACTACTATCCTAATGTTATTTACTCCTCCCATTTTCTTGAAAGTTTTACACTTTTTTTTTACAGATGTTTCTCCTTTTCCTCCATTGACGCCCTCCTCCCGAACTCCCCCCGCCCCCAGCATTGTTGTCTATGTCCATTGGCTACGCATACATGCATATAAGTTCTTTGGTTTACCTCTTCCCTCCCCTCCCCATCCCCCTCTTCTGAGGTCTGTCAGTCTGTAACCTACTACTATGTCTCTGGGTCTGTTTTATTCATCAGCTTATTTTGTTCATTATATTCCACAAATAAGTGAGATCATATAATACTTGTCTTTCTCTGATTGTCTTATTTCACTTAGCATAATACTCTCCAGGTCATCTCAAAGGATAAGAGATCTTTCTTTCTTACAGCTGCAGAGTACTCATTGTGTACATGTACCACAGCGTTTTTATCCACCTATCTTGGGCTGTTTCCAGATCTTAGCAATTGTAAATAGTGCTGCTATTGATCTGGGCCCCAAGGCTAAGGGAACTAGATTCCATTTTATGTAGGCCCCTTGGTTAAGGCGACTAAAAGACTCCATTTTATCACCAATAGACATTCCTCGATATTCTTCCAATAATAGGTTAATTACCCCTAGATGTAAAGGAATTTTGCCTAAGATTATAGTTGCCCCAGGAGTTGGGAGGCAGTTGCAGTTTCCTGAGTATAGGTATTTGCAAGTACTTGTGCTGTCGGTGAATAATGCTAATTTTGACTTCTGTAATCTCTGTCACTCACACTATTGTACTGGTTCCCTGAGGGGAGGGGGGCAAAAGGAGGAGGGGGTTTCTGTCTTTAAAATGGGACAAGCAAGAAGAATCGGGGCTATTGATCTGAGGGGAGACTATGCCCTCTGCAGCCTGCCGGCGAAATAAAGTGCTCCTTTACAATTTGGCTGTGCGTCTCTGGTTATCTCGCTGTCAGGTTATAACACTATGAACACAGGGGTACATATATTCTTTCTGATTGATGTTTCAGGCTTCTTAGGGTATATTCCTAGAAGTGGGATCACTGGATCAAATGCAGTTCAATTTTTAACTTTTTGAGGTAACACCATATAGTTTTCCATAGTAGCTGACCAGTCTGCATTCCTACCAGCAGTGTACTAGAGTCCCCTTTTCTCCACACCCTCCCCAGCACTTGTTGTTTGATGTTTTCTTGATGGCAGCCGTTCTGGCAGGTGTGAGGTGATACCTCATAGTTGTTTTAATTTGCATCTCTCTGATGATTAGTGACGTTGAGCATTTTTTCATATATCTCTTGGCATTTGTATGTCCTGTTTGGAGAGATGTCTATTTAGGTCTTCTGCCCATTTTTAAATCGGATTCTTTGTCTTCCTTTTGTTGAGTTGTATGAGTACACTATATGTTTTGGAAATTAGCCCCTTATCTCATGTATCGTTGGCAACTATGCTCTCCCATATAGTGGGTTCCCTTTCCATTTTGATGTGTGTTTCTTTTGCTGTGCAGAAGCTTTTTAGTTTGATGTAGTCCCATGTATTAATTTTTTCCTTTGTTTCTCTTGCCTTAGGCATTGTATCAGTGAAAATTCTGCCGCAGGTGATGTCTGAAATTTTGTTGCCTACATTTTCTTCTAGGATTTTTATGGATTCATGAGCCACATTTAAGTCTTTTATTCATTTTGAGTTTATTCTTGTGTATGGTGTAAGTTGGTGGTCTTAAAGACCTATAAGTCTTTGCATGTAGCTGTCCAATTTTCCCAACACCATTTATTGAAGAGACTGTCTTTGCTCCATTGTTTACTCTTGCCACCTTTGTCAAATATTAATTGATAATAATGTCTTGGGTCAATTTCTGGGTTCTCTGTTCTGTTCCATTGATCTATATGCCTATTCTGTGCCAGTACCAGGCTGTTTTGATTACAATGGCTTTGTAGTATAACCTGATATCCAGTATTGTGATCCCTCCTACTTTGTTCTTCTTTTTCAAGATTGCTATGGCTATTTGGGGTCTTTTTTGGATCCATATAAACTTTTGGAGTATTTGTTCTAGTTCCATGAAATATGTCATTGGTATTTTAATTGGGATTGCATTGAATCTATAGATTGCTTTGGGTAGTATGGGCATTTTAATGATATTAATTCTTCCAATCCATGAACAAGGTACGTGCTTCCACTTTTTTATATCTTCCTCTATTTCTTTTTTCAATGTCCTGTAGTTTTCTGAGAACAAGTCCTTTACTTCTTTGGTTAAGTTTATTCCTAGGTATCTTAGTTTTTTTGCTGCAGTGGTAAATGGGATTTTTTTCAGTTTCTCTTTCTGTGAGTTTATTACTGATGTATAAGAATGCTGTCGAGCCCTGGCTGGTTTGGCTCAGCAGTAGAGCTTTGGCCCACAGACCATTGAGTCATGGATTTGATTCTGGTCAAGGGCACATACCTTGGTTGTGGTTCGTCCCTGGCCCTGGTTGGGGTCATGTGGGAGGCAACCGGTCAATATGTCCCTCTCACATCGATGTTTCTCTCTCTCTCCCTCCCCTTCTACCTGAAGGTAAATGGAAAAATATCCTCAGGTGAGGATTAAAAAAAAAAAGAATGCTGTCTATTTCTTGATGTTAATTTTGTATCCTGCTAGTTTGCCAAATTCATTTATTAGCTTGAGTAGATTTTTTTCCCCTCACCCAAGGATAGTTTTCTACTTATTGTCAGATAGAGTGGGAGGGAGGCAGAGAGAGATGTGGGAGCCCGGCAGCATCACAGGGGTTAAGGAAAGGGTTGAGCACTGCGAGTGTGGTGTCTTGGCCTGGTTTCTAGCCTCATATCTGCCGGAGGCTCTGTCTGTTCCCTGATGCTTCGGGCTCAGTGGCCTTGTATGTTAGTGTCGTCTCAAGGACGCTTGCCTGGTGGGAAAGTCCTTGAAGGAGTTGCAGTCCAAAAACAATAAAAATGATTATCCTGTTCCTTCATGTGAATGTGCATGTAGCCCACAGTATTTAAGTTGTGTTGACTTTTAATAAAATCGCCATTTGCCAGCAGAGCTCTTGGTCCTCTCCTTATTTCGTCCCTCGCTTCACCTTGCCCTCGCCCTTGACGACGCTGGACGTGTCAGAGAGAGATAGAGAGAAACATCGATGTAATAGAGCCACATTGACAGGTTGCCTCCCGCATGACCCGACCAGGGCCAGGGACGAACCGAAACCCAGATATATGCCCTTAATCGGAATCCAACCTGTGACTCATTGGTCTGCGGGCCGATGCTCTAACCTCTGAGCCAAACTGGCCAGGGCTTGAGTAGATTTTTTATGGAATCTTTAGGGTTTTCCGTGTACAATATCATGTCATCTGCGAAAAATGACAGTTTCACTTCCTCCTTTCCAATTTGGATCTCTTTTATTTTTTGTTCTTGTTTAATTACTGTGGCTAAGATTTCCAGAACTATGTTAAATAAGAGTGGTGAAAGTGGGCATCCCTGTCTTGTGGGCATTCCCATTCTTAAGGGAAATGCTTTTAGTTTTTCCCCTTGAGAATGATGTTGGCCATAGGTTTATCATCTATGGCCTTTATTATATTGAGATATGCTCCCTATATTCCCATATTGCTGAGCGTTTTTATCAGAAATGGGTGCTGGATTTTGTCGAATGTTTTTTCAGCATCTATTCATATGATCATGTGGTTTTTATCTTTATTTTGTTTATGTGGTGTGTCACATTTATTGATTTGCGAATATTGTACCAGGCTTGCATCCCTGGGATGAATCCCACTTGGTCATGGTGAATAAATTTTTTGATGTATTTCTGGATCCGATTTGCTAATTTTGTTGAGGATTTTGGCATCTATGTTCATCAGGGATATTGGCCTGTAGTTTTCTTTCTTTGTGGTGTCTTCATCTGGTTTTGAAATTAGAATTATGCTGGCCTCATAAAATGAGTTTGGAAGTCTTCTGTCTTCTTGGATTTTTTAGGATAGTTTGAGGAAAATGGGTGATAGGTCTTCTTTGAATGTTCAGTAAAATTCCCCCCCTGAGGCCGTCTGGGCCTGGGCTTTTTTTTTTTTCTGGCAGTTTCTTGATTACAGCCTCAATTTCCTTAGTTATTGGTTTGTTCAAGTTTTCTATCTTCTCCCAGTTCAGTTTTGGGAGACTGTGTGTTTCTAGAAATTTGTCCATTTCACCTAGATTGTCCAATTTGTTGGCGTATAATTGTTTGTAGTATGTTTTAATGATCCTTTGTATTTCTGTGGTGTCAGTTGTTACTTCTCCTCTTTGGTTTCTGATTTTGTTTATTTGGGTCTTCTCTTTTTGTTTTCTTGGTGAGTATGGCTAATGGTCCATCAATCTTGTTTATCTTTTCAAAGAACCAGCTCTTTGTTACAGTGATCTTTTGAATTGTTTTTTTAGTTTCTATGTCATTTATTTCTGCTCTGACCTTTACTATTTCTTTCCTTCTACTTGCTCCAGGTTTTTCCTTTTGTTTACTTTCTAGTTCTTTAAGTTGTAGGGTTAGAAAGTTAATTAGGAATTGTTCTTGTTTCTTGAGGTAGGCCTGTAGTGCTATGAATTTCCCTCTCAGGACTGCTTACACTGTGTCCCATAGATTTTGTGTTGATGTGTGTTTATTTTCATTGGTTTCCAAGAAGTTTTTAATTTCTTCCTTGATCTCCTGGGTAACCCATTTGTTGTTTAATAACATGCTATTTAGCCTCCATGTGTTTGAATGTTTTTGCTGTAATTGATTTCTAGTTTCATGCCATTATGATCTGAGAAGATGCTTGATATGACTTCAGTCTCCTTGAACTTGTAGAGACTTAGTTTGTGTCCTAACATGTTGTCTATCTTTGAGAATGTCCTATGTGCACTTGGGAAGGATGTGAATTCTGCACTTTTGGGGTATAACTCTCTGTAGATATCTATTAAATGCATTTGATCTAGTGCATCATTTAGAGTCTCTGTTTCCTTGTTAATTTTTTATCTAGAGGATCTATCCAGTGATGTCAGTGGGGTGTTGAAGTCCCCTGCTATGAATGTATTGCTGTTGATTTCTCCTGTGAAGTCCTTCAGAAGTTTTAAAATGTATTTCAGTGCTCCTATGTTGGGTTCATATATGCTTACCAAAGTTATATCCTCCTGTTGGATTGATCCTTTCAATATTATGTAATGGCCTTCTTTGTCTCTAGTTATGGCCTTTATTTTGAAGTCTATTTTATCGGATATGAGTATTGCTACCCCAGCTCTTTTTTCCTTTCCGTTTGTTTGGAAGATTTTTTTCCCATCTTTTCACTTTCAACCTATGTGAGTCTTTTGTTCTGAGGTGGGTCTCTTGTAAACAACACATATATGAGTCATACTTTCTTATCCATTCAGCTACTCTGTGTCTTTTGATCAGAGTATTTAATCCATTTACTTTTAAGGTTATTATTGATATGTACTTATTTATTGCCATTTTTGTTCATTATGGTTATGTTTCTCTTTCTATTTCTTCTGCTTATTTCAGCAATCCTTTTAACATTTCTTGCAGTGCTGGTTTGGTGCTAATATATTCCCTTAGCCTTTTTTTTTTTGGTCTGGGAAGCTTCTATTTTGAATGATAGCCTTGCTGGATAGAGTAGTCTTGGATTCAGGTCCTTGTTTTTCATTACCTTGATTACTTCATGCCATTCCCTTCTGGCCTGTAGTGTTTCTGTTGAGAAGTCAGCTGATAGCCTGATGAGGGTTCCTTTGTAGTTAACCTGTTGCTTATCTCTTGCTGCCTTTAGAATTCTCTCTTTGTCTTAAATTTTTGTCATTTTAATTATGCTGTGTCTTGGTGTGGGCCTCTTTGGGTTCTTCTTACTTGGGGCTCTCTGTGTTTCTTGAACTTGTATGCTTTTTTCATTCACCAAGGTAGGGAAGTTTTCTGTCACTATTTCTTCAAATATATTCTCTAACCCTTGCTCAATTTCTTCTTCTGGCACTCCTATGATGTGGATGTTATTACGTTTCATATTGTCCCACAGTTATCTTAGGCTGTCTTCCTGTTTTTTAATTTTTTTTTTTTCTGTTTGGTTTTCTGATTGGGCGATTTTTTCTACCTTGTTCTAATTCACTGATCTGGTTTTTGGCTTCCTCTACTCTGCTGGTTATTCCTTCCAATGTGTTCTTTATTTCTACTATGTCATTCTTCATTTCCAATTGGTTGGTTTTCAATGTTTCTATATCTTTATTCATGCTGTTGAGCTTCCTCATGATTATTAGTCTGAACTCTCCCTCTGATATCTTGCTTAATTCTATGTCATTATTTCTTCTCCTGTAGAATTATCTTGTTCTTTCATTTGGGATTTGCTTCTTTGTTTCACCATTTTGGCTGTCTCAGAGGGTTTGGGAGCCTGCCAAATTTTCTCTGTGGGTGTTGGTGTTCCGCTGGTTGTGGTTCCCTCTTCTGGGTTTGGATGAGTGTGAGAGGACCCATGTTAAATACCACTATCAAGTCTTACTTTACTTGGTAGATTTGCAAGCCAAGGAAAGGTTCAGTTACCCTCTAGTTTTTTGCCTTGAGGCTACTAGTCTCAGTTACTTGATAAGCCTCAATTTGTAGCCCTCAGCTGAATGAAAAATCCCTCAGAGTTTTTCCAGTGGGTGGGGCACTTGCTTGCTATTAAACTCAATGTTGATGACCCTCAATTTGCATTTAAAAAAATTAATTTTCCTTTATTGATTTTAGAGAGAGAGTTAGGGAGAGGGAGAGAGAGATAGAAACATGGATGAGAGAGAACATCAATTGGCTGCCTCCTGCATGCCGAACACTGGGGATTTGGCTCTTACTGGGACTTGAACTGGCGACCCCTTGGTGCATGGGTCAATGCTCAACCACTAAAGGCACACCAGCTGGGCTCAATTTCCATTTTTCTGGCCTGGCCTGATGGTGTTGACTTCCTGCAGGAGGGGCCGTTGCTTCTCCCTAGAGCTCTGGGAAGGGGCTCTTTGAGTAAGATGACTACTGTCCTGTGAGGGAGTGATTCAGTACAAAATTCCTGGTGTTCTCCTGTCCAGCTCTATCCTGAGCCAGGAGCCCTGGACTCTCTCCACACAGTTCCTGTCCAGTCCCCCTTCCCTCTGCTGGAGCCCAAGGTGAGTGGCTGTAGCTGATTTTGTGCTTTTTAAAACCCCTGCTTTCTTGACACGAAGCCCACTCAGCTAATGCAGCTCTCCACTGCTATCCGTGGGCTTCCAGCCCACCCTCACATGCCTCCACAGTTCCTACCAGGCTCAATTTGGCATCCTCTTTCTGTCCTTTGTTGTAGGGGTTCTCTCCATCTGCTTATCAGTTGTTTTTCCCAAAGATTTTTCTTTATTTTAGTTGTAATTCCAGTTTGGTCCTGGGAGACGGTCTGTGTAGCTTCCATCTACTCTGCTGCCATTTTCTACTCCGAATGTTTTACAGTTTTATTGCATTTAAACATTTATAAGCTTTATATTACAGATACAAGTAATTATATGTAATACACTACGTATTTGTGCTTAAAATCTTTACACAAATGGTATAATGCTGCTGGGGTCCAGCCTCGGCAGGTCCAGGGGTTCCCAAAGGTGTGGACGGAGTCGGCGAGAGAGAGAGAGAGAGAGAGAGAGAGAGAGAGAGAGAGCGCACGCAATGTGGGAGACAGAAAATCCTTGATCTTACTTCTGCTTAGTCTTAATGCTTCTGCTTCTGCCTTCTGCCCCAGACTAGCAGAGAGTTTTTATTATGTATATCGATCCACAGGTTACATTGTTTCCCCCAAACCTTTTAGGCAAAAAAGTACAGACATTCTTTTGGTTGTTTACCCAACTCTTATGTATATTACATGTTAATTACTAACTATTTTCACCCTTCATCCAGACATCCTCTTAAAACTCCTGACCTTTCCTCCTATCTAAGATCCTTTTAAGCTTCCACATTTCTATCCTAAATCTTCATTACTTTCTTGCTTTTCTTCCTGCAAACTTTTCTACCATTTACATCATTAGTCATCTATATGTTACTTCTATAATAATTTCTAACAGACAGCTAACAGATAGAGAAAGCAAAGATTAGTCTCCTTCAGTTGCCATCCTGCATTTTTATTTTCCCATTTACTTTATATCTTCAGTCACTGTTCTTCGTGATTCCTGCCACGCAGAGAATCCACTTCTCCAGGGACAATGTCAAACCATGGAGCTCACCCAGGACTGTGTCAAACCGTGGTGGTCCTCATATCTCCAGGGACTGTGTCAAACCATGGAGCTCACCCGGGACTATGTCAAACCGTGGTGGTCCTGTTCCAGTGACACTGCTCCCAACATCATGCCATTAAGGATTCTTTATAGTTCTTCTTTTTTTTTCTCATGTAACATTTTCTTTCATTCATGTTGGTACAAGTAAATTTAATTTGTTCACTGGGTGGTGTTCCTCTATGAAAAAAATCAGTTTATTGTATAGATAGATGTTCAGACATCTAGGAGACATTTAAATTATGTCTAGTATCCTCTGTTTAAGGTGGTAGAGAAGTTTATTCATCTGTTTCCTCAGAAAGATAGTTGTTTCTACTTTTTTTGCTTGAAATACATATTAAATGAATATCTTTGTTCAATTCTCCTTTGTACATGTTCAAGAATTTCCCGGTGGAGCCCTGGCTGATGTTGCTTAGTGGTTAGAGTGTCATCCCATGCACTGAAGGGTTGTGGGTTGGATTCTTGGTCCAGGTACTTACCCAGGTTGCTGGTTTGATTGGTGAGAACATGTCCTCGGGTGAGGATTTAAAAAATAAAATAAGCCCTGGTTGGTTTGACTCAGCAGTTAGAGCACTGGCCCACAGACCAAAGGGTCTTGAGTTTGATTTTCCGTCAAGAACATGTACCTGGGTTGCAGGTTTGATCCCCAACCCAGTCGGGGTTGTGCGGAGGCAACCAATGTATGTGTCACATCAATGTTTCTCTCTCACTCCCTTCCACTCTATCTCAAAATCAATGGAAAAATATTCTCAGGTGAGGATTAAGAAAAAAATAAATAAAATAAGAATATCCTAGTGGAACTTCTGAGAGCAGTAGTGTATGGATATTTTATTGGTTATTGCAAAGCCCTTCAAATAGTGGTTATAGTAACTATAAAATATAAAATATTAACTATAACATTTTTTTACAGAAGCATATGAGTGTTCCCATTTCTTCAGAGCTTTCATTATATACTTGGGATTGTCAGATTTTTAATCATTGCCTGTATATTGGGTGTGAAATGGTATCTTGATTTATTTTGCATTACCCTGAACACAGTTGAGGTTGAGCATGTTTAATGGCTATTTAGACTTACTCTTTGTTGAATTGCCTCTTCATATCCTTTACCTCATTATATTTCAGATTGCTTAATGATATCTTACTGAATTGTTGGAGTTTAAATAATATTTTCTGGATGTTAATCCTTTCTTGGTCCACCTTGTGTCCTGCATTTTCATTTGATATCATAAGCCCATTTCTACTCCAGTGTTATGAAAATATTCTCCTACATTACTTATTTTAAATGGTGAAATATACCAGAATAAATACTATAAAATAAACAAATTACTGTAAAATTAACAGCTGTATAACCTTTGTACAAGTTATGGAATAGAACATTGCCAGCATCTTATAATCCCCCCGGCATTCCTCTTCCCAATTTCAATTCCTTTTTCTTACTCCAGCGGTAACTGTTTTCTTGACAATTATGATATTGCTTCATGATTTTCTTTATAGTTTCACCCTGAGCATCTATATTTTCTTTAAAAGTTTTACCATTTTGTTTTTAACATTTATGTTTTTAATCCATCTGGAATTATTTTTATGTGTGGGTATAATGTGAGGTAGAAATCTAATATTATCTTTTTTCCACATAGTCAGTTAATTTGTCCCAGAAGTGTTTATTTAATAGTCCATTCTTTCCTAACAAATTTGTAATATTCCCTCTGTTACACATCAAGTTTCTGGAACCACCTCCCCGCCCCCTTTTTTTAATCTCACTTGTCCACTTATTTGTTTTTGTACTTACACCGTGATGTTTTTATTTATGTAGATTTTTTACTAAATCAGCATTTGGTATGGCAAGCCTTGTTCTGTATTTTTCTTCGAAGTTGCATTGATTATTTCTGGTTAATTGTTCTTTCAAATTAATTTTTTTTTTTATACTCACCTGAGGACATTTTTCCACTTTTTGTTCAGATAGAGTGGGAGGGAGAGAGAGAGAGAAACATCGACGTGAGAGGGACACATCGAGCGGCTGCCTCCCACACGACCCACCAGGGGCCGGGGACAAACTGCAACCGAGGTACGCGCCCTTAGCGGGAACCGTATCCGGGTCTCTCTGGACCGCAGGCCGATGCTCTAACCGCTGAGCCAAACCGGCCAGGGCTCAAATTAATTTTAAGACTAGTTTGGCAAGTATCATCAAAAACCCTTTTGAGATTTTGATTGCAACTTCATTGAATATATTCATTAAGTTAGAGAAAAGTGCCATCTTTGTATTATTGAATTTTCCTATCCATGAACATGGTATATCTCTCCATTTACTTAGGTCTTGTTTTGTGTGCTGGAAGTAAGTTTTCTAATATTTCTCCATAAAGATTTTGCACATCTTTTGTTAATCTCTAGATATCTCATCATGGTTATTTTATTTTATTTTTTATCCTCACCCGAGGACATATTTCCAGTTTTTGTTCAGATAGAGTGGGAGAGAGAGAGAGGAAGAGAGAGAGAGAGAGAGAAACATTGACATGAAAGGGACACATTGAGTGCCTGCCTCCTGCACAACCAACCAGGGCCAGGGACAAATTGCAACCGAGGTACGTGCCCCTAGCGGGAACCAAACCCGGGACTCTCCGGACCACAGGCCGATGCTCTAACTGCGGAGCCAAACCAGCCAGGGCTCATCATGGTTATTATTTGTTATAGCAAATGCTGTATTTTTATATTTATATTTTAGATTGTTATATAGTTTATAAAGAAATGCTTCTGAAATGCTACTTATATTTATATATACATACAACAGCCTCACTGTTATTAATTGTAAAAGTTTGTCTTTAGACATTTTTAAATTAAATTAAATTAAATTTTATTTTTTTAATCCTCACCTGAGGATATATTTCTATTTATCTTCAGATAGAGTGGGAGGGAGGGAGAGAGAGGAAGAGAGGGTAGGGAGAGAGAGAAACATCGATGTGAGAGGGACACATCGACTGGTTGCCTCCCTCATGACCCCAACCAGGGCTGGGACGAACTGCAACCGAGGTATGTGCCCTTGACCGGAATCAAACCTATAATTCTTTGGTCCATGGTCTGATGCTCTAACTGCTGAGCCAAACCGGCCAGGGCTTTCATTTCCAATTTTCATTGGAATGCTTTTGTTTACTTATCTAGTTTTGACATCTTCATTACCAGGTTGACTGGAAGTGGGTGGTGATAGTGGCCAAGTTATCTTGACCTTGGTTTTAAAGTGATATTTTCTAAAATTTCACCTTTAAGTATGTTTGCTGTAGTTTTTGGTAGCTAGGTACTATTTATCATGTTAAAGAAGTTCCCATCTATTCTTGTTTGCTAACAGTTTTAAACATTCTTCAATGTTGAATGTCATTTATGCTTTTAGTTTCCTTTGAAAAGATTAAAGTAATGAGCTTTTAGAAGAAAGTAACATTCTATATTCTGTGAATTTTTTGATTGCAGGTGCTTATTGAGAGTGAACAGATGAGAAAAGAAGCTGATGACTCAGGTCCACTCACTGAATTGGAGCATTGGAAACGAATGTCAGCCAAATTCAATTACATCATTGAACAGATTAAAGGGCCCAGTTGTAAGGCTGTCATAAACGTGCTTAATCTTGCACACTCCAAACTGTTAAAGGTAAAAGGCCTTGTATTTAAAGTTTCGTATAGTTTGGAACAACCAACGGGAAAGTTACCCTTCTTGAACTGCTGCTTTGCATCATATATGGTAATCATGTATGTAGAAGTATTAAACTTTGAGAAAGGCTTTCTCATACACTACAGTTACTTCCAGAATAGGAAAAGGAAGTATGGAAATGAAGATTTTAGTCCTCAATATTTCACACACCAATTCTGACATTACTACTATGAGATGATTGACATTTATTTTAAAATTGTTCTTGAAATTGTAAATCAACAGAGGCTCGGTGAGGTAAAGAACTATATAGAAAGGCAAAAGCAAAAATGCCCTCTCATCATACATCTCATTCCCACTATTTTACCTTTTTTCCTAGAGGTCATCTTTTTTTTTTTTTTTATACTCACCCGAGGACATATTTCCATTTTTTGTTCAGATAGAGTGGGAGGGAGAGAGAGAGAGAAACATCGACGTGAAAGGGACACATCAAGTGGCTGCCTCTCGCACGACCAACCAGGGCCAGGGACAAACTGCAACTGAGGTACGTGCCCCTAGCGGGAACCAAACCCGGGTCTCTCTGGACCGCAGGCCAACACTCTAACCGCTGAGCCAAGCCGGCCAGGGCCCTAGAGGTCATCTTTATTAACAGTTTGGCTTGTTTCTTTTCAGTCCCTTTTCTTTTTCTTTACTCTTCCTTTAAAAAATTATATATTTATAACAAAATATAAAAAAATATTTATAACAAATAATGCATGATTCTTTTGTAAAAAATTGGAACAGCGCAGATAAAATAAGTGTCTCTTTTTAAGAATTAAGTTTATTGGGGTAACACTGTGTGATAACATTATATAAGTTTCAAGTATACAATTCTATCATCTGTATATTGTATTGTGTGCTCACCAACCAAAGTCTAGTCTCCTTCTGTCACCACCCTTCACCTCTGATAACCACCATGCTGTTGCCTGTATCTGAGTTAAAACAAGTCTCTCTCAATCACACACTCTCCCACCCTGTAATTCCTGTTCCAGAATGATATGTATATAGAAACAACCACAGTTTTTTATATGTTGGATCTTTTAAATACATCTTCTGTGATATTTATATATGAGTACACTACATACGTGTGAAATGACATAGTTTTGTGTTTCTATTCTGTTATAACATAGTGTCATGATGTATTATTCTTCAACTTCCTCTCCCCCGAATAGCATGTCTTAGAAAGTTATGCCCGTCGGATCAAACTGTGTAGTTTTCCTGAATGTTAATATACCAGGTTTTATCTAATCATTTTCCTGTTTATAGACAAACAGGGAAGACCGTTTTCTTTTCTTTTTTCCCAACAGTCTTGACATATAATTCACATACTATTTATTTCTATTCACATGCTATTTATTTAAAGTGTACAATTCAGTGTTTTTTCATGTATTCACAGAGTTGTGCAGCCATTACCATAACCAAGGTTAGAACATTTTCATCACTTCAAAAAGAAACCCCATATACTTTAGCTGCCACCTCCCATCTCCATCCATCTCCCTCCCCCAATCCCAGGCCTACGTAACTGCCAGTCTACTTTTTATCTCCATTTGCCTATTTTGGACATTTCATTAAATGGAATTGTTTTTACCGGCTTCTTTCACTTAGCATAATGTTTTTAAGGTTTATCCATGTTGTAGCATGTATCAGCATTTCATTCCTTTTCACAGCTGAATAGTATTTCATTGTGGGTGATACCACATTTTGTTTATCAGTTTATGGGCATTTGGGTTGTTTCTGCTTTTTGACTATTGTGAACAACTCTGCTATGAACATCCTTGTGCAGGTTTTGGCATGGAGATATGACGTAGAAGTAGAATTTCTGGGTTAGATGCTGACTCTATGTTTAATTTTTTGAGGAAAATTGTTGGTTTTCTATGTGTTCACACACATTGCTGCAGTTAAAACTTCTGTATGCATACATGCAAGTGTGTCCCTAGGGTGTATACTCCACAACGTTGTGAACACAGCGTCCCTCGCCACTTCGCGCTCCGACTTTCGCGGCTTCACTCTACCATGGTTTTTTCAAATATATTCATTAAAAAGTGGATCGAGACAGTGAAAATGATACAGCTTGCACTTGGTTGTCTGAATCAATTATACACCCCTGTATTACAATTAAAATTAAAATTACTGTACGTAGGGACTGTAGGCCTATGTATTGGAGCGCCCCAGGCATCCTTCAACGCCAGGTGCCACCACTAGAGTCTGGAACGGATTAACCGTGATAAACGAGGGAAAACTGTATTATCAGGTACATGTTTTTCCTCCGATCTGACATGGGAAAAATGGCTTGTTGTATTTGCCTTTTCCTTACTAATAGTGAAGTTGGTCATTTTTAAATTTTATTGGCTATTTGTATTTCTTCTCTTGTGAATTGGCTGTTTATATCTTTCCCCCATTTAAAAAATTCAGAAATTATTTTGTACTGGTTCTAGGAGGGAGTCTACCTCGGTCCCTGAGCATCTCTGCACGTTCGTGCTGGATATGAAAAGTTCACTTTGGAATAATCTTCTGTTTTCATAACTTGACCCATACTTGTGAATACACAGAATAAAGTAAATAGCTAACTTAGACAAGTCACTCCAAGTAGAAGCAGATCCAATTGAAGCTTACATACAGCATGTTAATTACTAATGGGATGAATCTTCAGTTTTAGTACATCATATAAGGTGTTTGTAACTTTAAGTCTTAAATAATATAATACAAAGATATATCAATCACCTTTAGGTATATACTACTTTAGTGTGTGTGTGTATAGATTATATCTATATCTATATCTATCTATATGATTAAAGACGGCAGCTTGAATTTTTTATTAAACTTTAGCACACTCATATATTTGGATGTGTCATAGAATTCTTATACATTTTTTTCTTAGAATTGGCGTGATTTGGATGCAAGAATCACAGATACAGCAAATGAATCAAAAGATAATGTCAGATATTTGTACACTCTAGAAAAAGTTTGTCAACCTCTCTATAACTATGATCTAGTAAGTATACTTTAAAAAGTGTAGTTTAAAAAAATTACTGCATTTAAGAATGACTTAAGATGTGTGTATGGGAAAGACTTACTTTATACTGCAGAAAAGTTATTTAAAAGATTTATTTCCCTATTACATTATCTATAATGAAAATTAAAACTATATTTATTATTTTAACCCACATTTAAATATATAGCGTTATTGTAAGTATGACCTCATTTGTGAATGAAGCAAGACAAATATATTTGTTATCTCACAGTGACATCCCATCATTTCTGTTGTATTCTGTTCTTCAGAAGAAAGTCAGGGAGTCCAGTGCACACTCAGGAGAAGGGCATTATAGAAGAGTGTGAATACCATAAAGATGAACATCACTGGGGGCCTTCTTAGAGGCTACCTACCAGTTTAGAGATTAGGAAATCAAAACTCACAATGACAGCCCTGGCCGGTTTGGCTCAGCGGTTAGAGCGTCGGCCCACGGACCAGAGAGTCCCGGGTTCAGTTCCTGCTAAGGGCACGTGCCTCGGTTGCAGTTTGTCCTCGGCCTAGATGGGGTCGTGTGGGTGGCAGCCAGTCGATGTGTCTCTCTCACATCCATGTTTCTCTCTCTCTCTTCCTCCCTGTCTCCCTCCCACTCTATCTGAAGATAAATGCAAAAATATCCTCAGGTGAGGATTACAAACAAACAAACAAAAAACCTCATGATGACACAGTGACTTTACCAGCATCACTCAGCTAGTCAGCAATGCAGGACAGGGCCCATCTTCTAATTTCTAACCTACTTTCCTTACAATATTCCTGTAGAGTTCCTTTAAAGGACATATTAACACCACCACTTGCTTTTATTTTTCTAAAGTTTATATTACTTTTTTATTCCTGAATTATCTGGCATTTTATAATGTTTCATTTGAAATATGAAAACTAAAGAGAACCTTCTATCCTTTCTTTAAAAAGAGGGGAAATCAAGGAAACTAGTATTTGTTGAGAACTTTGGGCAGTTGTAGTTTTTTTTTTTTTAATCCTCACCCAAGGAAATTTTTTTTTTTTTTTTTGCATTTATCTTCAGACAGAGCAGGAGGGAGAGAGGAAGGAAGAGAGAGAGAAACATCTATGTGAGAGAGACACATCGACTGGCTGCCACCCACATGACCCCAACCGGGGCTGGGGATAAAGTGCAACCGAGGTACGTGCCCTTAGCGGGAACCGAACCCGGGACTTTCCGGTCCACGGGCCGACGCTCTAACTGCTGAACCAAACTGGCCAGGGCGGGCAGTTGTAGTTATAAAGATGTCCACAGTCTTAAGAATCCTGACCTTTCATTACAGGCATTGCCAGCATTTCCATATATTTTCATTCTATATTCACAACAGTCCTCATTTTAAAGACTAGGAAACTGAACTTGAGCATTTCTACAAGTATAAGTGATGGGACTGCGTTTGAATCCCAGCTGTCTTTGGCATTATAGGTTGTATTTTTTTCTACTTCACTTTGCTGCCTCTTCACGGTATTCTCTAAGTTAAAATGCTCTCAAAGTAATTTATATTAGAGTCTGATACACATGTTCAGCATTCTCCATTCTAATTTTTGAAGAGGGAGTCAAATCCTCCAAATACATGGCACCATTGGCCATGTGGCATGGTTGACCAGCCTTCTTGGGGTAGAGTAAATGCTGGTTTCATCCTAGAGGCAGGGAAAGGAGAAGAGTCTACATCTCATATTACTTAGATTTGGAGAAGAGGGATGTGTAGGGACAGCTCATACCCATCCCAAGAGGCTATTGGTAGCCAAGGAATTTAATGTGGGTGGGGAGGGAAAGATGGGTTGGGAGTTCTGGGCAAGTGCAGTTCTTACTGCCGTGTGGGAATCCATCATCCATCACGAAGCACCATGGAAGAGGATAGGAAGACTTCTCAAGCAGTCTTTAATTGAGTCCATAAAGAGATGATGGAAGTATTCAATTTGTTGTTTACAAAGAAGAATTATGACTTTCTTCAACTTTACTTTGTGTTCACTTCTACTCCTCGTACCAACAACTGGACTTCTGTTGGGAACCTTTTAAAAATCTGTTTCACATAAGAACATCTTAGGTATTTCTGTGTATATGACCATGAGTAATAAATCCCAGATTACATGGTTGGTAGAGAAATATGGCCATTGCTTGGCTCACTCTAGCTCAGTGACTCAATTCCTCAGCTTTATAACATGTGCAATTGAAATTTGTGTCTAAGTAAAATTAGAATTATCACATGTCACAAGCATTTGAGGTTACTCACAAGAGTTGAAGAAGCAAATATTAAATACACATATATGTAATGCCTACTCTGGAAGGACTTGATGTCCTGGTTCTTGATGTAAAAGATAATAGATGAAACAAATATAGTAAAATGTTAACATTTGTCAAATCTGGTGACAGGGATAGGTGATCATTAGACTATTCTCTTCGCTTTTATAGTTAAAGCTTTTCATCATAAAATAGTAAACTTAGAAAAAAAAGATACAGTGCTTTTTATTGTTGTCAAGGCCTCTAAGTTTTAAGGTATACTGATTTCAACTTCTTGGTTCAACAGACTTGCTTAAATTCACATAATTTTCAAATCTTTTAGTTGTGTTGTTTTCATCCTAGTCCTTTATAAAACTTTGTTCAATTGTTCTGGCCACGGACATACATTATTATTGTTATTACTATCATTTTATTATTATTGAGCTTTTCACAGTCTCTGATATAGGAATGTTTCAAATATTTTCTTCTGAAATTAGAGAAGTAACAAACTATAGAAATGATCCCTGAAAGTATATCCACTCACTATTTTTGTAGTTTCACAAATTCTTTTTTTCTCATTTTCCTTATTCTTATTAAAAGCAACCAGCAATTTCTGTTTAGTTTGTCACTGTCATTTGAGCAGGAAAAGTGCAGAGGACTCATGCTTCCATTTCTCGTTGATACATTTTATGAATTTTATGCTTAATGTTTTATGTTATCATCCTGGTATTGTACTTTAGGTACATCTACTATTGTATATTTTACATATATAATAGTCTTGAGTACTGTGTATAAATAGGTAAGTACTGTGCACTCAAGGAGCTACTATGATAAATAATGATGTTTAAAATGCAGATTAAGGATATTTTCCTGATGGGTCCATTTGATGCTATCCCTGAGCCTTCTTCATTGGAGTTAGGGGTACTTTGTAGACTTGCCTTGTTGAGGGTGGCAGGGACTCCTTCTGAGCACATTTTTATTAGGAGCTTTTTAAAAAATCTGCAGATAGCACATAATATGAATTATGACATACAAGGTTAACTATGAAATAATGTTAATTTTCATAAGCCGCATACAACTGATTTAATTATGTCATTGTTACACCTCATACCTAGGACATATAGTACATGAATTAGTAGCTGTTCTTCCTGGTTTTATTTATTCCATCACCACTTAAAAAATCTTTTATATATTTATATTGTCCTAACAATGAAAAAGCATGCTCCTTGATGGCGGGAATGCCATTGACATTATCTGTTCTTCCATTGTGATTCGCATCATGGTGAAAAGCAGGTCTCAGAAATCTCAGGCATATCACTGTGCTTATGTTACAGCCTTGGGACCTTGAACAAGGTACTTAACTTCCCTACCTCTCTATTTTCTCATGTGCAAAATGGGAATTAAAATATTGTACTTTATAGGTTCTAAAACATTTTTTAAAATATATTTTAACATTTCTGTACTCGGAGCACATCTTACAGTCAGTCAAGTTTTAGGAATCGTTGTGGGTGTGATGACAGCACTGTAGATTAGTAGTTCTCTCCTTGAGGGGTAGTGTTTGTTTTTGTTTTGTACCATCGGTGTGAATTCAGACTGCAGTGAATGAATACCAGCTTGTGGGGCACATTCTCAGGGGAATTTGTTTTCCCTCCTTCCACAGGGTGGCATTGGCACATACAAGGTTTGTTTCTATCGTTTTCTCCATGGCTCCTTTATTTCACGCTTACCTTTACAGAGGGGCTGTAGCCATTTGGTCATTTAGTTTTGTGTGGGAATGAGATAACCCATCCTGAGTTTTTTTTTTTTTTTTTTACCTTTCTCAGTATCATGTAAGTAATGGTACAGTACAGTCTTGCAATCAGTGATGTCTTTAGCTGTGATGAAATGAAACCTACCTTAAATAGTCATTGTCAGCTTAAATGACTAGGTGAAGGTCCTTGTCTAGTGCCTGGCAGGCACATAGTAAGCGTTCAGTACACATTAGCGATGCTTTCATCTGTTTGCACTTTTTCTGCTCTGCTCTGTGCTGTTCTGCTTGTTTAACTTGTTTGTGTACATCTCTTCCGCTCTGCTGTGACCTCCTCCAGGACAGGTTCCTTATGTTTGGGTTTCACCCAATATTCTCAGAACCTAGTGGCTCTTAGTATGTTTGCTGAAAGGTGAATTGAATTGAATACGTGGAAATGAGTTCTGGTCTAATCTCTGTTTTTAACTAGCTTTCTGACCTGAGCAAGCCACCTCAAGCTATCAGTTTCTTCACCTCTAAAAAGAGCAGCTTGAACTATATTAATCCTTAAATCAATTTCACCTCTAAAATTTTATTTTTAAATAAACTTTTAAGCAACAATAATACCAAATTCCCTCCACCCAGTTTCTCCTGTGAATGTCTTGAATTCCCTTGGCACGTTTGTCGAAACTGACGTCCTTTTCCTGCTCCGGGATCCAGTCCAGATACCACAGTGCATGTAGTAAAAGTTGACTTAAAGATTAAAATGTTATATTATTTTATATATGTTTAGAGTTTTAAATGTAGGATATTGGTTATTAAAACTATAAATATATGATGGAATTCACTTGATATATTTCGATTTTAGGTTTCCATGGCCCACGGAATACAAAATTTGATTAATGCCATCAGAATGATTCATAGTGTGTCAAGGTATTATAATACCTCAGAGAGAATGACCTCATTGTTTATCAAGGTAAGGTTTCAAGGGAAGAAGTCACACGTGTAACTCTGTGAAAGAGTTAATAATGCTCTCCCTCCGAGCCAGAAAGGGCCATGGGAAGTCTGGGTGCCTCTCGGAGTTCCGGATTTTAATACTTCCAGTGGGCAAGAAAAGAAAGGTGTTCACTGGTATCAGTTGTACTTCGTTGAATGGGTACTTTTCTCCAAGTCAGAGGTAAGCTTCCAGGCTTTTTGTTTAAATGTAGCTGATGACTGTATAATTTATCCATTCCACATAGTTTTGCTCAAGAGTTAAGATTTGTGTCCACTATTAACAAGGTTCCTTTAGCTACCCCACCAGCGCTGTGGTTCGTGTAAAATCTCTCATGTGATGCCTCATCGTTCATTATTTTAAATAATTTGAAAAATCATCCAAGAAACATATCAATAGAATTTCTTTGTAAATGAGTCAAGCAGGATGTAAGTAACATTCACATTTCAACTTTTGTTTTAAATCAAAGGATAGATTTAATCATTGTCTATGTCCTCAACAAAGCAAGAACCTTAGGGTTCTTCCCTGTCCCGGTCACCTGTCTCCCCCCTTCCTGCTATTCATGTCTCCATTGAGATTTCTCGTTCCGTATTACTGTTCATGTTTTCTCAACATCATGAATCAACCAGTATTCAGACTAAAATCTAAGTAGTGTTAATGTCTTTGATCTCCTTTGTTTTGTGATTTCTATGTTTTTTTCCATTGTGGATTCATTACTTCTTTTTTCTTTCAATTATTGATTTTTGAGAGAGAGAAAGAAAGAAACACCGATTTGTTGTTCCAATTATTTGTGCATTCATTGGTTGCTGCTGCTTCTTCTTTTTTTTAAATCCTTACTCGAGGATATATATTTTTTCAATTTATCTTCAGACAGAGTGAGAGGGAGGGAGAGAGAGGGAGTGAGAGGGAGAGAGAGAGAAACATCAATGTGAGAGAGACACATGAACTGGTTGCTTTCCACACAACCTCCACCAGGGCTGGGGACGAACTGCAGCCAAGGTACATGCCCTTGACCGGAATCAAACCCGCGACTCTTTGGTCCATGGGCCGATGCTCTAACTGCTGAGCCAAACTGGCCAGGGTGGTTGCTTGTTTTTTTAAAATATATTTTATTGATTTTTTTAGAGAGAGGGAGAGATAGAAACATCAATGAGAGACATTGATTGGCTGCCTTCTGCATGCCCCCTATTGGGGATCGAGCCCGCAATCCGGGCATGTGCCCTGACCAGGAATTGAACCGGGACCTCTCAGTCCATGAAAGGACACTCAGTCCACTGAGCCACACTGGCCAGATTTGTTTGCTTCTTGTATGTGCCCTGAACAGAGATTGAACAGGCAACCTTGGTGTGTTGGGACAATGCTCTAACCAAATGAGCTACCAGACCAGGGCAATTCATTACTTCTTTTTAAATTTAAACTTATCTTGCCCTGGCCGGTTTGGCTCAGCGGTTGGAGCGTCAGCCTGCAGACCAGAGTCCCGGGTTCAATTCCCGCTAGGGGCACGTACCAAAAATAAACAAACAAACAAAAAAACTTATCTTTATTGTTGAATGTATTACAGATGTCCCTCCTTTTCCCCCTGTTGATCCCTCCTCCCTGCTCCCACCCCACTCCTGCCTTCCCCACACTATTGTCTGTGTCCATTGATTATGCATATATGCATATAATTTCTTTGGTTTATCTCTTTGTACCACTTTCCCTTTGAGGTTTGTCAGTCTAACAACCAATTTGTACTTCTCAATCCCTTCACCTTTTTCACCCGTTCCCCCAAACCCTCTCCCATCTGGCAACCAACAAAAAGTTCTCTGTATCTATGAGTCTGTTTCTGTTCTGCTTGTTCATTTTGTTTGTAGATTCAATTGTTGATTGACATGTATTTATTGCCATTTTGTTTGTTCATATTTTTTATCTTCTTTTTCTTCAAGAAGACTCTTCAACATTTCATATAATACTGGTTTGGTGGTGATGAACTCCTTTAGCTTTTTCTTGTCTGGGAAACTCTTGATATGTCCATCGATTCTAAATGATAGCTTTGCAGGATAGAGTAATCTTTGTTGTAGGTTCTTGCTTTTTATCACTTTGACTATTTCTTGCCACTCCCTTCTGACCTGCAAAGTTTCTTTTGAGGAATCAACTGACAGTCTTATGGGAGCTCCCTTGTAGGTAACTAACTGCTTTCTTCTTGCTGCTTTTAAGATTATCTATTTGTCTTTAATCTTTTGCATTTTGATTATGATGTGTCTTAGTGTGGGCCTCTTGGGGTTCATCTTGTTTGGGACTCTCTGTGCTACCTGGACTTGTATATCTATTTCCTTCACCAAGTTAGGGAAGTTTTCTGTCATAATTTTTTAAAATAGGTTTTCAATTTCTTGCTCTCTCCCTTCTCCTTTTGGCACCCAATGATGCGAATGTTGGTACATTTGAAGTTGTCCCAGAGGCTCCTTACACTGTTCTTATTTTAATGGATTCTTTTTTCTTTTTGCTATTCTGATTGGGTGTTTTTTGCTTCCTAACATTCCAAATTGATGGTTTGCTTCTTGGCTTTACCCACTCTACTATCAATTCCCTATAAATTATTCTTTATTTCAGTTAGAGTATCCTTCATTTCTCATTGTGCATTCTTCATTTCTGACTGGTCCTTTTTCATGTTCTAGAGGCCCTCACTAAGTTCACTGAGCATCCTTATAAGCAGTGTTTTGAACTCTGCACCTGTTAGATTGCTTATCTCCATTTCGTTTAGTTCTTTTCCTGGAGTTTTGTTCTGTTCTTTCATTTGGGACCTGTTTCTTTGTCTCCTCATTTTGGCTGCCTCCCTGTGTTTGTTTCTGTGTATTAGGTAGAGTTGCTATGACTCCTAGGCTCCCTAGGGTGGCTATTGTAGTAGGTGTCCTGTAGGGCCCAGTGGTACAGCCTCCTTGATCAAACCAGCTGGGCCCTCAAGGTACATCCCTCGTGTGGATTGTACACCCTTCCCTTCTGTTGTAATTGAGTCTTGATTGCTGTTGATACATCAAAGGGAGGGATTTACTTAGGCTGATCAGCTGCAAGGACTGGCTGTGCCCACTGACCACTGACCTCTGACTACCTTGGAGGATAAGCTATGCAGGGACGTATCACACAGAGCAAGACTTACTGAGCAGGGCTCTGGTACCCATTGAGTTCATTCCTTGAGTGTGTCACTTGTGGTGGTGGTTGGGTGGTGGTACTTCGATGTGGTCTGAAGCTGTCCACTGGGTGTGCTGGCTCTAGGGCAAGGTCAGCCACTACATTTGTTTACCCAGGGCCACCAGGCATAAGCTGCAAAGTGATCTACAAATGGCTGCTTCTTGTGCTGGGCTTGGAGGTGCCCAGAAAAAGCCAAGTTGTGAACCAAGGCTGGCTGCTCCTAGTGCTGGGCCTGGGGCCACTTAGTGAGAGGTGTGGGGCTTGCTGAGGCCAGATGCTGCTTGTTTGAGAGAATTTAGGAAGATCTGAAACAGGAGCCAAGACAGGCCAATCCTGTGGTAAAGGCACTGGAAACAGCATGGGTGGGCCTGCAATTGGGTGGGGCAGGGCCTCAGGGAATCACCAGGGAGGGGCAAACAGCATGAGCCAGGTTGCTGGAGTCCCAGATATGGTGACCATCTTCCAGCCCAGTGGGGGAAGGGCTCACCAAAAGAACAACGACCTCCACAGCACCTCTGTCCAGGAGAAAGCTGCCCCTACAGCTTTCTGATGCCAAACAACTCAGTTCTTCCCTGTATGTCTTTGGTGCCTTTCAAGCTGCCTCCCTCATGCTGGTGCCTGAAGGGTGCGAGTTGGAGTACATCCGTGCATGGGCCCTTTAAGAGGAACTGCCTGGGCCTCCCTCAGCCTCAGCCTCCCTCAGCCTCAGTTCCCGCTGATATTACAGTCAGAAGTGATGGGGACTTCTCTTCCTGGCACTGGAACCCTGAGCTGAGTGGCCTGGTGTGGGATGGGGACCCCTCACTCCTCAGGGAGGACCTTCCCAGCCAAGTGTCCTCCTGATTTTTATCCAACACACGTGGGTGTGGGACCAGCCCATCCGTGTCTCCGCCTCTCCTACCAGTCTGGATGTGGCTGCTGCTTTAATTCCCTAGTTGTAGGACTTCCGTTCAGCTCGATTTCAGGCGGTTCTGAATGATGGTTGTTCTGTAGTTTAGTTGTAACTTTGATGTGGTTGTGGGAGGAGGCGAGTACCATGTTTACCTACGCCGCCATCTTGACCAGAAGTCTCATTACTTCCTTTGTGGAAAAAAATTCTCAAGTGATCCTTTCAGTGAACCTCCTTTGTCCTATCACTCAAATATTAGTTTGTCTGGAATTCTGAGTTCAATGTCATTTTCTCCTGGAACTTTGAAGATATTGTTGTTTACTATATAGTATTATTGATGAGAAATTTGATGCTATTCTGATTTTTTCACTATTTTGGGGGATGTGAGAGGTGGTTAACTTGATATTTGGTTTGCGTGTTGAAGAATCACACTTAGACTGGATCAAGACCTAATTAGAGGAGAAATAGACAAGTGTAAAATATAGTTGATTTTGGGATTTATGGCCCCAATTACATTGACCTAAATGTTATAGGTAAATGCGACTTTGTTTTATTTTTTGTTTTGTCAGGAATGTATATTTCTTTGTGTTTTATATACTGTGATTAATTCATTCCTTAAGTTTACTGGTTTGATTTTACTTTTTTTTTAGTTTTTATTTTTTAAATTTATTTTATTATTAATTTGTTTTTGTTACAGATGTTTTTCCTTTTTTTTCCCCCATTGACACCCTCCTCCCCCTCCCCTTCTCCTCCTCCCCATCCCTGTTGTCCATGTCCATTGGTTATGCACCCATGCACAAAGGCTCTGTGATTTATCTCTTTCCCCCGCCTCCCCCCCTCCTCTGAGGCCCGTCATCCCATACTCCACCCTCCATGTCTCTGGGTCAATTTCGTTGTTCAGTTTGCTCAGTTCTCCTGTGTGTTGCCGGCTTCCTCCGTTGGTGGGGGGGGTCGCCGGGCTCCCCCGCTCCACCTGGGTTCCCCCGCGGTGGGGGGGGGGATCGCCTGGCACCCCCGCTCTGCCTGGGCTCCCCCGCGGTGGGGGCGTCTCCTGGCTCCCCCGCTCCACCTGGGTTCCCCCACGGTGGGGGGGGTCGCCCGTACTGGTTTGATTTTAAAAAATTAAAAAATGTTATTTCTCTATAGTTATTTTGGACTAATATTTATTTTAGGTAACAAATCAAATGGTGACAGCATCTAAAGCCTATATTACTGACGGAGGATTGAACCATGTATGGGATCAGGAAACACCACTTGTACTAAAGAAAATTAAGGTTTGTATAAGTATTTTTATTTTCATAAAGTAAAGCTTTCACCATCTGGCCCAATTTTGTTTACTTTCTTCATGCACAAAGCATGTTAGTTTTGATAAAACATTGAACAGAGGAGCATGAGTTTAGAAAAAATTTTATTTATATTTAGTGATCTTTTCAGGGTGTAATTTAATCCCCATCTTCTCCATGGCTGCCTTTATGAGACACCTCTTGTGTGCCATGTCATATACTCTGGCCCCCTCCTTTCATTCCAACCCCTGGAAATTTCATTTTCTTACCTTTTCACATTGGCTAGGACTGCCCTACATCCTTAAATAGACATAGTGATGGCGTCTGATTTTGATCTTCTTTTGAAATTGAATGTTTCTAACATTTCCTCATTTAGTCTGATGCTTTTGTGTGTGTGTGTGTGTGTGTGTGTTTTTAAATCCTCACCCAAGGATATTTTTCCATTTATCTTCAGATAGAGTGGGAGGGAAGGAGGGAGGGAGAGAGAGAAACATTGATGTGAGAGAGATACATCGATTGGTTGCCTTCCGCACGACCCCAACCAGGGCCAGGGACCAAACTGCAACTGAGGTACGTGCCCTTGACTGGAATCGAACCTGCAACTCTTTGGTCCATGGACCCACACTCTAACCGCTGAGCAAAACCGGCCAGGGTGCTTTCATGCATTTTAAATACAGTGTTGATTTTATTCCTAGTTTTACTATGAGGAGATATTTTTTTAAAGTTATGAATAAGTTTAGAAAACAATTTTTTTTCTGTACATATTTTTTGAGATGCTTACAAGATTTTTCTCCTCAATCTGTTAATGTGATGGATGAAATTTTTAGGTTTTCTAAAATGAAGCCATCTAATACCCATAGGATAAAGTCAAATTCAGTTTGCTGCAGTTCTGTTTAGGATTTTTTACGACGACGTTCATGAGGGAGACAACCTGTAATTTTCCTTCCTCAGACTGTCCTTGTCAGTGTTTTCGCACTGAGGTTTCAGAACGAGTAGGGGGGGGGAGGGGAAGGGAGTATTCCCCCCTTTTTTTATTCTATAGAAAAGTTTGGAGAAAATTAAAGTGATCTGTATTTTAAAAGCCTGAAAGAAATAACCACACCAGGAAGGCTTCAACTAGAAATGATTACTGGCCGTCTTCGTGTGCTGGTTCCTGCGTTTTGTGGAGTCCAGGCGTGAGGCTGGGACTGGGAGGTAGAGCCAGAAAGGATGCCCACTGCCCTTTACCAAGGATGCGAACTGCTGTGCTCTGACCACTGGAACTCTGGAGGATGAGAAAGAGTCATCAGAAGAAACAAAAGATGAAAAATTACAGTTAGGATAGTGTCTATTGCTGAAAATACCTGATCCCAAACACTGGAAGAACCAGGATCATTAAGTGGTTCTTGGAGTTGGCCATGTATGGTGCCAGGTTACACAGAGACGGACCAAAACAGCTCATAAAGCAGTGGTTTCAAAACATCACCAAAAGCAGCTGGTGAAAATGGAGAACTTAGCATAGATCTTACTTTTGATCCCTCCACCTCATTTCCTTCTAAAAGTGAGGCAAAGAACAGATAGTCCAAAACAAAAAGAGGTTTCTTAACTTGGTGATACGAATTTACTGTTTGAAGATGTAGAGACATTTTATTCCTTCTGGTATAATTTTTATTCTTG
The DNA here is from genome assembly GCA_030848825.1 of Tadarida brasiliensis. Lineage (NCBI taxonomy): Eukaryota > Metazoa > Chordata > Mammalia > Chiroptera > Molossidae > Tadarida > Tadarida brasiliensis. Next base: position 12,309,296 of record CM061262.1, read on the forward strand.
GAGAGAATTTTTTGTTTAAATGAAGAAGAAAAAAGCAAAATGTCATGATGAGAAGAGAGAGATGAAAAGCTGAACAGAGTCATAGGGCACAAAGGAGAAGAAAGGAAAGGAATTGAACAGTAGTCGATAATGCACACAGAAGCAGAGAATAAAGCAAAAGCAGAAGGAAAATGGAAGAATCAAGAAGCTAAAGAAAAAGACAAGCTGAATTAGAAGCTGCTTGGCTTGCTAAGGAGAAAGAAAAGGACATTAGACAAACATTATCGGCAAAGAAGGAAAAAGATATTCAGAAAAAAAGCTACTAGAATGGAAAGGCAATATCAAATCATTGTGTTGTACATGAAAATAATATAATGTTATATGTCAATTATATCTCCATAAAAAAGGGAAAGGCAGCAAAAACTTCAAAATTCACTTTTCCAGTAATGAGATGGAGCAGGTTTAAATGATGAAGTGAAAAGGCTTTGTGATAAGCTCAAACTTGCTAGCTTACAGTACTTGGATGAAACACATTATTATCTACAAAAGCAGCGGGATGGCTGCTCTGGTAAAACATGAGGAATAAATGAGCAAATTAGAAAAGAGAAAGTGGAAACAAGGATTGTATGTGACAAACATCTAAGAATGCAGATGAGGTGGAAATGGGCAGGAAAAATCGGGCAGGAGAGGATCGATCTGCAATTACTAATTAAAGCTGTGAACCTCTTCCTTGCTGGAACAAATTCAAGATGGGAAATGATCATCAATTACATGAATACACATCCTTCTTCTGGAGTCAAAAGAACTGCCAAAGAAAAGAGTCTCCAAAACTCCACCCTCATCAAAAAATGACACATTACGTAGAGTAATGCCTCAAGCTGACAATACAACACCTTCAGGACAATTTGAAAATCCATGCACAGATTTCACCTCTTGGGCACCAGGAAAAAAGAAGCTTTTGGAACAAGCTTTGAAAACCTATCCAATAAATACATCTGAAAGATGAGGGGGAAAAAATAGCAGTAGTGCCTGACAGGAGGAAAAAAGCAGTACCTGAAATGACAATGCACAACTTGCTGAGATGGTAAAAGCAAAGAAAAGATGCTCAAGAGAAAGTGCTTAATGCAAACAGAGCTGCAAAGTGACTTAATGATAATCTTTGCTTTGTGTGCATTTAAAAAATAAAACTGACCCTGCTGGTGTGGCTCAGTGGTTAGAGTGTCGGCCAGTACACCAAAGGGTCACAGGTTTGATTCCCGGCCCTGGTTAGGAAGTGTGCAGGAGGCAACCGATCAACGTGTCTCTCTCACATCAATGTTTCTCGCTCTCTCTCTCTCCTCTTCCCTCCTTTCCACTCTCTTTAAAAATCAATGGAAAAAATATCCTCAGGTGAGGATTAACAACAAAATAATAATAAATAAATAAAACTGAAGAATAAAATACCTAGGAATAAATTTTACCAAGGAGTTGAAAGATTTGTACTATGAAAACTATAAGACATAGTTGAAAGAAATTGAAGAAGACAGAAAGAAATGGAAAAATATTTTGTACTCATGGATTGAAAGAACTAACATTATTAAAATGTTCATATTACTAAAGCAACCTACAGATTCAGTGCAATCCTAATGGCATTTTTTACGAAAATGTATAGAACAAAAAAATCCTGAAATGTATGGAACTACAAAAGACCCCAAATAGCCAAAGCAATTCTGAGAAAACAAAGAATAAAATCAGACGTATTACACTCTATGATTTCAAACTATACTGCAAAACTGTAGTAATTAAAATAATATGATATTGGCAGAAAAAGAGACACACAGAACAGTGGAACAGAATTGAGAACCCAGAAAGAAACTCACACATGTATGGACAACTAATTTATGACAAAAGAGCCAAGAACCATGCTGAAGCATCCCACAATCACCTTCACAAGTGACTCATTCAAGGAGCAGACTAAGCAGGCACCAGAGCCCCACTGATACAAGTCCTACTGATGAGCTAATAGCAATCAGGGCTCAACTATTACAGGAGGGTGCACCTGTTGTGCCCACCTCAGGTGACCAGGGAGGCTATGCCATTGGGCCCTACAGAACACCTACTACATAAGGCCACTCTACCAAGACCTGAAGATGTGGCAGCTCTACCTAATACACAGAAACAAACACAGTGAGGCAGCCAAAATGAGGAGACAAAGATACAGGTCCCAGATGGAAGAAAAGAACAAAACTGCAGAAAAAGAACTAAGCAAAATGGTGACAAGCAATCTACACTGGTTATAAAGATGCTTAATGAACTTAGGGGAAGAGTAGAGGAACTTAATGAGAAGTTCAGTAAAGAGATAGGAAACATAGTAATGGAGATAGAAAACATAAAAAAGAACTGGTCAGAAATGAAGAATACAAGAAATGAAATGAAGAACACTTTAAAGAGAATCAACAGTAGAATAGATGAAGCAGAGGATCAAATCAGTGATATGGAAGATAAGAAAACAAAAAACACCCAATCAGAACAGCAAAAAGAAAAATAAATTTAAAAAATGAGGATAGTATAAGGAGCCTCTGGGCAACTTCAAGTTTACCAACATTCATATCATGGCGGGGAGTGGGGGGCAGACGGGGTACCAAGAGGAGAAAAGAGAGAGCAAAGAATTGAAAACCTATTTGTGAAAATAATGATGGAAAACATTCCTAACCTGGTGAAGTAAATAAACATACAAGTCCAGAAAGTACAGAGAATCCCAAACAAAATTGAACCCAAAGAGCTCCACACCAAGACACACCATAATTAAAATGCCAAAGATTAAACACAAAGAAGCTTAAAAGCACCAAGAGAAAAGCAGTTACTTATGTACAAGGGGGCTCCCATAAGACTGTTAGCTGGTTTCTCAACAGAAACTTTGCAGGCCAGAAGGGATTAGCAAGAAATATTCAAAGTGATGAAAAGAAAGGACCTACAACTAAGATTACGCTACCCAGCAAAGCTATTATTTAGAATCAAAGGACAGATAAAGAGCTACCCAGACAAGAAAAAGTTAAAGGAGTTCATCACCAGCAAACCAGTATTATAAGAAATGTTAAAAGGTCTTCTTTAAGCAGAAAAAAAAAAAAAGATAAAAAATATGAATAATAAAATGGCAGTAAATACTTATCTATCAACAATTACTTTCAATGCAAGTAGATTAAATGCTTCAATCAAAAGACATGGTGGCTGAATGGATAACAAAACAAAATCCTTACATATGCTGCCTACAAGAGACACTTCAGATGCAAAGACACACACTGACTGAAAGGAAAGGAATAGAAAAACATATTTCATAAAAATGGAAGCAAACAAACAAAAGCTGGGATAGCAATATTTATGCCAGACAAAATAGACTTTAAAACAAAGGCTATAACAAGAGACAAAGAAGGTCCCATTATTTTCCACTTCTAGGTATTCATCCAAAGAAATCCAAAACATTAAATCAAAAAGACACATATATCCATATGTTCATTGCAGCATTATTTACAATAGCCACGATATGGAAGCAACCTGGGTGTCCATCAAGACATGAATGGATAAAGAAGTGGCACATATATACAATGGAATATGATTCAGCCATAAGCAGTGAAATCTTGCCATCTGCAACAATATGGATGGACCTAGAGGGTATTGTGCTGAGTGAAATAAGTCAGACAGAGAAAGAAAAACACTTTATGATTTCACTTACATGTGGAATCTAAAAAACAAAATAAAGGAACAAGCCAAACAGAAACAAACTCGTAGATACAGAGAACAAATTGCAGATTGCCAAATGGGACGGGGGTTGGGGAACTGGGTGAAAAAGTTGAAGGGGTTAAGAAGTACAAATAGGTAGTTACAGAATAGTCAGGGGGATATAAAGTACAGCACAGGGAATATAGTCAACAATATTGTAATAATTATATATGGTGCCAGGTGAGTACTAGATTTATTGGGGTTATCACTTTGCAAGTCTAATCATGGGGTTGTACACCTGAAACTAATATAATATTGTGCATCTATCTGTAATTGAAAAATAAAATTTTTTAAAAAGAAAAGAAGAATTTAGCAATTTAGTCTCATAATTTAAAAAGATATCCTCAAGGTCACTAGCCATTTACTGACTGAATTCGAAATGGAAGCTTGGTTTTTAAAATTCTAGTTTAATGTGCTTTTTGTTAGATCAGATTTTTTTTTTCAGGAAACTTTTATTATATCATTTTTAGGAATAATTTTTTAAGGTAATTTGGAGGATATAATGAGAATTGTTATTCAAGACCTTATTGTTCAACATGAAAGGATTGGTTGGTGAGGAGGAAGTGCTGCAAACGAATTCCATTTAGTTGGTACATTCCATGAGAGTAGGGATCTTGTCTATAATCCTGGCATCTCAAGGAGTTCCTAACACATGGTAGGCATAGAGAAGCTTTGGTTGAATAAGTGAAAAATGATCAGGGACCTTGAAGAGAGTTGTAATGTCGTTTGGAGATTGAGATAGAGGAGGGATGGGATGTATCATTATTAGAAATAAGTATGAGACCAGTTATTCACAAATCTGAGTGTTTATAGGAATTACCTGGAGAACTTGTTAAAAGTATAGATTTCTAGTCCCGTTCAGAAATTCTGATTTAATGACTGTGATAGACAGAAATAATGACCCCCACCCCAGCAAAAGTCCACATGCAAATTCCTGGAACCATAAATGTGTTATGTTAAATGACAAGGGGAAATTAAGGTGCTAATCACCTGACCTCGAGATAGGGAGATTATCCTGGATTATCCAAGTAAACCCAATCACTTAGCATAAAGTTGTCAAGGTTCATCTATGTTGTAATTACAAGCTTCTTTATAGGAGGGAAACTCAGAACCAGAAAGATGGCATTATGAAAAAGATTTAACTGTCCATTGGTGGCTTTGAAAAAGTTTAACATTTTTTTGAAATTATTATTATTATTTTTTTTTATTTTATTTATTTATTTTTTTGGTGCGTGCCCCTAGCAGGAACCGAACCTGGGACTCTCTGGTCTGCAGGCCAATGCTCCAACTGCTGAGCCAAACCGGCCAGGGCTATTATTATTATATTTTAAGGAAATGTTAGCTTCACATGACAGTGAATCCCTACTGGACCTAGTAAATATGTCCTATTTCTTTTTTTTTTTAAATTTCTAATGGGTTCCCTAGCCTGGTTGAACCGGTCAATCGCATGGCTGTAGTCAAATATTAGGATTTCAGCAATGAGCTCATCAAAGGCTTTATGATCTCCTGTGGAGAAATGATGCTTGGATGATAAATTAGTATTGCAGAGTATTAATGTTTATATACCTGTACATAAAGAATGCTTATTGAAAGTCAGATGCCAACTAAATTAATGGATAATTGAGAATAGATAGACAGAATTGAGAGAAAATTTCTAACTTCCTGGGAGTTCTAATTAGCCATGAAAATGTAAAATAGTATATGTCATACTTTGATATAAGGATAAGAGTTAAGGGAAAATAGAATGAAGAATATGAGGATATGATGTAAATTAAAAGATAATATTTTCACAGGCCTTTCAATATGTAGGCAGAGAACTTGAATTTTTTTTTTAAATCCTCACCCGAGGATATTTTCCCATTGCTCTTGACCAGCATGAACCTCTTTGGTCTGCGGGCCGATGCTCTGACCACTGAGCAAACCGGCCAGGGCAGAGAACTTGACATTTTAATGTTAACAGCAGTGGCCCCTATTGAGGGGCTGATGTGATCAGCTCTGTGTGAGGGTGGATGCTTGAAGTTTTGACTCCTAAACAAATGTCTCACCACTCTTTCTCCCCCTTCTTTTAATTTCTTCCACAGGATTGCATTTTTCTATTTAAGGAATATCAGGCATCTTTTCACAAAACAAGGAAACAGATTTTAGAATCCTCAGGGGAGAAATCTTTCGAGGTTTCAGAAATGTATATATTTGGAAAATTTGAAGCTTTCTGCAAAAGACTGGAGAAGGTAAGCATTGCTGTCACAGTATCCACCCCCCAACCACACCTTTCTGGGTAGTCAGTACGTTAGGTAGCACTACTGAGAATTATTGTTCTAGATCTCTTGTCTCGCTGTTGGTATGGCTCATTCCATATTACCACATTTTATTATAACTTACTTCTTATTCCTGATTACTGTCTTCTGCCAGGTACACAAACCTTATTGCAAACTTGCACTTTTCTCCTTCAGTTCTGCCTCCACCTCTAGAGCGTGAACTTAAAAGCCTCTGCCCTTAACCATTGTACTAGCAGAGAGCACGTGTGAGACGGAATACCTGCAAGGCCTGGCAGAACCGCAGTCATGTCGTGTCTGGATGCACGGGCATCTTCTCTCGGTCGGCCGGTGCACAGGGTGTATGCCCAGGCATGGTGTGGGCGATGTCCTTGCTGGGCAGGCGTGGGTCAGACACGATGCTCCAGTCAGCTGGGCCACCCCATCAGGGCTCTTTTCGCTTTCGTGATGGTGTCCTTTGAAGTGTGATAGTTCTTCATTTTGATGAAGTCTAAGATATCAAGTTTTCCTTTTGCTGCTTGTACTTTGGTACTATATTTAGTAAACCGTTGTATGGGTGTGTTTTGTGAACACTAGGGATTTCTTGGGATCAAATATCCATTTAGATTAGAAGAATAACGGCATGGGTCAAATGAATAAGTAGGCCTTACTGGTAAGTACCTGTTCCACAAAGACTCTTAGGGTTTCTGAATCCACGGGAGCATAAACCTGGAGGAGGGTCCTGGTTACTCAATTCTTCCAGGAGCCAGAACCCTTGCCAACTTGGGTGCAGTTTTATGACTGATAGAATTTCAGGGCTGGACCTTAGTGGTTAGCCCATTAGCAGTAGAGACTTTTGGTGGCAGATCTAATGCTGGGCATGATGGGATCTGTTTGTAGCAGCCCAAGCATTCCTGATGCTAGAAAGAGTGGGCAGCAATGGCCAACTGCATCAACTGCCCCCCTGCCCCACCTCTGGAGAAGCTGAGCCTTGTCTTAGAACATCATGCCACAAAGGCCTTGCTTGAAATGCATTCTGATTGTGTGTTACCACACCTCCCCTGCAGTGAGAATCCCTTGGCTGACTGGCATCCCTCCCAGGTATGATTAGTGGATATTGGTATCCAGATTTTCAAAGAATGGGATGTAAAACTTACCTTGAAGCGTGGCCATGATTTTGTGTCATCCCCTGGAGTTGGTTACTGAGTTGCATGACTGGGCTTTCCCTAACGAGTCGGGCACAATAGAGGCCACGGTTAGGGTACTCCTGTAAACTCAAACACTGGAAGAGGAGAGTCAGAAGGGCAAGCTGAGTCAGAGCCTACTAGGGAAAAGTAAGATTCAGATGTCAGAATGACCAAGAGACAAAGTCAAAGGGCAGACAGGACTGAGATTGGGGTTGGAGAGCAGAGACCTCAGAGCTGGGCTGAGATGTTAGGGATCTAAAATGAATATGTGAAGAAGGTTCTATCTAGTGTGTCAGCTTAGGGTTCCCGACATGCACCCTTTTTTTGGTGGGGGGAGACCCGAGGTGCATTGAGTGTTAGTCTGTCCTTAAGAGCCAGAATTACGTGTGTGCAATGCTCTGTGCTGCTTCTTCCTCTTCCTTCCATGTAAAGTTTGGTGAAGGATGGTGTATCCGAGTTTACTTTTGTTTTCTTCTTACCCTGGACATTTGTGGGAGAGAAGAGAAGGGTATTGCTGGGGCTAGTAGTTGGGGCAGGGTCTTTACTCATGGTGACACTGAGATGGGGAATCACAGCAAGCTGAGAACTAGAAAGGAGGCCAAGGTTGCTGAGCAGAGAAGGAATGATACACTGGTTGTCAACAATGAGGGGTAAAGAGCCAAGACCAGGACAAACAAGCAGGGGCAGGTCATGTCTGATTACCATGACTGGCTTTCATATTGCTGTTATGTGTCGTGGATGTGGGGTTCACTGGCTACGTTTGGGACCAACTGCTGTCTCTGTCTCTTGACCACCTATTATCTACCGATGGACAAAATAGAGGACATGTTAATGACGGGAATTTGTTCCTGTCTCTGGCCACTGGGGCCAGGTGGTAAGGCAAGGGATAAAGAGCAGAGTCTTAGCATAGAATAACAGAGCAAGTGGGTAGTTTGGTTCTTCAGTTTGTTTTTGAAAGTTTTTTTTCCTTTTTTTTTTTTAAGGTGAGTGGAGTGGATGTATCAGCAGGAAGCCCAGCTAAGTCTCATATTTATATAGAGCATATACAGCATGCTGTAATTTCCTGGTGGTCTGCATTTCCTCCAGGCTTGGACTGGCTTCTAGGATGACAGTAGTTTTGGAAGTGTACAGAAATAGTGACGTAAGAGTGACAGTTATTCAGAAAAGGGTCATTTTGGGTTGACATGCGCAGGGACTCTGACTTCTGCTGGCTCTGTGCAAAGACCGGTAGTGTTGTCTTCACGGTATGCAGTGTCTGGTGGACTCCCTTGAAAACAGGTTTGCTCCAGGAAACAAGCCTGGAGAGCTTCGAGCATTGTTCTCCAAAGCAGGAATCAAAGTGGGGAGTTGCTGATGAAGATTAAAGGGCTGAGTAGTCTGGGAACATGCAAGATTTTTTTGGTGAACCAGGTGGTGGTGGTGCATTGAGAGGGACCCAGCCATTTCCGCAATAAAGTCCGCTTTGAGGGTTTCCCAGGGCTCTTCAGGGGTCAGAAGTGACTGCAGTCATTCTGCAGTCTTCTTGGACCTTCCCTTTGCCTGAATGCAGGGGAAAAGGAGAACAGACGTGGATACAGTGAGGGGAAGGCCACGGAGAACGGTCAAGCTTTTGAATCCAGTGATTCAGTGAAATGATTTTCAGAAAATTCTCAAGAATGAAAGGATGAAAATATTTAGACATCTGCAAATTCTTTTTTCCCCTCCTCTTGAAAGAATATGATCATATTCTGAGAAAGGTTGTAAACTCTCTCGGATATGCTGGAACATCATCTGTGTAGATAGTTGAAGAGTAGTACTGATTAGTGACAGAGATTTACCATCTATTTTATCTCCTCTGGTTGCTTTCAGCTAAATGATTCTAGGCTTGTTTCTTGGTGTTTTTTTAAAAATATGTTTTTATTGATTTTTTTTTTTAGAGAGAGAGGAAGGGAGGAGAGAGATAGAAACATCGATGTAAGTGAGAAACATTGGTCGGCTGCCTCCTGCACATCCCCTACCAGGGATCGAGCCTGCAACCCGGGCATGTGCCCTGACCAGGAATTGAATCAGGACCTCTCAGTCCATGGGACGATGCTCACTCCACTGAGCCACACCGGCTGGGCTCTTGGTCTGTTTTTAAATCAGTGATTCATTAAGAGCTTACTCCAGGGAAGGATGCTAATATTCCATTTAAAAAATAAAATAACACTTCTCTTTTTAAGATTACAGAAATGATAACTATTGTGCAAACATATTCAGCCTTGAGTAGTTCTACCATAGAGGGAATAGATATAATGGCAATAAAATTCAAAAATATATACCATGGAGTTAAGAAAAAGGAGTATGACATTCTGGATCCAAGGAGGACAGAGTTTGACACAGATTTCTCAGGCTTCATGTCAAAAATCAGTGCTTTAGAGGTGAGTAATTACACACACTTTTACTTTAGTAAAGCTGAAATGTAATCAGTCATACTGGAATTCACATATTTACTATTTACTATAAGTTACTCTTGCACATGAATAAAAAATATTTGCTAGTGCTATTCACTGGTCCACAAAATACTTCCCACCTTTTTGCAAATGAAAAATGGGTATATTCATCAAAAGATGTCAGCAAATAATCAACCAGAAGCCCAAAGGACTATTGTAGTTAGGGTTCATTTTTAGTTGACATTAAAATTTGTATTCGATTTTTGTTGTGCCAGGGGGCCAATGTCATTTTTCCAGTCTAAGGGATAATTTGTCATTCTCGTTCTTTGTTTTAAGTGAGCAAAGATTTGAGGACAGATTAGGAAGGTGCATCACTCTCCCCTTGGCCCTGCGCTTTCTGGCCACATTCTCTCTGCAGCTTAGAGGACAGCTCTGAAGAGGCCCTCGTCCTGCTTGTCATAGCTTCAGGGGCACCAGAGGGGTAAGGGGTAGTTAAAAAGTATGTCTGGCGAGACTGTACCACATTTCTCTCTCACCTTTGGGTTTATATGATCTCAGTTACTCTCATACTGAAAACTACTGTAAACCCAGCGTTAACCCCACAGAAAGGTCCCCTCTGCTATACAGTGTCCTAGAGACACAGGAGGGACAAGAGTCTACTCTGTCCACTTCCTGAGTCTGCAATTCTTGGCATGAAAGTGAGGAAAAGTATATATGTATATATGTTCTCATGTACTCTTTAAAGATTCTTTAGAAAACGATATTACATGTACTCTGGGCAATATAAAAAGAATGATCCTAAAATTCTAACAACACTTTTTCTTTTTGGCATATATATATTTTTTCAGTTTTTGGAAGTGAGACTCTGATGTTAAGATATATTTTAGTTATTACTTTTGGTGTTTGGCTAGTTGGGCAGGATGGAGTTTGCTTCTAAAATGCTTTGTAAGTTTTATCTTTATGGCAATGGGAATTTGGATTATTTTTTTTAACTTATTGCTTAAATTGTTTTTATGATTGCTTAACAAAGATTACATGTTGTAAAGGCTCCACTGTGGTCTTAGATACAAATTTTAGCTTTCAGTATATTTAGAGGCCATATTAACTTTTTATATTTTAAAAGAGGTGTCAATGTTTTAACTTTCTTTCCTTTCCCAGTGTTTGAGTAACATTGTGGTATAGACTAGTAGACTGTAACAATATAATCTGTAAGTGAAAGTAATTTGCAAAGAGTGCTTCAGTTCCATTGGTTGGTCACCGGGAGTTTGGAATTCACTGCTTGGGATGGTGGGGTCTCAGAAGAACATTTTCTCCTTATTTCTCCTTAGCATGGCAAAGAGGTTTCTGAGAGCAGTAGTGTTGGAAAGTGACGCCTGTTGACCCTGGGTGTCCATAGTGTCATTACATTGCTCTCCCAACATGCTTAGAAATTCTACATATCCCAAAGAAATATGCCTTTAAGGGACACGCACTCCTTTCGTAAGTTCTCTAGGCCAGTACTTTCCAATAAACAACGAGCAACAAATGCAAACCACATTACAATTATAAATTTTCTAGTAGCCATAGGAATAATAGTCAAAATAGCAGGTAAAATTAATTTTAATATTATATTTTATTCAACCCAACATATTCAAACATTATCATTTTGACATGTCATCAATATAAGAATCATTGAGATAATTTATTCTTTTTTTTGGTACTAAGTCTTTGAAATCTAGTGTGTTTTTTATACTTATAGCATATCTCACTTCCAAGTGGTGGCATTTAAGTGCTCAGTAGCCATGTGGCCACTGGCCACTGTGCTGGACGGTGACGTTTTAGATGCTTAGACGGTAGGTGTGTTGAAGGCTATTTTGATTCTGCAGGAAAATGGTTAATTGTTGTTAAACAAAACTAGTATCTTTCTTAATGCCAAAAATAATTAAATATCAATATTTTATTTTAGGTACAAATACAGGCGTTTATGAACAGTACTTTTGGAAAAATCTTATCTTCTCAGCAGGCTCTTCAGCTGCTTCAAAGGTATTAATAATTTATTAAGCAATATAATTTCTAGTTGGGATAACTTTATAGCTGAAAATAAATTTCAAATAAGATGTTCTTGGAAATCTCTTCTAGCTAAACTTTTGAACTCATAAACATTGCTCTTTCAATTACCATGAAATAGAATGGTAAAAATTTGAAATATGGTATTTTTCATTGCATTTTTGTAGCAGAATGCATTTCAATAAGAAAATGAAATATTTTACATGTTTCCCCCAGCTATATAATATAGAGGTTAATTTCATAGGTGTTATTGGAAAGGGAACAAATAATGTTTAACTCTGCACACTGAAAGAATTTCTAAAAGTGAAATTAAGAGGAGTTGAGCTCCGAACTTCCACTTTCCCTCCGGAGTGCTCCTGCAGCTCCTGTCCCTGTGTTCCTGACAACAACGACGTCCCAAAGGTCAGGAAAGCCTGGATTAGAGGGACAAGCTGGACGAGGGACTGTTTTCTTCAGCTCAGGGACGGCTCATGACCCATGTTAAGGGACCCTTGGGAAACCCTCTCCTGAGAGCCAGTGGATCTGGGCTTGGGCCCAGCTTTGCTATAGTTCCGTGTCTCTCTAATGATGGGTAATACTAGGGAGAACTTACCTTAGGAGACCATCATAAGAGTCAAAACAGATAAAGTGGTTTTGACGAGTGACAGGACTGTACAGACAGATGGCAGGAACCACGTTCTTAGTGATTCCTCTCTGTCTCTGTCTCTTTCTTTCTGTCTTCTTTCTTTAACCTGTAGTATACTGTTAATTCACTTTATTATCAGAATGTTCTGGTTCTAGTACTTCCTGTGCATCACTTAGTTTCTAAGTGGCATTTGGCTGACAAAATCACCATTATTACTATGGCTGTTTGGAATCATGTGATGTTCATATTGGCAGAGGGATAGTCGGTGTGTCCCCTCCATCTGTACTACGCCAACTCCCCACTCGTCTTTTCAGTCTCAGTTTAATGTCGCTTTCTCAGAGAAGTCTTTCTTGACTCCCCAGACTTGGCTGGGTTCCCTGTTAATATGTATTTCTGGCACCCTTATAATTTAAATGATTATTTATGTAACTCTTGACTGATAGCTCCCTTTTCCATAAGCTAACAGGCTCCCCGAGGGCTGGAACCGCACCTGTCTTGTTCATCACTGTATCCTGGGAAGTGTACGAGGCCTGGAATGTTTGTCATATGAGTAAATGAATGGGTTTTTAGGACTGTAGCAATTCTTAAGCATGTTTTTCATTTACTTTTTAATTATTCACCTTGATTCAGATTCCAGAAGCTGAACATTCCCTGTCTTCAGTTAGAAATAAATCACACAATTGAGCGGATTCTTCAGTGTTACGTGGCTGAACTCGAAGCGATTAAGAAGGCAAGTATCACGTTTGTAAATGGAATGGTACTCTAGCACAAAAACAAAAGCATCCCGAAAGTATCTGCCCTGATTTTATCATGCTAAGCTTTTCAGGAGCAGTCCTTTCCGGGCTACATCGCTCTGATGCTCCCGGTCTGTGTGGGAAGGGCTGGCAGTGTGTGTCACTGGGTGGCCAGATTTACACCCCGTGCCCTTAAAAACTGTCTGCATGACAGCATTTATGTGTGCATAGGAAAGCGCATTTAAGCTAATATTTTTGCGTATAGAAATATGGGCTCTGAAGACAATTATGACAGATATAATGTAGCAATGTGCTCCCTCTTTTAAATACTCCTTAAAAATTGAGCTAAAAGGCAGAAAAAATATACTTGCAATGGGAAATAAGGGTTAAGAGAGAATTAAGTGTCATATATTGTAAACACCATAGTTCCTGAACCTCAGGTTGTTATCTCTGAAGTACGTTTATATATTTATTGGCTACTTCCTTAGTATAAAATATGAAAATAATGGTAAAACATCAATACAAATACGGCTGTATAATTTTTGCCTTTTTCATCTTTCTGAATTTCAAACATTAATACCAGATCTTTAATTACAGCTTTATCATTCTCAAAAAGATGACCCCCCTCTGGCTCGCAACATGCCCCCAATCGCAGGAAAAATACTTTGGGTGAGGCAGCTCTATCGCCGGATAACTGAGCCCATCAACTATTTCTTTGTAAGCCAATGGTTCCATTTACAGTATGTGGGTTGTGGTTTTTAGTACAGTCAAACCCTGGTTCTTGAACATCTTCCATCTCAAACGATCTGCTTCTCAACCTGACAACCCTTTCACGCTGATACCTGTATGATCGGTCATGCGTCTCTAGAGCGACAAAGGAGAGAATGCTGAGTACGAGTCAGTTTACCGCTAAACCTCACGTTGTTAACATCTCAGGAAATTGTGCTGGGAATATTTTCGTGGGTTTTTTTTTTTTTTTTTTTTTTTTGCTTTTGTTGCTGCTTATTATTATTAAATGTTCATTTTTACTGTACATTTCATGGCCTTTTTGTTTTTAAAGTGTTTGTTTGTAGATTAAAGAGCACCTTAGACATGTACTGTACATAAGAAAGGTTAAAACAGAATCATTTGGGGATCTGGAATGGATTAATTCAATTTACATTACTTCTAATGGGAAAAATGATTTGATTTTCGAACAGCCTTCTAAAACGAATTGAGTTTGAGATCCAAGGTTCCACTGTACAAGAAATATATTTTATTCTATAATATTTATGTCCAAGAAAGTAGTTAGAGCTAATTATTTTACTGTCTGAAGAAAATTTAGTTTATTAATATGCTCGAGAGACACTAAACCGATAATTTCATGTTTGGTAGATAAACCCATTTAATTACAGTTATCTTTAAGGAACCTTATACTTTATGATTTTATGACACTTTATAAAGGCTTTTAAAACTTATTTTGAAAACAATAAAGTACGGGCCAAGTGCTGAAGCTTCTGTGTGTGGACGGACGGGTCACTGATATACATCAGTGAAGGTGAAGATGTACTCAGTCCATTCCTGTATGAAGAACTGAGACCTCGAGCAGGGAATAATAAAGTTCATTCATTCTGTGTGTCCTTAAGAGTATTAGATTTCTGAAGAACACCAGGGTACTCTTAGGCTCTGTTGGAATTCTGAAATTGCCAGTTGGTCTTCTCTTTGTTTTTGTTTTTTATTTTATTTATTATTTTTGGTAATCCTCACCCAAGGATATTTCCCCATTGATTTTTAGATAGAATGGAAGGGAGGCAGGGAGGGAGGGAGAGACAGAGAGAAAGAGAGACATCGATGTGAGAGAGACACATCAATTGATTGCCTCCTGCACAACCCTGGCCAGGGCCGGGAATTGAACCTGCAACCCAGGTATGTGCCCTTGACTGGGAATTGAACCCGCGACCCTTCGGTGCATGGGTCGTGGGTCAACACTCTAACCGCTGAGCCAAACTGGCAAGGGCTTTTATTTGTTTTTTTTTTTTTAAAGAGACAGAGTAACAAACAGGAGATGGTTGGCTTAGTTTTGTGTCTTATGCCTAAATTTAGAACAAAATGCTACCAAAAATAGTCTTGCAAGTAACATTATTATTTAAGCATTATGAAATATTAATAATGGTTGTGGTTTGTGTTTGGCTACTATCATTTCACTGTTCTCAATGTAAACACATGAAAACGCTGGCCTTGCACAGAGGCCAGGCTGGGACCACTGCTGAGCGACTGGGAAGTGGCAGAGCAGAGAGCGCCCTGTTGTTGACACGTGTGCATCCAAACATAAAGCTTGCAGCGATTTACACACAGCAATTTGGTTTTTGTTCTGTGGCGGGGTTACTGTTTTTGGTGCTGGAATTTTGGACTTTGCCCTGATACCCACAGTTCAAGGAAAACCCGTCCCTTGTCTCTTGTCCAGAACAGTGGGGAGGGAACAGAGTTGGAGGTAGACTCAGTGCCTGGACAGGCTGCAGGCTGGAGACCTTTCTTTTTAAACCCTCTGTTTCCTTCCCCAGTTTTCCCTTCCTACTGATCGTGTTTCCCTACTTCCACCTCTAGCATGGATAGCCTTCCTCATCTCTGTTTTACTCTGGGGCAATCTAAACGGGCAGCATAATTACTTGATGTCATTTTAAATACAAACAGCTTTGTGATTTGGATGAAAACAAGCAACAGTCTTTTACAATAAATCTTTCTTTTTCCCTTAAAAAACAGAAAAACTCAGAAATCTTGTCAAGTGCGGAAGGTAAAGCTGTCATTCGTCAGTACAACAGGATTTCCTACGTGCTGGTGGAGTTCGAGGTGGTCTATCACACGGCCTGGGTCCGCGAGATCTCGCACCTGCAGTACGGTGGGTATGGGACCGCGGTGGCCCCTCAGGGCGTGTCAGTGACTTTGAATGAGTTCATGGTTCTGGGGAAGTTTTGCATCTCTTTTATATGCTCTCATGATGGTTAAATTTAGATTTGGGGATGATACAATTATTTATTTCTTTATAGTGATTAATACTATTCTGATTTTATGAGCAAACATCGTCATGACCTTAACGTTGATATATTTGGATTATGACTTCCCCCTGACAAACAGTGTTTAAAAGTAAATATTAAGACTCTTCATAGGTATTTTTCCATAGATTTCCATAGACTCTTCATAGATATTTTTCATATTTAGTTTTATCATGTTATAGATTCAAATATCAGTCCCAATCAGTGGAGAAAGAATGCAGCTTACTTGCTCCCTTCCTCCCTTCTTCCTTCGCACCCTCTCTTGCTCCTCTCCTGCACCCTCCCTTCCTTCCTTCCTTTTTCTATAACTGAATTTAACTTCAGTTTTGAGTTCTAGTGAATGAAAAGCATTAGGGCTGCGTCCAGGTACCTCTGAGGGGCGCTGAGGCTCTGGGCAGAGCTGGGTGTGAGGCGGGCCATGGTGGTTCTCAGCAGTCACCCGTCCACGCTGGCATCATCTGGGGTGTTGTTGTTATTATGTGGGTTCAAACAGTGGCCGTGCTTTGCCCCACCTTAACCTTGAGCTCTTATCCGTAGCCTTGGTGGAACCACGACTGTGTCCCTTGGTGGAAAGGTTTCTCCCTCCCACCCTGGGGATCTCAGCAGAGCACAGGAAGCACACACTCTGTGGTCGGGTCACCAGGAGTGACAGCGAGGGGCCACCCCTACTTCTGCCTCTTGGTTCCAGACCCATATATTTTAGCTGTTGGGGACACAGCATATACACAGGCCGGCAACCTGGAGGACAGGGCCCCAATCCCACAGGGTGTGTTCCCCAACTGGCACCTTACTTCAACCCTTATGAGGCCACTTCTACCAGGCCAGCTATTTCTGGGATATGTGAATGGCAGGGCCCTATGGATCAGAATGAAAGCCTGCTAATGGAGCAACACTCTCAAAGGAGCATCAAGAAAGCTTAAAGTTCGCACTACGGAAAAGGGCAAAAGAGAATAGTTAATAACTGAAACACGAGCATGTCCTATTTAGCTTCTGCAACGCCATGCACTTTCCTCCCTGTCGTTCTGTCCTGCTGCTTCTCCCTCTCTTCTGCACCTATTCCAAAACGAGTTCAACGGTCACCTCATCCACAAAGCCCCTCCTCTTTCTTCCCGGCAGAAAATAATGCTCTCCTCCTCCAGAGCCCTCCACGCACTGTCTGCAGTTCTTTCTCAGGACACTTACTGCTGTATATCTGTCTTATCTCCCCTACACATTCCAAGGATACTCTCTGTTTCATCTTTGTTTCCTTTAAATACCAGTCATAGCTACCAATTACATAGTGCTGACCATGTGCCAGGCTTTGTCTAAGTACTTTACATATGCAACTGCTTTTATTTATTATTGTTTTTAATCCTCACCCGAGGATATTTTTCTATTTATCTTCAGTTAGAGTGGGAGGAAGAGAGAGGGAGAGAAAAGGGAGAGAGAGAGAAACATCGACGTGAGAGAGACATGTTGACTGGCTGCCTCCTGCAGACCCCGGCCAGGGCTGGGGATGAACTGCAACCGAGGTGCGTGCCCTTGACTCGAATCAAACCCTCGACTCATTGATCCGTGGGCTGACGCTCTACTGCTGAGCCAAACCAGCCAGAGCCATATATACAACTGCTTTCAATCCTCATAGCAACCCTGTGAGGAACTATTATTATCCTCATCTTACAGAAGAAGAAACGGAGGCACTGAGAAACCGGTTAAGTGACTTGCCGAAGATCACACAGCTTGTAAGTGTCAGGGTCAGGATTCAGATCTGCCTTTCGTGTGAACACAGGCTAATAGGCATGGATTTCTCTGGAAAACTTGTTGTTATCATGACGTGATGATATTTAACTATACGGGAGCTCAAAATAATAGTTGGAGACCTAGTATCAACCTCTTTTAGCTGGTGGCTCAGAATTGTTTCTATGAGGATGACCCAGTCCCGGGGAGCACTTCACGCCTGTCATCATTGTCAGCCGTTTTACTGACCATGTTGTCCTTTCACGAAAGCTTAGGACAGCCTTAAGGAAGATAGATTTTATTAAACGAATGTTCAAAGGTTAACTTGGACTTTACTTGGGAGGATAGATGATTTCTAGCCCAATTTAAAGAGATTCCAAATGAGCTGGGTAAAATTTCTAGTTGAAATCTCCAGGAAACTAGCATCATTAAGCACCATATCAAGACCAATTTTATATGATGAGTAAAAAGTTCACTGACTTCAAAGGGGTATACAGACTATTTTATTTAACTAGATATTTGATGCAGCCACATTCTGTGCATTAATGGGAGGCTGGGGAGATACATGGGAAATCCTCAAGTGAGTAGCGTTTGTTAATATAAGATGTAATTCGAGCTAGCACATACTTGTCTATAGGTGTTGTTATTATTTGTTATCATCAATATTTGTTATGATAACTAATAATCTAAGGCTACCCAGCATGAACCGTAGAGATTCATAATAAAAAGCACACCTGAAAATGCTGATGTATATTAACGATGTTCACGTAGTAGTTCAGATGTGGTGTAAAAAATTCGTCCTCTACATTCGAGGAGTTCACAAGGCAATGGTGTTCAGTGATTTTCTTACTGATATTGGACCTGGTTACAGAAATTCAGGATGGAGATTTCATTCAGATAAACCTCCTTAAAGAAGCCGGTGTGGGGTTAGGCAAGGAACAGAGTTTGAAATCTATGGCGTGTGTCGTATTTCCGTAGTTGCGCTCATCTTCCAGTTCTCTCCTAGGGGTTAAATCACTGTCTATGAAAATGAACTAGCATGATCTTACAACTCGCTTAGGCCCACTCAGAAAAGCATTGCAGCTCACAGCACAAGGGCTGTCCATCCCTGGCTCATTTCTCTCTCTCGATCTGACGTGATGGCCTTGTAGACGCTCTGCACTTAGCCGTCTAAGTTTTGAGCACCGGCTGTGTGTCAGATGCTGAGCCTTAGAACCTGGGGCATCCAAAACGATTGTTCTGCTCTTACGAAGTCAGTAGTTCAGTGGGGGGACAGGCGTGTAAAACAGGGCTGGAAGCAGAAAAGAAATCCAAAATCACTAACGTCAAAAATGGTTTATTTGTAGCTTTACAAGCCACACTTTTTGTGCGACATCCAGAATCGGGGAAGTTGCTGGTTAATTTTGATCCCAAAATTCTGGAAGTTGTTCGGGAAACGAAGTGCATGATAAAAATGAATCTGGATGTTCCAGAACAGGCAAAGAGATTGCTGAAATTGGAAAATAAATTGAAAGCAGATAAATTGCATTTGCAGGTAAGATAGAATATATTTTCTAATTATTTTTGAAAAAAATTTTTTTTGAAAAAATATATCATTGCAGTTGTGCTGACATGGCTTTGAGAGGAAATCTGTTACTATGTTGATTCTTTGTATTTTTTTTCAGCTTTATTGAGGTATAATTGACAAATGAAATTATAAGATATTTAGTGTATATGGGGATGGTCTGATATACATATACATTGTGAAACAAACATACATATATGTTTGTGTTTTTAGTCTTATACAGTAGATACTCAGACCTATTCATGTTATAATTAAAAGTTTGTCATTTCACCAACCTGTCCCCCTCTCCTGAGGCCCTGGCAACAGCTTTTCTATTCTTCATTTTTACCAATTTTGCTTTATGTTCCACATATAAGTGATACCATACAGTATTTGTCTTTCTCTGTCTGACTTATTTCACTTACTATAAGGCCTCAAGGTTCATCCATACTGTTGCAAATGGCAGGATGTCCTTCTTTCTCATGGTTGAATAATATTCCATCAAATACACACACACACACACACACACACACACACACACATCATCTTTTTTATATATATAATTTTTCTTTATTGACTTTAGAGAGACAGGAAGAAGAGAGAGAGAGAGAGACATCGATGAGAGAGAACATCGATTGGCCGCCTCCTGCATGCCCCCACTGGGGATCAGACCCACAACCTGGGCATGAGCCCTGACTGGGAATTGAACTCTTGGTGCATGGGTCAATGCCCAACCACTGAGCCGCATCAGCCGGGCTATATCACATCTTCTTTATCCATTCATCCGTTGACAGGTACTTGGGTTGTTTCCATACTTGGCTATTGTGAACGATGCTGCAGTGAGCATGGGTGTGCAGATATGTCTTTGATGTAGTGATTTCATTTCCACTGGATATATATCCAGAAGTAGGATTGCTGGATCATATGATAGTTCTATCTTTAATATTTCAGGAACCTCCCTACTCTTTTGCATTGTGGCTGCACCAATTTACATTCCCAGCAACAGTGCACAAGGGTTCCCTTTTCTCCAGATCCTCCCCAACACTCCTTATTTCTTATCTTTTTTTCAATTATATTTACATTCAATAATATTCTGTATTAGTTTCAGATGTACAGCAAAGTGGTTAGAGTGGTCCTGTAAAGTACCCACTACTTCACGTACCCACCTGGCCCTATACATAGTTATCTCAATATTATTGACTATATCCCCTACGCAGTAATCTGTATCTCATTGTGATTTTGATTGCCTTTCCCTGATGATTAGTGATGTTGAGCACCTTTTCACGTACCTTTTGGCTTTTGGTATGTCATCTTTGGAATGTTCCTCTGCTCATGTTTTAAACCTAATTTTAAATTATTTTTTTGCTATTGAGTTGTGTGAGTTCTTTATATATTTTAGATATTAACCCCTTATCAGATATGTGATTTGCAAATATATGTTCCCATTTCGTAGGTTACCTTTTCATTTTGTTGATACTTTCCTTTGCTGAAGAAGCTTTTTAATTTGATGCTGTTCCACTTAATTTTGCTTTTGTTGCTTATGCTTTTGGTGTTAAATAATAAAAAAAAAATCACTGCTAAGACTGGTGTCAAGGAACTCATTCCCTATATTTTCTTCTAGGAGTTTTACAGTTTCGGGCCTGAAATTTAAGTCTTTGATCCATTTGAGTTGATTTTTACGTATTGTATAAGACAGGGGTCCAGTTCCATTCTTTTGCACGTGGGGGTCCAGTTTTCCCAACATCATCTATTGAAGAGACCATCCTTTCCCCATTGTATAATTTTGGCAACTTTATATTTTCTTGCTCCTTTGTAAATTAATTGGCCATATATACATGGGTTTATTTCTGGGCTCTCCATCCTTTTCCATTGTTGATTCTTCATAGAATTAAAATGCTGACATGCAAACCAATGGAAGGATTGGATTGGAAAGCAAAATGTGAAAAGATGATCGGAAATCAGATTTAGACTTCTGGATAGTGATGATGATGAATAACAAGTTTTTAAAAATATTCTAATATTATAATTTTATAGATTAAGTGCATTATATTAAGTGCATTATATTTTATAATATGTTTAATCCTGAGGATACTAATAAGATACACCTTCCCCTGGCAAACACTAACTACTTTTTTTTTTTTTTATCCTCACCTGAGGACATTTTTGCATTTATCTTCAGATAGAGTGGGAGGGAGACAGGGAGGCAGAGAGAGAGAGAAACATCGATGTGAGAGAGACACATCGAGTGGTTGCCACCCACACAACCCCAATCAGGGCGGGGACAAACTGCAACCGAGGTACGTGCCCTTAGCGGGAACCGAACCCGGGTCTCTCTGGTCCGCGGGCCGACACTCCAACCACTGAGCCAAACCGGCCAGGGCATACACTAACTACTTTCTATCTGTACAGATTTGCCTAGTTTGGACAGTTGAGACAGGCTTCTTTAACCTAGCATGGTGTTTTCAAAGTTCACTCACATTGTTCCATGTATTAGTACTTCATTTCTTTTGTGGCCAAATAATATTCCATGGTTATACCACACTTTAGTTATCCATTCATGAGTTGCTGGATGTTTGGGTTGCTTTCACTTTTTGACTATTATTAATAATGCTGCTGTGAACATTTGTTTACAAGTTTTGCGGAGATATATGTTTTTATTCTCTAGGGCAGCAATTTTCAACCTTTTCATCTCATGGCACACATAAACTAATTACTAAAATTCTTCTGCACACCAAAAATTATACTTTTACCAAAAAAGATGTATTTTTTACCGATTTGATGAAAAATAAAATAGGTATAATTTTGATTCGTTCACACCAGATCGCTATTGTGTTGGTTGTTGTCATTTGAGGCACATTATTAATTTTGGAAGTTTAGCTCAACACTTTTTCTTTTGTCCCTTGTGTTTTTAGCGTTACATCTAAGAAATCTATGCCTAATCCAAGGTCATGAAGATTTATTCATATGCTTTCTTTTAAGAGTTTAATGATAGCTCTTACCAAAATAGTATTTAATTGCTATATTAAAAAAACTAACCTCAGAGGAGCGTTGGCATTGTGTAAACTTCAGCTTCAGCCTCAAAAGCTGCAGGCGTTTGTGTTGGCTAGCTGTGGCTTGGGAGAATTGAGCGTCAAAGTGCTGTTATAAATTGAGGTTATATCACTTACATTGTATCCTTTAGGATTCAGTTAGTATTGAATGATATCGTGAAAGTCAGAGTTCTTTGCCAAGTGTCAAGTATACATAAAAGTTCAACTACTAGTAAAAAAAAAAAAAAAAGCAGGAAAGAAATTAATAACTTTGAAACTATCGAGTAAACATCGAAACAATGTAATATTATTACTTTGGGGGAGGATTAACTTGAATCCACATCTCCCATCACACAGTGCAATAAGTTACAAAATGGTCAAAAATCGATTTTTTTTTTTTGGTACGTGCTCCTAGCGGGAACCGAACCCGGGACTCTCTGGTCCGCAGGCCGATGCTCCAACCGCTGAGCCAAACCGGCCAGGGCCAAAAATTGATTTTTATGATGGCTTATCTCTGGAAGATATATAAAAGAAAATAGAAGAGCTTATTAATTCTGATTGTGCGACATTGATTTTGATTCAAGAAAACAAAAACACATGTGGCATCAGTGTGGTCTAATATGTCAGGACAAGGAGCAGAAAGGGGAAAATGTATGACAGACATCATGAAAAGATAATTATCCAAGCTGTTTAAAATAGCATACATCTAGAAAGACAGTTAAGTAATAAATATGAAAAACGCACATCTAGAAAACTCACCGTTTGCAGGGAAAGCTCAGGTAATCTCCAGGTGAGGAAAAGGTGCGGTAAATGAGTTTGAATGTAAATGAGCGCCCTCCGTCTTGGCAGGAGTACGAGGAAACGGATATTACCAAACCTTCCTGGTCTGAATCGAAATATGTGTGTTGCTTTAAAATAAGTGCAAATAAAACATGTCATTTTGACTTTTACCAGGATCTTCTGCAGTATTATGACGAGTTATGTCAGGAAGTGCCTTCTGTGTTTGTCAATCTGATGGCCCCGAAGATGAAGAAGGTTGGTAACGCTGAAGGTTTCTAGTGATTTTCTTGCTATTTGAAATTACATTACAGTTCTATAGATTATGGAGTTTAGAACATCGATTCTTGCCTAGACCCTCTATCTTTCTAGTTCAACTTTATAGCTCTGTTATTCCTACAGAATGGTTTCTTGTCTAACTTTTGTTGCCTTTGAAAAACAACTAAATATAAATAATTAGAACTTTCTAAAAACCCGTGATTGCTTCATGGACAGCTAAAGAGGATTAATAAAAACCAAAAAGTCACCTTTGCTGGGTATAATGGAGGAGAAATACAGTTAAGGATGTATAACCTATAATATTTTCAAGTAATAAAAGAAAGCCTTTTTAAGGAATGCAGATGCTTTTGTTATTAATGGAAACATATTTTTTTCTTTTTCTAGGTGGAATCTGTGTTGAGACAAGGGCTCACAATATTAACATGGTCATCTTTAACACTAGAAAGCTTCTTTCAAGAAGTTGACTCAGTTTTGGATATGTTCAATCAACTTTTAAAGAAGGTAAGATAGATACGTATTTAAAAACTACATACATGAATACACAAGCTATGAGGAATAGTTTGATTACTTATGAAAGCCCTTTCAAAGGCATGACTTTTAATTAAAAGGATATTCATTAAGTTAAAAAAAATAATGCTTTTTGTTTCTATAACTGCTTTGGGCCCTTTTTATTTAGGATTGCCTGTTCTTGTCTCTGAATTACCTTGCCTTAAGTAGGTTACAATGATGGCTCAACTCCACAGTGTAGTACAGAGACTGGGATAATTGTAGACTATGAAAAATGACAAAACGGAGTGCTTAACTATCCATGCATCTAACATTAATGGAACAAGGCAGTCATCTAGTTGGCGACTGTCTATTGATGTCTGCCACGTTTGCTGTGTAGAACATGCACACCTTTTCAGATGTGCTAGTCGGTCAGTGGGCAGCATGATGTACTAGTCAAAACTCAGGGGCTTGGGAGTCGGACACACCCAGGTGCGATTCTCTGCCTTTCACTAGCTGTGTGTTTCTCCCCAGGTTACTTTACATCTCTGGGCGTTGGTTTCTTTAGCTGTAGACTGGGAGAGTGATGACTCGTGGGCTGGAATGAGGCTTTAAAAGAGATAATGCATGTGGTACACGTTGCTGCTCAATAAAACTTTAGTTCATGTCAAGCTCTCTTTGCAGATATACTTCTAAACTTTCCACCAAATTGTGTTTGCCTCCAGAGGCAAGTTTCCGGATAGAGCCCTCCAAATTAGTTTATAATTCAAGTACATTTTGGATGAAAGAACAGTTTTCCTTCACACTTTTTTCTTGTTGGTAGATCAGTGACTTGTGTGAGATGCATATTGATACGGTTCTGAAGGAGATAGCCAAAACATTGTTAATTTCCCTGCCCGAGAGTGGTGCTACCAAAGTAGAAGATATGTTGACGCTCAATGAGGTATGCATTTATGTATTATATCTTAATCATAGAAACACTCATAAGCCTGAATTGTGAATTTACAATCTAAAAGTAGAAATGTGTGTCAGGCCCTGGCCGATTTGGCTCAGCGGTTAGAGCTTCGGCCCGCAGACTGGAGAGTCCCGGGTTCAGTTCCCGCTAAGGGCACGTACCTCGGTTGCAGTTTGTCCCCGGCCCCGGTTGGAGTCGTGTGGGTGGCAACCACTCGATGTGTCTCTCTCACGTCGATGTTTCTCTCTCTCACTTCCTCCTCTCTCCCTCCCACTCTATCTGAAGATAAATGCAAAAACAATAGTGTTCTCAGGTGAGGATAGAAAAAAAGAAATGTGTGTCAGTAGTGTTTAGATATGTTAGCCTTTTGGGGACATCCTCAGCTTGAAAGACTTATAAGGTTTCAACAGCTCCAACCAATGGCCTAGATGTTATTTTGCTAACGTCCTCAGCCTTGTGCTGGGGCTCTGTCAGACCATCACGCTCTTCCTCTGTGCGGGCGCCAGGGCCAGTGTCATCTAGTCTCGTGGTTTTCACTGCCTGGGACATTCCCTCTAGCTCACCCAGACCTCTGGGAGCCGTCAGGGCTCCTTCCCTTGCTGTTTTCTAAATCCAGTCATTCTTAAGGCTTCGTCAGGTTTTGCTCCTTACTCAGATTTTGCTTGAATTGCCGCCTCTTTTCCATAGCTACTACCCCTGTCTTAGGTCAGATCCGTAAGGCTCGTTTTGAGTTTAGCGATCAATGTCATGGTCTAACTAGTCTCCCTGCCTCTGTATTTGGCCCCATCGTATCCATCCTGCACATTGCCACCAAATTCGATGGCGCAGCTCCCCAGTTTAAATCCTTCAATGTCCAGTTTCTACAGGATAAAATCTAACCTTGTCAACATCACATTATATTGAAATTATTTGAATACTTATCCTCCATTGGCTGGAGAGCACAAAGGCAGGAACTCTGTCTAATCATTTTTGGGGCTTGGCACGTTAACACAGTCTCTCGCAAAAGCACTCACGTTGTCTCTTGAACTGAACTCTTTTTTCTTTCTTGCCTGCCTTGTGCTGGTTTGAGTCACCTTGCTAGTGTCCTTTTCACGACAACCAAGGGTGGCTCCATCTCAAGGGGTCCAATTAGCCTGTGAAAAACAGGGGCCTTTGCCCCTCTTTCTATGGAATTTTCTTCTCAGGACATTTCTTCTCGCCTTTAGGGGTTGGGGTACCCAGCCAGCCTCTTGCCTCAGGACTGCTTAAGTATAGGTCAGCCTCTCTATCCCCAAATTCTGGAGGACATAAGCAGGGTCTCTAAGTAGTTCTTTTAAAGTTCCCCACACTTATTTCTACCGAATCTCTACCAATGATCAAGCTTCCTTTCTATTAATATAACCTCAACGTGGGCTATGGGCTGAGGTTGCCTTCCCTGCTACCTTTTAAGAACTGTCTTTTTCCTAATGTATGGGATCTTAAAATCATTTGTTCTCAGCATTGGGGTCTTGGCTGAAATGGAGACAATACTCAGTGCCCATTCTAACATCTCGTTCTCGGAGCATGCAAGTTTGAAATGATTATACCTTTCCACTTTTGGCCATTACAAGTAATGCTGCTGTGAACATACATGTACATGTTGTTGTGAGGACATGTTTTAATTGTTCATGGGTATATACCTAGGAGTGGAATTGCTAGGTCATAGGTGCATTCCATGATTAACCTTTTAAAGAGCCGTCGGGCTGTTTTCCAAAGTGGCTGCATTATTTCACATTCCCACTAGCCTTGTACGAGGCTTCCAACTTCTCCACATCCTTGTCAACACTTATTCTTTGTTTTTTTTTGTTTTTTTTTTTACTACAGTCATCCTTGTGGATGTGAAGTGGTGTCTCACTGAGGTTTTGATTTTCATTTCCCTAATGACTAGTGATGTCGAACCTTTTGTTCCATGTGCTTATTAACCTTCTGTATACCTTCCTTCAGAAATGTCTATTTTCTGAGTTGTAATTATTCTTTCTATGTTCTAGATACTAGTCCCTTATCGGATATGTGATTTGCATTTTTTTTCTTACATTCTGTGGGTTGTCTTTGCACTTTCTTGATGTTGTCCTATGAAGTCCAAAAGTTTTTAAATTTAAATTCTGATGATGCCCAATTTACCTTCTTTTCTTTCGTTGCTGTTTTTGGTGTTGTAGCTAAGAAGACTTTGCTAATCCAAGATTATGAAGATCTATGCCTATGTTTTCTTTTTTTTTGTAAATTAAATTTATTGGGTTGAATTTATTGTGCACCCATCACCCCAAGCAAAGTCTCTTTCTATCCCCTTTCCCCCACTTTGTACCTCCACCTACCTCCAAGCCCCGTTTCCCTCTGGCTATCACCATTCTGTTGTCTGTCTTTCTGTGATATGTGTGTGTATGTGTGTATGTGTGTGTGTTTGCTTAATCCCTTCACCTTCTTATACTCAGTTCCCCAGTCCCCCTCCCCTCTGACAGCTGTCATTCTGTTCCATGTATCCATGCCTCTGTTTCTAGTTTGTTCATCTGTTTATTTTGTTCATTAGATTCCACATATAAGTGAGATCCTATAGTATTTGTCTTTTTCTGACTGGCTTATTTTTACTTAGCATAATAATCTCCAGGTCCATCCATGCTGTCTCAAAAGGTAAGATTTCCTTTGCCTGTGCTTTCTTTTAAGAGTTTTATAGTTTTAGCGCGTACATTTAGGTCTGTGATTCACTGTGAGTTAGCTTGTGTGTATGGTGTAAGGAAAGCGTTCCGTTGCATTCTTTTGCAAGTAGATACTCAGTTGTCCCCGCACCAGTTGTCGAATCCTGTTAACGTTATTATTATTATATAGTATTGGAAACATCCAGAAGAATTTATGTGGCATCCCCTCATTTGTTTTAGTGGGCATATTCTTTTTAAAAGATTATTTTGTGTTATTTATTTATTTATTTATTCTGAGGTTTCTGAGGGATCAGGGTATTGCCCAAATAGACCTGTGTGTTCAGTCTGTCATGTTTAACTTGTAGTATCTGGTTCTTTTCTTAGGGGATTTCAGAGGAAGCAGGGATGGCTGATGGTGTAAACTTGTGTTTACATTCACACACGCGAACACATGTGTTTACATGTGGTCAATCCGCCAGGATCAGCTAGAAGTATCTACTTGCTTAACAGTCATTTCCCTGCTAGACCGAAGTGGCTGTGGGCCACCACTGTCATTCCAGTGTTTGACATCGTGTTGAATGATTAGAAAGGATAGAAGGAATGGATAACGGAGCAGAGTCAGAAGAGTTGGTGGGGGTGCAGAAGATCAGAGAATGTCTTCAGGAAGGAGGAGGAGGAGGAACACCATTTCCCCCGAGACTGGGAAAAGGTGGGGATGGGTTCAGATACAGATGAGGTGGTATAAAATCGGAGCGACAAACTCAAGAGTATCTCCCTCAATCCAGTAGCCACGAAAGGAACACATGAGGGCAGCCCGTGGGAAGTATGGAACCTCGCCAGGCTCGTCTGCAGAGAGGTTTGCACGGACAGGCCCAACTCAGCTGTTCCCATTTACCTTTCTCTTTTCTAATATGTATGGATATTGTGGACACGTCAAAAGACCTATTCAGTTTTATAAACCTGATTTCTCTTTTGAATTTAACTAGTTCTCAACTTCTTCCTTAAGCCTCTACTATTAAAAAGGTTTAGAAAGGCAAAGCACAGGCTTAATCAGTCAAACTTGGCCTCAAACCTCCATTTTTACCACCCACTGTGTGACCTTGGATACATTTCCTATTCTTTCTGAGCCTCCGTGTTCTCATCTGTGGAGTGGGGAACAATAATATCACCTATCCCAAGAGCTTGCCACTTAATTAAATGAGTTAATACACACAAAGTTCTGACATTTTGGTGCCTGACCTACAAGACCATGCTCACGTAAAAACCTCATCTCGTTCGAATCTCAGCAGCACTTTGGATTGTCCTTTTTCAAACCACTTCTCATTTTCAACTTTTGACATTATCATCGCTCTGCTTCTTCGGCCTTCTTTTTTTCTCATCATATAAATGTGGGTGTAGATGTCTGTGTGTGACTGAGTTAGATAAAGGCCAAAGACTTTGAATTTTACTTCCTTCTCCTCCTTTTCTTGGCGTGGGTCTTAGCAGCTGTGCCCCTGACAGTCTGGGATCTGAAACGTTATGCTGTTGGCGACTGTCTCTAGTTATTTTCAAGTGGTGTTAATTATAGCTTTATTAAGAATTTTCAGTGTTTTTAAAGTACCTGGAAATTAATAGTCATGCCTTTATGTAATAGACATACACCAAGGAGTGGGCTGATGTTCTAAACCACAAAAGTAAGCACGTGGAAGAAGCTGTCAAGGAACTTGTATCAATATTTGAGACCATTTATGAAGTTAAGTACAGCGGGAAACCAGCGAAACAGGTGCCAGGTAATTTACTAGCTATAATGTTTGAATCACAAGAGTTACCAGATATGTTCGCAGGTAGATGCCTTCCGCTTAGCAGGAACCAAAATCCCAGCCTCCCAGAAGGAGAGCAAAGCAGGTGCTCAGCATAAACCACAACCGCATGGTCTGCGTGAACCGTGTCGGTGCGGTGAGCCCTTTTAGTCAGAGCAGAGATTTTCACCTGGCGTGCCTCAAGAACGTATGCAACATGCAACACCTGGCTGTTTTGTCAGGGGCACTGACCTCTTTTCCTGTAGATCGTCAAATATGACAACAGCCAACGAGACACTAGCCATCTGGTGTGAATGAATCAAAATTATACCTTTTTTTTTTTTTGTCAGATTGGCAAAAACGATATTTTTTGATGTGCCACCGAATTTTAGGAATTCGTTTATGTGTGCCATGAGATGAAAAAGGTTGAAAATCGCTGAGTTAGAGAATGGTGGAAACTTCTGAAACCCAAGTTCCCAGATGCCAAGCAAGGACCAACCTTGCAAGCAGGGCTTTTAATGGATATAAAAGTCTCAGGTCTGCTATAATAACTCTCTCTCTCTCCCTCCTCTCTCTCTGTCTCCCTCCCCTCTCTCTCTTTCTCTCTCTCTCTGCACAGCATTCTAAAAGGTCTGGAGACATTTTTGGCTGTCACACAGCAGGGGTGTCTAGTGGGTAAAGACCAGGGATGCTGCTGAAGATCCTCAGTGCTCAGGACAGCCCCACAGCCACGAGTGTCAGCAGTGCTGAGGATGAGAAACTCCGAGCTTAGACCGTGATCCATAGCGTGTCTTCTTTCCCTTAGAGTTTTCCCACTGAGTTTAATTAGTTTTCCTCAGAAGTGTCAAAACACACAAATATCAGTTCATTAAATTATAAAACTCAAAAAGTAAATAAATATTTTGGAAAGATAGTATGTAAAACCCTCCTTAAATGTTTCTTAATTCTAGATACTAAGAGTATATTTAAAGAGTTCATTTCTCAGTAGAATAACAATTTTATTGAGGTGGGTGATTTAAACTGAATTCAGAGATGATTCCGACGGAACAAATTTCAAATTTTTAAATTAAGAACTTTCAAAGAAGGGTTTTTAAAGAAGTTCTGGCCATATATAATAAGCCAAAATGCTCAACATTAAAGGTTATATTTTTGTTTTGTGTTTTATCTGTAGAACAAAGGAAGCACGTTGTTTTTGGAAGTGAGGCAGAAGAGGGTGAAAACGCTGATTATGAGAATAATGTGACTGAGGTTGCTGTGAATGATAAAGAAGATGAATTTAAAAAGGTATTTATTGTGAAACAGCCTCATTGAATTTCACAGAATTGTGACTCATAGGATTGTAGATAACACTGAACGGTGCTTTGTCCGGGAGGTTCTGTAACCAACCCATGTGAATTTATAACTAATTTGGATTTGTGACAAAACCCAGAAAATGTAATTTTCAATTCTATGCTGTGGAATCTGGCAAGATATAGCAATCTTTATAGTTTTCCCAAACTTCATCAACTTTTTTTTTTTTTAACTTATCTTTATTGTTGAATGTATTACAAATGTCCCCCCCTTTCCCTCCCATTGACCCCTCCTCCCCAACCCCACCCCCCCTCCTGCCTTTCCCCACACTGTTTGTGTCTATTGGTTATGCATATATACATATAAGTTCTTTGGTTTATCTCTTCCTGCCCTCCCTCCTCCCTTCCCTTTGAGGTTTATCAGTCTAACAATCAGTTTGTACTTCTTAATTCCTTCATCTTTTCCACCCATCCACCCAGCCCCCTCCCAACTGGCAAGCAACAAAAAGTTCTCTGTATCTATGAGTCTGTTTCTGTTTTGCTTGCTTATTTTGTTTGTAGATTCAATTGCTGATAGATATGTATTTATTGCCATTTTATTATTCATGTTTTTGTTCTTCTCCTTCAAGAAGATCCTTCAACATTTCATATAATACTGGTTCAGTGGTGATGAACTCCTTTAGCTTTTTCTTGTCTGGGAAACTCTTGATATGTCCATTGATTCTAAATGATAGCTTTGCAGGATAGAGTAATCTTGGTTGTAGGTCGTTGCTTTTCATCACCTTGAATATCTCTTTCCACTCCTTTCTGGCCTGCAAGTTTCTTTTAAGAAATAGGCTGACAGTCTTATGGGTGCTCCTTTGTAGGTAACTAACTGCTTTTCTCTTGCTGCTTTTAAGATTCTCTCTTTGTGTTTAACCTTTGGCATTTTGATGATGATGTGTCTTGGTGTAGACCTCTTTGGGTTCATCTTGTTTGGGACTCTCTGTGCTTCCTGGACTTGTATGTCTGTTTCCTTCACGAAGTTAGGGAAGTTTTCTGTCATTATTTTCTCAAATAGGTTTTCAATTTCTTGCTCTCTCTCTTCTCCTTCTGGCATCCCAATGATGTGAATGTTGGTACGCTTGAAGTTGTCCCAGAGGCTCCTTACACTGTTCTCATTTTTTTTTAAATTATTTTTTCTTTTTGCTGTTCTGATTGGGTGTTTTTTGCTTCCTTATATTCCAATTTGATGGTTTGCTTTTTGGCTTCACCTACTCTAATCTTGATTCCCAGTAAGTTTTTCTTTATTTCAGTTAGTGCATTCTTCATTTCTGACTTGCCCTTTTTTATGTTGTTGATGTTCTCACTAAGTTCCTTGAAGGTCTCATTAAGTTCCTTGAGCATCCTTATAACCAGTGTTTTGAACTCTGCATCTGATTGATTGCTTATTTCCATTTTGTTTAGTTCTTTTCCTGGAATTTTGTTCTGTTCTTTCACTTGGGACATATTTCTTTGTCTCCTCATTTGGCTGCTTCCCTGTGATTGTTTCTATGTATTAGGTAGAGTTGCTGTGTCTCCTAGGCTTTGTAGGGTGGCCTATTGTTGTAGGTGTCCTGTAGGATACAGTGGCACAGCCTCCCTATCATCCCACCTGGGCCCTCAAAGGTGCACCCCTCGTGTGGACTGTACACCCTTCTGTTGTAATTGAGTCTTGATTACTGTTGGCACATCAATGGGAGGGATTTACTCAGGCTGATCAGCTGCAAGGACTGGCTGTTCCCACTAACCACTGACCTCTGACTCCCTTGGAGGATCAGCGGTGTAGGGGCCCAACACATAGAGCAAGACTTACTTCAGCAGGGCTCTGATACCCACGAGTCCATTCATTGAGTGTGTCACTTGTGGAGGTGGTTGGGTGGTGGTGCTTCGATGTAGTCTAAAACTGTCCGCTGGGTGTGTTGGCTCTGGGGCAAGGTCAGCCTCTGCCTGTGTTCACTCAGGGCCCAGGGATCTGCATTTATAATGCGCACCATGGATAGGCTGCAGACTCTCCCCCAGGAGAGACCCTGAGTGGGCAGACTTGCACATTGTGTTGAGCAGTGTTGGGAATGAAGGTTGAGAAAGAGGCACAGGGTTTCTTACTCCTTCAGCCTCACCCTTCTGGTCGCATCAGTGCTGAATACCACTGCCACATTGGTGCTAATTCCTGCTTTCCTTGTTCCTGCCAGTCTTCTTTTAATCGGTGACACTCATTTTCTTTTCACTCTTTCTCTATTTTACATTCTTTTATGCTCTTTAACGCACACTGTAATATGTACAGTTTTGGAAATAAATGGCACACATTTGTTCCACTTTCACCTTCTTGCTCAAATATGTCAGCAGTTGATAGGAAACACTGTCCTGCTGAGTCTCAATTTTAGCTGTGGATTTCTTCTCTGAACCACCCACCAGGCCACTGTTAGCAGTCTGTGGGAGCCAGCTGGACCCTGAAAGGTGGTCCCATGCCAGCAGCCCTTCTCTTCCTGTTGCATTCCCTTCAGCACTGGCTGGGGTCCTCAGAGCAAGACTAAGTGCCATCAGAGCCCTTCATATTGGGGGACTGCCTGGGGCTGCATCAGTTCAGTCACCTCCTAAGTAGCCTCTGCCTCTCAAATCCTTCTATATGGCTGTCTCAATGGTCTCTCTGACATAAATATCTGATTATGTCACATTCATGCTTTAGCTTGATGACTCACCAACCCTGACCTACTCTTCTTTGTTCATACTGGCTGAGCCTCCCTTCTGACCCAACTCAACCCAACTCACCCACCCAGTCCCAGAGGGGCAGGGTGTAGAGTGGAGAGGAATAGTATGGGCCGAGACTGGCCCTGGATGAGTAAGCAAGATCTGGTGCCCAGATCCCT
Organism: Tadarida brasiliensis; assembly: GCA_030848825.1. Lineage (NCBI taxonomy): Eukaryota > Metazoa > Chordata > Mammalia > Chiroptera > Molossidae > Tadarida > Tadarida brasiliensis. The sequence continues at coordinate 12,342,700 of CM061262.1, forward strand.
GCCCAGGCCCAATGCTTGGCTACACTTTGACCAATAAACTTGCTTCTTTCCTACAAGGAAAGAAGGGCTTGAAGAGAGGGGCAAACCATGGTCCCAGGACAGTGCAAGTTTCATCCCATGTACTTTCGTATTGTACATTTTATTTTATTTTTTTATTAATTTATTTTTGTTACAGATGTTTCTACTTTTCCCCCCATTGACACCCTCTTCCTGATCCCCCCCTGCCCCATTCCCAGCATTGTTGTCTAAGTCTATGGTTATGCATACATGCATATAAGTTCTGTGGTTTATCTCTTCCCTCCCTCATGACCCCCTCTTCTGAGGTTTGTCAGTCTGTACCCTACTTCTATGTCTGTTTAGCAGCTTATTTTGTTCATTATATTCCATAAATAAGTGAGATCATGTGATATTTGTCTTTCTCTATTGAATTGTTTCACTTAGGATAATACTCTCCAGGTCCCTCCATAGTTTCTATGTCATTTATTTCTGCTCTGACCTTTACTATTTCTTTCCTTCTACTTGCTCTGGGTTTTCTTTTTGTTTACTTTCTAGTTCTTTAAGTTGTAGGGTTAGAAAGTCAATTAGGAATTTTTCTTGTTTCTTGAGGTAGGCCTGTAGTGGTGTGAACTTCCCTCTCAGGACTGCTTTTACTTCGTCCCATAGATTTTGTGTTGTTGTGTGTTCATTGTCATTGGTTTCCAGGAAGTTTTTAATTTCTCCCTTAATCTCCTTGGTAACCCATTTGTTGTTTAACAACATGCCATTTAGCCTCCATGTGTTTGAATGTTTTTATTGTAATTGGTTTCTAGTTTCATGCCATTGTGATCTGAGAAAATGCTTGATATGATTTCAATCTTCTTGAATTTGTAGAGCCTTAGTTTGTGTCATAACATGTGGTCTATCTTTGAGAATGTCCCGTGTGCACTTGAGAAGAATGTATATTCTGCAGCTTTGGGGTGAAATGTTCTGTAAATATCAATTAAGTCCAACTGATCTAGTTCATCATTTAAGGACTCTGTGTCCTTGTTATTTTTTGTCTAGAATATCTATCCAGTGGTGTCAGTGGGGTGTTAAAATCACCCACTATGATTGTATTGCTGTTGTTCTCTCCCTTGAAGTCCTCCAGAAGTTTTTTTTAGTATATTTTGGTGCTCCTATATTTGGTATATACATGTTTACCAGGGTTATATCCTCTTGTTGGATTGATCCTTTTAATATTATGTAGTGACCTTCTTTGTCTCTTGTTATGGCCCTCGTTTTGAAGTCTATCTTATCAGAATGAGTATTGCCACACTGGTTTTTTTTTCATTTCCATTTGCTAGGAAAATTTTTTTCCATCCCTTCACTTTCATCCTGTGTGAGTTGTTTTTTGTGAGGTGGGTCTCTTGTAGACAGCATATATAGGGGTTGTGTTTTCTTATCCAATCAGCTACCCTATGTCTTTTGATTGGGGCATTTAAGCCATTTACATTTAAGGTTATTATTGATAGATACTTATTAGTTGCCATTTTTATTTTATGCCTGTGTTCCTCTTTCTCTCTCTGTTTCTTCTTAAAACAGTCCCTTTAGCACTTCTTGCAGTGCTGGTTTGGTGGTGGTAAATTCCTTTAGCTTTTTATTGTCTGTGAAGCTCTTTATTCCTCCTTCAATTTTGAATGAAAGCCTCACTGGATAGAGCAGTCTTGGATTCAGACACTTGCCTTTCATTACTTTGTATACTTCATGCCACTCCCTTCTGGCCTGCAGTGTTTCTATTGAGAAATTAGCTGGCAGTCTAACGGGAGCTCCATTGTAGGTAACTTTCTGTCTCTCTCTTGCATCCTTTAAGATTCTTTGTCTTTAATGTTTGTCATTTTAATTATGATGTGTCTAGCTGTAGGTTTTTTTGGGGGGGTTCATCTTGCTTGGGACTCTCTGTTTCCTGGACTTGTGTGATTTTTTTCCTTCACCAATTTAGGGAAGTTTTCTGTCATTATTTTTTGAAACAGGTTCTCTATTCCTTTCTCTGATTCTTCTCCTTCCAGTACCCCTATGATGCGAATGTTATTACGTTTCGTATTGTCCCAAAGCTCCCTTAATCTCTCCTCCTGCTTTTTAATTATTTTTTCCCATATGCTGCTCTATTTGGGTGTTTTTTTCTACCTTGTCTTCTAAATCACTGATTCAGTCTTCAGCTTCTTCTAACTTACTATCGAATCATTCCAAGGTATTTTTTATAACAGCTGTGTCATTCTTTATTTCCTCTTGATTTTTATTCATAGCTTCTACTTCCTTTTTCAAGCTGATGTAGTTTCCACTGAGCTCTTCATAATTCTTATTAAGTTGCTTGTAGCTCTCACTAAATTGTTTGAGCACCCTTAAAATCATTGCTTTGAATTCTTTATCTGACAAATTGCTTTCTTCCATTTCCTGCAGTTCCTTTCCTGGTGATTCCTCCTTTTCTTTCATTTGGGTGTTGTTTCTTTGTCTCACCATTTTAGCAGTCTGGTAGTTCTAGGCCCGGTGAGGGATGTTGGAATGTGTAGGCAGGTCAGTGTGTATCAAATAAGGCTGCTGTGCCTCCCAGACTGTTTTGGTGTATGGCACCTCTTGCCTGCTGTGGGTCCTAGAGCATTGACAACTGGCAGCTGGTATTGGTCTGTCGTGTTAGGCACTCTTGGGGTGCATGCAGCGCGGGTCCTGCTGGTGCACTACTGGAGTGCATGGGTCCCGCTGGTGTGCTTCTGGGGTGCGTGGGTCCTGCTGGTATGCTTCTGGGGTGCGTGGGTCCTCCTGGTGCGCTGCTAGGATATGTTGCTGCATGATGGGGCTCAGTTCCTGTTCAGTCACTGCTGGGGGTGAGTGTCAGCTCCTGGTTTGCACTACAACTGCTGCTGCTGTTGCCAGGGGGTGCTCTCCACTCCCAATCTTCTGCTGCTGTTGGGGGCTGAGGATGCTCAGCTCCTGGGACTTTGCTCTTGCTGGGGGAGGGGCTCCACTCCAAATCCGCTGTTGCAGTTGTCAGGGGCAGGTCTCGGCTGCCCGAGTCATGCTGCTGCTTGGGCTGGGGTACCGCTCCTGATCAGCCTCTGTTGATGCCGCTGGAGATGGGTCTCAGCTGCCGATCTGTGCTCCAGAGCCTCTGCTGCTGGGGGTGTGTCTCAGCTCCCAAGCCTCAGCTGCTGTTGGGGGTGGGGCTCCACTCCAGTTCAGTCACTGCTGCTGTGGGGGAAGGTGCTGGGCTCCGATCAGGCTTCTGCTGTGGGGGATGGTGCTTGGCTCCTGGCCAGTTGCAGCTACTGCAGCAGGCACCTTGATAGTGCCGCTACTGTGCACTGGTCCTTGTTGACACAGTGGGGTATACTGGTCCGATGGTGCAAAGCACTCTGGTGGACTCAGGTTGCTCGGCCCTAGCTGCTCCCACTGCCTCCTCCCAGAGAAGACCAGGGATCTTCCAAAATGGCGGAGCTGGGAGAGAAGTGCCCTGATAAGCCGCTTACTGTAGTAGCTGGCTGCTCCCCGTCTACAGCACAGGAATCCTCTGCCCCACGTTTCTGCACTGCTCAAGGCTGCTCATCCACACTCACGTCCACTCACACTCTCTCTCACACTCGCTCACACTCTCACGCATTCACCCTCGCTCCAGTCCTGCCCGCCGCCATCTTCTCAATTTGAAGGAAAAAAAATCAGTATTGTACATTTTAAAATATGTTTATCCACCAAGCTGAACATTTTGAGGATGAGACTAAATATCCTCTTCTGCCCACACCACTAAGCATTAAGTGTACTACACTTAATAAGTGCCTCAGTTTTGTTAAGTGAATTACTGAGTATTGAGCAAACCACAATTACTTTGAATAAGCCATTTTTGAGTTTTGGCTTTTCAGGAAGTAAGTCCTTATGGTTTGGTAGGGTGTTTATGAAAGCAAATTTTTTTTTTTTTTTTTAATCTTCACCCGAGGACACTTTTTCATTTTTTGTTCAGATAGAGTGGGAGGGAGAGAGAGGAAGAGAGAGAGAGAGAAACATCGACGTGAAAGGGACACATCGAGTGGCTGTCACCCGCACGACCAACCAGGGCCGGGGACAAACTGCAACCGAGGTACATGCCCTTAGCAGGAACCGAACCCGGGTCTCTCTGGACCGCAGGCCGACGCTCTAACCGCTGAGCCAAACCGGCCAGGGCTGAAAGCAAACTTTTCATATAAAAAAGATAAACAAGTAATTTAGGGTTGAACTTATTTCTACAATACAATAACAATTTTACAGTTCATGGTTTTTCATCATTCACATGACACTTCCTAATATTGTATTCTTGCTTTGGAGGTTTTAGAGTTTTTATCTTTTGTACCAAATGTAATGTGATTTCTTATTACAGGAATGTAAAGAGGTCTATGCCTACTTCTCTCATCAATTACTAGACAGTCTTCAAAAAGCTACACGGTTATCTTTGGATACAATGAAAAGAAGAATATTTGTTTCAAGGCAAGTTGAAAATATACTAAATATGTCTGGTAATATTAGCTGTCACAACTTAATGCTAATAAGAGCACCTCTGTTTTATTTAAAAAATTATAAAATTTAAAATATAGCATTGATGAAAAGACTGTATGAAAACATAAAGGTAATATTGCAAAAATAGTGATCAAATGAACAACCGAGTTCCTAGCAGTCAGACCAAGATGAAGAACACTGAATATGACCAGTCCCCTTACTGGTCCTCTCAGGCTCACCCAGGTAATACTGTCCTGAACTTAATGTTTACCATTGTCTTGGTTTTCCTTAGAGTTTACCATGTATTTTATCCCTAATGTATCATTTAATATAGTCTATTTTGGACTATATTCAGCATCATGTTTTTGAGGTTCATCTATGTTGATATAATTTTTTTCACTTCTGTATGATTGGAGCATACACATTCTGTTTTTGTGTTCTACTGGTGATGGTCATTTGGGCTGTTTCCAGTTTGGGCTATTGTGGATCAAACCTCTGTGAACATTCTTGTACCTGTCTCCCTGCTGCACCGCGAAGAGTGGAATGGCTGGGCCCTAGGGTATGTGCATGCCTCACTTTACCAGGCAAGAACTAGCATGAGGGGCCCCTGGGGCCTCATCCTCGCACACAATTGGTTTTATTCAATTAAAAATGCCTTGCCAGGATAGGGGGTGTGAAATGGCATCCCACTGGATTTTCAATGACCATTTTCCTGGTTACTGATGAAGTGAACAGTTTCATGGTAATGAGCCATTTGTGCTTTCTCTTCCTTAAAATGTGTGTTTCCCTTTCCTTCCCTTTCCTCCTCCCCTCTCCTCTCCTCCCCTCCCCTCCCTTCTGTTTCTCTCTCACCCTTATGCCCTCTCCCACTCCCACTCCTCCACTTCCTCCTCCTCCTCCTTCTCTCTCTCTTTTTCTGCTTTTCTTTTGGGTTGGATTTATTTATCAATGCTCTCAAAATATTAGTTTGTTGATGATAATATAGCAAATATCTTCTCTCTGTTGTGCCAGTCTTCATTGTCTTGATGGTATCCTTTGCTGAATTTAAAAAACATTCACGTTTATCAATCTGTTCTTTAAAATATTCTAGTTTATCAGTCTTTTTATTAGTAATTTGTGACTTTTACATCTTTTAAAAGGAATATTTTTCTACTTCATAATGTCTTCTAAAACTTTTATAGTTTTATCTTTTTTGTTGTTGTTGCTGTTAATCCTTACCCAAGGATATTTTTCCATTGATTTTTAGATAGAGATAGAATGGAAGGGAGGGAGGGAAGGAGGAAGAGTGAGAGAAAAATAATCAACATGAGAGAGACACATTGATTGGTTGCCTCCCGCACAACCCCAACTGGGGCCAGGGATCAAACCTGCAACCCAGGTATGTGCTGTTGACCGGGAATCAAACCCTTGACACTTCGGTCTGAGGGAAGATGTACTAACCACTGAGCAAAACCGGCCAGGGCTATAGTTTTATCTCTTACATTTAATCTACATGGTATTGATTTTTGTATTTAGTGTGAGGTAGGAAACCAGTATATTTTTTTCCATATGGTTAATTAACCAAGCAAAAGTTGTTGAAAAGTAATTTTTTCCTTTGGGAGGGTTATTTAAATTACATTGAATCTTTGCATATATTTGGAGAGAATTAGCATCCTTATAGTATTGATTCTCCCATCCAGAATCATGGATGATCATAATCATGGATTATCAGAATCATGGATTTATTTGTCTCCTTTAATATTTTTCAACGAAGTTCTACAATTTTCTGTGTAAAAGTCTTTCATACTTTTGTTAGATTTATTCCTTGGCTATTCATTGCTGAATTTTAATTTAGTTGCACTATTAAAATTTCCCTATGTGATTGTAAGCTTGCCAAATTTTCCTTCTGTCTTGGTCAGTTCTTGTTTAATGTGTTTTAACACTATGCCATTAGATACATACAAGGTCATAGTAGTTAGATCTGCTTAGAGCACTGTTCTTTTTATTTTATTTGGTGAACCTCTTTATCCATATTAATCCTGATTCCTCATATTCTTTTTAGTTTATCATCAATTTTACTTTCGCAACTTTTTTGTATATCTTTTTCTGTCCCTTCATTTACATCTTGCTATGCAGTTTTTGTTTTACTTCTTAAAATCATCGTATACCTGATTCTTTTATTCAATCAGATTATCTTGGCCATTTTAAAAAACAGAGTTTAGTCTATTTACATTTACTGTGATTTTTTGATATAGTTACACTTAATAATTTATGATATTTTATTTTGTGTTTTCTTCTTACTGTCTTTTTTCTTTGGTTTATTTAATTTTCTCTGTTATCTTTGTGATGGGTAACTTTCCCCTTTAATAATCTTTCCCATACTTCAGTTCTTAAGGAGTTACCCTTAAATTTAGAATACACACATTTAGCTCCAGCTTCAAAAGGTACTGCCTATAGTTTTTTAGTTTTCTAGTCTTGTTTCTAACTACAAGGTTCTTGGCATGCTTTACTCACTGAACTGTACCTACCGTATCATTGCTACTTGCTGGTTTAATTTTACCTTTTCCTGAACACTCAAAAAATATTTATCTATTGGCATATTTTATTAAAATCTTCAGGTTCTTGTATATTTCTTATCCCACTGGTTCCTTAGTGGGGATGTACGAGGGGTAAACTCTCTTATTCTTTATTTTGAGTCTAAAAATGCCCTGTTTTGCTCTCCTACTTCCATGACAAGTTTGGCTGGATAAACATTTTTTGTTTGTCTCTCAGCACTTTGAAAGTACTTCTTCATTTTTTTCTGATCTATTTGTTGCTGATGAGATGTCTGCAGTAAGTCTAATGGAAGATTGTTTTTTTATCCTGGATGTTCTGCAGTTTTCTTTTCCTGTGCGGAGTTGTCTTTATTTAATCCTGCCTTGTTCTCAGAGTGCACTTTCTATGTGAAGGCTTATTGTGTTCCTTAATCCTGGAAAATCCCCAGCAATTTCCTCTTCAGTTATTGCTTCTGGGACATTCTCTTCTTACGAAGCTCCTAGGAGCTGCAGATTGAATGGATTGACCACATGTGGTCACTCTTTTTAGTGAGGGGCACGATTCAGATGAAGGGTCAGGACAGATTTAAACCAGAGCTGTCCTGGACACACTGGATGTGTGGTCATCTCAAGTGCTGGGGCCTCTCCTCCTCATCTCCTACTGCTCTATCATATATTTTATCTTTTTGCATTTCTGGGCTACATTATGGGCAAATAGCTCTGTGTCTAGTATAAGGTGATTTCATCTATTGCATTTTTTTTTTCATCCTCACCCGAGGACATTTTTTCATTCTTTGCTCAGATAGAGTAAGAGGGAGAGAGAGGAAGAGAGAGAGAGAGAGAAACATCGACGTGAAAGGGCCACATCGAGTGGCTGCCACCCGCACAACCAACCAGGGCCGGGGACAAACTGCAACCGAGGTACATGCCCTTAGTGGGAACCGAACCCGGGTCTCTCCGGACCGCAGGCCGACGCTCTAACCGCTGAGCCAAACCGGCCAGAGCTCTATTGCATCTTAAACACTTCAATGACTACTTATCCTTATCCTCCAGGTATTGTATCATTTCTGCCTTTTTAGTTTAGCAGTTCTTTTATTTATTTATTTCTTTCTTGGAAGGTAGCCTTCTTTTGTATCTTTGAACATTCTCATTGTACTTATTTTAGAGTTTGTCATACTTCTCTACATTGACTTTCATCATTTTTGAGTGTCTGTCCTTCCCTGTGTTCCTGTCTAGGAGTTTCTCTTTAGCCTCCACATGACCTTGGGGCCTGGAACACAGAGCCAGGTCTTATTGGTTCGCAGTTGTTGTCCCCTGAAGAGGTACTGGGATGTGACAGGCTGAGCTGGGAGCACACAAGAGGCCCAGCTTACTTGCTTATTGGGGTGCTGTGCCTTTGCTTCTGTCACCTGGGTCCTCATCTTCTGGAAGAACTGTAGCTGCAGGCAGTAGGTTGTACTTATAAATGGAAGTGTGTTTTTCCAGTAAGGACAGCATTTCTTGCTATGGAAAGTTTACCGTTACTATCATTTTGTCTGGGATGGGGACAGAGGTCCAGGCAGAGGGAGATGACAGAGCTCACTGGCAGCTCTGACAGGTGACCATGACTTGCACTCGTGTGTTTGTATGTCTCCGTACTTCTGTGTGAGCATGAGTGATATAGTTTAAAAAGGAAGTTTTTGGAAAGTGTTGACCAAAATCCTCCTGTTTAATCTTACAAAAAAAGAATATAAAAAAGTATATGAAGGTATATACTTTTTGTTGGTGATCTTGTCCAACATCTGTTACAGGGCTGAGAAAAAAGAATGCTTTTACTAAACATTATTAAATGGTTATGACTAACAGAGAACAACAATAAAATGCTAAAAAATACATATGAGACTTAATTTTTAAAAAAATCCTCACCCAAGGATATTTTTCCATTTATCTTCAGATAGAGTGGGAGGGAGGAGGGAGGGAAAGAGAGAGAGAGAGAGAGAGAGCAAAACATCAATGGGAGAAACTGGTTGCCTCCTGCACGAGCCCAACCAGGGCCGGGGATTGAACCGCAACCGAGGTATGTGCCCTTGACCGGAATCGAACCTGCGATTCCTTGGTCTGCGGGCCGACACTCTAACCGCTGAGCCAACCGGCCAGGGCGAGACTTAATATTTTACTTCTAAGAATATTAAGTCTCTGTGTTTCCTTGGCTCTCTGAAATTTATGGTTTCTTTATAAATAACATTCTCTTCATGTAATTCAGTATTTTGAAAATGGTCTTTATTGTTTTTAGGATTGAGTGTTGTAGCATAGCAAGCTATTTATGAAATCTTAGGTTAAGGTTTTTCAGCCAAATGTCCATCTTATTACAGCATATACGGACTGAAGCGGTCAGAAGTTGTCATTTCCTTTATAAAAACTGAGGTCCATCTTGCGATTCCTAATGTGGTAAGAATGATCACGTTAGTCGGGGTAACACAATGGTATGTGGGTGACGCGTTTGAGAGGGGTGGCGTTGGAACTGAACTTCATTTGTGCTCACCTCTTGGTCCTATGTATTTTTTGACCTCACCTCAGTTTTTAGCAAAATAAAAGCATTGTCATTAATATCTATTATAAAAATTTGCTCTGCTAGCTCATGGTGTATTGAAGGTTGCTGTAACAGCGGAGTAAAGCATCTGTTCCGCCATCAGTTAGCAAAGATTCTAAAAATGTTGCTTTTTCTTACTTCAAACATTAAATGATCTAAATAAGACCATTCCAGAAGTCCAAATCCCTACCCCGAACACACGGCCGTGAGGCAACCTCCCAAGGATGACAGAACAGAAAGATGGAGAGCGCCTGGGCCCGGAGCACCTGAGAACCCTTGTGCTTTCTCGTGGATCTTATCTCCACCACCACCCCAGCTGCGTGCTGGCGTCTGGAATCAAAGCCACACAGGATGACTGAGGGGCATTCCGTGAGGGGCCTTGGGACTAGGTCAGGGACACGATTCTCCTAACTCTCCATCTGCACGTTCTGGCCTTCTGGAGGACAGCTCCTTTGCTTGTTTGGCACAGTTCAGAGAACGGAGGTCAGACTCCTGACAGTACGGCTTCTTCAGTTATTTTGCTTCATGGACACCCAACACACAGTGCACAATTTTTGGTTGCATCCAGCCACCCTCACAGGGAAGGGAGGACAAGTACTATGCTTGACCTTACTGCCTGCAGGAACTGAGAAAGTCTGCGTGGACTCTGCACTCCCCTCACATGCCTCTCCTGAAAGCAGCCTTTTGCTGAGCTACTGAGGCTTTCCCAACTCAGAGACGGGGTGGGATGGGGGTGGGTGGGTGCGGAGAATGGGAGTGGTGAGAAGCAGAGGGATGGATTGTATGTGCCAGCAGAACCAGGAACTTGTTTCTTCTCTCCACAGGTAATGGTTCCAAGTTTGGATGACATTCAGCAAGCCATTAACCGTATGATCCAGTTAACCCTGGAGGTCAGCAGAGGAGTGGCTCACTGGGGGCAGCAGCAGACCCGACACAAGACTCTCATCACCAGTGCCAGCCGTACCACCACTGACACGACCTTTGCAGGCACGGGAAAGAAGGAAGAAAGTAAGAGTGTTAAAATAAATCTCAGGCCAATAGAATCTTTGAATTACAACAATTAATAAGTGCTCTTCTCTGATTCTTCCTGGGTATGACACACACATATATATGTGTTCATATGTATTCATATATATATATATATAAATAAAATTCCAAGGCACTTCTTTACTATTTTTAAAAGTCATTTTTATATGTTTATTTGTTAAGTTTTGCATTTAAAAAACTAGTGTTCTCCAATCTTAAACATAACATACAGACATTTCTTTCCAGATTTGGGTCATGGGTGAATTAAGGATTTTTATCATGGTTCTACTATCCTAATTTTCATTTCAAAGTTAAAAATTAAAACAAGAACATTGTATTTTGTCTCATAAACATAGTTTGCTAGAACATGGTGCTTAGAAGGTCTGGGTCATGTGTTCTTGTACATAAAGTACACATAAACTATTCCCTTAAGTAATTATGAGTGTGATATGACACTCACCCAAAATTCCAGGGACATTTTTGGACACTTTCTTATAGAGAAAGCCAAACTACTACTACTACTTTCCTTCCTTCCTTCCTTCTTTCTCCCTCTTTAAAATTAATAAAAACATATCCTTGGGTGAGCATTAAAAAAAAATGAAGTTGGACTCTTATCTCATACCATACATAAAAATTCATTCGAAGTGAATTATAGAAGAACTAAAACTATAAAAAATTTAGAAGAAAACATTGGAGAAACTTTTTGTGATTTGGGGTCACACAAAGATTTTTTTTTTAATCCTCACCTGAGGGTGTGTTCTACTGATTTGAGAGAGAGGGGAAGGAAAAGAGAGAGAGAGAGAGAGAGAAACATCAAGAGAGAGAAACATCGATGTATGAGAGAAATATCCATTGGTTGCCTCCTGTACCCGCCCCCACTGGGGATTGAACCTGCAACAACCCAGGCATGTGCCCTGACTGGGAATAGAACTGGCAACCTTTCGGTGCACAGGATGACGCTCCAACCTACTGAGCCACACCAGCCAGGTCAACACAAGGATTTTTTTTAGATATGACAGCAAAAGCATGATCCATAAAAGAAAAATATTGATAGTTTGAACTTCATTCAAATTAAAAATCTTTGCTCTTCAAAAGATATCATTAGAAAAATTAAAAAGAGAAGCCACAGATTGGGAGAAAATGTTTGCAATCACACATCTGATAAAGTACTTGTGTTCAAAATATAAAAAGCACTCTTACAGCTAAATAATAATAAGACCCTTCCCCCATCACAAATGGACAAAAGATTAGACAGCTCAACAAAGAAGATATATGAATGGCTAATAAACACTTGAAAAGATGCTCAACATCCTTAGTTGTTAGGAAAATACAAATTTAATAAACCATGATGAGATACCACTAGACACTAATTAGAATGGCTAAAATTTTAAAAAAATGATAGTCGACAATACCAATTGTTGACAAAGAACTTGTAACTCTGATGTATTGCTGATGGGAATGTAAAAAGCTACAGCCACTTTGGAACCAGGTAGGCATTTCCTTAAAAAATTTAAACATATCTTTACCATTTGGCTCAGTAACTCCACCTTTAGGAATTTATCTTAGAGAAATGAAATCATATGTCCATATAAAGACTTATATATGAACATTCATAGCTGCATTATTTGCAATAGACCCAAGTTGCTAGAAACCTAGATGTCCAAAAATTGGTGAATGGATAAACAAAATGTGGTATATTGACACAATGGACTACTTCTCCGAAATAAAAGGGATAGAACTACCCAGATGTGCAACATTAGTTAATTAATCAATCAATCAATTAATTAATTAATTAACATAAGCCAATTCCTTGTAATTTTCTTTTGTTTTAATTTTGATTAAATACAAAAAAAAAAGAGCAAATAAGTGACTGGCCTTAGAGAAGATATTCAACTTCAGCTAAGTGTTGCCACAAAGGAATGTAGGTCCTGTACACCAAATTTTAAGAGAGAAGCTAAAAATCTGGAATTTTGTGTGAAATCCCAAGGTTTTTAATTGTTAACAACTGTTTTAAAAAGTAAGGCACTGTTTGGGCCAAACAACAGTACCTGCATGGTCTCTGATGGAGAATACTTGAAGATTTCCATCAAGGCTGTGACATAACCAGATTTTGGCAAGGATGTTTATAGTGGTGGTGAACAGTGATGGGATGACCTATATATACCAGGTGTCCAGCTGAGACGAACATATGTTGTCTCCTCTCATTCTCACGAATATCTCTGTGAAGGTTAAATAACTGGCCTGAGGTTATGTGGGTGATAAACATGGTGCCTCCCCTATACCCACCATACTATTTTGGAAGGTAGCAATTTCACTTCTTTTGACCTTTCCTTGGAGGACTTTAAAAAAAATTAGGGGGGGGGGGATTTTAATCAGTGTCTTTCAGTTCTCTCCTCTGAAAAACACAGTTTTTCCACACTAAAGAAATTGAGACCTCAAATGAGTTTAATAAGACACAATAGTTTGATAAAAATAAGTGAAGAGCCCTGGACAATGTGGCTCGGTTGGTTGGCTTCCGTTGTCTTGTGCACCAAGAGGCTGCTGGTTTGATTCCAGTCAGGGCACATGCTCGGGCTGCGGGCTTGATCCCCAGCACGGGGTGTGCAGGAGGCAGCCAATCGATGTTTCCCTCTTGCATCAATGTTTTTTTCTCTCTCCCTTCCTCTCTCTCTCTAAAAAAAAAAAATCAATAAAAGTATCTTTAGAAAAGAATAAGTGGAGCCTGGTCGGTGTGGCTCAGTGGTTGAGTGTTGACCCATGCATCAAGAGGTCACCGGTTCAATTCCCAGTCAGGGCACACGCCTGGGTTGTGGGCCCGATCCCCAGTGGGGGGCATGCAGAGGGCGGCCAATCGATGTTCTCTCTCATCAATGTTTCTCTCTCTCCCTCTCCCTTCCTCTCTCTCAGATCAATAAAGAAAAAAAAAAGAATAGGTGGAGATGGCAAGAGAATAGCTCTTAATTACTTAGAGGGAGAGTCTTTAAACAGCTTGAAAAAGTCTATACATAATGAAATTGATATAATATTTAAAGTTGAATATAGATGTTATCTACATTTAAAAACATCTGTTTTCAGGATCTTTTGAAGAAGTAATTCCTGCAAGGAAGCTGAAGAATTTTTATCCGGGTGTAGCGGAACACAAGGATATTTCCAAGCTGGTCCTTCTCCTTTCTTCCTCTGTGAATTCGCTGAGAAAGGTGGCCAATGAGGCCCTGCAGGACTTTCAGAAATACAAGACACTCTGGACAGAGGACCGAGACGTGAAAGTGAAGGTGCATTTCTGCTACGTGTGATGCAGTTTGGGTTTGAATGGTTTCTATCTAATGTGTGCGGGAGCACCAAGAAAATATCAAAATATCAATGATAATGACAGGAACCCATGAGCAGAGGTCAAGAACCTATAAATGCCAAGCACTGAACACGTTTTATCGTGTGTAATCCTCACACTGACACTCGGAGGCAATTGATACTGAGGCTCGGGCTGGTTGCATTTAATTTGGGTAAAGAGTTGAGTACCAGTTATGTTCCAGAGGCCAGGTGTTCAGGGGGTGGTATGCTTCCATGGACTCAAGGAAACTTGAGAGCTTTGAACAGCCGTTCATGTCGTTCTGTGAAATTCCCTCCCATAGCCTCTCTTCAGTACTAACAGTTAGTTCACCCCTTTCCTTACCGAGCCCCTGGCCTGGCAGCCCAGACAAGTGGAAAAGTACATAAGTAAATGCAGTTTTCTGATGTAAGTGCTGTCTAATGTAAGCGTAGGATTTATACTGTCAAAAGCTAAAGAAAACGTTGATGGTTTCCTTACTACAGGAGTTTTTGACGAACAATCCCTCTCTGACTGAAATCAGATCAGAAATTCTGCACTATGCTACTTTTGAGCAGGAGATTGACGAGCTCACACCTATTATCATTGTCGGAGCACTTGAACTGCATACAGGTATTTAAAAAATATTACGCGAAATGTCTGTATTTTCACATGGATGTTACTTTATTTAGAAAGCAGTCATTAAGCTTCCTTGGTATAATAATATAAATATTAAATATTTCTGGCCCACCAGTATTATTCATATATGTGTTATATATAATATGTATCTTATATATGATGTATTTTTATATATGATATTATACCAAGGTGGTTTAACACACTTAATATGCTGCACAGTTTCTCGATTGGCAGTCAAACAACTAAAAGTACAGGTGAAACTCTTTTTCAGGTTACTGTGAGGAGGGGCTGTGTACCTGAAATAAGAATCAAACAGTTTGAGGTCTTCTGAAAAGTTAAACTGTTTGGGATTAGGCTATCAAAGGATGGTGAGGCAACCACTTAATGTCTGAAATAAAAAGCCCAAGCTGACTTGATTACTTACTGTAGGGAGGAGAGCAGACTGGAGGTCTCACACTGTGGGCCTGAGTAGTTGTCATCTGCAGAAGGATGCTCGCTCAGGTGAGACTGTTGTTGATTGGTTGGCACTCGGAGGCGGGCTTATTGAGTATGTTCCTCCTGATTGGTTGACATTCAGAAGAGAGGGGCTGACACTGATTGGCTTGTAAAAGTATGTGAACTAAGGTGAACTGGTCTATGATTTGGGTTTAAAAGCGATTGTGGTGGCTGCTTTTTTGCCATGGTTACAGAGGTACAATCAGTCTTGTCTTAAATTTGTGAGATCTTATTCTCAGACGATGTTTGAAGGACCTATTTTGCATACGCAAATAGATTTTCAGATCTATGCTCAAGGAATCAGTGTAACTGTGGCTGTCAAATTTGACTACCAGGGTGACTCGATCCCTCTTCTGCTGGTGATGGACAGTGCACACCTCATGAACTTCTTTATATAAGATACTTAGCGTAGTACCTGGCAAATAGTTAATGTCCAATAAATATTACATACTATTATATCTATCAAGAAGGGATTTAATTTGGAGAAGAATCACAAATACTTGAGGGGATTATCTAGCTAGAAACAGAAACTATATATCAGGGGCAATACAAGAACTTCGGTAGTGTTTTGGAAACTGTACTCTACCTATTATTTTAATGTTCTGTTTGTTTCCTCAGAGTGGTTAGCACTGTGATCCTTAATCCAAAAATTAACTGTAGCCCGGCATTCTAGTTGGCCAGGTACTTGCCCTTAGAGAGAGAAAACTAAAAAATGGAGTAGGTGACAATAATGATAAAGAAAGAGGAAGGTGGGCTGAATCCCTGGGGCCCGAGGAAAGGGAGAAAAGAGGCCCAGGAGGTGTGGACATTATAAGATAGGATCTCACAGCCTCAATCAACAAGCTGGCCGTGTGTCTCCTCCCAGGCTACACTTTCCTCAGCTCCCCAGTCCTCTCAGTTTAACTGTTGGAAGTTGAGAGCAGTTATGTTTCAAGCTTGGCAGGGCCGGGGAGTTCAGGGGTACCAAGAGGAGAAAGGAATGGGTAAGTGTTGATAAGGTAGAGTTGACTAGTTAGAACTGTTATGTTTTCAAGGAAAAGAACCCTATTTGAGCTATATTGAGGGGGGGAAAGCTATATCCCAGAATCCAAGGTGCCACCGGGCTGTAGGAAAGGACCAGAAGAGAGACGTATAGGAAGCTGAGGAAATCCTTTCTCTCAGACTCTCATTTCTTCTTCCCCTGTGCCTGACTTTTTCTGCTTCCCAGTTGAGAGGGCTTTCCCTTAAGTCTTATTCCAAACTCTCAAGAATGGATTCTGACTAGTACTGAAGGTCAAGACTGACTGGGACAATCAGCTAGGCCCAGGTGCAGGGTCAGGTTATACATATCCTCTGACCGTGTGGATGAGGGAGGTAGGAAGTGGAACAACAGGAAAACAGGCAGGTTTGGCAGGCAAAATAATATATTCCACTGTGCTGTGTGGGGTGACCTGGAAGAAAATGGGGTGATGAGTGAGGGCTGCTGATGGGATGGCCAGAAACAGAGCAAGGTTCACGCTGGACAGTGCTGGAAGTAATTTCTGAAATTCTTCTGCGTAGACTTTAGTGTCCTCATGCACAGCTTAACATGCTTCATGGGATAGGGATTACATCTTTAAAATTGAGACTGACAAACCTCAGAAGAGGGGGCAGCGGGGAGGGAAGGGATAAACCACAGAACTTATATGTATGTATGGGTAACCATGGACATAGACAACAATGCTGGGGGCGGGAAGAGGGTGTCAATGGGGGGAAAAGGAGAAACATCTGTAACAAAAATAAATTAATAAAGAAAAAAGGATTAAGGATAAAGGGGGAAAAATTGAGCAACCTTGCAGCACATTTAATTCAGACTAACCGCTTTTCAAGTACTCAGTAGCCACATGTGGCTAGTGGCTGTCAAAGGGGACAGTGCAGTGACAGATGCTCAGATTACACATTAAGTGAATCTTTTCAGAATGTCAGTTGTAGTCTATTTTGATCTTTTCTTGTCTTCACCAGAGCCAATGAAATTGGCCTTATCAATTGAGGCTAAGGCATGGAAGATGTTACTCTGTCGATACCTGAATGAGGAATACAAAAAGAAAATGTCAGACATGATAACATTTATTAACGACTACTTGAAAAAGTTATCTCGACCTATTCGTGATTTAGATGATGTCAGGTTTGCAATGGAAGCCTTGTCTTGTATCCGTGATAATGAAATCCAAATGGACATGACTTTGGGACCCATTGAAGTAAGAAATGATTGCATTTTCCATTCTTGAAATGCTATTTAAAAAAATAGAGAGACACTAAAAAATTAATTCTGTTAACATATTTCTTTATTTTATGGCACAGTCTGCCTACTTCTCCTTTCTGATGTTGGTATCTTTGGATATTTTGACAATTATCAACAATGAACTGTATACAAAGGAATATTAATATATTAATAATGTTGTACTCGTCTAGAAAGTGTTCATTTTTTATGCCAGCACCAACATTTTACAGAAGGGATTGGTTGCACTGTCTCACATCAGTCCTAACATGCTGGCAAGTTCCACAAATATCTTTGTCTTTCCTTAGGAACCAGTGGCCCATGGCATACCATGGATGGCACGGTGGGAACTGTCCCCTTAGGCTTAGTAGTAAACTGTTGGAACTTAGATCAGCAGATGTTTTTAGGAAAGAATACTATGTTCAATTTCTATTGCTGATATAACAAATTACCATAAACTTTATGGCTTAAAACAACACACATTTATTACCTTACAGTTCTAGAGATAAGCAGTCCGAGAATGGGTCACTTAGTGCTGAAATCACGATGTCAGCAGGGCTGCATTTCTCCTGGAGGCTCGAGGGAAGATGCCATTTCTTGCTTTCTTTGGCTTCTAGAAGCTGACCCCAATCTTGGCTCATGCCCCCTTCCAGCAATGGCATCTCTCCTACTCTGCTCTGTTCTCACATCTTCTCTGACTCCTACTGTCCTGCCTCCGTCTTTCCCTTGTGTGCACCTTTGTGATTACATTTGGCCCGCCCAGTTAATCCAGGATAATCTGTCAGGCTAATTAAGTTCTTTAACTTAATACATACATTCTTTTGGTAAAGCCAGTTGCAGTCCATTTCTTTAATCATTCAAGTTTCTGTTCATTGGAGTATCTCCCAATCATCATTTCATTCCATTCCTCCTATCGCCAACCCACATTTTAACAGAGCAAGAGAAAATATTTTGCATGGCGTTGATACAAGATCAAGGAGGAGAGAGAAGCAGAAAATGGTTCTAGGCATATTTTCTAGGGTAGATCTCAGTGTGATCTGCCTATCCATCAGAATCACCTCGGCACTTTTTTTTTTTATATCCTCACCCGAGGACATTTTTCCATTTTTTGTTCAGATGGAGTGGGAGGGAGAGAGAAGAAGAAGAAGAAGAAGAGAGAGAGAGAGAGAGAGAGAGAGAGACATCGACGTGAAAGGGACACATCGAGTGGCTGCCTCCCGCACGACCAACCAGGGCCGGGAACAAACTGCAACCGAGGTACATGCCCTTAGCGGGAACCGAACCCGGGTCTCTCTGGACCGCAGGCCGACGCTCTACCGCTGAGCCAAACTGGCCAGGGCTCGGCACTTTTTAAATACAGAGTTCAGGGCCTAGGATCTAGAGTCAATACCGATGTCAGTGAGAATCTAGAGGTGCTTCTTACACGTTTCATATTGGAAACAAGTCTCCTGGAATATACTGTTTTCTAAGACACAGGAGGCATCTAAATCATTTGACAGTTGATCCCCTTGTGATGGTTCTGAACTCCACCCTCGCTCCACAGGAAGCCTATGCTATTTTAAACAGATTTGAAGTTGAAGTAACCAAAGAAGAATCAGAAGCAGTTGATACCTTGAGATATTCTTTCAACAAATTGCAGAGCAAAGCTGTAAGTACAAACTTAATTCTTATTCTTATTTATAAATTCTTATTTAACTCTTATAGTAACTTACTTAAGTCACTATCTCCAGAAAAAAATACATTTCATACTTTTTTTTTAAAATTCTCACCCGAGGATGTTTTCCCATTTATCTCAGATAGAGTGGGAGGGGGAGAGAGGGAGAGAGAGAAACATCGATGTAAGAGGGACACATTGACTGGTTGCCACCCACACGACCCCGACCAGGGCCGAAACGAACTGCAACCGAGGTATGTGCCCTTGACTGGAATCGAACCCGAGACTCATGGGTTCTCGGGCCGACGCTCTAACCACTGAGCCAAACCAGCCAGGGACATTTCATACTTTTTAAAAGCTAAATATATTATTTTAATCTCTTTATTGAGATATAATCCACACATCATAAAATTTATCATTTCGGGGTATACAATTCAGTGATTTTTTTTACTGTATTCACAAAGTTGTACAAACACCATCACTATCTAATATTAGAACATTTTATCCCCCAAAGAAACCCTAAACCCATTAGCAATTACTCTTTATTTTCTCACCACAGCCTCTGGCAGCCACTACTCTACTTTCTGTCTCTGTGGATTTGCTTTCCTGGATATATAATATAGATAGAATCATATAATACGTTGTCTTTAGTGACTGGCTTCTTTCACTTAGCATAATATTTTTAAGGTTTATCTGTAATGTCTCATGTACCAGTACTTTATTTTCCTAATGGCTGATGCTGAGGGCATCTTTTCATGTACTTATCGACCATTTGCATATCTTCTTTGGAGAAATGTGAATTTAAATCCTTTGTTTTTAAAATTGGTTTATTTCTTTATTTATTTTTGAGTTGTAAGAGTTCTTTATATATTTTGGATATAAGTCCTTTAGCAAAGACTATGCAGATATTTTCTCTCATTCTGTGGATTGTCTTTCCACTTTCTTGACGATATCTTGAAGTAAACGTTTTTAATTTTGAAGAAGTCCAATCTGTCTAATTTTATTTTTTTTTTGCTTGTGTTTTTGGTATCATATCTAGGAAACCCTTGCCTAATCCAGGGTCATGAAGACTTGCTCCTATGCTTTCTTAAGAGAGTTTTATAATTTGTAGCCCTTACAGTTAGGTCTCTGATACATTTTGAGTTAATTTTTCTGTGTGTTGTGAGTTTTGGGTTCAACTTCATACAAAAGCATGTAGATACCCAGCTGTCTCAGTGCCATTTGTTGTAAAGACTCTCCTTTCACCCATGAATTGCCTTGGCACCCTTGTTGACAATCAGTTGACCATAAATGGAGGGTTCATTTCTGGGCTCTCAATTCTATTCTGTTGGTCCATATGTCTGCTCCTATGCCAGTACCGTACTGTCTTGATTAGTGTAACGTTGTACTAAGTTTTTTTAAAATTGTGGTAATATACGCATAACTTAAAATTTACCATCTTAACAATTTTAAGTGTGTATAGTTCAGGAGTGGTAAGTATATTCACATTGCTGTGCAGTCAATCTCCAGGACTTTTTCATCATGCAAACTGGAACTCTACCAACAACTCCCCATTCTCCCTCCTTCGGCCCCTGATTATCATTCTACTTGCTCTCCTTAGGTATTTGACCACTTTAGGTACCTTATAAAGTGGAATCATACAATATTTGTCTTTTTTGTGACTGGCTAATTTCAGTTACTATACGGTCTTCAAGGCTCATCCATGTTGTAGCATGTGTCAGAATTTCTGACCTTGTCAAGTCTGAATAATATTCCATTATATCTATACACCACATTTTATTTATTCATTCATCCATCAAGAACACTTGGGTTGTACCCTGGCCAGTTTTGCTCAGCGGTTAGAGCGTTGGCCCACAGACCAGAGAGTCCCGGGTTCGGTTCCTGCTAAGGGCATGTACCTCGGTTGCAGTTTGTCCCCGGCCCTGGCTGGGGCCGTGTGGGTGGCAGCCAGTCGATGTGTCTCTCTCACATTGATGTTTCTCTCTCTCTCTCTTACTCCCTCTCTCCCTCCTGCTCTATCTGAAGATAAATGGAAAAGATGTCCTTGGGTGAGGATAAAAAAAAAAAAAAAAAGAACACTTGGGTTGCTTTTTTGTCTATTGTAAATAATGTTGTTATGAACATGGGTGTATGGATATCTCTTTGAGAGACTACTTTAAATTCTCTTGTATATCTACCCAGCAACAGAATTCTGAATCATAAAGTAATTCTCTTTTTAATTTTTTGAGTACACTATACTGTTTTCCATAGTGTCTGCACCATTTTACATCCCCACCAACAGTGACGTGATTCCAATTTCTCCACATTTTTGCCAACACTTGCTATTTTCTGTTTCCTGAATAGTAGGCATCCTAATGGGTGAGGTCGTATCTAATAGTGGTTTTCATTTGCATTTTCCTAATGATAACATGATGTTGAGCATCTTTTTATATACTTATTGACCATTTGTGTATCTTCTTTGGAGAAATGTCTATTCAAGTTCTTTGCCTATTTTTTAATTGGGTTGTTTGTTTCTTTGTTGTTGAGTTGTAGGAGTTTTAAAAAATATAGTCTGGTGTTAACTCCTTATCACATACATGATTTACAATTATTTCCCCCCATTCTGTAGGTTGCCTGTTCACTCTGTTGATTGTGTCCTTATAGTCTTTTTATTTCTATAAGGTAGTTGGTGATATCCTGTCTTTCATTCCTAATTTTAGTAATTTGGATCCTCTCTCCTTTATTCTTGATTAGTCTAGGTAAAAACTTACCAATTTTGTTGATATTTTCAAAGATGAAAATTTAGATTTATTGATTTTCTCTGTTGGTTTTATATTCTCTATACCATTTATTTGTGCTCCTTTTTAACATTATTATTTCTTTTCCTTCTGCTTGCTATGGGTTTAATTTTTTCTTCTTCTGGTTTGTTAAGGTGGATGGTTAATTACCGACTTGAGATCTTTTTTAATGTTTGCATTTATAGGTATATATGTCTCTCTAAGCTTTTTAGAAGTAGGTAAATATTTACACAGCACAAATTAGACATTAAAAATGAACTCCAAGGGAGGGTCCAGATTCTTTAATTATACTGAAAATTTCTATTGAATATTAATTAAATTAACAATGGTTTAAAATTTCTTGTTTCTGGAAAGATTGTCATTAAGATTGAAGCAAGGCACAGTAGCAAAGACACAGAGCTGACACTGGGGTCATAACTTGGGATTCCATCTCTGCTGATAGCCATTTGGGTGATCACATGCAAGTTAACCTTTGTTTCTAAATTTCTTCATGTGGTCATTTAGGAATATTTTAGGAATTTTTGTTTGTTTGTTTTTTTAATCCTCACCTGAGGATATTTTTCCATTGATTTTTAGACAGATTGGAAGGGAAGAAGAGAGAGAGAAACATCCATGTGAGAGAGACACATCGATTGGTTGCCTCCTGCACGACCCCGACTGGGGCTGGGGATTGAACTTGCAACCCAAGTATGTGCCCTTGACCAGAATTGAACCTTCTACCCTTCGGTCTGAGGGCCGACGCTCTAAATGCTGAGCCAAACTGGCCAGGGCTATTTTACTTTATTTTATTTTTTTTCTTTATTGATTTTTAGACAGAGAGGAAGGGAGAGGGAGAGGGAGAGGGAGAGAGAGATAGAAACATTGATGAGAGAGAGAACATCGATTGGCTGCCTCCTGAATGCCCCCCATGGGATTTGGCGCACAACCTGCCCTGACTGGGAATCGAACTGGTGACCTCTTGGTGCATGGGCTGACGCTCAACCACTGAGCCACACCGGCCAGGCCGGCCAGGGCTATTTTAGGAATTTTTTTATATGCGGTTATGAGGCTCACTTGAGGTAATGTATATAAAATATTTTTTATGCTCATGTTTATTTAAGTTCATGTTAAATATTGACTAACTGCTTGTTTTAAAAAATGTTTGCTGGTTAGTCAGGAGAGTGACTCAGGAAGGAAATGGGGAACACTCCACTGAGATTTAGTGAAGTCCAACTTTCTCTTGTTGAATGGAAAAAACTCTCGTGAGTTGTTCTATCTCTTCACCTGTTAGTGTTCAATCCACTGACCCATCCTTCAGCAGAGATAGACAATTCCATTCTATAATCACAATGAAGCTTAAAGTAGTACATGCACCAGCCAAGGTAGATGCTCTTGTTGAGAGCAGTTAAGAGCAGGGGTTGTCTCCCATTTCGCTTCCTCTGTGTTTGTCTCTGTGTAGTAGATAGACTGCCATGCCTCCCGGTCTTCGTGGGGTGGCCTTAAGTGGAAAGTGTCTTGTGAGACGTAGTGGTGGAGTCTCTTTGATACCCTGAGCTGGATACTCTAGGAATGTCTTTTGTGTGGGTTATTTGGGCTCTTCTGTTGTGTTTGGGTCTTGATTGCTGATGCCCCGTTTGAGGGTGGGGTCTCCCCTCAGGCTTGCTGACCGTAAGGCTCAACCCCGGCCACATCCTGCCAGCTGTTCTGCAGGTGCCTGGCTTCCAGCAGAGAGGCGTGGGGCCTGGCCCGGGTGGAGGTGGGTGGCGAAGCCAGGCGGCGGCGAGGTGGGCGCACTGGGTGCGGCGGTGGGGCTGGGAGCGTTGGGCCAAGGCCTCAGTTGCGGCAGGTCCGGGCCTCTGGGGGTGTTGGGTCAGGCGGTGTGGCGGGGCGGGAGGTGGGCGGGCGCCAGGTCGCGGCGGTGGGGCTAGTACGCCCTGCTGCAGCCGGGTTGCGGCCACTCCCTGCACCTCCTCCCTAGGAGGACCCTGCGGATCCTCCAAAACGAGGCGCTCTCTGATCCCAAGCGGGGAGAAGCCCCCAGCGGAGCGTGGAGCATCACAATGCAGCTGCCAGTGGCTCCTTGGCCAGGAGAGCCTGAACCGCCAGCCCCGAGTCCCCACGCCGACAGACAGACACCCACACTCACACGCACGCACGCCCTCCCTCCACGTGCTCACCCACTCACCCTCTCACCTGCACCCCGGTCCTGCCTGCTGCCATGTCGGCATCCCCCCATATCACTTCCTTTTAGGGGACAGCTCCTACCACTGCAACTGTGCGAACCTACTAGAGATCGCCAACCCCAGATCTTGGCCTGACCCAGAGACAGCGTGCGACCAAAACGGGGCCTGGAGAAGTAACTTTCCATGGCCACCGTGATGGCCTGAGAGGGACCGCGGAAAACCTTCTTAACCTCAGCTGGAGAAGATGTCTGCCTCGTGGGTCACGAACTAGAATGATTTGAAACTCCCGTTCGTCCATTTGGGTTGTTTATTTCTGAGGGGTTTTTGTTTGTTCGTTTTACAAAAAACATTGCAGAGACTCCGTCCATACAGGACACCTGTGAGATAACAGACTTGCGGGAACAGAACTGTAGTTTCAGTGAATGCTGCATTACTTTCATCCTCACAGTGCGCTCTCTTCTTATTCTAGGTTTCTGTACAAGATGAGCTAGTCCAAGTGCAGCCAATGTTTAAAAATAATCTGCTTGAGTCCGTGGAAGTTTTTCGTGAGGATGTACTGAACTTTGCAGACGCCTATGAGATGGTAATTTAAGCATTTGCATGCTCTGTTCTTCCTTCTTTTTTTTTTAATTTAATTTTTCCCATCACTTTTTATCCCCTGTATGCCCTTTACCACCTCCACCCATCCCCCTCCACCCCACAATCACCACGCTGTTGTTCGTGTCCATGAGTTCTCTCTTTTTTTCCATTTTGGCTCAACCCTCCCCTCCCAACACTCCCCCCACCCCCGAGCTGTCAGCCTGCCCTCCATCTATGAGTCTGTCTATTTTGCTTGGTAGTTCAGTTTGTTCATTACAGTCCACATATGGGTGAAGTCATATGGTACTTGTGTTTCTCCGACTGGCTTATTTCACTGAGCATATGCTCTCCAGGTCCTGTGAAACGGAAGTGATGGACCCCGAGAAATGCACTGTGATCTGTACATTATATATAATAGGCTGGATTTACTTATTCACAGCTATCACAAAGGGAATAGCTACTTCCTCAAGCATGTTTTATAGAGTTATAAAGAAGTTTTAACTGTTAAAAGGAGCAACAGCTTTAAAGACACGGAAGGAGCAAAGGGTCTGGTTTCGCCCTTTCTCGGGGCCAGACTTCTCATAGCTGAAAATGTACTACAGTTGCTGAAAGGCTCTGAGAAACTATAAATGCCCGATACCAGGGTTTACACAACTGATTTTTTTTTTAATCCTCACCTGAGGATGTTTTTCCATTTATCTTCAGGTAGAGTGGGAGGGAGAGAGAGGGAGAGAGAGAAGCATCAATATGAGAGGGACACACTGACTGGTCGCCTCCCGCACGACCCCGACCAGGGCTGGGGACGAACCACAACTGAGGAACGTGCCCTTGACCGGAACTGAACCTGCGACTCAATGGTTCATGGGCTGACTGCTGAGCCAAACCAGCCAGGGCCACAACTGATTTTTTTCCCCCAGTAACTTAGAGAACCAAAAGTATCACTGAAAATAATAAATGTCATACTTGGTCAGTCTCACAAACTTTTCAACCTGGTATAATAACTGACAATGGTCGACCTCTTTGATGTTAAACTCAGAACGTGGACATATTCCCTTAAAACACTCCACTTTCTCTTAGTGATCACAATGGATCTGGATTCATAGGAGATTTAAGCCCTTGGTGCTACTTCTATAACACTTTCTTTTTTACATGTACTGAAGTTATCTCTTGTAGTTGGATTATTCAACATTTGACCACCACTCATTTTATTACACTGAAAATCCAGTCCGTTATTCTGCCAATCCATTAATATTCATGACTGTACTTTTTGCAACTGTTTTCTGGTTCACACCAACAGAGACTGCCTGCTGCTTCTTTCAAGCATTCAGCCTGTGTGCGTCTCTGTTTCCACGTGGGGCTGGAGAGTCAGTGAAAGGAGGTTGTTCTCAGAACCCTGGAACGGTTGTTCTGATGCACCACGGCATCATCTTATTATTATTATTATTTGTTTATCCTCACCCGAGGACATTTTTGCATTTATCTTCAGATAGAGCAGGAGGGAGAGAGGGGGGAAGAGAGAGAGAGAGAAACATTGATGTGACAGAGACACATTGACTGGTTGCCACCCACATGACCCCAACCAGGGCTGAGGACAAACTGCAACCGAGGTACGTGCCCTTAGTGGGAACCAAACCCCGGACTCTCTGGTCCGCGGGCCGACGCTCTAACCACTGAGCCAAACTGGCCAGGGCTGACTTGTCATTTTAAATGAGGGATTATATAATATGTGAATTGTATCTGAATAAAACTGTTACAAAAAGCAAATGAAAACTTTATGTACAGGACTAAGTGAGACCATTTTAAATGTAAAATAATGTTTATTTATTTAAAAGAAAATAATAGATAAATCCAGTAAATTAATAGGTACATATGATTAGAAATTAAAATGGAGATTCTATTATTTATTATAGGAAGGACCCATGGTTCCAAATATACCACCCCAAGAAGCTAGCAACAGGCTGCAGATATTTCAGGTAAAACTGTATGGTGTAAAAAAATGTAAAACTACATGTTTTTCTTATTAATTTATTTTTGTTACAGATGTTTCTCCTTTTTTCCCCATTGACACCCTCCTCCCCATCCCCCCACCCTATCCCCAGCTTTGTTGTCCATGTCCATCAGTTACGCATACATGCGTATAAGTTCTGTGGTTTATCTTTTCCCTTCCCCCCCACCCCCTCTTCTGAGGGTTGTCAGTCTGTACCCTACTTTCACATCTCTGGGTCTACCCTGTTCCCCAGACTGTTATGTTTATTATATTCCACAAATGAGTGAGATCATGTGATATTTGTCTTTCTCTGCTTGGCTTGTTTCACTTAGGATAATACTCTTGAGGTCCCTCCATGTCGTCTCAAAGGATAAGACATCTTTCTTTCTTACAGCTGCACAGTACTCCATTGTGTATATGTACCACAGCTTTTTTATCCATTCATCCACTGATGGACACTTGGGCTGTTTCCAGATTTTAGCTATTGTAAATAGTGCTGCTATGAACATGGGGGTACATGTATTCTTTCTGATTGGTGTTTCAGGTTTCTTAGGGTATATTCCTAGAAGTGGGATCACTGGGTCAAATGGCAATTCAATTTTTAATTTTTTGAGGTAACACCATAGTGTTTTCCACAGTGGCTGCACCAGTCTGCATTCCCACCAGCAGTGTACTAGAGTCCCCTTTTCTCCACACCCTTGCCAACACTTGTTGTTTGATGATTTGTTGATGGCGGCCATTCTGACAGGTGTGAGGTGATACCTCATTGTTGTTTTAATTTGCATCTCTCTGATGATTAGTGATGTTGAGCATTTCTTCATATGTCTCTTAGCCATTTGTATGTCCTTTTTGGAGAGGTGTCTATTTAGTTCCTCTGCCCATTTTTTAATTGAGTTCTTTGTCTTCCTTTTGTTGAGTTGTATGAGCACTCTGTATATTTTGGAGATTAACCCCTTATCTGATGTATCTTTGGCAATTATGCTTTCCCATACAGTGAATTCCCTTTCCGTTTTGATGGTTGTTTCTTTTGCTGTGCAGAAGCTTTTGAGTTTGATGTAGTCCCATGTGTTCATTTTTTCTTTTGTTTCTGTTGCCTTAGGTGATGTATCAGTGAAGATTCTGCTGCGTATGATGTCCAAAATTTTGTTGCCTACATTTTCTTCTAGGATTTTTATGGATTCATGAGTCACATTTAAGTCTTTTATCCATTTTGAGTTTATTCTTGTGTATGGTGTAAGTTGATGGTCTAGTTTCATTTTTTTGCGTGTAGTTGTCCAATTTTCCCAACACCATTTATTAAAGAGGCTGTCTTTGCTCCATTGTATGCTCTTGCCACCTTTGTCAAATATTAATTGAGCATAATGTCTTGGGTCAATTTCTGGATTCTCTGTTCTGTTCCACTGTTCTATATGCCTGTTCTTGTGCCAGTACCAGGCTGTTTTGATTATAGTAGCTTTGTAGTATAACCTGATATTAGGTATTGTGATCCCACCTACTTTGTCCTTCTTTTTCAAGATTGCTATGGCTATTCGGGGTCTTTTTTTGGTTCCATATGAACTTTTGAAGTATTTGTTCTAGTTCTGTGAAATATGTCACTGGTATTTTGATGGGGATTGCATTGAATCTACAGATTGCTTTGGGTAGTATGGACATTTTAATGATGTTAATTCTTCCAATCCATGAACAAGGTATGTGCTTCCACTTTTTTATATCTTCCTCTATTTCTTTTTTCAATGTCCTGTAGTTTTCTGCAAATAGATCCTTTACTTCTTTGGTTAAGTTTATTCCTAGGTATCTTAATTTTTTTGCCGTGATGGTAAATGGGATTTTTTTTTTTAGTTTCTCTTTCTGTGAGTTCATCATTGGTGTATAAGAATGCCGTCGATTTCTTGATGTTAATTTTGTATCCTGCTACTTTGTCAAATTCATTTATTAGGTCTAGTAGATTTTTGATGGAGTCTTTAGGGTTTTCTATGTATAATATCATGTCATCTGCAAATAATGAGTTTTACTTCCTCCTTTCCAATTTGGATTCCTTTTATTTTTCTTCATGTCTGATTGCTGTGGCTAAGACTTCCAGTACTATGTTAAATAAGAGTGGTGAAAGTGGGCATCCGTGTCTTGTTCCTGTTCTTAAGGGAAATGTTTTTAGTTTTTGCCCATTGAGTATGATGTTGGTTGTAGGTCTTTCATATATGACCTTTATTATATCAAGATATGACCCCTCTATTTCCACATTGCTGAGCGTTTTTATCAGAAATGGGTGCTGGATTTTGTCTAATGCTTTTTCAGCATCTATTGATATGATTATGTGGTTTTTATCTTTCATTTTGTTTATGTGGTGTATCACATTTATTGATTTGTGAATGTTGAACCAGTCTTGCATCCCTGGGATGAATCCCACTTGGTCATGGTGAATAATTTTTTTGATGTATTGCTGGATCCAATTTGCTAGTATTTTGTTTAGGATTTTGGCATCTATGTTCATCAGGGATATTGGCCTGTAGTTTTCTTACTTTGTAGTCTTTTTCTGGTTTTGGAATTAGAATTATTCTGGCCTCATAAAACGAGTTTGGGAGCCTTCCTTCTTCTTGAATTTTTAGAAATAGTTTGAGGAGAATGGGTGTTAGTTCTTCTATGAATGTTTGGTAAAACTCCCCCGTGAAGCCGTCCGGGCCTGGGCTTTTGTTTGCTGGGAGAGTCTTGATTACATCTTCAATTTCCTTCGTTGTTATTGATTTGTTCAAGTTTTCTATTTCTTCCCGGTCCAGTTTTGGGAGACTATGTGTATCTAGAAATTTGTCCATTTCACTTAGATTGTCGAATTTGTTGCCATATAAATGTTCATAGTATTTGTTAACGATCCTTTGTATTTCTGTGGTGTCAGTTGTTACTTCTCCTCTTTCATTTCTGATTTTGTGTATTTGGGTTCTCTCTCTTTGTTTCTTGGTGAGTCTAGCTAAGGGTCCATCAATCCTGTTTATCTTTTCAAAAAACCAGCTCTTTGTTTCATTGATCCTTTGAATTGTTTTTCTGGTCTCTATGTCATTTATTTCTGCTCTGATCTTTACTATTTCCTTTCTTCTACTTGCTCTGGGGTTTTCTTTTTGTTTGCTTTCTAGTTCTTTAAGTTGTGAGGTTAGATAGTCTATTAGAAATTTTTCTTGTTTCTTGAGGTAGGCCTGTAGTGCTATGAACTTCCCTCTCAGAACTGCTTTCGCTGCATCCCATAGATTTTGTGTTGTTGTGTGTTCATTTTTATTGGTTTCCAGGAAGTTTTTAATTTCTTCCTTGATCTCCTCGGTAACCCATTCATTGTTTAATAACATGCTATTTAGCCTCCATGTATTCAAATGTCTTTGCATGTTCTTGTTCCAATTGATTTCTAGTTTCATGCCATTGTGATCTGAGAAGATGCTTGATATGATTTCAGTCTTCTTGAACTTGTATAAACTTCGTTTGTGTCCTAACATGTGGTCTATCTTTGAGAATGTCCCATGTGCACTTGAGAAAAATGTGAATTTTGTAGTTTTGGGGTGTAATTCTCTGTAAACATCTATTAAATCCATTTGGTCTAGTGCTTCATTTAGAGTCTCTGTTTCCTTGTTAATTTTTTGTCTAGAGGATCTATCCAGTGATGTCAGCGGGGTGCTGAAGTCCCCAGCTATGATTGTATTGCTGTCGATTTCTCCTTTGAAGTCCTCCAGAAGATTTTAAATATATTTTGGTGCTCCTATATTGGGTGCATATATGTTTACCAAGGTTATATCTTCCTGTTGGATAGATCCTTTCAATATTATGTAGTGACCTTCTTTGTCTCTAGTTATGGCCTTCATTTTGAAATCTATTTCATCAGATATGAATATTGCTACCCCAGCTTTTTTTTCCTTTCCATTTGCTTGGAAGATTTTTTTCCATCCCTTCACTTTCAGCCTATGTGAGTCTTTTGTTGTGAGGTGGGTCTCTTGTAAACAACATATATATGGGTCATGCTTTCTTATCCAATCCGCTACTCTGTATCTTTTTTATCAGAGCATTTAATCCATTTACATTTAAGGTGATTATTGATATGTACTTGTTTATTGTTATTTTTGCTTGGTGTGGTTCTATTTTCCTTTCTATTTCTTCTACTAATTACAGCAGTCCTTTTAACATTTCTTGCAGTGCTGGTTTGGTGCTAATGTATTCCCTTAGCCTTTTTTTGTCTGGGAAGCTCTTTATTTCACCTTCTATTTTGAATGATAGCTTTGCTTGGTACAGTAGTCTTGGGTTCAGATCCTTGTTTTTCATGACCTTGATTACTTCATGCCATTGCCTTCTGGCCTGTAGTGTTTCTATTGAGAAGTTAGCTGATAGCCTTATGGGGATTCCTTTGTAGGCATCTTAGCTCTTGCTGCCTTTAGGATTCTCTCTTTGTCTTTAATTTTTGGCATTTTAATTACTATGTGTCTTGGTGTGGGCCTGTTTGGGTTCTTCTTACTTGGGGCTCTCTGTGCTTCTTGAACTTGAATGCCTTCTTCCTTCATCAAATTAGGGAAATTTTCTGTCACTATTTCTTCAAATATATTCTCTAACCCTTGCTCATTTTCTTCTTCTTCGGGGACTCCTATGATGTGAATATTATTACGTTTCCAGTTGTCCCACAGTTCTCTTAAGCTGTCTTCTTGTTTTTTTCATTGTTTTTTCCTTTTGGTTTTCTGATTGGTTGATTTTTTCTACCCTGTCTTCTAATTCACTGATCCGGTCCTCTGCTTCTTCTACTCTGCTGTTTAGTCCTTCCAATGTGTTCTTCATTTCTGCTATGTCATTCTTCATTTCCAATTGGTTGATTTTCAATATTTCTATGTCTGCTCATGGTGTTGATGTCCTTACTCATGCTGTTGAGCTTCCTCAAGATCATGGCTCTGAATTCTAGCTCTGTTAACTTGCTTAACTCCATTTCATTTATCTCATCTTTGGTGGAGGTCTCTTGTTCCTTCATTTGGCATCTGTTTCTTTGTTTCACCATTTTGGCTATCTCAGTGGGTTTTGGAGCTGCCAAATTTTCCCTGTGGATGTTGGTGTTCTGCTGTTTGTGGCTCCCTGTACTGGGTTTGGATGAACGTGGGAAGACTCAAGTTATACACCACTGTCGAGTCTTACTTTCCTGGGTAGATTTACAAGCCCAGAAAAGGTTAAGTTGTCCTCTAGCTTTTTGCCTAGAGGCTATTAGTTGCTTGAAGAGCCTTGGGTTCTCAGTTGAATGAAAACCTCCCTCAGGTGTTCAGCGAGAGAGGATTTTCCGAGGGTGGGGCAGATGCTGGTTGGTAATGAGCCTCAATTTGCATTTAAATGTCCCATCTGGGTGTGGCTGAATCTCCAAGGGAGGGGCTGCAGCCTCTCCCCAGAGCCCTGGGAAGGAGTAAGATGGCCACCGTTTTGCGTGGCCCCAACTCAGCAAACGCTCTGAGTGCCCTCCAAATCCCGAGTGTCCCCACACAGTTCCAGTCCAGTCCGCCCTCCCTCTGCCGGATCCCAAGGTGAGTGGCTGTGGCTATTTTAGCACTCTGTCCCGGCCCTCTGCGCTGTGGAGCCGGCTTGGGCTTTAACCCTGAGGGTGCTGCTCACAGCTAAGACTGCTGCTGTCCGTGGGCTCCCAGCCCCCTCTCGCACCTCCGCAGTCCTACCAGGATTGATTCAGTGTGCCTGGTTGTATGGTCCTCGCAAGCTGCTTTTCTGTTGCTTTTTCCTGACGATTTGTCTTTATTTTAGTTGTATTTCCAGTTTGGTCCTGGGAGATGGTCTGTGTAGCTTCCATTCACTCCGCTGCCATTTTTTCCCAAGAAGTAAAACTACATATTTTGTTAGATTTGATAATGTGTTGTTATTTTTATTTATTTATTTATTTATTTATTTATTTATTATTTTTTAATCTTCACCTGAGGATATTTTTCTATTTATCTTCAGATAGAGAAGGGGAGGGGGGGAGAGAGAGAGAGAGAGAGAGAGAGAGAGAGAGAGAGAGAAACGTTGACATGAGAGGGACACATCAACTGGTTGCCTCCTGTACCACCCTGACCAGGGCCGGGACGAACCGCAACCGAGGTACCATGGAATCAAGCCTGTGACTCACTGGCTCTAACCACTGAGCAAAACCGGCAAGGGTGACAATGTGGTGTTGTTTTAAAAATGATTTTATTGAAAAATTTTATGTGTTTCACCTTACAGTGGAAATGTTAATGTTTAAAGTACATAGAGACTTGAATTGTATTCTGATCTGCTAACTAGTGTAATTGATTCCTTTCCTTGTGTCCCTCCATGATCTTTTCCACAGAATATCTCTCTGGATTTTTAGAGAATAAGACTTTGATTTTGAACTTAGGTATATACCTCATTCTAGTTTCAAGCATCTCATTTGTATGTAAAGTGATAAAAAAAAATCATAAAATAATAAAATGTATCAAATAAGATTTTAAATATTTGTGATTTATCTTCCCTCTGTAATCCATTAATTGTCTTCGTTCTGTATCCATCACTTTCAACTTCCCTGCTCCTTTGTCCTAATTGGGACCATACAGTACTCACTGGATCAGGCCATCCATTCACCATCTTTTTCTACACTCGGATTGCTGAGCGCATCCAAAGAGAAAGCGCACACTCACCTGGATGAGTGCTTTGCACACTTGTGGATTCCTGTGTGAGCCCGCTCCTCGGGAGCGCCAGGCAGTTCTGTGACTTGTTCCTGTTCTCGCCTGTTTTCTGCAGGCTGTACGCTCTGCTCACATTCTGTTTATGTTCCCTCTCCCAGCTTCATGCTTAGTTAGTAAAACTATTTATCAGGTGTCTACTGTTTGACTTGATAGATAGAAAGATGGTTAATAAATGGTTCTTACCTCTAAGCTGCTAAAACCTGGTAGAGAGACTGAGAGCTAGAGAAATTATCACAACACTGGGTGGTGAGCACTGGGATCTAGTTATGAGGACTCGCGGTATGGAAACAGATGTAAGGCGCTCCCAACCCAGGTGGTGGCTGGTGGGGCAGGCAGAGAGGGCTTCCTGGAAGAGGAGGCATCCAAGCTGCATCTTGAAGGATTAAGTAGAGTTAGCATGAGAAGGAGGAGGAAAAACAAGCAGACTTGCTGCCCCCAAATGAGGAGCTAAGCAGGGAGCTTTAGGGAGGAGTGTAATGTGGGGTACAGCGGGCAGAGAAGGTAAGTGAAGAGGAACGGGGAGCAGAGTGGGCCACGATCACTAACGGGAGGGCCTTGAAGGCTCTAATGAGGAGCTCTGTGCCTGTCCTCAGGGCTGGAGGGCTCTCTGCAGGGAGCAGTATGGCCAGATCTGGGTTTTTACAGAAGTTGTGTATTTTAAAGGTTTCTCTGGCACTAGTGTTCCGAGTGGTTCAGAGGTGGGATGGCCTGGCTGATGGCAATTTCAGTAACACAAACAGAAAATTGTAAAGATTGAGACCAAGAGGTGACACTTGGAATAAATAAAACTGGGTGGATCATGAGTTTAGTTAAAAAAAACAACTTAATAGGCTTGGAGCCCGGGTTGAGGGGAAAAGATCAGGGTTTCCAGTCCTGGCAAATAGATGAAGGTAGACTATTCACGGAAGGACAATATGGGAGGAGTTTCGATTTTTCTTTTCTTTTTTTGAAACAGATGGCCTTGTCTCCAAATTTACAGAGGAAATTTAGGGTCTGTGATGTAAATTTCAGAGAGATGTGCCCCCTTCCTGTCCCTGGGAGCTCTTTACTCCCTCCCTTTCTCTTCTTAGGTCACCCCTTTTCTTTCTTTACTTTCAACCTCTTCCTCTCCACCAAATCTTCTTTGTCAGCCTTTACAAACTGTCTTTCCTTCTTAAAGCACAGTGACGATAATGAACATCTCTGTGCCCTGTACCTCCCTCTAACCCTCACTTCTCCTTTCGCCCCTTCTGCCTGCATTTATACTTGGGCAGCTTCAAGGTCGTCCCACTAGGAGATACGGAGCCGTGTTCAAAAATCAGTGCTTTCTTCTTTCCTAGGAATACCCACATTTTGTAGCAAATCTAGCCACGTGAAGGCTTTCAGTCATTTATACCTTAGTTTGACCACGTCCTGGGTGGGTGCTTCTAAATATCTCTCTGCCTATGTCAGAAGTGACTGTATCACTTGGCAATTGGGTTTTTCACCCCAAGCAAATAAATGGAGGGATGGAGTCAGTAATCTTGGTCTTGCTTCTTTATATGTACATTCCATGGATGGTTTAGGCTGGTACCATGCACCCTTTTGCCAAAAAGGTTCAGTCAAGTTAGATGGAATCTCAAGTTGCAGGTTCTCCTGAGAGTGGGAGGGGTAGTTCAGGCTTTTCCCATCATTACCAACCGGAATTTCTCATATAGTATCCAACGTTCAAGTATCTCCCTTGATTTGAGTGTTTTATTTTATTTATTTATTTATTTATTTATTTATTTATTTATTTATTTAATCCTCACTCGAGGACATTTTTTGCATTTATCTTGAGGGAGAGGGGAGGGAGGAAGAGATAGATAGATAGATAGAGAGAGAGAGAGAGAGAGAGACAGACAGAGAGAGAGAGAAAGATCAACGTGAGAGAGAGACACATCAAGTGGTTGCCACCCACACGACCCCAACCAGGGCCGGGGACAAACTGCAACCGAGGTACGTGCCCTTAGCGGGAACTGAACCCGGGACTCTCTGGTCTGCAGGCCGACGCTTTAACCACTGAGCCAAACCAGCCAGGGCAATTTGAGTGTTTTAAAATAGAACATCTGTACTCTGGTAAGAAGAGAGTTTCTTCAGGATCATTGGAGCAAACAGGAATTGCAGCTGGTCCCTAGTGGAATAAACGTGCAAAGCAGATGAAACTGTCCCAGAGCCCAGTGTCTCTGCCCGGTTCCAGGGAGGGTAGGTGTGGCCCAGGAGCTCTTGTGGACTTTTTGAAGTAGGTGCATGTGTTGGCGATGGTCTTCATGGGCTGCAGCAGGCACATGCCTTTCGCTTACATGTGACGTCCTCAGACAAATGGTCTAGTTCCTTGTTGTAGTCACAGTTCTTCTCTCCTCCGAAATATGGTGGTCACTCTGGGACTAAAGCCAGCTCCTCCCATCACCCTTGCCAGCACTTTCTCCTGGACCTTGGGGGAGGCTCTGATCCTTGGCTAACTGAAGTCCTCAGGTTTGGACCC
Organism: Tadarida brasiliensis; assembly: GCA_030848825.1. Taxonomy (NCBI): domain Eukaryota; kingdom Metazoa; phylum Chordata; class Mammalia; order Chiroptera; family Molossidae; genus Tadarida; species Tadarida brasiliensis. The sequence continues at coordinate 12,378,285 of CM061262.1, forward strand.
AAAGTCCCAGGGAAGGGACTGCCTCTCTGTCGGAGCCAGGACTAAAATCGACCTACTCACCTGGTGGCTGCCAGCGGAGTCCTGCAGAAGCCCTCAGCACTGAAAGCAAAGTGAATAATGAAAAGAGATAGGAATGTGGGATGGTGATAAGTGCTAAGGGGGAAAAGGCAGGGCATGGAGTGCTGGGCTGTGTGTACGTGGAGGTGAAATTAAAATAGGGTCGCTGGAGAAGGCCTCCTTGAGAAGGTGATAGTTGAACAGAGACCCAGAGAAGTGAGGGAACGAGCCAGGCAGACACCTGGAGGAGCAGCTTTCCAGGCAGGGGGAAGAGCAAGTGCAAAGGCCCGGAGTAAGAGCATATGTGAGAAGCAACAAGGGGGCAGTATGGCTGGAGGAGAATGAGCAGGGAGAGAGTAATAGCAATACGGGCAGAGAGCTGAGGAGGGGGCAGACTGTAGAAGACTTGCCAGCCCCAGGAAGGGCGCTGGGTTTGCTTCTGAGTGAGAGGTGTGATGTGATCTGATTTATGTTTTCAGTGGATCACCCTGGCTACTGTGTTGAGAATAGATTATGGGCAGTCAGGGGTAGAAGCAGGGAGACTAATTAGGAGGTGATTGCAATAATCCAGGTGAGAGGCGATAGTAACTTGGACCGGAGTGGTGGTATTGGAGTTGATAAGTGGTATATTTTGAAGATAGACCCACTTCCTTGTTTTCCCTCAAGAGTTATTGGTCAGCAAGTAGGACTTTACTGTGTCACCCTTGTACCAGGGGTGTGGCCACTTCATTGAAAAGACAAGGCAGGGCCCATCTCTTGCCTTCTTGTATCTTCTGTTCTGCTTATTGAGTTTGGAGGTGTGAGCCGAGCAGACTCTTTGCCATGCATCTGGCTGGATATGTGACTTGGGATCAGATTTGCAGACCCAATTTACCCCCAAACAGGCGCTCCCCTCTGCCCTCCCAAAGAAGCAGTTGTCAAGATCAAGATCTGAGGGAGGAGCAGGACCCTCACATTGGGCCTCAGGTCCCAGTGGTGTTGTCTGATGCAAGTTTATTTACTCTGATTTCGGGAGTTACTGGGCACTTGGCGGGCCTGTTGACAAAGCTGATATTTTGTTCCCCAGTTGTCTGATACTAAGGATCTTTAAAAATTATTTGGGACCTTAATGGAAAAGGGGTGATTGGCATCCATCAGTAGTCTTCACCACATTGGCAAGATTTTAGATGTCATTATTTTAATGCATGATGCTGACTTTGAAGTTTTCATCTCTTCTAATGCTCACATAGTTCCACTGCAATAACCACCAAGGAATATAAACAATGCACTGCATGGCCCTTGCCTTCCAAGAACTAAGTGTGTGTTGGAGTTCCTCCCCTTCACACCTTCCTGTTCTGGCTAATGTGTCTGCCAGACCTATATTACTATCTGAGCATTGTGAGGTCTGATGCCATGTATTTTTCAGGGCTGGGAAGGTAGGGTCCTTACTGATCTGTTACACCATTTAAGTACACATATGTTGTCACAGGTGGATTATTTCTGCTGGCTTTTGTGTTTTAAACGCTGTTAATACTTAGCATTCTACCTATAGAGATTCAGATTCCAATTCAAAAGGCATGTATTAACTTTGCTAATTTAAATATTAGAATTATCTCAAATAGTGTTAAAATGGAATCCTTTATTTTATAGACTTGTAATTGCTTACAGAGAAAACAGGGTTGAGATGAACCAGTCTAAATTAGTGATGAAGCCTGAATTATAGATTTTTTAAAAATGCAGTTAAAAAAATTGTGTTTCAGACATATTTATGGGAACTTGAAATATAGGTCTTCTGGGGACCACTTAATTTATTAAGGAAATAATTTTATATAAAATGGATACTTTTAGAATACTTGAAAGTTAATTTTCCTAAGTGCTTAACTTTTCCTCTGATAGTTTGGTATTAGCATAAATTTGCTTCACAAATCCTTGTTTCATAGATAGTATTAAATAAACCTCAATGTAGCTTTTATTCCAATTATAATACATTCTACTTTAATGGGGTCTGAATTAATAATATTTTACTATAATTCAAAAATCCTTTTATAGGCCAATTTTGATGATCTATGGAGAAAATTTGTTACATATTCATCTGGTGAACAACTTTTTGGATTGCCTGTGACTGACTATGAGGTTTTACACAAAGTCAGGTAAGTTAGAAATTTTATAAGTGTTACATACAAATAATTAAATACTGTCCGTCAGAAGAATAATGTCATCATTAAATCTGTTACGCAGAGACAGGCCTCCCTTGGAACACTCTGAAATACTCCCCTTATTTTCTGGCTATTCCCGACCCACTGTATACATAGTCTTCATGGACAAAAGCAGAGTTCTAGAATAGGAAAGAACACACTGCAAACATTCTGGGTGTTGATGGCCAACTTCAGCTTGTGCTTTATTTTTTTCTTTTCACTATTTTTTAATAGTGTCAATGATTGTGCAGAAGCTTTGCAATTTGGATAACTTCTGTTTATTTAAGGGAATAGTCATCCTCAGCTCTCAATCTCTTCTTACTGACTTCATGCTAAGTGCTCTTCCCAGCTGGGTAGACGTAGAACTCATGGAGGCTGAAGGCCAGAGAGCCTCACTGACTGTAAATAGTGGGTCTAGGATTTAAACAAGCATATTTTAATAGAATTTCAAATGTAATTTGCCTTAAAGGCAAGATTAGCTTATTAGGATCTCCGCTTTAGGAAAGAACTTTATGTTGACTCCTTTCAAAGTCACAGCATGACGATGTCATGGCAAAACAGACCTGAAATGGTCTCAAGATAAATAAATACTTCAGCTATTTAGAGTAGATGGTTTGTATTCTTTTCCTAAAGTAGTCATTCACCAAGTTTAACTCAGTGACGGATTGTGTTAGAATTGCAGATTCTGGTCCTTGACCCTGACTTACTACATCAGAATCTCTGGGATTGGGTCCTAGGAATTCTCTATTTTTATAAACTCTCTAGTTAATTATTTTTGTGTACTCTGCCTGAGACTCATTGTTTTATTTTAACCCTTAGTATTCTAGGAAAAATAATCATCCTGTTTGCCATTTGGACCAACAGACCCTTTTTATTTTTTTTTATTTTTTAGTAATTTATGAATAATTTACACAAGTAAGAATAAAGGGATGATGAAAAACAGTTTTATAAGAAAATTTAATAAGAACTGAAGCAGTGAAAACTCAAACTTTTATACCATAATGTCCTGGTTTTAGGACGTATATCCATGAAATGGAGACTAACTTTGAATGCACCCAGCTGCTCGCCAGCTGTCATGCGTGAACATGCATGAACCTGGAGCATCCCCTTCCTGTCAGCCCTGGTCCTGACTGCAGATCCATCTCGATGCTTCTAGCTTATCTCGACTTCTGATTTTTCTTAGACTTGCTTTTTTTTTTAATCCTCACCCAAGGACATCTTTTGCATTTATCTTGAGATAGAGTAGAAGGGAGAGAGGGAGGAAGAGAGAGAGAGAAACATCGACGTGAGAGAGACACATCGAGTGGTTGCCACCCACACGACCCCAACCAGGGCCGGGGACAAACTGCAACCGAGGTACGTGCCCTTAGTGGGAACCGAACCTGGGCCTCTGGTCCATGGGCCGATGCTCTAACCACTGAGCCAAACTGGCCAGGGCTAGACTTGCATTTTAAAAAGTCGTGACTGTTGAAAACTCAGATCATCTTCTTTGCGCTATAAATTAAAAAATCATTACTTTGAGGTTTGAATGATTAATTCAATGAATTTTTTTTATTTCTGTATCATCCATTTTCTTTGAACACACATCTGCCTTCAACATTTGTCTACTTAAGGAATGTATCAAATAAAACTTACATAAACATCATGAAAAATGAAAGAACATTGTCATTTCTTTTTGGCAGAATGATATCATCTACATTCTTTTGTGGTTGTTAATCCTTACCTGAGGATGTTTGCCATTAATTTTAAGAGAGTGGAAGGGAGAGAGGGAGGGAGGGGGAGAGAGAGAAACGTCAATGTGTCTCTCTCACATTGATTGGCTGCCTCCCACATGCAACCCCACCTGGGCCAAGGAACGAACCTGCAACCCAGGTACATGCCGTTGACCGGGAATCAAACCAGCAACTCTTCCTTGCTCAGTCCAATGCTCCAACCACTGAGCCACAATGGCCAGGGCTTGTCACGTTCTTGTTGCAAAATATTACATGGTGAAGCCCTTGCCTCTACTGAAATATACTGTTGCTCACTCATAAATTATTGAGCTTAATAAAATTCATCTAGATTATCATCATCTAAAGACAGTCTGAGATTTCACTTACACAATCTGTTTCCCTATCAAAATTAGAGTCTGGAGTGCTGCCTTCTGTCTCTTTTCTGTTTAATACTTAGGAATCACCTTCCTTTGTCAATATTTTTCTCCTTGCTGTTTAAGGTAGAAAATGAAAAATTTGAGTTCTATTTTAACTATATTAAATGAAAACTAAATAAACAAAAATCAAAATATTTAGAAAATTGTATCTATAGAGTTTTTTTGTTTGTTTGTTTGTTTTGGTTTTTTTTTGTACTTTCTTGAAAAAGATGATGCAATACTTTGGGCAGCACAGTAAGAAACCTGAAGGATGATGCAATAGTGATTTTTTTTTTTTCAATCATTCTTCTTTTCTTACTATTGTAGCCATTTTTAGCACAGTTGGGAATAATTAGTAATTAATAATTAAATAGTTCCTAGGATGATACATGAGCAAAATGAAACAAGAAATGGAAAAAAAAAAGTAACTAGGATTCCAGAATGTGTCTTAGATTTATAAAAGGGTCCGGTGTACCCATATGGTAATTGGAAAGTAAAATGAATTTTATTGCATGAAGAACATAAGCAAATTTTAGCTTTTGTCTCTGCATTATCTATAATCAATAATAACAGTTGTGAATATTGAATATTAACTTTTACACATAGTTAGGGCTACTGAAGAAATGAACTCAAAAACTAAAATTGGGTTCCTGTGGACTCTCATTGTGTGCTGATGGTTGAGGAATAGCTGGCAAAATCCACAAATGCTGTGGAGTGGTCAGTTTTTGGTGTTTTACACAATAAAGACTTTTCCTTTACATGGACCTGGAATCCCTCCTTTTTTTCTTGCTTTGAGTATAACTCCCTTTGGGCACACGAGGGAAAGCTTTTGGTAGGAAAGCAATGCTTCATGTCAGACTTGAGGCAGACATTCTCATAAAACTCCCAATTGCATTCGAAAGGAAAAAAATCACATAGAACCTGAGCGTTGGTTTTGATCTTTTTATCAGGTGTTGGTCGCATTGTTTGCAATGATTGGCATGGTGATAATAATCAAACCGTATGTCAATGTCAGGTCATAGTATGATTTGAAATATTTCAGAGCTATAAACTTGACCTAATTTATGGAGCTTTAATAAAGCCTTTGTTTGGAAACCGACAGGGTTGTATGCATGTTGCCATCTATCAAATGTTACATACATAATGTACGAAATATTTGATTGGATGCATTCTGCGTATCTAATAATGGAATTTATTTTTGAAATATACATTCTGTAATGACTTAATTATTTGGTTTCAGAAAGGAACTCAACTTGCTGCAGAAGCTATATGGACTGTATGACACTGTAATGGGCAGTATTAGTGGTTATTATGAAATACTTTGGGGAGATGTCGACATTGAAAAAATTAATGCAGAACTGCAGGAATTTCAGAACAGGTGAGTTTCAATGGAATTAAACTTATGTTTCTATAGTGCTTATAGTCTTAGGATCCTGTAGGTATTTCACAGATGAATTTATCCTCTGTTATATTGCTGTAAATGTGTAACACCTTCTTCAAAGGAATGTGAAGATGAATAATTTTTTAAAAAATCCTCACCCGAGGATTTTTTTCATTTATCTTCAGATAGAGTGGGAGGGAGATGGAGAGAGAGAGAAACATTGATGTGAGAGAGACACATCTATTGGCTGCCTCCTGCACCACCCCGACCAGGCCCGGGGACCAAACCAAAACCGAGGTAGGTGCCCTTGACCGGAATCAAACCCATGTCTCTTTGGTCCACGGGCTGATGCTCTAACTGCTGAGCCAAACCAGCCAGGGCTAGATGAAATAATTTTTTCTTTTTTTCTGAAAGGTGTCGTAAACTTCCGAAAGGACTCAAAGATTGGCAGGCTTTTTTGGATCTGAGAAAAAGAATTGATGATTTCAGTGAGTCGTGTCCTCTGCTAGAAATGATGACCAATAAGGCAATGAAACAGAGACACTGGGATCGAATCTCGGAGTTAACTGGAACCCCATTTGATGTGGAATCTGATTCTTTTTGTCTAAGAAATATTATGGAAGCACCACTCCTTAAAAATAAGGATGACATCGAGGTACATAAAATTATAAGATGGCTCATTAAAGAATATCTCATTTTTCTCTTATGAAAATTATACAAACAGACATTTTATTCCAGAGCATACTAAGTGCCCCATATAATGCAAAAGTTTGGAATGATCCTGAACATCTCTTGGTTTTGCAAAGTAATGCTACTTAGGGAGAGAATATGATTATTAGAAATATGTTTGTTTTGGAGCTCCTCAATCTATCCTCCTTTATGCCTTAATTACACTTCCATTTCTAAAAATATGTTTATTTCTGTATTGTGTACTTGCTGAATTCCTCAGAACATTTTCCAAATGTCTAATTTTAACTTTTTCTTATGTCTATTAACTATTTAAAATTATTATATTTTTCTTTTCCAAGATTTTAATTGGTTCTTTTTGTTTTATGCTTAGTATTTGCATAGTATCTTTTTTTTTTAAATTGAGATATAATTGACGTATAATATTATATTAGTTTTAGGTGTACAACATAGCAACTCAATATATGTATATCTTGCAAAATGGTCATCACACACTTTTTTTTCCTTGTGATGAAACTTTTAAGATCTATTCTCTTAGCGACTTTCAAATGTACAATAGAGTATTATTAACTATGGTCACCACACTGTACATTACACTCCCAGGACTTATTTATTTTATAACTGGAAGTTTGTACCTTTAACCCCATTCACCCATTTCACCGTCCACTGCCACCCTCACCTCCGGCCACCACCAATTTGTTCTTTGTATCTGTCTGACTTGTTTGACTTAGCATACTGCCCTCAAGGTCCATCTATGTTGTCACAAATGGCAGGATTTCTCTCCTTTTTATGATGAATAACATCTATACTTTCTTTAATCATTCATTCATGAGTGGACACTTAGGTTGTTTCCATGTCTTGGTTATTGTAAATAATGCTGCAGTGAACATGGGAATGCAGATATCTTTTTTAGTTAGTGTCTTTATTTCCTTCAGATAAATACCCAGAAGTGGAATTACTGGATCAATGGTAGTTCTATTTTTAATTTTTTGAAGAATCTCGATACTGTTTTCCATAGTGGCTGCCCAAATTTATATTCCCACAAACAGTGCACAAAGATTCCCTTTTTTCCACATCCTCAACAACACTTGTAATTTCTTATATTTGTGATGATAGCCATTCTAACAAGTATGCGGTGATATCTCATTGTGGTTTTGATTTGCATCTCCCTCATGACTAGTGATTTGAGCACCTTTACATGTACCTGTAAGCCATGTGTATGTCTTCAAGTGTCTATTCAGGTCCTCTGCCCATTTTCTTAATTAAATTGTTTTTTTTTCTCTCGCTATTGAAGTATATGAGTTCTTTATATGTTTTGAATATTAAACCCTTATCAGATTTATGACTTGCAAATATTTTCTCCCATTCAGTAGGTTGCTTTTTCATTTTGTTGATGGTTTTCTCTGCTGTGCAGAAACTTTTTAGTTTCATGTAGTTTCACTTGTTTATTTTTGCTTTTGCTTTTGGAGGCAGATCCAAAAAAATCACTGCCAAGACCAATGTCATAGTTCTTACCACCTATGTTGTCTTCTAGGAATTTTATGGTTTCAGGTCTTAAGTTCAAGTCTTTAATCCATTTTTAATTAATTTTTGTGTATGATGTAAAATGGTGGTCCAATTTCATTTTTTGGCATGTGGCTGTTCAGTATTCCGAACACAATTTATTATATATTTCTGGCTCCTTTGTCATAAATTAATAGACTGTATACACATGGGTTTATTTCTAAGCTCTCTATTCCATTCTATTGATCTATGTATCTGTTTTTATGCCAATACCATACTGTTTTGATTACTGTAGCTTAGAGATACAGTTTGAAATCAGGAAGCATGATGCCTCCAGCCTTATTCTTCTTTCTCAAGACTGATTTGGCTATATAGGGTCTTTTGTGGTTCCATACAAATTTTAGGGTTGATTTTTCTATTTCTGTGAAAAAAAAATGACATTGGAATTTTGATAGGGACTGCATTGAATCTGTAGGTAGTGTGAACATTTTAACTACATTAGTTCTTCTATTCCATGAGCATGGACTATCATCCTATTGATTTGTGTCTTCTTTGGTTTCTTCTTTTAATGTCTTATAATTTTCATTGTAGGGGTCTTTTATCTCTGTTTATTGTTTTTGTTGCAGTTGTAAATGGCATTGTTTTCTTAATTTCTTTTTTTAATAGTTTGTTATGGATGTATAGAAATACAACTGATTTTTGTATATTAATTTCATATTGTGAAACTTTACTAAATTTGTTGATTACTTCTAACAGTTTTTTGGTGTAGTCTTTCAGGTTTTCTATATATTAGGGAGACCGGAAAGTAATGTCGTGTTTTTACAGCATTAATTCAAACAGATAAATTTTTAACAAGTTTTTATTTTAATCAGTGATGTAATCACCCTCGTTATCAGCAACCTTTTGCCATCTAGTGTGCAAATTTTCAATGCCGGATCGATAAAAATCAATTGGTTTTTGAGCAGAATATCTGGAGATGGCATTTTGGACATCATCCAAATTTTCAAATTTTTTGCCACTTAGAAAATGTTGTAGCGATCGGAATAAATGGAAATCCAATGGCACAATATCGGGCGAGTATGGTGGGTGAGGCAATACCTCCTACCCCAATTCCTTAATTTTTTCCAGGGTTCGTCTTGCGCAGTGCAGTCTTGCATTATCGTGTTGCAGAATAATGCCTTTTCTGGTGACAATCGCTGGGCACTTTTCAATTAAAGATTGATTTACTTGATCCAATTGTTCACAGTAAAGGTCTGCATTCAGTTTGTCCAGGTTTCAGCACTTCAAAATGAACGACCCCGCGAATACTCCACCAAACACACAAAAGTGCCTTTTTGGGGTGTAAACCTGGCTTAGCTGTACTTCGTGGTGATTCCTTCAGAGAGAGCCACTGCCTTTTGCATTTTGGATTATCATAGAGGACCCATTTTTCATCTCCAGTGATCAAGCGATTAAAAAACGCTTCTGTATTGTGCCGCTGAAGCAATAAGTTGCATGTGGTGGACCGGTTAGCTTTGTTTTCTTCGGACAGATTATGTGGGACCCAAACACCTGCTCTGCTTACTGTACCAATCTGCTGCAAATGTTCTTGGATGGTCGACCAAGGTTGGTTAAGAGTGTTTGGCAGTTCCTCGATTGTCTGACATGGATTTGCTTCCACTTCCACCCTTAACATGTCATTGTCTAAAGTTGTTGGTCTTCCTGATTGATACAAGTCAGAAAGATCAAAATTACCGGATTTGAACTTAGAAAACCACCTGTGGCATTTACGAACGTCTAATGCACTTGGATAAACATCGCAAATGTTTTTGGTAGCAACTGTTGCGTTACTACCCTTGTGAAACTCAAAAAGCATACAATGCCGGATATGTACCTCTTCTGGTATTTGGCTGGCCATTTCACTATAAATTGCAAAAAAAAAAAAAAAATTAAGATTTAATTATTTACGAGTAAACAAGTCACTCTAACCTTAAAATGTTTTTGGCACAATTTTGAAGTACACAATGAGCTGATAAATGACAACTGAATATCGAAACGCGCAGGAACGACATTACTTTCTGGTCCCCCAATATAAGATCACGTTACTGCAAACAGAGACAATTTTACTTCTTCCTTTCCAATTTGGATGCCTTTATTTCTTACTTGCCTAACTGCTCTGGATAGGAGTTCCAATACTATGTTGAATAAAAGTGTTATCTTTGTCTTGTTCCTGATCTTAGAGGAAAAACTTTCAATTTTTCACCATTGTATATGATGTTAGCTGTGGGTTTGTTATATATGGACTTTATTATGTTGAGGTACCTTCCCTCTGTACCCACTTTATTGAGATGTTTTGTTGTGAGTAGATGTTGAATTTTTTCAAAAGCTTTTTCTGCATCTATTAAGATGATCATATGATTTTTATCACATATTGGATTAATGTATTGTATCATATTGATTGAGTTGTAGATATTGAAACATCCTTGCATCCTTGGAATAAATCCCACTTGGTCACGGTGTATGATCCTTTCCATGTATTGTTGAATTTGGTTTGCTAATGTTTTGTTGAGGATTTTGCATCTATGTTCATCAGGGATATTGGCCTGTGATTTTCTTATGTGGTGTTATATCAGAGTAATGATGGGCTCATAAAATGAATTTGGAAGTGTTCCCTCCTCTTCTATCTTTTGGAAGAGTTTGAGATGATTGGTATTAATTCTTCTTTAAATGTTTGGTAAATTCACCATGAAGCCATCCAGTCCTGGACTTTTGTTTGTTGGGAGGTTTTTGATAACTGATTCAATCTCCTTACTAGTAATTGGCCAATTCAGATGTTTTCTTTACTCATAATTCAGTCTTTATAGGTGATTTTCTAGGCACTTTAATTTTTCTAGGTTGTCCAATTCATGTGTGTATAATTGTTCATAGTAGTCTCATATGACCTTTTGTATTTTTGTGGTATCAGGGTATCAGTTGTAATGTCTCTTCTTTCATTTCTGATTCTATATATTTGAGTTATCTCTCTTCTTTTTCTTGGTGAATCTAGTTAAAGATTTGTCTATTTTGTTCATCTTTTCAAAAACCATCTCTTCGTTTCCTTGATCTTTTGTATTGTCTTTTTAGTATGTATTTCATTTATTTCCACTCTGATCTTTGTTATTTCCTTTCTTCTAATTTTGGCTTTGTTTGTTCTTTTTCTACTTCCTTGAAGTTTAAAGTTTGGTTGTTAATTTGAGATCACTCTTGTTTCTTTCTTTCTTCTTCTTTTTTTTAATCCTCACCCAAGGATATACTTTTATGATTTTTAGAGAGGAAAGAAGGGTGGAGGGAGGGAGAGAGAGAGAGAGAGAGAGAGAGAGAGAGAGAGAGAGAGAGAGAAACACATTAATATGAGAGAGAAACATCAATTGGTCCTGGTCCTGCTTGCGCCCTGACCAGGGGTCAAACCTGCATCCTAGGTATGTGCCCTGACTAGAAAATGAACCCACAACTTTTTTTGTGTATGGAACAATGCTCCAACCAACTGAGTCACCCAGCCAGGGATGTTTCTGTGTTTTTTTTTGTGTTTTGGATCGATACTCAGAAGTGGAATTACTGGGGCAATTGATAGATCTATTTGTAGTTTTGGGGTTTTTTTGTTGTTGTTTTTTTAATCCTCACCCAAGGATATTTTTCCATTGATTATTTATTTATTTATTTATTAACTTATCTTTATTGTTGAATGTATTACAGATGTTCCTCATTTTTCCCCCATTGCCCCCCTCCTCCCCATTCCTGCCCCCCTCCTGCCTTTCCCCACACTGTTGTCTGTGTCCATTGGTTATGCATATATACATATAAGTTCTTTGGTTTATTTCTTCCCACCCCCAACCCCCCTTCCCTTTGAGGTTTGTCAGTCTAACAACCAATTTGTACTTCTTAATCCCTTCACCTTTTTCACCTATCCCCCTAGCCCCCACCCATTTGGTAACCAACAAAAGTTTTCTGTATCTATGAGAATGTTTCTGTTCTGCTTGTTCATTTTGTTAGTAGATTCAATTGTTGATAGATATGTATTTATTGCCATTTTGTTTGTTCATATTTTTTTATCTTTTTCTTCAAGAAGACCCTTCAACATTTCATATAATAATGGTTTGGTGGTGATGAACTCTTTTAGCTTTTCCTTGTCTGGGAAACTCTTTATATGGCCATCGATTCTAAATGATAGCTTTGCAGGATAGAGTAATCTTGGTTGTAGGTTCTTGCTTTTCATCACTCTGAATATTTCTTGCCACTCCCTTCTGGCCTGCAAAGTTTCTTTTGAGAAATCAGCTGACAGTCTTATGGGAACTCCTTTGTAGGTAACTAACTGCTTTTCTCTTGCTGCTTTTAAGATTCTCTTTGTCTTGAACCTTTTGCATTTTGAAGATGATGAGTCTTGGTGTGGGCCTCTTGGGGTTCATCTTGTTTGGGACTCTCTGTGCTTCCTCGACTTGTATGTCTGTTTCCTTCACCAAGTTAGGGAAATTTTCTGCCATTATTGTTTCAAATAGGTTTTTGATTTCTTGTTCTCTCTCTTCTCCTTCTGGCACCCCCAAGATGCAAATGTTGGCACGCTTGAAGTTGTCCCAGAAGCTCCTTACACTATCCTCATTTTTTTGGATTCTTTTTTCTTTTTGCTGTTCTGATTGGGTGTTTTTTGCTTCCTTATATTCCAAATCGATGGTTTGCTTCTTGGCTTTATCTACTCTACTATTGAATCTGTGTAAATTATTCTTTATTTCAGTTAGTGCCTCCTTCATTTCTAACTGTGCATCCTTCATTTCTGACTGGACCTTTTTTATGCTCTTGAGGCCCTCACTAAGTTCACTGAGGTTCTCACTAAGTCCACTGAGCATCCTTATAAGCAGTGTTTTGAACTCAGCATCTGTTAGGTTGCTTAACTCCATTTCACTTAGTTCTTTTCCTGGAGTTTTGTTCTGTTCTTTCATTTGGGACCTGTTTCTTTGTCTCCTCATTTTGGTTGCCTCCCTGTGTTTGTTTCTATGTATTACTTAGCAAGAGGTATGGGGCTAGCTGAGACCAGATGCTGCTTGTTTGAAAGAATTTAGGAAAAGCTGAAGCAGGATCCAAGACAGGCCAATCCTATGGTAAAGCAACTGGCAACAGCTTGGGTGGGCCTGAAAGTTGGGTGGGGCGGGGCCTCAGGGAATCACCAGGGCGGGGCACACAGTGTGAGCCAGGTTCCTGGAGTCTCAGATATGGCTGCAGTCTGCCGGCCCAGTGAAGGGCTCACCAAAGGAACAAAGGCCTCTGATAGCACATCTGTCAAGGAGAAAGCTGCCTCTCCAGGCCTCGCTCCAATGCCAAACAGCTCAGTTCTTCCCCATATGTCTCTGGAGCCTTTCCAGTTGCCTCCCCCACGCTGGAGCCTGGAGGGTGCGAGTCTGAGTAAGTCCGTGCGCGGGCCCTTTAAGAGGAGCTGCCAGGGGCTCCAGCCGCCTCAGCCTCAGTTTCCCCTGGTTTTTCCAGCCAGAAGTTTCGGGGACTTCTCTTCCTGGCACTGGAACCCTGAGCTGGGCGCCTGATGTGGGACGGGGACCCCTCAGTCCTCAGCGAGGACCTTCACAGCTGAGGTGTCCTCCTAATTTTTATCCACCACACATGGGTGTGGGACCAGCCCATCGCGCCTCCGCCCCTCCTACCAGTCTCCATTTGGCTTCTTCTTTAATTTCGTAGTTGTAGGACTTCCTTTCAGCTTGATTTCAGGTGGTTTTGGATGATGGTTGTTCTGTAGTTTAGTTGAGAGAGAGAAGCATCAATGTGAGAGAGACACATCAATTGGTTGCCTCCTGCACAACCCTGACCAGGGCTGGGGATCAAACTGCAACTGAAGTACATGCCCTTGACCGGGAATCAAACCCATGACTCTCTGATCCATGGACCGACACTCTAACCACTGAGCAAAGCTGGCCAGGGCTAGTTTTAGTTTTTTAGGAACTCCGTACTGTTTTCCACAGTGGCTGCACCAATATGCAGTCCTGCCAACAATTCACAAGGATTTCCTTTTTTTCACATCCTGACTGTTTGGTAATAGCCATTCTGACGAGTGTGAGGTGTTGTCTCATTGTGGTTTTTATTCTGTTGCTTTTAGATGGAATGTTCTGTATGTATTGCTTAAGTCTGTCTGATCGAAGGGTTGTTTAAGACCAGTGTTTCCTTATTGATATTCTGTCTGGATGGTATATCCATTGACGGAAGAAAGTGGGATATTAAAGTTCCATACTATGACTGTTTTGCTGTCTTTTCTGCCTTTAGGCCTGCTAATATTTGCTTTATATGTTTGGGTACTCCTCTTCTGGGCGAATAAGTATGTACAAAACTAATTATCTTCTTATTGGTGGGACCCCTTTATCATCGTCTCTTATTATAGTCTATTTTGTCTGATACAGGTATAGTTATCCTAGTTTTGAGTTTTCTGCCTCCCCTGCCTCTTTTTAGCAACTTATGTATGCCAAATTTTTGTTTTCAAAGAATCTTTTGTCTTATTTATAAGTGTCATTGAAATACTATTGAAAAAAATAAGGAGTTAAAAAAATTCTGGTGATCATCTAATTCTTATAAGTAGGTTTTTATACTTAAGAATATTGCCATTTATAGGGTGTGCTTTGAACGCTTCATTTTACAATTCCAAGGAGTTCTAGGATTCAGTTATTAACTGCTGGTACCTCAAACAGACCCTCAGTGCTGTCTTTGCCAAATACATCCTTTTGCTCTGTCCCGCATGCCCTGCCATTAGCCAAGCTGATTCCTGCTGTTACTGGCTCCTCTGATGAGAGTCTTTCACCTTCCTAAGCGATGCCCTCTCCCTCCCCAGTGACGCCCTGTTGGAACCCACTTGCTCTGAGATGCTTCCTCCTCAGTGAAGCCTTTCCTCCTCTCTGCAGGCAGACGTTACTTCTCCCTCTTCAGAATGCATAACAGTTATGACATTCGCCACACACTAATTTTTAGTATATTTACTGTGGAAATACCTTGCAGCCTTAAATTCCTTTCCATCTGTGTGATTCTGTGATTCTAAGTATGGACATAAATTGAGGCACTGTGGGGAAAATAGCTTACTCTCATTTACACCTGTGGGACTTTCATATCAAGGATTCTCAGAGAAATAGGAAAGCTCATAGGATAAAAATTGAATTGACTTTTAAGCAAATGAGATATTCATATCAGGGCCAGAACAAGCAGAAATATAGCAATGTTTGTATATTACTTTAAAGAGCTCAAAAGACTCTCACATATATTCTCATTTGTTTCTCATAGCAAGCTGCTGAGATAGAGCAGCTGTGATTATCTCCATTTTGACCAAAAAAATCCAATGAAAATATAATCAAGAAAAAATATTATTTAAGTTCTCTTATTTCGTGTATGTGGTAAGGTAAAATGATCAGTAGTCAGAGCCTCAGAAGATTCTAGTTTGAACTTGCAACACAATGATCTCGAGCCTCGCTTTTCTTGGCCATAAAATGACTAAATGACTTCTAGGTCCAAGCTCAAAAAATTCTGTGATTTTACAGTGCACTTAATTTGTAATGGAAAATGTTGTGACATATTCTTTGATTCCTCTCTGAAGGATATTTGCATATCTGCCATTAAGGAGAAGGACATCGAAGCCAAGCTGGCCCAGGTTATTGATAATTGGACCAACCAGAACCTGAGTTTTGCAGCATTTAAGGGAAAGGGAGAGCTCCTGCTCAAAGGAAGTGAATCGGCAGAAATCATCACCTTGATGGAAGATAGTTTAATGGCCTTAGGTTCCTTACTAAGCAACAGGTAATTTAATAATTTGGGGGGAAGGTTTTATTTCGGTATTTAGGATTATAAAATACTAGCTAAAACTCAGTTTTGCAGTTGCAACATAACATGAGATTCTGACCTTAAGAGCTAACTCTTGTCTGCCCTCCGTGAACTACCTTTCCAAAGATCCTTAATAATCATGGCCTCCACTCCCTTTCATGATACTCATCTCTTCCTAGTTTTTCTGATGGTCTCCATAATTATTCTCCCTAAAATTAGCAGCTTATCTCCTGAACGTCTTGCTTCCCCACTGAGATGACCTCTTCACTTTACTTTCCCTCTCTTTCATTTCTCTGATTTGTCATCATTGCCCTCCTTGGCTCAAGTATTCACCCAGTGGCCCAGGAAAAGCATGCTGGCCACACATGAAGGGAATATACCATTAGGGGCTTGGCACTTACCAATTCGCATTGTTTTATTTTGGTGAAACATGGCTATATCTGTGCTGGTCCTCTGTGGCCTGAATGAGGCAACCTGTCCCATCATTGGACTACTTACCCGGCTCCAGGGTGACCATGATTTCATGCTGCTGTAGGAAGTTCCAATGGGACTCAGATTAAGTCTACTGTCAGATCTTGTTCTATGCATTAGCCACCTCCAATCCCCTGGCTGACTGTGTAATAATTCTCAACTGTTCTTCACCCTAACACACCTAAGAAATAATTTGCAGCCCCATCATTAACAGAGGTCAATGTACAGGACACATGGGGATTCTAGCACCCCTTCTCCAGGCTGGGATCACTGGTTAATGAATGACGTCCTGCATGACCCCTGGCCCCAGAGGTAGATTTGGACAATGCACTAATTCACATAGTTCCTAGTCCAGGGAGCTCTGGGTTGAACTTACTGGACTTAAGATCCTAGGGGGCACACTCTGCTTTTCAGGAATCTGAATAATCCTAGGAAAGGTGACCATGTGATATTCAGTGGTTCCTAGACATCACAGACTACTACTTCCCCACAGTTCATTGCAAATTTTGCCATTCTGATTTCCTGGAGGATCACCTCTTGAGGAAGGACTATAGATTAACCTGAACAGTGTCTATGGCCAAGGAATTAAGGATTTCTTGGATTTCTTCAATTCAGGATTGAAGGCTTTCTTCATTTCTTATATACTGAACTTGCTTGTAACCTGATTAAGTATAGTATCTATTCATAGTGCTAGTAGAGTCAGTGTTGAGGCCCAGCTAAGAAAGAGTGTAAGGATGTCTAAGAAGTCACTAATTCTAGAAGGTTCTGCTCTTAGAGAACTTTGCCACAACAGTGGATCTAGAAAGCCTTTTCCAGAACTGACCACAGACGGATCTAGCAGACAGTGACTCTAGGGCTACCTGGATGTGACTTCAGAAGGAAATTGTATTATCTCCGTGGGTGAGACTTGACTCCAGATATTGCCTGGATTGTGTGACACTTTCCTGGTGGATCCCTGATTTTATGGTGCTCCGTGGGTATTCCTATTAGTCACGACAGGTTCCTCCGTGCAAAGTTACCTGGCCAAAGGACAGATACTGGTTATGCTAGATTTTATTTCAGATCTCTCTTTTTCATGTTGGGAACTTATATATCACCAAAGATAACTCTTTTTTTCTCCCTGGTTAGGACCATATTTGGTCCCAATTATCTAGGTGTGTCAGCTCCCTGAAATGCCCATTCATATGATTTGAGTGTGCATTTCTTTTCTTTTTTAAAAAACAATTTTTTTTTTTTTTTAAATCCTCACCCGAGGATATTTTTCATCTTCAGACAGAGTGGGAGGGAGAGAGAGAGAGAAAAAAACATTGACGTTAGAAAGACACATCGATTGGTTGCCTCCCGCACGACCCCGACCAGGCCAGGACTGAACTGCAAACAAGGTACGTGCCCTTGACCGGAATCAAACCCACGACTCTTTGGTCTGTGGGCTGATGCTCTAACTGCTGAGCCAAACCGGTCGGGGCTTGAGTGTGTATTTCTTGATTTTGAAGATGCTTTTGGCATGTTGACTGCCTTTTGGCTGTAGACCAGTGGCCAGGTAGACAACATATAATGGGTGTTGAGAAAAATGACTCTTATTGCCTGAACAACTCACGCACCTCCTGGAATTGATTTTTATACAACTCCCTTTATACATCTGTGTATAACAAGACTTTCCGAGAAGTTGTAGGTTGCACTCAGGCATTAGACTATACCCAGAAGAACTCCATTCTGTATGTGAGCACCTTCAAGTCACCCTGTCCTGAATCAAGGACAGTTTTAAGACCCTAGTCAACATGTGCTACTCACTGGGACATGCCACTACATATCAAAACTACTTGACATTGCCACAAACTGAAGTCAGCTTCCTAACCCAACTGTGGGTAACTGGGTCTTTACCAAGTAGCTTCCCATCACTTCCTCCATGACATCCACTCTTACTTTGGTCTTTCTTGGTTGTGCCCAGCTTTCTGGACATTTTGTATTCTCATAAACCCTACCAGTGGCCCTGATGGTCATACAACAGGAACCATGCTATTTGGGGGGAGCTATCTTGGGTCTCTAGCACTGCGAATCTGGTCACGGTGCCTGGTGGAATTACCAGTCTGTGGGTAGGAAGAACACACCTGTGAGTGGACATCAGACCTCAGGCTTGATCCTGGCCTTGCGATAATAGTCCCACATACTAGTAACAAATCGCGTCCTATGGGTTATTCTCGTAGGTGGTTCCTACTTGGATTTGGTTCATAAAAGTCTTGGAAAACCGTTTTGTTCCTTGTTTTCCTTTTATTCCCAGAAGCAACCGGCACAATTCCTTTCCGGACCTCTGTGGCATAACACTTGGCCCATTTTCCCATTGACTGACCAACGCTTGGGGACAATAAGGGAAATCACTATAAAAAGCTTATTTATAGAAAAGCAGCAATCTCATTAGCTATAAGAAATTTATTAGGACTGCCTTTTAGGGAGAAAAAAAAAAAGTTCATTTCCGAAGGAATGTTTCTCCTATAATTTACTTTGTTAGGCCATACTATTTTCTGAATCATCACCGAAATGTAATATTTTCCCATTCTTTTTAGATATAATGCTCCATTTAAAAAAAATATACAGAATTGGGTGTATAAGTTGTCTACTTCCTCGGATATAATTGAAGAGTGGCTAATAGTCCAGAACCTCTGGGTTTATCTTGAAGCTGTCTTTGTAGGCGGAGATATTGCCAAACAGCTGCCTCAGGTAAATGTGGTTTTTGTAATTCTCTCTCTCTTTAAAAAAAAAAAAAATTTTTTTTTTACCAGCAAAATACGTTTATTTGGGAACAGCAGAGAACTGCAATTCGGAACAAGTGAGCTATGGCAGAACCATAAGCAAGTCCCAAGAACAAAGGAGAGGGCCTTGCTTTTATTGGGTCTGAGGAGGAAACTGGGGAGGGTTGTTTTGAACAAAAGCTCATTGGAGAAGAACAAGAGCTGGAAGTCTGGCAGTTTCTCATCGGCTGACAGCAGTGGTTAGTGTGTTGTTGCTGGGGCAGAGAGAGGTTTGTAATTCTGATAGAATAATTTGGTGTCTGTTGTCTGTATGTCTCTGTAAAAGTCTTCATGGAGACATATGGTCATGTCTTGGTTATTTACACCAAGGGTAGCAAACTATGGCTCACTTGCCTGTTTTTGTAAATAAAGTTTTATTGGAACACAGACATGTCCATTCATTTATGTTCTGTTTAAAGGCTTTAGCATTACAACAGCAAGGTTGAATAGTTGTAACAGAGACTATATGGCCTGCAAAGCCTAAAATATTTACTATTTGGCCCTTTACAAAACAAATTTTTTTTCTAAGTGACCTTTGATTTATATTAGCAGGAAGACGAAATTCACTGGTTTTCAAACAGTGAAAATCTCCAGGTTGCTTGAGGATGTGAGGTATATTCAAGAACAGTACTGTTAAATTATAGCAGTTCATCTCTTCCAAGAGTTAATATTGAAACCAAACAACAAACAGGTCCAGGCCGCCTGTCACTACTCGAGCCAATTAAGAGAAACAAGGTTGAATCGTATGAGTATTTATTCCAATATTGTTGGCAGTATAAAAGAGCAGTGGGTCATCCTGTAAAATCTGCTCTGCCTCCCTCACTAGCCAGCTGCCTTTAAAGGGTAGAAAGACAAAGACTACATGAGAAAAGGCAGTTAGGCAAAAAAGAATAAAAATGGGTAAATTGGTTACAGGTGATCACTGTCGTGGGGAAGGAATGCAGGCTGGGGGATTGCAAAGGTGTCCGGCAAGGGGGAGGAATGTGGGCTGAGATTGCAAAAGGTGGTTGCCAGTGTGTGCCTTCTGGATTCCAATTCTCCGATATCCAGGTTGTTAATCTTTCCATGATGTCAAACAGTTCCCCCTTGTTCTCAGATCAGGAAAATGGGTAGCATTCCTGAGGTAAACTCCCAGGGCGGACAGCTCCCAGCCAGGTCAGAATGGGTTCTTTAATCAGAACAAAGCAATCATGATTAACAGAACAAGGATGTTTAACATTTCTTATCATTATGGCTAGCACCCCACTATGATTAGTTCTCTGTTCTATTATTCTCTCCTGCCCCTTTCAATATCTCACTGAGAGTAGAATTAAAATTGATCTGTATTCTGTAAATGCAATTAATTATTAGTAAGTCAACTCATGGTAGATCAGAAATGCATTTTTTAAAATGCAACTTTCTGATTATAAAAGAAAAGATTTGTGTTTTAAAAATGTGTTATGAAGGGAAATCCATCATTTTAAAAACTCTTTTATCTTTGATTTTTAATCTGTATAGATCCTGTTTGTATGTGTAGAAATTAAGAAAGAGCAGGTTTAATTTTATAAAAGGGAAGTTACCTTCACAGAATAAAGCTATTAGTGAGTTATTGGCCTTTATTTAAAAGGCTCCAATAGAGCAGTTTTAATGATTTTGTTACATGTTTCTAAAATAATGCCCTTAAAAGTTTTGAAATAGGCAAGATTATGCCAATTTCTAGAGGCATTCTTGCAATGAATGCAAAGCTTACTGTCATCCATAGTAAATAGAAAATTTCATTAGCAAAAATGTAAATGAAGCTTTGTTTTAGGTTTTTACTGTTTTCTTCTTTCTTTTTCCTGGGGTATTATTGAGCTGTAATTATTCCAAGGATCCTGAGATCAAATTATTTTCACGCTTTTTCAGTTTTCTCATCAAACCAAAACACCAGGAGTGCTGAAAGACTAGGTTTGAGCTTTAAGTTGATAGCTTTGCAAATTAGTCATGTGGCACTTTGAAAAACGTATTAAATGTAAGGAAACAAGTGCTCAACTCTATTGTGCCGAAGCAGTATTTCAATAAGCAGTTTTATGACTGGGTTTTTGTTGTTCAGAATTAATTCAGATGAGAAATAAATTTTCCTTTAAATTATGTAGCCTGAAACTAACAGAGCTGGTTTGAAGAACTAGAGGAAGTTCCAAAATGAATACTTTGCTTTATTCAACTATCCAAATGCTAATTTTTACTGACCATGGATTTGTTTTTAGGAAGCGAAACGATTTCAGAATATTGACAAGTCGTGGATAAAGATAATGCAGCGCGCGCATGAGAATCCCAATGTGATCAGTTGCTGTGTGGGAGACGAAACCATGGGCCAACTGCTACCCCATTTACACGAGCAGCTGGAAGTATGTCAGAAGTCCCTTACAGGGTAAGAATTTAATTTTTAAATGCCCTATCATTTTATGGGTGCTGATGCTTTATCCCAAATAAGTGAATATACTTCTGGCTTGGTAGTGATGGTGGAAATAGTGGTAGGAACTTAACATTTCACATACTTTTAGTTTTTCTGTGAAAAAAGACACCTTCCACTTGAGGGTGGGTGAGTTAAGGCATTGTGTTGGTTTTCCCAGGGCTGCTGTAACAAATGACCACAAACCGAGTGGCTTAAAACAACAGAAATCTATTTTCTCACAGTTCTGGAGGCCAGACGTCTGAAATCAAGGTGTCAGCACCTTCTGAGGGCTCTAAGGGACAATCTTCCCTTGTTTCTTTCAGCTTCTGGGGGCTCTAGATGTTCCTTGGCTTGTGGCTACATAACTCCAGTCTCTCTCTCTGCATTCACATTTCTTCTTCTTCTTGGGTTTCTCTAATGAGGGCACTTATTAATCCAGGATGATCTCCTCTTGAGCTCCTTAACTTCAATTCATCTGCAAAAACCCTTCTTCCCAAATAAGATCACATGCGCAGAGTCCAAGGAGCAGGGTGTGCCCTGTGTTTGCGGGGCCTTCCATTCAGCCCAGCGCGGGCACGGAGTGGAGATGTGCGCGCGGGGAACACTTACCCAGCAAATTCACGGGTAGATTTCTTAAAAAGCAGTTCATTCTCAGTTTCTACGCGAAATAGGGTGAACATATATCCTGGTTGGTCTAAGTTTATGCCTCTGTCTTAGCTTGATGGTTGGTTGTCCCCCGCTTTCACTCAAAATGTGCTGGTTTGTGGATCAATTATGTTTACTCTGGGTTTAAGCCATACTGTTACTGGAGAAATTGGGGTATCCCTTTCCCCCATTGAATGCTAGGGGTGGAGTCCTTATGATACCTTGAGAGAAAGAATTTTCTGAGACTCGCACGGGAGGATGAGTGGTTTTTATTTGCATGGAGTTACACCCTGGGTTTCCAAAGTCCCATTTTCCTTAATCCAGTCCTGGAAAACGTGTATCTGGGATTTCAGTAGAGCTAAAAGCAAAGCTAGCGTCCAGAGTTTCCTTTCCGTATTGCAGCCGGGTCTGGTTCAGCATCAGGCTAGTTACAGTCCATTAGTCCATTATGTGTGGGGTCCACATGGCTGTGGGCCATGTGAGCAAATGAGGAGGAGCCAAAAGAGCACATTCCTTTGTTCAGGGAATCTAAGTATCCCAAATCTTCCTATGCTTGCAGTGGCCACGCCCATTCTGGCCAATGACCTCTGTTCCCAGGTGTGACTGACAGCAAGCACCTTCACTAGTCCCCCCAGCTGTACTGAGCATGCGTCTGTCTTCCCTTTGCCGCCCCCCTGGGGAGTGTAATGTTGTAGCTTCCAGGTGAAGCTGCCCAAAGGACATGCCTATAATATTTGGCCTTCCCTCTGCTTCTTTCCTGTTATTCATAACTAGGTTAATTACAATGGTATCACTACTAAGAGGGTCACCATACTCTTAGGTCACAGGCGTGCTCTTGATGAGAAAGAAGGTGATAGCCCTGGATGGTTTGGCTCAGCGGTAAGAGCCTCGCCTGAGGACCAAAGAGTCCCAGGCTTGATTCCAGCCAAGGGCACGTACCTTGGTTGTGGTTCGTCCCCGGCCCCGGTTGGGGTTGTGCGGGTGGCAACCAATCGATGTGTCTCTCTCACATCGATGTTTCTCTCTCTCTCTCTCTCTTCCTCCCTCTCTCCCTCCTGCTCTATCTGAAGATAAATGCAAAAATGTCCTCTGGTGAGGATTTAAAAAAAAAAAAAAAAAAGAGAGAGAGAGAAAGAAGATGATAGATGGGGCAGGCTTGCTCCGAATCCCTTTCTTGTTTTCACTCGGTTTCCCACGTGACATCCATGGGGTAGTATGGATTTTGGTTCTAAGAAAACATTTCAGAGGCAGATGGGAAATAACTGTAGATGTTTGCTATTATCTTGTTGAAGATGTTAGTGTTCATGTCTTGACTGAAAATAAACGAATAATTCAGAAAAATATCATTTGGTAATGTGACTTTTTTTAAAGGTATTTGGAGAAGAAACGATTACTATTTCCAAGATTCTTCTTTGTATCTGATCCAGTTCTCCTGGAAATTCTGGGACAAGCTAGTGATTCCCATACCATACAGGTATAATCTCAGTATCTGTTACCTAACCCCCCCCAACATGCGTAATGGGTAATAAAAATGAAGTTAACATTTAAAAGTGGAGGCAGGAAAGAAGAACATTCAAAATTATGTTGATTATAAAATGTCCTCTTTGCCTGGCCGGTGTGGCTCAGTGGGTTGAGCATCGTCCCATGGACTGAGAGGTCCCGGTTCAATTCCCGGTCAGGGCACATGCCCGGGTTTCGGGCTTGATCCCCAGTGAGGGGTGTGCAGGAGGCAGCCGATCGATGTTTCTCCCTCACATCGATGTTTCTATCTTTCTCTCCCTTCCTCTCTCTCTAAAAAAAAAAAAATCAATAAAAACATTTTTTGAAAATGTCTTTTTTTCTGTGTGTGTGGAGCCCATCGACCTGAGGCAAGGGTCATTGATTATGCCATTCACCAGCTGGATGGCCTTGGCCAGCTTCTTAATTATCCTACACCTCAGTTTTCTCATCTGTAAAACCAGGAAATTAATGGTTCCCACCTCAAAGGATTGCCATAAAGTTTATGTGAAATGATGCACTGAAAAGTATCCGGCATGTAATTCATTATTATGAGTATTTTAGTCTAAATATTCTTAGATCAGATAGAGCTGGTCGTTTCGATTTGTCCTTTTTTTTCCATCCAGAATACTTCTCAAATGCTTTTAGCCATTTCCCAGAGCAATACTTCAGGAGGAAGAGAGAAACTATAGAGAACTGGGAATGGGAAGCACCAAAACACCCATCCCAGGGCCAGTTTCTGGTCTGGGAATCTGGGCAACTGCTAATAATGTCCTCCCCATTGGTTTCCAGAGAGTTGTGGGGATGAGAACAGAGAAGTAAAAGCTGCGTAAGGCAGAGGTGCAGCCAGGAGAGGCCGAGCTGGGGAAGGACCCTATGGTTCGGTCTCTGGTGGAAGGCGACAGTCATTAGTGCAATCTCTGTGGTCTAAGAAGGGCATTCTGCAGGGCTGGACTTAAAAAGTGAACCTCCGAGTCAGTCAAGGGTCAAAGCAAGGTCTTTTCTTTTCTTCTTTCTTTTTTTTTAAAACAGTAAGTAAATTCTTAATCTTTTGCAAGGATTAAAATATTAAGGCTTTTAAAAACATCTCAGTGGCTTTTGTGTTTCGGCTCCGTGTGATGTTTTCCCTTTGTCTTGTGCCTCCAACAGCCGCATCTGCCTGCCGTCTCCGACAACATCAACGAGGTGACGTTTCACGCCAAAGACTACGACCGGATCCTGACCGTCATATCAAGAGAAGGAGAAAAAATTGTTGTAATTGAACTTGATTAAACTTTTGTTATTGGAGTTTCTTTAAACGTTTAGGTCGAGGAGAATGCCTTTCTCTTATTTAAAAAAAAGGGGGGAGGTGGTGTGGACTTGGGTTCCAGTTCTGTAGCCCCATTTTATCAACTCATTTAACTTCTCTGAGACTCATTTTATGGTCTATAAAATCAAAGTTTTAGAGCAGAAGATTGTTATAGTTCCTTCCACCTATAGTATTACTTGATTTTACTCATGTTTTAAATGTTTTGTGTAAAATAGAAAACAATTTACCTTTCATTGGGGAACTATGACTTATCAAGTTAAGTGTGTGACATTTGTAAAAACACCAAATTATGATCAATTTGTAATATATTTGTAATATGTTTTTTAGTTGGATAGCCCTATTATGGCCAAAGGTCCTGTAGAGATTTGGCTTCTGGACTTGTTAAAAATGCAGATGTCATCATTACATAACATAATTCGTTCTGCGTTCTATCAAATCAGTGATTCAGGATTTCAACTCTTACCTTTCCTCGGCCACTTTCCAGCACAGGTGAGAATGCACAATGTTTACATAACGATGATAAGAACTGGAAATAAGGGGGAAGGATACTCAGGAGGCAGTTGGCCTGTCGTAGCTTTGACCCAGGTAGGGAGGTGTACCCACGCCCAGCTCCCAGCCACCTGCTTGTCCACCGACACCATTCTAGGCCCACCTGTCCCGCCCCCCCCCCCCCCGAAGAGAATTGGCCACTGTTCTCCCATCATTAAGGACATGCGCTGAGACTGAAACCGCGTATGGGAAATTTTATCTTATATATCAAAAACAAAGGTAGATATAGATACAGATATAGATATGGATATGGGCATATATAAAGAGAATGAGCATAGCTTTTCCTGAAATGAAATCCATCTTGCCTTTTGTTTATTTTCCCTTCGAGTGATTAAAAATTGGCATAACCTGTTAAAGGAGGCCTTCTCATGCAACTAACTTTTAAACGAGAGAAGAACTTGAAAGAGGCTGGGGTCGGAGCAGGTGTTCTCTCTCTCGAGTCCTATGGCTCTTAGAAGTTCTTTGCAATGTGCCAAGTATTACTAAAACCAGATACAGAAAATTCCAATAGTTTCATTACATTTTGAGCCAGGATGAATGAAAAGTGACAACTTGTGATCTGGATCAGAGATAGTACGGGATAGAAGGCAAGAGGTTTCCAAGGAAAATGTAGGCAGTTTTTACCCCAACCACCTGCCTCTGCCAGCCTGCACTCCAAATCCTGAATTACTGCGCACGGCAGAAATAGCTGATGTGATGTGAAATTATTTATTCAAATGGCACAAGTACAGATGGAGAAACAGCTTTTATTGGAGCGAATACTTCAATATTGTGATTTTTTTAAAAGTGTATAATATCCTTGGCAAGCTTGAATATTTTTATTAGCATTATTAACTTTGTGATAAATCTTTATAAAATTGCTCTAAAGAGTATATATAATGAATAGGTATATATTGAGTGAATATATATGCCTTATTCTTTAAAGCGATTTTTCCAAAGAACTGAAATTTACCCACTGCAATGTTAATTTAAGGTTTTATTTTAACTTGTTTTAAATTTCTTCTCTGCTTTCTTCTAAAACACATTTCTAAGGTTATGCATGCTATGGATCCTTGTTGCAAAAATTTGAAAATTTTTGAAAAATATGGAAGTGAATATAAAAATTCTCCATATTTCTACCACTTAGAAATGGTGACTGTAAATATTTAGTGTATTCCCTTTCAGTATTTTTAATGTGTTAATTACAGGCATGAAATAATATTGCAAAGAATGAGCATTCTTTCTTTGTTTTTTATTTTAATGAGACATCCTCCAGTTTTTATCGTTAAGTCCCCTGCCTTCTTAAACTAAGTGAAAAACATAATTTAAACTTTTCTTGGTGACTCAGGATAGTCATTTGAAAGGTTAGTTTTTAGGATGTACCACTGTGCAGTGATTTTTCAAGGTCTGTTTGTCTTTAAATCAGACAGCCGTACACTGCTGTTTTTGTGTCGTTTCTCTTTGCATTTCCTATCTTTATGCCATCAGGTCAGAATCCACTGGCTATTTCCTGACACTGGCTGTTTCCTCCACCTCCTGTCACTCACCTTAGCCAGGTGCTTTCATTTGTCTTCGCCCAGGATTGGCCACTGCTCTAGCGGGGGGTGCGGGTGGGGGGTGCGGGTGGGGGGCATCGAAGCTCCTGAGGAGGCAGGGATTAGGGAAGGGTTTTATTCCTGTTTACCCACATCGAATGCCATGCCCAGCAGTAGCTACATGCCACTCACACTGCTTTCAGTCCTCTGCCGAATGAGGGGTTCCTTTTTGGTCCACATGATTTTGTATCTATTCCTCTGGGGATGAACAAGTGCTCCCAAAGGGACTACGGCTGCGTGGAGGAGGTGAGGGTGGGGGATACTCTGATCACCTTACTCCCTCTCCTGGGGCAGAAACTGTAGGAAAGGTGACGTTCACACAGCTTCCTTATGCCTTCATCAGGAGACAAGGGACGGGCCTCTGCCCTTCTCACGTCCTGCCTCTCTCCTTTGGATAAATACGTAAACAGAAACTAGATGTGGATAAAGGTACGGATATTAGAGACAGTGGAGGTTAAGAAAGGAGATAGGCAGCCTATCTTTTTAAAAAGTTGCAGAGAGACCATTGGAAACTATTTTTGGGCGTGGAGAAACACATGTCCCCTTTTCAGTTTAAAATGAGTAAAACCCTGTTCCCCTGTATGACACTAAGTGACCACCAAATTTTATTGTAGGATGTGTTTTAAATATTTGGCTTATTTGTCTGTTGGATTTGTAGGTTGGGCTTCTGGGAATTCAGATGCTGTGGACACACGATTCAGAAGA
Source organism: Tadarida brasiliensis (assembly GCA_030848825.1). NCBI lineage: Eukaryota > Metazoa > Chordata > Mammalia > Chiroptera > Molossidae > Tadarida > Tadarida brasiliensis. Next base: position 12,405,976 of record CM061262.1, read on the forward strand.
GGCTTTAAATAATGCAAAAGATGACAGGAAAATCATGCAACTCACCAACCAGAAGTTTTTGGATATTCTAAATGTTCTAATTAGTCAGACAACACATGACCTAAGCAAATTTGAAAGAGTGAAATTTGAAACTCTAATTACTATCCATGTGCATCAGAGAGATATTTTTGATGACTTGGTAATGTATCTTTTTTTCTTAATTTACAATAATTTAGTGTACTAGTTAATAGTTCAGTGCTCCTAATAATGAAAAATTAAGTATTTATATATATCTTCTAATATGGACCTTTCATCGACCTAGTTCCTTTTCACAACTGTCCACATATGTACCATGTCTACAAATATCTATGTTTGGTGGTTTAAACACCATATATGTATATTCACATTTGCCATTCTGAAAGTGTAGAACCAACTGATGGGATGTGAACTAATTTTTCCATTAACCCAAATAGCAGGGTCATGATACAATTTAGGTGAGATTGGTCATGAGTTATGACGGGCTGATTGGGAAGGAAGTCCAGATCGTATAGAATCAAGCTTCAGAGAACTCTCATGGGTATTTGTCCAATTGATGGTGCCCAACAGGGCATCATGGACTTGGTTTGGACAAGGTTTTGTAGAGTGGGCATGAGAGTCGTATTTGAATTACCTGTGGAAATAGAACTCTCAGTAACCAATGGCCTTGAGCAAGATCAAGTGTTTCTAAAGCAGTGGTTATCTACTATAGGGTAGGCACCCCAGGAGGTTTTGATATACCAATATTTGACTTGTCTTTGTCTTTTTTTTTAAGTGCATGACATTTTTCATTAGACTGTCTTTACAAAAAAAATATTTTATGACTGCTTTTATTTTTTAATTATTTAATTTATTTTTGTTACAGATGTTTCTCCTCCCCCCCCCCCAGACACCCTCCTCCCTGTCCTCGCCAAGCATTGTTGTCTATGTCCATTGGCTACGCATACATGCATATACGTTCTTTGGACTGTCTTTGTCTTTAACTAACATTATTTTATTCATCTTAAAGGCATCTCTTTCCTTTATTAGAGACACATAATTCATGCAACTTTGGACCCTTTTCTAGAGAATATGATCACAGGTGATCTGTTTCCAACTTGTATCAGAAGTTCTGATTATATGAGTTATATTATTGAAGATCGAAGGACGTGCAGTCTGTTTATTCCCCTGGAATTACACCATTCGTAGCATTGACCTCTCCTGGGAGCTTGTTAGAAAAGCAGAATCTCCAGCCTCCTGCCCCCATTACCCGCCCCCATCCATGTACTGAACCAGAATCTGCATTTCTACAAGATTCCCAGGTGATTCATGTGTGTATGAAAGTTCCAGAAATACTGCTCTAGGGTTGATTTCTGGATCAGGGTAATTATCAGACATACTTAGACCACATTTCTTTGGCCTTCTACAGATTTACTTTAACTGAATTGCAATTGCCCCTATATTTTGGCTTTCATTGACGTCTACCTCAGGAAATTCCTATGGAATCCATTTCTGTATCTTCTAAGAGCAAACTATTGAGACTGATGTCTCTGTCTCTCTCTCTGACTCTTAGAGCTGAAGTCCCACGGAAGAAATTTTCTTTTAAATTTAAGTGCTGAGCAAAGCATTACTTTCCTTACAGAATAGATTTAAAAAAATCTATACACAATTAAAACCATGAAACTATTTTCTTTTTGTCTTAATTACTATTGAACTAATGGTCAGTTTGCATCCCAACTAAAATGAGATTTCTTGGCCAGCATATTTGCATTTTATTTTTTTGTGTATAATGCTTAAAATAGCCTGTTATAGAGTAAGAACTCAATAAATATTGGCTATTCTTTCTTCACCCTCTTTCATCTCCTCCTCACCCTCTTAACGGATTGTTGAAAGTAGCTAGCTGACTCATCTCCGTGGCTGTGGGTCCCCTGTTAGAGAGCGGAGTCCCCCGTTATGTTACCTGAAAGTAGCTCTTTTAAGGTGACAAATACAAACTGTGCTTCAGGAGGGAAGCCAGAATTCTTAACTGGAGGGGAGGCAAGGTCATGCACTATGAAACAGTACAACAACAAAAAGCAAGCTTGTGAATAGCATGGAGACTCGATTAGGTAGAGATCTGAACACTGTGCGGTTGCCAGAGGTCCGTTTTTTAGTGTCAGCTGAATGACCTGGAAGTAGGTCACTGGGTTTACGAGCAGTGAAGGGGACCATCTGCCATTTCCTGTGTTGATTCCCTTGAATGGGCAGGGCTGGAGTTTCCCCAAGTTTGCCAATGAAGCCGTGAAGCACCCCGGAATGTGACTGCGGTGGGATGTTGTCGCTGAGCGTGCCTACCTGGTTTCTATCTCTTGCATCTGTTGGTGTGGGAGCCTGGTGGTGCTTGGCCCCTAGGTATACACTGGTGACTGGGCAGGCTGATTGGTGTGGCCATAGTGCTGAGGAAGAAGGAACGTGTGCATGTACGAGCATCTCCCTCCGGGGCCCCCCATGGCCACGAGAACACTGCCCAGCCCCCTTCCCCTGCCCCATGGAGCCTCAACTCTTGCTCCTCTGTCCAGAGCCCTGGATGCTTCAGCTGCAGTGAACTTCTTTCCGTTTCTTGAACACGCCAGCCAATCTTCTCGGCCTTTGCCTAAAACATTCACCCTCCCACACCTCTCTCACCCACCCCTTTGGTTTTATTTCCCTGGCTAATTCCTACTATTTATCCAAGTGTTTAGTTTTCATGTTTCTTTTTTTCCTTTTGAGTACCCCTCTCAGACACCCTGTACCAGGTTGGGTCCTCTTGCTACTTATTTTCATAAACCCTGAATTTCTTTTCAAACTTTATCACAATTACTTATCTGTTTGTCTTTTTCTGTGAGCCCCAGAAGGCAGAGCTGTGTCTGTCTCTGTTTACCCAGCACAGTGTCAGGCCCAAGGAGGGACTCCATAAATATATTTTAAATGAATGAGAATCAATTCATGGATGAGTGGATAAAAACTGCCCATAAGCTTGTGTTTTATGCGATTGCAATTCAGTATGTAATCTCTTTGCATTTCATGTTTTTAAGGTAAAACTGCATATCAAATCAATAAGTGATTTTGAATGGCTAAAACAGAGTAGATTTTATTTTAAAGAAGATTTGGATCAGACGATAGTATCTATTACAGATGTTGATTTTATTTACCAAAATGAATTTCTGGGATGCACCGATCGACTTGTTATCACTCCATTAACAGATAGGTAGGAAACTCAGCCTTCGTTACTCCATTTTGTAATTAAATAATGTGCTTAAAATTGCTTTAAACTTGTATTTGAAATATTAACAAAAGCTTATTGCTGTCGTGGTAGGTCTGTGCTTGCTCATCAAAGTGAAATAACCATAGCTGTTACTTATACATGTACATTAAATTCTAATGAAGTAGGAAAAGATAAAAGAATAAAAGTAAGCGTGAATGTTGGCTATGAGTAATTCAGTAACAAACTTTAGATTGCAAGATGGAAAAATATCTCTGGGGCCATAAAGGAAGTCATGAGAATTGCAAGGAAGGAAGGGTCCTTGCAGATTGTCCGCTTTCGTCTCCTGTTTTCTTCAAATGTGGAAATTGATACCTAAAGTGAAGTTCCTTGGCCAGGTCTGCACAATCAGTTAATGGCAGAGCCAGTCACAGTTTTTTCCCAGCGTATGACACTAGACAAGAACTGGGTCTTTTTCATCTTTATTTATTTATTCACAACAGTTCAATATGTTGTGCATAGAAGACACTCAAGAAATGCTTGTAGAATTGACTTTAATTGGGTCACGGAACAGTTCATTCTGCCGTTACTTTACATAGGGCTGCCTCCAGGTAAAACGATAACATGTAAATTTGGTCTTCGTCCTCCTCTGGATTCATCCAGCTTCCCTTATGTGCCCCGTGCCCCTGCCACATAAATTTGTCAGTGTGTTTTCCCTTCCACTCATGTTTACATATAAAGCTTCATGTGTTGTGAAGCTTTACTAAGCTTTTTTTATTTAATATGTTTTCACTGATTTTTTAAAGAGAGAGACAGAAACATCGATGTGAGAAAGAAACATCTATCGGCTGCCTCCTGCACGCCCCCTACTGGGGATCAAGCCCCCAACCCAGGCATGTGCCCTGAATGGTAATCGAACCGGGACCTCTCAGTCCATGGACGATGCTCAATCCATTGAGCCACACCAGCCGGACTACTAAGTTTTACTCAGATCCGAAATGAATATCACCGAAGCTGGATCATAGATACAAGGAGATTCATTAGATTATTCTTTACACTTATCTGAATGAATGAAACATTTCATAGTAAAACAATTTGCAGTGGTGTGTTGGAGCTGGCTCGTGCCAGCTTGTTGTGGACTTCAGAAGTTTGTCCCAAGAAATGTTTGCAGTCGCTCACTGCACCACTACTGATGAGTGTCGGGCACTCCAGCCTTGTTCGGTTGCCTGTCTCCTATGTGAGCTGCTCAGATTCGAAAGCAAACAGGCCCATTCCAGTCACACTGGACGTTTGCTTGCGCTTTACTGTAACGTTGTATCCAGTACCCACGGCGCTTTCTCTGACTGCCGTTGCAGATGCTACATCACTTTAGCGCAGGCGTTGGGCATGAACATGGGAGGCGCTCCAGCAGGACCTGCGGGCACTGGCAAAACAGAAACTACCAAAGACATGGGCAGATGTTTGGGGAAATATGTGGTCGTGTTTAACTGCTCAGATCAAATGGATTTCAGAGGGCTAGGACGGATTTTCAAAGGCAAGTGTCAGACACGTAAACTATTTTTGGTGAATTTATTTGTATTGCACTTTAATGTTATTTTCTGATACGTATCTAAATTGATGTTTTCCCACGTAACCAAAATCAGTATAAGGTGATGCGTATGATATTGCCATTTTTCTTGGTCAAAAATGGCTGGATATCATCAGTTTCATTGGTTCAGTATTATTGCCATGGGTTGAATGTGTATTGGATTATGAAAGTGGAATCAGTGTATTACTGCCTGAGACAGTGGTGGAGGAGACAAGGTGAAGATAACAAACCGATGACACCTGTAACTTCCCTTCCAGCATTAAATCCCACTGAAATATTGATTTTTTTTTAAAGCATAGCAATACTGGGAAACCAGGACGGCCATCAGCAGATGGGGAATTCTGAGAAAATCCTGAAAGATAGGTAGGCGGTGGTTTCAGACGGGCAAAGAGAAGGACAGCGATCACTTCAGTCTTAGAACTCGGTGCTTGCTGGTCCTCTCTTTCCTCCCCATATGCATTCATTCCCTTGGTGATTTCATGCAGGCCCGAACTTTAAATGCTAGCTATATGATCAACGTTGTATCTCTAGCTTGGACTCGACATTTCAGATCCGTATAGACAACTGATATCTACTACTTACATCTCCACTTAGATGTCTCGTAGGGCTCTCCCCTCCCCAGATCGCTCCATCCTCAGCCTTCCTTATCACACTAAAGAGCCATTTCATTCCCCCAGATGCTCAGACAAAAAGTCATTGACTTGTCCTTTACTACTGTCTTTCCCTCATACTCACATCCAGACTGTCAGCAAGCACTATCGCATCCCAAATCTGACACCTCTGATCCCCGCTGCTGTCATGTTGGTTCAAGCCAAGCATCCTCTCTCACCTGTACCATTCCAATAAGGCCCCTAACTGGTCTCCCAGTTCACCCTTGTCACCTCCATTCCAGTCTGAGCACCACAGCAATCCTTCTACATGTAAGTCAGGTCACAACACTCTTCTGCCGAAAGCTGCCCACTGGCTTCGCTCAGAGTAAGAGCCGAAATCCTTCCAGCGGTCCTGTGCTGTCTTCCCCGGGCACACCTGCCCCCGCCCCACTGTATTGTTCTGACCTTCTGACCCCATCTCCTAATACCTTCCGCTCCCCTTACGCTCTCTCCTGTAGGCGAATCGAAGTTTCTGATGTTTCTCAAACATTCTAAACACATTCCCTCCTCAGATCCCTTACTCTTGCTGTTCCTTAGCGTCTTCCCCCAGATACCATGCCATGCCTTGCTTGATAAAGTTCGTCCGCAGCAAACATCATGCTTGAACATTTGAAAGCGTTCTCTTTGAGATGAGATGTAAGACAAGGATTCCCGTTATTATTTCTTCTAGTCATCCCTGTCCTTTAGATCCTACCCAATGCAGTGAGAAAACAACAACAAAAATACAAAGACTGGAAAGAAAGAAATGGAAAATTTCATTATTTACGAATGATACACTTTAAAAAAGGCAACAAAATCTATAGAAAAATAGAATTTAACAAGTTTCCTAGAATGTAAAATCAACACAAAATAAATTTTGTTTTGATATGCCACAAAAAACAGAAAAGGGAACCTTCAGAAAGGCATCATTGAGAATGTAATTTAGAGAGTGTGGTATTGGTGCAGGATTGATGAATGGACCAGGGGAATATAATAGAGAGGACAAAAATAGGCCAAGGACACCTGACAGGTGGCCAAGGTATTACTGTAAATCAGTGATGGAGAGATTCTGGGACAACAGTTGATTAGTATTTAACAAAGGCAATTGGATCCCTACATATATAAAAATTGGATGCTTAAACCATATATACAACTCAGCTCTGGGAAGTAAATGTCTAAATGTGGTAGGCACAATTGTATGGGTTTTTAGAAGGAAATAAAGGAAAATATTTTGTTTGCAGAGTAGAAAGGGATTTTTAACACAAAGATCACAAACCGTAAAGAAAAGATTAATACATTGCCTACCCTAAGTGAAAACATCTGTTCATCAGTGGATGCCAAAAAGAGAGAGAACTTAGGAAACAGCATTAGCAATATATATTACTTATCCCAAATATATGTATGAGTAATGCCTGTGAATCAGTGAGAAAAAGATCACCCAATAGAAAAATGAGGAAAAGTCTTAAACAGGCATTACACAAATGAAGAGCAATCAAAGAATTGCACATTAGGCAAAGATTCCGTGCTGTGCACACCAGATTAACACAGTTTAAGTGTGGCACTTTTGACCAGGCAAGGTGAACAGCAACAGAAACGGTTATCCACTACGGGTGGGAGTGTAAAACTTGTTTGGAAAAAAAAAAAAAAAAAAGCATACGTGTGTTCTCAGCTGTTCACCTGCTGGTATCTGTTTAGATACTGCACTGGGAGCGTGTACAGATGCTCACGGCAGCAGTGCTTGTAACAGCAAACAACTGGCAACAACTCCAGTGTCCTCCGTGGCGGGCTGGACACAGAAATACATAAACTGTGGACATGTGACTTACATATCACACATAGCAATGCTCTGTAGTGGTGAAAATGAGCAGCGACAGCACGATGCATTGACGTAGAGCAGCCTCACAATACAGCTAGAGGGAGAGAACCAAGTCTCACAAAAACACAGATAGTATGATTAAATGTATTTAAAATTCAAGCATAGGTAAAACCAAATATATGTATTATGTAGATATGTATAGAGAGAGAGTAAAAAAAAATAAAAGAAAAAATAAAAGAAAAGTGTGTGAATGATTATCACAAAGTTCAGACTAGCAGTTTCCCCTCTGGGAGGGAGGAAGTCACTTGGCCTTCCCTTTTTAATATCGTGAGTCCATTCCTCCAGCCCTTCCTTTAAGTGGGATGTGAGTAACGTCCCCGCCACAGATGCCATGAGACTGACACCCAGCTCTTGCCTTCAGTTACCTGTCATGTATAATATGTATATATACTACACAGTCTTTCTGTGATATTTCTCCACTTAAGAAAGAGAATAAAACATAAGCTTCAGACTAGGAGAAAATATTTTAACATATATAGATGACAAAATATTAATTTCCAGCATTAAAAAAGATTTTCTTCCAATCATTAAGACACACAAAATAAAGCAATAATGAGATGCCAGAATGGATTGCCAACAATAGGAAAGTTTGACAAAACCGCTGTTGGGAAGGATGCGGAGACACGGTCACTCCCCAGGTGTGTGGATCGTTCGGCTCCTTCAGAGGACAGGTGGGCAGCGGTGGCGAATGCGCAGGTGCCCACACCTGAGCCGTGAGGATTTCCACGCCTCGCACAGACTGCAAGAGCACGTGAGCAAGACTGACACGTTGTTACAACAAGCTACTAGGAACAACCCCTAAGTCCACGGGGAGAAGAAAGCATTTTCAAACTGGGATGTTTATGCAGTGGAACACCGTACAGCCCTGCATGTTAAAACAGTGAATTAGAGCTTCATGTATCCGCACAGATACATCTCAGAAAAATAATACCGAGCTAATGATTCAAGTTACAGGAGGATACAGTATTTATAGATAGCTAGATAGATGTAGACAGATAGATATACACATACATTTTGAACACACAAAATATATAGTGTTCATAAATACATGCATAAGAGCAACAGTTTAAAAGCATGCACACGAACTATTGGTATCAAATTCAGGGTAGAGATTACCTCTGGACAAGGAGGGAGTGTGGATTCAAGAGGGATATACATGGGCTTGAACTGTAGTTCTAACATTCTTTAGAATGAAATCTGAAGCAAATAATTAAGATCTGCTAGGTGGGTACATGGGTATTCATTATATTATTATTATATTATTATTTTAATCCTCACTCAAGGATATTTTTCCATTGATTTTCAGATAAGTGGGAGGGAGGGAGGGAGAGAAACATCGATACGAGAGAGACACATCGATTGATTGCCTCCCACACGACTCCAACCAGGGCCGGGGATCAAACCGCAACCGAGGTACGTGCCCTTGACTTGAATCGAACCCGAGACTCTTTGGTCCACGGGCTGACGCTCCAACCACTGAGCCAAACCAGCCAGGGCTATATTATTCTTTTTCATTGCCTGTCTGTTAAAACAGTTTTGAACCCCGAGAATCATTTCCTAATCAAAGAGAGGGGTTCTGGGGGTCACTCCCAGCTTGAGGGTTGGTGATGGTCGAGAGAAGCAGAGCAGAGTGCAAGGTAAACCCCACGATACCAAAATGATAGCGGAAGGCGAAGAAAAGTGTTTTCCCTCCATGTAAAAGCTGTAGTACAGCTGTCGGAAGTGGGGACCCGACAGAGGTCACCCCAGATGGGCTGTTCCACAGAGGCAGGCAGTGCACCAGGCCAGACTCAAGCCCAGACCTGAGAGCCAGCTGTCCTGCGTCTCCATCCCTCCCCTCACTCCCCAGAGGTGGGCATGCATCCAGCAAACAGGAATTTGCGCTTGGGATGAGGGAATGCACACATCTGCGGAGATAACAAAGTCTCAAAAATATTTGAAGGAATTAGAGAGGCACCCAAAACAGCAGAGACCCACTGACCTCCAAACTGATTAACAGAGAAAACAGAAGATAATTCAAAAGTAAATAAAGTTAATAGCTTAGAGAGATTCAAGAATTTATCACAGCCCGGCCGGTGTGGCTCAGTGGTTGAGTGTCGACCCATGCACCAAGAGTTGGCCGGTTTGATTCCGGTCAGGGCACATGCCCAGGTTGTGAGCCCAATCCCCAGTGGGGGGCATGCAGGAGGTGGCCAGTCGATGTTCTCTCTCATCGATGTTTCTATCTCTCTCTCCCTCTCCCTTCCTCTCTCTCTAAAATCAATAAAGAAAAAAAAATTTTTTTAAAGAATTTATCACATACAACCTGTTAAAAAAGCAAGCTGCTATGAAAAAATAACAATTGGAAAATTTGGATATGAAAAAAGCTCTTGAATTGGACTATGTAGCCAAGAAGACACACTGCAAAAGGAAATGGGAAGTTTTACAAAAAAACTTAAGGGTCTTAGGGACAGCTATATAAGTTCCAACGTCTGTACAGTGGACATCCCCAAAGGGGGGAGAAGGAAAACTAGGGGGGAGGGGCAATAATAAAAGAAGAGCATTTCGTGCAGGTGAAGATAATGAAGGTTTTCATCCTTAGAGATTAGACAGGAGTCCTGTTCACAATATCCATCCAGGTCTTTTTCTCTGTGCTGGATTTTATAAGCAATAAATAAAAATCCCTTTGGCCATTCTCTGTCTTACCCAGCCTCCTGATATTTCTCTCGTTTTAACAAGAAAAGAACAGAGTGCTCTGACTCAGAAGGATATTCGTTATTTTGTCAGTTTCCCCAAGCATTACCGCTCCTTCCTCCCCCACCCCCGCCGGAGGTGGCTCTTCGAGAGTGAATCACATTTTATCACCCTTCAGCATCCCTGAGTGTAACGACGTGTCTGTACTTTCATTTTGGCAGTGTGCTGTTTTCATTGTCTTGGTGATGATGTACAAATAATGAAACGTCTTTATATCACTGGAATTCAATATGTCTTTCTAAACAGCCAAATATAAAACTTTATATAACTTGCATTTCAATATGTAATTGTTTGAGAGCACTTTGGAGGAATGATTGTTATTAAGAAGTAAAACTTTTCAAATGAACTGTTTTCCACACCAGGTCTCGCGCAGTCGGGCTCCTGGGGCTGCTTTGATGAGTTTAACAGAATCGAATTGCCCGTCCTGTCGGTGGCAGCCCAACAAATTTATATTGTCTTGACAGCAAGAAAAGAGAGGAAAAAACAGTTCATTTTTTCTGATGGTGATTGTGTGGATTTAAATCCAGAATTTGGGATCTTCTTAACAATGGTGAGAACATAGGTTTTAAGTGTAGTTTGGTTGGTTTAATTGTTATAGACTTAAGTCAAAGAAAGCATCTATTCCTGGGTAAATGACAGACTATCCAGGGGTCAAGAGCTATTCTTTGGTATCATATGACTTTTTTTGAGTAGTAAAAATAGCCCAGAAGAAAAAATGGTAATAGGTTAATGATAATAATAGCTACTATTTATTGAGCACTTATTATGTGTAAGGCAGTGGGCTAAATGTTTTATGTATGGTATCAGACAGGATAGCTATAGTAATCCCCAAATCTCAGTGGCTGAAAGTGTCAAAGATTTGTTTCTCCCTGTTGGTGGGACTGCGTGGAGAGGGCTGGGCCTGCTTCATTCGTCCTTCCTCTGGTACTGTCTCAGTCTCTGCTGGCTGCTGTAGCAAGGGGAAAGGAGAACACGAAGAATTACGCTCTGGCTCTTAGAGTTTTTGTCCAGAAGTGACACAGTCACAACCATTGGTTAAAACAATTTACATGGCCACCCCTAACTTCAAAGGGGCAGGGAAACCTGGCCAGTGTGGCTCAGTGGGTTGAGCGTCCTCCCATGGTCTGAGAGGTCACTGGTTCAAATCCAGATCAGGGCACATGCCCAGGTTGCGGGCTCGATCCCCAGTAGGGGTCGTGCAGGAGGCAGCCGATAGATGTAGCTCTCTCACATGGATGTCTCTCTCTCTCTCTCTCTCTCTCTAAGAATCAACAAAAACATATTTAAAAAGGGGGAGGGGTTGCAGGGAAGTGTGATCATGTACTGTATTTTGTTTGGTGGATATTTTATAACCCAGGTACCTGAGGCACAGAGAGATTAAAAAACTTGCTGAAGTCACACAGCCAGTTAGAGAAAGATGTTATTGTCTAACATCAACCTGACTACTTGGCCTCCACACTTGTTTTTCTCTGAAACTTAATAAAGGATCATGGAAATGATTTAAAATTTCCACAATAATTCAATAAGGTCCTATGCCAAAGAATTGTGGCAAATTCACCTACCATGTGATTGAGGGCAGAGCTCTGAGATACAATGTTGTACGGATAGGACACCAAAGGCATGAATAAATAGGGGTTTCTGTGAACTGGAGAAGTGAAGTTAATGTGGAAACAGTTTTACTTCATGTTTTTGTATAAGTTTTCTATCCAGTGAAATCTCTAAGTCACAGCTAAGACAAAGGCTGGGAGTTTCAAGTGTCCCAGTGGATAAATCATTGCAAAATAAAGAAAGCTTCGGATAAGTTCATTGAAAGCAGACATCCAGTACAGCAGTTGGGAGGAAATATCCTGAAGTGATCAGTGATAACTTGGACAATGGGATGAAGAAATTTACTCAGTGTGAAAACTGTGGCATAGAATACCTTAGGAGAAGTTTTAACAATCTCCCTGGATTAAGAGTAATATTGGAAATATCAGATACTAAGTTAGGCTGTGAATAACTGAGACACAAAAAATAGTGGCTTAACTATGTGTTTCTACTCATCATGGTTTCCAACTTCAAGGTCACCTTATGACCTGAGATGCCACAGAAGCGTCTCTGTTTTATTGCAGTCCATTGATTGAATCAAGTCCCTTCAAACGACAAGGTTATTTCATACAGTGTGTCCCTCTGCGTCTCATGTGTAGCATTTAATCACACCGCTATTGGAGAATCAAGTGGATTGCCTTTCTCCGTTGCTAGTGACAGTGGAGTTCTTGCAATATCCCGAGAAAAAATAATTTTCAGAGCCTTGAACAGGAGATATGGTGATTTTTATTTGCATGGAGGTACATCTCTGGGGTTCTAAAGTCCCTTTTGTCTTAGTCCAAAGCAGAGTCCGAAGCAAAGCCAGTGTCCAGAGTTTCTGTTCCACGGTGGAGTCGAGTCCAGCATAGCAGTGGGGTAGTTCCAGTCCATTAATCCACTGTGTGGGGTCCACATGGCTGTGGGCGCTCCCCTGGAACAAGAGAGCCAGGAGCACAGGCAAGCAAGAGAGAGAGAGAGAGAGAGAGAGAAACAGAGAGAGAGAGAGAGAGAGAGAGAGAGAGCGCCAAGATGGGGGGGGGGAGCCCCTTTGTTCAGGAGTTTAAATATCAAATCTCCCGGTGGCCACACCTATTCCGGCCAATTACCGGATTCCAGGTGTGATTGGCAGACAGGTATCTTCCCGCATCATCCAGACCTCCCTGGGCATGCATCTTTTGTCCAGTCCCTTCCCACGTCAGTCTGTGGGGGCAGACATGGAGAATGTTGAACTGCAGCTGCCCGGCACAAGTGGCATGCCAAATGATCTGGCCTTCCCTTACTCCTTTCCTGGCAATGAATAACCAGGTTATTAATGGTGTCAGCACCAGCTGCAAGGCGGGCAGGGAACTAGGGTTTTTAACCTGGGCAGTGATGCCCCCAGCTTGCCCCTGGGGTTCTGTGACTCAGGAAGGGGACAAAGCGGAGTATTGATAGGCAACCAGCAATCTCTGTGTTCCCGGCATTGAGCAAGGTATCTGGCTTATGGGCAGTACCCGATAAATGGTCAGGGGTTGCGGCTTTCTCAGTGTACTTCCCTAAAATAACTGACCGACTTTTGCCTTGTTTGTCTGTGAACCCCTCACTTTACCCTGGGAACATTCAGGTCTGACCGATCCTCAGTCGAGAGCTCCTGATGAGGCCTTAGCTTCCTTTCCACCTCTGCACTCGTCCTGTTCAGCATTTTTCTCATCATCCCTGTCTTCATGTCCCTTCGCCACCATGGGTTTTTGGATGGTACTTTGTCAGCCAAAGAACTCTCTAATTTTGACTGAAAAGAATAATCGAAGAGAGGAAATAAAAATCGCCTAAATAAACTCATCAGTATGAAATCCGGAATTTTCTTCTTCTTTCAGTAACACATTTCAATCATAATTACCCAGCTATTTATTTGGGTTTCTTTTCTAGTTTCTTAACCAACAGAGAAACAGATGCTTAATTTTCGCTCAGAGTGTGGTGAATAGATACCAATGGTGTAATACACATTTTTTTAGAAAAGAGGGAGGTTTTATGAATCCAATGTTTTTTTTTCAATGCCATCTTAGAATCTGAATTAGTGATTTGAAATGTATTTGTATTCATGGAATACAATGTATATCAACAATTAAAAATGAAATAATTTTAACTTTTAGAATCCTGGATATGCTGGGCGCCAGGAACTACCAGAAAACCTAAAAATTCAGTTTAGAACTGTGGCTATGATGGTTCCCGATAGACAGGTATGCAGTGGGATTCAAAATCAAACTATAATTTATGTTTTTTACTTGTTTTTCACACAAGTTGTTGAAAATCTCACTGTATTAATTTTTCAGATCATTATGCGAGTTAAACTGGCAAGCTGTGGTTTTCTTGAAAATGTTATCTTGGCTCAGAAATTTTATGTTCTTTACAAACTGTGTGAGGAGCAACTTACTAAGCAGGTAACTTTGTATATTTATTTCCCCCCTCGCTGTAGCGCTTGATTTTCCACTTTGCTGTTTTGCCTTGATTAATCAGCAAGCTCAAGAAAATCTCACCGACTCTTTTCCAAAATAAATGTAAAACTCCTCTGAGCTGTCGGTTGTGTATTTTTAAAACCTGTTTATTTTTTAATAATTATAAGTTCAACAACCGTTGTACAGAAATGTACTGGGTCATTACCCTACTTCCTTCAAAGTTGACATCTCATAACTAGAGTGCAATAACAAAACCAGAAAAAGGACATTGGTACAATCCAGAGTTTATGAAAGGTACACCAATTAAACATGCACTCTGTGTGTGTGTGTGTGTGCGTGTAGTTGTATGCAGTGGTGTCACATGTGGAGATTTGTATAACCACCACCACAATCAACGTACAGAACTGTTCTATCACCACAAGGGTCCCCCAGGCTACCCCTGTGCAGCTACAGCTGCCTCTCCGCCAAACCCCTCCCCCCTTGCAGCCTCCAATCTTTTCTCCACCTTGTAATTTTATTTCAAGAACGTCATGTAAATGGAGTCACACAGTACATAACCCGTTGGTTATGCATTTTAACTCTGTTTGCCTCTCAGACGCTATCAGACTGTCTTATTCTCAAAAGATAATTAAAGTGTGAGCACTTTAATTATCAGCTTGATCTTCCCAATGGAATGAGCACTGTTCAGTCAAAGGAAAGGTGGAAGAATTCAGCTAATAAGACTTTGCAGCTCAGCTGCTCCCAAACTACAGTATACATGTATCAGAAGATCTATGTGTATGTACTGGGTGTACATTTAGAGCTTTACAATTAAATCATCTTTTTCCCTCTTCTCCCCTCTCAGGTTCATTATGACTTTGGGCTGAGAAACATCCTCTCTGTGTTGAGGACACTTGGGTCTCAGAAAAGAGCCCGACCAGAAGATAGTGAATTAAGCACTGTCATGAGAGGCCTGAGAGATATGAACCTTTCTAAACTGGTATCTTTCTTTCCTGAATTCACTCCCCTTTCAAGAATCTGACCTGGTTTCTTTCTACTTGGCTGACAAGTGGGAGCTGGGTGGTGTTAGGCCGCGAGCATTATTAGCTGTGCGACAGTGGGTGTGTGAATGTGCCACTGTGCTTCCAGAAGCCAAGCCCCATGGCCTTATGACCAGCGTGGGCCGGAAGGCGCCCTCGTCAGCTGTGTGCGGTACACAGGCCTCATCAGTGGGCTTCAGCCCCCAGTTTCAGTCCAGTGCTCGACCATCCTTCATAATGTAACGTAGTCTAAACACGAACCTCTGGACTCACAGGGCACCACGAGAACTTCTAGCTTTGTCTGTGTACGTTTAGTCTGTCTCAGCTACGTCTCTCCCAGAACATCAGCATCATTTCTGTTTCCAAAAAATGCACTGAAAGTTTGCTGTGGAGATTGCAGTAGCTATCACACGGCTTGCTTTCTTGCCAGGTTGTTTTGAAGTAGCTGCCGGACAGGTTCACGTGGTCTTTATTCAAAGGACTCTCTGTGCTGCAAATTGTGTCCAGGCCCTGGGAGAACAAGGTCGAGGGAGAGATGGCTCGTAGGAAGCTCGCAGCGTAGTTACAAAAGCTAACAAGTAACATCTGCGTAGTTCGGTACTGTTACAGAGCCTCTTCGGGGGTGTTGTCTTGTTGGAGTTTGTAGCCACTCTGTGCGCTTCCTGCCATTTCACTCACGAGGGAACCCAGACTGAGAGTTTGGAGAACCCATCCACAGTCACAGTCTCAGCGGAGAAGCGGGAACAAAACCCACAAGACTTTTCTGATGCCAAATTCGCTGCTCCGTCCAGTACACCTCACTGCTTCCCTTAGATAACGGTATTCTTGACAATCCTGGACGAGAATTCCAGAAAGCATCAGGGAGCCCCCGAAGACAAGGAGAGGTGGTCAGCGGTCGTGAATGGGGCGATGTAGGCATTAAAGATGTAGCGGAGGCCGGTTAGGCTCAGGTTACTCAACCCTGCTGCTTATCAGAAGCCAGACCTCCGCTCTGATGGTTTTCCAGCTGATGTTGGAAGAGCCAGTCATGCAGGGCCATGGGTATTGTCCTTATTTAAAGAAATATGACTATTCTGTTTTTATGGGGTTGGGACTATTGATTGCGCGTTTTTAAGGTTAGCGTGTATGCCTGTCTGTGAGAAGCAGAATATGTGACAGATAATGAGATCAAACCTTGGAGCGGTAGACTGTGGAGGACGCTGAATGCCAGGGAGCTTTGGGTGTGATGTCGGGTAGCATGGCTTCAGTGGTGGCGTTCGAGAGAACGTGCTAGAGGATGCGGGTCTGGTGAGGGGAGTGCTGCAGTATGCTCTAGGCATGAAATGCTGAGTGCTGTGCCTCCTAGCTGGCGGATGGACATTTGTTCACTGAAGGAGTAAATGGATTCTGTGCCATCGCAGGTTGATGAAGACGAACCTCTGTTCCTCAGCCTGATCAATGACCTGTTTCCAGGACTGCAGCTGGATAGTAACACTTACGTGGAGCTCCAGGATGCCGTAGCCCACCAGGTCCAGTTAGAAGGGTTGATAAACCATCCACCCTGGAATCTCAAACTGGTGCAGGTAAAGAAACCGTAATCTGTTATCGGTGTGATGATTAGTGTGTGCTGCTAAAAATCACCATTTTAAGAGAAGAACTCATGCTATTAGTCTTACTTGATGTAAATGTTGAAACTAAATTGCAACTCATCAAGGCAAGAAGAGTCCTCCGGGGGATGTGTTGGTCCTAATGGGATGGAATGCCTCACAGTAACCAAGTAGTAATTTGCCGAGGTGCATACACCTGGTGAGAAGGTTGGGCAGTAACCAGAATCTCAGGAACAGTTAGGAGGGGATATGAAGTTGTAAGAACTCAGGGAGCAGGAATGGGCCAGCTGCCTTCTCGGGCCAACCTGACCGCGCGCCCGTGGCTGGGTGCCTGCCTGGGGCCCGGACCCTGAGGAATCTGTAGTATTAATTTGCTCCTGCTTTGTGTGTGGGCATGTTCACACCCACACTAACTTAACTTGAGCCTTGGTCCACATCTCTTGATGTCTTTCTGTTCATCACGTTTCACCCGCTGTGACCGCCACTTTATCAGCAGAGTCAAAAAGCTGTAGCAGACAGGCAGGATTAAATGTCTATGAACCTGATGCTTTGGGATATTTTCCAGGGCTTTTGGAATATGAAGAAACTGCAGTTGTGGAGAGTGTTCAAAACTGCATTTCCAAATTAAAATTCTTATTTTAACTTAGTGTTTTTGCCAGATTATAAGAAGTGCAACTTCTTGAAACCGGTCCAAATCTTGCAAGGAAATACCTAAAGTTTAAAAGCCTAAGTATTTTTTATTTTTCTTTTTTATCATCCATGTATTGGAAACCATTGGAAAACTTTTTTAATTTCTGGGAAAACATCATTTTATATATGATATGTATACAGTATACTGAGAACTGAAATCCTAGTCATCTCAGTGGGTGGGAGACTGGAATATTGTGTTCTTTTTTTGATGTCAATAACATTACTCTCTAATATAACGTTATGGTCTGTGCCTCTGTAGCTTTCTCTTTATTTGAAAGCTTTATTGAGATAGAATGCACACATATACAACGCATCCCTTTAATGGGTGCAACTTGTTGGTTTTTAGTATAGTCACAGATAAGTGCAATCAGCACCACACTTTTGAACTTTTTTTTGGTCACCTCCAAACAAAACCCCTGTGTGCTGTAGCTATCACTTCCCTTTGGCTGTCTTCCCATCGTCCAACTCAAGCCACAGACCTAGGCAACCTCCAAATTTACTGTCTATAGATTCTCCTTTTCTAGATTTACATATGAATAGAATCACATACTACCTTTGCAACTGATTTCAATTACTTAACATAATTTTTTAAGGAACATCCATGTTGTAGCATGTATGGATACTTCATTTGTTTTTATAGCCAAATACTATGCATTTATATGGATAAAACATATTTTGTTTATTTATCCCTAATGGACATTTGGGTTTCTACCTTTTGGTTATTGTGAATGATATTGCAATAAACTGTCAAGCCTCTGTTGCTTTTAAACTATGGGTTAAGTAGCAATACGTTTCTATCTAAAATGTTAGGAGAACTCACATTCTACCGCTGATCAGCTGTGAGACCTCTGACTTTATTTTTATTAACAAAACATAGACAGGATGTTTTAACAGACACTGTCCGCGTTTAAGTATGTCTCCTTGAATCTCTTTTGCCATTTCGATGTGCCCTTCCTCAGCGTCTGTGTGATTCTGACACATTCACCACTTTGGAGAACAGGGGCCACTTTGTTTCAGCACAGAGAGCAACAGTGCCAGGCCTGGGAGTTGATCACACCTTGCTTGGCTTCTCTCCGTTCCTGTCCTGCTTCCCCCACTCCCTTCTCAGTTTCTCCTCAGCGCACCCCCTGAGTAAGTCACTGGCACAGGAATCCTCACCTCAAGCTATGCTTCTGGGAAACCAGGCAGATAGATGTGCAACTTGGATTCTCACCATGATGGTTTGTGTGGCTGCTTTCCACCACTAGGGGGCGATATCATCACATTGCATGCCAGGAAGTGGGAAAACAACTGGCTATGCATCAGCAAAACAAAATCACAAGGAATAAAATTACAAAACAAAATCACGAGGTTTGAGAAGCAAAAACTAGAGCCCGAATTAATTTTTTTTCAAAATGTAATTCAAGTTCCACATTGTCATTACTCTATCACATATTTTATAACGTGGTACTAATTTGCTATCCACCTCTAATAAAACAAAACGCTTTTTTTTTTAAAAAAAAACATTTTCTCATTTTTTAAATAGTAAAGTAGTTACTTTACTACAGCAATTGTTAAAGCTTTTTAAATTTCAGTACACTGCTTCCATGAATGTCAGCAAGAGACTTGTAAGTTACATGTTCCAGTTGACTGTATCGTTTGTTTGCTTAGTTATACGAGACGTCACTGGTACGTCACGGCTTGATGACTCTTGGGCCCAGTGGTTCAGGGAAGACAACTGTTATAACAATCCTGATGAAGGCATTAACAGAGTGCGGCAGGCCCCACAGAGAAATGCGAATGAACCCAAAAGCTATTACTGCGCCTCAGATGTTTGGCAGACTGGACACTGCTACCAACGATTGGACAGATGGGATTTTTTCTACTCTGTGGAGAAAAACATTAAAAGCGAAAAAAGGTACACATAAGCTCTCCTTTGTGATTCTTTTTTTTTTTTCCCTGTCAGTTTATGATGAGCGGTTATTTGCTTAATTTTCTGTTTTAATTGTTTGCAGGTGAAAACATTTTCCTTATTTTAGATGGCCCTGTCGATGCCATTTGGATCGAGAACTTAAACTCCGTGTTGGATGACAATAAAACGCTCACGTTAGCTAATGGAGATCGTATCCCCATGTCCCCTAATTGTAAGCTTTTGTTTGAGGTCCACAACATTGAGAATGCCTCACCTGCCACGGTTTCCCGGATGGGCATGGTCTATATCAGCAGCTCGGCTCTCAACTGGAAGCCGATATTACAGGTGGGGACCGGGGACTCGCCCAGGCGCGCTCAGTCTCTTTCCATGTTTCACTTTCTCAGTAAACAGAGACTGTTTCTCTGCTGCAGGCGTGGTTGAAGAAGCGTACTACCCAGGAAGCGACTGTATTCCAAACCCTGTATGATAAAATATTTGAAGATATATATACATATATGAAACTAAACCTCAGTCCAAAAATGCAGCTCTTAGAATGCAACTATATTGTACAAGTAAGATTTTTTTTCTTTTTGGTTGTATATTTGCTACTTAGATTTGAGATTTTTTTTCCCTACTCAGTTGTACTTTAGAGGCATCTGAAATAGAAAATCTTATCGTGGCTGCGAAGGCTCTGAAAAGTTGGGTTCTATTAAAGAGCTCATTAATGCTCCTACGGCCACCTCTATTATTTCCCAGGGGGTTATTGTCTGGGGAAGAGGAATGAACTATATTTCCCATCCTCGAGCTTGGTGACCTTTCCAGAAAGTGCGTCCAATAATGAGAGTAGACAAATAAGTAAAGCTCGCGGTTCTGCAGGAAAATACCCAAAGGAGCAGGTGGCTAGCAGGAAAACTTGATGGCAATCTTGGCTCTGCAGATGTAGCATGTAGCAGGCAGGGAAACTGTAAAACCATTCTGTAGGTAGTTTTCAGTATCTTTTTTCCCATATTCAGTTTTCCTTATTAGTCAAAACAAACAAAAAAACCACCAACCAGAACTAAGCATAGACTTTGAAGGGCTCTCCTGATTCTACTACTGTGATTCTTAGTGTAAGGAATGTCAGTCAGTGAGGATGGGTAGATTAGAAATAATTCCTAAGGCCGAAATAAATATTTAGTAATTACTTTAAAATGCATAACTTAAGTGGAAATCTTATCTTGAAATAATTTTGTTTTGAAAGACTGAGGATGTCTTACTGTAGATACATTTCTTTCTGATGTCAGTTGGGGGGTTGGCACACATTCTTAAAGGGGCAGCTAGTAAATCTTTTAGGCTGTCTCAACTACTCAACTCTGCTGTCCTGTTGCAAAAGCAGACAGACACAGTACATACAGGAATGTGACAGTGTTTTAGTAAAACTTTATTTGCCTGACAGGTAGCTGGCCCCTGGGGCCTCAGTTTGCTGAGCTCTGCAAAATGTTAAAAAGAAATGAAATCTTTGATTTAGAAAATTTGGAAATACCAAACTTTAGAACCAGAAACGACCTTAGAAAACATCTAGTCTAGGCTTTTCACTTTTCAGATCAGGAAACTGAAACTCGGGTTAGTGCCGTGGGTTAGTGCCGTGGGCTGTGTGGGATGACCGTAACTTGCCGGTCCCCAGGTTAGCATCCTTTCTGAGACCATACGGCCTGTCCAAACCAGGGTGACTTTTCTTCTAAATGCTGATGGCTGTTGGACAGTGACCAAGCAATATGTGGAGATATATTTGTTTTCTCTTTCCCTCCTTCTAAACTTATTATCATTTAAAATTTTTAAAAAACACCATATAAATATAAGAATTAATTTTATTGTATTTTAAATATTTTCAGTCTCTCAATCTTCTGGAAGGTTTAATTCCCTCCAAAGAAGAAGGCGGTGTTTCGTGTGTCGAGCATCTTCATAAATTATTTGTGTTTGGCCTGATGTGGAGTTTAGGAGCCCTTCTGGAATTGGAAAACAGAGAGAAGCTTGAAGCCTTTATACGTGGTCACGAAAGCAAGTTAGACTTACCAGATATACCTAAAGGCGAAAATCAAACCATGTATGAGTTTTACGTTACTGATTATGGTAAGCGTAGTGATTTATACCTGAAATGAAATGATTTTTTTTAAATGGGAAAAAGGAAACTTTCATAAACTCTTCTATGGGGAAATATTAAGCCAGTTATGAATAACATGATGATTAATACATTTTTAAAGGGCATATATGCAAAGAATAGTATAATTTTGCCTATTGGCCGTGCTGGGAACTGGTATAGAGACTATCGATTTCTTTTGGAGTGGCCTAAGTGACATCTGGCATAAATAAGTCAGCAATACCCCTACACTGCCTACGTTCCAGTGCTTGACAAGGAAAGGTAGCAGTGTAGGGCACACAGACTTCACGACGCAGGAACGGATCCATCCCACACCTTCCCTGTTGCAAGTATCACAATGAGTAGAGTGAGCCAAACAGATGGGTCCTCCTTACATGTAGTAGACCCGCCTTCTGTGTGTGGCAGGGCCCAACTCACCTCTCTAACAGAAATGCCCTTGAGCTTCGTGCCTTTATCCAGAGTCTAGCTCCCAGTTCTTCTAAGTCTCAGAGAAGGAAAATCATGCTTCCTAAAAACCGTATTTACCTCTGATTCTTTCTAAAACCCCCAAACAGCAAAAAGTATTTATTTAGTGCACACACTCAAAAGAACAGGAGAGTAGACTGCAGTGACTGCACTTTGAAAGCAGAAAGGTAAGTGGCAGCTGAGTGAGCACACTGGGCAAAGGTAAGCCCTCAACCAGCAGTGGGAGGGGTTGAGAAGCAATGTAGTGTGTATCACAGAACCTTCGAAGAGCTATTGGAAACCGAGGCAAAGGTGGGGGTGAAAACAAGAAGGCTGCTTGTAAGTCTGCTCGAGAAACACACCTCCAGGTCGTCTTTCCAAGGCCACACTGGCCAAGGACGGAAGAGTTATTGTTTGGAAAGTGTAAAACACAGGGTTGTCTGCACTTGGTAGTTGGTATCTTAAAACAGGCTCAAATGACTTCATTGGTGAATACTACCAAATAGTTAAGGAAGAAGTCCTTTTAATAGGCACATTTGAGGGTAGGGGAATACTTTAAAAATGGGGATTAAGTGAAGTTTGTATTTTAAAGGGCCTTTATAAAGAGACTGAGATAAGTGAATTTTTTTCAGCTGGCCATCTTTAACTAGAATGACCAGTAATTTACAGCATGTGAGTAGATGCTATTAAAGATTTGGGATGATAAAAAAGGAGGTCTAACTCAAAATGCAAGTTAAAATTAAGTGCATCCTTAAATCTAGCTATGAATTCTCTTAGAATCCAGAGCCCAACCAAAGATATATTTTAAAAAATCAATAAAATTGATAAATGTCTTACCAGAGATATCAGGGGGAAAAAAGAAAAGACATAAATCACCATTGTCCCAAATGAAAGAGGGATCACCACTACATGTCCTACAAACATTAAAAAAGAAAGACAGAAATGAATATTAGAAACATTATGAAAATACATTTGACAATGTAGATAAAATGGACAAATTTGTTTTAAGATACCAACTACCAAACATCGTCAAGAAGAAATAGATGCTCTAAATATTCCTGTATCTACTTTAAAAATTGAATTTGTAGGTAAAATCCTTTCCACAAAGAAAACTTCAGGCTCAGATGACTTCATTGGTGAATACTACCAAATAGTTAAGGAAGAAATAATACCAATTCTACATAAACGCTTCCAACATATATAAAATATATAAGGAGGAAACACTTCCCAGCTCATTTTTTAAAAAAAATTATTGACTATATTCCCTATGCTGTACTTTACATCCTTGTGACTGTTCTGTAACTACCACTTTGTACTTCTAAACCCCTTCTCCTTTTCCACCCAGCCCCTCCCATTACCCCTCCCCTCTGGCAATCATCAAAATGTCTTTGGTGTTTATGACTCTGTTTCTCTTCTGCTTGTTTGTTTATTTTGTTTTGTTTTTTTAAATTATTTTTATTTTTAGATTCCATTGTTGATAGATATGTATTTATTGCCATTTTATTATTCATATTTTTAATGTCTTTTTCTTTTTATTCTTAGAGAAGACCTTTTAATATTTTATGTAATACTAGTTTGGTGGTGATAAAGTCCTTTCACTTTTTCTTGTCTGGGAAGCTCTTTATATATCCTTCAATTTTAAATGATAGCTTTGCTGGGTAGAGAAATCTTGATTGTAGTTTGTTCATCACTTTGAATACATCTTGCCAATCCCTTCTGCTAGCCCATTTTATAAGGACAGTGTTATCCTGATACCAAAACCAGAGAAAGACATTACAAAGAAAGGAAACTATAACCAGTATCCCTTAGGAATATTGACACAAATTTTTAAATAAAATTTTAACAAATTAAATCCAATAGTATAGAAAAAGGATAATATATTAAATTCGAATGTTCATGTATTCTACTAATAGAAGGTTGGATTAATATTCAAAAACCAATCAATATAATTCAACAGTTTTAACAGATTAAAAAACAAACCATATAGTCACCTAATTCGATGCAGAAAAAACATTTGGCAAAATTTAACACCCTGTCATGATGACACTGTCAGTAAACAAGGAATAGGATGTTTATTATTCTGATAAAGGACATCTACAAAAAAGCTAACACTATACACTTAATGGTAAGGGACTGAACACTTCCTTACCAAGGTCAGGAACAAGGCAAGGATGTTTTCTCCCCACTTCTGTTCAGTATTGAACTAGAGGTTCTAGCCAGCATAATAAGAGAGTAAACAAAGTCCTACGGCTTAGGAAAGAATAAGTAAGGCTCTCTCTATTTGCTGATGATATGACGATTCATAGAATCCTCAAAAACGTTATTAGAACTAGTAAATGAGTTCAGCAAGGTCACAGGATGAAATGATAATATACAATAATAAATTGTATTTCTGTAAGTTCACAACAAACAATTAGAAGTTGAAATTTTAATATACCATTTAAAGTAGCACCCAAAGATGTAACAAAATGTGTATATGGAAAACTACAAAACTGTGCTAAGAGAAATTTAAGAAGCCCTAAATAAATGGACAGAGAAATAATATTTATGGATAAGAAGACTCAAGGTTGTTAACATGTTATTTCATTCCAAATTGATCTATAGATTCAGTGCAATCACAGTGAAAATCTCAGTAGGCTTTTTGGTTCAAATTTAGAAATGAATCCTAAAATTATATGGAAAAGCAAAGGACCTAGAATAACCAAATTCATTTTTAAAAAACTCACATGACTTAATTTTAAAGCTTACAACAAAGTTATAATAATCAACACAATGTCATATTGGTATAAGGATACATATATAGATCAATGGAGTAGCTAAGAGTTCAGAAATAGACCCACACATATATGGTCAGCTGATTTCAACAAAGGTGTCAAGGTAATTCAGTAGAGGAAAGGACCAGGTTTTCAGTCAGTGGTGCCAGAAAATACATTAGCCAAATGTTTAAAAGAACAAAGCAAACACACAAAACCGAGGATGTTGAGTCTTATGTCACACTATCCACAAAAATTCATCTTAATAATGAACTCAAAATCATAAACCTAAACATAAGAGCTAAAACTATAAAATGTCTAGAAGAAAACAAAGAGCATTTGTGTCATGTGTTAAGCAAAGACGTCTCAGGATCAGAAAAAGCCCAAACTATAAAAGAAAACATGGATAAATTAGACTTCATCAAAATTAAAATCCTTTGCTATTTAAAAGAGACTGTTAAGAGAATAAAACGTCCAACCACAGAAGGGAAAGAAATCTTTGAAAAATATATATCTGATAAAAGAATTTTGTCCAGAATACCTAAAGAACTCTTGCAATTCAATAATAACAAGTAGGCAGCCAATTCACATTTCTAAAAAGGGGCAATACATTAAAATAGATGCTTCACTGAAGATTTATGAATGGTGAAAAAAGCACATGAAAAGATACACAATATCACTGATCTTCAGGGACATGCACATTAAAACCCCAATGGGACATTTAGCCACTAGAATGGTTAAAATTAAAAAGATTAATAATACCAAATATTGGTGCGGATGTGGAACTGGAAGTCTCATATACTACACAATGGTACAACCACTTTGGAGAACAGTTTAGCAGTTTCTTAAAAGTTAAACATACACTTATCATATGACTTGATTATTTTGCAAGGAAACTTGAAATTGAGGTTCTTCTTCCAATGATGAATATTTGTTTTGCTGCCATCAAAAGTTACCCTCTGATCTCTTTCTATTCAGTCTGTGTACAGTTGGTACAATTTGGTACGATTTCAAATCACAGCATAATCTTTTTGGAGACATTTAACATGGCAGTTACACTCAACAGTGCAATAACAACAATGCAAGTAATTCAATTTAAATGGTAACAATATGAATGGCTCTGATCAAGTTAGTCTAACCAACAGTGATTGTGAGGCATCATTCAAGTGATGCTAAAATGGCCCGGCCGGTGTGGCTCAGTGGTTGAGCGTCGACCCATGTATCAAGAGGTCATCGGTTTGATTCCCGGTCAGGGCACATGCCCAGGTTGTGGGCCTGAACCCCAGTGAGGGGCATGCAGGAGGCAGCCAATCGATGTTCTCTCATGGATGTTTCTATGTTCCTCTCTCTCTAAAATCAATAAAGAAAAAATATTTTAAAAGAAGATATACTAAAATGTAAATAAATTTTTTTCTTAGAATTGATGAAATATGGTGATAATAATAATTATTATAACAATAATACCAATCAATAAGTTAGTAGTTAGTGTAAGTCAGAGTGTGAGGACTCCATTACTCTAGTTTTAGGGTCTAATTTGTTTACTTCTTTTTCCTTGGTCCAGTTATCAGTTATCCCTTTTTTGGTATTTCCCATCTTTTCAGTTGATGTGGCTTTCCTAATAGATACTAAACACGTCATTGGTTTCACCTGTAGCTGATTTGGATTGCATTTCAGGCCAGATCTCTCTGGATGAATGATTTAGCAATTGAAAAACCTTGTAAGGAGGCAAAACAAACTGAATTATCAAATGCTACATATATTAGATAAGCGGATATTAGATTAGATATTAGAGAAGATGTTAGGTTAGATAAACAGATATGTTAACATGTTTTAGGAAAATGTTTTAAATGATTTTGTGACTGCTTATAGCACACTTGCATTTTTGTATTCTGATGACTTTCAAAGAATGCAGTTGTACTGAGATCGATTTTTATTTATTGTATAGGTGATTGGGAGCACTGGAATAAGAAACTTCAGCCATATTTTTATCCAACTGACAGTATTCCAGAGTATTCATCAATTTTGGTTCCAAATGTTGACAATATTAGAACAAATTTTTTGATAGACACCATTGCAAAACAAAGTAAAGTAAGTTTGGTAGTTTCTTAGACGATTGCAGACCATGTAGGAAACCCACCCCTTTTCACACACTACCGATAGAAACAGTAAGGTCCGGCACAGCGGGCTGGAGACAGACAGAGAAACGTGTTTGGGAAATGAACCAGGTCCCAGGATATACTTCAACTCGATATCCTCCGAACTGCTGACGCCCAGCTTGCCCAGGGAAGTGGGAGTCTGCTTACAAAGTCTGCCCATGCTCCTGTGGGCACGTGAATGTTCACCCATATCCTTCCAGCACTTTATAGTATACAGTTTACATTTAAATCTTTTTTTAAATTTTATTTTATTTTTATCCTCACCTGAGGACATTTTTGCATTTATCTTCAGATAGAGCAGGAGGGAGAGAGGGAGGAAGAGAGAGAGAGAAACATCGATGTGAGAGAGACACATCGACTGGTCGCCACCCACACGACCCCAACCAGGGCCGGGGACAAACTGCAACCGAGGTACGTGCCCTTAGCGGGAACCGAGCCCGGGACTCTGTGGTCCGCAGGCCGACGCTCTAACCGCTGAGCCAAACCGGCCAGGGCTCATTTTACATTTAAATCTTTAATTCAACTAGGATATATTTTCATGTAGGCATAATTCTAAAAAATGAGTTGTATTAATTTATAGAATGAAACAATGGCCACTAGAACCGCACATATTTAAAACGAAACCTGTTATAACACCTTTCAACATGATTATCCTGCGGTTTCAGGCTATTTTGCTCACAGGAGAGCAGGGAACTGCAAAAACCGTAATGATTAAGGCCTATTTGAAAAAGTATGATCCTGAAGTACAGTTATCCAAAAGTCTCAACTTCTCATCTGCCACGGAACCAAACATGTTCCAGGTAAAACTCGTCATTTGCTGTAGTAATCAGCATTAAATATGTATTTTAAGCAGTGGCTTTGATAGAGTGTATATGCGTGTAAAACACTGCATATGTCTCAAAATAAATGGTGTTGCATGTTGACATTCAGCCTTTTAACCTCCCCAAGGCTGAGATTAAAGCCAAATCCAAATAGCATATTTGGATTAATAGTCTAATACTTATTAATAGCCTAAAATTTGGATTAACAGCCTAATATTGAGGCTGAAGCTGAGCTGTTAATGATTAATTTGTTAAAAGAGATACAAATTAATCATTCACATTCTAATAACTTACTTTTTAACTCACAGTATTTATTTCAATAATGATATATTTATACATATTAAATAAATAAATTGTATTCTACTCTGGAAAATATGCTCATCATTTTTAGAAACGTGGCTTGAGATCTAATGCAGAAAACACATCATTTCCTTTTTCCTAGAGAACAATCGAAAGCTATGTGGATAAGCGAATGGGAAGCACATACGGGCCACCAGGAGGCAGAAAAATGACTGTATTTATTGACGATATTAATATGCCCGTCATTAACGAGTGGGGAGATCAGGTATGACTGCAATAGCTCCTGTAGGCCCTGGCCAGGTGGCTCAGTTAGTTGGAGCATCCTCCTGAACACCGATAGTACTAAATTGCTGGTGGGAGTGGAAAAGGGTGCAGCCACTATGGAAGTTAAACTCAGAGTTGCCACGTGACCCAGCAGGCCCAGCCCTAGGGACAGGCCCAGGGGAAAGGGCAGCAGGGGGCCACACAACATCCGGTAAAGGAAGGCTCGTGGCAGGTTCTTCATGGTAGCCAAAAAGTGGAATCAACCCGAATGTTCATCAACCGATGAATGGATAAACAAAATATTACTTGGCCATTAAAAGGAATGAAAAACTGATACATGCTATAACATGGGTGAACTTTGAAAGTGTTATATTAATTCAAAGAAGCCAAACACAAAAGGTACTGTATGACTTCATGTGCATGAAAGGTCAGAACAGGCAAGTCCATAGACACTAAGAGGAGGTCCGTGGTTGCCAGCGGCTGGGAGGGGGAATGGGGACTGGGGGGGGCTCTGCAGGGGGAGGGGCTCACGACAATGTTCTGGAATAAGATAGTGGTGATGCTGGCATAACAATATGGTGATAGTGTTGAATATTCTAAAAATCATTGAATTGTATACTATAAATGGATGACTTGGTATGTACATTTTATCTCAATAAAGATATATTATTTTTCATTTAAAAAAAAGGTTGCGGGTTCAATTCCCAGTCAAGGCACACACCTAGGTTGGGGGTTCGATCCCTAGTCAGGGTGCATATGGGAGGCAATAGATTGATGTTTCTCTCACATCAATGTGTGTGTGTGTTTTTCTCTCTTCCTTAAAAAATCAAAGGTGTCCTCGGGTGAGAATTAAAAATATAAAATAAAATAGCTTCTATAGATGATATTTTATCTGTAGTTTTAGTCATATGTAAAAATATCAATCGTTTCCATCTTTCTAAGCTGTAACAATTCTTAGTCTCTTCTGATTCTCAGTTATCGTCGACATGCTCCCTGCTTGAAACCCCCCCTGCAGTTTTCAGCGACACACCCCCCGTCTCTCTGGCCACTTGATTTCAGTGTCCTTTCTGGCTCCTCTCCTCCTTGCCCCAGGCTTCCAGCCTTGTTATCTTACCCCTTATTCTGCATGATCTCCGAGGAGTACTTGGGTTAGAAAACACTTGTTGCCCTGGCCGGTGTGGCTCGCTTGGTTGGGCATCATCCCGTGCACTGAAAGGTTGCTATTTTGATTCCCTGTCAGGGCACATGCCCGGGGTGTGGGTTTGATCCCCGGTTGGATGCGAGCACCAACCGATCAATGTTTCTCTCTCTCCCTCTCCCTTCCTCTCTCTCTGAAATCAATAAAAACTTTTAAAACACACACACACACGTTAAAAAAAACACACTTCACTACTAGAATTCTGCATGTTCCTCATGGGATCCCCAACACCTCTCTCCTACCTCCGTGAACTGCACCCTTACCTGGAGCTGCCAGGGTCCATCCCATCCCACCTTTTATCCGGGTTCACCACAGACACCACTGGGTGGTGAGGACCCCAGGTCTGTGCTCACCCTGAGGATAATCCCTGGACAGCTCTGCATGGCCCTTCTCTGACCTCACCTCCTGCTTCCGCTCTCCTTTCCGTGTGCCCCTGGAAGCCACGGGTCCTCCCCGAAATTCCTGTAGAATGTCACTCCTCTTCCCTTCCCCTCTTGCTCCAGCAGGGCTGAGGAACCTTTTTTCTGCCGAGGGCCATTTGGATATTTATAACATCATTTGCGGGCCATACAAAATTACCAGCTAAAAAATCAGCCTGCTGTATTTGGTCAGGCTAATTTGGTGAGGCGTGTGATGTTAGCTGGTACTGATTTCTCGGACCTTACACGGCCGTGGGCCGGACGATCCCCACCCCTGCTGGCAACCCAGGACGCCGCCTTCCCTGCAGACTTGTCAGGTTGAACCCCTGGGCCTGGAGGTGAGGGGTGTCCTCCTCGCTTCTCATTGCCCCCCTCCCGGAAAGCCCGTCAGTCTGGCCTTCCACTCCCCTTGCTGCGGTTATCTCAGACCCTCAGGTATCGCCCCTCTTCCCCCGAAGATGGCGGTTCCTGATCACCGTCACCCTCTCCAGAACTGTCCCTGTCACCAGGGCCCAGCTGCGTGGTGTGCGAACTGTGCCGTCCCACAGGGACTCGCACTTCAAAGGCTCCTTCACCTGGTTTCATGCTCTGGTGTCACCGTCTTGAAATTCTCAGTAATTTTTGAATAAGGAGCCTCGCAGTCTCATTTTGGTCCGGGCCCGGCTACGTACACAGCCCGCTCTCATAATCCTTGGTGCTGGCAGTGCCTGGACCTGGCCTCCTCCCGGGACCATGCCTTCCGCCCCGTCTGAGTGACTTACTCATGCAGCCACACCCCACACTTGGTCCTTATCGCCGTGACTCCCTCAGTATCTCACGTTCAAGCATTTTACTCTCTGATTACCGTGTCCGCTCTGGGTAGCTCAGTCCCTCTGCTGCCCAGGCTCCAGATCGAGCTATGTCCGTTTTTCCTACCATCATCAAACGATCGCCCATTTCCTCTCATTTCTTCACTCCTTTTCCCAGCTAGAATCCCGTCATCCATCACTGTCCTCACTGCAGCATACACCCTCTGCCTCAGCCGCGTGAAAGCCTCGCCAGAACTGCCTGTCTGCTCGCTGTCCACCTGCCCCTATGCAGCTGACCGCGGCTGGAGAAAACCACACCTGGCTTCACTTCAAAATCAGATCACGGGTCTCAGCTGAGCTCTCAATGCTGCCCAACAATCGCACTGTGTCTTGTGTTTTGTATCTTTGTCCCGTCTATTCCTGGGCTACACTTCCTTTTAGGCTGCTGCTCCTGGAGATGACTGTTTCATTCTTGTTTCTTTTTCCCAGACCTCCGACCCCTCCATGTCCTCACTCTCAGCTGAGCACAGACAGGTTGCGGCTTTCTTCCTGTTTCTCTGAGGAAATTGATTTCCCCCCTTTTGTTTATTATCTATATACTGTACTTGATTTCTGTGTTCTCGTGGTTACCCTAGACAGTACATCGTGCATACACAGATAATCAAAAATAAAGATAATAAAACCTTTGACTCCCATTTTGTATGCCCAGTGACCTTTGAACACTTCAGTTTCCCTTGTCTTTCTCAGTTTATTGTTGACTTGTCTTTTAAGTTCATAGCTCTCTTTAAAAATTTTTTCCACGAGGCATTATTTTTACAGTTTTACATATGTACTCTCCCTTCGTATTTCCCACGGTCTTTGCTCTTTACTTATTCTTACATCTTGGCCCTTCCTTCTGGTATTATGTGCTTCTGCTTTTTAGAACTTCCTTCAGGGAAGGTTTTAATGACTGATTCTTAGTTTTCGTCGGTCTGCAGATGTCTTTATTTCATTGTCTTTATTTGAAGGACATTGCTGCTGGCTGTACAAATCCAGGTGGGCAGTTATTATTATTTTTCATCACGTTGAATATATTATTCTTGTCTTCTGTCTCCCTTGTTGCTGTTGAGAAGTCGGCTATCGCCAAAGCATCGCACCTCTGTAGTTAATCTGCCTTTTTTCACTTGCTGTTGTTGTTTTTTCATCCTCACCCGAGGACATTTTTTTTGTTCAGATAGAGTGGGAGGGAGAGAGAGGAAGAGAGAGAGAGAGAAACATCGACGTGAAAGGGACACATCGAGTGGCTGCCTCCCACACGACCAACCAGGGCCGGGGACAAACTGCAACCAAGGCATGTGCCCCTAGCAGGAACCGAACCCGGTTCTCTCTGGACTGCAGGCCGACGCTCCAACTGCTGAGCCAAACCGGCCAGGGCTCACTTGCTGTTTTTAAGATTTTCTGTTTACCTTACTATATTTTTTCTTTCTTTAAGTGATGTTCTTTGGTATAGATTTACTTGTATTTATTTGCTTGGGATTCACTGGGATTCGGGAATCTGTGAGTTGGTGTCTTTCATCAGTTCCAGAAAAGTTCTAGTCTTTATCTCTTCAAATACTCCTTCTTCCTCACTTTCTTTCCTCTTGTCTCAGACTCCAGATATGTATTAGCCTTTCTTCTATGCCTCTATGTATCTGTAATTCTCTTCTATACATCCCAACCGTCTAATGCTTATGTTCTAGATAATTTCCCTTCTCTGTCTTCCACTTCACTAATTTTCTTCTCTGCTTTGTCCAGTCTACTGTCAAAAAATTTTTTTTTAGTTTTAATTCTAGTTACCAGTTATTTGATTCTCTTTTCTTTAAAAAGTGTTGTCATTTTTAATAATTTCCTATTCCTTGCATCTATGTTCAAATTCGTTGTCTATTTATTTAACCATGCCCAGCATAGTTGCTTTAATTTCTGTGTCTGTTCCTTCCAGCATGTGCAGCCTGTGTGGTTCTGTTTCTGCTCTCTGTGGTTTTAATAGTTCTTGTTTAGGTTCCAACTGTCTCGTTTTCTCTATGTATTGTTGGCTGCTTGCTAGGCATTGCCTTTGAAAAAATGTCTGTGGCTGTTTCCTGAGGCCTGGGGTGGATGTGCCCTCATCCAGACAGGTTTTGAGTTTTCTTCTGCTACATCCTTAAGAATTTATTCAAGCATCAAAGCATAGTTAAGATTTTAAAGTCTCTGGCCCATCCCGGCCAGTGTGGCTCAGTGGTTGAGCATCGACCCCTGCACCAAGAGGTCACCAGTTCAACTCCTGGTCAGGGCACGTGCCCAGGTTGTGGGCCCAATCCCCAGTGGGGGGCATGCAGGAGGCGGCCAGTTGATGTTCTCTCTCATCGATGTTTCTATCTCTCTCTCTCCCTCTCCCTCTCTCTCTCTCTAAAATCAATAAAGAGAAAAATAAAACCTCTGGCCCACTTAGGCTTTGTGTGCCCAAAGTGCAGATCTATGCAGGTGCCATCCTGAGGCCCAGCCTCCCAGGGAAGGCTTTCCCCCCTCTCCGTTCCCCCTTTCTCTCCCATTCAGCAGGGTTCCAAGGCACACAGACCTCTCAGCAGTTCCTATAAGGTAAGGAGAGTGGAAGCCTATTTGGATATCATCTATAAACTGAAGAGCTCCTGAATTTCAGGCCCATTTATCCAATTAAGACTGTCCAGTTGGATTGCAAACTTACCACGTCCTGTCCAAAGCCAAATTCCTGCTACTCCCTAAGACTGCTCTTCCAACAGTGCTCTCCATTACGAAATAGGGCAACACCACATCAGTCCCGCAGGAAATCGGTTGGCCCTGTCTTCAAACGATACCAAGATTTGACCCCTTATCATCTCCATAGCTAATACCCGTGCGAACCGCTATCCCTCTTCTTGACCATCACCAAAGTCTCCTCATTGCTTCCCTGTTTCCCGTGCCCCCTCCATCTATTCTCCAACCAGAAACCAATGAACACACCGGTCATGTCATGACACAAGCCTCTGCTCAAAACCCTCCCACGAGACCTATGGAATATAAATGCCAAAATTCTTACCGTGACCCAAACACCCTACCCCGTTTGACCTCATCGCTCCATGACTCAGCTCCAGCCACATTTACTGAGCCTTGTACACACTGGATATGATATCCCTCAGCACCTCATTGGCTGTTTACTCTGCCTGGAATGTTCTTTCCCTGGATCTTTAAATGGTTTCTCCTCTCACGCCCTTCAGGTCTTCGCTTATGTCATGTGAGGAGAAGCCTCCCCTACTCCCCATTTTCTTTCTCTGCTTTATTTTTTTCCAAAAAGACTTATAATATACCATTTCATGTACATACATACGTACATATGTATGTACATTTTCTCTCCCATCCCTAGGACGTATGCGCCATGAAGACAGGGACTTTTGTCTGTGCTACAACAGAGCCAGACACACAGTAGCCATTCATTAAGTGTCGGTTAAGTGAAAGACTGTATACTTGAGGTGCTTGTGTGTCATACACTTTGAGGGGCCCTGTAGGAATTTGGATATACACGTATGGAACTTAGAAGAGAATCAGAAGGTAGGGTTCCAGAGTTGATATTATTTAGGGTATAGAGTTGAGATTGACATCCCCCGAAATAGTGGGAAGAGAGGAGGAAGGATGGAACCCTATAGAGCAGTTACCTGTGGGGGTGGGTGGGAAAAGAGTGCTCGGGGTGCTTCCCAGAGCCGTGAGATGAACCTGGAAAGAATGGAGCC
This sequence comes from Tadarida brasiliensis, assembly GCA_030848825.1. Classification (NCBI taxonomy): domain Eukaryota; kingdom Metazoa; phylum Chordata; class Mammalia; order Chiroptera; family Molossidae; genus Tadarida; species Tadarida brasiliensis. The sequence continues at coordinate 12,440,217 of CM061262.1, forward strand.
TGAGAAACCGAGAGGAAACACGATCAATAAGGGGGGAGTTTTAGCAATTGTTAGAGGCTGCAGAAAATATATGATGATGACACAAAATCAAAACCCAAGCATTCAGTAATGTAATTCTGAAACCTTAGGAGTAAAACCATCTCACAATCTGATGTAAGCATTTTGAAGTGTTGAATTTTGAGTGTGAAAGGTATCTATAGGAGCGCTGAGTACTGTTGTAATTGTGCCAAGTATTCCATAATTCACCCATCCAAATTTACTTGGAAGTCAGTTTTATCAGTGTGATGAAGAGCACATTGGACATGCTTAACTTATGGTTTAGAGTTCGTGGGTGATTGGTTAAGCCAAGTAACATTGAAGGGGATCGTCAACATTTACAAATACGCCATTGATAAGAGCTGAACATTTTCTCCTAATCTCATCTGTACGAATTTCACAGGAGCCGTGGAGGGTTAGGGTTACGACAGTGATATGTTACTAAAATATTACCGTATAACATTTCAGATAACGAATGAGATTGTGCGACAAATGATGGAAATGGAAGGCATGTACAGCCTGGATAAGCCCGGAGATTTCACCACAATTGTGGATGTGCAGCTCATCGCAGCGATGATCCACCCTGGCGGGGGCCGGAACGACATCCCACAGCGCTTGAAAAGGCAGTTTACGGTGTTCAACTGCACCCTGCCTTCGAATGCTTCAATAGACAAAATTTTTGGTACGGCTGCTCTTGCTGTTTAGTTTTCTAATTGCATTACACAGTGGACATGAACCATGCAAAACCTTATTTGAGAGATCAAAAGTCTCTGTTTGAAGTGGGGATTATGTACCTGAAATAGAGAGCTAAGCACCAGAAAAGAGGGAGCAAATGCTAAGAAGAATGTTCACAGCCTCCTTTAAGACTCAGGAATATTTAGAAATAACCTTGCTGAAGGTTGGCTTTAGAGGTAGGAAAACCTTTAGTAATTCTTATGGGAAAATCATTGAAATTGGACCCCTACCTCACACCAAGCGTAAAATCAATACAGATGGATTAAAGATCTAAATATGGAAATCAAAGCTCATAAAACATTTGTGAAAAAATGCAGGAAAATATATGAATGACCTCTGTGTAGAAAAGGATTATTTAAATGAGACTCACAAAGCGTAAGCCATAAATAGGAAAAAAAGGATCAATTTGACTAGGCTAAGAAGTTTTGTTTATCTAAAAAACAACATTAATAGAGTAAAAAGACAAGCCCCAAAGTGGAAGAAAAAAATTTCAACCCATATAACAAAATAAAAAAAGTTAGTATTTTGAATATTAAAAAAAACAAAACACCTTATGAATCATTTAGAGAAAAGTGAACAACCGAATATAAAAAGGGGCGATAAAAAACCAGTACTTTAAGAAAAGGTAATCAAATGGCAAGTTAACAAATGTAAAGGTGATAAGCATTAATGTTCAGGAAAATGCACATTTAGAACACGAAGGAAATGCCATATTACACCCACTCGATTTGCAAAAGTGAAAAATCCTGACAAAATCAGGCGTTGGTGAGAATGTGAAGCAACTGGGACGCTCGCCCCCTGCTGGCGGGAGTGTAAATTGCTGCCAGCCCCGTGGCTAGTGATCGGATGTTAGTCCCCGGGAAGCAGATCCTGGGCACACCCCAGCAGCCCCACTTCTAGCTACATAACAGTTTATCATGGTTTCCTTTATGGTTTGTGCTCTCTGAGCCTCATTTGAGAAGTCCTTTCCTACCCAGAGTTCATGCAGATGGTCTCCTATATTTTTTTCCCCAAACATTGTATAGCTTTGCCTTCTGGCTCAGTGGTTGAGCGTCGACCCATGCACCAAGAGGTCACCGGTTCGATTCCCGGTCTGGGCACATGCCCAGGTTGTGGGCCTGATCCTCAGTAGAGGACATGCAGGAGGCAGCCAATCGTTCTCCCTCATCGATGTTTCTATCTCTCTCTCCCTTTCCCTTCCTCTCTCTCTAAAATCAATCAATAAAATAAAATAAAACGTCTTATAAGTCCTTAATCCACCTGTAGTTGATTCTGCATATGTGCACCAGAAGACTTACACAAGACTGTTCACAGAACAATGTTCATGATAGCAAAAACCTTGAAATAACCCCAATATTTATTGACAGTAAAAGCAGATAAGTAAGTTGCGGCAATAGACACAGTGTAACGCCACGGGGCAGTGAGCACCCCCAGCCGCTGCTTCCACAGGGTGAAGCCCAGAAATAGCATGCCGAGTGAAAGAAGCAGGACACTGAGGAATACATGATTCCATGAAATTAAGTTTCAAAAATTAAGAGTAAGAAAAAGTTAAAGTTCAGAGACATAAGAGGCAAAGTTCTAAGGAAAAGGGGTTGCATAGGGATGGGCAAACAGGGGCTTCTAATGGACTGGGGCCATGTTGAGCTTCTCAATCTCGTGGTCTGGACATGAGCATTTGCTGATTTGTTAAACTATTTTATGCGCTCTTTGATATAAAAATTATATGTGGGCCTTGGCCGGTTTGGCTCAGCGGTTAGAGCGTCGGCCTGCGGACCAGAGAGTCCTGGATTCGGTTCCTGCTACGGGCACGTACCTCAGTTGCAGTTTGTCCTCGGCCCTGGTTGGGGTTGTGTGGGTGGCAACCAGTCGATGTGTCTCTCTCGTATCGATGTTTCTCTCTCTCTCTTCCTCCCTCTCTCCCTCCCACTCTATCTGAAGATAAATGCAAAAAAACAAAAAAATTATATGTGGAACAAACCAGAAATCGAGGCTCGGAAAAGAGAAATAACTGCCCAGTCAGGGCCGTTTAGCTCGTGCACGGCAGAGGTGTGGTGCTGATCCTGGTTCTTGATTCCAGATCCTGTGCTTCCTATGTAATACATTTGTCCCACAGGGAGTTGGAGGCCTAGAGCCAGAGGATTTCAGGAAGCAAAGGGCATTGTAGGCACCCAGCACAAGCAGCCATGCCTTTGGAGGACAAGTTCACGTTCCCTCAAGGTTACTCTTCTGCCATCGGTGTGGACGAAGCCCAGTTTCTTAGCCGCCCCGCCCTCCATAAACCTGCTCTGTGTCTCTGAACAGATATTCATGTTCATATTCCCCTGAAAATGCCATGCTCAGACCTGAACAGACCACTCAACATGCCGTCTCTCTGGAGCAGAGCAGAGTAACCTGATTTTGCAGTCTAAACCAAAACACTTTAAACCTATAGCTCGGTGCTTCCTGCAGGGCAGGAGATGCGGGTGCAGATTCCGGTTCTGTCCACAACCCGTCTGGGTGACCTTGAACAATTCACTTTGCCTTCGGGGCCTGGCCTCCTCCTCTGCAAAATGAGGGAGTAGTCTCTAAGTTCTTCTCCAGCTCTCCCACACTTCGGGGTGGGTGCTGTTCACCAGGCTGCACGGGTTCAAATCTCAGATTCTCCCACACACAAGCTGTGTGACCTTGGGCAAGTTACTAAACTCATATTCACATGGGAATAATAATAATAATAATAATAATAATAATAATAATAATAATAATAATATCGTCTAGCTCAGATTCTTTCTCATGGGATGTTGGGAGGGTTAAATGAGTCAATCCACATAAGAGGCTTATCACAGCATACTCAGCTTCGCAGGCCCCGCTGCTGACTTCCAGTCTCAGCTGAGAAGTTCTTAACCCCACCTAGTCGTCTTGTAATGATGTATCCACAGGGATGAACATGCACCTTGTAATCTTTTAGTAAGCTTGTGTCGTTAATCTTGTTGCTTTTTTTCCCCCCCAGGAGTTATTGGCTGTGGCTACTTTGATCCCTGCAGAAAGTTCAAACCTGAAGTATGTGAGATGATTCCAAGTTTGGTTTCCGCAGGCCGAGTGCTGTGGCAGTGGACCAAGGTACAGGCTCCGGTGGTCAGTAATCAAAGCAGGTCAAATTTACCCAGCCTAGTTCTCACCTCGTGGCTCCCGAAGTCATCATCACATTACATGTGGTAATGCTTTTTGTAAAAGACAAATTAGGTGCTCCGATAGATTTATGACACCGTTTCCTTCCAGGCAGCCAATCTTCTGAGTGAATGAAGCTTTCCATATGTATGAGGTATTACTGTAAATCAGATAGAACATCCAAGATAAAGCAGAATTTTGCTGAAATGAAAACACTGCTTTTCCACTTGTTACTCTGATTTGTACCTCTTTGTGTGTCTGTCTCCCTGCGTCCTCCCAAACCACGTCAGACACAAATGTTTACTGACTGAGTGAAAACTTGGATTTCCAGATATTCCAAAACTTAAAGTCTAACTTGTGTGCTCCTCAGAGGTGGAGCATGAGGAATTGTGTGTGTCTCATAAATGCTCTTCCACACAGCCCCCTGCAGTGGTCAGTTGGTTCCTTACATAAGACGGCTCCTTGCCGGCACAGGGCCTTTGCACGTGTTCTGCCTCTCTGAAAGAAACTCAAAAATGAATGGCAAGGTCTGAGTGTCTGAGAATTTTCTGTGGTAACATCCATCGGTTTTCCAGTGGGGCTACTGTTCAATGTAATGTGCCTGTAGACACAATTTTTCTGAGAAGTTTTGGTCTTCCTGGTGTCTTTCTGTCAGAGCTTCTTTTGCTATGGGAATGTTGACCGGCTCCACCCACTTTCTCACCTTTCTTTACCTTTTAACTCACTGTGCATGGACTTTCATTTCCACCGTCTCACCGACTCACCGAGGAACCTGATCTTGTCAAATCCGAAGGCTGGTTTCTTCTTCCTCTCACTTGACTTTTAGCAGCATTTGACACAAACGATCCCTCTAAACACTTTCTTCACTAGGCTTCAGAGGGGATTCATCCTCTTGGGTTTTTTCCTCTTTCTTTCTTTTTTTTTTTTTTATCCTCACCCGAGGACATTTTTCCATTTTTTGTTCAGATAGAGTGGGAGGGAGAGAGAGACAGAGAGAAACATCGATGTGAAAGGGACACATCGAGTGGCTGCCTCCCACACTATGCAACCAGGGGCCGGGGACAAACTGTAACCGAAGTACATGCCCTTAGCGGGAACCGAACCCAGGTCTCTCTGGACCGCAGGCCGACACTCTAACCGCTGAGCCAAACCGGCCAGGGCTCTTCCTCTTTCATTGGTTACTTTTTCTGAGCCCCTTCCTGACCCCCTCCTCTAGATACCGGAGTGCACCAGATCTGGATACCGGGACTTGGTTTCTAGCTCCAGCCTTGACCCAGTGTCTCCTCCAGCTTCGGGGCTTGGAACCCCACCTCTGTGCCGACGACTTCAAAATCAACAGCTGCATCCCGGGCCTCTCTGCTGGGCTCCAGACGTGTTTCTAACTGCTTAGTAGATGTCACCGTGTTGACATCTAATAACCATCTCAAAGTTAACATGTCTGAACAGAACTTGTAACTGTCCTTAAATATGATCCCTCCTCAGATGCATGCATCTCAGTTAACAGCAACAACACTTATTCTGCTTCTCGGCACCATCCTTGACCTGTCTTTCTCACCCCCTGTATCCAGTCCATCAGCAAGTCCCAGTGCCAATGCTTCCACAATACGTCCCAAAGCTGGGGACTTGGGGCCTTCTCACTGTGAACCCTGATAGGGGCTCCGTCACCTGCCCTCTGGACCACGCAGTGACTTCTAACCAACCTCCTTGCTTTCTTTTTGCCCTCCTCGAGTCTGTCCTTTACACAGTCCTAAAACGCTTCTTTAAAAAGGAACCCAGAGCCTGGCCAGTGTGGCCCAGTGGATTGAGCATCGTCCCATGGACTGAGAGGTCCCGGTTTGATTCCTGATCAAGGCACATGCCCAGGTTGTGGACTCGATCCTCAGTGTGGGGTGTGCAGGAGGCAGCCGATCCATGTTTCTCCCACATCGATGTTTCCATCTTTCTCTCTCTATAAAACAAAATCAATAAAAACATATTTCAAAAAAAAGTAACCCAGAGATCATTCCTCCTTCTTAAAACCACTGGTAGACTCCCAGTTACATTTACAGTGAAACCCCACACCTGGCTCTGGGTGCCCCTCACCCCGAGCCCCCTGCTCACCTGCGTCCCCTTCCATCCCTGCCCAGCGGTGCTGCCCTCCTCCAGCCCCGGCCACCGCACCTCATGACTAATTCTCGTCCTTCGAACCTTCAGGGGAACTTTCCTGGATCATGTCCAGAAAGAACTGTCTGTGGCCTCATCTCAGGGTTAATCTGTCTCTGGGCTCTCTTTTTTCCAACCATGATTTTTATCATTTTTGTTTGTCTATTTGTTTGTTTATCAATATGTTTGTTTCCGATTTATTGTCAGGCTCCCCCACGAGAACGGAAGCTCCCTGGTGGCAGTAGGTCCTGCTGTCCTGTTTACTGTGGTTCCTTCCCAAAGGCACCATGAGGGGCTCAAGCATAGTCACTGAAAAATAAGCAAATCGCCCTCCTATCCCCACCCTAGACAAACAGCCTTCTTTATACTTTTTCCTCAAATCACCTATCTTCACAAAGCACTCTTTCAATCCACTTGCTTGGTGTATCAGTTAGCCTTCATTTTACTTTACGTAGCTTCAGAGCAGAAGCAGGTGAGAGAAGAAAGTTGACATAACTAAAGGGGAACACGGGAAGAGAAGGAAAGAAGCAGGTTAGTGAAGGAGAAGGAGCGGGAAAGAAAAGGACGTATTTCATTCTCTGCAAGGATTGCTCGGGTTGCCAGCGGCTGTCGTTGACGCACAGAAGAAAGGCGGCAGTCTCACAGCCTAGTTCCTGTATTTCGCATATTTGTAATGTAGGTTATGATTTACATTTTGGTGAGTAGAACGAACATTTTAGGTTGGCATGGGACTGAGCGAAGGGAGATGACACTTCTCTCCATTCTCTCTCCCTCGCTACCCGCCGCTCTCACTTTCCCTGGGAATGAGCCTGTAAAAATCACTCTCCAAACTCAATGGGGCACTATTTCAACAAAGAAGGGACGTGCTCCGTGACTCGGCACTAAAGAAAGCGTGTGCTTCCCTGAATTAACCATGGGGCGAGTCTGCTTCCTATCTCCAGAATGATCCTTGTTTCACTTTTGAAACCGATGCTGATGAAATCAGTTACGCTCCTCGGACGCGGCCAGCAGTGCCTCCCACACCTGGTACCCCAGCCTGGTCTTTGTTGCAGCTTGGCCTCTTGAGAGCCTACAAGTTGGTAGAAATAATAAGTAGATTCGTGTTCAAACAAAACGCAGAAACACCACCTAGTACTCACGGCTGCGTGTCAGACTTGCCTTCCATGCGTTCCAGGAACACAGATACGTGAAAGCAGGTTGACTGAGCTCGGATCCCCCTGGTGAAATTTAGATTTCAATGCACAGATATACCTGTGGAAATGCAAACACATTAAGGACCCTAATCAAAGCAATCTATGGAACCTAGTCAGTGTTGACTGGAAGAGAACATGATGACCAGCTGACGTTCGGTTTTTTGTTCTGACCTATTTCATATAACACTAATAAGGTTAATAATGATTGGGAATGCTGTCTTATTCCCACAACTCAATATATTGGTTTTAAACATAGGTTTTAAGAATTCAGGGGAAGTGACTTGCTCAAAGCCAGCTAATGGTGGTAGAACGGGGGCTGGAATCTGCATCCCGTGGGTTTCGCGTGAATCCCTCCAGTCAAAGGCTTGTGGTCTTTTCCATTCTGTGGTGGTTTATTTATACGTGTTTTTTCCATCAGTGCTGTGATGAAAATGCAAACTTAACTTTGGTTTAATACTCAGCCTATTTCATTTAAAATAGGACTTGTGCAATAAAATAGTTCTAAAAAAGCAGTTCTATTTTTAGTTTATCTGAAAAGCAAATGAGAGGATCACTTTTTTTTTTCATCTCTAGGTGAAGATGCTGCCAACTCCTTCTAAGTTTCATTACATTTTCAATCTTCGAGATCTCTCCAGAATTTGGCAAGGAATGTTAACCATAAAAGCCGAGGAATGTAGTTCGATCTCAATTCTCCTGTCCCTTTTCAGACACGAGTGCAACAGAGTCATTGCCGACAGGTGCGTGTTACAGCGCCCGCGTTCCCCGTGCTGTGTCAACAGCTCATCAATAGACTAGTTCCTGCTTTATCTGCTCAACCAGTAGAGTTAGGAGTAGTGCCTTAATTTTCTCTGGGGCTTGTGTACCATTGATGTTATTTCTCACCTGCTGGTCACCTTAAAAAATTTGCTGAGCCAAATTCAACAGGACATCTTCTTAAATCACCACATATCGGAGAGTTGAAACATTCAGAGGCAAATTTTAGTTCTGTTCATTTTCTAGAACATTGGAGCTCTGTGTAAGTTTGCGTGGTGAGATGTGGTATGAGCTCAGTCACCGTCCTGAGCCCGTGTCCTCCTCTATGGAATGCGGGTGGTAATGCCGGTCTTACAGAGTTGCCAAGGCCACCACAGTGTCTCACACACAGGGGGTGTCTGTCAAATGTTAGTCCCCTTCCTCTCTCCCCCCTGACACTGTAAGTCGTGCACTGTGTGCCCGCAGACCCAGAAAGAGGGCGCTACTGACCGTTACTTCTGCACTCTTATTGCAAGTTTTAGGGACCTTTGACCGGACCCTGTCAACTCACCTGTATTGTTAAAAAATAAAATAAAATCATTCATGACACTTGTTAAAACAATAAGGCACAGTCTTTATTCAGGACTGCCGGGTGTAGGGACTGCTGCAGTGGGATTTTGCAGCAGGGGACAGAGATTGGGCTCTACTCCAAATTAAACAAGGAAAAAGTGAGAATTCTTGGCCAAGGAAAGGATGGGGAAGTCAGCAGATGGAAGATCAAGCAAGAGGAAACATCAGGGGTTCAGGGGGATTCTGGCTAAAGGGACCTAAATGGGATTCTCGAAGGCCAGGGGATCAGATGTTGCCCCAGGGGGATGAAGGAGAACGAGGAATTTGGCCACATATGGAAGGTGATCGGATATTGGGGTGGAGAATTCCTGCTAAATGTGCTTGACAGGATTCTGCTGAGACTGGGTGATGCAAAGAGGGGCATGGAAGTCCAAAGTCGAGGGAAGAGGATTCAGAGGAGCCTAAGTTTGGTCAAGGAGAGGCTCTCTTCATCAGAATTTTCTGCAAAGACACTGTCGATGTTATCACTATGTTAGATGGGTTAGGCCCTTCTTGTCAGAGGCAGAACATCTTGTTTCCCTGTTCTGACATGATGGAGGTACAGGATGGGGCCGAGAGGAGGCGGAGAGAGGCTGAAGCCATCAGTTAGGAAAGATGCCTTCATCGTTTGCATTTTCACTCCTGGATTTTTCCTTCAGATTTATAACTCCTGATGACGAGCAGTGGTTTAATATAAATTTTGTTCGCACAATTGAAGAAAACATCAGCTCGGATATGGCAGCACACATTCTTCCTGAGCCATACTTTGTCGATTTTCTTCGTGAGATGCCTGAACCAACTGGTGATGAACCCGAAGACAGTGCGTTTGAAGTACCCAAAATCTATGAGCTGGTATGTATTTCCACTCACCTAACTAGATCCTTCTCCCAGAGCCTCACCATGGAGTTGCTGTAACTTCTGCATTAGTTGTGAGTTGTGATTCATGGCACGATACAGCACGCGTGTAATGTTTCTTTCAGTGACATTTAGCAGCGGTCCCATTAAAGTCAGGTGTTAGACAAGTATGCCTGGTATTATCACTGCTGTTTAATATTGCTTCGAAAGTCCTAGGCATTGCAACAAAATGACAAAAAGAAAATAGATGTCATTATCAGACAGGAAAAAACAAACAAAAAAACCAACACATTTTATTTGCAGATGATATGATTATCTCTTCATATAATCCAAGATAATTTAAAATCTCTTTTAAGTACTGAGAGTTCAGTAAGATGACCAAGTGTGATATAAATACAAAACTCAGTAACTATCCTCTATACCAGAGGTTAGCAAATTGCAGTCAGTGGGCCAAATCCAGCCCACTGCCTGTCTTTTGTTAGATTTGTAAGCTAAGAATGATTTTTACATTTTTAAATGAGTAGAAAAGAAAGTAAAAGAATAATAATATTGTATGATGTTGACATTGCAGTGTTCATAAGTACAATTGCATTGGCACACAGCCACGCCCACTTGCTCAGAAGCTGTCCAGGACTTTCCCAGGACGCTGGCAGAGCTTTTCAGAGCTGCTCCCAAGACCACACGGGCCACGGACCCTGAAATATTTACTCTTCCCCTTTACAGAAAAGCTTGCCAATTCTTGCTAACAATCATAAGACAGAAAATATTAACACAGAACTATTTTATTCAACAGCAAAAATATGTAAAATATCTAGGAATAAACATGATAAAACTTTACTTGAGTACCTTTAATGAAGTTTAAAACAAGACTCCGCAGGGACTTTTTAGGCAGGGCTACAGAGTAACCCTGAAGTGCACGTAGATCAAGAAACAAATGGGGAGAAACAATTTGCAAAGCAAATACGTGAATAATTATTTCAGAACATTTTGATTATATAAACAATGTTAAACTTGTGTATATATTTTTTAAAAATCCATAAACAATATTAAAAAGCAAATAAAAACTGAGTAAAATATCTGTTACATTCCAACCTTCATTAGTGCAGGTAGGAGTTGGTGGTGGGGTTCTGGAATGGAAAAGTCAAGAATAACTTCATATCCGAAGGGTAGGTTTCAGGCCTCTGAAAATGGAAGTAATTAAAAGTCAACTAGTTTGTGACAGAGTTTTGGAAATGCAGTAGGTTTTTTTTTTTTTTTTAATTTTTTTATCCTCACCCGAGGACATTTTTGCATTTATCTTCAGATACAGTCGGAGGGAAAGAGGGAAGAAGAGAGACAGAGAAACATCGATGTGAGAGAGACACATCAACTGGTTGCCACCCACACGACCCCAACCGGGGCCGGGGACAAACTGCAACTGAGGTACATGCCCTTAGCGGGAACCGAACCCGGGTCTCTCTGGTCCACAGGCTGACGCTCTAACCGCTGAGCCAAACTGGCCAGGGCTAGGTTTTTAAAAAATGTAGAATTACTTTTGAGTGTCTTTACAATTGATACTTTCATAAATTTTGGATCTTACATGTATTTTTCTCTCTCTTTCCCCACCCATAGGTACCATCCTTTGACTTTCTGGCTGAAAGACTCCAGTTTTACCAGAGACAGTTCAATGAGATCATTAGAGGAACATCTCTTGATCTGGTGTTTTTCAAAGATGCAATGACTCATCTTATTAAGGTTCTAACTGTTGACTATTACCGACATAAACAGATCATGTAAAAGCTTAGTAAATTTCACGGATAAACTTCTTGAGAGAATAGATATATACTGCCATACCTGTGTCCATAAGCTGGGTTAGTTCACTGCCTCAGAAAACAAAGGCTTAATCAGAAACCCCTTATTTGAATTCACCTGTATGAAAGCAAATGTTTTTTTAAGGGCAAATTGATGGGTTTTGTGTTCAGAGTGTTTGACACACTAAGTTTTACCTTCCTCGAAAGTAAGCCGGAGAACCCTGTGAAGACATATTCCCTCCTCAAATCAAATTTTGACGTAATAGGAATTCTGTTCCTCATGGAGGAAAAGTTGATGCTTTTTAAAATGTCAGTCTCATGATTGGCTTACAGATTAGGGGCAAACTGATGGGGGAAGGGGAAGCGGGTGGACAGGACTGATGACAGCATAGAATCCAATTAGAGGTGGCACCAAAAAGGGGTATAGTTTGATCTAAGTCTGGGAGGCTACAGAAAGGAGTTGTTTCTTTGTATAATTTGTAGATCACAATGGAGTTTCTCCAGGAGCCAGAAGCAGAGTAGAGAGGTTTGATAAAGAGGAAGCATTTAACTGTTTATCAGACAGAGTGGGGCAAAAGTAGGTTTACAGTTGTGAGTATTCCAAACACAGAGTTAATTCTTGTATTATTATTTCCTAATTATTGCATTATTTTCCATACCAATAACTGCACAGTTGTCTCCTGCAAAGTTGGTGAATTTCTAGACTCCTAGGGCTGTTTTACATTCAACCATTCAACAAGTAATTACCGAGTACCCACTGTGGCCAGGTCCTGGGGGCCTAGGTGCAAAACCATATAAGGGATTAACATATTCAAAAGCACAGCGATAGAATTAACATACATCAAGGTGTCATCACAGATCTACCATCTGTAAAACTTGCACTTAAAACATTCTCTTTAGTGGTGATCATGAATTTAGGGATCCAGCCAGACTTTCTTCCTCGTCAGTGACATTAATGTAAAAGAAGGATTTTTAGCGAAGTCCTCAGTTGGCCTAAACAAGATTTGAACCACAATTTGAGCCTTATCCTCACCGAAGAAATCAACCATAGAAAAGCAACACAAGACTATAAAGACTGTTTCTTTAATTCTTGTTCTACAAATGTCTTTCTGCCCCCATTGCAAGTAGAATTTTGATACTTTCAAAGACTTTTCATTGGGAGAGATAGCACAGAGGTAGTATTCGTGGTAGAGCTGGGTGCCTAGTAAGTCAGTGTATTAGACTGACGAACAGTAAACCAACAAGTCTACCCTTTCCGCAGGTTGGCAACCGCAACTCCACCATTCATTAAATTGGAAAAAAAAAAAAATCACGCACACACACACACACAGAATAGTTTTGAAATAGGACAGGAAAGATAATTTGGTCTGTTTTTCATGATGAAAATATAGATGGGCAGGGAAATAATTTGAATCAAATCCCTATGAACTTTAATTTTTAAAATTCTGAGATACATTTTCATAAAAGGAAAATATTTACTATAGTCTGGAAGCATGTGGTCAAAGCTTGGACCCATTTTGTGCAAGAAAGTGAAAACGGTTGAACTCTATCTTCAAATAAATTCTATTTTATTTCAAAACAGATTTCACGAATAATTCGAGCATCGTGTGGAAATGCGTTGCTGGTGGGTGTTGGTGGTTCAGGAAAACAAAGCCTGTCGAGATTGGCCTCTTTTATAGCTGGATATCAAATATTCCAGATAACATTAACCAGGTAAAATAAAGGAAAATAAGACAATATGTTTTTCTATAGTTAATTTCTCCAGGGTAAAATGTTTACTTGAAAAAATGCAACAGTTTGGTGTATTTTTTTAAAGTAAACTCTTTAAGTGTAACACATATAAGGAAATGTACACAAGTCACGGGTGTTACATAGTAAGTATACCTATGTAGCTAGCTCACAGATGAAGAGCTGAAACATTACTAGCACCCTAGAAGTACCCCCTCATGGCCTGTCCTAGTCATTACCCTCCCAAGGGTAACCTTATTCTGACTTCCAAGCCCATTGATTAGTTTGCCTATTTTTGAACTTTATGTCAATTGAGTCATACAAGATTTACTCTCTTATATCTTTTCTGTTGCTTGCCTTGTTCTGAGATTCATCCATGATGTACCAATAGTTTGTTCGTTCTAATTGCTGTATAATCTTCCACAGCATCACAAATCACCACAATTGCTATACCCACTGTAATGTTGACAAACACTTGTAGGGCTTGGGGGCAAACACAGCTGTTGTGGATATTCTGGTACACGTCTGAGTACACTCCTAGAGACAGAACTGCTGGCTACAGAGTGTGCATCTGCTCAGCTCTAGTGGGTCTGTGGTGAAGTCTTCCAACGTGGTTCGACCAGTTCACACTTCCACCAGCAGTTCACGAGGGGTTCAGTTCCTCCACGTCCTTGCGCGTCCTGGACATCATGACCCTTTTTCACTATAGCAAAACGGAGGGTATCTCATTGTGGCTTTAGTTCGCATTTCCCAGATGGCTAATAATGTTTAGTACATTTTCATCTCTTGTTGGCCATTTGGACAGCCTGTTTTGTGAAATATCTGTTTAAGTTCTTTGCTTTTTTTTTTTTTTTTTCAATTGGAGTGTGGTTCTTTCTCTTATTGGTTTTGAGTTTTTTTTTTTTTCTGTATTTTGGATATAATTTCTTTGAGTGTGTATTGCAAATATCTTCTCCCAGTCATTGGTCTGCCTTTTCACTCTTAGTGAATCTTAATTTTAATGAAACTTAAGTTATCGATTTTCCCCTTTATTTTAGTGCTCTTTGTGTTCTGTTGAAATGTTTTGTTTACTCTGAGGTCATGAAGATATTCTCCTGTGATTTTCTTCACATTTACAGATAAACTTTACCATTTTTCATTTAGAACTGTAACCCATCTAGAATTAGTTTTCTCATAAAGTCTGAGGTAGTAGTAAAGATTATTTTTTTCAATATAGATATCAAAGTAACCCAGCTCTATTTATTCCAGAGGCCACCCTTTTATTCTGCCACATCACAGTGTCATTGTCCCCATAAATCAAGTGATCATATATTTGTAGTCTATTCCACTGGTTTATTTATCTGTCTTTGCATCATTACTCACTGCTTTAATTACTGTAGCTTTTTAATATGTCTCAAACAAATGTATTGTTCTTCAACATTGTCTTAAATATTTAGCACTTTGTATTTTTGTATTTTTTAGATCACTTTTTCAACTTGTGCACAAACACATCACTGCTGCCCCATAGATGAAAATTTAATAAGGACAATTTACGACAGCACTTAAAAACAAACATTTGGAGATTCATTAAATTAAAGTTGATCAGTTGTCAACATTTAACAATTGAGAGATCTCTCATAAGTAAACAAACACGTTTCTGACTTCTCTTGAAATGACTGACGGCCCTGGCAACGCCGGGCCTTCGTGTGCGGGCGGCTGGTGCTGAGCCCCGGCCCTGCCTCACTCGCTGACTCCCCGCCTGACCTGTGGGTGTCTGAGCTGGTGGTCCCGGGTCAGCGGTGCGGCCGTCATTGTCATTAGAAAGAACAGAGGCTTACCTC